>CM024692.1:0-2890239 GCA_014182735.1 Corymbia maculata
ATGGTCCCAAAATGCCTAGAGAACTTGCCGGCTTGACCCGTTCGCGGCATTTGGCGGGGATTTTGCGGTTTGGGTCCAGTTTCCGGTCGAAAATCTCGAACCGCGGCCGCCAGATATGCCCGTACGGACATCCGGAGGCCGAGCCCCACTCGCCCAACCCTGAGAGGCCCTAAGCCGAGCAAAAAAGTTGTCTATGTTGTAAATTTCGACGCAGGTCACCTACCGGCGGCACGCCCGGCCGCCCGGGAACGTCGCTGCCCTGTCCTGGCGGATCGAAAGCGGAACGGCCCCAACAGCACGCCGGACCGGTGATTTCGGCTGCCGGAAGTCGGAAACGAGGCCAAAAGACCACCCTAGAATGGTCCCAAAATGCCTAGAGAACTCGCCGGCTTGACCCGTTCGCGGCATTTGGCGGGGATTTTGCTGTTTGGATCCCGTTTCCGGTCGAAAATCTCGAATGGCGGGCGGCCAGAGTGGCTCGTACGGACATCCGGAGGCCGAACCCCACTTGCCCAGCCCTGAGAGGCCCTAAACCGAGCAAAAAAGTTGTCTATGTTGTAAATTTCGACGCGGGTCACCCCGGCGGCACGCCCGGCCGCCCAGGAACGTCGCTGCCTGTCTGGCGGATCGAAAGCGGAACGGCCCCAACGGGCGCCGGACCGGTGATTTTGGTTGCCGAGAATTCGGAAACAGGCCAAAAGACCACCCAGAATGGTCCCAAAATGCCTAGAGAACTCGCCGGCTTGACCCGTTCGCGGCATTTGGCGGGGATTTTGCGGTTTGGGTCCAGTTTCCGTTCGAAAATCTCGAACAGCGGGCAGCCGGATAGGCCCGTACGGACATCCGGAGGCCGAGCCCCACTTGCCCGGCCTGAGAGGCCCTAAACCGAGCAAAAAAGTTGTCTATGTTGTAAATTTCGACGCGGGTCACCTACCGGGCGGCACGCCCGGCCGCCCGGGAACGTCGCTTGCGCCTGTCTGGCGGATCGAAAGCGGAACGGCCCCAACAGCACGCCGGGCCGGTGATTTCGGCTGCCCAGAAGTCGGAAACAGGCCAAAAGACCACCCAGAATGGTCCCAAAATGCCTAGAGAACTCGCCGGCTTGACCCGTTCGCGGCATTTGGCGGGGATTTTGCAGTTTGGGTCCGGTTTCCGGTCGAAAATCTCGAACAGCGGGGGCGCCGGATAGGCCCGTACGGACATCCGGAGGCCGAGCCCCACTTCCCCAGCCCTGAGAGGCCCCAAACCGAGCATAAAAGTTGTCTATGTTGTAAATTTCGGCGCGGGTCACCTACCGGCGGCACGCCAGGGGGCTCGGGAACGTCGCCGCCCTGTTCTGGCGGATCGAAAGCGGAACGGCCCCAACGGCACGCCGGGCCCGGTGATTTCGGCTGCCCAGAAGTCGGAAACAGGGCAAAAGACCACCCTAGAATGGTCCCAAAATGCCTAGAGAACTCGCCGGCTTGACCCGTTCGCGGCATTTGGCGGGGATTTTGCGGTTTGGGTCCAGTTTCCGGTCGAAAATCTCGAACAGCGGGCAGCCGGATAGGCCCGTACGGACATCCGGAGGCCGAGCCCCACTTGCCCAGCCCTGAGAGGCCCTAAACCGAGCAAAAAAGTTGTCTATGTTGTAAATTTCGACGCGGGTCACCTACCGGCGGCACGCCAGCCGCCCAGGGAACGTCGCTGCCCTGTCCTGGCGGATCGAAAGCGGAACGGCCCCAACAGCACGCCGGACCGGTGATTTCGGCTGCCAGAAGTCGGAAACAGGCCAAAAGACCACCCTAGAATGGTCCCAAAATGCCTAGAGAACTCGCCGGCTTGACCCGTTCGCGGCATTTGGCGGGGATTTTGCGGTTTGGGTCCAGTTTCCGGTCGAAAATCTCGAACAGCGGGCAGCCGGATAGGCCCGTACGGACATTCGGAGGCCGAGCCCCACTTCCCCAGCCATGAGAGGCCCTAAACCAGAGCAAAAAAGTTGTCTATGTTGTAAATTTCGACGCGGGTCACCCTACCGGCGGCACGCCGGCCGCCCGGGAACGTCGCGCCTGTCTCTGCGGCGGATCGAAAGCGGAACGGCCCCAACAGCACGCCGGACCGGTGATTTCGGCTGCCCAGAATTGGGAAACAGGCCAAAAGACCACCCCACAATGGTCCCAAAATGCCTAGAGAACTCGCCGGCTTGACCCGTTCGCGGCATTTGGCGGGGATTTTTTCAGTTTGGGTTCAGTTTCCGGTCGAAAATCTCGAACTGCGGGCAGCCAGATAGGCCCGTACGGACATCCGGAGGCCGAGCGCCACTTGCCCAGCCTTGAGAGGCCCTAAACCGAGCAAAAAAGTTGTCTATGTTGTAAATTTCGACGCGGGTCACCTACGGCGGCACGCCAGCCGCCCCGGGAACGTCGCTGCCCTGTCCTGGCGGATCGAAAGCGGAACGGCCCCAACAGCACGCCGGACCGGTGATTTCGGTTGCCCGGAAGTCGGAAACAGGCCAAAAGACCACCCCAGAATGGTCCCAAAATGCCTAGAGAACTCGCCGGCTTGACCCGTTCGCACCATTTGGCGGGGATTTTGCGGTTTGGGTCCAGTTTCCGGTCGAAAATCTCGAACGGCGGGCCGACGGATAGGCCCGTACGGACATCCGGAGGCCGAGCCCCACTTGCCCAGCCCTGAGAGGCCCTAACCCGAGCAAAAAAGTTGTCTATGTTGTAAATTTCGACGCGGGTCACCTACCGGCGGCACGCCAGCCGGCCCGGGAACGTCGCGCTGCCCTGTCTGGCGGATCGAAAGCGGAACGGCCCCAACGGCACGCCGGGACCGGTGATTTCGGCTGCCGGAAGTCGGAAACAGGCCAAAAGACCACCCCAGAATGGTCCCAAAATGCCTAGAGAACTCGCCGGCTTGACCCGTTCGCGTCATTTGGCGGGGATTTTGCGGTTTGGGTCCGTTGTCCGGTCGAAAATCTCGAACAGCGGGCAGCCGGATAGGCCCGTACGGACATCGGAGGCCGAGCCCCACTTGCCCAGCCCTGAGAGGCCCTAAACCGAGCAAAAAAGTTGTCTATGTTGTAAATTTCGACGCGGGTCACCTACCGGCGGCACGCCCGCCGCCACGGGAACGTCGCTGCCCTGTTCTGGCGGATCGAAAGCGGAACGGCCCCAACAGCACGCCGGACCGGTGATTTCGGCTGCCCAGAAGTCGGAAACAGGCCAAAAGACCACCCAGAATGGTCCCAAAATGCCTAGAGAACTCGCCGGCTTGACCCGTTCGCACCATTTGGCGGGGATTTTGCAGTTTGGGTCCGGTTTCCGGTCGAAAATCTCGAACAGCGGGCAGCCGGATAGGCCCGTACGGACATCGGAGGCCGAGCCCCACTTGCCCAGCCTTGAGAGGCCCTAAACCGAGCAAAAAAGTTGTCTATGTTGTAAATTTCGACGCGGGTCACCTACCGGCGGCACGCCAGCCGCCCGGGAACGTCGCTGCCCTGTCCTGGCGGATCGAAAGCGGAACGGCCCCAACAGCACGCGGGACCGGTGATTTCGGCTGCCGGAAGTCGGAAACAGGCCAAAAGACCACCCTAGAATGGTCCCAAAATGCCTAGAGAACTCGCCGGCTTGACCCGTTCGCACCATTTGGCGGGGATTTTGCAGTTTGGGTCCAGTTTCCGGTCGAAAATCTCGAACGGCGGGCAGCCGGATAGGCCCGTACGGACATCCGGGGGCCGAGCCCCACTTCCCCAGCCTTGAGAGGCCCTAAACCGAGCAAAAAAGTTGTCTATGTTGTAAATTTCGACGCGGGTCACCTACCGGCGGCACGCCAGCCGCCCCGGGAACGTCGCTGCCTGTTCTGGCGGATCGAAAGCGGAACGGCCCCAACAGCACGCCGGACCGGTGATTTCGGCTGCCCAGAAGTCGGAAACAGGCCAAAAGACCACCCCAGAATGGTCCCAAAATGCCTAGAGAACTCGCCGGCTTGACCCGTTCGCACCATTTGGCGGGGATTTTGCAGTTTGGGTCCAGTTTCGGTCGAAAATCTCTCGGCGGGGCGGCCGGATAGGCCCGTACGGACATCAGGAGGCCGAGCCCCACTTCCCGGCCCTGAGAGGCCCTAAAGCCCGAGCAAAAAAGTTGTCTATGTTGTAAATTTCGACGCGGGTCACCTGCCGGCGGCACGCCCGGCCGCCCAGGAACGTCGCGCCTGTCTGGCGGATCGAAAGCGGAACGGCCCCAACCACACGCCGGGCCGGTGATTTCGGCTGCCGGAAGTCGGAAACAGGCCAAAAGACCACCCAGAATGGTCCCAAAATGCCTAGAGAACTCGCCGGCTTGACCCGTTCGCACCATTTGGCGGGGATTTTGCGGTTTGGGTCCAGTTTCCGGTCGAAAATCTCGAACGGCGGGCAGCCGGATAGGCCCGTACGGACATCGGGGCCGAGCCCCCTTCCCCGGCCCTGAGAGGCCCTAAACCAAGCAAAAAAGTTGTCTATGTTGTAAATTTCGACGCGGGTCACCTACCGGCGGCACGCCAGCCGGCCCGGGAACGTCGCTGCCCTGTCCTGGCGGATCGAAAGCGGAACGGCCCCAACAGCACGCCGGACCGGTGATTTCGGCTGCCAAGAAGTCGGAAACAGGCCAAAAGACCACCCCAGAATGGTCCCAAAATGCCTAGAGAACTCCGGCTTGACCCGTTCGCACCATTTGGCGGGGATTTTGCAGTTTGGGTCCAGTTTTCGGTCGAAAATCTCGAACAGCGGGCAGCCGGATAGGCCCGTACGGACATCCGGAGGCCGAGCCCCACTTCCCCGGCCCTTGAGAGGCCCTAAGCCAGAGCAAAAAAGTTGTCTATGTTGTAAATTTCGGCGCGGGTCACCTACCGGCGGCACGCCAGCCGCCCCGGGAACGTCGCTGCCCTGTCTGGCGGATCGAAAGCGGAACGGCCCCAACAGCACGCCGGACCGGTGATTTCGGCTGCCCAGAAGTCGGAAACAGGCCAAAAGACCACCCAGAATGGTCCCAAAATGCCTAGAGAACTCGCCGGCTTGACCCGTTCGCACCATTTGGCGGGGATTTTGCGGTTTGGGTCCAGTTTCTGGTCGAAAATCTCGAACAGCGGGCAGCCGGATAGGCCCGTACGGACATCCGGAGGCCGAGCCCCACTTCCCCAGCCCTGAGAGGCCCTAAACCGAGCAAAAAAGTTGTCTATGTTGTAAATTTCGACGCGGGTCACCTACCGGCGGCACGCCAGCCGCCCCGGGAACGTCGCTGCCCTGTCCTGGCGGATCGAAAGCGGAACGGCCCCAACAGCACGCCGGACCGGTGATTTCGGCTGCCGGAAGTCGGAAACAGGCCAAAAGACCACCCCAGAATGGTCCCAAAATGCCTAGAGAACTCGCCGGCTTGACCCGTTCGCGCCATTTGGCGGGGATTTTGCGGTTTGGGTCCAGTTTCCGGTCGAAAATCTCGAACAGCGGGCAGCCAGATAGGCCCGTACGGACATGCGGAGGCCGAGCCCCACTTCCCCCGGCCTTGAGAGGCCCTAAACCGAGCAAAAAAGTTGTCTATGTTGTAAATTTCGGCGCGGGTCACCCACCGGCGGCACGCCCGGCCCCGCCCAGGAACGTCTTTGCCATTGTCTGGCGGATCGAAAGCGGAACGGCCCCAACGGCACGCCGGACCGGTGATTTCGGCTGCCGGAAGTCGGAAACGAGGCCAAAAGACCACCCTAGAATGGTCCCAAAATGCCTAGAGAACTCGCCGGCTTGACCCGTTCGCACCATTTGGCGGGGATTTTGCGGTTTGGGTCCGGTTTCGGTCGAAAATCTCGAACGGGGGCCGGATAGGCCCGTACGGACATCCGGAGGCCGAGCCCCACTTCCCCAGCCTTGAGAGGCCCTAAACCGAGCAAAAAAGTTGTCTATGTTGTAAATTTCGACGCGGGTCACCTACCGGCGGCACGCCAGCCGGCCCGGGAACGTCGCTGCCTTGTTCTGGCGGATCGAAAGCGGAACGGCCCCAACAGCACGCCGGACCGGTGATTTCGGCTGCCCAGAAGTCGGAAACAGGCCAAAAGACCACCCAGAATGGTCCCAAAATGCCTAGAGAACTCGCCGGCTTGACCCGTTCGCACCATTTGGCGGGGATTTTGCGGTTTGGGTCCAGTTTCGGTCGAAAATCTCGAACGGCGGGCAGCCGGATAGGCCCGTACGGACATCGGAGGCCGAGACCCACTTCCCCCCCGAGAGGCCCTAAATCGAGCAAAAAAGTTGTCTATGTTGTAAATTTCGACGCGGGTCACCTACCGGCGGCACGCCAGCCGCCCCGGGAACGTCGCTGCCCTGTCTCGGCGGATCGAAAGCGGAACGGCCCCAACAGCACGCCGGACCGGTGATTTCGGCTGCCGGAAGTCGGAAACAGGCCAAAAGACCACCCCAGAATGGTCCCAAAATGCCTAGAGAACTCGCCGGCTTGACCCGTTCGCACCATTTGGCGGGGATTTTTTGCGGTTTGGGTCCGTTTTCGGTCGAAAATCTCGAACGGCGGGCCGGATAGGCCCGTACGGACATCTGGAGGCCGAGCCCCACTTCCCCTACCCTGAGAGGTCCTAAACTAAGCAATAAAGTTGTCTATGTTGTACATTTCGACGCGGGTCACCTACCGGCGGCACGCCCGCCCCGGGAACGTCGTTGCCCTGTCTTGGCGGATCGAAAGCGGAACGGCCCCAACAGCACGCCGGACCGGTGATTTCGGCTGCCCAGAAGTCGGAAACAGGCCAAAAGACCACCCCAGAATGGTCCCAAAATGCCTAGAGAACTCGCCGGCTTGACCCGTTCGCACCATTTGGCGGGGATTTTGCGGTTTGGGTCCAGTTTTCGGTCGAAAATCTCGAACAGCGGGCAGCCGGATAGGCCCGTACGGACATCGGGCCGAGCCCCACTTCCCGCCCTTGAGAGGCCCTAAACCGAGCAAAAAAGTTATCTATGTTGTAAATTTTGACGCGGGTCACCTACCGGCGGCACGCCAGCCGCCCAGGAACGTCGCTGCCCTGTCCTGGCGGATCGAAAGCGGAACGGCCCCAACAGCACGCCGGACCGGTGATTTCGGCTGCCCAGAAGTCGGAAACAGGCCAAAAGACCCACCCAGAATGGTCCCAAAATGCCTAGAGAACTCGCCGGCTTGACCCGTTCGCACCATTTGGCGGGGATTTTGCAGTTTGGGTCCAGTTTCTGGTCGAAAATCTCGAACAGCGGGCAGCCGGATAGGCCCGTACGGACATCCGAGGGCCGAGCCCCACTTCCCCAGCCTTGAGAGGCCCTAAACCGAGAAAAAAAGTTGTCTATGTTGTAAATTTCGACGCGGGTCACCTACCGGCGGCACGCCAGCCGCCCAGGAACGTCGCGCCCTGTTCTGGCGGATCGAAAGCGGAACGGCCCCAACAGCACGCCGGACCGGTGATTTCGGCTGCCCAGAAGTCGGAAACAGGCCAAAACACCACCCCAGAATGGTCCCAAAATGCCTAGAGAACTCGCCGGCTTGACCCGTTCGCACCATTTGGCGGGGATTTTGCAGTTTGGGTCCGAGTTTCGGTCGAAAATCTCGAACGGCGGGGGCGGCCGGATAGGCCCGTACGGACATCGGGGCCGAGCCCCACTTCCCCAGCCTTGAGAGGCCCTAAACAGAGCAAAAAAGTTGTCTATGTTGTAAATTTCGACGCGGGTCACCTACCGGCGGCACGCCAGCCGCCCGGGAACGTCGCTGCCCTATTCTGGCGGATCGAAAGCGGAACGGCCCCAACAGCACGCCGGACCGGTGATTTCGGCTGCCCGGAAGTCGGAAACAGGCCAAAAGACCACCCAGAATGGTCCCAAAATGCCTAGAGAACTCGCCGGCTTGACCCGTTCGCACCATTTGGCGGGGATTTTGCAGTTTGGGTCCAGTTTTCGGTCGAAAATCTCGAACAGCGGGCAGCAGATAGGCCCGTACGGACATCGGGGGCCGAGCCCCACTTCCCCAGCCCTGAGAGGCCCTAAAGCGAGCAAAAAAGTTGTCTATGTTGTAAATTTCGACGCGGGTCACCTACCGGCGGCACACCAGCCGCCCGGGAACGTCGCTGCCCTGTCCTGGCGGATCGAAAGCGGAACGGCCCCAACAGCACGCTGGGCCGGTGATTTCGGCTGCCGAGAAGTCGGAAACCGGCCAAAAGACCAGCCTAGAATGACCCCAAAATGCCCAGAGAACTCGCCGGCATGACGCGTTCACGGCATTTGGCGGGGGGTTTTGTGGTGTGGGTCCAGTTTCCGGTCGGAAATCTCGAACAGCGGGCGGCGGATAGGCCCGTACGGACATCGGGGCCGAGCCCCACTTCCCCAGCAGTGAGAGGCCCTAAACCCCGCAAAAAAGTCGTCTATGTTGTAAATTTCGACGCGGGTCACCTACCTGCGGCACGCCCGGCCGCCCGGGAACGTCGCGTTGCCCTGTCTGGCGGATCGAAAGCGGAACGGCCCCAACGGCACGCCGGACCGGTGATTTCGGCTGCCGGAAGTCGGAAACGAGGCCAAAAGACCACCCCAGAATGGTCCCAAAATGCCTAGAGAACTCCGGCTTGACCCGTTCGCACCATTTGGCGGGGATTTTGCGGTTTGGGTCCAGTTTCGGTCGAAAATCTCGAACGGCGGGCGGCGGATAGGCCCGTACGGACATCGGAGGCCGAGCCCCACTTCCCCAGCCTTGAGAGGCCCTAAACCGAGCAAAAAAGTTGTCTATGTTGTAAATTTCGACGCGGGTCACCTACCGGCGGCACGCCAGCCCCCGGGAACGTCGCTGCCCTGTTCTGGCGGATCGAAAGCGGAACGGCCCCAACAGCACGCCGGACCGGTGATTTCGGCTGCCGGAAGTCGGAAACAGGCCAAAAGACCACCCTAGAATGGTCCCAAAATGCCTAGAGAACTCGCCGGCTTGACCCGTTCGCACCATTTGGCGGGGATTTTGCAGTTTGGGTCCAGTTTTCGGTCGAAAATCTCGAACAGCGGGCAGCGGATAGGCCCGTACGGACATCGGAGGCCGAGCCCCCCCCCCACCCTGAGAGGCCCTAAGCCCGAGCAAAAAAGTTGTCTATGTTGTAAATTTCGACGCGGGTCACCTACCGGCGGCACGCCCGGCCCGCCCGGGAACGTCGCTGCCCTGTTGGCGGATCGAAAAGCGGAACGGCCCCAACAGCAAGCCGGACCGGTGATTTCGGCTGCCCAGAAGTCGGAAACAGGCCAAAAGACCACCCCAAAATGGTCCCAAAATACCTAGAGAACTCGCCGGCTTGACCGTTCGCACCATTTGGCGGAGATTTTGCGGTTTGGGTCTAGTTTTTGGCCGAAAATCTCGAACAGCGGGTAGTCGGAGGGGCCCGTACGGACATCCGGAGGCCGAGCCCCACTTCCCCAACCCTGAGAGGCCCTAAACCGAGCAAAAAAGTTGTCTATGTTGTAAATTTCGACGCGGGTCACCTACCGGCGGGCCCGCCGCCGCCCGGGAACGTCGCGCCTGCCCTGTCTGCGAGCGGATCGAAAGCGGAACGGCCCCAACAGCACGCCGGACCGGTGATTTCGGCTGCCCGGAAGTCGGAAACAGGCCAAAAGACCACCTAGAGTGGTCCCAAAATGCCTAGAGAACTCGGCTTGACCCGTTCGCAGCATTTGGCGGGGATTTTGCGGTTTGGGTCCAGTTTTCGGTCGAAAATCTCGAAAGCGGGCGGCGGATAGGCCCGTACGGACATCGGGGCCGAGCCCCACTTCCCGGCCCTGAGAGGCCCTAAGCCGAGCAAAAAAGTTGTCTATGTTGTAAATTTCGACGCGGGTCACCTACCGGCGGCACGCCAGCCGCCCCGGGAACGCCGCTGCCCTGTTCTGCCGGATCGAAAGCGGTGCGGCCCCAACAGCACGCCGGACCGGTGATTTCGGCTGCCGAGAAGTCGGAAACAGGCCAAAAGACCACCCCAGAATGGTCCCAAAATGCCTAGAGAACTCGCCGGCTTGACCCGTTCGCACCATTTGGCGGGGATTTTGCGGTTTGGGTCCAGTTTCTGGTCGAAAATCTCGAACAGCGGGCAGCCGGATAGGCCCGTACGGACATCTGAGAGGCCGAGCCCCACTTGCCCACTTGCCTGAGAGGCCCTAAGCCGAGCAAAAAAGTTGTCTATGTTGTAAATTTCGCGGGTCACCTACCGGCGGCGGCACGCCCGGCCGCCCCGGGAACGTCGCCGCCTGTGCCTGGCGGATCGAAAGCGGAACGGCCCCAACAGCACGCCGGACCGGTGATTTCGGCTGCCGGAAGTCGGGAACAGGCCAAAAGACCACCCCAGAATGGTCCCAAAATGCCTAGAGAACTCGCCGGCTTGACCCGTTCGCACCATTTGGCGGGGATTTTGCAGTTTGGGTCCAGTTTCTGGTCGAAAATCTCGAACAGCGGGGCGCCGGATAGGCCCGTACGGACATCGGAGGCCGAGCCCCACTTCCCAGCCCTGAGAGGCCCTAAACCGAGCAAAAAAGTTGTCTATGTTGTAAATTTCGACGCGGGTCACCTACCGGCGGCACGCCAGCCGCCCAGGGAACGTCGCTGCCCGTCCTGGCGGATCGAAAGCGGAACGGCCCCAACAGCACGCCGGACCGGTGATGTCGGCTGCCGGAAGTCGAAAACAGGCCAAAAGACCACCCAGAATGGTCCCAAAATGCCTAGAGAACTCGCCGGCTTGACCCATTCGCACCATTTGGCGGGGATTTTGCGGTTTGGGTCCAGTTTCTGGTCGAAAAACTCGAACGGCGGGCGAGCGGATAGGCCCGTACGGACATCAGGGGCCGAGCCCCACTTGCCCCCCTTGAGAGGCCCTAAACCGAGCAAAAAAGTTGTCTATGTTGTAAATTTCGACGCGGGTCACCTACGGCGGCGGCACGCCCGCCGCCCGGGAACGTCGCCGCCTGTCGTCTGGCAGATCGAAACCGGAACGGCCCCAACAGCACGCCGGACCGGTGATTTCGACTTCCCAGAAGCCGGAAACAGGGCAAAAGACCACCCCAGAATGGTCCCAAAATGGCTAGAGAACTCACCGGCTTGACACGTGCGTACCATTTTGCGAGGATTTTGCAGTCTGGGTCAAGTTTCTAGTCGAAAATCTCTAACAGCGGGCAGCCGGATAGGCCGGTACAGACACCCGGAGGCCGAGCCCCACTTACCCAGCCCTGGGAGGCACTAAACCGAGAGAAAAAGTTGTCTATGTTGTAAATTTCGAAGTGGGTCACCTACCGGCGGCACTCCAGCCGCACCGGGAACGTCGCTGCCCTGTCCTGGCGGATCGAAAGCGGAACGGCCCCAACAGCACGCCGGACCGGTGATTTCGGCTGCCGGAAGTCGGAAACAGGCCAAAAGACCACCCCAGAATGGTCCCAAAATGCCTAGAGAACTCGCCGGCTTCCCGTTCGCACCATTTGGCGGGGATTTTGCAGTTTGGGTCCAGTTTCGGTCGAAAATCTCGAACGGCGGGCGGCGGATAGGCCCGTACGGACATCGGAGGCCGAGCCCCACTTCCCCGGCCCTTGAGAGGCCCTAAACCAGAGCAAAAAAGTTGTCTATGTTGTAAATTTCGACGCGGGTCACCTACCGGCGGCACGCCCGGCCCCGCCCGGGAACGTCGCGTTGCCCTGTCTCTGGCGGATCGAAAGCGGAACGGCCCCCCACACACGCCGGACCGGTGATTTCGGCTGCCGGAAGTCGGAAACAGGCCAAAAGACCACCCCGAGAATGGCCCCAAAATGCCTAGAGAACTCGCCGGCTTGACCCGTTCGCACCATTTGGCGGGGATTTTTTTGTTTGGGTCCGGTTTTCCGGTCGAAAATCTCGAACAGCGGGCAGCGAGATAGGCCCGTACGGACATCCGGAGGCCGAGCCCCACTTCCCCCTTGAGAGGCCCAACCGAGCAAAAAAGTTGTCTATGTTGTAAATTTCGACGCGGGTCACCTACCGGCGGCACGCCAGCCGCCTCGGGAACGTCGTTGCCCTGTTCTGGCGGATCGAAAGCGGAACGGCCCCAACAGCACGCCGGACCGGTGATTTCGGCTGCCAGAAGTCGGAAACGGGCCAAAAGACCACCCTAGAATGGTCCCAAAATGCCTAGAGAACTCGCCGGCTTGACCCGTTCGCACCATTTGGCGGGGATTTTGCGGTTTGGGTCCAGTTTCTGGTCGAAAATCTCGAACGGCGGGCAGCGAGATAGGCCCGTACGGACATCCGGAGGCCGAGCCCCACTTCCCCAGCCTTGAGAGGCCCTAAACCGAGCAAAAAAGTTGTCTATGTTGTAAATTTCGACGCGGGTCACCTACCGGCGGCACGCCAGCCGCCCCGGGAACGTCACTGCCCTTTTCTGGCGGATCGAAAGCGGAACGGCCCCAACAGCACGCAGGACCGGTGATTTCGGCTGCCAGAAGTCGGAAACAGGCCAAAAGACCACCCTAGAATGGTCCCAAAATGCCTAGAGAACTCGCCGGCTTGACCCGTTCGCACCATTTGGCGGGATTTTGCGGTTTGGGTCCAGTTTCTAGTCGAAAATCTCGAACTGCGGGCAGCTAGATAGGCCCGTACGGACATCTGGAGGCCGAGCCCCACTTCCCCCCCACGAGAGGCCCTAAAGCCCGAGCAAAAAAGTTGTCTATGTTGTAAATTTCGACGCGGGTCACCCTACCGGCGGCACGCCGGCCGCCCGGGAACGTCGCGTTGCCTTTGCCCGTTCTGGCGGATCGGAAAGCGGAACGGCCCCAACGGCACGCCGGACCGGTGATTTCGGCTGCCAGAAGTCGGAAACAGGCCAAAAGACCACCCTAGAATGGTCCCAAAATGCCTAGAGAACTCGCCGGCTTGACCCGTTCGCACCATTTGGCGGGGATTTTGCAGTTTGGGTCCAGTTTCTAGTCGAAAATCTCGAACAGCGGGCGGCGAGATAGGCCCGTACGGACATCCGGAGGCCGAGCCCCACTTCCCCAGCCTTGAGAGGCCCTAAACCGAGCAAAAAAGTTGTCTATGTTGTAAATTTCGACGCGGGTCACCTACCGGCGGCACGCCAGCCGCCCCGGAAATGGCGTTGCCCCGTCCTGGCGAATCGAAAGCGGAACGGCCCCAACAGCACGCCGGACCGGGACCGGTGATTTCGGTTGCCGGAAGTCGGAAACAAGGCAAAAGACCACCCTAGAATGGTCCCAAAATGCCTAGAGAACTCGCCGGCTTGACTTGACCCGTTCGCACCATTTGGCGGGGATTTTGCGGTTTGGGTCCGGTTTCAGTCGAAAATCTCGAACGGCGGGCGGGCGCGAGATAGGCCCGTACGGACATCGGAGGCCGAGCCCCACTCCCCCGGCCACGAGAGGCCCTAAACCGAGCAAAAAAGTTGTCTATGTTGTAAATTTCGCGCGGTCACCTACGGCGGCCGGCGGCACGCCACGCCCGGCCCAGGAACGCGCTTTGCCCCTGTCTGGCGGATCGAAAGCGGAACGGCCCCAACAGCACGCCGGGCCGGTGATTTGATGTGCCCGGAAGTCGGAAACAGGCCAAAAGACCACCCAAGAATGGCCCCAAAATGCCTAGAGAACTCCGGCTTGACCCGTTCGCACCATTTGGCGTGGATTTCGCTCTTCAAGTCAAGTTTTCTGGTCGAAAATCTCGAACAGCGGCCAGCGAGATAGGCCCTTACGGACATCGGAGGCCGAGCCCCAGCCCCCCCGGCCTTGAGAGGCCCTAAACCGCGCAAAAAAGTCGTCTATGTTGTAAATTTCGACGCGGGTCACCTACCGGCGGAACTCCAGCCGCCCCGGGAACGTCGCCGCCCTGTCTTGGCGGATCGGAAGCGGAACGGCCCCAACAGCACGCCGGACCGGTGATTTCGGGTGCCCGGAAGTCGGCAACAGGCCAAAAGAGCACCCAGAATGGTCCCAAAATGCCTAGAGAACTCGTCGGCTTGACCCGTTCGCAACATTTGGCGTGGATTTTGCAGTTTGGGTCCGTTTTCGGTCGAAAATCTCGAACGGCGGGGGCGGATAGGCCCGTACGGACATCCGGGGGCCGAGCCCCACTTCCCCAGCCCTGAGAGGCCCTAAACCGAGCAAAAAAGTTGTCTATGTTGTAAATTTCGACGCGGGTCACCTACCGGCGGCACGCCAGCCGCCCCGGGAACGTCGCTGCCCTGTTCTGGCGGATCGAAAGCGGAACGGCCCCAACAGCACGCCGGACCGGTGATTTCGGCTGCCCGGAAGTCGGAAACAGGCCAAAAGACCACCCAGAGTGGTCCCAAAATGCCTAGAGAACTCGCCGGCTTGACCCGTTCGCACTATTTGGCGGGGATTTTTGCGGTTTGGGTGGGTCCAGTTTCGGTCGAAAATCTCGAACGGCGGGCAGCCGGATAGGCCCGTAGGACATCGGCCGAGAGCCCCACTTCCCCGGCCCTTGAGAGGCCCTAAAACGAGCAAAAAAGTTGTCTATGTTGTAAATTTCGACGCGGGTCACCTACCGGCGGCAGCCGCCCCGGGAACGTCGCTGCCCTGTTCTGGCGGATCGAAAGCGGAACGGCCCCAACAGCACGCCGGACCGGTGATTTCGGCTGCCCAGAAGTCGGAAACAGGCCAAAAGACCACCCTAGAATGGCCCCAAAATGCCTAGAGAACTCGCCGGCTTGACCCGTTCGCACCATTTGGCGGGGATTTTGCTGTTTGGGTCCAGTTTCTAGTCGAAAATCTCGAACAGCGGGCAGCGAGATAGGCCCGTACGGACATCCGGAGGCCGAGCCCCACCCCCGGCCACGAGAGGCCCTAAACCGAGCAAAAAAGTTGTCTATGTTGTAAATTTCGACGCGGGTCACCTACGGCGGCGGCACGCCCGGCCCGCCCCGGGAACGGCGTTGCCCCTGGCGGATCGAAAGCGGAACGGCCCCAACAGCACGCCGGACCGGTGATTTCGGCTGACCGGAAGTCGGAAACAGGCCAAAAGACCACCCTAGAATGGCCCCAAAATGCCTAGAAAACTCGCCGGCTTGACCCGTTCGCACCATTTGGCGGGGATTTTGCTGTTTGGGTCAAGTTTCTGGTCGAAAATCTCGAACAGCGGGCAGCGAGATAGGCCCGTAGGGACATCGGAGGCCGAGCCCCACTTCCCCCCGGCCCTTGATAGGCCCTAAACCAGAGCAAAAAAGTTGTCTATGTTGTAAATTTCGACGCGGGTCACCTACCGGCGGCACGCCCGCCGCCTCGGGAACGGCGTTGCCCCGTTCAAGCGGATCGAAAGCGGAACGGCCCCAACAGCACGCCGGACCGGTGATTTCGGCTGCCCAGAAGTCGGAAACAAGGCCAAAAGACCATCCCAGAATGGTCCCAAAATGCCTAGAGAACTCGCCGGCTTGACCCGTTCACTCCATTTGGCGGGGATTTTTGCAGTTTCGGTCCATTTTCTGGTCGAAAATCTCGAACAGCGGGCAGTCGGATAGGCCCGTACGGACATCCGGAGGGCGAGCCCCACTTCCCCAGCCTTGAGAGGCCCTAAACCGAGCAAAAATGTTGTCTATGTTGTAAATTTCGACGCGGGTCACCTACCGGCGGCACGCCAGCCGCCCCGGGGACGGCGCTGCCCGTTCTGGCGGATCGAAAGCGGAACGGCCCCAACAGCACGCCGGACCGGTGATTTCGGCTGCCGGAAGTCGGAAACGAGCCAAAAGACCACCCTAGAATGGTCCCAAAATGCCTAGAAAACTCGCCGGCTTGACCCGTTCGCACCATTTGGCGGGGATTTTGTTGTTTGGGTCCAGTTTCTGGTCGAAAATCTCGAACGGCGGGCGGCGGATAGGCCCGTACGGACATCGGCCAGCCAGAGCCCCACTTCCCCCGGCCCTGATAGGCCCTAAACCGAGAAAAATGTTGTCTATGTTGTAAATTTCGACGCGGGTCACCTACGGCGGGCACGCCCGGCCCGCCAGGAACGCGCGCCCGTTCTGGCGGATCGAAAGCGGAACGGCCCCAACAGCACGCCGGACCGGTGATTTCGGCTGCCCGGAAGTCGGAAACAGGCCAAAAGACCACCCTAGAGTGGTCCCAAAATGCCTAGAGAACTCGCCGGCTTGACCCGTTCGCCCCACTTGGCGGGGATTTTACAGTTTGGGTCCAGTTTCTGGTCGAGAATCTCGAACGGCGGGCAGCCAGATAGGCCCGTACGGACATCCGGAGGCCGAGCCCCACTTCCCCAGCCCTGAGAGGCCCCAAACCGAGCGTAAAAGTTGTCTATGTTGTAAATTTCGACGCGGGTCACCTACCGGCGGCGGCACGCCCGGCCGCCCGGGAACGGCGTCGCTGCCCATTTTCTGGCGGATCGAAAGCGGAACGGCCCCAACAGCACGCCGGACCGGTGATTTCGGCTGCCGGAAGTCGGAAACAAGCCAAAAGACCACCCTAGAATGGCCCCAAAATGCCTAGAAAACTCGCCGGCTTGACCCGTTCGCACCATTTGGCGGGGATTTTGCTGTTTGGGTCCGTTTCTAGTCGAAAATCTCGAACGGCGGGCAGCGAGATAGGGCCCGTACGGACATCCGGAGGCCGAGCCCCCACTTCCCGGCCTTGATAGGCCCTAAACCGAGCAAAAATGTTGTCTATGTTGTAAATTTCGACGCGGGTCACCTACGGCGGCGGCACGCCCGGCCGCCCGGGAACGGCGCTGCCCGTTGGCGGATCGAAAGCAGAACGGCCCCAACAGGACGCCGGACCGGTGATTTCGGCTGCCCGGAAGTCGGAAACGGGCCAAAAGACCACCCTAGAATGGCCCCAAAATGCCTAGAAAACTCGCCGGCTTGACCCGTTCGCACCATTTGGCAGGGATTTTTTGTTTGGGTCAAGTTTCCGGTCGAAAATCTCGAACGGCGGGCAGCCAGATAGGCCCGTACGGACATCCGGAGGCCGAGCCCCACTTCCCCAGCCCTGAGAGGCCCTAAACCGAGCAAAAAGTTGTCTATGTTGTAAATTTCGACGCGGGTCACCTACCGGCGGCGGCGGCGCGCCGCCGCCCGGGAACGCGCTGCCCTGTCCTAGCGGATCGAAACCGGAACGGCCCCAACAGCACGCCGGACCGGTGGTTTCGGCTGCCCAGAAGTAGGGAACAGGCCAAAACACCACCCCAGAATGGTCCCAAAATGCCCAGAGAACTCGCCGGCTTGACCTGTTCGCACCATTTGGCGGGGATTTTGTTGTTTGGGTCCAGTTTCTAGTCGAAAATCTCTAATAGCAGGTAGTCGGATAGGCCCGTACGGACATCCGGGGGCCGAGCCCCACTTCCCCAGCCTTGAGAGGCCCTAAACCGCGCAAAAAAGTTGTATATTTGGTAAATTTCGACGCGGGTCACCTACCGGTGGCACGCCAGCCGCCCCGGGAACGGCGCTGCCCGTTCTAGGCGGATCGAAAGCGGAACGGCCCCAACAGCACGCCGGACCGGTGATTTCGGCTGCCCGGAAGTCGGAAACAGGCCAAAAGACCACCCCAGAATGGCCCCAAAATGCCTAGAAAACTCGCCGGCTTGACCCGTTCGCACCATTTGGCGGGGATTTTGCTGTTTGGGTCCAGTTTCTGGTCGAAAATCTCGAACGGCGGGCAGCGAGATAGGCCCGTACGGACATCGGGAGGCCGAGCCCCACTTCCCCCGGCCTTGAGAGGCCCTAAACCCAGAGCAAAAATGTTGTCTATGTTGTAAATTTCGCGGGTCACCTACCGGCGGCACGCCCGGCCGCCCGGGGACGGCGCTGCTTTGCCCGTTCGGCGGATCGAAAGCGGAACGGCCCCAACGGCACGCCGGACCGGTGATTTCGGCTGCCGGAAGTCGGAAAACAGGCAAAAAAAGACCACCCTAGAATGGCCCCAGAATGCCTAGAAAACTCGCCGGCTTGGCCTGTTCGCACCATTTGGCGGGGATTTTGCTGTTTGGGTCCAGTTTTTGGTCGAAAGTCTCGAATAGCGGGCCGCGAGATAGGCTCGTACGGACATCGGAGGCCGAGCCCCACTTCCCCCGGCCCTTGATAGGCCCTCAACCGAGCAAAAAATGTTGTCTATGTTGTAAATTTCGACGCGGGTCACCTACCGGCGGCACGCCAGCCGCGCCCGGGAACGGCGCTGCCCTGTTCTGGCGGATCGAAAGCGGAACGCCCCCAACAGCACGCCGGACCGGTGATTTCGGCTGCCCGGAAGTCGGAAACAGGCCAAAAGACCACCCCAGAATGGCCCCAAAATGCCTAGAAAACTCGCCGGCTTGACCCGTTCGCACCATTTGGCGGGGATTTTGCTGTTTGGGTCCAGTTTCTAGTCGAAAATCTCGAACAGCGGGCGGCGAGATAGGCCCGTACGGACATCCGGGGCCGAGCCCCACTTCCCCGGCCACGATAGGCCCTAAACCGAGCAAAAATGTTGTCTATGTTGTAAATTTCGACGCGGGTCACCTACCGGCGGCACGCCGGCCGCCCGGGCGGCGCTTGCCCGTTTGGCGGCGGATCCAAAGCGGACTGGCCCCAACAGCACGCCGGACCGGTGATTTCGGCTGCTCGGAAGTCGGAAACAGGCCAAAAGACCACCCTAGAATGGCCCCAAAATGCCTAGAAAACTCGCCGGCTTGACCCGTTCGCACCATTTGGCGGGGATTTTTTGCTGTTTGGGTCCGGTTTTGGTCGAAAATCTCGAACGCGCGGGCGGCGAGATAGGCCCGTACGGACATCCGAGGCCCGAGCCCCACTTCCCCGGCCCATGATAGGCCCTAAACCGAGCAAAAATGTTGTCTATGTTGTAAATTTCGACGCGGGTCACCTACCGGCGGCACGCCGCCCGCCCCGGGGAACGCGCTGCCTGTTCTGGCGGATCGAAAGCGGCGGCCCCAACAGCACGCCGGACCGGTGATTTCGGCTGCCGGAAGTCGGAAACAGGCCAAAAGACCACCCCAGAATGGCCCCAGAATGCCTAGAAAACTCGCCGGCTTGGCCCGTTCGCACCATTTGGCGGGGATTTTGCTGTTTGGGTCCAGTTTCTGGTCGAAAATCTCGAACAGCGGGCAGCGAGATAGGCCCGTACGGACATCCGGCGGCCGAGCCCCACTTCCCCAGCGCTGATAGGCCCTAAACCGAGCAAAAATGTTGTCTATGTTGTAAATTTCGATGCGGGTCACCTACCGGCGGCACGCCCGGCCGCCCGGGGCGTGCTTGCCTTCTTGTTCTAGCGGATCGCAAGCGGAACGACCCCAACAGCACGCCGGACAGGTGATTTCGGCTGCCGGAAGTCGGAAAAGGCCAAAAGACCACCCAGAATGGCCCCAAAATGCCTAGAAAACTCGCCGGCTTGACCCGTTCGCACCATTTGGCGGGGATTTTTCTGTTTGGGTCCAGTTTCTGGTCGAAAATCTCGAACAGCGGGCAGCAAGATAGGCCCGTACGGACATCCGGAGGCCGATCCTCACTTCCCAGCCCTGATAGTCCCTAAATCAAGCAAAAAAGTTGACTATGTTGTAAATTTCGACGCGCATCACCTACCGGCAGCACGCCCGACCGCCCGGGAACGGCGTTGCCCCGTTCAGGCGGATCGAAAGCGGCCGGCCCCAACGGCACGGCCGGACCGGTGATTTCGGCTGCCGGAAGTCGGAAACAGGCCAAAAGACCACCCTAGAATGGCCCCAAAATGCCTAGAAAACTCGCCGGCTTGACCCGTTCGCACCATTTGGCGGGGATTTTGCTGTTTGGGTCCAGTTTCTGGTCGAAAATCTCGAACAGCGGGCAGCGAGATAGGCCCGTACGGACATCCGGAGGCCGAGCCCCACTACCCCCGGCCACGATAGGCCCTAAACCGAGCAAAAAAGTCGTCTATGTTGTAAATTACGACGCGGGTCACCTACCGGCGGCACGCCAGCCGCCTCGGGAACGGCGCTGCCCGTTCTGGCGGATCGAAAGCGGAACGGCCCCAACAGCACGCCGGACCGGTGATTTCGGCTGCCCGGAAGTCGGAAACAAGCCAAAAGACCACCCCAGAATGGTCCCAAAATGCCTAGAAAAGTCGCTGGCTTGACCAGGTCGCACCATTTGGCGGGGATTTTTGTTTTAGGGTCCAGTTTCTCGTCGAAAATCTCGAATGGCGGGCGGCGAGATTGGCCCGTACGGACATCTGGCCGCCGAGCCCCACTTCCCGGCCCGATAGGCCCTAAACCGAGCAAAAAAAATGTTGTCTATGTTGTAAATTTCGACGCGGGTCACCTACCGGCGGCACGCCGGCCGCCCGGGAACGCGCGGCGCTGCCCGTTTCGGCGGATCGAAAGTGCGGAACGGCCCCAACGGCACGCCGGACCGGTGATTTCGGCTGCCGGAAGTCGGAAACAAGGCCAAAAGAGACCACCCTAGAATGGCCCCAAAATGCCTAGAAAACTCCGGCTTGACCCGTTCACACCATTTGGCGGGGATTTTTTAGTTTGGGCCCAGTTTCCGGTCGAAAATCTCGAACAGCGGGCGGCCAGATAGGCCCGTACGGACATCCGGAGGCCGAGCCCCACTTCCCCCGACCTTGATAGGCCCTAAACCGAGCAAAAATGTTGTCTATGTTGTAAATTTCGACGCGGGTCACCTACCGGCGGCACGCCCGGCCCCCCGGGGGCGGCGCTGCCCTTGTTCTGGCGGATCGAAAGCGGAACGGCCCCACGGCACGCACGCCGGACCGGTGATTTCGGATGCCCGGAAGTCGGAAACAGGCCAAAAGACCACCCCAGAATGGTCCCAAAATGCCTAGAAAACTCGCCGGCTTGACCCGTTCGCACCATTTGGCGGGGATTTTGCTGTTTGGGTCCAGTTTCTAGTCGAAAATCTCGAACAGCGGGCAGCGAGATAGGCCGTACGGACGGACATCCGGCCGAGCCCCACTTCCCGGCCCTTGATAGGCCCTAAACCGAGCAAAAATGTTGTCTATGTTGTAAATTTCGACGCGGGTCACCTACCGGCGGCACGCCAGCCGCCCCGGGAACGGCGCTGCCCCATCTTGGCGGATCGAAAGCGGAACAGCCCCAACAGCAAGCCAGACCGGTGATTTCGGCTGTCCGAAAGTCGGAAACAGGGAAAAAGACCACCCTATAATGGCCCCAGAATGCCTAGAAAACCCGCCGGCTTGGCCCGTTCGCACCATTTGGCGGGGATTTTGCTTTTTGGGTCCAGTTTCTGGTCGAAAATCTCAAACAGCGGATAGCGAGATAGGCCCGTACGGACATCGGAGGCCAGAGCCCCACTTCCCCGGCCCGAGAGGCCCTAAACCGAGCAAAAATGTTGTCTATGTTGTAAATTTCGGCGCGGGTCACCTGGCGGCGCACGCCGGCCCCCGGGAAGCGCGCGCTTGCCCGTTCGGGCGGATCGAAAGCGAAACGGCCCCAACAGCACGCCGAACCGATGATTTTGGCTTCCCGGAAGTCGGGAACAAGCCCAAAGACCACCCTAGAATGGCCCCAAAATACCTAGAAAGCTTGCCGACTTGACCCATTCCCACCATTTGGCGTGGATTTTGCTGTTAGGGTCCAGTTTAGGTCGAAAATCTCGAACAGCGGGTGGCGAGATAAGCCCGTACGGACATCCGGCCGCCGAGCCCCACTTCCCCGGACCCTTGATAGGCCCTAAACCAGAGCAAAAATGTTGTCTATGTTGTAAATTTCGACGCGGGTCACCTACCGGCGGCACGCCAGCCGCCCCGGGAACGGCGCTGCCCCGTTCTGGCGGATCGAAAGCGGAACGGCCCCAACAGCACACCGGACCGGTGATTTCGGCTGCCGGAAGTCGGAAACAGGCCAAAAGACCACCCTAGAATGGCCCCAAAATGCCTAGAAAACTCGCCGGCTTGACCCGTTCGCACCATTTGGGGGATTTTACTGTTTGGGTGCAGTTTCTAGTCGAAAATCTCGAACGGCGGGCAGCCAGATAGGCCCGTACGGACATCGGCCGCCGAGCCCCACTTGCCCAGCCCCGAGAGGCCCTAAACCGAGCAAAAATGTTGTCTATGTTGTAAATTTCGACGCGGGTCACCTACCGGCGGCACGCCAGCCGCCCCAGGAACGTCGCTGCCCTGTTCTGGCGGATCGAAAGCGGAACGGCCCCAACAGCACGCCGGACCGGTGATTTCGGCTGCTGGAAGTCGGAAACAAGCCAAAATACCACCCTAGAATGGCCCAAAATGCCTAGAAAACTCGTCAGCTTGGCCAGTTCGCTCAATTTGGCGGGGATTTTTTTTGTTTGGGTCCAGTTTTCTAGTCGAAAATCTCGAACGGCGGCAGCGAGATAGGCCCGTACGGACATCCGGGCCCGAGCCCCACTTCCCCAACCCTTGAGAGGCCCTAAACCGAGCAAAAATGTTGTCTATGTTGTAAATTTCGCGGGTCACCTACCGGCGGCACGCCCGGCCGCCCCGGGAACGCGCGCTGCCCGTTCTGGCGGATCGAAAGCGGAACGCCCCCCAACGGCACGCCGGACCGGTGGTGATTTCGGCTGCCGGAAGTCGGAAACAGGCCAAAAGACCACCCTAGAATGGCCCCAAAATGCCTAGAAAACTCGCCGGCTTGACCCGTTCGCACCATTTGGCGGGGATTTTTGCTGTTTGGGTCAGTTTTTGGTCGAAAATCTCGAACGGCGGGCGGCGAGATAGGCCCGTACGGACATCGGCAGGCAGAGCCCCACTTCCCCCCGGCCCCTTGATAGGCCCTAAACCGAGCAAAAATGTTGTCTATGTTGTAAATTTCGACGCGGGTCACCTACCGGCGGCACGCCCGCCGCCCGGGAACGCGCGTTGCCCTTTGGCGGATCGAAAGCGGAACGGCCCCAACGGCACGCCGACCGGTGATTTCGGCTGCCCGGAAGTCGGAAACAAGGCCAAAAGACCACCCTAGAATGGTCCCAAAATGCCTAGAAAACTCACCGGCTTGACCCGTTCGCACCATTTGACGCAGATTTTGCAGTTAGGGTCCAGTTTCTGGTTTAAAATCTCGAACAGCGAGCAGCTAGATAGGCCCGTACGGACATCCGTAGGCCGAGCCCCACTTCCCCAGCCCTGATACGCCCTAAACCGAGAAAAAATGTTGTCTATGTTGTAAATTTCGACGCGGGTGACCTACCGGCGGCACGCCAGCCGCCCGGGAACGCGCTGCCCTGCCCGTTCGGCGGATCGAAAGCGGAACGGCCCCAACAGCACGCCGGACCGGTGATTTCGGCGGCCGGAAGTCGGAAACAAGCCAAAAGACCCCCCCAGAATGGCCCCAAAATGCCTAGAAAACTCGCCGGCTTGACCCGTTCGCACCATTTGGCGGGGATTTTGCTGTTTGGGTCTAGTTTCTGGTCGAAAATCTCGAACAGCGGGCAGCGACATAGGCCCGTACGGACATCTGGCCGCCGAGCCCCACTTCCTAGCCTTGATAGGCCCTAAACCGAGCAAAAATGTTGTCTATGTTGTAAATTTCGCGCGGGTCACCTACGGCGGCACGCCCGGCCGCCCGGGGAACGGCGCTGCCCTGCGGATGGCGGATCGAAAGCGGAACGGCCCCAAGCCACGAGCACGCCGGACCGGTGATTTCGGCTGCCGGAAGTCGGAAACAAGGCCAAAAGACCACCCTAGAATGGCCCCAAAATGCCTAGAAAACTCGCCGGCTTGACCCGTTCGCACCATTTGGCGGGGATTTTGCTGTTTGGGTCCAGTTTCTGGTCGAAAATCTCGAACAGCGGGCGGCGAGATAGGCCCGTACGGACATCGGCCGCTCGAGCCCCACTTCCCGGCCATGATAGGCCCTAAACCGAGTAAAAATGTTGTCTATGTTGTAAATTTCGACGCGGGTCACCTACCGGCGGCACGCCAGCCGCCCCGGGAACGGCGTTGCCGCCCGTCTAGCGGATCGAAAGCGGAACGGCCCCCCAACAAGCACGCAGGACCGGTGATTTTGGCTGCCCGGAAGTCGGAAACAGGCCAAAAGACCACCCTAGAATGGCCCCAAAATGCCTAGAAACTCGCCGGCTTGACCCGTTCGCACCATTTGGCGGGGATTTTGCTGTTTGGGTCCAGTTTCTGGTCGAAAATCTCGAACGGCGGGCGGCGAGATAGGCCCGTACGGACATCCGGCCGCCGAGCCCCACTTCCCCAGCCTTGATAGGCCCTAAACCGAGCAAAAATGTTGTCTATGTTGTAAATTTCGACGCGGGTCACCTACCGGCGGCACGCCCGCCGCCGGGAACGGCGCTGTTGCCCGTTCTGGCGGATCGAAAGCGGAACGGCACCAACATCACACCGGACCGGTGATTTCGGTTCCCGGAAGTCGGAAACAGCCAAAAGACCACCCTAGAATGGCCCCAAAATGCCTAGAAAACTCGCCGGCTTGACCCGTTCGCACCATTTGGCGGGGATTTTGCTGTTTGGGTCCAGTTTCTAGTCGAAAATCTCAAACGGCGGGCGGCGAGAGAGGCCCGTACGGACATCCGGCCGCCGAGCCCCACTTCCCCCGGCCACGATAGCCCCTAAACCGAGCAAAAATGTTGTCTATGTTGTAAATTTCGACGCGGGTCACCTACCGGCGGCACGCCAGCCGCCCCGGGAACGGCGCTGCCCCGTTCTGGCGGATCGAAGTGGGCGGCCCCCCAGCACGCCGGACCGGTGATTTCGGCTGCCGGAAGTCGGAAACAAGGCCAAAAGACCACCCCTAGAATGGCCCCAAAATGCCTAGAAAACTCGCCGCCGGCTTGACCCGTTCGCACCATTTGGCGGGGATTTTTTTGCTGTTTGGGTCCGGTTTCGGTCGAAAATCTCGAACGGCGGGCGGCGAGATAGGGCGTACGGACATCGGCCGTCGAGCCCCACTTCCCCGCCCTGATAGGCCCTAAACCGAGCAAAAATGTTGTCTATGTTGTAAATTTCGACGCGGGTCACCTACCGGCGGCACGCCAGCCGCCCCGGGAACGGCGCTGCCCCATTCTAGCGGATCGAAAGCGGAACGGCCCCAACAGCACGCCGGACCGGTGATTTCGGTTGCCCGGAAGTCGGAAACAGGCCAAAAGACCACCCTAGAATGGCCCCAAAATGCCTAGAAAACTCGCCGGCTTGACCCGTTCGCACCATTTGGCGGGGATTTTGCTGTTTGGGTCCAGTTTCCGGTCGAAAATCTCGAATAGCGGGGAGCGAGATAGGCCCGTACGGACATCCGGCCGCCCAGCCCCACTTCCGTAGCCCTGATAGGCCCTAAAACGAGGAAAAATGTTGTCTGTGTTGTAAATTTCGACGCGGGTCACCTGCCGGCGGCACGCCAGCCGCCCCGGGAACGGGCTGCCTTGTTCGGCGGATCGAAAGCGGAACGGCCCCAACGGCACGCCGGGACCGGTGATTTGGGCTGCCGGAAGTCGGAAACAAGGCCAAAAGACCACCCCAGAATGGTCCCAAAATGCCTAGAAAACTCGCCGGCTTGACCCGTTCGCACCATTTGGCGGGGATTTTGCTGTTTGGGTCCAGTTTCGGTCGAAAATCTCGAACGGCGGGGGCGGCGAGATAGGCCCGTACGGACATCGGCCGCCGAGCCCCACTTCCCCTGCCCTGATAGCCCCTAAACCGAGCAAAAATGTTGTCTATGTTGTAAATTTCGACGCTGGTCACCTACCAGCGGCACGCCCGGCCGCCCCGGAACGGCGGCGCGTTGCCCGTTTTGGCGGATCGAAAGCGGAACGGCCCCAACGGCACGCCGGACCGGTGATTTCGGCTGCCCGAAGTCGGAAACGAGGCCAAAAGACCACCCTAGAATGGTCCCAAAATGCCTAGAAAACTCGCCGACTTGACCCGTTCGCACCATTTGGCGGGGATTTTGCTGTTTGGGTCCAGTTTCTAGTCGAAAATCTCGAACGGCGGGGCGGGCGAGATAGGCCCGTACGGACATCCGGCCGCCGAGCCCCACTTCCCCAGCCATGATAGGCCCTAAACCGAGCAAAAATGTTGTCTATGTTGTAAATTTCGACGCGGGTCACCTACCGGCGACACGCCAGCCGCCCCGGGAACGGCGCTGCCCGTTCTGGCGGATCGAAAGCGGAACGGCCCCAACAACACGCCGGACCGGTGATTTCGGCTGCACGGAAGTCGGAAACAGGCCAAAAGACCAACCCAGAATGGCCCCAGAATGCCTAGAAAGCTCGCCGGCTTGACCCGTTCGCACCATTTGGCGGGGATTTTGCTATTTGGGTCCAGTTTCTGATCGAAAATCTCGAACAGCGGGCGGCGAGATAGGCCCGTACGGACATCGGCCGCCGAGCCCCACTTCCCCCCCACGATAGGCCCTAAACCGAGCAAAAATGTGTTGTCTATGTTGTAAATTTCGACGCGGGTCACCTACCTCGGCGGCACGCCGCCGCCGCCGGGAACGCGCGCTGCCTTGTTTCTGGCGGATCGAAAGCGGAACGGCCCCAACGGCACGCACGCCGGACCGGTGATTTTCGGTTGCCGGAAGTCGGAAACAAGGCCAAAAGACCATCCTAGGATGGCCCCAAAATACCTAGAAAACACGTAGGCTTGACCCGTTCGCACCTTTTGGCGAGGATTTTGCAGTTTAGGTCCAGTTTCCGGTCGAAAATCTCGAATAGCGGGCAGCGAGATAGGCCCGTACGGACATCCGGCCGCCGAGCCCCACTTCCCCAGCCCTGATAGGCCCTAAACCGAGCAAAAATGTTGTCTATGTTGTAAATTTCGACGGGTCACCTACCGGCGGCACGCCAGCCGCCCCGGGAACGGCGCTGCCCTGTTCTGGCGGATCGAAAGCGGAACGGCCCCAACAGCACGCCGGACCGGTGATTTTCGGCTGCCCGGAAGTCGGAAACAGGCCAAAAGACCACCCCAGAATGGTCCCAAAATGCCTAGAAAACTCGCCGGCTTGACCCGTTCGCACCATTTGGCAGGGATTTTGCTGTTTGGGTCCAGTTTCTAGTCGAAAATCTCGAATAGCGGGGAGCGAGATAGGCCCGTACGGACATCCGGCCGCCGAGCCCCACTTCCCCAGCCTTGATAGGCCCTAAACCGAGCAAAAATGTTGTCTATGTTGTAAATTTCGACGCGGGTCACCTACCGGCGGCACGCCAGCCGCCCGGAACGGCGCTGCCCTGTTCTGGCGGATCGAAAGCGGAACGACCCCAACAGCACGCCGGACCGGTGATTTCGGCTGCCCGGAAGTCGGAAACAGGCCAAAAGACCACCCTAGAATGGCCCCAAAATGCCTAGAAAACTCGCCGGCTTGACCCGTTCGCACCATTTGGCGGGGATTTTGCTGTTTGGGTCCAGTTTCTAGTCGAAAATCTCGAACAGCGGGCAGCGAGATAGGCCCGTACGGACATCGGCCGCCGAGCCCCCTTCCCCGGCCTTGATAGGCCCTAAAACCGAGCAAAAATGTTGTCTATGTTGTAAATTTCGACGCGGGTCACCTACCGGCGGCACGCCAGCCCCCGGGAACGGCGCTGCCCCGTCCTGGCGAATCGAAAGCGGAACAGCCCCAACAGCACGTCGAATCGGTGATTTTCACTGCTCGGAAGTCTGAAACAGGCCAAAAACCACCCCAGAATGCCTAGAAAACTCGCCGGCTTGGCCCGTTCGCACCATTTGGCGTGGATTTTACTGTTTGGGTAAAGTTTCTGGTCGAAACTCTAGAACAAGTGGCAGCGAGATAGGCTCGTACGGACATCCAGCCGCCGAGCCCCACTTCCCCAGCCCTGATAGGCCCTAAACCGAGCAAAAATGTTATCTATGTTGTAAATTTCGACACGGGTCACCTACCGGCGGCACGCCAGCCGCCCCGGGAACGGCGCTGCCCCGTTCCGGCGGATCAAAAGTGGAACGGCCCCAACAGCACGCCGGACTGGTCATTTCGGCTGCTCGGAAGTCGGAAACAGACCAAAAGACCACCCTAGAATGGCCCCAAAATGCCCAGAAAACTCGCCGGCTTGACCCGTTCGCACCATTTGGTGGGGATTTTGCTGTCTGGGTCCAGTTTCTAGTTGAAAATCTCGAATAGCGGGCAGCGAGATAGAACCGTACGGACATCCGGCGGCCGAGCCCCACTTCCCCAGCCCTGATAGGCCCTATACCGAGCAAAAATGTTGTCTATGTTGTAAATTTCGACGCGGGTCACCTACCGGCGGCACGCCAGCCGCCCCGGGAATGGCGCTGCCCGTTTCTGGCGGATCGAAAGCGGAATGGCCCCAACAGCCACGGCACGCCGGGACCGGTGATTTCGGCTGCCCAGAAGTCGGAAACAGGCCAAAAGACCACCCCAAAATGGTCCCAAAATGCCTAGGGAAATCACCGGGTTGACCCGTTCGCACCATTTGGTGGGGATTTTGCTATTTGGGTCCAGCTTCTATTCGAAAATATCGAACAGCGGGCAGCGACATAGGCCCGTGCGGACATTCGGCCGCCGAGTCCCACTTCCCCGGCCCTGATACACTAAACCAAGCAAAAAAGTTGTCTATGTTGTAAATTTCGAAGCGGGCCACCTACCGGCAACACGCCAGCCGCCCCGGGAACAATGCTGCCCGTTTCTGGCGGATCGAAAGCGAAACTGCCCCAAAAGCACGCCGGAATAGTGATTTCGGCTGCCCGGAAGTCGGGAACAGGCCAAAAGACCACCCTAGAATGGCCCCAAAATGCTTGGAAAACTCGCTGGCTGACCAGTTCGCACCATTTGGCGGTGATTTTATTGTTTGGGTCCAATTTTAGGTCGAAAATCTCGAACAGCGAGTTGCGAGATAGGCCCGTACAGACATTCGGCCACTGAGCCCCACTTCCCCCCGGCCACGATAGGCCCTAAACCGAGCAAAAATGTTGTCTATGTTGTAAATTTCGACGCGGGTCACCTACCGGCGGCACGCCCCCCCCCGGGACGGCGGCGCTGCCCGTGCGGCGGATCGAAAGCGGAACGGCCCCAACGGCACGCCGGACCGGTGATTTCGGCTGCCCGGAAGTCGGAAACAAGGCCAAAAAACCACCCCCTAGAATGGTCCCAAAATGCCTAGAAAACTCGCCGGCTTGACCCGTTCGCACCATTTGGCGGGGATTTTGCTGTTTGGGTCCAGTTTCTGGTCGAAAATCTCGAACGGCGGGCGGCGAGATAGGCCCGTACGGACATCCGGCCGCCGAGCCCCACTTCCCCAGCCCTGATAGGCCCTAAACCGAGCAAAAATGTTGTCTATGTTGTAAATTTCGACACGGGTCACCTACCGGCGGCACGCCAGCCGCCCGGGAACGGCGCTGCCCCTTTCTGGCGGATCGAAAGCGGAACGGCCCCAACAGCACGCCGGACCGGTGATTTCGGCTGCCCAGAAGTCGGAAACAGGCCAAAAGACCACCCTAGAATGGGCCCAAAATGCCTACAATGCTTGCCGGCTTGACCCGTTCGCACCATTTGGCGGGGATTTTTGCTGTTTGGGTCCAGTTTCTGGACGAAAAACTTGAACAGCGGGCGGCGAGATAGGCCCGTACGGACATGCGGCCGCCGAGCCCCGCTTCTCCAGCCCTGATAGGCCCTAAACCGAGCAAAAATGTTGTCTATGTTGTAAATTTCGACGCGGGTCACCTACCGGCGGCACGCCCGCCCGCCCGGGAACGCGGCTTTGCCCTTATTCGGCGCAAGTCGGATCGAAAGCGGAACGGCCCCAATAACACGCCGGACCGGTGATTTCGGCTGCCGGAAGTCGGAAACAGGCCAAAAGACCACCCCAGAATGGCCCCAAAATGCCTAGAGAACTCGCAGGCTTGACCCGTTCGCACCATTTAGCGGGTATTTTTGCTGTTTGGGTCCAGTTTCTAGTCGAAAATCTCGAACGGCGGGCGGCGAGATAGGCCCGTACGGACATCCGACCGCCGAGCCCCACTTCCCCAGCCCTGTTAGGCCCTAAACCAAGCAAAAATGTTGTCTATGTTGTAAATTTCGACGCGGGTCACCTGCGGCGGCACGCCGCCCCCCGGGAAGGCGGCGCTGCCCGTGTTCGGCGGATCGAAAGCAGAACGGCCCCAACAGCACGCCGGACCGGTGATTTCGGCTGCCAAGAAGTCGGAAACAGGCCAAAAGACCACCCTAGAATGGTCCCAAAATGCCTAGAAAACTCGCCGGCTTGACCCGTTCGCACCATTTGGCGGGGATTTTCCTGTTTGGGTGCAGTTTCTGGTCAAAAATCTTGAACAGCGGGCGGCGAGATAGGCCCGTACGGACATCCGGGCCGAGCCCCACTTCCCCGCCCACGATAGGCCCTAAACCGAGCAAAAATGTTGTCTATGTTGTAAATTCGACGCGGGTCACCCCGGCGGCGGCACGCCCGGCCGCCCGGGAACGGTGCTAACTTGTTCTGGCGAGTCGAAAGCGGAATGACCCCAAAAGCACACGCCGGACCGGTGATTTCGGCTGCCCGGAAGTCGGAAACAGGCAAAAAAAGACCACCCTAGAATGGTCCCAAAATCATTAGAGAACTCGCCGGCTCGACCCGTTCGCACTATTTGGCTGGGATTTTGCTGTTTGGATCTAGTTTCTGGTCGAAAATCATGAACGGGCGGGCGGCGAGATAGGCCCGTACGGACATCCGCCCGCCGAGCCCCACTTCCCCAACCCCGATAGGCCCTAAGCCGAGCAAAAATGTTGTCTATGTTGTAAATTTCGACGCGGGTCACCTACGGCGGCGGCACGCCCGGCCGCCCCCGGGAATGGGCGCTTTTGCCCTGTTTAGCGGATCGAAAGCGGAACGGCCCCAACAGCACACCGGACCGGTGATTTCGGCTACCCAAAAGTCGGAAACAGGCCAAAAGACCACCCTAGAATGGTCCCAAAATGCCTAGAAAACTCGTCGGCTTGACCCGTTCGCACCATTTGGCGTGGATTTTGCTGTTTGGGTCCGTTTCTGGTCGAAAATCTCGAACAGCGGGCCGCGAGATAGGCCCGTACGGACATCCGGCCGCCGAGCCCCACTTCCCCAACCTTGATAGGCCCTAAACCGAGCAAAAATGTTGTCTATGTTGTAAATTTCGACGCGGGTCACCTACCGGCGGCACGCCAGCCGCCCCGGGAACGGCGCTGCCCTGTTCTAGCGGATCGAAAGCGGAACGGCCCCAACAGCACGCCGGACCGGTGATTTCGGCTGCCCAAAAGTCGGAAACAGGCCAAAAGACCACCCTAGAATGGTCCCAAAATGCCTAGAGAACTCGCCGGCTTGACCCGTTCGCACCATTTGGCGGGGATTTTTTGCTATTTGGGTCCAGTTTCTAGTCGAAAATCTCGAACGGCGGGTAGCGAGATAGGCCCGTACGGACATCCGACCGCCGAGCCCCACTTCCCCAGCCCTGATAGGCCCTAAACCAAGCAAAAATGTTGTCTATGTTGTAAATTTCGACGCGGGTCACCTACCGGCGGCACGCCAGCCGCCCCGGGAATGGCGCTGCCCTGTTCTGGCGGATCGAAAGTGGAACGGCCCCAACAGCACGCCGGACCGGTGATTTCGGCTACCAAGAAGTCGGAAACAGGCCAAAAAGACCACCCCAGAATGGTCCCAAAATGCCTAGAAAACTCGCCGGCTTGACCCGTTCGCACCATTTGGCGGGGATTTTGCTGTTTGGGTCCAGTTTCTGGTCGAAAATCTCAAACAGCGGGCGGCGAGATAGGCCCGTACGGACATCCGCCAGAGCCCCACTTCCCCACCCGATGATAGGCCCTAAACCAAGCAAAAATGTTGTCTATGTTGTAAATTTCGACGCGGGTCACCTACCGGTGGCACGCCAGCCGCCCCGGGAACGGCGCTACCCTGTTTTGGCGGATCGAAAGTGGAACGGCCCCAACAGCACGCCGGACCGGTGATTTCGGCTGCCCGGAAGTCGGGAACAGGCCAAAAGACCACCCTAGAATGGCCCCAAAATGCCTAGAAAACTCGCCGGCTTGACCTGTTCGCACCATTTGGCGGGGATTTTGCTATTTGGGTCCAGTTTCTGGTCGAAAATCTCGAATAGCGGGCAGCGAGATAGGCCCGTACGGACATCCGGCCGCCGAGCCCCACTTCCCCAGCCCTGATAGGCCCTAAACCGAGCAAAAATGTTGTCTATGTTGTAAATTTCAACGCGGGTCACCTACCGGCGGCACGCCAGCCGCCCGCCGGGAATCGCTGCCCTTGTTTCAGCGGATCGAAAGCGAAACGGCCCCAACAAAGCACACCAAACCGGTGATTTCGGCCACCCGAAAGTCGGAAACAGGCCAAAAAACCACCCCAGAATGGTCCCAAAATGCCTAGAAAATTCGCCGGCTTGACCCGTTCGCACCATTTTGCGGGGATTTTCCTATTTGGGTCCAGTTTCTGGTCGAAAATCTCGAACAGCGGGCAGCGAGATAGGCCCGTACGGACATCCGGCCGCCGAGCACCACTTCCCCAACCTTGATAGGCCCCAAACCAAGCGAAAATATTGTCTATGTTGAAAATCTCGACACGGGTCATCTACCGGCGGCACGCCAGCCGTCCCGGGAACGGCGCTGCCCGTTCTGGTGGATCGAAAGAGGAACGGCCCCAACAGCACGCCGGACCGGTGATTTCGGCTGCCCGGAAGTCGGAAACAGGCCAAAAAACCACCCCAGAATGGTCCCAAAAGGCCCAAAGAACTCGCCGGCTTCACCCGTTCGCACCATTTGGTGGGGATTTTGCAGTTTGGGTCAGTTTCTAGTCAAAAATCTCAAACAGCGGGCTACCGGATAGGCCCGTACGGACATCCGGCGGCCGAGCCCCACTTCCCGGCCACGATAGGCCCCAAACCGAGCGAAAATGTTGTCTATGTTGTAAATTTCGACACAGGTCATCTACCGGCGACACGCCAGCCGCCCCGAGAACGGCGCTACTCTATTTTGGCGAGTCGAAAGTGGAACGACCCCAACACCACGCCGGACCGGTGATTTCGGCCGCCTAAAAGTCGGAAACAAGCCAAAAAACCATCCTAGAACGGTCCCAAAATGCCTAGAAGACACGCCGGCTTGACCCGTTCGCACAATTTGGCGGGGATTTTCCTGTTTGGGTCTAGTTTCTAGTCGAAAATCTCGAACAGCGGGCGGCGAGATAGGCCCGTACGGACATCCGGCCGCCGAGCCCCACTTCCCTAGCCCCGATAGGCCCTAAACCGAGCAAAAATGTTGTCTATGTTGTAAATTTCGACGCGGGTCACCTACGGCGGCGGCACCGCCCGCCCCCGGAACGGCACTGCCCCGTTCGGCGGATCGAAAGCGGAACGGCCCCAAAAGCACGTCGGACCGGTGATTTCGGTTGCCGGAAGTCGGAAACAACCCAAAAAACCACCCCAGAATGGTCCCAAAATGCCTAGAAAACTCACCGGCTTGACCCGTTCGCACCATTTGGCGGGGATTTTGCTATTTGGGTCCAGTTTCTGGTCCAAAATCTCGAACAGCGAGCAGCGAGATAGGCCCGTACGGACATCCGGCCGCCGATCCCCACGTCCCCAGCCCTGATAGGCCCTAAGCCGAGCGAGAATGTTGTCTATGTTGTAGATCTCGACGCGGGTCATCTACCGGCGGCACGCCAGCCGCCCGGGAATGGGGCTGCCCTATTCTAGCAAGTCGAAAGTGGAACGACCCCAACAGCACACCGGACCGGTAATTTCGGCCACCCAGAAGTTGGAAACAGGCCAAAAAACCACTCCAGAACGGTCTCAAAATGCCTAGAATACTCGTCGGCTTGACTCGTTCGCACAATTTTGCGGGGATTTTCCTATTTTGGTCCAGTTTCTGGTCAAAAATCTTGAACAGCGGGTAGCGAGATAGGCCCGTACGAACATCCGGCCGCCGAGCACCACTTCCCCAACCTTGATAGGCCCCAAACCGAGCGAATATATTGTCTATGTTGAAAATCTCGACGCGGGTCATCTACCGGCGGCACGCCAGCCGCCCCGGGAACGGCACTGCCCTGTTCTAGTGAGTCGAAAGCGGAACTACCCCAACAACACGCCAGAACGGTGATTTCTGCTGCCCAGAAGTCGAAAACAAGCCAAAAAACCACCCCAGAAGGGTCCCAAAATGCCTAGAAAACTCGCCGCCTTGACCCGTTCGCACCATTTGGCGGGGGTTTTCCTGTTTGTATCCAGTTTCTGGTTGAAAATCTCGAATAGCAGGTAGCGAGATAGGTCCGTAAGGACATCCGGCCGTCAACGCCCACTTCCCCAGCCCTGATAGGCCACAAATCGAGCGAAAATGTTGTCTATGTTGTAAATTTCGACACAGGTCATCTACCGGCGGCACACCAGCCGCCTCGGGAACGGCGCTGCCCTGTTCTGGCGAGTCGAAAGTGGAACGACCCCAATAGCACGCCGGACCGGTGATTTCGGCCGCCTAAAAGTCAGAAACAAGCCAAAAAACCACCCCAGGATGGTCCCAAAATGGCTAGGAAACTCGCCGGCTTGACCCGTTCGCACCATTTGGCGAGGATTTTCCTGTTTGGGTCCAGTTTCTTGTCAAAAATCTCGAACATCGAGCAGCGAGATAGGCCCGTACGAACATCCGGCCGCCGAGCACCACTTCCCCAGCCCTGATAGGCCCCAAACCGAGCAAAAATGTTGTCTATGTTATAAATCTTGACGCGGGTCATCTACCGGGGGCACGCCAGCCGCCCTGGGAACGGCACTACCCTGTTCTGGCGAGTCGAAAGAGGAACGACCCCAACCACACGCAGGACCGGTGATTTCGGCTGCCCAGAAGTCAGAAACATACTAAAAAAACCACCCCAGGATGGTCCCAAAATGCCTAGAAAACTCGCCGGCTTGACCCGTTCGCACCATTTGGCGGGGATTTTCCTGTTTGGGTCCAGTTTCTGGTCAAAAATCTCGAACAGTGAGCAACGAGATAAGCCCGTACGGACATCCGTCCGCCGAGCCCCACTTCCCCAGCCTTGATAGGCCCTAATAGGAGCGAAAATGTTGTCTATGTTGTAAATCTCGACACGGGTCATCTACCGGCGGCACGCCGCCGCCCCGGGGAATGGCGCGCCCCGTTCGGCAAGCGGATCAAAAGCGGAACGGCCCCAACAACAAACACGCCGGACCGATGATTTCGGCTGCCCGGAAGTCAGAAACAAGCCAAAAAACCACCCCAGGATGGTCCCAAAATGCCCAGAAAACTCGCCGGCTTTACCCGTTCGCACCATTTGGCGTGAATTTTACTGTTTGGGTCCAGTTTCTGCCCTGTTCTGGCGAGTCACAAGCGGAACGACCCCCAACATTTGGACCGGTGTGCCTAGAAAGCTCGCCAACTTTCTAGTTGAAAATCTCAAACAGCGGGCAGTGAGATAGGCCCGTACGGACATCCGACCGCCGAGCCCCACTTCCCCAGCCCTGATAAGCCCTAAGCCGAGGAAAAATGTTGTCTATGTTGTAAATCTCGACGCGGGTCATCTACTGGCGGCACGCCAGCCGCACCGGGAACGGTGCTGCCTTGTTCAAGCGAGTCGAAAGCGGAACGACCCCAACAGCACGCCGAACTGGTGATTTCGGCCACCCAGAAGTCGGAAACAGGCCAAAAAAACCTCCCTAGGATGGTCCCAAAATGCCTAGAAAACTCGTCGGCTTGACCCGTTCGCAACATTTGGCAGGGATTTTCCTATTCGGGTCTAGTTTCTGATCGAAAATCTCAAATAGCGGGCATCAAGATAGGCCCGTACAGACATCCGGCCGCCGAGCCCCACTTCCCCAGCCCTGATAGGCCCTAAACCGAGAAAAAATGTTGTCTATGCTGTAAATTTCGATGCGAGTCATCTACCGGCGGCACACCAGCCGCCCCGAGAACGGCGCTACCCTGTTCTGGCGAGTCGAAAGCGGAACGACCCCAAAAGCACGCCGGACCGGTGATTTCGGCCGCCCAGAAGTCGGAGACAAGCCAAAAAAAACCACCCCAGAATGATCCCAAAATGCCTACAAACTCGCCGGCTTGACCTGTTCGCACCATTTGGCGTGGATTTTCCTATTTGGGTCCAGTTTTTGGTCCAAAATCTCGAACAGCGAGCAGCGAGATAGGCCCGTATGGACATCCGGCATCCGATCCCCACGTCCCCAGCCCTGATAGGCCCTAAGCTGAGCGAGAATGTTGTCTTTGTGGTTAATTTCGACACGGGTCATCTACCGGCGGCACGCCAGCCGCCCCGGGAACGCGCTGCCCTGTTCTGGCGAGTCGAAAGCGGAATGACCCCAACAGCACGCCAGACCGGTGATTTCGGCTTCCCAGAAGACGAAAACAAGCCAAAAAACCACCCTAGGATGGTCCCAAAATGCCTAGAAAACTTGCCGGCTTGACTCGTTCGCACCATTTGGCATGGATTTTCCTGTCTGGGTCCAGTTTCTGGTCAAAAATCTCGAACAGCAGGCAGGGAGATAGGCCCGTATGGACATCCGGCCGCCGAGCCCCACTTCCCCAGCCCCGATAGGCCCTAAGCCGAGGGAAAATGTTGTTTATGTTGTAAATCTCGACATGGGTCATCTACCGGCGGCACACCAGTCGCCCCGGGAACGGCGTTGCCCTGTTATGGCAAGTCGAAAGTGGAACGACCGTAATAGCACGTCGGACCGGTGATTTCTACCGCCCAGAAATCGGAAACAGGCCAAAAAAACCACCCTAGAAAGGTCCAAAAATGCCTAGAAAACTCGCTGGCTTGACCCATTCGCACCATTTGTCGGGATTTTCCTATTTGGATCCAGTTTCTAGTCAAAAATCTCGAACAGCGGGCAGTAAGATAAGCTCGTACGGACATCCGGCCGCCGAGCCCCACTTCCCCAGCCCTTATAGGCCCTAAACCGAGCAATAATGTTGTCTATTTTGTAAATTTCGACGCAGGTCATCTACCGGCGGCTCGCTAGCCACCCCGGGAACGGCGTTGCCCTGTTCTCACAAATCGAAAGAGGAACGACCCTAACAACACGCCAGACCGGTGATTTTGGCTGCCCAGAAGTCGGAAACAGGCAAAAAACCACCCCAGAATAGTCCCAAAATGTCTAGAAAACTCGCCGACTTGACCCGTTCGCACCATTTGCCAGGACTTTCCTGTTTGGATCCAGTTTCTAGTCAAAAATCTCGAATAGCAGGCAGCGAGATAAGCCCGTACGGACATCTGGCCGCCGAACCCCACTTCCCCAGCCTTGATTGGCCCTAAACCAAGCAATAATGTTGTCTATGTTGTAAATTTCGACGCGGGTCATCTACCGGTGGCTCGCCAGCCGCCTCGGGAACGGCACTGCCCTGTTCTCGTGAATCGAAAGCAGAATGACCCCAACAGCACGCCGGACCGGTGATTTTGGCTGCCCAGAAGTCGGAAACAGGCAAAAAACCACCCCAGAATGGTCCCAAAATGCTCGATGTTGAAATAAAAGAGAAGAAGGATGGAAGTTTTTGATGTTTGGGAGCGATGCGAGGAAGAAGTGGGAGTTTTGGGAATGTAGAGTGGGCGTAAGAAGACAGAGAGAACAAAAGAGGGAGGTGATTGAATTCCTCAGGCGGGCTTGGTCAGATTCAACTTAGTTTCAAAACATTAAAATTCGAAAATATTAAAAAAATAAAGAAAAATCAGAAAATGCTTGAAAATAGGTCTTCATGAAATTTTTAAGTTTTAGCATTAGAATTAGTTCAGTTCCAATTAATTAGTATACATGTAGCTTAGTCCTAATGGAGTACCCTTTTGAAAGAAATTGAGTATGACTTCATTTTAGCTCACGGGGATCATCTCTGGGGCTTATAATGCGGCCACGTAAATTCTTTGCCCGACTTTTAGTTGCTTTAATAATTGTCGTTCCTATTATAGTAATAGTGAGCATTACCCCCAATGCCATCTAGTCAACAAAAACATGCTAGTATTCATTTCCTCCACTTTAATCTCACAAACTAAGAAATCCAACCCACTTCCTCTACTACATATCCAGGAGACCTCATAGGACTCAATGGACTCCGATGGAAAGAACCCTAATCGTCTCGCCCGCCAGTGGAGAAAATGGACACATGAGCTTCATCAACGCTTTGTTAATGCTGTGGCACAACTTGGTGGGCCAAACGGTAGGTCTTGTGATAATTCTGCTTGTGTTATTTTGATTTTCTGTGATTTTCTGTTTATACTCTTGATTCAGCTTTTATTGGTAATTTTATGACCAAGTTATAGAGAAGGGCGTTTAATTAAAAAATAATGAGGCATCTATTTTACTATTTGTCCTCTTTTGGTGAAAGATCCTTGATGCTTGCCCGAATAGTCACATGTGGCTGACTTCCTTGAAAGACATAAGACGTTGTGGAAGATTACATGTTTATGAGTTTAGGTTGTGAAAACAATAAAATCAAATATGTAAACTTACATCGGTTCATTTGATGTGGCCTATTTCCACAAGAAAATTATATTAGGTTATGCTCTCAAATCCAGTCCTACTTACATCAGTCCTCTTTGAGTTTTCAAATACGTCAAAGAGAAGCAAAAATGGAATATAAAGTGCTCACAAAGGAAAAAACCAAGAGCTGCCAACCATCCATTTTACTTTTTTGGATCTGGTTGACTTGTACAACGGGGATTGCCCCTTTAAACTAGTGAAACTCAGCATACTTCGGCCCAGTCCATCCACTCTCGCAAGACTCTTGAAAATTTCAGCTTTCATTTTTCTGCTGATTTAGGATTTGATGTTGTCTGATGAATGGAAAAAATGAAGAGCAACTGTATGATGATCTTAAATATCGAGTAATATGTTTTGTGCATCTTGATTTCTTCTGCTGGCTTTTAACTGTCTTTTTTTTTTTTTAAGAGTTAAAAAGAATATAACTGTAAAATAGAATTCGGCAACAAATGTAATAAGCTAGATTTACTTCCCAATTCGCTTGACAGAGTTTGTTAATGTTTAGCTTCCGTGTAGATGTTTAACTTTCTGATCTATGTTTCATTGCTTTCTTTCAAAGGCTAACCCTAAAGGTATTCTTGGAGCTATGGGAGAGCCAAGTCTCACAATCAATCAAGTTAAAAGTAACTTACAAGTTTAAAGAACATACTTCTCCTCTATTTATTAATTTTAGATCTACATTAATTCTTTTGTCATTCATGTTGACTAGACACTTGTAATGCATGTAGAAATATCGACTCTCAAATTCTGTACCTGACTCATCCTCTGATGGTATGTTAATATGACTTGACAAGTGGAGATTATTGTGGTTGATTCAAAATGATTACTTAAGATGTGAATCTCCATATTACATTCTTATGGTTATTCATGAATTATCGACTGTAGGTGAAAAAGAAGGTGAAGAAGCTACTGGAAATGAATTGACGAAGGGTGAAAACGCTCAGAGAGAGGATGGTTCCTCGTGAGTACCATTTCCTCTTATGCTTTCTTCAATATGAGATGTCAAATAAGTCATCAGTTGATCATATACCAAACGGTAACTCTAAATTGAATTGTTTGATTTATTCATTCTCCCCGATAGTTAATCTTGTTTGCTGAGAAATCATAAATATTCTGGAAAAATACAGTATGTGACTTGACATTACCAATTTTACTGAGATATAATTGCACTGGGATTTTTTCGATCTGGTTATTCTATTTTTTTTGTATCAGTATGATTCCTTTGATTATAAATTTGGTCTTCCAGTAACATTTGGTGTATTCATATCTTTATCTCTTTTTAATCGCCAACAGTTAAATTTTTGCTTTATTTATGACAAAATGTTTGTTTTTTCTGTCTACTAGAGATTTGGAAGCCTTCAAACTGCGCATGCCTAAACAGATGGAGGCAAGTTCCTTATTTGTATTTTAGCTTTCCTGATTAATTGGAATAATATTGTTAGAATTAATATTCTGATATTCAGATCTTTATTGCAAATCCTACTTGAATATCCTCAATAATTTTGAAGATGTGCCATATTTGTTACATCAAGAAGTTTTGAATACACCAAACTTTTCCCTTTTTAATTATATTCTTGGGATCATTTATTAATACAACGTCAAGACAATCAGGAGCAGAAATGCTTAAAGTGCTGTGATATTACTCTATCCAGCTATCATATCTAGATTTTACAATGTATGAGGTTGGGTGCTCCTGTGGCCTTTAGAATGATGTAACTTCAAGGCCAGGTTATCGTTGCATCCTGTTTGCAATAATTTGCAATAATCTATAGCATGCTCAAGTTAATTTCAGTGCATTTGATGTTACCAGGAGTGGTAAGAGCTGGAGCTAGCGATGGATGCATTAGTTGACCACTCGAAGGAGATGGTGGAAAAGCAAAAGAGAATTCTTGAAGATTGATTAGGCTCAGGGGTCTTGAACCATGAATGAACTTTAATTTCTGTGCTTGTGATACAAATTCTGTGAGTTGAAACAGGGTTACCCCAATATGGAAACTTCATTGGTTTAACCGAAGATTTCAGCCGTCGTCCCCAAATGGGGGAAAAGTACAACACTGAAATGGACTGAATTAGAGTAGTTTAATTTGTTTGCCCCTTAAATCTTTTACGTGTGGTGGGAATTGCATGAAAGTTTGTATGTTTTCCAATTTAGAAAAAAAAACATTTATTAGATTTATAATCTAATAGATGGTGAGATACATGAAATTGAAACTTGATAATGGAAAATACTTACATTGATGTGAATTTTGTCCACAAAACTGAAGTAAAGGGCATACCGCTTGAAGTTGAATCCATGCTTGAGGCATGATCCCATGTTCTCTTCTAACTTGGATCACAGATATATATTAGAGGTTTTAACTGTCGTGCTATATTCTTTTGCAACTACTGCAGAAGATGAAGTGGCTTGTTCACTTTATGTGGCTGGCATCATTTACACTCATCTTTGTCTATTTCTATCGCATAAGCGGTAGTTGATTTCTATTTGCCCTTGCTGGAAGCAAATCCGGTAATCGCTCACTCCAAAGTGTATTGCCGATGGTCTCAGTTCATTACATATATTCCGTGTTTATATTAGATGAGCTTGGTCTTGGATATTGCTGAATATGGCCGAGAAACATCTGAATGAAATTGGATTCATCCTGCTGGGTGTTAATGCTTGTACGGTTTGAATTTGGCCAAGGAGCATCTGCTTTATTGGTTAAAAATTCCCAGGCTAGCCTTTGGAGGGACAAGTTTCTTTGCTATGTGCACGGCAAAAGTTATCGTACCATTTCAACCACACGAGAGTTTCATCTGATTCAGAAACTTTCCTTGTGCCTCAGCTCCCTGGGGAAATGAGGTTGACTAGGAATCAGCTACCGGATTATTTAAGACGAGAAGTTGAAACAGGTTTTTCAAAGTTTGCAAAGGAAGTGGTCGAATCAGAGTTAAAGAGCTATGGAAGCATTTCTAAAAGTTTTTACAAACTGGAAAGGGATTATGCCGATTATTACAGGAATGTCTTGGGAAGAAAGGTCTGCCATATCGGTCAGGTCTCACTTTGCGATAGAGTACCACAGATAAAGCACAGGGGTAAGGAAGCATCCATTAGCGGGCACAAATGCTAAAGATAGTTAGATTAGAAATGGCCCAACTCAGTTATCTTGGCGTGTTTCAGCAGCTTGATGAAATTCAGTTCTCAACAGCTGGTGGAATTGGCAAAGGGGCTTGAGACATCCAAACAAGATTTCATATGGATTGTCAGGAAAGATAAAAGCGAAGCACAGGATTGTTTACCAGAAGGTTTTGAAGAAAGAACGGATGACAAGGGCCTAATCATAAGAGGGTGGGCACCCCAGTGTTGATTCTCGATCACAAGTCAGTCAGTGGTTTCGTGACTCACTGCGCATGGAACTCGATATTGGAAGGAGTATATGCTGGTGTGCCAATGGTCACATGGCCGAAGTTTGCTGAGCAATCCTGTAACGAAAAATTGGTCACTCAAAAGTGCAGCAGATCAGGATGGCGTTGGGTCTAATCGAACACCGACTACAGAAAAGTAAGTCGAATGGATATGAGTAAGACACAGGGACTTGGGGGTGGAAAAGTAACTGAACAGCTCACACAGAAACTTGATTGGCTCTTGGCATTTTGGCTTGATTATAAGTTCCTCTTCCAATCTATTCACTAATTGCTCGTCTCCCTGGGCCAGAAAAAAAAAGTCACCTTACTAGAAATCAATATACACCTTTCCATCAGAGGGGTTGCTGTTAAATTCTACGGAGCACAAAGCATTGCCCCTAAGAATTATGGCATATTTCATTCAAGCGATAAAATACAAAATAAACATATCCACCGTTTTCTCAATTAAGAATTTCTAAGTAATCGCCTAAGAAAGCAACAGAACATACTAAAATGCTTAATTCTTCAAAACATGCTCCTGAAAACTTTCTTGGTGAGATTAAATTATTCTCAAGTTGTGCTGCCTGGCTGAGAGCCAGCATCACTCAGATAAGCAGTCAGGGATAAGAAAGACAAGAAAGATAGTGAAGACAGCATAATTTGATCAAGTTGAACAGAAGGTATATCAGTGTAACTGAATCACTGTCCAACTTTGCATGACATAAAGCCAGTCCATTCCATTATCAGGGAAAGGAATACAAGAAACAAATGAATATAAGAAACAACCAGACGACGAGACCAACATCACAGTTGAAGGCCATCTCATCCCCACAAGAGTTCTAAGAAATTTTCTGCTTTTCACCACAGAAAGAAGTTAGAAAAGGTTGCCCAATTTAAGCTATATAAAGAAGGCATTAATACGACTGATTGTCCTGCCAAATGCATCTCGTTGTGTCATTTGCAGGGAGAAATGTAGAGTTAGGTTTGGCATACCAAATTCTTGACAAAATTTAAGTATGGTCGGACTAGCTCCAGTTTAGATTCTGACCCTTCCTGCAACTTCATGTGAGTAATAACCTCAGATCTCTAGTACTAATATCTGAAGTTACATACAACCTATCCATTATTTCAAACATTACAATACTGCGAGTTGGGAGGTAAAAGCTCCCACAAACACTCCCTAATACAACTAATGAAATTTGATATTTGCAATTGGTTTTTACAATAAAACTCGGAAAAAAGCATCATTAATCAGTTTACCATAAAACTATGCTAGCAATTATCAAAGAATCTAAAAGCAACACCCAAAAGACATAGAGCAATATATTTTGATGCAGCTGGCCTTAGCCATAAGTAGAGATGCCAAAAGCACGATTATGGATCTTTTGCCTTAACTAGTACTATTCAGTGGCCATGCATTAGACAACAGGAATTGACAAAAGCTGCATAGAGGCAAAAGTCATTTGTTTGCTTCTCAAGTATAAGTCAACACTTTCAACTCACAAAATCCACTTTTATGTTGCACTGGCAAAACTCTTGAAAGATGCTTTCCTCATACCAACTTTTAAAGATTATACAGTATAATATAGTAAGAGGAATAAATGAAATATGTACATCTTTATTCTTCCAATAACAAATAGAAAGATCGAGAACACTTGGAGAATCAAGGTATCATGCAAAAGGTCAGTCATGAAGTAAGTAGCATAGGGAAAACTGACCACTATTCAACGAGCTTCGCATGGAGAGATGATGAGCGGATGGTTATGTTCCTTTATGAATTTTGTGATTGCCCATTTTCCAGATCTATCAACCTTTACATGAATCATAGCCTTGCAATCTTCCCTAGTGCTTGTGCTTGGCTTCCTACCTGGTCCAAATTTACCTTGTATACTAACAAGGTAACCCTCCTTATTGTATCCAAGCTGACAAGCTAGACTCTTGCCATCTCTTTCGGAATGGTGACAAGACATCATGAAGCATTACGAATCCCGCTCTTCAAGAATAATTGTCATAAAAGATCTTTGCAGCATCTTCAGAGTCAAAATTTATACCCTCACATGGTTCCACTACTGGACTTTCTTCGCAATCTACCAATTCCACTCCACCAGAATTCTCAGTTGCTCCAGCTTCATATTCTAGATCCACCATCATATATCATTTTTACGGTTTTCCGTAAGCAATACATTTGACACCACAAAATAGCAAACAATAGTGATAATCATGTCAATCCTGATGCTGTCCAATGCTGAGGTCTGAGAAACCACTTTAGCAGTAGCAAAGAAATGAATGCATTTTAACAATGACCAAATGCGACATGATGAGAGACCAAGGATTACAGCCACATTGAATGTCCTAAGGCCAGCAAGAACAAGAGGACCTCCGAGAAAGTGTACAGGAAATGCGGAAATTACCGAGTGAACATAACATCCAATAAAATACTAGACCTTTTCTGCTTGCACAGAAGACTAGACTTCAAATTATCATGAAACAGCGTGAAAAGGACTTATAAACCAACCCCAATTAGATAGAACAAGACTTGGTTGAGTTGATTATGAATATGAGAAAACAAACTGAAAGATCATCCTGACTGACAATCCTGCAACCGTCTAGTGGGGTCTTGTTTTTTTTTCATTTGGGGATTACCAAACAGAGAAAGAAACTGAAACATCTCCACGTCTCTGAAACTTCAGCGATGACATAGCTCACATTCATCTCTTTCTCTACAGCTTCTAATACAGAGCTTCTATGTATGCACAAAAAAAAAAAAAAAAAAAAATTCCTCCTAACTGCTACACAAAATTCAAGCATAACAACAAAAAAAAAAATTTCAAGCATAACAAGAAAAAGCCAAGCATGCATATCTCACATCTACTCCAAGAACGAATCAAAGCAACAAGAAGCGGCATCAAACATGTCAAATTCAACAAGCACATGACCCTGAACATAACAAACGGATAAAAAAAGCTCGGATCTTTAAGCTGGAAATCTGATGATTAGAAGCTAGAGCGAAGCTCAACTTCGATCGATACGAATGATTTGGCAAGAAAATGGCAGAGTAATTGATGGGTCCAAATCGAACATGATCGAATGCCGATCGAAGGACATCACTTACTGGGTTCGAATTGGCTGCGACTTGATCGATCTCTTTGTAGGATTCGGATGGTACGAGGAGCAGAATGCCAGTCTCGAAAACGTGGAGAAAGTGAGCTTGCCACCATAACTGCAAAGCTGCTAGGGCCGGGCCAGTCAAATGGGCCTGAACGGCCAGTCACCCTGATGGGCCATGCGGCCCGCGTTCCATTCCCCGGCCTCGTTTTCCTTTTTATCTTTTTTTTTTTGGTTTAAAAAAAATTATACTTTCTCCCGATCTCTTTATCTTATTCAATTTCTCAGAAATTCTTTGTCTGTTCATTTACTCTTGTGATTTATGGCAATGTGGTGGTGAATCCCCGTTAGAGTTGTCACACAAAAATGTTCAAATAAATGACATGGTAAGGCTTATAATCACATGAATTCACATGTCTAATATACCACTCTAACCACGGTAGGAGAAATTAAATCTATTCTTTATTTTCAAGAACAAAAAATTTATTAAACGAATTTCTATTCCAAATCTATTTTTGGTAACAAAAAAAAAAAAATCAAATACTGTTTGGTCAGTTACCATGCACACCCTTGAAAATAGGCATCATTTACATAAAGATCCTTGAGAAACTAGGACAATGCCCCACCTTTTGCTTGGTGTGATATGCAGTTATAAAACCAATGCAGACTTTGTCATGATAAGCTATTATGTCGATAAAGCAACACAATTTTCTCTTTGGAAATAAGATAAGTAATCAGTTAATAAGTCTTATGATAAAAACATTTCCGACATTTACACCGATAATAATATCCATGCAAAGCATTTTCTTGCTTCACCTAGAGCTAGGAGAGAACATCAACATTGTATAGGAGGGTAAAACTCAAAAAATCAATGAAACAATTTAAGCAATCACATTGATATCATAACGCCACCACCACCATCTTTTAGCTTCATACTCGGGAATTGCATCTCCAACAAAGAAAGTAGCTTTTATATTGATTGATTTAATCATTAAAGAAACAAAAAATTTAGCTTCTGAAAGAGTTTGTTCGCTTGCTGTCTCGAGTAATGTATGAAGGGACCGCGCGATTGAGTGAGGAGGAAGAACATGGCTGCTGGAATTCGATAGGTTCCTCCGTCTCTTTGATGGGCCCCTGTATCCTCTTGGGCTCACTCGCGGGGTGAAGCTCACTGGGCCGAGTCTATCAAATCCAACGAGGCCATGATCATGAAACCCATTAGAGTGGGCTGTTTGCGAACCGGGCCACGCGGACTGATTGAAGTTTGTAGTTTTGGGCCATGGGCCACGCCATTTGGGCCCCTCCTTTGTTATTCATTTGTTTATTTGTTATTTATTTCATTCCTTTTTTTTGGATCATTTTTTATATATTACAAAAACATATGCTCGAATTATCGACTAAAATTTAGATGTAAAAAGGAATCTTGATACAAGCGCTCCAATGGTGGTGCCCAAAAAATAGAGCGTGGCTCGGCTAGGCATTAAGAAGGGACAATCAACAATGACATGGCGGTAATTACGTCATCTAGAAAGCGTTTGAACTTGAGAGGAAAACTTATTAAAGTCACTATCAATCTTTCCTCTTGATCTAAGAGGAGAATCATGGATGCCGCCCCTATGTACTTTTGGATGACTACGATTAGGACTTTCAAAACAGCTACTACTTTCAAGACACACATAGAAATCACATTGTGAAACGACAATATTTTTCTAGAAACTGCATAACATGGAGGGAAAAAATATCTTATGAGGACACTTACTCCTCCTCCACTAAACTAACCACAGAAATAGATACCAAAGCATGCTGTGACGAATCCAGAATATCTCATGACACAAGTCATCCTTGTTAGGTATCAGAAGAATTATACTAAGGGAAAAACAACGACAAGTCATCCAAATGAAAAGATGATCAAGTGAGAGATTATAACCTCATCAAAACGTATAACATTATAAGGATCTCTTCCGGTTGGGATCTGCTATAAGAACCAAAGCAGAATGGTACACAAATTCATGTGTTAAGGACGTGAGCTTCAAGCCAAATGATTTGTAAACATTGTGTTTGTTAAATTAAAAATTAGTCACCTATCAAAGTAATCTCCTTGCTGATTCATCGATGGTCATTCTAGATCCCGAAATAAAATCCACTGTATTGGGAAAGTTGAGTTAAAACCGATACTTGATACTTCTATGCTTCAAGGACTAACTGTAAAAGATACCTCAGATAAATTAAACACTAGCGTCATTGTCCTTGATAAAACTTATAATACTTCTAATAGTGAAACTATCATTAAAGTAAATAACCTCAATTGGAAACAACCTCAAAAATTATACTATAATAGGGCCACACCTCTAGATATAACCCTAGAAGAATCATTCTCCTAGAGAATCCAGAATAAGTATTCTCTTGATGCTATATATTAATGGAACTTTGATAGAATAGCGGAAGCCAATATATTGAACATACTCAATAATATGATAATACTACCTAATGCTTATAAAATTCAACAAGATGTTTCTAATCAAGCTATAGCTAATCTTTTAATAGCTGGATTTACTGGACAATTAAAAGGTTGGTGGGATAATATCTCATAGATAAATAGAAAATCCAAATCTTGTAAGCTTATAAAAGAGATAATTTTGGCCAATTAGGCTCCATTTGGCAACGTTTCTGTTTCTCTATTTTTCTGTTCTTTTGTTTCTTAGAATAGAAAAAGAACAAAAATGCATTTGGTAACACAAACTAATTTTTCTATTCTCGAGAATAGAAAGTTGGTCCTAGGAATAGATTTGGAGTAAAAATGAAAAGTAAAAAAAAGTAGTTTCTTATTCCTAGGAATAATTTCTAAAAACTATTTCTTAGGGATTACTCACCGCCTATTGCACACTACCACCTATCATCGCCCGCCCACCGCCGCCACCGTCGGTTGCCCACCGCTACCGCCGTTGCCACCCACTCACCACCGATCGACTGCCAATCGCCGCCACCCACTCACCACCGGTTGACTGCCAATCGCCGCCACCCGCTCGTCACCGGTCCACTACTAATCACCACCACCTGTCGCCAGCCGGCCTCTCGCCACCGTCCTTCACCCTACGGCCGACAACATTGCCATTGCTGCTCGCCGGTCTCCGTCGCCATCAGGGAAGAAAGAAATAAAAACTTTTTGTTGATACCGAATGCATTTCTATTCTTTTTTTATTCCGAGAATAAGAAATTTTTGTAGTTACCAAACGCCTTATTTTACTCAAAAATTGTTTCGGGAGTAAAAATATAAAAGAACTATTTCTCAAAAGAAACTGTTCCCAAAAATAAAAATGTTACCAAATGCACCATTAGTCTATGATGATGAAGGCCATTCTATTCCTGATACTGTTAATACACTCATGTATTCCATCTCCCAACATTTTATAGGAGATCCATCACATATTAGGGATATGAACCAAGAACTCCTATCCAATAGGAGATACAAGTCTTTAGGAACATTAAGATAATATAAAGATCTTTTCCTCCATTGAATACTAGTAAGACTATAATGCAACCAACCATTTTGGAAAGAAAAGTTTCTTGATGGAATACCTAAAATCATAAGTGACCAAGTTCGAGATAAAATAAGAGAAGATGATAATGGTCAAATACCATATGATATTCTTTCTTATGGTGGTATTAAACTCCAAAAACAACTCAAAAAAGGAAAATCTCTCCAAGGCAGAACACTAGGAGATTTGTGTGGCCAATATGATCCTTACTATAATGAGAAAACAAGATCCAAATGTAAATGAAATTATCCTATAGAAAAGAAAAAAACACCACAAATCATAACACAGGAAGTCTCAACTAGAGAAATCATATCATAAGTCTCAAGATTCCAAAACCCATATTGGTAAACTTAGACATAAGAACCATCGTGATAATTCCAAAAAGAACTTCAAAAACCTTAAATGTTATGCTTGTGGTAACAAAGGTCATACTACCAAATACTACAAAATAAACAGGTCAATTCCAAAAAAAACCCCAAACTTTAGGTCAAGTTCCAAATCTGCCCCAAACTTTTTTTTGTCTCAAGAAAAACCCCAAACTTTAGGTTTAGTCCAAAATCTGCCCCGAACTTTTCTTTTGTCTCAAAAAAAACCCTAAACTTTAATTTTAGTCCCAAATCTACCCCGAATTTTGTTTTGTCTAAAAAAATCTCAAATTGGTACACATATGACAAATTTACCCAAAATTATTTTTTTGACCACCAAAAAAAATTACCATATATTATTTTCCGTTAAATTTTACCGTCAAATTTCTAAATTAAATAACATGCCGCAATTAACGGGTATACTAATTTAGGGTTTTACCCTCCGTTAGTACTAAAAAAATCACCAATTTTTTATCTATTCTCAAATATATCCCATGGTCTAGTCCCAACTTAACATGGCATTTCCACAGAGATAATAAATACACATAAATAAGATGTTATAGAAAATTATTTTCAAAATAAAACCATTTTAGGATATAAAAAATTAGGGATTACTAATACGGCTTTTGGACGAGAGGCTAATGAGGGCAAATTTAGGATTATAGTAAAATCGATGATTTTCTTTTTGACAAAAAAAAAATTGGGATAGATTTGGGAATAAATTAAGAGTTTGGGGTTTTTTCTGAGATTAAAGAAAAGTTTGGGGCAGATTTGGAACTAAACCTAAAATTTGAGGTTTTTTCTGAGACAAAGAAAAGTTCGGGGCAGATTTGAGATTGAACCTAAAGTTTGGGGTTTTTCTTGAGACAAAAAAAAGTTCGGGGTATATTTGGGACTAAACCTAAAGTTTGGGGTTTTTTTTGGAATTGACCTCAAAATAAACAAAAGGTTGGATGGACTCTCTTTAAATAAAGATACCATCAATTAGTTAAAAGACATCTTAGCTCAAACTGATAGTGATTCCTCTTCAGAAGAACCAATTGAAGATGGAATTCAGGTTAATGAATTAGAAACACCTTCAATATATGAATATGAAGATACATTTTCTAGCCTGGAAATCAATATACTTAACAAGGAAGAAGAATTTCTCCTTAGTACAACCGACCAAATAGAAGACCCAGAGGCCATACAAGAATATCCCAAAAGTTCAATTTAAAGAAATTTATAAGCAATCAAAACTATATGGAAGAGTTCTGAAGGTCCTACTTAACGAAATTTCTGACATCGATGATTCCATTAAGGAAAAATCTAATGGAATCCCTGAAGGGACTAATCTAGTCATATATCCAAAAGGAGACATGAACAATACAAATCCAAATTTCTTAATGCGTGTGCCTATATATATATATAATTCGTGACAATTTGATTAGCTTTATCGAATCACAACATCAAGACCAAAAGGAGAATAATCAAAGTTCCAAACCCGCACAATGCAATGAGTTTCAAATCAATTATTTAAAAAAGACATGACTAGATCAACATACTCAAAGGGATTACAATAAAAGTCGGCAAAACCCCTTATTTAGTTTTGCAGAGATTGGTGCCTCCTCCTTCATTTCTCGAAGGCCGGTTCTTGAGCTCGGTGGTAGCATTCCATATCGCAGGCGCAACAGATCGGATGCGCCGAGGATAGCCGATGCCAAGAACGTTAAGAAGGCAAACACGACGAGCTTCAACACCGACCTCACTGAAAAAGTGCAGTAGGCTAGTAGCGTCCCTTATTCTGTAAAAGGAGGGGGATTTTTATTTTTTATTCTTTTAAATTTTTGGGTCTTTTTGAGGGGCTTTGCTTGTTGAAGATGTGCTGGACCTTGGAGAGATCCCCCATATTTATTTAGGTGAAGAGGAAGTAGGTGGAAACGATTAGATGCATTAATAATTGCATTTATGTTTGGGAGTTTTAAATTGCTTCTTTTGCCACAAAAAAAAAAACGTTATTTTATAACTCCCATAACATTTTTCCCTTTGTGGAAACATTTTTACAGAATAAGCCAAAATTTCAAGAGATAATAATATATGCAAGAAGAGGAAATGACATTGATACATGTAACTAGTGCCACATTAGATTGATTGCAATGCGCTTAGTTTAATCTAATAATACACCGTGTGACATTTTACAATGATGCTTATTATGGCGTCAAATCTCCCGTATTATTCATGAAAATATTCTTCACACCATTTTTTTTTTACCATCTTATCAAACAAGTGTTAATTAAAACTGTTAAATTTACAAAATCACCATTTTGTAGTGGCCTGCAAAATAAGTTATGTAATTTAAAAATTATAAGGTTGATAAAATAACCATCTTATATATCCTTTATAAATGGCATGTTATATCGACAATATAATCATTTTACAATATTAGATGAAAAATAAATAAATCCATTAGCTAATATGTCCATGGAGAAGGATCACAATAATTTGCGAAAATTATACATTAATGCTAAGATAGAAAAATCACAACATAATTCCTTTCTTCTCCCAAGCCCAGCCCGCGTGGGGGTCCCCTCACGCGCGGTCACGCTTCTTCAGAGAAATCAACTCGCGCGGGTCTTCTTCCCCACCTCCTCCTCACGCCCGGTCACGCTCGGTCACGCTTCTGCTGCATGTGCAAGCCAGAGGAAGGCAGAGCCCAAAAATGGCATGCATGGCAGAAGCGCCGGTCGCCCTTAAAAGGGAGAGGGCCCCTCATTTGATGGCAGAGGAGAAAAAACTTGCTTCACTCTTCTTAAGAGAGAGCGACTGGGAGCGAGAGCGAAGGAGGAGCTCAGGAGGCTTCCTTGGAGAGACATCCAGGAGGCCGAAATTCCGAGCAATCGCCGAACCGAGAGAGATCTGAGAGAGAGAAATCGGGGCAAGCAGGGGGCCAAGCCACAGAGAGGGCGGTGGAGCGGGAACTTAGAAGCTCTGACTTCCCGGGAGAGACATCCGGGGAGGCCAGAGATCTGAGCGACCGAAGAGGAGCGAAGGAGATTTGCGAGAGCTTTTTTAGAAAAATCCAGATCCAGAGAGAGACTGTCGGTTTCCCCGTGCCTGAGTCGCGGCCGACGACTCGCTGCCGTACTTCCTTCCCCGGATCGAGGCTTCGTCGCTGGCGCCGGCGCTCCTTCCAATCCCGTTCGGGCTAGGACTGAGTCCCGACGCCGCCGCTGAAGACGCGGCTCGCCCGCATCGCACTCATCGCTGCCCGCAGCCGTAGCCGTAGCCGTCGCCATCCCGACCACGCTTTTCCCTTTCCCAGTACCCAGGTCTCCGGTAAGCTTGATTTTCATGTACAATGAAGTCACTGTTATCTTTGCAATTTTTTTGTCGCGAAGGTGGTTGTTAGTGATGGCCCAGTAGCGTTAGATCGATATATTGTGGTAAGCGGTAGACGATGGTAATAGGAGGTGAAGATATAACACCGACACCGCCGGGCTGGCCGGGTGGTGGATGATAACGGTCAGTGTCGGCTTTTAGTGTCTCGAGAGCTTTTGTCCACGCCACAAGTGAGGTTCGGTTTCCTTTTGGTGTGTTGCCTCCTCTTTTCTTATATGCCTTAATATTGAAATATAAAAGAGAAGAAGGGAAGGAAGTTCTTGATGTTCGGGAACGATGCGATGAAGAGATCGGGGGTCGGAGGAGTTCTGGGAATGTTGAGTGGGCGTAAAAAGACCGAGAGAACGACTGAGGGAGTTGATTGAGTTCCTCGGGCTGGGCTTGGTCAGATTCAGGTTTAATTCAATCGTGGTGAGCTTGATGCTAGACTTGGGCTCGTTTTTAGGTTAGATAAAGCTGGGCTGAGCCTGGTTTGTGACACACACACAGAGCGAGAGAGAGAGAGATCGAGAAATTACAATAATATTCAAAACATTAAAATTTGAAAATATTAAAAAAATCAGAAAATGCTCGGAAATTGGTCTTCATGAAATTTTTAAGTTTTAGCTACAGATTTAGTTTAGTTTTATTTAGTTAGTATACATATAGCTTAGTTCTAATGGAGTACCCTTTTGAAAGAAATTGAGCATTGACTTGGTTTTAGCTCATGGGGATCATGTCTTGAGGCTTATAACATGGCTATTTGTATTCTTTGCCCGACTTTTAGTTGCTTTAAACATGGAAGTTCTCATTTCCTCCACTTTAATCTCACACGCTAAGAATTCTAACCGACTTCCTCTTATAGGACTCAATGGAATCTCATGGAGCGAACCCTGATCGTGCAGCCAACCAGCGGATGAAATGGACGCATGAGCTTCATCAACGCTTTGTTGATGCCGTGGCACAACTTGGTGGGCCAAAGAGTAGGTCATTTGATAATTATGTTTGTGTTATGTTGATTTTCAGCTTTCATTTTTCTGCTGATGTTATCTGATCGATGGAAAAAATGAAGGGCAAATTGTATGATGATCTTAAATGTCAAGTAATATGTTTTGTGCATCTTTATTTCTTTTACTGGCTTTTAACCATTTGTTTTCTTTTTTTTTCAAGAGTTAAAAGAATATAACTGCAGAAATGAACTTGGCAAACAAATGTAATAAGCTAGATCTACATCCCAATTCGCCTTAAAAGAGTTTGTTAACGTTTAATGTCTTTGTAGATATTTACTTTCTGATCCATGTTCCATTGCTTTCTTTTAGAGGCTACTCCTAAACGTATTCTGCAAGTGATGGGAGAGCCTAGTCTCACGATTGGTCAGGTTAAGAGTCACTTGCAGGTTTAAAGAACGAACTTCTCCCCTATTTAATAATTTTAGATCTACAGTAATTCTTTTATGTTAAGGACATCTTTTGTGTCATTCATGTTGACCGGACACTTGTAATGCATGCGGCGCTATCGAAGGAAAAATTCTGTACCTGACTCATCCTCCGACAGTATGTCAATATGACTTGATAAGTAGTGATTATTGTGATCGATCGGAATGAATTTGAATTCTTAAGATGTGGATCTCCATCTTACGTTCTTCGTGAATCACCACTTATAGGTGAAAAAGAAGATGAAGAAGCTACTGAAAATGTATCGACGGAGGGTGAAAATGCTCAGAGAGAGGATGGTTCCTCGTGAGTACCTTTTCCTCTCGTGCTTTCTTCATATGTGAGATGTCAAGTAGGTCATTAGTTGATCATATACCAAGTGGTAACTGTAAATTGAATTATTGGAATTATTCATTCTCCCTGATAGTTTTTCTTGTTTGCTGAGAGATCGCAAATATCCTTGAAAATTACAGTATCTGGCTTGACATTACCAATTTCACTGAGATATGATTGTATCAGGATTTTTTTGATGTGATTCTTCTATTTTTTTGTATCAATACTTTTGTCTATAAATTTGGTCTTCCAATAAATTTTGCTGTATTTATATCTTTATCTCTCTTTAATCGCCAACGGTTAGACCTTTCGCTTTATATATGACAATGTTTGTTGTTTCTGTCAAGTAGAGATTGGGAAGCTATCAGACAGCGCATGGCTGAAAACTTGGAGGCAAGTTACCTTTCCGATTGATTGGAATAACATTGTTAGGGGTTAATATTCTGATAGTCGGATCTTTATTGCAAATCTTACTTAAATATCCTCATTTGATGTTACCAGGAGCAAAAAGAGCTGCAGCAAGCGATGGAAGCACTTCTCATCTGCTCGAAGGAGATGATGGAAGAGCAGAAGAGACTCCTTGAGCGTGGATCAGGATCAGGCTCAGGGGGTTTCTCTGATGAATAAAATTAGGTTTTCTCTTTAAATTCTGTGAGTTGCAGTGTTAATGGCGAATTACATTGTGTTAAAAGGTATAGTTTTTTTTTTCTATGTCTTCTGGTTGCTCTTTCTATTTCATGTGAGCTGTAGAAAGCAAAAGGAAAGGGTCACTCAATGCGTCATGTCGACCCATTTTGCTCTTGCATTGACAATCTTTGGGAAATTTGATTCTGAAGTGTGCCCCTTCCCGTGGGTAGATGATACTGATAAACGAGAACCAAAATGCCCAAAAGAAAGCCTTTTGACCTCCATCGAAATTAAGCAATAGCCGGAATCAGAAAGAGCACAATGAGACGAATCCTCCAAAATTAATTTCACAAAACCGCCCACAAACGACCAGTACTTCAGAAACCACCGGCCCTAACATCGAATCAAAGGCGAACTGCAATATCTACAATGATGCCAATCGGCTCGATCGGGATTGAACAATCGGCCGCCCGAAGAGGGGTTGACTTTGCCGGTAGAAGCATTGCGCCCGAAAACGAAGGAAGGGGAAAGTTGTTGGGGGCGCGGGGGGAGGGAAGAAAGAAGACAATGGAGAATCACCTGAGTGACGGACATAGGGCATCAGGCCGGAGGGGTAGCCCTTGTCATAGTGGAGCTTGTACCGCCGCTCTGGGGTCTTGAAATAGGTCTTGAGGCCCTGGGACGGTGCGTTCGCCGCTGCCGACGAAGAAGACAATGCTGCCAGCTCCGACGCCATCCCGTTCGCTGAGTTGATCATGGTGTCGTTGCTCGCCGCAACAGGTCAAAGAGCACGTGATCATGGACTCACCCCACCCCTACTGGAAACTCGACTCGCCAATTTCACTCATTCCAGTACGTGCCAATTACGGTTACATCGCTGCATTCCTCGATGGCCACTACGGAATGATGACTAGATGAAAGAAAGAATTTATCAAAGTTGGGGCTCGTAAAGAAATAAATGCAAACCGGAGGAATACGTTGCGAAGAGGACGGTAACGATTTCCAGACCTGAAGAAGCTTGCGGTTTCAGTGGGTCTTATTCAGTTTCACATTGGAATACGAACGGATTGGGCTGCACAACTTCTTCAACCCATAATCCATGAATTGTCTACAGGACTCGTCCTGTCTGCCAACCAACCAATTCCGTTCTGTTCGGTTGAACACATTCTCATCAACTTCGGGGAATCAAGGGTTCGCCAGGACGAGCATCCTCATCCTCAATACACCATCAGTCCGACAAGGTAAGCTGATCCTCGGGGAAAAAGAGCTTCCATCCGAATTCATGAGAAGATTTTCTTATTCAAAAAAAGACTACAGGCCATCGAAGTAGGACAACCTCAGAACGATTCCTCATTAATTGTTGAGATATATTCTGCCGCCGTTCAGAAGGAATAAAGAAAATGGCTCGCCACACTGAGCAGATTCATTCAGGTCCAGTAGCCAAAGTTATGGTGTTAAAAAATCCACTTAGTCCTATCTTCCCAGTGGTTGCTAAGTTTGCCCATCCACGACAGATATTTCTCAAGTTTTATTGCATAATGTGTCTCTGGAGAAAATCATAGATATAATAAGCACTAACAGGAGTTAAAAACTAGTTTTGATAGAATGGGGTTTCATAAATAATCTTATGCATTTTTTTGGGAAAACACGCTAATAAATAGCATAATTTTGTATGCAACCTCTTACAATAAAAGCACACATCATGCTGATTTGAAAATCAATTAAGGAAATTTGTTGGATGTAGATTTCTTTTTTCCTCACCTTCAACCATGAAGCAACACGTGCTCCTTTCAATGTATCAAACTATTGGAAGCAGGGTGTTAAGAACAATTAGTGGATTACCTTCATCAAAAGGAAGCAAATTCACATGCATGCTTGAATGTGAACGCATTTGTGTCTCCATATCTAGCACGATTTTATAAATTAATCTCAACATATCGTCACTATCCTTAAATTTGTTTTGTATCTTAGTCATCAAATTGTACATTAGTTACATGCGAATTTTCATTATAATAATTAAAAAGAGAGAGAAACTTTAATTTTGATAATGTAGCTTTATGCATGTCTTAACAAATGCACCTACCACATGATAAGTTCGCGGATTTTGATTTCCTATGATTTAATAAGATCCTAAGAAGGAGGATTTTTTCGGGATCCTTGCTCAGCGAAATTTTTCCTTTTGTAACTCCACATTTTTGTTTTTGAAGTCACAAATTTCATAGCATAATAACCGGCCTAGTTAGATTGCAGGAACGAATCAGGAAAAAAAAATCTTTAAATTATCAGCTCATGGGCCCTCTGCTCGATGTGTTATTTTCTTGCCGGTTTTTTATAAGATCATGCACTCTAACCATGATAATATTTTGCTTCGCCTGTATTTGTTACTTCAATAATTGTGATTTAAATAGATTTTGGCAAGTGAGGAGGCCAATTTACAAAGTAGATTAATTTGCATTAATCCCGATGAGTTGCAACACATTATGACGCATGCTATTCAGTTTCATTATGTAATAAAATTTAGATGAAAATACGGAAAATCGGTTACATTAATAAGAATATGACGCTGTGGAGATCTAATTTTTTTTTTCATTTTCTAATTTTAGAAAGAAAATAAAAAATAAAAACGTAGGCGAACAGGTTGAACATATCTTTTATTTTTTATGTGTTTAGGTCCAGTTGTCAGCCTCGGATTGGGAGGATGATGGCGCACGAAGGATCCAAAGACAGCGCACGTGCAAGCTTCCCCGCGATTTCCCTCCCCCTCGAATTGTTCATTCTCCCTCGTTCGATCAATCCTCGTTAAAAGCTCCTGAATCGATCATCGAGCGACTTGCCAAAGTTTCGTATCGATCGACTCTCCAAGGTCCGAGTCCCAGATCGACGTCACTTTCTGCTTCTCTTATGTATAGTGCAATTTTGTCTCCGTTCAAGTCAAATCAATTATATGTGTGTTTTGCATTTCAGTTTCAATTAATATATGATTGTGCACTTTCAATAAATTGATTGTCATTTCCCTTGGCTTGGTTAGAAATAAAACCTTAAACTCATCATTAGCAAAAGGGCTGCCTAAACACATTTTGGTAATTGAATAAGATTAACTACCAAAAGGACACACGGTCGAATGATTAGTATAATCAAATCCTTGACCCTAAATTCTCTAATTGCGCAGGAAATGAAGTATACTCCCATATTAATTTCTTCTCTTTCTTTAATACAATGATTATGTGCAGCTCAATAGACCATGAATAGTTAGGAAAATACACTATATGAATAGCAGTTTTACCTCTATCGTTGCTTTCTTTTTTGCAAATTCCTTTTGCAAATATCAAAGCATCTTTTCTTGAGTTCAGCAAGATTTTCATTGTGCTCAGCCTGATTCTTTTCCATCTCAAGCTCTACATGCACACAAATATGTCCATTTCAATAAGTATAGAATCACAATAATTGATCCCATATCAATGCCACATAACTTGCAAAAACATTTCTCGTTCATCATCAACTTGACATTTGGGTATCATTCAATGAAATTATTGGCATGTGACAAAAGATTAAGACTTGTTCAGCATGGATATGATATTCATGAAGCCGAAGTAAGACTTTAACATATAAATATGATTTGTCCAAATTTCCCCAATTAAATGAATTGAAAACATCAAGACCCGGGCTTTCCATAGGTTCAAAAACCGAATCAATAAAATGTCAGATAGAAAACACCAAAGTTATTTTCCTTCCCGAAATTAGCCTTGGTTTGTAAAAGAAAAAGTTTTCTGTGGGGACCAATAAGAAAGCGCCACATCGGTGTGATTAATATCCATGGATGTTCAGCTTTAACAAGTGCATGCCCGCCAAAAAGCTCTCTCTTCAGGTGCTCCTCTCCTCTTTCGCGTTACTCAGAACTTGGGGTAAGATTGGGGGTTATTCAAGGTTCATTTATAATTTTTTGCAATTTGGATGTCTTTCGAGGCATTGTTGAGTTTAGAATAGTTGTTTTATTTTATGTTTGGGGATTGTTTTGCATATAGGGGTTATCAGAGGTTTATTTCTTTTTCGGAGTAATTTTGGTGTAGAGCATTTATTAAAGGTTCGGGGTTATAATGGAAGTTATTGGCCTCCTTTGCAGTTAATTTGGGAGCTATTTCTTGTTTTGCTTACGTCTTCTCAGTTTTTCTCGGTTTCGATGTTATTCAGGGACCATATGTCATTTAAAATGTTTGGGGTATCTAATAGTGATCTTTGTTGTCGAGCTTTCATTTGTTATATTAAGAATGTTTGGGTTATCTAATGGCGTTTTTAATGAATTTTTTTCTTTTATGGAAGTACTATTTAGGACTTCCCGCAAAAGAGTGTCAGCGGTTACTCATGCTTATTTTCTAGCAACAAATTTCTGTAATGATCTCATCTGCATCCAAAATCGCCTCATCAAGTGTGAAGGGTCCAACCCCCACAATTACATGACAATGTTCATTGACGAGATTGTAGCGCAATTACATTTTAACATTTATAGGCTACAAAGAACTGCAAAATTTATATGGATACCCCTTCCGTCACTCACCTTTCACCACTCACACGACGAGGCAAGGTAATGCATCAAGCAAGAACCAAGATTCTCCACAACCTCCGCATGACATATGGACGGAAGTTTCATTCCAAACTCATGAGGTGATCTTATGGATACCAATATTCAAGTCAGAAGAGATGGATATGAGAAGAGGAAGATATTGGTGCCAGACAGCTGTGAAGACACGTTTTTGGTGAGCTTTAATAGACTGCGAAGGCCTGCATCCATTGTACCTGATATCAAAAACATGAATGATGGGATCCGCCGAGCCAGATGTTATGAGAAAGCCATCGGGAGACCAAGCTTGATTTATTAAAGCAGATTGTGTTTCACTACTCTCTTGCTTCCATCCGAATGCATGCAGCTCAGTCTGCCTCAATCTCACGTCAAACAACCGCAGCTGCGTCCCAGGAGCCCTGTGGACAAATAATGAGATGTGAACATTTTTCAGCTAGTATTAGACAATCCACATGTACTAACATAGGCATAATATTTCCTACCCGGTTTGAACCATAAACAAATTAAAGTCGCATGGGTTTGGCAGTACGCTCATGCACTTGCTTTCTATTTGATGCCTAAATTGCGGCCTCCCAGTTTGCACATCAAATCCAATAATCTTCTTGTCAGCCCCAGCTGACAGTACAACCTGCTTTTGCTGCATTCCAGCAACCCCCATAACAGCAGAGGAATGTTGATTCCTATGCAATGCCTTAGGTTTCCACTTGTCATCGTCACTGTCCTCCTCCTCATTCCAGAGTATGACAGCATGATCACAGCCACCAGTGACAAAGCAATTATCTGCCCAAGGCATAAAGCGAATGCTATTGATAATTCCCTTCTGGTGTGGCTTAGCTTCCAGGAAAGATACACGAGCTCTCTGGACACATGCATATTCAAATTAGTGACGTCAACTATTGATCCAACTTTGGTAATATATACATGCAGTAAGGGTGCTATAGGTAGGCTCAAATCATTCTTAGTTTTTGGTTGACAACACAAATCAATAACCAAATCAGGTTTACTTGGTTTTGCTCACTCATTGCACATTGCAGGTTGTTGAATTCATGAGGCACAAGTGCTTCCACAACAAAAATTCTCACCTTTAAATATCTGCAGATTTTTGGCCAATAAGTGTCATCTTGAGATGAAAGGACACAAGAAATTACAGTGTGTGTGTGTGTGCAAGCAAAAGTGCGCGCACATGAGAGTGAGAGAGAGAGAGAGTGTTTGGACTTCATTCGACCAGTAAACCAGTGTTTCAGTCATCCCAGATGGACCAGTTTTGGACTCTCACGAGGAGGAAATTGAACCCCTTCCCGAGAAAGCTGTGATATTTTGTCTGCCTTTCGTCCATGACTTCGCTATGTAAGGACAAAAGTTAAAAGCATTGCTCAAATTCTTCGAGTTTCCCCTTTTTGTCAAGTAACAGGAGAGTCAGATAGAATATGAAACCTGGGCATTGATACCCGGACTCTACTCTTACCGTGCTTTGGTTTAACAGAGTTTTACAATTCCAACTACATGAATAAGAGGTATTTAGTAAGTAAAATCTCAAAATCTAAATCTCAAAGGTATTTAGTAAGTAAAATCTCTCTCTCCCTGTCTATTTCCATATAGATAGCTACCACACATATAGAACCAAACCTCAAATAAGCTTCAAGCTTGGGCACGGATTTAATTTCTCTTAAAAAGAAAGGGCTAATTTAAGAGCTATGTGGTGAAGAGCAAAGATCATGAGGAGGATATCATGAGGATTGCTACTTGGAACTTCCATTTATGACAGCTGAACCTCTCTCTCTCTCTCTCAGCCCGGATTTAATTTCTCTCAAAATGAGAAAAACCGCTTCACCAGACCACAGCCCCTTCCAGATGTTACATGTCAGTATAAAGGAATGTCAAATTCTTTTATCTGACAAGATAGCTCTGTGTGAAAATTAGACCCAGTCTCTTACCTCTTTTGTTCTATTGAGATTTAGGACTGAGATTTGAGAGTCACCACCATCAGCAGTGTATGCACAAAACAGTCTGTTTCCCTGAGGATGCCAGGCTACATCTTCAGGCCATCTCCTCTCCCGTAGTGAAGAACAATCAGAAGTACTGAGCAGAGAGGCAGAATGTCTACAATTCAAAAAGTGAAAAGACAGCTGATTAGAAAAGCAGATTATTTGAAAAAACAAGCACAGCCTTGGTGTCATACTACATTCCATCAAATGCATTATCTTTATTTAGATTTTCATCACATTTTACCCAGTGCTTCCTCCTATCTAAAGGATCAGATGTTAACAGTAGTTACAGTACTTCTTGGTGTTTGGCAAGCATTGGCAGCTCTGCCAGAATGTACTCCATTTTCCTACTTTTTCCAAATGCTAGAGCCCAATTGAAAGAAACTTGGAATATTTTGGAATGGCAACCATGGCAAGCTCAGATAGATCAAATAAGACTGGATTCTCACTATACTTTAAGTATGCGAAATGTAGTATGAGAGCAAAAGGAAATACAGGAGTGCATAACAAGTAAATCAGTGAAAAGAGGTTCTGATCAGAAATTTATCCGAACCAATGCAAGCTATCTCCATACAGATGGGTAGATATGCCATCCAAAATTAATAGGTGACTTGTGCATTTGCAATCCAAATCAATCCATATGGTCTCTTTGCAACTTTTTCTGGTTTTTCACGTCATTGAAGGGATGAGACGCCATTAGCATTTGAAAGGTCAATTCATGTCGCCTTCGTGAAGAACCCAACTCTATATCCAAAGATTCAGCAAGCGCCTTCGCATCTCCCACTCGACATCTCCAACATCAACCTCCTTGGTTAACATTAATTTTGAACCTGATAAGCTTGAGTGCATAACCTATTCAGGTAATAGACCATATGCAATCAGCATATGGTATAAGCAAAATCGACCCTTGTTTCCCTTGTTTTGCTGAGTTTTACAACCCAAAAAGCAGTCTGTAACAGAGTCCTTTTCTACCATATTGGCTACAGGCCTCCAGTCAAAGAATCATGAAAATCTGGAAAAACGGTACTCGGCACAAACCCCTTGCTCAAGAAAAATAAATTCAGTGGTAACCAGTCAAAGCTTTACAGTACAAGCACAAAACAAATCGTTTTCACCAGCTCTACCAAAAATTAACATAGCATACAGAAGTATATAGCACTTGACATGGTGGGAGCTCTGCATTTCAAACTCGACTTTGATACTTGAGCCTCGCATTGCAACTTCTATAGAGGCAAACTTTTACAGAGGAATCTCAAGACAGATCTACCATCATTCGGAACATAAAGCCACGCTTACCGGATCATACAATCAAAAGCCAAGGAGAAGCTACTAACAAGGGTTTGTTGATACTAAAACCCAATTACAAACCTTGTAGGTCAAGTGGCAAGACATGGGGTCCAGGTGAGTGACATGGAACCCAAGCTTTCCCATTTTCTTACTTGTGCACCCATCTCCAAGAGAGATCTCAATAATCTTCCAAAAAGTGGTCAACAGACACTGTAAAGGCAAATTGAATGGCAAAAGATCGGCTGCCACTGAAGTAGCGTTATCCAAGTGTTGAACTCATGCCATGACAAAGCTGCCTTGGGTCATGGAAATCATTGCACATGATATCTGACAACAGTTGGGGTTCCGTAGAGAGAGAACCCTTTACAGCTTTTGAAGGCATTAATCAATCAGAGACAAACATCATCGTGTTTGCTCTAAGGATACGTTACTTTCATCTTGATTGGGGAAAAGAGTTGGTGCTCTACTTGAACCTTGTCAAATGACTTTCAATTGTCAAATTCTCAAGAAATCTAGAAACAATTGAAACCTATGTGATTAGAAAAAGATTTCCTGACAACACATACCAGATTATACGATCAAAACTATCATCATATTAAAATGACAATCTCATCCTAGGAAGGAGGAGTCAAGGATTCTACAGTTTACCCGTTAGCCTGAATTTGCCATAAGTTGACAACTCCATCCAAAGCACTGTAAATAACAAACAAAAACCTGATTAAAAACATTCCAAACAAACAAATGCGGCATGTAGACACATTCATAGATTACGACATGATAAAGGATTGAAAGCTAAGGAATAGACAATAAGCTAGCCACAGCTGTCTCCACCCCTGCATCGAATATAACCCATCCCCGTTGAAGACACAATCCTCGTTTTCATTAGCATAATAAAATCAGGAAAGGCAAATAATCAAACAAGCTTCTAAAAAGCTAGCTTTCTTTGACGGTGAGAAAGGGGTGGGAGAAGTTATTAGTTTATAACTGTCATCTTCAAACATTGAATATCAGAAATTAACACATGCAAAGAGTTTGAAATTGTTGTTCTAAAACCCAAACAACCCATCTCTATCTGTAAGATAGCTAACACATCCAACTGTCTTTTAGCTCTGACATCAAAAGTATTAAACTCTAAAGGACACAAATTACAAAGGCCTCGTGAAATGCAAAATTGTCTGAAAATGAGTTTCTGTTTCAATCAATAAAAGCCACTAATCGTAATACTTGCTGAAGGCCTCTTCTGCATTAAGATGAAATGGTATTAATTGATCCAAGATCCCCAATGCAAGATATTACATCAACAGGGTTTTCTAAGTTTAAGTTAGAAATATGTGTGATTCATACAAGCTTAACAAGAGGCACCTTGTAACGAAAGTTTTACATGTGTTCTCCCTCCATCCTCCTCCGTTATTTCTTTGTGTTGGATTGTTTTTACTGTCGTAGATCTACTAGCTCATGAGGTCCACTTTATTAAATCAGCTTACAAACTTGGAATTCATTGCATCCTTTGTGAAGATGCTCTGAGACACTTAATAACACGAGTGCCACGAACACCCCATGATTACTGAATAAAATCGAGACTAAAGCATGCCCCTAGAAAGAACTTTTTGAGCAAAGGACAGCTGAACAACTAAGCTGCCGACCCTAATCCATGAAAAGGACAGCGTGAATACCTGGTTGCGAAAAGCAGCTCCTGTGCTGGACACAAGGCGAGACTCCTCAGCTTTCTCTTGTGTTGACTGGGAACCTGACTGCTTGTTTGGCACCGAATGGTGAATGGAGAGGATGTGCTACGTATCAACGGGATCAGTTCTTTGTGCTCTTTATGTTCTGGCAAAAAGAAAAGGGAGAAAGGAAAGAAAAGGCAGGCCTTTGAGTCTGAATGCAGATGTGTAAAGATAAGACAGAAGAGTAAAAAAGGGAAGCCCATCTGGTAAGAAGCATCTTATGGGAGCGTTACCAATCTTTCTTTTGGTGGCCCTATCTTGAATGGCCTCGGAATCCCGGGGAGAAGGACGTGCACGAGGTTTCTCCTCCTTAACGGTCCTGGCACTCGGGGATTGTTGGAGGATGGAAGAAGTAGTGGGAGGAGGAGGAGGAGGAAGGGCACTGGAGCCAGCCGATGGCTTTGATCCAGGGCCTGAAAAAGAGGAGGAAGGCTGAGAGTCCACCTGGGGAATGGGGGCAGAAATGTATAGTTTTGGTTTAGGGGGGAGGGAAAGCAAGAAAAGGTCCTCACTTTTTGTACCGATAGGACTGGTGGATCGGCGCTCCGTCTTAACGTTTGCAGTCCCATTATTAGTCAAATTGGCTACAGAAGAAGACGATGCCGCTGCCGCCGGGTCCTTGCTTCGCAGCAGAGCTAATTTGCATTTGGAACCATGGAGCCTCTTCTCTGCCTCGTGGAGCTGCAAAGAAGAAGCAAGTTCAAAAAAAGAAAAAATGAGTCGGGGAGTTGGACAGAGACCCTCTCGTACTACTACCCCATTATCTATAAGAAGGCTAGGCTATATGCAATATGTTTTCATTTTGATGCAATAAGGGGATCCATCCTCTGCTGCTCACAAGCACAAGCAAATGCAAAAGAGAGAGAGAAAGAGAGACCTGGGAGGTGTAATAAGCGACGCGACGACGGAGGTGATCGACTTCCTTGGAGCGATGCTCAATCAAAGCCACTAATATGGTCTCTTCCTCGTCCTCGTCCTCCTCGTCCTCCTCGTCCTCCACCCTCTTCTCGGTAGGTATGGGCTTCTTCCTCGAAGACGAAGACGAAGACGAAGGTGGCGGCGAATGCATCTCCCTTCTTCCCCGGGGCCCCAAAAAGAAAGGAATAAATAATGAGAGAGAGAATCGGGAATAAGAACAAGGGAAGGCGAGAAGAGTGAGAAGGGTGGGGAGGGGTTTTGTTTGATCCCGCCAGCGAAAAGAATGACGCGGACAAAGGGACAAGGGGTTGGGCTTGGGCTTGGGCGGCTATCTCCTTCTCCTTCTTTATTTGGAACCTCTAGGCTGACAACGTGCTTGGGTTGGGTTTGGCGTTTGTTTGGGTCCCCACATTTCACGATTTTACGATTCCACCTATGCAACGGGGAAAAGGGCATTTTTGCAAATTAGGAAGCGGCGTCTTTCTTTTAATACATCCTTAATTAATACCTCATCTCTTAGTATTATTATTTCTACATATTTAAAAGTCAAAATACTCGATCGTCTTCCTTCCTACTTCCCAAAATTATCCTTCCTTTCTTCGCTTCTACCCAATTTCCTTTTTACTAATTCTCACTTTGAATTCCTAAAACTACCCTTCCATATGTCTTCTTCCTCTTCTTAATCTTTATACCCCACCTATTATACTAAACCTATTCATTGTCTTTCCACACATAATTACCATTTGTGCGCATGGCCGTTACCCATTTTAGCCGTAGAATATATAAAAAAGGAGGGTTTTTGTGCGATACAATTGGGTTTGGCCCTCAGTGAGGTACCATTAGTAAAACTATTAGTAATTATTATTATCATCATAAATCACTACTAATTGATGAGGTACATTGTGAATAAATTAGCAATGGCCATTGGGCCGCGCTTCGGCCAACGTCCCCGTTTGGCCACATTCCCAACAAAAAGCTACTGAACGGTCACCCCGTTCGGCCGCATCAAAAAGAAAATTAACTTCCATTATCCAACTCCACCACTACCTCCTCCTCCCCCCGGGCGCTTGCACCTTTTTTTCGCACGTCTATGGTTTTGGCCCGTTTGATTTCCAGTCGTGTCGTTCCAATTACACCGTCTCCACTCTCAATCAACAAGTTGATTCATGGCGACACAGGGAAGACTTCTCCTTTTAGCTTTGTCCCCTTCCCTCCATCTCTTCAATTCGATACCCAACCTTCCAATTTCTCTCTTTCTGCTTTCATTTCTCCTTTTTCTTTTATTTGCACAATCGGGAGTGAGATGAAGCGGATTCTTCCGTAAGTTACCAAAAAAGAATTAAAAAAGTCCTTGGATCCGGTTGAGGTGAGGCAAGCCTTTGTTGTATTCATATGTCACGGCGCAGAGGTTTCGTGGTTAATGGGACATTCGTAATCGAGGAAGAACTATCAAAACGCCCATCGAATGATCCAAACATTTCTCAAGGACAAGCGATTTTGTAATTGCGCCATGGTCTAAAATCTTCTCATCATAAATGTCTATAAATAGTAGGTGGGGCGGTACGATCTCGTCCGCCGGATCCAAACTCGATCAATGGTTGTAATTTGAGGACCTAAAGTATAAGAAGGAATGCTCTCCTCTCATTTGTATCCATCCAACAATTAGCAATTTAAGGTCATTTCTTTCGTTCAGAGCTTCTCTCTAGTTTCTCTCTCTACGAACGATCGGCCAAGAACAATCAGCCTATGACAAGTGGTATCGAAGCAAAAGAAGAGAGATCTAGTTTCTCTCTCTACGAACGATCGGCCAAGAACAATCAGCCTATGACAAGTGGTATCGAAGCAAAAGAAGAGAGATCTGTGGTATCGGAGCAAAAGAAGAGAGATCTAAGGAGCAGCATCAACTGTTCGAAAAAATTGTTCGAAAAAATGTCGACCCAAGAAGTTATTGTGAATGAAGAGGTCGCCCAAGTTAGAGAGACTCACAACTGAAGCAAGAAAAGAGAAACCCCGTCGGAACCCGTTGCCGTGCTTGATGAGAAGTTTGTGAAGATGTGAAGTGTTGTGGCCGACCTCATTGACGGGCTCGATGATGTTTGAGACCGGATCATGGAGGTTGAAGGCTCTCTTCGCAAGGACTTCATAGACACCATCAATGATGCGACGGTCCCTCTCCAAGCAAAGGACGATGCCCTTGAAACATTGATTGACGACTTGAGGGAACGAGACCGAACAATGAAAGAGGAGAACCCTCAATGGGATGAGGTATCTAAGAGCTGGCGGAGCTCACCCTATGCAAACTAAGCATTGCAAACGGAGCGATGCCTACTGATGCCTACCCAAGTGGTGCCCAAGATAGAGGTGCCGAAGCCCAAGGAGTTCAAGGGTGATCGATCTGCCAAAGAGATAGACAACTTCGTATGGAGCATGGAGCAGTACTTCAGAGCCGCCAATATCCAACACGAGAACACGAGAATGTTAAGATACGAACTGCTGTGATATTCGATACCACAATGCTGTGGTGACCTGAAATCAGGAGTACTTCTTCCCCGAATTTGCTCAACAAGAAGCTCGTAGCAAGCTCCATCGCCTCAAACAACGAGGTACAATCCGAGAGTATGTGAAAGAATTCACCGAACTCAAGCTCCAAATCAACAATCCGAGAGTACATGAAAGAATTCACCGAACTCAAACTCTAAATCAACAATCTTGGAGAAAAGGAAGCTTTTGGAGCGTTCTTGGATGGACTCAAGCCGTGAGTAAGACAAGAGCTAATGTGTCGGGATGTGAGAAGTCTTCCGAGGGCCTTAACCGTGGCCGAATCGCTTATCGACCTCAACAAGTTCGATCCAATGAAGTATCGATTAAGGGATTGGAGGTCAGATCGGTCCTCCGAGAATGAAGCTGGCGACAACTCCCGTGGCCCCAAGGATCAAGGTGGTCAAATGAAGAATTGGGGAGAAGACTCGTCCAAACACCCCATCCAAGGAGGTCGACCGCATGCAAACTACACGAGTAAGTATGATCAACCTCCGTCCGTTCCTTGCTTCATTTGCAAAAGGAACCATTGGACGCAAAAGTGTCCACAAAAACACCAAGTCAATAAAAGCACCGAGTCAATGCCATCCTTTCCGTCTAAGAAGAAGAATGGCCAAAGGAGGAGAAGCGCCAAATCCGACTTGGTGGGACAACTCTCAACTCCGCGCAAACCCAATCACTGCCCAAACGGTCATGTTCTTCGTCGAATTTGAGGTATGTGATATTACTCTCTATGCCTTAGTTGATACAGGTGCTTCCAACGTGTGTTCATGGTGACCGAGGTAGTGAATAAGTCGGGCTTGGAAGTGATGCTAAATGGAAGGCAATTCAAAACCATCAACTTGGAGACCTTGCAAGTGGAGGCACAACCCTTGAGGTCAAAGTCCAAATTGACGGATGGAAGGGCAAACTCTTGTTCGAAGTAGTTCTGCTCAACTTACGACCTCATCCTAGACCTTCGACTGAGCGAGGGCCATGATCGACATGGGATCCAAGTGCATCATAGTGCTCGATCCGAAGTGTCCATCCATGGTGCCGATGATCAAATAGGTGATGAAAGGGGTGATAAACATCAAGACGATTGTCGCGATTCACCTCCTCAGGTGGCCAAGCACATGGCCAATCAACCTAAGACCCAACCATTGGAGAAGCTAAAGTAGAATCGGGATCTCCTGCGCCAACCAACGACATCGAAGCCCTATTCCCCAAAGTGGAGTACGCGCCGCATGCCATGTCCGAGCCGAAGAAAGGATCTTGCGCCCAACCGATCATGAAGCCACTCAACCAATCGTTCGAGAAGTTGTTTGAGTTGGTTAGGGCCAAGCGAAATAGGAAGAAGTGGGAAAAAGCTAATGCCAAAAAGAACTCGCCCCATGCTGTGAGCGCCGAGAACGTCCCTCAAATGAGCGGGGGAGAATGTCACGGAGCAGAGGTTTCTGTGGTTAATGAAGCATTCATAATTGAGGAAAAACGACCAAAATGCCCATCGAAGGATCCAAACACTTTCGGAATATTCTCAGGAACTGGTAATCTTGTAATTGCGCCATGGTCTAGAATTTTCTCGTCATAAATGTCTATAGATGATAGGTGAGGCAGTAAGATTTCATCCGCCGAATCGAAACTCGATCAATAGTTGTAATCGATCAATAGTTGTAATATGAGGAGCTCAAGATAAGAAGTGGTGTCCTCCCCCTCATGTGTATCCATCCAACTATTAGCAATTTAAACTCCTTTCTTTCGTTCAGAACTTCTCTCTAGTTTCTCTCTATGATCTGGGTGAGTGATCAAACGATCCAAAGCTTGGCTGGCTTAGGCCCCAACGATCCAAAGCAATCCGAAATAACCTAAGTCACCGCACGGTTGCGATCCCAAACAATCAGCCCATGACACATACCTCACGCGGTGGTGATCCCAAACGATCGGCCCGTGACACATACCTCACGGTGGTGAAAGCTCTCTCATCACGCAATACTTCAAACAACATTCTACATCAGTCCTTACAACAACGTATGCATTTTATTCTCTTTATAAAGAAACAACACATGCAATTTGATGACATATATTCTCTGTTCCTGAATGGCGTTCTGATTTTTTAGATTTCACAGAAATTATCAAAGTTCATTACAGAAAGACCCATCAAAATAAGATCACCAATAATGCTTGAGCATAATAGTGACCTTCCCCTTCAGGCTTCACCTTCGATCTCTCTCGCCCTCACGTCACTATCAGTTTTTCACCTTCATATGAATTAGCAAAAAACGCTTAGTGATCATAGAGGAGGGCACAGGCATGAGTTCCGACCTGTCATGTGCTAAACATAGTTGTGCAACTCCCGTAGACAGTGAAGGAAGCAAGTGATGAGCATGCGACCGTGATGCACTAGATAAAAGAATGAGCCTCCTGATAACACGAATGGAATTCTAGAGAATGTCAAGTCGTGGCAGCAGCTACCCCTTACTTCTTCCAAAAGGAAACCTCACATGGCCCAAAACCAATCTCTCAAAACCAACTTCTTTTATGTACAATCCTCAAAAACTTAACAGCTCGGTTTTATGCCTCTACTCCGCATGTACGTTAAAAATTGTGTGGGTAGTTCTGCTAGGAGTTCTTGAACCACAGATATCTCTCCACCTGCATGGGTCGAGAGTAAATGAATAACTAACCAAATAGCTTGTATTAAGGTCAATAGTTGAATCAATCACTCACTTTGTACGTCTCGAAAGGGAACAAATTGGACGATGTCACGGGTAGCAACACGTCCATTGGAACTCTCTAGCCTTTCTCCTTTATCCGCATCTAAAACCTGCGATCAGAATAAGTGTTGGACAAACTCTAGTAAAGGAACTATATAAGCAGAAAAGGTCCACTTAATATAATTACCTCCATTTCCTTAAAATCAGCTCCACCAACCCCAACAATGAGGATTGACAGCGGCAAGTCAGATGCTTTCACCAAGGCATCTTTGGTTTCTTGAAGATCCGTCACAACACCATCCTAATAAGTAGGCCAAATTAAATGCAACATCAAGGTGTTTCCATGAACTGCAAATAACAGTGACCCATAAAAGAAAAATTTTGCTCTACTCGGCAAGAATGGAACCTGGGAGACTAAAGAAGAGGAAAAATCAAATTCTCATAGAGAAAAGTTGTTACCATGAATTAACCCCTCTACAGAAATATTGCTCTATTGAAAAATAATGCCCTTTGTTTTTCAGAATTTTCTAATCTTAGTATGTTTTGCAATGATATTTATTTCGTTGACTACAATGATGGGAATAAAAATCACAATCACCATTTTATTTAAGAGATGAACAAGACATGGTGCAGGTAGTCAATCATTGATACAGGTAATTGCACAAGAAGTCAAAAAGCATTAACTTAGATCCAATGCAGTGGTGACGGTTAATGTTGTAAAATGGTCTCAATGTATTAATTGCAAAAAAATGAAAGCTCAGTGCATTGATTGATTGCAATTAACATCTACTAACTCAAGTTCATAATGCACCAAGTTAAATGACCAACAGTGAAAATTACCCCGAGTTTTGAAGTCTAAATGGTTGAATGCTTGGCTAACAGCAAAGTAGCCCCTAAAATTACTCCCCCGGTGCTATCCACCATTTCCCCGAACTGACACCCTTACTGCAATAATTAATACTTTCCTGCTATCCCACAGCCAGAGCACGAATCTCTTCCAGTGAAGAAGACAAGCCCCCAGCAGCAGTCATATCAAGCAACGTCCAATTATGGCCCGACGTCATGTCTCTTTAAATTTCATTCTCTTTTTGTTACTAAGAATTTACAATATCTTAATAAAATTCTTTCTTTGAATTGGCTCATTAAACAGACAAAACTGGAAATCACCTCACAATTGGTTCAGTTCCTGGCCAATTTTAAAACATACTTGGCGGTTGTTGCCACATTACCAATTGACATGCTGCAACATACAGGCAGGGGTGCTGGCAATAATGAAGAGGAAGTGGCAGCAATTATAAAACTTATGACCGTAGAAAATTTGGTAATGGTCATAAGGCACTAGTAATGTTCATAAGCCAAACCAGCTCAGAATACACTGCATTTGATACAATCATAACCTTTTTATAGCATCTCATACAATCATACTTTTTTAGTACCACCAAAATGAAGGGTCATGCATTGAAGCATTTACTATGATCCTTTTAACCCTTTAAAGTACCAAAAGGCAAGGAAAAAATGGGAGGAGGAGAAAGATCAACATCAAAATGCATTAATTCTATAGTATCTACAACTTGTAGGCACAATCTATACATTGACTATGAACATCAATCACAAAACACACAGTCTAGTGCATACCGTGATTATTAACAGCACGAAGTATCTATGCCGACCATTTGCAAGAGATTGGCCAGCAATTTGTGCCGCATTGCTAATGACAGGTCCAAAAAGAGTTGGACCTGCAAGAGAAACATTTAGGAGTGCACTTGTATAGGCCATCATGATCCCTTGAATTCCTTCAACCTGTAATACACCATAACTACAACCTTAACTGGAAATATGAGAAGCAGGAATAAAGATGAATAATAGTATCTGGGAAACATCTTACCTCGCAGTATGTACTGCTTCCATTCAAGTTAAAACAATGAGAGACTGGACCATCAATTGGCCGGGCTCCAAAACCCCAAGCAGGAAATCGCCTGTCTGAATCGTAAAACTGCAATACTTCTCCAACCTCTAAGATTGCCTGTCAGTGTCATCCAAATGTGTGTGAATTTACAGTCCTTGTAATGGGCACGCCATTAATCTCCTTCATTGTGCAAATTAGTACCTCAATGTTCCAAGAAACAGAATTTATGTAATGTCCCATGTTTTCTCTCATGAAGGTTCAAACAGAATTTTTGGTGCCGTGGGGAATATTATTTACCGTAATTATGGATAATATATTGAGAAAACGAAATTAAAGAGAAGCATATCTTACTCTCTGATACGCATTTGGCCGTCCTGAGGGATCAATATAATGGAGGGAATCAGGGAGGCGAGGATTTCCATTTGAAGCTGATGGAAAAGGAACCAGAGTAACAATTGAAGTAAGTACCAGTCCCTGTCTAATTTCAAGTTCAGTTTCGGTAGATAAATGGCATAGAGCAATTGCAAAAGGATTTTCACTTTGAACTAATAGATTAAACTACCAAATCTATGAGCCAAAATATGTTCGGAGATAATGCTAACGTATGTCCAAGTATAGTAGGCAACTTGTAGATGCATGATGATCATGTCGGCAAGTTAACTAATTCCGCAGGCCAACATCTTGAGGAAACTGTGAAAAGACAGTCCCCGGATTTACATAAAAAATTCAAGAAACATGAAAATCTCTTGTTGGCTAAAAGCAAAAATGAGTCAACAGATTCATGAACTTATTGAAGATTTAAAAGCTCTGGCATAATATAAGAATATACTTGTCTATTTTAGCAGAGAAAGAGAAAGCACATTGGAACTATGTGTGCTTTTAATAAGAACCATAAACTGCAGGTTACTTCGGCAAATCTATAATTACAACCTTCAGAGTGAAGGCAAGCATAAAAATCAAGGAGCATTTTGGCAGCAGGTAAAAGACCAAAATTAAATGATTGCTAGATACAAGTAGAACAGCTAATATGCAGAGGATGCCTGACCAAACCACACAACTGGATATTCTATTTTTAGCACACAAGCTGAGGCGACAAGTGAAGACGAATATAACTCCCCTCTATACCTCCCACGAAATTTACTAATCTAAAGCAAGAATTTCCCAATACAGCAACAAATGGTGGAAGTGCAGACCATTACCTGTGAAATCAACAGCCAACATGAAGTTTACTTCAAATCCCGCAGCCAAGTAATCTAGAAAAGTATGTTGGGTACTCTCAGAAAATGTATCCACAAATAGCTGGCTCTTCAGGACTTTATCCCCAGCAGCAGTTGGTAAAACTAAATTTTCTCCCTTCTCACTAGAATGAAGCTTTTCCAAGTCCAATAGTGACTTCCGCAATTTCCTAATACAGTGAAGTACAACAAGCATTGTCAACATAGTCATATACAAGAATCAAGAGAAACGAGAATCAAATGTCAACAAGTATTCCATTTACCCAATCAAATCATGTTTTCCACTGCTATTAAAGTTCAAGCATTCTATTACCAAGGGACTATCCTGCACAACAATTTAGATATCAACATATGGATGTGGACACCTGGTATTCTTCAAAGAAAACATACATAGCTGAAACATGGATTAAGCATCTCATTAACTGCTAGAGAACAAAAGGAAATGGAAATTGCACCAGAAGCAAGCTTTCTTCTACTGCAGAGTGAGCAAAAGTTGACTAGGGAGTCAAAATTCTACTCTCTGATTAGGAAAATGTTTATACCTTGCTTCCAACTTGTTGGATATTTAAAAATACTGGCTTCCATGTAGGTTTGAGATCATTCCTGATGACCTCCGTTTTGCAGACTGGAATTGGAATTCCACTGTCCACAATTTTTGAAATGACCAGAAAAGGATCCTACATTGTTGTAATCCAGAAGATGCAAAGAAAATTAGATTGTTGTTTCTTGGAGTATTGACAAGGGGGGATAAAACTGAAGCTTAGTTGCCACATACAGTCCTTGAGAAGAGATTCTTGTGCTCTAACTCTGAACACCTCAAAATCATCTCAGTTGTAGTCTTAGAGCTAATACATTCTTCAGCATGTACAGCAAGCTTTCCACAATTTTGAGGATGACTTAATCCTGTATATTCTTCTCCATATGTCAGATCTAAGGTCAATGAGCTGTTTGATTTGGTAATGATCTGAAAAACAAAATCATGGAGTCGAGTAAAGAGTTTCTATATACAGCATTTGCAGAATCCAATCTCCTCTGAAAATAATTATAGTGGGCATTAATTGATGTTAGTATTATTTTTTCCAACTAGTGGCTATGAAAGCAAACACTGAATGTTCTCAGTCACATCATGTTCAGGGAAGTGCACAAAGAAAATCCAGTATAAAGAAGATCAAAATTTCTCATTGCATGATATACCTCAGAAAGAGCACAGGAGGCCTCCCCAAGAAACTGCTGCTCCTCAAGCTTAAGCATCTGTGCGAGTCAAAAATGCTCTCGATAATTACTGTTTGCATTCACTGGAAATGATTTCTCACTGAAGTATTCTTGCAAAACACTTTAGGTAGTAACACGAATATCTTATACACGAAGCTTAACAACTCAGTGCAAAATCCATGATACATCAGACACTCTCAAAGCATACAAAAGAACAATCAGCTGCCTCATACATCAGTCAGTCTTTAATATGTGAACACGTAACAGCCTTCCAGAAATCTTCAGTTCACACCCCTTCATTTTTTGTCAATAATGTAACACATACCCATCGCTTGTTGAAGCATTTTACTCTCATTAAAAAGTATCAGTCCATAGTTTAAATATAGATTAGATCAAGTAACATAGAGGGTCTTATAATATGCTAAGTAATGCACATCGTATATCGCTAGCAAACTTGATTTTGCTAATGGGCTCTTCTGAATACCGGATGTTGCAAATGACAAAAAATTAACATCCAGATTGTCAATCATCCTAGCTATATATATTTGACCCTTGACCATGATCTGATGCAATACGTTAAGTACATAGAAAACTTAAAAAGATAATAGGGCTAAACATGAGGCAGGAGGATAAAAAGCCAAGAGCACATCAACAAAATACAAAATCATTTTTAATTTAAGAAGTATAGTAGATCTAATATACGTATGTTTAATCAACAGAACCTAAACATGAAGACTGAAGTCAAATATCCTGTAAGTTCATAAAATATATGAAACATGCGGATTAGATACAGATTTTTATCTTGTTTTCTATTTCTTTGCACAGAGGGCAGCAGACCAACATGGAAACCCATGGTGCCTCATAAATAATGATATGCACCATTTACCCATCCCAAAAAAGAAAGTGCCTTTGGCAGTCCTAACATCCTTGAATATGTACCTTTACTTCCATCTGGTGAAACTGAGTGTCCACATCATACAGACGAAATCTACAAAGTCATTGGTGAAGAATCTTAAAGTTAGAATATTGACTGATATTTAATTGATTAAACAGATGAGTATTCCATGAAGACAGAAAAGTATACACTCACGACATTGTCTGCACAATTTCAAACTGGAAAGTGACATTAAGGGTATTGATCCACTTGGGATTCAATGAATTGAGCACGACTTCTGTCCGTCCCACCTCCTTAAGTACTCCATCTCTTCCTCTTGTGTAGACAACCAACATAGGATCACTCTAAAGCAGAGAAAATAGAAAAAAAAGAAAAACTTAGACCATGTGACACTTTTTTTTAAAAAGTATCATACATAACAGAAACATGAAATCCTGACATAAGAAACTCAATCTTACAGAAAAATTCTTGAAGTTGAGTACCAAACAATCTTTTCTAAAAGCTAATTCTTGATCTTTTCTAGAAGCTTAAATTACAGTATACAGAAAGTTCAAAGGGAGCTTAAATCGATGCAGCCATTAGCTAGTGGGATGGACAAGTGTATTGTTAATGCACTGAGGTAGACAACACAGTTCCTAAATCGAATCCTGCAAACCTCGATTCCCTCACAGTTCCGAGGGAGCAATTCCTCCCGCCTGTGGGTTGTATGCTGGAAATAAAGTAGATATCGCGGCAACAAAGACATGGGAGGCGTGCAGTTAAGGAAATGCACAACTTCAATGATGCAGTAGGATCAACGGATGACAGCTGACATTCTGCACAAGCTTGAGGGTTGAGAAACAAACCTTAGAGAGGACGTCCCTATCTCGCAGGCCCGAGGCAGAGAAGGACAGCTGCAGAAACAGAGGTGTTTAAGTAAAGATGACATGGTAGAGGTAGAAAAAGGGCTGCTTTTCAGATGGGGGGTAGAATATGATGGTGGGTTCTAAGAACTGGAGCCAAAATCAAGGTCGAAGGTGCAAGGTAGAATGCTCAAATTGGTGAAGAGGGACCAGGTAAGACTCTTTTTGACTTGGAGGTTGGGATCTTGAAGATTTGAAGAGAGGCCGGTGCAGCATATGAAAAAGAAGAAGGGGGAAATGGGAAAGAAAGCGAAGGAGACCTGGATCTGAGAGTAGAGGCCGTGGTAGCCGCGAGAACGGAGGTAGAGGTGGACGGCGTCGTCGGGGGCGTCGTTGCCATTGCCGAGGGCAATATCAGCCGGAGTGCCGCCGATGGCCGCCCTGCCACCGCGGTCGTCAGAGCAGCAATTCCCCATATCCTCTCTCCCTTTCGGCAGTCCACGAAAAACGCGGCAGAGTCAGCAATGGTGCGGTGTTCACTATAAAGAGAAGCAACCACCAACAAACCCGCTGCGGCCCCCCCTCCTCCCTCCCCTCAAGAGAGAAAAGGGAATCAACCAATCAAACAAACAAAACAAAACAAAACAAAACGAGCAAGGAGCAGATGCGGAACAACGCAGAGGAATCGATCGCTAAGTTGGTTTCCTTTTTTATCTTATTAAAGAAAGACTCGGAAGGGAGAAATGGAGAAGGCGAGCGAGGAAGAGAGCCAGGGGGGGGCTGGGCTGACTGGGAGTTCAGGAGGGGAAGGAGGGGGACACGGGCGGCCCCCACCTGGCTTTGCCCTGTCGTGCCTCAAAGCCGCGTTCCCTCCCCCCATTTTCTTCTTTTCTTTTCTTTTCTTTTTCTTTTCCTTTCGATCGCGATCGCGAATTCCCAAATCCCTCTCCCCCAATCAAATGGTTGAGTTGAGCTGTTCGTAAATTGTTTGGGGGAAGACAGGGCGGCTGCTGTGCCTGTTTGCTCTGATTGAAATCATTTTCATTTTTGCCTGCTTTGCTGGTCAACTGGAGACGTGCATGACAAGAAGGCGGCGTTGACACTTTTCAGTTCACTTCATTTGTTTGTACCTTTGTCTTCGTTGTCGGGTTCCTCTCCTTTTCTGCGAAAATGAATGCACGATGCAGATTTTTGATTACTCCGACGATCCGTTTGAAAATATGACGACAGTGTGTACGAAAATAATGCTCCGTGTTGCCGAGGGTGCCGACCCCCTCGTCCTAGATTTAGATTTACATCTCTTTTCTTTTTGTGTTTATGTGCGCGTCCTTGCCTAATGAATTGAAAAGTGACCACGTCCTTTGCCTGAGCCCGGCAAGAGGGCTGTTTATATCAATGCTTCTGTTAGGTTTTTCAATAGGTCCGATTAGCATCTTGCTGGATATGTTTAATGAATTATCACTTTACCCTATTTTATTTTTATCTTATTACCAAATGAAAACAACATTCGCTAATATACGTATAGTATAGGCCCGGGAGTTAGGCCTATAATTTTCGATTTGCCAATTTGACCGATCACTTAATTGATTCCTTAATTTAGTACTTAATAAGTACCTCTAACCAGCCTCTTTAACAACTCAGGAGGGGTGATGTTCTTCCCTATCCTTAATCTGAGAAAACTTCTTTCGCTTGCCATTTTATTAAAGATCTATGTACATGAACATGAACAAGGATTCAAAACCCCCCAAGTAGCTCTTCAACAAAGAAAACAAAAGTACTTATTCGAAATTTTTATATAAAAATAGTAAATTTACTCGTTCATATATCATATATATTATATTGAGTGAGAATTTTTGAAATCATGAATTTTAATAAGTCATATGAGGGCATATTTATTCGCACTTAAGCAAAAGCAATTTTTTTTTTTTTTACTTTCCCACCTAAGCATAAGATATCATTCTAATTTTAATTAAAATTAATGGAAAAATTGTATGTAAATCTACAGGTCAATATCTCATGCCGTGAAAACTTTTGTTTTTCTTGGTCAAAAGTGTTGTGAAGAACTTCAAGGGTCTCAAAATTTAGAGTAAGCACAATCCCCATAGATCCTCCGCAAATGCGGACAAAATCCATGAATTATAAAGATCCTGCAGAAGAAGATAGAATTGGTTAATTGGAAAGGAGTTGGCCGGAAATGGAGTCAAAATCGGGAGGGTTAGGCTTTGGGGGAAATTCCAAGGAAAAAAAATTTGACATGTTATTACAACCTAGGTTGTGTCGTGGTGGGTGAAGGTGGAGATCCAATTTTTAACAATCATTAAAGACAGAAAAGCGTAGAAGGAAGGGGGAATGCAGAAGAAAAGATCTTCTTCATCTGATCAAAAGCGGAGGAGGAGTCGCGAATTGAGGTAGGAGCGGTGGAAAAGGAAAAGAGAGATGGGGTGGGGATGGGCGATATGGGAGGGGTTGGTGGCGGTGGGATCGTTGGTGCTGCTGGGCTGGGCGGGGCTGTGGTTCTTGAATCGGCGGCTGTACAAGGAGTACGAAGAGAAGAGGGTCCTCGTCCAGATCATCTTCAGCGTCGTCTTCGCCTTCTCTTGCAATCTCCTCCAGCTCGTCCTCTTCGAGATCATCCCTCTTCTCTCCCGCGAGTGAGTCCCGTTCCCCCTTCCTTCCTCGTTTCGATTCCATTCGAATTGGATTATGAATCCTCCCCTCCCGTCTGCCTTTTTCCAACCTTCTTTCTTCTCTTTTTTCCCCCTGTCTAGGGCTCGATGGATCAACTGGAAAGTGGACCTCTTCTGTCTGATACTGCTCTTGGTCTTCTTGCTGCCTTACTATCACTGCTACCTCATGCTCTGCAACAGCGGTACTTCCTCCTCCTGATCCAATTCCCCCTCCTCCTAGTTGCTTCCATGACCGTTCCACTCACCCCCAATGTCGATCAGGTGTAAGGAGAGAACGTGCTGCCACTGGAGCCATTCTGTTCTTGCTGGCATTTCTCTATGCCTTTTGGCGCATGGGCATCCACTTCCCCATGCCTTCACCTGATAAAGGTCTGATCTTCTCAGCTATTTGTCCCTAATGGACCTTTTCTCTTACTTAATTTCACTTTCCATCGTGTATAATTGCCCACATCACACAGACCTGATGTTCTTCTATGTGCATGTCAGGCTCTGCCTCATAGTTTTTGCTCGTATCTTGCACTCTGGATAGTCTCACTGGGGGTTACCGCATGGTTTCTCATCTTTATTGTTCCCAGGTTTCTTTACCATGCCTCAGTTGGTCAGTAGAATTGGAGTCATTGGCGTGACTGTTATGGCTATCTTATCCGGTTTTGGAGCTGTAAATTTGCCCTACAGTTATTTGTCCCTCTTCATCAGGTAATTTACATTACAGTGCCTTTCTCCATATGATAATAGTCTGCCTTCCCACTTCTGCTTTGTTACACGTCAACACTCATTTCAACTGTGGACTCGTCAGTTATCCTGGTACGACCAATCCTTTGCCAGCTTATAAAAAATAGAAGAAAAAAACAAACCAACGATTGATTCTGTGAGTTTTGGGCATCGAAATAAACTGCCTCCCCTTCTATTCTTGGTTTAAGATTGAAAATTGAATTCATGAAATATGAACACTTATTTGCAGCACATCCCCCAATAGCAGATATGTCTGGGCTTATTTAGAATAAATATATGGGTCTTCTTTTCACTGATAACTGAGTTCTTCCAGAGTGATCTCTGTCTTGTAAATGCTGCAGAGAGATTGAGGAAGCAGAGATTAAAGCGCTAGAGAGACAACTAATGCAATCGATAGAGACTTGTATCCTCAAGAAAAAGAAAATTATTCTTTCCCAGATGGAAATGGCCCGAATGCAAGGATCAGAAGAGGTTTCCTCTCTCTCTCTCTCTCTCTCTCTTCTTTGGTTTCATACCCTTACATCTTGTGTTTGGAATAGTCTTTTGCTAAAAGAAGATCAAGATAGTAGAGTATTATTTGTTAACTTTTATTGGATTAGAGTACTTGCTATTTATGGAACTTCTGTTTTACGCTTTACTGTTTGTGTCTTGTGCGGCTTTTTTCATTGTATCTCCCACTCCACTGCAAAGGCTAGTATAGATCACACTGTTGGACATAGCTCAGGCTTACCCATTGAGGATACGCAAAAACTTCCAAATGTAGCTGGCGACTCTCTTTTCTATTGTGTGAATTTATTCCAAGGGAGTGAAAATATGGATGTCTGAACTTTTTTTGAGTAAAAAAAATTCTGTAGTTTGCAGCACCTTTAATTGATTTGAACGCAAAGTACAAAAGATACGTGGCTGTTCTGTTTTAACATCTGCATCAAAATTTGAGTACCTCAGTAAGTATCAACTTTATAGTAGAGACATTTTGAATGACATAATTAGCACAGAATTTGATGTGAGTGTAAATGAGCTGCCAGATAATACAATAGGAAATTTAATTGCTTAAAAATTTTAACTGGTCTAATGCTGAGTGGAGTGTTTTGTATTTTTTTTTCTGTCAATATTGAAAGAGCTGAAGCTTTTCCAGTGCCTTGTTGCTGCTTCTACTACATCTAGTATCTTCGCTGATAAAGAAATTCTCATGTTGCAGAAGTTGAAGGCTAGATCTTTATTCAAACGGATTGTTGGCACAATGGTAAGAACAGTGCAAGAGGACCAAACAGAGCAAGGTCAGCATCGATCTGCTTTTGAACTAGTTTTCCTGTTCCATGGAGGGAGGAAATGCAAATAATGCATTTAAGGAAGTATGTTGTAAGCTTGCATATTATGCACAGAGATATGACTAAACATGTAGTCCATGAGATTGGTTTAGCGGTTAAGGAAAAAAATGAGTGGGTTTAGTGCATGCCACCGGTTGAATTCCTTGCAATGCAAGCAGTCTATTATTTGAACTTCTCATCAGGCTTTGGCAGTGTTTCATTAGCATCGAATTTGCCTATCTATTGTGGGCTTGTCATTGGAAAATGATCTGCTTTATGCACTTATATTCCCTGTTAGCCTGCTGGCATTCCCTTTTATGATCTGACACGTGAGTGACCTACTTGTATCACCATGCCATTACCGTTCTTTTGAAGACGGGGAAATGCAAATTATGTGATTAAGAAAGTATGTTGGAAGCTTGCAACTTATGCTTGGAGAAATAACTTAACATGTAGCCTTTGAGATTGGTTTAGCAGCGAAGGAAAAAAATGTGTGGGTTTAGTGCATGCCACTGGTTTAATTCCTTGCAATGCAAACAGTTCTTTATTTGAACTTCTCATCAGGCTTTGGTCATGTTTCATTAGCATGGAATTGACCCATCTATTGTGGGCTTCTTATTAAAAAATGATCTGCATTATGCACTTATATTCCTTGTTAGGTCTCCATGCTGGCATACCCTTTTATGCTTTGACATGTGACTGGCCTACTGTTTGTATTGCCATGCCACTACTGTTCCTGAAGAGATTCTCCTTACCTTTACTCAGCCTAACCTCTATCCATCTTGCAGAAACATATTGCAATTTTCTGTTTGAATTTAGTTGAAAATCTTTGTTATAGCTTGTATGGGCTGGACAGTAGCTTTACGCCAATGTCTGGGTTTTTAGTATTATATCTGTTCACCAATTTGCTGCAGAAAAATTATCCTGGAAATGGAGTTCCAATTGCCACAGATGAAAGATAAACTCCACTGATCCACAGATCAAATATGAATCAGTGATACATATGAGAAATGTGAATGGATAATAGAACTCAAAACATGGGAGCATGATGCAGTTGAAAATTAGATGTTCTGGTATCGTTGTGGTTTAAGGTGATCAAATGTCAGTTGCCAAATGAGCCAACTTTAAGCCTTCAAATATCCCTTTAGTTCTTTCGTTGTTGGAACTCCACTGCCGATAAGCTTTTAGATTTTCTTTGTACAACAGTCATTTTATAGTGTGACGATGCCTCATACTGTTTTTGCATCCTGTTAAGATATTAAGAACATGGAAGCAGAGGTACAAGCTTTGGAAGAACTCTCGAAGCAATTATTTTTGGAAATTTATGAGCTTCGCCAAGCCAAGGTTTTTTTTTCTGCATTTTTTGCTATAAATTTTCACAGTAGGCTTTCTTCTGTTCTGAATCTCTTTTTTATGCTTTAAGTGTTCCTTAAGCTGTTTTCTACATATATGTGGTATAGCTATATGTAAGGCTACTACCTGGGCTGTTAGCTATTAGCTACTTGGAGATAGCCTAGGAATGGTGGATGCTATGTACGACAAAATCTTTGGGTTTTTGGGAGCTACGCAGTATAGGAAGATATAAAACTTACTTCTCTCTTTTTAGGTCAATATCAGATGCACATTGAGAGATCTTTCAGTTCATGCAGCTCCTACTTGATTCAAATCTTTGGCTTTTAGACTACTTTGATGGCATTATGACCATTATAATACTAAAATGGCTGGATGAAAACATATCTTAGACCCTAGGTGGCAAATTGCAGCTTGCAACCACCATTTTTGGCTTGTTGAATATATATTTCCATAAGCATATGCTTTTCCACCTAAGCATTTTTCTTCATAGGTCCTGAAATGACCATTACCTCTAATGCAGGAAGCAGCTGCTTATTCTCGAACATGGAGAGGTCATATGCAAAATCTACTTGGTTATGCTTGTTCAGTCTACTGTGTATACAAGATGATTAAGGTATGGTTATACTTTGACAAAATATGCTGCAGTATGCGATGCTGCAGTATGTGAAAGATATATTATTGGGAGAGGATGTAATTGGACTTAAAACAGAGAAAAATAAACTAGAAAGTAGACACAGTTCCCACTACTGTTGTAGAAAATTTTCTTCCATGCTGACAGAGGCAATTCTTTCTCTTACTGTAGCTTTCTATTTCTCTCCATCTATAAGGTCCACGTAATGCAATAGTTGCAACAATCATGAAAGATTTAATCTCTGCAGAAATGTTCAACCAATCTGCGTGGTCTTCAGGAGCTCTTATTTTACCAAAATTGACCTATTGTAATTGGTATAAAAAAACCCATTTGGCTTGTAGAATTTGGTAACCGAGTGGCTATGACAGTTTGAGATACTTCAATTTTTTCTCTAATGTTGCTGATTGAATCTACTCCATTCAGATGTTTCCAATGTTGTGCTATTTTCCAAATGTATTCACCATTAAATTCTGACAAGCGGATGCTTAAGTGCTATAAAGAGCTATACTTGACACAATCATCTTCCTTATGTTATGCTGCTGCTTGTCTTCTGAGTTAATTCTTTTTAATCTTTTTCTTTGCCTGTAAGTATTACAAAATTTGCCACGACAATCCCAATGATTGATTTTATGCCAAAGTGTTGCCATTAACCTTCAAAAATGCACCACCCACCTGGGTGACGTTGCTAGATCGCGCTCTCTTCCTCTCGCAAAAGGTCGAGAGTTCGAATCCCAGCTTCGTCATAGGGTGACTTACCTGGTTGCATGTGTGTGGTGGCTAGCACGTGCGGCCCCCAGGGTTTACTCCCCTAGCTGTCGGCGGGGTGCGGGGTTCCCTGGGTCATCAAAAAAAAAAAAAAAACCTTCAAAATGCTCTGCAAAGGACTTCCTGGATTACTTTGGCGCTTAACCTTATCATATTAGCTAACTGCTATTTCACATCATCATTGATTGAAAGGTCAGTGTGCTTATGATTGTAAGATCTCTTGGAATTTTATTTATCAGCAAGGCCCACCCCCCACCTTGTGTGTACTCAGAGCACTTCTTTTGGGGGCTTGGCTCTGATCTCATTGCATTGGGTGTGGGCATGGTCCATCCATGAACCATACACCACTGAAGGGAGTCCTCCTTTGATATCGTGTGTGACATTCAAGCCTGATTCATGTGGCCAAGCCCTCAATAGGAGTACTTTGAGTATTTTCACAAGGTGACGACCACTTGGGGGTGAATGTTTACTTTTGAGTAGCTCAAGGGTTTTTCTCATCCAATGTGAGACTTTGGGTATTACAAGAACATTTAGAGATACTTCATTTTGATTTTATCCTGACTTGGTTAATCAACTTTTCCTGCACCTTGATGTCTGTGAGAACTCTTTTGCCTACTTATTTCACAAATACAATGGCTTCAAAATGCTATAGCGCTGGCCTGAATGAAAACTAGTCTCAATTTCATATAGTTGTGAAACACATTTATCAGATTTTGCGTTAAAATTGTGAATCTCTCTCTCTCTCTCTCTCTCTCTCACACACACACAGTGGACACTTTATGTGTGCAGACTCAGTCATTCTACCTCAAAATTTTTTGAATATTATTCTATAGCATTTTTTTCCTTTTCTTTGGCAAGTGATCCTTCTTTTTCCTAACTGTTTAACTTTTGCTTTTTTATCGATCGGAAACACTCTAGCTTCTCAGCTTGTTTGTATGAAAGATATTAAATTTAAGGATGTGTCCCATCCCACTAACTAGAGTCGGCAGAAAGATATATGTTTGCAATAAATCAAATGTCAGTTGTGACAACGATGCTGAATTTTTGCTTAGACATTGCCCCTTCTGGCAATGAATTACTGCCTCATTTGCTTATGTGAGTTTGAGTATTTCTACTGCCCACAAGCTTGTGCATTGTACAGATACCAATTGAATTGATCCCTGAATGCAAGATGCCTAATTGATTTAATTTTATTTCTATCTGCAGTCTTTACAAAGCGTGGTGTTTAAGGAGGTCTGTACTTCAATCTGACATCTCCTGTTGGTTTCTGAATTAATGATTGCCCATTTTTCTTTTAAGCATAGTTTAAAGAGGTAATTCTCTTGTTTTTGAAGTATTAACCGACTTTGGCTTCTGCAGGCTGGTTCAGTAGATCCTGTGACAAGGACAATCAGCATATTTTTGCGGTTGTTTGATATTGGTATCAATGTCTCTTTGCTGTCTCAGGTTGGTTTTATAGCTTGGTTTCTGTGATATTTCTGCATATGTTAGAACACATTCCTTCTAGTAAATTGGTTTGTTGTCATCACTCCTTTGTTTGCACATGGTATAACAAAGTTCATCCTGGCAATACTGTGATTTAAGTATCAGAAATTTCACAAAGATTATTTTCTTAATTGGTTATCTGGTTGTCTATGGAAAAATATTTAGCTCTTCTCTTGTAATGGTATATGTTATAGGTTTATGTGAATATTCTGCTTATAAAAGTTTACCTTGTGAGATTTTTGCATTGCTAACCGGGAGAACTCATTATTTTTGGATTCAGTAAGGTGGAAAACCATTAGCTTAGAAATTTTTATTAAACTTAAAACCATTGTTTAAATAAATCATTATGTGGAGCAACATATGTCATTTTGCTCAAGGAGGAAAGTTAGGAACATGAAGATCTGATCTAGTGGCACCAGTCTATAAGTGATTTGGTCAGTGACATAAGCTCTGACCTCAGAAATTCAGGGTCATAGTCCAGGACATCAAAAATTTTAGTTTTTGAGGTTGCCTCTCCATGTTTGGAACATGGTGGGATTTTACCATGATATATTAAAGGATCTGCTGTCATGAAGGTTAAATTACTTGTATATGGATTCAACTTTTTCCCCCAATCGCCTAGTCATGATTATCCTGTCTCTTTGAAAGGCATGGACATTGTTTAAAGAGAATAGTTATTGTGGAAAATGGATCAGTGAATATAAATTCTACCAAGTAATTGAGCACTGATGATCTTAAACATTAATTTTGATTTCCCATCTTATCGTTATATTTTACTGACTAACAATTATCTGGAGGGCTTGTCTTGTGTGATTCATTGCCCATAGACTGTCGGACACTAATTATTTATGAGTAGGGTCCATTTATGCAAAAGTGTTGGGAGTCAGTACCCTACTTGTGTTCCCCTATATGATATTTTAGATAGAGATGGTTCTGGGTTTCATATTCTATGCAGATGATTAGACAGCCATTTGATTAAATAATTACCTCATGCAATTAATGAGAACCCAACAGAGAGCATGCTCGATCATTATTGCATGGCGAAATCCTTAACTTTGCTATTTATCCCTCCCACGATTTTTTTGGCTTGGGAGAGATTGAGGGCTATTGGGAGTCTAGTGGCTAATTTTCTTGATGTAAAGAATTGATCTTTACAGGGTTTTAGTATTTTTTGAATTACTGAAAATTCACTTGACAGTTTAAAATTTGTTAAGAGTTACTTGACTCTTTCTTTGTAAGCTTGGATAGGAGTGGTACCCTGTTGGTACTTCTTGCATAAAAATTTCCTTATTTAGCTCTATGAAATCTAAACTTTATTATTTTAAATGATGCTAATGTCTATTTTCTCTTTGTCAATTGTGCAGTACATTTCTTTGATGTTCATCGGAATGTTGATTGTTATATCAGTTCGTGGATTCTTAACAAATTTAATGAAGGTAACTCCCAATTTTTGTGAAGTTGATTCAATATAGGGTGGATTTTAGCAAGTACATAATTCAATTAGAATGTAGAATTTGAAAGGAATTCTTTTCACATCTTCTGTAAGTTCTATGTTCTATGAGATGGATGGAATTGTCTCAAAATTACTGGTGGCTCCATCTTCAACGAACTTGAGCTTCAACTGATAATTTTGGTCTTCTATACAGTTCTTCTTTGCAGTTTCCAGAGTCGGAAGTGGGTCTTCTAGCAATGTTGTACTCTTCCTCTCTGAAATAATGGGGATGTATTTTCTCTCTTCTATTCTCCTGATACGGAAAAGTTTGGCCAATGATTACAGGTAATTATCATTCTCCAATAGCAGTATAGTCTTTTTCTTTTTTGTGGATGTGCCCTACATTTTAGTGTTCCTTAAGGTATCCCACAAAACAGCACATGAGAGAATTGCGTTACATTAATTGGTTTGCATCAGTCCAAAATTTGTGTAAGAAGTTGCCTAGTTGACAGCAAAATCCTTAAAAACCCTACAACTTTGTGAAACTAACGTAAAAAGTCGGATGGAGCTGACACCTTGACCTGAAGCACTTTGCTGGCTAACTGCACGAATGTTCTGATTGGCTCATAGGTGGAAGATGCTACCTTGAATTAGCTCTTTCCATTGAAGGTTGGTCTCACTTGAACTAGAGAACAAAGAACTATTGCAGTGAAGTGTGGTTTATAAGTACTATTTGTTGCAGCCACACAATGCACTCATAAGATAGCCTGCATAAAGATCCTTGTTTGTGATGAGAAATTAGATTTATATATAGAGAAGCTCTTCTAGTACATCAGCAAACTCTAAGAATTGGAGAGAGGAAGGATGAATTAAACCAAACATCAGTAATACTGACTTAGACAAGAGCATGCATCCCGCAAAAGCTTAGAAATAGCAAAGACTGAAGAAGATGAAGACTCTGTATATGTTGGTGGTCTTGTAAAATGTCTGAGATGCAAGTGAGACGATTAAACAGACTTTATTTTGTTCTTGTGCATGATTGTTCTTGCCATCTTCTATGCCAATGCATTGGATTCTCACATAGCTTCTGAAAACTGATATATTGCTCGAACACATTAGGGATTTCCATTTTGTTGTCAGACCTGGCAGTCATCATCCCATGGGATGCAAAATTTTAATAGGCTTCCTGAATAGCATTCCCGTTTGTCTTGGCAGGTTGATCATTACTGATGTGTTAGGTGGAGATATCCAATTTGATTTCTACCACCGGTGGTTTGATGCAATTTTTGTAGCAAGTGCTTTCCTTTCTCTGCTTTTACTTTCTGCACATTATACCTCACGCCAGGCCGACAAACACCCGATTGATTAATTTGTTGTATTGGTAAGTACTTTTAATTGTGGCAAGAACTTATTCTCGGGGGAACTTGAATAATCTAGTCTAATATTCTTAGTTAGTGATGCTAAATTGTTAGGTGTTTCCTTTTGGGCAAGTCTTAGTTTGGTCTGCTAATATTGGTTTCTTGATTTTATTCTCCACCCTTTCTTCATGCAATCGATTACTTGTTTGATATGTGCGATCAAGTCTTTTGATCAAGTTTTACCATGCCAGCAATGCCGGGGTAACAAACTTGTGGGGATAAAGGTAGGTGATTCAATCACTTGATTGCACAAATCAAGTGAGTTAAAAACTTCATTGCTGTTGGCAGTCGAATTTGAAAAAAACACTACAAATTAGATAGCAAAATTAGACTTTTGATTGTTTAATGGCACTAGCCTGTTGCCATTGTTTGTAACCTTACATAGTTTTATTGGCCAGACAAGTCATGTAATTTATCCATTTGTCTTTAAGTTGAGTTTATTTTCTGTTGATTGTCTGGAGGAAATGTGAGTTAGATTTATGTTGTAAAATATTTGAATCGATGTCACCTGAAAGTTGGCAGAAAAACCAGCTGTTATTGTATACAAAAAGTCAAAAATTTAAATTTCCTTCACCTGTCATTGTTTGATAGATGGACTAGAGTAGTTATATCTGTAGTCAGAAATTCCACTCATGCATCAACAAATTATGATATTACATCTCTTCTGGCTTAACTGGAGGGAGGCTTTCTATTTTCCTTTTTTTCTTTTTTTCACCAGAAAGAGAGGCTTTCTTTTTAAATTGATACCATTTTGGGGTCCATTGCAGACTTTTGGATTGGTTTTATGCTTTACATGGAGAGTGAGATTATTAACATGCATGGTCATGAAACTTGGACTTTCTTCTTAAATTTTCTTAAATCGAAATTTATCGATCATCCTTTGTCACTAGTAGATGTCGAGTTTGTAAAATGCATGAGATGGATGGATGGTGCTGATTTTCTTGTTCAATTGGCGTGGTCAAACCTTTAACAAGTGCAAGCTGTGGTGAAATGTCGTGTATCTATTCTATTGAAGTTGGTGGCAAATGTTTTTCCCAATGTTTCAGGTATTGCTAGGGATGAGGAGCATGGCTTATTTTTATGAGTGGAAGTTGTCTTACAGTATTCACTCTTCTCCTTCCATGAATGCTGGAGTAAGAATTGGCAGCACTTTTGAAGTTGGATAATAGTGGCAAACACGGTGTTTGGACACTTGCTCTCATATGTTTGATGGGAACCAAAAATTTCATCATTTTGTAGATAGCGGAACCAGCAGGCAGGAAATTTTCCTTATGTAAAAGAAGCAAGAAGATATGGAAGCTGTAAGCTGGGGAAGAATGATCACGCTCTCTTGTATATCAGATTTGGGCATTGGTATTCTGTGCCATCTGAATATAGAACTTGACTATATTGGGTTGGTATGTAAAAGTTGGTAATCTGGGGGAAAAATATTTCTCCCTTTTTCAAATTCATTAGAACCGAAATATTGAAAAGTTACTTTTCATGTTGGTAAGTATTTAAACATATATGGCCCTGAAAAAAATGCAGGATGCACACGGGTCCGGATACACTGGTGGAAAAGAGATTATGCGGAAACCTGGCTCTTTACATATAGGAGATTCATTTGTGATACGCATTATCCTTGATTAGAGTGTTTCTCACTCTTTGCCCCGGACTTTTGATGAATAATAGATTGTTATAATTAGTATAGTAATAGAGTTATGGATCTTTACATATAGGAGGAATAACGATTCCCTATGAGATGTGGGATATGGGCATTCCCCCCTCTTTTCTGTGCGCCAAACATGTGATGAGAAGTCAGAAGGCCCAAGAGCATCTGGTAACTCTTGGCAATCCGGAAGGGAAGCATCTTCAGTTCTCAGAATTTTTCTACAAAGTGAATGTACGTTATCTACTTTACGTTTTAAAAAATTTAAGCCGAGTCTCATCTTAAATTGTCAATAGACAAACTTGCCCTCCATGAATCAACACTTTTCTCCACAAATTCTTCTTCAGTTCAGTCTCCTACTTGTCGTCACGTGGTTTCCCCGTTGAATTTGATGCATTCCTTAGAAACTCAAACAAAGGATACCATGATCCAGAACGAGCCCGAAGAATTTGGGGGCATATCTTCAGTAGAGTTCATTTCCATATTGTATTAAACAGCCTCATAACAACTCCTCAAAAATCAACCGGTCCACTAGCAAGAACAAACAAGCTTTTTCTAGCTCATTTTAGCAATATGTTTACATATGACTACAACCCCAGGCTCTCTGTTTGTTTCACATAAAAATAAATAATTTGGAAAATATTTTTCTAAAAGTAATTATTTATATCTCTTACAAAAATGAATAGGTCAAATATATTTTCATCGACCACGAAAATATTTAAAAATTAATTATTTTCAAATAATAATAAAAAATTCCATTAACTAATCAAAGCGATAAAAATAATGATTTTGTAAAAACGTTCTTCAAATCATTTATTTTTTGCGAAATAAACATAACTCTAATAATTTGACTAAAAGCTACATAATATAATAGTTTATGACAGCAATAATGCAAAACACAACTAGTCTTCCAATCAAGGCTTCTCATTAGAGGAAAAAGTGTCAAAAAAGTTCTAAACATATTGCATTGATATCAATTTAATGCTAAATCTTTTAATGGTGTCAATTTAATTAAACCTTTTGACTTAATGCCAATTCAATCTTAAACCTTCTAATAATGTCAATTTAGTCCTAAACCTTTTAACCTAATGCCAATTCAGTCATTTCAGCTAATTTTGACTAAATTTTGCTAACGTGTACGTCAGTTCTTATGTGGCACTATTGGCACGACATGAACAATTTTTAATAATATTTTAATTATTGATATGCTTTTTTTTCTCTCCTTCCCTTTTTCTTCCTTTAGGTGGTGGACAGCCAACGGCCACAAGCAGTGGCTAGGCGAGCTAGCCTCACTTGGCCAAGGTAAGTCTAAGCCCCGGCAAAGGTTAGCTTCCTAACCTGGCAAGGCGGCCCTTGTGAGGGCTCCCTCGCCAAATTGGCGAGGCCAACCGTTGCTCAAGGTAAGGCGACCTTCCTAGTTGTCGCTGAGTGAGGCCGTCCTCATCAAAGCTCGACCTTGACTCATCATGGCTGGTGGTTGGCCATTGCCTATAGCAAGTGGCTGGCCATCACCTAAAGGAATAAGAAATGAAGGAGAGAAAAAGAAAAAAGAAAAAAAAATCCAAAAAAATAATAACAAAATCGAAAAATTAGTAAAATACTATTAAAAATTGTTTACATCAGCGTTGACCGTCGTCTACCTTAGCAAAATCCAGCCAAAATTATTGGAATGATTGAATTGACACTAAGTTAAAAGGTTTATGACTAAATTGACACTAGGTTAAAAGGTTTATGACTAAATTGGCACTAGTTTAAAATGTTTATGACTAAATTAGCACCATCAAAAGGTTTATGATTGAATTGGCACCAAGTTAAAAAATTTAAGATCAAATTATCACAAATGCAATGAGTTTAGGACTTTTCTAACACTTTTCCCCCTCATTAGATTAATAAAACTTATTATTCAATTGTCTCCTTAGTGAAGTTGACTCAAATAATCATAATTTCATTTCTTTTGGAACATTAGCTATTCTTCTCTATCTTTTCATAAACAATACCATTTTTAGCTAATTGCATGAAAATTATATTGGGAAAATTAGTTTTACTAACAAATATTGAATAGTAGTTATAGATCTTTTATACTTTGACACGTATTGATGAATATTGCAAATAGGGTATAAGTTGCCCTTACTATTGTTGTTACGGGTTTAACTCTAGGAAATTCACCAAATCTATAGAGAAATGAATTCAATAATTACTCAATTTTTTCTTGAAATTTCACATTTATTGTGTTATCAAAATTGTGTGTATAATAACAAAAGAAGAAGTCATTGTTTTAATAGTTGTAATCAACAATGGATGATTTGGTGCTCTCTTTTGTGATAAACCATCAATTATTTTCATATCAACAATCATTTTTTTTCATATAAAAATGTCACATCTATTCATGACCAAGAGTCACATCTTTTTATGATAACAAATTATTTCAACAATCACTTACTTAGTTTGTTATCTGTGTGAATTTACATAAATTCATTCATTCATATAATAAGGTATCTATTAAGATTTGAACCTTCGATGGGTGTAAATAATTCTATTAACAAAATCAGTGATAAATAAAACTCTGAACTGTAATTCCATTTACTTATCAAATTATCACACATATAAATTTATACACATTCAATTACAAATTTTCTATGCATTAGCACTTTTATAGCCTTTGTGCTCTCTCATGCATTTATGAACATTTACAAAAGTTCATCCAACTTTTGTCAGAAGTGGTACCACTTCTTATGTTTGTATTGGTAAAGTTCCTAACTCATTACATTAGTATTGCCTTGCTTAAACCTTGAACTTTATTAAGATATTTTCTTATACTCGTTCTCCTAACTTTTTGTGAGTATTGACCTTGGCCTTAGTACTCAATCATTATCAAGATACAATATATTGAACTTTAACAATTTCTTTAGAAATTATAAAGTTGAATTCCACTATACTTGACTATTATCAATTGGTCTATGACCCATCCTTGGTAGTATTGCTGAAATAATTCCATCAATAATTAATTATCAAACATAAGCATATCTCAAACCAATGTCTAGATTTTCCATTGTATATTTTACAATATGCCTTGGATATTGTTGCCTCATTATTGCAATGTAAAGATACGGTTGCCATTGATTGTAGCTCCAACTCTATATCCAATGGCAATTTACACAGCCATTTAGCCTCTTTACGAGCGGCCGATAGTGGTACAAATTCAAATTCCATTGTTGAATGATCTATGGATATTTGCTCCTTTGATGCCCATAAGACTGCATCATTTGTAAGCTTGAAAAAACCATCGAGATATCGACTTGTTATCAATTGTGCTAGTTATCCAACTAGCATCTAAATATCATCTTTGGCTCCATTTGGCAATGTTTATGTTTCTCTATTTTTCTGTTTTTTTGTTTTCAAAAATAGAAAAAGAACATAAATTCGTTTGGTAACTCCAACTTATTTTTCTATTCTCCAAAATAAAAAATTATTCTTGAGAATATATTTGGAATAGAAATGAAAAGTAAAAAAAATTAGGGAAAATTCCAATTAAGGGCCTGATATACCCTCATTTTCTCAAAAAAGGGCCCAAAGTGGACATGGTTTCAAATAAGGGCCTAAAGTGTCCAACCTTGTTTCAATTAAGGGCCTAAGCTCGCCGGCCGGCGAAAACTGATTTTTCGGTGACCGGAATAAGGACATTTTTGTCATTTCCCACTTTTTTTTTCCTTTTTCCTTATTTTATCTTCTTCATCATCGCCGGTGGTCGGCCGGCCACCGGCGGCGCCCACGAGAGGATCGGGCGAGGGTCACCCTCGCCCGATCCGGCAAGGGCCACCCTCGCCGGCCTCAGGCGAGGGATGGGCGAGGCCGCCTCGCGGCCATCCGCGAGGTCGGCCCTCGCCGGCCGCGGACGAGGGCGACCTCGCCAGATCCGGCGAGGTCGGCCCTCGTCAGCCGCGGACGAGGGGCGACCTCGCCGGATCTGGCGAGGTCACCCTGTCCGCGGCGGTCGAGGTCACCCTCGCCCTCGTCCCCGGCTGACGAGGGCCGACCTCGCTAGATCCAGCGAGGTCGCCCTCGCCCGCGGCCGACGAGGGGCTCCTCGCCCTCGTCCGCGGCCGACGAGGGCCGCCGCCCTCGTCCGCGGTCGGCGAGGGCCGGGCTCGCGGATGGCCGCAAGGCGGACTCTTCGGGGAGAGAGACGGCCTTGCCCGTCCCTCGCCCACCCCTGTGGGTGTCGCCGGTGGCCGGCCGGCCACCGGCGATGATGAAGAAGATGAAAGAAGGAAAAACGAAAAAAAAAAAAAAAGTGGGAAATGACAAAAATGTCCTTGTTCCGAGCCAGGAAAATCGGTTTTCGCCGGCCGGCGAGCTTAGGCCCTTAACTGAAACAAGGTTGGGCACTTTGGGCCCTTATTTGAAACCATGTCCACTTTGGACCCTTTTTTGAGAAAATGAGGGCATATCAGGCTCTTAATTGGAATTTTCCCAAAAAATTAGCTTCTTGTTCCTGGAAACAATTTTTAAAAACTATTTATTGGGTCATTACTCATGAATAACCGTTGTTCGCCAACCACCACCCGTTGACCTTCACTTGCCGACTACTAATCATCGACCACTAATCGATTGGCGCCATTCGCTCGGCAGATGGCAAACTGGAGACCGGTTGCCTGGCGTCCGACAACTAGCGGCGGGCAACGACCAATAATCGGCGACCAGTGACAGCCGACGCCCGCCACCCATCGCCACCATCGAGGAAAAAAGAAATAATTTTTTTTATTAGTACCAAATGCATTTATATTTTTTTCTATTCCGAAAATAAGAAATTTTTGTAGTTACCAAACACCTTATTTTACTCAAAAATTGTTATAAGGAGTAAAAATATAAAAGAACTATTTCTCAAAAGAAATTATTCCCAAGAATATAAACGTTAGCAAACACACCCTTAGTATTGCTAATTGACTCTTATAATATAGACCATAATATATTATTTTCTTTAAGTAATAAAAAATCTTACTTATGACCTTCAATGCACAATACTAAGATTAACAGTAAATCTAGATAATTTACACATGATAAAGATTATATTTGGTCTAATGCAATGCATAGCGTACATTAGCCTTCCAATTACACTAGCATATGTTGATTGTGTTAAAAGTTGCCCAGTACTTTCCATCAATTTAATTGACACACCATATTATACATTTGATTCTTTAATTCTCAAATACTAATATTTTTAAATGATCTTCTTCATATAGTGGCCTATAAAACACATTTCTCACTATATTTGATTATTTTGATAGTTAAAATCGTACCAACTTCTCCCAAATCATTCATTTTAAACTGAGAAATAGATAATTTTTAGTTTTATTTATACCATGCATATTTGTACCAACAATCATGATATCATTTACATAAAAGTAGATTATAACTCCATATTCTTTGATAAATTTTAAGTAAATGCAGTCACCAACATTGATATGCTTAAATCCATAAGATAATACCACCGAATTAATTTTCTCATGCCATTTTTCTGTTGCTTTCTTTGTCTCTACTCATGTTGTCATTCTCAACAAAATACATCTTATCTACAAATTCTTTCACATGATAAGTTTCACAATCTCGAGGACCTTCCTCGACTCAAATGTGTTTTATCAAATTAAGTCATATGGAGGAGTTCCTGTCGATAATCATTCCAACTTAAAAGCAATTTTGAAATAGCTGTAGCAACTTGAAAAGATTCGAGTAATAGATCGACTAAATCCTAAACGTGGTTTGCCCTTATAGACTTCAATTCATCTTCTAAAGCTTTTCTTCATTCTTCCTTATCAGGAGATGAGAAAGTCTTTTGAACTGTTTTAAGCTCTGTATCGTCTTGTGAAGCAATCATAAATGCTTTCCTTTCAATTTCAAAACGACAACGATAAATATTTTTAAGATTACTTTTACACAACTAATTTTTTGTAAATTCAATTCACTATGCGATATAACACTCCCATTAGATTTTTTATGTGGAGGTAAATTTTCATTTCTCTCGACAATATTAGTAGATGTTTTATCAGGATCTTCCATTCCATATAATTGAAAGTTCTTATTGATATCACCTCCATTAGGAAAATCATTCTCCAAGAATGCGACAACTTGTGACTCCATTTTTGTTACACTTACATCAGTTTGCTCATCTATGAACGCGTATTCTTTGAAGTGTTTTAAAATATCTTATAAATATATATTTCTTCCCTTTATGACCTAATTTACCATATTTATGGGAAGAATCATGAACATATACTGCACATCCTCAAAGTTGTAGATTACTTAAGTTCAATTTTTTACTAGTCCACAATTCATAAATGATGGAAGTGACTGACTTAGAGGGCACACGATTAAGTACATAGGTAGTAATCAACAACACATCTCTCCAATATGAGATAGGTAGATTGCCTACACCATTGTAGACCTAACTATTTCTTATAGGGTTATATTCCTTCTTTTAGTAACCTCATTTTGTTGCGGAATACCAAGAATAGTCAATTGCTTTACAATTTCTCTTTTATCACAAAGAGCCTTGAATTGCTTAAATAAATACTTACATTTACCATCGGTTCTCAATACTTTTATTATTTTGTTCAACTGATTCTCTATCGAAGCTATATATTGTCTAAAACAATCTAATACTTCGAACTTATGGAAGATCAAAAAAATATAATCAAAATGCACGGAGTCATTTATAAAAGTGATGAAAGATGAGACTCCATGCCTCACATTTACATTCAATGGACTACAAATGTTAGAATGTATGAATTGCAATAGAAGTTCAACTTTGGTTCATTTACCAAATGGTTTTCTAGTTACTTTTCCTGCTAGTTAATGTTCACATTCGGATAGATCAACGTTAGCAAGTGACTTTAAAAGGAATTTTTTTGCTAATTATTTTATTCTTTGTAACTCAATATGACCTAACCTAGCATGCCAAGTACTTGTATTAATCTTCACATCACTAAAAAATATAATTAAAGAAAAACAACCATTAATATTAATATTGTACACATCATAGTCAATATCTAATACTATAAAATCATTCAATACATAATAATAAACTGTTCCAAATAAAATATCAATACAATTATTATGAAAATTCAATATATAACATAAACATAGAAGAACAATTATAAAGACCAAGTTCCACTGAATATTTGGAGCATAGAGGACATTATATAGGAATAAGTTTCGACCATCACGTAAGGTTAATTTATATGTGCCAATACTCTTCACTTCAACTTTTGAGTTTTTTCCAACATATATCCATCTTCTTTTAGGTATTATCTAACGATACTCCACAAATGTTCCTCGATCTCTAGCTATGTAATCTGTTGCTCTCAAGTCCATATTTCACATAGGATGAGATTCAGCAAGTATTATAGTTCTATAAACAAAAGCATTACTTAAAATAATAGAGTAATGTAGTACCTTTTTTTGCTAAGTGCATTCACAAGCAAAGTGACTCGGTTTACCATAATTATAGCACTTCTTCTCACCACGCTTTTTGCGTTAGAGGATCTAAGCTCTCTTGGGCGCCTGATCAATTTCTTCCTTTTTACTATTGAATTTATGATTCCTTTTGCGCTTGAATGCAAAACTTTGTGCGAACTCGATTAAAAAATATAAGCATAGGTAGAGGATCTTGTAGCCTCTAAGCAATCATCCTCTAATTCCAAATCATCAAAAGTGACAATATTCTCATTGTACATCATATTGATTTTTATATACTCTCAACTGTTAGGAAAAGACCTTATAAAAGCCTGATCTTGTTGTTCATCGGCAAGGGTGTGATCTGCTGACTTTAGCTCACATATCACATTTGACATTTCTTGAAGATGTTATCTCATTATTAGATTTGGGCGTTTTCGATATGTATCAAACTTGATGGTAAGCTTACTCAACTTAGTAGCGGACGTACCTCCAAACTTATTTTTCAAGGTAACCCGATTGCTTGAGTTTTGTCATAATCTTCAAACTCATACATGAGATTATCTTACATACAACTTAGCAACATGATGCTGATGCGAGCAATACTATTTTTTCTTTTTCCAAGCTTGATAAGTTTCTTGATCTCTTTTATATTAAGCTAAAGTGCCATGTTCATGTTCATTTATAGTATGGTTCAGGGTTTCCAAAATCTCTTACTCCTCGAGAATGTACTGAACCTTTCAATGTTAACTATTATAATTGTCACCATCTAACTTTTCACCTTTATTAAGGTCAATTACAATGGTCTTGGATGCCGAAGTCATAATCAATTGCTACTACATATTGACATAATAAATTCATAATCAATACTAGCACGATTTCACATTAATACACATATTTAATTTGTAGCAAAAATAAACAAATTAATAATAATTTAACAAAAGACATCAAAATGAAAATTTACTATGTTCCCAATCAGCTTTGGCATACGATTGTTCTACTATCATCAACTTATTTAATTTGCGCAAACGCCCAAATCTAACAATGAGATAGCATTAATCAAGCCCTAAACTTATCAAATTGGCTAATTTGGTCATAAGTCTTTTGAACGATTATCAATATAGTTGTTTTAGTCAATTTTAACTGGAAATCGTTGAGGCCCCATTGGAGGAAAATACGAAAACAATAAGAAAAGAAAAAGGAAAAAAAATATTTAGAATTTTTTTTAAAGAAATTGAAAAAATGGTCTGCAATATCATGGATTAAGTCATATAAAATGGTTATCATCCACGTTAAAAAAGTTATGAGTGATTGATAAAATAACGGATTACATATTATAATGAAATGTCATATATATGCAAGAAAGAGATCCGGTGTGATAGGTAGAATAAGGTGAAAATAAGATGTAAATAAGATAAGTTGAGTAGTGTATTTCCTAACCAAAGGTATTTCTGCAGGTGTCGGGAATCCCGGGATTTATGAGATATTTTTCTCGGTTGCATCGGGACAAGCTTGGTTTCCACGTTTGCAATTATAGATGGAGGCAGTAAGAATATCCCTCGAACTTGGTTACTTTTGAGTTATAAAAAGAAAAAGAAAAAAGAAAAGGGAATGAAGTTTCGTTTGCAGGAGAAACTCATCTCGGGTAAAAAAGTTAGTGAAATGGACGAGACGTGTAAAATACAAAAAGAAGCTGCTGCTGCTGCTGCATCAGCATCGTCAATTTAAGTGGTGGAGAGAGGAGGACGGCGGGGGGGTCTGTACCGAGAGAGAGCAGGAGTGGGCGAGGCGGCTTGAAAATGTGATGGGGAGGCGGCGTTCGTCCGTATTCCCCAATTTCCTCTCTCCACCCATAATCGTGAATGCTGCAGTAAGACCTAAGTTAAAGATAAAACAAACAGCAGCAGCAGCAGCAGCAGCTGCAGCATCATTTATAAATTAGTAGAGACCTCCCTCCTCCTCCCCTATTCCATCCCGACCAACGCCCATCCCCAGCCCCCTGCCCCCACTCCCCACTCCCCACTCCCCACTCCCCACTTTATAAGTACAGGAATCATCATGGCCTCACTCCGCATCCCAGTCCCCTCCACCTCCTTCCTCTCTCCCCAACCTCCACGCTCCCCCCACCTGAGCGGCCATCCCCGCAGCCACCGCCTCTCCTCCTCCTCCTCCTCCTGCGGTATCCGCACCCGCATCCGTACGCCCGTACTGGCTATGGCATCTTCTTCTTCTTCTCCCCCGCAGCTCCAGGAGCTGAGGCAGGGGATTGCCGACTTCTACGACCAGTCCTCCGGCTTGTGGGAGCAGATATGGGGCGACCACATGCACCACGGCTTCTACGACTCCGACGCCGACGACGTCTCCCTCTCCCTCCCCAACCACCGCTCCGCCCAGATCCGCATGATTGAGGAGTCCCTCCGCTTCGCCTCCCTCCTCGATCCTGGTGAGATTCCAATGACCCCTCCTTTTTATTTATCTTTCGTTTTCAATTGTTTTGGCTCATTTCCCAATCACAGCATCGCATCGCGCTGACGCTAGTAGGATTCTATTGATTCCATGTCGTGAAAAAGAAGAAGAAGCACGCTTCCCTGTTTTCTGGCGACATAATTAAATTCCACGGCGCCCCCCCCCGTTTACCTCTCTCTTCATGTTGTTGCCTTGCCTTGTAACGTTACTACCCCTTTCCGACTCTGAATCTGTGCGTACGCCTTCGTGACTGCGTCGATGAGTGGTTTTGATCCCTCTTCCTCGGTGCTAGATTCCAAGAGACCGAAGCGAATCGTGGATGTAGGATGTGGGATAGGAGGGAGCTCCAGATACCTGGCTCAGAAATTCGGGGCCCAATGCTGTGGCATCACCTTGAGTCCTGTCCAATCCCAAAGGGCCAACGCTCTCGCCGCCTCCCAGGGACTCTCCGACCAGGTGTTCTACTTTCCTTTCCTTTCCTTTCCTTTCCTTTCACCTATCAGTATTCTCTCTAGTGAGTATTGCACAGCAGCTGAGGAGGAGTAACCCTTACGAGTCTCCACCCAATCCAGGTTTCCTTCCAAGTTGCAGATGCTTTGCAGCAGCCCTTTCCAGATGCTGAGTTTGACCTCGTTTGGTCCATGGAGAGCGGTGAACACATGCCTGACAAACCTAAGGTTCTCGCTTCTTCTCTTCCATTCCTTCCTCCTCTATCCCATCCTATCCTATTCAATCTCATCTTGTTATTTTTTATTTTTTTTTGCAGTTTGTGAAAGAGCTGGCTCGAGTTGCGGCCCCAGGAGCCACCATCATCATCGTCACGTGGTGTCACCGGGATCTCGCCCCCTCTGAAGACTCGCTGAATCCATGGGAGAACAAACTCCTCCGAAAGATCTGCGATGCTTATTTTCTTCCCGCTTGGTGTTCGGCTGCTGACTATGTCCACCTATTGCGCTCCCTCTCCCTCCAGGTAACTTAAGTTGCTCAACTATCTCCACAATCGCTCATTCTGAGCGGCACCTATGGCAGCTTATGACAGCCGAAACTAGACAAGGGAGATACTTGTCGGAGGATTGCAGGTGATTAACATAAAGTTCCTCCTCCGTTCAGGACATTAAGGTAGCAGACTGGTCCTCAAATGTTGCGCCTTTCTGGCCAGCGGTGCTGCGCTCCGCATTGACGTGGAAAGGCCTCACATCGCTGCTCTTCAGTGGTGAGTCTCTTGCTTCCTGCCAATTTGCCAGTCATTGTCCTGGTCACATATCAATTAACCGTGTTCTGTCCACCATGGTCTTATTACGCATGGAATAGAGGCATCTAGTCCTATTAGTGTGTGTTGGCGATGGGGGTCATAATTCTCGAAACAACGCAGAGAACGTTCAAAGTGACAAATCTATTTTAGAGGCTTCCATGTGCTATCGCATCATTTCACCATGTTTTAGAAAAAGCATTTTCATTTTCTCTGGCTACCTGAACAGAACATTTTTTAAGCCTTTTCTATTATTCTGATGGAGAGAGAGAAGGGGGGTGTTTGGGGAAATGGTACTGAGGGCATTGAACATCGACTTGAATAGGAATCAAGACCATCAAGGGAGCACTGGCAATGCCACTGATGATTGAGGGATACAAGAAGGGACTCATCAAGTTCACCATCATTACATGTCGAAAGCCCGAACAAGCTCCGGACATATAGTTGGAATAGATGTGGAGAATAAGTCTTCTGAATCTCGCATCATGATCATCACGCCGCTGCCGGCTTACTGAAGCTCTGTTGCTGAGGATACCTAGTGATGAATAAAGATCAGGTGCCTCCTCTTTGTAGCCCCTGGTTGCCTGTACATTGGTGCCTCTCTAGTGGTGTGTAGAAGGCAACCGTCTGTGTGGATACAGGGGCAAGATAGAACTTGGTTTCTCATTCTGTAACTTGAAAGAGTCCGAGGACATGATGTTGTCAAAAGGATGGGGACGATGGCCATGGTTGCAGTCCAGGAATGCCCACCCCATGATATGTACTTGTTCAAAGCATAGTTGGACAGTGGAAAAGACCAAGGGATAAAGCTTTTTGGCTCTTGCGGGCCGTGGCCTATGCTTAAAATTTGCAATTGCTCCTAGTTTAGCTCCTTTTTTTTTTTTTTTTTTTTTTTTTAAATGAACGTGAATGCAATTTATTCATATTTGTTGCGATTGAAGACAGTCACATCTCTCCCAACATATTCGATATTTTCTTTTGCTCGTATAAGCAACGCGTCTTCTGCTAGTTACCAAAAAGAGAACGTGGTAAAGTCAAAGCGGAAAAGTTTTCATATATTGGGGAATAAATAGCTAAAGATCCATCCATGTTACCGATGAAAACCTACAAGAAAAGAAAACCTAAGGAAGAGACGGAAAAGAAATAGATGATGACTGAGCCAGAATTAACGATGCTCTTGAGATGGGGAAGTAATTGTCCATCATGAGATTTTGACTTTTTTATTTTGCAGAAAATGAATATTTTCATCATTTATATAGCTCGTAAAAATGAATAAACAAAAAATATTTTTATTATTTACAAAAGTGTTTAGAATAAACATGAGTGCAATTTATTTCAATTTGATTATTCGAATGGCATATAAGGTGCATACATAATAATCTCTCTACTCATCAGTGAGCCAGAGCAACACATAACAACCCCGTATTGCCATATTATCAAGAAAAACGGCCTTCTTTTTGTGAGGCCTAATTCCTTAAAATATCCAAGTTGAGGTGTCTTTTTTTTTAGAGAAAAAAAGAGAGTAAATTTGAGATTGTTTAAGAGGATTAAGGTATCTTTTGGGATCTAAATTCTACTCTAAAATCAAATTTCGAGTCCATCCCAACTTCCTCTTAAATTCATTTATTGCTCAAGAAATCGTCAACATTGGAAAACAAGGAGGACATAGGGGTGATGTCAACATAAAAAAGAGGCCAAAAACCATAGCGAGACTGTACAATGGAAATATTCTCATGGCAGCATGTAAGTCGGTGAAAGTACGCATCTGGACCATCCTTTATTGGTGTTTGGAAAAATGAATAAAGAGCCATAAGAAATCACAAATATTCCCAACCTTGGCTTTCACCCTAAACGAAAACCGAGCGCAGTGCCAAAGAAACAAAGGGAAGAGAGATCATTGGGTTAGGGGAGGGAGAGAGAGAGAAAGAAAAACCCAAAAGAAGAAGAAGAATAAAGAATGGGGGAAAATAAGGGGCATTGATTAAATATTTTATTTAGGGAAGGAATTTTGGGGAGAGAAAAAGGAGAGGAAGGGGTGGTGGCTGTCCGAGTCCTCTCTGACCCGATTTCGTTTCACCTTTCAGGCTTTCACCACCGCCTCCTCCTCCTCCTCCTCCTTTGCTCTCTCTTTTTGCTTCGTCTCCCATCTCTCTTATATATATATATTTATTTATTTATTTTTGTTTTGTTTTTCCGTCCCTCTTCTTCCTTCCGTTTGCTTCAACAATTCGCTTCGGCCTTCCTCCTCCTCCTCTGACCTTGAATCACCAAATCACCCCCCAATCTCTTCGATCACTTCCGATGCTTCTGCCGTCTCGACGTTGATCGTCGATCGCCAATCAAAAAATGCTGGCTGTGATGATGGGATTAGATTCCGTTGGTGGCGAAGGGTTTCTCCACTCGGCACTCTTGTCACTCTCCCTTCTTCTTCCGGGGGGCCTTGCCCTTGCCCTTGCCTTTTTCGATTGATCGCCCTCCCTCTCTCCTCTTCCTCTTCCTCTTCCTCTTCCTCTTCCTCTTCCTCTTTCTCTCCACCTTGCTTTATCCTCCTCCTCCTCCTCCTCCTCCTCCTCCTGGTCTGTGTCCACGGATGATATTGATATGTCAGATGAGGTCAATTCGTGCTTTGTGGAGTGAAGCAAGGCTTTTCTAATGGATGAGGTCAGCCCTAACAATGACGCTGAACCTCACGCCCACGACCTGGGCCTGGGCAACCGCGCCACCGATTCGCCCGAGCCCTCCTCCTCATCGTCAGCGCCATCGTCATCGTCATCGTCATCGTCATCGTCATCCGGAAGGTGGCATCCCAGGCCGCTCGCTTTCAGAGGTTATGTCTCCCAGCCCGAGACTGCTCCCATGTCCCCACGTTTGCGGGTCCTTGTTAGAAGACCTGTGAGTGTTCTCTCTTTGTCTTTCCCTTCTGATTCAGCTACTCGAATGTCCTTATTCTTTCCCCCTTTCTCTTCCGATCAAAAGTTTTCCTTCGCAATACACGTGCTTTTCTGTGGTGCTAATGATGCATGCTGCTGGGAATGAAACCAAAACCATAAATCTGAATTTGTATTGACCTCTAGACTGAGCATCAGGGATTTGCTCGTTCCCACACCACATTCTTTTGGTAATGGTTAGGACGATTACTCTTTTCCTCTCATCTTTGAGGATACGATCGAATTACTGGTGCCAAGTCTTTGTTAAGCCTTTTGCAGCGAAAGCTTTTCTTGGAGTTAGATGCAGCCGCCAAAGTCCAAAATCTTGAGTTTGATCGTGACGAGAGAATGCTGTAGTTAGTCTAAAAATGTCGATTATCTGAAACTTTAATTTATCTTAAGGTAGCATATGGAACAATGGGCAGTATTTCCAGGTCAGATGTGGTACTGTTCAACTCTTTCTTTTTGTGCTTCAGCTGGGTCTTGTTCATCCTACTAATTGTTAGGAAAACGTCTTTCTTCCCCTCTCCAGGTGTTAATTCTTTGATGTAGATTACCCAGGCATGGGCTCTTTGAACAAACTAGTTGTTTTAGGTTAATTGACTAGGTCAGTATAAGGATTGTCTTTGAAAAAGTTAATTTCTTCTACTCTGCGAATGAGCCTTCCATCTGCTTGGGGAGAAATCAAGGAGTTTTCGGAGATGCAGTATGCGATGTTTGCTGAGAAATCTACTTGGTGTTTTCTTGAAACATTTTCTTGTAAAAATACTAGCATATGCCTAACTCATTATCATTCAATTGTGAAAGTTCATATTGGGAGATTAAAATAGATAGCCACTATCTGGAAGAATGCTGTGAAAAGTCTAAGATATGCAGTGCTTGATGCCCAGTAAATGGGAATTCCATTCATCTGGTTTACCGCAGAACTAAAAAATTTCAATGTTCATTAGAAAAATTTAGGATAGAATATACATGCATTAGCACTTGAAAGAGTTGATTTTGAGGTAAATGTTTTGAGTAATTGAACATTCGACATTTGATCAACTACATCAGAGTACTTGATTTGGATTTCAAGTGTGGTTAATGAACTTGGTATTGACTGAAAAACTCAACTTTTGTGCCAACATCTCCTTCAGTTTGTCTTTACTGTGCAGATGGCACAAAAGAAAGTAGAATTTCCATTTGTTTCTATAAATCACCCGGCTTTCCCTCCATTTTATTATAGGAATAGCCTCCAATTTTAGTAGGTCACATAACTCCTTCGTCCTCCATTGTTTCTTGATGTTATCAAGTCTTGTGTTCTGTCAGTAATGATGACTTCGGATCTGCTGACCATTTTGTGGGTCTGTTAGACTGGTAACTTTATTTGTGCTTGCAAATTTAGTAAAGCATGTTTGCCCCTGGACAGTAGGTTAGGCTTCAGTTATGTCTGAGGCACTTGGGGCTGTCTAACTGGTTAGGGTTGTGATAGGATATTGTCCATTAAAACATCACCTTTCCTTTTCTTCTATAACCTTTACTGACATGACAGCTTTTTCTACCTTTTCATGTCACTTGGTTGCATCTGCCTTTACTATTGATTTTAACCTCAGGTTCATGATTGCACGACAACCACATTGCAGCAAACGCGTGTCTTGACAAATGTTTTTATGTTTTGGATGGAACTGAATATTAGGCATTTCCATAAACCTTGATACCACTAATTTCACTGTTGCAGTTGGTGGTGAGACTAACCAAGGAGATAGTGGAGACATATCGAATATGCAACCCTCATTTCAACTATTCTGAAGAACTGAACCCAAAGCGGTATTTGACCACTCCATCAGTTGGTGTTCTTAATGATGGCTATGACAATGCAAACTCGGACCTTATTTTGACAGTAAACTTCTTCTTGGTCAATCCAGATACAAAACGAAGGTGTGTGATTGTTGAGTCTGTGAAGATATAGCTGTTGCTAGTGCTGCCGATTCTCTCTCTCTCTCTCTCTCTCTCTCTCTCTCTCTCTCTCTCGTGATTAATGAGTTTGGGCCATCTCATTACTTCAGTCTTCTGTGTGTCAAACTCCTATCTCTGTCTCTTCCATTAGCAGAACTAACAGGGATGCTTGGAGACCATTCTTTCCCCCTTTTCTGAATTCCTTTGACAAGTTTGTGACATAAATGTTCTTTATTTGTTTCTCATAATTTGATAGTATTTAGATTTTTCCGGGGAGGGAATTATAAGTGGCATTCTAGATGTAGATATCCTCTCAGAAGTCTGATTTTCTAGTTGGCTCTGTTGATGAACAAAGTTTGGTTACCTTTCCAGTTTTTCATCATCTTGCTTCACCAGAATGCCTAAAAAGTTAATTCTGTAGGAGTAGTTGATTTCTCTATGACCTTCATGCAGTTGTTCACTACACTTGAACCTCAATTGAAGTTCCTTAAGTAATTTGTTTTGCTATTGATTTGGTATGCACAGCAAATGGGATGCAATTTACTCTAAACTCATCATGGGCCTTTTAGTTTCTCAAAGTTGTACATCCATCATTAGCACAATTGCTTGAAAGTTATGTGAGTATTCAGGCCTTTACCAGGGTATAATCCATGTGATTGGAATCAAGTGTACTTATCTTCTACTTTTATTGTAATAAAATTATCGGTTGCTGTTCTTACCTGAATGCTGTCTTGCAGATATATTGTCAAAGATCTCCTAGGCCATGGTACCTTTGGCCAGGTTGCCAAATGCTGGGTTCCTGACACTTGCAGTTTTCTTGCTGTGAAAATTATAAAGAATCAACCTGCATACTCCCAACAAGCACTGGTCGAAGTTTCTATTTTGTCAACGGTAATTCAATGTGCTATTTTCCAGTACGCAGTGTCTGTACTACTTCTTTTGATTCTGCTCAGCTTGCCTTGCTTTTCCATTTGCAGTTAAATAGGAACTATGATCCTGAGGATAAGCATCACATTGTCCGTATCTATGATTACTTCGTATGTCATCAGCACTTATGCATCTGTTTCGAGCTGCTTGATACAAATCTGTAAGTTATTTTGAACAACTCATTAGAACTTGGGTTTTTTTCCTCTTATTAGAAAGTCCAACAAAAAATTTTAAGTGATTCAATGAAGGAAGATTACATGTACATAAAGGGCGTTTAGATCCTGTACACAAGCAAGTAAATAATTAAACACCCCCTCTCGTGTGTAAAATGAACTGAGAACGGAATGTGGAATTGATGAATGGGGAGCCTCACACATGAAATAAATATGAGGTTGAACCTGTTTTTTATACCATGTTCGGAAGTCCTACTAAAACATTTGAGCCATCAGGGGGAGACCAAATATAGATAAAGAGCATAAGAATCTCATAGACAAGCGATGAGGGATACTTCAACAACCCTCATAAATCACCGTGTAGGGACTCGGAATAACATCTTTTGCCCTCTTACATATATGTACATAATAGTATTATAATTCTTTCCTGATCATGCAGGTATGAGCTTATTAAGATTAACCACTTCAGGGGATTGTCATTGAGCATAGTGCAGCTGTTCTCCAAACAAGTATAGCAGACTTTTCTAAACAATACTAGCTATTATTTCTCATTTTACTATTGTAAAACTTTACGCTTCTCTACTTAATTATATAGATTTTACGTGGACTGGCTCTTTTAAAAGATGTTGGTATCATCCATTGTGATCTGAAGCCAGAGAACATACTTCTATGCACAAGGTGAGCTATTTTTCTTCATGTCTTTCATATCTTTCAATAAATTATGAAGTGATTGCAGCTGCTGTAAGTGATTGTTGCACCTTGTAATTGCCAGCATGAAGCCAGCAGAAATAAAGATTATCGACTTTGGGTCTGCATGCATGGAAGAACGAACTGTCTACTCATACATTCAGGTTTTCTTCCTTGCTTGACATTGACAAGAATTTTCTCTGATCATTTGAAGGAAACCTAACATGTGAATAACTTCTTTCCTCCTGCAGAGCCGCTACTATAGATCTCCTGAAGTTCTTCTTGGGTATCAGTATCCTTGTAAATGAATATCTAGCTTTGAATCAGTCTATTTATCATGTGACATCTTGGTTGAGAATTTTTCGTCCTTTGTATTTTGTATTTGGTTTTAGTTTCTTTGTCATTTCCTTGTCAGTCTGCAGCTTACTCAAAGTCTGCAGAGTAAAGTTCCATCAAACATGGAAGCCAGCTTAAGTCAATAGTCCTTCGGACCATTAAATTCTGTGAAACGATTTACTTTGACAATAGTTGTGATTGCCTACAATTAAAGTGACCGATAAAGCTTTCCAACCAGTTCCAGCTGTTTACATTGATTTTAGTTTTGGCACAAGAATTGTTTTATTGAAATCCAGTCGATGACCAGTCCCTTACCCTGATATAATTAATTTTTATGTAACCCATCAACATTTCGGTTGACTTGGGTTGAAAAACCATTGAAGCAGCGGGTTCATGATTTCATAAAGCAAAGACACAGATCAGGTTGTAGGACTTATACAAGGACTTGATGTGAGAGACTAATTCGGCCAGCAGCCATCTATCTCAATTACTGAGTATGCTGATGCTGAATTTCTGTCAATCTTGCTATCCTCATGAGGCATAATGCCGAAGAAAGGCATCTTTATACCTGAATTAAAGTTTGTCACCTTTACCTTTCATTTGCTTGACTTGATCAAAGCTTTTGCTTGGGACATACACAGCTATTGAACTTATTAACATGATTCCACACTGCATATCATGCACTAAATTTTTTTGACAGATAGAGATAGCCCTTTGACAAAGAGTGTTACTATCTCAGTGCATATCTCTCTCTCTCTCTCTCTCTCTCTCTCTCTCTCGTACACATGGGGGTCTGAGAATTAGGTTGCACCTTGACCCTTCTTAGATACACAACGGCTATTGACATGTGGTCTTTTGGCTGCATAGTGGCGGAACTGTTCCTGGGATTGCCGTTGTTTCCAGGAGCATCAGAATTTGATCTTCTGCAGAGAATGATCAAAATACTTGGGTACTTTTCCGTCTTCTGTCTTCTGACTTCATTTTTTGATGTTTCCAACATTCTTTATTAAATTGGCTTGCTTCCATGCTGAACACATTGTTGAAGACAGATATAATTCTTGGCTGATTAAATTCTGGATCTCATGCAGTTTCCTTTAGTTATTCATCCATTGTTTCCTTTCCTCCCCCTCCTCCTTGAATGACAATTGGTATGAAGAAAGAAAGATTTTAATTTTCTCTTATGTGAGAAGTTTGTCATGCAGCAAAATGAATCTCATCATTATTTGCAAACAATTTGCATGCTGTCTTTTCCTCCTCAAATGAAGAAATGAATGAATTAGTAGCAATTAGTCACTTTCAGTGAGAATTTGGTCCTTCATTTTTAATGGCTTCTGCTTCATGTCAAGTCATAGGAGTCTAGTCATACATGTTCATCTATTGAACTCCCATCACCTAAAACATTTTCAAAACCTAATTTGTTGCAATTTTTGAAACTTTAAATCTTTTAGTTTCCATTTTCAAAATTGATTAATACTTTTTAAGCCCAAACAATTGGACCCTAGAGATTTTGTGGCAGTGGTCCATGTAAAACAGTGTAAAGTGGACATGCATAGAAATTCTAAAGAGGGCCGAGTAACTTGATGCAAAGGAAACGCAACAAGATAGAACATAGTGATGTTATTGTAAAAGTACCTACATGTATGTCCGTCATCAATTTGTTGTCAAAAGCATTCAGTCGTACCATTAATTAAGGGCTTATATTGAATACTTTCACTCAATATGTTAGTCATTCATATTCAGTGTGAATACTTATGCATGATAAAGCACGTTGCATAGGAATTCATAATTTTGATCGTTTCTTTCCTGTAGAGATTTCATGGTAGTTGACATGTAAAAAGGTGAAGGGTAAAGTGTAAGAAGACACAATTAAAATCTCTAAGGAGGCCCAAGTAAGCAGAGATATAGGAAATGCTACAAGATAGAATGTACTGATGTTCAAGTACCTGCACATATATTTATCGAATTGTTATCAAAAGCATTCTGTTGCACCCTTAATTAAGGGTTAGATTGAAAGAAACTTAAATCATGTCTCAGTCATTTGGACTAAACTGAATTTTTATACACAACATTGTAAATTTAGGGACTCATACTGATGAATGTACATTTGTATGGACACTCGCTAGCATCTGATGCAAGAAACTCCATCTACCTTGAAAGTCCATAAAGCTTCTAGTAAATTCAATGGGGAGTGATGAAGCCTTTAGCTTGTTTTCTGGATTGATAAATGATCCAAAAAATATTCCAAATATTTTTTTAGCAGTTTCTAATGGCTGATGTAAGTGCTCTAAGTTGGTTTCCTGCACTTATGGAAATATTGCAGAGGACAGCCCCCTGATTATGTACTTAAGGAGGCAAAAAATACGAGCAAATTTTTTAAGTGCATTGGAAATGTCCATGATATGGAGAATTTTCAGGCTTCCATTTGTCAGAGAAGCGTTTATCAAGTTTTATCAGAAGAAGAATATGAAGCTGTAAGTTATCCAGCCTGGACGGTGTTGTTGCTCTCTTTTCTTTTTTTTTGGCCTTTTGTTCCCATTTTGGCTTTCTAAATTGATTCTTTTCTGGTTCTTTTGTTTTAAATAGAGAGAGCTGAAAAAGCCTTCGATTGGGAAAGAGTATTTCCATTATAGGAATCTTGAAGCCATCGTGACAAACTACCCGTACCGAAAGAACTTGCCTGAAGAAGATATCATCAAAGGTTAGCCTCTCTGATACCAAATGTACAAGATGTTGATGACACAACTGTTTTGGGAAGATTGCTACACTCAGTAGTTCCTAAGTTGTTTTGTTTCTTTTTTTCCTTTGGCAGAGTCTCAAGTACGGTTAGCTCTTATTGACTTCTTAAGAGGACTTGTTGAGTTTGATCCTGCAAAACGTTGGTCGCCATTCCAGGTCATTATCTGATCATCTTAAAGTTATTTCAGTAACCTCATCTGGCAAGTTTGCTTCCATTGCATTATTTTATGTTTCACTTTGGACTTAAGTTTGCTTCCATTGCATTATTTTATGTTTCACTTTGGACTTTTTTCTTTTGGTAATTCTGGCTAGGTCCTTTGTTTTTCAGGCTTCAGGACACCCATTTGTCACTGGGGAACCTTTTACATGCCCTTATCAACCACCTCCGGAGACCCCTCGCATGGTAAGATACTAAGAACATGTTAGCTGGACTTAATGAAACGATCAAAACATTGAAGGTCCACTATGAAAGAAAATGGGGCTGTGTAATATGAAGTTATGTAATGCTTATTTCATAGAATTTGAGCAAAAATAATCGTTTGAGATTTTCTTAGCTTTTATCTTTTAACTTATAAGTGTGAATTATGGACATTTTGGGTGTCCTATTGGGTTTACAAGTGTTTCAATAAAGTAAACTGAACATGGATGAATGCTAGTACTATTAGTGAGACGGCTTGCCAATGAGCTGGTGATGCTGTATATTTTCTGAGCACCTTACAGTTTTGGCCATGCCATCATATTTTAAGATCTAATTAAGCTAGGGGTGTAATTGATTCTTGACACAGGTCAATACTCAAGCTTGACTTGACTCAGATATTCAAGGAAGGCTAGAGAGTTGACTTGAGCTTGACCTTTCAAACTCAATTCGGATAACTGTTAAATAAGCTCATATTTAAATTGCTTAGTCAATAAATCTTAACTCGAAACTTGACTTAAACTTGGACTTCAGCTTGAGCTTGACTTTTAAATATCAAAATTAATTATTTTCATCTATTTATTTTATATATGAATCAATATATATAATTAAATATCTTTTCTGGAATATCATTTCTTTTCTTATATTACCCATCCTGTTATGCTATATGGCCTGTGTTAGTGAAATATAGACATGAAACTTCGGAGTTCCAGCTGTTTCTCCTGAACTTTCCTTTTTCTGTCAGGAACAGTCTGATTGTTTATACTCATCTTTTCCTTTTGTTTCTTTTTATTGTAGCTGGTTGCTCAAAATATCAAGGTAGACCATCACCCAGGTGGAGGACATTGGTTTGCTGCTGGTTTGTCTCCTAATGTGAGATTTTTGCCCCTTTAAAGTACCATTATTTTTCTTGTTTGAGGTCGTAAAGTTTTTTTTTCCTTTTTCAATTTCTATGAATTTTACATGATTGAATACATTCTCCCTCACAGAGATCTCTTGTTTAGGTAGTTGGCAGGAACAGGGTGCACCCCCATAGCAGCCCTAATTTTCAAGCGGTGCCATATGCTCATGCAAGTAGCTATGGCAGTATAGGAAGTCATGGTAGCTATAATGATGGTGCTGGGCTTGGCAGCAGCTATGGAAGTTATGGTGATAATGCAAATCTTTTCGCATATTATTCACCTGTCGGTCCATCTGCTATGAACATTAGTTCACAAGGCAATGGGAAAATGTTTGGAAGCAGTCCTGATGCGAGATGGAGGAATTTTCAATATTCCCATGCAAATGGACTTGGCATGAGTCCATCTGCAGGGAACATTGCTTCCTTGCCCCTTGGCACTAGTCCTTCGCAATTTACTCCACCAAACTCCTATGGCCAATTTTCAGTTGGTTCTCCCGGGCAATTTGGCCCACCATCTCCAGCAAGAGGTAGTCTGCAGGGATCACCGCTGGGAAAGACGGCTGCAGCAGGACAGTTCAACAGAAGAAAGGGTTGGACATATTCTGGAAGCTCACAGTATCAGGAAAGTTCATCTTCACTGCATTGGCAAGGGCATTATAACGAAGGAGGCAACTCTGGCCAAGCTGAGGGTAGTTCACACCTGCCAAATGAATCACCCCTGCATTTACCATCAAATCTTAATGCTGTAAGCAGGAAACAGCAGCAAGTGGTTGGTGGAATTTCTTCTGGATTTCCTGCCATGCAGAATGTGTCTGGATCCTTTGGTCAGGGTTCCAATAGGCAGTGGCACCAAAGTATAGGAGCAGCTGATGACATGCATGAGGCAGGTTCATCATTGCCCAATCCTGGAGATTGGGATCCCAACTACAGGTCAGTTTACAAAGATTTTGACAGATCGGTTGAATCTCCATAAGCCAGTCTGTTGGATGAAATACAGTGCTACTCCTTGCATGTCATAGCATGGTCAGCTTCTTGCAATATAGTTGAAACTAAAAATAAACTAATACAGGGGCAATTGACTATTAGTGTCAACTTTTGGGGATATATTTTTCCCTTTTTCTTTTTTTGGAGAGAATAAGGGTTCGTATATGTCTACTGGTTCGGTTTGCTTATTTATAGTTTCTATACTTAATTGAAATTTTTAATGTAGATGGTTGGACTGATTATCTATCTGTTTGGCAATCAGCTTAGACTTTAGAGAGAGAATATTCTAGTCTAGTGTTTGCTACAATTGAGCTGTACAAACCCTAGTAGACTACCAATTCTCTCAGTTGTGATATTTTTGGGTGTATGCTGTCAGGAAATAAACCTTTTAGCATATTCTTTTAACGGTTCCCCTCTAGTAAGCTGGGCCTTACATTTGAAACAGACAATTGGAAGTACTGATTTTAGAAATAAATAGGCAGGCGTTTGGTTGACCAGAATGACTATGTATTCTTAATCTATTTTTAGAATAGAACTATTATTCAATTGAAAATACTCAACAGATACAGCTATTCTAGGAATAGCAATTTCCCTGGAAATCAAACATAATTGTTGCTTCCTGCCTTTAGAAATAGTGATTTCACAGAATTGTCACGACAATTATCATAGGAACTATTATTTATTAAAAATTAAATAATCATGCTTTACTGTAAATTAGTTGCATTTAGTATTATTAGATTATTATATGTATTTAATGTATAGTATAGCTAGAATTACCTCAAATTAAGATGTGAATAACATATTATACTTTTAATGTCTTTTGTAACTTGTTATAATCTATTTTTATAAAATTTATCATAACTTAACTTTAATGTGTGATCTTATGTAGTTAGAAGCTTTTGATGGCTATGCTTGATTATTATTATATTATCTGTGATGTGACATAAATTTTTATGAATAAATGTTTGAATTGATAACAAACTTATAGGATCTTGATTATTATGAAATAATGATATTTGTATTGTATAAAACCAATTATTATAATTTATGATACAAAACATCTGCAGCATATATACATATATTTATATGTTTATATGGGTATATATATCTATATGTATAAGTTGTAGTTAAATTTTAAATCGTAGGTTTAGTCATAATTAAAAAAAATTTATTCAAATTCAGTTATTATAAGGCAATTCATAATAAAAAAATTTGACAATTAAGTCGTTTTGTTTTTAATTCATAATTATTATAATAAGATAAATAGGCACCATTCTGCTGGCAGAGACAAGTGGGGTTTAATTGTCGTATAGAATAAATTTATGAATGATAATGGGGGTACTTTGATGCTCTCTCTCTCTCTCTCTCTCTCTCTCTCTCTCTCTCTCATTTGGGGACAAATAGGGGATACTATGATTTTCACATGCTCTCAATTTATGGGGAGACGAAAGAAGAGTCTTTAGGATAGGGATTCCATTCTGCAACTCAAAAACTAAGAAATGTCTATCATATAGCTGTTGTTACGCTATTTATTTTCATGCTACTCTATTCTTGTCGTGTATAATTCTGCAAGGAAAATGAACTATTATGAAGACATCCTAACAATTAAAGGAGTGTCTGGATGCCCATTCTTTGATATCATGTTAGATATAGAAAATGATCTAATTAGCATCTTTCTTAATGAACTTAAAAGATAAATTGCTTCTCTGGATTCAAACTTGAAATGGGTGAAAAAGAGAAGATAATATATGCTGTTGGTATTTGATATGAGTAGTTATTCCTATGGCTAGAAGGAGGATGAGTAATACGTCAAAAGTTGGACTCTAGGAAAGCAAGGGTGAGAAGGGAGAATGAATTGGAGAATTTTTCAGTTATTTGGGCGTCAATAAAAGAACTTAGAATTACTGAATTCTGGTTGTGAAACGATATAATGGCAATTAATATTTTTGGCCATGACACATGATAGACTTAAAACCATAGCTATCTTAAATGTATGTGTAAGTCTCCAGGTAGCTTGGCCTCTGCGTTCATGCCCATGTTATAAAAAAGTAATTTCCTCATGATTTCTAGATCACAATCTAAACAAATGACCAGTTCATAGAATGAAAACAGCATGCCTTTTCTTGACCAAAATCCAAATAAACTAGAATTTCGGTTGTATTTGAATTTTTCTTTATCTGTGCTTTAGTTAATCCAGTTTATTAGTTACAGAGCTATTGATGATTTTAGTAGCTTGTCCTCTTTGCTCTAATCTGTAGATGGCAGTCTCTCTCACAAAATCGTAGATTATAGTTCTTAGTGTCTGCTCAAGACTTTTGAATTGCTTAATGTTCCTTCACCGGGAAATCTTTTCCCATTGCACATACGGATACACAACTCAATTTCTTGACTTACATTTAATTTGCTATCTCTTACCTCAGTGATGAACTACTACTGGAAGAAGTGGAAGAAGAATCCTCAGATAAAAGTTGCCTAGCCACTGAGTTTGGCAAAGTGATGCATCTCAGTTCTGCAGAGTCATTAGTAGGTGTCAGGAGGCCCACCAACGTCCCCACATCAAGTACAAATTCATTCATAAGGTAGCCAAATCTCTTTCCTTGCTAATTCACTGGGGAATGGAATGTTATCCGCATTTTATCTGTTACATAGGAAGTTTTTGTTTCCACTTTTCCTATTGGTTAACCTGTAGAAAAGAATCCTTTACGTTCTTTTATTCATGGATGCATGCACATGCATGCAATAAGGTGACATCTGCTTACTTATGCTTCTGTGTACTCCAGACAACACGGTCCTGCTCAATCATTTATACACGTAGAACCAGGCAAACCTCCATCTCATGATCAGTATTTTGGACAAATACATGGCTTGTCAAACCCTTCCCATTTTATGCCGCAGCCCTCTCATAATTCTTTGAGCCGTTTGGGGCAGCAACCTGCTCAACGACCATATTATGGAAGAGCAACCTCTGGGCGTGGAAACGAGTGGAATTATAACAAGATGCAGGCTCCTGCTTCAAGCTTCAACAGTGGGGGCCCACATCCTCATGGAAACAGCTCTTTCATCAATGGCATGTCATGGGGTACTCTCTGAATTTAATACTTTAGAGTTATTGCCATTGCTCAAGTGGCAGAATTAAATAGTTTTATATCTTTGTGGGGGAAAGTGAAGGGGGTTAAGGGTAATTCTTTCTCATGAAGACTGGAATGTTGATGTAGGGCGAAGGGCCAGTGATGCTTTCACAAGCATACCTCCAACAACTCGTGGAAGAAAAGACTATGGCAGAATTGCCCAATAGCAAAAGATTGATTAAATTTTTACAACGAGGAATCACTGCTTTGGATGGCCAAGAAAGTCAGATTGATGGTTCACCTGTCTCGTGGGCTTGTGCAAAGAGATTCTCAATCATACAATGCTCATTGCTGTGGTCGTGGTGAATATTTATGGTTCAGGTTTGCGGAGCTCTTGTGACTTATCTGATGAATGATGCTTTCCAATTTGTGGCCATTTAATCAATTTATCTGCCTTTGAGGTGCCAAATCCTATTTGATTCTTGTGTAACACTGATACTGCTCTGGTATAGCATCTTATTTTATTTGTCCTGGTAATCAAAGAAAGGAATGTAGATTGCTTGTGTTCGAAGGCAACTGCCAAGAATTTTGGTGAATGGGAATTTGGAGGGGATTGTAATTGAGGTCACAGAGGAGTTCCCCCAGCTTCTTTGAAACTCATGCATTTTAAAATGTGCAGTCTCTTATATGCAGAAAGTCTGATTGTATCAGTTAGATGAACTCAACGAGCAGCATGGAGCAACAAGTCTTCTGCTTACCTTGATTGAGAAAAAATGTTGGGATTTTGGGTATTACCATTTAGTAGACTAAGGTTACTCCTCGTGGGTGTTGAACTTAAAGATAAGTTGGATTCATAGTGATAGGGTTGGTTCTCTTCTAGTTTCTGTGGTTGTGGGATGTGATTCGAAGTGATCAAGGTTATACTGTTACAACCTAAACTTGAAGTCGTGCTTGAAGTTGACTCTCAGGCTTCAGCTTTGATGTCTGGTAACTTCTAAAGGATTCTTTTGATTGCAAGTTTCAATGAAGATGCATCTTTAAAAGAACGGGTCAAAATTAATTAGACTTCTGGAGGTTGACTAAGAGAAGCCAATGCAAGACGATTAGCAAACTGGAAGACGATTGAGAATGTAGCGTAATTTGGTTATACATCCTATTTCATGACGCAGCATCCTCGAAGGTTGGGGTAGGGAAATGGGTTGGGTTGGGTTGAGTTACTGCTTTTTAGAATTAGGGTCCCGTGAACTTCCTCAGCATGTTACTGCCAATTTTTCTATATACTATCATTTAACAACTCTTGAAGAAAATTAAGGGACATTAACCGCATCATAACAAGAATCTTCATGGAATAAATTTTCATTTATTATCAAATGATACGTGGCGAGATCTATATAGAATTTCAAAAGTACCAGAAATCAAAGTATAGCATTAGAGCATAGTTGGCAAAAAAAAAAATATTATATATTCATTCTTCATGAACAAATCTGTAACGACATTTAAACAAAAAGATTAACAATTGATCATCAAGTCATATATTATTATTAGTGATGAACACATTGAGATCTTCAACCGTAGTGCTTTATCTTTTGGTGGTGTGTGTCAAGGTTAGGTATCCCCAACATCATCACCTAGTGTGTGTCAAGGTTAGGTATCCCCAACATCATCACCTACTGAACATAAAACTATGAGAGCCAAAGCTTTTAATATAAATGTGTTAAATGAGCACATCAAAATTATTGTGAACACTATTGAAATCGGAGGTGGAGCACTTATTCGTCAAAACTCCTACATTTAGAACTAGATCGGAGAAAATGAAGGAAAGAAAACAAGAGGGGATAAAAGAAAAATAGAGAAAAACGGGGAGGGGAAGGAGAGATCTAGGTCCAATCCCTCTCCTCCATAAGTCGAAGAAATGGAAAAAGGTTGAAACTTAGAGAGGAAGAGAGAGGGAAGGGGATGAAACGGGTGTACCAACCCTCACCCCCTCCCCCTCCCCCACACACAATGGGCCATTTTTAAGATCTCAACTCTCAAGGTGTTTGCTATTTCTCACCACATCATGTTGAATACTAGGTTGAGTTAATATTGGAAGTTGAGGCCTTAACTGCATAAAATAGAAGCGAAGCGAAGAAGGAAAAATTGACGAGTTATAGAGTGAATGTGCTTCTGATAGTCCTTTGTCACAATCTATTGGGTCTATCGATTGGTTATATATTATTGGAATTTCACAAGAATAAAAGTACACAATCGTAGTGGACGAACTTGAGAAAGAAAGGGGGGAGGCAACAGGCAAATGGAGCGTTAAATCTTGATCAAAATCTTGACGCAATTTGACTGCTTCAGTATCTCAAGAGCTTTTGGTACGTCTTCCAATTTCATCTCGTGGGTAAGAAGTTCATCAAGTTGGATCTCCTGTGGAACAAAAGCAAGCAAATTCAATAATTGAGCGCATTGAATCTGAATTGGCGTGCATGAAAAAGCTTATCAAAACCTTAGTTTTGGATTTGTGGAGGAGCTGGGGGAGGTGGGTCTTGCTTTTGAGGCCTCCAAAAATGGTTCCCTTCAACGTTCTCCCCATCAACAGATTCAGGAAAGTAATCTGCACCAAAGGGTCCAACCCCTCACCCACTACCACTGCTTTGCCTTTTCCCTGACCACATAAACATATATACGTATGAGACTTTAAAGGAGTTTTCTTGTGTGAGAGGGCGCAGGCGCACATCATATTCTTATATAGATAATATGATGATATGGATTCATCACCACTTTAGTGGCTTCTAGGGCCTGGTCGATCAAGGCAGTCACTCCAGTGCACTCAAAGCTGTAGTCCACGCCGACTCCGCCCGTCAAGTCTTTGACCATTTGGGAGATGGATTTCGAATCTGCATTATGGGAGGACTGGTGATCATCTGGATTAATGAAATGAGTCATTCCAAAGGCTTCTCCCTTGTCCTTCTTCATCCCGTTTTTGTCCACGCCAATTATGGTACTCGCCCCTTGCATTCTTGCTCCTTCTATGGCCTGCTCAAGGTCAATATCAACTGAACTATCATGGTGTTTTCTCTCCCTTTCTGACTGATGACCTCAAAACAGTTATAATAGAACACATGTAAGCTAGTACAAACCAACCAACCACATACCCCGAGTCCAACAGCACCGAGGCCGATCACAGCCACGGAAGAGCCACTCTGGACCTTAGCGTCCATCCAGGCGGCCCCAAACCCAGTGGAGAATCCACACGACAAGAAGCTAGCATGTGGGAGAGCTACGCCTGGGTCAACCTTCAAAATATAATTGGCGTCGGACACCGTGTACTCCGACCAGGTGGAGCAAGACAGGAGGTGGTACAGGGTCTGGCCTCGGATGGACATTCTTGACGAGCCATCCGGCAACACGCCACTAAAAGAGAGCGGATGCCGGAGGCATAAGTTTGTCTTCTCGGAGTTGCAGTTCTCGCACTCTCCGCATTCTCCAAGAAAAAGGGGAATAACCACATCTCCTTCCTTCCATTCTTTTACTTCCTCTCCAACGCTCTCCACAATCCTGCCATTTTCCCCTGTCAATCACATGCATACATGTGTATATGTGTGTGTATGTGTTGCAGCACTGCATGTGCCTGTGCTGAGAGCAACAGTATCTTATGCTGGTTAAACGCTTTGATGAGTAACTATATTCTAACTCAATAATCAAGGGGTGTATCTGGGAGGCTAAATAATATAATCGGATCGGCCATGGACGTTATCCTCCCACCGAGGTGTTTGAAAGTCATCACAAAATCATTTTTCCATCAATTTATTTTAAACGCCAGAAGAACCTCAGCCAGACAAACGCTCTCTTTTCAATCCCAATGTTCAACCTTTGCTGACCAGGCTACCAAAAAGGTTGCCTTCTCGCTGGCCAAGCCACTATCGAAACCATTAGAGGCTCGTGGACGATCTTATAACTTCTTGAGGAGCCTGAGGCGGAGATGGTGTTGGGAGCTAGAGAATTGCAGCTGTAGCTAAGAAGAGAACTCATGCTTGGCGATTAGCTTTGTAACCAGTCAGATTCATAGATGAGACAAATTGTAATCTGAAGTTGGCTATTCTTTTTCCTCTCATCAACGATGGGCCATGGATGCCGGCAGTGGATGCGGCCAAGAGTAGTGTTGGCGGCTTAGCCAGGGATCGCACAAGACACTTGTCGGATTTGTAGCTTGTGGCTAAAGTTACCTATTCCGCGAGCATGACTTCCTCAAGATTGACCGGAGGAAAACATAATCCTAATGAGTAGAGTGCAGTTGTCCATTTCGGCTGACTGTTAGAACACTTCCGATGTGGGAGAACACTTGTTGCAAAGTACGTAGATGGGGATTTTCAAAGAATGAGAGATATTAAGTGCCTGGGCTAGGTAGAGCTAGAGGCATCCAGCCATATTGGAGGTAAGAATGAGATGGATGCTGCTCATGGGGAGATGCAGAACTTGGGAGTAGATCACGATGGTTGTCTTGATATTCATTAAGAGTAAGTCACAAGTTATGATCATACATACAAGGCCCAGACAAAAAGTAATGAAGGGAATGCAAGTCCACACTGACACATCTAACAGGGAATAATTAGGGGCAATCAAATTAAGCAGTGAACCAGACTTGGCGTGCAGACGCAACGTTGGAAGAGTGAGAAGATTTTACCCAACGCCTTCATGGCCGAGAACTCGAGGGTAAACTGGCTGCAACGCCAACAAATTGGACAAGAGTAAATTATATGACAGAAAGAAAAGAGAAGGAATGCAGAGGAGAGAGTGGAGTAGAGAGAGAAGCGAACTAACGAAAGGGAAACCCCGGGAGCAGATGACATCCGTGTGGCAAACACTGGCAAACAACATCTTCATCCTCACTTCATTCCCCTTGGGAGGATCCACTTGGATCTCCTCCACTTTCCATTCCTCCTCTGCTCCCCAGCACACCACTCCTTTGCATGTTATCACTTGTAAGCTGCTCATCTCCTCCTCCTCTCTCTCTCTCTCTCTCTCTCTCTCTCTCTCTATTATGGTATTGCTTTCCTTTTTCTCTCACCTTCACCAGTCCATATGGGTTCACTGTTTTGCACCAGGGAACGAGTCTTCTCTTCTTTTGGTCAACGTGTATTTCGTGTATTGTTGGAGGTATGCGTCTTTCGTATTACTCCGTATCTTCGTGCTTCTCCCGTTAAATTCTCCAACCGGTTGTTGCTATCACCTGTTAAATAAATATCCTACCGTACGTACCAAGCCTCTATGCCCGCTAGAATAGTTAAACTTTCATGATGAATAGTAGACTAGTGAATGTACAGATTAGGTGCACAACATGTTCAATTTGTCTCCCGGGTTATACTATCGATGAGAAAATGACATCATGTTCATCCATCCCCCGTTCTAAATAATTAGCTTTACAACTCATTCAATCTACTATGGAAACAGACAGGCGCAAAGTAAATGTTAGTGCACCAAATGTTTTGTCATTATCCGACAGTTCATCTGATTTGACCTTGCCTTTTCTTCTAACCATCCATCACTTATCCTGTGATTAATCACTTTTGTCTATTTTTATTTGGCGACGTATAGACCTCTAAAGTATCAAAACTTGACACGGAAATACACTTAAATGTCAAAAATTCATAAATGTACACTTAAGTACCAAAATTTGAACAAAAATGATCAGTTAAGTGCCAACGGCGAAAAAATCCGATCAAATTACCACGTGTCCATTTTCCGACGATTTTATTTTCTAATGGATTTTTCTTCAAATTTCCACGTGTCCATTTTCCCACGATTTTATTTTCTGACGAAGCATTTTTTTTCAAAATAAAATTTCCACGTGGAAATTTGAAGAAAAAAAATTGTCCAAGTCAAAGTAGAAATTTTTTTTTTAAAATTGATTTTATTTAAAAAAGAAAAAAAAGGGAAGGGGAGGGGAGGGTTCGGTAGCCTTCATCGCCACTCGGTGACCCCAGCCGACCCTCACCCCACCGTCGCCGACCCTTCCCAGTGATGGTGGGGCAGCGACAGCATGCAGCCCTCGCTAGATCCTCCCTTCTTTTTTTTTTTTTTTTTTTTTAATTAATCATTTTTATAATAATATTTTCTTTAATTATTTAATATTATTTAATTAATATATTTTTAAAATACCACGTCAGCACAAACCAACATCGTTTTGGCTGAGTTTTCGTTGACTCAATTTCCAGCGAGTTTTGTAAGCAATTTATATTATTAAAATAAGTCACGTTGGATTTCCAGTAGCTTTCATCAAAGTTGATACTTAAATTATCTAATTTTCAAAAAAACTAGCAATTAAGTGTTTCCTCGTGCCAAGTTTTGGCACTTGAACTATACCTATGTCCTGTTTGGCTCTCCATCCACAACGATTAGAGAAGTTACTCATATGAAGACAATGTAAGAGTTTTTGGTGGACGTTAATATCAATTAATATTGTAATTTATCATTTGACAGATTGATCAAATAAATAAATATAAGGTTTTTTTAATTAGTCTAATATGGGGCTAGTTAGTGTGAGTTAAATTGAGCCCGATTTGCAATAAGAAAACTTAGCTGAAAATTCTATAAATAGTGCTCGAGTATTTCCTCTAACCATAACACACAAAGAAGTTCTCACATAAAAAGCGACTACTATATGCTAAGGGGTGAGGGGCGGTCTCATTGCACTAGCAATACAGAAAACAATAGAAGAGAAGCTCTTAAGTTTTGTATCATCGTTATTCTGTATCAAGGACAATGAATTCCAAATCAAGTGCGTAAATCTTTCTACTTGATTCTACGTATTCTTGTTTCTAGTTATAGAGATTTTGAGTGTACTTTCGTAGCCAACGGACAAAGCCCTCCACTAATTCACGGATCATGTCCAAAGTTTTGCAAGTCGTGTTGGAAAAGGGCGTCTTGATAAATTGCTTAACTTTAAATAATGGTAAAAATTGCAATGAGAGGTCCCCGAGGAAATAACAGGTTCTATTTATTGAGTGTTCGATTATGCCACTCTTGTTTAAACATTACTCTTTAAAATCGAGATTATAAATTAGTTTTATCTCGTCCACATGTTCTGTTAAATTAGGAACAATAATTTTTAATATCCGGGGTGCAATAAAATCCAATAATGACGCGACAAAATAGTGACATAAAATAGGATTCGTGTGAGAAAATTTATGTATAGCTTTTAAGGGGGCCGTCCGTTAATTCATAACACCGTCTTCTTAAAAGTAAACTGTCGCACCAAATAAGCATCATATTCCACGTTGCAGCATCCTCAAAGGTTGGGGTAGGGAAAGGAGTTGGGTAGAGCTTCTGCTCTTTTAAAATTAGGGTCCCCTGAAGTTGCTCAACATGCCACTGCAAATTTTTCTGTACTGTCATTTAACTAGTCTAGAAGGAAATTAAGGGTCATTAACCACATCATAAGGAGGATCCTCATGAAATTCAAATTTGAGGGAGTCAACCCCTAATTAAACGGAGAACAACGCCATGCATCTCTCTCTCTCTCTCTCTCTCTCTCTCTCTCTCTCTCTCTCAGTGGGCCGTTTGTACAAATCTCAACCACGTCATGTCGAACGTTAGGTTGATTTAATCTTGGAAGTTGATGCTTTAACTGCATAACGTAGAAGTGGAGAAGAAGGAAAAATTGACAAGTTGCAGTGTGAATGCGCTTCTGCTGGTCTTTTGTCACAATCTGTTGGGTCCATTGATTGATTGATTGATTATAAATTATTGGAATTTTACAAAAAAAAAAGTAGACAAAGCAAGGTGAATGTCGTACTGGACAAATTCAACAAAGAAAGGGGAGGAGGCAATAGGCAAACGGGGCGTTAAATCTTGATCAAAATCTTGACGCAATTTGACTGCTTCAATATTTCAAGAGCTTTCGGTACGTCTTCCAATTTCATCTCGTGGGTAAGAAGTTCATCAAGTTGGATCTCCTGTGGAACAAAAGCAAGCAAATTCAATGATTGTGTGCGTTGCATTTGAATGGGCGAGACATGAAAAAGCATATCAAAACCTTATTTTTGGATTTGTGGAGGAGAAGAGGGAGGTGCGTCTTGCTTTTGAGGCCTCCAAAAATGGTTCCCTTCAGTGTTCTCCCCATCAACAGATTCATGAAACTAATCTGCACAATAGGGTCTAGCCCTGCACCCACTACCATTGCTTTGCCTTTTCCCTGACCACATAAAATATATATACGTATGAGACGTTTTTTTTTTTGGTCGGAATATACGTATGAGACATGAAAGATGGAGTTTTGATGGGTGAGTGAGCATGCGAGTGGTGACTATATAGATTGATCGATCACCACTTTAGTGGCTTCTAGTGCTTGGTTGATCAAGTCAGGTACTCCAGTGCATTCAAAGCAGTAGTCCACGCCGACTCCACCCGTCAAGTCTTTGACCATTTCCGAGATGGATTTCGAATCCGCGTTACCGGAGGAGGACTGTTGATCTTCTGGAATTATGAAATGAGTCATTCCAAAGGCTTCTCCCTTGTCCTTCTTCATCCCGTTTTTGTCCACACCAATTATGGTAGTCGCCCCTTGCACCTTTGCTCCTTCTACGGCCTGCTTATCATCAAATCAACTCTATTAAAGTGATCTCTCTGTCAGTCAGTCTCTCTCTCTCAAAAAAAAAAAAAAAAAAAAAAAAAGCATTTATATAGGACACATATTAGCTAGTAACACAACAGACCAACCACATACCCCGAGTCCAACAGCACCGAGGCCGATCACGGCCACGGAGGAGCCACTCTCGACCTTGGAGTCCATCCAAGCGGCCCCAAATCCAGTGGAGAATCCGCACGACAAGAAGCTAGCATGCGGGAGAGCTACGTCTGGATCAACCTTCACGACATAATTAGCGTCGGACACGGTGTACTCGGACCAGGTGGAGCAAGAGAGGAGGTGGTACAGGGTCTGGCCTCGGATGGACATTCTCGACGTGCCATCCGGCAACACGCCATCAAAAGTGAGCGGATACCGGAGGCATAAATTTGTCTTCTCCGAGTTACAGTTGTCACACTCTCCGCATTCTCCAATATAGACAGGAATAACCACATCTCCTTTCTTCAATTCTATTACTTCCTCCCCAACACTTTCCACAATCCTGCCATTTTCCATTTCCCCTGTCAACCATTTATATATATATATATAGAGAGAGAGAGAGAGAGAGAGAGAGAGAGAGAGAGAAGAATTTACCCAACACCTTCATGGCCAAGAACTCGAGGGTAAACCGGCTGCAACGCCAACCAATTGGGGAAGAGTGAATTATACGACAGAAAAGAAAAGGAAAGAAGAGAGTAGAGTAGAGAGAGAAGTGAACTGACGAAAGGGAAACCGCGGGAGCATAAGACATCCGTGTGGCAAACACTGGCAAACAACATCTTTATCCTCACTTCACTCCCCTTGGGAGGATCCACTTGTATCTCCTCCACTTTCCATTCTTCCCCTGCTCCCCAGCACACCACCCCTTTGCATGTTATCACCTGCGAGCTGCTCATCTCCTTCTCTCTCTCTCTCTCTCTTATGGTATTTGCTTATCCTGTTTCTCTCACCACCAAGTATCAGTATGCTTAACCTCGACGTATTTGCACACACTATATAGATGATCACCTTCACCCTTCACCCTTCACCCTTCACCCCCTCCGTGCGGGTTCCCTCTTTTGGTCAACGCGGCATTTATAATATTGGTCATATGCGCCCTTCGATATTGCGTGTCCTTGTTCGTCTCCTATTAAATTCTTCAAAAGGTTGCTACCACCAAGCGTATACCAAACAAAATTTAATAGCATTTAATATTTCAAAACTGTTGAAATGTCCAATAACTTGTGCATTGATAGTATAAGCCCACAAGACAAGACAAGTTGAAGATGATACTCTCTAATGTCCGGCTTTATAACTTTTCATTTATTTCTACATAAACTATTCATTATTTTATGATGGCTATAAACGGTCATTTTCTTCTTTAATTATCGAATTATTTATAACTATTTCTTAATTGCTCTCTCCTTCTTTTACCTATAAGTTGTTGCTCCGAACGTAATTGAAAAGTGATATCGATATATCAAAATCATAATATTTCTTATTCTTCTTTTCCTATCTCATTATGTATCTTTCTTTGCCGGATTATTCACATAACGTCACTCTATTCCTTCTAATATTCAACTCGAAGTATAGAAGGAGATCTGTTGTATTTTGGGAGGATAGCCGATAAAGCTTTACACATCGAGTTTCGTACTCCGAATGGCGAAATTATCTTTAAGGACAGTGTTTGAACACCTTAGACATTTTATTTTTTTTATCTTTTAATATTTTCCAATGTATTTTCAACAATTATAATTATTTTCAAGTATACGAATAATTTTCCAACACAAGAAACCTTTATGCTCGAATCACCTACTTAGCAGGGTAGACATTAGCTTCGCATCTTATGTATCTACATCGAGATTTTCCCGTCATGAAAAACAATAACTTGACGAATAGATAGGATGAATAAAAGAACCATCGCCGGCAGGCTGTTGACGTGGTGCTATGCCTACAATTTTCAAAAACCGAGGGGCAAGTGAAGTTTGGGCCAAACAATGAGTCATTACCTATAGGGTGAGCATCAGTATAGGGTTAACTCTGAACCGACCCTAGACCGGCCCAACTTTGCTAGTCTTGGTTTGGTTCCCAAGAGGACTGCATTAGTCCCTAGTCTTAGGATCCTTGGATCAATATTGTGTGGATTGGTCCTTGATTTTAGGAGTTTCGGGTTAGTCCAACCCGGACCTTATATATTATATATCTAATATTTTATTTATAATATTTGTTTATTTATTTTAAACCGTAAAGCCTAACTCAAATGATGTCATCTTCCAATATTCTTATTCTCTTCTTTCTTCTTTATCTTCTTAGTATTTAATTTGTCAAGTAAAATCGAAAGAAACAATTTCACTCTTAAGCAATCTTACTCCACTTGCCACTTGACACTCACCTCGCTCACCTCTAGCCACTCACCACTCAATGCTTGCCTCGCTTATCGTGCTTACCTCGCTCGCCACTCAACACCTCTCTTCACTAATCTCACTCGTCGCTGAGTAAATCAGAAGGAAATAAAACTCTAATTAGAAATCATTTTCGCTCGTGAGCAACGCTTACCTTGCGGCTTTATAAGTTATCTTAATTGTTTTTATAGTTTCTTACTTTTAGCAAGTGTGAAATTTTTATTGTTACCTTATTTTAAATTTGTTACATATGTATTGGTATTTATAGTTTAGTTAAAATTATCAATGGATATATAATTTGAAATAGTAGGTTTAAATTTTCAAAAATACAAAAAAATGAAGAAAAATTATCGATTGGTCCCAGGTTACCCTTGGAACCGGACCAAACCCATTAGGTTGGTCCGATCATCAGCCCTGGGCTCAATAGGGTCAGTCATCAGTCCTAAAAATTGAGGACCAATACTATGCGGATTGGTCTTAGAGTCAAGGAGTGGACCAGCTCAATCCGAACCATACTCAGCCCTAATTATCTGGCACACTTCAATCTTATAGGAATTCTTTTTTGTGGTCGGAAAATTTTATAGGAATTTAAGCCCCACCATTTGTTAGTGGAAATGGACATGATTTGACCACTCGTGTCTTATTTGTGTCGTTCCGCGAATCTGAAATCGTTCTTTGACTTTTTCGCCAAGTTCCCGAATAATGTCCAAGTTCTGCAATCGTGGCCGATAAGGATATCTTGATAAATTACTATTATCAATTTGTTATTTATGTCGGCCACACTATTTTATTTTTTCAAGATTGGACGACTTAGTTTGTCCTTTTGATACGACTGCTAGTGATTTATGAGATGCTTCAGGATAAATGCATTAAAAATTCGAAAATTAAAAGTGAAAGCACAATTAAATTCTGAAATTCTTTTAAAAATACAATAAAGTTCAAAAAATCGAGCCCTTCTGTTAAACAATTTTCTATTTCCTACATGGAATTTTTTATTATTTTATTTTCCAAATATTATGTATATCATAATACAACTAAAAAAGGCTAAAATTTAATTTTAAAAAAAATGGAAAAAAAAAAAATAGAAGAATGGCCTAGCCTTGGGCAAAATTTAATTTTAAAATACAACCAGCGAGGTGTTGTTGGTGCCGCCCAATGCCAAAGGGGTTGAAGGTCACTAGCCTTGGGCAAGGGTGTGGCCTCCACTAGCCTAGGTGAAGCCTCCTCGACCCCAAGTGAGGGCCAAGAACCCTCGCTGGGTCCTGGTGAGGGTCGGCCTTGCCCAAGACTTACAAGAGTCACTAGGCATTTTGGCAATATTCAATTGTGGTAGTGCCTCATCTGCAACACCTTGACTTTCTCTTCTTCTTCTTTTTCCAATTTTGTTTTTTAATTAAAAAAACTTAGCTTAAATAAGATTTGGAAAATAAAAAATAAGAAAAATGTTACATAGATAAAAGAGAAATTAATTAAATAATGTTTGGTCAGCATTTTTCTTAAAATAAAATAAATTAATGATATTAACCAAAAAAACTCGATTGTATTAATTTAATAATTTATAAAATTTTATCCCATCTATTTTAAATTTTAAATCTCAATTACATTCTCGCCATGAGTTCTAAGCCTTTGGGGGCAATCATCTTTTACTAATTATAAGCATTGATTGGAGGACATGGATTCCGCTCTGATCTTCTGGTCAAATCATGGCAGCTTGGGTTCTGTCTTCACTTGATGATCGTGCAATGTCAGAAAGGTTCTCCCTAGGGTCAATTCCATAAAAAACCCTCACTATGGCTTTAGTCCCAAAAATACTCCAAACTTTTTTTTGTCTCGAAAAAAACCCTCTACTTTTACTTTAGTCCCAAATCTACCCTCCGTAAAAAATCACCGTGAACTCCTTTGACGTGGCCTCGCCGGCGTCGGAATCAGGCGAGAGTCGCCTGGGCGGCCCTCGCCGGCGTCGGGCGAGGGCCACCGGGCCGGATCGGCTCGGGCGGCCCTCGCCGAACGCCGGCGAGGGTCGCCCCGCCCGATCTCGGCTTGGGCGGCCCTCGCCCGACGTCGGCAAGCAAGGGCCTCCCGAGCCTCGCCGGATCCGCGAGGGCGGCCCTAGCTGATCCGCGGCCCTCGCCGGCGTCGGGCGAGGGCCGCCAAAGCCGGACGGACGAGGCCGCCGCCAGATCCGCTAAGGGCCGCCCTCGCCGGATCGGCTTGGGCGGCCCTCACCCTCGCCCGGGTCGCCCTCGCCGGATCCGGCGAGGGCGACCCTCGCCCAACGAGGCTCGGGCGGCCCTCGCCGACGTCGGGCGAGGGCCGCCCGAGCGATCTCGGCCGGGTGGCCCTCGCCCGACGCCGCCGAGGGTCGCCCAGGCCTGGGCCGCCCTCGCCCGACGCCGACGAGGGCCGCCCAGGCGACCCTCACCTGATTCCGACGCCGGCAAGGCGGCCCTCGCCTGATTCCGGCGCCGGTGAGGCCACGTCAAAGGAGTTCACGGTGATTTTTTACAAAGGGTAGATTTGGGATTAAAGTAAAAGTTGAGGGTTTTTTTCGAGACAAAAAAAAGTTTGGGGTATTTTTGGGACTAAAGCCATAGTTGAGGGTTTTTTATGGAATTGACCCGTTCTCCCTGCTGCTTCGCTCGCGTTTTTTGAAAGCGCAGCTTTCTGACTCAAATTTAGCAGTACTCGATCGAGGTAAGCTACAGGCCCCACCCGCAACAGCCTTAAACTCGGAGAAAGATGACTTTTTACAAACAAATGAATCAAATTCAACATCGTACAACGGGGTAATGTACAACGCAAGAATAATGAAGAAATACATGTTGAGATCCCTTAAACATGGGTGTATTGGTCGGACCGAGGTGCACCGGGTTTCAATTGGACATTTTCCAGAACATTGTTAGCTTATTTCTACTCCTCCATAAGGCAACTTCTCTGCAGCAATGAATTCAAGCCTGCCTTCAAAACTGAAGCCTCTCGTGACATGGAAACACGTGCACTTTAACTGGAGAAAAATCCTCACTCGTCTGCAATGTTACCACTATTGGTCAAGTGCTCTGCCCTGCATTATCCAATGCTAAAAAATTTAACAATGAAAAGTCATGAGCCGTGGGCTTAATAGCCGCCAGTCAGCATAAGTGGAATTTGGAAGCTTCCACAAATGGAAACAATTAGAAGAAATTACCCTTCTGATGGATGACCAATACCGAGCCCATTGCAGGTCAATATCATTCCTTTGAATCTGGCAAGATATTCCTGCTTGCAGAGACAGAACATGAGATCAAGGATGTGGAATGAAAAAGCTCCACTTTTAACCCGAGATTCAAAAATAATCTTTAGTCTCACCCTCAAGGTATACTTCTCGATCTCATAAATCCCAGTTAAGTCATAATCAAAGCGTTTGACAGGATCGCTCAGCACTGCGAAAAGGATAATTTTAAAGGGAAAAATCGAACAGCATAAATGCTATCAACCTAGCAGAAACTTAAGTCCGAATCTAAATTACTTTCCCTTATAGTCACCTAAATCTCACATGAGGTATACCTTCATTAGTGTGTAAAAAAGATTGACTACTAAAAATATCCTATTGCCCGAGGCTCTATGTTGCGGGTGTCTGCACAAGTCGTCGAATGTAAGCAACACTTCCTTTGCATTGCAGAGAGACAATTCCCTATGCCAGTAACTCAATTCCCATGTCCATATTGCAGAAGAGCCATCACAATTATTTTTCATAGTCACCCTGATTTACCAACTATCATAGCAAAGAAGATCTGATGGGAGCAGCTCAGCATATATCTTTCTATCAATTCCAAATTATCAGCATACGTGACTTGCACTGACTAAAAGCTTTCATATTCTTGTGATGATCTGCCCAAGGACTCAGATTGCTTCCATGTCATTGACAAGTTTAATCTACTGTTAAATGACTGTGCCATCATCCTCAGGGATCCACTGATGAAGGCAATGAGGATAAAATTTTTCATGTGCTTGTGTAGTTGGATCAACTATCCTATTCTAGGGTTGAGTCAACTGAAAGCAATAGGCACCAGGTTACATGTAAGTATTACCACTATAAGCTTCATTAATCTCTTGGAATTTTGAGGTCACAGCATCATCACCCTTGTGTTTGTCCGGATGCCACTTCTATAAAACAAAGTATAGTATGAAGTCAGCAAATTGTGCATTGTAGAGAGCCGAAGATAATAATTCACTGACCAGATACTGTTTCAATAATAAAGAGTAAAAGGAAAACATCTAAAGCCTGCTCAGAGAGAAGTAGACACAGACCAATGCAAGCCTCCGATAGTTTAATCTGATTTTGTCATCAGTTGCATCATAATCCACCTCCAAAATCTTGTAGTAATCCTTTGTCAAAGCAAAGATTAATTGTGAGATCAAACAATGAAGTAGACCAACACATTGCAAAAGAAATGGTTAGATAGAAGCTATCACCATGTATTAGTATAAAAATTAGTTAATAGACAGAGAATCATTTCAGTAGAAGCTACTGTTTTTTTTTTTTTTTTAGCACATGGCGATCAAATTGAGAACTCGGTAACAACTCATCTGGCTGACATGAGAAATATATTACAAACAAAATGCAAAGTTACACGATGAAATAATTGACAGGCAATAGGGTTACTGACTGTATCTGTAGCTGGGGACTGATGGTCTCCCATAATCCGTAACCTTATTCGGCAGCATGTTGCAATCCCAGATTTGTCATTCCCATATATCTATGTACTAGACTAGAAGAAACTTAAAGCAGCCTAACCGATGCTAAGTAATGACGAGGCAAATGCTAAATTTTTGGAATTTGACATGAAAAAAAGAAGGGAGGAGTTCCCTATAATCTAATTCTGGCCTACTCTCCTGTTCTCTGGCCACCCATCTCTTTTCTTTTCTTTTTTCTCTCTGGAACAACTAATAACTTGCGTTAGAGAGCGAGAACCCAATTATTGGGGGACAGGAGAAGTCGGCAAGAACCCCGATTTTGTTCGCTGAACAAATGCTGGTGCCTAATAACAAAAAGGAACCGAAGCCAATTCCACCACATCTATCGAGTAGAAACTCAGATTGAGCCGTTTCGACAACAAAGCAGAACCCAGGTAGAGAGAGAGAGTAAAAATTGGCTGGGATCAGACAGAACAAGAAGAAGAAGAAGAAGAAGAAGAAGAAGGGTGGGGTCCAGTCAGACGTACCTTGGGAGGAGTGGGATCATGAGGTTCCATGGGACACGGCACAAGGACATTTAGCTACGACGAGAATAGCAGAGGCATGACACTTCATCTGATCTCGAAATGGCTGGAATCAATCAGGCGCCCGTTGCTTGCTGCTCACTGGGGGGGTGAATCTCTTTCTCTCTCTCTCTCTCTGGTCTGGTCGATCACAAAAAATCACCTGCGGTGGAGGAAGAAGAAGAGGACTGACGAGGTAAATAAAGGCGATGGATATGGATCGGATAATGGCGGTCACGTGTTTTGGGCCCCCGACGAGGGAATCGCAATCCGGATTCATTAGGGCCCAATCCATGGAAAACCACTAGGTCGTGGATTGGGTTGGGCTTTTGTTCTTCGGCTTAGTGCTTGAGCTTTATACGAACACACCATTAAAAGGGGCCGTGTTCCCTTGTAATCGAGCAGGCCCCAAATTTTTAATCTCCCATAGATTAAAATATTGGTTCGCGGAAAACATTTTTCTTATTTTCTAGGTTTGGTTCTCTCAGAAAAATGAATCAACGGAAAACTTATACTTAAATTTGGAAAAACGATTTTCTCTTTGAAAATCCGTCGATCCTTATATGTCGTTCCTTAGTAATTTGAATGGTATAAAAGAATATGCTTGTCTTTGGTTGAAGATATGTTAATTTGGATTAAACTAAGAAAAGATAAAAGTGGGCTTGGAGATTCAGGGTTTAGGGTTTAACATTGAGGGGAGAAGGTTACCATTTTTTTGAAGGCTAACAGACTATTTTAGTTATTGATATCTCATCTTGAAATTTCAATTTAATTTTAAATTTGAACTTCATTTGTTTTGCGAAAAACAAAGAATCATACATTTGACGAGGCAAATAAGTCGATGGATAGGGATTGGATAATGGCGCCACGGGTTTGGGCCCCAAACAAGGGAATGCAGTCTGGATTCACCAGCACGTACGGCCCAATCCATGGGAAAATCTCTTGTGTGGATGTTATTGTCAAGGTCTCCTCCGTGTTCGGACAGCGACAGAGGTTTCGAGTACTCGGTCGTGGACTGGGTTGTTGGGCTTTTGTTCTTTCGCTTAGTGCCTAAGCTTTTATAAGGACACGCACCATTAAATAGGGGGTGAACAGAGTCTTCTTCTCGGCATCCCCATCCCGTCCATGCCCACCGACTGAACTCGCAAATCCTCCTCTCGACATTTCTTTTCTCATCTCATCTCATCTCATCTCACACTCGCCATCGCCATCATGTGGGTGCAAATCGTATGTGGTTTGGTTATCTACAGACTGTTTCGCCGCCTCTTCTCCGGCGACGACGACCTCTTGGACTTCGACTCCTCCGCTTCCAATGCCCTCTTCTCCGTCGCTTCCCGGTACTTTCCTACTTTCTTTCTCGTGTCATGTGATCGGAGATCCCGCCTCCGCCGTTATTCGTTAAGTTAAAGCTAGGCTAAGCTGGTCGCGTGAAAGTGATAATCCATAATAGTTTGGTTGATTCGTTATTCTGTGTGATAGGCTTGAGAAGCTCTATGGTGGGAAGGCTTACGTTGGTCTCCGAATTCCCGACCCCGACACCGGTTCCAGGCAGCACATCGACTTGGCCCTCGTAGCTAAAGGGTCTCTCTCTGTCGACCACGTTGGTCTTTCATGGAGTGTCCGTTTTTCCAGTTTCCTCTTTATTCCTCGACAATTTGCACCTCCTTTTCTTAATTTTCCCTCCCGATTGCAGGGAAGTTGTGGTGGTTTCTGTTAAGAACTTTGCGGGCGTCGTTTCTGTCCGCGCAGATGGAAGTTGGGTCTGTATAGATGAATCTCATTACAAAGAGCAACCGCATCCTGACCCTGTACGTCCTATTTACTTCACTCTCATCATCTACTTCGGGATTTAATTTAATCAGATGCCTCCTCTGTTTCTTAAATTTCAGGCTGCAGAGACTAAGAAGGCAGCTTTGATTCTCGAATCATATCTTGAGCAGAGAGGAGTTGCTTTACCTGATGGATACCTTTCTTACAAAGTTGTTCTTCCTAACCCAAAGTTCTGGTATGCTATCAGAGTTTCCACTGATAATGTAATTGTCTAAAGAGTGATTTCACCCACGTTTTATGCACTTTTACATTTGCAAATATTGGAGGCGTGTTGTGTTGTTGAAATAACTGCTCATTTCAAACAGTTTTGTTGCATGGGATAATTATTTTTTATTGATCATGTTTAAGCCTTAGGAATCACAACTTTTCAAGTACCTTCTTTATGAGCATTGCATTGCTCTGGGATAGATTAAGAGAATTCTCATAGACTGGGGCATGGCAGCTATTTAAAAGCAAATAGTTGATTGGAACAGGCCTTTTATAATAACCTAAAGCCCAACTCTTTGTCTTGATCTTCATCAAACTGTCTTTCATTCTTTGATTGGTGGTGAGTGCAACTGCTAATGAATGAGAAGGAAACTTTATGTAGTTGCATCTCATGCAAATGCAAGTCCAATATCTATTGATGTACTAAGAGGATTCTCATCCACCATAGAGTCTGCTTGGGGGTTGACGACAAAAGTGATTGGAGTGATCGTGACTTAGTTTGACAATTGAATCTGTACATTGACTTTAAGCCACCATCATATGTAGGATTATGGGACATCATGCCAGCGATTGCTTATGTCTCCGGTTCTTTTCTCAGTTCCCATAATTTGGTGCCCTTGGACTATTTTCCACCGGAGGTCATTACATATGAACAATGGGCGCAGTTGAAACCCGAATCAAAAAGTACGCTTTCTGGCTGGATCAAAGGAGCTTTCCGTGGTGCGAAGAAAGAGATGCAGGAAACCATGCATCAGCAACTTAATTTTGTTCTTGGCACTGCTCCGATGTGGGATAGGTTCGTTTCTTGTGTTTAATACAATTGTTGAGTTTGGCCAATGTGTGGGTGATGCATGTTTTGTACACTATGGTGATATTGCTATTGATCTTTTCTTAACATCCTTGTTAAGTTGCTTGACTCGCAGAACCTGACCTGTTGGCCTCGTGCATTATGCTTGTAATTACCAATATTGCTATTGATCTTTTCTTAACATCCTTGTTAAGTTGCTTGACTCACAGAACCTGACATGTTGGCCTCATGTATTATGCTTGTAATAACCAAATTGAAATCCAGACTAGACCGATTGGTATATCTAGTTTAACCAGGAGCTAGACTTAAGTTTGCTCCTCTTTTTCTTTGGCTTTTCTAAATGAAAGATGAAATGAATTGGGTTTGATCTGACTGAGCCAATAGTGCAATCATGTCCAGCTGGTTTAGGGAAGCTGTGCTGGTTTATTAATTTTGGAGTATTACATTTCAATAGCAGGGACTTTCTTGCAGTACTAATTTTGTTTACTCTTTATAACTCAACAATTTGCACCTGACCGAGCCAATTGTGCAATCGTGTCCAGCCAGTATAGGTTTCTGTAAAATGATGGACCATATGAAAAGAATGTCAACTTATATCCCCTTTACTAATGTGTTTGTGCATGGTAACCTATGTTCTTTGTTTTAAAAGTACTAATGACAAATATCAGTATTTAAAGCTAACAAGAGTAATGTGCAAACTCTGCCAGGCCTTTCTTTGTTTGTTAGTTTGCAAATGTTAATAGTTTTTGTAATAAGCATGAAATTCCAGTATTTGACATGCATTAGGATATATTAAACTGATGGCTCCCTTGACTGGTTTATAGGGATTTAGTGTTATAAGCTCTGCTTTTAACGTGATAGCTAATACAACTTCTATCATATGTTTAGGACATGGTCAATGTGGTATAAAGATATCAGCTAAATGTGCTTTTTGTATGCTAGATATTAGCTTCATTTGCTGGAAGTTAAACCTACTAGGACCCTCCTCTCAATTGAATGTGAGACTTGGTGATTGCCAAATGATGATGTGGACAAAGAAATGTGTGTGAGAATTGACAAGGGAGAAGGAGAATCAAATTTTAAGAATTGTACATAAAATACATTTGAGAAGGCTGGAAAAAATGGGCAGGCCATGCAGGCACATTCTGCAGTCAGCCCTAATTTTGTTGCCTTAGCTCGTCCACTACTAAAAGAAGAAAATGACATGCTATTCCACAAGGCAGGTGAGGCCTGGCTTGGGCCAGTGAGGTTGGGCACGGCTTTTCCATAGGTCTGCCCATTGGACCTTTGAGCCTGGCAAAGCTGCTAGGCTTGTGATTGTCTATTTAAGACTGCTCCAAATTAGTTTATAAAAGTAAAAAAAATAAATTCCAAAAAGGTCTGTTTTATTTATGTTATAAATGATCTAGCAGAAGTGGTTTTCACAACTTTCATCCACAAGTTTGTTTTAACTTGTTTTGAACGTGTTTGATGATTTAGGCAGATGTGTTTAGAATGACTTGTATGTTTTATTATATTTTCCCTTAAAATGGCAAGCACTTGGACTTTTTTTTAACGTGAAACCCTTGATACCTCTCAAAACATGGATATATTTTACACACAGATTCAGATATTATTTTTTTTCACTTTCTTTCTGAATTTTGTCCTTCTACTTCCCTCTCTACAAAATGTGATGTGATGCGTCTAGACTTGCTTGTAAGGAGCGTAGCAATGGTACATGAGAAGACCAATAGAAAGGGATGAGCCCATAGAGCACAACTTTCATCATGTTTGGCTGTTGTTATGAACCATGGCATTCCTGAGTTTTGTGCTTTTATGAAGCTCTATTGCATTCTTACCATTATGTAGGTTGGAGCTTAAAGGGAATAAATACGTCTTGGGTGAGTTCCTGGAATTTAAAGGGAAACAAGAAGACATTCAGGTTTTGAGAAATATCAGAAGATCAAAAATTGGTCGCTTGATCATTCAAAAGACAAGCATGTTTGGATTTGGTAATCTCACGACCATTTCTTTGTTGTATTTACCTTTCTAGACTATTTATTTATGGCTATATTTTCCGTCATTGTTAGAGGAAATTTGCTTCGACTAGGCTTCCGATTGATGGGTTACAAAATTGGCAACACCCCCATTTCTTTAGTTAAGTTTTTCATGTGGGTGATGTTTATATTCGCGACCCAAAAAGTATCAGACCAACCAAGAATGGAGGAAAAAACAATCTTTTCTTTTAGTCCTGATTAGTATAGAGCATAGTCTTGGGAGACTAGCCTGGTAGAAACAAAATGTCTGGGGACGTGAAGTTATCAAGTATTTATAGGGAAATTATTTTTCATATGAGTTGCTGTTTGAAGATATTGATTTGAACATATTGATATGACTTTTTCCATGTGCAAATGGCAGCTCCATCGAGGCTCCAGGTTTTGTACTCTCCTCGTGATTATCGAAGTGAAGGAGCCTCATCTTCAGAGTGGGTAGAAGTGACTGTGAGATCAAGCACCGAAATTCTCTTCCAAGCTGCCAACTCCAGTAAAGTCAGGAAGTTCAAGCTCTCCTCAATTGTATCCATGACACTGAGTGCATAAGATTTTTATGACGAATGGAGATTAGGCAATGACATTTACCATGTCATTCTTGAACGACATGTCATGGATCTTATCGTCTTATTTGTGCTGTACAGATGTTGCATTTAAACTTGCTTTAAAGATCCATTTTTAACTTGGATACAGTAGTTGCTACGAAGAGGTTGTTTACTGTTATTGCCTTAAAAAGAAGTGGAAGGTTGCGATATTTAAAGCTTATTCTTGGCTTGGGTCGTCATAAAAATCTTATTTGTGCTGTACAGATGTTGCATTTAAACTTGCTTTAAAGATCCATTTTTAACTTGGATACAGTAGTTGCTACGAAGAGGTTGTTTACTGTTATTGCCTTAAAAAGAAGTGGAAGGTTGCGATATTTAAAGCTTATTCTTGGCTTGGGCAATTATTGATAACAGTGACATGACTGGATGATTTTCCCCTTACATTGGCTACTTTGACGGTTATCCTGTGATATTGTGCGTCAGGACAAAATGTTATGAACTTGGTATCAGACCCTGTAGCTAGAAAGCTCATGGTTCAAAAAATTTCCATTGCATAATGGACTTGATCCTTATAGCAAAACTTTTTTTTCTTATAGCAGAACTTGAACGTACAACAGCCCTAGAAAGGATTAATTGGTTTGATAGCCTATGCTTTGAGGGAAAGATAGAAGCACCAAAAGGAAGGTAGACCGTACCGTGTCGGACCTTTGTAAAGGGTACATTCCTTCGGCATTGAGAATGCACAATGGTAATAACATCAATATGGTCCACGCTGCAATGCTTGTTATGATGAACACTTTTAACTCTGAACCCGTGATTCAAGCTCTCAGAGAGATTGCTGCTGCATCTGCATCCGCAACATTCTTGGATTTTTTCTTAGAACGATCTTTAGATCTCGGTAATTTTCTTTTCTTGTATGCGCTACTTTCCAGCTCCTCCTTGTTTTGGTTTTTCTCCTCACCGGCATTTTCTCCCAAAAGAACATACTCTAGTTTCTCAAGACCTGAGTTCACTGGAGACCCGTCATCAACTGCCGACCTGTCTACTTCAGGTTCAATAACCGACATTCCTGTCAACGTGTAATCCAACAAATAAGTGCTTCTCACAAGCCTGTCTATCCTGCTGAAATGCCTCTGAGAATATGGAATGAGACCTTCAAGGAGCTCCCCGATGCCTTTAATCTATAGACCAAAGAACCAAATTAGTGAACTGATGATCATCTATAGAATGCCACCAAGGCTGGTTGCTCCTTTGTGTCTAGATTCAACAAAGCATACAGACGATAACATCACATTTCATTAAATGCACAGTCCAACCAACCAAAATCTCCATCCAACATATCTTTCTAGGCTACATAGGTCAACAAAACTCAGCCACAATAATTCAGAAAGTGATTCTGCACATGTGACGTCAAAAGAATGGCTAATCAATGTCAATATATGCAGCTACCATGTACAGCATTAAGCGAAATTGAAGAGTCAAAGGAAGAGTTAAATAAAGACAACCACCTTAACTATCTCCGTTGGAGAAAGAATTCTGAAGACTTGCGATAGCACGGATTGGGCGACATGGCACAATTTTGGCTTCGCATTCCATTCCCGGACATACTCAAGAAGCAGACAAACCTCTTCGCCGCTGAGAGCAGAAAGTATCCTCTCTACACGATCTCCTACTTCTCTCGTCCTGCAAGTAATTCTTTTAAGCACATGGAAAGTATGCAGTCCAGTTAAGAGTATACGACTAACAGTAATTCTTTTAAGCACACAGAAAGTATGCATTCCAATTAAGAGTATACGACTAACCTGCAAAGTTCAGAGAATAATTCAAATAACTTATGAGGCCTCCGAAGTTCAAGAGCAAGTTCGATCGCTTTGGTGTAGTCAGCATCAGATAATGCATTTTCTAGCTCTTGACCTTTCAAAACACCTTCCTCCTGCATCAACATCATTGTGTATATTTTGTATCAAAACCAAGTTGAAGTTCAACCATATTTGAATACCAAGTTAAATCCAAAGAGCAAACTAGTCACCAATTAAAGCTCAGTACTACATGCTAACTAATCACGTCTTCACCATTTATAGTTCTCAAAATTCAACCTTTCTCAATACACACCAATGCTTAGAAAACAAGCCAGTTCGGCCAGTTTAATGAAGAGGTTGGAAACAACTCCAGCCAGTTCAACCCCCTAGCCAACTTGGGAAATGTATCAGTCAGGGCTGGCACATATATCTCAATTGTCAGTCTAATGACCCAGTCATTAAGTTACTAACTTCACCAGGAAAATTCAATCTATGCGGCTTCAAGAAGTTGCACTGACTTCCTCATCTTGTTGAAAGAAAAAAAAAACTTCATTGATAAGAAACCAAGAGTTATCACCCTCAATGCAAACACTCTTTGTAAGTCATACATTAATATACAGAATGATTAAGTCAGATGCCCTACAAAAGATTGGATCTTGCATCTAGGTGAATGAATGATTGCTGCCTTGTCAAATGAGACTCCTCATGAAAATGAGGTTACAAGAAGCAAAAGTGATAGAATAACAAAGAAAAAGGGAAACGGAGAAAACTACCAAAGTGGAAGGATGAGTAATGCAATATCGCTCAATAACAGAAAGCAGATGCAACCCCCCCTTCCCTTTTTCCTTTCCCCTGCAGTCTCTCTCTCCCCATCTTTCCCCACAAGACACACACACAGAGAGCTATTTGATGGATTGCAAAGATGATTCACCTCTTTACGAAAAGCTTCCTCTTTGTCAGAAGCAGTTGAATCATACCAGAGATTTACAACAGCATCACTGCCACCCGTTGCAAGCATTTCGGTCTTCTTTCCAACAGCCAAAGCCCATACCTGATCATTGCAAATCTTATTGGCAAAAGAAAGGAAAAACTAGCAGAGGGAAGATGTAATTTAAAACTGGAAACTACTTGTGGAAGCTCTGTTACATCCTGAGCAAGGGGCACTAGACAAGAATCACCATTTTTGAGTGGGGAGATGAGATGCATCCAAAAATGACAAATGAACAATATGGTAAATCAAGCTGACCAAGCACTTCATGCGTCAGTGTAGCATTGATATTTGAAAAGCAGAATCTCCTTCTTTTTTTCTAAGGACCAACAAAGGAGAATCTCCTTTTTTTTCCTAGGACCAACAAGGAAACAAGTAGTGAACTCAATTCTGGTTCAGCACCTTATCGCCATGTTGATCATAAGTAGCAATGCATTCATTTGTCCTGACAGTCCACAGCTTCACCAAGCCATCAGCACCTGAAAAATTGCAGGCATTTATCATGGGCTTAATGACAACAACTCAAGAGCATCACAGGATGATGTATCTTACCACAAGAAACAAACTGCGTCCCACGGGTGAGAAATGATGCTTTTAGTACACTAGAGACATGCCCTTCAAAGGTCTTCAAGCAAGAACCGTCAGATATAGCCCATATCTTCACTGTTTTATCGCCAGATGCAGTGAGCACACATTGATCAACTGGTGAAAACTCTACAGACCAAATCCCTCTCTTGTGCCCTTTAAGTACAACTACAGATACCAGATCTGGAAGCCTCCAGACACAAGCTGTGCGATCCTGATCAAAGTTGAGGTACAATGAAACCAAAGATATCCATAGGAAGAACATCATTCAAGAAAGCTATCTCCAAATATGAAAGTCCTCTCACTTTGACAAATTATCTATGCACGATCAAGATGTGATCTCAATAACTGCTGGTGAGAGACTAACCTGAGAACCAGAACAAACTAAGCTGTCATTTGGTGCAACAGCAACAGAGTTAATATCTTTATCATGAGCAGCTACAACAGCTTTTGCTTTCAAATTTGTAGAGTCTATACCATCCTCTGAGATGCCATCCAAGCTCCAAACCTTAAGTGTACGATCGCTAAACAAACGCTCAAAAAGAAAAAGCTAAATGTCACTTTCTCGTCATTAAGAATCACTTAATTGTAGACAGTTGGAGAGGAACGTCATGCCACATATCTGTAATATTAGCACACATGTATGTCACTATGATCATATGTGAAGAAACTGACAGAACAAAGAAAAAAATTAGACAGAAACTCAAACATTCATATGTAGAACTTTAGGGCAGAATTCACAGTGCAACAAATTTACAACAGAGCATCTCATAGTTTTCTTGTTGAAATTACTAAGGGGGGCCCACTTAGCTGAAAAATGGACTCATGCAGATTGGGGGCTGGTATCTCAACAGAAAATCTACCAACCCTACAGCAGAGGTGAGGAAGACAGAAAGAAGTACACTGCCCCTATGACGGCCTCTCTTATTTAAAAATAAAGTTGCTTTGGCAACTCCTTCTCGCCCCCTCTTCACCATCCAGTGCTCAGTGAAGACAGTCGCAGTCTCCTCATATACGCCACAACCCATGGGCACTCTTTGTAGACTCCCAGCTTCCTGTGCATTCTTCGAAGGCTTACGAACTTCCACTTAAGTCCTTTGCAAAGTCATCATAAAAAAGAAAATGGGGAATTTTCCATTCTATTGTCTTATTGCACTCTATAACAAATGACTACTCAGAGAGACAACTCATTCACTAAGTCGGCATTAAATTTGCAACCAAGGCCAGAATCAGGACAGCTAATCATAAATAACGGCAAAGATTATCAGGGTCAATGATCAACCACGACCAGCCACAAGCATAGGAAGGATTTGTGGCCACATAATACCCATAAATAATCACCTGCTGCCACTAACAAAAAAATCTTGTCTCTTCCTTGAAAAAGCAACTGCGCCTACAGCGCCCATGTGACCTACTCCGACTCCAATGCAATGTTTGCTTCCTGAGTCCCACAACCTAACCTGCAACATTGAACAACATTAGGAAATCTCCAATAAGCACCCCCCACAGAGAGAGAGAGAGAGAGAGAGAGAGAGAGAGAGAGAGACTTACAGAGTTGTCCTTACTTCCCGTGACAATAAGTGTCCTTCCACAACTTGAAATACAAGTGTCAAGGCACAGTACAGTTTCAGTATGACCAGCCAAGACGTACGAACATGACATGGAAGCAACTTCATAAACCCGTACCTGTTGTTGGAATGACATATGAAGAACCAAAGCTTAGTAATGCAGTACAGAATGGTCCCCTTGCACGAACAGAAGCACTTTATAGATCCTGAGCTAAGCAAGAACAGCACTGATAACTTGAATATAACCCAAGGATGGATTCTAGTAGGAGAGATAAGCCAGTCCTTAAGATGCACCTAGCTGTTATCCCAAGAATGGGTTGTGAAAGTGCAACAATTGGTTGGGGAAGGGAATCTATGTGGCAATTGGCTATGCCAACTATACCTACTCATAAGAGAAGGAAGTTGAGATTTATTTCGTTGCCTCCCATAAGTTCAGGACTCATAAAACTAGGTGATGATCAGGAGTTTCGTTGCCAAGAAAAGTTTCAACATGTAACTAACTCTGTCTTAATGTTTATGTAATCTTTCATACCCATAAAAAAAGGTGAACAGGAAGAGCCTTACAACCATTATAAATGCATCTGAGCAATGCTTAATGTGTGGACAGGATAGATTGGAGTAGAGAATCTTTACCCCAAACATTTCCAACTTCTGCAAATTACAATGAATATAGCTACTGCTTATATCTGTGTTTTAGTGTCAACGAGGGGGGTGACTAAGGCAAGCCTAATCCATGCAGAGTTAGGATGAATCACACATATTCATATCAAGGACCACTACTGAAACCTTTATACTCTCACAGGACATTCAAGTATTGGAAGGAAAGATAACTTGCAATGCATAATGACCCAGGAAATGCAAATCATTCTTGAAATGTTTATGGCATCCTAAAAAATGATTTTTCTCCTTTCAGTGTGAAATATTGGACATAGTTGAGACTTGAGAGGTTAAAAATAACAAGCGTGATTTCGACATGAAACACAACTTTCACTGATTCAAGAACCATGGTGCACTACCTGTTCAAGATTAGTAGCAACAGCAAGAAAATTTTCCCCCTCTCCTAGGAACTTCATATCAACTATTTCTTCATTGTAGCCTACAAGCCTTCTACATAAGGTCAGTGAGAACATCCCCTCAGGATGTTTCTCTGGATAATAGAACAAAAACTGTTGATCAGCTGTCACGCATAGCAATCCTTGATCCAAGGGTAGCATGACAGCAGCAGTGAAGCCACTCCTTGAGTCATCCTCATCTGAGATGACAGTTACGTCAGAATGTTCTTGCTTAAACAGGCAAACTGAACTGTGAAGATGAAAGCAATATACTCATTAGAGTTTATCCAAACATAAAGCATATTTAGTGCTACTAAGCTCATAGTAATTCCAAAATGGTTGTAAAAGAGACAATCCGTACCCTTCAGATTTCCATATCCGTACAATGCCGCGTTCACCAACAGTAATAAAGTCAATATTCGAAGCACTTTCTTTTGTCCCTGTCAGCTGATCGTCTAACCCCAGTTGTGAAGCCAAAACAGTTCCACCATTTATCACACACACAGATTCAAGCACCTCATACATTGGTATGGTCTTCTTGCAGGCATAACTATGAAGGTCCCACAAAGATACAACCTGAATAAATTCACAGATCCATGTCAACCTAACTGATTTGGTATGACATCAGAGTTCGCAAAATTACGAACCACAACAGGAGAGATTGTTGGCCCATTTGCCTAAGTTAGAAGTATCTTGTTATGTATCCATAACTGCAGAAAAGAACCCCAAGAAAATTTGCCATTTGGACAACACAATCAATAACTTACACTCGTGAATCTTCTAGCAACAATCCCAAACGAAAATAGTCCTTTTTTACATGAGAATTTAGTTCTAAGTAGCCTTGACTAGAAGTGAAATACAATGTCCAAGAATGATATCTTCTGCTACTTATAAAGCTTGTCTATAAGACAACATTGTCAAATAAATTTATAAGGAAAAGTCGCCAAAAAAAACTAATAGAAAATTCACAAAAAAAATCAAGATAAGCACTGGAAGTGAATTAGAAATAAATAAGGCATTTGCCAAGTCCGGCCTAAAAAAATTCCTAGTTATATGGTGCCAGAATCCTCTAAAAGAAACTTCTTAAACTAAAAATGTGATACTATTGACACCCCTTACAGAGGTTTCCTCATTTCTGTAATAGTAGGATAGCCATATCATGGAACCAATGATTAATAAAACAAACTCACTTGAAGCATTCACTATATCCTTAGCACTGTTGATATGCACACACTTCAAACAGCAAGCACAGAAACACAACTACTATACACGTTGAGGATATAACTCCGATATTGGCAACCCAATAATAAAAAGAAACAGGGAATTAATTGACTGCTAAGCATGCCTTATCTCTTGCAGCGGCAAGCAGGGTCGAGCCATCCTCGGAAAAAGCCAGAGAAGTAACTGTTGAATCATGTCCTCTTAGTGTTGAAGCACACTTCTTTGCCAAGAGATCCCAAACCCGTATAGTTCCATCATCACTTCCAGAGAATAGCTGCCGATGCCCCCCAAAAAAAAAAAAAAATCACATAACAAAACAAATGAACCGATACATAATACTTACTGCTCATCAGTTCTGTGTAGATATATCTTCTTCGCAACAAACATGCTCTAAACGTAGTGACATCTGATAATCAGCGTCATCAAAATTGCAAAAGGCACCCAGGCTCTAGACACATTACCACAGAGCCAACTGCAATATCCCCAACTAACAAAAATCCAAAACCAATTCAGAGAGGTTTCGACAGTGGTCAATGGTTTCATGAGTTCAACTATACTGAAGGTGAAATCGATGCAATTCACATTGTGGTGGTTCAGTGGACAGGATACAAGGCAAATTCTTGCCCCACCAGTTGAAGCTAACAGTTCACTTAGGCTTTGAAACCATTGCACTGTCTGTTTCAGATCGACTCCAGGAATAGTACTAAGACTAAAATTAGTGAAAACCTTCGGAGGTAAAGAGTCAAGACCAAAATTTTGAGTTAGATTTATTACAGCATAGCTAACCCAGATTTGAACACCTTGAGTCTTCCCAAACACATAACTCCTAGGAGGACCTACACGAGACACTTGCTAAAGGACGATAGAACCTTAGAAGCATTCTCCTAAAGGATGAGTTCTCCTTGTGCCACCAATCCCCGACCTATACCATTAAAAAATTATATAGCAATCATAGTCCTAGAGCATCAGTAGAAGTACAGAGAGTGCACTAGTCATGAGCTTCCGACAACGCAGCAAAACGAGATGATATCCATGGGCCAGGACGAAAAGAGAGGAGATAATGGAAATTAGACACCAAAGAGGCCTACTCACAAGAGAGCGATTTGAGTCAGGATGGAAGAAGATAGTGCTAACAACGCCGTCGTGACCTTTGAAGAAATGGGTGCAGAAACCACCATCAACGTCCCACACCATGACTTTCCTATCAGCTCCTCCCGTCGCCAGCAAACCCCCAGAGACGTGGCAAGCCATGCTCATCACCGGACCATCATGCCCCTATCCCCAAAATTCAAAACATTAACAAAGCAGGAATCCAAAAAGAAAGAAAAAAAGGAATCCCAGCTCAAAGACCGGGGGGAGCGAAGAGGAAGACAATTAGGCAAAGGAGAGTTTTACCTTCCAGGAGCGCAGGCAGTGGGAGGTGGACAACTCCCAAACCCTAATCTGGCGGCTGTGGCCGGCGGAGAAGAGCAACTTGCCATCGGGGCTGAGAGAGAGAGCGGTGATGGTGTCGGAGCCGCAGTCGATGGAGGACCTAATGGAGGCGTTGGAAGAATCGACGATCTTGATGGAGTCGCCGCAGTTGCAAGCGAGGAAGGAGCCGTCGGATGAGACGGCGAAAGGGCCGCCGGCGTAGAACTGTTGCAGCGCTTGGGCGCACCTGTAGTTCTTCTTAAACGGCAGAGACGCCGCCATGGCTATCGAGAGAGAGAGAGAGAGAGAGAGGCGCCTACGTAGCACCCTTGAAACAACAAACAAGGGTTTAAGAGGGGGGAACGGATGGAAAAGAGGGAGGGAGTGAGGGAGGGGGAAGGGTTTAACGGTCGGTGTTAGATGCGATGCGAATGGCAACCCCCCTGCATGTCACGATTGCGACAAATTCATAATTCAATTTATGGAAAATACCAAATAAAAATCCAAAATACCCTTATTTTCTTAAATAATAATATGAAATGATCATATTAATCTCAAAGAATGGTAGAGCCTAGCCTCACCTGCTTGTGGGTAGGCAAAAAATCCCGACTAATCAGGGATAGTTTTGCCCGAACACAATTTATATTTACATATAATTATATTAAAACTTAAAATACAAAATCTTAAAAAAAAAAAAAAAAAAAAAAAAAAAAAAGGTGAAAAACACAAGTAGTTTATTTAGTTTTTCTATGAAAAATAGAAAACATAAAGAAAAAAACGGAAAAAGTATAATTTTAAAAAGACGAAATTGCCCTTCATAATTGATGAGTTTAGATTTTTATTTAACACTTATATAATTACTTTAGACTCTTATTTGAAATAATATTAACTCGAGACTCTTGTTTAAGAAAATGATAGTACTTTAGTATCTTATTTGAAACAAAATTCATTCATGTCCTTATTTAAAAAAATAAGAACACTTCAAATTCTTATTTGGAATTTTCTCTTAATTTTCTCTTGTGACCTGCTAATAGTGCAAATAAAAATGTCATTGGCTGACTCCATGCGTTCATAGAAGCAAGCTTAATTAGAAACTTAAGTTAATTTTATGAGGCAAAGCATATAACAATTTCGGCAAGCATTTATGTTGACAAAATCCTTGAATGACGATCATCCGTAGAAAGTTAAAGATCAATTTAAGGTAGATACATACACTAAATAATATTCATAGTATGGTCGTATGAATAAAACACCTCACGTTACACAAAAATGTCATGATTGAATGGATTAGGGTGAAAAAAAATAACAATCTTAGACGATGAAACTTGGAATTTCGGAAGGTCCCGTGGTAGGTAAACTTTTAATTCGAGTGGAATCGTGTTCCTGAAACTGCAACGAAACGACTGGGTAATCCCAACCCCAATACCAACAGTAGAAAAAGGCAAAATAAGACAAGAGGAGGCGGGGTAAAATCTGCAAAGTAAGTATCCGAAGAAGTATACATAAAGCTGGATAGCAGAGTCATTTCAGAAGCTTTTTAAGTCAAATGCCTTTGTGTGAATGTGAAAGCACGGGTAGAAAAATCTCCAACGCAACCTCTAATTTTTAATCTACATTCAAGAGGCATTTAGTAATATGTACATTACAATTTAAGAAACCAAGTGTCATTATGGGTAACTCCACGATGAATGAAAAGCTACCTTGACATTTATACATATAACAGAGAAAAGTATCAAAAAAGTCACAAACATATCGCATTAATACTAATTCAATCTTAAACATTTTAATTATAAGCATTTTGCATTTATACCAAAATGTGCTCATCTAACTAATTTTAATCAGAAATCACTAACATAAACATTGATCATTCTACATAGAATAACCGATGCTGACGTAGACGATCTTTTTTATTTTTTAAAATTTTCTGAATTTTTAATAACTTTTTTCCTTTTCCTTTTTTTTTTTCTAGTTGTAAAACAGCCAACATCCATGTTGATGATTTTTAGCTAAAATTAGTCAGATGAACTCAATTGGCACAAATGTAAAAGGTTTACGATTAAACTAGTCTAATTAAAAGATTTATTACTAAATTGATACCAATATAATAGGTTTAAGATTTTTTGGTACTTTTTCCACGAGTAATATGTACACCACTGTCATATAATATCCAAATTACATGAGAGTATGAAAAGTGGCCATACTTCCCACAACTAAAGCAGTTAATCAAACCCCAAACCCAAGGGCATTTAACTCTATTCTCCACAGCAAATTCCCCATGAGGAACTACCGGCTCTGATTCGGGCAAACGCATTGTAGGATCAATCTCAGTACAGAGCTTTTCATAAGACAAACGAGAACCTTTTGCAGTAGCCTCGCTGCCTTAATCAGGAACTAAAGGAGCCTCCATTGCACTTGCTACATATCACAGTCCAGCAAGAGTCCTCAGTAGCGAAGGCACATTCAGCAACTTGATCCAAACTTAGGCGATAGTACCCATTTGTAAGCAGTAGAATTTGGGAATTTAAAGAGGAGTACGTCTTTCTATGTTTCTCACTAGTTCTTGATTAAAAGTCAGCATGCCCTACAACGTATTTCTATGTTTCTCACTAGTTCTTGATTAAAAGTCAGCATGCCCTACAATGATTCTAGCTGATTAAGAACAGCAAGAAATTTTGATGGCCATTCGTAAGTTGTTCGGCAAAAGTAAGATTGATCTACCCCAGAGCAACACCAAAGGCATCACCATGGAAAGCAATGACGTTCGGGTATCGCATCTTTAATTAGATAAGCATATTAAGTTTGTTGGGAGATGATGCCTTAGGTTGGAATATAAACAGATTTGGCAGGGTTAGGTATTGGATTAGTTGTTCTTTTGAATGGGATGCCAGGGACAATGGACATCACCTACCTACTAATTGCCACATATATAAGTGCCTTCTTGACTAGCATATCAGACTTGAATGCAGTCCTCTTAAATCCAGAGGGGAAAAAGTAATTTCATGTAAATGCTTTGAGAAACAAGCGGTTTGCTTTGGATCGAAAGATGGGTGAATTTGATCGGATGCATGAACATGAATATAATTTAGAAGTAACACTACAAAAAGAAAAAAAAAAGGAGCAGCTAGCTTGTACCATGAGATATGATCACAAGCTATATGTAACATCTCCTTTACTGCTTTTACCTAATGAGTAACGAGGTCTTTTGACTTTTTTGGGCCACACAATTGGCTACTTTGAGGAGAATTTTTCTTTTAGAGCTACGTGGGGGAGAGAGAGAGAGAGAGAGAGAGAGAGAGATTACTTGTTTGGCTTTCTAAAACTGTACATTGAAGATATAAGATGAGATGAGTAATTGTGCAAGACTCTCGAATGCATGCAAAGGTCAACCCCTCGCTCTCTCTACCTTCACCAAGACAAACAGCTCTTGTTTACATCCGTATCTATGACTGGCCTCCAGATTTTCCACAACTAACTCCCTCTTCAATCGTACTAATTCCCTCATTTTCTTCGCCCTGTCTGCATCCTTCTCATCATCCAATATATGAGCACGCAACGTAATGTAAGCATATCTATACAGCATGGAGAAGAAACAAAAAATTTACTACGTCAAAAATTTTCTGTTATGGATCAATCTGCAGCTTTGTAAGTGTCATGGTGCCCAAGTACAAATGGAACAAAAAGGCTTTCATCGTGTATCCATGCCTTAATTTTGTGAAAATTATGGATGTGGTGGTACTTGAAACGTGGGTTGGGACTTCGCCTAAAGTGATTGGGAGAGATTCAAACGTAATCAGCATGAACCTTTTGTCTGAAAATTGCATTATAAAGATGTGCTATTTTAAGACTTTCAAATCCTTGTGACGTTGGCAATAAACAAAGACCAATGAAGAAATCGTATGCGCTGCCCAATAACTGTCCAGTAATAGACATACCCACACGAGTCTTATTACAAACCAAGAGAGAAGGTCCTATAAAATTGTAATCCAATGTTCTGCAATTCGAATTCCCTTGACTGCAAACTAGAGACCTAAAGGGTTATACATAAAAGAAAGAAAGAAAGAAACCTCCTACATGATTTAATTGTACACCGTGAATGTTACAGTTTAAAATCTTCGAAAATCCCCATCTATAGAACCAACTGCCCTGCATGAAGCTCCAGAATTCAAAGGATTGTGTTTGGTTGCACAAATAGATGAATACTCATTGCCTGCAAAACACAAATATTTATTATTATAGATGGGATTGGAGCAAGCAACCTGTCTTGAGTAACCAAGTGACTTGAGTGAATCTATATTGTCTACCATTCTTGAAAAAGATTAGTTTTCATAAGGAAACTGTGCATGGCATATGTGCATTTGAGTTATTAATCCTGGAAGTAGGCTTTTAAACCATATGTAGTAGTCGTTTGGACTCATTGTATGGCAACATTTAGGTAATACAATGTTTTCATTGACAGAGATCACATTGTGAAAAATGTCAATCATATAAATTGAGGGAGGCAATAATGCTAGGTATGCTGAAGCCTGTCACATCATTTAGCATATCCATTTTTCTACGCTGATTCGTAGATGTAATGCAGACATCTATTCCTACAAGGAACCTTACCGGATGAGTTCTTTCCAGAAGGAGTCAGACACCTCATCATCCATGAACTGATGAGGATCTCCCCAGTTGTTAGCTTCTAGCTCCAACCGATCGAAGGTCATTGTCGAAGTGGATGAAGAATTTTCGTACATCTTGCTCTTCTCCATCTCACTGATGGATGAAACATGATGACCTGGTGAAGCACATACGAGTGGAGGGATTGAACTTTCGAATGGCATTGGATAATTGTTGGAGTTCAACATGGAATTACAAGGTAACTGAGGCTCCTGCACTTCAAATGACGTTGAAGCAGAAAAGGCGCCAGACGATACCAATCCATCACCGTCTCCAAACCGATTGGAATATTCATTTGTGATTCTATTATTTTTCAAGTAATCCTCCAGACGGTGCTCATGACCAGAAGAAAAGGAAGAAGATGAGCCAACCAAGTTCATCAGGAACGCATCAACATCATTCACAGGTGGTGGATTACCATTACCGGTAGCACCGAAAGCTTGCAAAAGCAATTGGATTCTAGCAAGTAGTGTTGAGTCCGACTGCAAGTGTAACGTCCTCAGAGCATCATTAATTTCCAAAGGGGAAGCAAACTGATTATTGCTATTGAGCAAGTTGGCGAGTGTGAGCAATTGTTGCAAGTTGGAGAGAATATTGAGGTCGGCTCTGGGCTGGTGAGTCATTGGGTCTATACCCATTTGAAGCAGCTTCTTCTTGAGATGGGTGTTCCACAAGTTCTTTATCTCGTTGTCAGTACGCCCTGGAAGATGAGTAGCTATGGCCGACCACCTGATCAGACATGAGATAAACCAAAACCATAAGTAAGTTGCAGATGAATTGCTGAAGGAAGAAGAACACTTTCTCCTAGCCAGCCAGGAGCAGATCATATATAGGGAGCATATAAAATTACAACATCAACTCATATGGATTTGATCGTGTAATCAATCAAGTTAAATCATGTATATGTGCATATATCATACTTGTTTCCAAAAACAGCATGGAGGTTGATGATCATCTGCTTCTCTTCATCGGTGAAGTTGCCTCGCTTGATGTCAGGCCTCAAGTAGTTGATCCAGCGGAGGCGGCAACTCTTGCCACATCGATTGAGACCGGCAAGCTTCGGAAGAGATCGCCAACTGCCATGGCCATGTCTCTCTATGTACTCCATCAGCTTCCTGTCTTCTTCTGGCGTCCACGGTCCCTTTTTCAGCGATGTCCCATTCAACTCCTCGCTTTCCATCGTCGCTTCACTCTGCATCTGTAGGCCAAACATCAAAATGGTAACAATTATTCAGGGGCTAACTACGGCTTCTAGTTCACTGTTAATGCATAAAGCAATAGAAACCTTTGGGAAGTGGACTCTCTTCAAACTGCAGGATTTAGCTGTGAAGTGAGGTGGTTTATCGGGTATTTATATAGTATAATAGGGCAGTGCATATAGTTTTCATGTGCGGGTGTATCATGATTTTGACGTTGGAGTAATGCACAAGTATTTTCCCAGGAGGATGTAAACCGCTAAGTTCCAATTATGTCCTCGATCCATGGTCAACTACTTAAACAGTCCTATTTATAATTTCTATTGTGAATTGCATTTCAATAAGCAGCACAGCTAACATAGTTAAGGAATCTTTCTGTCCTTCGTCCTCCCTCTACCTTCTCACATATCCTTGATCATAAGGGAGACTAATTAATAATTTGGCCATTCACTCACATGATAATGAGTTGGGTTTTCATTTATATTTGCAGGTATTCGTGTGTGAGTAACGCATGATTTGAAATTATTAAGTAAATAGGCAAATGGATGGTGGATGGATAGTAGCTAGAGAGGGTTATGAGGGTCAAATTGCTCAGGTATTGTAATGGAGAAGTTATGTGGGGGGCAATAATTTCAATCGGAAGTCCTCACACGAAACTGTTGAATGTAATCGTTTGGGAACCGACCTACCAACCAAACTTCTAACGGTACCCGTTTATAATATTGCTAGTTCGCTAGCTATTCCCACATCACCTTCTTTGGCTCCTCACGTAGCTGCACCAACTTGCTTGCATGAAGATTCATGTACATCACCTACACCTCGCATTCTGATCACTACCCTGATTTTTATCGGCTTTTATTTTTCTCGTCATGGGATGTATTTTCAAAATCGTAAGAATGATGGTTCGTCTTAAGCATGTACAATATCGGCCCAGGAAAGTACAGGGTTGTTTTACCTTTATATGGTAATTTGTGCGGCTTATTCACTATGGCCAAACCAGGAAGAGAATGCTACTTATCTCACTCGGGATCGCATTGCATGCACGCATGCTCGATTATAATCATCATGTATATTCATCGAAAGCCTCCTTCCTCAAGCTCCTTTCGTAACGTAAAACGTGGGTCAACTTGGCTCCCCAACTCAAGTTTGAGTATAAGAATGAATAATACCATTGCCGTTTGCATCTGGATGGGTTTCGTAGACAGAACTGCCCTCACTGGTGTTGTGAGTGGTGACATATGTACGCTGTTTAGAAAGTAAGGATAAAATAAGAATGTTCAACGACACAAGCAAAAGAAGTAGGGATCGTGGTTAAGCTGCCATGGAATATATTAATGTCCTCCTCTGATGAGAACCTGGCGGGTCAAACGGAACCCAAATTTCGTTACGGTTTTGTCTAAATGTCAATATTGTCCATCAAATAAGCTGTTATAAGAAATAAATTTAAGTCGTGGCATACTTGCAAGTTAATGTACATATACGATATGGGAGACAATGCCAATTCCCCAAACCGTGCTATCTATGTTAAATGGAATTAATATACACACGAGATACACCGCAATGTTGCCTTTTATTATGAATGTTGACATTTTACCAACCTGAGATTTCTGGAACCCGGCATCACTTACAAAGTCTTCTGGTTCAAACAAAAATTATAAAATCAGCATATGGTAATTGATTTGACCGAGTCGAGTAATGAATTGTATAGCTTGAAAATTTCTCTCACGTAGAAGGCATCAAGAACCCACTAGCTGGGGACTCAATTCTCATCCTCCGTGCTGGCATGGAAATGTCAGATTTTTGTGTGGAATCGAAGAAGGTGCGTCACGAGCTGCCAAAGATCGATTCCTGCACAAAGATAGTCAAATAGTGCTGAGAAAGAACGCAAAGGAGTTATGCCCAGATATGACGGTGGATCGTTTTACGTACTTCCCTCTATCGATACCCTCTCATCAACCTATATGCATAGTGTCGGCTCTGAAAAGTGTATCCTCGTTAGCTCTTTCCCGTGGGGATTTTAACTAAGGGGTTCTGTCAAAGAGGCTTTTGCCCCCATCACAGAACTGAGAGTCGGCCTTATCTTATCCGTAAAATCAAACCTCACATGCTTCAACATAAACATTACCTCACGTTCGGTCAACCGGCTCGTCATTCCATTTTTAAAAACCACACGGATGGATTATGATAATATAATGATGATGATTAGGCTTATGCGATCCCCATTATTATCAATCATAAATAGATGATGATCGTATTCTCTGAGTATGCATAAAGAGTAATAGTCTTAAGGTTGAAATAATGACCTCGTTATAGGCGATGGAATGGAATTCTGTAAGTTACCCGTACAAATACAGGTACGTGTGTGCGTATGTATAAAGTTACATTCTTACGAAGGAAATAATAACTCTAGCGTAGTCGACGGACTGAAACTATATAAGTTGCTGATATAAAATATAGGGAGGGGTCGGGCAATACAGAGTTTAGATAGGGTAGTGGATGAAAACATTAGGGAAAAGCTGAAGTCAAAGAAATAGAAAGATAAGGAGATGGACATGACGGCCAACGACAAGAGAGTGGTTTCTGAAAGGAACCGCGACTGCTCATCAAGGTCTGCCCCAGTCCAAACGACGATAGCATTTAGGTCTCGCTGTCATCTTTTGGGGGGGTTGCATTTTCAGAATGTGTCTGACCACGTCTTCTAAAACAGCACCTTATTCATTTCGACTGAAACTTGTTCATCACCCATTCTAAGCACATCACAGAAGTTGACACCGAGAGTACGTGATAGATGTATGATCCATGTGTAGAGATGTATGTACGCATGCAGTAGAGAAGAGACGAATCACCCCGAGTGCGATTCCGTGACGTAAAGACATGCCCCGCTCCCCCTATAAATAGAAGGCTATAGCGAAGAAATGGAGAAGGTGGACGATGCTTTTAAGACATGTGGAGTTGCCAATTGGCCAAATGATTGTAGGATGCTATTTTTGTGCACAAGCGCGGGCTATCACGTAAGAGACTTGATGGACATATTTTAAGACTAATTGAGCGACCCGTTGCCTAATTGCTTAGGGTTTGCATCGTGGCATGTCACTTCACTTCTATTTCATCTTATCTTCTTGTTGTCCTCACGCATGATGTGGATGGCTCTTACACATCACCAATTTTCCCCTCATTAAGTCGGGGATCACCCAAATTAATCTTCATCGAGTGTTGTCGTCCCGCGTCCTCACATTCTAGTGTGAGGATAAACATATTGCTAATTAGTCAGGATTAATGGGCACACCAACACACCAAACTTGGGTAAAATTGTAGGTCTTGCATGTGTCACTACCTTGATCTAATCCCAGAAACATGGGAAAAATTTTCAAGATGTTGAACCAAATAGTTGACGAATTGGGCATTTATATGTAGACTAATTCATGGCTAAGAAACCCAATTATGGGCAGCTGCGTTGGTATTCGTTTTCTCTCTCACCGCCGAAATCAAGGGTTCAAATCCCCACATTGCTAACATGACTTAAGAGAGAGGTCATAGATGTTGGTTCTTGTGCTAGCCTCTCCCCAAGTATTGACGCTTGGTCCAAGGTGCATCACGTACTATACGGGTCGTGGGTTGGTGAGCGTAAGCTCGTTGGGCCCGGCGGATCTTGGGATAAAAAAAAAAAAAAATGCATGGCCAAGATGACCAAAAATACGTGGTGGCATGGCCTATTAGATTATTCATCAAGCAACCCCCTCCAGGAAGGCGGGAACAACCCATTCAAGCACCACCGTCGAGCTCTTACCTTCAACATGTTGAGAAAGATTGAGAGCTCAATTAAAGAATTTACATCTTTTCTTGTTGTTGTTAGGGGCGCACTCTCAAATATTGGTTAGGAGAACTTCTTGCACAATAACACAAATGAGAGTAATACGCTATTCATGGCCTTTACAAGAGGGTGGTTCGCTCCCCTAAATTACTCTAGAAATAAGTGACTTACCCCTCTTAGATCATCCTGTAAAATAGTAATTCACCCCTCTAGAAACATCTCTAATTCTTCGGAAAAGGGATAGGCGAATTTTTTTCTTCAATACTCCCCCTCTGCTAATCCGGGAGTTAGTTTATACAATAATTCAAACCAATAAATACTTGTAAACTCAAATATGTGATTAACATAAACAAACCAACAATTGACAATGTCAATATTTTTTGTTAATCGCTCATCAATGCACAACCTCCCCATTAGTGATCTCAATGTAGCCAAAACATTATTTAGGAAATAAAACGACATGTCCTTGTTCTCTACCTTGACTATAACCCAAGTTATCTCAAACATCTAGCTATTGACATCTTTCCCAATGATAATCAACAACTATTCCCTGTTAGTTGACACGCCTTGCCTCCTTTTCTTGTTCTCCTTCGTCTAAAATAGATTCATCCTTAACATGAGTACTCAACTCAATACCATCTTGTACTTCTCCTACTTGAGTGCTCTCATCATAGCCGTAATACTCAACATACACTTTAGCTTTCTCATTATGAAGATAATGATAAACAATATCCTTAATACCATTATTCTCATTATCATGGGAGCATTTCAAACCATCCTTTAAACTCTTCCCAAGAAGACAATGACGACTTCATATGGAGGTCCCCAAAATTGCATCTAATTGATTAAACAATGGCTTAGCAATTGTCATTTACTGCACAAAAAGTAGCAAAATTATCACCGGATTGATAAAACCAATTGGGGACCACTCAATAGCAACTTCGCTATTGTGTGACTCCTCCTCTAGCACCATTGTCCCACAATTGCACTAAGAAGGAGACTTAAATTTTGCTTGGGAGCCCTAATTTTTCCTCCACTTGAGTGACTCAAAGAAAGATGATGAACCTGCGTGAGTGAGAGCCACGAAGACGGCGAGCGACAGACAGTGAGTGACAAGGAGAATGGTGTGACAATCAACTAGCGCTGAAGACGATCAAGCCTTATAACCTTCCTTGTGGGCGACGTCGCTTTTGCTTGGTTGAATTGAGCGATGCTGTTTATGCCCTATCCAGCCATGTTGGATTAAGCGACATCGTTTTGCACACCGCATGAAATGGATTTCCTTAAAAAAAAAGAGTGCCGACCTATTTCAATTTTTTAATTATCGATGTCATGTATTATGTTAAACCAAAAATTCTCGCCGAATGCACTTAATTGAATATTTTTTTTTCCCTTTTGGCACTTAAGTAAGCTAATGAAAATTGACAACACTAAAATGAGCGTCATACGAAACTTTTGGCACTTTTATCAAGAAATCTACCATTTTTTCGTTGAGGGGGAAAATAATAAATCTACCTTTCTTATACAATTATAGCTTTTGAGTTTGCTTGTTTAGCAATGGTTGTGAGTTAGAATTTCTTTTTATAGAACTATTACAAGCTTTTGGTTTTTTTTTTCTATACATAAAAGTTGCTTTGTTTCCTAAATAATTTGTATGGTGGGTAATTTTAAATTTTAAAATCAATGTGTAAAAGTTCAAAATTCGACCGTTCGCATTATAAGAATGTCTATTCAATTGTTTTTACCGTTTCATCTGTTTTTAGATCACAGTGTTGGTTTATATATTCCAATACAATGGAATTCTTTAGGTTTCCTTATCCATTTAAAATAATAATAATTCGACATTTGTTAGATCTACCATGCTAAGAAATTTTTTTTATACCCGGTTCCGTTGTAGATGCGAAAAAACACACGCATCACACTTTTGAGTGATTATTCATTACATAGTAAAATAGAAAATCTATTTCAAACTTGAATTTCGTCTACTATAGTTGCGGACATGTGGTGCAACTATTATGTAAAGTACGGATGATGAAATGTCTGTCTGGATGGGTAATTCAAAGTGTTCCAATTCAGTGGCATCATTAATTATAGTAAATCTTAGTGAATATCACATGATTTAAGAGCTATGATGAAATCTAGCTATGATAAATAAAAAAAATTATAAAAAAAAGGAGGTTTAGAATGGAAAGAGGAAAGGTATTCTGGAGACCAGGTATAATATCTTATTCACTTTGTCTTTATTCAGTAAATCTGATCTCCTTTTTCGTAAGCATAGCTTGACGTCGATATTAATGAGTGCACAAATTAGAAATGAAAGAATAAATTAAGAAGAAAAGCAAACGAATGCGGGATTGTTTTCGGGTCGAAATTCGAACGTGATTTAATTTTATTGACAACCGAGGATGACCCTCTCGTCTCCCTATAATGAAATTACAAGGGAGTCCAGCAAGAGGAAGTTATGGGGTTCCAAACCGCGGGAAGCAAGAACTTCCTGCCTTTGACCCCGCGAGCATTAAAGGCACCGCCGGTGGCGGGGTCGACCCGGACCTTGCCGGTGTAGCCAGGGAAGGCTCCGCTTCCGAACATGTGAGGGCATGCCGTCCCAACTTCGGTCCGCTCAAATAGGGACCCTCCGTAGAACCCGTCGTCATAAGGATTTGTGACGGTTGCCGCCAATGCCGTGGCAAAGGATACGACCATGGCATCTGCACCCACGTTCCCACTCGGCGGCTGCAATGTCACACCTTTCGGCCCGTAGTCGGACGGGTAGAATGGCCAGGCGCACGTCCCTGGGCACTCGGTTTCCGGGTCGCCTACCAAAATATACGGCTGCCTCCCTACAGTATGAATTCATGATATGCAGTAGCATTAATTTTAATTTTTATACGTTGCTGGAGTCTTATGTACCTAGAATTAGTCATCAATACAATACACAGATAGATCGATTCGATTGATCACGGTACATACCGAGGACTCCGTGTTGGGAGCAGTTGCCCATGCAAAGGCCTTGGACGGTGACGCCCCTGGCGGCGAAAACGACGGCAATGGTCCCCTTATCCCCGGCCGTAGCCTTTTGGATGAGACCAGGGATGAAGTCCACGGTCAACACCTTGCCGACGGAGTAATTCTTGTCGGTGATTTGGCGCACCACTTTCACCGTAATCGGAGTCACCACGCCCCTCCTCCTTGGCTGGTAGCTCTCCACGACGCGCCACCAGGCCGACACCTGAGGCTCCATGTAGGCACCGCGGGGGCCCCTGTAGTTGAGGGACTGGATGAAGCTACGGATCACGTTCTTCTGGACGCGGCCGAAAGGTCCGTACCACACCAGCGTTAATTTAACATTCCCGCTCAGGAGAGATCCTCTATGGTACGTAAGCCGAGCAGGTCGGCCGCCTCCTCCTCTAGTGGGGGACCCGAGCGCAAGAGGCGACAAAAGTAGCAGTAGTAGGAACAAGGGGGGGATGAACAATAGCAGAGGCTGTTTGGGTAGAGAAGACGTCATGGTCGAAAATCTCTCGATGAGGCGCAATCGTACGCCTCCTCTTACTCCTCCTACATTTGGGCTTCCAAGGTGTATATATAAATGTTAAGAGGACAGGATTTACTTTCAGGTAAAAGAGACAATGAAGCAACTGATTTCGCACCGCACGACCACCTAAATTGGTGGATTCACCTTAAATACGCTTAAAAATTTTATTAGAAGAAGAAGAAGAGGGACAATCGAGTATTACAAGGATGTCTAATTCTGGGGGATTTTAGTCAAGGAGAAGAAGCCATCGATAAAGAACAGAATAGGGCATTGCATGCATGCACGGGTGGGGGTGTCATTAAATTGGATTTGTAGAGCCGAAATACGAGGAGTAAACAGACACTCTGCCAACTGCAACCGACTCCCATTCCTCAGTAATCCATGAATGAATGAATGAATGAAAGGTGGGTGGACAATTCCCTGCACATTTGTATTCCCATCGTCCCCAAAAATCAGCTAAAAGGTCTCTCCACACTCCAAGTATCGTTCAACTGCATACATCATCATCAGACGACGAATTGGAAAACACAATAAACAAGTTATTTGCTTTCATCACGAGCATATACATCCTTCGTTTGCAAATAAACTAGGAAGCATCGAGACTCTTCGAAAACCTGCGTGTCAGACATGACACAAAGGCTTCCGGCATACACGGTGTCAAATTCAAAAATTTTAATAAATGAGAGTCAAATGTAAATTTATAAAAAAAAAAAAAAAAATTATAAATAGGTAAAAAAGAAAAATCTAATCTTTTTCCTCTCTTCCGACTCACTTCCCATGACATATAATTTCCCTCAAGTTTTTTTCTCTGCTCTCCCAACCCACGAGTCTAGAATATGGATTATTTGATCAAGTTTTATGGATTATTAAAATGAAATATAGTTAAATTTGTCAAGTTGAAACAATGAATAATATTAATAAATAATAAATTAATATTTTTAGTCTTAATTCATTATATGCTCTTTTTTTATTATTTATTTATTTTTAAATTTGAATCTAATTAATTCGATTGAAATAGTCACAAAATGAGAATTTATCATATATATATATATATACACAGCATGTCTTAACGTATCATAATTTTTTATGTTTTTCAGAAAGAAAGGGTCAGCATGTGCGCCGATGTTGATACTACTTAGCAAATAAACATTTTATCTCACCCTCAATTTTGGAAAATAAAAACGAACCAAAATGTAACGACGTCGACATTATTTCAACTCACCACGACAGTAGGTGTAAACATGTATAGGTAAGAATACAAGTAAAGGCAGATAGTACATCCGCATCCCTCCTTCAAGTACCAACAACCTGTTGATAAAACATACATATAAAATTCACTTATCCCTAATTCTCTGTGACTCGAGGATTCTCGTGCTCGGGGCTGCCTATATTAGGGAATGAGCTTCTTTACATCTGGACCATCTACCGGCCTTCCTTTCATCGCTCCATAGCTTTGCAATAATTGACTGGAAACCAATCCGTATGTATCTCATGACGACCGTGACGAGCTCCCTACAGGACAGGTAATTTGAATTTTTGGCTTTAGACAACCTCAAATCTCAAACTTAGCATGATGACACCTCAGTCAACTAGTTCATTCAATCCTTTTGATGGAAATAAGAACTCAAGACCATCAATGCTCAGCTGGTACTTAAAAAACAAGAGCATAGTAAGAAATGTATCATTGCCAAAGTTCTGCAAAAGAAACTGCCATCCAACTGAATCTAAAAAAGGAGAACAACAAGCAGATGTATTTTCTCTTTTATCAAAAGAGCAACTGGCAAAAAAAGCATCATAGATCCACGTAGCTGTTAGGAAACTTACAGTGGTGAGCAAGGAGATCGACAGCCTTTCACAAAGTAAACAAACAGGTATGAATCATAATGCTGGCCATTAATCAGATAGAAACCGGGCAACCTCCGTATACACTTGAATGACATTTTTTTGTACAGGTGGATGGCAGGAATATTATATGATATCACATGCAAGTAAACAGCTTGACACGTTGGGATGCTAGAGGCATACTTGATAACCTCAAGAATAAGTGAAGATGCTGCACATGAAAGAGCAGGCAAGTTAGTTCCTTTGGTGCTCACAGCAACAGGATAAAGAGGCATGGAGAATGAGAACAAGAACCCACCTATGCCAAGATTTCTGTAACCATCTATAACTCCCAGCGTCAGAATGTAGACTAATGACCATTCCGATTCTGCAGGATTAGAATTAAGCAACTCCACAATCTGCAAGCACAATTTCAATTAAAAAAAAAATCACAATTCAGAAACTTAGGTCTGAACAGTTCCAAGCCATTGAGGTGTAATATAATCCCCTAAAGAATCTTCTTCAGCTTCATAACAAAGAACCCATTTCCAGCTATGATCACACTTGAGGAAGAATGACATACAAAAGGAGATTTAATACAAATGATCAGCTGATGACAGTATACACACCTCACTGTCTTTAGCAAGAACAACCCTAGCTGTGACAAAACCAATTAGCTCATCACTTTTTCCATCATCACGGTTATGGTCAACGGCTGCCCAAGCCACTATACCACGTCCATGGACAACATTTTGGAAGAACTCAGATTCGTACCTGTAAATCCAACTGCTCATTAAGAAAAGCAACCACTCCATCTAAATATCCACATCACTAAAAAACCTCAAAGGACAAAAGTGTTTACAGGGCTAAACTACCTAATGGGAAATAGATCCCCATGAATCTGCTCTAATTTTTCCAGATCAGATGGACGTATGGGCCTATAGCTTATGGTCGAATGGCAAGAGGCTAGCGGGACCATCGTCTATCCAGATCTTAGTCCCCAGAAAAAACTGGATATATGTGGAGAACCTGTAGAAAGACCGCTCTTCCCATTTATGCCCCATCAGCCACCACATCCATGCAGTACGAACTGTAAACCAACAGGGCAATTCTGATTAAAGCTCTCTAATTACTCAGGGTCATATGCAAGTCCATAAGTAAAATGGCAGCGATAGAATAGTATATGGCACTGTACCAATAATCTTAAGTACAGCTGCCCTGCATAATGGAATGACGTAGAGCATCACATCACAAGCCAAACAAATCTTTGGGTGTATTTGTTTTGGGGAAAACTTCATGATAAAAGAAAGTGTTTTCCCCTTTTCAGGTTGGGGAATTCATTTTCTTAACTTTAAGGATGCACCCTTTCTTTGATGGTGAACGGTTTTCCTATGATCGATCATTTTTAGCAAACCAAACACATAAAAGTCTAGAAAGCTCACTCCCAGAGTATTCTTTCACTCAAACAATCACACCCTTCGTGTTTTATCTGCACAGAGAAGAAAATGAAAGGCTAAAAGCAGCGGCTGAACTGCCTATCCTAGCATGTGCAAATGCCAAGTACCAAGGTTTCATGCACTCATCAATTATGATTTTGGCCCAGTCACTTCTATGGCTGATGGCAAATGATTTAATTCAGTTCACAGATGCTCCACTGAGCAAAAGGAAAGCCAAAAACTGGTTCTTTGCAATGAACTCCTCAAAATACCTATACTTTTTACTCTCTATGTTCCTTTCTTTTTCTCATTAGAAGTTTCACATGAGTTAGTTAAAACAGTGTCAAGTTATTCCCTTAGTGCAGGTGCAAGCACAAGAGGATAGCTAAAACCTTTTGCACCATACAATTCATTTTCACTAAAAAGGTAACTTCAGTCATTAACAGTAACTTGATGATAGTTGAAGTAAGCTGGATAAGATAGACAGCATAACAAGGTAAATACAACAGTTGAAGGAACCAGTAAATCAAGAAAGTGACTCGGCCTATGCCTCTTCTTTTGTCAACAAGGAATGCGATCGAGATCACCAGATTTCAGTCTCTTCAGACAATGAAGGCAGAACAGCAACCAGGCCACTCATGTGGCTAATCGTCAAAAACTTGATATTCCAAATGGTATAATCCCGTTTCGTTGGTTAAAAAAGCTACGCTCAAACTTCCAGTAGGCAGCCATAGTGACAAGCATGATACTACACAAAAATGTAGAGGAAGTGTTTACAAGCAAGGAGCTGTAACCTCATCAAACAGCAAGTGATTCCTATGACTGTTAAACTGCTCCGTAACTCTATCACTCTCTAGACACACACAGAAAGCCGCTGGACCACCTGCACGACACCTATTTTTCAAGGCGAGATTTTTCATGCCGATTGCGAAATTGCCTAAAACAAGGGGTTGCATAATGAAAATTGCAGGACATAGAGAAGCTATTTCTTGTAAGAGAGTATTGAATTGATTTCCAAGCGATAGGTGACTGCCCCAGAAGTAAACCGCCACGCTTACGTAACCAACCACGAGGAGTTCCATCATCAAGCAGCCCAAACAAGACAAAGAGAACAAGGGAGAACCCGGGAGGAAAAACTAGAACTTCAAAGCTACAAAACAGACATGATACAACAGCTAGGTCTAGGGTGAAAAAAGGATCATGGCCAAAAACCCCCCAACGAATGTACACGACGTAAGGCAGAATTCACAGAAGCTCCAAGCGAATGCTGAAGAGCTGATCAAACAGACAAAATAGCAGACATCTGCGAACGAGAACAAAGAATCGACAAAAGAGAGGGAAGCCAAGGCAAGTCGCGAAATTGGAACAAAACCAGTAAGGGGGGAAGGGAAGGTAGCAACCAAGAAAAAGGACTCTTAGGTAGTAGGAAGGAGGTACACCAGTGACGTCACCACCATGTGAATCGGGGACAGCACATCTGGAGTAACGAGATGAACCGAACACCGATCGGAGACGAGACAGAGGTGAATGATTGAGGATGAAATCGATCGAGTGGATAAGTGAGAGGAACGGCAGGGGAGGGGGAAACAACAGATTACCTCATCGATGAGAAAAGGAGGCGCAGGAGACGATGATGGGTGGATCGTTGGATGGAAGGAAGGAAGGAAGGAAGGAAGGAAAAGAGATGAAATGGGAACGGAATCTGGAATTGGCTTGGGCTGTTCCCTGCGGGTTTTCTTCAGTCTTTTGCTTTGCTTTGCTTCCCTTCCCCGACTTCTCTCGTCAACGCACTCCCCTTTCCCCTTCCGCCTTCCCCTTCCCCCCACTCCAACATATTACAAAACCCAGTCGGTCTCCCCTCCCATCCCCATCCCTCCATGTATTCTTTCCTTCCCCTGTTTTCCTTTCTCTCTTTTCCCCCCTTTCTTTTCTTATCTATCTGCAATTCCACATTCGATTCGATTTGATTCGTTATTAATATAGAAAAAATTGACATGAATTGTCCATAAATTTTGATCTCCATAAGTTTTTAATTCATGGAATATAGTCATTGAACTTTAATTCAATGCTAATTTTTAATGTTTTCAATATAGTCCATAAATTTTTTGTACATATTCGATTTAGTCCCTAGATTGTAACAAAATATTCAATGCTGTTCCTGAGCTTGAATCAATAGAAGAATAATATTGAATTTAGTCTAGGCATTAGATTAAACATTTATAAAAAAAATTGAGGAATCACATTAAATAGTGAGTTGAAATTTAAATATCACAATAAACTAATTCAAAATTAAAAAATCACATTACACATAAACGAAATCATTTGTGTGATTATTTCATATTTGGAAATAACTAATCCACCTTCACAATTTTTGTCACAAAGACCAAAAAGAATGTATCCTGTCGTTCTAAAATTGTAGTTTTAGTAAAGGAGAAAATGCTAAAATGATGAATGGTGTGCTCGCTTCGTAATGAAGGGATCTGATTTGTAGAGTGAGATAGGGGATTGGATTGAACCTGAGAAGAAGTACGAGAATCCTTGTGCAAAAGCTGCCGCAAATTAGACTTTCTGGGGTGTAATAAAGACCCTTTTTTCTTTTTTTCACCACATGCAACTTCAATCTGAATAGAGTTATTAGTCCTACCAAAATCTAAAGGATATCCGAGGGAATGACAATTTTAGGTCCGTTCGTTGGGCGATGAAGAGCTACTCGTGTCATAATTTACCTGTCCTCTTCCTTCCGACATATAGTCGGGTAAGTTTCGTTTCTCATATTGGACTCAGGGTTGCTATAATTCGGCCATACAATCAAAACCCATCTCGAATGCAAAAGATAAAATTCTTTAAGAATAACATGAACCCTGTCTACGTATAAGATGAGAATCTCTAATCATCACCACAAACTTTAAAATCTTCCCTCAATCCAAAAGCTTATTGAGAAAAAGTTGAAGCATTTGAGAGAATCCAACAACACCAACTCCTCGCTTCCCTCATCTCGTTAACTTAGCATGCTTCCTAGAGGATAAAACAATATTCACCGAGGTGACATGGCCGATGAAAGCAAGAGAGTTGCATATTACATAATGGACGAGACACTGGGAGAGCTCTAATGTGAAAGTTTTCATATTCAATATCTCCACCAATATCCTCAATCGCCAACGATGCCTGATCACCGTCTCTCTTCATACTGCTGCCATTTTGTGAAAATAATCCTAGAGTGTTCCATACCCTTGTCAGATAAGTATATCGTCGACTTCCGTACCTCCTCCTCAACTAGACTTTGCTCTTCGGACTTTCAAGATCTGCTAATTCGACTTTCTAGTTCAGTCTCTTTATCTTTTTGCAACAGCACAATCTTTTGGGTCGGCACACCGGTTTTGCAATTGACACTACAGCTCCACTGCCCCGAGCCAGAGGATGAAAGTGCACTTAGGTGGAATATTCTTAATAACATAAGAGTCCCTCCACTCGCACATAATTGTGGAGCGGCACCAGTCATGAATCACTGATTCCACAATCAGAGAACAGCACCATTCATGAATCGATGCTTCGCTACAGCTTCTGCTATTGGCCGTTTTCGATAGTCAGGATTGAGCATAGCCTGCAGGAAGGAGGATGAGAGCTGTACCTTGGATTACTATAAAATGGAGCAGAATCTTCACAATAGACAACCAAAATGAAGCAGAATCCTCGCAATAGAGGACAACACTTCATGCACCTTAGATTACTATAAAATGGAGGCAAAGGTGAAAAGTAACGGAAAAAATAAAAAGAAAGAAAGAAAAGAAAACTGGTACTTCAGTTTTGAATGAAAGATGTCCAAAATCTTGGCCAGTTCCAATGGCGATATGAGAGAAACACCAAATCACTATCTGATCTTATATCCTCATGAAATTAGTAATCAAACCTGAAGCAACTCCCAACCAGCTCCATCACCTAGATCGAGAAACTTCACAGCTTCTAATAAGCGGTCATCTGCCAAACAATACCTGTCAAAAAAGACGTAGGAAACTACAATAAATAAGACTGGCAAGATAAATATTCATGAAGACAGGACAATAGCCAATTCTCATGACGAAAACAAGCATCTCTATATAGTTAATACAGCCAGTTCCCCAACAAAAGCCCAAAATCCTGTCATACAGATTGGAGAAATCATTAAAGTCTCTGATAATTTTGTCATCTCTTTCGTCCATGTGAGGAAAAAGAAGTAATAATCTGAAAAAAAATTCAAAAAAAAAAAAAAAAATTGCTTGGTTTGCCACAGATACCATTTCTCGTATCACAGCTCTAAAACATCTCTGCATCAGTATGTATTGCATCAAGACAAAGCGTGTTGTAATAATTACTAAGAAGAAATAAACCAATCCACATTTAACATGCCACAAAATGGAAATCGCACATTCAGGCTGCAGCACTTCTTTCTAGCTCATCCAAATATACATCCAAAACAACCAGAGATCTAGAGCATACTCTCTTGTGGCTTCAACATCTAGTTGGAAAGTGTTCTCCAGTAGCCTCTGCAAAATCAATATGTAGAATAACCTTAGCAGCGATTTGCTCTGTACTGCAAGATGTAAATGAAAGAACCCCAAACATAGTGATGCAGAAGTTCGCCTTATTAAACATTTCAATACCATTCTCCTGACTTTACTGAACAAGTCTAGTTGTCTGGTCTTTAAGGGAAAACCTTAAGCAACGCATTGTGTATATATATATGTAGCTATCAAAGGCCAAAAACTAAAATTTACCTGACTAAACAAGTTACCTCGCTATAAATCAAAAGGTTCAATCTAAAGTCCTTCCATTTTATTTATTGGAAAAACCAAATCATGCAAAAGCATGCTCTCATTTAACATTAATCATGTGTTGAATCTCCCATGTTCCAACAATCATGTACCTTCTGACATGGATTTGAGCCAAAAAGACATATATAAAACCTTTTTTTATGGCATGTACATACATACAAAAAAAATAAAAGATGTGCCCTGATAACAAATTTTAGAAATAGTGCTTACTTGCAAAGAGAGACTATCAATTATGCCTGATTCACAAAATGGAACAAAAGCCAGGTAAGCCAAAAGAAGACCTGCTTCATATCTGGCCAGGAATTACAAGATAATTACTCACAAGTCACAATTAAATGATGGCAAATAATCCAAGAAAATAAAATTTTGAAATGGTACATGTCATCTGCTATTGCAAAGGCTCTTTTCTCAAATGGTGTAATGGCACCAGCAGCAGCTGCACGTCTCCAAAGTTGTTCAGAGAGCATTCCACGACCTTCTTCTAGGTATGAGTACCTAGGCCACAGCAGAAAGCATAAAATTAATCGAGAGAATGCAGCTCTCATTGCCATATACTTAGATCATAAATCATTGTTAAAAATCCTAACTCTATTGAATATGAACCAAACCAAATTGCAAGACTCGATAAAGTCACATAAACACATAAATAGCAATTAATTGCAATGACTAGGAAGCCCCTAGGAACTTGGGACCATTCAGCGTCACTGTTCTTTGGTATATAACTTTTGTTTACCTAAAATACCGACGTTTCAATTTTCAACTTTAACATAAAATTTAATTGGATGATGAACAAAAAATTGATCTGTCAATGACAAAATGATAGAAATCGACAAACCAAATCCTATCAAACGAAAAAGCATGACAACAGGAAAGGTAAACCTACAACAAACAGAAAACATATAGTGTTCATCCAGTTTCATGTTTATATGATTCAAAATCCTTGCTTGCTGTAGTTCAATAAGCAGAATATGAAAGCCCAGCAACATGAGCATCGGCCCTTCTGCGTGATGAGGCTTCATATATTAGCAAGTGACTTGATCATACTTGATATCGACAGAAAATGCTAGGTCTCGAAGCCGTGGAACCAGGTAAGCAGCATCCCTCTCTGTCATGGTACTGCATTAATCAAACAGAATATTCTTATAATGCAATCCAGGACTTAGCGTTTCTAGCATAAGAGTTAAAAAGGCAATTTGTAAAACACAAAGAATGAACAACCAGAAACATACTTGAGAACAACAGAAGAAGGACCAAGACTCTGATGTAACCTTTCATGCTCATGCATGAAAGCAAGACCGAGCATAGCACCTTGCAGAAGCTTAATGACAAAGAATCTTTTGCGTCTGACCATCTCCTCTTGTTCAAAGTAGTTCCATGGCATGCCTCCTCCCGAAGATCGGCTCTTTGATAATTTTTCACTGGAGACTTTTGCATAGTCTGCAGCACTATATATGCCATCATTCCGGAAAGCAAGCCACTGCAAAGGGACACTATCTATCTTGTTGTAAATCGAAAAGACATTTTATGCGTTTGAGTAGAACTGGATATACTTAAACTAACCTGTTCCCCAGTTGTTGTCTCAAAGCCACCTATCAGCATCAAGAGATTCTGAGAGATGCCCTTTGGACTGCTCTGCATCGTTGGTGCAATTTGGAAAAACAGAAATCAATGGAAATTGAACACCCTCTCATTGACAAGCTTATTTTGATATCATCAGAGATGTTCTTTTCTCTTTTTTTTTCCTGGTATTGGGATTGTGACAAAATATGACCTGAAGGAAGGCATGAGAATTGAGCTCGTTGGCAGCCATCATATCGGCCTCAGTACCACCAGCTCGTTGTCCAGGATACACCTATAGTTAGTTCAACTAACTATAGTTAGTTATACAGCACATTCAAATTCGTAGGAATGATGATTTTGACGAAAGGATTGATGAATGCATCTTGCAGGGTCTAGGAGTAGTTCAAACAGTGACCTTAAAGATGACGGAAGAGCCAGCGAGGGGACCCTGGACGACTCTGCCTTCGTAAAGCCTGAAAGAAGACTGCCACGCAAGTGAGAAAGAGGGTCACCCGGTAATTAAAAAGAAGAGAGCTGGGGAATGCAGTGGCACCTGATTTTGACGCTGCCTTCACCGACGTCCTGGATCTTGAACTGCCCAGAATTTGAACTCGATTGGAGGCCCGAATAGCTACCGACCGAGGAGCGAACAGAGTAGAGATAAGAGAAGAGGGAATGAAGTGAAGACCGGAAGCGGAGGAGGAGAGAATTACCTGGTGATGTTGATGAAGCCATAGCTGCCTAGCAGGCGTCCGACCTGGAAGGAATCGGAGTCGGTGATGAGGTTGAGAGTGGCTCTGCAACTGGGAGTGCGAGGCTTTCGAGTTTGAAGAGGGAGCGAGATGGGGAGGAGTGAATGGAGGAGCATTGTCCTCTCCTTTCTGGGTGGAAGTGATGCTGATGCTGAAGCAGGAGGAGGCTAGGCTTGAGTGGAGTTGGACCATTCATAAACGATGAGATCGATCGTCAAGGTCGAGGCCACGATGAGATCGATCCTCGAGGCCTCGGCCTCGGCCTCGACTTGGGCCAAGTCCTTTGCATCACACCCAATTAACTCCCACAACCTTTCTTTCTCTGTCATTTTCATCCTGATGTGGCCCTCTCCTCTTTTCCCCCACACGTACATATTCCACTGCCACGTTCTGTGATATCCTTCACTTGTTGTCGGATGGGAATATGTTCGCTCGTTTCATTTGACTACGTCACTTGACACGCGTCTCCTCAACCTATATATCTGTCTTCTTCTCCTTCTCCATCCTCTCTCTCTCTCTGCTGCGAACTGAACAACCAACACAAAGCACGCCATGGCGGTGAGTATCTGCTCATTTCTCTGCTATTTATCTGCCCCAATTGCTCCTTTTCCATTGTTAAAATATTTTCACTAGGTGGTCGTAGTTGCCAGAGCCGTATAATACCTTGCCCCTAGGACATTGAGGGCTCCAAAAATTGAATACAAGCACCCATTTGGGGTGAACAGATCAGATTTGCTTATTGATCAGATTGAGAAATGGATCATGATAAAAGTTGTTGATTTCATCTGTCAACCTTGCATCTTCCAGTTTCATATGTCTTGTTACAGCAACTATATTCCACTATCGACTTTGTTTAGCAATATATCTTATAGGCCACCTTTTTCATTTTGCATCCCACTTCCTCTGCTTTTGCTATAATTTTCAATTGCTGGGCTAATTATCAACTTCTTGCTGGATGTGCTCTGAGCTGAGTTTATTTGTGGCATGTTTTCTTCCAGAAGGGTAAATAGTTGCTTGCCCTGATGCCTTGTTACCTGGGGTAATCGGTTACACAATGGTGCTATTTATCTAAGATCAACCCTAAGCATCCCAAAATGTCAATTTGCGTTTTAGCAGTAATTTGTAGCTCATGATCGATTGTTTGTATGTTTCAATTGATACCCTTAAGCTCCTCGGAATTGGAAGAGAAGACAATTATATGATATCGTAGTAGAAAGAGCTTAGACAAGAACTCTGTCAGCTTCTTGCATTCCTCGTCCCGGCCAGCTTAGCTTCACAGAGTCTCCTCAAGTGTTTCTCTCGATGAATATTTTGGGTACCTGACCTTCACAATGTACTTGTCGCAGATAGAATTTCTCAAGTTTCTGAAGAAGCTGCCACTTTTGGAAATATTTTTGGATTCTTCAGATTATTTGTCTTATTTGGTCTATCACGTCCTCAAATTTTATTTTATTTTTTGCCCATGTGGTTGCAGATAAGGACGGTGAAAGTCAATAATCTTTCATTGACAGCATCTGAGCAAAACATAAGGGAGTTCTTCTCCTTTTCCGGTGAAATTGATCATGTTGAAATGCATAGGTCTGTTGTGAATCTGTTAGCATCACACATCCCTAACTTCAACTTTTCTGCCCCTGCCAATGCGGCTGCTTAAAAAGTGCTGCCGAGAACAAGTCAATTGGAATGACCCTTTCAATCTAATAATGTGACTGAACTTCATGAGTTCTGTCCCTCTAGGGCCTGGATATGTACTTTATGTTTCTTAAGCAATTCTAATTCAGAATTATTATGCAATCTTCTTTCAGTGATGATGAACGGTGCCAGATTGCATATGTTACTTTCAAGAATCCTGAAGGAGCAGAGACTGCAGCTCTTCTTTCGGTATCTAAAAGATTTTCAGTACTTCCGAATTTGTTTAATATGTTGTTGCACATTTGTGAAGTGTTGCTTTAAGGAGTGTTGCAAATGTGTGGATAGAATCTTTTGAATGGTTAGAGTATACCTTTTCATCATCTTGAACAAATTTTGTCCCCCAGTAAATCTCATAAAAATGTCAAACCAGTTTGCTAGTGAGCATGACATGAATAGAGTAGTTTTTGAAATAAAATCCAATTTGGTTCTTAATTATTGAGGTAATTTGGAGTCCAAATGTAAGGATGAAGATAAGGCTATCCATGTTCCTAAATGGTAACAAGTTTAACTACATTTCTGTAGTTTTCATCTAGAGAGTAGTCCGACCATAGTAAAGTCCATTGCTATTTTATCAGCAGACTTGTCCATTAATACTCCTTACTTGCATGAGCTTCCACTAGCAAGCTACTCCTATGGTAACCTTTTCTGCTGCTTTAAGTTTACTTGTTTTGGTATCATATATAGGGTGCGACCATTGTCGATGAGGCAGTCACTATAGCTCTAGCACTGGATTACAAACAACCAGATGATGCTTCCACATTTCCAACTGTAAGATTGTCCTTTTAAGAGGTCAAATTAGATACTTCTTTTGAGAGGATTTGTTTCCCTGACAGGAAGGATATTTAAATAATCCTCAGGGGACTGAGAACAAGGGAGCTGCTGCTGGATCTCCAATCCATAAGGCAGAGGAAGTCGTAAGCAGCATGCTAGCTAAGGGATTTGTCTTGGGCAAAGACGCGCTTAACAGAGCAAAAGCGTTAGATGAGAAACACCATGTCACTGCAACTGCTTCAGCAACAGTTGTTTCTCTAGACCAGAAGATCGGTCTAAGTGAAAAATTCAGTGCTGGAACAACCGTGGTGAATGAGAAAATGAAGGAAGTGGACCAGAAGTTCCAGGTTTCAGAGAAGACAAAATCTGCAATAGCAGCTGCAGAGCAGACAGCAAGCACTGCAGGGTCTGCCATCATGAATAACCGTTACGTGCTGACCGGGGCAGCATGGGTCGCTGGTGCATATGGCAGGGTCACAAAGGTAGCAGGGGAAGTGGGGCAGAAGGCACAAGAGAAGGTGGTGGCTGAGGAGGAATCACAGGGAAGGAAAACCTGAAAGGAACCTTACAAAAATTTGCTGATGTGAGAGTATCCTTCGGGAGCCTGTCAGCTCAAGGTTTCTTAACTTGATTTGGTAGTATCTTTGGCCATACATGTTTGGTATTTTAAAGATTTGGGTGTTGCTGGTTGATACTTCTGCAATCTTTTGGAGAAATTGAAATATATACTCACGGTTGCCTGTTTAAGAGTTGAGCTTGAATAGTACCACGATAAATTGGGATAACAACCGAATTCTTCTCTTTGCATTGCAATGGAACCTAGTTTTCTAGAATAAGCTCTTGAATCAATCATTTGTGTTAGATTAGTCAGTCTTTCCTGCACTACCACTTTCAAAAGCAAAAGGATACATTTATGGCAAATTACATAGTAGGACTGTGAAGAGTGCCGCTTCTGCCATACTTGCCAGTCAGCCCATCATTTGCGTTGCAGAGTGACTTGAGAAGCACTCTCATGTTTATCGGTCTGTTCTTTCCCGTCAACCAAATAACATTATTGGCATCATCTCTTGATTAAATCACCTTTGCAAAGTGCTCTTCTTTTTTCTTTTTTTATCACTTCTGAATTCTCAGAGGCTGCAGTTGGTCTCTTTGTCTTAGCCTAAACAATTACAAAAGTAGCGCTTCTATTTTACTCATGATATAACGTTTTCCACAAATGTAACTATATCAGTAAATAATTCTAAAATGAAAGTATCTGAAATTGGAAGTTTCTATTTACTCATAATTGTTAAAAAAATAAACGTATAAGAAAAAAACTCAAATCTTGAAATATTTTCCTCTTTGCATAAATAGGTGTAGAAGTTCTTCATATTACTCCAATAAATTTTTCACTCTAACAAGCAAGTCGAGTATATCACTATAAGAAGACTTGGTGGAATTCTTCCGAATGTAAAGTTTTAGCATGCAACATGCGTACACCTTTGCTAGTGTAGGTTGAGTTCCCACAGCGCAAAATGTAGTTACGTGGAACTGTGAACCACGAAGCTTTGTTCCGATCAATTTAACCACGATGCAAATGCTTCGAACTTAATTAAAAGGCCCCAGTTGCATGACTGAACCAACAGATCTCTCAAAAAAAAAAAAAAAAGAACTAAAAGAAAGACCCACCAACCTTCTTTAAGCCTAAAGATAGATTCATCCACTTATATTCACCAATCACGAATGTCCTCTCAACTTCTCTTTCAATGACATTTTTCCCGTATCCTCCACTTCCATAACGCTAATGAGGTCTAGACAAAAACAGGAGAGGCGATGTAGGAAGTGTTTTTGATTTCCCCGAGGAGCATGATTAATTACAAGGGGCCCTTCGTTGACTCGATACTCACTCGTTGGTTGTGCGAATGGAATGATGAAGTGCTGGAGCCATTGCTTGTTTGTTTTGAACGAAGGATGCCGACGCATCGGGCCGGGGCCAACTCACCATTGGAGCATTTGCGTCCATAGGTATAGGTCAACTATCTGCGGAATTTGACAAATCCAACGCAGGCCGACGACTGATACTCCAAGGAAGCAACGCCTTCAATTTACATTCCCCAACACTTCGCTCCCGATACCGCATTCACGATCAATTTCCCTGGCCACGCCCACAGGTAACTGCTGATCAATTCTCTTTCTTCTTCTTATTTCTTTTCCACCTCGGATTGTAAGTAGTGGAATATAGGGTCTTTGAATGGTGTCATCTCACCAACTTTCTAGCTATTTTGGTATCTGGCAGTCTCTATCTTTGATGTCCTTCACAGTTGTCTGTTTTACTGGGAGTATACACCTTCTTGCTCATAACCTTAACTTCGTGATATCTTTGATAGACCCTTTCCCCCATTCCCCTTCACAGTGCCTTCAGCTCGACCTTGAGAACATCTGGTTCCGCCATGAGTGATAATAATTTGATGGAGAAAGTAAGCGCATTGGGCGAGCGTCTGAAGATTAGTGGGGCTGAAGTAGGCCGAAAGATGAGCGCTGGCGTGAGCTCAATGAGCTTCAAGGTGAAGGAGCTATTCCAAGGCCCTACTGAGGGGGATAAGCTTGTCGAGGAGGCTACCTCCGAGTTACTCAATGGTCCTGATTGGGCCATGAATCTTCGAGTATGCGACATGATTAATCACGAGAGGATCAACCGTGGGGAAGTGATCCGCGGCGTTAAAAGACGCTTAAATGCAACGAGCCCCAGGATCCAATACTTAGCTCTTGTCTTGCTGGAGACTTGTGTCAAAAACTGCGACTTGGCATTCTGCGAGGTGGCTTCCGAGAGGATTCTCGACGACATGGTCAAGTTAATTGATGACCCGCAGACTGTCCTTAGCAACCGGAACAAAGCCCTGATGATGATCGAAGCATGGGGAGAGTCGGGTAGGGAACTCAGGTACCTGCCTGTTTATGAAGAAACATACAAGGTACACGTCTTCTATGGTTTCTCTAGGTTGAGTTGTATCAGTGATCTATATCAAAACAAATAAAAGGAAATGGCCGTATATAATGCAGCATTCCTCTGAATGGACTTCTAGTTCGATGAGATTATAACTTCATCCGAGAGTGAACCAGAGCCTGTAGGTTTTTATTATGCCCGGTTTCATCAAAGTCTATGAGCTCATGACGTGAGAATTTTGGAAAGATTTATTGAACTTTCAGTTAAGTACCCGAAATAGAGGTAGAGAAGCATTGCTTACTGAATGTTTTGTGGCAGGAGATTAGAGGAGAGGAGAGCTGCAGTATAGTATAGTCCATCTCTTGGAGGAAAAATCCATACTTATTCCTACTGACCAATTTCTCTTTTCTCCTCCTTGTCAAATTCAGAGCTTAAAGGCCAGGGGCATTTGCTTTCCATGTCGTGATGATGAAAGTTTGGCACCTATTTTCGCTCCACCCGCTCCAGTCTTGGATTCGGAACCAGATGTTACCCTTGCCCAAGGTTCGCAACACGATATGCACATTCCTATGTTTACTGCTGAGCAAATAAAGGAGGCACTTGAGGTTGCAAGAAACAGCATCGATCTTCTTGCCACGGTTTTATCCTCCTCGCCGAGACAAGATGTTTTACAGGTCGGTTTTGCATCCTTGGGTGTAACAGAACTGCCACTATGCCTACTCGAATGTCTGAAGTACTCGTTGGTTAAGCGAGCACTGGTGGATGGCTTCAGTCATTTGCATGCTACCTTATATCATTGGCATCTGCACGACATTGCACTGACCAATCAAATTGGAATCGTCACTTTCGTCATCACAAGCATCATCCGCAGCTTTCACTTTAATTTCCAGACGCTAGGGAGCTGTCGGTTACTTTAGGCCAAATGGGCGGTTGCATCATCATCCCTTTCCAAAATAGTTGCCTTACTTCGTAATGTTAATATGCGCGCGGTGATATTAAATGGTCAGTCCGTACGGACGCTCAGGAACTCTTTGGTCTCGTGTTTCCAGGACGAGTTGACAGCCACACTGGTGGAGCAATGTCATGAAGCTCAACACAAAGTGCAGAGAATTGCGGAGACAGCAGGAGATGACGAGGCACTGCTCTTCGAGGCCTTGAAAGCGAACGACGAAGCCGAGAAAGTCTTCTCCAAGTACGAAGAGCTGCGAGAAGCAGCCACGGCAGGGCCGGCACAGCCAGGACCAGAACCTCTGAGCTATGAAAGGGGGAGGGTAAGGAGGCATGAGGACATGATGGAGGATCTGGACGAGATGATATTTGGTAAGGAAGGCGGGGGTAGACCTGAGCCAAAGCGGGACGACCTCATTTCCTTGTGAGGGGCGCGATAAGAGTACCCTTCTTCTCTCTTGATTTGGGTTGGGGGTGGTCAGGCGACGAATGATAGACTGCCCTCGTCACAACGGGTTGCACATTTTTTCCTTTGTATTCTTGCTGTTTATGTTGTTGTTGGAGCTCCGAACGGTGGATCAGGTCGAAAATTATTCGATCCAAATTGACCTATTAAATCCGTTTTTACTTATTTTCATATAATGCAAATTTAGTGACTCATATCCTATTCGACTTATATTGTTAATTCACTTCTATATTCAACCAAATCTAATAAAATCCATACGTAAATAAAAGTGAAAGCGCGATGGTATAATTAAATAATAGAGAAAAAGAGTTATAGAAATGAATTGGATTCAAATAAGTTGCGAATCCATTTAGCACTCGTATTATTCTGTCATTTATCATTCTGAACTCAATTATAACTCATTTACTAAAAAAAATTCAACCTATGAATTAAAGACGAAGTAATGGGTTTATGACATGTCTACGCGGCATTTCTATTACGATATGCCACGTCCGAGCTCGAAGCAAGAAGAATTTATTTGGGCCTGGCCCACAAGTTTGAAGGCCCACCTGGGCAACGCCGTCTCCGAGTGATTGAATCGTAAAGCTTTTGCTCAAACCAAAAGTCTGTTCCCAGTTACACACACACTCATCCTCTCTTTCTGTTGAAGAAGATGAACATGGCGCTCCACAGCCTCGTCGAGATCCGATTGAAGGAAGATTAGCTCGCTTCGCCTTAACACCGCCATCTGGCCATGGCGGGCAAACATCTTCCACCGTCGTCCCTTAACCGCCGGTTCAGGTCCCCGGTGGTCCTCTTCCCTCTGCTCCTCCTCCTCCTCCTTTCCCTCTATCTCTTCTTCTCCTCTCTCTCCACTTCCTTCCACGATCCGACGCCCTCCGCTTCTCACTCCACGAAGCCCGAGACCTCGTTCTTGATCTCTCTGGAGCACCGCTTGTCCTCCGCGCTCTCTCGCAATCGAGACGATACGGCCAACCCGGCCACGGACGACGACGTCCGGAAGTTCGACGACTCGGTCTTTGCGTCGGAGGGTCGGAGGTTGCGGGGAGATCCGTACTACCCGCTCGATTTGCCGCTTCGGGTTTACGTCTACGAAATGCCCCGCAAATTCACCTACGATTTGCTCTCGCTGTTTTGGAACACTTACAGGGAGACCTCTAATCTCACCTCCAATGGGAGCCCCGTGCATCGCCTCATCGAGCAGGTCTCCATCCTCTTTTTTAGCATTTCTACCTCCCTCTATAACTGCAATGGCTTGTGGATTTCTGAGCAACGTGTGCCCAATTTATTCTTGCTAGTTGATATGGTGTTGTTAATTTGATTTTTGCTGAGAAGCTCTTCCCATTCTGCTTGTCTAGGCGAAACCGTTTGTTTCCACTTCTCTAACATTTGGCAATTGTGCCTGCAGCATTCTGTAGATTACTGGCTTTGGGCGGATCTCATAGCTCCTGAATCGGAAAGGCTCTTGAAGAATGTAGTCAGAGTCCACCGGCAAGAGGAGGCCGACCTTTTCTACATTCCTTTCTTCACCACAATTAGCTTCTTCTTGCTGGAGAAACAACAATGCAAGGCACTTTATAGGGTGTGAGTGCGCTTTACGGCTTCGTGTTCATTTTATGCGCTTGTCGGTGTTCAGTTGTTTGTGCGGGAATTGATATGGGTTCTTTTGCTGCTTCATTTTTATTTTATTTTTAACTATTTTACGCTGCTGGCGTTGCCTTTCCTCTGCAATTGTCTTCTTGGGTCGTCAAATTATCTATCGTTAGCATCATCATGTTTTCCTTAGCGTGTAATATGGGTAGAAGTTCAATTTGCCACTTGCTAGTTCTAATCACTCAATGAATGGCCTGAAATGATAATTTGGCTGTAACTAGAAGTACCTTGTAGCTGATATCCCGATTCCTGTTGTAATCCATGCTTTTCATACCTGCTGTAGATCCGAGTGCTACCATCACTGATATCTTTTCTCCTGGCATTTGGGATGGTTTTCCATATAAGTTCGGTGTTACTGATGTGTTAAAGTTCTTCATCTTGTTGATTCTTTTTCAAGAACGAGCCACCCTAGGGAATAGGGACCGTTTTTGCCCCACCATACTCATGTTGCCTTTGATTGTATTGATTGAAGAAATATCACATGTAGTTACAATCTTCAATTGTAGGAAGCCCTCAAGTGGGTAACGGATCAGCCTGCTTGGAAGCGATCCGAGGGCAGGGATCACATACTTCCAGTTCATCATCCATGGTCCTTTAAAACTGTTCGGAGATATATGAAGAATGCTATTTGGCTCCTACCAGACATGGATTCAACTGGGAACTGGTATTACAGAGATTGAGTTTACATGGCTTATTAAGCAAGAACTTGCCAGCTTCTTTTTGTGGCTGACTTGTATTTTTGCGGAAATTCAGGTACAAGCCGGGACAAGTTTCACTGGAAAAGGATCTAATACTTCCTTATGCACCAAACGTGGACCTATGTGATGCCAAATGCGTGTCGGACAGCCAATCAAAGAGAACCACTCTGCTATTCTTCCGTGGACGGTTAAAGAGGAATGCGGTTGGATTTTCTTATCCCTGACGAACAAATGTATATGGGAAACTGCTTAACTAATTTAGCAACTGCATCGAATTATATGTTTTTCTCTTTAATCCAGAAAAAAATGCTTTAGCATTGAGTATGGGGCCAGCTAGTTGGATATAGCCTCTTTGGTTTGTGAGAATGACACTTTGGGTTGGTGATTTCTAGATAGGGCTGCTTTCTCAGGAGCATTTAGAAATCCCTATCAATTTATTACCCATTTAGTAGGCCTGTTGCTGAAATTAGGCCTGAACAGTGGAGGATTGAAGAATATGACCTTCTCAATTGGTCAAATGCAGTTTTTGAGCTGGATCCATTGAATTTGCATGTGCTATTTTTCATCCAGAAACCACAAATTAGTAGTTGAATTTGTGTGTTTTACTTGTCTTCTGCTGCCCAACTACAGGCTTATGTAAGGAATTTTCTGTTAGGCATGCTAGTGACCAGCAAGGAGGGGAAAATTGATTAATGAAGTAAAATGTATGACTTTGAAAAACAGATTAAGCTCAAGATTCTTTAGTGTGCCTGTGTGTTCATGTTTTTGCTTACTGAGTTTTTCTTGTCATGAGAAATAATTGAATGAATGCAAATGATTTGATTATAAGAGCTCTTCTTACCTTTTTTTCATTATTTTGCTCTATTTAACACAACGTAGTTGTTTATCCTATTTTTGCATTTCTAAGCTGTGACAGACCACAATGTGTTTTCAGGGAGGAAAGATACGTGCTAAACTTGTAGCTGAACTGAGTGGTGCAGAGGGGGTTGTCATTGAGGAGGGAACTGCTGGAGATGCTGGGAAAGCGGCAGCTCAGAGTGGAATGCGAAGGTTTATTTGCATATGCTTACTTTTCATCTATTCTTATTGGTACATTGCTCTTGATTGTCGTAGCTGAATCATTGTTGTATGACCAGGTCTATCTTCTGCTTAAGCCCAGCTGGTGACACTCCATCATCTGCTCGGCTTTTTGATGCTATCGTCAGTGGGTGCATCCCAGTCATAGTGAGTGATGAATTGGAACTTCCCTTTGAAGGGATACTTGACTACAGAAAGGTCTGTGTATGCATCCTTAAGGCTTCCTTACTTTGCTCTGTTGAAGCGTCACTCTTGAAGATGATTATTTATGCATTTTTGCAATAGGGGAAAAGGTGGAAAAATCATAATTTTTATTCAAGAGTGGATCTCTTAGTGTAGGCTTCAGTTTGTTTCAGCTATACTTTCTCTCTGTTTTTTTTTTTTTGTCTTTTCCTTTTTTTTGGATGAGCTATGTTTTCATTGAAACATATATTGATCTTTACTATGCAGATAGTTCTATTTGTTTCTTCAAGTGATGCTGTTCAACCAGGCTGGCTTTTAACATATCTCAGAAATGTCAGCACTGCTCAAGTCAGAAGATTGCAAAGCAGTCTTGCTAAGGTTTGCATCTGTTGAGTCATGGTGGATTTTCTCTGTTGTTCTTTTGGCTGATTCAGTCAGAGACAGGCACTTTTACACTCTGTCCAGAAAGTCTATATAGTTCATCAGGCGATATCTTCCGTCAAATAAGAACTTGAAAAGCTAGGTTATAAAGCCAAGTGGAGATACCTCTATGTGTTTCCTTCTCTGTTCTTTACATTTAGATATTCTGGAAGTGGAGCTCTTCTATTGTGAATTATTTAGGAGTCACTTTACACCAGATGAAGAACACTTTAACCAGAGGATTAAAGGCGCTTAGTTTTTTCTGCCTCTTCTTTCTGATATTGATTTCTTGTGACCTATATACACCACTAGTGCGGTCAATTTTTGCATTAGCTTACTGACGTCACATTTTTAAAAGTCACCTATTCCTTCCCACCTGCCACAAATTGGAGGGCACTGATGCAATCTTTATCATCTTGGCAGTATTCTCGGCACTTCATCTATTCAAATCCAGCTAAGCCCCTGGGTCCTGAAGACTTGGTCTGGAAAATGGTTTGTTCACTTGCTCTGATATTGCATATGTAATTGTAGATACATTTGTCTGCCTCTGTATGATGAGATAGTAATGCTGTCTATTTGTTAGATATGCCTGCATGAGAATCAACAACTTTGAAAAGGGTTGGCCAGGAATTGACAAGTTCACAATAGTTATATTTTGTTTTTTATACTCCTGGATCTTTCTTGGTGTGCCAAACTTCGAAGGCTTGACTACTGCTTGAATGAATAAACTCTGCCTCGTTTAGACTAAGGTTGTGGATTTGGTGGACAAACTAATGGCAGCACAACTTTATGGGAACTTGCATTTTTAAGTGCGACCTAAAGTGGTCCTGTGAATTCTTCAAATCTAATTAGCTTGATATAATAAACTCAATTTATGCAACATGCAATATTTGCTCCACAATCGTGGTACGTCTGCTTCATGGATAGAAAAGGTGGGGCAGCGTGTCGGTGCAGAATAATTTCTTCATAAGCTGGCTGCCTGGGAACTGTGATTGGGTGAATCCGAGTGATGTTTAAAAACCTCATGTTCAACTCTGGCAGAGTCAACCGATCTGGAATGTTGCTGAAGAGTTACACGAATTGAACATTTGATATATTGAATTGAATCACAGCTGGAGCTTGATTGTTGATATGGTTTTATGGTGTTTCTTTATGCTACAGATGGCTGGTAAGTTGATGAACATTAAGCTACACACGAGGAGATCGCAGCGGGTGGTGAAAGAGTCGAGGAGCATATGCACTTGCGACTGCAGGCGAGCCAATATTACAAGCACTATGTCCCTGCGGTGAACAGTTGTATGCGGATGACCTCCCATTGCTTTGCTTTGGCTGGAAATTGGGGCTTGGCATTTGGAGTTTGTGATCTGCGCAGGTTGGTACGTCATGTATTATGCAAAGACGTATAGTTCCCTTTAAGAACTTGCTGTTGCTGTATTGGAATTTCTGTTATTTATCTATGGGTTTGGTTCTCAGCGTAGGCTCAAAATTGATTCTTTCCCCAAGATTTGGGGTGCTTGCTCTTTGTATCTTGCTATTCCAATGCGTTAATTGGAAATAGAGCATGAAAAAGGGAAGAAGAAAATTGGGGAGTGAGCATGGAGGAAGAGTACAATGTGGAGCGCGAGTTTTAGGGTTTAGCATTGTATGATTTTGTGGGATCCAGTCCAGGAAACTGATTCAGTAGCATACTCTAGTCTATGTACCTTCCCTTCTTATTACTGTTATAATTATTTAGAGAGCTTAAATTGAGAAACAATATAGGAAAGAAAGATGGAAGGATGATCATCAATGATTAAAGATGAAAGGACGAGGGAAAAAAAATGCAGGCGGTGGGACGGACAGTCTAATTGAAATCCATGGGGGTTGGAGTTTCCTGTGTTGTTTAATAAGAGAGAAATGCAGGCGGTGGGCTGCATGTTGAGGCAATGGGGGATTGTGGGATGATCATTTTGTTGGGGGCCCCACACGGCCTGCAGCAGCGTGGCGGATCGGATGGAATCGGATCGGATCCAAGGTTTCGCCACCACGTTCTTTGGACCCTTTTGCACATGGGGGCCCTGCGTGGTTGAAGATTTGTATGGAAGAGATATAAAAATATGGGGGGGGAATAGGGAAGAGGAGTTGAAGAGGGAGAATTAAGGAATATGATTCTTTTCCGGGTTCCGCGCGTCATGGCATAATCCCCGTCCCCTTCCCATCCATGTCACAAACCCAATTCCTCACGCCTTCCCCCACCTTGTCATTTTGACTGCGGTGCAGGGGTGGAAGAAACCGTACCCACCAAACCCTCTTCTCAATTTTCTTTCTTATGACCAAAAAAAAAAAAAAAGACCCCATATTCAAGTTGGTAGCAAAACGTGTTTTCTTTTCATCGCATGAAATAGGAAAGCTTTTCAGTGACAACCATCGTGTGCCCTCTGTTCCTACCATGCTTAGACATTATCGGCAAATGAAACGATTAAAATGATACGGTAATCAAAGCCATGGCTCCAGGGAACAGTGCCCCGACTCTTGTTGAAACGGCAAATGAAAGACGACTTTGCCGGCTGAGTTTAGTGGAAAGGATCGTGTGCAGTTCGAAGTTGGAAAGGGTCCTGTCGGAACAGGTCAACTCGCATTGGTTGGACATCTTTTTCATCTGACTTATTCAAGTTATAAAATTAAGTAAAGCCAGCTACGGTGTAGATTGGGATGCTTAGGACAGACAAGGAGTATGATGGATCTGAATTTCCCACAAAATTTATGCGGTTCTTTGACGAGGTTTGACATATGACCAATTTAGGTTGGGTGGGGAGAGTTGGAGGCGTGCCACTCGACCCCGTCCATCATTCATTGCACGTTATATGGGGAAATGCTTTGTGTGAATCAATTTTTCACAAAATGTCACTGTCAGTAATGAGCGAGCGAGACGTGTAAAAGGAAAGAAGGGGAGGAGGAAAGGAAGGACAGTCTGTCTTGGCCTGAAATTGAGCTGGTCTTCTGCGTGGAATACGCGTTTGCCCAAAAATCTATTCTGCCCTTCCCTCTCCCTCTCCATCTGGTTACCTTACCTGGTGGATCTACTGATTCGACACTAAGACGAGAATCTCCTCATGCGACAGCACCTGAGTTCCACCGTTTCTGCAAATGTCGGTGACTCATTCTTCATCGCCCTCGTGCTCTCGACTCCACGTCAACACGTAAAATCCCACAAACATTTATATAATAATATGAACTTTTGTTTTTTAAACCAAGCCCTACTGCGATTGTAATTGTCTAATTTTAACAATTTAACATTTTTTATCACATTGGAATAGTGCATGTCTTTTCGTACCTTACATTTACTGGATCGAATCGATTTAATTATTGATTCATGAATCAATAATCACTAGTCTAATCTACAGCCGTGTTGCCACTATAAAGAATTGGGCCAATTAGCCTATGCTCAGCACGACTCATGATTTCTCAAGCCATTTCAATTGGGGTACGAGATCGGTTGTGTTTGTTGTGCCTAAGCATGACTTACTTGGTAAATAGCCTGACTAGATACGCTATAACCTACAATCTCTTGGTACGGTGGGCCAGGCTAGCATACTTGCCATGCCTACATGGTCTAAAAGTGGGGAAAAAAAAAAAAAAGAGAGAAGAGAGAAGAGAAAAGAGCACACAATTGTAAGAAATGAGAAAGCTCATGGAAAAATATAGGGTTTGTGGTTACAAAGGACTCAACACAACGGTCACATGGGGCAGCATCATGGCAAAGCCTTGGAAAGCCGAAGACTTCGATAAAGTCGCTATCCTGTTCGAAAATTTGGACTTTTTTATCCAAGAGAAACGGCCCATCCTACCCTTCCTTCCGTTCACTCCCTCATCTACTCACGTTCACACTAGTAACTCCCCAATCCCTTTCGCCTCCCCGAGACAGACTCCTCCTCCCCTCCTTTCTTTCGAAATTTCAAAAAAGGCCTCTTGTCTTTTTCCATTTTCCTCTTTTCCTTTTGGTGTGTCCGAGACACGGTGAGCCGGCGACCCAGCACCCCACCAAAAACCCCATCTTCTTCTCCCTTCAACTCTCTCTGTTTCTCTCTCGCGGACTCAATCTGAGAAGCTTCTTCTTCCGCTCGAATATATATAATAAAAAACCCTTTCTTTCCCCTTATTACCTGTTCCTCCTCCTCCTCCTCTGTTGTCTCAAAAGCATTTCTTTTTTTTTCTATTTGTCTACTCCTACGCCCTGGGTCGTGACCAAGTAGTGCTTGTTGTTTCTCTCACGACTTGGTCCATTTCTGTCTCTACGACACTTCCTTTTGTCCAAGCAATGTGAGCACCAGACAGCTTGAGTTCACATCTCTCTCTGTGTTTGAACTTTTCATCAACCCCCCCAAAAAAAAAAAAAAAGAAAAAGATCCCTCCTTTTTAAGATTTCTGATCGGACGCCCAGCAGATCTTAGCCCTCGCCACTGCTCACAACTCTCCAAGGTACGGTTCATCACCTGGATCTGATCATTTCTGGGTCCTCTCTTCCGGGCATGGTCCCGATCTTCCCTCCTTCAAGGTGAGTTGAGTTGAGTTCGACCCTTTTGCCCAGCTGTAGCTGTCCTGAATTGCGGAACTGGGCGTTCGTGTCCAGTGTTCCTGTCATTTCTGTGCTCTTGTGCGGTCGCGTTTCCTAAGGAGGTCTTGTCCGGTTCCTTAAGGAATGTCTGAGTGGAATATGGGGTGAAAACTTTTCGGGCTTGAGCTCTTTCGCTTTTGCTTATTTTTCTTACTTCCTTTGTTTGAACTTGCCATAAAACACTCTTTTGGTTAAGAGAAGAAGAGATCTTAAAGATTGCTTGAGGATTTCCTGCTCGATATTGGGCGTCAGCCATTTTTATCTACTTTCCCAAAAAGGGACTACTTTTACGAGCTTTGGTCACATTTTCATCGGCATCGGCATCAGCATTTTTTAGTATATGAGTAGGTTTTGACAAACCGTTCGAACCATCGCTGCAGGATTCATTCATAGTTTTGTGGCAGTGAGCGTTCATGGCGTCGAAATCATTCAAGGCAAGCAGATCAACGTTATCTCAAAGCTCAGAGTCAGCTGACATTAAGCCTCCACTGCCTCCTACCGTGACCTTTGGTAGAAGAACTTCGTCGGGTCGCTATGTCAGCTACTCAAGGGATGATCTCGACAGCGAACTTGGGAGCGCTGATTTTGTCAACTATACCGTGCATATCCCCCCCACCCCTGATAATCAACCGATGGATCCATCGATCTCACAGAAGGTCGAGGAGCAGTATGTGTCGAATTCTCTCTTTACGGGTGGATTCAATAGTGTCACTAGAGCTCATTTGATGGACAAGGTCATCGAATCTGAAACCAATCATCCCCAGATGGCTGGTGCAAAAGGATCTTCTTGTGCAATCCCTGGTTGCGATGCCAAGGTGATGAGTGATGAGCGAGGCATGGACATACTCCCTTGTGAATGTGACTTCAAGATTTGCCGTGATTGCTACATTGATGCGGTGAAGACGGGTGGTGGGATTTGCCCAGGATGTAAGGAGCCTTATAAGAACACGGATTTGGATGAGATTGCGGTGGATAATGGGCGTCCCCTTCCGCTCCCACCACCTGGTGGCATGTCAAAAATGGAAAGGCGCTTGTCACTGATGAAATCAACAAAATCTGTTCTCATGAGGAGCCAGACTGGTGACTTTGATCATAACAGGTGGTTGTTTGAAACAAGGGGCACATATGGATATGGAAATGCTATATGGCCCAAGGATGGGGGTTTTACTGGAAAGGATGATGATGTGGTGGAGCCAACTGAGTTGATGAACAAACCATGGCGGCCTCTGACTAGGAAACTCAAGATCCCTGCTGCTGTTCTCAGCCCATATAGGTACTTTGTCATTTCCCAAATTTATGCTTTATAACCTTGCTTCATGGGATTTTGATTGCCAATGGTTGTCTATGAAATCAGATTTTCTCTAATAACCAATTGCCTAGTTGTCTATCCGTTGCGTGTTTTGTTTTATACCACAGAATGGATTTACATGGATGTGCAATATCATGAGTGCCCTCACGAACCCCATTGAGATTGACTATGAATCACAATGGCCATTATATGTTATATCTAGACATTCATGAGGCAGAGCCACCAATCATACATATTGGCTCATTGTGATCATACATTTCAGCTCATTGCCAAGAGCATTATTTGAAGTGAGCGCATGATCAGAATGAGAATTTTAAAATTGAAATGAATTTCATTTCATTGTTGTTTCCAAATGATCGTATCAGTTTAACATTCTGGATCTTTCTATCATTTGCATGCAGGCTTCTCATTGTTGTTCGGATGGTTGTTCTTGGGCTGTTTCTGGCATGGAGAGTTAGTCACCCAAACAATGATGCTGTTTGGCTGTGGGGCATGTCTGTGGTCTGTGAGATTTGGTTTGCTTTCTCCTGGCTTCTCGACCAACTTCCCAAGCTCTGCCCAGTTAATCGCTCTACTGATCTTAATGTTTTGAAAGAGAAATTTGAAACTCCCGGGCCGAATAATCCCACTGGGAAGTCTGACCTCCCTGGAGTTGATGTTTTTGTCTCGACTGCTGACCCAGAGAAAGAACCACCTCTTGTCACTGCAAACACTATCCTGTCCATTCTAGCTGCCAATTACCCCGTCGAAAAGCTAGCTTGTTATGTTTCTGATGATGGAGGTGCACTTCTAACCTTCGAGGCCATGGCAGAAGCTGCAAGTTTTGCAAACATTTGGGTTCCTTTTTGTCGCAAGCATAATATAGAGCCTAGGAACCCGGAATCATATTTCAACCTGAAAAGGGATCCTTACAAAAATAAAGTCAAGGAAGACTTTGTCAAAGATCGTAGGCGGGTAAAGCGTGAATATGATGAGTTCAAGGTACGTATCAACGGACTGCCTGAGTCAATCCGCCGTCGATCTGATGCTTATCATGCTAGGGAGGAAATCCAGGCTATGAAGAACCGGAGAAACAACAGAGATGATGAACCAATTGAGACTCTGAAGATTCCAAAAGCAACCTGGATGGCTGATGGAACGCATTGGCCAGGGACTTGGATGAATCCTGGACCAGAGCACTCTAGGGGTGACCACGCTGGCATTATACAGGTAATCCAATTATACTTCCACTTGATCATTCGAGCATATATGGACCTTGTCTGCTTATAAGGCTGTGGGCACAAATAGTCTTTACATCACTGGAGGCTGATGATTTTCTTTTAATGATGCAGGTGATGTTAAAACCACCAAGTGATGAACCACTGCTTGGCACTGCTGATGATGCTAAGATAATAAACCTTACTGATGTTGATATCCGCCTTCCCTTGCTTGTTTACGTGTCTCGTGAAAAGCGTCCTGGCTATGATCACAACAAAAAGGCAGGGGCTATGAATGCACTAGTCCGTGCCTCAGCCATTATGTCTAATGGCCCCTTCATTCTCAACCTTGATTGTGACCACTACATCTACAACTCACAGGCAATGAGGGAAGGGATGTGCTTCATGATGGACAGAGGAGGAGACCGCATTTGCTATGTCCAATTTCCCCAGAGATTTGAGGGTATTGACCCGTCCGATCGGTATGCCAATCACAACACTGTCTTCTTTGACGTGAATATGCGAGCCCTTGATGGACTCCAAGGCCCTGTCTATGTGGGAACAGGATGCCTCTTCCGGAGGGTTGCTCTTTATGGGTTTGACCCCCCACGTTCAAAAGAGCATCATCCTGGCTGCTGTAGCTGCTGCTTTGCCCGTCGCAAAAAGGTGGCTAGTACCTCAGAAGAGAAAAGGGCCTTAAGAATGGGTGATTCTGATGATGAAGAGATGAACCTCTCCCTAATCCCTAAGAAGTTTGGGAACTCAACTTTCCTGATCGATTCGATACCAGTGGCAGAATTCCAAGGTCGTCCCCTTGCAGATCACCCTGCTGTGAAGAATGGACGTCCACCGGGTGCGCTCACCATTCCCAGGGATCTTCTCGATGCATCTACCGTTGCAGAAGCAATCAGTGTCATCTCCTGTTGGTATGAGGATAAGACAGAGTGGGGGCACCGTGTGGGATGGATTTATGGCTCAGTTACTGAAGATGTGGTCACTGGGTACAGAATGCACAACCGCGGATGGAAATCAGTTTATTGCGTGACCAAGCGCGACGCCTTCAGGGGAACTGCTCCTATTAATCTTACTGACAGGCTCCATCAAGTCCTTCGCTGGGCCACTGGCTCAGTTGAGATTTTCTTCTCACGCAACAATGCCCTCTTGGCTAGCCCAAGAATGAAACTTCTCCAGAGGATAGCATACCTTAATGTTGGTATCTACCCCTTCACATCCATTTTCCTGATTGTCTATTGCTTCCTCCCCGCCCTTTCCCTCTTTTCAGGCCAGTTCATCGTCCAGACGTTGAATGTTACATTCCTCACCTACCTCTTGACCATCACCCTTACTTTGTGCATGCTTGCGGTGCTTGAGATTAAGTGGTCTGGTATTGAGCTAGAAGAATGGTGGCGGAATGAGCAGTTTTGGCTGATTGGTGGTACCAGTGCGCACCTTGCTGCTGTGCTTCAGGGGTTACTGAAAGTAATTGCTGGGATTGAGATCTCTTTCACACTTACATCAAAGTCCGGTGGTGATGATGTTGATGATGAGTTCGCCGATCTCTACATAGTCAAGTGGACATCCCTGATGATACCGCCAATTACTATTATGATGACGAATTTAATTGCCATAGCAGTTGGGTTTAGCAGGACGATTTACAGCACAATTCCTCAATGGAGCCGTTTGATAGGTGGAGTTTTCTTCAGTTTTTGGGTCTTGGCTCATCTGTATCCTTTTGCAAAGGGGCTCATGGGAAGACGTGGGCGCACTCCTACCATTGTTTTCGTTTGGTCAGGACTCATTGCAATCACCATATCACTTCTTTGGGTGGCAATCAACCCCCCAGCTGGGTCAACCCAAATCGGTGGCTCTTTCCAATTCCCCTGATAGGTTATTCTTTTTTAATATGCTTTATCTGTTTAGTAACATTACTCCATTCTTTTTTAAATGAGGTGATCATGTTGACAAGGACGTGGGTATGTTCCATTTCCTATGCCCGTTTGAATTTTGTTCGATAGAGCAGTTGGCGTTTAGATGGCTCGGCATAGAAAAATGGACAGTGGACGAGGCGCTTGTTCATTGCTTGTATTGAATGATTAACGACGTGGTTTTACTTATTACCTATTTCAGCTGCTTGTATAGCGTAATTACAACTGTTGACCTCTATTCTATCGGACAGAGGGAATGCAAACAAAACTTGTCCATGGAACCTCACGAATGTTTATTGTAAGAGTATGCTCTATATGCTAGGAAAATGACATTGTCTTCAAACTTGTTGCAATACCGGATGGATAATTTCTAGGGAGGCACTGACTCATCCATTTTGTAGCAATAATCTGCTGAAGAATTTTTGTTGTATAGAAAGAATCGTCTGGGCTGTGATTGAAACTGAAGGCTGATGCTGATTCAAGAAGGGCGATGATTTGCACTCTCATTTGCTCTCTATATTACAACGCTTCTTGTAAGAATTGCACCAATCCAGTCGTTGAAGCTGTCCTTGGTTTTAGAATAGTAGTTCAACTTAGCAGTAAATCAGATGAAGTTCAAGAAATGCTACTGTCACCCATGGATCATAGGGACTTGGGGGTAAATTGAAGTTACAGTCACAGATCTAATATGGAATTACTTTCACTCAGTATCTGCTTTAGGAAAACTCTCAAGTGAGAAATTCCTAGAATACTGATGGGAGGTCATCTGGTGCATCTTAGAGCATATCATGCACTGATCTTGGTTGTTGGATCGTGTGGGCCTTAATGCTGCTCACAATCCAACGATGCATGCTGACCTGATTCAATGGTTGTATATGCTATGGCAACATGCAAATATTGCTTCCAACGGTAGGAAGAAAAACCTGATGCTCACCTAAAAAGTGCTATTCGACCGGAGAAGTCCAAACATGCCGGAGGTATGAGAATGTGTTGTTGAGGAGCGAAGATGCGTGTGCTAGCTAATCTCATCCCATGAAGTTCACGAGTACTTACCAGTTGTCGATGTCCCATGATAAGAGCAGGTGAGCATGAAGACAAATCCATTTTGCATCAGCTGTCCCATCCATCAGGTATCAAAAGAGAATTTGAATGGCGACCTTCAGAGCCTTGTTCATACTTCTTGTGGCACTCAGCAAGCATTCATCAGCCACCGCCCGATCCAACTCACCAAGAAACCCGCACCTTCTCGCCGCAATTGAAGAGATGAAACAAGCCGATTACTTCTCCTTTGTCATGCTTATAAACATGTCTCCTCCCGTCCTCTTTGAAGGCAACCTCACCTTCTTCATGCCCGACGACAGGATGCTGTCTAGGATCGTTCTACCCAGAAATGATGTCTCTGATTTTGTGCTTCGTCATTCTATACCTAAGCCTTTACTCTTCGACTACCTCGAACACATACCGACCGGTTCTCTCATTCCGACATCAGTTCCAGGGTACGTGGTCAGAATCAACAACAAAGGACACAGGAGCTTCTTTCTCGACAATGTCAGAGTCACAAAACCGAACGTGTGCGTGGCGGGATTTTCAATAAGGTGCCATGGCATTGACGGGGTGTTGCTGCCGTTGACGAACGTCACCGAATCTCCATCACCTCCTTGCCCTCATAACACCGCTCCCGTCACAGCAATGCCAGCGCCACCTCCACCTCCTCCTCTATTGAGTGATGTAATCCAGCCTCTGAGTTCAGCTTGGCCTGCATCAGCCCCGGCAGCAAGTCCATTCACTTTCCCAGAGAAATCGGCTTCTTCGCGCCAGCTTGGTCCTGAAGGACTGGTGAATTGTCTGTTGACTGGGATTATTATCTCAGCCGTGATGGGGTTCCTGGGGAAGATGTTATAACATGAGAATACAAATCAGTGACTCTAGTCTTAGTACTCCTGCTATTCAGTCAAAGGGAAGGCGTTCAATGATGTATGTCTATCTCCAACTGCGCTCGCACGACAATGAATCTCGTTTCAGTCGTAATAACCCTTTTTTATTTCGCATCTTGCCGCTAACCCGTATCTTAAGCTCCTGCAAACATGGTTTCATCACGATGATCACAGTAAAAGCATTGAAATGCAAGGGCTAATTATACCGACCGAGGATGATGAAACACATGAACATAAACACGGGCGACATCACAAGAAGAGGAGGGTGAAGAAAATAAAAGAGCGATTCAACCCGCAAAAGGACAAGGAATGGTGGGTTGCATACTGACATCGCGATAGTCTGATTGAAAGAGAAATGCGCCATCCTCAATTAAAGTCGGAAATCATACTCAATCTGATGTAACGAAAAAAAATGATAGGGAGAGTTTAAAAATGTGTCGGCATTGTCAAGATGAACGAGTGATTCATGGGAAGAGAGAGAGAGAGAGATGGATGGGAATTGGTGGGTGGGAGAGGAGTAAAGCGACAACCGAAGAAACAGGTTTTGAGGGGCAAAGGGGATTCCAAGAGAGAAGCAGTTAGTTGCTCCTGATTGCCATTAATGGCCCCCCGTTCACGAGATCCCCTCTCAGCTCCAGCCCGTTCAGCCCTGGTGGACGACATGCCAACCATCTCTATATGCAAAGAAACCTTTGATTCCGGTCAAACTTCATCAATTAAAGTGGTGGGAGCGAGTCATTAGGACTTCATCTTACATCACTGCCCAACTCCAATGTCATATTCAATTGCTCGACATCTACTATATGCATAATTCATTTCTTAAGAGTAAAATTTAAATCGCTCTTTTTCTATTTACCTTTTAAAATCTTATTAATTACGTTACTATAAATCCCGAATTACGTAACTCGCCTCTTTACCATTTCCGTTTCTCGTACTTGTATTCTTTTAAATTCATATGCCAATCCCTCCCCACGTTTCTTCTACTGAAACCCTCCCCCTCTTTCTGGATCGAAGGCCATGCTGCTGGTCTGAAGCAATGAAAGCCCCAAGGTATCCTCCTAATTTGTTACGATACGTACACATATAGATTCTCTTTTACAATACCCTTATTACATTCGAATCTGCTTCCATACTTTCACGATGAACGTTTCTGAATTTTTTATTTTATAAAATAAGGCTATCCTACATCTAAGTCACACAAAGAAAACGGAAAATAAGATATATAGATTCAATGATGATATGAAAGAGAAAAACTCAAATGAATACTCTAGCAGAGAATTTGATTAATGTGAATATGCTTTTCTGCATGTCATTTCTCTGATGGAAATTTAATTCGACACCGACACGTAGAAAGAATATAACAAATGTAGTCCTAGAGCGGACAAGTATTTTGCCTGCAGTAATACGAACAACTCGACTTGTATGATTGCTGGAAAATAACAGAGAAACAATAGAAAATTAAAAAGAAGAATGGTCAGATTCGAAAATAACTTTTTGAAAAGATCGTGAAGAAGATTATACATTCATTTTAGCTAATTATAAAAACTATAGCAGGAGAGAAAAATCTTTAGCAATTGCCTCACATGAATCTTCTATTAAATGCCCGTAGATGAGGAATTAAATCTGTAATTATTGTCGAAACGGGGATTGTGCAATAACTTGTAATGAATAATCAAGTAATTAGCACCCAGCTATATTTTCCTCTATTCATGGTTGGAGGAAACTACTAATCAAATGTAGCCCAATAAAAATACAGGCGATGCTGATATTTGGCGGTTGACGGAAAACGTGACCCAATCACCTTGAACGGTAAGTAAGTACAAAAATGATTTTTCTAACTCCACTCTTTGGAAATAGCGCTGGTAGGTTGGTTTATCATGCTACCCTATGAACCCAGGTTAACTTGTCCAATCATATGCTACTATTATAATATAAAGTATTGTATAACGCATCGGTATCACATAACTCCAACCAGTATCTGAATGGGCGGAACCGAGTTCAAAATCTATTGAGGCATCCTTATTGTCTCTCCGATGTATATCAATTTTCATCATTCCTTCATAAGCTTTTTTAACTTGATAGGATTAGGTGAATGTGAGAAGAATGGATGAGCGAAGGGGTGGCATGAGGGCGATGCACGTACACATGCTCCCCTAGACTAGACGACAAACGCAATTTACATGCGACTTATATAAGGGTTAATAGGTGGGTGCAGAGTACGTCCAAGACATACGGTCATGAAATGGGAATTTTCATGTATAAAATGGCATGTGTTCATTTGAGCAAAGATTGAGAACTAGGTGTATCTGTCAAGGCCTGAACTCTGTTTGCGTAACTAATCAAGCGTCGGGTGAAGCTGTGCACGCACATAATGGTGAGGAGGGGCAAGGGAGGGGGTTAGGTGCACATGGAATTTTGGTTTGGAGGGGTTAGTAATGGTCAAGCAAAAGTGGGGTTTGGCATTTGGCTTTGGCTTTGGCTTTGGCTTTTTGGTTCTGAAAAGAACACATTGAATGTGAGATGGGGCGTGCCATCTGCTCCCACGCAGCCATATGATCGATCCTCCACCCCAACATCTCCATCTACCTCTACCTACCCCCTCTTCCTTTCCCCCTCCTCTTCTTCTTCTTCTTCTTCTTCTTCTTTTCCTTTTCTCTTTTTTTATTAATTACTTATTGCCCCCTCCCCCGTCCCCCCTCTCTCTCAAACCAAACCAAACCAAATCCAAATCCAACCCCAACCCCTCTCTCTCTCTTTCCCTCCCTCCACCCAAATCTCTTAACTCTTCTTCTTTCTCCATCGCTGTAATCAATCATCACCGCCCGCAGCCACCATGATCTCCGTCGCCCCCTCTCCCGAAACCACCCCGCAGAACCCCTCAGAAGTCCCTCCTCCTCTTGCTCTTGATCAGGAGGAGAAGCACCAGTCCCCTTCCTCATGCACCATCTTCAGATCGAAGCTCCCGGACATACCCATCTCCAACCACCTCCCCCTCCATTCCTACTGCTTCGAGAACGTATCCCAGTTCCCCGACCGCCCCTGCCTCATCTCCGACTCCTCCGGCAAGAGCTTCTCCTTCTCCGACACCCTCCTCCTCTCCCGCAAGGTCGCCGCCGGCCTCCACCACCTCGGCATCCGCCAGGGTGACGTCGTCATGACCCTCCTCCAGAACTGCCCCGAGTTCGCCTTCTCCTTCATGGGCGCCTCCATGATCGGCGCTGTCACCACCACCGCCAACCCCTTCTACACTCCCTCCGAGATCTTCAAGCAGTTCGCCGCTTCCCGCGCCAAGCTCATCATCACTCAGTCCCTCTACGTCGATAAGCTCCGCGACTACGCCGACGGCACCGGCCCTGTCCTCGGCAAGGACTTCACCGTCATCACCGTGGACGACCCGCCGGAGGGATGCATCCACTTCTCGGTCCTCAGCGAGGCCAACGAGGAGGAGGCCCCCGAGGTGGTGATCCACCCGGATGACCCAGTGGCTCTGCCATTCTCGTCGGGGACGACGGGGCTGCCCAAGGGGGTGATCCTCACGCACCGCAGCCTGATCACCAGCATAGCGCAGCAAGTGGACGGCGAGAACCCGAACCTCCACCTGAGGGCGGAGGACGTGGTGCTGTGCGTGCTGCCGCTGTTCCATATCTACTCCCTCAACAGCGTGCTGCTCTGCTCGCTCCGCGCTGGGGCGGGAGTGCTGCTGATGCACAAGTTCGAGATAGGGACGTTGCTTCAGCTGATCGAGCGCCACCGGGTGTCGGTGGCCGCGGTGGTGCCACCTCTCGTTCTGGCCCTTGCCAAGAACCCCCTCGTGGAGAAGTTCGACCTCTCCTCCATCCGCATGGTGCTGTCAGGAGCCGCGCCGCTGGGCAAGGAGCTGGAGCTAGCACTCCAGAGCCGCCTTCCCGGAGCCATCTTGGGCCAGGTCAGTCAGTCAGTCTCTCACTGATCTCTCTCTCTCTCTGTCTCTCTGCCTCTCTCTGTGGCCATATCCATAAGAGGTCAAAAAACAACTAACGAACTCCCCCGACTGAAACACAGTCATGCTCGCGAGTGGGTCGCACCGTAATTTCCGCTACTTCTGAGGTGCTCTTGTGTTGCCTCATTTATCACGTACCCACCCGCCTGTGGCTGTGGCAGTAGACAACGTAAGTGCTTGTGTATGTGTAGCATGTACTTTTGACGACCACAAATTTTTTTTTTTATTTTTTTAAAAAGGGAAATGGATATTAGTTAACAAACAATGCTTTCTTGCTTGCTAAGACTGATCTGCCAAAATGACAAAGTCAAAGTGACGGGGCCTACCGGAAGTCTCCTATCTCATTTAGTATGCCGACTACATTTATATCAGTCTCAGTCTTAATATAAAACAAAAACTCAAGGATGGATATTACAAGGGTTCTTGTTGTCACGACAAACAACAAATCGATAAAACTGTTACAAATTTAATCTAAAATGATTTTTGAATTATTAATAATCCACATCTAAGCCATTTTTAGTAGATGATACATAGTAATAATTCAATTAACATGACAAGTTCAAATAAAAATATATTCATTTGAAGTAAATTTGTTTTAAATGCACTAATTTTGGGTTTTTTTGATGTATCCAAGTGTACAATATGAAGTTTGGTATTCCAAAATACCTTAAAAGCTTTGATCTTAAACTTTTGAAACCGGAATTTGAGTTGATATCGAATCACTCATTTTAGATTAAGGCGGTGGTTAATAACGTCTAAATCATGAGAAGTTTTCCTCACGACTCCGTACAATTTACGGAAGTATTAAGCAACAAGGCACTTGTGTTCATGACAAAGTACAAAAGAGAGAGAGAAAGAAAACAAGGGGTCCGAAATTGATGAGTGGACCCATGAGAGGCCTTGCTTGAATGGGGAAGCAGTTGAACTCATTAAATGACTTGTGTTCGCAATCACATGCCAACTGAATTCTTTCGGTGATTAAAACTCCATCGCTTTCATTTCTATGGCGAAAGCTTTGACCATCCTGCCCAATTTCTAGCACTGTTTACCGAGGAACATTTCTGTAATCGCATCGTCTTTCTCCTCCAATTTTAATTGCAAGACTCTTAACGCACATTAAGTCCATATTTGACGTCACTGAACAAGGCTCGTGAGTTGAGATTGGCTTTAGCATTTGTTGTTGGCCTGGCGTAGGGATATGGAATGACGGAAGCAGGACCGGTGCTTTCTATGTGCCTAGGGTTCGCGAAGCAACCCTTCCCAACCAAGTCGGGCTCGTGCGGGACGGTCGTTCGAAATGCAGAGCTCAAAGTCATCGACCCTGAGACCGGTTCCTCCCTTGGCTACAACCAGCCCGGCGAGATATGCATTCGTGGCCAACAAATTATGAAAGGTTTCTTTCTCCTCTTCATTAGTTCCTGGTTTACATCATCATTCCTTTTTTTTTGGTCATACGTTTCGTCTACTCTAGACCTAGACCGAGGTAAAGCTCTGACCTTACTTCATTCCAGGCTACCTGAATGACTCCGTGGCAACTTCATTCACCATAGACGCGGATGGCTGGCTTCACACTGGTGATATTGGCTATGTCGATGATGATGATGAGATCTTCATTGTAGACAGAGTCAAGGAAATAATCAAATTCAAGGGGTTCCAGGTACATGCGGTTCCGATAAAATCTGAAATGGACTGAAAAAGGATGCTCATAGTTTCTCTCAGTAGAAAGTAGAGTGGAATGTGAGTTTTGGCCTAGTTTCCAGTAAACCTTGACATAATTTCTGCTGGGTATTTAGGTGCCGCCAGCCGAGCTTGAAGCGCTTCTAGTAAGCCATCCATCCATCGCGGATGCCGCCGTTGTCCCGTAAGTAGGCGAGATAATCATTTGTCACGGCAGTTTCTTCGGAAACAAAAAAAAATTTCGCTCTGACCATGCGTTGTGAACAGGCAAAAGGATGAAGCGGCCGGCGAAGTCCCGGTTGCATTTGTGGTGAGATCGAATGGCTTTGAACTGACGGAAGAAGCAGTTAAGGAGTTCATAGCCAAACAGGTAAACTCTCCTATACGGTGCTTTCCTTTTGCCCTCCAGACCCCATTCTTCTTAACCTATTCAACGTAACACGACTCTCTCTATCGCTTTCTCTTTTCAATGCAAAATCACCAGCCACGAAGGCTAGTCTTTCCTTGCTCACATTAGTAACATTCAAAAGATGACTCGATGTTGCTCGGACGAAGCATGCATTGGGTGGGATTTAAAAGTGTTATGGTTTGCCTTGATGAAACAGGTGGTTTTCTATAAGAAGCTCCACAAAGTCCACTTCGTGCATGCAATCCCGAAGTCTCCCTCCGGGAAGATACTGAGGAAAGATCTCAGAGCCAAGTTAGCTACGGCGGCCCCCATTTCTTAAATTTGTTAGGTAGCGATTTCAGGTTCTGTAAGCATTTTATTGGTTGGGGGTTCTCTCCATCTCCATCTCCATCTCCTTCTCCTTCTCCTTCTCCTTCTCCTTCTCCTTCTTCTTTACCGTCTTTCCTATTTAATTGCATAAACAGAAGTGGGGATTGGGGGAAGGGAGAACGACAAGTGGTGAGCGATGTGATCCTCTTGAAGATTCAATAATATTGTCAATCTTCCCCTTTTTCTTTCCTCTCTTTTTGGGACGGTGAAAAGGTCATTCGGTTCCCATTTGCGGGTTCCCTTGGACGGGAACATCACGTCTCGTGATCCGACAGTTTTGTATCCCTCCCCGCAGGACATCATGTTATTACTCAGGAATTTGCATAATCATGGCACGTAATATAACGGTTCAAAGATGGGACGCACATAGAGTTAACGGAGAAATTAGATCATGAAAATCTCAAACAGACTGGTGAACGTAATAGAGTATTTCCTTAAGTACGAAAAAAAAAGAAGAAGAAGGAAATGTCGATTTGAGACTAGAGAATTTATTGTGCATTAAAAAAAATGATGTGCTTTGGGTTGGGATTGATTGGGCAAAAGATGGTGGAAATTAGGGATGAGCATCGGTCTAGGGCTCAACACAATCAGTCTTGATCCGCTTTCCATGGGGATTGAATCAATCATTGATCTGGGGACTCTTGGACCCTACATTGTGCAAATTGGTCCTTGGTCCAAGACCAACATAATATATACTTATGTCTACTCTAAATTTTAACACATCCTCCTACGCTCACTTCACAACTCAATTTGTCATATAAATCAGAAAGTATAAATAAAAAATAAAAAACTCAACCCTAATTTGATAAAAAAAAGAGAGAGAGAGAAACCTCTTCACTTGCCTAGGCCTCGCTCGCCTTGCTCACCACCCACCTCGCAACTCGCCTCTCTATACTTGTCTTGCTCACATGTATTCACTCATCTCGCCACTTGCCCCACGTGTTTGTTTTAATGGTTTCTTACTTTTAGCAAGTACATTTTTCTGTTTTTATGTCATTTCACATTTATGTTTGATATGTATTAATGTTTATAGTTTAACTGCTTAATATTGTGTTGTTAATAAATATGTAATTTGAAATAATATATTTATTCTTTTAAAAAAAATAAAAAATGAAACAAACAAAAAAGTAAACGGTTGGACCAGACCCTTGGTCTCGAAAATTAGAGATCAATATCATGTGAGTTGGTTTTTGGATTAGGTAATGGACCAACCTAACTAAGATTATGCTCACTCCTACTCCTAGTGGGAATGGCCGATGAAGCTAACATCTCTGGAATCATCTCTAGAAGTTGTCGTCCGAGTTGATGGGGGAGGATTCTTTTGAAACGAAGAGATTGGATTACATAAAGGCTAATAATAAAATGATTGAACCCCATTCTACCCAAAAAAAAAGCAATTAATGACGATGATAATGATAATGATAATGATAACTCCGAAGACCGACAGACACCAAAGACTCGAACCGATTGTTCGACCCGAATTCGTTCTTTCGGGTTTCATCTTCACACGAAGGACCCGACTCCATTCCCTCTCCGTCCTCAACCTCTCCCAATCCAATATACTGAAGAATCAGCTGACAAGGATGGCGAGCTCCGGTTCGGCGGGGTCGCCGGCTCCTTCGGCGCCGAAGATCCTGCTGGCGAAACCCGGGCTCGTGTCTGGTGCCTCCGTCGCCCCTAAGTTCGGACGAGGCGCTCCCAGCGACGACGACGCCGCCTCCCTCCGCCCCCGCCTCCCCCCTATCGGATCCCTCAATCTCCTCTCCGACTCCTGGGATTTCCACTTCGACCGCTTTCTCCCTGTATGTTCTCTGCCCTCTCTCTCTCTCTCTCTCTCTCTCTCTCTTTCTCGAAGCAGCAGCAGCAGCATTCTCTGACGGAGGAGTGTGATTTCGCAGTTTCTGACGGAGAACACCGACTTCACGGTGATTGGCGTGATTGGCCCGCCGGGGGTGGGTAAGTCCACCATCCTGAATCAGCTCTATGGCTTCGATCCCACTTCTCCAGGTCTGTATCGATTCCAATGCCTCCTCCTATCCTTCTTCTTCTTCTCGGCTTGCCTCGACAATAACACTAGTCACCATTGTCGTCCAACTTAGGGTACTACTGTATTGTTTTATCGTGATCCCCATTAATTGGGCAATTACCATTTCTCGCCACTGTAGTTCCTGTTTACATTTATTAGGGCGCTCTCTTTTTCCCCTTCTAATTCAGTTGTACATTCACGGACAAGATTAGCGGCAAATATAAAAATGCTTTTTTCTTTTCTTTTTTTTCCAGGAATGTTACCTCCTTTTGCAACGCAGTCAGAGGATACTAGAGCAATGGCAAAGCATTGTTCTAATGGCATTGAGCCCAGAGTTTCTGCCGATCGTCTTATACTTCTCGACACCCAGGTAATATGAATTATCAGAAACTTCATTCACCGTCAAACGGGAGTTATTAGCATTTCAAAGGCAACTTACTGGAGTTCGTTTACCTAACTCGAAAGAAATTGTAATAAACTATCTGCTTAAGATGAAACTTGAACCGGTGAATTCTTGGCCACTCCTCTGTTTTTTCTTTCTTTATGCGCCGAAAGCATGGCACCAATCTCTTATTCCCCTTTATTTGCAGCCGGTATTTAGCCCTTCTGTATTGGCTGAGATGATAAGACCCGATGGTTCCTCCACCATTCCAGTTCTAGGCAATGAATCTCTCTCGGCAGAATTGGCACATGAAATCATGAGCATTCAGGTAGCTGGAGATTGGACAATGCAATCAGTCTTATTATATATAAATCTTTCTCCTCATCATAAGTACATAGCTATAAACAGCTTATTTATCATCTTTGTGTAAATAGTAACATATTGATCCATTTTGAGAATGCTGCAAGGAATTTTTCTAGCTTGGTGTTCTACTGTCGTCCATTTGCCACATCCTGCTGATAGTGTCTGAGGGAGTTCATGATAACGGCATGTGGCGTCTGATGTTGACGGTATTGCTTTTTGTCTTAGTTAATTCCAGACTTTGTGGCCTTGACCTTGCTCACTCATTTATAGCCGTCTTATGCTTTCCTCTTGTTTACTTATCTGTCTTCTGCTTTTTCACCTTTTGCATTGACTGATAGTTCTACTGGTATTTATCAGATGCATATTTATATTCATAATATATAATTAAAGTTCTACTTGTATACAAGCAGGGGTCCATCTCTGTTCTATGCTATTTTGTGGGGTTTTTTACCCCTCCTTGCAATGCCACTTTTGTGGCATCGAAGATTATTCCAGGGAATTCGATCCCTGAGTGCCTCTGGAACCCCCCTCAACCCAACACCGCTAGGCCGGACATCTGGGGGCACATTCTGGGGATTGCTTTAGTAAAAGATTGAAACGTCATTTCAATTAAAGCATCTGTGTTGAGATGTCATATTATTGCATAAAAGATACCTTATTGGTCAATTTTCAAGCGTGATACCTTCCTACATTATGTGGATGAATCTTTTATACTGGCTTGTCTTGACCCTTTTCTTTCAGGTAAAAAATATATAGTTGATTACTATCCATATATTTTACAGGTTGACCTCTTGAAACATGGCATACCTGATCCTTCTTCTCTAATACCTGCACATTCTCAAACAACTAATATGGGGTTGGAGAAGGAATATAAGGATAAGCTTTTAGGACGTGAAGAATACATGGCTGCTCCAGTTTTTGTGCACACAAAGTGAGTCAATCTTCCCCTGAATTGTGTTGAAGTTGAACTTTTCTTCTAAGAAAAGGAGACAAGAATCATATAGTTATTTTTTGAAAAAAAAGTCTTTCGGTTAGTTTTTCTTGTGATGTTTTCCTGAGTCGAGCATATTGGAAATATCCTTATGTGGCTAGAAAGAAAGTTTTATTCTTTGAATCTGAGCAGGTGTACCATGATATGCCAATGAAGATATTGGGATTCAGAGTTACAGAGGTTATGTCTAGCTAGATTATGTGAAGAATGTATAATATATCTCAGATTTATCTTTATAACAACCGCGGGAAACTTCATCTGTAGGCAAATTTTGCTGCTGAGAAAATTCCAAAGCTTTCATGCTTTTGCACGAGTAAGTTTGCCACTGAAAAATCAAAACTTGATCTCATTCCAAACCTAGAGTGAACTTCTACTCTGAAGTCTTGGATGTCATTTTATGTACAAAAATGTTTCAAAGTAGATGGATGTAAAGAGTATAGTGTGACCGCCAGTAGTCATTTATGTCTGTCATGCCTCTATGCATTGTGTCCCTTTGTCCTAAATCATTTGGTGAAGCATGTTACCATGTCCTGGTACTGCCAGTGGATAAAAACCATTGAGTAGCATGTCCTTGAAATTTGTTTTTCCAGTATAAAGAGAAACAAGAAACTGATTGAACTACTTGGCTCTATTGGTAGGCTACATGATCAAGAGATGAATCCGCTTAGTGTTGTGTATTTGAGGAAGGCCTTTGCGCAATGTTTCAGATCCTCTTCCTTCATGCGAGAGAAGCAGGACGAAGAAGCTAAACTCATTGATTATGTCTCTGCCTGCACTGAGAGCAATGTCCAGGGATCAAAATCGCCCAATCTATTTTTGATCCCATCTAAGAACATTGATGACTCTTCAGAACCTCTGTACGAGAGTTACAATTCTGCGTTGTGGAAGCTTAGGGATGAGGTCAGCCAACCCCCCTTTTCCTTCCTTTTTGAGTGTTTCCTATTCATTTTTCCCCTCGTTGGAAATGAATTTCTTTTCATATCTCCTAGTTGCTTTTCTAATTCAGGTTCTATCTATGAGCGGCCCATCTTTTACAAGGACTGTATCTGAACGAGATTGGTTGAGAAATTCTGCAAAGATATGGGAATTAGTGAAGAATTCATCAATCATCACAGAGTATGCGAAGACACTGCAAAACTCAGGCACTTTTAGGAGGTAGATTCTACTATTTATCTGCTTTCGACATTGAGGTGGGTGCATGGGGTATCCTTGCAGCTTGAGGGTAACGTAGGGATTTTAGGGAACTAGAGATATTGGGCTTGCACGGTTTCTTACTCTACATTGAAAATGGCCCACTTTTTTTTTCTGGAGAAATATACTTGTTTTCGAGTATACATAGATATATCACCGTCTGTGTCGTGCTCCATTTGCTGCACCGGTGCCGGTTCATAGTTCTTTTTACTGTTCCATGCACTAAAATTTGGATTAGTCCTTGTGAGAAATAGAAGTGCATCAAACCAAATCCAGTTGACTCGTGCTTTTCCACCGTTTACACTCATATTATGTCTTGGTTCAGAACTTATGAGTGTGTGCCGGTTTGTTCTTTTCATTCCCAATTGTGCAATTGCAACGTGGGTGGCCCGGCTGGTGGATCGTAAAGCCCAAGGACCTGGCCTAAACGAATATGGTGGAAACTGAGATAAATGCCCAGGTCACACAAAATTTACACGACGCACGCATCAAAGCAGAAAATAGAGAACAATTCTCGATTAACCTGGTTCATTAAAGAGGTGAACGATTGTCAGACGAAAGCAAGAAAGAAGTACTCATGTCTCAAGGAACCCTGATTCTCTGATAGTCAAAACTGCGAAAGAAATAAATATTATCCACTAAATTGTGAAACAAAATCTAACATTTTAATCATATAATCATGCAAAAAAAAGAAATTATATATTCAATAGAAGAAGAACTCCCAAGGATAAAGGAGAGAACGAAACAGTAGCTCTGCCGGATATCCAGTCCAAGCATCATCCTTCGCAAAATGGAAAAGAATCCCACATTTATCATTGTTTTGTAAGCAGCATCATAAACTTTCTAAAGGAACAGGTTGGTTCCAAATTGTTCCATCTTGTGTTTTCAAGTAACTGAGTCGAAAAGGTAAAGCCCTCTAAAATCTTGCTTGATCCTTTAAAGAGGATGCCGAAGGCAAGGATAGTAAATGAAGTGAAGTCTATACTGGAAGGTGAAGTTGGATCACCCATGAAAGTCAAGACAGGTAGCAGAATGCTGACTTCCCGAACTCTGCAATGTGATGGTATGTCTCTCAGCAAGAACCATATCTTGCCCCATATATTTTAAGCAGCTGCATTCTCTCTCTAAATGAATAAATAAACGGTGGATATTCTCAGTAAGTGCCACAACCAGCACAACCATGTTTTGTCTAAGATATGTTTAAATTGCCAATAGAACCTCGTCCTCTACAGGAGTAAAAGACTGACTTCGATTATAGGTAGGAAAAGGGGCTTGAGTTTCAGGATATGGGTGAAATAATTCCAGAATGCTAAATTGGAGGTCTTCAAACCTCATTCCACAAGCCAACTAGTTCATAAGACTTTCTTTTAGCAAGGGCCGACTTTCATGTGTTGAAAGGGCTCTGTAATGAAACGGCGTGAGCTCATATCCACAAGAACACATCTGTTCAACCATTGATCTCCATCTATTGGTGAACCTGCTTATGCTTCCCCATTTTTTGTCCAATGAAACAAAATGACAGTTTGGAACCAGACTATTTTGTCTCAAACTAGGGACAAAATCAAAGGGACACCAGAGGCAATAGTCTACAAGATGCCCGCATGGTAAAGGAGTGTAATTGGTCAATGTTAAACCCAAAGTAAAAAAAAAAAGACATGTATTCATATGAACTTAATAGCAAAACTTGTTAAGGCACGAGGCTGAATCAAATAGAGAAGTGCACTTCCATCTGCATCCGTCCTGATCAAGCTGCTCCACATCTTCACGGGTTCCCCAACTCGGGTTTTGGAAATCCCATCTACTCTACACTCTGTTCTCTTCTCTTCTCTTCTCTCCTCCTTTTTTTAGTCTTTCTGAATCATCTTAGCGGGGCTACTCCACCATGGAATCAAGTGGAGCTTCAGTTGCTGACTTAACCTTGCTCTGCTGCTTCTTTCCCTTACCTGTTTCACATAACAGCACCACCCAAATGCAGTCCATGAGAAGAGACTTTCACTGACCAAATACTAAAGAAGAAGAAGACAACACTTGCCTCTGCGCTTTAATTGCTTAAGCTTCAAGCTCTTCTTCATATGAAACCTCGTTGGAGTTTTGTTGGTCTCCTCCGAAGTGCCCGCTTCGCCTGCAGACGAACAACAAAAGACGGGAAGCGAAAAACAGAGGGACATTGCATTGATCTAAAGGCAGGATTGGCAAAATGAAGATACCACTCCAACTCCAACTCCTACTCCTACTCCTACTCCTACTAGAGGGTTGGATCGGATCCAGTCCAAAGCAGTATTGTCGTGCATATACTTAATTAAAGATTCATTGATATGTTCAACGTATGATGATGATGTAGGATGGGTTTGTCCGGGGGAGATTACCTTCGGCCACGGCCATCTCCACGCCTTGCATGGTGACGAGCCCCTTCTGCAACGCCTCCTTTTGTTCCTACATCACCATCGTATTCGTTGTTGCCTTTCAAGAATTCAATCCCAATGGTCTCAAGTCACAAACATAAAGTGGAAAATATAAAAAGAACACAGACTCTGCGCCATTTTTTGGAGAGCTTGCGCTTGCGCTTGCCGGAGATGGAGAGAGGTTGCTGCTTATTCTTGAGCTTCCCGGTCAACGCGTCTCCATGCACCGCCCTCTTCCTCTCCGCTGCCAGCGCCCTCCTCCTCTTCTGCACCTCGTTGAACTTGGCCATCTCTCTGCTCCGCAACTCCAATTCCAAAACCCTAGAAGAAGGAAACGGAAGGGAAAGAAGAGAAAAGAAAAATGGGCTTTTTGTTTTCGTGGGCTTTTTGCTTTAAATGGGCTAAAGTAGTCGGGTCTCAGAACCCAGTGAACTTCCCCTAATCGAGAACTTCACGTCCATTAAAGCCTCCGTCCGTGACGAGATTTTGCGTTGTCTTCCCAAGATAATCTCAAATCAAATCTGAGCGACTTGAGGTTTTTCTCTTATGTTATCGCCCTGACAATACGATCTAGATGCGTCTACATTCAGCCTCATACTCACGTCTTGAGCCACGCGTTTGAAGAATCATAGTTAAAGAATGATGAACTTGACATTTAACTCTTATAGTAAACCCAAGGCTGGAATGTTTTGCCTTTGGATCTTGTCCCCCTGTTTCGAATGATCACACGTTCGTCGAACTGAGCCCTTAACACGGCTCTCATGATTCTCACATTTTCATTCAAACTTCGGTTGCCCCCTCGTAGTACTAATCCAAACTCAATGGGCCTTCTTCCCCTTTGAAATGCAACAACCTTCTCAATTCATCTCCTTAAATCTCAAAATACAAGGAAAGACGCTCAAAACGTCATTTTGACAACCGAACATGCAACCGGTATCACCGTTTGAAGAAATTCAACAACTTTTATTCACCGACACAGGAGCTGAACATCAGGATAATTGTCATGTCTACTGGGAGTCCGTTTTGGCAGGCTCCCAGGACTTGTATCTGGTCCAGTCTCTCTGCCCCGGATTCAGTGCATGTCCCTTGGAATGATAAATATATGCTTCTCCCTCTCCCGAGAGATTCTCCCTGTGTTCTACCCCATACCTCCTTGGTCTGAGCATTAAAAGCTGCAACAACAGAAACTGTCAGCGAAACACCTCAACTTATCAATTCACCTGTGATAATTTTTATACTGTAGACTTGCCTCATCTCCTGTGTGATCAGTTACATGGTGGAGCCAACCGTGCCATTCTGCTGGCACCTGGGAAGCATTGTAGCGACCCTTCTCTGCATATTCAACCCACCTATGTCTTCCTGCAGAAGCACTACTAGTCAAAGCCAGTTGATAATGTGATGGCAAGCAAAGAGAACACCACAACGAAATAACCATTTCAACACTGAGAGTGGCAGCTATACCAGCTAGGAGGAATACAACAGCTGTGCTACTGCAATCGCCCAGCTGGACATGCTAATGACAAAAAAAAAGGACATGATGCTATTTTTCAAGTCATCATATCTAGGAGAGTGTACAGGTGAAACCACAACAGCATAGAATGACAATAAAACAAAAAATGTACTCCATACCATTTAAAAGCATATTATGAGGTGCCCAAATTCATAAGTCAGCAATTTTTCAAACCCACAATGCAAGGCTTCACAGTAACCAAGAAGGATGAAGGAGACAAGTTCCTGCTTCGTTAGTCTTTCACTCCTCAACACATATGTGCACACAAGAATGCTTGTACAAGGTATATTTTCAGGACGACTTCTGTGAGTTTTCAATCATGCATCATGTGGAGACTCTGGCTAGAATTTATGCGGAATAGCAAAAGCATGATCTTAGATCTCCATCCAACATAGATTTTACAACAAAAAAGCTTCTTTCTGGCTCAATCCACTTTGTGGTACTCACTGCTCCGAGTATATGAGGATATTTCCTCCTTATCTTGGGGAAAAAACGCATCCAACCAAATATAATTATTCTAAAATCAGGTAAATCAAAAAAAGGATACCCAAAGTTGATGCACATGCTGCAAACACCAATCCAATGCAATAAATGAATAAAAAGGAGAGAAAACACCAACCATGCTGAGTCTCTCCAAGTCTCTCATAGTACTTGTTCCCAAATTTGTCAACGCCCACAAGGGTGGCTCCTATATTGTGGATCTTGGTTTGCCTGGAAAAGCATAAAGAAGAGTTTTGCCATTTAAGATCCAATGACAGCTTTTGAAGGAAAAAATATTTCTATGACAGCAAGAAAGGCTGGCAGTGGGTCTTTAAATGATGCTCTCCCTTATGCATGCCTATAATATGTGCAAATATTTTTATGCCTTTATCACACTCTTCGATAGAAGGCAATCAACCTTCAAGTTATATCCAAGAGTGGGACATCGCATCTCTACATCCTCTTAAGAAGCGTATTGCAATCCAACTTTGGAAATTGCCTTGGTAAAGCAAGACTATATACCCAAGTGTCTTAATTCTCTTGAAAAACTGGTAATGACATAGAATTCACACGAATTATGAAGGCACTGTAAGTAGCTTGTTTAAGTGCATATAGAAAAAGTAGAATGGAGGACTAAAAATGAATTATTTTGAGTCTTCAGAAACATAAAAAGGGATGCCCAATTTCATAACAAGTGAGAAAACCCTATAGAGAGAAATCCAGAAGGTTGACTTACAGAAGGTTCCCATCTGCAAGGCACTTCCTGCAAAGTAATCCAAATGACATGAAAAAGTATTTAGTATATTACAGGACAAATCTCAAACAAATAAAGAACGATAAAACAATTAGATACAAGTTGATATTACATCCAAGTCATGAGGCACGAAATGAAGTATTCAGAAGGTTTCTTGATTAACATACTTGAATTCAATGTATCCATGACGGCTTACACATTACATCACATATCAGCAGACAAGAACGAAAGAGCTACACCACAAAGCCACAAAGCTATGTCAAACCAAGACAACCAGCGTGCGCCCCGCCTCCGGGGGGAGGGATCAAGCATTACATGGCATCAATCTGGTGAATTTATAGTGTATTCTCATAACCTTGGCATGTTACAATAGAGTTTCAATGTATCGAAGCTAGCACGAATTGGCACGCGAAATCAAGACTAATAGGAATTTCAAATTCGACGAAGTGCTAATGTGCAGCTGGACTAAAGGACACTGTCACTTCCATCGCCAGAACAAGAACATGGGGACTCTCAGACTGTACACCGCCCAGTAATTAACGATGGCACATCCCCGCCCTGTCGACTAAAACAATTTCGACCATTGCCCATGGTCTCATCAGTGGCCTGTCGAGACATTGATGAGCTATCAATTCGGGAACTGCGTAGAAGGAAGCAGAGCGAGAGAGAACGAGGCTTATGTCCCTCCTCATCGGCAGGGTTGTATTGGGAGCTAACCGGAGCTAGGGCACAGAAATCAAATGGTGCGCAAAAGGAACGAGATCTGACACACGAAATCAAGGAAAGCGATCGGAACTCACAGGTAGCCGTCTTCCTTGAGGTCGCGAAGGAAGTTGCCGAGGCCTCTCTCTTTGATGCCCTTCAACACTCCTCTCACGATCGACGCCATCTCCTCCTTCCTCCTTCCTCCGCCTCTGTGTACGTTTAACGATGGATAATCGCAGGCGAAGGAAGGCGGTTGCACAGTAGACGCATGTACCGGATCACAATCTCTGAAGGTGGGCTCGGATCGAGATTGTGCGTTGACTGGACTGGGCTCGTGTTTTTGGGCTTGTTAGGCTTCTCTCTTCTAAAAAGCCACGCCGGGGCAGCCACGGTCTTGAAAATGGAATAGTTAATACCACGGAAAATTCAAATTATTACTTGATAAATTTTTATAAATTAATTTTTTATTATCAAAAATCTTAAATTGGTATATTTTTGATAAATTTATCAAAAAATAATATATTTATGAAAAATTTACTGTCTATTAATTTTCGTTAAATTTTTCAATTAAATTGTTAAGTTGGATGATATGTCCAATTGTATTAATTTTATGATTTTTTTAATATTAATTAAATTTGTCACAAATATAATTTAGAGTTTTTGATAGTAAAAATAATTAATTTAGAATAAATTTATCATAAATATATTAGTTTGAAATTTTTTATAATCATTTTTAATAAATTTATCATATATATATATATATATATTAATTTGGGTTATTAGTAAGATAAATTGTACTTCATAGCCTAAATTACTTTTTTTTTTCTCTCCTCCTTTTGACGCGCATAATTTTAACACCGTCGCTATCCAGAGTGCAAGTTGAAGTTCAACTACAGGAGATTGATTTTTATTTCAGGAGATACTAGGCAGGGAGACGAGCGCAAACGGTGATTACACGTGGCCATTGATCATTGGGCCAAGAGCCTAGCAATGACGCGAATGCAACTCGGACACCTTCGTTTCCCCTCAAAGCTTCCTTCTTTTCTCGAAGATTTTGGCCATTTATTAGTTCATTTCTCCTCTCCTCCTGCCCTTTGGATTCAGGCGGTCCGATAGAAGAGAGCGACCCGACCTCGCCGGCGGTGGCTGGGAATCTTGTGTCCGCTTCAATCTCGACGCCGGTAAGCATGTCGGCCGACTGGCCGGCTCTGTTGATTTTCGATTCCACTCTCTATGTTGGGCTGTCGAGCTGCGCAGGTTTTTCTTTTTTCGCCTCCTTCGTAAGGGAAATAGCGAAGGGATTACTAGATTCGTTTTTCATGTAGCCCTTGTTTTGGCTCCTCAGATCGATTTTCATTTCCGGATAGTCAATTCAAAGCTAAATCGAGCGTCCGCTCTCTCTGAAATCCCGAGGCAGATCGCCGTGAAAGGGCAAGTCCGAGATTTCGTTTCTGTCGGTTCTGTTCGATCGGATGGTTGAATCCAAAGTTGGTTTTAGATCCATGTTAGTTTTCTTGTTATGGTTTTGATTCCGATTATTTATTTATTTTCACAGGGCGATAGCAAATATGATGAGGTTGCAGACGTACGGGGGGCTCAGTATAATCGCGACGTTGGCAGTGATTTATCATGCATTCAGCAGTCGAGGCCAGTTCTACCCAGCTATGGTATATCTGTCCACTTCCAAAATCAGTCTAGTGTTGCTTCTCAACATGGGTCTGGTCTTGATGTGCATCCTGTGGCAATTGACCAAGCGGGTGTTCCTCGGTACCCTACGGGAAGCTGAAGTAGAGAGACTTAACGAGCAATCATGGAGAGAGGTCATGGAAATCCTCTTTGCTATCACTATCTTCAGGCAGGATTTTTCGGTTACCTTCCTGGCTATGGTTACTGCCTTGTTGTTGATCAAGGCTTTACACTGGTTGGCTCAGAAGAGGGTCGAGTACATTGAGACAACCCCTTCTGTTCCCATGCTGTCTCACGTCAGGATAGTTTCTTTTATGGGATTTCTGCTTCTCGTGGATAGTCTGTTTTTCTACAGCTCTATGAAGTTCCTCATACAGACGCGGCAGGCTTCCGTCTCCCTTTTCTTTGCATTTGAGTAAGCAGTTCCGCTTCTACTCATGTCCTTACATCCTGGTGTCACTGTTGACCATGAAACCATTTCTCAGGGCTTTTGCATAATGCGCTGGATGCATTCAGACCGATTCTGATTTGCTGCATGTCGTTTAGTGGAAGTCACCTCTCTTCTCAAGTTTAATAGTTATGAAGTCGGATAACTCAGTGGCAAGATTTTATATTTTGACTTTTTGCATGATCATAGTGTCAGGGCGATGCTAAATAGTGATTTGTCATTGCAGTATATTCTTGATACAGCACTAGCTAGTGAATTTGAAAATGCTAACAGCATGTGCAGCTTGTTATTCTTAGATTCTTTGTATTGTAGACAATCTTATCTTTTAGTTGGCTTGCCAACCCTAAGTCGGGATACTGTTGTCTATATATGTTCATATGCAGCTGTTATTTCTCTTTGCCCATCATATGTTTATAAAAGGTAACTTAGCAAAGCTTTTAAGGACTCAATGTTGGTTGGTGTGTTATTCTGTTCTGTAGGTACATGATACTGGCCACAACAACTGTGTCGACTTTTGTTAAGTATGTTTTCTACGTTAGCGACATGCTTATGGAGGGCCAGTGGGAAAAGAAAGCTGTTTACACCTTTTACTTGGAACTAATACATGACCTGCTACACTTGTCGATGTATCTGTGCTTCTTTCTTGTGATATTCATGTAAGTAATCCTTTACTTTCAGACCCAAAGCCAAGAGTTTGCATTTTGTATGGTCTGAACATATACATGCTAAGAGTTGTTGAAGTTGCTGACTCTGTTTTTGTGCCTTCTTACTGAACTTTTCCCTTCATGCAATACCTGGTTACAGCCTGGGAAAATGTTTAATGGATGATCTGGCAGGCACTTACATAATAAAAGACTACGATTTAGCAATTCAGAGCTTTTACCGTAATGTGTTTGACATTGATGTTGGGCATTGTGATATTTAGTCCCTTGTCCTTCCCAATATAGTTTCAGTGATGTTAATAAACCTACTGTTTCTAAGTGTTTAGCCTGAGAAGATATTATAATTGTGAAGCTCCATTGAGGAAGATTTTTATTCTGCTTTTTTTCCCATGGGGGCGGGGGCCCCGGGGGGGGGGTGTTATGGTTGGGAAATGCCATTTTGCTCTTCAAAGTGGTTGTGCTATAGAAGTGTTGTAAATCTTATCTTTTATCTTGGCAGATTAGTAATCCTATCTGGTATATCTACCTTCTATATGCTAGTCTTGATTTTCTAAAATTGCTTATTTACTCAACTAGACTTGATATATAGGAATTATGGTGTACCTCTGCACTTGATTCGGGAGCTTTACGAGACATTCAGAAAATTCAAGATTCGCGTTGCTGATTACATTCGTTACCGAAAGATTACTTCAAATATGAATGATCGATTTCCAGACGCTACACCTGAAGAGCTTAATGCGTGAGTTTTGTATCTAAGTTAGCCAATCTTTTTAGTTTTGACCATGCATTATTTTAGGTATATCCTCAATTTCTTCTGATAATTGCAGAAGTGACGCAACATGCATTATATGTCGAGAAGAGATGACTACGGCAAAGAAATTAAATTGTGGACACCTTTTCCATGTACATTGCCTTCGTTCATGGCTCGAGCGACAGCATACGTGTCCTACTTGTAGGGCCCTAGTTGCACCACCAGAAAGTGGGACAGCTGCTGCAGGAGGACATGGACAACCATCGGATTTTCGGCAACAAGGTGATTAATAATATTGTTTCTAGTTTTATTTCATTGAGTTTTCATGCATGAGCTCTGGATTTACGGTGGTGTCAACTAGCAGAATTGATGCCCCTGTTCTCCGGTCAGCTTAAAAACTTTAAAGAGATTGAAGTGCTCTTTTCTCCTGGGCATGGGGATTTTGCAGACTATATGAGTTTGCTGCAATGGTCTTTTCCTTCCAGAACTAATTAGGCTTATGGGAACGCTTATACAGTCTGTGGTTTCTTGAGCAGGGGCTGCTACCACAAGCACTGCATCTCAGGGCTCAAGTGATGCTGGTTTGGCTGGTAATAATTTAAGCGGGCATCAGGCCAGAATGCAAGCTGCTGCTGCCGCTGCATCAATATATGAGAAGTCTTTTGTTTACCCTTCGACAAACACTTTAGCATGGTAAGCCTGAATCAAGCTAATGCCTTCTTTGTTGCATTTTGCCTTTTAATTTCAGGATGGGTTTGTTATCTATGTATGCATGCTTTGGCTGGCTTTTTGTCTCTTTTGTCCATTGTCCAAAGTATATACACCTTCTAATATGACATATTCCACCCCACCGTAAATACCGCTTGCAGACCGTACAGATTCTTGGCCAATATAATTGATGCAAGGACCCCTTGGTTAGAATTTATCAATTTTCCCAATTACTTGTTTAGTCTAATTGTTCGAACTTCCTTGGGCCTCCATCTATGTATGTTTTAAATAAGAATATGGCTCCTCATCTGATCTTCGTATTTATTTTGATGCAATTACATTGGATCCAGCACCTTTTTAATCATGTTGTTATCTCTAAGGAAAGAAATTGAGGTTTCGGATATGTATCGCTTATGGCCCATTGGATTGAGAATCTGATAGTATACATGAAAATTGCTAAGAAGTTGGTTTACATATATTGACCATGTGAAATGTCGATATAACTTAATGTTCCTTAATGAAACTTGCCAGTTAGAGGTCAATCTGTTAGAATTAGACGGAATATGGTGCTGGTTTTTTTAATGTTACATTCAGAGTAGGATAAAGTAACTCAATTAAAATTGCAGTGGAGTTGGATCTGACAAGAGCTCTGGTTTCATATCTCTTCTCCAATTTGCAGGTCATCAGGGTATGCCTACCTTCCTCAGCAAAATGTACCATTTCCTAGTAGCTCTAGCACAGACTGCAGTGGTCCACAGCAATTTACAGTCCATGGTGATCCTGGAAATACGTCTGTCTCACAATTCCCTAGCATTGTTTATGTCCCAGTTCCAGCTCCTGCAGCCACTGGAGACAGGATTCAGGGAGGTCGTGATAACTTATCACAGGCCTATGTGGAAGCTCATAAAATGTTTCTGCAACAGCACATTGAGGTATGGTCGCTGTGGTACACGAATAAATGGTAGTGATCAATGACGGTGCACTTAGCTTTTAGAGTACCTTCTATCGCTGTGCACTGTTCTTCTGGTTATATGCGTTTGAATTATATTGTGCAGGCGCTGCAAAAGCAACTTCAATTGCTACAGGAGACGCAAGTTGAAGTGAACGTGTCTTCAGGTCACCCAGCATCGGGAGATAACAAAGGGAAGGCTGCTGTGAGCTCCTTGTTCCCTGTTTCGGGCTCAGACTCGTCATGCTGAGAGCCAGGACAGTTGAGAAACTGTAGCCTGCTCATAACTGTAAATGTACACCAGTAGAGAGTTTCTTTCCTGTTTTCTTCCTCCCTTTTCTTATAGAGAGAGAGAGAGAGAGAGAGAGAGAGAGAGGATTGTCCCTTTGATTTGGCCGGAAAGTGGCTTAGTGGATGTCACAGAGCTGAGATTTCATGCCGGTCAAAGCTTCCTAAAATCGCCCCTCGTTGAATTATAAATCTTGTGAAGCGAACGGTTCGAAGGAATTACGCATTTGCAAATCATTGAATTTTGAGTGGAGCTGGTAATAATAACACTTATTCCCATCCCTCTCTGGAGTGCCTCTAAGTATTGAGAGATGAATCGAATGTAATGCTAAATGCGGATAAAAAGACTCGGGTTGCGATTGGTTGAGCACTGGGGAAAAAGCAAATGATTCATCTCCTCGAAAGATCTTTGGCTTAAGTGTATTTTGCTTAAATCATATATTCTTATATTTTTTTATGTTCGAAAAGTATGTAGTGTTTGGTCCATGATATTTGGTGAATTTTTTTGCAAAGTAGTTTGAAATTTAAAAAATATAAAGAAAAGAAAAACAAAGGAGAGGAAACTGCATATTACTCTTTCGTTGAAGAGCGGCTCTCTCCCATCCACCATTTCTCTGCAAATCCTCAGTCCAATCACCATTTCTCTACAAACACCTCAGATCTAAAAGGGTTGCTAACCATTTCTCTATAAATCCTCGATGGGTGCTGCCTTTGCCAAGGACGGGTGCTGCTTCTGGGTGCCGTTCCTTGGCCCTTCAATGACGACTAGCCACAAATCGTCACGGCTGCAACTTCTCCCTCTAGGTCCCCCTTGACGGGACCATGACTGAAACAATGAAGCCACTAGCGCTAGGGGTGTGCAAAAGAATCGGGAACCGCCCGGAACCGGTGGTTCCTAAAGGGACCGGTCCAGTTCCCGGTTCCATGGGCGGATCCGCCCGCCCATCCATCCGGACCGGGACCAGGTATTATAATAATAATATATATTAATTTTTATTATAAAAAATAATTTTTTTTAGTTGAAAAAAATTAAAATTTTGAAGCCCCATGTTTATAATTTTTATTGTTCTATTTGAGGCAACCTACCAAGAGAGGTAAAGAAAAAAGCGCGAGAACATTTGCGAAATCTCTAAATAGACCATCTTTTCGATACATGTCCAATGGAGTTTATTTTCTTCGCCCGCTTGTGAGACCGGTTCCATAGATCCACCGGTCCGGTTCCCGGGTGGATCCATGGAACCAACGGGCGGTTCCCGGATCCAATTTTTTGAAACCGGTCCTTAGTGGGCGGTTCCCGGTTCTAGGGTGGGAACCGCCCACCCGGACCATGCACACCCCTAACTAGCGCCACCTTTGCGAAGCTATGGTGCTACTTCTGGCTGCCGCTCCTTAGCTCCTCCAATGATGACTGGGCACTGCACATGGTTACGATTATATGACTCTCTCGCTGAGGTATGTTGACATCATGCAAGCCCTCACGTCAATAACCACGAGCGGAAATTCTATGGTTTTCAATTTGGGGATTCTGATTTTATGAGGGCAAGACCGAAAAATGAAAATTTTAGTGAGGGTTATATAATAAATAAATAAAAATATTCACCAACCTTAAAACTTGTCTTTCAAAAATGCTGAAATTCCAAGATACTTGTCTTCACCTTAGACTTTAAGCTTTGCCAATGCTGACATTTCCCCAAACTGGTCCAAAGAACATTCAACCAACGCATTAAAATTTCCCTCTCCAAAGCCCCCCTAGGAAACTGAACCAAACACAACCTCAATTGGCCACCATCAGTAGTGGGAAGATCGTGGTATTATTTTTATATATAATAAATATCAAAAGGCGATCTCCTGATCAACGAAGCTCTCGTAGCTCAGTTGGTTAGAGCACCCGTTTAGTAAGCGGGAGGTCTTGAGTTCGACTCTCAACGAGAGCAAGAAATCACACCTCATTGTTTTTTTTATTTTATTTTTTCTCCATTTTCTTATTCATTTTAATATTATAAATTCCGCTAAAAGATCTGAATGATTAAAACGAGATTCATGTAACCGTCAGGTTCTTCCTGGCTTCACCTCAACTGCCCTCTCTCTCAAACGAAGTTAAACCAGAGATTCTCTCTCTGGCTCTGGACTGTCCCCACGTTCCATTTCCCCACCACCACCACACACTCTCTCTCTCTCTCTCTCTCTCTCTCTCAATGATCGACTCGGAGGAGGAGCACCAACCATCCTTCCCTCCGCCCAAGACATGAGGAGCTGCTGCTCCTGCCACCACTCCTCCTCCTCCTCCTCCTCTTCCTCCACGACGACGATGATGTTGTTCCTCCCAAAGTTCCATCCCTTGCGCACCAACTCTCCTCCCCACCGCTTCCGCTGCCTCCTCGACCAGCTCTCCCCCACCCTCTCCGTCTCCTCCTCCCTCAGCTCCGTCCTCTCCTCCGGCAACGCCATCGCCGCCGCCGCCAAGGGCTCCGGCTCCCTCCACGGCGCCGTCACCTCCGCCATCACCCACGTCGCCGTCACCGCCGTCGCTATTGCCTCCGGCGCTTGCCTCTCCACCAAGGTCGATTTCCTCTGGCCTAAGCTCGACGATCGACCCGGTAATCCACCCTTCCCCCGATTTTTGCTCGTATCGCGCTTTTGACTTCTCTAACGCTCTTGATCGCCTACTTAGAAATGCTTCTCCACTCCTCTTCTTTCTGCCCCCCCAACCAATTCTGCTCGTGCTCCTTCATATCGACACTCGGCTTCCTTAAAACTGTCATAATCAGTTAGGATTAGTTGTTTAAAGCAGTAATCCGGTGGAATTTGTCTCTCGACCTTACTTAAAACCCCTTTCGACAAGTTTGCAATCTGCTTCACCTTTCCTACTGCAGCAACTTTCACTTCAGTACACCTCCTTGTGTCTATACATTGTAGAGGAGTATTTCGTCCATCACAATTTACGCAGCAGCATGGTGGAATTGTCTTATGTTGTTTCTTTTTGACACCGCGTGAAAAAATAGCCCTTTCCACTTGGCGCAGGTTCTCTTGTGCTGGAAGGAGTTGACGTAACGGGCTGTCCTGTTTTCAACGATGCCAAGGTTTCCATTAATTACATCACCACTCACCGATAGTGACTTGCATTCGCACCTGCACACACTAAAACTACTCCCCTGTCAAGACAGGTGCGAAAGGCTATTGCATTTGCCAAAAGAGCTCATCATGGGCAGCTTAGGAAAACCGGAGATCCGTATTTGACTCATTGTATCCACACTGGGAGAATCTTAGCTATGCTGGTTCCTTCTAATGGCAAACGAGTATGTGAACCTTCTGTCACATATCAGTGTGGCATTCAGAATACTTATTGTACCATGATATTTTGTCTTCCACTGGTTCTTCAATCTGCTTTTCATGCTTTCTGCAGGCTGTTGACACCATTGTGGCTGGGATTCTCCATGATGTGGTTGATGATACCTGTGAGAGTCTGCATAGTGTTGAGCAAGAGTTTGGCGACGATGTCTCCAAGTTGGTTGCCGGTGTTTCCCGATTAAGTTTTATAAATCAGGTACTAAACTTAGGGTGATTGTTGACACAATTATTTGTTGGAATAGGCAGTCTTGTTTTAGATGATTTAGCTTTTCGCATATCATGAAGATTCTGTTCTTTGTTTTGCCTTGGGGGAACTGGAAACCTTACTTTCTCCCTAAAATGCTCAAACCCATTTCTGTCAGTAACTTTAGAATAGTCCATTCATTTCTCTTATTCTCCAGAGGCAGAAATTTAGGCATGGATAAACAGTAGAATTTATATTGAATAATGGGCTATAAAGGAGAATTGCTAAAAGTTGAACTGGACTCCCCTTCTTGAAGAAGTATGTTTTTTTGGCGCATTCCTTTTTGTTTTATGTGCCGTTTCTTTTCCCTTTAGGATACTGTACAATCTCCCACGCTGTAACTCTTTTATGTAGACCTCTTCACTGACACATATGTGAATCAGTGTCATTGCTATTCCACCATTCTTGAGCATACCTGTCCAAGTTGATGAAGTCTTACACCCTCTCTAGATTGTTATTGGGCTTTGTTTACCCTTCATTCAGATCATTGTAGATCCTAACTAATGAAAAAGGATGTGTCAACTTGAAAATAGACGTCCAGCTTAACTATTTCTTGATTAGTTTATGTACTCCTGATTCATTGAATAATCTAGTAAAATTGAATGTTAAAGGGACTTTAGATAATGTGAGCCAGACATTTGCAAGTCTTTGAAGTATGGTGATCACCACAAACTAATCTTGAACAGTTGTCAGATCTACCTCAATTGCTATCTACTTTACATGTCAAAGGTCCTATATAACATCTTATCTCTTTATAGAAGTACTAAAATCTAAATTCTTCTATATATTCGATCATAGTTCTGGTAAGTTTGGCAATTGCCATCAGGTGTTTGCACCTGCACCCCTTATTTCTCTACACTATGAAATTAATGTGCTCCTTCTTCACCTTTTGCTTGCTTCATTATGCTTTTCTTGCAGCTTCTAAGGAGACACCGCCGAGTAAATGTAAATCAGGGTAGCTTTGGTGAGGAAGAGGTATGGAACTTAGCTATCTGGTCTAGAAAGTTATTGAATTATGCTTAGCAGTTGGGAGTTTATGACGTATCATAAAGAGTAGTCAAAGATGATTTGCAGATTCATACCATGCTTTTTAGCTTTATCTTTCCTAAGTGTTTACCTATATTAACAGCAAGCAACTTTACATGGTGGTGCATGATTTGTTCTTTAAAGTGGCAGCATTACCTTTGAAATTATGATCTAAAGATTACTTAGTAGCGGTTTCTAGTCCTTCTGAAGTTCTTATTGCTCTTCCAGGCGAATAATTTACGAGTTATGCTCCTAGGGATGGTTGATGATCCACGAGTTGTGCTTGTCAAGCTTGCAGATCGTCTTCACAACATGAGAACCATGTATTGACTCACTCTTTTTTCATTTTCTACTTTTAATCGCCAGCCGTCTTGCTTTTCTTCTGAGCTCTCCTATTGTTATCCATCTGCTTAAACATCATTGCCTTTTCCTTTAAGAAATAGCTTTCGACTTTTATTTCCACCTTTTGTGGAGATCTGAGGAAGTTACAGAACTGAATGCACTCTCAAAATCTGATGATGAAAGATTTTTTCCAATACTATGATTATTATGTTGGTGCATACTGCTTGGCTGTGCTGGTAGATGATAATCTTCCTGTGCAGTTATGCTCTTCCATTGCCAAAGGCTCGAGCTGTTGCACATGAGACCCTGGTAATTTGGTGCTCACTTGCTTCGAGATTGGGTTTGTGGGCAATGAAAGCTGAGCTGGAAGATCTGTGCTTTGCAGTTCTCCAGGTCTGCTCATAATTGCTTTGGTTCTTGAGAAAACTTACGACTTGTATATATTTAGTAGACCAACAATGAGATTGCCGAATTGAAGATGACTCTTCCTTTTCCTACTGGCTATTTCTAGGGATATAATACTCATGATACCTTGGGACGAATTAAACAAATAACCACTTAAAATGAAGGTTAGACTTGTGATTAAAGAAGGCCGTCTATTCTGCTACAGTCAATGCTGGATAAGATAAGTTGGACATAAGTCATGTAGGCACAAGAGGTGGTCCTGTTGTCAGAATATAGAATGTTTACGTGTTAATTGACCATCTCATAGAGAATTTAAAACCTCAAAGGAAATTGTTGCACAATGAGGTACGGTGGGGAGATGTGTTCTTTGTTTATGGATGTGCAATCCATGTTTTCATGTATTCTGTCAATGCATAAGCTGCTGAAACACTCGACCTTTGGTCAACTTTACATTCTGGTAACACAGTGATTCTAGTGATGAGTTCCATATTTGTTTATTAATGATAAAACGTACGGCCATTAACCATACTAGAGCATATGATTTAATAGTGTCAGTGCGATCTTGTTTCCTGTTATTTTCCTTCAAATCTACCATAATATATCAGTTACATTCACATTCTACAGCCACAAGTATTCCGGAAGATGCGTGCTGATCTTGCTTCCATGTGGAGCCCAAGCAATAAAGCAGGAAATTCAAGAAGAAATTTGGCAAAAACTAGCTTCCTGCACTGTGATGAGGAAATTTCATGTTCCAATGATGAAGATCCAGTCAATATGAGGGAGAACACGAAAAGCATGAAGGTAGAGAAAACTTGTTGCTTATTTTCATTTTTTTCATTTTTTTCATTTTTTGACTGCCTCTTTCATGTTATATAAGCTTCCTGGTGTGGAAATACTTGTCATCTTTGCTATATTGAACACATATGTGAAAATCCTGGTGTGGATACTTGTCATCTTTGCTATATTGAACACGTGGTTGCAATTACCTGCCAATAGTCATCAACTAAATTCCCATTTGCATACGTGGTACACCTCATTGATGGATCGGCCCTTTTAAACTGATTGACCACTTTTCTTCTCTAGAACAAGATGCATTCTCTATAAGCTGCTTCACTTTATTCATTCAGAATCATATTGCCTGTTGCAGGAAATGAGTTTCATGACAATAAAGGGGGGACATATTTGTTGGAAACCATTCTAGTATGGGCATGGTGGAGTGCTTTCTTAAAGTAAAATCAATCAAATGATGCTTTTCTTTACAATTCAGGCTGTGACATTGGTTAATGCCAGGATCCTCATGATCCAGCATAGTATCCAGGCAAAAGGGTTTCGAGATCCCTCATGAGCCTGCAAATAGAATTGATCTTCTCCCTCAGTTTAGGTTGATCAAGCTAGTTGCATGAGGGAGAGTGTTGAAGGGGGAACAACTAAACTAGTATGAATCTATAAACTTGAGCTGTTAAATGAGGTTGTGGATTGCATGTTATTTAGCTTGACAGTAAGTCATGACAGCAATGTCTAAGAGAACTAGTATTACTTGCAATAGAAGATTGAAGCTCTTGTCTAAGTTACGACCATAGGAAGTTCAGAAAAGTTTCATGTGTCTCAATGACTTGCTTCAGTGATGAATATGTATGAAAGACAGCAGAAGAGGGCCTGTTGGTTTTGACTCTCATCTTTAGAAAAATATGGCGGTACAAGATTTTGAAGTGTTCTTCAGAATGGACTCTTTGTGCTCTTCTAATTTCTCTATTAGATAGTATGGTCATAGTTGTCAACATGGAGTGTAGTTATTTTTCCATCCATAAGGAACAATGAGAGTTAATCGCACTGAGTAGTTTGATGGAGTCATTTACTTTGCTGGAAGTTTGAAAGAATGGAAGTATGAAAAGGTCAGAAAGAAAGAGTGTTTCCCCTATTTGCTTCATCTGTCTGTTGTTTAACTACAGGATCTTCTGGAAGCTGTAGTGCCTTTTGATGTCTTATTAGACCGGAGGAAGAGAAGCAAGTTTATCAGTGATATTGGAAAAGATTCGGGGAAGGTCACAAAGCCTAAGGTTGTGAAAGATGCTGGAATTGCTTTGGCTTCTATGCTTGTATGTGAGGAAGCTCTTGAGCGCGAGTTGTTTATCTCAACTTCGTATGTCTACTTACTTCTCATTGTTTCCTGTATTGTCCATCTTTCCTATGTGGAATTGGAGGCCATATTTTACCATCAAAACCATACATGAAAGATCTTTAGCTCTTACTTTTCCCTGTTTTTCGTCAATGCTTGCAGGTATGTTCCTGGAATGGAAGTAACATTATCTAGCCGACTAAAAAGTCTGTACAGTGTTTACAGCAAGGTATAATGGAGTTTGTAGTGGATTGCACTTTGCAGAAAGGGCTCAGTTTTTTGTATTCTTAATGAAGTTTAATCATGGTCTTGTGGCAACAATACAGAAGAACTCACACAAGACAAAGTTTGACAATCGAGTACGAATGTTTACATTTTGATTGGGATTACTTCACCATTAACTGACTCAAAAAGTTTTTGTGAGATAAATTGCAATGCAAGAGAATGGAAACTCAGATAATTTTAGTTTTTTGAATGACAAAGTGCTCTAGGGTCTGCCTTTGGGCTACTCGCTGGTACAGGCAATAAGTTTAAAGTGTTAGAGATGGAAATTAATCGCGTATTTTATCTATTGTGCTGTTCAATTCTTTTTATTTATATTCATGCATTTATTCTCTTCTATTTCTCTAGATGAAAAGGAAGGACATAAGCATTAATAAAGTATATGATGCCCGTGCATTGCGGGTAGTTGTGGGAGACAAGAATGGAAGCCTACATGGACCTGCAGTTCAATGTTGTTACAGTCTTCTTAATATTGTGCACAGGTCAATATATTGAATCTTTCATCCTCCTTTTCCCTTTCCCACTAAGCAAGACAAATAAGTTAACGGGTTCTGTCTTTTATATGATCTTAAGAGGTTTATCATGTTGGATAAGTATACATTCTCAGAGAAACTGCATTGCTGCTGACGGAGGCTTACACTTTCTTGGTGCCCATTGCAGACTCTGGACCCCCATTGATGGTGAATTTGATGACTACATTGTTAATCCAAAGGCTAGTGGTTATCAGGTTAGACTTCTACCTGACTTGAGCATGCGATGATGGTTATTTACCCTGCTCTTATTGACTACTTGGAATTAGAAGTACAGTTATTGCTAAGTTCTGGAAATTATGTTTTCCCTCTAGATGAGTATAGTCTTGTAGTGCCTTCTGAGGAACAGAGTAGAACTATCCACCAATGACTAGGCCAATTTCTGGGACTTGACTGCAAATCTATCTACTTCCTCATTAGTTATTTATTTGATGTGTTCTGGATCAGAGCTTTATCTCTCTAGAGTATCTCTATGGCTCAACAGTGAACATTCTGTTACTGCTTTTACACGGTTCTGTTGTCCTGGGAGTCTAAATATTGTTTTCTCTGTCTTACATGATGCAACTCTTTCAATGGCAGTCTTTGCATACTGCTGTACTAGGTCCTGATAGTTCACCTTTGGAAGTTCAAATAAGAACACAGGTAAAGGATGCTAAATGTGCTGCTTTTGTTTTGATGTTTCTGTCATCCTATATGACCCCCCTCAATGTTTTCAGAGGATGCATGAGTATGCTGAACATGGGCTTGCTGCACATTGGCTTTATAAGGAATCTGGCAACTGGGTACCATCAGCAAGCAACATGGGTGAGTCAGAGTCCTCTCTCTCCAAAGATTTGGAGGATTCAGAGTCAGGGGAAGGTGATCTTTTCCAGAAGTACGGTTCCCTGAAAGCTGGGCATCCAGTTCTTAGGGTTGAGGGAAGTCACTTGCTTGCTGCTGTTATAATTAGGTATACCTTGTTCAGCTTAGTATATACAATGCAAATCTGCATATTCCACATATTCTCTTTATTCTTCTTGCTTCTGCACTCTCAGTGTGGATAAGGGTGGAAGAGAATTACTTGTTGCTGTGAGCTTTGGACTGGCTGCTTCTGAAGCAGTTGCTGACAGAAGATCTTCATTCCAGACAAAGCGATGGGAAGCGTATGCAAATTTATACAAGAAGGTTCAGTTGCCAGGACTCAAGGAATTTTTTTACGTTATTTGGCAATTCTCAGAGTTTGCGAATAGCTACACAAACAGCAAACGTTTCAAAGATATGATTACACTTCAGACTTTATATATAGAGTGCCAGGGGTCTGAGTAATTAAATTGTTCTGAGTTTTGGCCTATAGCAATTTCGAAGTTTGTCAATGACTTCAGGATCAGTAAAAACTTTTACAAACAAATAGTTATTCTGGTGCCTTCTCTAGCATATTGGATTGTGTGAATGGAAGACCATATCTCCTTTGCTGGGTTTTCCTGGTGCTTATATATCAGCATTAAAATGCATTCACCGTTAAAAAGAATGTGTGTATTGTGATCAGGATTAGTCTGAATCTTTCTATTTTGAATCTTGATCTAAAAAGCAAGTACCAATTTTAGAATCGGGATTTATGTGCTTAAGCAATTGATAGTCTTCTGTTCGAATTGCCAACGCGAAAAGCCTTCGTAATAAGGTAGCCCCTTGTTAGGGAGTTCTGATCAATTTTCATCTCAATATCACTATGAAAGTGTCTGAATTTAGGGCTGCAATTTTTGCCTTCTAGGTTTCTGATGAGTGGTGGTGTCAGCCAGGACATGGGGATTGGTGCACCTGCCTTGAAAAGTATACACTTTGCCGAGATGGAATGTACCACAAGGTATGTTACTGCCTCACTGCCTTTATTTTTGAGGAGTTCATGGATGGCTTTAGTACCGAATTGCCAATCTTCACACCAACCTCGTGACTAGGTGTTGTTCTTTTTCTGCTTCCTCTCTCACTTTCTCTTGAGGATAATAATATCAACTATTCATCCTCTGGACTCATTTTCCTGGCTGAAATCATGCAAAATGGCCTTGTGTCCTTGAACACATCAACTCTTGTTGCAGTCAATTCTGTATCATTTCCTTTTTCCATTTCCTGTCAATGGTACCACATAATTGTTGCAAACACTTTCGGTTGGGTACATCTCAAACCCCTGTTTTCATGTGTATGTTCTACCGTGCTTCTGTTTCAGTCAGCATCAGAGATACTGCGTCATGTTATCAGTCAAAGCATTTAATTTTTGGCAAATGTCGGGTTAAATTTTCATTGACCTGTGGCAACATGTGAACATGGTTCTTGTGCTATGCAGGAAGACCAATTCCAGCGGCTTCTTCCAACTTTTATCCAGATTATTGAGTTGACAGAGCAAGAAGAATCCGAATATTGGACTGTCATGTCCGCTGTTCTTGAAGGAAAACAGATCGACTCTGTTACATCTAGGCCAACCTTAGCCTCCATAAGCTCAAATTCCATTGAGGGCGGTATTAATAACAAGGTTTGTGTCCTCACCTACGACATACATTATGGTTTCTGCTTTTAAGGTTTCAGTAATCATTTTCTGTCATGGCATTTTGATTTCACTCGGACATATGTGTGGTCTTTGAACATCATGAGTGTGCAAGAATTTCAAGATTAAGGTCTAATCAATGTGGAATAATTTCTAGGTGCATCTATTGAGGACAATGCTTCAGTGGGAAGAGGAGTTACGCTGTGAGGCAATTGCTAGCCAGAGCAAGCTTGGTGGAAAATCATGTGGCAATCCCAATTCAGTTGCACTTGGTGAGGTGGTGATCGTATGCTGGCCACATGGGAGATCATGAGGTTAAGTAGTGGGAGTACAGCTGCAGATGCGGCAAGGAGAGTAGGGCTTGAAGGGAAATTGGTGTCGGTGAATGGCCAACTCGTCTTGCCTGGTACCGAGCTCAAAGATGGAGATGTGGTTGAAGTCAGACTCTAAACGAGCCATTACGAGGTAAATTCAGATTTGCCTAATAGTAGCAAGTGTATAAAGAGCAGGGAATAGAATGAATAGGGTGAAGTCAATAAGGCTAGGGCACTTGTAGTCGTAATCGATTTGTATAGGGCTTCTAGTTCAATTGAAACATGCCCAATCATCACAGTCCGGGCATCGAACGAGGATCATGTCACTGAGGCGTGACTCTGGGAGAGATTCATCTGTCCTTACAAACGCAGCCATTCAAAAGTGTACATAATCTGATATCACAGATCAGTAATACAAACAGAGATGGGTATCCAGATTTTTAACAGAGTGGCAGCTTTACAACCAATTTTTTTAACATCTGAGCCTCTCCAGTGTCCAACTCTGTGATCCATCGTCAGCTCGCGGACGTTGCCCAAGTTTGATAAAAATAAAAAAAAAAAATAAAAAACCGAGGGGAAGGGCGAGTATGTTTCGAATTTCAACACTAAGGGCTGATTCTAATGTGATGAGGATGCCTTGTTTGTTGGAGTTAGCTGTTGAATGAGTCAACGTAAGTGTTATTATTTGTTCTCGTGTAATTACTAATTTTGTTTAGGTAAAATTAATTTTCTCTCCACCTCCACGTTTCTGCTAAAGAAAGAGAGAAAATGGGTAAACTCAAGTGGGCACGTGTTTTATGCACCGAACAGTTTTCTTTTTTTTTCTTTTCTTTTTCCGGTGAAGCTTTTCTTTTTCCGGTGAAGCTTTTCTTTTTCCTTAAATTTCTCTGCCCGCCAAGAAAGACTTTTTTTCCGGACACGATTTTGAGATTTTAAAATATGATGTGAACCATTCCCTGTTAAAAGTTTATGTGGGATATCTCATCCATATGCTTAAAATTTAAAAGCCTTTGTACTTGCACTTTGTTTCATTGACATGGCTAGCTCTAGGTTTTCTCATCCTTTGGAAAACCTTCCCTCATCAATTCCATCGGATTTTATCGCATCAATTGGAACTACCTACTTTAAATGTAAAAAACCAACTTTGGGATGATTGCATAGAAATTTTTAAGCAAAAAAAAAGCATAAAAGAGGTTTCTTTTAAAAGAAATGAATAAATAAATAAATAAAAACCAAAAGTGGGAGTGGATGAAGATTTAGAGGGTGGGGTTTCAATGCGACGCGCTCAGGCCCGGTCAAGAAAATGCTACTAACCTTATCGATTCAAAATGTAATAAGATTTTTAGTAAGAATTACAAAAAAGAAAGAAAAACAAAAATATTATTTTTAGAATCTGTTGAATATATATATATTTTCATTTTTAAGTAAATACGGAGGAAAAAGGGTTGGCGAGAGAGGCTGCCTGAAACGGGGCCCCCCACCCGACCCGAGGCAAGATACGAAAGAAGGAAAAAGGAAAAAGGAAAAAGAAAAAAAAGAAAAGGAAAGAAAGATAATGTGGGGGAGTGGGTTTTATGTCAGAAAAGTGGAGAATTGAAGGCGATAAGCGGGTGCGCTTATCAGCGCACATCGAGACAGCTACCGCGCACTACACGAGACAGTGACCAGTTGCTCCCACATCTTACCCTAATTTTTGTTTCCCTTTATAAATTTTATTATAAAAAAAAAAAAAAGTACGATTAATAAATGCGTCCGACTCTCTCTCTCTCTCTCTCTCTAAGTTTTTCAAAAATAAAAAATAATTAAAAAGGATGAAGGAAAGTGAGAGACCATATGTGTGTCTATATGTATGACCTTACTTACAAAAGTGGGGACTAGAGGTGTACGAGGTGGAGTGACGTGGCGAAACGGGAATCAAACTTTTCTCGAGGAATGGACAGATATAACCCTGGAGGGTCTCTCTCTCTCTCTCTCTCTCTCTCTCTCTCGTCCCTGCTGTTTTAGCATTAGCTGTGGGGGCCACTCATCCGTACTACACTTCCTTTTTCCCGATAGATCTTCTTTCCCACCCTCTCTCCCTCTCCCTCTCCCTCTCCCTCCCCCAGTCAAATATGGAATTTGAAGGGTGGGTCCCTCCCTCCCTCCCTTTCCAAATCCCGACTTCCGATGCTCCTTAAAAGGATCAAAACAATAATAATGCAGCCACCCTGAAATATTCATATTACGTTACACCCCCAATAAATATCACACGCTTTTTATATCCCACTTCATTTTTTTATTTTTTATTTTATTTTTTTGTCATTTTATAGCGGTGAACTCTCTCCATGTTCAGGATACCTTTTTGCCTAACGGAACCTCTGAATTCAGGCCTTCTGTTATGTTCAGAATTCGTAGACGACAGAAACGACATCAATCCAACCATAACCCGATTCTAACTTCGTTACATAAACGATAAACACGCGATATAAGAAATATCATTTTTCAGGCTTTCTTTTCTTTTTAGCCAATATGCTTTTATGGCTAATAATCTATCTACTGAATTATGAACCTCCTTTCTCGGTAGACTTGTATCTTTTCTTATTTTTTGTTTAATCTAAATTTTATCCTAGACCCGTTCTTATTCTTTTCCTCAAATCAAAACCCTCGAAACCTTCTGCGCATATAAATGTTGATGCGTAACTTCGTATTGTTTATGATTTAGTGAAATTTGAATAGTATTTCGAATTTGGTGGGGAAAAAAAACTACCTCTTGCCTTTTGCTTAAGTATATTGCTTAAGTATAAACTAACATGATTCGGGAAAATATTAACTCATAGAGAGAGATATTTTCATTTTCTTTTACATACAACCCCTAAATTATAAATCAATGGTACATCAGTTGGGTAAGGACCTGATGCTTCTAGGTGAATGAAGGACATGTGTTTTTTTTATTTTCAAACGATATTTTCATCTCATGTCAAAGGGAGGTACATAATTTCAAAACGAAACCAACCCTAGAGCATTACATTCCTATGCAAATTTGAAAAATAAATCAAGTTGATATAGTTTGCAAAGACTTGCTTATTCCATAAAAATGGATTTGTCATATTATCACGATTCGTAGCCGATCACTAAAACTTGCATCTCATTAGTGATGATTATAGGTTGAAATTTCCCTCACTAGTAGCTATGGTTTTACTAAAAGGTAGTGCGCACTAGTTCAATGTCTTGACATATAGAGACAATAGCAATAATATGTCAAAAAAGCACAAATAATATCTTATAAATCCCAAATCTATATCTAAATCAAAAAGAGAGAGCACCTAAGTATAAATCCAACTTTAAAACAAGAGAGAAAAGCTACAGAATAGATTTTGGTCGATCACAAAAACACTTTCAAATAAGCTCACCACTAGGAGTTTCGAAAACTTGTAGAGCACTCGACTTTTTGAAGTGAGTGAGTAGAAATGAAGAGAGCAAACTCTTCCAAGGTACTCGTTCTTCCATCTTTAGAGCTCATGGTGACAAAACTCTCAACTTTTTTAGAAGAGTTGACAATGATGCCCACAAAATCATTGAAAGAAATCTCAAAGGTGAAGGGTTACGAAGAGAGAGAGAGAGGCCTTGAGGAACAATATTTAGAGAATGGGTCAAGGGTAGGCAATGAACATTGGCCAGTTGCCCTACATAACATAATTGATGCTGATGTAGATAATTTTCACAATTTTTTTTTAATTCTTAAATTTTAGACATACATATATATTTTTCTTTTTTTTCATCGTGGCCTCCCTTTGGCTAGGGTTGTAACTGTCACTCGAATTGTGGGTGAGATAGCCTCTGTCTAGATCTCAACCTTGCCATTGTCCACAACTTGTGAGGGCTACAACCCTAGCATGCGAGATAGGCACAATTAAGAAAATTTAAAACTTATTCACGTCGACATTAATTATGTTAAAACGGTTGGTGTCTATATTAATAATTTTTGTTATTAAAACTAGTTAAAAAGAACACAATAAAAATGATTGAAAAAATTTAGAATTAAAATAATAAAATTGAAAGATTTAGTATTGAATTTACTTTGCAGTTTTTTATGAGTAATCTTAATGTGAAAATGACGGGAGTCGAGTTGGCAATGGCGCAAGGGTAAAGGTCAAAGTCAATAATGGAGGAGCAATGGCTACTGTTACTACATACCAAATTTAAAAAAAAAAAAAAAAAAAAAAATGCCCGGAGAAGGTTTGAATATAACAAATGAAAGTAGGGGGGGGAGGGGAGAGGGCCCACAAAGTGTTGGAACTGACTCCTGACCTAAAATGATTTTTTATTTTTTATTTTATTTTATTTTTCCTGTCCACAGAAAGGGAAGGTAAAGTATCGCTCCCCCTACCGGCATCCAATCAGAAGAACGTGCGCCGAGGACCCCACCCTCAAATTTCTTAAATATGATTTATTAATGAATTTATTTATTTTGGTCAGCCAAGGAAGGCGAGATAGGGAGAGTGACGCGTCACTCCGTCCTTTTCTCCCTTTGACATCCTCTCTCTCTCTCTCTCTCTTTTCTCTTAGTTTATTATATATAGAAAAAGAAAATTGGAAAGATTTTGGGGGGGGATTCTGTTCTCGGGAGATGGTAGGGAGAGGACAACTCCGATTTCATTCAAATGAAGAGCAGAGCTTCGGATCCCAAACACATTTTACTCCAAAGGCTTTCCCATTTGGAAATTGAATCCTCTTTCGATCAATTTCTCGATCTAGAACTGCGTGAAATTTTTTATCTTCTTTTAGAAGATCCTAATTACATACATGTTCTTTTCTTTTTATAATCAATCAATGTGCGGTCATTTTATATTCGCGATTAAGAGGGTGTTTCTTTCTTGAAACTTGAATTAAGATAGGGTTTATCAAAAAAAAAAAAAAATTTAATAAGTGGTTTTATGAGCAGAGAAATACATGCATCATTATTGAATGGCGTTACAAATGCTAGATAGTTATTATGTAACGACCAAATACTTATAAAATGATGATGGGGGATTTTAGGTTTAGCCATGTGAGAAAAAAGAAGAAAGAAAAGGGGGGATTGGATATTAAGGTTAAAAATGAGGATGGGATGGAATGAGGTGAGATGGTTGATGATAAGGGTGAGATAATATTGGAAGAAATTAAACAACTCTCGACCGCTAAAAAGAAAAAAAGTCAAAAAGGAAGGAGAAAAAACAGAAGAAGAAGAAGAAGAAGACGAGTAAAAGCTGGGGACCCCATTTTTCTTTTATTATTAAAATACGAAAGTGGAGTTGCAACTCTTGGGGCTGGGAACAGTGCGGGGTTTGTCGGCGTGCGTGGAGCGGAGAGAGAGAGAGAGAGAGAGAGAGAGATGCATGAACAGTCGGACAGTGTGGAGCCGCAGCCTATCATTCCCCGTCCCAACATTTATTTTATCATTCTTTTAATTCCTCTCTCTCTCTCTTCATTTCTTTAAACGCTAAAATCAGGTAGACAGAGAGAGAGAGAGAGTACGGTCGGCCAATGGGCTATTTTGAAAGAGAGAGACACACATCAATGTACATACATATACATATATATGTACAGATAGAGATAGAGATAGAGATAGAGATGTAAAGAGAGAGAGAATCGGCGGAGCGACGACAGCAGCAGAGTCCACAGAAGAGCAGCCCAACCTCTGCATTGTGCTGAAACTTAAGAGAGAGAGAGAGAGAGAGAGGTATACATGGAGGGGAGGGGAGGGGAGGGAGAAAGAGGAAAGCAGGAAAGGTAAATCCAAGTGAAGGAAAGAGTCCCCCCCAATTTATGTTTATATAATATAATGTGATATAATATAAAAGGACATAAAAGCGATGGGTTGTTGCAGACTTAGCTCTCCAAAAAAAAAAAAAAAAAAAAAAGAAGAAGGAAAGAAAGAAAGAAAGTCACTGAGGGAGGGAGAGAGAGAGAAAAAAAAAAAAAAAAAAAAAAAGAAGAAGGAAAGAAAGAAAGAAAGCCACTGAGAGAGAGGGGGAGAGAGAGAGAGAGAGAGAGAGAGAGGGAGGGATACAAAAGAGAAAAGGAGAGGCAATATTGGTTTCCAGTCCCACCCAGTCCACCAGCCCAGAAAACCCTAACCCTAGATTCTCCTCCTTCCTTCCTTCTCCTCTTCCTCTTCCTCTTCCTCACCCGTCGAGGCTTCGCATTCTGCTACACCGCTTTGCTTCCAATGAACCCCTGACTCGTCTCATCACTTTTGTACGTACCTCTTCCCCTTCCATTTCAAAACCCCACCCCCATTCTTCTTCTTTTTTCCCGTGTTTTGTCTGTCTGTCTGTCTGTCTGTGTGCTTGATGTCTCTAGACTCCCCCCCCTCTCCTTCTCTCGACCCCTGTTTCGAATGCGTGATGACTTATCGAGAGAGCTTCTCTGATCCTCTCTCTTTTTGCCCTCCCCCCTTTTGGCTGCTTATTCATTTATTTTCTTTCGTGGGTTAAGGGGGGATGGAGGGTCAACATTATAAAAAAAAAAAAAAAATGAATCTTTTTTTTTTTTTTTTTGCGTGTTTCTGGGTTCTTAGCTTTTGTTTGCTATTTGTACACTTCTTAGTCCTCTCCGTGCCCTCCTTTTTAATCCGTGTGATTCCTGCTTCAAATGCATTCCTTTATGCTTTACACTGATTTCCTAGTGCTAAATGCCGAATCCATGAGGTCATAATTAAATGCTAATCGCTCGTTTAAGGATTGGGTGGAGGCCCATTTGTTTGACCGGAACAGAATTATTATGACTGGCTAGTGTTTTCTTCTTCTTTTTTTCTCTGTTTGTTGGCCGCGATCTCACTGGAGTTTTCTCCCTCTGTTTTTTTTTTTTTTTTTTTTTTTTTGAAGATGCTTTTTGCTGGCCTGGCTTGAATCATTTGGTTGCTTTTCCACGACATCGGATCTTTTGCGCTGGAGCGATTAGGAGTACCCGGGACAATGTCGTCCTTGAGTAGGGAATTGGTGTTTTTAATTCTGCAATTCCTGGATGAGGAGAAGTTCAAGGAAACTGTCCATAAGTAAGTTCCTTCGAATTTTTCTAGCTGCTTCTTCGTTTGACCACCCTGCTTCGGTGCTTATAGTTATACCGGAATTAAAAATAACCAAATTTGAGTTTACTACCTTTTTTTCCTTCTTTTTAATCATCTGGTGCTCAGTGAAGGGCTCTATTGAGCTTTGCTGTTCCTTTAATTTATTCCACTCCATTCTTGTTTCTAAGGTGGAGTTGTGCTCCTCTTACTTCTTAAGATAGGCCTATAGTTTTCGCCACTGTCAACAATTCTAACAGGGGTCCACTGAACCGATGCGATGTTTGTGTTATATCACAGTTTAGGTCTTTGCGTTTAATACATTTATGACTTTGCGAGTTCTCAGGCTAGAGCAAGAGTCCGGATTTTTCTTTAACATGAAGCACTTTGAAGACCAAGTCCAGGCTGGTGAGTGGGATGAAGTTGAACGCTATCTATCCGGGTTTACAAAGGTTGAAGACAACCGTTACTCCATGAAGATTTTCTTTGAAATAAGAAAACAAAAATATTTGGAAGCTCTTGATAGGCAAGTCTTCTAATTTATGTACGATTCTCATCTTTTGAATCAATGCATCCTTCTATGATTCACCTTGATCTAATTGTCCCATTCTGCATATCAGGCAGGATCGAGCCAAGGCTGTTGAGATTCTTGTCAAGGACCTAAAGGTTTTTTCTTCTTTTAATGAAGATTTGTTCAAGGAGATCACTCAGTTGCTTACTTTAGATAACTTCAGGTGGACCCTTGTTTTTTTTTTTTCCCCCACTTTTACTGCTATCCTTATTTTTTCCGTACGCTTGCTCGACTGATTCATTCTGCTGACGGTGCTCTTTGACAGGCAAAATGAGCAGCTGTCAAAGTATGGAGACACCAAATCAGCTCGGAATATTATGCTTATAGAACTTAAAAAGCTTATAGAGGCAAATCCTCTTTTTCGTGACAAACTTACTTTTCCCGCCTTCAAAAGTTCAAGGCTGAGGACCCTGATAAATCAGAGGTTGTTTCACATCTCGTTTATTCAATTGTTTTTTTTTTTTCCATTTGAAATTCAGTACATAATAATTCAGTTAGCATGGCAGATGTTATATTCTCCTTTCTTCCTTTTCAATTCTGTTGCTTGAGTGGTTTTTTGGTTGGAAAATACAATGCATCGTGCAGATGAGTTTCACCTTGTCCTCTTTTATGAGAATTGTTCCTCAAGTGGTCTTCGTTTCCTTTCAGTTTAAACTGGCAACATCAACTTTGCAAGAATCCTCGTCCAAATCCTGACATCAAAACTCTTTTTACTGATCATTCATGTACTCCTACTACAAATGGTGCTAGACCTCCTCCTCCTACCAATAGCCCTCTGGCGGGACCAATTCCCAAAGCTGGAGCTTTTCCACCCATAGGTGCTCATAGTGTAAGTACCCTATAATATCTTAAATATGAGAGAAAAGCTTTTGTAAATCTGTACCAAGTCGCGTGCTTTTGTTGAGCAGCCATTTCAGCCTGTTGTCTCCCCATCTTCTGGTGCTATAGCTGGGTGGATGTCAGGTGCTAATCCTTCCATACCTCATCATACGGTAGCAGCTGTTCCCCCTGGTCTTGTGCAGCCTTCTGGTGCAGGTGAGGCTTTCTGTTGGCAAGGAAATTGTTTAATCTGTGGCTGTCTGTCATGTTGGTATTCATGCAATTAGTTTTTGTTCATTGGGTGAAGCTGCATTCTTAAAACACCCAAGAACTCCCACTGGTGTGACCGGTATGGATTATCAGTCAGCAGAATCAGAGCACTTGATGAAGCGCATCAGGACGGGCCAGTCGGATGAGGTGTGTATGATGAGTTGGACAGACACCCTTTTTTTCCCTCTATGAAAGTTATTTGGGATTTGGTATTGCTCACGTTACTATTGTGATTGTGTTTTCCCGTCTGTTTGAGAAAGCATATTTTACCCAACTGTTCTTTTTACAGGCATCCTTTTCAGGGGTGACACATACTCCAAATGTTTACTCACAAGACGACCTCCCCAAAGCTCTTGTGCGGACCCTCAACCAAGGATCTAGTGTCATGAGCATGGATTTCCATCCGCAGCACCAAAATATACTTCTAGGTTTGTTCTCAAAAAACCTTTGCTGTTTATCTCTTGTTTTTTTATTTATTTTGAATTTGAGAAATTGCCTGCTTGAGCTTATAAAATTCTTGAGTTGACTGTAGTTGGGACAAATGTCGGCGATATCAGCCTTTGGGAAGTCGGGACACGGGAAAGGTTGGCCCATAAGCCGTTCAAGGTTTGGGATCTGGCAGCTTCGCAGCCTTTGCAGGTACTTTATTCATATCTTTTTTGCACAGGATGCTGTTTTATTGCTCATATGGAATACTGAGAATAGAAATAAAGATCGACTTACTCATTTGACTTGGAACCTATTATGCTTCCAGGCAGCATTGTTGAATGATGCTGTAATAGCAGTGAACAGATGTGTTTGGGGGCCAGATGGAATGATTCTAGGTATGCAAACTCGCATGGTCCTCTTCTGTGGATTGCCTTGATTGGCCTTCTTTCTTATTTTGCGGTTTCATTTTAAAGATTACTCATGCCATGCTTCTATTTACTACGTTATAGGCGTTGCGTTTTCCAAGCATATTGTTCAGATATACACTTACAATTCAACTGGAGAACTGAGACAACACTTGGAAGTAAGTTCTACGACCCGAATGTTATGTTCATTATAAGCAAGGGAGTAGTAAGTAGTTAACGGTGACCTATCCTGTGACTTAGATTGATGCTCACACTGGTGGTGTAAATGACATTGCATTTGCTCATCCCAACAAGCAGTTGTGCATTGTGACCTGCGGTGATGATAAGACAATTAAGGTATTTCCTTGACAGTGATGCTGGTTTGTTTGAGGAAAATTTGGACCTTCTGGATTTAATTAAGTTTAACAGGTATGGGATGCTGCAGCTGGACGCAAGCAGTACACATTCGAAGGGCATGAAGCTCCAGTATATTCAGTCTGCCCACATTACAAGGAAAATATTCAGGTTCATCTGCTTTGAGAGCACTTAGCAGTTTTCTACTTTGTTGGCTTATGCTCCATCATTTCAGACAGACTGTATTATCAGTTTTTTCGATTTAGATGTGCATGTGCAAGTGGTAAATTTATTTTAATAGCAGTTTCCTGGAGTCTGTCTATATAACTCACTTATTTCATTATTGCAGTTTATTTTCTCCACTGCCATTGATGGGAAGATAAAAGCTTGGCTGTATGACTGCCTGGGATCTAGAGTGGACTATGATGCTCCCGGTCGATGGTGCACCATGATGGCTTATAGTGCGGATGGAACAAGGTAGTTGGCTTGCTGTTTCTCATGACAGACTGGAAAGCATTTATGGAACACCTTTGGCTCATGGGGAATTGCCATGCCAGGACATTGTTTCTCTCGGGCTCTGGTCTTGGATGAAGCCCATAGAAGAAGTTTTCTCAACTAAGTCCTTGGATTTGGTCTCTATGTTAATCCCTTAGCTGTTGTCGATGGGGGATCTTATCGCACGCTTTTGGTCTCTTACAGCCAAGCTCGACCTAGCAGTAGCTTCTGTTCAAACACTTAGCATTCTATTGTATTGGTCTTCTATTGAGGCAATATGCTGACACTAGAAGCATTGGTATATTTGGTGGCTTGGCAAGCACTTGCATTCACAATGATCATGTTGCTTTTTTCCAAATAAAGTAGCAACTCTTTTTTTTGTTACACATCAGATGTAATAGGTGAAACATGCATTGCTCATCATCTTAGTTCTCTCTTAATGCTTACTGCTTTAGTTGATCATAGAAAGGTATGATATTTGGATGTCCATCTTGCAGGCTGTTTTCATGTGGGACCAGCAAAGATGGCGAGTCCCATTTGGTTGAGTGGAACGAGACCGAGGGTGCTATCAAGAGGACATATACAGGTTTCAGGAAGCGATCATTAGGTGTTGTCCAATTTGACACGACAAGGAATCGTTTCCTAGCTGCTGGAGATGAATTTCAAATTAAATTTTGGGATATGGATAATGCGAACATGTTGACAGCTGTTGATGCAGATGGCGGGTTGCCTGTTAGTTTTTTTTTCACCCCTTATTGTATAGATATGCAAATTGATACAATAACTAGAATTGGGAATTCAGTTCCTCTTTTTTTCATTGCAGGCCAGCCCAAGACTTAGATTTAATAAGGAGGGTTCTTTGTTGGCTGTCACAACGAATGATAATGGCATCAAAATTTTGGCTAATACGGATGGTCTGCGCTTCATGAGGGCGCTCGAGAGCCGGTTTGAAAAAAATCGAGCCCCTTCTGATAATTCTAAGGTAGCTCTATTTCCCCTCCCCCCCATCTGTGTCAAATGTTGGGTGTGTTATCTAGTGAAATGGAACTAATCTGTTGGTAATTGAAGCCGTAGCTGGAAAGTTGCTTTGGTCCCTTAACATGTCATTTATGCTCTGCATAACATCTTTTCTGTGTATTTTTGGGATAACAGTGGTATCGTAGGCTTATCAAGGACTCTTCTAGATGCTGCTTTTTGATCTCAGGACAGATATTCTTACTTCCCTTAATAGGATAATGTTATCATCGATAGTGTTAACTAAATCTCAGAGATGATTTTTGTCAGTCTCTTGTTTACGAAGCTTGTTGAATCAAGGAGTTCAATCAGAAGGGTTTGTGTCATCTTGAACAAGAATGATTGAGCATTGGTGACCGCTAGATGTACCTTATTGATTTGTAACATCATAGCATAGCTGAAAATGTGAGAAGAACTTTTGTTTCTTATTATGATTTTTCATTTGAAGTCTTTCCACCTGGACCTTTTGCAGTCGTTGGTTATAAATACTCTCGGCCCTGCGGGTAGTGTCTCTGCTTCAATTGCTTCAACTCCTGAACGACCTGACAGAACCCTGCCTGTTGTATCTATCAACAATATTGTAAGTCTTGCATTTTTTTTATAGATTTTATAGAATATGGTTATTGATTCTGATCTCCACACATTACACTACAGGGAACGATGGATAACAGCAGGCTAGTTGATGTGAAACCTCGAATTTCTGATGATGTCGACAAGATCAAAAGTTGGAAAATCCCAGATGTATTAGATCCGTCTCAACTGAAAGCCTTGCGATTGCCTGACTCAGTATCCACAGGAAAGGTAAAATGTTTTTGGCTGTAATTATAGATGAAGTCTTGAGCTCGTGCTCTTAGCTTCAAATAGGTAGGAGTGTCCATGGTTTGTATCAGTGGCTTTAGAATCTATGTAATTTATCAATTGGCGTTATGGATCTTATCACATGTTAGTCAGTGAAGATATGAGGTGGGAACTTATTGCTTTTAATTGAGATACAAATTATATAGCAGCTCAAGTTTTTGGTGCAGAGAAAGAAAAGGGCACCTTTAGGTCTATGGCACGAGAAACATGGCCTTCAGGATGTTAGAATGTTTTACTTATGCTGGGAAAATCTGTTAAATACTTCTGCACTGCTTCAACTATAAGACCATAAACTTGTAGTTGGGGTACACCATTTAAGATAAAATAGCGATATTTCTCTCTTAGTAATGGTAGAGTTATTGCTTATATTGGGGATATCTTTACTGATACAAGTATGTTGTGCTGGTTTGCTTTCACCATAACTGCATAACTACCAGGTTGTACGCCTTATCTACACCAACACTGGTCTAGCTCTGCTGGCTCTCGGCTCCAATGCTGTTCATAAGCTTTGGAAATGGCAGCGAAACGAAAGGAATCCTTCTGGGAAGGTTGGCTTCTCTTGCCTATGTGTGATTCTCTATACTGTATTCCTGACATCTTCTTTATGCTTCTCTGATTTTATATCACCTGCTTGCCTTTGAAAACTTTCAGGCTACTGCCCATATCATACCACAGCTTTGGCAGCCTCCTAGTGGGACTCTCATGACAAATGACATTAGTGACAGTAAACCAGCAGAAGATTCTGCTGCATGCATTGCTCTATCTAAAAATGATTCTTACGTAATGTCCGCGTCTGGTGGGAAGATTTCTTTGTTCAACATGATGACATTTAAGGTTTGCTAATCAATATTTGGCTTTTGTTTTCAGTTAATGTTTGGAAATTGTTCTTTGCACAATCCTTGGTTCATTGGTTTTTCTTATTGTTAGGTGTGATGCATCGTTATGTCCTTTAAAAAACTTTTTTCTGGCTGCTTCTCAGGTTATGACAACATTTATGCCACCTCCTCCTGCAGCCTCTTTTTTGGCATTTCATCCACAAGATAATAATATAATTGCAATAGGCATGGAGGATTCCACCATTCAAATTTACAATGTCAGGGTTGATGAGGTCGGTTTCACTAGCAATTTCTACTCTCCTTTACAAGTATTTTGCAACATTACTTTTTGTCTTCTTTTCATGAATAATGTAGATGGATGCAAGGCTGATCATGTAGATGTTGTGTATTGCCCTACTTTAAAGCTGTCTATTGAGTTTGTCTCGGAGCTGTCCTGCAGTCCTGAGATTTTCATCTCTTTTTAGTTGCCTTTTATGTATTAGGGTATTACAGTTATTTACCTAGTTTTATGTAAGGTGGGGTTCCCTAGAGTTGAGGGAGGAGACTTGGTTTTGTTGTGCACAATGATTGAAAATCCTGACCAGAATTCTAGAGTGGGGTTCAAGATGTTGACCTTTTACTATCGGGAGCTGGTTATGGAAAGGAATTATTCATTTTTGCTACTGATGGCAGGTCAAAACCAAACTCAAGGGACATCAGAATCGGATAACAGGGCTTGCATTCTCTCAAAATTTGAATGCGCTGGTCTCTTCGGGAGCTGATGCGCAGGTAACAGGCTAACCACTTGCTCAGTGGAACCTTATTAAGATTGGTAGAGTTTCGCTTTATAAAGATGTTTTAGGTGCTGATGTTCTTATTCAGGGTACCGAAGCATCATATTTCTTCCTTAACTTAGAAAGGATGCATTGTGGATCGGAATTTTTATTATTCCATGTGCTTTATGGAACTGAATTTTGTGTGTTTCCTCTTCATTTGTGCGCAATAAGGTCGTGCATCCATCAATATCCTTTCATAGTCATTGAAAACTACCATGAGTTCCAGTCGCATGTTAAAGCCACTTTTATGTGATTGCTGCTGCAGTTATGTCTGTGGAGCATTGATATGTGGGAAAAGAAGAAAAGCAAGCCCCTACAAGCATCCCCTGGTCATCAATCCCCACTTGTTGGAGATACCAAAGTCCAGTTTCATAATGATCAATTACATCTGCTGGTTGTCCATGAAAGCATAATAGCTGTGTATGACAGCAAGCTTGAATGTTTACGATCGGTAAGTTCTTGATCTTAACAGTATTCTTACATGTGTGGACTAATGTACAAATTTGATTTTTGAAATGGATATTTGGGGTCAGAAGCTATTGAATACTTGATGGTGGTAATGTGTATTCAAGAGTATTTAATTGGTCACTGCTAGCGAATTTGCATTCCTCATGCTAGATTCTCTTCTCGAGTTATTACCTGTGCTCAGATCACCCTTTTTCCCCCGAGTTCACTGTGAGCGGGAGTTTTTGGAGGAAGGCAGAATACTGTGAATGGATGACTGATGAGAAATGAAAGTTAAATAGCAGAAGATAAACCGAGAATAAAAAAAAGTCACACGAATTCCTTGATCATTGATTTGGTTAGGCTGGTTGGGTCTGTCATCGATGAAATGCAAAATGATGACTGACTGGTGCTGGATGAGCTCACTTTTTGTCTATAACAAGTATATGTATGGTAAACTGAAAAGTCCAGGGTCCCTCTTCAGCACTGTAGAGAATGGTACAATCTTCTGGTATATGGTTAATGTTAGAAAATTCTTAAGTTTTAAGATTTTTTTTTTTAATGTTTTAAAGGAGATCAACTGTAGTTTATTTATGTGACATAATTTCCGTACCAACTTTAGTCATCTCCTCTTGCTTATTCCTTCTTACAGTGGTCTCCAAAAGATGGTCTCAGTGCTCCCATTTCGAGTGCCATATATTCCTGTGACGGTTTGCTGGTATACACTGCATTTTGTGATGGTGCTATTGGAGTTTTTGATGCGGAAGGTTTGAGATTGAGGTGTCGAATTGCCCCTTCTGCTTACATGAGTGGTGTTTCTGTTGGGTAAGTGTAGGAGATTTGCTTTGATGAAGTATTAATAAGCAGTGGGTGGAACTGAGCTCATTTGGAACATTACATACATATTTTTTGCAGCGGTGCTTCTGCCTATCCATTAGTTATTGCTGCTCATCCATCAGAGGCAAATCAGATTGCACTCGGCATGAGCGACGGTGCGGTTCATGTGGTCGAGCCATCTGAAGTTGAAGCGAAGTGGATCGGGGGAGGTACATCCTCGCAGGACAATGGATCGCTTCCCTCGAATTCATCAAACCATTCACTTAGCGGCCAACCATCAGAGATTCCTTCGAGGTGACCCATAGATGAGCAAGTGTTTAGGAAGTGTATTTAGGGACACTATGTTATGGGGGATCTATTAGAGAAGCGGTTAAATATTTTTTTTGGGGGCCTATTTTTATGATGTTCAGGTAATTATAACGTGGTTATATAATGTATTCGTTGTAAATCTTTTAGCATGTCCCATAATTATTCTTACAGAGGATCCTGGTTAGCAGATGAGAAGTAACGTCTTATTAAAATCCCTCGGATGTCATATGTCGTACTGCCATCGTGTCCGCTTAGCTCGTTGTGGTTCCGACGAGCAAGAAGGTCGGGATCTCAGTTTATGCTCTTTGCATGAAGAGTACGTAGAGAGAGAGAGAGAGAGAGAGAGAGAGAGAGACCAGGGGATGTTACAAACCTGCCACGACCCGCCTCTCAATTTGATTGGTGTTTTGAGGTAAGTGAAGGGGAATGTGGGAAAAGTCTTTGGGATTGGGACATAAATGAATATTTAAACAAACCCCAAACAAGGAATGAATCCTCTCGGTAAAATTCGAACGCAACATGAATGTGGATGGGAAAGCGTTCGTTACACTTCTTGGGAGCTACATTTTTTTTTAACTTGTAACCGTGCGGGATACTTAAAAATCTCTATGTGATATTAAAAGATCCTAAACTTTGTTAATTGTGTTACATTTTTTTAAATTTGTTTTACCAAAGGGCATTTTCGTATTTTATTCCTTTTCTTTCACTTTTTTATTTTTTGCTTTTTTTTTTGTTCTCTCTTCCCACCATTGGTCATGGCAGAGGGAAGCTGTCGGCATCGAGTGAGAGCAACCTTCGCCAGATTTGATTGTTGAGGGCAACCCTCCCCCAATGCCGGTGACGGTTGCCCTCACTTGGGCCCTACTAGCCACCCTCACTAGTCCAAGGGAGGGTTGATGTTGGTGGCTTCCTTTCGCCATGGTCGACAAAGAGAAGGGAGAAGTAGTGAAAAAAAAAAAAAGGAAAGAAAAAAGAGAATAGAAGATGAAAATACCATTCGCTTGGTATATGTGTCACAATTAGCAAATTTTGGGATTTATGGTGCCATAGAAAGAAATTTGGGATAAGTATGTCACATAGGTACAAGTTTAAGATAAGTTTGTTACACTAAGCAAAGTTTGAGATTTTTGATAGTATTTTCCCAAAACTTTATGCTTAAAAAGCCATTTTTGAAACTCACCCTTAATTTGATCAGAGTGTCTGAGAATTGAGTTGTATTTAGGGAGGTTGGTTCTTGATTCTCAAAATTGGGAACCGAAGGACTAGATCGATTGATCCGAAGACCAGATCATTGGTGCAATTCGGTCTAATGAAACCGGCCATTCATGAAGTGAAAGAAAAAAAATAAGCTTGAAGAATTTCTTTGTATTCACTCCTATTTGATATGTATTCTTTAGATGTATTTATATTACAAAGTGTAAACAATAAAAGGAAATCACAAATATACAAATTCATTTTGAATCACTAATTGATATTAAATCAACTTTCAATTGATTTAAGTACCTTTAATCAAATTAACTGCACAAATCATATCTCCAATGATTGATTGATTTTTTTTCTTATTTTTTGGAAATAGATTGAGATAGTGTTTAGTTTATATTCGACTAATTTCTTTTAATGAAAAAAGTATATGCAGTCGATTGGTCTAGTACGATTTGGTTCCCCATTGAAATTAAGAACTGGACATTCTAAACACCGGTTTCACCTTTAGAAATTAGGAACTAACCGAGCAATTTGGTCCGGTCTAAGTGGATCTTAGTTTAAGCAGTCCGTTTTGCACACTCCTAATCACATTGACGTGATTTTTAGTCATCCTTCTTTCTATGTGACAAACAATACAATAGAAATACAAAACTCCATTTAAAAAGAAAGAAAGAATCAACAGAATAATTAAATCGCTTAATGGTTTGAATTAGAGAGAGCTTTGGGCCAAAAGATCCCTCCCTCTCTCGAAAAAAGAAAATTTCGAGAATTATGATTTTACATTTGGATATATACGACTCTTTCCAGATGACGTGAAAACGGATTTGAATGCTTATCGGTTAAAAAAAAAAAAAAAAAAAAGGTGAACTGGAAAGGAAGGTGCATCTCCCCCGGGTCATCCTCGATTTCAAAGAGTAAAAATTATGAATTAATTAATAAAAAAGAAAAAGAAAAACCCAGAACAGAAAGGGGAAAAAAACAAGTGCGGGGGGAAGATACGAAAAATCCCCAAATCCGAGAGAGGATGGGGGGAACCCTAGCCCTAATTTTTGATCGCTCTAATCTGGTATTCCAGGCATGTATGTCGACACCCCGTGTGCCTCTCCCTCTCCCTCTCCCTCTTCCTCTTCCTCTCCCTCGATCCTCCATTTCTCTCCTTTTCTTCTCCGGGGGTTGAGCCCTTGTTCCTGAGTCCCATCCCCCCATCCTCAGATCTGTTTATTTTGCTTCCCTGCGACATCAATCAATCAATCAATCAAAGCGAGAAGTAGTAGTAGCGGGGTTCGAGTGTTCTCGCGTATATAGCCGTCTGGTTTTTTTTTATTTTTTATGTTCCTCGGTGCTTTCTGATCTCTTCCAATCGGGGAAGATGGAGAGTTCTGGAGGATCGGGCGATTGTGGGGTTGGATTGGGAGTGGGATCCATCGTTTGGGTCCGCCGTAGGAACGGCTCCTGGTGGCCTGGCAAGATTCTCGGCCCCGACGAGCTCTCCACTGCTCATCTCACGTCGCCCCGTGCCGGCACTCCCGTCAAGCTTCTCGGAAGAGAAGACGCCAGTGTGTAAGCTCGCATTCCTTGCTTCCTTATTCGAATTTTAATTCTGGGACGTGTTATCTTGAGGTGATCGTCTCGTTTGCGTGATTTCCGCCCTACGGGAATGGCTGGGTATTTGGGATATGATTGCTTGGCTCGCGTCGTCGACGTGTTCCTTATGTGCCTGTGGCAATTTCTGAATCAGGAACTTACTTCTTATAGGTTGAATGTGGAAGAAACAGGGTCATATATCATCTCTTAAGAATAGCAGAATGATTCCTGACTGTAAAAATCATCCTTTGAAATGTTTCTTGAGCGGGTGGGGTGGTTCTTCCAAACAATTTATCAGCATTTACAATTAGTTTGTCTTGCAAGGGCCCATGTGGAGGTTTTTCTTTTGGCGTTCTTAACTCAAAGTGCTAATGCATGACTCCTGGAATTGCTCTTAAGTATCATTTATAAATTACAAGGATTGAATGCTCATGGTTATGCTGATTGGCCTTTGGTGAAATTCGGCGCGTCTCTTTCTTTGGGTCACAGAAAACAAAAGTCCCTTTAGTGAAGCCTGTGATGTACTTAAAGGCTGCGCTTTTCTAATTCTGCTTCGTCTGTTCAGTGTCTCTCTTCATGCTGGTTCATCCTATTCATGTTTTATCTGCTAGAGGCTGTAGACACTCAAGGACACACATGTTTTTCCTGCTTTTAAGATTTTGATGTCGATGAGTTTCAGTTTAATGCTTTTTCCTCTGAGAAAATATTTTAATGAAGGCTCTCTCTCTAAATGCTGTGTTCTACATGAATATGGTTGTTGTTCTCCTATATTTCTTCTCTCAGTGGTTATGTGCCTCTTCTATGATTGTTAGGGATTGGTACAATCTGGAGAAATCTAAGCGGGTGAAAGCTTTCAGGTGTGGTGAATTTGATGAGTGCATCGAGAGGGCAGAATCTTCGCAGGGCATGCCAATGAAGAAAAGAGAGAAATATGCTCGTAGAGAAGATGCCATCCTCCATGCACTTGAACTTGAAAAGGAAATGCTGAAGAAGCAAGGGAAATTCGAGATTGAGTCCAAGTTTGTGGGGGGTAATTCCCCCATTGCTGCTAAAAAGGGTTTAATTGGATCTTCAGAAATCCTGGAAAATGGCAATGATGAACTCGAAAATCCCGTGTCACCTCATTTTACCCGGAGATTGGGGGTTTCAGCTAAAGACAACTTCATGAGTGGTTCTTCATTATTCCAAGAAGCCAAGGATGGAGAGGAGCTTAGGCAGGATGATGGTCTTCCAGAAGGTGTACCCAGAATGAGAGGCTTGCAGGATTTCGGTTTGAAGATTGCCCCCTCAAAGCGTAAGCATTCAATGGCATGGAAACCTAAGACGAATCGTGATGCTCATGCTCAGTCAGGTGATGATCTTAGCATTGGAAATGGTGACATTCTTCGGAGGGAAGAAGCATTATACTATGATTTCAAATTTTGTATTTTTTTGAAACAATTGATTTGCATCGTGCTCTTTCAACATAAATTGAGAGATAGAAAGCCTGCATTTCAGGACTCACCAGCTTAACGATGAAGTTATTTTACTTTCTTTTCAGAATCCGAGGAGGTGGGTATTTTCCGAGCAAAAAGGAGCAAATGCGTGTACTTTCCCACGGGCCTTTCTGATTCTCTGGATGATAAAGAAACTCCCCGTGGCAGAGTGGAGATTTTGCCATCTGTTTTGCGGGAAGTTAGCCGTGATGCTAATCTGATGGCACAGGGTACCTCTGGGATCTCTGAATCTTCTGATACAGGTTCTACGGAATCTGATTTATCTGATTCAGAGTCAGATTCTTCAGAAACTGAAGAGGATGCTGATGAAGAGACAACTTCCTTTTCAGGTTACTATTGTTTGTTACTGTTCTGTGTCTATTATAGTTGCAATTTTGTCAATTTAGATTTAGTGAATGGATTTTGAAATGCTGGACCATGCCAGACAATTCCACAAGAGTGCATTTGTAGTCTTCATTTTTATTTTTTTATTTTTAAATTTAAGGGCCTGAGGCTGCATTACTTCGTTGGTAATAGTAGTTTTCAGCCCTCGCATTTGCATGTTTATTGGCAGTCTTTTTAATTTTTTTTTTTTTATTAGTTGTTTTTCATGGGCTAACATCATGGTGCTAATTTTGCAGAAGCGGAGAGGGGTCCTTTTGGAATACACGAGGCACGAGTACAGCATGATAGCATGAGCAGTGAGGAGCCGGAAGACTCGGCTTTTTCTGGAGACACTTCTCATTTGTTTCCTCGAGATACTGTCTCTGCTAATGAAGCTGTTTCCAAATGGCAATTGAAAGGAAAAAGGAATATTCGCAACGTTGCTAAGAGGCATTTAGATGCTTCGGAGGGAACACCTTCTGATGGAAGGAGAGTCAGTTCTAGGCGAAGGGCACCCATATGGAGATCTGGTGAATATAGAAATTATGACTTCACTTTTGATGACGGTGATGATGAAGAGAAGGATCTTGAAACTGACATCTTTGGTTTGGATCATGAATATGTATCGACGGCCCCTAGAGCTGCATCTAGAGATCGAGGTTTAGGCAGTTGGAGCACTGTTGGTTTTGAAGACATGTATGGTGGAGGAGAACGCTATAATCCTGTTGTGGTTGGACAACATCATTTTGGTGGGAACGGTAGAGGCATGTTGGTAGAAGTGGATTTGAAAGTTCATGTTACCTACCAAAAGGGACGGGTGCCAATCATTTCCATGACAAGCAAGTTAAATGGCAACTCGATTATTGGACACTCAATCCAAATAGAAGCAATAGAAGATGGTTCGACTGAGCATCTTTTACCTGCAAATTATGATGATGACGATGGAGCAATTGACTATAATAGCATAACAACAGTTCCATCAGCATGGAAGACTGCTAGGAGGACAGCTAATTTTCGAATCCCACGTCCTCATCGATCGTCACCATTTGATGGTTGTGAAGATGGGGGAGAGTCTCTCCTTTTTGGTCAGGAAGGAAGATCTCAGAAGAATGTAAGTTCAGGAAATTTCAGTCGTAAAGGTGTCCTCGTAAGGAAGGCCTTCTCTCAGATTCCTCCGCCTCAGTCTGATAGGAAACTTTCAGGAAAATCTTCCAAGAGAGCAGGCTTGTCATCTAGCCAGAAAATAAGAACGCTATCTTCGATTGCTCTTGAGCCAAATCTAGGTAACAAGTCCATGCATGATAGCTTCGACTCTACCATTGTTGGAATAATTAAGCCGAATTCATCAGGACCAACCACAGTAGCTTGCATACCTGTAAAATTAGTATATAGTAGGTTACTTGAGAAGATTAATAGGCCGCCATCTAAAGCTGTTATGAATGCAGTTCGATTCAATGGTGAAACAGAGAAAAGCGGATCATAGGTACTTGTATATTGCGTATTTTCAGGTGCAATATCTATACCCCAACAGAGTTTTATTGTTCTCCCTTGGCGAGTGGCACAGATTTTAGCAGTGAATAAAGCAGGTAGACAGGGACAATTTCTTCTCTCCGGCGTACTAATTTTCTTTTGACATAAAGCATAAAGCACCTGCTTATGTGGTAACTTAGTGGGCGAGTGCTTCTATCTCCTTTTTGTTACCCCTTTCTTTTCTCTACTTCTGAGCTGCTGAAAGGTCGCAATGGGGAAAACAGTCTTCTTGCGAGACGGTGCGTTGGTCTTCCAGTTGGTCCTTGGTAGGGCGTGAACCACGCGAAAGTGACGACTGGTGTCGTGTTTACATTTCTGTGTCCAAGTTAAGTTGTCCATCCATTGTTTTGCGAAAAAATGTGATTTTTGTGGAAAATATTTTTGATGATCATATTCTCTAATGTTTGGTTAAAATCTAACAATGAATAAGAAAATATTTTAGTTTGGAAAGAAAAATGTATCTATGTATATTTTTTCTGAAGTATGTTTCGTTAATCATGTCATAAAATGCGTAGTCATTTCGTTACCTTTCCCATCACTTCATTCCTACTCAAATCCCCTCCCTCGAAAGAGTAAATTCTCTACTCATTCCCATGCCCTAGATATTCTTACCGGTCAAATCCTCTCCCCCAGCAAATTCTCTCCCTCAGGTACCTCTCCCCTTCTTCCCCAACCCTAAAACCCTATACTCTCTTTACCAATAGATGCTAATCCTCCGCCTCTCCCTGCCTTCTTTGCCGAAGCCGCATAAGCCTTCCAACCCCCTTGCTTGCCTTAGCTTTGTATCCAACCGGACCGATGTAATTTGTGGAGTTGTCGCATTAGCAAGAGCAACAAAAGCCACCACAAGAGCCTACTACCATTGTTTCTTTGTAATGAATTATAAAAAAAATATTCACATTAACCATAGTTGATTAGCGTAATTTCTAACTAAAGTTGACTTGATAACTCAATTGAAATTAATATGAAAATATTTAGTATTGAATTGATTTAATTGAAAGGCTTAATGTCTCTTCCCTAGCCAGCAATCAAATAGCATTCATATCGGCAATTTTCAATTAAAAATTGACTGGACAGACTCAATTAAAATTAATATAAAAATATTTAGAACTAAATTGATTTAATTGAAATGTTTAGGGTCTCTTCCCTAGTCATCAATCAAAAAACTCTCTCTACGTCAAAATGCCTGAAAACATGTGGAGAGAGAGAGATTTTCTAAGGTTGAGCTTGGCCTCGAAGACAGAGGAGGACAAAGCACTCAAAAAAGCAAGCGTTATCTTGAATTTCTTCTAGGAGATTGAGACGAAGAATTGAGAAAAGACATTTTTCCCAATTTTAGAAGAGAATTTTTGTTGACCGGAAAATATTCTTTTTGATTGCTCATTTCCCATGCCTCAAACACCAATTGCGGAAAAAATTTCCATTAAACGAATAGAGCCTCGAAACCAAACCCAAAACACGCTTAAGAAAATGTCTCATAATCTAATATGGACACTATCTACGTGTAATATGACATGGACCTTGACTCTGAAGTTTTTAGGCTCCGTTTATTTTGTAAAAAGTATTTTTCAGAAAAACATTTTCTTCAATTTTCGGCGTTTGGATTGCTTATGAAAAATGAATTAAAAGAAATCCTATACTTAAATATAGTTTATCTTTAAAATTTGGAAATTAATTTTCAAAATATGATTATGTAAATATACACGCGTGGATTAGAAGCTCCACGCTTGGGTATGGGAAGTCCAACGCTCATTTCCAGGCCCTTGGTAGCAAACACAAAGCTCTAGGCCGAGATCGAGTCTATTGAGGTCCATAGAGGCCAAGCTCCGAACATTTGTGCTTGTAACTAGGTCCTTAGTGCTTGTGCCTAGGTCTATCGAGGCTGAGCTTGGAACTTGATGCTTGTGCTTGTGTTCTCAACACTTGGGCTCCAGTTCATTGAGGTAGGGCCTAGGTAGAAGAATACTAAGACTGCCATAACTGATGTACGACGCTCACTTTGGTGTCAAAACTTTTTTTTTTCTCACTTGAGTGCCACAAATTTGAAAAAAAATTCACTTGAGTGCCACTTCCGATTTAGCCATCGGAAAGTTGACGTGGTTCTTTGGTGGACAATATTTTAATATATTTATTAATTTATTGGAATTTTTGGAATTTTTTGATTTTTATTTTTGATTTTTTTTTTTTTCTTTAGGGTTGGCGAGGGTCATCGGTGACCCTTACTGGCCATGGAACCCTTGCCCTAGGCCACGAAGTCCCGGGGCTAGGCTGTCGGAGCCTAAAGAAAAAAAAAGAAAAAAGGGCAAAAAGAAGAGAGACGAGATGAGGAGAAACGACGTCATTTTGGATCAATGCACGAAGAGAAATGACATCATCTTAGACTAATGCATGAAGAGAAGCCACGTTGGAATTGAAAAATCCACGTTGAAAATCAAAGATTATTAAAAAAATATAGAAGATCAATAAAAAAAATTCACGTATGATTTTTGGTCGGAAGTGACATTTAATTGAACGATTTCACTTCAATTTGGCATTTAAGTGAGCAATTTTTTTTTTTTTTTGCACTAAAGTGAGTGCTGTATGAAAATTATAGCACTCCTAGCGTTCTTTCTTCTAGGGCCTGAGACCTTGGTGCCCTTGCTTGGGTCTGCGATGCCCATTCTTGGGTTCATTGAGTTCATTGAGGCTGGCCTGGTGACGCCCCAGTGTGGGCGCTAGGGACACGCGCCTATGCCTGGATGGATCCATCGAGGTCAGGGCCTTGATGGACTCCAATCCGAGCAGGGGCGCTGAGATCCACGGGTTGGGCTTGATAGATCTGAGCTTGCGAAATGGGGTCTCAGACCTGGCCTCGGTGGACCCAAGCCCTGGGTGTTGAAGACCCAATCCTGCGATCCTGAGCCTGATCTCGATGGAGGGCCTGAGACCTCAGCGGCCGTGCCCAGTTCCCTATCTGCAAATGCACGAGTCAATTGCACCAAAATAATGTTTATTTAATTAGTAAAATTGAAAAAAATTCCTTACAAACAATGGAAAATAATTTCCAATTGATTATTAAATGTCACCCAAGCATCGCAAGATACTGAAAAATGACTTCTGGGAAAACATTTTCCAAAAATGTCAAATTTTTCATGAAGCCTGAATTTTACTTTATGAGCTCGCATCGGTATCAAAACCGTAATAGTCTGCTGGCTGCTCCCATCCATCTCTATCTCTCTTACAACATTTTCTCCAGTGCCTTCACTTTCGGTTGCATGTACCTCCTTTAAACTGTTCTCGCATATGATCGCATCTGCTCAACATCAAACACGAGACTCATTCTTTGTTCTCTCTTAGCTTGCCCATAGAATAGGCATATGCATTACTCTTAAGAGCTTCCAAGTTGCATTGTAACTCGAAGTACCCCATAGGCAGAAAAAGTAACGTAATGTGGGCTTCAGTGCGGACACTAATTTACTCGCCAACAACAAAAAATGGAATTGCCCTGACAATGGGAAAAAAAATGGTTTTAGATGCAGGATATGCACAAAGAGTCGCAATGGTCCCTCACATAAAATTGGAAGTGTATGGGAAGAGCAAATACCATCCACCGTGCCTAGAGAAATAATCATTATCCAGTGAAATGGCAAGAGCAACTGCCACAGCTCTTTCTGAGAGGGTCAAAGGCCGAGAAACTTCCAACTCCTCTACCTGCCAGAAATAAGTAGATGAAGATCAGCAAAGATCTAAGCACAAATGATCCCTTACGTTCCACTAATCTGGTGTGTGAATTTTTACCACACTAGCTGGGCCAGTCTTGCAGATAGGATCAGAACTTCCAAAGCGGATGACATACTGACCAGCATCAGTAAAGATCTGGAAAGTGCAAATGCATAAAATTGTCAATAATGGAGATACAAACGTGAATCTGAAATTGCCACACAAGTTATTTGGATCAATCTGATCTTTGCAGCCAGTAAGGTCACTAAATTTGAAAGGATTTTATTAATGGCACTCATGAGCTACATCTATTGTGTTTTGAGGCTAGTATTGTATGTTTCAAAGTCATGATTTGTGAGACCAGATTGTGCTCACTTTCAGCAACAAAACGAGAACGTTCACATGAAATTTTTTCATAAAATGTCTCACAGTGAGAGTGTGCTGACGGTTGTTGCGAGACCAAATTATATTGATAATATTTCTAACATTTCGGCCAAAATTTAACTATAGAAAGAAAACCTTCAGACAACAATTACTAATTAAGAAGAATAAAGGTTCCTATCACAGAAAAGCCATGGCAATGCTCAAATATAAAGGTAAAACTACGAGCATGACAGAAATCAACACTCAGGAAGGTGAAGGCCCAGAATTTTCAGCAAAATTAGAAGGAGCAGTGTCTTCACCAAACTTCCTCTACAATACAGATAACTTGAAGAAAGCAGTAGACGATTAACAAACCAATCAGCTAAAGATCCATACACGAAGCCACACAATAGCTTTATGTTCTGAAAAAGAAAGCTGCTTATACACTTCTCTTCTGCTGATTATAGTCAAAATCAAAAGCTATTATTTGCTACTTATTACTACTTCTGCCAACAAAAGAAGAGGAAGTTCAAGTGATGAGGCATTGATAGTTGAGAAAGCACCAATCATTTCTTAGTAGGACAAGTTGTTTATAGTTGCTTTGATTCTACTGCACTGACAGCAATTGATAGCACCAATCTCTACTTTTTCTTCCACAAAATGTCTCACCGACATCACTTCCTTATATGCAATAATCACATTGCCTAAGCATTTTATTTGAGATGTCAATGGATCTGTGAAAGCATGTTGACACCACATCAATTACTACCCATACAACACTGCAACAGCAGAGCCACCCGCTGACAAGTGTGTTTGATGCAATTGAAGAAACCACAGATAAACTAAGGACAAGAAGCCTCATAACAAAGTTCGTCTGAAGACCTTTGATTCCTAAGAGAAAAATTTTGACATTGGTTAATTACATCTACAATCTGGATTTTCATGACAAAAGACCATTCAATGTTTTTCAGTAGTGAAACCTTCTCTCTCTCTCTCTCTCTCATTGCAAACACAGCATCCCCTCTAAACATGAATCTAGAGAGAGGTTTTGCTACAATGAAGGTGAAGTGCTGAGTCTGCTTTCCATCTATATACTAAGAGAAGTCTGACAGTCATCCTATAACAGCATAAAAGTTAAAGGTTGTAAATTACATGAAGAAAAGTTTAAGGACTAAAATGTGCATCCGGCCATTAGAACAGGTAACCATTTAATGATTATGAAGGAAACAGACGTCAAGTCCAAAAGATCAACAGCTTAATGTTCAGAACTGAATGGAAAAGAAAAAAGAACCTCGAAACCAAAACCCCTCCAATCACGATCTATTTGAGCCAACACTTGGCCATCTATGTCCTTCAAAGTAAATGTCCAATTCCAAAAGCCAGGATTTTCCACCACTGCAAATTGCTTGTTCCTACGCAGAATTATGATAAACTCCAAAGTTAGATAGCAGATTGCAAAATTGAAGATGTCTCCCTTTAGAGTGAACTCTAGCAATACCAGGTAGCCATGACATATATGAGGGATAATTTATAAGAGATAACCAACTGGTAGAAGGGACACCTATGCTACCTTATATAACAAGAAAAAAGAATGCAAGCAAAGCCAAGTGCATATGTAATGACACAGAACTATATGACCAGACGAGAACTGAAAACCTTGAGAAGGCTTGAGGACTGGTAGACCTTATAACTAGGGGTCATTAGGAATTACTGGAAATCATTAAACAAAACTGAACCAAATCAACACCTCCGCCATATTGGTTTATAGGATTGATGTTAAACTGCAAATAGGAAATCGATAAATTGGCTTAGATTTTGGTTTGACATCTTTACAAAGGATAATCTGATGGTTTAAGTGATTCTCAAGCAAAGCCATTTTGCCATCGCATCAAAAACAACGTTTTGATATATTTTTTGAATTTAAAAAAATTTCTTTTCATATGCAGGTTGACCTTTTTGCCCTGTTATCTTAAGCTTTGATCATATAAGAGATAATGATATTGACGGTCCCTAAATTTTGGCCCAATGTACAATATCGTTCCTAAACTTTTAATTTGTACAATGTGGCATCTAAACTACATGAAAATATTCAATGTTGTCACTTAACTTGAATTAATGAAGAACAACATTCAAAATTTTCACATTGTCTAGAGACTACATTAAACATGTATTAGAAGTTCAAGGACTGAATAAATTTAAAATTCAAAGATGACATTGTACATCGGGCTAAAGTTCAAGGAGCATTTGTATCATCATCCCATCATATAAACACTACATTTCTCATTGTCCATATTTATAGATGATCAATTCAGTTTGATGGTCTAATGTGATGTATCTTATCTTTCAATGGTTTTATGATGAATGTTGAATCTCATGCTCATGGTGAAATTCATGTTTAAATATTTGAAACTGTACCTAAACGAAAACAGAAGGTACTGTTTTGGTTTGCAATGTGACTTTGGGGATACGATTTGGGTTTTGGTTCAGATTTTTCTGAATGATTAGTTTGGTTAAAAAAAAAAAATTTCTGACCAAACCAAACCACAAGTGCACCTCCTTACCACATTGTTGAGACCAATGGCAGACGTTAACAGAGGCAAGGTAAGGAAAACTTGTCAAAATCTAAAATTTATTAAAATTCGACCAAGCACCTAGTCATGGGGGGGTGACAAACCCGCTAGTGCCCCCTGGTCAGCCTCCGGCTGAGAACATGCTAAGCAACATGAACTTTAAGGGGCGAGACAGATACTTTTAATCTAGAATTCCAGAGTACAAAATTTTCTTTCTGAGCACGGGCACCACCAACCCCACTAAAGAAGTTTATCTGAAGAATATGAAGGTCAGTGATAGGACAAGCCATTTCTTCCCAAAGTTAGATAGTATAGATTGACCAAGATCTTGGAAGGAGATATGGCTTGCAGGCCTGTGTGACTAGCAATTTATAAGAAAAAGAACCACATAAAGGAGCAGTAAATCTTACCCTAGATACAAATCGTACACCCTCTTCCATAGATGCCATCGTCTGTGAACCACGCCAACTTCCTAGAAATTCGAATTCATGCATGTTTCAGAAAACACAATGATTATTGCACAGGCTCAGTAATACTTAACAACAACCTCTGTGTGACGGATATACCTTACCGTTAACCTCTGCATAAATGGAGCTGGTAATCCACCAGAAAGGCCGGCGGACCTGAGCATGATAAGCACAAGCCGTCAAACATCTGCAACTTATGATAAGAGAACTATATAACAAGCAGACCAATATGATTCCTACAGTTTGTAAAGCATGAATCCTACCCTGAAGAGCTCTTTGCCCATAGCATCGGTTATGTATGCGACAAAAGGACGCCTTAGGCGAAGCAACTGATAAAAAGCATGACAAATGTTAGTCCAGTTTTACTACTGATAGTTGAGTATGAAACATCGCAAATGCAAACAAGGCTAAGGATTACAGATTCAGCAGTTCCAGGCCCAACAATCCTAATTTGCTGATTGCTAAAATCAAATGCAAATTCAACAGGAGCAGCCTTGGGTTGTAAATCCATTAGTAGCAGGGCCAGAACCTGTTGAACCTCCTAGGACAACATCTACACTGTCGCTGAACCACCAAAATGCAGGGTGTGAGAGATGATACCCTGGTATGGGGTTTGCATAAGTCATACTCAAATACTTATAGAGTGTTCCATGGTACTGAAGTTACTAGGCCTTGGTCAACTTGAGCTGTTTTAGGGGTTACCATGTTCCACTTAGCTACCAGAATTCATTAAACCAAACAAAGTCCAAACTTATGATCTGGCGGTACTATGAGCACAGCAATTACAAGACCATGATCTGCCACATCATATCAAATTAATGAGCATGAAAACCAATGGGATGCTTGTCATAAAAAGGAGCATCCTCAATTTATGCTGCTAATCCACTACATAAATCTGTGCATGACCTGACTCCAACACTTTTCCCCCCATTCCAATTGTCAACATGCAATATACTGACAAAGCGGAAATCTTAGGAACAGGGAGTTGGCCTAGTGGTGGTCCAGTTTTGCCAAGGATCCAAGAGACATTGGCCTCTGCATGTTTGGGCATGCGGGAATGCGCAAGAGAGAGAGGAACTGCTGGATGTTGCATTCGAGCTCACCAAAGCTAATCCATGCTTATGAGTGTTCTTGCATTTATTAATGGGTTTTGGGAATTGACAATGAAACATCCAACAAAAAAATTGGCCATTTCATGCATCCTTGGTCCTTTCACAAATCCAAGTTTTTCCCTTCAAGCTCAATCTCAAATTCATTATGAGAGTAGTTGCAAAAACATAAGAAAAGTCATGGCTTGACGTTTGAAATTCAGGAACTATTCTTTGCAAAAGTTCAATATGAGAGTGAAAATAGGTGATTTATATGTCAGGTGGGAAGTGCCATGTCTGATAAACTCTTCCAAAGGATGAAAAGGCTTTTCTACTCGGTAAACAATGTATGTACCTGTCTGGCAAGGACGTTGCTTTGTTCGCGTATAAAACCTACAGGCTAAAGCCAATTAAATGAACAATATCTTGTTAAAATTAAAGTTCCATACACAACTTAAAGTAAATAATTATTGACTCCCAATGAGATGGCCACTCACCGACTGAGGGTAACAGACATCCACAATTGCATATCGATTCTCCTGCAGTTTTGGACAACCCAATGAAGATTAAGGACACGAAGCCAAACTTTGACAGTAAGGACTAAAGTTTGCCAAGACCCGACAAGGCAACAACCTCACCATGAAAGTACAATAGTAAACTTGTCATCCCAAATCCACAAACAAAATATGGACATAGCAAAGAAGACAAGTACGTAGATGATTGCCCATCTACAAAACAATGGCCAAGCACCAGACAAATTGGTGAAAAACTTCAAGCACCAGAATATGGCCAATCATCCACCAATAATAAGGGGAACTATCCATCACAGTCTCTCAAATCTTTGCCCATGGCAATGAACATATGTTGGTTATAAAGAACGTAATTGTCTCCTCACTATGTTAACATAGTTCAAAAGTGCACATTCAAACTAATAAAGCACCAAACAGCCCTTCGAGAAACAATTTACTAAAACTCGTCAATAAAAAATCAGTGCTCTACAATAAGCATCACAAAGAATTAGTTGAGGTAGTGCTGAAGTTGCTATTCACCATGTAAGAAGCATCAGACAGGATCTCAATATGATATGCATCTGTGTTAGGATGAGCAGCGTAAAAGCATCCATGCTCCATTTCCTTTATTTAAGCTATTAAACTATGGAAAGGGCACATTAAAAATGACACACCAGAGAGCATTCTGGTGCGCAAATTGCCAGACTATTCTTATCCTCATAATATATATTTACAAGTAGCTTGGCGAACTGTAATGATGGTCAAGGTATGTCGATAGAATGGAAGTGAAGGCACTGCAAAAATAGCCTAAGAATATACAGGTTGGGCAATGTTGACTGCAGAAGCTTAGCTAGTGGCTGCCCCAGTTGTAGACACTCTTGTTACATATTGTCGATAGTCAATGCAGTTCACAGGTTGCCAAACTGATGGCAGATCCTGATCATTTTGTCAACTAAAACATCAAGCAATATCTAACAAAATTTCTTCCCAAAAACAACTTACACTTCTAAAATGTTGGCATCCTGTTCTAGGATGTGAAAGTCTATGATCTGTCCAAGCAATGAAATGAGAAAAACTGGTATATTCTTCTCAATTTCCTGAGAAATAATATTGAGTTTACTTACTTTTTACTAAGTGAATAACATGCAACTAAGCACTCTGTTGTAATTGGTCCAAGCCAGATAAGGCTAGGGTAAGGGGAAAAGAGATCGATTTAAAGAAAGAACCTGCTCAAAGCCGAATACAAGGTTAGCCCACTCTATATCCCTCGAGATCAGTAAATTGGACCTGGCAAGAAGAGGTGCAACGTAGGCCTAAAAATTCAAATAAAATATCAAGTCATTTCCAAATAATTCTGGACTTAAGGGAGAAAAACCTTTAGTAGCTGAAATCTATAGCACATAAGAGAAAAAGAGTTGTGGCACTACCCAATGACATACGAGTATTCATATGTAGGCTAAACAAAAGTATACTGACATATGAAGCCATTTTTCTCTTAATCTTGAGTAAGTCACACAACACCATATAGTTTAGGAGCACCATAAACCCACATGAGGAATAGGTAAACAGGCATGTTTCAACTATGTTGTCCTTCCTGGTCTGCCTAGTAGGGATTCTTTACTAAGGCCATGAAGTACCACAAGCATGTCTTCACCCTCAGGAACTAACACAAACAAGTCGAGATAGATGCTTCGAATGGTCAAAAGTTCATCACAGAAAAAGCACGGACAAAAAATCTACATGACGCAACAACGTGATCATAATATGGGAAGTCAAAAACTTAGGACCTAAAGTTAACAAGATAAAAATCGATGACGTGGCAAATAATGACGAGACTTCACCTCCTCTGGTGATGCAGGCTTTAGATAGCCAGTAACAGATTGGCTGGTAGGTGGCTGCTTCAGAACCGTTCCACCAGAGCCTGATTCTTTATCGCCCGATAACCTTTCAGATGCATCTCTATCGGCGCCGTAAGCTACTTGACCATAACTCTCGCGCTTCACCGATCTCGCCCTTCCTTTGTGTTGAAGGTTCTTCATTTTTTTCTTATCGGCTACCCATTGCTGTACAAAGAAATCCCTATCCACTCGAGATTCATCCGAAGTAGTTCCTCTAACCTGGCGAGACGAGGTATTGACGGTCCGCCCCAAAAAGAGAGAACTAGCTCGTAACCCAGGAGCCACGGTGAATCCTCCCGACGCATTTCCAGTTAAGTCGAGAGATTTCGGATATTCATCAGAGACAGCTCTGTGCAGTTGTGGGGCAGCAATCGCGCACCCACTTCGAAGTTGACACAAATGGCGGACCAGAAACCTTTCAGTAACGAGACTAGATTGACGAATCCCGTTCCCATGCTTCAGTCTCGTCCCAATGGCCGTATCAAACAGAGCAGACAACTTACGACGACTCATGGTTGATCGCACAAGAGTCCCAGAAAGCCTGCGCAAGCGCAGCAAATTGAAGGTGCAAAGCGAATGATCGGAAACCCAAAACCATGGCTCGAGCTGGCCCGAGAAAGATGGATCAAAGAGAAAGAGAAGAAGAGCAAATTCGATCGTCAAAGAAATCAAAATGTTGGTCATACCTTCCGACTTCTCTTCGATACCTTTCTTCTTCTTCTTCTTCTTCAGACGACGACACCCCCTCGACTGACGCAGAGAGAGAGAGGCTTCGTCTTCGTCTGTCTCTCTCTAGACAGCCCGCGGAGGTGGCATTAATTCATACAAAAAATAAAAAAATAAAAAAATGGAGCTGCGTCGTCTCATCTACTAGCAGCAAAATTCGTCAAAATTACTAATCACTCCCTCACTTTTCCACTTGGAAATCAGGAATGGTCCGAAGTCGTTACCTCTCCGTGTCACGAAAAGGCTCACGGATCGCATCTCTAAAGAAAATGCTAGTGAACAAATGCTGTCATTCATTCATTGCTTCACCCTTTTGAAAAGTCACTGGGCCACAAAAGAGTCACTAACAAATATGGATAAAATTTTGAGGATTTTAATGTCATGGAAAAAATTTAGGATAGGAATATCATAAGAAAAAGGAATGACAATAAAAGCATCACGATGGAAATAATTTGAGACTTTTTTATTTTGAATTTTTATTTTATCAAAAGTTTATTATCCTTTCTTATCGAATTCATTAATTACGTGTGAGATGAATTAGTGGTGAATGATAATGGATTGTGATTATGATTCCATCCCCCGCTCAAGTACCTGCTTTTGCTTGCACCACTCAACCTGTAACCATCCTCACCCATTTCATCCGCTCAAAAAACGACACTCTTTTACTCGGAGGTGTCTCTCCATCTATCAATTGTTTCTTCTTACATATAACTCAATTTGCCAAACACTTTTGCTTTCACTAAATATCCATTGAACTAAAGATACTTGGAGAAATGCAAATGCATTTCCCAAAAGCTGAACCAAACGGGCCCATACACTCAACTTTTCACACATACTAGATGTCAACTCCAATGATATTTTTCTCTGTCTCAAAAGATGCAAAGGTTAGTTGCTATAGCCATAAATAATATTAAAATCCACCTTTTAATGCTAGAAGGTTTATGACGCCACTGAGATTTCAGAATATAGCTTTGCATTCATTTGAATACTTGTGAATCAATCAAGCCCATTCCCTTGCAATGCCTCAGTATCTTGCCTGAGTTGCAACAAAAAGGGAAGCACGCACAGAGAATCGCATCCAAATAGATACATCATGTATTGCACCATCTGAGCATGTACAACATCACTACACTCGAACCATCTAATCCGCTATCAAGAAAATGTTTGATGCACTAAATACACACACGTATGCGCAATTAGGCCCGCCCCAGTATACCGTTTCCTTCTCAAACAGAAACATGAAGAGAGGATAAAGGATTGTCCTAGACAATGAACATTACACATAAAAGATGGTCTTTAGAGCAGACTGCAAACGCTACACTTTTCATCAGGATGGTGGGCAGCATCTACCGAGAGGTGTATCCCCATGATATTCACATACACATCATGTGAACTGCCGTCTCATGTAGGTATCCTCGTGCACAAAAACAGGATCAGCAACAGTTTGAGGAGGGAATTGCGGATGTCCCATAGCTATGCCACCTTGATTAGGCACAGGTGCATTACCCCAGCCTTGGTCGGTGTTACTTTTGGCCGAAGTCAAGGTGAGATATGCGATCATTCCAAGGGTAACTGTAGCAAGGGACAAGAGGGCACCTGCTGCGAACACACCGGGTTTTACGACATAACAATAATAGTACCCGAAGTACATGCTCTCCACACCATGCTGGTCGTTTAGCGCAGCCGCTGCTAGCAACAAGAAGAATGTGATGACGAATGTGAACCTGCATGGTGAGGATAGGAGACAGTGAACATGCATAGGACCGTGGGCAAACAATATATACTCTGAACTGCAGCAAGATCACAAATTATGCATAAAATTCATCACCGATTAGTTCTGCATTTGCATAACTAAACGGAGAGCAATCCTCAACCTCATTATTAAGTATGCCCATGTCAGAATCTGGCCCACCAAAACTCTCCTCTATACTTATGATCTATACGAGAAATAGTTCTTGAATTAACTCTGCCACTCGCACCAATCAAAGGCATTGTTGACGACTCTGCTAAACCACAAGTCTGCGCTCTTTAGATGATTTAATATTCGTTAATCAAAGAAATCCTTTTCCATCTACATTTATGCTATTAACAACCAAGAAAATCCAGTTCAATCCTCCACATGAACCATGTTCCAATCCAAGCAGTCCAGCAATGCAAGATTGGTGCTGGGATTTGATTGCTTATCATTATTTTAACCCTTCTTCGGCATTACCTGATGGATTGTCATCCACCAATTCTGCTGATAAGACAGAGGTAATACAATACTGTTAAATGGGAAGAAGCTCGAAATTCAATAAAGTCTAGACAAGGTTGTTGCTAATTGGTTTACCATCCTTACATCTCTCCATAGAAGAATTACGAGTCTGACAGACTTAACCAGACAAAATTATAGAAGAACCCGATGAATAGGTAAAATGACAATGGGAGTATTCATAGCAATATGGAGGAGTAGTAGACACAGAATCACAAAATAAATAACTAAATAAAACAAAAGAAGAAATTGATAGGGCTTCAATTACTAGCTGCATTCATGCAGCACATCCACATATTCCTGACACCATCACTCAATAAAAACGCCAAATGTACACAAACACCACAAAAAAGATATTGCATTTTAACCGCATCTAGGTGCCAAAGGTGTAGCTGAAATTTTACCAGGAAAGAACAAAGCAGATAACTGCAATTGTCCTGCTAGAGGTCGATGGATGAGGGTTTCTTCTGCAGCAAATGCACCCGGTTGCCGTATTAATGATCACTTGGGCAATAATGAGAGCTAGCACAGCTGTTAAACCAAGAGCCAGAGCAGGACTGCGCGGGTATTCACACTGTGTAGGACTTATCAACTTTACTTCAGAAGCCTGCGAGTCTCAAAAGGTAATCAACCGTTATACACATGAGAAAAAGAATAACATCTTCAGCTATCTATTAAGAAAGCATCATATTTAGCCATGTGGTGAGAGAAAAATATAAACCAGTGAAACCTGGCACAAGATTTATATGATTTAGTGTCAGCATATATCCAGAGCAGACCAAAACAATCCACTGCGAGAAAGCATGAAACTAGGACTTTACCTGAGAAAGCACTGGGACCTAACCTCAGACATTATGATCAATTCCAACAAGTGATTACAACTGAAATCACCTATTCACAAGACCACCAACAGGAGTCCTGATATGACAACTTAATCCTCCTCAATAGAATAAAATGAAAAAGGAATTGGCATATTTTTAAGGAAACCGGTCATAAAATGCTCAAGCTCTCTAATGGATTGAATCTGTCAAGTAACATAGTGAAAGAGCATTTCTTCTCTGCTTTTACGAGACATCCAATGAAATAGAAACCATCTAGGAAGTATGGAGAGATTTCTGATATTTCGAGTTACATTCTGTATATGAATCCTTGAACTTGCTCTCTTTTACCTCGATTCTCCATCCACCATCACGAAACAATACATCTGCAAGCATGTACACTCTTCAAAAAAAAAAAAAAAAAAAAAAAAAAACACAGTATGGGCGCTATGGTGCCAATTGAACACCAGACTATTAACTGCTGAAAAGAAATCCATCTTGCCACAATATAGCAATGAAGCAGAATGCCAATTATCATCCTTCAAGGGCACTCAGATGGGCTCCCAGGAAGTGACACAAGTAAACCCTCCCTGAGCAGCCCCTTACCAATCCCGGTCAAACTGTGAAAACACTCCCCAGTGTATCTCCTAACTAAATGAGATGGCTTAACCATTTTGTTTGCTAACATAACCAATCAGAACTAAAGTGGGACGGGTTAACCATTTTGCATCTGTGGCTTATTAGATCCAGGTCAAGTCCTGAATTCCTGACGCAGCGCAGACACAATTTGTACATTTAGCAGTTCACTTCCTAGTTTTTGAGTAAGTAATTCACTTCTGAGTAGAGACTGGACTCAGCAAAATCTCTAACGTAATAAGCTGAACCTGGCAGAAATGCAAATGGAATCCAAAAGCAAGTCACTCCTGGCTTTAGAGTTCGCACCAGCAAGAAATTGATACGGTATATAAGACTTGTACAAAGCACCTCGGCAATAACCGGATACAATCTTCCGACTGAGCAATCTTTCAGAGAAAGGAACTCTTAACAAGACATACAATGTTGAACTCAAACTCTAATCACTCAAAAGATAGCGCAAAAACACAAATTAGCAATCCATACCCTTTTGCCGGGGGCAAATACAAAAGGGAGAAAAAAAAAATCTGAGAGAAAAGGGACTTCAACTGAAAGCTGGAAACTCAAATATCTAACACAAGCTCACGGCTCAGCGAAGTACTGTATCCGAAACAAGCAGAAGGCAAAAGCATACGAGAGGAAACGTTACTTGGCAATGTCAACCGGGGGATTCAAGAGGAACAGACAAATGGAAATGTAAAAACCCCCCCAATTCATCACAAGTTTCTCATTCAAAACGCGGGGCTTTTACCTTTATCCTGGTGGCCTCGGCAGCGAAACCTGTAGCAGCTGAAAGCAGCCCCAAGAACCCCACAACCCCACATATCATCACCCCCTTCCTATCCATCTCTCTCACTCTCTGTGTCTGTATGACACCTCACAAATGAAGAAATCTCAGAAGTGCAGAGTAGGTGAAGAAGAGAGCAGCAATATTAGTGTTTACTCTCGGTGATCTGTGGGAGCTGAGGTTTTCCAAAGAAAATAGAGAAAAGAGAAGGAGGAAATACAGGAAGAGAGAGAGGAGAGAGGAGAAGCGAGAGTTCCTCTAAGCAAGTCACTCCCTTTTTCACAGGTTTAAACAGCCAGAAGGGAAGGGAAGGGAGGGGATTGGTTTTGTTTTGTTTTTTTTTTTGTTTTTTGTTCTCGTGGACCGAAGATCTTCCAAATATAAAGAATATCCAGTGGCTCCGAACTGAACCCAAGGGTGTATAATTTAAGAGAGGGTGCAAAAATAAGAAGGTGACGGCAGCTTCTTCTCTATTTTCCAACTCTACGGAGCTCAAAATGGTTTCTTTCAAGTCTCAACTTCTCCTTCACTTGCTTTTTGTTTATTCTGACACGAAAACGTCGAGGAGCTGAGCAAGACCCCATTACTTTTTACATTACTGGGGTAACATTGATCCACTCCCTATCTTCTTCCCAACTCTTGTCGAACAAAATTTCATGGATTCCCCCTGGGAAAGGCACCATCTGACCAGATTCATGCCACGATCCGTGGGCTAAATGGCGCTCCTCCTGGCCGTTCAGTTTCCGCAATTCAAACCTTAATTTCTCACGACTCTTGAGTCCTAACCTCAATCAAAGCCAGACTTTGATTCACCTTCACGGCACCTTTTTAATTGTCAAAGATTCCTAACCTTTTTAAATTTTGTTTTAATATCTTCATCTTCCTCCAGTCCTCCTTGCTCTGTGACTCGCACGCTCCGAAACCAGGGATATACAATATAATATCACATGGAATTGGACTGACTCATGAGGCAAATGAAGCACCGACACCTTGAGCAGAGACTGCCCTTGAGACTCGGTGAAATATTGTACAAAAACTAAAAAAGACCAATTTTGGTTATTATGAACAAGTAATGGTCTGCTAATGAGAATCGAATCTTAGTTGTCTTGTTTTTAGGCGTCGTATCATGACTATGGTTGAATATCGAGTAATAGATTAATCGATGGAATAGATTATTAACATCTGATTTAATTAAGATTGATCTTGAATGGACATCATTTGCCATTGATTATTTCACAAAGTGAATAGAAGCCAATTGATATGCTAACGTTACTGTGAAGAATGTAGCCAAGTTTCATCATGTATCGAGCTGTGGAAAATGTATTCGTAATGTTTAATGGGGAAGTGATGCAATGAGCCTGAACATTAATTTGTGTGAGGTGGATGTGAGGTTGAACAGCAGCACGTGAGAGACAGATTTTGAGGATGAGAGAAGAGTTGGGTCATTTATGAACGAAATTATCGATAGACAACTTGATGAATCGATAGTTTAAATTGATAAAAAGTAGTATAGATAATCTTGAATGCAACTATCAAGTGGAATAAAGCTACCGATAAGATAATGGAGTAAAAAAAAACTATCAAGGTATGAAAGCAATACAAATGTCGATGTAATTGCTCGATAACCGTTTGTAACTTCTTTTTATAACCTACCTTTGTAATCTCCAGTAATAATCAGCGATTGTAGGCTTTAAGAACAAACATATTATCTTTCAGTTCCCGCAATGTACTTATAGTTTCCATTTGTGTCACTGATTAAATTTCAATTCGCCGATTAAATTTCAATGTATTTCGTAACTCTAGTTTCTAAATCTTCTTCGTTGGCAAAATTCCAGTTTGAATCGTTGTTGTAATCCTTAGCTGCCTTGTTGATAAAATTTCTGCATTACATCTTTATGTTCTTAGGCTCATTAAGGCATGATTTGTGTAATTTCAGTTTCATTTGAAGTGAAGTTCTCGATTCCCTTCCCCATTTGTGATATTTCATGACTTGAATCGTAACAAAACCTTTTCCTCTAATAAAAATCGAAGAATGATGGTAGTAGAGTTGAATTCTGGCAAAACAGGTTTGTAACGTTGACATAGTAAAGAGTTTAAGAAATTGAAAGAAGAAAGCATTTGGTTTGCCTTCAGCTGGATATGACCCGAACTTCTTGGTATGCAGGCATCTGCTTCTAAAGAAAACAGCCTTCGAATGGACATTGGTTTACAGTTACCCTTGCGTATCCCTCTCAGATAAGCTCTTGAAGGGGGGAACAAAAAATCTCTAAACATCGGACACGAATGGGATGTACTTTCCATTTGGTAAGCGATAATGATTGGCCATTTATTGAAGACCATAAAGAAGCAAAGCTCCAACTGCACCGACACCAGCTACCAGACCTATGATAACCCCAATCGGAGGCAACCCACCACCAATTGCTTTCCCAGTGTTCACGTCATACCTAGCAAACCTTTTCTTCGGTGCTTGACACTGAGGGCATCCGTATGAATCCGGCTGCAGATCAAACAAGTGCATAATTACATTACACTCGATCAATTACAAAATCCACATGCATACTAACAATTATATCAACTTTTTCAGGGTGATATAGCCTCTATAATTCGTGACAGAACAATCATCTTGCCTGCTCATCAAACGGTTTCTGCAAGGTGTATACGTATCCACAGTCTAGGCAGATGTGAGTGGCTCTAGCCTGCACACCAAAGTTTTGCAGAGAATGTGAGACCACCTATCCTTTTCTGAACTTGATACAAATTGAACCGTACTGGAGTTCATGCAAGAAGAGGGTAAACCTTTTGAGCCTCAGTCAACTTCCTCCCAAATCGAGGAGGAGCAGGGCGCTTTGGTAACCGCTTAACATCTACTTCTGCACCTCTGCAATGAAAACATGCAATGGTTAGTTCAGATGCAAGAATGTTCTCTGCTGCAAGAATTGAGTGCTCTTCAGGTGGAAAAGTTAGAGATATCTCATTTTCTTAACTAGGAAGGAGATCTCAAACGATGTCTCTTTCTGGTTCGCTCTTAACCTTTATCTTTTCCTTTGTGTTTCATTTTTTGTCAATGTCTAGGTGGGTGCAATTGTCTTATCACAACAAGGTGGAGTAAATATTAGATGTGAGCTTCGTCTGCATATATTACAAGACTATTTTCAGTTTCATTCCTCCAAATTATATTAATTTGAGTAATTTAGGCTGAGCGCAACAAAGCTCACTTTGACAGAAGAAGTAAATCTTCTGGCAACCATGCCACAGCAATCTCATAATTTCTTGGAATGCACCTTGGCATTTGAAACCTTTGAATCAAGTGGGACTTGGAGATTGAAGTTTAGAACAAATATACTTCCAACTCTACCAATTCTCATGAAAAATTGCCTCGTAGGGAGCCATCACAGGAAATTTGCTGCTCCTATACGTGTTTGCAAATGCAAAGAAGTGTAGCACCACTTTGAAGAGGAGCTCCCTTATGGACATCAAAATGATGTCTTCTAGGACATAAATCTCATGCCAGTCAAAATTCTGAACTTTGAATCCTCTGGTAGGCTATGCAAGTAGTTAGCAATACTATGTTCGACTATCTTTGTTCAATAAATCAAAGGGCAATCTATTGGGCAAAGAAAAGAAGCCTGAACGCCACAACTTTACCTTCATATCAGTTTATGTCCCTATAATTGATTTTGAAGTTCTACGTGAATTTGAACTGCATTAAGAAGTAAGCCAAAGTGTTCTAGCCAGTCAAGGAAAAATAAAGGTCAAGCACTTTTTTTTTGCGATGGCATAATGGGAAATAAGCATCTCCATCTGGAACAGGAGTATAAGATCAACTTTACCATTATCCCTTTCGACAGTCCAAAAAGCACATAATAAATAGTCTGTTTTTTAACTTCAGTACTAAAGATTCAAACTTCTATATGATTATTGAATAGCAACATATATTACATAGGATCTTTACCAAAAAAAAAACATATATTACATAGGATAATAGAAATTCAGTTCAAAACAAAAACTTATAGTCAGACGGCATCGAGCTCAAACATACTGAGGGAGGGAAATCTACAGTCAAGTTATTTATTTATTTATTCTATTCTTATGCACAAAGCCTCTATACGCCATTCTTTTCAAAATTATGATAAATGCAACAAGAAGCCGAGAAGGAAATTAAAAAGAAGAAATCCTAGAGAAGAAAGGAAGGAGTCACCTGCTAACAACGAAGTAAATGGAATCAGGCTTTGCTTGGATGGCGGTTTTCGTGAATCCAAGCTTATCAGCAGGCCAAAGCTCATCACCAAAGAAGCTGCTTGTGTACAGCACCTGATCTCCTGCTTTAAGCCCTGCTTTTGCCGCGTTCCCTCCCCTATCTACTGCCTATTTGAATCCAATTCAAATCAGCCATTCTTTCCTAAGTCAACATTGACCACAACACGATGTATACGCAGCGAGCATCATAAGCAAAATAATCAGGAAATCTGGGAGTCATAGCTTGAGGCTGAGAGCTAGACCAAGCAATCAGTCATATAGCAAAATTCTAGGCCTAAATGAGCATGGAACTTGCTTAAAGTAAGACAACTTGAAGTCTCGAACTTACAGTGATGACAACACCGCCGCCAGACTTTTGACCGAGAGTGAGGCCGAGAGGCTTGTCCACCTCAGCCTCGATGGTCTTGGACGCTCCTGCGGTTCTGGCGCTGATCTCAAGCCCTTTCCTGCTCGCTACATTAGCTGTGGAGCTGCGGTTACTATCGACGAAGAAGAGAGTCGATGCACCCTTCTTGGCTTCATGCAGACCGAGGCCTTGAAAAGCAGTCTTCTGCACCAAACAAAAGAAAACCCAGAATGTCAAGCGATGAGTGAATGGAGGGTCGTCGATGAGATCGACAAGGAAGGAGGCACAAACGCAACTAAACCTGGTGATGATGAGGAGTGACGAAGGGTTTCGAAGAGGAGTGGGGAGTGATCTTGCGGGCGATGGCGGCACCGCAAGAAGACGAAGCGCCCGCCGCGACCACACCCGACGACATTCTCTCCCGCTTTTGCTGTGACTGCGATTTGCAAAAGGAGGTAGAGAGTTGCTCTGTCAAGAAAAACACGAGGAGAAGGAAGGAGAAGAAGGAGAGGAAGAAGAGAGCGGGTGTCCATGTCAATGTTGACGGATAAGTTATTAGTGGCAGTGGAGAATGGAGAGAGTGATGAGTAGCCACACGCCTCTGCACTCGTGGACGCTCGCCGGCCGCAGATTTCGTTTCCATCCCTTTTTGTGGAGGATGCAGCTAGAAATTCACGACCATCGGAAATAGGAGGGGACAGAAATTGAGTCAAAGCTGACGTGTAGCTCAGACTCAGGCTACCTAGGACGTAAGTCAGATGTCGAGTTTGTCTGATTTTAGAACTCGAACTCAAGGATTTAATCGAATTTTCTTTTCTTTACTGTATTCATTATGAAAATTTGATTGTCAACGGAGTTCATAGTCAATTTCTTATGAGAATTTTCATGTAATATAGAGATGCGAGTGAAAGCAAAGTGTTTTTTGAAGTGATCCAACACCCATGTAAAGAGAAGTATGTATCGAGTTGGTCATACTTTTAGACCGTATTAAAGATTACAATATATTCAGCTGGGTTGTATTGCGTGGCAAGTTTGTAATAATGAGAACTCAACGACGACGACAGGGTTGCAGAATTATCTTCTCATCTTATCGACAAGAGGAGCCCTGCCGCTTCCACGTAGGCAGTGGGCGTACTGTGGTGGCAAACGTCCGTACGAGGACAGGTGTGATGTGCACCGAGCTCGGTGAGCTGCCTGAACTGAAGTGGCGGTGTGGGACACTTCATCGGACTTGGCCATGTCTCTCTCTCCTAGCTCTCTCTCACCGCCCTATCCTCTTCCATTCCATTCGCCAACTAGGGGTTTCGATTCGAATGGCCGCCGTTTCCAGGAGTATCGGTAAGCGAGTCTCCCCTCAGGCTCCAATCTGGAGTTGGACTTCCGTCGCTCGTTCCAGGTATTCTTCATGTTGTTTGGTTACTGAAGAGTGAACCCATAGTCCGTGTTGGACTTGGGAAGCCTATGTTTAATGCTTTCCTCAATGGTGAGTTTTGGCCCTGTTTCCACGTTATCATCCACATTTCGACGTGTCTCGCAATGCTTACCATTGTTCTGAGTTTTGCTTGATCAATGACTCGGCACTAAAGTCCGCAACACATGCAGGAGAAATGGCCACTCCTCAGCTCCTGAGAAGCTTCCTGAAGATGCGGCGACGGTGTATGAGAAGAACCCCGATGACCCAGTCCCGCAAAATGTGGTTCCCGATGAAGTGATCCAGATTCAATCTGAAGAATACTGGGTTCCCCACCCGCAAACCGGGGTCTTCGTTCCTCCTTCCGATTGTAACGCCAGCGAGGACGTGCCCGAGCCCGAGGAGTCCGTGCTGGAGCAGGAGGCCTGGTATCGCCCAACTGGTATCCAAGATCTGGAGAAGCCCATCAGCCTTGAAGACGAAGTATCTGAAATGAGCGAGACGGCAACTGGAGAAGTCGCAGAATAGTGCAAGGCCGAGCAGCTTCTGCGAATTGTGCGTAGGGACGGTTAAGATTAGGTTTTATGCTATCCACTAGACTCGTCTACCGTTGGTTTTAGTCACTCTGTAACGTAGGAAACCATTGAGTCAAGTGCAACTTCCCTGTGATTTGTCTCGATGGTAAAATTCAGCAAAGTTCAATAACCCCTGCTGATGGGGAACTTGCTTATGTCACCGACTCATTCTAATCGATGCTATCTTCGCATCCTCAAATTTTATGTGGGATGATAAGGGCCAAATCATCAAATTTGCCCAATTATTCTGGGCCCTTTTGTGATCAAAGTGTGGCCTGGTGGGGGCTTGACATGCTCCATCCAGCACACTTCTCACCTCATATTGACACTAGGAGATAGTAGAAGATCCCACTCCGATGACAGGTGATAACAGGACCTGGAGATCAAATCTCGTGTTCTATTAGACTTTGCCTCGTAAGTGTTGTCATCGGCTCATCGTGTGGTCATTATTTGCTATGCTATCAGCCCAAAGACCAGCGAGAGTTGGTTATTGTTGTCAGAACGAAGAAAGCAACAATCTTAAGGAAAGAGGAAAGAAAGAAAAGTAGAAAGACGCTAGCGAAATTGCAAACAAGAGACTCTGCGGATTCCACTGTACACATTCCAGCAGGTTCTATCTATACAATGCTCCAAAGTAATTACAAACAGAGAAAATAGCAATTCAGGAAGCCAAATTATACAAAGAGGTTGCTGCTCTGGTAGTCTTAAGGATGAACTCCATGTAAACAAGACAGAGGCCCTCTGATATTTCTTTGCTTGATTCTCAATTTAACATATTATTCATATCTACAATTCACCTGTCAAATGTATTAGCTTCCTCTGTCCTCCCTCCCTCCTGATGTAGCTATCTCGACTACATTTAAGTAGCGATTGGCTACTTCCCGTGAGGAAGTCGACTCGAATGAAGCTTCTTACAATGCCAACATCATATGAATCCAAATAGGCAGACAACGACAAAGCAGCACCCAATCGCCACAATAGCTGTGGAAAAAGCGTCCCACTCTGGCAATGTCACGCGCATCCCCGACGTGAACGCTATCATCAGAGTGATTATGGAGACATATGTAAGCATGGCCGCCAATTTTGTGAAACGGAGAAGGAGATGGAAGTTGTGCTCCACTGATGTCAAGAAGTGAAGAAACACCGAAAGAGTGGAGCAGTAGAAGGCGAGGGCATTTGCAATCAGGAAAATCCTGAAGGCAGCTTTAGTTGCTAATGCGGCCATGCCGTCCTCCTTACCTTCACCTTTATAACCTCCCGGAACTGCTAAACCGGCCGTAAAAGTGACCGTTGCTATGAGTGTCGCCACTAGCAGATGAGTCCCCGATATACCCTTTAGACGGATTGATCTGAAGGAGTTGTCGCTCAATGACGTTATGCCAGATATGGACCTTTCGAGTGACGATCTATCATTGTGAAGCGAAATGTCTCGCTCGCTGTAGTTGTTACTCCCGTATAAATCTCCGGCTTTCACATCGTTGTTCTCACTGTAAGGCTCATACCTTCGTGTGTCTGCCTCTTCCCGGATCACAAATCTCAAGCTTTGTCGGCTCCCAGCTCGCTCCATCTTCTTCATTATCCTAGTCTGCGACAGGTCCCGCAATCCAAACATCGGCTAGATAACATTCATCAGTTATCCCATGCAATATATTCACACAGACTTATTTCTTCAAAGATAAGACTAAATGATACATCACTCAGTTTCCTCAACATTCTCTTCTCTAGTCATGCATGGAAAACTTCCATTAAATTGGCTTGATAATTGACACGGGCTTTATGACTAAGTCGTTAGATTATGGTTGTAATGCAAACAACACAAAGTACATCCTTACTACCATTGGTCTTATTCATTAACATCACTTTCATGTTCCAATCACATATAAGATGATTTTTATTAATTAGAGATAAATGCACTAGAAGTCCTCAAACTTATTCCGAAAGTACAATTGAATCCTAAAATTTTCAAAAATGCAAACAAGTCCTAAAATTTATTATGAAATTGCAATCAAGTTCAAAACTTTCAAAATGTGAAATCAACAAAAGGACTTGATTGAATCAATTTAACAAGTTTTATGACTTAATTGCATTTTTGTAATAAGTTTTATGACTCAATTATACTTTCGTGACAAGTTTTAGACTTACAATGCACTTATCCCTATTAATTAACAACACTTGATGCGAGGTAGACCATGTTCAAGTGACATAGACCATGTTCAAGTGACATAGACCATGTTCAAGTGACATATAAGGCAACGTTTGTGTGGTCATGTCGGTACACTGATGGGGCGATCATGGTGATTTTCTTCATGAGATCCAGTACCTGTGAAGCTCATCACAAGTTGTGTACATCTATGTGTAATATAATATATATATATATTGGAATAATTGGTGAAAATCCGATGGTAATTACAATAAACAAGAAATTGCAGCACACACCTTTACAAGCTCTCCAAGAGAAGTATTGTAGTGAAGGATGTCAATGGCCTTGCAGTGCTGCTTGTTCACGGCCTTCTTGTCAACTCTTCTGTCACAAGTGAGCGTCATCAAAATCTCATCCTTCCCACAATTAGCAGCCAAATGCAAAGGCGTGTTCCCTTCTTCGTCAGGAGAATTGATGAGCCCTTGAAACTTCTTATTCCGGAGCATATACTTCACGACCCTCGTTCTCCCGCTCACCACGGCCACGTGAAGAGCCGTCCGATCTTTCTCGTCGACCAGCTCGTGAATATCCGGGCAGTAATTAATGAGCTCGTCCATGATTTTAACATGCCCTTGTTTGGCGGCCACGTGAAAGGCGCACATGCCTTCTTTGTTAGGTGAATAAGCAACTAAGGAGTCCATTTGAAGAAGGTGCCTCGTGGCTTCAAGATGACCCAAATGCGCAGCGTAAAGAAGAGGGGTTCGTCCGTATTCGTCCGCTTCTGTCACTATGTGTGGCCACTTGTTCACAATCTCCTTTATGATATCTAGAAAAACATTTGGGTTTGGTGAGAGATCGTTAAAATACAAACATAGGCACGATGGGCGATACTTGAGACAAAACAAGAAAAGTTAAGGGCAAACTCTTGTCTAAATTATAATGAAGAAAAAGTAGTTAGAAATGGTAAATTTCCCTGCTATCTTCTGGGAAGTTGTCGAGAAGTTAGAGGAATGAATTTTCTCCAGAATTATTGAGAGTGACTTATTTCGTGGAGTCAATTCTGATTGATTAATGGGCTTCTCTTGAGTAAGGACAAATTTAAAACCTTATAGTGGAAACAGGAGAATTGATATCATTTCCCCCTCTCTTGCCTCCCTCTTTCTCGTCTTCTTCATTTTTTATTTTTATTTTTTATAAATGGGTAAGGGTAACTCGACAGTGCATTTTAAATGAATCAGAATCGATCACTGCGTGGTAACCCATGAAGTAGTAGCTTAGTTGATGATATATGTGGTGATTGTCTACCACAAAAGGACTAATCTTACCAATTTGACAAGATTTAAATCTCCCGACGAGTTCATGTAAACTAAGCAACCAGTCCCGCATGATGCGCCTTATGTTTTCCAATGACAAATCAGGGACCTGGCTTTCTAGAGCTCGACCTGAAGCAAGGCACATACTTATTAACGATTAGACAAGCAGATGATATTAAGATTTCATCACGAGAATTCTATCTTGCACAGGCTCATATGGTAAAAGTCATAACCCTTTTTTGCAGATGAAAGAGATCGTTAACCTACCGTGATGGGTGCGGATTAAGGCGGCATGAAGAGCAGTTAGCCCCTTTGTGCCTTTATAGTGGGGCAACGATGGTGATGACGACATCTGCAAGATCATGCAACGAGCAATATCGAAGAACCCGGCTTCAACGGCCACGAAAACTGGACTCTCGCCTGCCTTATTAGCGATATACATGAGTTGGGAATCGGCTTTCAGTAGCAACTCTACCATACCAATGTGGCCACTCTTCACGGCCAAATGCAAAGCCGAATCCCCAGACCCGTTCACCTTCCTCAAGAGACTTGAGTCATCGGGCCTTGGTGCATCATAGTTACACAGCTCGAATGCTCGGTGCGCGGGCACTCCTTCGTCAACGAGGAGTTGAACGATCTCCAAGCAACCCATCTTGGCTGCAACATGGAGAGGAGTGTCGCCATGCGAGTTCTGGTGGGGTAAAAGGCAGGGGCACAACTTAATCAAGGTCTGGACGAGCTCAGTTTGTTGAGAGGTGATGGCGATGTGAAGGAGGCTGTTGCTTTGTGGGGTGAACTGGGCTCGGCAGTACCCACTTTCGTCGGTGATGAATCGTTTGAGGTAGTCTGAGTCCCCCGTGGATGCTGCTGAGTATAGTTTGGGATCCAAGGACTTAATGGGTGAATCTGAATCGAACTCAGACGCCTGCTGAACACGCATCTTGCTAATTTGTTCGACTCTCGTCAACCCAAAACAAGAAAAGCATACAAATCGCCAGAAAGGAGAGGCGCAGTTGCAGAGTAGAATGTGCCTAAAATAGGGAGGAGGATGTTCAAGAAGTGGACTCTTTCATCTCATTAACTCGTTATTGAAGAGAGAGAGAGAGAGAGAGAGAGAGAGAGAGAGACTGTTGACGTCCACCTCAGAATCTGGAAAAGAACCCTTTGTTTTTTTCCACGTTGTTTCCAAGTCCCCCGCGTCAACCCGTGCCCATGTCAATGTTCACGGCGGTGCCTCCGTCAAAAAAATAACATTTCTCACTCTCCCATTTTGAAGGGTTCAGTTGTATACACTATCACGAGGCCAAAGAAAAAAAAAACAAAAAACAAAAAAGTGAGTGGAGTCGAAAGTAGTAGGAGGAGGGAAAGGAAACTATTTAGAAGTCATAATCGATAATCGTCGCAAGGTATTTGCCTCGTTTTAGTATTCTCTACTTCTAAAAGAAAGTGTGTGTTTCTCTCTCTCTCTCGTTTCCTTCTTCTTTCTTTTTTGGAGGGGGGTCAGGTGTCAGGACAAGAAGAGCCATCGTTGGCCGTCCAAACAATGTGGGCATTTTCTCGTCTGTTTCCATGATGATGACCATTCCCTTCCTCAGTCATTAACGTTGACGAAAGAAGGAAGAAGTCATCGTATTCCTAGGAAGCCGGGTAATTTTAAGGAAAAACCCCTGATGTATCCACTAATCATAATTTTCAGCAAGCTTTGTCAGGGGCAAAGGAATATCCCCGTGAATCTTCTTCCTACCTCAACGGAGCTGTCAATCGAAACCAGACCACATCAGTCTTAGATTCGTTCTTTTGGACCGACGTGTTTTAGGGGCACCGAAGCCTGTGTTTGACCTGGAACTCACCTCCATCAGTGACATGTTCTGGGGTATTATTATTATTATTGTATGACACACTGCTTTGCTTCTTACACGACCCACGCTGACTTTGACCATAATGGGTTTGTTGGCTCGAAACTCTTTCTAAGTCGTTTTTAACTGCCCTGAAAGGGCACTATAGAATCTTCGCCTAGAAAATTCAGCCAAACGTAGAGGTGTGACTAAAGACTTCATTCCAGTCTCCAAACTGATCAAGGGAAAATCATTTTATCGGCATGCATTGAAATTTTATGCATAAGTTTATAATTAAATCAATAACATCGAAAAATTTAGGACAAAATTGATATTCCTGCAACGATTCATTATACGATCCATTTGACCATCACTTCTTGTTTTATCTTCCATGAATGGTCTTTCTCTTTGACAATTTCATTGTATCTTAGGATGACCGGCCATCATTTTGATGGACCAAAAGGGATCAGAGAGTGCAGATTGTGATGGAAAATTGAAAAACTTTCTATCATTTCTTTATAAATCTTCATATGCTAAGGGTGTGTTTGTTTTACGGAAAAAAATTAATGATTTAAAAATATTTTCTTTAAAATGATTACTCGTATCCCTTACGAAACTTAATAAATGAAAAACACTTTCATCATCTATGAAAAAATTCAAATATAAATTATTATCAATAATGAAAATATTTTTTAGTAATTATTTCAAACGATGCAAACGATAATTATTAATAAAATATTTTTTAGTTCTATGAAACAAATTGAGCCTACATAAAAACCAACTTGTGCCTTTGCATGGGATGGAAAATTGAATTTCTTTTGTGTTGGCCGAATTTCAATCTTTCACGTAGTTTTCTGATGGTGATGGTAAAAAAATAACGACCCCAACCGTCTTGTTAGGTAAATCGATAAGTAAAATACCAAAGCTATTGGAAATGTATCAAGATCCACTAAAGTAGTAAATTACAATGAAATAGTAAATACCAACGTAGGCGAGGGCATGGTGGCCAGCAAGGGCATCACAATCCTCACCTAGGCCCTCGTTGACCACAACGAGGGTGTCACACTAGGGGTGAGTATGGTTCTAGGGTGGAACTTGAAACTTGAGAATCGTGATGATGGGAACTTGTGAAAATCTATAGGTTTTAAGTTCTAAGGTATGTATGGTAAGTTTTACGTTCCAAGGTTCCAAGTTTTAAATTGGTAGAACTTAGAACTTGGAACTTGTAACCTAGAACTTAGAATAAGTTTTTGTGTTTTTCTTAGTCTATGTTTTCATGCGATCTTGAGGAATTTCATGGCGTTTGATAATGAATATATAAATTGGAACCACTATTCTTAACTTCTATTTTATGATTGGGAATTTTACTTTTGTAGACCATGAGACCGATGATAATTTCAATTGTTTTTTTGATGTAGTTATGTTCAGGTAATTGCTTTTTTTAAGATAATATATTTTATATAATACAAGAGTAATCATTATATTGAAAACCGTAAAATTTCTTCAATACTATTTGATAAGTGCATATGGACACTCGTTGTTAGACAATCGATAATAAAATCCTTGTTCATTTTTATGATTGTATTTATTTTCGCTTTGTTTAACTGAAGATTAAAAAAAACTTGGAACTTGGAATCTATAGGTTTTAAATTTCAAATTTCGAAAGATAAGTTTTAGGTTCCAAAAAGTAATAAATATGATGGTAGGTTCCAGGGTCAAGAAGAAATCTGTAAAAAACTTAAAATCACTCATACCTATGTCACATCCCTCGTTGATGAAGTTTTTGGAGAAGCCAAGGATTAAGATTTTTTTTATTTTTATTTTGCTTTTATCGTCTTCGACAAGTTGTTATTTACACGCGCCTCACCAAGTCCTCAAGCTTCGCAAGCTCCACCACGTCGCGGTTGAGCACCATCGGCCTCTTCAATCTTCTTCGATGACATGGGTTGGAACCCTCACCTCAGGGTTGGGGTGCTGTAGATTTGAGTGAGGTCTGCCACCTTGCCTGGCTCACGGGCGCAGCATTTGCGAAAGTGGCAGCAAGGGCAATGCCCGATTCGTCTGGGTCTGGCAAGAGATGACAACCGTAGCCGGTCGTTCTCCCTCGCCTCGCCAGTGCCTGGGTGGCAGCAAAAATGCTAACTGCAGCTCCCACTGTCCTTCTTAGAGGTGAGTATGGTCGGGGATTCAGTTCCAAAAAATTGGAATTGGGACACTAGCCGTGGATCCATCCAAGAATTGGACTGTCGGTCTAGTCCGGTTCTTGGGTGGGTCTATGGAACGGGTCTCATCAAGCTTCACGCACTCAATGTAGCATTTTCCAACAAAGCTAAAAAAGAAGAATGAGGAACTTCCCTATTCTTAATCGCAAGATTAGCAAAAAGATTAAGTTGATGCCGTGAGTCGAGGGATGTTGAGCTTGAGAGTGGAGGCCGATAGTGAGAGATAAAGAGACGACTTAGATGAGACGAGATAAGACGAACACTTAGTTAATGGGTATTGAGTTTCAAATTAGAGACTTTAAGGTTTTCAGACCGGCTCCCTTGAGAACCTCTGATTTCGGACAGTCTGGACAATTCCTGGTTTGTTTTCACACACCCCTAGTCCTTCTTAGCTTCTCCTTCGTTTGATTTTTCCACTTTTTGCCAGATTTTTAATTTTTTTTTATCAGATCTTTACTTCTTGAAGTCATCTTTTTATAATCTAATTACCACGTGAGATGCCATAAAACGTGGCACGCTAGGGTTTAATGGCCACGTCAACACATTTATTTATATTTTCTACGGCACCAATTTGGACAACAAAACAGGCATATATTAGGAACCCAATTGCATAAAAAGAAATCGAACGGTCCGTTTTGTAATAACTCAGGAATTCGAGAAAAAGCAGGTTCAATACGACAAAAACATTGGGGGGGGGGTCCCTTTCCAGCCCTTCCTCTTGATCTTGAGCTGGACGCAATTCACATGAAGCGGTACCAGACATGCAGATGGAAAAGAAATCAACCCCCCCGCGTCGAACACGCATAGCAAGGCAACCGCGTTATTCACACAAAGCTTAAAGCATCTCGCTATCACACCGTACTAATGTTCATAAATCGAATGACCACAAGTTGACCAGAGAGAGGAAGCTGGTCCGATGAACTTGAGATAACGGATGAGCCTTCATCTCTTCAGAGATCGACTACTTCCATGATTCCGAGGGAAAGAGAGAGGTCACGACACAGTCCAGCATTAATGCTGAATGAAGCAGAAGCTGGGACACTAGTCCTCGAGATTATAAAATGAATTTATGACCACCTCCTGGAGACGAGTTTGCAAACTAGATTACTCACAAACAAGCTCCAAAAAGGCTGACAGACTGAAATAAGGGAACACTCTCAATGCTTGATTGATCTCATTAGACGCAAATGGTTCACTACTACTCAGATATCCCGATGCTAATTTGTTTATCCCGATGCTATGAGAAAACCTCCTCATCTTTCAGCTCCATTTTTCTCGCTGAAAATAAATGATTTAAACAAATATTTTCTTAAAAATGATCGCTTGAAATAATTAATCAATAGAAAGTATTTTTATTACTAATAATAATTCATCGATGATGAAAATACATTTCATTTATTTAATTTCGTAAGTGACATGATAACTTTTAAGAAAATAATTTTTCAAATCATTCATCCTCATGAAGCAAACGAGCCTAGGTCTCTTCTTCTTGCCACACACACTGGGGGAGCGCTAGAAATGATTTCCTTGAAAGTGCTAGCTAATATGTGTATGGTCAATTTGCATTCTAATCAATCAATATTTCGAATAACTATTAGGTAGATGGGAACAACGAGTAAGGGCATCACAACATCTTTACACTATGGTGGCAGCTCAAGTATAAAAACCGTACCAGCAAACCAAAATCTGAAGGCAAAGTAAGAATGCAAAATATATCTCACAATCAATTTCCACAAGAAAATGACCTCCCTGTATACCTTGTTTCAATCTCTCGTTATAGGTGACGATACTGACGATTGGTTAGAGTAGAGATGGAGAAGCCATGACTAACGCTGAGTCTTTCTATTTCTAAACAGACTTTCAACATCTTCCAACTTGCAATTTCTCTTGAAAGATACTCTTATCACAACTTCATCTCGAAACCAATAATCTAGCAAGTTGGGATGGCCTTCATGGTTGCAGAAGATTGTGTCAATCGAAATTATCTACAGCAGTTCTATACAGAGCAAGGTCAAATTAAGTTGACCCAGCAGCTATTCCTGGTCATGATATAATTGGATGCAGTCGATCTGACCCTTCAAATGGCAGTGCTGTCAGAGACCATGACCAGCTGAATAAGTTTCCACAAGTGCACCCACATCATTCCTCCCCACTACCACTTCTGCCATATAGAACATATTCACTTCAATTTCCTCTCAGGCCATCGAGCAATATATGCATCTAGGGGGACTTCAATGCTCCATCCAGACCCAAACAGCAGTGACCTAAATACTATTTCACTGAGAAAGGCACTACTATCAAGTGCCCATTACGGAATGCATGCCTTCAGGTGTTTTCTCTGACCGGATCAGGCATGCATTAGGCTTCAATACTTTCGACCACAGTCACGTGTCCAGAAAGACCAGACCTCAAAGCATTATGCAAAAACATCATTTAACTTCACACAAATATAAGTCCTGTCAGACACCAAGGAAAGGATAACAAATTAATTCAGTTCATTAATTTAGTGAAATAATGTGGGAAAATCAGGAGCAGCATATTTCAGAAAATCATAGAGGAGAACACAGGAAGAGAACAGATCCTATCACCTTCAAAGCAGTATCCTTTCTTTTATTTGGTAAGATGGGAAGAGGGGATATGGACATACCAAGATGTTTCCGATGTTATTAAGAGTGAACCATCATTAGGCTAAACTCTTGTTTCTAGTACAGAGTTTTGGCTCTCTTAAGAAAATATTATATAAGAAGGAATAGTTAGTTTATCACATGTTTTGTGTGTTAACTTTATAAAACTTTAAAAGGCCTCTAAATCTCAGGAATCCACAGATACCAGTTTCACTTACAGTGCTTCTGTTCAAGTTCCATCAATGCAGTTTTCAACATAACTCTGGCTTTCCGATCTGGAGAGCATCCGCTTGCCTCCATTTCCTTGTATATCGCAGGAACCTGGATGTATCAAAATAGAAGATGACGAGACACCTTAACAAGAAGGATATTGTCCCTCAGTAAACACTCCAGCTGAAAAAGAAAATTCCTTGAGCACAGACAAGATTGTGCTTTAGGACTCAAATTCCTTCATTTTCTAGAGGCAGCGATTGAATTATTGCACTATCTGAATTACACACACATATATATACCTTGTCGAATTTCCGAGCTCTGATAAATGCCTTCATGAGTGTAGAATAGGTAACAACATCAGGAAACATACCCTACAAATGGGGCAGCATTGCTGTTAGAAAATGAGGCAAGATGATACTTAAAAGTTATGGGACTACTGAAAAACAGTCCCAAATAAGCAAAGAAAATAAGACAGAAAGCTAGGTGAATCTGTACTTTCTGGATGATGGTTATGCTTTGGATTTTGTTATGTCTGCAAAACAAAAATATAAATGGACCAAGAAAACTTACACTTTCTTTCATAAGGTGGTAAATAGAGAAAGCCTCCATGTGTCTTCCAGCAACACTGAACGCATTAATCAACACATTCAGCATTACAACATTCGGTTCAATTCCGTCTACTTCCATAAGCCGAAGCACTTTAACCGTATCTTCACACAATCCCTACATATAGGAAGCATGATCTAGAAATTAGCAGGATTGGTTCTTCTACTTGCGAAAAAAATATTAGTGGTCAAACATTCATCACACCATTCCACTTCAATAACAGAACACACTCCATGATGCTTATTTTATGGGAAAGAATAATCTCCAGTGAAGATGAAAGTCATTCATTTTGTTTCACTTTGTTGAATAACCAATGCCTTTCAATGGTTTACCTGTGCTATTTCCTGATCACGTGATTTGCTATTTCCCTATACTCACAATAGATTTTTGCAGATTAACTGAAGCACCAATTATTTCACAATCTGACAGATTAATTAACTTTGCGATATCAACCTTGTGTATTGTTCGATTCAGAAGCTGCCATCACCATCAGGGATAGAATGATTTCAACAGGAGAATAATAATATTTTCTACTTTCTATTGTTCCTAGCCATTCTACTAAAACAATAAACAAAGAGTTTCAAGGGGAGTTTTGTTCAGGTAATCCTGATCAAATAAGACATATATAAGGCGAAAAATACTACAAACATTGCTGTGTTACCGCAGAACCATAGCTTATAGGGGATTTCAATTATTCATTAATTTCCATATACATACTTCTTCCACACTTTGAGAGCTGCTATTTGTCGGGGAAGTATATAAAAAGATAATACTAAATGATCTATAGAGTTCATTTCCTACAGATTCAAACAGAAAAAAGAATGCCGACTGCTACCCAGTGCGCCCCCCTCCTCTTCCCTTTTCTCTTCTCCTTCTTATCTGAGCATGGGACAAGCAACAAAGTAAGACCTTACAAGGAGTGAAGCTATTGTTGTCTGACAAATATATCCAGAATATTTCATCACAACAACTACAATTAAAACCTAATTCCATGTGGATAAAGAATAAGCTTTAATCCCTAGATACATAGCGTGAATATAAATGCGCTTATTTCTACTAATTGGCAGCTTTATTTATTGGCTTCATTTTAATCTTTAATCTTCTCTAGTTAGATTGAAGGATTAAATACAATTAAAAACATTTTCTCTGTAAATTTATATAGCCATCTCAGGCAGCATTCCGCTATTGCTATGAGTCCTATCATACACCCTCATCTGCATCCTTATCTGTGCTTCATGACAGTAAAGCTTCGATACATGTGGATTGAGGTGCATATGCGTCTGGGACCATAGTGCATGCATCAACGCAGCTAAATGTAACAACGCATATTCTATTACTCAGATACAGCAACTAGAGATGCTCAACACTCTTTGGCAAATAACAACAGAAAATAATATACCTGTTGAGCATAAGCATTTGCTAACACACAGTACAAACTAGCTGAAAGCTGTAGACCTTCAGACTTGAGAGCAGAAACACACTCTTCAGCATCCTGATATTTCCCATAGTGCCCAAATATATCCACCAAAACTGCATATATAGTCCCGCTTTCTCCATATCCCCTGCACCTCATACTCTCAAAATTTTTCTCTAACAAGTCCCACATCCCTTGCTCAGCTAGCCGGCTAATTAAGGTAATGAAAATCTTGGGATCAGGATACAACCCTTTTTCTTGCATCTCACTGAACAACTCAAGAGCCTTGGAGAGATCACCAGCCTTACAATGCCACCTGATCAAAGAATTCCAAGTCATTACATCTGGTCTCACGCCCTCCTGTTTCATCCTTTCAAAAACCTCCAAAGCCTCACCCAACTCGCCGTGCTTACCAAAAGTATCAATAACAGCATTATAAAAATGCTTATCAAGCATGATCCCCAGCTCCCTTATCTCTCTAACGATGCCCATCGCCTTCTTCCACATCCCATTATCCCGGTAAAGACCAATGACCTTCCCATAAACAAAAGAAGACGGCTCGAAACCTCTAAGCCTCATCTCATTAACAAGAGACCAAGTATCCTCCAAACGCCCTGCATTAACGTAATAATCCAAAAGAATCTCATAACTCTTGCGATCTCTCTGGACGTTCAAGTCCTCCATGGAGGATAAGACTCCAAAAGCGAGCCCTAACGACCCTTTCCTCAAGAACCCACGGAGCAGAATATTGAACAACCTCGCGCTGGGCCTAAACCCGAGACTCAGCATCTCTAGAAGCAAAGACTCTGCTTCTAAGGTTCGACCGTAGTTGCCAAGGGCTTCCATCAAACAAGCGTAAGACGTGAAGCTGGGCCTGAACCCCAATGCCTCCATTCGGGAAAGCGAACTCAAGGCCCCGTCGACGTCTCCGGCTCGGCAGCAGTCACGAATGGAGCGATTGAATGACTCGAGAGAAGGCTCCTCTCCGGTAACGAAACCATTGGAGCGATCAGTGCTGGTTGAGGAATGGACGGTTCTGAGAGACAAAGCAGCGAACACCTTGATGGCGCTGCGGTCGGGTGAGAGGAGAAGCGAAGCAGGGGGAGTGAGATTGTTGAATCGCCGATGGAGAGAGGCGGGAGGGAAGGAGGATGAAGAAACGAAGCCGTCTGATGAAAATTGCGAGGGAGATTGAGAGATCGAAGACGACATGAGAGTCGCGGATCAGAGGAGCTTTATTAGAGCTCGGAAGGGAAGCCCAAGAGAAAGAGGAGGAGAGGTTTGCCCTGCACTGGCGACAGGATCATATCTCTGTTTCAACGGCTATCAGTAACGAATAGGATGCCGGTCGGAACAGATTTTGGGTCCACAGCTACTGGCTTCCTTGGGACGTACTCTTCGACTTGACCACGTAGCACCGCTCTTTGTAAGTTGGAACTATTCCATGAATTTTAACTAGTTCTCGTGATCAATTAATGACAAATGAATCTCTTACTCAAGTCACATTACCTAATCGCAATATATATTATATCATTGATAAACTTTTTTTTTTTTTTTTTGATAAAGATTGATAAACTTCTTTACTGTTCATAAAATCTTAAATTTTTATATTATTGATAAAATAAAGTAATCATGACTTATTTCGAGTGTTCCGCAACAGACATGAATTTTTATGATAAAACATATGACATCTCAACTTGGCAAAAGTTGGAAAAATTTGTCAAGTGATGCACAAATTACATCTTCGCTATTTCAAGCCACTTCCTTAACCAAATCTGTTGAGGGTGGATGACAAACAATAATGCATATTGTGGATGAGCAATCGATGCGGTACCATTGTATTCGAAAATGATACGCGGTCAACATATTGGAATGGAGATTCAACACTTCTATGCAATAAGTTGGGAAGCACAAAGCAATACTCGAATACAAAAGTCAATTCTCCAACTCACAAATTGTTAGATGAATCGTTGCTTACTCATTCCATATCGAGGCCAGCCTTTAGGGTGGAGAAGAAAGACCGACCCGTGTCAAAATAAAATCAGCTGATTCAACTTGTACATGCAAGTGCAAGTGGCAAAAAAATGTCGAAAATGAAAGGAGAAGGCACAAAGGCTGCAGAAAAAAATTTCTTTTTAATTCCCCCTATAAAAATCGAGTGATAAAAATAGAAAAAGTAAGATCCTAATACTATTTGCAGCTACAATGTTTGAAGTACTGTGGTTTACGTATCCCCCTGATCTGCAAAAACATTTACATCACCCGCCCGCTGAGGCCTGTCTTCACCGTCCTAATGCTGTGAAAATTTCTCGTCAAATCCTCGGATGAAGTCCTCCATGCATGCCCGATAGGTCTCCGTTCCGGGAACCAGCCCTGCTAGTTCAATCCCTATTTTCATCCATTTCTTTGCCACATCAATTTGTCCTACGCGAATCGGAATTGCTGCCCGATTCCAGGCAGTTGTGACCAGCCATTTTCCTTCTTCAGTTGGGTATTCTCCTTCTTTCAAGCCAATCATTATTCGATAAGCTTGTTTGTACACGTCAAACACAGCGTCATCGTCTGTATCGCCCTTGTAAACGCTGGTTAAAGCTATCAGCTTCCGTACAATGAGAGATACATTATGGTAGTCTGGTGAGACGGACGATACAAGTTGTGAGAGGCACCGGCTCAGAGCCAAAAAGGCTACCTCAGGGTTGGGCCTTGGCCCCTGTGCTGCAGCGAGACCGATTTGAAGGAGGTAACTTGGAGTACATGCCTTCGAGCTCACAAAATTCTTCACAAGAATTTGTTGGGATCTCGAGTCATTGATCCTGCCATGTATATCATATGCGATGAAGGTGTATGTGAAGTTAAAGTCAGGCTCTAAGGCTGCGTCTCTGTCGTCATTTAGTTGCATCCTTGTTGAGAGTGACTTCAGTATCTGCATCCATCCATGCACAAACGTTAGAAGGGCAGAGGATGCAGCAGCAAAAACAAGGAAATCAAAGCAGCATTATCCATGAAAATGCAACTGAGAAGCCGAATAGATGTTTTTGAAAACTCAGAACAGAGAAATCGAAAAAGGGTGAATTACAAAATGCCATGTCATGCAGAATATATGTGTGATCATACCTTTCCTGCTCTTTCGAGTAATTCCAAAGCTTGCTTCACTTCAATCTCAGTGAGGGAGGCTTCTCTTTCATTCTCTAAAGCTATCATCGCACATACTGTAAAAATCAATGATTTGCAGAGCATGAGGCTGTGTTCTTCCCCTCGCATGTCAATTAAGAGACCATAGAAATTAGACGATAGTCTCAGAAATTCAGCACACAGCACAAAATTTTTCTTCTTCCCAGCACTTGTTCCAAAATTCCATGAAGTTACAGCAAACCATTTCAGTTCCCGTACTGCAACCTCGTCTTTTCCAAAATAGCAATCAACCCCCATTTCTGATGCTCGATCATTGGCACGTTTTATGAATTTAACCACTTCAGGCTCATTTCCTGTGTCTTGAGAGAGGATCGTGATTAAGGTCCGTAGAATGACAACCTCTGATGTCGCTGTTGATTTTCCCAAGACGTAGAAGTTCAAGAGATTTGATAAAGAGGCAACAGCTATGGGGAGCCCATGACAAGCCACAGCTTCATGTGCTGATAGCAAGAGGAAGTCTGGAGCAAAGTCAAGGCAGGTTGTCATCACCTGAATTTGGTTTATTGCAGCGCTATGATCATTCTTCTGTAAATAGACTTTGAACTGCATGCATGATAGGTGTCAATTCACAAGGGAACTTGATCAAGAACGAGAAAGAAATTTAAACTGAATGTATTTGCAAGTCTCGCATAGATACGACTTGTCTGTGGAGGAGTGTGTCTCTGAGAGAGAGAGAGATAGAACCTTGAGAAAAGCACTTGCTATGTTTGGTTCCAGCTGCAGGAACAGAAAATATTATATATTTCAGTATTATTTAGTTAAGCAGCTGTAATTGGTGAAAGGCAACCAATTTGAACACCTTGTGAGCTTCATCAATGTATTCTTCAGCTCGGTCCAACTGAGAGAGACCTAGATGGCATAGACACAACACCCTGAAACCCTTGGCTCGAACAACTCTGCCTTCTCCGTCACATGCCAGAAAAAGCATAGATTTCTCGAACATTTCTGCACTTGTTTCATAATCTTTTAATTGGAAATGACCAGCGGCACTGTAAGGAAGTAAATCAGCTACTTTCAGATATGCAATATGGAGCTGAAATAATTCAATTTCACTATTCCACTATTCTTTTCTTGAAGCTAACAAAGATGTACAGCCAGAACTATGTCTCTAGGTTACAGTATAATCACAAAGTGCAGTGTGTTAAGATATTATTAGTTCATGGAAGATCCTTCAGAGCTCCCCATTGACTGCAAATAAAATCCTTTAAATGTCGCCTGAACACCCGTAAAGTAAAAGCATCATGAGATGCAATGCATTGCAACAACTGCTCAGTTTTAATTAATTTATGACATTTCCCATATTGATATCAGCTTCATGACTAATAATATGAGACCCTCTAGCTTTAGTCAGTTGAGCCTAGGAGAAGAGATACCGTATTTCTCAACTGAGCAGGATTAGTATAAAGAACTAACCAATTCCACAACAGCGCATGCATTGCATTCCTCTCCTTAGCAGTGGCATCCCCTGAAAACAGCGCCACCACTCTTTCATCTGAAACCAGCTCGGCCACCACCTTAGCCCTCACTCTCAAACCATCCGCATCACCGCCACTGCCACTGTTACCACCTATCACCCGATGAACCACTGTGACTGCTGCGGCCGCACTGACATGGCACCTCCCAAGGAGCCCCAAGAACACTCCCTTGGCAGTCTCTGCCCCAGCTGTCCCTGCCGACTGGAAATACGCCTCCACAGCCGAAACCCAAACCCCCTCTGGAATTCCCTTATTTACAACCATGCCCCTCAACTCCTTCTCCGCCTCATCGTGCCTACCTAATCCTAACCATGCCTTCATGGCCAGAACCGGCAAGCTCGGATGGTTGTCCCCACCACCTTCGCTTTCTCTTAAAATCCTAACACACTTGATCACGTTCTCGTACTCTTCCATCTGCAGGTGTACGGCCGCGATGAACCGCAGGATTTTCGACTTGAGCGCCTTGAGACTTACCGTCTCTTGCCGCATCCTCGCTGTATTGAATGCCTTCTCGCATAAATCCAACGCGTCGTTCATTAGCTTCAGAGCTTCTTTAAAACAATGAGCCTCGTTACCTCTATTGGTTTCTAAGATGCTCTTGCCAAACGCCAAGTACTGATTTGCTAAGGCGATGTAGTGATCGGACGAACCAAACAATAGACACTTGGAACGATTCAACAGCGTTACCGCCAAAATCTGGTCGGAAACAGCCCAAGCAGTGCGCGACCTCGCGATCTGAAGATCTAAAAACAGCTTTCTCTGTCCAGATTCCTTAACTGCGCCTACGTCCACTTTGGAGATGATTTCAGTGGCTTTCTCGAAGCAATCGGAAGCGAGATCGAACCTCTTGAGATCATGCCAGATGATGCCGGTCTTGTGATAGAAGAAGGCGGTCTTCACCTCCGGGGAGGGGACGCCGGCGGCGCTCCCGGCGAGGGAGAGCATGTCGGCGGCGACGTGACGGAGGTTGGCCTGATCCTCGGAGGAGGAGGGGGAGGAGCGGATGGAGGAGGCGTTGGAGTGGTCGACGCAGGAGTTCCAGAGGCGGTAACAGAGCTTCCATAGGCGGAGCTTGAGGGAGTTCGGGAAAGGAGCGCGTTCGGCGAGTTGAGAGAGGCACCTCCTGAGGTCGGAGGCGAGTGGACTGAGCTCGGGACGGGGGTGGGTGACGGGGATGGTCTCGAATTGTTTGATTAGAGACTCGATTTGAGAGGCGAGGGGATCATCGGACTGAGCGTCCGGCTGGTGGGTACGCCGAAGCTCCGGCGTCGAGATCTCGGCGATCCTCATCCTCCGTTTCTCTTCTGGACCGGAAGGAGAGAAATGACGGAGAGAAAGAGAGACGAGCTTTCAAAGTGAAGATGAAAATACGGTGATACGGGATTTTGGAGGGAACTGATGGTATGACGTCACCGGTGGAGAGGGCGATATGGTAAAAACCGACAAGTGGGCCCGAGAGGAGCTCAGGCTAGCCCATGGGCCATCTGCATTTTGAACACGACGGGCCAGACCTTACACCTTTCCATTTTAAAGAAAAAAGAAGAGAGATAAGATTTTCTGAGAATGTACGAAAGAGAAACGCAGGCATTACTCTTTTGTTACAATTATACGGATAGAGAAACTTGGTAGCCTTGGAACTCAGAAGTCGATCGTTGAAGTAATGGGTCGGAAAGGCTCGTTCCAGCACAACGTTGGGATGAGGAAAACATATTTGAATGAACCCACATCGACCACAAAATCTAACCAATTATCATGCTTCGCATCTCCACATTTACATTAGCATACAAACATATGGCAAAGTCAAATTTCTAGCATCTTGGCCACGTTCAGAACGGAATTGCTCTTTACAGTCATCACAAGCGCAGAGGAGAGACTGATTTTCGATTCTCTCTGCTCTCATAGATAAAAATATAAAAACCCTTGCAAGAGGAATCCAGACACTTGCAGAAATCTGATCATTTTAGGGCACAGTATTTTTCCTCGTGCGAATACACAAGATTTCTCCCCCTTTCTTGCCCGTCTGGAAGGCGCAAGCATCCACTGATACAGTTTTTCCAATACAAATAAGCTGCAGAATGATCTTCGCCATTGTTTCTGAAGGGTTCAGTTCTTTTTCCCTTCTTCAAATTACTCAACGCTCAAAGAGCGCCTAGCTCTGAATCTGCTCGATGTTTGTTGATATTGTACATCAGCCTCAGCAAAAAAGCACCCAGCAGCTATTCTGATGAATCACTTTCGAGACATGGTACACTGCGAAACCGAGCCAAGTAGCGTAAATAGGACGTTTCACCTTTGTTCGAAGGTTCAGATCTCTTTTGCTTAGCTGAGAAACCTTTCCCAGATAGAGATTCATATAATACACCCATGTTCATCTCATTTTGAACCCCACTGGTCTCTGCTGAGTAACTGAAGATCACAGGAAGAAGAAAGATGAGAGATTATTATTGAATGATATAGCAATGATATATTTGTTAGCAGCTGCACTTAGAATGTCTGCTGGGTTTAACTTAGTAAAGTAATAATACAGGACGAATGTGTGCATACCGTTCCCGAATAATCTTAAAAGCTTCTTTTGTAGCATAAGGTAACCCCGTTTTTGGATCACGGTATCTGTAAACACCATATATATGCATCAGTTGCTCATATCTCTCAAGCATTCTAGACAGGTAGACCCATTTATAAAGGTCCACTAACATAGATGTAAGATTACTGAGTCTAAAGTTAGGGGTGCGGCTCCCACAACTCACTCAACATGCAATTAAACTCATAAAAATGAAACATATTGTACTCTCATTGTTGGGATGTTTCAGCAAATGGTGATATGAGGAGCAGAGGGTGGGGCAGATTACCAAACCATAATCCAGGTATCAAGTTAATATTATGCACTTCTCCTCCTCCCTCATTGTGGTATTAGTTTTCATTCAAAGCTTGTCCATGTAACAGCAAAAACTTAGTTTCTGGTATTTGACTCAAAAATGAAACCTAGAGTATCCAATTCAAGCATTGCTGCCTAGGCAACAACTAAAAGAACACATGTTGAAGCATTATTGTTATGAAACATATAAGAAGCATCTCCAGGTTGACTTTGTTTTTCAGAATCATTACATAACAAAGTATAACCTGCCACTCAAATCCAGTGAAACAGAGACGTCATATTTTAGAGGTAATGCATTTGAAGTGAGAATTAAGTGGAGAAGATCTCGTACTTGGCTGGCAATCCTGTGACTGCACATACAGCTTTCTCTGGATCTGAGACAAAATCAAAGAGAATATAACTTCCACCATTCTTGACGAGAAAGATTCAAATTACAATATATACAGCTACAGCATCTTTAACAACATCATACCAAACCATTATCCACTAGAGGTCTGTGCTTCATAGTTAAGCAATGTGTCACACTTCAAATAGGACTATTTCTTCAACTGAGATAAGCTTTTTGTGAACCATGCAGAGATTTCTTTATCACTTAAAGTCATGATAATTTCATTCCATGTACTGTGTCAAATACAAGTTCTGCATCACAATGACCATAACTATGGCATGACTTATCTTTAGCTAAAAATGTTTTGTTTAGCTCAAATTCAGGGTTCACAACTTTAAAAAGCAGCCAGCCTTGTTGAGTGAACACAACAGGTTAATCTCTTAAGACATAAATCCCAGATGGGAGGATCATATTATGAGACCACAGCACTTCACCGAAGTAAAAATTCAAGCATTAAGCACTTAAACAATAAGTTTTTGAACCTTCATGTCATTCAAACAAACAGCAATAATATTCAACATCAAATGTGTGACTGGTGGAAATAAAGCATAAGATATAAGCTTACTAAACTGAATCATGGGATAGTGAATGTAAAGCTAACATACATGGAACAGATGCTGTGGGAATTTCAGACTGAAAAGACACTTCTTTGGTAAACTCCAGAAATGATAGACCTGAAATGATATTCATATCAATCAGAAACTGAAACCCCAAAGAATTTCGAGACTATATTATCCAAGATGGTGTGAAACTAGAATAAAAGAACAGAATTGAGCTAGTTACTAAAGGTTACCATCTTTAGAGATGTATTTGATCTGTGGACCACTGTATACAGCTTTATGCACGATTGCTCTTTTCTTAACTTCTTCCTCCCTTGCCAACACACGTTCTAAGTTTCTTAAGTTCATTATTTCTGCAAAATAAGACATGCAATGTGAGGCAAACAGAAGTTGCATAAATGCAAACATCTACCTCTAAACTTCAGTCTACAAGATGAAACCTGTTTGGGCAGCTTCCAAAAGCATTTCTTCTTGGGTCATCCGCTTCTCCTCTCCTTCCTTTTTTCTTTTTATTGGCTAAAAAAAAAAAAACAGTGAAGCCATTCCGTGAGATGGCATACTCTCTACAGGGAGCAGCTGCTTTACTAAAAGCACCACATTAAGCTAAAATAAAGGGCAGAACTGGGAAGTATCCTTGAGGAGTTGTGAAAGATGCTTGAGTATGACTTGTTTAACATGATTTCTTCATTACAACAACAATGCTCCAATGGATTTTTATTTAAACATACAATTTCTCCACCAATGCACTCATCGACTTTCAGAATGATGTTTAGAATCATTTACTACAAGTAGTATCAGCTACTACCAATCAAGATAAGATTCCTGCATCTCATAATGAACAAAATTAAGTCCATGTTAGAAATAGCCATTACTATGCCTAAAGAGCTCCCAAATGGCAGCTAAATTGTTCCAGATGAGGGGATCTTAAAAATACCATCTCATGTGGTGATTGTATTAGAAAGTTCTCTGGCATATGATAATGATTCTACAACAAACTTCAATTAAAAACAGCTAACTGTTCAAAGAGAGTATGCTAAAGATGAAACTGCTCCTTACGACAAGTATAAAACAGATGTTTTGTAGAGTGACTAGAGTGCCAGGATGTTCTTTAGCAGCTATACAAGAAGAATGAAACTAACAACAACAAAAAAACCCAACTGAATCTTTTATTATTCTTGAGAAAACCATAAGCAATAAATCATGTATATCTGTCGATTTATTAGCATCACCTGCATACATTGAAACATGGAGCAGTTCTTCGTACATACATAACTACAACCGAAAATGGTCAAAGAAGAATTTAGCGAACCTTCATTGTTGCTTGCAAAGCAGCGCGTATTGCATCTCTCTCTGCCTGTCTAACAATGACCGCAGTTCTCGTAGACTTTCTCACCGTTCTCTCAACTTCTACCTCATCAGAAACGTCATGGCTCTCATTGTGAGCAGACTGTTGAGAAGGCTTCTCATCCTTGGGAGTTTCCTCCAAGTTTGTAAGAACTTTCTGTTTCTTTTTCTTCTTTTTTGCAGTCTTTCCTGGAAAGATTAACCGCTTCTTTGGACGCTCCCTGTATTGTGACATCTCAAGGTCATTTAGGCTGACAACTATGCAAAAAGATCCAATCTACAAAAATATACTGACCTCTCATCCCCGTCATCGGCAATTTCTTCATCTGGATCAGGCTCCTAATAGCACCAGTAGGTCAGAACGGTTGTAAAGTTTTGGAGCTTCAGTAAAAAGATCAAATTGATAACAGCTGCTTATGCAGATACCAGACAGATGATAATGGAAGCAAGACAACGTTGCAAAAGCACTCACATCTTCATCAAAGTCACTGTCGAATACATCGGCAACTTCAGGCTCCTCTTCATAATTATCATCATTTTCGTCCTGATAAAAACAACAGACAATAGTATGAACAACTATGTCATCATCAAAAGATTACCATGATGCGGAATTGCTAGAATATCAATCTAACTTGTACATTTCGCCTAAAAGCATGCCCAGAAGAAAATATATCAGCTAAACGAGGATAACAAGGTGAAGGCTATCTTTTTCTTTACAGTGGCCTGGGTAGTGAGTTGGAATTAGGCCGAGAGATCCATCAGGCGAACACTGACAACCTCCCAAAACCTTAGACAAGTGGAGCGAAATGCGCCAGCGCAGAAATTAAAAGACAAATATGAGGGACCCAAGCATTTGAGCTAAGGATCATGCAGAATTGTGCAAGGGCGGGGTCAATTCATCAAAAAACTTAAGCAAATAATCCAAGTTAACTATGACTAACACTAGAAGTCGTGAATTCACGAGCATATATACCTCTTTAAGAGCATCTTGGTTCCAGAACAGCTCGTCCTGTTCGACTTCGTCATCCAGCAAGTTGGTCATCCTGAACAAATCATAAACGAACGAGTTTTAACCCGCAAAAAGAAGAAGAAAAAGAATAAAAAAAAGAGAGTAACTTTCCATCAATCAACGGAGAATTCTCCAGCTGAGAAACAAAAGTAGGAGTCACTGGACTTGCCTCTTTCCTCTCGTGGCTCGAGAGCGGCGATCGAGGAAGACGGGAGCATCCTCTTGAGAGGTCTCCATTGCCCTCTACTCGTCTCTTGGACGCCTCCGGCGAGCGAAAGCCGCCTTCGTCTTCTGCCTCTTCTCTCAACACAATCCCTCTCTTTCTCTCTCTCTCTCTCTCTCCCCCTGATTCGCCCGCTCGAGCACAAGCTAAAGGCGAGCGCAGTGAAAAGTGCAAAACCTGGGCTCGACGCTCGCACGGGGATTTGGGTTCTTCTTCAAGGAAAAGGCGCGGCCGAAGGAGCGCCTTACTCTTGTCCGCCCTGGTACGCACTTCGTCCTCCTCGGAGCGGTCGGGCCGCGCGGGGGTCTTTGAGAGCAGGACACGTGAGAGAGAGGACGGTGGTGAAAGGGAATTGCCCGATCACGCGTGAAACGAATAAAAGACTAAATAAAATAGGGGGAGATTTTGCTATAATAACTTGTAATTTGTGGAGTGAGATCAAAAATTAATATTCTCTCATCCAGCTGGACAAGCCGAATGCACCAAGTAATTATCCATATTTTGAGAGGACAACCTCTGCTGAAATATTAGTTTTAAGGTAAAATTATCATCTTTGCCCATTATGATACATATCCTAAATATACTCATTTTTAGTATACAACAACGAGATTATTAAAATTATGCAACCATATAAATAGGAAGGGAAATTAACCAATACAATTGAGCCATGTCCTTTTGGTTATTTATTTGTGTAATAATCCATGTCAATTTAATTTGGTGATGTCGTTGCTAGTACTTTAATATAGAAGATAAGAACGTTCTTCTTTGTAGATTGATTAGATTTCATGATGAGGGTCGGTGATGCTAAATTTTTCAAGCCTAGCAGTTAGTTCGATTAAAAACTCTAATTACAATTGTATGTAAGGACTATTCTTTTATCAGCATTACCGTAAAATAAAAAAGTACAACAAGTTTTGCATGAATAACCTAATTTTGATCCACTGCAAAACTTGGATCGTATTTTGGCTTACAAAGATTGGCCGCCACTATAACCTGACTAAAGTTCATTAAAGATGTAAAAATCTTAGAAATGTAAAATTATCTAGACGATTTAACCACTGTAATAGTAGAAGTTTCTTAAGCCGGAGTACAAGCGCGGGCCCCTGGTGTAAAGAAATTGGGGCCGTTCTATCATCTTCTACCAAAATATGGTAATCAAATACACATGACAAATTATCACTTTTTTTTTCTTTCAAAAAAGTCCATGTATTCGTAATAATAGTAGAATTCTAATAATACTCAATTATTTACACTGATTAACTTCAAGGAATTATCTTCGGCCGAAAAGCTCTCAAGAATTATCAAAACGAAAAAGCTGAACAGATAAAAAAATCTTGCTTTTGTGACAAATTAGGGTTCTACCTAATTATTCTCATTTTCTTAAATTTATCAACTTCAGTTAGGTTTTCAAAGTATCGGTTTGGTCCGGTTTGATACGGAAAGCGAACTAAACTGAGATAAATAAACCAAACTGAACTAAATAAAAGCTTGAGATCATATAGAACTAAACTGTTTAAACTGAATTCCTCATTTTCTTTTTACCTACTCTCTTGTCTAATGCATCCATCGTCGAACTTCATCAACCTTAAATCTCTAGAGAGCTCGTGCTATTATCTAATGATTAGAGGCAAGTTTCGACATAGCAACAATTGTTGCAACCCCAGTTCACACGTAGGTTTTTGAAAACATGAGAACATAACTGATTGAGAAACAGTTTAGTTCGGAAATTAATCAAAACGTAAACATTCTTTTTATTTGTCGAGTTTTAAAATCCATCTTTCCAAACTGAATTTGAATAGCAATTTCAGTTGGGTTTGGCAATTTAGACCGAACAATGCCCAGCCCCAATGCCTGCAAAACACTGACCTGTTTATAGATGAAGCCCTTGTAGCACTTACCTTTCACTAGGGGTGTCGAATGAGTGAGTCAGGTTGGCTTTTGGGTGGGGTCGAAAATGATCCGAGCTATATTGACCTTTATTTAGTATGAGCCATGTCCACCGAATTTTACCAGGACAAAATCATCTAGTAAGGGAACGGCAATGCAAATGAATGATAAGCTCTGTTGGCGTTGCACAGTTAGTTAGCAAACCAAGCAATGATACTTAAGGAAATTCTTAACGCTGGCAAACCGTGACACATTATCAGAGAACAGGAACAACAAATACAAACGTTTCAACCGAAACAGAAGGCTTTTACATCTAATTTCCTCTACTTTCCTGTGGCATGAGAGAACTATGATACATATCGAGCAGCTTCTAGAAAAGGAATCTTTGTAGAAAAACCCGAAGAGACGGAACTACTTAAAAGCTCTCTGTTCTTCCTTATGCTGCATGGACTGATAAAATCCTGTCATTTCTCCTCAAACTCAACATCGATAATGTCAGGTTCAGACTTTGAAGAAGTGTTGCGTCTTCCACCACGTGAGAACCCATCTCGTGAAAAAAAGTCCCCTTTCGGCTGCCATACAATGTTCCCACAGCTGGCACAACGAACAATTTGGTTTTTGTATCCAACAAACTGCCTTTTACAAGCTGGACAAGCACCCTGTGGCCATCACAAGGTCAGTTTCAGAAATCTTAGAGACAAGTTCCTCTGAGCTTCAAGTCAAGAAGTTCACTAAAAGTTCAAATGTTTTGTGTGCAATTCACATCTTATATTAGAACTGCTTTTGCAGATTCTAATAGCAACAGTTTAACCAAAATTACCACTGTATCACATGCAATTGAGAGTTATCCACTTTATTGCCCATTGATGGACAGGCAATTTGTAATCTGATGTCGAGTGACATGTTCAAGTTTATCTTTCACGCACTTCTCTTTCTCGAACATTTCTCAACTCAATCAGTGTCGCTTCTAAGAATTCAGTACGCAATTAAAGAGCAAAATAAATTTTAGACTGGGTTTCATGTGGGGAATTATTATTGCCAGGGGAATGGTACTTTGTCATTGGGTTTCATGTGGGGAAGAGAAACATACATTCCAACTAAATAGTGTTCAAATGTAGACATAAAACTAACTCAGAGGCAGGAAGAGAAGCCCTTCCCACCCCATTTTAGCGAACTTAATATGAAATTATGGAGGTGACTTACTGTTTGAGACAACTCCTTTTCCCATTTCAATGTATATTCTTCCGTAATCCTTACTTCTTTTATCATGGATTTCTATAAACCTATCTGTTTGATATGGGATCATGATTAATATCTAGAAATTGAATTTCCAAAGAGTAAACCAACTGAAGACTCTCCAGCCCCAAAAAGGAAGACAACTAGGGACTTGCAAAAATTCAATTTTCCATAGCAACCAGAATATATATTCTTCACATAGAAAACTTTCAAAGTTACTGGAGAGTTTTCAAATACACTTAAGACTCATTGAGAAAATAATAAGTTTGTGTGGTAGACTTTAATTGGGTGTTCAGTACAACCCACTTGTTGCAATGCCCACTTGTAATCTGTCACATCATTTAATATCTCACATTTGTGAACTGTTCTCAATATACCTACATAGTAATGGTAGAAGAAACCCTGCCCTACAATACACATGCATTAGACATTTAAAATGCGATGTTCTGCTTTTGATTAAAGGAAGTAAAGGTAAAATAAATACCTTGATGATGAGATTATTGGCAACTGTTCCAATAAGAAGGGGACCAGCAAAAGGCAGTATCCAGGTAGCAAATATCAGACATCGGAAGAGCCATCCAGATAACGCAAACCACAGGAAAAAAATTGTCTACAAACAAGGATAAGGAAACATATAGAATGTGAGCCATCAATTGGGAAAAGAATCTTTGAGTTGAATGAAAAAAAAAAAAAAAAAAAAAAAAAAACAGAGACTGAGAAATAGGAATAAGAACAAATAGGACACAATGCAGAGAAATGTAAATGCATGGACTGCTCAACTCAAGAATCTTAGAGTTCCCCAATTATCTACTCAATAAGAACCAACTGGATAAAAGAATCAAATTCCTCTGGGGGAAAAGCAAATAACTCCAAATCATTGAGGGTGAGAGGAAGAGTTTACACAATTAGACACTATCTTCCTTATCAAGTTTCTACAGGCATCATAAAGAAATGAATCACACAAATAGTATTATCAAGATAAACATGTAATTTTCAAGTTACAGATGATACTCACCGCAAAGCCTCTTCCTAGTGGCGTCTCCAAGAAATCATTGAGCTCCTTTCTGTACTGCAAGTAAAAGAAAAAGAACTTGTAAGTTTAAATACAAACATCAAGAAGAAAACCCTCCGGTTACTTGACAAACTAAATAGTGAAGGTGGAGAAGACCACATAAATCAGCACCTTATAGAGACAGAGACAGAGACAGAGAGAGAGGGGAGGGGGGAGTCATGCAGTTTTTTCTACATTTGTTCATGGTTCAGCTGAACAGGTACAAAACTTGTGAACATCAGTGAACTTCTGGCTAACTAGGAGAAGGAGAGAACAAAAAACAAATTCTAATGAAGATGAGAGCGATGTCTCTCACAATTATTTCTGGGCTGAGTCCTAAAGTAAGTGATTTCCTTGAGAAAGTGAGATCTTTTTTCTCATAACCGTCCAATGTAAATGGGAAGGCACTCTCTTGGTACCACTTGAACTGACTCCTTCCCCTTTTTAACAATGAAATGACAACGTCGATTTCTCTCCATCAATAGAATATTTAAAAACTGAAGCTGGATTATATCTTCCTGAGGTGCGCAGTAGGGTAAATGGAAACACAGAGCAACAATGTCATTAAAAATCCTATTTAACATAAACTCCAGCAGGGTGCATATCATTCATCACTCTTCCAATCATCCAAACCAAGCAAGAGTAGATCATCTCCAACAAGGTCCTCTTTTGCTTTTGAACAAGCATTACTTCTTGCAACTCCACGAGAAGCTAACACTGGCCAATTCAATTTCACATTTCTCAGAAATTACGACGGAGCTCAAAAGTTTTACCAAATACAAGGGTAAGATAACGTCTCAACCTCTTGTGCTATAAAATGAACCGACTGAGCTTAAAAACGTCATACATACACAAGCAGAGAATCAGTTCACGAGCAATTAAAGCACCTAACGGAGGCAGTGAATGTCATTTTGATTTACATCATTTCGTCATCCAATCAAAAAGAGTAGAAAACAATAAAAAAGACGCCGAGCTCATAGGCTCGTGTCACACGCAACAAAGATTATAGCTACAGCAAGAATAACCGGCTTGTGTCACACACAACCGCAATTAACTACAGCAAGTGCTTACCCGCGGCCAGTTCCTGCTGAAATCTAGAGTGAAAGTCCGCCACCGCTGTCCGATCTCGAACTCGCGGTCGATCTCGCGCGCTCTATCGGCGGCGGATTCAGCCACGGCGCTTAGCCGCCGGGAGACGGAGTAGCGGCGGTCGATGCGCTCGGCGGTCTTCCTCGCCTCGAAGAGGAAAAGCTCGAAGCGGTCGTTGGTAGTCCGCCATGCATCCCTCCAGGCCTCGCCCGAGGCGACCCTCTGGGCGAAGCGGTCCAAGTCGCTGCGCCGGAAGGCGCAGACGGGAAGCGCGGCGGGGCGCGGCGGGAGGGTGGGGAGGCGCGTGGACGGGAGGCGACGGGGCCGGGCGGGCAGAATGGGGTTCCAAGGGAGGTTTGTGGTCGTAACCATCGCCACCCACCAACGCAAGTAAAGAATTGGGGAAAAGAAAATGGACTTAGGCTTGTTTTCAATAAATGAATATACCAAAAAATTAAATTAAATTAAATTATTTATTTATTTTATTTTTGGAAGATTATGGACTGTTCTGCGGCTGTTACCGCGCTCCTTTTCTTTTTCTTTTTTTTTTCCCCGGTGAGCCAAAATGTAGAGGACATTTCTAGTATGGATCGTCGATTCGGGTCGGGTCAATGACTGGTTAACGAGAATTGGCCCGTTCTGGTTTCACAAAATTGAGACGGCCAATTGAATCTCGGGATGACATTTCTAGTTTGCTTTCCTCTTTCTTTTACTTCACCAAAAAGACCGCAAGTAGGAAAAGAACAAGACCTCTTGTAACTTATAATGGGTCTGCGAAAGGTGAAGTAGGCTCTAAGAAAAAATTCTTAAGAGTATCCAAATAAATAATAAAAAGGAAAAAAAAAATGAGGTTATCATGACGAAAATAGAAAAGAAGTAAAAAAGAAAAGAAAAGAGAATGATTTTGGCAACGCTCAAACAATTCTTTTGAGAAAATTAGGACTAGAATTTTCTAAAATGGAGAATTGCTGAGTGGGGCAAGGTTGACCAAATTCATCCCGCATGGTTGCCCTGTCCCCGGCCCAAAACTCAACGATAGTAATGTCCATTGGACCGGGTGAAAATTGCCAATTCCAACCAAGCATTTCATATATGTTAAGTACATTTACAAAAAAATAAGATTGATCAATCTTATCATGGCTACAAAAGCTATAACCAATGTCAATTCCAAATTCATTAAATTAAGAGTTTAATTAGTTGGATCTAACTAGTACAAAACCAACTATCTAGATCGGTCTAAATTAAAGTCTGAAATTTGAATTTCGTAAAAGTTACAGAAAAGAAACTTGGAGTTAAACGCATGTTGCACCCAAGACAAAATTGCTAAGCGGTCACATGAAAAACTTTCTTTTTATAATATCTTACAACTTTATTTATTATATTAAAATTTTACGGATCGCATTGAAATCTTCTTCTACTTTAAAGTTTCTTTAACATTAGAGTGTTATTAAAGCGTCGAAAAAATAACTCATTCGAGATAAGAATTGTTTTAGCAAAAGAAATAGTCACTGGGCTAAGTGAAAACTTACTTCTCACAATATTGTGCAACTTGGTGGTCAATATGAAAAAGGTTACTATCGAATTGAAAATTTACTGAAATTTAGGGGGTTTTAAAGTTTATTTTAAACTCGAAAAGTACTAACGGGAAAAGAATAATTATGTATTATGAGAGAATAGTTTAGAAAAAAATCACAAAGCAACATTAGAAAGTTATTTTTCATAATATTTAAAAGCTTGGGTAAACTCAATTGCTAGGTTTTGGTGGATTTTGCAATTAGGTAGTTGAAGTTCAAATTCAATCTCGTAATGTGTTATACTTTTTAACTTTTCATAGTCGATACACTTTGGTTAGAATTTGACTAATTTATCCACGAATTGTCTAGGTGATGGATACGTGAATAATTTTCAAGACGTCATGTCATCAACATGTTAGCAATTTATCGGCTCAAATCCTATCCAAAATAGATGAGTTTGAAAAATATAAGCTTTTAATAAATTGATTGATAGAATCAAAACTCAATAATATGATCATAGATCCCCCTAAAATCTAGTGACCATAGGGGAAATTCGCCAATTTGCATCTTCTCCATCGAGAAGTTCCTTATAAACCCCGCAAGAAAGAAATAAGCGTTTCAATTTGTATTACCCAACGAAAGGGCAAAAGCCAATGCCACGCCTTGCCCAGGGGACTTGGATCGGATCGGATCCCGATCCGATCTGACACCCGCAACAGAAAGACACTCGCGGGACGGCTCGACCCGACTCAAGGCGATATAAATAAGCGGAAGACGAGACGGATTCAACGGCTCCTCCAACCGATAAGGCCGTCGCAGAGCTCTGCTCTCAACAGAGAGCGCAAGGGCGCCGTAGCATTCATCATTCATCACCATAAGCATTCTCCAGCCGGTCTTTGCTTCGTCCAGCGCTTGGGGTTCATCTTCACTCTGTTCGGGACGCCCGCCTTTTCTTCTTTTCCTTTCACCTCGCTTTCGATACATTTCTTCAAGTTTTTCTTGCGCGTTTGGCTGCCATGGCGTCCCAACTCATTCGCGAATGGACGGGGATCCAACAGTTTCCAGCTGCCACTCAGACCAAGTTGCTCGAATTGCTTGGCAAACTCAAGCAGGAGGTTTCGCTTCTCAATTTCCGATATTTATGCCCGTTCAAATGTTTTTTTGGTTCGGTTTTGCAAGCACTTTAGCGAGTGAACTGCGATGCTGCGAGTGTGCGCCTAGCGTTCCTTGCGTTTTATGCTTGCCCTGCAGTCCCTGTTCGGTTGTTTTGAAAAGCATGGTTTCGGCACATGTGTGGTTCTAGATTGGTTCGTGCTCTTTTGCCAAAATATTTTTCTTCGCAGCCTTCTGTCTCGAACCAGTTCATCATGATTATTATGTGTGAAAAAAAATGCCTGAACGGCTACTTTCAGATGCTTAGGATACCTGTTGCGGTGGAATTAGGTTTCCAATGCAGTAGCACGCTTCTCAAGTAGTTCTGCACATTCATTCTGGGGGGACATGATTTTTGTGCCATTCTTGCAGAATGTCAGCACATTGACAATCCTGGTGATGGGGAAGGGAGGCGTCGGAAAATCGTCTACTGTTAATTCAATTATAGGGGAGAGAGCTGTTGCCATCAGCGCTTTTCAGGTACATGGTTTGCCTTTAACCCATGTTAATGCCGTTGGGGTATTCTAATACATAATACATAATACATTTGTCTTGTAGTCAGAAGTTCCAAGACCTGTGATGGTTTCACGCTCGAGGGCTGGTTTTACGCTCAATATCGTTGACACTCCTGGGCTCATAGAAGGGGGATATGTCAATGACCAGACTCTTGAGAATATAAAGCGGTTGGTCTTAGCTTCATCCATCAATTCTCTTATCTGGATTGTCTTATGTTTCTTTCCGTCTCGTGCAGCTTCCTTATTAACAAGACCGTAGACATTCTGCTCTACGTGGACCGATTGGATACATATAGGGTGGATAACTTGGACAAGCAGATTATTAAGGCCGTTACAGAGAGTTTTGGTAAACAGATATGGAAAAGAGCCTTGGTTGTCCTAACGCATGCGCAGCTCTCACCACCTGATGGCCTGGAATATGATGTTTTCTTCACTAGAAGATCAGAGGCCCTTCTCAAAATTGTTCGATCTGGAGCCAGGATAAAGAAGCAAGATACTTGGGTAAATTGGTCTTTACCTAAGATTTACCTCCTCACCTTTACCCCTTATGAGCCTTGTGTTAAACCTATAGCGTATAACTTCCATATGTTTTCTCAGCCATTTCTCTCGACATCGATTCTTTGCTACGTGTATTGAAATGCATAAAATTTTGTCTACAGAAATTATCTAATTTTTATTTGTTATTACCAGGGCGATGCCATTCCTGTTGCCTTGGTGGAGAACAGTGGGAGATGTAATAAGAATGAAAACAATGAAAAGGTCAGATACTATTCGCTATGAGTTATCGCCTTTTTATTGTTTATGATATGGTTGTTTGAGCAGCCATTGGCAAAATATATTGTGTGCCTCCTGCACACAGGTTCTTCCTTGCGGAACAGCTTGGATTCCCAATTTAGTTAAAACAATCACAGAGGTCGCGTTAAATGGAAGCAAAGCTATATTGGTAAACAAGAAGCTGATTGAAGGGCCAGACCCCAATAGGAGATGGAAAGAATTTATACCATTAATTTTTGCATTCCAGGTAAGTTGCTATGGAACTGTCATATAACTCTTTTCCACATCATCCACCAGACAGTAGTTGATGCGAGCTCTTTTTTGTTGTGTTTTGTTGTTAACAGTACTTCTTCATCATTAAGCCTCTACAACAGGCAATCAAGAATGATATCACAAAGGAGACAAGACCAGCATGGGAGCTGAGGGATGCTGGGTTGTCTAGTCGAAAGTTTTAATCAACTATAATGTATGTAGTAAATTTTTTTATAGTCAATGTTTGAACTGCTTCTCTGGTATTTGTGTTGAGCGTGTTTGCCACCTGCAGATGGAACTTTCTGGCAGTTAGTTATTCGAGATTCTTTTTCTAAATTATAGAACAGTTAAAATCTTGATAAAGGAATTCGATGTGTGAATCTCCCCTTTTGACTCCATCCACTCATTTATAGGATCACTATGCGGACTGGAATGCAGTAGAATGACGGTTAAGTTCAATAGAAGATGAAACTCAATCAAGCAAAAACTGTCTCGTCTTACATGACTAGCTCGACGGGTACGCTTGTGCACATGAGTGCACTTGGCCTCAGTGGGTTTTAAAAAGATGGCTAATTCTGTGATGTTTCTCTGAGTCGTGGGACAAAACTGAAAATTATCAGATACCCCTGGTTTTGTAGTTATAAGGATCTTCATGATATGTTCATTCATAGGACATTGCTGCCATAGCATTAGCTTATTTACAGGCTTTCCACTTCATGAATCGATGGTAGAGGCTCTTGAGAGATTGAACTTTTCGGTGGCGTGCTCTACCATATGTTCTTGTATACTCAGACAACCATTGCTATCAATTCCCCTTTATCTGTGCTACAACATTTTTTCGCCATGTGGTTCTTGACTATAGGGGATCTGTGTGTTTCGCCCATTTTCTTTTGTTGGCAATTTTCGGGGCTTCACTGTTCTTTTAGCATTCATTACGTGGAATCAGCTGGTTACTAGAGCTTCCTTGGTATGTGATTCTCGGTGTGCATCCACGTCCAGCTTTGTTTCCCCAGAAATGATGCTTATGATTGCCACTGCATTATCTGTTGATCATTAATGTTCAGCAGAGCCATTTCATGCCGTTCCTTGCAGTTTGCTCTTAGAAGTCGTTGGCATGAGCTTCTTACCCGATCTTTACTTTACCTAGGGTGAGCATTGATCCCAATTCAACATTCCGGGTTCAATTTGGGAATTAGACTGAACCGGCTGATTTTGAATGGTTCCTGCAAGAACAAGTCCAGTTTCCTCGGTTCCTTATGGCAAAACCCTAATTCCTCTTGGTACTAGCTAGTCTTCTTGATTCATATTTTGCATTTTCTTGTATGTGTTTATGTGGAGAAATCTTGTGGTGGGGATGGTGAAGGATTGTAAATGACTCATCTTTCGAATTTTACGATAGAAGTACAGCACAAGTGCCAAAAATTCTGAAAGGTATATTTAAATGTCACATGCCGAGTCCAATGAAGGGTACTAGAAATTCAATGTAGCTTATTTTAATAATAAAAGTTATTTACACGGCTCATTGGAAAGCTTAGTCAACAAAAAAGAGCCAAAACTACGTTGTTTTTGTGCTAACATGATTTTTAATATAAATATTAATTAAATTATATAATTTGTAAAACATAGGGAAGGGAAGAGAGTTTGGTGAGGGCTGTGTAGCTGTTGTTGCCGCTAACCCACCATAGCTGGAAAGGGTCAGCAATGGTGGGGCAAGGGTTGTGGCCCTCCCCCAAATCTAATTATGGTTGTTGACCCTCACCTAATTGGGCCAAGACCCGCCAATCGTTGGTTTTGGTGGGATCGCCTAAGCCAACGAATAGTGGCCCTTAACTCAATTGGGTGAAAGCTGATGACCCTCATCTAGAGGAGAGCCAAGGCTTGCAGGCAGTTGGCCAAGGTCGTTGGCCCCTACTAGGGCTCGGCAACCCTCGCCCCATTAATGCCGACCCTTCCTAGCAATGGTGGGGGCAACAATGGTGAGGGTTGCATAGCCCTCGCCAATCCCTCTTCTCTTTCCCTTTTTTTAAAAAAAAAAAATTAATTGATTTGGGGTATTGTTGAAGTAGCAATTTTTTTTTAAAAAAATGCTACGAGGACAATTTCTTTTAAAATTGCCACGTAAGCAAAAAGTCTCAAAAAAATGCCACATAGGCAATTTGACTAGAATTTTTCACCATTGACACTTTAAGTGATCTATTTTTCTTCAATTTTAACACTTAAGTGTACATTTCAAAACTTGCGGCACTTAAGTGTTCCTCGTGCTAAATTTTGGCCTTTAGGGTGTCTGGCACTCGAATTTTACTTATTGGAGACCAAACGAAAATAATCTTATGCATATTTGCATGGAGCAAAACGAAGAGAAGTTCAATTGACTTCAAGTCTTAGTTTCTTCTCTTCCTTCTTAGAAGAGTCAATCCTACAAAAAAGAAAAATTATATACACCATCACACAAATATCGTGATTTTTTTTTTGTGTCACTAAAAATCCTAAACTTGTCTATTATAATACAAATACCTAAAAAAATATTGTAAAAATAAAATCTCAAACTTATACTAGCGTGATAAATTTACCTTAGATGGAATTGAAATGGAGAGTATATAAGTTGCACATATATAAGTTTTGATTTTTTCATAATACAAAAGAGAGTTTGGGATATTTATCTCACAGTGAGTGGTTAGAATTTTTGGTGATACAAAAAAATATTTTGGATATTTCTATCATAATGGATATAGTTTAAGGTGTTCGGTAACATTTGTCATTCTTAGAACTCTCCAACTTGGAGATGGGGATAATAAAAGGCACAACAATAAACTTTATTGAAGTTTAAAGAAATAAATAAATAAACACTCAATAGGGTCCTAACGGTTGGGATTGGTTCCCTGGTTTAGTTCCATAAATGGGGAATTGATCTTGACTATGTGAATTCCAGATTATAGAGTGTGAACTAACCCATTCTAGAACTGATCATCCCAACTTTATCAGTATTGCTTTATATCAAAATGATAATGAATTATAGAGTTAAAAGAATTAGTTTCATTAAGTTGTCGTACTATATATATGCACAAGTATTTGTTTACAGAGTCGAAAACAACTTAAAACATAAAAAAAAATAAAAAAAATACATATATGCAATTGAGATAAGTGGATTATTAGCTCAATTTTAGAAATTACAATTTGAGTTTTGAATTGAGAATTATCTCTGTATCACCCCCTCGCGTGATGGAATGACACTCCAATCTTGGCCGGAATTGATCTTTTGTGGAGACATGACAATTTGTAAGAGGCTATTAGGAACCTTATCTTGCACAAAATGAAATATCAAATAGATATATTGCTTCATACGGGAGTGAAGGATAGGATTCACGCTAAGATAAAATAGCTCCGATGTTGTTGCGGTAAATTGCTGGTGGTAAGGTGGCGAAAGGAAATCGAGCTCCATTGAAAACGACATCACTTCAGTAATATTTTCGTCAAAACATTTACGTGCGTTGTGTTGAGTGGAGTACCCGACAAACGCACAAGAACAAGACTTTGAAGCAAGTTTATGACGTGCATAAGATTTTGACCTTGAAAAACATAAAACCCTGTTAGACCTTAAGTTTGCCATAATCAGGAATTCGATGAAAACGTTTCTCGAAAATCCAAAATTGGTCTAGAGATTCGATTTATTAAAATAAATAGCAATGAGAAGACATGCGACCAAAACTTAACGGAACAAAAGCGTGAGAAAGAAAGCTAAGGCATTGTAATAATTGAAACAATTTGTTTTTGGAGTCAGAGCCAAAACATTTATACGCATTGTATTGAGTGGAGTACCTAAGAAACGCACAAGAATAAGACTTGGGAGTGAGTTACTGACGAGCATGGTTTAAATCATGAAAGACAAAAACACTTGAAGACCCTAAGTTTGCAATGATTAGAAGTTCGATGAACGTGTTAAAGCAGAACGGAAATTCAAATTGGTATGGAGAGTCGATTTACTAAATAAGTAACAATGAGAAAGGCATGCGACCAACACGTTGATGGAACAGAACTGCGAGAGAGAAAGGTGAAGTCGATTTCAACGTTATGTCAATGGCTGAACTGCGTTCAGCGGATCCATTGTGATTGAGATTAATGGGTTGTTAGCTCAATCTTAGAAATCACAATTTGATTCTTGAATTGGGAATTCCAACTCTGGACGACTGGACAAATTTTCCATCTTTTATACCAGTTAGTTGGTCATAATAGAGATCCTATCAACCTCCTCAACGCTATGCAGGTCAAGTTTCTTAAAAATTAGCCGGAATCGGAAAGGAACTAGTGCCTAATAGCTGGACGGAGCACAAAGAATGGCATCGCATAGATCGCAGGCATATATTGGATACGTCACACAACAAGAAAGAAAGGGATGGCAAAGTTTCGGTCCGTTATCATGGGACCTTATTCGGGCAAAAACCAGGAAGGAGAAGAAGATGAAAAATAGTGTGCTTCTGAACATCCTCAATAGAAATGTATAACTCGAACCAGTACCCACCCCTTCTCTCTTCTTCCTCGTCTCCTTTTAAGCAGCTTGAGCCTTTGCAGCCTCAAGCTTAGCGCTAACTGCGTCCCAGGAAACAAGCTTCTCCATGAAGATCGATATGTAATCAGGCCGTCGGTTCTGCAAGAACTCACAAAGTCGAGTTAATTAAGGAGTTAGACTACCTTTGACCGTCTGTATCGAGGAGCAAGTGTGAAGTAACCTAACCTGATAGTCAAGGTAGTAAGCATGCTGCAACCCGGATAAAAGTTTCAAAGAGTTAGTGACTTCATAAATTTGCCGTCTCTTTGGCAAGAATTTGAGAGACGGAGCTCAAGGACAAAAATGATAATGAAGAAGAACGAGCACGAGGTACAATCACTGCAATTTCCTTACCTCCCAAACGTCAATAGTGAGGAGCGCCTGCAAAAGTTAAACAAAAACCATCCTTAGATCATGCTTGCAGAGCAACGTTTGTGACCAAAACCTAGAGCTAATGTCTCAGTAACTGCTCGGTAATTCGCAAGCTTGCTCAAGAAAAACGTATTAATTTCAACCACAAACTCAAAGAGGTTGTGCCTCGCAGGAAGGGAGGAGATCGCTTACCGTGTAGCCCAGAACCAGGGGATTCACAGCATTGGGAGTCTTCAACACCACAAGCTCCTTTCCATCCGATGGACGGGGATTATCTGTATTTACGACGGCAATGCCCTATCAACTTTTCTCAGTCCTATGAAACGCTACAATGGACAGTCCCAAACAGTGTAACCCTCTCGAAAGAAATGCACGTGCAAGGGTAGGATTCACTCACAAGCAAGCCAAGCCCAACCAGCACCGAACTGCGTGGCGGCAGCCGATCTGAACTCTTCAGAGAACTTCTCGAAAGAACCGAAATCTCTCTCGATCAACTTCAGAAGTTCTCCAGATGGCTTCCCTCCGCCGCCCGGTTTCATCGAATCCCAAAAGAAGTCGTGGTTCCACACCTGCAAGCGATTCAATCAAGAGTGCAAAACTGAGATCAAATGACCAGACGAAAATCTGATGAAGCATCACTAGAATTGTCTGAGTAGAGGGACGGGGAGTGAGGGTAAGCGATCCTTTCAACTCGGAATTTTTGGCCTCGAAACATCGCATACGATTATATCAAAGTACATGATCATGGTAATTTCACCTCCACATCGGAGGAGTCAAAAAGATGCTGCACTGAGCTCGAAAGAATTTATAGTCACGCAACATCGGTACGGTCCGTTTTCATTCGTCTCCACACGATCATCTCATCAGATAAAACATCTCAAACAATTAGGTTAGGTCCAGATCACACCATACCTGAGCAGCATTATTGAACGGAGGAAGGAGGTCGCCTTTATTGTACGTATGAACTATGACGTCCTCCAAGGACTTCCCTTGCAGCTCCGTCCCGACGATCTGCTTGTTCAGATTATCGACGTAAGATCTGTGATGCTTCCCCCAGTGAAAAGACAGGGTGTTCTCGCTCATGTGCGGTTCTAGAGCATTCTACGACCGAATGATCGATAAGATGAGAGAGAAAAAAAAGAAGAAAAAGTCCAGAGGAACCCAGCTACGCAACGAACGAAATCTTGTTACCAGGGGATACGGAGGAGGCCTGAGCTCGAGTTTTGCAGCAGGGATCGCAGTCGCCATGGCTTTGCGGTTTCTTGGATGGAATCGAAGGAGACGAAGGAACTCCGATGTCGAGTCAACGTTGGTGTGTTCTGCCGCTTCGAGTGATCGGTGATGTGGCGTGGGGGGTTGGTGGGCAGAAGGCTAGGAGATGAAAGTGCAGTACAGTGTACTTCGCCATTCACTCTCACTCGCCACGTCGCTGCACTGCATGGGATGGGAGGATCTCTCGCGGTTGTGTAGTACGTTGTACTAGACGTGGAGCTGTTCATACTCATCCCCGCGAACACGCCTTGCCTTTCAAAGCGAGTGGTGTTTACAGTTATCCACGCGAATCTGCCTTGCCTTTCTAAGCGCGCCTAGTGTTTAATTCAACGGATGCGATATTTTATCGCATCGTCCGTACACCAACATTGGCATTTAAAACCATTGTCTACATTTTCATATCCCTTTTATAATTTAAACTATGTTTACTCTTCTTCTTTTCTTTTTATCAAAAGTTCAAAAACTGGCTTTTGTGAGTTTTTTTTTTTTTTTTTTTTTTTTTTTTAAGCTTTAAGACATGGGGGAAGGGTGAAAATGTGGGGAATGAAGATGGTTGTGTGGAACATGGTAAGGGTGAGCACCAAATCCCAAGTTGAACTAGCAATCTGATTGAGATTAGATTGAATCTGCCGATCTTGGGTGGTTAATTCGCTCTCGACCTCTTGTACAACCACTGCCACAATCTCACCGTCTTGTTGCCTTCCATCACCCCACTTATACTGTCCCAAGGTGCGTCTCCATTTCTCTCTATATTTTTTGCCATCGCATCTCTAATTCCATCTTCTATTAATGCTCTTCATCCATCTTATTTGTAGATTTTAGGGTGATAATTGACTCATATTGGAACTGCTCACTTCTAGAAAATAAATATTCTAAAAAATAGATAATGTAAAAAAAAAAATTGGTGAAGAAAAAAAATAGGCGACAATTTTAAGATGGGTCAACTCCCTACATGTCATTTTTCTCCCCCTCCATCGCTTCCAAGCACAACATGTAAGTTATTATTTATTATCTATCCATTTGTTGCGGAAAGGAGTTGGTAACCACTTCCCTCTTCTAATTTCTTAAAAAATATTGAATTCTTATTTTAGATATATTTTTAGATATATATTTTTTGGTAGGTTTTTGATATAGTTCTAAAAAGAAAATTAATAGACAGATAACTACCCATCTCTTTTATCTTTTCACTCTTTTCGATCCAAGAAAAAAATCTTGAGAAGTAGCTAATTATATATATATATATGATCCTTCCATCAAAACTACGTATTTGGCCAGAATTGTCCACGGATGAATATAGAATATAGAAATAAATCAAACTAATGGATCAATTTTGCTTTTCCCAAAAAAAGAGAGTACAAGTTGCTATTTGACATTGACACTTTGAAAGCTGCGGGAGTTTCCTAGTTATATCATATTTCCCAAGCAAACATTAGCTCCAGAAATTCCAATGTGCATTCCTTCCTATGACACAGGACGACTCGAACTGTCTGGTCAATTTTCCATCTTTTTTATCATGAAAATGCCGTCGTTGGTCATCATGGAACAACAACAGAGATCCTAAGGAAAGCGTCCTCAGACCTATGCAGGTCAAGTTTCTTCGACATGGGCTTGAATAGGAAAACAGAATGATTGCTAGGGGTCTGCATGGTAACGCTCCCGAGAACAGTTATTTCTGTTCTTTTGTTTTTGAGAACAGATTTTTTGTTCCCGATAACAGAAATGCGTTTGGCAAATTTTTTGTTCCTAAGAACAAACTTATTCCCCGAAACAGGCTTGGAGTAGAATTCAAAAACAAAAAAAGTTGATTCTTGTTCTCAAGAACAACTTTGAGAAACAGTTTTTCTTTCTTTCTTTCTTTTTCTTTTCTCTTTCTCTTTTTTTTTTCTTCTTCTTCCTCCTCCCACCCCTCAGCCGCCCCATCGCTACCGTTGGCGAGCCGGCAAGCGAGGTCCGACCAGCTCGCTGTCGCCTCACCAAGCCAAGGCGAGGTCCGACAAGCTCGCTGTCGCCTCGCCAGGCCAAGGCGAGGTCCGGCAAGCTCGCCGCTGCTTTGCCAAGCCAAGGCGAGGTCCGGCAAGCTCGCCAAAGCCTCGCCCAAGCAGCGCGAGGCCGGGCAAGGCTCACCTCACCCAGATCTAGGGAGGTGAGCCTCGCCTGGCCACTCGCCGAAGCCTCACCGGCGGCGGCCAACAGAAAGAAGGGGAGGAAAAAAAAAAAAAAAAAAGAAAATTAAAAGAATCAAAAGATTGGAAATTTTTATCAAACGCATTTATATTCTCGGAATAAAAATTTTGACAATTATCAAATGCCTTCAAATGTTTAGAAATTGTTTTCGGGAACAGAAATCAAAAGAATCATTTCTGAGCAGAATTTGTTCCCGGAAACAGAAAGTTGCCATACGCACCCTAGATAGCTGGATGGAACACAAGAAATCCCACCTCATAGATTTAGCACAAAATATTAGATATTTCTCACAACAACAAAGCAGGGATGGCAAATTTCAATAGTCTTCCCTCTATGTGCTCTAAGAGAGCACATGTAGGGGTCCGTTATTATGGGACCTTTCGGGGCCAAAAAAACAAGAAGATGATGATGATGGTGAAAATCTTGAGCTTCTGAGCATCTTCAGCAGAAATTTATAACCAGAATGAGTACCAACCCTTTTTTCTTATTCATTTCTCGTTTTAGGCAGCTTGAGACTTTGCAACCTCAAGTCTAGAACTAGTTGCTTCCCACGAAACAAGCTTCTCCATGAAGATTGATATGTAATCAGGCCGTCGGTTCTGCAAGAACTCACAAAACAGAGATGATTAAAATGTTAGACTGCCTTTGGCCATCTATATCAGATTTTGCAAAATGAACTTCTGTATTGAGGAGCAACTGTGATGAACCTAACCTGATAGTCAAGGTAGTAAGCATGCTGCAACCCGAATAAAAGTTTCAAAGAGTTAGTGACTTCATAGATTTGCTGTCTCTTTGGTAAGAATTTGAGAGATGGAGCTCAAGAACAAAATTGATAGTGAAGAGAAGAACAAACCAAAAGGTACAATCACTGCAATTGGCTTACCTCCCATACGTCAATCGTGAGGAGCGGCTGCAAAGAGTCCACAAAAATATCATTAGATCATTTGTGCAAAGCAACGCATGTGACCTAAAATACAGCTAGTGATTGCCTGGTAATTTGCAACTTGCCTGAGAAATATGTACTACTTAAAACCAGAAACTAGAAGACCTCAAACTAGGAGGATATTACTTACTATGTAGCCCAGAACCAGGGGATTCACAGCATTGGGACTCTTCACTATTAGAAGCTCCTTCCCATCCGATGGACGGGGATCAACTGTATTTATGACAACAAAGTCCCATTAAGTTTTCTGTCCTACGAAACAGTGTGACCCTGTTAAATGAAATTCATGCAGGAGGGTCAAATTCACTCACAAGCAAGCCAAGCCCAGCCAGAACCGAACTGCGTAGCAGCAGCTGCTCTCAACTCTTCACACAACTTCTCAAAGGAACCGAAATCTCTCTCAATCAACTTCAGGAGTTCTCCAGATGGCTTTCCTCCACCACCTGGTTTCATTGATTCCCAAAAGAAGTCATGGTTCCAGATCTGCAAGCATTTAATAGAGAGTGCAAAACTGAAATTAGAAGGGTAGACAAAAAAAAAAAAAAAAAAAAAAAACTTAATTAAGCATCACTAGAACTGTTGGAGTGGAGGGGCTGAGTGTGAGGGTAAGACATAGTTTGAAATTGGATATAGGATTCGGTGTTGTTAGTGTATATATGTCCAACATTGATGCACGGATTTTGGGCCTTGATATGATTTAAGTACATGATGATTGCAATGTAACCCTGACATCAGACAAATCAAATTGATGCTGCACTGAGCTCAAAAGAATTTATAGGCACGCAGCATTGGTACGGTGTGTTTTCATTTCATCTCCAAACAATCATCTCTTCAGATAGGCATCTCAAACAATTTATGTTAGGTCCAGATGACGCCATACCTGAGCAGCATTATTGAACGGAGGAAGAAGGTCACCCTTATTGTATGTCTGAATTACGATGTCCTCCAAGGACTTGGCTTCCAGCTCCGTCCCGACTATCTGCTTGTTCAGATTGTCGACATAGGCTCTGTGATGCTTTCCCCAGTGAAACGACAGGGTATTCTCGCTCATGTGTGGCTCCAGCGCATTCTACAACGGAATGATCGATAAGATGAAAGCACATCGTCAAGTTCAGAGGAATCCAACTGCGCAAATGACAGGTAATGTTACCAGGGGATATGGAGGCGGCTTGAGGTCGAATTTCGCAGTAATTACAGCTGCCCCGAGCCTCCTGGAGCTAGACCTCTGCAGCACAGGAAGAACACGTCTCCACTCTCAACGACATTCGAGATTATTAATTTAACACGACAATCAAAAGGTCAAAATACACAAAGGAAGGAGATGATCCGCTAGATTGTTCCATTTCCAAACCAATCAAGACACGCACGCGCAGGGACACTGGGTTGACCCCGAGAGCCGAAACCGATAAGAAAATGGCGCACTGCTCCGAACTCCATACCTGGCGCTGGTTCTTGGTCCATTGCAAGCTTCGAGTCGCTTTCGCACCTTCATTTGACCCTGTAATTCAATCACAGAATCATTGTCAAAAGACGAGCTGTCAAAGAATCACAAGTGTGAAGTGTGAGAGAGAGAGAGTCGAAGGACGACCTCGCCGCAGTAAGAAAGCGTTTGAGAGCGGAGCGGTGGAAGCAGCGGTGGCGGTCGTCATTTGTCGCCCTCTCTCGGATCGAATCGAAGGAGACAGAGGAGCTCTGATGTGGAGTCAGTGGGAGGTACAGAGGAGTATTAGAGTGTGCACACCACACTACACGGGACGGCTCATCTTGGTTTTCGTGGCCCGCGGATCGTTGATTCTGCCACGTCGGGCCGTCGTTGTTTGATGGTTTTGGGCGGGGTTGGTACGAGCGATATAAAAGTGCAGTACAACGCTAGTCTGATCGGGAGGAGTTTGAGTAGTACGTCGTACGTGAAAGCGCGATTCGACGATGATTCGAAGCATCCAGAGAGAGATTTTATTTCGGACAGAAAGAACCGGTTTTCGACAGGTGTTGTGACATTTGTGGACGGTCTCGATTTTTTTTTTACGGTATCAACACGAATATGCTATCCGATGATTTGTCACCTCTTCCGTACACAAACCTTTTAATTTACGAACCACCATATTTTCATTTTCTTTTGTCCAAGTTTAACAAAGGTTTTTTTTTCCTATTGTTTTTTTTACCAAAGTCATAACTATTAATATTACAAAAAATTTCAAATTTATACATTTATGACAAGTGATGAGTAAAATTTCAAGTTGGTATATTCGTTAATTGTTACGTACCATTGAACTCATTAAATTCGACAATAAAATTTAATAAAAATTAACAAAATGTAAATATATTTCGAACATATCATTTGGAAGTAAATGTACCACAAGTGTACAAATTAAAAAAATTTTGTGGTATTAATTATTTTTTTCGTAAGGTTTTGTTTGGCTTTAAGACAAATGGGTACATAACTTACGGGTAACTTTGTTGAAGATATATTTGGAGTCGAAGATATTATTGGGGATTCCGATTATGCCATCTAATTCTAATTGATTTAGTGATATTTGTAAATAGGAAATTTTTTATTCTTCATATATCAATTCCTTTTTTATTCTTCTTCTCTTACATTATAAGATGATCGATGTAATTGTACAGAAAGTAGATTGAATATACAAAAAGCTCTTTCTCCCAAAATTCCTCTCAATTGTTGTTATTCTCAGTCTCCCTTATTTTCTGACATGGTATCAGAGCCTCCACTCTGGGCATAGCTTCCGCAAAGACCTTAGAAGTCCTTCATCCTGCAAACAAACCAACGAGCATTTAGGATTTTAATTTTTTGATACCATGGCAGAAGAAATTTCCCAAAATCAAATCCCACCATCGTCAGATCCAGAGGTTCTGCCCGAAGAGGAACAATCTCCTGCTTCAGATCAGAAACCCGGATTTACTCCTTGGGCTACTACATTTCCAGGGATTACACCACCAATACCTTGGTTCCCTGTCCAAGGCCAATGGGCCATTGGGCCGGGACAGGCGTGGCCCCAAACTATTGGGCCGGGATAGGCGTGGCCTCTATTCACTGGGCCAGGACAGTCTTGGGCTCAACAATCATTCGGTGAAAATCATCCGGGCCTTGGGGCCCAATCCAGTGACAACTGTCCAGCCCATCAACAGGAAGACTCGACTCAGACGAATCCGGATCCTATCCGGGTAGGGAACGAATCCCTACCCGGCACCATCATTCGGATTCGGATCCTATCCGGGTCAGGGAACGAATCCCTACTCGGTACCACCGCCCGGTTTCCTGCCGTACCCCTTCCCCATCGGTGGCGGCGGCGGCGGCGGCCGGCTTGAACCCGGTGATACACTCTACACCTCGCCGGCGGATAGACCCGAGCTCCGCCTCATCAACCTGCTGTTGACCGGACTGGAAAACTACTCGACTTGGGCTCGGGATCTCCGGCGAGCCCTCGTCACAAAAGATAAAGACGGCTTCCTTGACGGAGCCATTCCCTTTCCGACGGAGGAGCGTCAACAACGACTCTGGAAAAAATGTAATCAGCTTGTGCGTACCTGGATCGGAAATTGTCTCGCTCCGGACGTCATGGCTGGGCTACCACCGACTGAGGACTCGAAAATTTTTTGGGAGAACATCCGAGAGATGTATGGACGCCTAGATCGGGTGAAGCTTTTCTCGATCACCCAAGCATTAACCGAATTGAAGCAAGGGAACCTCTCGGTTACCGCTTGCTTCAATCGCCTCTCCGTGCTGTGGAACGAACTCGAGGCCGCCGAAGAACGCCTACAAGGACCCGAGAACACACTGAGACAATACAAGGAAATAAGGGACCGAGAAAAAGCTACGAGATTCTTACTCATCCTCAATGATTCTTACTCGGCTTTCCGGTCTCAAATACTCGCGATGGAGCCCTCTCCTCCGCTCGGCCGTATATTTCAGCTGGCTGTCCAAGAAGAAAATCAGCGGCTCGCCTCGGCTTCGCACGGTCGAGATGGAGAAGGGATGAGCTTGGTCGCCCTTGGCGGAGGAGGATCCGGCGTTATCTCCGGCGGAGCCATGGAAGCTGCTGGAAACTCCAAAGGCAGCAGCAGAACAGTGGCTACGGCAAGGAAAATTGAAGAGAACCCTAGGGTTCATCAAATGGACGGCTGGGATGATGGGAAGAAATCCGACGGCTGGGATAAAAGGAGGAGATCCAACGGCTCTCCTCAGTGGACCGAGATGGACGGCTCAGATTCAGCCATCATCCCGCGTGGATCTGATGGTCCTTATCAGGCCACGTCGGCTCCCACTTATAGGGGATCCAACGGTCCCCGCGGTGCCACGTCGTCAGGAAGAATCGGTGGGCAAAATGGTAAATTCAAAAATAAATTTTGTGAATATTGCAAACGCCCGCATCATACAGTTGATACATGTTGGAAATTACATGGGAAACCTTCGATAAAAATAAAAAGAAAAGGAATATCGGTTTATCAGGTTTCCACACAAAGAGGCGATGAGGAACCACAATCAATATCCAAGGAAGAATATCAGCATATTGTGCAAATTCTGAATCGATTAAAAATCGATGACAAGAATGCGGGATTCTCAGGTACCTTTCTTCATAAAGAGAATTTTTTTCCAGTTGATGCATGGATTATCGATACAGGAGCTAGTGACCACATTATATGCAATGATAAATTATTCTCTCATGTGGATAAAGGATCACAATCCCTCATTACAGTACGTCTTCCAAATGGAAATGTCATCCATGTTACTAAAACCGGAACCGTTCAACTTGGTCCGAACTTCCTACTCAAGAATGTCTTACACATTCCTGGTTTTGAATTTAATCTACTCTCCGTATCCAAAGTGTGCAAAGACAATTCATGTCGTGCAATATTCAATTCAGACAATTGTTTCTTTCAAGACCTTTCGACTGGCAGACTGATGGCCTTGGGTAGTTCTGCACAAGGCCTATATTATTGGATTGATTTTCCAGGAGATTTAAATTTATTAAATAAGAGCATTTCTTGTAATGCCATCAATAGAAATAAAAATCTCCTTTTTCACCAAAGATTGGGTCATAGTGCGTCTTTTCCTCATCCTAAATGTCCAGTATGCCCCTTAGCCAAATAGTCTCGAGCATCGTTTCCCACAAGCACTTCTCGAGCCAATAAAGCATTTTCTTTGCTTCATATGGATATTTGGGGTCCATACCATACTTCTCACCGGGATGGTTCACGGTTCTTTCTTACAATTGTTGATGACTATACACAAGCCACTTGGGTTTATTTGATGCAATCGAAAAGCCAAACCTTTTCTCATATATCGAAATTCGTCTCCTTGATTAAAAATCAATTTGATCAATCTGTACATCGAATTCGTACAGATAATGGGCGTGAATTCTTCACTTCTAATTGCATCAATTTTCTATCTTCTCATGGAATAATTCATGAAAGCTCTTGCACTTATACTCCACAACAGAATGGAGTTGTAGAGCGTAAGCATAGGCATCTCTTAGAAGTAGCTCGTGTATTAAAATACCAAGCATCCATACCTGAAGACTATTGGAGAGATTGTGTGGTCACGGCTGCTTATTTGATTAATCGCATGCCAACTAGAATTCTTGATGGAAGAACACCTTTTGAAATGCTCTACAACAAACATCCTAAAAATGAACATCTTCGAGTGTTCGGCTATTTATGTTATGCAACTAATGTTGGCCCTTTAGATAAAATGGGTCATCGCGCTACTCGATGTGTCTTCATGGGTTATCCCTCATTTCAAAAAGGATACAGAGTTATGGAAATATCTACAGGACATTTTTTTATAAGTAGAGATGTCATGTTTCATGAAGATGTGTTCCCGTTCAAAGATATGATAGCCTCCTCGACTACCTCATCATCAGGAGGCAATCATCCTTTTTTATCTGAAGAAGACTTATCCATGGCTCCACAGTATCTATTAGTTGCTCCAGAGCAACCTATGTCTATCCAAAGAGACTCACCCATTCAACGAGAATCATCAACTTCACCAGCATTATCTGAAGTTGGTCCTTCGACATCATCTCCATTATTATCCGAGGATGATTCCATGACTATGTCTTCGTCAGAAAACAGGATAGCTGAGTCTTTGTCAGAATATGTGCCTTCACCAACGCAGATATTAACAGTAGAGTCCCGACGTTCAGGACGACAAACTCGTCCACCTACATGGACTAAGGATTATATTTGTTCTGCGGCAAGTTCACCAGGTACAAGATACCCTGTCTCCTCATATGTTTCATTTGGCAGGTTGTCACCTGAGCACATGTGTTGCATTACTCGTTTATCAGAAGAACAAGAACCATCTTCCTTTAAAGAAGCTTCATGCGACCCTCGATGGCAAAGTGCAATGGAATCTGAATTGAATACACTGATAGAGAACCATACATGGGATATTGTTCCACTACCCAAACACAGAAAACCAATCGGTTGTAAATGGGTCTACAAGATCAAGTTTAAAGCAGATGGTTCAGTTGAACGTTATAAGGCTCGACTGGTAGCCAAGGGATTTACTCAAAGAGAAGGTTTCGATTATCATGAAACATTCTCTCCAGTTGCCAAGGAAGTCACTGTTTGTACTTTTCTATCCATTGCTGCTATTCAGAATTGGTCATTGCATCAAATGGATGTAAATAATGCCTTTCTTCATGGAGATCTTGATGAAGAGATTTATATGGATCTTCCACCGGGATTACGCAGACAGGGGGAGTTGCAAGTATGTCGTTTACGCAAATCCTTCTATGGATTGAAGTAGGCATCTAGACGGTGGTATACCAAGTTTACGGCAGCACTAACCGACACAGGTTTTCAGCATTCTAAGCATGACTATGCTCTATTTACAAGGAATATAGGTAATTCATCAATTTATTTGCTCATATATGTTGATGATATACTTATCATGGGGAATAATGATTCTCATGTTGAAAAATTCAAAGAATACTTGCATTCCACATTCCACATCAAGGATCTAGGTCCCCCTAAATATTTCCTTGGCATAGAAATTGCTCGGTTAGATAAAGGGATCAGTCTTAGCTAGGAGAAAGTTCATCCTTGAGATTATTGCGAAGCGGGATTATCGGGATGCAAGCCTGTTATACCGATTGAACAAAATGCCAAGGCGACTACTCATGAGTACGATCAGAATTTCTCTTCTTCTACCGAAGATCCCCACTCAAAGATCCATCGGGATATCGGCGACGGTCGGGAAACTAATATACCTGACTATGACGAGGCCTGACATTTGTTATGCGGTGCAGATGCTTAGTCAATTCATGCATAACCCAAAAATGTCTCATATGAATGCTGCCTTAAAGGTTGTGAAATATTTGAAGGGTTGTCCAGGACTTGGAATATTTCTATCTCGTATTCGCAACATGAAAATGTCAGCCTTTTGTGATACAGATTATGCGACTTGCCCAATGACCAGGAGATCTATCACTGGTTTCTGCATTAAATTGGGAGGATCACTAATTTCATGGAAGACAAAGAAGCAATCGACCATTTCATTATCATCAGCTGAATCAGAGTATCGGGCCATGGCAAAGACTACCTGTGAAATTATTTGGATACGAGGATTACTCTCAGATCTTGGAGTACAGGTCAATGGACCAACTGAATTATTTTGTGACAATGATGCTGTACTCAAATTGGCAGCAAATCCAGTTTTTCATGAAAGAACAAAACATATAGAAGTTGATTGTCACTTTACTCGAGATAAAATTACAGAGGGAATCATCGTAACAAGGGGAATTGGAACTGAAAATCAACCTGCAGATATTTTCACAAAGGCATTATGTCAGAGGCAACACATATACTTGTTAAACAAGCTTGGTGTTCTTGATATCTATAAGCCACCAGCTTGAGGGGGAGTGTTGAAGATATATTTGGAGTCGAAGATATTATTGGGGATTCCGATTATGCCATCTAATTCTAATTGATTTAGTGATATTTGTAAATAGGAAATTTTTTATTCTTCATATATCAATTCCTTTTTTATTCTTCTTCTCTTACATTATAAGAGGATCGATATAATTGTACAGAAAGTAGACTGAATATACAAAAAGCTCTTTCTCCCAAAATTCCTCTCAATCTTTGTTGTTATTCTCAGTCTCCCTTATTTTCTGACAAACTTTGCAATGTGTGCGTGTATATGCTCTATTGCGTAAAGGACTAAAATGTGGGGAATGAATATGGGCGTGGAAATTAGTGAATTTTGAAATTTTGGCGAGAAGAACGGGGGGAGGAGATTTTAAGATATGGTAACTCCCTACCTATTATTTTTCTCCCTTCCATCTTTTCCAAGCACAGCATTTAGGCTGTCATCTATATCTATAGCGCATTGACAGAAAAGAGATTCCTAATGGTAACCGCTTCCCTATTCTTTTTCTCGAAACAAAATTGATTTATTGTACAAGATATATATTTCTATACAAAAAATTAAACCTGAAATGTTCAAAGATGATAATCGATTGATATATAATTGCCCATCCTTTTATCTTTTTAATTTTCCTCGACCTATTATATATACATGAGAAAAAGGCATCAAAGCTATCTAAACTTTTTCAGGTCACTAATTTATTAGATTTTTGAAAATTTTATTTATGATAATGGAGTCCTCAACAAGTGTTCTTTGGTTCATATTGATCCTTCTGTCAAAAAGTATGAATGAAAAGGTTGATGTGATCGTTAAGTCTTCATTAAATGCCGATGCAGCATTTTATGTGGCTTTTAAGAAACTTAAAAAAAAAAAATACAAAACTAAACAATGTACATATTGTTAAAAAAAATAAAATTCAAAAGCAAGCAAATTTTGAGAAAAGAAAAGAAAAACTGTAGATCCAATCCTAGAGAATAAGCCAAAGATAAAATTGAGCACTCGGTTCGGGTTAACCCGATGTCCAAAATATCGATTATTACCAAAACATTAATCGACAGACGCCCCATTACTTCATTCCCGGAATGAGTCCATAATACCTCTTGATTTCACAAGTCAGCCTCGTACATATTAACCTCCTCTGTGTCGACCAACGAACAACCAACTGATGAAGGGCCCTCCCTGGTCGCCACCTCCAAAGTCATTATCCTGCACATTGCAAAGTACATCGAAACTTTCTTCTTAACGGGAACGCAAACATCTCACAGATTCCATCATCCATTAGAAGACAGTTTCGGAGAGAGAAGAAGCTGAGATGAAAACAGCTCACCATCCAGCAAAGCCCTCTTAACAAGTTTCAGATCCCTTTCTCCTGCGAAACCGTGGATCGCTATATGAACTTTGTTGGAATGAGTAAGGAAAATAACATACCCGACTCGAACATAAACATCACCAAACATACACTCCATCATCTTCCCAAAATATTTATACCAAACTATCCGACATTTAGAGTTCTCTACTATTTTTAGCAGTCAAATCAAGATGAAATACATTGAGCAGCACAGCAACCCTCTAGGAAGAATTTCACACACACGCAGCTGGAAAAAAAATTACAATAAAGAGGCCATCCTAAAATTGGCATAACCCCACTTACATGCACTTCATTTATCAAACATATAAAATTATTATAAAAAATCATATCGAAGCATTGCCTCTCTGCCAAGTATGACTCCCGATATTCTCATTGTCAGCAAACTGAATTACTCTTCTCCACGAACGGTCCGGTCCGTCAATGCGAAGCCTTTGGGAGATGAATAGGACATACATCGAACCGACCTTCCCAAAAAGACCATGGAAAACACAAAATGAAGAGACAAGAAAAGAAGGATCTCTCCCTCGACTATGAAACATCTCTCACGGCATGGATACCCTTGTGAAACTGACGATGGAGGTAAAAGCCATTAAGCCCACATCACATATTACTGCAGAATAGCATGTGCATATCACATTACCACGAAACAGCATACTCAATCAATTTCACGGTATAGGTAGTTAGAAAAGGTTGCACAATTTAAGCAATATAAAGAAGACATCAATACGACTGATTGTCCTGCCTAATACTTATGCAACTCGTCATGTCACTTGCAGGGACAAATCAAGAATTAGGTTCGGCAGGCCAAGTTCTTCAAAAAAAAATTTATGGTTTAGACTAGCAACAGTTTGTCATCATCTTATTTGGATTGAGTAAGAATCTAAGATTATTGTTGTCGACATGGAATCGACAGGGTTTTCCTTTTTCTAATAGAAGATGCTCCATCAATCGAAATATATTCATCATCGCAATTTAACAGCTTTTCATTTTCTGGATAGATATTTCAACTCCAATGTCATAGAAACATGGGGACCATGTTAAAGGTTTTAATGTATCAATTACACGAAAATTTTATCAATTTGTGTTTGAAATATAATAAACTCTCTTTCGGCTGGCATGCTTGTCCACTTGCCACTGTCACAAGCTGTATCTGATGTCTTGGGAGACCAGAGTTTGCTATGATTCAATTTGTAACAGTTGAGCTAATAATCACTGTCTCCGATTTGATAGAGAAACAAATAAGAATTTACCTTCCTATGTCATCAGTTCTAGTTCCAATCCCTGACAATATATGCAGTCCCTTGGATTACTTTCCTAAGGTTAACGCCATTTCAGGCTCTCCAAAGTCCAAACAAGTTTGAATTGCAGGCAAGCTTGCTGAAAACTCAGGAGAGATCTGCCTGAATCATTTGTTCCAATGAAAGGGTTGCGCTTGAGTGGACAAGTGCCGGTGGATTATGCTCCAGGCGAACTTGGGAAAATCAATTAGTTGTTCCCAAGGAGAGAACAATCCAATAACTCTCGAAAATCAACTCATAAATTCCTCGACCCCCAATTAGTTCTTCATTTTGTCTCGCGAGTACCATCAAATGCTACCATGGCCGGAAGTTCGTGAGGATAGTCTCATGACATAACATTGAGATACAAAGACTAAAAGCGTTAAGGAAGCTCAAGAGGTTAAAGAACCAACCCCTCCTTACAGTTCCATGAGGAAGCACTAGCAAGATCTGAACCAAAGTGGGTTCTATTAGATTTCAATAGTTGCGAGGATAGAACATCACTATGAGATATAATGCACAATCAATGGTGTCCCCATTGAAGCCGAATCAAGTGACAGTCACCTTCGTGGAAGCAAGTCACGGACAACATTGGTTTGGTTTTGGTAGCTTTAGCGGTCAACATTAGGGCTCACTCAATTAGGCAAGACTATCAAAGCAGGAGCCTGTGCGATTAGGGTGAGTAGCATACTGCCGGTAGCTAAAGTTGTCCTTGCAGCCCCATGCTACCCTGCCCTTTTCCTCAGGGTGCTCAGCAGCGCCTGGCCACCCCTCAGTTGTTGAGTCTCGAGGCTATCGCCTAAGCTGAGAGAGAGAGAGAGAGAGAGAGGGGATGTGAGTGGCGGCAACCAAGTAAGAATGAAGATGAGCACAGCGGTGATAGAGACAGGAAGGAGCAATGCAGATGATCGATATCTGTCTATGGGGTCACTGTAGCCATAACACTTCGGTTTTTCTACGCCGGAATCGAATGAATCGTTACTTCAACACAATGAAAATTAGAATAAGGAAGACTCATCGATCAATCAAATTCTACAAAAAGCCCACAGTTCTATTTGTGAATTTGTCCAGGTCTTCATTTTTGTTCCCAAAACGAGCTACAATCCCCAAAATCCCATTCTTAGCTTGTGTCATAGATATCCAGATGCTCAGCACGTTTCTTTTATATGAAGCCTCAGAAGACAAACAAAATGATGGCGAACCTGTTTGCTCAATGATCAAAAATCAAAAACTCAAGATCAAACTTCCACTTGGAAGATACTGAGGGGATAAATAGTTATAACATGAGAAAATGTGGCAATTGTCAGTAACTGCACAAAGGTAACTTGAATTATCAAATGAACTCCAAAGCCCAAGTCCAGAATAATGGACACTCTGTTTTGGTCTTCCAGGAAAAATACTAGGACAAAATACCTGACACTTGGTCTCATGGACCAAGCCAATGATAGGACTCCCACCAAATAACACAGGTCCTAAGTTGTTTCTAAGTTCTAATTGAATGTCTACCCCATTATGCCAGAATCAGAGCAACATCATATACAGAGCAACCCCCCTCCAATTCCAATAGATGTACTTGACTGTTCTTGGAGATAGTAATAAGTGCATAATCTTTTCGCTTTTGATGGTCGGAAATTTTTCGTTTCTTCAGATAAGAGACCACGTTAAAACAGATATAGAAAAGTACGGTGGGGCAAGTGGTAAAGGAAACAAGGAACAACAAGATCACAATCTAGAGCAATCACTTCTGCCTCTAATCCAAAGAAACGAAAATGTTCTGACCATTATCAGCTGCTCTGATTCTCATCTTGCGGTTCCTAGTCTCTTTTACCACTTCCACTAACATACTATTTCATATCTATCTTCACTTCATCTCAAATATGAGGAAACGAAAGAGTTCCAACCACAAGCGAAAAGATTGCCTATATAGACTACCATATTTAAGAACAATCAAGTATTTTGAGAGAATTGCACTGATTCTGCTCTTGAAGCCCCTCATCTCCTTTACAACTTCTGTGATCAAACTTGTTTAGGGACTATTTGTATCATTTTCCTGTATATGATAAATTAAGGTTGACCAAGAAAATACAATCTCAAGAACATAAGCATAATCTGCTCCATCAAAATACCTCATATATGCGTAGAGTAAATCAGAGACATGGCAAGGGGGGTGTGAAGATGGGCATGATCATAGGATCATAGAACCACAGTCCCATTCAGCAACAGGAAAGGGTGTTTTCCTAAGTCGAGGGCTCCCCAGATTATATATACAGTCTCAACAGCCGAACTGTGATCCAGTAACGAGTTCTGAATCAGAAGAAGATGGTTTAGATGATACTCATTCTACGAAGTGATAGCATTGCATAGAACTTATTACTTTGACATCGTATAAGCACCCCCCAATAGTCCAAAAGGCATCCATTGATTGCACCATGAACACAAATCCTACTTTTAACTAGCTGCCTGTTTCAAGAGTATATACTAGCAAATAACATGTCAAATGAAAAATGAAATTGCAGAAGGCACCCACACACAAGTAAATGCAACAAAGGATTGCGGACTAATTATTTTAAAGCAATGTGGCAAATTTCTAAAGTCAGCCATAAGATAAGAATCCCAACATCATAATTTTGATGAAAGGTATAAACAACACAAGAAACTCAAAGGCCACGTTCGACAAGGTAATCAAAATATTCGGTAGACATTGTAAATTATCTCTTGTAGATTAAAATTCAACTAACTACTTATTACTTCTAAGGTTTAAACCTAACTTCTAGCGCATGGCCCCTCATGTTATATATTATTAAAATCATCCACTTTTGACGAGCCAAAGCCTGCATTCGTCCCACATTGAAAAAACTTCACTTCATCCAAGAAGAACCACCTACATATGACTTCACTGAAAATTATAGCAGGTAATATGTCCAGAAAAAAATTGTAAGCTATTTATAATTATACTGGCCAACATGAGAAATCCAATTAAGAAGCAAAAAGTACCTACCAAGCAAAACTAATGACTAGCATCAGGAGCTTTAGAATTGGGATTAAAACTGTCAAAGCCTCCACTATTTGGTCCTGCAGGATTTATTTGATAGGCAGGAAGCGACGCCATTGAGGAGGTACTACCAGAAGAGGTTGGGGTTGGTCCACTCCCAGGAAATGGAGGGACGTTAAATGTCGGAGGTCTTGGCATGCCATTCATTTGAGGGGTAGAGGGAGGACCAGGTGGCAGCACCATTGATGGCATCGCTGGAGGAGGATAATAGCCTGCCAAAAGAAGAAGAAAATAAATAAAATATGATCCACGTTTCTCCTTTGATAGCCATTTGATACGTGGCAAAAAAGAAACACCGGTAGGAGGGTGCAGGCTCTCTCGATTAATAGATGTAGATGATACAAGCTTACTGAAATGATATCAAAATATTGATGAGCACGTCTAAGGAACAACTGCGAGCTTGTCAAAAGATCTCCCGAATCCAATGCAATGAGTCAAAGCATTATGATAAAATGGTATTGCATGGAAAAGTAAAAAGAGAAAAGCAAACTATAACTCAAAACATTTACGAATGAGTACGCAGAACACGATGTTTTTTAATCCACTGAGAAGAGTCACGTTGGTTTGGATAAAAGATAAAGAGGACTAGTTTAGTACAATATGATGTCCTTTGCCGTGTAATGATTATGATTTGATTTGACAATTGTAACCATTAGAACTCAGAGTGAATTGACTTGTATGTATATCAATTGTTCTTCTTGCCTCTTAAGAGCTACGAGTATTCATTTGAATGTTTAAGTAAAACAAAAACAATGAAAGAAGCAACATTATAGTTTGGCATTATATTCCCTTCTATGTTACTACATTTTTTTTATCTTACCATGTCTTGTAGGTCCAACTTTACCTATTTTAACGTAAACGCCTCCACAGAAGTACATTTACACAGCTCCAAAACTGTATAGTTTCATCTGGAACATCTCTAAAAGGATAAGGCATTCTATGAAGTGATAGCAGGCATCGACACTGTCAATGCCCTATCCAACTCACTCTAAAGGAGCTTTTACTGAATTTATTTTTCATATGTTCAGATGGTGCCGGAACAATGGTAGCTTGTGTATTGCTGGAATAACTGAAAGAATTTCGTTATTGTTCATGGTATCTAAAGTTTAGTCCCATTTTTGTTAGCCATAAAATCGTGTGAAGCTTAGGTTATTTGTGGTTTATGGTGTTCAATCAATTTCTTCAACCAGAGCAACTTAAAATGGAATAAATTTTTGTACTCATAGGTATTGGAAGGACGAATTGATAGTCTTGCAAGGTCCCATGGTGCTTTTTGATTAAATATTTGTTGTGTGTTGCTTTGGTAGTTGAACTAGAGGATCAACATGTCTCATGGGTAATTATACGGTGCCTTTGAAATCCAAATGGTCTCTTCAAGCTGTCCCTTGAGCAACTTAATAGTTGTTTGTATCTATGTTACCATCTAAAGTGACACTTTAGAGTAAAAGGTTGGGTGTTCACTTCCCTGGACAAGATTATGGACATTCTTGGAGGATGTTAGATGATGGCGACAGACTTGGAGGAGACATCATACCTTATGTATATGACCCAATGTTTTGCCCTTTTCATGTAATAACTCGCTAATGATGGGAACACCAAATAGGGAATGACCCCAAGTCCTAGAGTTTGTATGGCTAGTTCACCCCACAAAGAATGGTCATGTACTAACTTCTAGAATAGAATGGCATACAATATCCATATAGACATTTCTAGCAGCTAATCAAAACATTTCTTGATCTCACTTGTGTTTAAAGCCTTAAAGGCTTTCAGCAATGATGTCAAAAGAATAACTGAAGTTGTAAATTTCCCCTGGACCTTCACACATAGCTTTACCAGATGCAACTGCAATAGTTCCTAGCAGGCAATCTCGCAACCTCTCTAGAGAAATTTCCTGAGGCCAAAGACATTTCTCTTTGACAATACATGAGAAGGCAGATACACTCTACCGGAGCCTTGGAATATATGAGACGATGTTATGCCCATGTTCGACGGAATAACACATGTGAGAATATTCAATATATGTCATCCCCTCTTTGCAAAACCATGCCACATCCATAACCTGATCAGACTTCACCATCCCCCAGCATTGGGCTTGAGGCTGCACGGTGACATGGGCTCTCTTACCATGAATAGGAGATCCTGAGACAAGATGGGCCTTCAGAATCCTCCTACTGAGAGCATAGCGGCTGTTGATGTAGCAGCTGTCGAAACCTGGAAGCCACTCGATCGGCAATTTACTAATGGGGAGTTTAGAGCAACAGCCAAGAAAAAATGCAACTGAAAACTGGTGTTTTTGTGTTACTGCTAGACCTCTCACCTGAAAGAGAAACGAGAAATTGCTGTTGGGCATGGATGCAAAACCAAAATATCATTAAGAGCATATTTTGGCATCAAGCGTGAGTTCACACAGATTGCTATACTCATCAATTTTGAAGGAACTGATCTATTCTCCAGAATGTCATCAGGCATCTTAAAGAAGCTTAAGATAATCATGCCCGCATATTTCTAGGCTAAATTTTCAGCAACATGCAGGGAGAACTAAGGAGCGCCATGCAAAGTAACAAATATTTCGAGACTATGCCATACCGAGAAGGAATCCACGTGATAGGAAAGATAAGCATTGAGCTAAGCAAGCTTGGAGTAACTTTCTGATGCTAGATGCTTATGAGAGCCCATGAAGCATGTAAAATCATTTAGTATCATGCAATTTGATGTCATGAACAGTTGCGTTGGTTAAATCACCATAAATTATGCCAACTGCTGCATCAGTCAATTTAACATCAATAAATCTAGCTTCATGAATGGTTGCACCGTCCATAAATACTTAACAAGACTCATTAACCGATTACTTATCTTATTTCCTAAGAGAAAATCATATTGCTTTATCGACATAATAGCTTATCATGACAAAGTCTGCATTAGTTATATAACTGCATATCACACCAAGCAGAAGGTGGGGGCATAGTCCTAGTTTCTCAAGAATCTTCATGTAAATGATGCCTATTTTTAAGGGTTCGCATGGTAACTGTCCAAATAGCATTTAATTCTATTTTTTTTGTTATCGGGAATGGATTTGGAACAAAAATTCGTTTGATAAATTTTTTGTTCTAAAAAATAAAGAATATATTTAATTTCTCCTACCATGGTTAGAGTGGTACATTGGACATGTGAATTCATGTGATTATAAGCCTTACTATGTCATTTGTTTGAACATTTTCGTGTGACAACTCTAACGGGGATTCACCGCCACATTGCCATAAATTACAAGAGTAAATGAACAAACAAAGAATTTCTAAGAAATTGAATAAGATAAAGAGGTCGGGAGAAGGTATAATTTTTTTTTAAAACCAAAAAAATAAGATAAAAAGGAAGATGAGGCTGGGGAATGGAACATGGGCCGCATGGCCCATCAGGGTGACTTGACAGTAGCAGCCGTTTTGAAAGTCCTAATCGTAGTCATCCAAAAGTACATAGGGGTGGCGTCCATGATTCTCCTCCTAGATCAAGGGGAAAGATTGATAGTGACTATAATAAGTTTTCCTTTCAAGTTCAAACGCTCTCTAGATGACGTAATTACCGCCATGTCATTGATGATTGTCCCTTCTTAATGCCTAGCCAAGCCACGCTCTATTTTTTGGGCACCACCGTTGGAGCACTTGTATCGGATTCCTTTTTACACCTAAATTTCAGTCGATAATTCGAGCATATATTTTTGTAATATAAATAAATAAATTATCCAAAAAAAAAGGAAATGAAATAGATTATAAATAAACAAATCAATAACAAAGGAGGGGGCCCAAATGGCGTGGCCCGGTTCGCAAACAGCCCACTCTAATGGGTTTTATGATCATGGCCTCATTGGATTTGATAGACTCGGTCCCGTGAGCTTCACCCTGAGAGTGAGCCCAAGAGGATACAGGGGCCCGTCAAAGAGACAGAGGAACCTATCGAATTCCAGCAGCCATGTTCTTCCTCCTCACTCGATCGCGCGGTCCCTTCCTACATTACTTGAGACAGCAAGCGAACAAACTCTTTCAGAAGCTAAATTTTCTGTTTCTTTAATGATTAAATCAATCAATATAAAAGCTACTTTCTTTGTTGGAGATGCAATTCCCAAGTATGAAGCTAAAAGATGGTGGCAGTGGCGTTATGATATCAAGGTGATTGCTTAAACCGTTTCATTGATTTTTTGAGTTTTACCCTCATATACAAGGTTGATGTTCTCTCCTAGCTCTAGGTGAAGCAAGAAAATGCTTTGCACGGATATTATTATCGGTGTAAATGTCAGAAATGTTTTTATTATAAGACTTATTAACCGATTATTTATCTTATTTCCTAAGAAAAAATCGTGTTGCTTTATCAACATAATAGCTTATCATGACAAAATTTGCATTAGTTTTATAACCGCATATGACACCAAGCAAAAGGTGGGGGCATTGTCTTAGTTTCTCAAGGATCTTCATGTAAATGATATCTATTTCAAGGGTGCGCATGGTAATTGGCCAAACAGTAATTGATTCTATTTTTTTTTTTTGTTACCAGGAATATATTTGGAATAGAAATTCGTTTGATAAATTTTTTGTTCTCGAAGATAAAGAATAGATTTAATTTCTCCTACCGTGGTTAGAGTGGTATATTGGACGTGTGAATTCATGTGATTATAAGTTTTACTATGTCATTGATTTGAACATTTTTGCGTGACAACTCTAATGGGGATTCACCGCCACATTGCCATTAATTACAAGAGTAAATGAACAGACAAAGAATTTCTGAGAAATTGAATAAAATAAAGAGATCGGGAGAAAGGTATAATTTTTTTTAAACCAAAAAAAAAAGATAAAAAGGAAAACGAGGCCGGGGAATGGAACGCGGGCCGCATGGCCCATAAGGGTGACTGGCCGTTCAGGCCCATTTGACTGGCCCGGCCCAAGAGCTTTGCTAGTTATGGTGGAATGGCTCACTTTCTCCCCGTTTTCGAGACTGGCATTCTGCTCCTCGTACCATCCGAATCCTACAAAGAGATCGATCAAGTCGCAGCCAATTCGAACCCAGTAAGTGATTTCCTTCGATCGGCATTCGGTCGTGTACGATTCGGACCCATCAGTTACTCTGCCATTTTCTTGCCAAATCATTCGCATCGATCGAAATTGAGCTTCTCCAGCTTAAAGATCCGAGCTTTTTTTATCCGTTTGTTATGTTCAGGGTCATGTGCTTGTTGAATTTGACATGTTTGATGCCGCTTCTTGTTTCTTTGATTCGTTCTTGGAGTAGATGTGAGATATGCATGCTTGGCTGTTTCTTGTTATGCTTGAATTTTGTGTAGCAGTTAGGAGGAAATTTTTATTTTTTGTGCCTACATAGAAGCTCTGTATTAGAAGCTGTAGAGAAAGAGATGAATGTGAGCTATGTGATAGCTGAAGTTTCAGAGACGTGAAGATGTTTCAGTTTCTTTCTCTGTTTGGTAATCCCCGAATGAAAAAGAAAAAACAAGACCCTACTATACGGTTGCAGGATTATCAGTCAGGATGATCTTTCGGTTTGTTTTCTCATATTCATAATCAACTCAACCAAGTCTTGTTCTATCTAATTGGGGTTGGTTTACAAGTCCTTTTCACGCTGTTTTGTGATAATTTAAAGTCTAGTCTTCTGTGCAAGCAGAAAAGGTCTAGTAATTTATTGGATGTTATGTTCACTTGGTAATTTCCACATTTCCTGTACATTTTCTTGGAGGTCCTCTTGTTCTTGCTGGCCTTAGGACATTCAATGTGGCTGTAATCCTTGGTTTCTCATCATGTCGCATTTGGTCATTGTTGAAATGCATTCATTTCTTCGCTACTGCTAGAGTGGTTTCTCTGACCTCAGCATTAGACAGCATCAGGATTGACATGATTATCACTATTTTTTGCTATTTTGTGGCGTCAAATGTATTGCTTACGGAAAACTGTAAAAATGATATATGACAGTGGATCTAGAATATGAAACTGGAGCAACTGAGAATTCTGGTGGAGTGGAATTGGTAGATTGCGAAGAAAGTCCTGTAGTGGAACCATGTGAGGGTATAAAATTTGACTCTGAAGATGCTGCCAAGATCTTTAATGACAAGTATGCTCGAAGAGTGGGATTCGTAATGCTTCGTGATGTCTTGCCGCCGTTCCGAAGGAGATGGCAAGATTCTAGCTCGTCAGCTTGGATACAATAAGGAGGGTTACCGTGTTAGTATACGAGGTAAATTTGGACCAGTTAGGAAGCCAAGCACAAGCACTAGGGAAGATTGCAAGGCTATGATTCATGTAAAGGTTGATAGATCTGGAAAATGGGCAATCACAAAATTCATAAAGGAACATAACCATCCGCTCATCATCTCTCCACGGGAAGCTTGTTGAATAGTGGTCAGTGTTCCCTATGCTACTTACTTCATGACCGACCTTTTGCACGATACCTTGATTCTCCAAGTGTTCTTGATCTTTCTATTTGTTATTGGAAGAATAAAGATGGACTTACATATTTCATTTATTCCTCTTACTATATTATACTGTATAATCTTTACAAGTTGGTATGAGGAAAGCATCTTTCAAGAGTTTTGCTAGTGCAACATAAAAGTGGATTTTGTGAGTTGAAAGTGTTGCCTTATACTTGAGAAGCAAACAAATGACTTTTGCCTCTATGCAGCTTTTGTCAATTCCTGTTGTCTAATGCATGGCCACCAAATAGTATTAGTTAAGGCAAAAGATCCATGATCGTGCTTTTGGCATCTCTACTTACGGCTAAGGCCAGCTGCATCAAAATATATTGCTCTATATGTCTTTTGGGTGTTGCTTTTAGATTCTTTGATAATTGCTAGCATAGTGTTATGGTAAACTGATTAATGATGCTTTTTTCCAAGTTTTAGTGTAAAACCCAATTGCAAATATCAAATTTCATTAGTTGTATTAGGGAGTGTTTGTGGGAGCTTTTACCTCTCAACTCGCAGTATTGTAATGTTTGAAATAATGGATAGGTTGTATGTAACTTCAGATACTAGTACTAGAGATCTGAGGTTATTACTCACATGAAGTTGCAGGAAGGGTCAGAAGCTAAACTGGAGCTAGTCTGAACCATACTTAAATTTTGTCAAGAATTTGGTCTGCCGAACCTAACTCTACATTTCTCCCTGCAAATGACACAACGAGATGCATTTGGCAGGACAATCAGTCGTATTAATGCCTTCTTTATATAGCTTAAATTGTGCAACCTTTTTTAACTTCTTTCTGTGGTGAAAAGCAGAAAATTTCGTAGAACTCTTGTGGGGATGAGATGGCCTTCAACTGTGATGTTGGTCTCGTCCTCTGTTTGTCTCTTATATTCATTTGTTTCTTGTATTCCTTTCCTTGATAATGGAATGGACCAGCTTTTATGTCATGCAAAGTTGGACAGTGATTCAGTTACACTGATATACCTTCTGTTCAACTTGATCAAATTATGCTGTCTTCACTATCTTTCTTGTCTTTCTTATCCCTGACTGCTTATCTGAGTGATGCTGGCTCTCAGCCGGGCAGCACAACTTGAGAATAATTGAATCTCACCAAGAAAGTTTTCAGGAGCATGTTTTGAAGAATTAAGCATTTTAGTATGTCCTGTTGCTTTCTTAGGCGGTTACTTAGAAATTCTTAATCGAGAAAACGGTGGATATGTTTATTTTGTATTTTATTGCTTGAATGAAATATGCCATAATTCTTAGGGGCAATGCTTTGTGCTCCGTAGAATTTAATAGCAACTTTTCTGGTGGAAAGGTGGGTATTGATGTCAAGTAAAGTGACTTTCTTTTTTCTGGCCCAGAGAGACGGGCAATTAGTGAATAGACTGGAAGAGGAACTTATAATCAAGCATAAATGCCAAGAGCCAATCAAGTTTCTGTGTGAGCTGTTCAGTTACTTTTCCGCCCCCAAGTCCCTGTGTCTTACTTATATCCTTTCAACTTACTTTTCTGTAGTCGGTGTACGTTTAGACCCAGCGCCATCCCGATCTGCAGCACTTTGAGTGACCAATTTTTCGTTACAGGATTGCTCAGCAAAACTTCGGCCATGTGACCATTGGCACACCAGCACATTCTCCTTCCAATATGGAGTTCCATGCGCAGTGAGTCACGAAACCACTGACTGACTTGTGACCAAGAATCAACACTGGGGTGCCCACCCTCTTATGATTAGGCCCCTCTCATCCGTTCTTTCTTCAAAACCTTCTGGTTAACAATCCTGTGCTTCGCTTTTATCTTTCCTCACAATCCATACGAAATCTCGTTTGGATGTCTCAAGCCCCTTCGCCAATTCCACCAGCTGTTGAGAACTGAATTTCATCAAGCTGCCGAAACACGCCAAGATAACCAAGTTGGGCCATTTCTAATCTAAACCATCTTTAGCATTTGTGCCTGCTAATGGATGATTCCTTACCCCTGTGTGCTTTATCTGTGGTACTCTATCGCAGAGTGAGACCCGACCGATATGGCAGACCTTCCTTCCCAAGACATTCCTGTAATAATTGGCATAATCCCTTTCCAGTTTGTAAAAGCTTTTAGAAATGCTTCCATAGCTCTTTAGCTCTGATTCGACCACTTCTTTTGCAAGCTTTGAAAAACCTGTTTCAACTTCTCGTCTTAAATAATCCAGCCGCTGATTCCTAGCCAACATTTCCCCAGGCTGCTGAGGCACAAGGAAAGTTTCTGAATCGGATGAAACTCTCGTGTGGTTGATATAGTGCAATAACTCCTGCCGTGCACATAGCAAAGAAACTTGTCCCTCCAAAGGCTAGCCTGGGAATTTTTAACCAATAAAGCAGATGCTCCTTGGCCAAATTGAAACCATACAAGCATTAACACCCAGCAGGATGAATCCAATTTCATTCAGATGTTTCTCGGTCATATTCGGCAATATCCAAAACCAAGCTCATCTAAAATAAACACAGAATATATGTAATGAACTGAGACCATGAGCGATACACTTTGGAGTGAGCAATTACCGGATTTGCTTCCAGCGAGGGCAAACAGAAATCAACTACGGCTTATGCGATAGAAATAGACAAAGATGAGTGTAAATGGTGCCAGCCACACAAAGTGAACAAGCCACTTCATCTTCTGCAGAAGTTGCAAAAGAATATAGCATGACAGTTAAAACCTCCCAACATATATGTGTGATCCAAGTTAGAAGAGAACATGGGATCATGCCTCAAGCATGGATTCAACTTCAAGCGGTATGCCCTGTACTTAAGTTTTGTGGACAGAATTCACATCAATGTAACTATTTTCCATTATCATGTTTCAATTTAATGTATCTCACCATCTATTAGATTATAAATCTAATAAATGTTTTTTTCTAAATTGGAAAACATACAAACTTTTTCATGCAATTCCCACCACACGTAAAAGATTTAAGGGGCAAACAAATTAAACTACTCTAATTCAGTCCATTTCAGTGTTGTACTTTTCCCCCCATTGGAGACGACGGCTGAAATCTTCAGTTAAACCAATGAAGTTTCCATGCTGGGGTAACCCTGTTTCAGCTCGCAGCTTTTGTATCACAAGCTCTGAAACTAAAGTTCATCTAAACATAAGTCAGCAGTTCACTACACATAAATGAGTTCATTCATGGTTCAAGACCCCTGAGCCTAATCAATCTTCAAAATTCTCTTTTGCCTTTCCACCATCTTCTTCGTGCGGTCAACTAATGCATCCATCCTTATCTCCAGCTCTTTCTGCTCCTGGTAACATCAAATGTATTGAAATTAGCTTGAACATGCTATAGATTATTGCAGATTATTGCAAACAGGATGCAACGATAACCTGGCCTTTGGAGTTACATCATTCTAAAGGCCACAGGAGCACCCAACCTCATTCATTGCAAAATCTAGATATGATAGCTGGATAGAGTAATATCACAGCACTTTAAGCATTTCTGCACCTGATTGTCTTGACGTTGTATTAATAAATGATCCCAAGAATATAATCAAAAAAGGAAAAGTTTGGTGTATTCAAAACTTCTCGATGTAACAAATATGGGCACATCTTCAAAATTATTGAGGATATTCAAGTAGGATTTGCAATAAAGATCTGAATATCAGAATATTAACTCTAACAATGTTATTCCAATCGATCAGAAAGCTAAAATACAAATAAGGAACTTGCCTCCATCTGTTTAGCCATGCGCAGTTTGAAAGCTTCCATATCTCTAGTGGACAGAAAAAACAAACATTTTGTCATAAATAAAGCAAAAGTTTAACCGTTGGCGATTAAAGAGAGATAAAGATATGAATACACCAAATTTTACTGGAAGACCAAATTTATAATCAAAGGAATCAGACTGATACAAAAAAATAGAATAACCAGATCGAAAAAATCCTAGTGCAATTATATCTCAGTAAAATTGGTAATGTCAAGCCACATACTGTATTTTTCCAGAATATATACGATTTCTGAGCAAACAAGATTAACTATCAGGGAGAATGAATAAATCCAACAATTCAATTTAGAGTTACCACTTGGTATATGATCAATTAATGACCTACTCGATATCTCATATTGAAGAAAGCACAAGAGGAAATGGTACTCACGAGGAACCATCCTCTCTCTGAGCATTTTCACCCTTTGTCAATTCATTTCCAGTAGCTTCTTCACCTTCTTTTTCACCTACAATCAATAATTCATGGAGAACCATAAGAATGTAAGATCCACATCTTAAGTAATCATTCCAAATCAACCACAATAATCTCCACTTGTCAAGTCATATTGAGATACCATCAGAGGATGAGTCGGGTACAGAATTTGAGAGTTGATATTTCTACATGCATTACAAGTGTCCAGTCAATATGAATGACAAAAGAATTAATGTAGATCTAAAATTAATAGATAGAGGAGAAGTACGTTCTTTAAACCTGTAAGTGAGTTTTAACATCATTCCTTGTGAGATCTGGCTCTCCCATAGCTCCAAGAATACCTTTAGGCGTAGCCTCTGAAAGAAAGCAATGGAACATAGATCAGAAAGTCAACATCTACACGGAAACTAAACATTAACAAACTCTGTCAAACAAATTGCGAAGTAGATCTAACTTATTACATTTGTTGCCGAATTCCATTATGCCGTTATATTCTTTCTAACTCTTAAAAAAAAAATAAAAGACAGTTAAAAGCCAGCAGAAGAAATCAAGATGCACAAAACATATTACTCGATATTTAAGATCATCATACAATTGCTCTTCATTTTTTCCATTCATCAGACAACATCAAATTCTAAATCAGCAGAAAAATGAAAGCTGAAATTTTCAAGAGTCTCGCGAGAGTGGATGGACTGGACCGAGGTATGCTGAGTTTCACTAGATTAAAGGGGCAATCCCCGTTGTACAAGTCAACCAGATCCAAAAAAGTAAAATGGATGGTTGGCAGCTCTTGGTTTTTTTCCTTTGTGAGCACTTAAATTCCATTTTTGCTTCTCTTTGACGTGTTTGAAAACTCAAAGAGGACGGACGTAAGTAGGACTGGATTTGAGTGCATAACCTAATATAATTTTCTTGTGGAAATAGGCCACATCAATTGAACCGACGTAAGTTTACATATCTTTCACCAAAAGAGGACAAATAGTAAAATAGATGCCTCGTTATTTTTTAATTAAATGCCCTTCTCTATAACTTGGTCATAAAGGCTGAATCAAGAGTATAAACAAAAAATCAAAATAACACAAACGGAATTATCACAAGACCTACCGTTTGGCCCACCAAGTTGGGCCACCGCATTAACAAAGCGTTGATGAAGCTCATGTGTCCATATTCTCCGCTGGCTGGCGAGACGTTTAGGGTTCTTTCCATCGGAGTCCATGGAGTCCTATGAGGTCTCCTGGATATGTAGTAGAGGAAGTGGGTGGCCAAGCACTCAGTCGCTCTCTCTTAGGGTTTCTCTCTCGAAGAAGAAGCACGAAGCTTTTTCCTCCTCCCCCTCAAATGAGGGGCCCCTCTCGTTTTTAAGGGCAACGCGAATCGCGCAAGGATTTTTCTGCCATGCCCGCCATTTTTGGGTCTGCCTCCTCCTCTGGCTGGTACGCATGGCTTCTGCTGCCATGCCATTTTTGGGTCTGCCTCCTCCTCTGGCTAGTGCGTTGCTTTTTTCTGCAGAGAAGCGTCACGGGGGGCGTGAGGGGGAAGAAGAACAGCAGCTCGCGGGCGGGAGAAAATATTAGGTGGGCCGGGCGCGCCAAGTCAGCGTGCGCCACGACTAATCAGGAAGTGACGCGTGGCTCCACGTCTGTTCGGGTGGCCCACTGGCTTTTCCGCACAAAATATATTATTTTTTTATTTTTTATTTAAAAATTTAAGGCCATTAATAGACCTGTCGAAGTAAGTCTGCACACATTAATGACGCATTAAGGAGCATGGGTCAGGAGAGAGAAAGCGCCATTAATGCGTGTAGGCCCACTTCCAAGTATAGGAGTGAGAAAGCAATAGCGACGGGTCTATTAATGGCCTTAAAATTTTAAATAAAAAAAAAAAGAAAATAATATATTTTCAGCGGAAAATAAACAGAGAAGCGGCACCGGGGGCGTGAGGGGGAAGAAGAGCAGCAGCTCGCGGGCTGGGCCTGCGAGAAAAAAGAATTATTAGATTTAGGCAAAATTCTAAAAAATAGCTTAAGTGCCATATTTTTTTAAATAATGATTGAAAATGGACGTGATGCCGAAAGAAACAATGTCTTATACTGCCAAATGAAGAAAAGGGGAAGAAGAAACAAAGGCTGGAACAAAAGATTAATTGTGCTTTGCTATGGTCTTTTTTGGTTCACCAATGGAATAGGACATGAATAGAATGAATAACTATTTGTTGATCATAGGATAGAGCATAATGTTTAATAGATTTTCCGTAGTTTAATCTACTCATAGCAAATAGCTTTTACTCGTTATAATTGACAAAAGATAATTTCCAAATAACATAGCACGCTCTAAATGATTTCTTGCCAGGTTTTATTTGTATGATTTTTGAAACCTCATTTTCTGCACTATGGTCACTCTATTGGATCTTATTTTTAAAAATATAAATTACAAAGATGTATGAGTAGCAATAATTCTAGATTTAATTATGAGTAAATTTATGATTTATAAATTAAGTAAGTATATTTGTTTTGTAGAAAAGAAGAGATTTTAAAAAATGATTATTTATATTATTTTTAAAAAATTAGTCAACAGAAAAGTTTTCATCATTAATAATAATTTTTATCTAACTATTTTGGTGGGTAACGAAAATAATTTTCCAAATTAGGAGATTGATGAGGGTTTTTGGCAACTCCACCATTCCGAAAGGAAAGAAAGGGGTTTTTGCTTGAATTCAGAACAGCACGCCCAAACCTGAAGCGACTCACTAAACTCTCGATCGTCGCTCTCTCTCCAGCGAAGGTTCCCCACCCAGGGGAAAACCGCAATTCGTTTTTAGTTGAATGAAAGCCTGTTAGAAGAGTGTTATGTAATCTTTTGAGGCCATTTTGCCTTGGTTTTTGAAGGCTGAGCTGAAAATTGTGGGGTAATATTTTGAAACAATCTTTCGATATAGGACTAACATAATATATACATGGCCCGGCTCTGCTTTAGAATCATGGGTAGCTGTTGGTTTTTGAATTTATTTGTCAGAGAGATTAGTTAGTCATGTATCCATCGTTAACTTTTGTAGTTTCTGCTACAAACAAAAGGAAAAGTTTAGATTTTTTCAGCTGAAATCAATAGTTGATTATGCGCAAGTGTTCTGCAACTTGCGTTTATCTTGTGAAATGTAGGCAAACCGAAGCTCCTTGTAAACTGTAATTTCTCCTATTATTTGGGATGCCGTTGTTATTGGAGAAAATAGAAGAAATTAAAGTCAAATGGTTTTTCCCCAGGGTGGTTCGAGAAATTGCTTGGAAAAGCTCTATAACCAAGATCCAGTATGTGTTTGCTTCTTAGAGATGTTGGTGTTGAAGCACTTCTTGGTTTTCTCATTTTGACATCTATCAAGCTAAAGTAAATCGTGCAATGGAATTGACAGGATATTTGTTAGTGTACTTACAGTTTTTCTTTTTTGTTCTATTTTCAACTCCTACTTCATCATGATTGTTTTCTGGGATCATGTTTGTTTCCCTGTTTCTGGTTAATGCTTCTTTTGTGTTACATAAATTGCCGTGTAGGTCCCCTGTTTGTTTTCTCTTCCTATTTGGCTTAATCAAAATGCTGGCTTCTACTTTGTTGATACAGGCCTGGTGTTGCATTCTTCATCTTTTTTTACTTGCTGAATGTTAGCTCTTCAATTTAGTGTTGCTTTGTTTCTTGCATCTTATCAAATTAGGTGCTTTGATTTTGTCTGTAAATCTTTCCATGTAGTATTAACCATGCCCCAGAATTTCACTTGTAGAGTGAATAGTAATGCCCTTGTTTTCTGGTTTTCCATTTTTTTGGTTCTTCCTATGGGATTCAACCATTCTCTACAAGTTATGTCTGTCTTCCAACAATTTGGTCCTCACAGTGGGTATCTACCGTTCATAGCTATCGCTTTAGTAAAAGTTAATTTTGTTGCAACATACAGACAATAGCTAGGTTATTAAAAGTCATTACTTCATTCTCCCTTTCTAAGTTTCTTGTATGTGTGGGTGGCTGCCATTGTTGGTGCCTTTATCTTTGCAGAGTTACTTAGATTAGCTGCACACCTGAAGTATCCTTCTCCCTCCATGATCCCACCCTGCTCTTGGCTTAACTTTTTTTTTTTTTTAATATTTATATCAGTTTGTCAATTAGAGGATTTGAAACTGAGCAAAGAACAGACCTGCAAACATGAAGAAAATGATAGCCCTTGGTTTTGAGGGGTCAGCCAACAAGATTGGCATTGGGGTGGTCACTCTTGACGGCGATATTTAGTCTAATCCACCGCATACCTACATCACTCCTCCTGGACAAGGCCTTCTTCCATGAGAAACTGCTCAGCACCATCTCCGGAATGTACTTCCTTTGGTTAAAAAGCTCTAAAAACTGCTCACGTGACTCTGATGACATTGACGGTCTTTGTTACACAAAGGGTCCAGGAATGGGAGCCCCTCTGCTAGTTTCTGCTATTGTCATTAGGATTCTTTCACATCTGTGGAAGAAACTGATTGTCGTTGTTAATCATTGCATAGCACATATTGAAATGGGCAGGATTTTGACTGGTGCTGATGATCCCATCGTGTTGTATGTAAGTGGTGGAAATACACAGGTAATTGCCTACAGTGAGGGAAGGTATCGGATTTTTGGAGAGACAATCGATATTGCTGTTGGAAACTGCTTGGACAGATTTGCTAGAGTCTTGACACTGTCCAGCGATCCTAGCCCTGGATACAACATTGAGCAGGTATGTCACCAGGAGTGCATTCTACTTAAAGTTGGACTTGTGGCCCTTTGCTGTACTCAAGTTATTTTGTTGATTTTAGGATTTAGCCAATTATTGTGTCTATTCAGTATTTTGGTGGTCAATATGCATATGATATTCAGTTAGAAATGCTATAATTACACTCATAATGGACTTTCGCCTGCACCTCATGCTAGTATTTTGTAGCTATAGAATTTATGGCCTGGAATGCTGGGTGTCCGATACCAGCATTTTGCAGAGAGAATACTTTGCCAGAGTGTGGACACATACACAAAGATAGAACCAGAAATGAGTCTCTTTGAGAAATAATTTGTGTGGCCTTACTCTTAAGATTGGGATGAGAGAAGCTCATTTTTAGGTCATTTGAACACATGAAACACATGAAAAGATAACAATGTAGAAGCTTTAGTGAGAAGGTGTTGATGTTATGATGGGAATGTAGGTAAAAAATGATGGGAAATATCTTACAATGTGTGGATGGAAGCTTTGACAAAGATCTTGAGTTTTTGGATCTCACTGAAGACTTGATATTAAATGGAATGTGATAGCATAAACTGATCCCTGTAGAGGGCTGCAACTGGTAGAGAAAGGGTCGTTGTGATTGTTTGTAAATGTTATTTATGTTGGGTATTATGTTTGTACTAGGATTCATAATTTTGTATGCATCATTCCTATTATTGAGTTAGGATCTGGCTCTATTCACCCAATATTGCGGATTTGTTGATTATCTTGGTTTGCCTTCTCTAAAATGGGCGTGGTTTACTGCTGTTATTATTGTGCCATTGCTTTCTTGCCAAACCCTTTCATATCATGAGAATGGAATTACTTTCTTCTTCCTATTGACTGATATGCCTCTAATCTCTACCAGCTTGCCAAGAAGGGAGAAAAATTCATTGATCTTCCTTATGTTGTCAAAGGGATGGATGTATCTTTCAGTGAAATCTTAAGATTTATTGAAGCTACTGTTGAAGAAAAGCTTAAAAATAACGAGTGTACCCTAGCCAATTTGTGCTACTCTCTACAGGTAAATTGGACTTGCATCCATCTCTAAAAGTTAGCAGTTTTTACTAGCTTAACTGCAGCTTTGGAGAGTCACCTTTGTTCCGACTAGGGGTGAGCATGGTTCCCGGTTCTAGGGAGTCCCAGTTCCTGTTCCCGGTTCCTTTTTTTCGGAACCGGTTCCTATAGGAACTGGAACTGGAACTGGAACCGGGACTAGGAACCGGGTTCCTAAACCTAAAAATCCCTAATTCAATCCGATCTCATATTCTCTCTCCCCCTCCCCGACTCCCTGATATTTTCCCCTCTCTCATCTTGGTGACTCACCTCTGACATTGCTCACACCTATCGGTGAGCGACACCCCCAACGCTGCTTGCCACCCTCAATGCCGCCTCTGGGATTTCTTGAATCGGCAGCCCCCTCTCTCTGGTATGCCCTTCTGAGTGTTTGTGTCGCCATGCTTTCTTTTCTTTCCCTGGTCTTAGCTTTTCGTTGCTCTGGTATCACAAAGTTGCCCTTTTGTTCTTTGCACCTCTCGACCATTCTCTCTCTCGTGGAACTGATCACTCCTAAGCTTGGTTGTTTCGGAATCAGAGGTACATTGGTCTCACTTCTGCTGGGGTTTCTCCCCCACCCCCATTCCTTTCCTCTAGTCGTCTCGCCATCTACACATCGTTTGAAACATATAGACCTTGTCGATTTCGAGATGCTTTTTGGTTTTTTATTTACTCTCTCCCTCTCCCTCTCCCTCTCCTTGCGTGGACGTATCTGGTTATTCTGTGTCTGGGCTTCAGAGCTGCTAACTGCAGAGGGCAAAAAATATCGGGTTGTTTTGGGGTATGGTTTTGCAGTAAAACTCTTGAGAGAAAAGAGCCTTTGAGGGAAACTTTTTAAAAGTATTTCTTGATAGGGTTGATTAGGACGGTTTAGAGAGATTAAAGAAAAAGGTATTTCTTTGATTGGTAGGAGGGATTGAGATCAAGGGATTTAAAGATTAAGATTTATGGGAGGGATTAGAGTCCCAAATTCCTTTGCTTTTTTCTGATCTCTTGAAATCAATCCAAATCTGGATGCTGTGGGAGACTCTGTAAATACTTTTGTTCTCTCTCTTACATGTCCACCCCCTCATTATGTCTATAAAACATCAACGTCATGTGTACATTAATTCTCTTCTATCAGGTTTTTACATGTCTGCTCCCTCATTATCTCTATAAACCAGTACCTGTTTCAGCAAAGCCAACAGTGGGGAGGGATGGGAATTCATTAATACCAAAGCTTGAATTATGAGCCTCATTTGAAACAGAAATGCATATTGTAATCCAATGATACTGCACAGTGGGAAATTCAATTGAAGGAATAGACTATACTTTCTTTTATATGTTCATACTTGATTCCCAGCTCAATTTATTTTTATCATACTCTTCTTGGCTTCATTGCCGTATTGTGGTGTTTGATGTTGTGCGCAGTGCGCAGTGCGCACTTGTGCTATGTAAATGATAATGACTAATCCATATAGTATCTTTATGTTAACTTCACTGTGTATTCTAGATCTTAAATGTGTCTTTGCCATCATCTGTAATGCTGTGACAAAATCTGAAGATCCGGTTCAAACACTTGAGATGGCAAAACTTATATCTGCAAAGATTGTTTGGCAACTGAATGACAGGCCTACATTGCGTTTGAAAATGTACTTGAATGTGATGATCAGTTAAGATTATTCTTTAATTTATTGCTGTCTCATTCTTGTGCCTTTTGTTTCTAGCTTGTTCAATCTCTACAATCTCCTGAACATTCCGTATGGCCAGCTTCATTTATATATGAAATCCCTGAGTTGCTGAGCACACTGTACCTTCTTTCAAGAAGATTGATAGCTTTTTAAAAGAGTGGAATACAGGCATCAAGGATCAGAGAGAGAACTCTTTCTTATCATCTCCAATGTGTTGAGAGAAAGTAAAAGGCATGAGTCATCTTCTTGTAGCTCTTTTATCCATTTGCCTTGTCTTCTTTCCAGTCAGTATGCTTAAGTTTTTTCATATTTTACAATCCAGTTCAGCGAAGGATTCTTTCAAGTTCCTGACAAAATACTTGGCCACCTTTTCTGGTGAAGATGCGCATGCGATGAATGAGGCCAAGGAGGAAGTGGTACGAGCAATTGTGGAATTTGTGAAGGCATTTGACATGTTCCAGGTATTTTCTGCTATGAAGACGTATGTCTTGGAAGTGAAAGTGTTGTTATAAGCTCGTGGAACCATTTCTCAATGTAAGTGTTGTGAAAGTTTTGTTTAACTATATATATATATATATATATAAAGAAAAAGAAAAAAAGAACCTGTTAGAACCTAGAACCAACCGTGAAACTTGTAACAAGGTAGGTTCCAGGTTCTAAAAAATGAGAAACCTGTACCCAAGAGTAGGTTCTAGGTTTCAAGTGGAATCTGTAAGGAACCTGAAACCGATCACCCCTAGTTTTGACAATATATTTGAATGGCGGTTAAAATTTGCTTTATGCTTTATGCTGTAGGAAACGCTTTTTGCAATGCTTGTGGAAATCACGGAGCGGGTGATGGCACATTGCAACAAGAAAGACATTTTGATTGTTGGTGGCATGGGTTGCAAGAGATGATGAGAGTTATGTGCTCGCAGTGAGGTGGCAAATTGTATGTGACCGACGGTAGGTACTGCATCAACAACGGTGCTATGACTGCATACACTGGGCTCCTTGCTTATGCTCACGGGATATCAACTCCATTAGAGGAGTCGACTTTCACCCTAAGGTTTCGCATGGATGGGGTGCACGCGATCTGGAGGGAGAAAGAGGAGTCGAAGAATGAGATTCCTGGATTAGTTCACACATTCGTATTTAGCAGAAGGGACTAATACTAGGATTTCTATTCAATGCAACAGCCTTAATTACAAAGAAAGAAATGCTGTGCTTTTATGTAGGAATGTTTAATTCAGCTTGTGGCGCTCAGGTGATGAACAATTACTCATATCAACTGGTGATTACTTCAAATTGTAGTCATTTCTTCTTTGTCGTGGAGTCTTGGAGCAGTCAAAATAACTATCTGTGATTTGGGAGATAATAGCCCCACAAACATTACATAATACGACTTATGAAATTTGATAAGGGCAATATGGTTTCGCACTGAAACACGGAAATAAGTGTTATTAATCAGTTTACCTAGGCACTATACAAGCAATTATCAAAGAATTAGAAAAGTAACACGAAAACCTTAGGCATCCCAGCTCGAAAATAATAGCAGCGCATGTTTTCAAGGGAGAAGGTTTTGACAATGCTTGTATTGCTCAAATATTTGGTTGGATTCAAATGAGGGGAGGGCATGAGCCCCTATTGTTACAACCGTAGATTAAGATTTACAATCCGATCTAATGTTGGAGATATATAATCCATTCTTTTGTAAAATAGTTATTTAGAATAAATGAGTTACTAAAATAAAATTGTCATCATCTAACGTAACATGTTATTCTGCTGTTACTATTCATTCATTGAGTTCATGCTTTTGTAACATGCCTCGAGGTAGCAATTAGATACCTACCTCTTTCTACATTCTACTTTTCAGTTTTCATCCTTGGCCATCCCTTACTTATTTAGGGAGATTTGAGTTTCTTATTGATAAAATTTTGGTGGTGTTCTTGTTATAAGATGGGTTCAAGTAAAATCATGGGATTACGAAGATTCCAATTTTAGAGATTTATTGATTAAAAAGTGATCTTATTGATAGAATTGGGTTTTGATTTTGTATTATTAAAATAATGGTAGCTACCCAAGGGAGTTGGAAGGCCAAAGATAAGGGTAGAAGCTAATGATTCTTTCCATCCTACTCCTCCAAGCGTTGAACTAATTTTGTCCCAGCCTCATGAATGATTCTTGTAGGCACACAAATATTACTGGTGACGTAATGCCAAAATTTGCATCCTGTTAGAAAGTTGACATTTTTTGAGCCCATAAAATATAATTTTAGTAGGCACACAAATATTCTCGAACGCCAATTTATCTTCCATGTTTTATATGTCCACACATTAATCTAAGGCCAAAGTTCGTTTACACATGAAGGGGAGTTCTAAAATGTTTAAATATTGAACCACTAAACTTAAACTGTTAAAATATTTAGCTGTGGTCCCCTAAATTTTAATAATTCAGGACAACTAAGCATACTGTCCCACAAAATGCATGCTCTTTTAGAAACATTTTGAGTCTCTAATTAATTCTTCCCACCATGTACCGTCTTCACGTCTCCTTCCTATGCTAAGCAATATTGAAACGACGCTCAATGAGCACTTTTCAATCACAAAATACAAGCAATATTAATGCCATCTAAGTGATAAGATCCTAAATATTACTCTGATTTCAATGATTCATCTACACTCCATATAAGGCAAGGGATCTATAAGTTGTACTCTAAATTCCATCCCCCGTTCTACGACAACGGTATTAGACATAAAGGAGACCCATGAACACACATGCCATGTACTCTGAAAAATATAATTCTCTACTATCATCCAAAGGCTATATCCATCAAATAGGTGGGCACAGATGGGTTAGGTCGAGTTTGGATTTGAGTAAAGTAAAAAATGGTCCAATTCAAATTACCCATTTAACTTGTTTTGATTTATTTTGATGTAATACAAATATAGTGATTTATATTCGACCCAACTCATACGCAACATATACTTGACTCGACCCATATTGATAAAACACTTTTACATTTAATTCAATCTAGAAAAACTCATATGCAAATTGAGGTGAGAGCACGAGTGAGTAAGCGTGAGACATTGAGTGAGGGCGGGAAAGAGTGAAGAGAAAGTCATAGATATAAGTTGGGCCTAAGTAAGTTGTGAACCCTTTTAATAGTTGTAATATCTTGAGCTCTATCTTTATAAAATTATTTATGATCCATTTATTAAATATAAATAAAATATATATAGATGAAGAGAGCGAGACTTTATTTGAGAACGTTCAAAACCAGTGCAATTTGTATTGACTTTCGTTGTGTTATATCTTTTCTCAGTGCGCCACCCTTGCTTCAACCCTAATTTGTATGTTTTGATTTTAGGGTTCAAAAAGTTTTCCATTATATTACCCTTTTTCATCTTGCCTTTTCACGTTTTCAAGTTTGTAACCATGACAAGATTTAAACGAGGTCGTAAGATCTTAGGCCAGATCTAATTCCCCCCCTCTCTCTCTCTGATTTTTTTCCCCAATTTTCTAATATTTAATGCGGTCATTATAAAATTACCAAACTAGCACTGGCGTTGACATATTTTTGTGTCTTTTTAAAAAGAAATAACTAACTTGAACAAAAGAAAATATAATTTAATTCAACATTTTCGAACATTAAATGTTTTTTAATAAAGTAAGTTGGGAGTTTTTAGGGCGTATCGAATATTTTAATCTTTCCTTATATTCTTCTGGAATTTATCCAAATTATGAATCGTGGACTAGTCTCATTAGTCGTTTAATTTTATTTCCTACTAATGGAAAGTTGACAAAGTGTGTAATTAGATGTCATGAAAACTAACAATTCTTCGTATCGGGCTACAATTGTCGATGGATGAATGTGGAATATAGAAAGAAATCAAATCAAATCAATGGATCAGTTATGTTTTTCTCAAAACGGGAAACAAAAAAAGAAGAAGAAGAAGGGAGAGGGAGGGAGTATAAGTTGCTATCATACATTGACAATTTGAAAGCTGCGGGAGTTTCCCAGTCATATAAAACTTCCTAATCAGCATGCTCTATCTCTACCATTAAAATTTCCTTCGTTTCAAAAAGGTTCTATCTTTATCTCATTGAATTTGCCCTCGCCATGAACTCCGTTTCCGCCCAAATACTCGGTTCCTTCGACCTGATGAAGGAACACTTGCTGTGAAGTCTCCCCGTTGCTTAGAACGAGTTCGATCGATTACGCCGATCTGAAGGGGCGTGGAGAAGCATGGAAATCGCGACGATCTTCTTCGACAAGGCTTCGTGAGGAATGGGGTCTCCAGCCTTGGCGACCGTGAGTACACATCGATTCTTATTTGTACTTTTTCCCTTCAATACATATGTCTTTTCTCAATTTTTCAGGATGCGGGTTTCTAGGACTCTCAAGGCTCTTTCGGCATTCTTGTTAAACCTTCTATATTATATTCCATGTGCAATGTCGTCTTGTCCTCATACATGCCCTCTCACATTCTGCAATTTCTTGAAGGAAAAAACCGTTTCGTGCGTACAAATACAGGAGGGGACAAAAGTAAAACCGAGGAAATAGAGTGAGTCGGCATCTAATTTCAATTTTATTTTCCAAATTATCGATGTGAAATTTCTGTTAGTTAAATGTTAATACGTGTTCATGATATGATCGAAGATCCGAATTATGTCTTTCACAAGGACGTGGATCCTTTTTGCCGAAGAATAATTTGTCCAGGAAAAAAAAAATATTAGGATGGTAAATTAACTTGAATGATCTCTTTATAAGAAATCATCACACCGTTCGAACTTCCAGATGAGTTTCTCAATCCCCCAGAAACTCCATAACCGATCCGTAATAAATATGATCATTTTGCTTCCTGCATATGAATTGTGGTGGGAGAGGATTCGCCTTGCAGACGTTCTCTTGCTCGAAACTAGAGTTAAGAACCCTTCTCTAACTTCTTTGAAATTAGGTCACCCGTGATTAGAGTCCTAAGATAGACAGTTGGGCAAGTAGTACGCATTCTTCATAGTCTAAGGTCGGAAGCTCTCTCTTCAACTCATATGGACAATAGACATACATACATATCTCCTGCAGATCCCTCCTGATATCGCTATAATCGCAAATCGCAGATGGAGTATCTGAAAGATCGCGCCCATCACTTGGCCATTGCATGTCTTCTCTTGGTGGGTCTCCTGTACATTTTCTTCAACTCGACTCCTAAAGGCACTCACCTCCTCTTTCAGCTCCAAGACAAGAACCCTTGTTCCTCCATTGTTTCGGTACGCAAACTTCCCTTTTCTTCCTTACTTTTCATTTAACAAAATGAGCGACATAGGTGACAACATATATACTCTGGTGCGGCCTGTACAAAAACTAAGATCCAAGGGAAATTTGCGCATACAGTGTAATTTAGTGTGTTGTGTGGTGTTAAATGTGATCTAGGGTTCAAACACAACTGAGTATCGGGATGAGCTTGAGGAAGCATTGGCTAAGGCGTCAAGGCCAAACAAGATGGTGATCATAGCGATGGTGAACGAGGCTTATGTAGAAGGGGATAAGCCGATGCTCGACTTGTTCTTGGATGGATTTTGGCTGGGTGAGGACACACGCACCCTAGTCGACAATCTCTTATTGGTGGCGATCGACCAAGTGGCATTCGAGCGGTGCTTGTTTCTGAGGCTTCACTGCTACAAGCTCCAAATAGAGAATTACTCAGCTGGAGAGAAAGTGTACATGTCCCAGGACTTCATCAATATGATGTGGAGGCGAACTCTCTTTTTAGGCGAAGTGCTCGAGCGAGGTTACAACTTCATTTTCACGGTGCGTCTTTCCATTTTGTTTGATCCCCTCTTACAAATGTTTTGCATTTTCATGGTTTGGAGGAACATTCATTTGTGCAAAAAATCTTCCAGATATACTTAGGTAGTGTAAGTTTGCTATTTAGACGTACTGTTAGTATTTTAGTTGGGGGAAAAAATGAATTTTGGAGTCGACTTCTAAAAGTTGGCAAAGCCAAGCGCCATGGCTGCTCCATACCATTTTGAGGCTCTAGTATCGTGGTCATGCCTAAAACAATGAAGAAGTTGAACTCTACGTGATAATTGTTCAGGTTTCGATCATCCCGGTTGCAACCTGGCTTTTACTGAAGAGTGTAACTAGCTTTCGGTTTTACTATCAACCCATTAAAACTGGCCAGCATAAAGCCCAACTTTCACTATCCATAAACACCACCACAGATCCATCCGTGATGCGGCTAAACACCACCTAGGCTGACAAACTTTCGTGCTTGCCCTTTGCTAGGACACGGACGTGATGTGGCTAAGAGACCCATTCCCAAGGTTGAGCCCCGAAGACACCATCGACCTCCAGTTCAGCAACGACCGGTTCAATGGCGACGAGTGGAGCCAGGCCAACCCCATCAACACAGGCTTCTACATGGTCCGGTCCAACAACAGGACGGTCGCGCTCTTCCGCGAGTGGTATCAGAGAAAGAACGCTTTCCTCGGGGTCAAGGAGCAGGACGTGCTGGACCGGATGATGCACGAGGGCATGTTCGCGCGGTTGGGCCTGAGGGTGAGATTCCTGGACACGGCCTCGTTCAGTGGGTTCTGCGAAGATAGTAGGGACGTGAGGGTCGTGTCCACGGTCCATGCCAACTGCTGTCGCACCATCAAGGCCAAAGTGGCCGATCTCACCAAAGTTTTCCACGACTGGAAGAGGTTCAAGAGTAGTCCTCCATTGGCCAATGATACGGTGCCGTTTGCTTGGTCGCAACATTCGGCTTGCAAAGACTCGTGGAATTATTAGGCAGAGCTTCAGCATTGCCTCGTGGTTATTAGATTCATCTTCGAAGCAGTTGTTCGGCGATTCTTGACTATTAGAACTTTGCTTGACTTGATGAGCCACATTAGGTGGTCTCATGTAATGCATGGGCTCAACCGGAGCCGATTCTAATTTATATATATGATATAAGCAAATTTTATTTACCGGTGGCTTAAATTTACCCACGATTATATAAAAATAGTGACCTTCTTATGACGTGGCTTACCAACTAGCTTCCAATTAAGTTATCGACTTGTTTTGGGTTACTAATACTCATTTGATAGTTTATCTATATTTTATTTTTTTATCAACATTTCTGTGGAGTTATTTATCACTTTTAGTTATCATACTTACCGACCTTTTTATTACAGCTTTATATATATATATAGAATTGACAACCTCAATTAGAGTGATTGCTGATTTTCCTTCGATTAAATTACTAATTAGTTTTGTGTCACCAACTCTAAATTCACTACCGAGATTTATCAATTTTTTTAATTAGCATTTTTTCTGATCTCTGACACAATAACTTCTCTTATCTTGCACAAACTTTAATTGACATTTCTTACCAACATCTTAAATTTACCAAACATTATAAAAAAAATTACCCACATTTCTTTATTTTTTCTTAACAACTCTTCACCAATTAAGGGTGCGTTTGTTTCACGGAAATCGTATCATTTTTGGAAAATGTTTTCTAAGATTAGTTTTCTTGTGTTTGATGATATGTGATTGAAAATGTTTTCAGACATTTAGATCGTTTTTAGAAAATGATTGAATAACATTTCTGTTGATTGGAAAAAAAAGAGAGATTTTGGAGAGTTAAAGAAAAGGACATAGAACCTCCACCCACGGTGGTCGCGTGGTTTCGCTCCTTCACCCCCATCGCTAGGGGAGGGGTTCGAATCCCCACATCCGCATTCTATGTGACTCATCCACGACCGGGTCTATGGAGGTGGCTCGGCTCGCCCCGAGTTACCAAAAAAAAAGGACATAGATGACCTAATAAAAAGGGAAAGTGTTTCCCCATTCTTATGCACAGGAATTCATTTTCCTAAAATAATATATAATATTTATGTTGACCAGAAAGTGTTTTCCATTGACCAAATCGTTTTTGGAAAAATAAACAGCGGAAAGTCCGGAAAACATTTTCCGGGAAACTATTTTCATTGAAACAAACACACCCTAAATTACCAACTAGTTTTGGTTTACTATAACTTTCATTTGAGTTGCCAACCAACGTTTGTATAGTTTTTTTCCAAATTAAATTTACCAACAAAGTACCTGCAAAAATTCATTGATAATATTTTTTTACCGACAGTTTTTTTGGCAATTACCGATACTCAAGTTAAAATTTACCAACACAAAAAAAAAAAAAAAATTAATGAGAGGCTGGAAATAGACAAAGAGTGGCTCGGTTTCTCCATCGAATGTGCAGCTAAGAAATCGAAGAAAACGATCTCCTCGTTGCTAGGAGGAAAGTCCGTTTTTCCAAATCATACTTGTTACCTTCAGTTTATGAAAAAACGCTTTCCATCTGTCGATTGGTTTCCCAATTTCCAAACCACAAATAACAGTTTTCTGGAAATGGCTCTTCAAACTGACTCTACATTATCAACCGATGATGTTAGATATTGGTATGCTAAGTATCCGACCGTCATCCTCGGCTTAATTTAGGCCTCACATAGAAACCAACATGCGTCGACCTCTCCCCACCTCCCACACTTTTAGATTTCTCTTCCCTATATATTTTCCCCATTCTTCTCTCCTCAGCTCTCATCCTCCTACGCAGCTTCCACTCTTGAAAAGCAAAACGTATCGCAATTCTCCTTCTTTAGAAATATGGCGAAGAAGTTGGCATTAAGAGGGGTCCCTCCTCTTGCGATCGCCGTCCTGTCCCTCCTCATCGCCCTCGCCCAGATTGCCATCTCCGACGATAAAATCCCAATACCCGCCGATAAATCCCAGGTGAATGCGTGGTTCAACGACAACGTGCAGCCTTACACGGCTCGCAAGGGCACGTTGGACCCAAACCTGGAGGCGGCGGAGGCCAACTCGAAGGTGATTAAGGTCTCCCAAGATGGGGCCAGCGAATTCAAGACGGTGACCGACGCCATCAACAGCATTCCCGCAGGGAATAACCAGCGTGTGATTGTGTCGATTGCGGGTGGCGTGTACAAGGAGAAGATCAAGATCGATAGGACGAAGCCTTTTGTGACCTTGTATGGAACTCCTAGCGACATGCCAACACTCACGTTTGCAGGAACGGCTCAACAGTACGGGACGGTCGATAGCGCCTCCCTCATCGTTGAGTCTGATTATTTCGTGGCCGCCAACATTATTATCGAGGTGCGTATCATTTGTGCAATCCTTGGTGTTTTTAATTCCTCTGAATTTCTCTCCTTCACCGCCATAAACCTTTATTTCCTCGTTTCACAAGTTTCAGATGCAGTTTGACACTTCATTTTGACCATTTCCATCCATGCGTCATTGCATGCGTACGTATTCATGCTAATCGCGACTGATTTGTTCCAGAATTCTGCGCCAAGGCCTGATGGGAAGGCATCAGGCGCACAGGCGGTGGCGTTGAGGACTTCCGGCGACAAAGCAGCCCTCTACAATTGCAGGCTGCTAGGGTTTCAGGACACGCTCTGTGACGATAGGGGCTTCCATTTCTTCAAGGATTGCTACATCGAAGGCACTGTAGATTTCATCTTCGGTTCGGGAACTTCTCTTTATTTGGTATGCATGCCATTTCTCCATGCTCCTTCTCAGAAGGGTTTGAGACTAATCCGAACTCCATCATTGGTTGCGGGTGCATATTGCAGAACACCGACTTACGTGTCCTGGGAGATGCTGGACTGACCGTAATAACAGCTCAAGCTAGGGAAAGCAGTGCGGAGGACACCGGCTATTCGTTCGTGCATGGCAGCGTCAATGGAACTGGCAACGGCACGTTCTTGGGAAGAGCTTGGAGGGACAGCTCGAGGGTGACCTTCTCTTACACCGACATGACCAGCGTCGTCAACCCCCTCGGCTGGTCCAACAACTTCCATCCCGAGCGCGACAGGTACATCACAGTATCCACCAACTATGCTATTGCATGCAACTTTAGTCCATGAAATATAGCGGTCCACCTCACCGAAGAGGGGATGGGGTGAACGGACATGCACGGTTTCATACACGCACGTACATATATGCATGGAACAAAATCGTAACGAAAGGGTCTTCAAACTTGGCAGCACGGTGGCGTTCGCAGAGTACAAGTGCTCAGGGCCGGGATCGAACCCGGCGGGGCGGGCCAAATTCACGAAGCAGCTAAGCGACGCAGAAGCCCAAACCTACACCTCCTTGTCCTACATCGTCGGCTCCAAATGGCTTCTTCCACCCCCTAGAATTTAAAAAAAAAGTCATTGTATTGTTCAATTATTTAAAAGCAGGCTCTTGCCGAGTATGCACTATAGCGAATTATGATGGGGCGGAATTCGGTCGTACTGTTTATGCCTCCACACATCTTTGTGGTGAACATTGCATTGTGTTCCCATGGGTATATTTGTCTGTGTCTGAATCTTGACTATATGCACTCCTTTTACCCTTGTATTCTTTCAACAGGCACAACGTATGAGGTCATAGTGACCGAAACTAGAATATTAATTAAGGGCATGCTTATTTTGAGGAAAAACTTCTTCGAAAAGAAAAATGCTTTCCGACAAATCACTTTTCCTGAATAATGTTTTTTTTCCCTCATCAAGTTAGGGGATTCATTTCTCTAATTTGAAGTATGCATAATTTTTTTGACTGTAAATGACTTTTCGTTGACTAATCAATTTTAGCAATTAAAACGCGTGAAAATTCAGAAAACTAATTAGTTAAAATTTCTTGTACACAAACAAATGAACCCTAAGATTCAAATGCTTGAATAGTTGAAGTGCTCCGTATTGCTATCCAGCCTCGATCAGATTGGACAATAAACATGAAGAAACCAGGATGTGGAGAGCATATAAGGAGAAAATAAGCCCAAAAATGGACTCTAACACCCCGAAATATCATAGGAACCCGTCAAGAATCACACACACACACACACACACACAGAGACAAAAAAAAAAATGCTCAAAAACTTGTTGAGCCGGTCTTAAAATATATTGGAACCAATCTGATCGGCTTGGTTGAAATGGTCATCGCCTGTCAATCCCGGTCAACAGTTGGTCAAACACCAGCCGACGTGGACTACTGACGTGGCGAAGAAGACCTTACGATGAGGTTAGCATACGTTACGTTAGGCGGGTCTAGCCCGTGGATCTCGCGCGTAGAAACTTTGGGCAGCCCTTGTGAGCGTGAGTGGTGGTGGCTGGCAGTGAAATGTTGCAAGCTGGCTTGACTGGTGGTGTCGTTCGTTTTTCAAAATAGGTGGTGGAAGATGTCCGAATTGGCACTCAGCAGCGGCGAGCTCAGCAGGTCTGGGATGTGGAGGCACGCGGAGGGGAATCCAGCATCCTTTGGCGACGAAATTTCAGGATCCGATTCTTCTGAGGGCGACAAGTCTAATGATCTAATGGTGATGTCCATTCTCCGACATAAGCTATGGAAAAGTCTTGAACAGTAATTGAGGATGTGAACTTGAGGGTGGAGCCGGAGTGATGCCGTCGATGAGAATGGCATTGTGATGACCACCACCGAGAAACATTGCTGATGCGATTGGCTTTACTAAATAGACTCGATAAGTGCTTTAGAAAATAATAACTTTAATACTAAGTTGGCTTTTGAGATAACAGATCTGTAATCTTTATTTTATTTTTTAAAGTAAAGAATACATGAACTTATTTGATTGTATAAAGTAACAAAATATTAAGTAAAATCAATCATGAGCCAATTAAGGGAAATATATAGAACCACAGAAATATCTCAAATATATCTCTAACGATTATAATGGTCAATTATTTTGTTCGTCCCTTTCATCAAAGGCAAGTTGGGGCATCCCTTTCCATTCGAAGACGAAGACCCACAGACATCGCGGTTGCGGGTCTACATAGCCGTTGAATCATCCATCACTTTTTCTCTTTAAATGACTTTGAGTTTGATTTTAGTGTTTGTGGAAAAGGATTCATGCGTTCGAACTAAATTCCTTTCAGGTAATTGAAAAATTCTGATCACTTAATCAAAAAAAAAATCTAATAATGATGTCATAACTTATTGTTTGATATTTGAATTGAATAAATCTCACTTGTTAAAAATATGAAACTGGGAAAAAGGAAGAATGGAAAAAAAATACTTGTCAAACAAATAGACCCTGAAACAAGACTGGAAAAACACGCTAGAATTTAAAACCGGTTCTAGGGCAAACATGGTAGCTTTCAGATTCTAAAAATTGAGAATTGGTTTTAATATATGATAGATTTCAAGTTTTAAATTAAGAACTTACTCATTCTAGAACTAATCATTCCTAATTGTTGGCCATCAAATGACTGTTAAATGCACAAATCAAAATACTTAAAAGAACTCTAGGTTACATTATCTCTCAAATAAGGAGTCGCCGCATCGCTTTCTGGCTTGGACCCTAGTAGAATGATGCTGCAACAGTTGGTCTTTTGCGGGTCAACTACGCTGCCAAACCATCGTCATCAGTTTTGACGGAAGGTACCTTACGCAATTGCAATTGCAATTGCCGGGGAATTGCTCTTCAAAAGGACCCATGACGTTTTCATCTCTTTGGAACCGCAGCACTGTTTCCACATGAATTGTGAAAGCCAAAATTAATAGCTGTATGCCAAAACAAGAAAGCGACAATAGCGGGAAGCTGAGCAGTTAAAGATGACTTCCAAGTTCACAGCAATTCCTAGTAGCTGACCTCTACTCTGCGTTTGAAAATTACCATTTGATTTCATTATAGTTCAACATAGATGTTATTTAGGAACGTTTATAGAAGAAGTTATTAAATGATGAATTTCGCTTTTACAATTAATTTAATTTGTCTGCGGGTGATATTCATATTTTTATAATCATCCTATCGGAAATTTCGTTAAATTGAGAATGGAGGAAAAATTAAACCCAACACGTAAAGCACTATTATAACGTGCATGTTTTTCCACCCGATGTTTCATACATGCAAGACGACATAAGTAACCCTTCATTCTGATCAGATTTTCACATAAACGCGGGTGCTTGATCAACCGCGCTTCTGTTGAATTGATCAACTTCGGTTGAAAAGTCTCGTTACCGACACGATTATCATATGTCTCACCAAGCATCATCAACCCACTATTGGATCATTTCTTCCGCGTCAAAAATTCCTCGGTCTTGGTCTTGCTTGGACTTCCTTTACGTAGATGTGAACATGAAGTATGTGTTCCGACACAGACCAGATCCATCGACTATCCCAACGTTTGTTTTACTCCATGGCCGGCCAGATCTCTCCGTTCATGGTGTCTATAAATTGAAGGGCATTTCTTCGCTCTAATGCATCTTCTACTCACCACTGATCAAACATCAGAGAGAAAAAGAAAAGTAAGGGAGCAGCAGGAGTATCGACGATGAGATCGGTGTCCAGAGTGGTGATGATGCTGGTGGTGGTCGTGACCATAGTCGTGACCATGAGCATCGAGTCAGTGAGTGGCCAGACGAGCCCAAGCCAGTGCAAGGAGGAGAGGAAGCAGTTGGAGAGCAATTGCAGGCCTGTGATATTCGGGAGGCAGCCAACTCCCCAGTGCTGTGCGAGAGTGAGGGCGACCCATGTCGAGTGCGTGTGCCCCTATGTCACTCCCAAATTGGCCGCTCTTCTCGGTGTCGATCGCACCATCAAGCAGATCAAGGGCTGTGGAAGGACCGTACCTCGCAACTTCAAGTGTGGAAGTACGTCTCTCTCTCTCTCTCTCTCTCTCTCTCTCTCTCTCTCTCTCTCTCTCTCTCTCTCCCGGCCGGAGGTGCAATTATCATCGCCTTTCGTTTCCATTACTGTAGTTTATCAATTGCATGCGGCGAATGAACGTTGAAATCGAAGCTCTTGAGCTAGCCGATAACATGATTCTGAGCGTCATTTTTACTGATGCAGGTGTCACCACCCCTCCTTGAATGAGGATCGATCCTGCAAGCACTTGCGCGGCTTTTATAATAAAGGTTTACTTGAATAAGGGGTGTATTACCCAAGCGCGACGGATTTTGCTGGAGAAGCACGATGTAGAATGGCCTGGATCAAAAAATATCACGTCTCTCTTGTATTGGGCAATCTTCCCTTTTCTTTTCTTTCTGAAATCTATTATGTAAGCTTTTGAATTATGGAATGTCATCCGGTATTAAGATTTCGAGAGATGTGTTGTAATTACGTTTGCACTTGAAAATTATTCTGGATCTTATCAACTGCACTCGATGCATGTCAGATATTATCTTAAGCTAGTTGATATGCATAGCACTTAACTTCGTAAGAACTTTGCAATGATTCAACCCCCCCAAAAAAATAAAAATAAAAAATTTGCCACGTTCATCAAGTATGACCGATTTCGAGCAATAACAAGTTGTTTGGAAAATGCACACCCAGCATGCAAGAATGAGCTTGGCCTCGTTGTAACAGAGAGATGCTTTTGTCATTTTGTAAGAACATGTGTTGTAACTTCATAAATTTACTAGATCTCAAGAACTTTTAAACCTATTGCATGATATCGGGGACAAATGTAATCTATGTCGCTTATTTTGACCCGTCACACTATTTTTGCCCAAATGTGAAAAGTCACTATTGAAGGAAAATTTCCCCGCTCAAATTGACAACAAGCCTAATACAAAGAAAATTATCCAAAAAGTCCTGAACCTATTACGTTTTTGTCAATTCAACTTTACTGATTGAGTCCTAAACCTTTTTACATTTTACTAATTTAGTCTATTCAGCTAATTTTGGCTGAAAATCACTAATATGAACAATGGTTGTCTTATATGACGCAACTGGCATTAAGGTGAATGATTTTTTTATAATATTTAAATCTATTTTTAACTATCTTTTTTCTTTTTTCTTTTCTTTTTTTCCTAACCCTAGGCCGAGGAGGTTGCTAGCCATTAGCGAGGGCCAAGGACCTCGCTTGGTCTAGGTGAGGGCATTGCTGCCTTCGTTGGCCACTAACAAGGGCTGCGACACCCTCACTCAGGCCATTGCAGCCCTCACTTGGTTCTAGGTGAGGATCAGCCAACGACCCCAACCTTGCCATCTAGGGTTAGAGGGAAAAAAAAGGTAAAAAAGAAAAATAAATAAATTGGTGTTGCTAGGTCTTGAGAATAACGGTGAACTTCCAATCATGGATTCCAAATTCAAAGAGAAGGGCAACCGAAAGGTCAAGTTTGGTCCTTTTTGTCTTATTTTAGCCATTTTTTTGTGCTTAAAGTTCTAGTTTAGGTTATGTGCAAAAAAATTTGCAACACCCACTTGAAACCTAAGAAAGAAAATTAGATGCACCTCACCGAAATATTGCTTCTATATGAGTACTTTGCCACCCAAAAAATGAAATTTTCACAATACAATAAAATAGGCTCATTAAAGCATGTCCATTGAATGATCAATTAGAGCTTAGCACATTGATTATCTAGCAAATAATGTGTCACAATCTAATGTCACATTTCATTGAATAATACAGATTCGTCGTTCATGCTATGTTTAAGATAATTTTTTATTTGAAAAATATCTTTAAGCACATAATTTATATGATGTATTGGAATACTACATAAAATTCCATAGAGTTGGGTTAGTGGATGAAAAACATACATGCATATTGCAGAATTTTTGTGTGTTTTTATGTGTGTCGGAAATTTTTAAAAAAGGAAAACTAGTTTTTGAAAATTTGTCAATAAATAAAAGGATGAAAAAAATTACTAATGACTTGCTTACGCATTCTCCACATAACAAGTTTGCAGTGTTCAAAGGCAAGGGAAGAAAGACGAGTAAAATAATTTTTTAGAAATTATTATCAAAAGAAAATATTTATAGCATTAAAAAAGAGCAAAATAAAAGGAAGGTGTAGAAGTGGGACTGGAATCTAGTTAGAAATTTTTTGAGGTTTCCTTGTAGAAATTTGTGGCCTGAAATGGGTCACATGATTCTCACAGTCAATTTCCCACCTTTGATTCAGCATTACTCTAAGAATAAACTCCAGTCACATCCTTACAATTGGGTCCAAGATGGATCTGGTCTATACGAGAACTTTTCCATGTGACTGCAAGGTAGGCCAAGACTTGACAAAAGCCAAACCAAAATGGCCCTTAGAATAAGGCAATATGTTGATAATTTATTTAAACAGTGAATTTTATTTTCTTTATTTTTTCTTGTTAAATTAAGTTGCAATCGGAAGGTGTAAGTCAAAATTTAGCATCTATAACTCGGCTCGAGAATGAAGAGTAGTTATAGCATACATTGTTCGTGTAGAAAAGAAATTTACATAAATAATCTCATACATCATATTAGTACACCCTTGTGCATCCGCGGTGTATGCTCCACTTTTTTGAGGATTTAACACTCTTATTTGAAAAAACATAAGTCAAATTAATGTTGTGTGAGTCTTGGACGAGCAGGTGGTATAATGGGAATAGACCCTCCAGATGGAATTTAGGTTTTGACTGACCGATTCATCTAGAACGTAATTAATTCATGATCACATGTTTAGCTGATGCCCAGCTGATTAGCAAGAGCAAAAAAGCATAAAGAGAAGGGGACTCGACAGGAGCGAGTGACCTGACCTTGTGATGACTGATGAACGGTGATGGTGTGTTGGTGCTTCTTGTGACAACAGTTCTTGGGACAATTATCGTTGACGACATTCATGCAATTTCTCTATGTTAGCCTAAATACGTCGTGGTTTCACTAATGAAAAGCAGAAGCTTCTCGTCTTTTATCTTGGAAGTAAATGGAATTGAACTTCACAAATATGGCCCGTCGTCTGGGAAAATTCTTTTGGCGTAGAGCCTGCCGGGCTAAGTCTGCCGTCGACTGCTGACAAAGACTCGTGAAGAAGACGAGAGACAGGACGACGGGCATTCTATATAAGCAGTCGGACTGCTTGGTCTTATGGCGGAGTTACACCGTAAACCTACTCGACGGTAGAATGAGAATAACCCGAGAGCTGGAATATGGGGAGGAGGAGGAGTTCAGGGACGGCCGCGATGCAGGCAGTGGTGCTTTGGCTGCTGATATGGGGTGCTTGGGATGTCGCTGCGGTGACTCCTGGGCAGTGCAAAGAGGAGAGGGATCGCATCGAGAAGGCGTGCCGGCCGTCGATCCTGTCGAGGCAGAAAGTGTCTCCGGCGTGCTGTCAGAGGATGAGGGTCACGCATTTCGTGGAGTGCGTCTGTCCCATCTCTCCCAAGTTAGCTTCCCTCGTTCGAGCCTACGGGGTTAAGCGTATCGTGGGCGAGATCCGGAGGTGCGGCGGCACCATCCCTCGCAACTACAAATGTGGAAGTAAGCGAAACACCAAACTTTCTTTCTCCCTCTCTCTCGATTCAAGTAAAATGGTCGCGACGATAGCATGCTTATGAGACGATATTTTATGTCTGCAAGTTTTGAATTGTGATCGATTTAGGTGTCGTTGTTTTCTTCAATTGCGATTGGTTTCATCAACTAAATGCAAATGACTGAACAATAATACCTTCTTCTCTTGTTTCAGGTATCACTACTCCCCTGTGAATTGTCGAATGGAGCATGTACGACATACACTTAACATATATTGCAGTGATTTCTCGTTCAAAGAGATTTAGAATGCATTTTGCCTAGATGTCTAAATTCCAACTTTGTAATTGTGTTGTAATAACTAAACGATCCTGAGGTTTTAGCCTTCGTGATTTTGTATAAGCATCACATGAAGCTCTTTCGTATAAGTATCACATGAAGCTCTCCCTTAATATGTAATTATTATATTATATTTTGCAAATACGAGGTTTTCAAAACCTTTTGATTCGACTAATCTCATGAATGCACACAAGCCATCTCCATGTAAGGCCTGATGTGTTTGGTTGTTGACGTCGCCACATAAATTGCTCCGAGTAATCGATGCTTTGATTCGAGTATGGGATTTGTCATATCAAAGGCAAATGCTTATATCATACTATGTAAGGGAAAATTACCAAAAAAAGTCATAAACCTTTTGTCATTTTGCCAATCTAGTCATAAATATATTTTATTTGCCAATTTTATCTTAAACCTTTTATAGTCATGCTAATTTAGTCCGTCCGACCCAATTTTGACCTTCAAATTGAGAATCACCCCCCATTTTTCTTCAAAAAACTAACGATAAGTCACATCAAGAGCAAATTGCCTTAGGAATTGAAATAAGTTAATAGAAAATCACGAAACCTGTCTGTTTTAGGCATAAAAACATTACTTCTATTCAGACCAAATGTACCATATTTCTTTGGAATCATGGTTCATACTCGTTCCTGTTTAGAAAAAAAGTAAAAGAAAGAAAGAAAACCTCTAGAATTGTTTGGAATTGTTTGACCACCGATTTGGAGTTTGGCTCGCGTCTTACTCGATCGTATTTCATGGATTGGAGTTCAACCGCCTGAGATGGACTTTCTTGTCTTTACCACTTTACTATTCCCGCGGCTGGGGGCTTTACATCAAGTGGATGCTGCTTGTTCCATCGTGCTCTCTTGGTCTTTTGCAACATCAAGTGCTCCTTCTGGTTCGATTAGAGAAAATGTAACTGGTGCTGCTAGTGGTGGGGGAGCTGACTAAGCGATGGGTTCTGACTCTGCCCCAAAAGCTGGCCGTGGAAATAAAAATCTATAGACTTGTGATAATTATGGACTTAAGAACTAACAGGAACGCTACCTCTTGTACTCGACGCTTTTACCAGTACATGCTAATGATGTTTATGATATTTCCAATGAAATTTTTATACCTCACGCCTCCCTAATTAGGTTATAACGAATTTTTGTCTCCTTCTTAAGTTAATTTTGTAATTATTATTATTATAGCTCTTATATTCTTGTGATTTTGAACAATGGTCGTGTTTTTTTTTTTTTTTTATAAAAAAATTGCGAGCTTATTAATCAAAAATGATATCGCACATCATGCAATTGTCTTTGAATTTTCAAATATCTTCATTTCATCAATGGGTTATATACATATTGAGATAATTATCTAAGGACTCTCTTACAAATATATTTGATTTTTGAAATAATAACATAGAAATTAACGCTTCATGTACTGCAAATTTTCGAATTCACTTTCAAATTTCAACCAAACACTAGAAAAATATGTTCATTTTCTTGAAACATGACTTCCTAGAAATGTCACATTTTTCACAAAACAATGAAGCCTTGATGTCGAATTTTTATTTAAAAAAGGCAAATATGAAAAGAAAAAAGGAGGGAAGGAAAGGATAAGAAAAGCGAGAAGAAGGCACAAATGATTCATAAAGTTCAAATATAGATATGCCTTTTTGTTACAACGGAGATAAGTTAAAAAATTAGGGCGGCGGCTTGATTGAATTTGTCAAAGACTAATTGAACTGGTTTTAAAATACCTCGGAACTAATCGCACCGGCTTGATTGAATTGGTCAGTGCCTATCAATGTCAGTCAATGGTCGGTTGGTGTGAACTGCTAATGTGACAAAGGTAAGACTTCAAGTGGCACGTGTGGGCGCATGTGGAGGCGATTGGCGATGAAATGTTACAAACTGTATTGGCTGGCAGCAGTAAGTCTAGAGTGAGCCATGTGGGCGCATGTGATGGTGTTCGTTTTCCAAAATAGTTGGTGGAAGATGTTCAAATCAACACTCATAAACAAACATTGCCGATGCGATTGGCCTTATTAAATAAATAGACTTGATAAGATTTTTTTTCATAAAACAATGATTTTGACAACAAATTGACGTTTGAAATTACCAAAAAAATATAAATTTTGGTAAATTCGAGTAAGAATACATTTGCTATTTAATAATCTAAAAAACAAAATATCAAATACAATCAATTATGCCCAATTAAGAGAAATAAACGGCACCACAAAATATCCAAAATATATATCTAACAATGTTCGCGGTTGCGGGTCTACATAGCCATTGAACCATCCATTAATTTTTCTCTTTAAATGACTTTGACTTTGACTTTGATTTTAGTTTTTTTGTCGAACGGGACTCGTGCGTTCGAACTAAATACCCGAGGGTATCATTGCATGCATTAGACTTTTCCCGTGTGAAATTCCCATTTAGGTTTATTGCGATCGCTTATTATAAAAAATAATCTAAAAATAATGTCATAACTTCTTCTTCAATATTTGAATTAAATAAACCTCATTTGTTTAAAAAATGAAATCAGAAAAAAGAAATAAAGGAAAAATACGATGGATAAATCCTGAAATCGGACTGCAAAAAATAATAAGTTTCACAATTAATTCAAAAGCAAACATGAAAGCTTTCAAATTCTAAAAACTGAGAACCTTTTAATAAGGAATATAGTTTCCATTATCTCTCTAATAAGGAGTCGTCGCATCTCTGTCTGGGTCAACCACGATTGGTCTTTTGTGGGTCAACTACGCTGAAAAAGCCATCTTCAGCAGTTTTAAGGGGAAGTCCTCGGTCGGCACTTTGTGCAATTGCAATTGCTGGGGATTGCTCTTCAAAGGACCCACCACGTTCGTATCTCTCTGGAAGCGCAGCACTGTTTCCACATGAATCGTGAAAGCCAGCAATAATAGCTGTAGGCCAAAACAAGAAAGCGACGATAGCCGGAAGCAGAGCAGTCGAAGGTGATTTCCAAGATCACAGCAATTCCCAGTAGGCAGTAGCTAACTTCTACTCTACGTTTAAAAAATTACCATTTAACTTCATTATTCTTCCATACACATGTTATTTGAAAACGTTCAATTCGACCCTGGAAGAAGTTATGAAATGACGAATCTCACTGGAACCAACAATATCCCGAGGTTCGTGTTTCTTTTTTTACCTCCCTCGTTAAAAGAAAGCTTTTGTATTTAAGTATCGACATAACTCGCTTTTACAATTAATCTGATTTGTCTGCAGGTGATATTCAACTTCGCTTTTATAATCATCCAATCGGGGATGGAGGAAAAATCCCACATACCTTTGTAGTTTTAACTGCGCTTCTGTTGAGTTGATCAACTTCGGTTGAAAAGTCTCGTTACCGGCGTGATCATCTTTTGTTTCGCCAAGCATCATCAACCCACTATTGGATCATTTCTTCCGCGTCATTAAATTCCTAGGTCTGGGTCTTGCTTGGACTTCCTTTACGTAGATGTGAACATGAAGCATGCGTTCCGACACAGACCGGATCCATTAACTACCAACTTTTGTTTTTCCACGTGGCCAGCCAGACCTCTCCGTTCGGTGTCTATAAATTGAAGGGCATTTCTTCTCTCTAATGCATCTTCTACTCACCACTGATCAAACATCGGAGAGAAAAAGAAAAGTAAGAGGAGAGCAGCAGGAGTATCGACGATGAGATCGGTGTCCAGAGCGGTGGTGATGCTGGTGGTGGTCGTGATCATAGTCGTGACCATGAGCAACGAGTCGGTGAGTGGCCAGACGACCCCAAGCCAGTGCAAGGAAGAGAGGAAGCAGTTGGAGAGCAATTGCAGGGCTGTGAGATCCGGGAGCCAGCCAACTCCCCAGTGCTGTGCGATAGTGAGGGTGGCTCATGTCGAGTGCGTATGCCCTTATGTCACTCCCAAACTGGCTGCTGTTCTCGGCGTCAATCGCACCATCAAGCAGATCGAAGGATGTGGAAGAACCGTCCCTCGCAACTTCAAGTGCGGAAGTACGTCTCTCTCTCTCTCTCTCTCTACCAACTGGCCGGAAGTGCCATTACCTTATGTTTCCATAACCTCAGTTGATCGATTACATGCGGCGAATGAACATAGAAATTGAAGCTCTTGAGCTAGCTGATAACATGATTCTGAGCGTGTCATTTTTCCTGATGCAGGCGTCACCACCCCTCCTTGAATGAGGATCGATCCTGCTAGCAGTCGCGCGGCTATTATAATTAAGGTAGACTTGAATAAGGGATGCATTACTCACTCATGCACGACGGATTTTGCTGGAGCAGGACGATGTAGCATGGCCTGGATCCATAAATATCACGTCCCTCTTGTATTGGGCAATCTTCCCTTTTCTTTTCTTTTCTTTCTGAAATCTATTATGTAAGCTTTTGGAATATGAAATGTCATCCGGTATTGAGATTTCGAGAGGTGTCGTAATTACGCTTGCACTTGAAAATTATTCTGGATCTTATCAGCTGTACTCGATGCATGTAAGCTATTATCTTAACTTCGTAAGCCAGTCGATATACATAGCACTTAACTTCGTAAGAACTTTGCAATGTTCACCGAGTTTCACCGATTTCGAGCAATAAAAGTTGTTTCGGAAAATGCTCGCCTACGATGCCAGAATGAGCTAGGCCTCCTCGTTTCCACAAGTCAAAAAGAAAGGAAATACAACAAGGGTGCTTTCTCATTTTGTAAGAACATGTATTGTAACTCCATAAATTTTCTACATCTCAAGAACTTTTTCGACCAATCACACGATATCGAGAACAAATGTAATCTATGTCACTTGTTTCGACCCGTCATAGTATTTTTGTCTAAATGTGAAAGGCGAATTTCCTCCGGCAAATTGACAACAAGCTTCATACAAGAAAAATTATTCAAAAAGTCATAAATCTATTACATTTTTGCTAATTCAATCTTAAATTTTTCTTTTGCAATTAAATCTTAAACATTTTCACGTTTTACGAATTTAATCCATTTGGCTAGTTTTGGCTGAAAATTACTAACGTTAATAATACTTGTCCTATGTAGCACAACCAATGCAGACGTAAATAATTTTTAAATCTATTTTTTATTATATTTTCCTTTTTCCTTTTTCTTTTTTTTTCTAACCCTAGGTCAGTGTGGTTGCTAACCATTAACAATGACCGATGACCCTCACCTGGTTTGGGCCAGGGCATCACTATCCTCATTGGCCATGGGCGAGGGCCATGTCGCCCTCACCCAGGGCTTTGCAACCCTCGCTTGGTTTTGGGCAAGTTTGGGCGATGACCTTGACCTTGTCGGCCTAGGGTTAAAAAAAAAAGAAGGAAAAAAAGGATAAATAAACGGGTGTCGCCAGGTCTTGAGAGTAACGATGAGCTTCCAGCCATTTATTCCAAATTCAAAGAGAAGGGCAATTGAAAGGTCAAGTTGGGTCTTTTTGTCTCATTTTAGCCTCTCTCGTTTTTTTTTTGCTCTTAAAGATCTAGTTTAGGGGTTATGTGCAAATAATTTTGCACACTAACTTGAAACCTAAAATAGAAAATCAGACGCAACTCACCGAAATATTGCTTCTATAAAAGTACTTTGCCACCCAAAAAATGAAGTTTTCACGATAAGATAGGCCCATTAAAACATAGCCATTGAATGATCAATTAGACCATAACACATTGATTATCTAGCAAACAATGCATCACAATCCGAATATCATATCTTGTTAAACAATACTAGTCCATTGTTCATGATATGTTTAAGATAATTTTCTATCTGAAAAATATCTTTAAGAATTTCTCTAAGAATAAACTCCAGCCACATCCATACAATTGGGTCCATGATGGATCCGGTCCATACAAGAACTTTTTCATGTAATTCCAAGGTTGGCTATGGCTTGACAAAAGTTGAACCAAACAGACTCTTAGAATAATTTGTTCAAACAGTGAATTTTATTTTCTTTGTCTTTGTTATTGAATTAAGTTGCAACTGGAAGGTGTAAGTCGAAATTTGGCATACATACTTCGGCTTGAGAATGAAGAGTAGTAATAGCGTCATACCATCGGTGTAAAAAAGAAGAGTAGTAATAGCATATATTCCTCAAATAAATGCATAAGGCCGCTTGCGCAATATTGCCTTGACACCGACGTGCACCGGCAGTGTATGTTTCACTATCTTGAAAGGAATTCAACCCTCTCGTATGAAAAGGAATGAGTCAAATCAATGTGGCTAGCGAGTCTTCCACAAGCACTTGGTATAATGGGAGTAGACCCTTGACATCGGACCAATCCATCTAGAACTTAATTAATTCATGATCCCATGTTTAGCTGATTTCCAGCTGATTAACAAGAGCAAAAAAGCAGAAAGAAGGAGGCACTCGACAGAAGTGAGTGCCCTGGTGGTGACTGATGAATGGCGATGGCGGTGGCGGTGCTTGTTGTTGCAACAATTTCTGGGGGGTAATTATCGTTAACGGACATTCATGCAACTTCCCTAAGTTGGCCTAAACACGTCTTGGTTTGATTAATGAAGAAGGAAAAAATAAATAAATCCAGCAGAAGTTTTTCCGTCTTTTATCTTGGAAGTCCACGGAATGGGAACTTCACGAATATGGCCAGTCGTCTCGGAAAATTCCTTTGGCGTCCAATTTGAGCCGCCGGACCAAGTCTGCAGTCGACTGCTGACAAAGATTGTGCAGAACACGACAGGCGGGCGATTCTATATAAGCATGCGAACTGCTTCTTGATCTTGTGGCGGAGTTACACACCAGAAACCTGCTCGACGGTGGAATTAGAATTGATCCGAGAGCCGGAACATGGGGAGGAGTTCAGGGACAGGGGCGATGCAATTGGTTGTGCTTTGGCTGGGGTTGTGGGGTGCTTGGGATGTGGCTGCGGTGACTCCCGGGCAGTGCAAGGAGGAGAGGAATCGCGTCGAGGAGGCGTGCCGAGCGTCGTTCCTGGCGGGACAGAAAGCGTCTCCGGCGTGCTGTCAGAGGGTGAGGGTCACGCACTTCACGGAGTGCGTCTGCCCCATCTCTCCCAAGTTGGCTTCCCTCGTTCGGGCCTACGGGGTGGAGCGTCTTGTGGGCGAGATTCGGAGGTGCGGCGGCACCGTCCCTCGCAACTACAAATGTGGAAGTAAGCGAAACACCAACTAATTCTCTCTCTCTCTATTCAACTAAAACTGTCGTGACGATATCATACTTACGAGACAATATTTTATGTCTACAAGTTTCGAATTGTGATCGATTCAGGTCTCGTTATTTTGTTAAATTGTGATTATTTTCATTTACAAAATACAAATGACTAAACGATGATATTTTCTTCTCTTGTTTCAGGTATCACTACTCCCCCGTGAATCGTTGAATGGAGCATGTGCAACATGCACTTAACGAATATCGCGGAGAATTCTCTTTAAGAGAGATTTATAATGTATTGCCTAGACATATGAATTCCCATTCGATTTTTACATCGTAATATATGAACGATCCCAAGGTTGAATTTCTATAAGAATTTTATGAAGCTTTCCCCAAAGATGTAATTCTTATATTATGTTATATGAAAACGAGGTTTTCAAAACCTTTTGATTCAACTAATCTCATGAATGTAGGCGGCAAGCCATCTTCGTGTAAGCCTTCATTTGTTAGGTTGTTGACATTGCCGCTTAAATTACTTTAAGTTATCGACACTTTGATTTGAGTATGGGATTTGTCATTTAAACGGCAAATGCCTCTATCGTACTATGTAATGTATGTGAGAGCTTAATACTTTCCCTTATCAAGAAATTTCATTATCAAATACTTATTCAGAACCCATTGACATAAAAACTTCACTGGACTTTAAACTCAAGAAATGAAGACCATTACCAGAACTTGAGTAACGAGATTTCCTCACATCCAAATTCGATGATTTGATCCAACCCCAAGAACTTAATCTTCGGTCTTGAACAAATTCAAGGACCGAGAGTGAAAATCATTTTCTCTTGAAAACATTCTTAAATATATATCCAACTATATATCGATATATGTTTCGCAATTGACATGAACATTTTGTGAACTCCATATTTTCTTACAGTATGCTATTTGCATGGTCCCACGATTGATAAATATATATCAATTATTGGTAATGGTATCATAATTCTCAATTAAAGAGATATATATATATATATATATATATGTGTGTGTGTGTGTGTGTGTGTGTGTGTGTGTGTGTGTGTGTGTGTGTGTGTGAAATATATGTATTTTGATTAACTCATTGAATTGATTAGTGATCCGGTAACATCTTGTTTGTAGTTTAAGCGCACGAGATAAGTATGACTTCCAATATCATCAAGCACTTATGATGTTTATGATATGTCTAATGAAATTTTTATATCTCACCCCTCCCTAATTAGGTTATAAGAAATTGTTGTCTCGTTTTATTATTATTATTATTATTATTATTATTATTATTATTATTATTATTATTATTATTATTATTATTATTATTATTATTATTATTAAGCTTATAAATCGAAAATGATATCATACATCATGTAATTATCTTTAAAATTAAAACATCCATGGAATTTGGTACATATATAAATTAAAATTGAACACGTATCTTTTACCTGTGAGTCAAAGAAAGTTTCGGGCTTTCACCAAAGGCATTTTACAGTAAAAAAAATTTCTTATTTTCTAGTGATTGATTCACTTAGAAAAATAAGTCAATGAAAAAACCTTTGTTTAAATTCAAGGAAATAATTTCCTTTTTAAAAATTTGAAAATCATTTGCAAAATATGACTAAGTATTAGTGTTTGAGCATAGAAAAACCTACCACAGATTTCCAGCATCTAGGACCAAGTTTTTGGCGCTTGGGCCTAGGTCTAGGTAGGCTACGCTTGTGACCCTAGTGCTTGTGCCATCAATGCAAAGCTTAGGATCCCAATGCTCCTACTCGAGCTCTTGCCACTCATGCCCAAGTCAATGGAGGCAAGGTCCAAAGCCTAGGTGCCCATGCCCATGCCCAATGCCCCGGCACCCAAGCCAGGTCCACCTGGATCCACCCTCCCACTCGACTTCTAATGCTAGCCTCCCCCTCTGCGCTTGCCCTTCTATGATGGCAACGACAACGACTTTGCCCCACCCCCACCTCCATTGTCCAACGCGTACCACACCTTGCACTTGGTTCCCTAATTGCCCATATAAGTTATTAGCGCTCGAATAGTGGCTCATTTGTGCCTTCTTCCTGCTTTTCTTGTCCTTTTCTTCTCTCTTTTTTTCTTTTCATTTTTTCCTTTTTTAAATAAAAATTTTGATATGCAGTTAAAAATTTGACATCAAGGCTCCATTATTTTGTGAAAAATGTGATGTTTTTGGAAAATATTTTCTCAGAAGTCATGTTTCAAGAAAATGAAAATATTTTTCTAGTGATTATTATGCCTTTTTGTTACAACGGAGATTAAAAGAAAAAAGAAAAAAGGGCGGCAGCTTGATTGAATTTGTCAAAGACTCATTGAACCGGTTTGAAGATACCTCGGAACTAATCACATCGGCTTGATTGAATTAGTCAATGTCAGTCAATGGTCGGTCAACGCCGGTCAATGGTTGGTCTATAGTCGGTTGATGTGGACTGCTAATGTGGCAAAGGTGATGTCACGATGACGTGAGTATATGGTAAGCACGTCTGGCACATGCAAGGGCGCTTTTGTGGATCTCCTATGTAAATAAAGACTTCAAGTGGCACGTGTGGGCGCATGTGGTGGCGATTGGCCATGAAATGTTGTTACAAACTGGCTTGGCTGGCAGCAGTAAGTCTAGAGTGAGCCAAGTGTTGGAGTTCGTTTTTCAAAATTGGTGGTGGAAGATGTCCAAAATCAGCACTCGTAAGCAGTGATCTCAATGGGTCTGAGATGTGGCATCGTGTGGGGGAGGACTTCGATGTCCCATCGCGATGAAACATCAGGATCTAGTTTTTCTGAGAGCGGCAAGCTTGATGGTGCTGGTGATGTATGCTCTCCGAAATTAATAACGTAGAGTCTTGAAACAATCGAAGTCGTGGACTTGCAAGTGAAACCGAAGCGAGAGACTGGCATTGTGATAACCACCGTAGAGAAATGTTGCCGATGCGATTGGCCTTATTAAATAGACTTGATAAGCATTTTATCAGAAAATAATGATTTTGATAACAAGTTGACGTTTGAGGTGGCAAAAAAATATAAATTTTGGTAAGTTCGAGTAAGAATATATTTGCTATTTAATTATCTAAAAATAACAAAATATCAAGTACAATCAATGCCCAATTAAGAGAAATAAACCGCACCACAAAATATCCAAAATATATATATCTTGTTGTAAAATATCGCTTCGCAAGAATATAATAGACAGAATAGAGAGAGATTAAGTAGAGAAAGCATATGACACCAAAGATAGTAGAGAAAAAGCCAGGAGCAGAAAGTCTATTATTTCTCACTATTTGTGCTCCTATTTATAGGGATGCACTTATCATGAACATCAATGTATTTGATAATACATGTATCGGATAGGGAGATTAACATTCATCGGATAGGGAGATGTACTTAGAACGTAAGATACATGTATTGGATAGGGAGATGAACATTCATCGGATAGGGAGATGTACTTACAATGTATGATACAAATGTACCATAATAAGTACATGAATATAATGAATATTCATACATGTATTTCATAACACTCCCCCTTGAATATTCATTGTATTATATTATGAATGTGCATTGAATAATACTGCCTCATTAAAAACCTTGAGCCGGAAAAACCCAGTGGGACAAAAACCGGACAAAAAGGGAAAAAGAGTACAGAGCACAAATTTATGATTTCTCCCTTTTATGGATGCATTAATTGCCTCGTTAAAAACTTTAAGCCGGAAAATCCTATGGGAAAAAACCGGACAAAAAGAAAAAAGAGTGCAATGCATAGTTGATGAAATCTCCCCCTCAATTGAATCATATAGCCACTACTGGGGCTAATCAATCTTGTATCTTATGTACTCTTTGGATGCATTAATTGCCCCGTTAAAAACTTTAAGCCGGAAAACCCTATGGAAAAAAACCGGACAAAAAGAAAAAAAGAGTGCAATGCATAGTTGATGAAATCTCCCCATCAATTGAATCATATAGCCACTACTGGGGCTAATCAATCTTGTATCTTATGTACTCTTTGGATGCATTAATTGCCCCGTTAAAAACTTTAAGCCGGAAAAACCTTATGGAAAAAAACCGGACAAAAAGAAAAAAGAGTGCAATGCATAGTTGATAATATCTCCCCCTCAATTGAGTCATATAGCCACTACTGGGGCTAATCAATCTTGCGTCTTGCGTACTCGCCGCATACCAATGCCATATACTAATTTCTCAAAAGTTGATGTCGGCAATGATTTGGTAAAAAGATCTGCAAGATTATTTATAGATTGAATTTGTTTAACATCAATCTGTCGACTTTCTTGGAGTTCATGAGTATAGAAAAATTTTGGCGAGATATGCTTGGTCCTATCACCTTTGATATATCCTCCCTAACTTGTGCAATACAAGCAGCATTATCCTCATAAATTATAGTAGGAGAATTTGTAACCGGTTTTAAACAACAAGAATTGTGAATATGAGTTATAACGGATCTTAACCAAACACACTCTCTTCCAGCTTCATATAGAGCAATAATCTCAGAGTGGTTAGAAGATGTAGCTACGAGCGATTGCTTCGTAGAACGCCAAGAAATGGCAGTGCCGTTATAACAAAATAAATAACCGGTTTGAGAGCGAGCCTTATGTGGATCAGATTTATATCCAGCATCAGCATATCCAACTAACCCAGAGGTAGTTGTATTATTGGAATAATATAATCCCAAATCTATGGTTCCTCGGAGATAACGAAAAATATGTTTAACTCCATTCCAATGTCTCCGAGTTGGCTCAGAACTAAAACGTGCCAATAAATTTACCGCAAAAGCGATATATGGTCTCGTACATTGTGCCAAGTACATCAATGCCCCAATTGCATTAAGATATGGTACTTCAGGACCAAGTATCTCTTCATCAGATTCTCTAGGACGAAATGGGTCCTTTTGGGGATCTAGAGACCTTACAACCATAGGGGTGCTCAATGGGTGAGCATTGTCCATGTTGAAGCGTTTAAGTAATCTTTCAATATATATTGATTGATGGACGATTATTCCATTTGCTTTGTGCTCAAGCTCAAGACCAAGACAAAGTTTGGTTTTACCCAAATCTTTAACTTCAAACTCCCTTTTCAAATATTCAGCAGTTTTGGCTAACTCTTCAGGAGTTCCAATTAAATTTATATCGTCGACATAAACTGTTACAATAGCAAATCTGGTTTCTGATTTCTTAATAAACACACATGGGCATATAGGATCATTCTTGTACCTTTATTTTATTAGGTACTCACTCAGGCGTTGATACCACATGCGACCGGATTGCTTTAACCCGTATAAAGATCTTTGCAATTTTATTGAGAATAAGTTACGGGGAGTGCATGCATCAGGCATTTTAAATCCCTTAGGAATTTTCATATAGATATCAGAGTCTAATGAGCCATATAGATATGCCGCCACAACGTCCATAAGACGCATTTCCAATCTTTCAAATAGTGCCAGGCTAATGAGAAAACGAAATGTAATCATATCCATCATAGGTGAATATGTCTCATCATAATCAATCCCAGGTCTTTGGGAGAATCCTTGGACAACGAGTCGGGCTTTATACCTGACAATCTCGTTTTTCTCATTTCGTTTTCGGACAAATACCCATTTATATTCAACGGGCTTTACATTATCAGGGATTCGAGTTGTAGGTCCAAAAACCTCTCGTTTAGTTAGGGAAGCTAATTCAATCTTAATCGCTTCCTCCCACTTAGGCCAATCTTGCCTTTGACGGCATTCAATAATAGATTGCGGCTCACAATCATCATCCATAATTTTATGAGCAACAGAGAATGCAAAAGCATAATCAATGATGATTTCATTCCGATCCCAAATTTCATTACAATATGTAATGGAATTCTCAATATTCTGAGGATTTGTGATCTTTTCATGGGTTTGTGCCTCTTCAGGGGCAATAAGCTCTTTGGGAGCAAGTACAACACTAGGCTCTTCTGGAGCGGATTCTTGATTCTTTCCCCTTCGTTTTCGAGGAACAGTGTCTTTTGATCCTATCGGTCTACCACGCTTTAGGTGTGGGGAATTTTGATCCATTTTAGTCTGTCCTTCAGGAACAGCTATCCTAGCTGGAACATTTGCAGCTGGAATATGAGACTTCGTTACTTTAGTAGCATCATTAAATGCATCAGGAAGTCTATTAGCCATTTCCTGTAAATGGATTATACGCTGTACCTCATTTTCACATTCTGGAGTTCTTGGGTCTAATTGAGATAAACTCTTCTCATTCCAGGAGAAAACCTTAATTGGTTTCTGCTTTGCAGCCATGGAAATTGTAGGTGTCCCAATTGATGGAAACGTAGTCTCATCAAAATGACAATCCGCAAATCTAGCAAAGTAAAAAGATCACCGTAGTTGGTTCCAAGAACCTAATGATGGATGGTGAATTAAACCCTACATAAATACCCAAACGGCGTTGGGGACCCATTTTTGTTCTTTTTGGCGGTGCTACGGGCACTTGTACTGCACAACCAAATGTGCGTAAATGTGAAATATCAGGTTCATAACCAAGAACCATTTGAAGGGGAGATTGTAAAAGAGGCGCGGTAGGGCGCAATCTTATTAGAGCTGCCGCATGCAAAACCGCATGACCCCATGCTGTATCGTTGAGATTAGTTCTCAATAATAAAGTGCGGGCAATGATTTGGACATGTTTAATCAATGACTCGCCAATCCATTTTGAGTATGAACATACGCAACCGGGTGCTCGAGTCTCAATTCCGAGTGAAGCACAATACGTATCAAAACTCTTTGATGTAAATTCTCCAGCATTATCCATCCTTATACTTTTAATTGGATAATCGGGAATTGTGCCCGAAGCTTTATAATCTGCGCAAGTAAACGTGCAAATGCGACATTGCGCGTAGATAATAGGCAAACATGGGACCATCTGCAGGATGCATCCACTAGTACCATAAAATATCGAAACGGTCCACTTGGTGGTTGTATTGGTCCACATATATCACCCTGAATTCTTTGCAAGAATACATGGGATTCAAGATTAACCTTTGTTATAGAAGGTTTGGTAATGAGTTTTCCTTGTGAACAAGCTTCACAATTATAATCTTTGGACAACAATACCTTTGTATCCTTTAAAGGGTGCCCTTTTGTATTGTGAATTATTCTACGCATCATTGAAACGCTAGGATGACCAAGGTGATCATGCCATAACCCAAATTGATCAGGGTTTACTAGTCTCCAGGACATAGTGGCATAGGTTTCAATAGCCTTAATCATGACACAATACAAACCCATAGAAGAAGCTTCTAGCTTCTCATGGATGGTTTTCAAGCCCATCTTATAAGAGGGAATGCCAATATATTCCTTATTTTACTCATAAATAGTTTCAACATGGTACCCATTACGGTGTACATCTTTGAAACAAAGTAGATTCCTTTTGATCTACTGCTTAGAAACGCATCCTCAATATGTAGGATGGTGTCATTTGGCAAAACAATTGTGGCATTCCCGAAACCATCAATAATTGGAACAAGACCTGATATTGTATGGACATGTGCCTTACGCAACGTCATACTCGAGAAAAAGTGTTTGCTATGAAATATAGTATGCATTGATGCACTATCAAGCAAACAAACTTCTCTCTTTTTCTCAGTATCTTCCATTTGCATTTATATTGACAACTTCAGGTGTCAAATATCATAAAACTTGCATATCAATTATAGGGTCAAGTAGAATCTTAAGATAATAAACATAAGAATAACAAAAGGTAATACATTTAAAGAAAAACAACTATAAAAGAAATTACTATAGTCATAAAATTCGAAATCTAAATTGTCATCCATCAGTCTGATGCCTCATCAAATAATCAAAGGTCCTCAAAGAAATCAGAGACATCCAGGGATGCATTTGCTACTTCAGAAGCAAGAGGAGTCCCACCAACAGAGATATTGTTGGCTTCAACAGTAGTTATGGCAGTAGAATTAATTTCAATGGCGTGAAATTCACCACGCTTGCCCATATTTTTTAAAGATGCTTTGGCATACGACAAGTACGTGACCAGTGCCCACTCATACCACAGCGATGACAAATACTTTCATCAGCCACTTTCTTATGCTTCTTTTCTTTATCATAATTTAGGCCAAAGTTAGATTTCTTAGGATGGTTAAATTTCTTGCCATCCCTTCGAAAATTATGCTCTTGCCTCGCTCTTATAGCTCTTAATATGGCCAATATTTTTCTTAAAGTTAGCATGTGCTTCAGGCAATGCTTTTGAGCCGAGAGGTCTTAGATCATGATTTTTGAGCAACAATTCATTAGTTTGCTCAGCTGTAAGGAGCACAGAAATTAATTCAGAATATGTGGCAAATTGACGTTGCCGGTATTGCTGTTGCAATACAATATTCGAAGCATGGAAGGTGGAGAAAGTTTTCTCTAATAGCTCAACATCAGTGAGCTTGATACCGCATAACTCAAGTCGAGAAACGACATCAAATAAAGCGGAGTTATAGTCAGACACTGATTTAAAATCTTGCAGTCTAAGATTTTGCCAGTCATATTATGCTTGAGGGAGGATAACGGTTTTGGTATGATCATACCTATCCTTCAACCTCTTTCATAGGGTTTGAGGGTCTCGAATGGATAAATATTGAGTCTGCAGGCTCTCATGCAAATGACAACGAATAAAAATCAATGCATTTGCTTTATCCTTTGCATTTGAGGTTCCATCATCTGCAATTGCATTAGTGAGACTTTGCCCTTGGAGGTGCATTTTCATGTCCAAGCACCAAGATAGATAATTATTTCCACTCACTTCTAGGATGTGGAATTTGGGCTTTTCAATATTTGCCATAATTTTTGCAAAAATAAAATCCTTAAATTAATTAGAAGGATTTCCAAATATCCACCGCCACTTCAGGAGCATAAGGATACTTTCAGACTTGAAATTGCCCTTCGAGGTGCATTTCTATGTCTAGGCACCAAGATAAATAATTATTTCCACTCACTTCCGGGATGTGGAATTTGGACTTTTCAATATTTGCCATAATTTTTGCAAAACAAAAATCCTTAAATTAATTAGAAGGATTTCCAAATATCCACCACCACTTCAGGAGCAGAAGGATACTTTTGTAATTGAAATTGGTTTAATTCTATGGGGGAAAAATGAAGAATTGATAGAAGAAGATGAAACAAAGGAAAGCACCTACCTTGCAAAATTACTTACTCAGTTGGTAGATCTTCGTGCTGATAACGTGTTGTAAAATATCGCTTCGCAAGAATATAATAGACAGAATAGAGAGAGATTAAGTAGAGAAAGCATATGACACCAAAGATAGTAGAGAAAAAGCCAGGAGCAGAAAGTCTATTATTTCTCACTATTTGTGCTCCTATTTATAGGGATGCACTTATCATGAACATCAATGTATTTGATAATACATGTATCGGATAGGGAGATTAACATTCATCGGATAGGGAGATGTACTTAGAACGTAAGATACATGTATTGGATAGGGAGATGAACATTCATCGGATAGGGAGATGTACTTACAATGTATGGTACAAATGTACCATAATAAGTACATGAATATAATGAATATTCATACATGTATTTCATAACATATCTAACAATGTCAAATCCTTTTTTCCTAAGAGAAGATGGGGCATCCCTTTCCATTCAAAGACGAAGACCCACGGACGTCGCGGTTGTGGGTCTACATAGCCGTTGAACCATCCATTAATTTTTCTCTTTAAATGACTATGACTTTGACTTTGATTTTAGTTTTTTTGTCGAACAGGACTCGTGTGTTCGAACTAAATACCCGAGGGTATCATTGCATGCGTTAGACTTTTCCCGTGTGAAATTCCCCGTTTAGGTTTATTGCGATCGCTTATTATAAAAAATAATCTAAAAATAACGTCATAACTTCTTCTTCTTCGATATTTGAATTAAATAAACCTCACTTGTTTAGAAAATGGAATCAGAAAAAAGAAATAAAGGAGAAATACGATGGATAGATCCTGAAATCGGACTGCAAAAAATAGTAAGTTTCACAATTAATTCAAAAGCAAATTCTAAAAACAGGTAACTCATCGATCATCCTAACTGATATGGCCACTAAATGCACAAATCAAAAAGTTTCCATTATCTCTCTAATAAGGAGTCGTCGCATCTCTGTCTGGGTCAACCGCGATTGGTCTTTTGCGGGTCAACTACGCTGAACAAGCCATCTTCAGCAGTTTTAAGGGGAAGTCCTCGGTCGGCACTTTGTGCAATTGCAATTGCTGGGGATTGCTCTTCAAAGGACCCACCACGTTCGTATCTCTCTGGAAGCGCAGCACTGTTTCCACATGAATCGTGAAAGCCAGCAATAATAGCTGTAGGCCAAAACAAGAAAGCGACGATAGCCGGAAGCAGAGCAGTCGAAGGTGATTTCCAAGATCACAGCAATTCCCAGTAGGCAGTAGCTAACTTCTACTCTACGTTTAAAAAATTACCATTTAACTTCATTATTCTTCCATACACATGTTATTTGAAAACGTTCAATTCGACCCTGGAAGAAGTTATGAAATGACGAATCTCACTGGAACCAACAATATCCCGAGGTTCGTGTTTCTTTTTTACCTCCCTCGTTAAAAGAAAGCTTTTGTATTTAAGTATCGACATAACTCGCTTTTACAATTAATCTGATTTGTCTGCAGGTGATATTCAACTTCGCTTTTATAATCATCCAATCGGGGATGGAGGAAAAATCCCACATACCTTTGTAGTTTTAACTGCGCTTCTGTTGAGTTGATCAACTTCGGTTGAAAAGTCTCGTTACCGGCGTGATCATCTTTTGTTTCGCCAAGCATCATCAACCCACTATTGGATCATTTCTTCCGCGTCATTAAATTCCTAGGTCTGGGTCTTGCTTGGACTTCCTTTACGTAGATGTGAACGTGAAGCATGTGTTCCGACACAGACCGGATCCATCGACTATTCCAACTTTTGTTTTACCGCGTGGCCTGCCAGACCTCTCCGTTCAAGGTGTCTATAAATTGAAGGGCATTTCTTCGCTCTAATGCATCTTCTACTCACCACTGATCGAACATCGGAGAGAAAAAGAAAAGTAAGAGGAGAGCAGCAGGAGTATCGACGATGAGATCGGTGTGCAGAGCAGTGATGATGCTGGTGGTGGTCGTGACCATAGTCGTGACCATGAGCAACGAGTTGGTGAGTGGGCAGACGAGCCCAAGCCAGTGCAAGGAAGAGAAGAAGCAGTTGGAGAGCAATTGCAAGCCTGTGATATTCGGGAGGCAGCCAACTCCCCAGTGCTGTGCGAGAGTGAGGGCGACTCATGTCGAGTGCGTGTGCCCTTATGTCACTCCCAAACTGGCTGCTATTATCGGTGTCGATCGCACCATCAAGCAGATCGAGGGATGTGGAAGGACCGTCCCTCGCAACTTCAAGTGCGGAAGTACGTCTCTCTCTCTCTCTCTCTCTCTCTCTCTCTCTCTCTCTCTACCAACTGGCCGGAAGCGCCATTATCATCGCATTATGTTTCCATTACCTCTGTTTATCGATTACATACGGCGAATGAACATAGAAATTGAAGCTCGAGCTAGCTGATAACATGATTATGAGCGTGTCATTTTTCCTGATGCAGGTGTCACCACCCCTCCTTGAATGAGGATCGATCCTGCAAGCAGTCGCGCGGCTATTATAATAAAGGTATACTTGAATAAGAGATGCATTACTCACTCATACGCGACGGATTTTGCTGGAGCAGAATAATGTAGAATGGCCTGGATCCATAAATATCACGTCTCTCTTGTATTGGGCAATCTTCCCTTTTCTTTTCTTTCTGAAATCTATTATTTAAACTTTTGGATTATGGAATATCATCCGGTATTGAGATTTCGAGAGAGGTGTCGTAATTACGCTTGCACTTGAAAATTATTCTGGATCTTATCGGCTGCACTTGATGCATGTCAGATATTATCTTTAACTTCGTAAGAACTTTGCAATGTTCACCGAGTTTCACCGATTTCGAGCAATAAAAGTTGTTTGGAAAATGCACACCTACGATGCCAGAATGAGCTGGGCCTCCTCGTTTCCACAAGTCAAAAAGAAAGGAAATACAACAAGGGTGCTTTCTCATTTTGTAAGAACATATATTGTAACTCCATAAATTTTCTACATCTCAAGAACTTTTTCGACCAATCACACGATATCGAGAACAAATGTAATCTATATCACTTGTTTCGACCCGTTATAGTATTTTTGTCTAAATGTGAAAGGCGAATTTCCTCCCGTAAATTGACAACAAGCTTCATACAAGAAAAATTATCCAAAAAGTCATAAATCTATTATATTTTTGCTAATTCAATCTTAAATTTTTTTTGTCAATTAAATATTAAACGTTTTCACGTTTTACGAATTTAATCCATTCGACTAGTTTTGGCCGAAAATTACTAACGTTAACAATGCTTGTCCTATGTAATACAACCGACACTGACGTAGATAATTTTTAATAATTTTAAAATCGATTTTTTATTATATTTTCCTTTTTTCCTTTTCCTTTCTTTTTTTTTTTTCTAACCCTAGGTCAGTGTAATCGCTAGCCATTATCAAGGACCAATGACACTCGCTTGGTTTGGGCCAGGGCATCACTTTCCTTATTGGCCATGGGCGAGGACCATGTCACCCTCACCCAAGGCTTTGCAACCCTCGCTTGGTTTTGGGCAGGTTTGGCCAATGACCTTGACCTTGTTAGCCTAGGGTTAGAAGGAAAAAAAAGAAAAAAAAAAGAAAAAATAAATAAACAGGTATCACCAGGTTTTGAGAATAACAATGAGCTTCGGCCACTTAGGTTATGTATGGTAATCATTATGTTTCTATTTCTGGAATATATTTTTATTCAAAACCTATTTTTAGAATAGAAATCCGTTTGATAAAATAATTTCATTTTTTATTTGGAACATATTTCTATTCCGAAATAGGTTTGGAATAGAAATTGGAAACAAAAATTTTTTACTTTTTTATTTATGGAATAGAAATTAGAAATTGTTTCTCTCTTTCTTACTTCTCTTCTTGCCATCCACCGCTTGCCACTACCACCGTCGCTCGCCCGCCGCTGCCGCTACTCCCATTGTCACCACCTTTCGGGAATGTAAAATTTTATTGATTATCAAATGAATTTCTATTCCAAAAATAGAAATTTTTTGTTATCATCAAATGCATTTTTTAGCTTAAAAACTCATCCAGAAATAAAAATAGAAAAAATTATTTCTCTTCCAAAAATCAATTTCTGGTCAAAAATGTTATCATTCTCACCCTTATTCCAAATTCAAAGAGAAGGGCAATTGAAAGGTCAAGTTGGGTCTTTTTGTCTCATTTGAGCCTCTTTTTTTTTGCTCTTAAAGATCTAGTTTAGGGGTTATGTGCAAATAATTTTGCACACTAACTTGAAACCTAAAATAGAAAATCAAAAGCAACTCACCGAAATATTTTATTGCTTCTATAAAAGTACTTTACCACCCAAAAAATGAAGTTTTCACAATAAAATAGGCCCATTAAAGCATAGCCATTGAATGATCAATTAGACCATAACACATTAATTATCTAGCAAACAATGTGTCACAATCCGAATGTCATGTCTTGTAAATAATACAGGTCCATCGTTCATGATATGTTTAAGTTAATTTTCTATCTGAAAATTATCTTTAAGCACAAACTTCATATGATTGATTGGAATACTACATAAAATTCTATAGAGTTGAGTCAATGGGTAAAAAATAGACATGCTTACATTAAGAATTATTGTGTGCTTTCATATGTGTTAGAAATTTTGAAAAGAGAAACTAGCTTTTGAAAATTTGTCAATAAATAAAAGGATGAAAAAGTCACTAATGACTTGTTTACTAAGGGTGATCAATTCTCGATCCAATCTGATTCTGAGGTGGAATCGAGAACCGGATCAGGAGGATTGGTTTCCAAATTCTAGGACTGTGTGTAACATCCTGAATTTCGACTCATTTCGGGATGTGTGAAATGGTTATTTTGTCAATGCACTGTTAGTTACGTTTACTCTGAGTTGGCCCTTCACGAGTTAACTAACTGTTCGGCAAGGCAATTGAGGATTGATACGCGTACGACTAGTGAATTTGATCAGGGATAGGCCGCTCGACCATAAGGATCAAAGAGGAATAATACTACACTGTTGCAGGCTAACTAACGAACGGAAATAAATCGATTCGGCAAAAATACGAGGTCGGATTGTGGGTGATTCCGCACGACTTCGATATTAATTGCGAACGGCGTTAAACCGATTTCCTTTTTGGCCATGTACTCAGTGTGAGCAATTAACTTCTCGTGATTACATGACAACCGAGGATCGCCCTGATTCGAATGCACGATCGTGGATTGAAAAGCTATAAACTATGGGTCAAACGCACGAGAGCCCCTAAACGTTGCCCGAAAGTTAGGTCGTACTAAAGTCGCGATTGATCGATGTTAACCACAAATTTCAATCCGGTATCGGGTATCGAATTTTTAAGGATGTCGAGACTAAATATTGGACATTGTCTCATTAATTCTCGAATTTATTGGTGAGCCCGAATTATTAGAAAAAGGATTCAATGGGCCGAGTTTTGGAGCCAAATATTTGGGAATTTATGCTTCAAGGGTAAAAAGACCAAATTACCCTTTTCTAGATATTTGTTTAGATTTTGTCTTGTTCTCATTTCTTGTCTTTTTCTCCTTTTCTTCCCCAACTTCCTCCGCACGTTTCCCTTTCTCTCTCCCCCTTTTTCTTTCTCTTCCCCCTCACGTTTCTTCTCTTGATCGATAGCCACTTGCCCATCCCATCTTTGACTTGTCAACCCTCATTTTCTCTCTCTCCATCAATTTGCTGACAACCCATATGGGTGTGTCCCCTCTCTCTCTCTCCTCCTTTCTTCTCTTGCAAGTTCGACACCCCCTGTTCCCAACAACTCCTTCTTCTTTGTTGGTCTATGCCAGCTTGCTGCTGCTGCCGCCATCACCGACCGCCACCGTAGCTCCGCCACCGCCCCTACTCTTCGCCCGGTCGCCGGTGAATTGCCATCCGCCGGCCTTGAGCTGAACTAGCCCCGCTCAGCTGCACCGTTCTTCCTCCTCCTCTGTTCGAGTCTACTACTGTTCTTGCTGTTTCTGCTTGCTGTTTGCTACTGTCTGCTGCTGTTTCTGCCGCTGGAAGTTGCTGCTGGTTGTTGCTGCCCGCTGTCCGGGACACAGCCAGCCACTGTTCGGCTGCTGTTCAGCACAGAACAGCTTCATCGGAAGCTGTTTTGTTGGAAAACGGCCGCCGGTTGTCGCCCGTCGTTGTCCCCGAGCGAGCCGCTCGTTGTCCTTGCCGTCGCCGTCGCGCCCGTGTCGTCGGAATTGACTAACGCGTGAGTTGATTTTCTAAACCTTGTTTAGGGTGCTAAACTCCCTTAGTGTGAGTAGTTTAATATTAAGCTTGATTAGTGCTTTTGAATTATGGATGATTAGTGTTTTATTATTATTTGATTAAGCATGTTTAGTGTTAATCGTGGTTATAATAAATTAATTGCGGTTAGAGTAACTATAGTTGGTTAATCGCGATTAGATTAAAGTAATCTTGGTTGGGTTAATTAACCATAGTTGGGTTAGACCGGTAATCATGATTAGTGTTAATAAATATTATTATTATTTTTAGAATAAAATAATAATTATTTATTAAATTCGGAATTATTATTTATTATTTTCGGAATTAATTAATTTATTAGTAATTTCGAAATTGGTGGTTATTATTTTTGGGTAATAATTAATTAATTGTTTTTGGAGAATAATTAATTAATTAGTGGTGGATGATTAATTATTCTTGGATGTTGAATATTGATTGTTGGATAATATTATTCTTGGGTGTTGAATATTTATTGATGAATAATTATTAATGGAATATTTTTGGAGTAAAGTATTATTTTTGGAAAGTACATTATTTATTAATTATGCTAGTATCGATTAATTTCGATGGATTATTGTTTGTACTTTCCTCACGTGGATTATATATTGGTAGATTACTAGTTGTACTTTCCTCACGTGAATTATATGTTGAATACATGTATATATGCTGCCTTTGATGATATTGTTTAATATATACTCGGTGGAGTAAATTCACAGATTGTGATTGTGAATTAGGGTTGAGTATATTCAGCATATTCGTGTGACTACGTGTGAAAGACATTTGTATTCGTGTGACTACGTGTGAAATATTATCGCATTACATGTAGAGTTTGCGATGAATTAATGTGTACAAGTATGAATCATGTCTGCATTGGCTACATTACAAGATAATGAAATGAGCATGATTAATTGATGTGCTTGCATGGTCACGTAAGAGCCCGTCACCCAGTGGGGGATCTGTGGTTGACGAAGTCCGTATTATCAGAATGCCCGGGCGAGGACCGGATGCGGGTTGCGGTAGAGGCCGGATCAATGCTCCTTCGGGAATGCCGTCCGGTAGCCAGATGTAGCTGTGCCCAATGTAGTGGGACGATGCCCGGTTATGCGGTTGACTACCAACTTATGTGTTGGAAGGAAATTCCCCCACGGTGTTAATAAATGGAACACGAGCAAGTGCATGGTGCATGAGACAATTTGAAAGATTGCTTGATATAATTGCTGCATTGAGATGAGTATATAATAAACTGTATCATGCAGGTTGCGTGTGGCAAAAGCGAGGTAAGAATGCTTGTGATTGTAATTATTAACTGTTAATAATTGCATATGAGTCTTGGTCTAATCGTGCGTTTATTAATAGTCGATTGGGTGTTATTCTGTTGTTGAATTGCTAGCGATAAAGACATTGCACGTCAGGGCGCACTCGAGGCGAGTAGGTCTCCTAACTGAGGCTTAGGATTTTGACTTGCTGAGATTTATCTCACTGGTTATTGAATAACCACTTTCAGGTCCATAGGATGGAGGATCGACGCGTGTTACGGCTTGTGGCCGTTTTCGAAGGGAGTAGATTAACCTTGGCTTGTTGGTTTCTTTGGCTCAATAGGAAGATGCCCGTGGTAAGGGCTTGTACTTGTAAACTTCCTAAGGTTAATCAATAGATTAATAAAGCAGTATTTTTGAATGTGTTCTTGTTGGGTTTTCCTACTATCCCTACTTTTGTAGTTGACCGGGGATTGTGATTTGTTTCCGCATGCGTTTAATTAAAAGATAAAAATAACGGTTGGCGATGGATCCTGGAGAGTCGCAAATCAAATGACTGCAAGAAAACAGGGGTTGTCGCGGACTTGAGGATCGGGTCGTGACACTGTGGATCAGACTAGCCGATCCTGGGACTAAGAATCGGACCGACCAACAGGTCCGGTCCGATGGAATCAATAACTTTGCTTTTTTGGCAAAAAATTAATTAATGTTGTAACATATTCTCAAAGACAACCCACTTCTTTCATACACTAATTTATCCATATGAAAGAACAAGAGTTTTCTTAAGACTTTTAAGAATTTTCTCGTCTTTTTTTTTTCAAATTCTTAAGAAATTTAAAAATATTTTTATTTCTATATGTATGAAAAAGTATCGATTCGGTCCAGTCGATCTGGTTCCCAAATTAGAATTGAGAACTGAACCGTCGGCTTGAGAATTCCCCAAAACTGGCCGATTTTGGTAGTTACTTGATTAGGTGATTTCCACTGCGCAGCCCTATTGTTTACACATTCTCTATATAGCGAGTTTGCAAACTTCAAGGGCGAGGGAAGAAAAACAAATAAAAGAATCTTTTAGAAATTATTAACAAAAGAAAAGATTTATAACATTAAAAAAGAGCAAATAAAAGGAAAGTGTCAAAGTGGGAGTGGAATCTGGATAGAAAAGTTTGGAGGTTTGCTTGAAGAAATTTGTGGCCTGAAATGGGCCTCATAACTCTCACAGTTAATTTCCCACCATTGATTCAGCATTTGTACGACCAAAAAAGAAAAAGATTCAGCATTTCTCTAAGAATAAATTCCAGCCACATCCATACAATTGGACCCGGTCAATACAGGAACTTTTTCACGTAATTCCAAGGTCGGCTATGACTTGACAAAAGCTAAACCAAACAGGCTCTTAAAATAAAGTGATGTGTTGATAATTTATTTAAATAGTGCATCTTATTTTCTTTGTCTTTGTTATTGAATTAAGTTGCAACTGGAAGGTGTAAGCCGAAATTTGGCATACATACTTCGGCTTGAGAATGAAGAGTAGTAATAGCGTTATACCAACGGTGTAAAAAAGAATAGTAATAGCATATATTCCTCAAATAAATGCATAAGGCCGCTTGCGCAATATTGCCTTGACACCGACGTGCACCGGCAGTGTATGTTCCACTATTTTGAAAGGAATTCAACCCTCTCGTATGAAAAGGAATGAGTCAAATCAACGTGGCCAGAGAGTCTTCCACAAGCACTTGGTATAATGGGAGTAGACCCTTGACATCGGACCAATCCATCTAGAACTTAATTAATTCATGATCCCATGTTTAGCTGATTTCCAGCTGATTAACAAGAGCAAAAAAGCAGAAAGAAGGAGGCACTCGACAGAAGTGAGTGCCCTGGTGGTGACTGATGAATGGCGATGGCGGTGGCGGTGCTTGTTGTTGCAACAATTTCTGGGGGGTAATTATCGTTAACGGACATTCATGCAACTTCCCTAAGTTGGCCTAAACACGTCTTGGTTTGATTAATGAAGAAGGAAAAAATAAATAAATCCAGCAGAAGTTTTTCCGTCTTTTATCTTGGAAGTCCACGGAATGGGAACTTCACGAATATGGCCAGTCGTCTCGGAAAATTCCTTTGGCGTCCAATTTGAGCCGCCGGACCAAGTCTGCAGTCGACTGCTGACAAAGATTGTGCAGAACACGACAGGCGGGCGATTCTATATAAGCATGCGAACTGCTTCTTGATCTTGTGGCGGAGTTACACACCAGAAACCTGCTCGACGGTGGAATTAGAATTGATCCGAGAGCCGGAACATGGGGAGGAGTTCAGGGACGGCGGCGATGCAATTGGTTGTGCTTTGGCTGGGGTTGTGGGGTGCTTGGGATGTGGCTGCGGTGACTCCCGGGCAGTGCAAGGAGGAGAGGAATCGAGTCGAGGAGGCGTGCCGAGCGTCGTTCCTGGCGGGACAGAAAGCGTCTCCGGCGTGCTGTCAGAGGGTGAGGGTCACGCACTTCACGGAGTGCGTCTGCCCCATCTCTCCCAAGTTGGCTTCCCTCGTTCGGGCCTACGGGGTGGAGCGTCTTGTGGGCGAGATTCGGAGGTGCGGCGGCACCGTCCCTCGCAACTACAAATGTGGAAGTAAGCGAAACACCAACTAATTCTCTCTCTCTCTATTCAACTAAAACTGTCGTGACGATATCATACTTACGAGACAATATTTTATGTCTACAAGTTTCGAATTGTGATCGATTCAGGTCTCGTTATTTTGTTAAATTGTGATTATTTTCATTTACAAAATACAAATGACTAAACGATGATATTTTCTTCTCTTGTTTCGGGTATCACTACTCCCCGTGAATCGTTGAATGGAGCATGTGCAACATGCACTTAACGAATATCGCGGAGAATTCTCTTTAAGAGAGATTTATAATGTATTGCCTAGACATATGAATTCCCATTCGATTTTTACATCGTAATATATGAACGATCCCAAGGTTGAATTTCTATAAGAATTTTATGAAGCTTTCCCCAAAGATGTAATTCTTATATTATGTTATATGAAAACGAGGTTTTCAAAACCTTTTGATTCAACTAATCTCATGAATGTAGGCGGCAAGCCATCTTCGTGTAAGCCTTCATTTGTTAGGTTGTTGACATTGCCGCTTAAATTACTTTAAGTTATCGACACTTTGATTTGAGTATGGGATTTGTCATTTAAACGGCAAATGCCTCTATCGTACTATGTAATGTATGTGAGAGCTTAATACTTTCCCTTATCAAGAAATTTCATTATCAAATACTTATTCAGAACCCATTGACATAAAAACTTCACTGGACTTTAAACTCAAGAAATGAAGACCATTACCAGAACTTGAGTAACGAGATTTCCTCACATCCAAATTCGATGATTTGATCCAACCCCAAGAACTTAATCTTCGGTCTTGAACAAATTCAAGGACCGAGAGTGAAAATCATTTTCTCTTGAAAACATTCTTAAATATATATCCAACTATATATCGATATATGTTTCGCAATTGACATGAACATTTTGTGAACTCCATATTTTCTTATGGTATGCTACTTGCGTGGTGCCACGATTGATAAATATATATCAATTATTGGTAATGCTATCGTAATTCTCAATTAAAGAGAGATATATATATATATATATATGTGAAATATATGTATTTTGATTTACTCATTGAATTGATTAGTGATATGGTAACAACTTGTTTGTGGTTTAAGCGCACGAGATAAGTATGACTTCCAATATCATCAAGCACTTATGATGTTTATGATATGTCTAATGAAATTTTTATCTCACCCCTCCCTAATTAGGTTATAACAATTTTTTGTCTTGTTTTTATTATTGTTATTATTATTATTATTATTATTATTATTATTATTATTATTATTATAAGCTTATAAATCGAAAACGATATCATGCATCATGAAATTGTCTTTAAATTTTAAAACATCTATAGAATTTGGTACATATCTAAATTAAAATTGGACACATATTTTTTGATAGTTCATATTACACCTGTCAAAATGGGTGTATAACCCATTTATAACCCATTTAAATATTAAATGGGTCATAAATTGGTCAGGCTTCCTTTTAGTATAACCCATATATGACCCATTTAAAGAAAACATGACCAATTTATGACCCATTTAATATTTAAATGGGTCATAAATGGGTTATACACCAATTTTGACAAGTGTATATATAATGGGTTTAAAAATTAAAAAGACTAAAATACATAAGTTATTAGTGAACTTGAATAAGTTTAAAATCTTTAAAAAAGATTATAAGAATATGTTTTTCTAAATTTAGTTATATAGATAAATGTTTTAATAATATGGGTCGGGTCGGGTATGGGTTGGGTTGGGTATGGGTCAAAAATTTTATACTATACTTAAATGGGTCATAAACGGGTTAATGGGTCAATTTGGGTCGGACCATTTATGACCCAACCTAAACCCAACCCAACCCATCCATTTAACAGGTCTAGTTCATATACATATTGAGATAACTATTTTAAGGACTCTCTTGTAAATATATTTGATCGTTGAAATAGTCACATAGAAAGTAATATAGTCTACATGTACTAGTAGGAATTTGACTATATAAAATGGATGGTATCATGTAGATTTCATCAAATCTGAAAATTCACACCAATTTTTTTTTATTATGTATGTAATATATATACACATATGTTCCCTAATAATTCTTTAATTCTATGTTTATAAGAAGACTGATAAGATGGGATTTGATGGTAATATGCATAATAAAAGAGAAAATTTATAAACATATAATTGTGCTAAATAATCGTCTATGTCAAATTATTTCTAGATTGTACTCGACAATTTACCCATAAATTTGGTCAAACTTTAGAAAAGAATTAGGTTTCTTAAAATTATATTTTCAACAAAATTAATTTGTGTGAAGATAAATTCTAATAATTAAAAAATATAGTGCTTTTGAATATACATGGGAATTTTTCTCTTTTTGGTAACTAGATCCTACTAGTAAAAAAAAACTGAAAAAAAAGAAAGCAAATAAATTTGAGACCACCGCGTCAAAATGTGAATGAATGAGTGAGGGCAATTTTATCTTTTTGATAAAAATTAGGTAGATTTAGCCATATGAGAAGTGGGAAAAAGGAGAAAATATTCAGTGGTTTGCTCTCACCACGTCATCAGATGACGTGGCAAGCTTTTTTGCTCTCAGCCAATAATAACTCGACACGTGTACGACGATGTGGAATTAAAAAAAAAACTAAAAACTTCGTTTCTCTCACTTCCTCCACCATGACAGCCACCGCCCGAGCACGATCGTCGCCGCCGCTCAAGCCGCCGCAACCTCCATCCTCGAGTCCTCCGCTTTGTCCATGGACGAGATTTGGAGCTTGCTCGCGGCCATGGACGATTCGCGGTGACCAGATCTGTGAATGAGGCATCTCGGAGCCATGGACAAGCAAGCGGCCATGGATGATGGAGGAACCCTTCCAGCGCTGTTCAGGGTCAACCTTAGTAGCTTCTTGGGCTCCTTTTTTTTCTCCAACCTCCAGATTTGGCATCGCGTCCTTCGTCCATGGCTGCCATCAACTCCGCTAGCGTCGCTCTCCAGATCGCCAGATCTGGTCATCTGTGGTCGAATGCGTTCAAGCATCGAGCTTCGTCTTTTTTAGTTTTTCCCCAACCTCCAGATCTGGCATCGCGTCCTTCGTCCATGGCTTCACTGGCTTCGCTCTCCAAATCTCCAGATCTGGCCAAACGTGGTCGAATGCGTTTGGCAGCATCCAGATTTGGAATCATCCAGATCTGGAATCGCGGAACCATGGCCGCAACAGACCTGGCTTGACCGACCGCAAGCGCCACCGGAAGCGGTGGAGATGGTGACTGGAGAGGTGGTGCTCTGTGATGGAGGAGGAAGGACCGCAAGCAACGCCGGAAAGGGTGGAGATGGTGGCCGGAGATGGTGGCCGGAGCAGGGGTTCTCTGAGGTGGAGGAAGAAGAAGATAAAAATTGAAACTTTATTTTTTTATCCACCTCAGCAGGAACGTGTCAACTTGTTATTGGACACGAGTAAAAAATGCGCGCCACGTCAGCTGATGACGTGGTGCTTGCAAACCGGGAAAAAGGGTGCCCAAAAATTAAAGTAATTTGTATTCCCCCCTCAAAAAAAAAAAAAAAAAAAAAAATCCAGCGTTAGAAAATTTTTGAAATCCGGCAGCAGGAGGAGGGAAAGTCTAGCTCTAGCTCCATTTCCAGCTCCGGCAGTTTGCAGACGGTCGAAGCCATTCACCGCCGCGCGCTTTACGCTTGTGCTGCGACTGTAACTGTGGCTGCGGCTGCGGCTGCAACTGTGGCTGCGGCTGCGACTGCGACTGCGTGAGCATCGTCGTCGACTTTCAGTCCCGAAGACCTCGAAGACGAAGAGATGTCGAACGAAAACGCCGACGCCTTGTCTCAAGAACGAATCACGGAGGCACAAATGGCTCGAATCTCCCAAAAGTTCCGAGCTGCCAAGGCCCTCCTCGCTCGCAAACGCCCCTCCTTCTCTCCCTCCTTCCCCGACGCTCTCCGCCGCAGGTACGATCGATCTCCGCGCCGATGCTTAGGTATTATGCAATCGATTCCCTCGGTGTGCTCAGCGATTGAATGCCTTTTGGTGGTGTCGAACTCAGGCTTGAAAGTGCGATTCCGCGTTCCCCGCTATCGAGCAGCCAACGTATTCCGCTTTCCGAGATCTCGACGAACGTATCGTTGTCGAAGGGACTTGAGCCGTCGGATGGCGGTCTAGGTGAGGTTAAGTCGGTCGACGTGATTGGAGAGGCGAGGACTAGCGTGCAGGACGGATGCGAATTGGATTCTTATAGGACTCCGGTAAAACAAGCCGAACGCTGCAGTGTAGGTGATTCGTTTTCGAATTGTAGCATTCTAGACGATGCTTTTGACGATGCCGTCTTGGAAGAGCTCGATGCATTGTCCGGGGAAAAATCTTCGGCATGCAGGGCAGGAGACCACAGTGGCCCCGTTCAAGGGGAATCTTCAGCTCAAGTTAGCTGCCCTGCTGATCTTGACACCAGTGTCGCTTTTGTTGCTGTTGACGACAACACTGGGAGCGGCAACCAAGGAATTCCTGATGATGACGACTTTCGAGTCGTAAAGAGCATGAGCATGCCTGAAGGGTACTCAAAGTTCTTGGATTCTCTGAATGAAAGGCAACAAGAAGCGGCTTGCACTGATATAGCAGTTCCTTTGATGATTGTTGCTGGTCCAGGCAGTGGAAAGGTCTTCTTCTCTCTTGTTTTTTTGTTTCTTCCCCTCCCCCCAAATATGATTTAACATTTGTTCCACGGCAAAGCTGACTCCCTTCCTTTCTCATTTCAGACTTCAACTATGGTTGGGCGCATTTTGACATTAATTAATCAGGTACTTCCTACTGCATCATTGGATTGTTTGTCTTTGGCATAAAACAACGAGTTAGCTCTTTACTTTCTATTTGAACTTTTTCTTGTCCTTTTTATGTTCTAAGTATCAAGTACCATGTGATTTTCTGCTTCAATTAAAGTTGAATCAGTATCTCCAAGTTCGTGGAATGTCTCACCTCTCAATTAAGTATTCTTTCTTCACCAATACTTTTTCCAGGGTCTTGATCCTTCAAACATTCTAGCAATGACTTTCACCACTGCAGCGGCTTCTGAAATGAGAGACAGAATCGGAACTATTGCTGGCAAGGAAGCAGCTAAAGATCTTACAATTAGCACATTTCATTCATTTTCTTTGCAACTCTGCCGTAGTCATGCTGAAAAGTACATTTCTTCTCTTATTGTACTTTTTACATTCCAAGATGTATACATTTCAAGAGAATACACTTTTTGGCTCTGGGTTTGTGTATGAAAGCAGTTTATCGGTTGCATGTTCTGTTGTCTCAATATTGGTGAAGTGTTGTGTTAATTTCCTCCTAGCTTCACCAGAGCTTCCCATAGTTTACAGATATATGATTCACTTCCAATTTTCAGCTTTCCCTCATGATTATCTTTGTTCCAACGATGACATCTCTTTCACAACATTCTTATCCTAACTATTTTCCTCCCATGATGAAGTATTGACTTAGTTAAAGTTTGATTTGATTGTTATATAGGATAGAGCGTACCACAGATTTTCAGATATTTGGTCATGGACAACAAAGAAGAGCAGTCATTGAGGCCATAAGATTGTTAGAACAAGAAAATAGTAAACAAAATGAAGATGTTGGTGAACTTTCTGAAGATATTAATGGCTTGAAGTCTCCACAGCTTTTCAAGGATAGATCAAAGAAGTGGCAGAAGTTTGTTACTCAGGTCAGTTGCCAGCCTAAAAGAATGCAGTATTTTGCTTGAAGTTTCAAAAATCATCTCAGATTCAGTTTTGGGTTACAGTAAAATTTATCTTCATATAAGAAAGAACTGAAAACCACCTCATTGAACTATATCATTTCTCAGTTGATGTCATTTCCTAGATTTCTCAGATGTTCAAGCCATGTGATTTGGTTAAAGGGGAAAGGTGCTGATAAAGCATAGGGTATGGGGAACACTTATTTCACAAGCACCAAAGTCCTGACCATGTACTTTTTTGGCGCTCCTAAAACTACTCCTTTTTGGAAAATTCATTTGCTTTGCCAGTGAAAAAGTATGGGGCACTTTACATGTCGAGGCACTGTGCTCTCTCTTTCAGGCTAAAGCTTTTGAAGGGAGAGAGTGAGATAGCCCACTTTCTATGTCAAGGCACCCTTGTTTTCTCTTCGAGGCTAAATCGCTAAAGCTTCTCTTTGGGAGGGAGAGTATGGTTCATGAAGAGTCCATGGCACTTTAAATCATTCATCCTATTTTGTTTGGAAGCATGTATCTCACTGACTATAAATGTCTCCTAGGTTTGTGTTTGGGTTGGCTTTTAGTACCTTTTCACCTTTCAAGAAGCAACAAAGTCCAAACAAGTACATGTCTGTGGCTTCTTGAATCTACTTGTTTTTGTTTAAATATTCATTTGCTTGACCTGGAAAAAGGTATTAAGGTACTTTGTGTTTCAAGGCATTGAGGTTCTCTCTTTCAGGCTAAAGCTTCTGGAAAAACACCTCAAGATTGCAGTAAGTTGGGCAATGATACTGGAGTAAGCTGATTCTCTTTTAGATAGTTCTTCAGCTTAAATATTTAAGTTCGCTCCTTTACTTTCTTTTGTTATTCTGCTGTTGAGTTTCTTGTTTTGACCTTAATTAGGCTATAATTCTTCACAACTACAATGATATATTGCGATCTTGTAATGCTTTGGATTACCATGACCTAATTAGCTGCTCCATGAAGTTGCTCACTGATTTTCCAGAAGGTCAGTACTTCCTTTATATGAACTCATCTAATTAGTAATTATTGTCCAAAGTGAAGTTAACATTTATCGATGCCCAATTTCAAGTGCTCAAGGAATGTCAGGATATATATAAGGCCATCATAATAGATGAGTTTCAAGATACAAGTGCCATGCAGTATAATCTCTTGCGGGTTCTTGCATCTCATAACCGTATAACTATTGTTGGAGATGATGATCAAGTATGTCCACAAGATCTTGGTTTTCACATCTTGACCAATTTTGGCAAGTCACTGCAAAGCCTTTATATCTTTATATTATTTGGAGTTAAACCCTCATGCTCGTGCTGCAGTCAATATTCAGTTTCAGCGGAGCAAACATATCTGGGTTTGATTCCTTTCGTGAAGATTTTCCAATGCATAAAGAGGTCAGCTTCCCTAGTCTGCCTTTTCTATGATCCCTTCCCTATCCATAGTCGAGATTGTATCTCCATACTAGACTTGACATAGCCTTTATGGTGCAGATTAGATTAGTAAAAAACTATCGTTCCACAAGGTGTATTGTCGAGGCTGCATCATCTCTTATTAAAAATAATGTGAAGAGGTGCCAATTTAAGAACGTCCACACTGACAATTCCACAGGATCTAAGGTGTCTATTATCACTTTTTTTTTGGTAGAAGAATAATTTGGGGCGCAAGCAATTAATTTATACTGAATTTGATTATAATATGTAGATTACTGTCAAAGAATGTCGCAATGAGGATGCCCAGTGTACATTTGTTATTGACAAGATTCTGGAAGCCATGTCTAGTGGTTCTACTGCTAATTGCTCTTATGGAGATATTGCAATCCTTTACCGTAGGCAGGTCAATCTTCTTTGTTCTTTTTATTTTTATATAGATGGAAAGAGCCATTTCGCAACTATTTGTTCTGATGATCCTGGTTCTGTAGGTCTCTGGGAAACCATTCCAAAGTGCCTTTCGAGAAAGAAAAATTCCTTTTAATGTGCATGGTGTGGCCTTCTACAGGAAAAAGGTTTCCCCCCCTGAATTCTTCTGAATCGCCATACCCGCAATGCTGTCATGTTGAAATCCTCATCTTAAATTTCAGTATTAAGTCTCTAATATATGTGGAGTTTTGAAACGTTAATAACAGAGTTAATCTATCATTTGATACTGATTTTGCCATTAGAGTATTTACTAACTAGCTTTTTTGTAGCCCTTCTTTTCTTCCAAAGCCATTTCCTTCTTAAATCTTCTCTGCTGCTACATTGCTAAGCCCGTATATACAATTGCTATGCTTGCCCTTATGATAAAAACTGGTGCAATTTATCAACCAGATTATGTCTCAGAAGCTACTGAGTTTGTGTGCACGGACTTCATTTTTGCTTATGACTATATAAGGATCTCCCTATGTAGCAGTCTGCAAGCTGGTTGAGATGTTTCCAGTGAAAATGGATTTTAATTTACTAATCACATTTTAACAAAGTTTGGGCTCTTGTAAAGGACCAAAATGTTGTTTTGACATAACCAAACTTATTTGTGAAGTCTTAACACTTTAGTTTTTTGCCTGTCTTATGGTCACGCTGCCCACCTTCTCTGAATATTGAAATAGTTGACGTAATGAACTTTTCCTGCTGGCAAACTACAGAATTCCATACGAGAATTATACCTGTTTGCTGACTGAAACCTTCTTCTGCCATAGGTAGTTAGAGCCATAATTGCTATGCTCAAGTCAGCAGTGCCTGGTTGTGATGATGGTCCATATAGACAAGTCTTGAAGGTTTTGCTTCCTTTTGAGAAAGAAGAAAAGAAGAGGGTATGAGTCTTCGAGTGATGGCTGGTTCAATTTTTTGGAGCATGTAAGATATCCTTGCCCAACAAGTGTTGAACTCTCTCTCTCTCTCTCTCTCTCTCTCTCTCTCTCTCTCTGACAGGTAATTAACCATATAGACAAGATATCAACCGTGAGGAAATGCAGCTTCATATCTGTTGCCACTGACATCTTCAGTGCAAAAATTTCCGGAACATTTAAGAGGTTTATTTTCTTGACTCTAAACATCATATTGTCTGATGACAACAAGAATTTCTTTTTTTGTTTTTTTTCCTTAAATTACAGATCATTTGCTTACTTCCTGGCCATATATGTAGCAACTATCTTCTTGGCCTCCCTCTTTGATTTTGTTAATTCACTTGTCTATTCTCAAGTAGGATTACTTGGTTTTACATCCATGAAATTTGTGAAGCAACCTAACAGCCCGTTTGATTGCAGTAATGGAATAAGCATGAATGTAATGGCTATCATGCTGTAAAATAATGGGGCTGCGATAGTTAGTACGCTTTTGGTTTAAGTAATGTGATACCTATTACACTATTTGGTTTTGTGAATGATATATGTAATGGGGCAGAATAGCATAAGATTTTCCATGACTAACATAGGTTCAGATATTTAAAACACTATTTTTTGTTAATCCGCAATTGACATATGCCCCCATGTGTAACAGCCAGCAGATACACTTGTATTGGGTTTAAATGGACACTGAAGGGTGTTCTATCATTAAACTTTTTGTCATAGCACTGTTATCACTAAACAGTGCAGTAGGAGACTCGTGATGATGTAGAACTTTGGATGCTGGAATGTTAAATTGGCCCAATATATGTTGTCGGTAGCATTTCATTGCATATAGCTACCTGAGTTTGTGAACTGCCTCTTGGATCTTATCTCGTGCCATTGTCTTGCCATTCTGTTCTTTTGACTGTTAATGATCTGATTGGTACGTTTTTACAGAAGTCAACTTACACAAGGACGCAAGGTGTTGTCGACTCTGGAGATGATATCTAGACTGGTTCGCAGGGTAAACATTGTTATTTCTAAGTTCATTGAACTCTTATCAGTATTAATGGAGGTTATAGTTGTTTTAAATAGTCTGATACCTTGAAGGGAAAATATTTTTACTGAAAGTCAGCATTGCGAACCTTTCTTTTCTTTGAATTTTACTTTGGTTGAATATTAAGACCTGGCAGTTTTCTTGCTTTGTGGCAAAACTAAATTCATATGTTTCCAAATACGGATGTTGTTTATTTTTAAGCGTGGACTTATAATCACTTCTCTGTGAATGTCTTATTTTAAATACATGTGTCACTTCCAAATACAGGTAGTTTTCTGTGAATGTTTCTATTTTAGCATGGACTTTATAATCATTCAGAATAGATTTCTTCTTCATTGTAGTCTTTTTTTATTGCAGGAGCAATCAATTTCCACTGTGATAGCTTCAGTGGCAAATATGATTCCACAGGTCTGTCTTTATTGCCATTTTGGAATTCATAAATCAATTTTTTAGTTCTTCAGAACTTCAGGTACAATAGAGTCAACATTGTACACACACTTGGGCTCACACGGCCACCGTACCTTTTTCAGTCTGTTGGTTGTAGACCATGGTGCTGGTCTTTGCTTAATTACAATAACTTCCATCAACCTTAACATGAAAGGGGAATGAAACTGTCCCTTCTTTCATATATAATAATTCATGGAGATCTTTAATTGGGTTGGTTTAAATAGTATTTATCAAACGTCTATCGTTTAAAGTCATAGGAAAAGCATTTTCTATTTAGGCAGTTTGGTCAACAAACAATTTGGTTATGTTGATTGGCTAAATTAAAATTAAGTTTCTTGCAGTAGCTATAGAGGTCTCCAATAAAGTTGGTATATTGCTTTTCCTGGCAAATAAAGATATTGGTTCTCAGATTATGTTTTAGTAATTGCTGTATGATTTTCTCCTGTAGAAGTATCTCCTTGAGCAACGAGCAGTTCTAGATGTGGATGGAGGGAAGCTGCTGAATGAAGACAATGACCTTAGATCTGTAAGCTTTTTGTCCCTGAGAAACATGATGCAGCATCTTAATCACTTAGTCAGTCACATTTGCCCATAGTGATGTATATTTATCTATTAGAAACTGAAATGGCATAATTACTAACAGTAGTTCTTCGTGCTTTTTCTTAAAGGTACTGTGTGTAGCCTCTATGGAATATTCACTGTGAAATTTTCATCATCCTGTTATGTCAGCCATGTTAAAAAAGAAAATTTACATATGAATGTTAGCTCAAGTGTGGTCAATGTATTCAGAGTCCAATTTGGATGAGGCTTCTCTTCTCTGCAGGTTCTTCAGTATCTACTGGATGATGTGTCAAGGTTCTTATCAACTCGTGCACTTGCTGCAGAAGGCAATACAGATGCAAAAGAAGAAGTAGGAGGCTGTGGCAATGTGGTCAAAGCTTTTCTTGACCATATAAGTGAGAGAGAAAGGGAAAATTTTCATTCTCGGAGACATGACAATGAAAATTCCATAACATTGACCACTATTCATCAGGTACTTTTCTCAGACATAATAATTAATCACTAGACCATGGGAAATTTCTTTTCTTTTTGGTTTTGTTTATTATGAATTCTGGTCTTTCCGGTATGACATTTCTTATGCTTTCTTTCACTTGCAGTCAAAAGGCTTAGAGTGGGACATTGTTTTCATAGTGAAGGTACTTTTTAAGCAGTGTGCCAAATTTACTTTACCTAGCCTTTTAAGCTACTGGCCGCTTGATATGCCTTTCCTTACTCAATTTCTCATACTACGCTTCGTGATGGTTACTTCTCATTGTGCCAAACTTCATAGCCTTATCTGTTGTCACCAGCATAACTTTAATACTTTCAATTTTGAATTTATCTGGTCCATTCTAAGTTATTTGTTCTGCACATGTATGGTTAAATTTGTGATTATGTAGCATAATTTTATGAATAAGTGGAAGAATGTATTGACTTCATGCCCTTTGTGTTTGTTAGATCATCTATATTGTTATTATTCAAGTGCAAATTATCATCTTATGTGTTAGCTTTTTTGTCACGTAGCTTGAAAAAACAAAACACATGCCTTTGGTTCCCCTATTTAATACAATGTCAGAAAGTGACTTCACCAAATTTAGCACTTGCTATTTGCTAATTCGTTTCAGGGATACACCGCATCTATGTGTATGCTAAGCTTCTTCATTGAAGATACTTGGAAGTAACAAGAAGCAAGAGAACTGTCTTGTTAGTAAAAACAGCTCATTGGTTTGCACTGGCAGTCAACTTGTAGATGCTGATAAGCACTAGTGATATAAACTACTCAGCATGATAGCATAAAAGATTGAAATTATTAACATCACAGAGCTATCTTTTGGATTTGTTTCTTTATCCAAGAAGTGGTCTTAGTAAGCAAGTATACGTGAAACTTTGATATCTTCCAATTGTTTCTATAGGCAAATGAATCTGAGATCCCACTTTTACATGAATTTGACGGTGCTACTACAGGGAATGGGACTTCTGTGGAGGTTAGCTTGCTGCATAAATTCTTTAAATGCCATGACCAGCTCTTGAGGAGTGTGAACAACTGACTTCTTATGTTTTTTCGATCTTAGGAAGAAAGGCGCCTCTTATATGTGGCAATGACACGTGCCCGACGGAAACTTTTCATTTTGTATGCTATGATGGACTCTAGTTGGCAGGTTTGGCCTATATCAGACATTCCAGTCAGTATTTTTATTCATCAAGTTATTTATTTAATCCTTCACTCTCCCTTTCAGATGCTGCAACCATCGCGGTTTCTGAGAGAACTCCCAGTTCATCTTCTAGATGTTCAAGTAAGTACCAACAGGCCACTAAACTATACCTTTTCAATTCCTTTTTCAGGTCAGATCATTCTCGTTGGCTGGTGATCAAGCATACACTTTATAGCCTTCTCAACAGTGTTGAGAGTCGGATTCAGGTTGAAACACCAGAGGGACAAATTTATTTGGATAATGGCACCTGGAAAAAAGAGATATCAGATTTGTGGCCCAAATATATAAAATGGAATCGATGAAGTACACCATAGTTATTTTATGGGGTGGAATCTTTTGAACTTGATGATATTAAGTAATATGAGGAACTCTTTTCTTTGGTGAATCTTTCTGGGTAATGAATCCAGAAATTATCAGCGATCCCTTCCAAATTTGAGTTTCTTTCTATTACATTAAGTAAAATTACATGCATTTGCTCTTTGTTTTAGGAGAAAGTTAGAGGGCCTATTTGTCATTGCTATGGATTGGATTAGTATTCCTGTTGTGTAATTTGTTTTTACTGTTATCATCAAAGATGCTTGTTTGGTAATATTGATTCCATCTTAGTGACACGCTTTTTGCTGTGTTTGGATGGGAAGAACTTATGTTAATTGTAGGCATGTCTAAAGCAAGAAAATTTAGAAGAGATAAATTGGTTGCCAAGTATCACCTTCTTCAAGACAGACATGAGTTAGTGTTCAGCATTATAAGAACATGATCAAATATTCTTGTCCCCTTCACTTGCTCTTTCTGCAGATTACGATCCACTAGTCCAATCTTTTAGCCTTCACCACCAAATCCCTCATGAATGTGTGGCCACGTGATTTATGTAGATTGAATCGAGTGCAAAAGATTTAAAACCAAAAGATCAAGTGACTCCAAAGGACAATACAGAATTTCCCTCCATTTTTACGAGAGAACTACAATGTCCTGAAGCCGAACCGTTGCCCTGTGAGCACAGCTATCAGAATGACATGGCTGCCAAGGATTCAGGTGCTATGGTAGATGTTTATGATGGAAATAGTTTCTTGAGAAGGTAACATCCTCGTGGACCCTTTTTCATGACAAAGACTATGTAAAATAACGTAATGGCTGTCAACTGCAACTGGTCTACGTAATCTCTTTCATTACAGATTTAATGTTGAGGACAGATCATTTGTTTCTCATCTGTTCCATCAATGGGCCAAAAAGCAAGCATTTAAAGATCCCAGAAGGTTGCTTGATAAGGTAATGTCCTGTCTCTTGAAGATATTTGGTCAGTTTAAAGAAGTAATTACTGGGTTTCATAGTAATTGAAGGGCAACTTTGGCCTGTCTGGCTATATTTCCAGGGTAGCTATTCTCCGTTGTATTAATTCTCACAGTGGTTCATGTGTATGTAGATATCCTCCATTTTTTCATATTGCATTCAGTTGCCTATCCTTTTGATTTCCACTAAACCAGCTCCTAAAATTGATCTTTTGGCATCTGCTGACTTGTTGATTACTGGTGGTTTCTTTGGTTCATCTCATTAGTATTGAAAGACTTTTATAATCTTAATCTTTATATTCAAATCTGAATCAGAGAATAATGCCCCAGACAACCATTTTTGTACTCATGCCAGAGAAAATAGATGCGAGCACCATAGGTTGTCTCTTCATTGGATTTCATCTGCCAAAAGATGAACGGAATCTTTTTAGTTTGCTCTAACACTGCTTCGAGATTATTGAGCTCTAGTTGTAAATCGAATTAACTAGTCTATTATCTGCAAACTGATTACGTTCACATTCATCATTTTTGTTTATTAGTCAACTCAAGTGTGGATCTTATTTTAAAATTACTGGCTTTTTTAATCATGTCTTGCCCCTTGCAGGTTGGTTTTGTGATTGATGAGCGGATGAGGGTCAATAAGAACAAGCAGAAGGTAATGCAACTTTATCTGTACTGTCTATAACACTGAAAATCTGGGTCCTTCGTGTTGTTTGTGTTTCAAGAATTGTTGTCCTCCAGCTGTAAACTGTCATGGAGACTAGATTGGATAAAGCACTCTATAGTTAGAGCCACCATGCCCCTAACAGCTTATGGTCCTTTATCTTACATCCATGGTAGTAAAGAATCCTTCCATATATGAGAAGTTGAACTAGGCAATGATCAATATGGCTTTCTATTACTTGTTGAGGACGACATCGGGAAAGCAAAAACAGAGATTGCATACATATATGCTTTTATCTACTATCCGATGTCTGGGTTAAGATGGAGGAACGTCATCATCGAAATTCCATAACAGGAGAGAGTGGAACTCATGTGCTATTGGCCTTACCTTGCTCAAGGCAATTGAAAAGCTCTTTTAAGTTAAATTCTAGGTGATTCAACCATAAATGGCAATGTCCTGGAAGATCAACTTAAGTAGATGATTAGCTAGACATTTCAGTAAGCGCGGCTCTTCTATTTTTCGTATTTATTGAGGCAACACTACTTGCAGGGTGATTTTGCCTTTTGAATTTAACAAGCAAAAATAAGAATCTTCAATTTTTCACTCAATCTGCTAGATGAGTGTATCTATTGAATCAATATTAATGTGGATAGGATACACTTGAACTATGCCTTCCGTTTCCCATGAATATGCAAATTTGGGTGTAAAGCTTACATCACAAATTTCCTATATGTAAGTTTTCCCATCTACTTTCTTCAATTTTACTTCAGTGTCCCTGAAATGTTCCATACATGATAATCCAGGATCTCCTGCATGCATTAAAATGTTGCTTGAAGTCTGATGAAGCAATTCACTATGCACAATATGTGAGTACTTTTATCATTTCTATAATTAGCATTTAATCATTGGAAGTTTGTGGACAATAACACAAACTCCAACGTTTAGTACCACTAATTTCCTGTGATATCTCTGTAACACTAGGTTTTGAGGTGGGAAGAAATGCCTGCTGTTGAACGTGCTCATTTGATGCGGGAGAAACAGGCAATTTTTTTAACTCTTCCTTTTATAACCAAAGTTCAATATCCTGATTATTTCTCTTCTGAAAAATCCATAACATAGGATGTATTTGCAAGCAATGTACTGCAACTTATTTGGGCTACTATGGCTATCTGTTGGTGTTTATCTGCTAACAATATGCAGTCTTGAGTGGACGTACGAGTAGAGTTGCATCTTCATGGAACTCAGGGCTTAGTACCTTGGTTCCTTTCCTCTTCACATTGTATTTCCATGCAACTGTTTCCACTCATGTTTACATGTGCTGAACTCTGTATGTGAATCGCATAGGATGTACTGCCATAGCTCTTCTAAAGATTTCAAGAAGAGCTACTTATCACCGAAAGGTAGAAAGGAAATAGAAAGGAGGGAGAGAGAATGCTTATTAGGAAAAGCTATCGACTTCTTATCTGTCAAATGGTTTGATCTGGCCACCCGTCATAAGACCGTTTGAGTTTCACTTTCAGCTTTGGTAACTAAGACTGGGTCATTATCTCTTCAGGCAGAATAGTTAAAAAGCTACAACAGCCTCTAAAAAGTGCTAGGAATTTTCACTTTGCATTTGTCTTTTAGCATTCAATGTTGGGAAAAACAAGTATCTCTGGCAATTAGGATTTGTTGCCTTTTGATGGGAGATGCTTGGACGGGCACATAAGACTGCTCTGTAGGACACACACATTCTTCCAACCAAACTATGAAATTTGCTTAGCCAGATGGCTCTATATGGATTTCTAACCATTGCTGACGACCCTTTACGTGTCTAAGCACATATTCTTGCCTGCGTTCCTAATTTCTTGTATTGCCTCTTGCAGGAGCACTTCCAGAAACTAAAGATAGAGAAGTCTATGGGTTCAGCAGCACCGACATCAAAGCAGGTATCTGGTGCTCTAATTTTTCATGGATAAGTAATTTTGCCTTTTGATAGTTGCTGGCAAGACACACCTAAGGTGCATTTCCATGCTGATAGGGTGACGAAAAGTAAACTTCAACAACACTGATGTCCTTTTCTTCTAAGTAGGCCAGACATGTTGATCTTTCAATACCTTTGCATTTCCATTTCCATGGACTGCTGCAACCAATATCACGTACTGTTTTTTTATAGGGTGCTGAACCTCATTTATTTAAAAGTTCTCAATGTGAAGTAGTCTGAATATTGGCCAAGAATGTAGTTTTAATGAATTGTTTCTAAAGTGGGCATGAATGAGCTTTTTCTAATTGCCTCTCCTGTCCAATAACAGACGTCTTATCTGCAAAAGTTGGGATGTACAATTACCCCTACATCACGCCTCCATGCTTCTAGACTGATTGAGCAGTACAAAACACTGTAAATGAAGTGTAGCCTTGAACAAGATGGACTGCTGTCTGCGGATGCAACAACTTATAAAACTCGTGAATTGAGTTGACTGAGTTCAGTCAAAAGATTATGAGGCAAGCGGTGCTGCCAGCGCCAGACACGTTGATGGGGCGATGAGTGACATAATGTCATTCTGCTATCTGCTGCAGCAGAACGGTAGTTTTAAGGATGCATCTTCAGATTCTAGCTACGCTGCTGAACGGTAGTTTTAGGAGGCATCTTCAGATTCCAGCTACCACCATTGAAATTACTGGAAGCTGCTTGTTCCTTGATGACTTTGCTATTTAACTCAAATGCGAGCCTACAATCATAGTATCTCTGATGATGGAAAGAATTGGGAGTTTGTACAGCAACATGCAAATTTAGCAGCGACATTTGAATCGTAAATGTTGCAAATAATGAAAAATTTTGATTATTTGGAAAGAGAATGGATTGATTTAGCCTCCAGGCACTTATCAATGTTCCAATTCCTGTCACTGTCCGCACTTTAAAGTGGATTGGTTAATGCAGGACCTGATAAAAGAAACACCTTGTAATGGGTGGATGAGAGGATGGACAATTGATATTTCTAGTGATTCCATGCACGAAAGTAAGGAACAATATTTCGTATTGATAATTTCTCAAAATGTGTTGATAACTAAATTTTTTAATTGACTATTTTCTTAGTTTGTACGTGTCAGTGAATTCCCATTGGGTTTATGGAAATACTTATGGTTATTTAACCAGCAACGTTTTTGTGGAAGTATAAATAGTTACTTAATATTTTTAAATTGCCAGCTAATTCTGTAAATTGCTGATGCTTAATTGCATAGCTTATCACTTTATGCCATAGCCAGCGGCGGAGGAGGGATGGCGGCAACAAGAGGAGCGATTGCACGGGTGCCTTCTGCGGTATGTGATCTCCAAGGCAGAATGGTTATGGTGGGGTTCCTTGAGGGAGCCATAACATCAAAGATCGCAAAGCAATGGAAATGAACGTTTTGGTGCTCGAGAGGGTTACAAATGCCAAACTCCTTAGGTCATAATCATATTAAGCTGGTTATGTTTGGATTTTTAGGATGCATTTGGTAATGTTTCTACTCCGAGGAACAATTTCTAATTAGAAATGATTTTTTTTTTATTCTGCTCCCGAGAATAAATTCTAAGTATTTAAGGTGTTTGATAAACTGTTTAAAATTTTTACTCCGAGAACATAATGCGTTTGGTAAAAATTTCCGATATTTTGATTCTTTTAATTTTTAATACTTTTTGTTATAATTTTCTTTTTCTTTTTTCTCCCTTTCTTCCTCTTGGCCGTTGCTGGCAAGCAGCTGAGTGAGGTCTGGCTGGAGCCTCGCTAGACTAGGGCGAGGTTCGGCAAGCTCGCCGAAGCCTTGTTCGACTACTGGCAAGGCTCAGCCTTGCCTAGATCTGGGCAAGCTCGAGGCCCAGCCTCGCATTGCTTGAGCGAGCTTGAGCCTCACTGATGGCGGCTGAACGAGGCTCAACTGATCCTCGCCAATGGCTGAGCGAGACTCCGGCGAGCTTGTCGGACCTCGCCCTGGCCTAGCGAGGCTTTGGCTAGCTTGCCGAACCTCACCCTGGCCTAGCGAGGCTCCAGTGAGCATGCCAAACCTTGCTTGGCTGCTCGCTGGTGGCGATGGGGTTGTGATGGGGTGGGAGGAGGAAGAGGAAGAAGAAGAAGAAAGGGAAGGGGAAAAAAGAAAAAGAAAAATTGATTCTCAAAATTATTTTCGGGAGCGGGAAACAATTTTTTTTTTTGCTTCTTGATTCTACTCCAAATTTATTTCTTGGAACAAATTTGTTCGTGGAAACAAAAAATTAACCAAACACATTTCTGTTCCAAATCTGCTCTCGAAAATAAAAGAACATAATCAATTGTTCTCGGGATCATTATCAAATAGAGCCTTGGTCAATGAGTTGAATTTGCACTTTAAGTCTTAAGAACTTCATTTGCAAGAATATATGTGCCTTTTTCTTCTTGCCCTCTCTAAGCATAGATTTATTTCGACAAAAAGAGAGCATAGATCTATTCTCTCCCTCATTGGTCGTGGAGAGACATTCCTCCCAAGTGCTCGTACAATTGCTTATTTTAGATATTTTGTGTGTATGTATATACAAAAATCTAACATCTATTAGCAGAGTAAAAAAGAAAGGCTCTACTCTAGCTTGGACAAAGTTTCTCAAACTCGTGTCAGCTTGCTTTTTTATTGAAAAGACGAAGTATTATTGAAAATGAGAAAGGAGTCGCTTGCAATAAACTGTATGTTGCTTCATCGGGCTCCAAATCTTACTTCCAATATTGAGATCCAATTTTGAAGTTGAACTTCTCATTGGCTGGTAAATGGAACTCTTCTTTGATCAACTTGAGATACTTGAACTTCTCAGACTCAAAACGGGATCAACTTCGAACATTGAAGAATTGAGATACCTCGATTTCTCTTTTTGTAACTTTCATGGAACGGCTCTTCGACAATCGGGGAAACCTCACCAAATCGGAAGTCGCTGATATTGATGATGACGACAATGATGACGGATATGTGGCTATTGTTGATTTCCGATGGGTCAGGCCTCTATCGAATGTTTGGGCCATGGACCCTTCTTATTTATCCATTCTATTTCAAAGACAATAAGCTCCTCGCCCCCATTTTCATCTTTTGGTGGGTTTCCATCTCACATGGGCTTCTGGATGGCGAATTTCGGGCCGGGAAGCCCAATACCCGAGAAAGAGAAAGCCGTTGGAAATGCCTGCTCCCCGTTCCGGGCGGCGATGCGATTGCAGAGAAGATGGAACCCTAGCAATTCCCTCTTCCTCCTATAAATCACAGAATCGAGAATCTCGTCTCTCCAACCCTGCGCCGGCCGGTCTTTACCATCCCTTCCTCCGCCGAGCGCGGCGATGGGGGACACCGAGGTTTTAGCCGCTATTTCGATTGCAGAGGATCGCTATCTGCTTATCGGGATCAATCGAAGCCTCCGAAAAATGGGGGCGGATGTAGTATAATCGAACTTCGATTCGTTCTCTTAGTGCACGGATCCTTCGGCGATTGCAGTGCGGTGCGGCTCATGTATGGTTGATTGCATTCATTTGTGCGTCTAGCGGGAAGTCGAGGCTTAATAGTAATTGCCCGCGCCCTTAATCCTGCGGATTTGTCGACGAGGTGGCGACTTGGTGTCGCTGGTGTCTCAGGACATCGTTACGAGGCAAGAGTAGGGCCGCACATTATTGGGTTCTTGTCGTGGCGAGAGATTGGCTAGGGAGCAGCTAAGTTGCGTTCTGCATTGCTTTCGCCTTATTGTCATTTGTATATATTTAAAGAGAGCATGGAGAAGAGGAATACGCATCTGAGTGTGGGTCTACTGTTCTGGAGTTGAACCTGCTATCGTGTTGCTGTGGTAGTAGGTCGCATGGCGTGCTGCTACTGTGGATTAGCACGACGGCATTATCGTCTTGTGGCGTCCCAGTATTCCCCCCTTTATTTTGCGATTTCACATTACAGGACGAGTTGAATTGTTAGCGGGGCCTCAGCAAAGTCATGCATTGCTTTTCTATGGGCCTATAAAGTTTCTAAAATCTTGCTTTCTCTGCAGCATAGAATTCTCTTGCCGAGTTGCTTTAATTCGTTTTCTTTGGTGTGCCATATTGATACTGATAATCTAGTTTTTCGTTTTTTAATTTATTTATTTCGGTTTTAATGTCAAACGGAGAGGCCAATGATGATCTCCTTATAGTCTTGCCTACATTGCCTGACTATATGTATGATTATGTTATTGACTTTTCTGAGGCCTATTGGTTAAGATATATTTTGGTTTGATGGGTTAATAAATTATGAGTCACAGCTTGGTTTAAATCCATTGCTTTTTTCTCTATGAAGTTGCTCAAATCTTTTGCTTTAGTAGCACTGAATTCTCTTTGCTTTCTTTGGTGTCCCATGTTGATGTGGATAATCCAGTTTTGTTTGATTTCTGTTTATTTGTTAGCAGAGGCCTGTGATGATCTTCTCATAGTCTTGCCTACATTGCCTGACTACATGTATGATTATGTTATTGACTTTTCTGAGGCTCTCTATCTTTTTGGTTTGATTGCTTAACAAATTATGAGAAACAGCTTGGTTTAAATGCGGCCATTGCCTTTACTATTCAAGTTTTGTTGGAACTGAGCTTTTCTTTGCTTCGTGTTTATTTAGGTTATACTTTTGCTAGACAACGTCTTTGTCCGCTTGTATTTTCTACCCCTTTTGTGACCATAGAGCAACAATGTCCTCCTTAAGTCCATTAAGTTAACCTCACTTTGCTCATTTCTCATTTCTGTTGTTTTAACTTGTTTATTGTTCTTGCCCATTCATAAAGCTTGGTTCGAATTAGCTTAAGTATAACTTTTGAAGTATACTTACTCTAGAGATGGCGAGGCTGACTTTACAAATATAAATTTCATTAAGTTGATTTCAACGTTCTTTCTTGGACCGTCTCTCTGCTGTAGAATATTGTATCACTCCTCTGCTGCTTTGAGCTTTCTCTGATTGTGGTTATTTGTTATCAAAATGGTTTTCGTCTCCTGTCTGTTTCTTTACTCTTTTGGAGCTTGCAGATTGCTTTGTGATGGGGACATGCTTTATGCTTGGGCATTGCCTGTGATGCATTTGGATAGATTATGTGAGTCCAGCAAAGATTGCCCGAGTTTTGAAACTGTGAGTGCAGAATGCATAAAAAAAATACAAGAATGATGCAAATAGGTGAGCCCTACAGAGATTGATTTTTGGGGTTGTGAGAAGCTTCGGAATCAAATCCATTGTTGGCTTCAACTGAGCATGCTTTTTCCCGTGAATGCCTTTTGGGCATGTGAGGTCTGGCCAGTGGCATGTACTCTGCATTCTTGATTTCAGACATCTATTGAGTTTGGGGGTCTGCGTACTTCTCTATATCTGGTGTCACTCTTAAACCATCTTTGTGTAAATATCTTTGCAAACAAGAAGGTGATGCGGTGCATACATCATGTGGTCCACTTTTTAAACTCCTCGGATATCCTCTTGGGCAAGTCTCTTGTTGCAGAAATGGGTGGAAACCTAGCACTATCTTTGTTTTCCTCTCTCTCTCTCTGTCGGCACAAATCATTCCAGACTAATACGTGTAGCAATAAGTCACTTTCATCTTGTTCCATGTTAGGAGCCAAGTGATGGGGATAAACAATAAGCTGGTTAATGTTTTTAATCTTCAACAATGACAATTTTATAACTGGTGTCCAAAAATTAGACCTGTCAAAATGCGTTATAGACATTTTTTAATCCATATTTGATAACTTAAGTTGTTATATGAAGTGTAAATTGATCATAAATGGATTTATAATTGGAAAATTTTAAACAATATACGTGTTAAATGATTTTATAATTTATTTAGATCCAATTTATCTGTCGAATCAAAATGGGTTTAAATTCAATTTGGATTGGATATTTTTTATTCCATTCAAATCTCCAACGTAAATTTGGGTCTACCAAAAGTTATGTTTTTCGACTGGAAGGGGAAATTCGCTATTCGCTATGCAGGCTTACGTCGCCACGCGTGTTGGCGACTCGGCCGGTAAAGACGCGTGTTGGCGAGTCGGCCGGTAAAGAGTAACCACCACAGGGAGTGGGTGGACCATCCCTCCATTTCTGCGAAGATATTTTTCAGTTGCGGTTTGAGCCCACTTTTTGCAAGAAATAAGAGATTTTCACTAAATTTCGATTTGAAATATAGACACTTGATTATAAAATAAAAGGAAGCATATAAACTCCAACGGTTGAAAGATGCCGACGTAGAGGGACACATTCTTCTCATAAATACAAAGGGTCACATTGAAATCAATTTTCAGGCAAGTTCTGAAAAATAAAAAAAAATCCAAGTAAATTTTCAATATTGTTAACCTACTCACCTAAATTAATACAAAATGCTGCTAATTGCATAAACTAAGCTTCAATGTGAGATTATTCGTTTTGGTGATAATAACAATGGAACGTGTATTATAGACAAATTCACACCTTTGTCCATTCTTCAACCATGAGATTGTAACTAATGACGTGAAACCAACTTATTGACGACTTAGTTATGACATTATTAACATTTGATAATATAATGATTTGAATTCATATATATTATATGAGATTGTTGGCATATATTCGAGCACAAATCTTCGTACATATTTTACGTCATGCATCATCTATGTTGGAACTTTACCTAAATAAAAAAAACCAAAACAAAAGAACAGCATAAGAATGAAAAGTTAATCGTTTGAAAGAAAAGTAATAGTAAAAAATGCCGCCAGCCTTCACTAACGGAGAACACTAGGAAGCATTAACTAGGTTTACAAAATTTGAACTTTTTGCTACGAATAGAGTTCACGTCTAAGAATTGCACCTTTTCAACTCCGCCAAGAGACAGGTGGATGACAGCTGTTGAAGTTGTCTTAATAAGTATGCCGGAGCCTTTTGCCTACTTTTACTTGTGCAGTTCAAGCTAAAAACGATGAAGCACCAATTGATGGAGGTGAATTTTATTAATAAAAAAGAGAAGAGATAAGAAGCAAGTTAATCGTTCCGAACTCGTTAGCCGCAGGCCCAGAGCAAATTAAGAAGAAGAAAAAACCGAGGTCCTGAGGGTAAAAAAGCAAAACTCAACTGAAATTGCAGCAATCAGTGGACGTCAATTCTTCAAGTTGAGAGGCGGTGGTGCGGGCGGGGCGTGGCGTGGCGTGGTTAAAGCCCAATTGTTTGTGGGTGATTTTATCTGAGAGATGTCGACAAGTATCCCCGCCCCATTTAAATATTAAAGTCACGGGCGTTCCTATCGACATCGACCCACAAAAATGCAGCACTCGCTTACAGGCCCCAAAAATCTCACAGGTCACATGCCACTAACCGCCTTTTTCCGCTCTATATAAACTCACTGCTATCCAAGATAAGCACAACCTGGAAATGCATTTGCGTTCAACTATGTCATCACAGTTTCTTCTCTTCGCGGTGTTCTTAGCAATGGCCTTCTCATCGCCTGTGAATTCTGCGAGGACGTTAGACTCGGCTGAGATGCCCACAGGCCCAACCAGCGGAACCGGGAACCCAACTGGTGAGACTGGCTCAGGCCACGGCCCCAACTGGGACTACAGCTGGGGCTGGGGTTCAAGCCCAGGGAGTGGCTGGGGCTATGGTTCGGGGTCTGGCCACTCACCCACTGGATTCGGAAAGGGATTCGGGTATGGCTTTGGCTCAGGGACAGGATCGGGATCTGGGTTTGGGTATGGTTCAGGGGGCGGTGGCGCTCACGGCGGAGGCTATGGCTTCGGAAGCGGTTCTGGCAGATCTGGAGGTGCTGGAGCAGGTGGTGGGAGTGGCAATTCTGGCGGATCCGGCGGTAACACCCCACCGTACTCTAAGGACAGAGACCGCCGTGGTTAGTATGCTGGCATGATCAGCTTAAGAAAGAATTTACCTTCTAGAGAAAATACAGAGTCCTCATGGTCTTAACGCGTGCATCATGTACGAGATCGTGTTTTCAGCATGAGATATAGAAATATATGGCAGCATAATGTCAGCAAGGTAGTGCCAATGTTCATCTTTTCTACTAGACTACCAGTAATAGCTGTATATATGCTGGATCACATGCCCGAAAATATTAGCTTAGAGCAGCACAACAGCCAATAACCAAACAAATCTCGGTCGGCCACTCAGTTTCAGTCAAAATAATTTCATCCATAAACATACAGCCTAAATCGTAGATATTGCCGAGGAAAGTTCTTGCTTTTTCCAAAGATTGCTTCATCTTCTCCAATCACAGCTAGATACTCTAATTCAATCAGCAGCATAGTCGGATAGAATACTAGAATGGCAAATGACAAGGACTTTTCCCATTGAAAGCCCATTTGCCACATGGAATCCTGTTTATAAACAGCAGCCTGCAAGCACCATCCTTTTAATTGATTCACCACGTCAAATAAACTTTCTAGCTGTGGTCTGTCCTCTAATTCCAAGCAACACCACCATCCAGTCTTTTCTTTCGGAAGGATAGAATTTCAATGAGCGATACCATGGAAAGAGGCATTTCTCACACTCCATAAGTAAAGCAATTAAATGAAAAAGGTGGTAAAATGAGAATAAAAACTCTGTAAACAGATACATCCATCCAAATCATTAAAGTCACTCAATAAACCAAAAGAGAAACATACTTGAACGTAGCTTATATATAGACCCTACCATGCTCCAGCTGCATGTGAAACCCAGTATCCCGCAAAATCTCTTTCGTTCATCATGGAGCACTCGATCTAAATTCAACCATGAGATTCATTCGCTTCTGAATCGTCAATCCAATCACAATATTTTCATTCTATCACTAAAGATAAAAACAAAGAGACAAGCAACTTCTATCAGCAAAAATCCACTCTCCAACGATTACAAATGCCAAACAATAACAAGCAACGACAAAACAAACATAACGAAGACCTGTTGTTGTGCTTCTAAGCCATGAGCCTTTGCCTGCCATTCCAATGTCCCTTCAGCTTCCACATGGGAAAGCAGAAGCAACTTCAACATAATAGCCAAGTTACATAACCAAGATTTGATGTACAAGTACATCCCTTGGGCTAAAAAGGTCAACAACTTGACAATACGGATCAGGGGCAAAACATATTGGTCAAAACTGTGGAGGAGCACACTGTCAGAGCCCATTAGCATAACTCATCACCGGATTATGATTAAAAGCTGTGGCCTCATCAAGCTCAATATAAATCTGTTCAGCTTGAATCAACTCAAGTAAAACAAACCAACTAATTACCAACCTACAGTTGATGTCAAGCACTTCAACCCTGTCCAGACATATCTGAAACCTTGAAATTAGAAAGCAAACTATCTTCAAGATGAGATCCATGTGGATTAAATTCTCCCCTCATCGATTTAAAAATTGAAAATTGCACAGCTTTGTTGAAATTGCTTGCAAAGTCTGGATGATGTGGGGCAAGGAACGATAAAACATAGTTTTTTGCTTTCACATAATTTGAAATTATGACTAGCTATGAGACTGAGACAAGCATACTTTAGCAGTAGTAAGATACTTAGGCATTAGAAGGCCAAAAGATAATTCTCCTTCCCTGCAATTCTATAAATAAAACTTCAATCCCTCTCTCTTATCCTTTGCTGGTAAAGAAGCAAAAGCTACACAAACATGCACAGCTGAAGTTGAATAACTTGAAAAACCATTCATGTCTGGAAAAATAAAAAAGGCCATTTCTACGATGCTTCATCAGCTCTGGGAAGCAGGGTGCCATGCAACTTCCTATGCAATTGTAATCCATCGAGGCAAAGTCAATATTTCAGCATTATGGCTGATACTACCAATTGTTCTCCAACAACTTTACATGTGACAAAGTCAGAAAACAAACACTAAATTCCTTGATATACCAATTTCAAAAAAGGAAAAGCATATTCCAGTGTGGCCTTTAACAACTTCATTTTCTTCATTTGGGACGCTTTTCTTTACAAGCAATAGCATTACAGTAACATTTCATCCTCTGCAGGACATCAGCACAACGAACATGGCTAGCTCTGTAGTCAAAAGTCAACTCTCTTAATGGGGGTATGTCTTTTGAAGCGAAAAGCATTATGTGAGGCATTCTCTTGTCATTGTGATCAAAGAGCACATTTTGTGCATATAGATTTGGAGAGCAACTGTGGTTGATAAACCTCCCGATGTTTCCATGCACCCTGGCATTAATAGTAAAGCAATCACCATTCTCCCTGCAGATGGCACCACCAACCCCGATATTAAAGAAGTACTGGTGTTTGTTGAACTCCGGCAAGACTAACTCATCTGGAAGTACTTTGCCAATGTACTCGCAAACAAAACTTCCCAAGGGGATGTGCGATTGTGATCTAACGCCCCATCCCTTTCCTCGAGTTTGAAATATCTCTAGTTCAAACCTGATGCCACTTTGACTTGCTCTATTTACGCAAGTGTGCGAACAAGTACAAGATGGGCCACACTCATAAACAAGGGGCTTAAACTTCTTAATATGTCCATCTTGTTTGTATGGCAATTCCCCTCCATTCTTTATCACACAAGAACATATCCTGGAATGACATCCTTCCTTGCAATTGCAACCGATTGGACGGGACAGATATTTTGGCTGTGGGTAAATGTTATAAACAATGTAATTGAAAGGTGAAGGTCGCTCCTTACCAACTGCACACAAAACTCGAATTGATACCTTTTCTCTCCCTTGAGATATATCATTCACAGAGACATGTTCAAGAGCTCTTGAACTACTGATACTAACTGGAGCACTCCCATCTCTTGTCAGGTTTCTGGTCGAACCAACTGGGGCACTCCCATCTCTTGTCAGGTTTCTGGTCAATCTGAACTTGTACATCAGCTTTCCAAAACGCCCTCTTTCTTTCCGATACTGATGCACGTAGAATATGCCTTCATAAACATACTTGCACTTAGAAAGTCTCTCGTGGTTGGCATCCCTAAGACCAGAACCATGCTTTGTAAGATTATATCTGCGAATAAAGCGCACGGGATTTTTGGAATGGAAGCTATTCTTTAGGGCAAGATTCCCCCCACTCAGCTTTTGATCCCTGAGGCAACCCCTTCCCCCGATTACAGGGTTTCCACCTTCGCCACAATAAACTACCTCATCTTTGGACTCCATGCTACTTGAGTATTGACCAGACTCAACAATACTCGTTGCATAACGTTCCCCATTCCTCACCACCCAATCTATGCCTCTCATAACTTGACCGTGAACACCAGTCACAACCAGTTCAGCCCTACAACAGAACTCCTGCCCTACTTCAACGCCAGGTACAGAGCCTAGCGATTTTCTAAGATTGACACACTTATTTGAACTTTTCATACGCTCCAAAGCCTCACTAAAAAGTGAAATTCCAGAGTCTTTGGCAAACACATTCTTTGACTTCCGTGCACGTTTAACCTCTTCAAACATCTGGTGAAACGTATCCACGGCCTCCTTCACTTTCATCTGATCACTAACAACTTCCTCGCGTTCAGCAGCAGAAGTTCTCAAGCCTCTCCTCGCAACACTACCGCGAGCATCAACGGAGGGTATGTTGGCAGAATTTACCTCCGTAGGACGCGTGTTCGAACGCACGGGAACGGCGATCGCGTCTCCATCGCCTGATGTAAAGCGAGAAGCACCGGCTCTGTTCAAACGGCTCTTGAACGTACCACCACCACCTCGGCCTCGGCCTCCATCCTTTGCGGTCTCGGCGCGAGCGACTCGACGTTCGTCCGGTTCACGAGATCCTCCAGAGCCGTCAACTCTCCGTCGCTTCCCCAGGGAACGAAGCCTGTAATCTCCCATTACCGAAGTCGCAGGGCGAACAAAAAGCGAAGCACTCTGGTCGCGATCGACCACGACCGGCAAGGACCGCCGCAAACACAAAAAAAATAAAAAAAATTCATCAGAAGCGAACACTAGAAAAGGGAAACAGAAACCGCCAGGAAAGTGACATGCAAGGTGAAAGGAGCATAAAGCCGAAACACAGAAGAAGACGAGAAAGAAACGATCGCGCGGTTCGCACAGAAGCTGCACCGCCAAACGCGACGAACGAGTTCAACTACAAAAGCGCAAAATGAAGCAGGGGAAGCAGAGCTACCAAGCACGGCACGAGCAAGCAGAGAGGAAACGCCGACGGAGGGAGGGAGCGAGCGACCGAGAGGAAGGCGCAGAAGAAGATAAAGATGAAGAAGAGAACCTGAAGCAGAGCCTCGGGACGGGGAGCGAAGACGGAGACGAAATGCCGTTCTGAAGGAAGAAGACCAAGGAGAAGGAGGAGAAGAAGAGGAGGAGAGAGAGTGTGGAGTGAAGAGAGAGAGAGAGATAGAGATAGTCGGCAGAAACCGTCAGGGAGGAGCAGAATGAAACGATGTGAAGGAAGACGTACGGGCTGCTAAGCTACGCACGGGGGCGAATTACGCACCGGCCTGCAAGCGTGCTCGCTGCTCTATACGATGGAACAACCAAAAGCGGGTTCCGCTCCGAAATTCGAATAAGTCGGTTTGTTCATTAAATTTTTGTTACGCCCCTTTTTAGTTAGGAAAATGGATGGCATTTAACCAAAGAGTTAAGTCTAGAGTTCATCTCAATACCACCAAAATTTCAATTTCTAGCAAAATGATAATAACAATAATGATTACAATGATAAAAGTAAGCAATGGAAACTATTCAAATCGGACCGGTTGATTTTGGACAATCTTAAGTAGTATTGATAAGAATCGATGGCCGATCGATCTAGTTCTTGATTTCAAGTTAGGAACCAGATTGATAGAACTAGACCACCCATTCATGTTTATTATTTTAATTTTTTAAAAATTTCGGAACTATCATTATACCATTAAACTCATTACTTTCTCATCTCTTTCCCATTTTGCCCTTACTTTCTCATCTTTTTCCTATATTGTCTTTACTTTTCCCATTTATTTCCCTTCCACTTCTCTCTTGCTAACCCTAAGTATGCAAAATCAACCCTTTATTAGTTTTCCTCTCGTAGGCACAACCACACCTCATGCCTTGCTTTGAGCAATTCTTGCCTCTTGCCTCACTTGATATTTTCTTGCAACCTCGCCTCACACCAAGAAGTGATTTGGTCAATTGGAACTAAACTGGACCAATTGGTTTGGTTTGGTTCTCGGTTCTGGGATCTGTTGGTCTAATTCATAACCTCAAAAAATAGGAACTAGTCCTCTCAGTTGGGTTCTCGGTTCTTGGGTAAGAATGGATTGGATTGGGAGTCGATGACCTCTAAATAATGATAATAAAAGGAAAATTACTCACTTCACACGCTCTATATTTTTAGAATGCATTTTCATATCCTCAATTTTAAATCCATTGTCAAATTTTGTCTCACCAAATCCTTTTATTTTATTTACCAAATTAACACTTTCATTTCTTCAATGCTCTGGTAAGCCTCTCTCCATACTCCCTTTGTGCACTCATATTTTAAGCATTTGAGCTCCGTAGACGACATCATTGATGCCACGGCTACAACTTGCGATCTCATATCCAAGGTCGTAGCCGTGGATGACCATAAATCACGTCCATGGGCGCAAGGAGGCTCACAACCTCAACCTAAGGTCGAGCGCCACCAAGTCCTCCATGGCCCCAGAAAGTAAGGCAAGCAATGAAGTTAGTTTAATGTGGCCAAAGGCAGGCTGACATGATGCAAGCTTGACAGAAATAGAGAGAGATAATTTTGGATTATATTGGTCAAGTTGAAAAGTTTATGACTAAATTAGCAATTAAATATTATGTTTAGGATTTTTTGGTCAGTTTTCTTGATAGAAGGGTGAGGGGTTTTTAATCTGATTAGGAAATGTATGCTTTTGATCATATGGTAAAGTTCCCGGTAAGATTTTGGTATTTTTTCCATTTTCATTTAACGGAGAAATAGAATTGCTTTTTTCCTTTTGCTGTAATCATGTACGGAGTAGGTTCTCAATCTTGCCTCTTGTCGTGTCGAGAAAATATTGAATACTTACTACTTGCATGTGATTCATTTTTTAATACGCACTCACAGAGGGACGCGTGTCGACTCGGGCCCACCCATGAAGTCTCCAGTTCCCCTTCAAGAAGAGAAAACGCTGCGTGGGGCCCACTTTTCTCTCTCCCTTCCTGTTACTCACAGAGATCACGAGCTTCCAGTTGACATTCTCTCTCCAACTACCCCGCAATTCCTCATCTCCTCCATGGACACCAAAAATCGGACGACGTCGGAGTGCGTCCCAATGGCGTCACCGACGTATTCTCCGTCCCCAGCAGGCTCGCGGCCGCCATGGCCGCGGAGCTCGACCTCGAGCCTAGAGCTTGCGGTAGCCATGGCAGCTCGAGTTTAGAGCACACAGACGTTCTCTCTGTCTTGTTTCTCCATTGTGCTAGCTCGCCGCACCCGAAGAACCCATGGACGATTAATCTGCAGTCTCGCAGCTGCTAAGGCTGCGCACCTCGGCCTTAGCCTAGAGCTCGAGTTCAAAGCAGCCATGGTCGCATGAGCACGAGCTCGCGACCACGGTTACTCGAGGTCGAGCTCCGCAGCCATGGTGGCGAGAGAAAAAAGAAGAAGAAGAAGAAGAAGAAGAAGAAGAAGAAGAAAAGCAAGTGCAGTGATAGCAGAGGAGAGAGAAGGAAGAGAGAGATATTTATTGCAGAAGTCTTCAACTTGGAGTAGAAAATATCCCTGACAAGGGGGAGCTTGTTGGAGGTACTGGGGAATATCGTCTAAGCCAGAGATGCAATGGCTGTTTGGGCAGGTACCAAGCCTGGCAACGTCGGAAGGCTGGGGAGGAGGCCACATTGAAATGGATAGAGAAGCAGTATTTCACAAGCGTGTCCTGTCCAACTGGGACTTGCGACTGGAAAACGACTAAACCAGACATACATGTGGAAGCAGCGTCTGTAGTAAAAGCCATGCAATGCGATTTTTGTCGTTTTTGAGTGCACGCTAATGCTTCAATAACTCAGTCCCATAAAATGAAAAATGAACAAATGAAAAAAGAAGAAGGAAAAGCCCCGAAACAACAGTACCCTCAAATAAGACAAACGACTACGTCTCTGGATACACGAACGTATTTGATTTCGTAAATGATGAAAAGAAAAGAATCGTTATACATGGGCCACCCACAGCACGGTGGCTACAAGGCCAATCAAACCCGAAACAATCTTGTGACTCCGACCATGGAGGAGCCCATCTGAGGAAGATGAAGATGGGGTGTTGCTTTTTGAACCGGGTTGGGTTGGAGCGTCCTGCCCGGTAGCAGCTTGCGGTGCACCGGCGGGCGAAGCCGCTTGGGAGCCCGCCACGTTGAGCTGGAGCTTCATCCCTCCGAGGCAATATAAACGGTTACCGGATATGAAGTACCACGGGCCGGGTCGGGTGAGCGGGACGGACGTGTTGCCATTCGAGAATGTCTGGAGCGCGTTTGTCGTGCTGCAGTTGTCGTAGCTATCCTTGCTCACTTCTTCCACGCTATCCGACGATGGGTACTGAAACGCTTCGCCATCGATGTGGCAAGAACACAAAAATAAAAACCTTTCAGAATCTAAAACTCCGTGGTCCAAACATTATTTTCCAATTCCTAAATCTAGTGATATATGCTTTCATTTTTATAGAAAGACTCATATGGATTATGATTGACAAAGTATGACCACTTACCATCTACTTGATAGACATGGAATATAATCGCTGTCTTTCTAATTGGATAGAAGTTATGACTAAATCAAGGGACGCTATGTACAAAGCACAGGAAACTTACATAAAACATCACCGACCGTGAAGGTCTTGCTGCTAGCCCAAGTATCGAGATCGGTGCTGATGTCCCAACCGGAGGTGTCGCCCACCGTGTAAGTGGTGGCCTCACACGTCAAAGCTACGGCACCGAGGAAGAGGACGATACAAATCGGAAGCAGCCTAGCCATTTCAAGTTGGAACAAGAAGAGTTAGGAGCAAACGGGGGGTTGATGATAATATATGGGAGTGAATATGGCCCTACTTATATGATTAGATTACCTAACTTCCAAAGAAAGCGTTGGGCTAAACCGTCCCCGGTCGAGAATTTAATATAGTTCACCTAATGGGGGGATGGAGTACCCAGATATTCACGTCAGCTCAGTTCTAATTTGCCTAATAATCATCAAAATAATGATCGGTATAAGTTCCAGCCTCTGAAGAAATTAGCGCTGCTGACGCATTTAATATTCCTTCCATGAGAGGTTTCATCATCTAACTTCACCAGTTCTTGTGGACAAAGCGTGACGAAACTTGCATAGTGTTTTCAGATTGGCTATCTAATTCCCCCTTTTTAAAATAGGATGGGAAGTATATAATAAGATCGATTGGGTGATAATTAGGTGTAAAAAAGATTGAAGGACGAATAAAAGAAGGAGAACGCAATGCCCAATACGGGTCGCGGCTAGGGAAGAAAACCTCTGCTAAGGAAGACTGAAAAGAGTTGCGTTGGTTGGAGTGGGTGAGGGGGCCGGGCAGTTAAGCACCTCCCAACGCTTCTGCTTTCTATGTTTGACCCTACGCAGGGGGAAGACTACGTGAAAAAATGGTACTTCTCATGTCGTAACGGTAACGACTTAGGCTGTCGAGAGAGGCATGCGTCTCTCTCCATAATAACGCGATCCTTCGAGTCGATTTGAGTAATTGACCTAATTTTCAAGTTATAGAAGATGACACGGGAATTTACATCGGATTATGTTATATTAAGTGATATCATATGACATAAAACTTCACGTGATTTTTCCTCTCAAGCATGTAAATAAATGACTACCTTGTGGAGAAGGCATGCAATTCATAAGTTGTGACGGTACGATCCATTTGATTTGAGGTGAGCGTCCGTTAACAGGAACTCTCTATCCAAGGTGGGACTTGAGATGTCGTCCAAGCACGGCAGTTTTGTGGGAAAATGAAAGGATTGAATGTGTACAGACAAAAAGTCAAGAAGAGAAATGAAATAAGCAAATAGAGGGAAGTAACCCTCTTCATCTAATCCATTTATTGGAAAGTAAGGACAATGGGGGAAAGAAGGCAGAGCCTGATTCTGATTTCCTGCATTTGCACCCAACTTTGAGAGGAAATATTAGTCTCGTAGGTCCAATCCTAAGGAATAAATGTAGAATAAAAAGGATAAAAAAGGGTTGCATTTGCCTGATTCTGATTCTGATTTCCTGCATTTCCGACCTCGCTATATTATGCTTTGTTGCTGTTAGGTTATTGTTTATCCATTGCCATCCGTTTCGGAGGTAACAATTATAGAATAAAAAAGGATTGTCTTTTTTGTCTGTCGGTCAACAAAGAAAAAAAGTGAGGTCTAGTCATCCCCCTACCCTGTTGGCGTGCAGAGAGGAAGAGGGAATAGAGGACAGAGAGGTAATATTTTAAAATGGTGGGGGTGGCTTGTTTGACTTAGAGCCTCTTTTCATTCTGTTTGGGTGGTCAAATGGGTTTGGGCTGTCCACGGGCTGGGCTGAACTAAGCATAAGAGGCTTGTCGTGTCTGTTAAAGCCGGGCCTTATTTTTTCTGTGTTTCGGTTAAAAACTCGGACTTTAAGTCGTGACGTGTAGGGGTGAGCACGGTTCCCGGTTCTAGGGAGACCGGTTCCGGTTCCCGGTTCCGGTTCCCGGTTCCTCATAGAACCGGAACCGGAACCGAAACCGGAACCGGGAACCGGAACCGGTCTATTTCAGCCATCTCCTTCCTTAGTCCTTCCCAAAAAATCCCCAATTCTAACCCTAATTCCCCCCCCATTTCTAATTTTCAAGTCTCTCTTCCCTCTCTCCCCATGTGGCCACGCCTGACTTCTTGCTGCCTTGAGCCCTCGATCGTCGCCAGCCACTCGCCACTCGTCGGTTGTCACTGTCGCCCGCTGCTCGTCGCCCGCCACTCGTGGCCGCTCGTCGCCTGTTGCTCGTGGCCGCTCGTCGCTCGCTGCTCGTCCGTGGTTGTTGTCCTCTCCGCGGCTCTGCCCGCTGCTCGTCCGTGGTCGCCGTCCTCTCTTCGGCTTTGCCCGCCGCTCGTCCATCGTCGCCGTCCTCTTTCCGACTCTGCCCGCCGCTCTGCTCACCGGTCGGTCTTCCATGCACATCTACATCGAGTGAATGTTTCTAATCTGTGAATCTTCTCCTCTTTTGAAGTCACGGTGGCATCACTCTACTTTGTTCAATCGATTCCTCATAGGCCAAGCTGCCCTTTCTTGCCGTGGGTGAATTGTTCATTGTTTAGCCTACGGTTAGCTCGAGCTTGACCTTGAGAAACTGCTGTGGGAGAGCTTATTCTGGTGCCTTTGCGTATATCTCTTATTGTTTTCTTTTTGATATCTTTTTCTCAATTTTTTTTTTTTTTTTGATATCATGCGCTTTTAGCCGGGAGGAAAATTGAAAGCTTGGTATTAGCCGCCGTCCGTGGTCGCCGCTCACCCGCCGTGAGCTCGTCGTCCTCTTTGCGGCTCTGCCCGTCGCTCGTCCGTGGTCACCGTTCATTATGTAAGTTATTGACAAATCCATTATGTAAAATGCCATGTGATGATTATTTCTTGAATCTCATTGTAACCCAGAAGCAGAACATATTAGGTTGAGTTATTGGTATGAACAATCACAGTGTCTCGAGCAGCAATTTCTATTTTACCTCTAAGAGGGCTGATCTTCAATGTTTGCATAAACTGTTTTAGGAGCTGTTGTGAAATATATCACTTGCAGATTGTCTCTTTTGATAGAATGGGGATGTTGGGATTGAGTGCTGGCCTTTGCGAAAGAATCTAAAGGACTATGTTGGAAAGGGATGATCACGGTTCCCGGTTCTAGAGACTAGGGAGGGAGGTTCCAATTCCCGGAACCGGTTCCACTTAAATAAATAAATAAAAAAAGAACCTGTTGGACCCTGGAACCGGAACCGGAACCTGTGAGAGGGTAGGTTCTAGGTTCCAGAGTTCGACGGGTAGGTTCCAGGTTCCAAAAAATGAGGAACCTGTACCCGAGGGTAGGTTCCAGGTTCCAAGCGGAACCTGTAAGGAACCTGGAACCGCTCACCCCTAGTGACGTGGGCTTGAGAGAGCCCAAACTAAAATCTTGATGAAGGCATTTAGTCGAGCCATTAGCCTCTCAGGACGTGAGAGGGAGGTCGTGATAGTATGCATGCTTAAATTTAAGAAAGTCAATTCACTAACTTGAAAGAGGGTAAACATTTTCTTAGAAACTATTTTCCTTTATTGTAAAATTTTCTCCAAAATATACACACCCTAGTCGACAAAAAGAGATCATGATCGATATAGTCATCGATGGAGTGAAAGTGAAATAAAGTGTTGGAGCCAACGATTTTGTATGCGACCGTCAAGAGAGGCTGGAATATGTAAAGAAATAAATTTCATGCAAACATCAAGAAGTGCAGCTGAAATCTCGAAGGAACTAACAATGGCAACTTTGATTAAGTGGAGAAAACAAAACTATTGAGGAGTGGAGTTGATTGTTTCTAAGTAGCCATTTGTAAATAGGAGTTGCAAAATTTTAGGAGTCACGTAAAATGTGTGTAAGTCCTTTGTAGCCATTTTCAATTGTCGATAGTAGGTATAAATAGCTTAAATTGTCGTTTGTAGAATGGACCAGCAATCAATCAAGGAGCACCGGTTATTCAATTTTACATTTCAGTACCTTTACATGATTGACAACGATTGTTCCCATTCTCAATATTTTTAATTTTCTTGTCATTTACATTTTTGGTCCAAGAATCAACAAAAGACCTTCATAACTTTTGTCAATTTACTCATTGATTCACACTTCCAAAGATATTTTGTGGACGCTTTTCGGGGAAATAAACCCTGTGTGAACGTGGTCACAAGATTTTCTTGCCTGAGATTGTGCAACAGATAGACTTGATGAGGAAAAGAAGGAGACAGTAGATACTCATTTAGCGAAGTAGGCAAAGCGGATTTTGAGAGTATAATGGCTGTGTAAGTTTGAGAATTCGTAAAATAATTATCAAGCTATCACGTAAACGATCTAATAGAACGGTATTCATGTTTGTCCTGTTCTTGCTAAACTTACTGCAGATTTCATCGTTTCCCATCTTGGATCCGCTTGAATTTAATGGAGAAGCGTACCCATCTTAGGAATGACCAGCTGTAGCGTCGACGTCTTTTATGAGTCATTCATTTTCCAATTGAGGCAGTGAAATTCGATTTGTTTGATGCAGTCACCACCCTGTCTTCACAAAGCAACAAGGGTCATGGGAAGGATGACCTCAATCTTATATTGGAGACCAAAAGTCAAGATAAGCATTTCACTTTGAAATTGAGTAGAGAGATGTGCTTCCAAGGGAACAAGTCCTTGTAAAGTCAGCAACCGGGGAAAGTACAACCTTCCCCTGTTTTTATACGGTGGTTCTGATCGTATTGTATCGTTTTGTTCGTGTGGAGTTCGGATTGTTTTTTAGTGGGTGGACTTTAAGATTTGTTCTTACTGTCCACATTCATTGATATCTTGAGTTTGTTGTCGTTTCAAGGTCAGTGATAGTAGTAAACAAGTCATTCGTCTGGCCGATGGTGCAGAGGTTTTTATTTGTAATGAACATCATAATGACAACTCCTATCAATTGACCAAAAATGACGGTCTTTATAGGCGTATTGTGTAACTATTAATATAGTTGGCCAAGATTCATTGATTTAAGCTCTTTAATGAAGGTGTGTTTGATTGAATTTGTTAATGAGCTTGGACTATGGTAATGTACCCATAATGTGGAGATAAAGTGAATTATCGCCTTACAATTGCCAAAGAAAAAGGCAAAAGAAAGAAGAAAAAGAAATGGTGAATTCTCGTGATCAAGTGATTCCATGATAAGATTACCTCTACTAAACTGATTAGGGCACATCTTCATAAATTGGCATGTCTCCACGCAATGTCTATGCAACTCAAATTCTAAAAATCTTCATACGGATAAGTACGAAGGGCTGGGTCGGCTAGGTTGTCAAAGCGACTAAATACAGAACCACCCCCCAACAAAAAAAAAAAAAAAATCCTCATGAATTTTCTATATAAACCCAGAATTTTGACAACATTGTCGCCTGCCAGAGCAACCCAAATCTTTGTCTTCCATAACAGAAACACCCAGAATCAAAACAAGACACGCCACCTTTTCCATTTGACAATTCCGGGGTTGATGCTTCTTGCCCTTGGCAATGGAGTCACGTGCAGTGCACGGTGTCTTGGAGAGTGCTGATGAAGTGGTTTAGCCCACGTACCGAAACCCTACGTCGTTCCGTCGTCACACCAGCCAAATCCGGCCCCTGAGACTACCGACATTCCTCCAGCACGGCTCTCCACGGCAGTGGTACCATTGGACTCGCTTCTCGTCGCTTTGGCATTTTCCATGATAGTTTTTATCTCAAAATTATCTCTTTTTAGTCTCATCAACGGTAACAGGCCAAAAGATGAAAAAAATGAAAAAATAAATATAAGCCCAAATGCAACAGCTTCATGCCAAATAGGCTAAACTAGTCCGGTATTCTAGCTTGAATCGAATTCATACTTCATCCCATCCGAGTGAAAATCTCGTGCATGGCATAGCCAGTAATTCAAAAGTTTCTGTTAAATCCTCCAAGATTAAGAGTCCTATAAGGACTCATTTCTTGGACCGTCTTATGTTTCGCTCCCTTTCTACACATCGTTAATTCTTTTCTATGTTCGACCAAATAAAAAGATTTCTTTTCTACGCACGAAGTCCTATGAAAATGCCTGATGACCCCTCTATAAGTTAGTACACGACAATATTATCTTGAGATTTTATTAACTTTATTATTAGTGTGAGGAAGACATATGGATAAATGTGCGTAATCATGATAAGGATGTCGAGAATGATCATTCTTGTGTGCATTCTAAGTACGGCAAATTATTTTTTGGTTGAGTACGGCGAAGGTTGTCAACCATGGGTTTGCCAATCAGTACTGGAGGAAACTATTTCCGCAGCTTCAACCTTCTTCAATCTGCCTATGGAAGAGAAGATGCAGTTCATGTCCGGCGACGTACACAAGCCGGTGAGATAGGGGACGGGCTTTAACTTCAAGGGGGGAGCTGACAGGACTCGATACTGGAGGCTCTTCCTCAAGCACTACGCACATCCACTGGAAGACTGGATCGGTTCTTGGCCACAAAACCCGCCGGCTTATAGGTAATCTTAATTTCATTTGAACTTATGGTGTCATACACTGCCATTTTTCGGTCTATAGACTCCCAGTAGATTTCGGTATTGGTGTCGGTTCTTTGAGATTACTTTCATTTGAATCATTCAACTTCAAATCATGTAATCTAAGGTGCTGAACTTTAATAATTGCGATATCCAGCAAATGCACTTCAGCATTTTCCTTCCGACGATCGTACCTTTTATTGGACAAACTTGACATATATTCACCTAGATTGCATTCTTTCCACATTTAGTGGCATATGGTGCTTAGGCCATAAAAAATAAACCAAGCGGGAAGAGGGAGCGCGCGTCATCTTTGGCATCGATGTTCATCCTCCTTTTTTGTTCTCTGATCTTAGAATGTTCTAATACTTCTTGCCAAACCTTACCTATGTTATCAACTCAAATTGAATTTGTACCACCTTTTTTATTCTTCTATTTTTTCGGTTCAATACCGTAGAACAAACCAAGTGTTTAGGCCTAAACCCCTAAGTCAATACCATTTTTATGTCCGATGATTGAGCTGAAACATGTGTAAGACGCGAAATTTGATCCCAATAATTAGGCCAACGGCTTCCTTTCTTAGGTCCAAATAAGTTGCCAATTCGCATTGCATTGCCATGTTACTCAAATGCATTGCTAAACTGCTAATCATGTGAACTCATCTCACTACAGAGAGAAGATGGGAAAGTAGTGTACACAGGTGAGAAGAGTGGCTATGGAGCTCACGGAAGCCATTACAGAGAGCCTGGGCATTGGATCAACCTATCTCACCCCAAGAATGTCCCATGGCATGCAAGTGATGGCTGTGAATTATTACGCACCATGCCCCAACCCGGACCTTGCACTAGGGCTCCCCCCACATTCTGACTACAGTTGCCTAACAGTTCCCCTACAGAGCTCGCTGGGCCTCCAGATCATGGATGCCAAGGACAGTGGCGCATGGAATCTGGTGGTACATAAAATCAACAGTGCCCTGCGGGTTCACATCGGAGACCATATCAATAGGTTCACACCGTGATAACCTATTGATAACGCAATAGGTTATTGCGGGAGTAGCTTCCGGGATTTCCTGAATTTCTTGCCAACCAATGATTTTGCAGAGGGCAAGAGCTTCATCGTTCCACTTGGGACTGAGAAGTAGTTGTCTTAGCTCTTTTCCAGCATGTCGGCTTTTCATCTTAGCTGAGTTTCAAGAACAATTAGTTGCAGTAGTTTCAACTATTTTCAGTGTGAACGGCATGAGAAATAAGGCAATTTGTAGCATTAATAAATTTTATTAAAGAGTATGAACTATGACACAAAAACTCTTAGTCCAAGAGTTCCTCTAGCCTATAAATGAATTGACTTATTGTATCAACTAGGCGACGTAAAAATGTCAAGTCCAATGCATTCTGTCGCTGAAATATATGCGCACTCATTCTCCAAGTTGCTTTTGGATACAAAGCGGTACATGTCATTTCACTTGTATGGAAGCCACGGATTTGGAAGATTGTTGATTCGCTTCTTTAGGGGATTGCAATCCTCCGAGCTGAAGTTCTGTGGGATCTTGTAGTGTCGGCAAATAAATTGGATGACTGATCTGAGCCTGAGATGCAACATTTGAAGGTAAAGGAATATAGGGGCGATGCACCTGATGGTTCAAATAAGTGTGAAAGCTTCCGGGCATAAAACTTTGGAAATTTCCCATCGGGTGATATGATGAGAAGGGAAAATTCCAATCTGGTGGTGGGAAGCTTGGCTGTATCATCCGAAATCCTACCTGAGCAATCAGTATGGTTAATAATGCTGGATATCAATGAGAAAAGCATATAATTTGTTCGAAAGACGAAGAATGATGTCATGAAATTGGAACATTCCAGGGTTCTGAGTGTTTAAAATCTATGGCAATCAAGAATGGCGGTATCGAGGTAGTTATGATGAAGAATTAGCACCAAGAACATCGAAGTTCAGGGAAGGAAAGTAAATAAGTTTCTTCATGCACCTTAACAGTAAGCAATGAATTTTCCACTATATAAACCAACTATACATAAGATGAAATATGAATGAGTTGTTCTTACCGGACATGGTCCGGCAGAAGGAATATCCAAGCAAAGAGCTGGAAAACTATCCATAACTTGCACAGCATTCTGCTTCTAATATCGATAAAAGAGGTCACAAGCGACGAATATACGATTCTTGCATGTTCCTTTAAATTGACAAAAAAAAGAAAAAGAAAAGCTACTAGCAACACTCACCCGTGCTGCAACATCCAGAGATTTTGATGAAGTAATTGCCTGGAACAAGAGAGAAAGACCTTAAGCCACAAACAATGAAAATCGAGTAAAAAGCCAGTTCTCATGAGTTCGAGAGACATGCCTGAGAATGTTGTGATGCTGTGGCTTCTGTAACTTTATTTGGAAGTGTGACCGGAGAATCTGGAGAGGCATCATCCTGCAATAGAAGTCCAGAAGTGAGATCGAATCGGTCCTTCCAATTCTTTGTTTTTCTGAGCATATCGGAAGTCAAGAAATAAGATAAGATTCATCTTAAATGTTCTAGAGAGAGAGAGAGAGAGAGGAGAGAGATTACATGGTCATGGTCTTGAGAATGCAAATCAAACAAGCTCGTCCGGCGCTTCTTCTTGTCGTTGATGACCTGTCGCAGGAAGTACTTTTGGGCATGGCTCGCCACCTGAGTTGGCGTCCTGGTGGTCACAAAGTTCTTGCTGATTCCTCTCCAATCCCCTTTCCCAAGCTTTTTCAGGCCCTCCAAGAATGTCACGTGCTCCTCCATGGTCCATGGTTTTCCTGAGAAACTTCCAAAACCCCAAAGTGAACAGATTTTCTCCACATTAACATGACTCGTTATTTCTAAATTCACAAATCTGGACCAGAACCGCTTCAGTCAAATCTTCAGAATTTCAATTATTAGAATCTATTCTCAGTCATAACTCGATACCGTCAGGTGCATCACGATGAAGATCATACGTACAAGATATCTGTATCCCATAACGAATCTATTCTTGCTCTACTTCTTGTTCTTTTGTTGCCAGAACACCTTCAGGAGAAAAAGAAAAAAAAAGAGACAGCAGGACCGCATCTTGTTTCCTGTTCTTGACAAAAAAGAAAAGCAAAAGCACGCACCTTTCTTCCTTTCACGAGCGGCTTTGGCTTCTTGAGAATGGTGACTGGGGTCGTCAGAGAGATAACCAGATGGATCAACCACGGCTAATTCCGAGATCTTGTTGCACGAAGATCTCATGTTCTCGACGCTCGAGCTCTTCTTCATTGACGCCCGCGAATTCTCCGACACGTACACGCCGAACAGCTTCACGCACCCCTTCCCGTTGCACGTTCTCGAATTGTGACCATTGTGCCCGCAATGCGAACACTTTCGACCCCCGCACGCCGTCGCTTCTTTCACCATCTTTTTCAGCTCGAGAGACAAAGCTTCAGACCCTTTTCACCGGTTCCTGGAACCGAAATTGAATAAAACCCAATTGCATCTTGCAACCACGAGGGTTTATGGTCGGATTGGTTTTAACAAACGGAGGGGGTGGTGGTTTTGGTCTGGATTCACGCACGATCTCTTTTATCTCTAACTTTCTTCTTATATATGACAATCAGGAGTGTGATATCTGATGCCTGCTCTCTCTCCTATAATAATAACTAGGACATTGCTGGCTTTCGTTATCTTTAAGTGGCTTAACAAATTTCAGTGAATCAGATATTAAGCTGGATCCTCTAAAATCACGGATGACGCTCATACGCCCAACTAGGCAAAGCCTAGCTGGTTTTGGACAATTTTTAGATATAGGCCATCTTCCATTTCCTTTTGAAAGTATATTCTTTTACCAGTTTAGGAGATTTAAAAAGAAATATATGTTATAGTATATGATAGGGGTGAGGAGAGATTACAGCACCCTAGTGGTACATATAAAATCAATCGTTTTTATGCTTTGTAATCCTATTTGGATTCAATTGTATGACCAAGATCAATTCTAGACAAAGCGAGAAACTCTTTATCATTCAAGAGAGATATACTTGTATTCGCTTTACATTTTGAATAGAAAATCCTAATTAAATAAGGCAATTTTAGTCCGCTTCCTATATTCTACATATTATGGATAAAGAAATCCTAAACAACACATATTGAAGAGTAATATAAAACATTAAAGAAATCAAACTAGATAAAAAAATCCCAAACAACTTACATTGATGAGTTATATAAAATATTAAGAAGAAATCAAAAAGTGATACAGATATAACCAACTAATATCGATATATTGTCTTAGTGGCTACCTTTCTTATATAGGAAGAGGGAGGTGGGGGTTTAAATCCCCACCTTCTGAGGGTTAGGTGGCAACAATTTAGTTTCAAGGATTGAGTTCGACTTTCATTCTCATGCTTTGTAAAGAGGTGAAACAAAAGTTTAAAAGTAAAAATTAAAGTAAGAGTAAGTTAAGACTGGCCAAAATATATATATGGATGTAACCAATAAAGTTACCAAAATTGAAAAAATAAAATCCTCTGGGAAATTCTTCTTGTTCGAGTGAAAATCCAATTTCTCGACCCACCTATTCCATATCGAAATAGAATGTAAGCGAGATTTAATCGCCATGACTCTTATATGGAAAATCTAAACAATCCAGCCACAAGACTAGGACATCTCCAGCTGGGACATCTCCAGAGTACAACCTGGCTCTAATTTAATAATGTTCTGGAACTGAACCTAATTATCCACTAAATCGGAGATCCAACCAAGATGTGATAAATCCAAAACCGAAGCATCCCACCCAGATTTCACTTCTTCTTCTAATTCACCATCACCATCACCATCACCATCACCATCACCATCACCATCGTCGTCACTGCCTCCCACGCTCAATCTCCTCAGGCTCTTCAAGAGATCCGACGCTCCATCACCCACTTCCACGTCAGACTCCACGTTTCCTCTCGCCGACCCGGGCATCCTCGCCGGCGTGGCACTCCGTGATCCGTGAATCTCCGCTGCTCGCGGCCAGTGCGCGTGCCTGCACTTGTACTTGGTCTCGGGGCGGAGCTGATCGGGCGAGTGGGCGAAGAAGCAGACCTTGCGCTTGCAGAACTCACCAGCGTTGCAGGCACGCGTGCGGTACCGGGCAGGGTGGAGCCAGTACTCGAAGACGCCGTGGGCAAACTCACAAGAACCGCCCTTGAGGCAGCTGCCGCGGCGGAAGGCGGGACAGGCTACAGCCGCGTAGTGTACCTTGCGGGGGTCGCGACGCTGAGCCTTCTCGCCGCGGTGGGCATAGGGGCACTCAGTCCAGTCATGGCTTCGCGTCCGGGGACAGCGCTTCACTTTGTAAGCATACATGCGAAACTCGTCCGAGTTATAAAACTCGTCCAACTTGCTGCATGCGGGGTCATCCGAGAAATCCTTACCACCATTCCGATTCTTGATGGCTTTCGACATGATGATACACGACGAGTGACCAAATATATATTCCTCTTTCTCTTCAATTCCTATTTGGTCTCCGAAGAAAGAGAAGAGAAGAGAAGAGGGAACAATGTGTGCATGCAGGCGACAAATCATTCATTCAAAAAGATTCTCCATGGAGTCTAAATAGTACACTGTTAACCCTAGTGTGTGTTTGAGATGAGAGTCCATGCGAATATGAAAAGATGAGTGATAAAAGGAAGGAGTCCATCGAAGAGAGAGAAGAGACAAGGGCAGACTCTGTAACAGAAGGGAAGGAGGAAGATAAATAGCTTGGCAAAGAAATTTAAGGGGCCGCGTGAAATACGTATAGACTTGAACTGAAAATGTTACGGAAATTATGGCGTAATTGACAAGGGGTGAGAGATAGAGATCAATGAGAGAGATAAGATAAATGCTGAAGAAGAAACTATTAAAAAGTTATATACACACTGAATTTATAGAATTTTTACGGAGAGTGAGTGAGGCGGGGATAAGTGTGGAAGCAGAGCAAGGAGGGGGAGGGAGAAGAGGGGATTCATTTATAGGGAAAATGGGTTGGGTTGGGTTGGGTCGAGTTAGAAGGAACGAAGCGACAAGTCTTAACCAATGCGGGGTTACAAGTGAACTCGACGTTTGTTGGTTTTCGTCGGGTTTTGGGGGGGCCATTTGAGCTTGACCGTAACGGACAACGTCCCCCCCCAATGGGACAGTCAGAAACAAAAAAACAGAAGGAAAAAAAACGAGGATGAGAGAGAGAGTGAGTTAATGTAAGAGCGACATCAGGTGAGCATGAGTGGGCACCGCGAGACAGTTGTGAGGCGATCCCCGACGAAAATCGGCCAGCTTTTAAGCACCACCACCACCACCACCGATCCGATCCCAGGGGACTTGTGTCTCCCATGCCCACGTTGAGCTCTTGGATCGTGGCCCTTCTTGGTTCGTCATCGGCGTCCACCGGTGCTGCGCGAGCGGTGCTCCGAGAGCCGGGTGCATCAAGGCTCCACTAAATTGGTGCGTTAATCAAGTGAATGGCGTGGCAGAATTTAATTGCAATCTTGCTATAGTCAATTCCCGTTGACACGAAAAATAATTTATCAGATTTTTGTTATTATTGATAAGCGACTTACTTTTGTCAACCAAGATGGAATTTGGTAAAAAATTTTAAGGAAATCAATATCTTATCAAGAGGTCATTGATAGCACAACATGAATGCTATCCACAAGTGCATTCATTAAGACTTGACATATTAATGACTTTGAAGGTTTGACATGTTATCGACAAATTCATTGCCAACACACAATCTGATACAAAACATAACTGACAAGTGGTCATATCTATGGGCTCTACGTTACAGTTTTCGTAACTTCTTGTTAGAAAAATATTGCTAGCTAATAGGAGATCCTCGACAAAAAAAAGAAAAGAAAAAGATAATAGGAGATCGTGGATACTATAACTTCTCATAGTCGCGAATATGTTGAGGGAGTAATTTGTTTATTCAAATTAAATGCTCACATTGTTCTCTCTATAAAAATCCCTTATCAATAACAAAACTCAACCTTTTTCCGCAATTTACCTTGCTGGCAACAATTGCTCCCCGCATTCGTACCTTTGAGTTCCTTGTTATTTACTTTTATATTCAAAATAATAAAAATACCTTTTACAACTTTTGTTGATTCATATCATTCCTCTTCGTACTTTGAAAAGTATTTCATCTTTTTGAGAGAAATGATATCTTTTGGCCGCTTACTTTAGGACATGAATCTCCATATACCTAATATTATTCTGAGATTTGTATTGCCATATTTCATACTATGTGAAGCAATCTATAGTCCCATAATCATTCTTACACAATGTAATATTTTAAATACTTCGTAAAAATTTGCAAACACTTCCTTCTTAAGCCAATCCTTTTCCTTTGATAATCCAAGGCACAAATGTGGAGGGCTAGCTACTTAAGTTCAAACTTTTTTGCTTGTGGAGATAATTCCAATTTAGAATAGTTTGCACATGCGGGAGATTTGAATAGGCAACATTCAGATCAATATCATGACACCCCAATTCACTTTGCCGACCCCAGGGGATTCTTAGGTCAAACTTATGAGCGTCACTTGCGACACAAAATACAAAGATAGGGTTAAAAGTAGGGAACTTACTGTCAACTTATGGGAACTCTTTGTACTGACGTGCAGAGCCATTTAGCGGCTTTCATGATGAATTTTGTCGAAAGATGGAATTATTTTTTATTTTCACATTTTAACCGAAAATTACTGGCATGAATGTCAACCGCCTCTTCTAGGATGACCGGCTCTAATCTAGATAATTTTTACATTTTTTTATATAATTTATCTGAATTTTTTTCTTCTCTTTTTCTTTTGTTTTCTTTCTTTTACTATGGACCAAAGCAAACATTGTCTATGCCAGCGATATCATGTAAGATAATCAATGCTCACGTTGGTGATTTCCAATCAAAATTGGCTAAAAGGACTATATTAGCATATTGTTAAAATGTTTGAATTGTTTGGGACTAAATTGAACAAATTGCAATGTTTAAAATTGAATTAATATCCATATAATAAATTTAAGATTTTTTTTGGTAATGCTCTCACCTCTCAAAACTTCCCTTTAGTGTTTCTAGCCTATTAATTACTACGAACTAAGAACATTGAATTCAAAATTTTCCATCGCATCTCTTCAGTTGAGTTTTCGACTCAGACTGCCCTTCCGTTCCCAAGACCATTTGGCCTCGTGAGGAAGAGGTTTCATTGGATCATTCTTGGAATTTTATGAACCATTTTAAGCAGCTAATGTAGCAAGCTCCAGCAGGATTTTGGGCAAATCATCCACCGCCCATCTCGGGATCATTCACAGTCATCTCAATACCTTTGGGTGGATCACTGTACACACACACACACACGACACACGACGAAAGTTATTGCAAATGAAGCGATTCTCAAATTTATGTTGGAAAAATATTTCTTATCTTTGCTCCGAATATATTTATAGCTATATAAAATATAGGTGTTTGTTGAGTAATTTATTGAAGTTGATCCGCCTCTTAAGTTGATATCATAATTCATATGATCCGAACATATTATACATCATCATTTATCCGGGAGAATTGCCAAAAAAGTCATAAACCTATTATAATTGTGTCAATTCAGTTTTAAACATTTTTTTTTACCGATTCAGTCCTAAACCTTTTGATATTGTGCCAATTTAATCCATCCGACCAAATTTGGCCGGTCGAAGCGACGTGGACGTCGACCGGCGCCGGTCACAATATTTTAATAATATTTTTATTATTTCCTGAATTTTTTATATTTTTTATTTTATTTTTCCTTTTCTTTTTTGTCTCTTCCTCCCTTGCCCCTCCCCCCCTGGCCGGCGACAGTGGTCAGCCAACTCCGACAAGGCTACCGGCCATTGCGCAAGGGCTGCAAAGCCCTCACCAAAGACCTTACCCGGACCTAGGGGAGGCCTGGGGGCCGCGGCAAGAGTCGCGGCCCCAATGACCCTTGCTTGTGGCCTTGCCCAGACCTGGGGGAGGCCTAGGGACCGCGACGAGGCTGCCTCGCCCAGGTCTAGGAGAGGCCGCTAGTGAGGGTGGGGAGTCGAACAGGGGTCGCGACCCTTGCCGACGGCCTCGCCCAAACCTGGGGGAGGCCTGGGAGTCGCGGTGAGGCTAGCCTTGCCTAGGTCTAGGAGGGACCGCTAGTGAGGGTGGGGAGTCGAACAGGCGTGACCCTCGCCGATAGCCTCGCCTAGACTTGGGGGAGGCCTAGGGGAGGCCCGGGGGCCGCGGCAAGGCGGCTTCACCCAAATCTAGGCGAGGCTGCCTTTGCTCACGGCCGGGTCATGACAAGGCTGGCCTTGGTGCGCGCCAGTGAGGGTGGCCGATCTGACGAGGGTCATGACCCTCACTGGCCGCTAGCGAGGGCTTCGCGGCCCTCGCACAGTGGCAACAAACCTCGTCGGAGCTGGCTAGCCACTACCGCTGAGGAGGAGAAAGAGACAAAAAAGAAAAGAAAAGAAAAATAGAAAAGTGTTAAAAATAATAACAAATTGGAAAATAATAAAAAATTTGAATAATAATGAAATATTATTAAAATATTTTCGCCGGCGCCGGCCGGTGTCCACGTCAACTCCGGTCAGCTAAATTTGGCCGGATGGACTAAATTGACACAATCGCAAAAGATTTAGAACTAAATCGGTAAAAGAAAAAAGGTTTATAACTGAATTGGCATAATTGCAATAAGCTTAGGACTTTTTTGGCAATTCTCCCTCCTTTATCCTAGATTTGTCAAACAATTTGTGCAAAGAATGTCATGCATAATTCGAAATTGACAAGCTGGGAGTTGCCTCTGTTTTCACCTCTAAATGGCATCTTAAAACAAACCATAGACTGTACATGATGCGGTGAAAAAGAGCTGAACTTGAGGTTCACTTGCTTATAAAGGAAACTGAAAGTCCCGCCAGCTATTTGCGCTTTGACTTTGGAAAGGGCGGAATTCATACGCTGTAACATTATTTTATTCAGAAGGTGTTTTTTACCTAATTTTGGAGAAATTAGAGAGAGTCAATGAGCAGCAAAACATTGAAATTTCTTAACTGTGCCAGAAGTATGAAGTATGTTTCTCAGCAAAACGTTGTTCTAGCTGTGATAAAAAGAAGGCAAGTTACTAGAATTTGATGTTGCTTTTCGTTCTTTTCTTGTCTTCTTGCAGGTTGGCCATGATAAATGACCATGGATGTTGAAAACGTCTCTAGAAGCCCATTTTGGATTCACTTCTGGAATGTCGACGGGATCGTCCGACATGAAAGAAAGGGGATTTTATTATATTTATTACAAACCCAGCAACTCTTTCCTTCTCTTCTTCAATGTGCGACTGAGGTTGCACATGCCTATTAAGAAAAAGATAATTTGTTTAAATTCAAATCTAAGGCTTTTCCATCCTTTTATTCCTTAATTATGCTCAACAAAGATCTTGACTTCATCTCTACGCGGCAAAATTACCAAAATGGTCTTAAACCTTTTGCATTTATGTAAATTCAATCCAACTAGCCAATTTAGGCCAATGGACGCCAACATGGCAATTTTTTAATTTTTTTTTTTCATTCTTCCTCTATCCAATCCAATGATTGGCCAAAGGCTAGGGCTGGTGACGGCGAGCCTTAGCCACCCCTTACCAGGCATTGACCAAAGATGGCAAAGGTAGTGCCTCACCAGCGGATCTTGCCCACAACCCTAGCGAGGCTCGCCCTCCCCAAATCTGAGCGAGGGCGAGCCTCACCAATGGTTGGTGAGGTCGATTGCCAGCCCTAGTCTTTGGTCAGCTAGCGAAAGAATGAGAGAAGGAAAGGAAAAAAGTACAAAATATTAAAACATTGCTACATTGGTGCCAGTCAATCAAAATTGATTGAATTGACTTAATTGGCACAATACAAAATGTTTAGGATTGCATAGAAAAAAAAAATTATAATTGAATTGGAAAAATTACAATAGGTTTAGAACTATCTTGGTAATTTTCCCTCTCTATGCTTAGGTGAAGAAAAGACATACAATGAAGGAATTATGTCCTCATGCAAACTTTGGAAAAATTGTCCACACAATCTTAAACTTATTGCTTTTTGCCAATTTAGTTATAAACCTTTTGATAGTATCAATAAAGTCCTAAACCTTTTCATTATGTTTTGCCAATTGAGTTTTTCTTTTTTTTTCCGTCAATTGAATTCATTTAGTCAATTTTGGCTGGAAATCACTGACATGAATGCAAGTCATCCCACATGATATGACCTACACTTATATGGACATTTTTTTAATAATATTTTAATTCTTTTTAGGATGTCTGGCGTCAACACTAACCCACGTGATGTTTGGCTTTTTTGGAGGCATTGGAGTTAGTTTGGTTTTCAGCCAGCAGAGAAGGAGGGACGGCGGCAGCGACGGAGTGATTGCACGTGTGCCTTCCATGGTATGCGATCTGGAAGGCACTAAGGTTGTCATCTATCCTTTGCCCTTGCTTGGTAGCCAAACAACGTTGGACATATCTATGAGTGGTACAGTAGCGAATGAACATTATGCATGAAGACAGGAAAATGCTTGCATAATCGTACCGTTCGATTCGAAAGGGGACGGTGAAATCTGAGACACAAATGTTGGAGATGGAGCAGAAAAGATAAGAATCAAAGCTGCACCCTCTTTTGTTTCTGTGGCTGGCATCTCACCGTCACATGTTCATGCTAGCAAAGCTCATGAAAATATTATAAATGAGAGCTAGATACAAAGGCAATAGAAAACATAATCAAACTTGAGTGCACTCAGAGCTGCTAGTCCAAAGTCATTCAATTATTTTTCAAGCTTTAGTAGACTAAGCATGATAGTAACATAGAGAGCAGTTAAAACAAAAACAGCCGTTAATAACTAAAAGCGTTACGATGATATCGTGACATGAGAAAATAATACGGACTATGAAATAACCCATCGATGATAAAATGACGATCAACATGAGGAAAATGATTAAATTGCTAAATAATAATGTCATTCGTCCGGTTTCCTTGAGACGAACTAACTTTCTATTTAAGAAAAAAAAGGGAAGAAATATTTTTTGTTCCTATCACACAACACGGGGAAGGAGTTGCTCCCTTTTTACCATTTTCAAAGATGTGGCTCATCTCAAGTCCACCTATGTGACATGTTGGAGGTGATTTTGGACTAGGATTGAGAAAGCGAAGCCAAGACATGAAGGGGTTTACCTTGAACAAAAAAATAATGTTTTGCACATAATTTGCATGGCTATTTTGCTTTCATTGAAGTGCCTATCTCCGTACTTATACTTTGCAAATGACTAGCTTTTTTTTTTTTTTGGTAAAACAAATGACTAGTTTTCTTTCCTGATAAAAGCCAAAAAATAGTCTTGTCTTCCCTAATATGTCGAAAGTACCAAATCAAGCCAACACTGAAGTACCAAAATTGTGGCTGTGGGTGGTCATATTAATGGGAAGTCCATCTTTAACTTAGTTCGGCGCTACAGTGTTGCACTAAGTCATTGACCAAGGAATGGCTAGATCTGTAGTTCCTCTGCTTAAAAAGAAGAAGAAACAATAATACATGTCTAAAATAGAAAAGACATCTTGATGATGAATTTGAATATAATATTTATTTCTCTGATGAACGTTTATGCACTTTCGTAACATTGTACATCATACTCGAGTTTTTTCCCCCCGGCTATAAGTCAGTTGATACGAGATCGATCTATCAAATCGTATCGAAATGTTGAGTTGAAATGTGCGATTGGCTTGAGGCTTAAGTTCGAATTTCATCCACCAAACCAAGAGGATATGATAAGACCGGCCGTATAGATTTTGTTTTTCTACATGCAATTTATGATCTAACTTACCAAACAAAGATTTTCAAAAATTGAAGAGCACACATGTCGTCCATCAATTCATTATTGACAAAACTCAACATACAACAAAAAGAAACCCACACAGACCAGAGCAATTGAAAACAACGCAGCATTTTGGGCGCTAGAATCTGTCCTCAATGATCTCTAACAGACACCAACCCCGACATGCTCGTGCATTACACATTACACACTAAGAAAGAAAGGATTTCATGATAGAAACCCCCATATGAACCGGTTCTTTTATATATTCCCTCTACGATTGGCCAGTGACATGCTGCTGCCCGAACTGGTCGGCCCTGTCTTTCATCTCCCGTGCCTTGCTCGCCAGCTTCATCCGCGCCTGGTCTAGCTGGTCCGCCCCCGGCGGGTGCTTCCCCGTCACGTACTTGTATATCCACGACAGCACCGTCACCGCCGCCACCCCGAACCCTCCCGACGCCAGGAACCCCATGATCAGCAACCCCACCGTGATCACCGCAGGAACGATCACCGGGCTGAATATCACCAGCAGCGGCGTGGCAATGGTGAGCGCAATCACCGTGCCAGCGAGGGTCAGCCCTGACAGGACGAGCAGCGACCCGCCCGCGGTGATGGCGGTCACAGCCTTGACCACCTGGTGGGACACGGGCTGTTGCTGTTGCTGCTGGTACTGGTGCGGGTACTGGTGTGCGCCATAAGTGTGATGCTCGGCCATGGTTCTTCAGAGACAACGCGAACACAAACTCCGTCAAGCGTAGCGAAAATTCTGAACAGAATGAGACTGGCAAGGCGAGAGAGAGGGAGAGATTCCTATTATAAGAAGGAAGAGAAGGGGAGGGAGTGAGTAAGAGAGAGGCAGAGGGCAAGTGTTGAGGGAGGGAGTGTCACGTGTTTACGAGCTTCTCATGCAGGGGTTGCGTGTCGCCATGAGTCATCGCCTCCCGACACGTACGTTATTTCCTCATCATCTTTGTCTTGAGTTTTGATGTTTTCTTTTATTTTCTTCCCTTTTCCCGAGAGGCCTTCTCCGTTTTTGAGTCTATGAGAAGGTTGTCGAATCGTGCAAGCAAAGTCAAACGGAGTGCCTTCTTGTTTCGGATTTACCGCACGATTGGATCCGGTAATTACGTGATTTTGGTCAAATTTGTAGATACACTACTTCACGAGTCCCTATGCCAAAGTGAAACGACCCATGATAAAACCCCCCATGATGCAAGAGTCACGATTCATGAATCCTTTGGTATTTATGATGCTTGAGAGTAATGCTTAGGATTATCGGGTGAAGTGTAAATGATGCAAATAGGATAAATATAACTGGTCCATAAGAATAGCGTCAGAATGGTTAATATTAAGAATTCTAGAATCGAACAAATATATCTTTTAGGAGTGCTAAAGGTGAGGTGAGTCTTCCATGCACAAATTGGTCTAGAGATGATACCGCTCTCTTAATGAGACCATGGCAAGTCGAAACCAATTATCAAGCCTAAAGTAATATGTTGTCTTACTCGATTGCCTAAATGTCTAAGCTAAATTGGGCATGGTGTGATCTTATATAAGGAAGTTATTTGCCGTATCGTTTTCTAGAACAACTATAGAAACAAGGCTAGCCTGGCGAATTCTGCTTGCCAAGCGCTGCATGGGTTATTCTGCAGCCAAAGAACTACTAACCCATGACACAAGAGCCCAACCAGAAGGAAATCAACAATTTCTCTAGTAATGATGAAAGTTTATACTAGACTTGCCACTCATCGTACGTTAATCTCATGGTGATCAAACTCAAATATGAGTTGCTCTGCTCCAGCTCATGACCTCAATTGATACTTTCTTCCTTCCCAACAGGCCCGTAAAATAGATCATCAGCTACCAAAACAATAATCCAGTGGACACACATAAATATATCGGTGATGGTATTCCCTTTTGCATGGGACAAGATAATGCCTATGAAATTATTGTTCCTTGATGAGGTTTAGGAGAAGGTTAGGTACATGTTTAGTCCTATAAGCTTCGGGATTTGTTCGATTCGGCCCCTAATTTCCATTCCGTCGGATTGGGCTCTCTAACTATGTGAATCTGTACTTTCATGCATATTCAGGAAGGCAAACAGCTTCGGTTACAAAAGAGATTCTCCCAGTGATGTCTTCCAATGTGCCGCGACTCCTTAGCTTTTTCTTACGCTTTTGACGGATCACTGACTTGGCTCATCAGAAGTCGAATGAAAAGTCGAGCATAATCGCACGGAGCAGATTGCTCTCTTCTTTGGCGGCTCGCTCTTTCAATTTTGCTGCAGCACTTGGGACGTGATCTGAAGTCTAGTAAGTATTGCGAAATCACAGGCCAAATTGCTCATAGTGTTTTGCTAACGTAGGGTTCAGTACAAGAAGTTAGAAATCAGGGCCTCATTCGACCATCTTGTACTCGAGAAATTAAAGGGAGCGCAATCCTGAAGATTCGAAATTGAATGTACATGGATGCATTGCATGTGAAATACTGACAAACATCACAACCTATTTTAGTCTCTACAAATTAAAAGCATTCATTTTCTCATGTTTAGCCAATAAAAGCAAACCAAAAGAAGAGAAAATCTGAGATGTGATTACATATTCTTGGGCTTGGCAGCAGAGAAGGGTTGAACATGGCAAGTCTTATGATCACCACAGAACCTGGGCTTCATGCGCCAAAGAAAGAGATTCTCCATTCCACACCCTTTCTGAGCCCCACTAGCTTGTGTTGCTGCCGCCGATCTCCTTGACGACACCACTTCTTGCTCTTTGTACCTACATGATGAACTCACCCGCCTCTTGCAACAATTCAAGTCCTTGCTCTCGTCCTCGCTACATGAAGGATGATGATGGTAATTAGTAAGGGCTGAAGACGCCGCTGCCAACGCCAATGCACTGGCGTCCGGCAGGAACCGGTTGATCATGAAGTTAGGCGACGCGTCCTTGCCACATGACTCCGCAATCTTCAACTTCAGCTGGTCGATGTTATCATCCGGCCCATGGACCGATCTCTCAGCCCTCTCGAGGATATCTATTGCCTCCGACAACGAGAACACGTCCACCGCATCAGAAAACGCATCCTCTTCATTATTCAACGAAGAAACGTTGCCGCTGCCATCGTCATCGCTGACATACCCTTTCGGTTTTGCAACCATTTGCGGTGGAGGGCAAAGGCGAGGCGTGTCCGCGTCCTTCGGCGAGCTGCCGACCGTCATGTCATCGGTGCTCTTCTTGGGCTTGCCCGGAGCTTGCTCCCATGAGAACGGAATGCCATCACTGACCCCTCTTCTGGACGATGCCTTACTGACGCAACAAGATGACTGCGGAGGACGCCTGGTGGACAGAATCGGGGCATTAAGGTCGAGTGCTGTCGGATGATATTTCTTACTGTTCATTGCTGTACGTGTGTATCATTAGCAATTTCCATTGGCATTATAGATACTATCGTGTTCCTTTGTAAGGGCGAAAGAAGAGAAATTTAGATCTACAGTAGCTGGAATGGTTAGTACTATACCGGTAGGACCAACATCATGCGGATGAACCCACGGAGAGAAGGCAACAGAAAAGTGAAAGGGTGGCAATAAATGTAAGTCGGAGGGAACTCGTGACGATGCGGTTGGAAAAAAGAGATGAGCAAACGCAAACCCGTGCAGTTCTTTATTAGGGTCTCCGTCGCTTTTCCGAAGCACGTATAGTTCGGAAAAGCGCACACCGCTTGACGTTTGGATGTTCATCGGTTCAGAAAAGCGTCTCGTAGGAAAGATTTGACACAATCATGTCTTAAAATTCTCGATGCTTATAATTGACATGGTATATCTATTGCTCCTATGAATGGAGAGATCACCTTTTGATCTCCCTCGCTTAATTTGTAATTTGTTTTGTCCATCCACTTAAATCTTAACTAGCGAGGTAGTAAGAGTTTCCATCACCCTACCTTTTAAACCCACTTTTTATATTTTTTGTGGAATTAATATTTTAAAAATTATTCAAAAAGTCATAAACTTATTATACGATGGCTAATTAGTTTTAAATATTTCCATTGCATCAATTTAATCCTAAACATTTTGACTATTTACCAGTTTTTTTATTTATTTAATCTTTCAATTATGTTAATTTAGTAATAAAAAATTGATAATTTGTTAATTTAGTCCTAAACCTTTTAACGATTTATCTATTTATTCATTCCAATCAATTTTGTTAGGAAATCGCTAACATCATGATTTAGTCAGCACCGTCCATCCTATAATAAGTTTATAACTTTTTAGAAAATTTTCCCTTCTCATGAAGTACATTTAGCAAATATATTTAAGTCACTCAATGACATGACCTTTTAGAGCTTTTTTACTCAAAGCCACTATTTGTTTCGAGAAAAATGTGATATTTTTGGAAATTGCTTCTCAAGAAGTCATTTTCTAAGAAATTAACAATATTTTCCGATGTTTGGCTAAGATTTGAAAATAAATTGAAAAATATTTTTCGGTAATTTGGTAAGGAATTTTCCTAAATAGATGCACACTATTTGGGTGCTAGTATCTTGCGCATGAGTAGTCAGGGAACTCAACACAAACACCAATATCTCAAGCTCGTCGGCATGATCATGGGCTCTAGCCTTAGTTCATCATTATCGAGCCCAAGAACCTAGTACTTGTGCCCGATTCCCTGGCACATGACCTAAGTCAACAAAGGTTGGACCTAAGTCCATTGAGGTTGGGCTCTAGACCTTGACTCCTGAGACCTCGAAACACCAACTCCGGAGATCAAGACCCCTACAATCAGGCTTGGGTCCCAAGCACAATGTCAATGGACCTTGGACCTAAGTCTAGCGAGACATTGACCTTAATGGACCCAAGCCTAGGTGCTGGAGCTTGGGGCTCGACATTGATGGGTCAAGGCATGGGCCTTTTTAGGACCCGAGCATGGGCGAGAGTCCTAAGCTCGGCCTCAATGGACCTAGGCATGGGCAATAAGATCCAAGGCTCGACCTCAATAGACCTAAACTCTATTGAGAAAACTCCTAGTTTTGATGCTAACAAAACAACTTATGAATGATATTTATATCAATCTCTTGAAAGAAAAGGACACAGAATGACATAGGCTTTAAAGTCTGCTGGTTGCAGAAGATAAAGCATGAGATGTCTAAGAGTCTGATCGTACCAGACGGAAAGACTCATCCAGACTGAGATTTTAAGTCTGAATGAACCAGACTGAGATTTTAAGTCTGAACGAACAGCATCGAAAATCTAGGCTGATTCAAAACTTAAGACCATCAGACTTAAGAAGGACATTCACGATAAGATCACCAACGGTAGAGTATTTTACTTACCTTTTTAGTATTGATTCTGTTATACTAATCTGATTGACAGGATCAATTAAAGAGCAATTTCCAATGAAGAATAGAGTACTTATGGAAGCCCAGATTCTGATTGTATGGGCGAACAGAATCCAAGGGGATCCAATCTACCTCCAACGGTCAAAAAGACTTGCCTTATAAAGTCTATCCAGAAAAGGGAAGACGAAACTCTCAAGGAAAGAGTCAACGGTCGAGTGTGGCTTGGAGAGTATATAAGGATAGGATGAGACCTAGGAGAGAGAGGGGATGAACATTATTCCAAAGCTGATTCAATTCTTCAATTGTTGTTCATAAGTTCATATTTGAGTGATCTAGGTGCTTTACAGAAGGAGAGTGACTTAGTGAGACAGATCATCACCGAGTACTAACACTCGAGAGTGTGTAATCACCGTTGATCATATAGTGAAATACAGACGATTGGCTGGTCGACCGGAGAGTGGACGTAGGCTTGTCTAAAGCCGAACCACTATAAACCGAGTTTGCAATCTTCTCTACTCTCTCTATTTAATTTCGGTTTATAGATTGCAAAAGTTTGTTATTGCTTGCGCATAAAATTCCTATACACCTATTCACCCCCTCTAGGTGTTAATACTAGTTCCAACAATTGGTATCAGAGCCTCGTGCTCGAGATCTTGAAGTGTTTATTACTTCTGAGTTAAAGATCCTCTATGGCTAGTATTCTTGCACTAGGTTTAATTGAGGGGCAGAGCAACACTCGTCCACCATACTTCGACGGCAAGGATTACAATATCTGGAAGAATAAAATGAAGGCTTTTTTCAGGTCGAAAAATCCACTAGAATGGGATGTGGTTAATAGGGGAATTGAGCCCACTGATAACACCAGAAAGACGTCAAAGAGTACCGATGGAAAAGAACCAGAACCATCAGCCACTCTCTCTCCAGAAGAGATAACAAAGAGACAAACTATTGATGCAAAGGCTATTTACTCTCTATATTGTGCTTTATCACCTAATGAATATAATTGTATATCTTATTGTGATACAGCAAAGGAAGTATGGGACAGACTACATGTGACATATGAAGGAATTGATCGAGTCAAGGAGACCAAAGTAAACATATTACTTGGTCAATATGAATCTTTTAAGATGAAACATGAAGAATCCATAGGAGATATGTTCAGTCGTTTTACAGAAATTGTAAACGGATTAGCATATCAAGGACAGCCTGTTCCTGGACCAATGAAGGTCAACAAACTTCTGAGAGGACTGTCAAAAGAATGGAACAATGTGAAGACATCTATCAGAGAAACTCTACGAATTTCACCTCTAACTGTTGATGAGCTCGTTGGTACCCTACAGTCCTATGAGGCAGAACAAATGAACGAAGAAGTGGAATCCAGAGGTAAAAAATCCCTTGCTCTTAAGTCTAACTCGATTCGATGATACTGATTCGAGGAAGAAGCGGACGACGAGGAACTTGCACCGCTGATCAAAAAGGTAAAGAAATTAAACAAAAAAGGCAGAAAGTTCAACAACAGGAAACAAAACAGACAATCTGGGTAACGCAAAACTGATGACGAGGATGATTATACCAATGATGTAATCTGCTTTGAGTATAAGAAAAAGGGACATATTAAACATAATTGTCCCAAACTCAAAAAGAACAAAGGAAAATTCGAGAAGTATAAGAAGGCTCTCAAAGCTGAAACATGGAGTGACACAGAAGTTGAGGATAGTGAAGACGAATATGGAAACATCTGTCTTATGGCACACTCAGACTCAGACTCTGAAACTGATTATGACACAGACTCAGACAGAGAGATCGAGGTAAATCATTCTGAGATCCCTATAGAAGTTTCACATTATATAAATGAGCTTTGTTCTAATCTAAAATCTACTTTAAAAAGGATTTCCAAATTAAAAAAGGAAAATTACAAGTTGAATCAACAGAACGTTTCTTTGAAAGGAAAAATGGATGATTTCAAAAAGGAATTCTTGGAAATTAAGGAAAATCGAGAGTTTCTATTAAATGAGAATGAATCTATTAAAAAGGAACTTTTGGAAACTAAGGAAAATCGAAACTCTTTACAAAAGGAGAATGATTCTTTCAAAAGGAATTCTTAGATATTACCACAAAATTTTCCAAAGGATCAAAAACTCTACAGCATATACTTTCTATTCAAATTCCTTATTATGATAAGTCTGGACTTGGTTTTTATAAGAAAAATGATTCCCTGATTGATTTTCCTAAAGTCAAGGAAAGAATAAGACAAAGACCTCCTCGACAAGTTTATAGAAATCATTTCAAAAACAATTTTGTAAGACCTATTGGTAGAAACAATCTCAAATGTTCTAAGCGTGGAGAAAGAGAACACTTTGAAAACAAATGTCCTAAAGTCGGAGACCTGTTCAAAAGAAATGGATAGAAAAAGCTTATACTACTAACTTCAATGGACCTAAGAAAATTTGGGTACCAAAGAAAAAATGAGTATTTGTAAACATTGCAGGTAAGTTTCAAAAGTAAGGAGAAATGGTATTTGGATAGTGGATGTTCAAGACATGACAGGAAATTCAAAGATGTTCATTGGATACGACAGAATCAAGGGAGGAACAGTTTCGTTTGGAGGAAACACCAAAGGAAACATTATAGAACTGGGAACTGTCAAAATCGGTAGCTTGATCATCAACAACGTTTCTCTAGTCAAAGGTTTAAACTATAATCTTCTGAGCATCAGCCAGTTATATGATGCCGGTTTCAGAATAAACTTTAAAGAGAACCTATGTTCTGGAACAAGCAATGACTCTTCACAGACTTTTACTGGATGATGACATGGGAACATTTATCTTCTGGACATAAATGAAGATACGCGAAATGTCTATTATCACCCAAGACGAAGCAGATATGTGGCACCGTAAACTTGGGCATGTCAGCATGAAACAAATCTCCAAGCTTGCCAGCAAAAAGCTTGTTCGTGGCTTGCCGTCACTAAGTTACAAGAAAACTGAGCTTTGCTCTACACGTACACTGGGAAAATAGGTTAGAAGCTCTTTCAAATCTATAAAACAAATTTTCACTAATCGTGTGTTACAGCTTTTTCACATGGACTTATCTGGACCAACCAGAACCCAAAGCATTGGAGGTAAGAAATACTGTCTTGTGATAGTAGATGATTACTCTCGATACACATGGGTATATTTTCTAGCAAATAAATGAGATACCTTCTCATATTTCTTAACATTTGCCAAGAGAATCCAAAATGAAAAATGTTACTCTATTTTTAGTATCAAAACAGATCATGGGGGAGAATTTGAGAATCAAGACTTCTCAAACTTTTGTGACAAAAATGGCATACAGTATACATTTTCATCTTCTTACACTCAGAACAAAATGGAGTTGTGGAAAGAAAGAATAGGTCTTTGCGGGAAATGGCCGAACATTGCTTATAGAAAGCAAGGTGGCAACTCGCTTCGGGGGCGGCGGTTTCTACTTCTTGCCATATTATTAAGAGTATTTCTTAGACCAATTCTTGAGAAAACCCCTTATGAGATTTTCAAAGAAAGAAAACCTATTGTTTCCTATTTTCGAATATTTGGTTGTCCATGCTATATTTTTAAGAATGTTAATCATCAACCTAGTAAGTTTGAAGAAAGGTCAGACGAAGGTATGTTTCTGGGCTATTCAAACTCTAGTAAAGCATACAGAGTGTTCAACAAGAATACTCAGACAGTGGAAGAATCCATGAACCTAGTAAGAATGTTAATCATCAACCTAGTAAGTTTGAAGAAAGGTCAGACGAAGGTATGTTTCTGGGCTATTCAAACTCTAGTAAAGCATACAGAGTGTTCAACAAGAATACTCAGACAGTGGAAGAATCCATGAACGTAAAGTTTCGGAGAAAGAAGTCTCAAAACAGAGAGCAGTCCAATAAATGAAGAATCAGAATCAAATGCAGCTACTGAAAGATCTGGTCTCAACAAAGAAGCAGAATCTTCTCAGGAAACAGTCAAAGAAGCAACTCATGAAGAACGACAAACTCAGCTTGATACTCCTACATCAGTAGAAGATTATGATAATAATGAAGTTCCAAACAGAAACTGGAAGCATAAGTCCAGTCATCCCAGGGAGCTCGTGATTGGAAATATCAACGAAGGAATTCAAACCAGATCAAGAAACAAAAAGGACACAGGTATTGTTGCACTGATTTCTGAAATTGAACCCAAAAGAATTGATGAAGCACTGGAAAATGAAAGCTGGATAGAAGCAATGCAAGAAGAGCTTCAACAGTTTAAGAGAAATGATGTATGGGAATTGGTACCCAAACCAAAAGGACGAACAATCATTGGAACCAAATGGATTTTCAGAAACAAAGTTAATGAACTTGGAAAAGTCACCAGAAACAAGGCAAGGCTCGTGGCAAAATGTTATTCTCAATCTAAAGGTATAGACTACGATGAAACTTATGCCCCAGTTGCAAGACTAGAAGCAATCAAACTATTACTTGCTTATGCTTGTTATCAAAATTTCAAGCTATATCAAATGGACGTAAAAAGTGTTTTTCTGAATGGGTTTATCAAAGAAGAAGTGTTTGTAGAATGCCTCCCGGATTCGAGGAATCAAGAAAGCCTGACCATGTATACAAGTTAAAAAAGGCACTTTATGGTCTGAAACAGGCTCCTCGAGCTTGGTATGAACGATTGAACAAGTTTCTACTAGATAACAAATTCAGAAAAGGAATGGTAGATACAACCTTATTCATTAAGAATGAAGGTAAAGATATTTTGCTGGTACAAATCTATGTAGATGATATTATTTTTGGTTCATCTAATGAGCACTTGTGCAAGATCTTCTCAAAGTCTATGCAGGAAGAATTTGAAATGAGCATGATGGGAGAACTGACATTCTTCCTAGGACTTCAAGTTAATCAAATGAAACATAGAACTTTTATCAATCAAGAGAAGTACGCCAAAGACTTGATTAAAAAATTTGGAATGGAGAACTGCAAGAGGACAGAAACTCCAATGGCAACCTCCATCAAACTTGATCAGGATGAAAAAGGGAAGAAGGTTGATCAGAAGAATTATAGAAGCATGATCGGTTCTCTTCTCTATCTTACTGCATCTAGACTAGATATTCTATATAGTGTTTGTCTTTGTGCGAGGTTTCAAGTAGATCCTAGAGAATCACATCTTTCTGCTGTTAAACGTATAATTAAGTATATAGCCACTTACCCAAACTTAGGGCTATGGTATCCAAAGGAAATAGATTTTACTCTTCTTGGCTACTCAGATGCAGATTTAGCAGGATGCAAAGTAGACAGGAAGAGTACTTCAGGAACATGCCAACTTCTGGGAAAAATGTTAGTTTCATGGTTTTCCAAAAAGCAAAATACTGTGGCTCTATCAACAGCAGAAACAGAATATGTAGCACTTGGAAACTGTTGTTCTCAGATTTTGTGGATGAGACAACAATTAAGAGACTATGGGAAGGAAGAATGCTGCACAGAAATAAGAGACCATGTGCAAAAGGGAGATATATATATGGAATTCATTGATTCTAAGAATCAATTAGCAGATATCTTCACAAAGCCACTGGACAAAGGTACATTCGATTCAATATGTGGGTGTTTAAACATTATTAACCTTTTCTTATAAATTCTATGAGAACAGGACAAAGTCTGATAGTAGAAATCGTCGGGTCATTGAAAAAAAAGGAAATAATAATATGGTGTATTATTTCCTTATTGAAATCTGGTAATTATTTTAGTAAGTTTTTGATTCGAATAATTGATTTGCATATCTTCTGGAATCTATCTATGTTAATTGAATATTCTTGTTAAATTTAGAATAACTGTTATTTTTAAATTATTTTGGGTTGTGACTATTCACTTGTTCTCCTAACAAGGGTATAAAAACATCCAAAGGTCGAGTCTTTTCCTCACCACTTTTCAGAACGTTTGTTTACAAACCCTAACTAAGAAAAACGCTTTCTAAACCAATCTTCGTCCAAAACCAACCTTCTCCGAACATGGCCTCGAAATCCTCCATATCCAAATCAAGATCTCCATCTCCTAGAAGAAGATCAAACAGAGTTGCTAGAAGAGGAGGAAGAAGAATCGAGGAAGGGCGAGACGCATTTCGACGACACGAGACTTCCGAAGATACTCAAGGACAATCTCCTAGAGTTTCTCCTGAAGGAAATCAAGAAGATTATGAGGAATCTCCAAGAACTCGCCGATCAGAATCTGAAGAAAGGAATGTCTCACGTAAAGGTACGTCTGGATTAACTCTACCGACACCTACTGAAAATCCTCATATAATTATGAGGAGGTATGAGAAGTTAGTTCGGAGAAACGTCAGGGAAGATGTCAAGCTGTTTTTCTTGAAACAGAATGGGTTTGCGAATGAATTTCATCTCATTCAAACAGTACAGGCTGCAGAATCATCATCTACTCGTAGAGAACGAGTTAGTGATACAGGGAGAAGTAAAGATAAGGTGAAGGAAGATGATGAAACGATCTACATAAATTTTGAAGTAATAATGGGAATAGCTGCTGTAGTCCAGAACACAACTGAAAAATTATTTCGATCCAAAGAACACAAGACTTTCTTTAACAATCTGTCGGATCGAGGAGTCATGAACCATAGGATTGTTGATTTTGATTATCTGGATGCTGCTGACGTGAATCTGCGAGAATGCTTTGAGAAATTGCAGATGGACAAATTCCCGCACCGATTCTCGCTTTGTTTATCCTGAATTAACAGTATATTTTTACTCGAATTTGACATTTCTATCTCCAAACAGAATGCAATTCAGTGTGAATGACAGGTTTTATGAGGTTAGTTCAGATACTCTTGCTGACATTATAAATGTTGAGAGAGGAGCATTCAGGTCAATAGATGTCCCTTATGAGACAGTCTGTAAGTTTCTCACAAAGTCTGTGAGGGCCACTATAACTTATCCTCTTTTAACGTCTGCAAGAACTATTCTGCACAAGATCATTATCAACTGCATTCGTCCAAAAGCATCATCCAAGACTGATGTGTCCAAATTTGAGGCAAAACTGATGTGGGCAATTGAAAGAGGAATACTGTTCTCACTGCCTCACACAATCATTTTGCATATGTATAGAAACGATCTCAAAGGGAAAAGGACAGCTACCCTATGGAGCTTTAGTCACAAGAATCTTTAATCATCTTAAGATAGATATACCCGGAAGATTCAAGTACTAAAACTCTTCCAACAATGATCATTGATATGAAAATGATCAATAAGATGAGACTGAAGGATGTTGCAGAGACATGGAGACGAAAAGAAAAGGAACTAGCTATAGCAGAGACAGCAAAAAGAAAAGGCAAAGAATCAGCTGCTGCTGAGCCAAGTTCTAAAAGGAGAAGACAACTCCTACTGATAGATGAAGAATATGAAGAAGAAAGCATCTCCGCAATTCTGGTCAATATGCGTCAAAATTCTCAGAGAATGTCTGAACCAGAAGCACATGCAGAACACATTCTCCGCACAGAAAATGAGAAGAATGCATAATATGAAGAAATGGATGAGCCAGAAGAAGCAGAAGAAACAGACGCAGAAGGAGAACAAGAAGAAGGAGATAAGGACAGAGAAAAAGAGGGGCAGCAAAGACAGAATGAAGCATCAACTCAGGGGGAGCATCATCATGAAAATATTGACATTCAAGTTCCTGCAGCTTCATCTGGAAATGCCAATTATCAAAAGATCTTAAAACTTTTAACAGAGATCAGGGATCGACAGGTACATATGGAAACCTCCTTCAATAATGATCTGGAAACTCTTGAGAAGACAAAGTCAATCGGTGTATTGACGAGGATTGAGAAGTCGCATCGAGATATGGAGGATTTCACCCTTGTTCGAACCCCAAACAAGAAAACCACTTAAAAAGATCTTTTTGAACTGACTAACTCTTTTTGAAGTTGACAAAAAGGGGGAGTAGATATGGTTTTTTTGTTTTGCTCGACTTGACTTTGGCTTTTGACTTGGCTTTTTGCTTGACTTAGCTTTTTGATTGATTTTCGTTGGATTTATCATTGTGCTGATGATATCATGACAGTTGGATGACATATGGTTTTATCATTGTGTTAATGCATGATAAATGACTGATGATATTTTCTTATTGAAATCTGTACTGATAAAATCTGTATCTTGTTAAGCTGTAATTATGTTATACAGGGTTGATATGAGCTATACTTATGAGTTGGGCAGGATAGTTGGAAACAGGTTTATTTAACCATATTTTGTAGGGACATTAAGCCATATGTTTAAGATGTTTTGTCACCATCAAAAAGGGGGAGATTGTTGAGAAAACTCCTAATTTTGATGCTAACAAAACAGCTTATGAATGATATTTATATCAATATCTTGAAAGAAAAGGACACAGAATGACATAGGCTTTAAAGTCCGTTTGGTTGCGAGAAGATAAAGCATGAGATGTCTAAGAGTCGACCGTACTGCAGACGGAAAGACTCATCCAGACCGAGTTTTTAAGTCGAATGAACCGGCCCGAGATTTTAAGTCCGAACGAACCTGGGGCGAAAATCTAGGCTGATTCAAAACTTAAGACCATCAGACTTAAGAAGGACATTCACGATAAGATCACCAACGGTAGAGTATTTCACTTACCTTTTTAATATTAAAGAGCAATTTCCAATGAAGAATAGAGTACTTATGGAAGCCCGGATTCTAATTGTATGGGCGAACAGAATCCAAGGGGATCCAATCTACCTCCAACGGTCAAAAAGACTTGCCTTATAAAGTATGTCCAGAAAAGGGAAGACGAAACTCTTAAGGAAAGAGCCAACGGTCGAGTGTGGCTTGGAGAGTATATAAGGATAGGATGAGACCTAGGAGAGAGAGGGGATGAACATTATTCCAAAGCTGATTCAATTCTTCAATTGTTGTTCATAAGTTCATATTTGAGTGATCTAGGTGCTTTTCTGAAAAGAGAGTGACTTAGTGAGACGGATCATCACCGAGTACTAACACTCGAGAGTGTGTAATCACCGTTGATCATATAGTGAAATACGGCCGATTGGTGGTCGACCGAGGAGAGTAGACGTAGGCTTGTCTAAAGCCGAACCACTATAAAGCGAGTTTGCAATCTTTTCTACTCTCTCTATTTAATTTCAGTTTATAGATTGCAAAAGTTTGTTATTGCTTGCGTATAAAATTCCTATACACCTATTCACCCCCCCTCTAGGTGTTAATACTAGTTCCAACAAACTCAACCTATATAAACTCAGGCTAGGGCATTGGAATCCTTAGCATAACCATAGGAGTCTCGAGCCTAGGCACTTGAGTTCTGGGCATAGGCACAAGAGTCCCTAGCATGGGCATGGGGTCCTAGGCCCTATCATGGTGGACCCAAGCTTGCTAATGGTGTACTTCGGTAGACCTAGCCCATGATCTCTAGTCTTGGCCTTGCTACCAAGCGCCTAAGAGCAAACGTTGGGCTTCTTGTGTCCAAGTGCAAAATTTTTAATTTAAATGCCAATATCTAATCATATCTTAAAAAATAAACCTATTTTCTTGAATTTAATAATTATTGATTGTTCTGTTGATTTATTTTTCAAACGATCCAAACGCTGGAAAATCAACGGAGGCTGAGTAAGGTTGTGGCGAATACTAGTCCATATAAAATACGATATTTAGGTCCGCATGTCTCGTGAGAGGATCGGTCAGTCGCCTTTTTCGGGTTAAAATCTGAAAAGTACGTGGTCGTTCAGGAGGACCGGGATGACTTGTTGACTCGGTGACTTCAGTGAAGGTTTTCTCCTCCTGACTTGACCAACTTCTTCCGTTTCTTCTGCGAACCCTTCTTTTTTTATTGAAGCATGACGGAGAATTTTCTGTCCATATGAAGATAGTTCATTGGTTTTGCACGAAAGTTAGCCGGGTCAAGATTGTTTTATACTGACCCCACATATACCATAATCCATGAGTTAAATGAGTGAACCAACCTTCTCAATAAATAGGAGAGAGAAAGACTAAAAGAGAAAGTATGTTTCGACTTAAATATATTTTCTCTTCTTTAGAAATCAAATCCTTGACGGGCCTGGTAACCTTGATAATCACGGTGAATAATGTACATCGCAATGTCTTTGTCCCATGCACGATAGCTCTAAACTTAGCCACAAGCTAAAGGCCATAGTTATATTTGCAATTGCCCTGCCACGCTGAGATCCAATTTATTGATGCGTAAATTCTTCATTATTTATCTAAAGCTGTCGGGAACAAGCAAAAAAATCTCATATTTCAATGATTGATGACGATAGATGAATCGGTCAATCTTGTATTCATTGTATTCCCTTAAATTGCTACACTCACAATTCATACATAGTTAATCTCCCTTTGCAATCTCGGATATTTTGATCCGCGAATCCCTAAACATTTGTCTCTCTTCTTTCGTTTCACAGCTGCAATATTCTATCAAAAATTATGTTCTTATCCTTATTTCAGCATCCGAGTTTTCTCTCAATTATTCGTTTCCCTTCAGATTTTCAAGTAATCAACCCTTTGATTGATCAAACGTCAAAGCCACTGTAAGAGTTTGCAGTTTTGGTCTTTGCCATCTGATGAAGCAGCAGCATACGCGATAGTCCTACAATCTACTTTTTAAGGTTGAAAATTCAAAAAATCATAGTCTAACAAAGCAAATGACCAATGGGCCACGCACTTTCCTAATTTTTGACTAATAATAGATTGGTGAACAAATTGTCCACGTCTGCACTAACAAAAGAGAATAACCCTAGGCACTAATAAAGGGAAATATCGCGGCAGGGAGGGGGGGTTGGAAAGGGGGGCGGGGACGATTCGGAGGGTTCGAGGCAATTTCTATTAGAGTGGTCACTTTGACGAAACGTGACCTTCTGGTCTTGCAGATGGAGGGCCCCACCAAAGTAAAAGATGCAGACACAGACACAGACACAAGGCAACAACTTCTGTCGTTACTAAATTTATGATTACAATGGAAATAAAAATTATTGAGCCCAGAAGTCAAAACTTCAAACGCACGTGGCTTTTGAATTCCGCAACCGGATCCATGTTGTCAATTCCAATCCATGCTGCTTTCTTTCTTTTTAATTTGGAGAACGAATTCGCATATTTATTAGGCTCTAAAACTTGCTCTTGTTCTTCTTTCTTTGGTAAGATGCACTTACTCTCTTGATCAAATCTCCAATTATTTCAGATGTGAGTTAAAGTTAATGCACCATTTGATAAATCCAAAACATAAAGTCGTTCCTCAGGCGCAAAAATCAAGTCAACATCAAACAGGAAAATTACATCATTCTTCCTATTGGCTTAATTTTCATATTTACGGAAAGCCCATGACCCAATAATAAAAATGGGTCAATTCCAAAAAAAACCCCAAATTTTAGGTCAAGTCCCAAATATACCCCAAACTTTTTTTTGTCTCAAGAAAAACCCCAAACTTTAAGTTTAGTCCCAAATCTGCCCCGAACTTTTCTTTTGTCTCAAAAAAAACCCTAAACTTTAATTTTAGTCCCAAATCTACCCCGAATTTTGTTTTGTCTAAAAAAATCTCAAATTGGTACACATATGACAAATTTACCCAAAATTATTTTTTTGACCACCAAAAAAAAAATTACCATATATTATTTTCCGTTAAATTTTACCGTTAAATTTCTAAATTAAATAACACGCCGCAATTAACGGGTATACTAATTTAGGGTTTTACCCTCCGTTTGTACTAAAAAAATCACCAATTTTTGATATGTTCTCAAATATACCCCATGGTCTAGTCCCAACTTAACATGGCATTTCCACATAGATAATAAATAAATACACATAAACAAGATGTTATAAAAAATTATTTTCAAAATAAAACCATTTTAGGATATAAAAAATTAGGGATTACTAATACGGCTTTTGGATAGAGGCTAATGAGGGCAAATTTAGGATTATAGTAAAATTTGATGATTTTCTTTTGACAAAAAAATTGGGATAGATTTGGGAATAGATTAAGAGTTTGGGGTTTTTTCGAGATTAAAGAAAAGTTTGGGGCGATTTGGGACTAAACCTAAAGTTTGAGATTTTTTCTGAGACAAAGAAAAGTTCGGGGCAGATTTGGGACTAAACCTAAAGTTTGGGGTTTTTCTTGAGACAAAAAAAAATTCGGGGTATATTTAGGATTAAACCTAAAGTTTGGGGTTTTTTTTGGAATTGACCCTGATAAAAATAGCATCTCCATTCTAAAGTCGCTTTGGATGATAAGCAGAAAAAGCAGCCACCCTTGATGGAGGATGGAAAGGTGGTGTTCTTGTTAGAAGTATGGAGGAGGAAGGTCTTTGATTGCTTGAAAGGGGATCCTCAAAACATCGTACTACTAAAACACTGTTAAATAAACAATCAAGAATAAAATTCTTTTCTTTCACTATGTTTTGTTATGGTTCTTCGATTTGACAATAATACGTTGATTTTGGTTTTGATGTAGTTGGTCACGCTCTTTGTTTTCCATCACAATACACATCAAAGAAGCAACACCAGAAGGAGACAAGCTTATTGAATGCGGCGAACTGAACTTGATTGATCTGGCTGGATCCCAAAACATCTCCCATTCTGGTGCTACAGAGGTCATGTCCCATACTTTTTGCAAATGATTTTATTGATGTACTATTGTTAAAATGTTATGTATCATTCATTTGAAAGGTCATGCGAGAGAAGCCGGAGAAATTAACAAAAGTTTGCTTACGTTGGGAGTAGTCATTAATGCTCTTGTAGAGTATCTTGGTCATACTCCCTACAGGTACAAAGTGATACTAAAATAATGTAAAACCCAACGTGATACACTTGTTCCCTTCAAATGTGGCTGTCAAGTGTGACTAATTGAGATTACCTTTTCTCGGGAATAGCAAACCCACTAGGTTACATTGGGATTCTCTTGGAGGAAGGAATAAGACCTGTATTATTGCAATGGTTTCACTTGCAGTCCACCATTCGGAGGAGACCTTGAGTACCCTAGATTACGCGCACAGGGCAAAGAACATTAAGAATAAGCCTAAGGTCTGTTTACTGTCACTTGAATTTCATGAGTAGTAAATTTTACCTTTTGGTCAATTTTTCTTTTCTTTTCATAGTCTATCTTTTGAGTTGCTTGGATGATTCTTGTGGACCCTTTTTTCCCTTATTTGTTGTGGTTGGGTCAGCTTCTGGATGAATTAACATAATTGCACCTAGATTATCTTCTGCGATTCACTCATTATCTTCTAGATGAAGTCGACAATTTTAGCTGTTTCTCATTTGTCTCCCTTTGGTCTACATACATTATATTGAGCCTGCAATATTCCTATTGTTTGAGCAAGCATGAGCTTCTCTTGCACCGGTGTTCTTAATATGTGGAGTAAGGAGCACCTCACGTAGTTGTAAGGAGTTTGAACACTGTAAAGATGGTTTGCATGCGAAGAGGTACAATTAGCTTGAACTTGATGAATATTTAATTTGAATAGTATGCATATATGCTATTCTTGCTCGGCATTCTCAAACCTTTACGAAGAACTTTATTGAAACAACCATAAAAATACTTCATTCTTTTTAACCGCCATACTGTCCAAAGGCAATTATTCTATTTCCAAGTTGTTACTCATGCTTGCATTGAAAGATGATGAAATCAACTCTTATTAAGGATCTCTATGGCGAAATCGATTGACTTAATGCAGGTGAGAATCTTACCCAGATCCATTCATGCTGGCATTTGTCCTCGGAAGCAAGTTGTCGAATACAGCAGTAGCATATCCGTTGTGGGTTGAGTCAGTGGGTTGATGAGATGCTTCCATTTTTTAGAGGTTTTCGATGCACGAGAGAAAAATGGTGTTTATATTTCTAAGGAGAGGTATTATCAATTTATCAGGAAGAGAGTGAAAGAAAGGTCTTTTTTTCTTCCTTATATTGACCTTTTTCATTCTTGGATTTCAGAATAGAATATTCGGTGATGCTATGCAAGCTAAACATCTATCCCTCTTTCATGGAATATTCATATCAAGAACAGCATTTTGATTTTTATGTTGGCTTAGTTCAGGCTATAGCTGAACACATAGAACAAATGGGGGTTATAATAGAGAACCGTCAAAAGGTTAGTATTTTATTGATAATAGTTTGATTTGTCATCTTGTGCAATGTTATCCTCGTTCACCGTCTATTGTGACAGCAATTTGAGGAATTGCAAGAGAAATATGATTCTCAAGTTCATTAGTGTTTTGACTTGAGTAGCAAGCTCAATGCAATTGAGGTTATGAGTATCGGATACCAAGGGCGTCGTTTGCCTCTCTGGCTCCATTCGGTGATTACCGCTTTGCATAAGCATTGGAAAGTTGGACTGACAAATCATCACCAAAAAAAGAAATAGAGAAATATCACTAGAGAAAGAAACACGAGAGTAAGAAGGTCAATAGATTTTTTAACATTTGATTTCTCGTCATTATCTGATACATCCATTTCTATATTGATTATTTAGTAAATAAATTTTAAAAAGTTATCGATTCATAAATGTATTTTGAGTATAGGTTTTTGGTAATATAGAAATTATCAATAGTACCTCCGATACTAGATTCTCGTTATCAATTTTACTCATGCAAGTGAAAATGTTAATTTATAAGCAACGAGTTATAATAAAAAGAGTGGGTTTTGGAAGTATGTTATTCGTACCAAAATATAACTTTAGCAAGACTTTAATAACAAGTTGGAACGACAAATGGAGCCTTAAGAAGCATGCTTTTCAACTTGGTCATGTCGAGATTTCTGTGACTCCCTAAACGTTCTATTAATCATGGGGGCTCACGTCACTAGAAAGGCAGTTCGATTGATCAAACGTCAAAACCATCATAAGAGTCTGCAGTTTTGGTCTCGGCCATCTGATGAAGCAGCACACGTGATCGTCAAGAAAAAAAAAAAAGAGGTTCAAAATTTCAAAAAATCATAGTCTAAGAAAACAAATGACCAATGGCCCACGCACTTTCCTATTTTTTTTACTAATTGATTGATGAAAGAATAACCCGATTATTATTATTATTATTTTTTATTTTTTCAAGGCACTAATAAAGGGAAATATCGTGGCAAGAGAAGGGGGCACGATTCGGAGGGTTCGAGGCAAGAGAGGAGAGAGAGTGACCACCATGATGAAAAGTGGAGACCTTCTTGTCTTGCAGATGATGGGAATGGGGGGCCCACCAAAGTAAAAGGATGCAGTCTCGGACACGGACACAAGGCAATAACTTCTGTCGTTACTGGCACTTGCCGATTACAGTGGAAATTCAAAGTATTGACCCCAAAAGTCAAGACTTCAAACGCACAAGGCTTTTGAATTCCGCGGCCGGATCCATCTTCTCAAATTTAATCCATGCCCCTTCCTTACTTTTTTGATTTGGAGAACGAATTCGTATATTTATCAGGCTCTAAAACTTGCACTTATTCTTCTTTCTTTGGTAAGATATATTTATTATCTTGATCAGATCTCTAATCGTTTTAAATGTAAGTTGAAATTAATGCATCGTTTGATGTTGGAGAAAAATCCGACATTGGCATATCCATCGATTTGGGATGGAGTGGAGTGGAATTCACATTTCCGAAAAAGCACCAGCTCCAATATTATGTTCAAAAGTCCAACTCAAAAATTTAAATTGACAAGTGGAGATAATACGTGAATATAAAGTGTTTTAAGGCTTATTGCTAAATGATATGGGACAAAATTTCAACATATGCTAAGTAATGAAAAAATTTAATGAAATTTAAGTTTTTTTGGGTTTATCCCATTCTATGTTTTACTCAACACTATTACTCTCTCACTTTTGCAATTTCTAGGACTTGAACACCGGACCTCTTGCAATTTCGAGACTTTGGATCAATACAAAGTTCATGTCCAAAGAGGCATTGATTATTCTCACGCCATTCTTTTGTCCTGTATTGACAAATACGTCTTTTTCGATTCACCAGAATCATAGACTAAACTAAACCAAAGGACTTGAATGTAAAGAACCCCACGTGTTCAAAGACTTGAATGCAAAAATTTCAAATGCGTGGGACAAAATATAGAAAAAACACAAGATCGTAAACTAAATGATCAAGATAATTGGTCGTCAAGCATTAAATAATCTCGTGTGTGTATATTTCAAATACTTATATATCAATTGTGCATACGTTTTTCGAAATTAGAATTAACTTTTAGAGGCTTCATTTCTTTAAATTTAAACAAAAAAAAAAAAGGATGTTCAGAATTTGAAAAGGAAAATTATCTTTTGTAGCTTCCATCAAATAAAGTATGTAATATGTTATTGTTACTTTTTTTGCAAAAATAAAGTTGAAAATGCTTATTTGAAATTTGAGGGGCCCGAAGTTAATAATTTTTAATGGCAACAAAAAATAAACTTTCATTTCAAAATCCAAACAGGCTTGAAAGTCCAAATTCTCACTTTGCATAAGCTTTGAAAAATCAGTCAGCTTTAGGATAGTAGTTCCTGGCTGGTTTGTCAACATGGCCAAGTTGCCCGCGAATTATGACGGTGATGGCGACGAATTCAAAGATTTCGACCGAAATACCGTGGCCCCATCGCATGATTTGAAAGGATGTACAAAATTTGAGCATAACTAATTTAGATTTAATATTGAAAATTCTCAGCAAACACATGCAAAATGATCAAAATGAATACGCATCCTTTTTTAACACGGGCAGTTTGAAAATGCGAAGCAAAATCAATCCTACCCTAATAGGAGACGTCACGGTTGAGTAACCAAACTGGAGATCATAGGTGGGTACTTGCGTATCTTTTAATATTAGATGAAGGCAATTCACATGGCTGTCCAAGTAGAGACGTCACGGTCGAGTAAACCAAGCGGAGGTCCAGTAGAAGGGTGCGTGCGTATCTTTAATTAGTTCTTTCGAATATGAGTGCACACCCTCCAAGTCAAGGTGCACAGTGTGGGAGCGCCACACCAAGTCAAGCCCAAACATAAATATAATTGATATTCTTATCCATCTTTAATATTTTAATCGCTCATGACCCATGTTGGTTTCAACGATCATGATCAAGGAATATATAAAAATAATGTATCATGACGCCTCCCTCATGAATTCCTGTTGATGAAAGCTTTGATGATATGAAAGGAAGCACCCTGGAAGGATGACTATTTCTGGCTATTGGATCATCGTGACCCATGGTCCCCCCCACCCCACTCCACAACCAAACCAAACTATAATTCTAAGAAAAAGAAAAAGAAAAGGAGGGAAAGCGACGGATTATGGTTGAAAATTCCAGGAAGAGATCACTGTTTGGAGCCATTCATTGTTTGAGCTTGAGCTTGATATTGGAGAAGGAAGGGGGGGTGAAAGCGCCAAACGATGCTTCCTGTCTCCATCCAGGAAGGCTCGATGAAACCCCCTTTGGAGTTCCACCAATTCCATTCCATCCCCTCCCCCTCCTTTATATTCACTCCACCACACTCCCCCCATCTTCCACTCCACATCTTAAACTCAAATTAAGTCTTTTCGACGATTTCAACACTATCTCTTCCCATCTCTCCATATCTCTCTCTCTCTCTCTCGATCGATCGATTTACTAATCTTGAGGACAGATCGATCGATGGCTTCAACGCAAGAGGAGAGCTCCACCCTTGAACTCATCAGGCAACACCTCCTGAACGACTGCTCCTCCCTCGACACTTTCCTCGACGGCCTCGACGCTTCCACTTCCACCATCGCTCCCTCCACCTCCTCCTCCGGTCCCGACTCCCCCCAGACCTCTTTCAGCTTCGAACCCAAACCTGCCCCTTCCCACTCCAAGCCCCCCAAGCCGTCTTCCTCCACCCTCAGCTCCCGCCGCCCCGCCATCCAAGTCGCCGTCCCGGCGACGAGCTTCCTAGCGGCGCCGGCGGTCCCCCAGCCCGAGCCTTCGGGCGACCACGGCGGCGCTGACAAGCACTACCGGGGCGTACGGCGGCGGCCCTGGGGGAAGTTCGCGGCGGAGATACGCGACCCCACGCGCAAGGGGACGCGCGTGTGGCTGGGCACGTTCGACACGGCACTGGAGGCCGCGAAGGCCTACGACCGAGCGGCGTTCAGGCTCCGCGGCAGCAAGGCCATCCTGAACTTCCCGCTCGAGGCGGGGCGCGACGAGGCGCCGTCGTCGGCGCCGTCGCTGACCTCGGCGGATGCTTCTCGCAAGAGAGCAAGAGAGGAAGCCGCGGAGGGCACCCAGTCCGAGATGAGCACCTGCGGCTGTTACAAAGCGGTGAAGAAGGAGGAGTTTGTGGACGCGGCGGGCAGCCGGGAGATATGCCCGTTGACGCCGTCGAGCTGGAGGGGGATCTGGGACTTAGGGGAAGGGAATAAGGAGAGCATCTTCAGCATCCCCCCGCTGTCGCCGGTATCTCCACATCCATGCCTCGGCTATTCTCAGCTCCTGGTCATATGAGCAAAGACCCAAGATCACATCATCGATTTCAACGACTTCACTAAGGCTTTTGCTAAATGGAGGGATTGCAGTTGACCCAAAAATCCGGAAAACGAAAATGGAAGAGAGGGGAATGTTTCTTCAATAGTTTTAAGTTTTAATTCCTTCGAAGATGAGGGAAGAAGGAAATATAAACAAAATAAAAGAAGAAGAAGAAGAAGAAGAAAGTGATTCGAGTGCGAGCTTTGAGTTCTTAAGCTAGTGTAAATATGAGAAAGGTTGTGGGAGATGTGGTGTGGTGGTTTTGCCATGAAAGGCTAATGGATTTGTTCATTCGTTCATTAAGAATAATCCGAAGCATGATTCTTGTCAATCAAACCAAAAGGGAACTTGATGATTGTTGTGCACTCGACCTGAGCGATTAAAGCTCGAACGGATTCAAGAAATTTCCGTATTTTTTCTTGTTCAAACATTCAATATAACCCGAACGGATTGAGCTCGCATGCGTACATGCTCTACGCTTAGATCTCCAGTCCCGTGCTTCGGAAACTGGCAAGAGCTTATCTACCGAAGCTTAACATTCTCACATCAATCAGCTTGGTTCAACTCGAATCAAAAGGGGACGATGAAAATCACTTCGCCATTATTATCTTTGCACGAGTTGCGATGTTTACTGGGAAAATTACTTCTTGGAAGTTGGATTTCTTTTCCCTGTTTAATCCTCTATCCAATCCTCAAGTTGGGGAGACCGGTATATGAATAAAAATTAGAGGAAAAATCCCAAAAAAATCCCGATGTTCTCAATTTCTCAAATAGAATGCCAAAATTGATTTTATTTCAAATAAAGGCATAAAACGGTTATATATGTTTCAAACAAGAGCTTTACTTTTCGACAATCAATGGCATTTTCATCTTTTACTATTTTTTTTTTTTCTAGTTTATCTTCTTCTTTATCACCGATGGCTAGCCGACCATCAGTGAAGCCTAGAGAGGGCTAGGCAAGAGTCACCCTTGCCCAATCTGGCGAGGGCCACCCTCATTGGTGGTTGGCGAGGGATGGCCTCACTTAGGCGAGGCAACCCTTGCCTTGGGGGAGGCCACCCTTGCGGCCATCTGCAAGGTCGATCTTGTGGATGGCCGCAAGGGCGGCCTCCCCCTAGGGTGAGAGATGGCCTCGTTCGTCTCTTGCTTGTGACTGGCGAGATTGGCCTTACTCGTGGCTAGCAAGGGCCAACCTTGCAGTTGGCCACAAGGGGCGGCCTCCCTCAAGGCAAGAGATGACCTCGCACATCCCTCACCTATGGCCAACAAGGGTGGCCCTTGTCCAAATCAGGCAAGGATGACCCTCACCCAACCCTCTATGGACATCTGGCCACTAGCGATGATGAAGAAGATGAACCAGAAGAAAAAAAAGAAGGAAAAGTGGCACATGACAAAAATGCTGTTAACCAGTCGGAAAATTTAGCCAGCCGATGACTGGCAAAGTCAAGCCTTTATTTGAAATAAGCATGGCCATTTTAAGTCCTTATTTGAAATAATGTCAACTTCGAATTCATATTTAATAAATTGAGGGCACTTGAGGCCTTTTTTTGAAAGTTTTCCGAAATTAGAGCAATTTTGGTAGCCAACGTAGCTCGTTCCTAAGGGTTTGCAGATGTTAGGCCCCACGAGACAATGATACCGTTTGTTTAGGGGAATAATGACACTGTAACGTAATGGCTTCTTTTTTTCTTTTTTCTATTTTCTATTTTTGGTCGAAAGGTAATGGCTTATTGGACATTTGGAAAAATCTTAACAGCTAAGACGACCAGGTTTGCCGATGTTGAAACTGGTTTTGACGCTTGAACGATTAAGAAGGAGAGATGATCCGTCGCCCTCCCGCCATCGAGCTGATCGTCCAACGGGGTCGGGTGCGAGTAGCGGTCGCTTGTGGGACTTCGCATCGCAAATAATGCATATTCATTCATGCGTATCGGGAATGTTTTTTTTCTCTTTAAAAACGACAGTGGGATAGACATTGATTTTGACACGAGATGTTAAAGAGAATCGAATCACACCTCCAAAGCTGGCTCACGAGATGGGAGAGCCCCAAACCACATAAACCTCATGTCAATGCATACCTTGCGCTTAGGATTGCACACCTACCACGCTTCACGGTGCACTAGCGTTTGTCGTTATTATTAAGATGCATATATAAATTGTGTTAGAAAGTAGTTAATTTATACTTCTTGTCCTATAATTTACTAGTTTAAAATTTTGAATCAAAGTGGATCCAATTGTATATATTAATTTTTTTTCTTTACAATTCCTCAACAATTGAATTATGCAGGGTTCATGGTCTAGAGGCTAATACAAATAGATTGTCACTTTGTGGTTAACTAGAGACATCGAAGATCGAGTACAGAGCTTGTGCATGTAGGTTGGCCGAGACTAATTGCTTCCAATTAAGTTTTATTTGTTTCATGAAAAATGTGGCATTTCTGGAAAAATGTTTTTCAGAATGTCATTTTCTAAGAAAATTACAATATTTTTCGGTGTTTAACTAGAATTAAAAAATGAACTAAAAATTATATTCCGTCGTTTGGTATGGAAAATCTAATTTGATTTTTCTCAATAGACATATACTATTCAGGTGTTAGTAACTTACGTATAGGCAATCGGAGAATCAAATATGGGCATTAAAGCTTGAGTTTGGCCTCAATGGACTCCCACTTGAGTGCGAGGATCAGGGCATGAGCACCTAGGTCCCTAGCTTGACCTCAATAGACTGGGGCGTGAACACTAAGGTACCAAGCCTAGCCTCAATAGGCCCAATCACGGGCATCGAGGTTTCTAGCCGAGCCTCAATGGACCTGGACATGGGTACCAAGGTTTCAGGCCTTAGCCTCAATAGACCCTAGTTCAAGCATTACGGACCCAAGCCTAAGTGCGAAGGACCCGAGCACAACCTATGTGCCTTTGCACTACCTATGTGGACCCAAGTTAGAGTGGCAAGGACTAGAACTTGAGTGTCGGGGCATCGGGCACTAGCATAGGCACTAGAGCTTCAGGTCCGGCCATAATTATACCCAAGCAAGCATTAGGGGGTCAAGCACGAGCAATGGAGTCACAGGCTTAAGCTAAGCACCAGAGACTTAATCCTAGATGATTGGGATCCAAGAATAAGCATTGGGGTTTTCGTGCCCTACCATGAAATTTCAAGTCTACGTGTCAATTTCTAGTCATATTTTAGAAAATGATTTCCAATTTTTTAAAGAAGAAATCATTTTCCTAAACTTAAGCATAAGTTTTCCATTGATTAGGAAAATATTTTCCGTTGATGCTAGAAAATCAAAATAATATATTTTTCAAGAAACAAAATAAGCTTAGCTCTATTCGTTTCACGGAAAATAGCTTTCAAGAAAATATTTTCCGGACTTTTTGGCATCCATTTCACGGAAAAATACATTGGTTGGGGAAAACATTTTCCATTAAAAGAAAAGGTCTTCTAAAGTTGAGGAAAATATTTTTCACTTTTCAAGTTGGGGAAAACAATTTCCATACTCACTCTCTCTTATCTTATACCCCTACTAGTCACCACTTCTTTCTTTTGATTTTTTTCAAATTTGAATTCTTTTAATTTTCTTTAAAAATTCGAATTCTTTTATTTTTAAATAAAATCAATTTTTCTTTCTTTTTATCTTTTTGCTCTTCTTCTTTTTCAGGTGGTTGCCAGCCACAGGCAAGCCATGCTCACTTGCAAGCTTGCGGCTCACAGAAGCCTCGGGGCTTGCTAGATCAGCGACACCCAAGCATCACTAGACGGCGGCGAGGCCTAAGCCTTGAAGATCGACGACACTCGAGTATTGCCAAATTGCAACGAGGCTCGGCCATCACCATTGCCAGACGACGGCGCTCACCAATCATCCCATGGTGGCAATTGGTCAAGGAAATGAAAAAGAAAGAAAAATAATTAAAATAATTAAAATTCGAATTTTTAATAAAATAACAATAAAAAAGAATATAAAAAACAAAATAAAAGTAAAAACAAAAAAAATCAAAAGCAGCATGTAGAGAAAAATCAAATAAGATATTGAATAATAGAAAAAAAAAATTTCACTTCGATTTTAGATTTCAGCCGAACACCGAAAAGTATTGTCATTTTCTTGAAAATGACTTTTTGAAAAATGTTATATTTTTTACGAAATGAACGGCTTAATGTCTTTAATTTTTTTCAATCAATTTCATATTTTGTTAGAAATAGAAGGAAAAAAAAAAAAAAAAGAGGCTCCGTGTGAGGCCTGTATTGACGTAGGTACGAGGGCGAGGGCAAGGGGTCATGTCCGGGTGGAAAAGCACAATTCACGGATTGTGGACCCTTTAGTTTAGAGCAAATCCATAGAAACCGGTTCATCGCACGGGGCATCCAACTTTCAGTGTTTCGTCCTCAAAATCGACTCCATCGTACGTGACGAATTCACTTCACATTCATTGAGTAGGCAGCTACAGCTGCATGGACCAGAGTCCGCCACCTGGACGCAACGTCACGTCTTCAACTTGTCCACTTGATGCCTAACCTCATTGCCCTGAAAGAAGTACCTCCACCTAACCCTATCAATGCAATGAATTGACATCAACGGATCGAAGGGATTTGGCTATTTACGCAAGAAAAATCGAAGGACTTCATGCAACGCATCTCTAATAATAATATCTGTCTAACTGCTTCATTATTTATCTGGGAAAACGAAAGTTTATGCCATAGTCACTTCGCAGAGATCGGTGCTGGGTTATATACGGTAGGAGAAATTACTTGCTACGTACCTTGAACTATCGAGGGGAAGTAAGAAGAAAAGAGGTGGTGTGATTTTGAAATCCACATCACTTTTGAAGGGCTTGGTCGATCCTCTATCTTAAGGAAAGAAAGATCAAGAGATCTTAGATCCATGTCTTGCTTCTGCAAAAAACTTATTCTACTTTGCTTATTTCTCTTTCCCTTGCTCATGCAAAAGTTTACAAGTCCTTTCATCCCGGGACACACTTTCAGATGAGTAATGCTTACTATTTATAAATGATCTTTCTTGAAAAGTCATGAATCTATAAAATTCAACGGGGTCTTTAAGACACGAACCGGTGGGTACAAAATCGCTTCACCTGGTCATTGTCCATGTCATCAAACCTCCACTTGCAGGTCGTGACATCAATGCAAGGAAAGGAGATATTTCTCTGCATCTCTTATGTGATAACCATGAGTATATTTTGGCTTGATCATCATCTTGAGCCAAGGTCAGCATATACATTAAATGTTTCTGTCTTCTTTTTCAGCATGAGCTAATCTCTCTCTCTCTCTCTCTCTCTCACACACACATAGAATTACGAACAAGTTGAATGTCTTGGCATCTATTAGTTAGGACTTCCATGTCGTGGACAATAATTAAAAGTCAGAAACACTGCCCACGGCAAGTGTTCGTGTTTCTCGTGTTGTTGAACATAACGTCCTTGCATTTCCTTCAATTCGACAGAAAGATTTTCTTTCTTTCTTTTTAAACATTCGAGTTCAATTAATTTGATTGAAAGAGAAAAGACCACGTCATCTTTCTATCAAGATTGCCAAATCAGGAAAAGAAAACAGCGATTTGTCAATGCCTCGGCTTTATGCAGCAATACCAATTGCCAAACCGTACGAGAGACGCGCTCCATGCAACTTGATGGGATATATCCATTTCCTCCTATTGCTCTCAATCGAGTTCACTTAACCCTCCCAAATTATGAGGACGTCTCCGGGCGAAGATCGTGACAGGAGGCACAGACAAATTTTCACATGCCTAGTTGCTTTGGGCCATCCAGGAAACAACTTGCAGCGACTTGCCACGTTTTCTGCCTCCTATTAAGACAAAAACGAGACGGCGCATGATTCCTAGCGCACACGGATTTCGCTGGCCCAAATCCCAATTCCTTTCTCTTTGCATTAGAGAGAGAGAGAGAGAGAGAGAGAGAGGATAAGATCAGTTCGCATAAGGATCCCAAGACTCGAATTGAATTCAGTTGTGACCCACCATCTGACGCCGACCGGAAATTAGCACATCCAATAAATTGAATTCCTCAAGAGCGACCTAACTCATTTACCTGTTGCAAAAAGGTGGTTCCTCACCTATACTTATATAAATCATCTCGTACTGACTACGGAGTGATCTAGTCAAGCTTCCTCGTGAATTTTTCTTTCTCCGAAATGGCCAACCTTGATGAAGCTTCCACTCTGGAACTCATCAGGCAATTTCTCTTAGGAGACTCTGCCAACCTCACTCAACTCCAACCGGTGAAAAGAGAGAACCTGTTTCTTGATCCAGGACCAGACTCGCCTGATTCAGATCAACCCGTCTGGCAGCAAGACCAGGAGACACCGAATCTTCAGATTAAAGCCGAGCCCGTCAACCTGGAATCTCCAGAGTCCGAGTTGGGATCACCAGAGAAGAGTCAGGACGAGGCTGGCGCCGTGGCGAAGGCGCGTTACAGAGGGGTTCGACGAAGACCCTGGGGAAAATATGCTGCGGAGATACGGGACCCGACACGTAAAGGGAGCCGGGTCTGGTTAGGGACCTACGACACGGACGTGGATGCTGCCAAGGCTTACGATTGCGCCGCTTTCAAGATGAGGGGCCGGAAAGCCATACTGAATTTCCCTCTGGAGGCCGGAAAGTCGGCCCCGCTGCCGAACCCAGGGCGCAAGAGGAGGAGGAGGGCGGCGATGAAGCAAGAGGAGTCGACAGAGAGTCCAGAAGATTGGCTGATCGAGATGTGGGCGCAGCAGGAAGGGGGTGAAGATGAGTGGGACCCGAGTGTTGACTCAGAGCAACGGTCGTTAGTAACTAGGACAAAGTTATGAACACATACTAAGCGGTTATCGTGTGTCCATCGTAGACGGTGGCATGTCAGAATTTGCTTAGATGGCGATTATGATATGATGTAAAGATAGTAAATGCTCGTGTTAACACGTCCCCAAACTCATCATGAGACCTACAGGAGGGGGAAAAAGGCGACCAAGTCAAGGAGGCATAATTGACAACAAGTGCGGGTAATTGTGTACGAATATCGGTTTGTAGTGCTTTCCATGACAAGTACAGGGCAAGCGACCCAGATAACGGTGCACAATCGCAATGGATGAGAAAGCTCGAAGATTACCAAACTCATCTGTTCGTGGGTGTATAATCCGCTTGCTTTTATTCTAAGCATGTTAACTGTTGCATATGCCAATGGTGTTTTAACTGTAAATATATTAGTTTCTTCCGCAAGCGCGGTGAAAATTTCCCAATTTCCTTCATTGAGTCCCGAGTAGCCCCACTACTAGTCACCTGGAACTTCACATCTGAAACACTCCGGACATCACATCTGAAATGGCTATTCGAATGGACCAAAACCTAAGCAACACGCAGAAACAAAGGTCTTGGACTAAATGGAGGAATAAGAACGAAGTATATACGCTAAAAAGTAGGATTAAGTTTCAGTTTTCCCCACAACACATTATAAGGGAAAGACTAGAGCATATTCATGCTCATACGTAGTTATACATCCGCCTGTGCCAGAAAAGTAACCAATACGAAAGATATGCCACAAAGCTACTTCATTTTCTTGCTGGCGTGATCAGATACCAAGCCATCACAGCATGTCCTTATCGAGCCAGCGATACACACTCCAATACATGTGGACAATGTCTGCACACCCATGCTGATTAGGTTTCGGACAGTGTTTCATCAAGTTTAATGGAGACTTAAATAGCAGAATTTAGGGAACTAACATGCAGCAGCAGGCAACAATAGCAGTTCGCAAGGGCCTTAGCTAAATACAAACTAGTGGCATTAATAGCATATTCATGCTACGCATGATTTAGAAACTTATAAGCTTTCATTATTTCTCGTAACTCATCACATATTTTCCTATCCTTTGTTCTATCTTAATTTGAGTCTGTTCTTTTTCCTTCCAAGTTGTTCATCAATTATAGTAGTAGCAAAGTTAAAGTGTTATTCTTGAGGATTAAATAAATGTGTGCGTGCATGTGTTTTTTTGTTTACTACTTCACATCAAAGCAGCACTGCCTGCATCTACCCAATGAGATGACTTGCAAGAACCCTACGACTGCTGGAGCAGAAGAAACCATAACGTGAGAGTTTTACATATCATGCCGGCAAGCTCCGTGCATGTGCACTTGAGAGAGAGAGAGAGAGAGAGAGAGAGAGAGTTTCTAATTGCTTGACATAGAATATAATCCCCTAAGTCAAGCAGATTACTGCTCATTATTGCATTACATTGCAACAGCATTTCCTCATTTCATTACTGTAAAAGATAGAATGAATCAAGTAATTTAGCTAGGAATTGATCATTAATAACAGCTGCCGATGCTCTTATACTGATCAATGACCATTGGTACCAAAAAACCACACTGCTCCAATCTGAAGATGCGAAACTTCTCAGAACCAGATCTCTGAAGCATGATGGATGGTAACTTACCGATGAGATTTGAGTTTCCTGCTATTGGAGCACTTCCCATAACAGCAAATACCTTAAGTAAGGAAGTGATCGATTATATGCCGGATGACATCTTCACCCTCCATGTGCATATTGTGATCTTTGACCTGTTAAAATACCCGTCAAAATCAGTGCCCTTCAAAAATACATTAGAGGACCTTCCAGGGCTTCAAATATGAAAAAACACCAATATTACTCCCAGTAACATATATTTCACAACTATCCACATATGCCAGAAGTCATAATCAGTCCAGATCATCCAGAAATAAGACCCCAAACAATATACTAACACTATCAGTGCCGAAGCATTTGCTTTTTCCTTTTCATTCTCAAACTCCAGACATTCAAAATTCATAGAGATAATTCACAGTTGTGATAAAAGAGAAGATTAATTGTTAACATATCAGGTAGCCACTGTCTTCCTCCTCCGAACAGCCTTTATTGATGATGTAAGCCCACACAGACTAATCTATGAAGGTCTGTAAATTTGTTTCCAATCTCTTACAAAGTAAGATTGGTTTATTTCTAGAATAATCTTAAATGCACAAGTTCACTAAGTTTGCTTTACCACCAAAATTTGTCAAAACCAGACAAAATCTGATTCCTTCAGAAAGCAAGACAGTGATTTTAGCTATTATCATGCTCAATTATTGGTACATCCTAAGAATTGCACGGCATTTATTCTCTCTTTTTTCACAATCTTGAAGTGCATTAATGTACTAAAGTAGTCTTATCTGCCGCATTAACTCAAAAAGATGCTGGAAAGTGCACTCTTAGTTGTTCATGTGTGATAGAGCCCATACATCAGCTTAGGCTGAGAGAGAGAGGCTCATGGAGTTGGATGGATAGCTACCTGGATAATACTATGGGCCGCAAACCACTGCCAGCTGCTGTGAAAGCTAACATCTACTTTATCCCAAGACACACGAGAAAGGCTGGTCAGTAGTTCTTCTGCAAAACATATATGGATAGAATGAATAGAACACCACTTGAAAACACTTCTTTCAACACAAAGGCATGTCAAAGCACTGTTTGCAGAAAAATGACATAAGAACAATGAGATAGTAAAGCATTAGCTCTGCTACCTGGCAAACTAGAGAAGAAGATTCCAACCCTTTACAATCTTGTTGAATTTCAAAAACATACCTTCTAACTTGTCAGCTCCATCATTTTCACCTAGTATGGGATCACTTTGTTCGGTATCACTGGCCTTGCAATGCTCTTCATAAACGACATGAGGATACTTTTCATTGAGAGAGCTTCCCCACTAAAACCCCAAGAAAAGCCGTTCAGCAATAACATTGAATTACATGAACCATGATAAAAGAAGAAACTTAAGGCGCTACCTTTGGCAATTCAGTATTACGTCTTATTGATGATGTTCTCCATCCAACAATATCTTTAAGGATTATTAGTCAAGGACAACATTTGAAATAGCTGCAATGTTGGACATGGCATGATGCAAATACAAAGAAATATGTGATTCAATTATTGACACAATTTAAAACATCTTTTGCTGTAACTCAATCATTTGGCTTGATAAATGAAGATTACAATGCTCTAATGCCAACACAAAGAATTGACAGGAACTTTTAAACATGCTCATTGACATAAATTGACCAGTCCTACTTTAAAGTGATAATCTAAAGAAAGTATTGAATCACAACTTTAATTAACACACAAGGCAGGATACGGTCACAGCCTGCATTTGAATATAAGACCCGACGCCGGAAGGTGCCTAATGCAGACCTGCAAAGGGAAAAAGAGGGGGAGAGTTGGTAACCATTTGGAGAATTGACATTTCAACTTTGGAAAGATTGGATGGTACACCTCAAGTACAAACAGCTAAAACAAGGATGAGTACAATGTCACATACATGAAAGGGTAATCGCTGGAGTCATCCACCAGGCGGCGAAGTAATGGAGGCTTTCCTTCATCTTCATCAGTGAGAAAAAGATGGCAACCTGTTCTTCTAAATATCCAGTATATAACACAAGTGGCTACTTTCTCAATGGCAGTCAATCCAAAAAGAAATGGCACCTGTCAGAACAAAGTCCCTCAAAAAACGCCAAGTGAGGAATTTGATCTGACAAAAAAGTATGATAGCAATTGCAGGAAAGATTATGATGGTAAATTATCAAGCAGTTTCGCAAACTCTGAGCAGTCTTAGCTGTCATAATATCCAGGTTTATACATCCACGTGTCATTTGTCACTTGTTCATAGATATATGATTGCTAACCGGATGAAACTAATTCATGCATATCAACTAGGCAAGTATATCAAAAATTTAGTATCTGGACAAGCTGAAACTTGTTCAAGGTAGATGACAATCCTTAAGGGCTAGAAACTTCAAAAATCTAGATACAGAACTGAGAAACTCAAGAAAGTGGTAAAAACCAAGTCAAGGAGAGCAAGCATATCTAGAGAGACTTTTTAGCACTTCAAGTATTTCCTTCGGCAACCAGACAAGTTTTCTCTGTCAACCTCCCACCCCCTTCTTTTTTCTCTTCTCCCCTTCCCCAATCCCGGTAGGTAACAGGTCGTTATCACAACACGCCCTTAAAAGCCACCAATGAGAACATGGAATAGAATATTCTCAGTTCTAACAAATCACACATACTCAGACTTGAGAGTTTAGGGTCAAATAGAAGAAACTCAAGGATAGTGGGAAAATTAAGTCTTCTATGTTATATGATCTACAAGTACCATTTATTTCCTATAGCAACAATTTCTGTGATTCCAACGGCTCCTTAGTCCTTGATACTTGTTCTCTTTCCTTAGGAAAGCCCTTCTCCTCTGAACGTGATTATTCATCCAATTAAGTTGCCATTACCAAAAAAACTGGCAACCACAGAAAAGTCACATTTTTATGCTTGAAAATTAAACAAAGATAAAAAAAGTTGCTTCTCATTGAAATGAGCTGATACAGAATTCTCATGACATCTTCATAAATACATTACAATGCCAGAAAATTAAAGAAAATGAGGTAGTTCAATAATGAAGAAACAAAATACCTGCTTGTTACCCCGTGAACCGAGATGAGGTGTAGCAACAGTAACAAAATTCATAGCCTCCAGACCACCTATGGTACCCCGAGATTCCTCCGCCACTTCTTTATCTGACAAATCTTCCATGGTTTTTGTCTTAGGTGGTCTGTACAGCTTTCCTATAGCATATCTTGCAACTAACCCTCCCACAGAATGGGCAATAAAAGAGATCTTACGGATATTTGGTTTCCGATTGATCACTTCAAGAACCTAACAACAAATGGCAATAAAGGGCAATGCATTACTCTACATATATTCAAAAGAAGATTGCCAAGCAATGAAAAACAAGTAGTCAAGAAGAATTGGAATCAGATTTAAAGAAAAAACCTCCTCAGCCAAACGTTCACCCATCACATCAACACCATCTAGTGTCAGCTTAGCTACATTGCGTTCACTACCTGAAATCATGTAAACAATAGAGGACCAGGGGGAAGGCAGACAGCCCAGAAGAGTCAAGTCAACGAGGTGGAAAGTAAATAATATAGAACCATAAGCCTACAATACAGTTATGATGCGTATGTCCATAATACTATGTCAAAACTCAAAAATTTATGAATATACCACAATGTTTTGCTTACAACCACCTTTCACCAAGCGCAGAAGAAAAACAAAGAATTATGGATGATTTCTTTCTAAGCAGTGAAAATGCTACATATGATCCACAGGACATGGCATTCATGGAGAGATGATTACACTATATTTGGGAACACGAAGGGGGCGTGGCATTTGAAGAGAAAGTATCACAAAATTTAAATTTTCCCTCCATTTTTCTCTCACAGACATTGTAAACTTACTCTAATTTTCCACCCAAATTTTCATCCCCTCCATTTTCTCTCTTTCCCAAACATAGCCTCAAAGATTATCAATACTACTGAGTGAAGTCCTTCCGTAAGATGGAAATGATTATTGCTTCTCTTTCAGAAATACATGAGGAATTCCAACATGCAAAGAAATAAAGGCTGTAAAAAGTTAAAAGGAACAAGTAATGCAGGAAGATTATCATCAATCAGGCGGTAGATCCACTGACGCTATGCAGGATCATAGCAGTCAATAGGAACCTTAGCAACCAAAGAAACAAACGAGAAACCCAGGAAGTGGCTAGATAAAGAACTATGAAACTATTTCAAACCAGTCTCATGTGCAAAAACAATGCTTTCATCAGCAGACAAGCAATTTCTATCCTAAATCAAGGCATTAAGTGCATCAGTGTATATAACTTTAACACAAGATGTTCACAATATATGGAGACAGAAAGAGGACTCAAGAAATCAATCTTACAGTGAACAAACACTTTATCAGGGAGAGTTCTAACAAACTGCTCTGCCGCAAACTTCCAATCTTTAGCACTGCAAAGGCACATAAAGTTTAGCACTTTCAGATAGAAACTAATCCCACCATTCTAGCCAAGAATTATTAATGTTCCACCTAATTGTTTCATCTTATTCACAACAATAAGGATCAGTTTCCTAAGATTTAGCTTTATTTACACAAAGCATTCTATGGATAGGCATTCTTCAAAGAACTTACCCTTGGTTTGAACCTCAAACCTAACCCATTCGTACTTACATGAGAAAAGCCACATTTTGCAGCTTAAAGAAGTTTGATGTGCAAGAAGTTGTCGCTAATCAACTTATTTTTATTACATGTATGACCCGTGATGAAGGTCTTTGATTAGAGGATATGAAAGTATTTTCACTTTGATCAGAGCTAGAGCACGTTAAAAAGAATGATCTGAAAGATAAGTAGGTTTTGTTTAATCATATTATCCATGCGAAGATAGGCTTTATGCAGTTATGTGTATAATCGAAAAAAGAATGACATGGTGAAAGCATGAAAGGAAACCATAATCCCTTATTCACTCCTACATTTCATAAGTCACCTGCAGGGGCGTAGATTCGGCACATGGCCCCTGCAAGCATATTGTTATGAGGGCATTTCTCACGGAAGACAATTTGCGGAGAGAGAGTGAGTTCTCAACGAAGAAAGGAAACGGGAAAAGCTCACACTTCCAACTCATTAAGCATCAGCACGATGTAAAGATTTAAAAGCCAACATAAAACGACTAGCGACTGTAAAACATCATGGCAGACATAATAGATTCAATTCGAACACAAATGTTCGAGATGCAGCACAAAAAGTGAGGACCGAAAGTCTGATCATCCGTCGGTCAAAGCAGGAACATTCACAGATAAAGTCGATAGTCCTGAAACCTAATTTCAAGCAAACACCTCGCGAGATTCTACAGCAGGCTAACATCGATGATGCGTTTCCACAATGAACGAATGACATTTTGACCGACTGACCGACCGACCTTCCTAGAATCCCATTGACCGTGACGACGAGATGATCGGCAGACGAAGAATCGGAGTCCTTACTACTCCAAACCTCTCTACTCCCGTTCACGGACTCAGCTGAACACACTCCGTCCTCCATTTTCCCGTTCTCCATATCCAACTCGATCCAATTCCGAGCTCAACGTCGCCGGGCGAAATGCACCCGATGCACAAAGGGAGCAGTGAAGGGGACGTGCACCGCGGGCGCGCCGATCGGCGAAGGACGGGAGGAGAAACGTCGGCGACGAGCGCGAGATTCTCGAGAGAAATCGGAGAGAAAAAGTCGGGAAAGCGTGGGAAAACGAGGGCGAGAATGATCGGTGTCGGAGAGAAAGAAGACGAGTGCCTGCGAGCGGAGGAAAGCTAAGGGAAAACTAGAAAGTGAACACGTAGCAAAATAGTTCGATGGCCTTGCGAAATCAAAATTCTTTTATCTCTTTCGTGGATTAACTTATTGTGCTCTTTTGGGGCCAAAAGATAAAAGTAAAAAAAATGAGTGGGGTCAAATGAAAAATTCGTGAGACGGTTCCGATAGGGCGGTTAGGTATACGGGGACACAGGAACACGAGATCGCTGGGCCCCACTAGATCGGCGTTCCACGATTGAAAGGCGACTGGCTTGACGGTAGTCTGATTGAAATCACGCCGTTGATAAGTACTGATAGATCTCAACGGAGTTGCAATATATTAGATTATTTAAAAATATTCAATATTATCATTTAAAAATAACATTGAATAATTTTAACAAAAGTCTAAAGATTCAAAACTGACATTGCACATTAAATTAAAATTGATGAAATACATTACATATTGGACAAAAATTCGAAACTATGTATATCATTTGCCTTATTAAGGATTAATGCTATTCATTTATTTTATTTATCTATTTAGTTATTGGGGGGGCCATACTAGTTTAGCCTTAGATTCATTATTATAGAGGATTGATTAGTAAATAAATCGTTCCGATATGAATAAAAGGAGCAATTGAACAAAACGTCACTGCTATGGAGCTAGGTGTTGAATTAGCAACATTCGCATTAATCGATCGCAAAAGTAACAATCTGAAATCATTGCACCGCCAAAGGAATTTTTCTTTTTCTTTTTTTCTTGTAGGATTAGCAAACCATTACACTTTGATGTATTGGGTATTTCTATACACTTGTTACATATATCTCATATAATTTTTGCAAACTATAATTATAGAATGGCATGAATAATTTTGTAAAACATGAACCGCGCGGAGTATAAATATTAATACATCTCAAGTTATAAAAATTCTGTAACCAGTTGCTAGAGAACGAAATATTTGCAAACTATATTATAAAGATGTTAGCTGATTGTACTGAGGAGATCTTCTCACGTGTAGCAGATCTTAACAAATACCGTAACATTCGACCAAAAAAAAAAAAAAAAAACTAACAAATCCCGGAGCATATCACTAGAGGGCAGGTAGTCAGTCGGTCGAATGAAAAAAAATCACGGCCAAAAGTTTCAGTGTATCCCACGACACTGGATTGGCCGACCATCGCGATTTCTTAGGCAATAAGGATTTTTTTCGGATTTATTTTAACATATTTAATCAGGGATACTTGAATTTTATCAGCTACTTATCGTGCACATGACAAGAAAAGTCGCCCATATTTGGAAAATATTAATGTCTTCATAATTTTTATTTTGGATGGGATGTCTTCAAAATTAATCAATTAATCATTGCACGATTTAGATCCTCCTTACGAAAAATTTGTAGAAATTTTTTATTTATAGCAAAAGGAAATAAAATAAAAATAAAAATTGAAAAGACGGCCCTCAGTGCTGGGACCTCACAGTAGCTAGATATCGAAAATTATTAACTCTTTCCTTGATCGATTTTATATGCTTGTCTTTGCTTTGGAAGAGGGACAAGGCAAGACTTATCCAAAGGGGTCTTTGTCCTCGTCCTCCCATTTTTTTGTGCATATTCCCATTAATCCTTGAAAATTCGTAATCCACGTTATAAAGCAAGAACGCATTCTGCTTGAACGCAAAGCATATCTCTCCGCCAGTCGATATTGCTTTCAAGAAAGGCATATCAATTGTTGGGTCCGGTTTTAAGTAGAATTTAGTTGAGTTTTTTGCCCACCTGTCTAAGTTTCAAACTCTTTTAAGTTAATAGAACACAGGGCACGAGCATCCACACCCTCATGAAGGGATTTTGAGGAATACTTTGTTTGTTGTCTAATGCCGACAGAAGGTTATTGTTAGCTATTTTAATAGCATTCTAGGATCGACATAATCAAAAACTTGTGCGTAACAACTGAGAAAGAAGAAGATTCGCGTAATTGTTTTCAAATCCATCGATTCTGATGCAGAATGACATCAATCAAATCCTTGAATGCTATTAATCCTCTCCTCTATCGCTCTCAAATCCCTAGCTTAATGAGATCGGCCTCTCTCTTTCCCACGACCCCTCTTTAGTATGTGGGTAAACTTCGAAGAGAAGTTAATTCCAAGAAAAGTTACTTCTTTAGCATTATTTATAGAGTTTTTTCAACTAGGTCGGGCCCAATTCGGCCCACACAAACCAAGCCTATATTGACCTATTAAGAAAAATTTATATCTCATTTCAATAGACCAACCCTATAAAATGGCAAATTACAATTCTCAATTAATATAGCTCACATTAAGAAAACTCTTATAGTTATATTAAGTCAAAGGGTGCAATTTGTTTTGTTAACGAAATCATTGGTCCTCCATGTGCGCATCACCACAAGGTTCCATACCAGCTATGTGGAAAGTTCAGACTTGAGAATACAGGAGAAGCCGTTGTCTGATACGCCCATCATCTATTCATCCTTCCCCATGTCCCCGCATTATGTGCTAGAAGGTCGAAAATTCGTTCGCCAAACTCTCATTTCGAAAGTATCACACCATACCATTAGGCCAACCCCACTGATGGTGCATATTCATCGCTCTTAAATGGTTACGCTAAAAGCATTTTTCCCCTATGGACCTAAGTTTGGAGTTGAGGGGTCGCGTTCAATCGTGGGGGTTGGGGGTTCAATTATGTGAATAGATCTAGCGGCTCATATTTACAAGCCGACAACCAGAAAAGACCCAACTAGCTGATTAATTCCTCAACATCGATTGGACACGTCCACCTCTCTTCTGCAGACTCATCTCCTTGTCATCCACTTTTGACAAGATACGCAATGTCCATCGTCTTGTTGGCTCTTGTGCCTGGTTTTTCCCCTCTCTTTTCCCCTCCTGAATAAAGAAATGTCTAGTTTTATCGTAAACAACAACCGTGTTTATAAGGTTCTGGACGACAAACGCACATCCATCTTAGGATGTATTTTTATTTATTGGATAAGTAAAGTCTACTTTATCTATAGATTCAAGGAAAAAAAAACGTGATCTAGGAACTGAACTTGCACGCATCTATTAAGGCTTTCATCGCCATTCATTGACATTTGACTGCAACTTCACCTTAAAACTTAAAAGCATTCATAGCATCAACGAATCCTAATGCATGACTATTGGGAACCGGGAGTATATGATTAGCACGAGATGGTTATGTTATGAATGAGTAGGCTACGCCAACAATTTGCTCTAACAAGAGCATTTCATCTCTCTCCTCTCTCCCTTCTAAGTTTCATCTTTTTTCCATCTCCTCAACTTTAAGAGGGAAGGGATTTGACCTAGATCTCTTGCTCCCTCCTCGTTTTTCCTTTATATCATTTGCTTTCTTTCCTTATTCTCCCTATCAAGTTTTAAATCTGGGAGTTTTGCTCTCTTGATTTTATATCTAGAAATCTTTCTCTCTTATCTAATTCTAAATTTTAAAGTTTTGATTAATAAGTGCTTCATCTCAAATTTAAATGGTGCTCATAATAGCTTTGGTGTACATGTTTTTGTTAAAAGATTTGGCTATTCGCACTTGCTAAAGGACTCATTTTCACATATGACGAATAAGAGCTTGTTCAACATATTTATGTTCATGTTGTTTCCATATGGGAATAGTGTTAGAGATATTGAACTTAGGCGCACAACACCAAAAGTCATAACTACAGTTGAAGATCCGGACATGTGCTCATCATGAATAATGATATGTGATTCAGTAATCAGCTATTGATTTTTTCACTTCGATACAGTAACATATTTGTTCATGAAGGACGAGCATACAATGATGCCTACCAATCATGCTTTGTTGATGTACTTTGATTTCTATTTTTTGTTTGTTTTGTAAAGCTTCCCTGGTTTTTTTGAGATGGGGCTCAAAGTATTGTTCATGGCACAATTCAGCACTATTTGGCACTATTTATGTATTGTAGCAAAAGTTAAAAATGCATCTGTTAAGAGTAAAAATCACAATTTATATGTATAAATAATTGGCTATTGTCGGCCATGAAGGAGTTATAAAAATTATTGTCTTTTGTATAGTTTTATGCCTATATAAGGTAAGACTATAGTGTTAAGGGGCAAAGAATGCACTCTCCCTAAAAATAATATTGTGTGGATTTACTATGAATCCCTAAAACTCTCTTTCCTCTTCCTTTCTATCTAGTATAATTCTCTAAAACTAGGGATATTCTAATCAATCCTGATAGTATGCTATGCACTCACTATAATGTGAAACCCATGCATCAAAATTCTGCTACCTGAAATTTTTTTATGATATGAGTTATAAAACGAAAAGGAATTTGGTGGTTAGTAGAGAGTCCATATTCTGAAGCCGCAAAAAGGTCATGTGTGGGATACCATACTTACCACAAATTCTATTTTCACTTTCCCTAACTCATATCATAGGACAATTTCCTAGTATCATGTACTATTTTAATAATGAATGGAAATTTATTTTGACAAAAAAACAAAAGAATGAGCAGGCTCAATAATTCAAGCTGTTTTTTTTTTGCGAAAAATAAGTAATTTGAAAAATATTTTTTAAAAATGATTACTTTATATTTTATCAAAATGAATAAAAAAAAATATTTGAACCATTCACAAAAATGTTTACACATAAATTTATGTCCATAATGAAAATGTTTTCAATTAACTAATTATTTTAAACAATATAAATTATCATTTTTAAAAATATATTTTTTAAATAATTCATTTTATGCGAAATAAATGGAGCCTTGCATTATATAAGAGCCCTAAAAAAAGTCCCCATATGTCATTAATCCAATATCAATCTATTTTTTCCTGAAATTTCTTTAAGACTTGATCCATGATGTGTACCGCAACAATTTCACCTCATATGTGATAAACCCTAATAACATGAATATATGGAGTTTTAAGCTCGATTGGAAGTGCACCTCAATGACTCATAACAGCCTATTTATTTCATAAAATCACATTACACGTTAAAAAATCAGTTTTACAATATATATACCAACTACCTTTCCCTCTTTTTAAAACTCTTTGCCACTTATCCTCCCCTAATTCCAAAATTGCAACTATGCATCTTCAAACTGCTGCAATGACCATTATATCCTCTCTTGCCTGAACCCCTCTTCCCAAAAGAAAGAAATTACTCAATCCAATCAAGGAAAACTGCGGCCGCAGACATTAATGCCACCGTTCGATTGTCGAGACATCAATGGAGACCTGAGATTGAGGCTGCCATGTCCATTGCGGCCTCAGATCCAAGGTCAAAATGGCCATGGAGACCTCGATAGGAGGTTGTTACAGCTTATCGGCTACCTTGATTCGAGGATGCTCGAGAGTCTGCAGTGTTTCGAATTCGACAGGGAAACCGACAATTACCAAACTTATGAAGAAGAAGCAAGAAGAAGAATGGAATAGAGGAGAGGTGTTGGCAGGGAGTCATTTGTTCATTTATATTTACCACACTACCATTTCCCTTTCTCAAAATACCCTTTTTCTTCTTCCATCTGCCAACACACCAACCTTAATTTCTTTTTTTTTTTTAAATCATTTACTTTTCACAATATTAAGAAAATTACGTCCATTAAAAATATATAAAAAAAAAAAGAGCAAAACAACTTTCTATAGAATATTTTTTATTGGGATAATGACACAAATAATCTATGAATTTTAGTACAATGTGTAATTCAATATCTGAACTTTTAATTTGTTCAAGCTTAATGTTCAACATAGTCCTTGAACTTTTGTTCAATGTAATCCATAAATCAATACAATCATTAAGCTATATGAAAATATTTGATGTAGTCTCCAATCTTAAATAATTATGAAAAGATTATATTGAACATTTTCATATAGTTTAAGGACTGTATTGAATATGCAATAACTATATTGAATAAATTAAATATTCAAAGATCATATTGTACATTAAGTTAAAATTTATAAATTATATTAAATAAATTAAAAATTAATGATCAAATTATACTTTGGGTAAAAGTTTAAGGAGCTTGTCAAGTTGCTTTCTTTTGTCCAAACAAACTGAATTTCTTCGTTCTACACGGCCGCATGTGACTCCACGTCCCCCCTCCCGCGCCTCTCTCTGGGCGTTCTAATTGTCTAGGGTTTTAGGACTTCCACCAGTGGCTGAAAGGCATCGCGGGATCAAGAAATGGTTGCCCCGATTGATTCATAATCTCCTTCGCGTTCATTTGGGTTCCACGCAAGGTCTGCTCATTCTCTTCTCTATGCTCATTCTCCTTCTTCCCACTCCCCGATTAACTGTTCGTGTAGTTGCCGATCAGCTGTGAAAGAGCGCGTGTATAGAGTAGCAGGAACACTCGCACAGCTTCGCTTCTTTGATCACTTCACTGGACTTAGATTTCGGTTCAATCGTTGGCTTATATGGAAGAATCTCTTGCATTTTGGTCGGATCGACTGATGATGAATTTCTAGATATCGAGCTCGTTTGCCATTTTCCTTTTGCCTTTTTAAAATTTATTAGGATTTGAAACAATTGCATTTTGCGTTTTAATTTAGATTAGGTTTGCCCCCAGAAGCTTTTATGTTGTGTCTACGCATGCTGTAATTCGCTCAACATTCGGTTTGTTTGGTTAGGCGACTCACGATGTTTCCAAGATGGAGCAGAGCACTTTATCGTCTATCAAGGGTCGGGCCAATAAGGAATGTGAAAGTCAGAGATGAATTTTCTGCATTCTCTGATCGAAGCTATGCCAAGGCTGCAGCTGCAGCGCCCATTGCACCTGATTATGCGGGGAATGATTTGTCCGCCAGACCAGCGGTAGGTACTGAAGCACATCTAGTTTATATGTGTATGAGGGGTGTCATTGCATTTTAAATACCGGCAAAGTGTTGAAGAGCTCCGCAGGTGTTGCTTTTCCCTGATTTGAATTCATTAAAATTGTAGGTATATTGGTCACAATTAGTGTAGCGATTATCCAAATGAAATTCATCAAAATCTCTATTCTCACGTGCTACTCTCCAGTGTTATGTTGTAGCATCCACCCTTGCTGTACTTTGTCATGGAAATTGATCGGGATTGTTCCTTCAGGTAAACCTTGAGAGATTGTTTTGGTCCAAGCCATGCTCGCTGGCTTTGGCCCCAGATTCCCCTTTGAGAATTGAAGAACCAAAGTATGAAGGCATCCGTCACATGATCCTCAAACTGATGCTCTTTTACAGCAAACAAAGCAAATCTATCAGAGGTGCAAATGTTTTGTATCAGCGAATCCTTCATCAAGTCGATAAACCTGCCATTTATGAAGGTAACCCTATCTTTGCTTTGCTAGCTAGATGAAAAATGTAGTTTACGAAATAATTGTTGATCAATATTGAAGTTTGACATTCAATTCTCAGAATGAGAATTCTTCATTCCACTTTTCTAGCAATCCCACATCCACAAATGGTGTAGTTAATGCCTATACATTGTTGGGATTATGACTTAACAATCTAAGATTGGGAGAAGCCTTGTTGTTAAGTGAAAGAACTCTTTAAAGCAGGATGTGGAGATAGCAATGTAGTCCTACTAGCTAGTCCTGCTAGTGAAGAAACCAAGCCTTTTATTTCAATGAAAAATTAGTGAGGAATTTAATGTCCATTCAAACTCTTGAAAAGTAACACCTTTTAAGTCGCAACTGATGCTGTGACTGTGGAACTTTTTTTTCTTATGAAGCTACAGTCGCCTAATTTATTAAGTAAAGGCTAGACCAAAGCTGTCAATGTTAATGGCTTGATAGAATCATAGGAACGACAGACTTTAGTGCAACGGCATTCTGAATGCATGTGGCATCCAAAGGCAGATAATCTGCTTGAGCAAAACATCATGAAGCTATGTCACTGGTTGAGTCACTTTTTTATACTGAACAATTAATGCATCAAGTGGTCTGAGGGTGACTGCTGTCCATGCAGTGTTTAATTTGGAGAAGACCTTTAAGACTACGTTCTCTTTGCTCGTACTCCACATGTGGCTTTGCTTACGTCGATTGAAAGAAGATGGAAAAGAAGGTGTTGAATTTGGGCAATACTTGTATGAGATTTACAATCACGATGTGGAGTTGCGAGTATCTAAAGCTGGGGTATGTGACTAGGTCTCCTTTAGTTGCCTACGGCTTGTTGGCCTCATGTTTTTCTGTTTTTATCATTGAAGCAGACTACATACTGTGACTAGGTATTTCTTAAGATACCAATGAAGTGCACATGTTACCTGTCTTTTGAAGAGGTTTCCATGTTACTTTTAACCTTGGCAGGTTAACTTACTGCTGACCAGATGGATGAAGGACCTGGAAAAAATATTTTACGGAAATATTGTTGCTTATGATGCTGCCATGCTTCCAGAGGCTAAACGGGATGAGATGACAAAAATAATTTGGAGGTAGTGCATCTTTCTTATCCAACAAGAGCTTATGAGGTGTTGTCATGGGACATGTTCATGTAATATGTCATATTAAAAACACACATTCTCAAGTCTCGACTAAAGAGTTCTGCACATATTTATGCTGTAGAAAGTTTGCTTGTAAACACTTGTAGCCAAAGATACAAAGGTGCATAGAAAACATTACAAGTAAATAATTCATTGACGGTAATGGCAAACCTGGACAGGCAATTCGACTGTTAGAATCTGGGTTAGATTCCCTATTTTATGTATGAGAGATATAATTGATGTTGAAACCTCAATTGCTCTTCTTAATATTATGTTTGATCTGCAGGAATGTTTTCTCTGATGATGGCTCACCAAGACCAAACAATACCGCAGTGCTAGGTGCTGTTCAGGTATGTAGTTTAAAGAGCTTTTCTGCATGTTGTTAAAACGATGATATTTTAGAAGTGATGAAAACCACTGCTCATTAGTAGCGCCCCATTTCTCCACAAACTAGATACGTATATCATTTTTACTGACTTGAATGAGCTTAATGTGTCAATCATGAGTTGGTACAGTTTGTCTTTGTAATGCAATATCTTTTGTAATGGATGATATTCCAGCCTTTGAAATATTTGTCAGATCTTTTAGGATATTTTCTCTGCTGTGAAGTTCTTGCCACAACTTATTCCTAACTTTGGATACTCTGTAGGCAATGGCTAGGTATGCTTGTCGAGAATCCCATTGCCTCTCCTTGACAGGTAAGTTCACATTTGATTTTTTCTTCTGTGCATGCACGGTTTGGTCTTGTCTTCACTCTTATTTTTGTTGGTAGTAAAAACAGGATTTGTAACAAGCTGTCCCCATGAAAAGTTAGTGTTTGAAAACTTTAGTCTTTTATGAACCTTCAAGTCCTCTTGGTTACATTTCTGAGGGTGTATATCTTGACACCCAGAAACAGGAGCTGCTATGTGCTAAACCTTTTTCACGCTCTTTGCTGTTATGTGCATAACAAGTTTTATCTACTTTATTGGCTAGACTATTAATAATTCTGAATGTTTGGTGATATATATGATTTCATTTAAATTGCCCTAGTTCAGAGTTTAATTTTTATCATTATCTGGCAGACAAAGAGGCAATTTTCTCTGGGAACTTCATGTTCACCTCATTAAAGAGCACAATTGATTCAGAGAACAAGTGATTGCCAAGAGATGCGGTGGAGAAGTTTCCAAGCCATCTAAAGAAAAAATTAGATGGCAGCAGAAATGCAGTAGAAATCATTGCGTTATTGGAGGGGCAGTTTGTTCTAAGTCAGATTTCCCTTAGGAAAGACCTATTAGACATCGATGGATGTCTTCAGCATTTCTTTATTTTTTGTCTATAAACTAGCAACTTCACCACAATCAATAAGATGATATTGACACATCATGTTTCAGTTTTACTTTGATAAGATTATTTTGTTGAGTTCGGCATAAATGGCAGCTCATTTCTCCTGTGCCAAACTGCTTAGCTTTTTAACCGTCCAATGGCGGGTGCTTGTCTAAATGCCCTTCCGTCAATTTATATCTTCTCTGTCTAGGTGAGACACGGAGAATTGATGGTCACTGATAACATGGGATTTTTGCCTGGTGAAATTAGCGGTGCTCCTGTGGTACGGAGTAATGGGTGAAAAACACATGCCATTAGAAACAATGCTCCTATACGGCGCTTCATCTATCAATCTCACCATTCATATCACCGGTTTTCTCTGAATATTTGGTCACCTGAACGAATGAACTAAGACTTTCAACACGAGCTGTGAAGAGGGATAGCTCAAAATTCAAATGCAACTGCCAACTAAAACATCGCCTTGAAAGTTGAAGAACCAAAAAAGCAGAGGAGGTCCTAAAGCAGCAAAAAGGCACGGGGCCAAATTGCCAAAGTGGGGAACATTACCTTGATGCCGGTCCTCTTTTTCGATAATGTGCCGCATGTCCTGGCCCGTCTCTAAAGAGTCCGCTGGTCCAGGGAGGTCCATACCTTGGAAGGCTTTTTCTTTTTAAATATTCTTCTTTTCTTTCCTTCTTTTTCTTTCTGGTCAGAGAAATAAAAGTGGTAAAGAGAGTGCCATTATCGAAAAAGTGACATTTCTTTGTCTCCACCTCCGGATGGGGTTATAATGACATTTTAGATAGTTCTTTTCCCTCGACTCCACATATATTCTCTCAATCGAGCCACCACCAACAACCAGAGGGGTGATTACCACCCACCACCAACCCATGCCAGCTAAAGAACTTGAATTGAAAGAACAAGGAATGATGTATGTGTGTGTATGAGAGAGAGGGAGGATTCAATTCATCTCACTTGTTAGTGAATTCTTGAGTATCATTACCTCTCCAGATTTACAAAACCAAATATCATTTCGCTGGATTGATCAACCTTTATCGAAAATGACAGATTCATTATCTCAACTAACGCTTGCATATTTAATCATCAATAATGGAGCTAGAATAATAAAATATGCCAACGTTGAGTGAGCACTTTACATTTCATTGGTGCCACATATTCTTTAATCACTATGAACGGGGATTATATTAAAAACAAAAATATAAAAAATGTAATGACCAAATGAGCACTTCAGCTTCCACTGGTAGCTAACATTCTTTGCTTAAGAAATGAACAAAAGATCTGGACACACATATCGATCATCAATCCCAATGTCGTAGCTTCAAATTCAGGATTTAGTAGCCTCCACAATCAAGATGGGACCAGTAGAATCCACGGTTTGTTGTAGCTGATAATTGTGGTAACAATCAAGAATCTGGAAACAGGACAAAACCCAAATCACCAACTCTTCAATCCTTTTGAGTGGCTGACGCATCTACCTGTTTCTCCAGGGAATTAGTAATGCCCACAAACAAAACCGTCATGAAAGTCAATGTCACTGCATCTGCTCATGTTTGTTGGGTAGCTGAAACTTTCAAAGGATTTGCTAGTAAAAGAAACTTCGTAGGTATGAAACATCATAGTCTTCGTTGTCACTGTCCTAAGGCCTCACCAAATGACACCAAGTCTCCGCTTTTAATTCAACCGTCAGAGTATACCTAGACCTACACTACTATTACTCAGATTCAATCTGTCTGATAGTCTCTAATTGAGTCCTCATTTCCCGATTTCCTCAAGCTTCCATCGGACTTGCTTTGCGGTTGGTCTGAGAGAGGGAGATGGAGAACAGCAGGCCATTGCAAGGTGAAATAACTTGAGCACGCGCTCTTCTGAAACAGAAACACCGTCGCTACCACCTCCATTGCCCAAAAGAATATCAGGATGATATAACTCTGAGACTCTACGACCAAGTACTGCCCTCCTGATATAGTTTGGTAGATAAATCTCCTCATCAGAAGATGCTTTCCCATTGATCGGTTCCTTCCCAGTAAGCATTTCGAGCAAGATGACACCGAGACTGTATATATCGGAATCTGCACTTGCTTCTTTCATTTTGATGAGCTCCGGAGCTTTGTAGCCCTCAGCTGCCAATGCTTCGAGCATTTCTTGACCGGCCATTGGGTTCAACAGCAAATGCAAGCCGAAATCCGAGATGTACGGCTGCTGATTGTGGTCCAAGAAAATGTTCTTCGATTTTAGATTCCCATGGATTATAGGCTTCATTAGTCCCGAATGAAGATGATCCAATCCTTCGACTATGCCCATAGAGATCTTGTAGATGGTGGCCCATCTGTGAGAAATTTTATTTCCATCTGCCCATATGGACAATATTGCGTCTAGTTAGATCATGATCTCTTGACATTACACCATAAATGAATAGGGTTGATTAATTTAACTAAAGCAGGTCAGGCGACCAAAATAAAACACCTGTGCTGCGTTCAATTCTTTTGCGACTGAAAAAAAGAAAAAAGAAAAACACTGACAATCAAGCATGGAAATAGAAAATAGCTCAATTTATAGAATGAACTATTCTGACAAAGTAACACAATTTAATGCTGAGGGGAGGAAGGCATCTATTTAATTGGAAAATTTGAGTCATCACTTCCTCAAAAGTACGAAGTCAACTAAAAACATTGCGATGGCTGAGAAAAGCCATTTGAGGGGAAAATCTATTAAATCACTCCCATTTAGATCACCACCAAAAATCTCCTTTATGATCAGAAGAAATATAGGTATAACTCAAAAACTCTTGAATCTGGCCCCGTCATCATCTTCCCCAATTCCATAAACAAAGAAATACTGAACGTAGCGCAAATAAAGAATCAAGAATGAACAAAAGAAATGAAGATGAGTGAAATACCTCTGATGAACTCTGCCAGATTCCACTTCCTATAAAATGGATAAACCAGCAATTTCTCTCCTCTTGGCCCAGAATAAAACCCCAGTAAAGGAACCAAATTTGGGTGCTTAACACTTCCCAAAATCTCAATCACCTCAGCAAATTCTTCACTTCTTGTGACACAAACCGGTCTCAAGAACCTCAGCAACTTCAGTGAATTGCTCTGATCAAACACAGCCCGGTACAGTGTCCCATAACTGGACTTCCCAATGACCTCCCCCGGAGCATCCAAGATTTCGCCAACCGTGAGGTCCTCGCCTCCTCGGAACGTCATCAGGTCCTCCACCTCCGTCTGATCTTCGTACACTCTGTCTGAACTCTCCAAGTCTGCTCTTTGACCATCTGTTCTGGAAATATTTCGATAGAAGTAAAAGAAGAGGAACAGAGCTAATGCAGCGGCAGCTATAGCTAGTCCAAAAATGAGTTTGAGCATGTGGGTGTTTCTCATGACAGAAGAAGGTGTGAAAAGATGCAGCTTTTGATCTGACTGATGGTCACGAAAGAGTTTCAAGATTCGTGGGATGCCTTGCTAAAACATGGACAAAAGATTGGGCGACGGAGTTGAGTTTGCAGCTATAATGCTGTAGCAAGATTTGCAGAGGCTATGTAAGCAAGACTAGAAGAAGAAGAAGAAGAAGAAGAAGAAAGAGCCGAGGTTTGCGTGGGGATGCGACACACTAGATTTTAGGGAACGTGGCTAACATGGCATGAACGAAAGATGAGCTAGGCTTGGGATGGAGAAAGACCATCTTATGCAATGCAATGCGAGCGGAATTAAGGAAGACAGATCTCAAAGGCATGTGCGGCGATGTCTGAATTATTGACTGTTCCAGTCTCGATTCCCCCTTGCCACCGCATTTTTGGGCGACTCTGATATTGATATTTATTTTCCTTTTCTTTTCTTTTTTCAAGGTTGTTTGGCCTTTTCAGCCCTTTTCTATTTGCTTCAGCCAGAAGGCAAATTTTCGGTGGTTGGGACGAAAACAGCTTTTATTATCTTATTGATTATGCCGTTTAACAAGAACTAGTCCACCGGGCATTTATATTGCAGAGACTCGTGTTTTTCAGCAGGACATTTTTTTGACGTGTAGCGAGTTAATCTATACGGTGACTGAAGGCAATAATTTGAGGTGGGTTTGACCAAATTCAATCACGTGTCCATATCATCCTACGATTTGCTCAATTAGCGACCTCTCATATTGTCGGACCTCGGGATGTTCTCTTGCGATCGATCACTCCACGTCCTTTGTTGCTTCTTCTTCTCCTTCTTCTCGCTTTTCGAGTGTGCTAAAGCCGTGAGTTTTCTGGTCGTTATGATTCTGCACGATGTGCGGAGACCTTTGGGCTTCGCCGGGAATTGAAATTCCAGGGATGCAAATGAAATGACAAGGAAAGAAAGAAACAGACCGGAACCAATGACAAACAAGCAGCGCGGCAATTGGAATTATGGACACTCCCACAACTTACGAAGTTCGCTTTAGAAAGAGCATTCGTGTGCCCGTTAAGTGAAGATGTGTATCTCATTGGTTTAGGGACTTCCACTCCTTAATTGCGGAGAGAAGAGTGTAGTTTGGAATGAGATGCTTATTCGGAAGCGGCAAGTTCGTCATCGGGGATTTGTCGTTGCCTTCGAGCCACTTCTCAATCGCTCTGCGGTCAAAAGTGTATCCATCGGCAGCAACGTAAGGGTCATTCATCACATCCTGAAGAAAGGGAAGAGAATGAAAAGGCAAATGCGAAAGCATTTTCAAATATTCGAAATGGTACGTACTCCTAAAAGGAGATCATAGGAAACTTGCGTACATATAATGAATAAGATTGGAGTATTAGTACCTGACTGATCGGGCAAATGAAATGGCTAGGCGGTGCTAGTTTAACCCAGCTTATTGCGTCTTTGGAGCGGTCGGCAACTTCTTTCAGTTTCTCGAGGACAGGAAGAACTTCATCTCTCAAGTCGGGCCGGTCCTTTCTCCGAAGTTCGGCACAGCTTACTGCTAATAAAGCCAGTTCCTCTGTCTCTTTGGGTGGCCAATCCCCAGCGTCTGCATCCAGGACCTCCATTAGAGATCCTTCACTGATTGCTCTTTCCACCATATGAGTGAGTGCTATTGCTGGCTTTGAAGTCAGAAGCTGCAGAATGACTATCCCAAAAGCATATACATCGGATTTCAGAGAAACCGATCCTGTCCTTTGATACTCAGGGTCTATGTAACATAGTGTTCCGACGGGCCCTGTGTTCTTGAATATGCTCAGTAAGGATGGATCAGCATGAAGCATAGTCGAGAGTCCAACATCACCAATCTTGCTGACAAGGTTATTATCCAGCAATATATTTGCTGGCTTAAGATCGCGGTGGATGATCGGTTTAGGGTTCGCGTTGTGAAGGAAAACGAGAGCACTGGCCACTTCCCAGGCAATGCGAAACCTGTCAAACCACGGGATGGGAGGCGTGCTGTTCTTCCGGAGCAGCCTGTCCTCTAGACTTCCATTTTCCATGTACTCGTAGATAAGACAACCACGATCAGGACATGCACCAATTAGGAGGAGCAAATGTGGATGACGAATTTTGCTTAATATCTCAAGCTGCAAAACAAGAACGAAGAGGCTTATATCATCCAAGCGAAGGTGTCAAACAAGTGAGCCCATCATTCCACAGGCAAGCTAGGAAAATTGAAAAACAACCTCGTTATCAGAAGTTTTGATGGATTAGATGGAAAGACCAGAGACGAATCAGTCGAACACATAAATAGACATTTCTGGCTGAGAATAATTCTTGAAGCTTTGTTCTGAATGAATCAACATACTGGACTAAACACATTGTTATTCACTCAATCCGAAGTCCAAAGATCATTTTCCGCGCAAACTTTTCGATTAAGAGTCAATACCAAGTGAAATGAAATAAAAAACAACTCTAAGTCCACATCTCTTCTTTGCCGTTCAGATAAGAAGTTCGGAAAAGAATTTCAGTACCTCCTGATCAAATTGCTTCAAGTTTTGACTCTCCTTCGAGTGAAGAACTTTGATAGCAACATTTGTGTGATGCAAACTGCACTTGTAGACCGTTCCATATGCTCCCATTCCCATCCTTAGACATTCGGAGAATGAAGATGTGGCAGAAACGATCTCTTCCCATGTGAATACTTGGTACTGCTGCATTTGATCCACTAGAGCATTGCCGATCTTTTCCCTCTCTCTTGCATCCCGCTCGGCTTTTGTCTCTGCCGCTTTCCTTCTTAAGGCTTCTCTTTCAGCACGATCCCTCATCATTTCGAGTTCTTTCTTTGCTGCTTCATACTTCTCCTTCTCCTGCCTTGCTAACTCTTTGGCCATCTCCTCGTGAACCTTGCCCTCTTTTAACCTCCTCTCTTCTTCCAATTTCCATTCCTTGAGATTGTTAAGCTGATTAAAGCAATAAAATAGTAACAGAATAGCAAATGCCATATTTTGCTGCTAATTAGTATCACAGTATAGAGATTGATAATAATATGGATCAAGCCCATATCATTTGGCTATGACAGGAGCTCATCACTTTCAGGACACTCTTCATCATGACTAAAAATGATGGGTGGTTTTCAGTGAATTTGAGCTTACCTTTTGAGAGGCATCAACTGTTTCACTCCGGGCCATTTCATACATTCCACGGACATGACTGAGTTCAATTCTCAACTTTTCCAGCTCAAAGTTCAGATTTGCCTGCGCATAGCATTGTCTTTCCTTCGAGTTAGAGAGCCATGGAGAAAGTTTACCCACTCATAGTACATTTCATTCTACTGTTGCACAGAAATTGAACTGAAGCTTGTGGAGTAGGTATCGAAAGAGAAATTTAATCATCAGGAGAACTCATTCTTACAGACAACTATTTTGAAATTATACCATACAGGAAAAATAATTTTACCAAATACGACCTTTAGTATCTCTTGCAGAAAAAATAATTCTCAGATGCAACAAGACAAGAATCCAGAGAAGACTGTAAGTTACCTGACTTTCACTTGTAGAGTACCCCGGAGATTGCATCAGAGACGGATTCTTGATTGGACGTCCTGGACTCTGTCTCTGCCATCAAGCTCTGTAGACTAGACTCTCGGCCTCCTATATTCCCAATACTAGAGCTGCTAAAGTGTGTAGTAATGGTCCCATTTCCTTCCTCACTACCTAGAGACGGACTCCACAAGTGATTCACATCGACAGAGCTCGGTCTTGCAAACATTTGACTTATCCTTGAAAGAGCCTGAGAGCCTGCATGCATAGTGCGGTGGAAAAAAAATATCAGACATGAGATGATGAAGCAACAGGACCAAGTAACTTTCATACTAATAGTAGGAGACGTAATATGCCAGTCTCTGCCAACATTCACTCTATCCTTAGGAAATTTATTGCCACGTACTTTTTCAGTTTCTCCTCATCTCACCCACGCCACATGGAGAGAGAAATTCATTCACATTATAGTAAGAGCAATGTACTCGAAAATGATTAAGTTATTAGACATCCCTGGACAAAGCAAATTACTAGGAAGGTAACTCTTAATGACATTAATTTTGTAAACTTGTACAACCACTTTGCATTTCAAGCATGCCTATTGGCATAATTTATCTCCATTTTCATTATTATCCACCTGTTGTCTACATCCTAATGTCAGTGATCTCTGGCACAAACAGAGGCATCTTTAGGTAACAACAAAATTTAACCTATCTGTGAGCCAGAACCAGATGAACCGCTGGTAGAGTTTGTGTCACTGTTGTCATCTTTAGTGTTTCCATTAGTCTCCATATCTGATGGGCGGATAGATGACAATTTCCCTTTTGAGATAGCATATATCGTGCAAAAGCTTGGAATTCCTGCTGAGATTGTTGATGATAGAGTATCGATTTTCCTGAAATCAGCGTCCTCATTAAGTATTGAAGATACCAACGGGAAAGCAACACCGTAATGGCTGGAATGCTTCATTCTATAAGAATCTGCTTTATTCTTCTATTTTGTCTTATCTTGCTTTACCGTTTTATAACTCTTATATCCATGTGAAGTTGCATTGCATGACTACCAATAATCGTCTTATAGACGTGCCAGAGAAACAATGTAAAACTGCAAGTTATGTTGATAAGACAATTGTTAGGCCTAGCAAACAGAACCCACTTGCCTCAATCAGAATTGTATGCTTCCCCCCCAAAAAAAAAGAAAAATTGCATACGTATGATGGAGGTTCAAACTAAAATGATGCTAGTTATAATTGAATTGGGGGTGAAGGACTTCAAAGATGTTAGGAGTTGTGTTATCCTTGATGTTAAACCTTGTTATAGTAGCTAAATAGATCGAAACAAGGTATATCAATATCATAAACTCCTTCTAAGTCTAAATTCAGCAATCGAATATTCTAAGAAAAGAGAGCCATGAAAGCAAGTTTGTCTACTTGTAATCAACCTAACATTTGTGACAGCAATGCACATAATAGCTTTTTCCATCTTCTCAAAAGATATCATTTCCTCCATATCAAGAAGAAGCAGTAAAAATAATCCTGAACCCCGAGAAGAAGCTAGTCTTACTGGAGCCTGGTGCATTTTGAGCAAGCAGTATATTTATTCTTCGTGTCTACACCATACAATAATTACATGGAGAGGAAGTACCTTGAGAAAAGTCTGGGAGAAGAAGCTCCAATGACTAGTTTGGTGATATTGCTCGTATGAACCTCTTGTGCTAGTGCACTTGCCACATCATCCGATTCAAGCACAACTACATCCACCAGCACCTGTACGCAAGTCCGAGTCAAATGTGAGAAGTTCTTTACCTTATGAAACATTGTGAAGAGAATAGGCTAGAGATTTCAGGAAAGGAATGTACAACATGTTGAACCATAAGGCTCACCTTTCTTCTGACACACATTATCTTGTAAGGATGGAGCAATTCATTTGTCTGCCAATTCACTTCCTTCCTATAAGCAGCAGCTACGTCTTCTCTCACTTCTGTTATTGGGATTGTGATTCCCACTGAATTGACGACGACAATCATGATGATGAAGAAGAGGAAGAAGAAGAAGAATATTATGCAACATTTTGTTCACGATGCCTCTTGCATTTTGTTTCATTAACAACATGAAAACATTACATGGATTTTCCAGAATAATACTTGAAAATTTGATTTCTTATGTTTTAAATTTTTGTTTATATATACTGTTCTTATCCATGAATTCAGAAACAAAACTATATTAAGCAAGCAGTTTATGCCCACATAGATATCTTCCCCAATATATCAGATTGGTCTAAAAAAGCAGCAACTTACTTGGAGTAGGGACAGATGAGAGAACTGCACATACATGTATCAACTTGAACACCACCTTTCCCTCAGGAATAAAATTCTCAAGTGCCCACCTGACTACATATTTACTCTCTCTTCCCATTGATAGCTACTGCAACAACTGCAGATAGTGGTGATTGCAAAGGCAATGGATCCTCTGGTTCACTCAGTTTGTTCATCTCCATGGGAAACCTGCCACCTTATTCAGAGTCAAATTAAAGCAAGACAGACCACTTACAAATACTTCAACAGCTTCAAGTTTCAAACTTTAGCTCTCTCTCTCTCTCTCTCTCTCTCTCTCTCTCTCTCTCTCTCTCTCTATATATATATATATAAATGGGCAGAGACTTCACACTTGCATCTCTAAATAGGAGGTGTGTTATATGTCCTAGTTGAGCAACAGCTAGGACATGAAGTTTATACTTTGTCTGCGTTGAAATTTAAGACATCAAAAAGTCATCTGGCTTAAAAAATAATTTTTGCTCCATTTAATATGCTAATGAATGGCAAGTCGCAAAACCAGAGGATTTCAACTGGCTGCTCTGTTTGACTTAAATCACAGAGAGACCTTAAAAAACTTGGATGCAAAATCATCATATCCCAGCTTTCCAGGTTCTGCGTTTTGTGTTTTTAAAAATTTACTGAAATATTTTCATGAGCAGTATCTTTTCCCTTGTAAATTGCTAATTATCTTGATTTATTTCAATGATTTTTCTCAATGGTGATAGAAACTCTTCTTCTTTTTGTTTTATCCATCCCCATTCTAACAGCTTCTTGCTTGCTGTTTCACAAGTGATACAATATCAACGCTCAAATCAACAAGGAATGGCTCCATTAATTCAAGTAACAATTGTTACAAGAAACAATTTCTGATATATTTTAGGTCATTACCTGCAATGTTTGGTTCTCCTTAACAGAATCTCACCATTTGTGAGTCATGCACAGCATCTTCATCCTCATTGTGTTTTTTTATTACTCCAACTAGCAACATGCATACAAGGAGAAATTTCGTAACTGGGATTGTTTTTGCTGAGCCTTTCAAGTGTCGTGCACTTCTTAAAATTTAATGTATTAAGCTATTAAGGCTCTGATAGAAGTTGACAATGCAATGAACTTGACATATTAGACCGCCTCTCTTGTTAGATAGAGTCAAGCAAAGATCAAATTATATTTCAAACTAGTTGATAGTTTGATATGTAGAAGTGTCAACTCGAGTGTGATGATATAGGAAAAGATGGTAGGTTGCAGTAGGGGCAAATACAGAAACGCATTCCAATGAATTGTGAGTTCAACTTAGCTCTTAAGTCAGAGAGGTTAAGAATAGTTTTCCCAGTCCTAATAACGAATCTTCAAGAAGCAAGAACGAAAGAACCTTAGTGGAAGGCATGTCGCCTGGGTTAGTCAGAACTAAAACAGAGAAGGAAGATAATTCTTCGTTTCTACTCTTAGCTGCATGTTGACTTTTGAAATAAGTCAACTGTATGAGAGATGGAGATAAATACTCCCCCCCAAAGTGTCAAGGAATCATATACAAGTCCCATAACATGGTGGCTTCCATATCTTGAGGATATATCAATACTTAAAAAGGGGAAAGAACAGAACAAATATTGAGAATATTCTCGATACTTTAAGACTCTCTTCCTTCCGTGCAAGAGACAAATTTCCATAGCGGGAGCGAAAAAAAGTAGCAATTTTCACTGACATCAGGGCTAGCAGTCTGCAAACAAAAAGTGAATTTGCAATTGTAACATATGGTGCATGAGGACAATGGTTTATCAGTCACTTTTCTTGTAGGGTTTGAAGAAAAAGGTTCGAACATGGCGTAAGGAGGATAATGACGTCTGTCAATAGTAATAGAATGCAGGCTTCGCGCCTCTTGAATGGTGTCCAGACCCTCGGGCATGAGATTTGCAACCGAAAATTGCACTTTCTGATTCTCTTTAAAGATTAAGCGGTTGGTACAGGTCACAAATTCAAGGTATCACTAGAGGATTGCGATAGTTGAGTTTGTACGTCCATCAACAGTTGCAACACTCTTAGAAGCTGTGATGTTTTTTATTCAAGGAACAAGGAAATCTTCATAAAAAGTTATTTTTTCCCAATGCAAAGGGAAATTTCCCTTCCTGAAAGGTCACTATTAAAAGCTTATACATCTCTCCCGAAATATCGCCCTGTTATGCACACATGCAATGACTAAGTCTCTGCTCGTCAGTTGGGGAAGCACCGTAAATTCCTGTTAACCTAATACACCAAGTAGATGGATCTTATTCACCAAAAGAGATCCCTTTGACAGTGCTAATAGAAAAGGACAAGGTGATATCAACTGTTGGAGGCATTCTCGAGATGCAACTTCGTGATTTCTGCAGAATGGATAATCTAGTTCAGATATATCCTTCCTCCTGCCACAAAAGTTGGTGGAGGATAAATCAACTCTTATGAAATGAAAAATGTTTCTTGAGAGGATGACAACATGTGTTTGACTTCTAAACCGGGGGTCCAGAGGCAAACAAGTTGATAAGGCCTCGAAATACTTGCGCTGACAGTTGGTGTGCTTCAAAGAGTTCACCGTCCAAGTTCCAGATGCTGCTGTTGCCAGAAGATCTAAATGTAAAGGCTGTGGTCTGTTTCATCAAGAAGTAAATGTGTCAAAAAGTTAAAAACACTTTAAACCAGTGGAAAAGAGCATGCAACATATGATTAAAGTAACTTCCTTATGATGTTCCACAAACTCGAAGTTCAAGGGATCCCCATCTCTCTTTGCCAGCTGCAGAAGATGCCTGTTGGTCACAACAAGTCACAACTATGACGCTATTAGCAGATCATGAGAGGATAAGAACCTTAAGCAAGGGGAGTTTTTTGAAATGGTCAATTCCGAAGAACTCATAAAGCCTTTTCATTTCACAAAAGAAAAACTGGATTCAGAGCTTGACGAAGCATTACCCCAAATAAAAGGCCCTAGGGCAGTCCTTGATCAGAATGAGGTGCATAAAACCATCTGCAAGATGTGCATCAGCCACTAAACCATCTGGTGCTCTCCCATTGCGGCATGCGATAATGGCAGCCCCTATGCTAAGATAGCGCCCTTTGAAGTTCAACCAACCCATTTCGCCCTGATGTGAATCTGGTTTTGATTGAGAACTCACAGCAGGATTTGCAGTACAGATCTCACAATTGACACGACAAACTACTTTCTGACGTTTATTCGAACCACGTAACGCTTGAAAGTGGCGACGCCAATGACCTCCCTCCACTGGATGTGTTTCTTCAGAGTTGACTTGAAGGACTGCCACTTCTGCTTCATATGATCTGCATGTGAGTAAACAACATCATCAATACCCAAAAGAAACAAATTCAAAATAAATTATAGTAGGTTTCTTCAAAAGAAGCTAAAATATTAAACAATTCGACTTCAAAAAGAAGAGGCTCTGTGCTGAATTAAGTCACTAAGTCTGAATATCATCTTCGACCCAAAAAAAAATAAAAAATAAAATCTGCGTATCATCAAAAGGAAATAAAGCCTACTAAGAGGAATACCTATGCCTCAGAAACACTTTTGTTCCAGCATAATCATATCTCTTGGGTCCCATCCATCGGTATTTCTCACTTTCAGTAATAACATCTCCATAAAACCCATACCTGCTTCTCAAGGATACTAGTTTAGAAGGATGTTTCCACCCAAAATATTAAAAAAAGAAAATAGGAAAGATCTGTTTCATGTTATGGAAACAAGGCAGTAAAAGAAAAAAGAAGAAGCACAAAATACATAAACTGTCTTGCAGTATGTGGCATCAGTAATAATGAGAAACTACCCAGCAAAAGAAGCTGCATATCGTACACAAGGTTCAACCTTTGATTCAGCTGCTGTCCTCCATCTTACAATTTGAGCTATATCGAGGGGCACATTTTTCCCCATTACAATTTGCAATGCAGAAGTAATAGGATCACGAGCCCCAGTTGTACTGCATAAAGCACAAGCACCAGATGTGATGCAATGATAACAATCAGCTAATAATTGGCTAGACTAAGTTATTTACAGGACACGAATTCAGTCTTGCATTCACAGTATAAACTTGTCAACTAACTTGACAGTAATCTGACAATGAAGAAAAATAAAGATTAATGGTCAATTTCCACGGTTAGGAATGGCGTAGTAACTGAACAAATGACTATTCATGCCACTGCCAGATATGGCCAGAAAAAGCTAATGCCAGACATGTGAGGTTCCACAAGTTTAAAAAATTACATAATTGGCAGAATCTGATTGCCCTTTCAGCAGTCAGAGGTGAAGCTGTATTGTATAATTTCTCGAGTATAGCACTCACAAGAGCAATGGAGAATCTAGGTCAATCAATAAACAAACTATTGGCTCTACTTTATCTAGTGCTCATTTGCTGTTTTCTGATCAACTTTTTTGTAATTCAAAGTATGTCTATTCATGTAAGTTTGTTTCAGCAAGAAGTTTTGTTCATCTTAGTGTTGAAGCCAGAAGAACTTCTGGGACAAAGATTATCAGAGCCCCTCATAAACAAGGAAAAGCCTTCTTGAGTCTACTTATTCATCAGAAATCTATATCACAAACATGTCATTAAAGACACTACTCCTAAAGCATGTAAGGGGCAAGTGTCCCAACGTAATTAACTAGGGAGGGCAAGAATCACCCAAGGAGAAAATTGAAAGTACCAAATCACAATAGCATCAGTAGAACCAGCAGGAATGATTCCAAATCGAAATCCTTTCTTCGGGAGCAGAACTGAGGACCATCATCTGTAGAGTTAAACAGTGACAAACCAACCCTGTATATCAGTTTATAACAGAAGTGAGCTTTTCTATGAATAATTCCAAAGAAACAATGAGATTGAACACATCCCAAAAGTAAATACTGACATAAACTCACCTGTGTAGCAAGTGACAGAATCTCCTTCACTTCCTGCAATGTACAAATAATCCTTTGATATCAGACTCACCTGTTACCACAAGTTTCAGTCTAATTATTAAGAAAAAAGCATAATTAAAATACATGTAAGTTAAACCATTATTTGTGATTGGAGCCACTGATCTTCATTCTGGAAAGAATTCTTAGTACCTCTTTCATTTGTATTTTGCATCGAGAAATCACCACAATCTCCAAGAGACTGCACAAAATCTACTGGAGCAGGTGGATAAGGAGCTTTATGCCGCGAAGAAAGAAAACCATTGAGAATTTCATTGAAGAAACCGTCACCACCCTGATTCATAACACTTCTTTTCAGTGAAAAAGATATGTCAAAACCACTCACTCATGATGCTGCCAAAACATTGATGCACATTAAACCAGTATGGTTGGAAAAAAGGTAGCATCTAAAGAGCAGTAGCAAGAAAAATGCTCATCTAGGCAAGTTGAACAAATTGGCTCATTTCAGGATTGAATCTTCTGTACCATACCAAAGATATTGTTTCACCATTTATGTTTGAAAATCCAGCTCTCACGCATACTTACTCATCTTAAAGTATTCAAGGAGAAAGCACTGGCAGTCACATTCTGAACAGTTGGCACTGAAACAAGAAATTTACTGGTTTATCATGCGATATTTTCTATTAGAATATACTGATAAATCAGTTACGATGGATAATTTATGATTGTAACAAGAGGCATGCGTGGTAAAGGTGCTTATCATGGCAATTGCCTGGTTCTGTGCACATGTAACCTAAGTCCCATTAAAATCTACTGATGTGACTACTCAGGCCTTGACCAGCTACACATTAAAAATTGGAACATATGAACTAGAATGTGAAGGGATTTCATATCTTACAACAGCAATAACGCCATCATATTGTTTAAGCTCCTCGTTTGTGGCGGCCAGCATCACATTGAATGCATGATTTGCCCTCTCAGTCACGATCACCTGGTTAAAAAATTCCAAGATATTGAAGCAATTATTATGTAAGCACATTTACTCACACCTGTCTAAGGGAGAGAATTTTCCTCCCACATGCTCATGTTAGCTTAATAATGCCGGCACATTGTGAAAAGCTTCTAAACGAGATGAGTTGCTAGTTTATTGTGGTCTTGTGATGCAGCATACATCTCAACTTGAAGTTCAAACACCAAATATGATTAAAAAAGTAGTAGTCTAGACAGCAGGACATACAAAGACACTTGCGAGTGCTATTAGAGGGCAAAACAACAACCATGGTACTATTAAAATAGATGAACAAGTAAAAATATTTCAAGTAAAGTCCAGTCCAATTGGCAGGGATAATTATAAATAAAGTACAGCTTCTACATACATTAACAAACAAGAAAATCTCAGAGATAGCATCACAAACTTTAGGAGGAGAAGAATGTGAACCTTTGTATGCACTTTAGCGCGTGAGAATATAGGAGAAACAGTTTCCCAGCTTGTACGGCCATTTCCCTTTCCGCTCTTGGGATGAACAAAAACCTGATAACATGAAAGAGTTCTGGAAACAAGTTATGATCATTGAGGCAGCCACTTAATCTACATATTGCGATCATGGAACGATAGTATTCTAGGGAGACCGTACCAGGAGATTCTTCGGCCTTTGCATTTCTTTGTCCAAGCAGGAATTAATTAGATTTACCCACATCTGACATACTTGCCGATCTTTATGACCAAAAACATATGTGCATAAGGTACACTGACAAGGATGACACTTCGACGTTCGGATGCCATGTACTACAAATCGGTATATCTGTTCCATTGTGGGAATGCCCATCACTTATCATCATATCATAATGCCGATGCATTCACCAAAACAAATGAGAACGAACCTGCAACTCTTCGCTTAGAAGACATCTTGCGGGATTTGAAAGATTTGATTCAGGAATTAAACTATGGTCAATAAACTCCACAGCATAAATATCAGCAAGTCTGATGCCCGTTGCCTCTGAAGGAGAACGTTTAATGCCACAACAATCTGATCGATCCTGTTCCAAGTAAAGAGAAGGTCGCGAACTTAAGACGTTATGTCATCTGAAGTGCTCAAATAGACATTTTTACGATCCTTAAATACTAACTTATTAATCGGAGAGCAAGTATATTCATTGAGAGCATGAATCTCAGCTACAATACCACGCAATTTCAATCGCCTCCCTAACTGTTAATTTTTTAGCCAAGATCAGCCGCCTATGTAGAATTACACGACGAAATCATGCGCGAGTATGAACATTCGTCCGCACATTCTTGAAAAAAGAAAAAAGCGCTCACACTGCGTAAGGGCTCGAACAACTTCCAAGACAGTTCATCGGAATCGAGGGCGAGAGTCACTTCTCCGACGTGGTCCCAGATCAGATTGGAGGACACGACCGAGGCTTCGCCGGCGATGGCATCATCTCCGAGGATCGAATCATCCACGTTCCTTTCCATGAACCGACGCCTATCCAATCCGATCCAGCAAAGGAGATTCGCAGTAAAACAAGAAAAGACAACTGGGGACGGCGTGGGACGAAAAGCGCAGCGACGATCGCTGTCGAAACTCGTTGCAAGAAATGCGTTGAGAAAAGTCGTTGGTTCGGGGGTTTTGGTTGGAAACAGTTCCGATCCTTCGATTCACCGGTCCGTTATTTCGGTTCGGGTCGAGCCCGAAAACGAATGCCAGCGATGTTGCTCCATCGATGGCTGGGCTTTCTAAGAAATGGGGCCGGTCTGTCCATTGACAGCCTGTCAATTAGGCCCGTTTCGACCAGGACACCCGAAATGAATGACAATTAAAAGATCCAGCCGAAGAAATTGACGATCAGAAAATGATAAATATTGATAATATCGTATGAAAATGAATGAAAAGATGAAGAAACCCAGCACCATGTTATAGACACATTGGAAAAAGATTGATAAAATCAAATCGATATTCCTTGGGGTCGCAAAGTCTCTCCCCAAATCCAAGCTTCCCGATGACTCTTGCTCGAGTTTCATGCATTTGGCCATAAATCTTTTAGTTCAACTGAAGTTGGTGATACCGCAGCAAAAAAGCCTTTCACAAGAGGAAAAGGAGAAAAATGAAGTGATCATATTATATAGGGATGAGTTCATTAGAAGTATTAAAATTTATCAATAAAATATAATTTAGTCTTAAAACTTTTTAAAAACTTAATAAATTCCTAAAACTTGTTATGAAAATACAATCAGATCTTAAAACTTTCAAAAAACATAATAAAATCCTAAAACTTTTCAAATTGATCAAATCCGATCATTCCATTGAAAACAATTTGAAAATTTTAAAATTCAATTGTACTCAAAATTTATAAACTTAATTACACTTTTTAACAATTTTAAAACTTAATTACACTTTTGTAACAAATTTTAAGACTTAATTATACTTTTTGAAAATTTTAAAATTCAATTATACTTTCGTGATTTGTACTACACTTACCCCCATCATATACTATACGCAAGCTCTTGCTTGCTCGCATTCAGAGGGCCTAAACTGGCTATATTAGCACTAGTGATTTCTCAAAGTATTTACAAGCTACTCTGCAATTGGCAGAGGCCCATAAAAAAGGGAATTCAGAAAACAAGGCACGGCTCTTTATTGCATAACAGAGGAGACCTCTCCCTGTGGATGCACGACGAGGGCGAAAATCTTCTCAATGCAGATGCGAGTTCTCCAAAGCAGACAAATTATTGCGAAACAAAATATTTATTGAACATGGAGAAGAAACTAGGATGTAGGATTAACGCCTGTATAACTGCTAACATTTACAATATCTATCCAAAAACTAGGCTATAAGGTAGCATCGTGAATAAATCGGTTGAAGCTGATGATGCTGCTGATGATGCACGATCCAAATGGTCAGCATCCCTTTCTGTACAAGGACGGACTCTAATCTCAGTTATCTCCAAACCGTCTCATTGGCATCTGTGAAAATGGCATTGTGATGTTGTATGAGGCATTGAACAACCTCAATGGCACCAAAATCCATTGGAGTCCCATCATCCAAGGGAATCATGGATGACGCAACGGCAGTATCATCCTCTTCTGCAATTAGAATGGGAATGAAAATCACCAATATGTGTTTCTGTAGAGCACAACATATAATCCTTCTAAAAAAATACAAACATTATCGTTTAGGCCTTGACATTGGTTATGGGCCCAAGTGTTGGCATTAATACTTAGATTTATTAATATAGATATCCAATGGCTGTAAACTTCAAAGACAAGGTGCCTGCAAGACTGAAAGGTTTAGGGCATTTGCTTTTGAGGCAACAAATGGTTAATCTCCTAACATATCCCACTGCCGACAATATTTTGGATCACATCCACCATGTATGAACCAACATGCTAAGCACAGAAGAAACCATCTATGCAAAATCATGTTATATAAGATTGCCAACCTGCAAGCATGTCCCATGCACTGTAAGTAGGCGCTGCGTCCGTGCCATTCTGAATTGTGTGTGGATCATTCCAGTACTGCCTACAATACTCAGGTTTCTGCCCATTCTGCCACATAATCAAAGGAGCATATTCCATGGCTAAACTCTGTGCATCCATCTGAAGGAAATAAAGAGCCATGCAACAAGCTGCTCAATTAAATTATGTACCACTACGACCAAAAAAATTAAATTATGTGCCACTCCAGTTAGCATTTTGATCAGAATGTTAGAGAAAATACATGCATGAACTCAACAATATCAAGAAACATCATATATAATATATGTCACATATAATGGACTTTCCCGAAATCATTGGGAACCTCATAACTTGTCGATCTCTTGTTTTCACCAGAAGTGTTCATGCAATGAAATAAAAGGATGATGGCCTGTGAAGCTCTCCCCTACATTGCCTTAACCAGGATTGATTTTCAGTCTCGGTACATGAGGTAGAATAACAAAATTGATGGTCTTGCACAGTCAACTAGCAGGCATATAGTACATGTACTACATGACAATTTCCAGCTCTGGTCCTGCTGGATTATGTGGAAGCAGCAAAGGATAACCATGCAAGCTCTCACAGGAAAAAATATTCTCACAAACTTCCAAGGAACACACCACAACTAAACCTGGTGAAGCAATATACGAGAGTGTTTGAATGGTGGCATCAGGACTGACAAGACAAGACTAACATTTCAAGAATGCTTTGACTATGCTAAAACTGGTTAAATAATCAAGAAAAAGAAATCTTCAGATACATTAGCTGAACAGGGAAACAATATTGATTGTGATCATGCTAAATTACCAATCACGTGATGAAGATATTCTATTGTGATAAAGTTTCATATCTCTCATCATCCATGTAACGGAAAAGGTGAACACTTACTTATGCTATACATCTAATGCTTGCACGTTAATTGATATTTTCTATAATCTGTCGATGCTTTCTAATAAAAGACGTATTTTAAATATTGACCAGAATCAGGCCGGAGAGAGAGAGAGAGAGAGAGAGATGATTCCTGCCTTGTTCAGAAGGGACTTCTGGCTCACACGGTGCAGTAGTGCAGTTATATATTCCAAAGTCATAAAATTCACAGTAGGAAGCTTCTTTAGTATGTTTCTCATTGCATTTATACTAGAACGAGCTCCTTTGATCTCTTCATAAAGTTCAAAAGTGGTTAGCGGCTCTGGAAGGCTTGCAAGGTAACATTTGACTAAGGCTGCTACGTCCACTGGATTTACACCATCAGGCAGAGATGCATTGGAATCTGCAGTAACCAAATATTATCAACGCCTACCAAATCAAATAAATGAAAGTGCCTTTTGAAAGAAGAAAGCATCTGAGATACCTAGATTGAATGATGAGACCAACTGCTGGATAACCTTCTTATCTCCTTCAGACTTGAACAGATATGGAGCATTTAGGCCTAATAAACAAGTTAGTACCCAAAATTACTTCCATTGGACAATTGCTGCATCATGCATGACAAACTTAGCATGATCTAAAATTAAATAACCTGATAATACAAGGTAGTCAGCACATTTGACCAAAATTTGCGGAATGGGCCTGCTGGACTCTTCACGATGCACAGTTACCTCAATTGGAACTCCAAATACTGAAGAAAGTTGAAAAGGCATATATAATTGCAGTCAAGCAGTAAAGTCTCACAAAAGTTGTACCTATTTCACCAACAAACCATGAAAAAGGATTGTCTAGCTGCATCATCAAACAACGTCACGAATCACAGGACTCGTCAATATTGCATCTGCCATGTTTATGCCTGGCAAGTCCAAACACTAAATACCCAGTGGACAAAAACATGGTAATCAGTTTCTTTGTCTACCGGCAAGGGAACATTTTATACCAGAACTAAGCTAACAATATATTAACACTAAGATTCAGATTATTCACTCTCAGGAAACTGAGTATTTCTAATATATGTCGCATCTCACATGTGTTGGGGAATTCCATGACAAATGATGATATAGGACTACATCACCTACATATATATACAGACCTTATTAAATAGATCCTGAAATTGCTTATCAATTCAAAGAGTGTTGTCAAGTAATGACTGGTGAAGTTCCATGTTTAAGCCAAGAAATATTGATAATCTTCACTTTAACCTAAAGGAAGAAAAAAGATGATCGATATCCCATGACTTCACCCATCTGCATATACAATATAGCCACTTACCATCAGTGCTTGCAACTCCCTGCAATCAGTGAAGTGTCACGCGTTAGGAACTTGCCAAAATTTTATAGAGAGAGAGAGAGAGAGAGTTTTCTCAAATCCCTACCTTTTGCCACCTTTCAATATCAGTAATTATAGTTTTGCTTTTCTGTGCTGTCCTTTTTGCCACCTGAACAAATTTTAACATCTAAATAAGTAAACTTCCCCCTCATTAACCGACAGAAATACGTTGAATTTGGCAAGAACTATAATTTGTATCCTACTATTTGTGAGGTCATTAATCACATTGCACCAATAATTTTGCTGCTTCTATTATACAATTAGCAAGAGTCCCTTATTTATATACTATACCTATTAATCACAACTTCATCTATTTATTGTGTTGTGAATTTTGGGATAAGAATAGTAACAAGAAAATCTAAATCACAAACTGAAGCTGAACTGAGGTACCTCCTCAACTTTCGTCTTGCCGACAGCAACCTTATCTTTTGTCTCTGAAATGCCCTTTCTTAGAAATGAGCCTGTTGATGCTGCTGCCTCTACGAGGCGCTCCTGCATAGCGTGTCTGGCAGATGGTTGCTGCAGCAGTGCCCAGCGACTCTTGACACTTGACCCAACTCGTCCTGCCACTTCAGCAACATTGCCTTTAGCATCCTTTGCTACCTCGCCAACAAATGTTCCTGCAGTTTGCCCAGCTTCTTTAAGCTTCACACCTGCGTAAAACCCTTGAGAAGTGACAAGCAGTTCCAGTAAACGATCTCCAGAAGAACATATAATCTCTTACCTGAAGAAGAAAAGAAGCCACTCGCTCTATCTTTCCACTGAGGTGAGAAGGGCAAAGGCATTGATAGCTAAGCTAGCCGGCCAGACCCAGATGAATTAAATATCCCAACCAAGAGTTCTGTTGAACAAAAAGCACGTTGACAATATATCTAAAAATGAAAACAACAAAGAATGTATCTTAAGTGTTCTTCAATAATGTAAAGGAGATTGCAGCTGATCAGAACTGAATAACTACATCAAAGAAATTGGAAACCAAACATCCCCCCCCCACCCCAAACCCCAAACCCAAAAAGGACAACACACAAAAGAAAGTAAGAACGAAAAACGAAAACTAGACATGCTGGTTGTACTTAAAACTCCTTTCATGGCATTGAATTAGTTGGCTAACACCACCTACAAAGCAGGGTTAGTTGTAGCGCATGTGGGATTGGGAAATAAGAAATGCCCAAAGGAACTAGCTAGATGCTTTGATATGTGTAAAACCAGCATGACTGATGGTAAACATGACTAACGCTGAATGTTTCAAACGAAATTATGGCAGAACATTTTGATCACAGCAATGGAGGTTTGCATTCTAATGCATGCAGGGATGTCTGGGATACTCACCAATCTTTATGTTCTCACAATACGGTCGACATAATGAAGCAAGTCTTTCCTCGATTCGGAAAGGTTTGAGCAGCAAATGCAATTTATTTCACAGAAAAGCAAAACCATTCATCATGTTCAAATTTGGTTTCGCAGTACAAAATAGTAAGCAAACAGCACTTTAATCCTGAAGCCATCAAATTGTTTATCTCTCCAGACAGACTTTATACAGCACAAACCTAGTACCCACCAAAGCATCAGGCGTCCCAATCTTAATGCGCACATACCCACAATCTCGACGTCGAAATGAAAGAAAAAAGATTCAACTCATATTCAAAAATCTGGAATTCTCTCCAAGAGTCCGACGTAAAAGAAGAAAAAGATTAGGGTGTCCAGAACAATGAGCTCTGTACAGGTTCCTCACCCTATCACTCCAAACAAGAAGAATCGAGATCGGTTTCGCTTATCCAGAACGCAATCAAACGAATAACCACCCGTCCCGGAGCGAAAACATGACCGAAGAAGCGCGAACCGCGAAAAGCTTCAGACACGCGCACGGAGAATCGAAGATTGAGAACAATTCGATGGATCGAACGTAAAGACGGCGAGTACCTATTATGCTCGACGATGATGGAATTCGGATAGAGCGAGAGGTCGGTCGAGCTGAGCACAGCGGAGCTTTGCCCTGCTGAGTTTGAAGTTCAAAGTCGCCTCTCCTATTTTCGATTTTCTTTTTAATATGAATAAAATTTCCCTTGAGAGGGAAAGCGCAAGTGAGACTGGGAAAGGCGAGAGCGAGAGCGAGAGTCGAGAGATTCTTGCCTTTCTCTTTTTTTCTTTTTCTTTTTTCTTTTTTCTCTTTTCTCTTTGGGGGTTATCGAAGGAGACCCGTGGTCTAAATTAACTAATTAATAAAGTGATTAGAAGCAAAAATTCGCTAATCAACGGTTGTTTGACCCGTCCTTTTCAAAATTGAAAAAAGAGAGAGACATAGATTAGCAGCCGATGAGGTTTCACTCTGCGGGTTTTTGTTCCTTTGGAGCGTTCCCAACAGACAAATGGGCCGATCCGGTTCGATCTTGTCCGTCCCGACTCGTACTGGGATTTTAATTTCGCAACCGGACCGGACAGGCGCAAATAAGCCTACAGCAGCATTGGATCCGGTTTCGAGGATGGAACGCATTCTGGACTCATGACTCCCGAGACGAAGAGATCCGCAAACCGGGTGTAATCATGACGGTCGGATTCCGTGAGAGCGACGTGGCTAATGAGCGTTATTGAGCCGGTCCATAAGAACGAGGTGTCCGATGATTGACTATGAAAAGCTCCCGATTGCTTACGACACTGGCATTTGATCGATGGAAAAAGAATGGCACAAAGAGACCGAAGGCAGAAGAATCGAGATTGAAATGAGGACCCACATCGATCATGTCCCTCTTTGATAAAGTAAAGTAGACTGTCCCATGCACGGACTACACTTCAAGGGCCCCATTCATCGATTTGTGCAAGTTTTTCACCAAAAAGTGTTCAGAAAAAGAAAGAAAATTGGCTTGTAAAAATGAAGCAACTCCTCATCAATACCCTGGAGTTGCATGATAATCACAGTCAAACGGAGAAGGAAGGGTATATTGCTCAACTGGAGTGACATGACAACGATCCAAAGTCCCCTGTTTAAGTCAAACCCTAAACAATGTGACAGCAAGACAACTAGAGTCCTGCTCCAGGAATTCCTTTATTCTCTCTCAAGTTAGCCGCTCTGATGAAATGTACAGTCATCTAGGAGCAATGAGTTACTGCCTGAAGTCCTAAACAAGGACGGCAATAGCCAAAATGGTGGAGGCACGATTTAAATGAAACCAGCGTGATTTACCAGAACCATTCCTGTCTTGCATCAACAGCTTTCACATTGGTATATATAAGGGGCACGGTTTGATATAGAGAAAGAAGCTCATTCAGGCATCTGTTTCTATGGTCAGTATGCCCTTCTAAACTGCTTGTACCTGAGGCTCCTATCTTGTAAGTCTTTCCTGAAAAATATTTTGTCAAGAAATATCAGCAAAAACAGTTTGTCATGAAAGCATTTAGCAAAGAGCATACCTGGAAATGATAGAGTCGGGATTTTTCTCAACTCTTAATTAACTAGCTGAATGGAAGATTTACACATCAAGCTAATAGCACAATTTTTGACAGTATCATTGGTAAGACTCCTAGTTATTGAAACTCACATTTCTGACTATCTCTAATGCAAAGGAGGCTAGCTTATATAAGGCTTCTTTCAAGGAAGGATGATCATCTTTCTACTTCTTTCGAGGATACTCAAGTTTCCATCCTTTTCATCTCTACTATCATTCGGCATCTATGCCTTGTAAGAGGCCAGTTGGGGTGGCTGTTATCTATGTTGGAAAAGCAATATGGTACTAGGCTGGGCAGATAATTAATCTAATTGACAATCTGTACATATCTTCCCTCATTCATCAATGAGTTCCAAGCAATATGGTACTAGCTTGGGCAGATCAATACCTTTCACCCAAATTGGAGGAGAACCAGAAGCATTGGCAACGAGCAGAGACATCGCAACATCTTCACAAATTCTGAGTAGAATGAGAAAAAATGACTTTCAATTCATTCGAGGACACAAAGAATAAAAAATGCAGCACCACACAGTCATTGTTCCACAAAAACTTTGCAAGCTGTACCTCTCCCTAGTAAGATAATCATGAACTGTCGATGGCATTTTATAGGTGTACATATCCAGGTATTTTCTATGAAAGAATGCTGCTTGTGCAAGAATCATGCTGTAGGTGCCCTTCCACCAAACTGACCACCATCCTTCATATTTGTAATAAGGAAGACCGTTTCTCTGCAACAGGTCAAAATAACACTCAGTGACAGCTTCAGGACGAATCCTATTGTTCCAGTTATACTGTGGAAATCAATCAGTCCCAATTCTTTTCCAACCACTGGAGAATACTTTTTTTATTGGACAAGTAGGTTCAACTTTAATCTTCCTGGCATAAGTTCGGTTCCTATTGTTAGTTACATCCTCTATAATCAAGTTTGTTTTTTACTTCCCCCATGATGCTTCTGGTGAGCATCAGTTCCTTTCCAGAACATTTTCCTTTAATACATAGAATTGGTTATAGAGTGTTAATTCCAAAATATCCAAAGAAAGACACCTAAAAGACTTTTTAGAGAAAACCCAATAGGAGTTTCACAAAAGTACTGCGATGTACAAGTACAACAGGCCATCTTCTCCTTCCATAATGTGGGGTCCATCTTGCAGCTTGTAAGTTCATCATGGACTTACAGGATAGATTCTTCCACTTTACCAAATTTTCAGAACAAGTCTCCAAGATCTTATTCATTCATGCAAATGATAGAATTAGCAAAGATACAAATTTTACCTCTGCTTCCAGCGAATGTGCACGAGGAACAAATCCCACCATAGTGGAAGGAGCACTCTGCCACACCGTGAAAGCAAAATCCAGAGTAGGACATGGAATAATTACATCATGGTCAACAGAGAAAACCGCATCAGTTCTGATGTCCCCACTTGGCCTGAACCTACTTATCGTGGTACTCCCACTGATGATATCAAACTTTAAATCATGCTTACGAGACTTTGACGCTGCAACTTTGTCAAGATGGGACTTCAGTTTCTCCTGTGGCGGATCACTTTCGCTCCATATGACGTGTATCGCATTGGTACCAGCGCAGGATGCATAGTGGCCGACAGTTTGCTTAAGATGGTTGTTTTGGTTCCATGTGTTGATTAGCACAGTGTAACCACCCCTGCAAATCAAAAGAGAAAAAGCAGAAAATGCGCTCGCATTTTACAGATCGCATCTCATAATCCAAATACCATGCGAGTAAAAGAAGCACCAGACAGTGCTTGCTAAAACTATGTAGACATCACAGAATCATCATTAATAATAAATCAGTAAAACAAAACTAAAGCACAAGAAATTAAATCTAGAAGACGTCAACTCAGCATTCATCAATTACATGGCATATATAGCAAAAGAATTACCAACATTCTAGAATCACAAAGGAAATGAACCGGTGAATGTGTCTATTGAAAATTAATCAGCTGATTTTTCCCTGAGACCAGAACACTATATGCTTTTTCACAATTTGCAAGCTACAAATGCTAATCATTCCCAAAAACGTTATGAATGCGAAAACAAAAGCCGCGACCCAATCTACAGAAACACTGTTGAAGCAAACAGAGTCAAAACACAATCTCACGGAAGAAAGTCCGGGAAATTTATTCAGAGATACCTTGAAGGAGAAGAGACTGAAGAAGGATGGTGAAAGTTCCATCCCATCAGAGAGTTCAATCTCGAACCGACCAAGAGGACGAGGCCCAGGACAACGACGCAGGAGAGGAGCTTCAGCTTGGGGCCGGCGCCGCCGAGCGGGTGGCGGAGCCGCCACAGGATGAGCGGCCATCGGCTGCTGAACACGCCTCTGCTGGCCGCTTTCTCCTTCGCCGGCGAGCACAGCCCGGCCTCCTCCTCGCGGATTCCGATCAAGGTGGCGGACATGGATGATCGAAGTCAACGCCGCCCACGATTGCGATTGACCTAGCTTGGGCTATGACCATCACTGTCTCCGAAACGCAAGAGAAAGCTAATTAGCCCTGCGATTGCAAAGTCGACCGTTGCGAGATGAGTGACGAGCCGGGGGAGGGACAACCCATTCTCGTTGACTAGGACTCGGTCCGTCGGGTTCGGTTTATTTCGTTGACGTCTCTCATTTCGATTGGAATGCAGGACATTTTGATACATCGCACGACCATGGAATCTAGCCTGTCCTAACATAGAACTGACATAAAAGCCACCTTCATCCCCGTTTGGTTCGGCTTTGGATAAATACCCTTAAAAAATACAAGTATCTTTGGCCTAAATGTCGTTTGACAAATACTAGATTTTGTAAAGCATTTTAACTAAATTTTATTTTTAATAAAAAAATTTGTAATTTCTTTTTTAATCTATTCACCGCCGCCGGCCACCCGACAACACCACTTGAGGTCACCGACCTCAGGCGGTGGTCAGTCGTCGCTTGAGTCGCGAAAACCCAGGCGATAGCGACGGTCGCACCCAGGCAAACACCGTTGGGGTCGCGCAACCCAAACACCACCTCCATCACACGACCCAAGCAACATTGCCGGGGTCGCCACCTGGGGTCACGCAAGCAACAGCAACGGCACCTAGGCCGCATGACCTTGGGCGGTGGTCGCCGACGTCGGGGACGCCATGGCCGGCAATCTTCAGCCTCGGAGAAGATGAACAGTAATTCATTAACAATGCCACTTGCATTTGAAAGATACAACTTCCCAAAGTTCCTTAAGACTAAAGACATTTTAGGGGTCGCCACCATTGCAAGCAAAAACGGCACCTAGGCTGCATGATTTAGTCGGGGACGCCAAATCTTCCTCGGAGAAGATGAAGTAAGCCCATTAACAAAAAATGAAAGATACAACTTCCCAAAGTTCCTTAAGACTAAAGACCTTTAAGAGCCCATTAAAAATGCAATTGTATTTAGCCGAAATCCTTCAAATGGTTCGCATTTGGCCAAAGGGCAGCCCCTTGGCAAAGCTGAACCAAACAAGCCCTTCATTCAAAAACCGTAATGGATTAGTTTTGCCTACATGAGACTTATCATATAGAACTCGAACCTTGGAACTGGCATGGGTAGATCGAATTACATGGTGAGATCAAAAATGTAGGCTGGCAGAGCATCATTGCAGTTCCCCCGTTAGAAAGCACAAAAAGTAGGAAACAGCTCTTATATTGAACTGATCAAGAATATATACTCAAGCGTACATCTCACATTGGCAACAAAAAACAAAAAAAAAAATTAGAAAGGTGGAGACATCACCAAAACGCCCCCACAAAAAATTAGACAAAAAAATAGAGCAAAGTTGACTGAGAAAACAAATACCAAATATATTAGGACTATATGGGACCAAGGTACCACATACTTCATCCTACGGTGGGTCATTCATTACAAACGCTTGAGGCTACGTTCCTAAAATTATAAAATCAGCCAAAATTTCTGCATCCACATAAATTGATGCCCTTTTTTTTTTCTGGAAGCTCCGACACCGAGGAACTGGCTGCAGATTACTTTATCACCTTCTATTGTTGCCGCGACCTCTCCCGCCACCGAAGCCACTGGAAAACCGGCCATTCCTTTGGCCAGAATAACTACCACCTCTACCCCCAGAATAACCACCGCCCCTACCACCAAAGCCACGACCACCCCCACCGCCAAATCTTCCCCCTCTTGACTGCTCTCTTTCCTGAAGACGCGGCAATGTTTTTACCACCTCTAAGCTTACATTTGCTGCATTCTCCTGACCTGCAGTCCAGGGGAGGGAAAGAAATACCAAAATCAATCATTGTCCATATAACGAGAATCTTACTGGAACACTACACTAGACTGATTAACGACCAACATACTCCACTAATATAAGAGAAAAATCTCTGACCAAAGAAATATATATATATATATAAGAGAAAAATCTATGGAAAGTATGCGTAAGGTGCAGCATCACTTATGACTTAGGAGCCTGATGAGTTTTGTAGTTTAAGTACCAGCAAGGAAAGTATCCAGATCTTCAGCTGCCACATCAAATACAACGCCATTTCCATCAGCTGTGAGAGAAAGACCCTTCACAGACTCTACTTTGTCTTCAGGCAAGAATCTCCTCAGGACACCAAAAGCAAACCTAAAAATTAAAGTGATATATAAGCGCAGAGTCAGATCAGGTGAGAATAGAATAAAGTACCAAAGCTAGAAGGGGGGCCAGCCCCCACATCCACACAATATCTACAAAGCAGTATTGCAAAGCAAAACAACTTTTTGCCAACAGAAATCTTGCATACTTACGAAGGTGTATAAATGGGCTTTCCAGTCTCGAGAAGTAAGGTTACATGGTTCTCAAGTGACGAAAGTAGTGATCTGCTCTTTATTTCACTATAACCCTGAAAAAGGAAGAGTACAGATTATATTTGTTAAGTAGCCAAAGAAAGGAGGAGGAGATGCGTGACAAGGCAGTGCAATAAAAAAAATTAATAAGCAATCAGCTATGTTGAAGTAACAAGATGTGAGTGGAAATTGAACTTACAGAAGCCTTAGCAAGAGCCTTTGCAAGTAATTCTACTGCTGATTTGCCAGATGTGTTCAGTAGTTGCTCAGCAGCAGACTTGAATGCCAGAATAACACTGCATTTTGGAGGATATTAGCATCTCGTTTTAGGCGATAGTTCAGCTTCTCAGCAAAAAGAATGACTGTACCTATCAGAAATTTGTGTTATAGATTCAGCAACTTCGACACCAGCAGCTTGAGCAACATCACTTGGCTGCGGAGCAGCAATGTGTTCAAATTTTACACCAGACTCTTTTTCAATCTTAGATACATTTGCCCTTCTAGGATCGTACAGCATGACAGCCACTCCAGTATTGCCTAGAAAACAACATTGCCCTCAGCATATGGCAAGGTACAGAAATAATGAAGCTATGGAAAATGCAGCTTTCAAGTTGAACAATTACCAGCTCTCCCCGTACGTCCAGATCTGTGAATATAGGCTTCAACATCACGTGGAGGCTCGCACTTACAAAAAAGAAAAAGGCCAAATATCAGCATGACTATCTAAAAAAAAAAAAGCAAATCAAAACATACCATATACAGCATACCTGGATAATTAACTGGACATCATTGATGTCCAATCCTCGTGCCGCCACATTTGTGGCCACTAATGTCATAAACTTGCCAGACCTGAAGCCAGCAAGTGTAACCTGCACGCAAGAATCAAAGTTTAAGCAAGAAAAAGCACATCATGCGTCATTTAAGACGCAAAAAAGGTTTGAGCCACTTTTATTTCAATGGTCATTGGTAGCCAATTTAAGCATGTATATGGATGGACTTTTACATTGGTTTTTGCCTAATATAAATCTTGTGGCTCACACACTTCTTTTAAATCTCAAACTCTCGAAATCATCACAACAATCAAAGTATCAACACATAAATTCAGAAATAATTTTTTCATAGTTTTTCTCAAATTCAATAAATATTTTATATTTTGGCAGGAAGTACTTTTCGTTTTTGCTTAAGTGAAACTAAACATGCCCTAGGGTGTGAGCTAATTTCTAGAAACACTTGCATACACAGAAAACAACTGATGTACAAGGAATGCATCACTTAAACAGATAGCACCTGCAAATTAACAAAAGAATATTTTATATTTTGGCGGGAAGTACTTTTCGCTTTTGCTTAAGTGAAACTAAACATGCCCTAGAGTGTGAGAGCTAATTTCTAGAAACACTTGCATACACAGAAAACAACTGATGTACAAGGAATGCATCACTTAAACAAATAGCACCTGCAAATTAACAAAAGAATATTGTTTCCAGTCTCATGTTGCCAGACCTACCAATGAATCAGATCCAAAAACAAATACTCATAATCCATTCTATTGAAGCCTAGACCTGTGCATTCATCACTCAAAAAATCTGAGGGCAGGTACCCCACTAAAAGCATCAGCCAACTTTATTCTCTAAAAATATTTTATAATGAAAGGGAATTTTTTGCTACAGACCAATCTCTTTGCCTCTGGATGTAGCATTTATCACCTTAATCATTTATACCTTGTGAAACCACCACACATCAATATATCAGCACTCTCCAAGGAAATGAACTTCTAGGCACACTAGGTTGGTTGACTTCATAAAGATAGTAAGGAACTCACACAACATTGTCACCCACTACATGTGGTTGACAACTGGAAAGCAGTAAACTAACTATTCCTAGTCACGTAATTTAGTACAACAAAGCATGCTCTATCTTCTTTGTTCATCTCCTCTGCAGCGTGTTACAACATTAATGCTCTTACATGTATTAATACCTATAAAGATTCTGCACATTCATCATTTACCTCTCGTTGGGATTGCTGTATGTCTCCATGCAAGGGCCGTGCTCCAGGCAACACTCCCGAAAGTTGAGAAGCAGATTCCTTTGTCTCAGTAAAAATTATGGTACGGCCTCCACTAAAGAAAATCCAACCAGAGAAGAAAGCTTAAAGAGTGTTCAGTAAATCTTGTGACTAACAAAAGAGCACAGCATTAAAGAAATGAAAATGGAAACAACTAACCTGCTGTAACAGCGTATTATGTCTGGGATAAGCTGAGCTCTAGCCGAGCTTGTACAGGGAATAACAATATGCCTCACATTGGTGCTGGCCTTCATTTTCTCATTACCAACTAGATCTATGGTTCTCTTGTTTTGTTTAAGGAACCTGGAAGAAATCTGGAAATGCAAAGTTATGGTATCAGGAAAAGTTGGGTGAAGATAAGTTTGCACAACAGCAAATAAGGAAAACCAAACATCGACAACTAAGGTGCAAATTCAGAACAACAAAACAATATCGCCAGATTGAGTTACATACACCCTTCACCCAGACTGGTAAGGTAGCACTAAAGAGAAGCGTCTGAACTTTGCTTGTATCCTTCACCTTGCCTGCAAGAACCAAAAGAATTGAAGGATAAGTATATCCATATCTATCAGCAACATGGTTAAATCAAAAAAATCACATAATTGAGATACCAATTCCCCAAATATCTCAGGAGATTATCGATTTTCAAACTGCAGCTTAGACAACACCTTATGTAAACCTACTCAGACAAGCCTCGAGGAGAGGAATAGCATAATTGGTTTGTGCCCCTCTTAATGTATGCACAGTAAGAGAGATGTTACATGTAGTAGAGAATTTAAAAGGCACAAAAAGAAAATAAAGATCTTGCTCTAAAAATCAGAGTTAAGCATCTCTAGTTTAAAAGTTCCAAGCTGCTACATGATGCTGAAACTGAAAAACTTATTGTTAAATTTCAAAAAACAACATCATTAATAATAATTGTAATTGCAATAGATAGGTAAAGCATATTTCCACCAGATGCTCCATAGTGAAAAAAAATCAATACACACGCACCAAGAATTAGTTCCACATCTTCAACAAAACCCATCCTTAGCATTTCATCAGCCTCATCAAGGACACGGAAGGTTAAAGAGCTGAAGTCAATATTTTCCCTCTCAATGTGGTCCTGCCACAAGATTTAACAAAAAAGATTAATGCTGTGAACATGACTCTTATTCCTAGTCTGTGAAAGAAACCAAATAAGCTTCCAATTCAATGAATTACTTTCACACGGCCAGGTGTTCCAATCACTACATCGATCCCTCTCCTCAATTGGCTCTCCTGAGCTTGATAGGGAGCTCCACCATATAAACAACATGATGTTAAGCCCACTGCTCCACCATAAACTTCAAAATCAGAAAACACCTAAAATAATAGAGTAAAAGATGTCAGACATCTATCTCTGTAAAGAGATGAGATTATTTCCATAACCTTGATTGAAATACCTGCTTCGCCAATTCCCTAGTAGGTAAAAGCACCAAAACACTTGGTGGCCTACCATATCCTGTCTTCCTTGAGGATTTTGCAGGCCCATTCGTCAGAGATTCCAAAATGGGCAAGACAAAAGCTAGAGTTTTGCCCTGGCACAATTGCACAGTAAACAAGGTGATAATCAGGGCATAAAAATCAAAACTCATCAACTACAGAATTAAGCAATCAATTCAAAAACTCATGTTCCTAGCAGCCAATCATCTTTAAAAATCTAGAAAAGCAACAGCGACCAAACAGTCTTTTCAAACTTTTAGTTTTTACATACCAAATAACACCAGTGAACTAATGTATAGATGACTCTGCCACAAGCTAAAAGGTTTATTTAGCTGCAGGTTTTTTGGTCGGATTATTAGCTGTAAGTTCGAATGCCTGAAAAAGATCATCCGGAATTTGCGTTTTACAATGACAGCCACGGGGTGAAATACAGGGAAATAGGACAGGAAACGCACGACAGACATTTCATAAATCAATAGAACTGTGCCATACTCTACACTATAATTGCTTTGTCGTGCCATTAATTAAAATGGCCACACAAACTCATCAGCAGCCTCAGCAGCGATAAAACAATATTCACCATGCTGATAAATGAACCATTCACTACTCGTAGAGCAAATAAAGTCTGCTTATGTTTTTAGATAGTCAGCTTCGTGACCCTTTTCCGCCATCACACTATTATTACTTCAACTTCCAGACCATTCACTTCTCTAACTTGTCAGTTAATTTAGCAGAATTCAAACAAGCATGCGACCATCAACATGTCAATCCTGCCAAATTAGAATAAAAAATTTTATACCTGACCGGTGCGGGCACGGCCGACCAAATCAGCCCCATCGAGGACGATATCAAACGTCATGGCCTGAATGGGAAACAAAGACTCGATCCCATTGTCCTTCAACTTCAACCTCAAGCTGTCCGAGATCCTAAAATTCGACACAGCGTTGGGGTTCTCCTCCTGAACCACCTCATCATCGCCATCGCTCAACCTCGCCTTCTTCTTTTTCTTCCCTTTCAAATTCTCAGGGTCAACCAACTCGGAGCTGGTCTCGCTCTTATCTCCATCGTCGTCCTCGCGCAGCTCCAGCGCCTTCCTCTTCTTCTCCTTCTTCGCAACCTCCTGTTGCTTGGATTCGGAGCTTTTGCCGCTCTTCTTTTCCTTCTTGTGCTTCTTGTCCGACACCGGGGACTCGAAACCGTCGGTCTCGAGCTGAACCTTCGCCTTCATCTTCTTTTCCTTGTTTTTGCCTATGGAGTTCTCGGAGGATGGAACCGAATCGGATACAACGATTGAAGGCATCGATGAAGCTGTCGAATACAGAGGAGCTGACGGGAATGGCGCGAGGAGTTTGGAGGGGAAGCGGTGGTGGTTTTGTCCCCTTTTCTCTTCTCCTGCTTGAAGGATGGTGTGGCGGTGAGCAGCAGAAGCAGGAGAAAGAGAGAAGAGAGACAAGGAAGAGGAGTTGCGCGTTAGGGTTTTATGATTATATTGCTTTGGCGGTTGAGTGAATTCTGGCCGTTGGATGGTGGAGGCAAGTTGAAATCGACGCCCACCGTTGGATTGGAATATTAGGGCCCGGTACCAGCTAACCGCTTCCAAAGAGCTGGAGTATGACGTCGTTTTGCCCTACTCACGCGACCGTCTCCGTCTTGCTGAGGAAAATATCTAAAAAACCTCACCTTTTTTTTTTTTTAATGGGTTACCTCGCCTCGCTTTTAATTACCTTCTAATCGTTGGTCAAAGTTTAGCTGCTGCTCCTTTAGGGTTGTCCTTTTCATTTATGTTTTTCTTGTAAAACTCGTGCGCACCCAATTATACACAAACAATTTTGCAAACAGCACCCAAAACCCTAATTTTGCTTACCAAAAACCCACCTCCACCACGCCATCAATGTCAAATGGTGTCGCCTTCCACCGCCCTCAAACCTTGTCGTCGACATCAATCCCGTCTCATCAAACCTACCTCTCTATTCTCTTGACGACATTGATTAAGTTCTTACCACCATCATAGATGGACATTACTAGATCTAGGCTTTTACATATCATATTGGTGTTGCAAATTCATATCTCAATTGTGATTGATAAAAAGAGATGATAGGGTCTTATGGAGTTTGTTTCAAACATGGGTTATTGTTGAAACAGTAATTTTTTAAACCCTTGATAATTATTGATCTTTCTAGAGTGATCATGTGTCTCAAAAGTATGAATTCCCATCTAGCACAACTCACAGGGATCTAGATATAACATTATCTTTCCTTGCATACTCTATCTTAACATAAACAATTGGGTTTGTGAGATTAGAGTGAAGGAGGTGCAATGATCAACCAAGAAAGCAAAACTAAAATACCGTGAATTGCATGCAACTTATATAAGCAAATTACATATTGCCTCCAAATTTCCAAGGCTATTGCAAACTGCCTCCTACTTTTCCATATTTGCAATGTACTCATCAAATTTTAAAAATTGATTGCATATGTCTCGTAGCTTTGAAGTTGACCAAATGTTGCTAAGAACCCCCATCATGTAACAACATTGGTTATGATAGGCAAATTCATCGTATAAGTACCCACATATAAAAGGAGTAGAAGATACACATTTTTATTTTAAAAATACATTTCATGTAAGAGCAATTCTAACTAAAATTTTGATCACAATCCGATTAAAAGCCAATGTCAAGATACACATCGTTATACAATTTTTAAATAAAATTTTGAACAGTATATATTTTTTCACCGGTATATAGACAATATGTGCCTTTTACAACTAGTAACATGATTAAATTACGTGAGAAATCTTTGTTTTGAGTCAACATTAGAGGGTACATTGCCACAAATTTCAACGTATTAGGGGGCAAGTTGCAATATGTGAAACATTAGGAGATGACTAACCACAATCCTAAAACTCGAGGGGCAAAGTGTAATTCTTTCATCTGAACAAAAGAAAAACGTAAACCTTCCCAACTTATGCCTCGGGGATGGACGAGCTTGTGGGTGTGGGAATCGGGTGAGAACAATCAATACCTCATAACTAAATCGTCTAAAAAGCAGGGGAAAAAAGAAGTAAAGTTCTTACTAGGCTAACTGGATGAACCAGGCCCCAAGATGTAAACTAACTTGCTCGATCCCGCTGGTTCGGAACCTTGGTGCCAGCAGATCTAGCAAGCTGCAGGCCCAAGATAAGTTTCCACTTCATTGATGAACAAAATACCTCTGCGTACGAGTTTTCTTTCTTCTCATACCAAGGCTCAGATAATCTCAACGCAGCAAATGATTTCTTTAGGAGACGTACCTCCGTACTCAAATAATGACGAATTAGATGTAAGATTTTATCAGTAATCTTCAAGCAAAATAACATTTTCCCTCTTGTTCCATGCTAGCAACTTGTATCTGGTGGATTCTGCTGACCACCAAATCCAGCGTTAATCGAGAGCAGCATGAAAGCAGTTACACCAGAGGATAATAACAAAAGCAATACTAGTTCATTTTTATCCCCCACGGTACATCCTCGATAGTGCCTCGGAGGTGTACAGAGAAACTTGCGTCCATGGACTGATGAGCTTCAACTGATTCTCTAAGAAGACAATGGTACTTCAGACAATGGTACTTCTAACAAGGATAACCATTTGAGTTTGGGAACCCAGTTTAGCCAAAGTTCCAGTAAGCAACAAGGAAGAGGTGCTTGCAGCTCACTAAATGGAGTCAAATGATATCAAAGAGTAGATTCAATAATTCTATCAATTTGATTAATGTGCAGCAAGAGTAAAAGCATCATAGATATCAGGAACATAAAACTTAGATACATTAACCACGAGAGTGACCTGTGAAGGAGAGATATAAACAAGATTAAGAAGGGAAAGTACCATTACAAGAGGGCATGAATCATCAATTGAAAGGGTCTCAAAATCAACAGAGGGCCATCGGATGAGTAGAAATGAAAGTACTAGTGGGGTAACCCTCCAGGTTCAAAAGTACAGCATAAATAATAATGCAAACAAACTTGAGAAAGAAGATATCAACTACACGATCAATGAAACCTAAAAGGCCCATTTACACAAATAATTCTTTCAGTTTATTCATTAAGGGAACAGCAACTCAATCTGTTCTGTATTACAACAGACAAGATTCACCTCACACACGCTCAAAGTTCAGACTTTCAGCTTAACATGCCAAATTGGCCGTTCAAATATGATACAATCTACTCTTTTGGCTTCTTCAATAGCAAAGGACCAACATTGTCCCCCGTAGCCTTGTTGTGCTTCACATGGCTGCCATCACAGAGGGGGAAAGTACCAGATCTCCAGCATCTGCAATCAAGTTCAAAAACAGAGGAAACAAGAGATATGTTACGGGATGAGACATCATACCACAGAAGCTGTATATCATAACTTTTTTCTTTCTTTTTTGGGTCGGTAACATAACTAATTTAGACAGGAAGATTCAGCCTAATTATGTATACGAGTTCTTTAGTTCGCATATCCCCAGTAAAAGAACAAAATTCTCAGACATTGCTTTAACCAATTACCAGTGAACTGACAGGGTGCAATAGACTCAGCTAATTCCTAGTCATTAATCCATCATGCACAAGAGTCACAACTGATCCGAGAGCATATGCAGGAAAGTACTGTACTAAACCGATCCTCATTCCAAGCAAAAGAAATTGATATCATAAAGGAGGATGCACCATGCTAAAATTGTCACTTCCATTTGAAGCAGATAACTTCATCGAGGTATGACTTACTATCCAACAGATGAAGTTATTGAATTTCTATAAACAATGCCAATAGAGTTCACTTGGATCAATTGATCTTAAGTCTTCACATTACATGGTTTAATGCAGTTCACTCTGCCCATAGAGACCCAAGAGAAGTCCTTCATACTGTAAATCAAGAAGCTAAATTCCCCCTCATTCCATAAGATGTTGAGATGATTTAACCGGAAGATTGAATTTTCTCCCCTTGTTTCCTCTTACAACTGCAACCAAATTCACTAATGCTGTCCATCCTCACACCCTTTTCCATCCATTTATCCATCCCACATTTCACTCCCACATACCAAATGCAACTCCAGGGTATGCATCATTCCCATTCTAGAAAACCATCCCGCACTTGAGAAATTAAGTAGAACATAGTAACACCATTCACCAGCCATCATTCAATGCAGATAAAGAAAATGCTTCCATTTCATTTTCCCAATTAGTCATGTTTCTCCTCCACAAGTAATATGCAATGACACCATGTGACAGCAGAAATATAATTATTCCAAGCAGTGCACAATCTTACCAGTACAGACCCATTGTCCCACCACTGAACAAAGCAAAATGGCCTCATCCTTTAGCGAAAGACCGATGAGATAGACGTAGCTAATTTCGGTCAAAGTACAAACTTTTGGAGTCTTTCATTAGGTCATGTACAATGTAGATTTAATAACTCCCTCCCATGCTTTCCTACGATGTGATTGACTCGGACAATCAGAATGAACCGAGGCAATTTCCTCTCTCTTGCAAAGGCCAATTCAAATGGGAGGTTTCATTCACAATCAGCCACCGCCGGTGTCGGAAACGGTCCCCTAGAGTAAATGCTAATCACTAATCCCTTTCAGGAACAACTCCAATGCACTTGACGAAAGCGAAACGAACTCGAAATCGGCCAACTTCAAAATCGAAAGCCACGTCGGCGACCTACCTACAATAAGCAGTGAGGGGCTTCGAGAGCTCGGACACGACGACGGAATCCACGACTTTCTCCTCGCTCTTCCTGATCTCGGGGTTTATGGCTTGAGCCTCCGCCCTCACCAACACCACCCGTCTTGTCCTCGCTCTCTCGACCGCACCGGCGAATCCTCCGTCTCTGCTTCGCCTCGGCGCCGCCGCCGATGACGAAAGCCCTGCGCCTGCCAGATTCAAAATCGACGCCATGGATGACGAGCTCGACGGAGAGTGAAGCAGCTCAACTACTTCTCTGGGGTGCGACGGACGGCTGCGAACTGCTTTTCTTTTTTCCTTTTTCCGAAGTTTGAGAAATCACGTGGGGGTAAGAACTTGTGGCGACCACGCTCCCCCGGACGGGGCGATATCGAGCACATGGAAGCGGCCACACGTGTCGACAGTAGGAGCGTAACGAGTTGGGAATGGTTGGCGCAAACATGCGATTCCGGAGTGTCGTGGGCCAGCGGACCAGGCCGTACTCGTGGGCTTTTCGTTGTCGTCAAAGCCCAGTTGGTGATTTCGAACTAAAAGAGAGAGAGACATCGAGGAAGTCCACGGGAACACGATGGCTCCTTCGCTTTAGGGAATTTCCACGTCACCGTGGATCCAAAGATCGTCGAAATCCACGGCCCATATTATCGACGATAACCAGCTCTTCAGAGAAAGATTGCTGAAGAAAAACTATTGCAGCCTTCTGGAACAAACCAACTGCGCATCTGTTAAAAACTTATTCTACAATTTGAGGCGAAAAAGAAGGGAAACTTTTCATGAAAAGTTACCACTTGCGTTCTGCGCGGCAGTAAATTCTTTCTATGAGAAGACTTACTAGTGACAAGAATAGATTAGTGGCCATATTCCCTTTCTCACTTTTTTTCATTTTAAAGTCTAACTCTTAACTGATAAAATGTCAAATATTGCTTTTAAGGAGAAGTTAGGCGTCAGCACATGTCTTACTCGCAATATCTAATTGTTAGAGTCAAAAATACCCTCCTATTTTATCCTGGTTCTAGGGATTTGGGATTTTTCAAGATTTATGGTTTAAGGTTGAAGAAATGACGAGATATCTATTTCTCTGTTCGTCCCTTTTTGTGAAAGATCTGTGATGGCATCCTCTGCATGATGGTTAATTATGGTTAATTGTGGAAAATTTCATGTTGATGAGTTTAGATTGGAACTAATAACAAAGAACAGTAAAATCACACATGTAAATATGTGGGTTCAGCTGATATTATTTAAAAAGAAATTATATTTCCGCTTGTTTTTATTCAATGGGCATATTTTGACTGGACATAACTTTTTTCATGTGATGATTCATTAATTCGATTTTTTTATATAAGGAAAACTCATAATCCAATTGTTCAAAGAATGCGGCTTGATTTTCAAAACAAAGTGTCAGGATCACGGATTTTCAAGAACTGGACTAAACATAGTTTCCTTGTTTGACGATGAGAATGCTTTAAACTTCACATGGTTAAGCATTTGAAATCATATAAAAGTGAAAATTTTTGAAAAATGATATTTTGGAAATCCAATAAGGTTCATCTTCCTAGAGCATCACTTGGTCAAACCTGTGTAAAGAAACACATGAATATAATTTTTCAAAATCTTTTCCTATTTGATGAATTGGAATATCAAGCCATGGGTTTTCCGTAAGTGCAAAAATTTATTCAATAAAATGTTAGACAGAAAAATTATAGGTGGTCAAAATTTAATTAAATTTGTGACAAAATTTTTCTCAATTTGATGAATTGAAAATATTAGGCCACATGCTTCCACAAATGTTGATATCGATTTAACGTAGAAGTTCTTTAACTCTAATAAAACATTTTCTTGGCATTAATGAGATTCAAAATTCGAAAACATGCGGATCTCACCAAACTAAGTTTTCCTTCTTCCCACTTTAAGAAATCTCTCAAATCCATGAATACTCGCTTCTGATGAAAGATGTTGAGTCAAATGAGTTTGACAAATGTCAAATGTCTGGAAACCCTCAATTCTAAGGCCCCTACTATCGACTAGGACGAGGTCCAATCTCTGGACAAAGAAGATCAAAATTCTTCCTTGAAGGGTGACAATGGTGGTTTGATAGATCATGTGCTCTGCGGTCTTGATTCGATACTAATTCGAAGTGGGTTTACCAAGTCAATGCCTCCAGGTTAGTGAATCTACGCATTCCGGCATCCAATTTGGAAAATTTTTGGAACAACACAGGAGCTCTTCTTACATAATGACCCAATTGAGTCTTAGGTCTCTTAGGGTTTAGGGTTCACGATTCTTTAGTAATTTTGATGGCATAAAAGAATATGCTTGGGGTGTGGCTTTCCTCAAGGGTATGTCAAAGTGGATAATTTGCAAGAAAGAAAGAAAGTTTGAAGGTTTGGTGGACGGACTCCCACCGAATACATGGGTATCGGTTGCGTAGACGGAGAATGGGTTGTTGTGGAAGGACTCCCAGCAATAGATTTCATGAACAAAAGTGTAATCGCGGCCAGAACTAGTTCTCATACCTTTCATTTGAAGGTAGGCTCTGGCACAAATCCAGCAAGATGGGTGGTGGTGAAAGGAGTGAAAGGAGGGTTGCAGCTGGCGGACAGTGCTTATGTGAAAATGCATAAATTTTGTTGGAGTCTATGAACTCAAGGAAATTCCACTCAATTAATATAATATCCTTACCCGCTCAATACAAGATAAAGTTGATATAAGAGAATACATTTTTTGGCACCTATGAAAAGTAGGTAGCTTATGGTTCCAATTCATCCAACTTTTTTAAGTCTTAATCAGGTATAAGTTTTCTATATGACATTCTACTAACTCGATAATTGGACTTATGGAAGCTGTGTGGGGAAGAAAGCTTTCAAGATTCTTGACCTGCTAAAAAGCAAAGAGACTTAACTTTTTTTTGTTCAACATCCTATTAAATCGATTTTTATATCTGAGGAATGCCCATGACTCAGATATTTCAATTCATCAAATTGTGAAAATTTTTGAAAAACCATATCAATGTGTTTTTTACACAAATTTGACCTGATGATATTTGAGGAAGATGAGCCTTTATCAAATTTGGAAAAATATTATACGTCTTGTCCTATAAAGAGATAGATTGCATTGACTAGCTTAAGGGGAAGCTTGGTTGCTTGGGATAGGCTGCGAGCATGACGAGCCTTTATTAAATTTAGAAAAATATGATACGTCTTCTCCTATAAATTTAAATTCTGTTGTTTGGATTTTAAAACGAGATATGATTGAATATGATGAAATATAAAATCTAAAGGGATTTGCTATGTTCGGATTGTAGTAATAAATTTCCTTACACCTTAGTTTGAGAATTGAAAATATCATTTTCAAGTTTAAATTTGTTCATTTAAAAGCTAAATTGCTCTACTTCATTTTTATTTACTTATTTTTTCTTATTTTTCCCTCTTTTTTGTTTCTTTTGTATTCCCTTCCATCATTCCTTAATAATTTTTTCAAATAATAATATATTGATATACCTAGAATATGTAATAAATTTAAATAGCAAATATATATGTGGAATATATATTATAAGATAGAAAGAAATTCAAGTGTATAAATGAAAATGATTAAATAAAACGAAACTTACTGTTATTGTTGTTTTCTTATTTTAAATTTTTATTCTTACATTAGAATTTAATTATTATCTTTGTTTTATTTTTTAAGAGGTATTTTATTTAAGAAACATAGCTTTTATATCACGGATATAAAAAAATTATATCCACCTATATCTTATTAGGTGCTTTGATATTGTATCATCTTTAGGAAGATGTGGAAGGGCTATGATTAGTTATCATTTGTGGGCTGTGATCACTGGAGCTTTCTATTGAGTATTGTATGGTGCACTCATATCAAAATTGTAAATCTACATGCCGTTGTCTCTCTTTGTAATGCAAATATTAAAGTTCAATAAATTCAAGTGTTTAAAGATTGGTCGTTGATGATCAATAACTTCCTTTTGTTTGCGCTAAATTTAGTGGCGTCCTTTTGCTTGTGCTAAGTAACAAATACTTCACATATTTCATCTGTGTAGTCTTTTTTCGATTTGGATTTAATGGAACCTTTGATCTAGCAATGCTTGTGAAACAAAATGGGCAATATTGCCAGACTGGGAAATTCATTTTCAAGTACTAGGTTGCTTTTTGAAGACCTTGGATATTATTCGCAAGAGAATGCAATCTTGAATATGTGTTAACTCCAAAATCAAGTTGAGGAAAAGATATCCTAAAAAAATATAGCACTTGCTTGCACGTAAGCACATCATCCATCTTCACTTGCCAAATTATCAATCTGAATAATAGAACAATTCTATATTTTCATACATACTTCACATACAGGAGAAATACGTCTTCTACAATACCAAAAGTACATGTATACAAGTACATCTGGCCAGCATTGCTCCTTTACACCGAATCACTGAAAAGGAAACGATCATAATCCTCTCACTAGAAGTTGAGCAACTTAGTGGTAAATCTTCAAATCTCTTCCCTTGCTTCAAAAATCTATGGTTACAATTATTAAGCTTGTGGTTATAGATATAGGAACATCTCCCTAGTTTCTCTCTAGAGTTCCTCTTCTTTGTCACGGGTGAGGAACGATTATGTAAGTAAGGGCGGGAAACTGCAGGCTTCTCAAAAAGCCAGAGCATACGCAGGGGAAGTATATAGGTAGGGGATCCCTATCTCCTCTCCCTATTGTTTCACGGATACAAATACAGAAGGAGAGAGTAGTCCGTCCCGAGGGAGAGACAAATGAACATGAGCAAAACAAGATCGAGGGGGGAGGGAGAGCAAAATCGAGCGAGAACAGAAGTGCAGCAGATAAGGCGAAGGCCGGGATGAAAGTTGCTCTGGCGGGACGCAAAGAAGTAAAAGAAGTGGAGGGACAGAAGGAGGATCAGGCGGAAGGCGCAGGGTGAAATGCTGGGCGGTCTCGATCTCTATGTCCGAGTGCGGCTTTCTGAAAAAAAGGGTAATTTTCTTTTGGCCCGACCTTTTTGCTTTTCAAGATCATCTGCGTCTGTGATCTTTTCACTGGTGCTGTGAATTCACTGTTTTAACTCTCTTTGGTTACTTCTGGTTTGCCTTATTTGATTGAGGTTAGAAACTTTGCTCGTATCTCGTGTTTTACATGTTATTATGTATAATTAGAGTTCAATTGGAGGTGAATTGCATACAGAATGATGCTGATACGTGTACACGGTATATTATCACAGAATCTGCTAAAAGGAGCTGAAGAACTCGTGGCCCCTACTTATTCCCCTACCCTTTAAACACGGGAGGGAGCTCCGCTTTACTCTGCATTCAGCTGCAACAAGGAAAATATGGCCAGCTTTACTTTGAACGGCCTGAGGTCGCTATGGAGTTGCTAGCGTCGATCCGGAAGCTCGAAGATTTACCATCCCAGTCAACGATGCTTCCAACTGCATAAGTAGCGAGCTGAGGAAGTGATTTTGCAGCTTTAACGAGTCCTCACCGTTCGTGTGAGTAGCGGTTGTAGCGGAGGACAGAGTGACTTCAGCGGACGACTCTTCGGCAAGTGTATGGCTGAGTTAAAGTGTAAATTGCGTGGAGCAATCCAAAGGAGCAGTGAATTTCGTCTAACGCTGCGACATGGTGGAACAGATGAAAAGGTGGGTCAAGGAGGAGATAGGAAGGACGACAAGCGACAACTTCTCGGATGAGAACAGATTTGGAAGAGGCGGGTTCAGGGTGGTATACAAAGTAAATAAAAATGGTTTCTCCTTATACCATCTGGGGAGAGATCGGGAGCCTGAAATCAGCTCCATTCACCGCGGAGAGATCGGGAGCGAGAGGGCCTCCGTCTCTCGGCAGGACCTCCTCTTCCTTCAGAGTCTGAGGCCAGTGGTGACAAGAAGATCAAGACCGACAAGCCTTTATGGTACTCAACTTTGTTCCCCATCTTTTCATGTACGAGCATGGATAGATGTATGTCACGGAAAAGTATCTTGGGTAGTTGATAGACCTTCTCCGTTTTCTCGACATGTAAGCATTTATTGGAGGTGTGATTGGCTGGCCCAGGTCGACTTGTTGAACGTGACGAGCTGACGAAAACGGTAGCCACGGCGATCACTGGCCCCAAGAACCCGGAGAGGCTGACTATGGGGAGGTGCAAGCTGATCACGGACATGAGGGGCGGGTGCATCGTGGTCAGGTGCAGGGGCAGCTGACCTGGCTCTACTTGTAGCGGTGTTCGCGGGTGGCGATCTGGGAGTTTGGGTTTATCGCGATAAGTGTGCGGACATGCAGAGTTTGGATCTTACTTGCCGGTAACTGCTTCTTCTCCGCAGCAGCTGACAGTGTTGAGGATATTCTTCTGTTATTACATTGATGTCCTGTCCGAGTTTCACAAATTCCCCCCAAGTCCTGTCCTGAGCCCCTCAATAGCCTCTTCACTCACTCAGGAAACAGAGTGACCCGGTCAAGAACCCCAGTTGGTATAAGAAGAAGCCCATTTTTTATTTTCCTTGTGAACCTCCCTGAACCCGCCCCTTTCAAATTTGTTCTCATCTGAGAAGTTATTTGTGGCTTGTTGGGTAGTTTTCAGATCGAAGAATGCAAAATCTATGTCCTTCCTATGATCCTCCTTGAACTGGGGTGACTCAATCCACCTCTCCATCCGTTCCTCCTTGTCACGTAGACGAAATTCAGGATTTATCCTGTTCCTCGGCTCCTTTGGATTGCTCCACACAAGTTTTACTTCACTCAACCATACACTCCCCAAAGAGTCTCCTCCGCTGAAGTCATGCCGTCCCCAACTACACCTGCTACTCACACGAAATGGCGAGGGCTCGTTAAGCTGCAGAATCACTTCTATCAGCTCCCTACTTGTGCAATTGGAAGTATTGTTGACTTGGACGTCAAATGTTCGAGCTTCTGGATTGATGCTAGTGACTCGACAGTGACCTTGGGGCCGTTCGAATATAGCTGGCCATTTTCGTCGTTGCAGCTGAATGCAAAGTAAATTGGAGCTCCCTCCCGTGCTAAAAGAGTAGGGGAATAAATTAGTGCCACGAGTTCTACAGCCCTACTTTGTATATTCTTCGATAGTAAGCAGTGTACAAATATCAGCATCAATCTATCTGCTATTCACTTGCAGTTGAACTCTAATCATGCAAATAATTTGTAACTAAAATTGAAATAGCGTCATCTGTTTGCCATATGTGGATGGACAAGAACGCATGGTTGGGAGACGCTTGCAATCGAGATAACATGTAATCCACGAGACATGAGCAAACGTTTCTAACTGAATCAAAATGGGCAAGCCAAAAGTCAGCCAAGAGAATTTATATGAAGTCATGGCACAAATGACATGCCTCTCCCCTTTTTATTTCTTTTTAAGAAAAAGTAAACGGTCCTTCCAAACTTCAATTAATTTCATATACTATATTATTAGGATAGGTGTTGACACCTAAATTTTGGCGATTTGTTTAAGTGTTTATTAATTGCAACGGCTACCTGCAGGTCAAAAAAAGCAGAAAGTCAGGAGAGCAGAAGCGCCAGCAAGGCGAAGGCAGAGGGAGCAAAGCAGAAAGAAAGAAAAAGGAAAGAGGGAGTAGCAGGGGAGCAAAAAGAGGGCGGCAACAGCGGATGCGGGAAAAGGCAAAAAAAAAAAAAAAAAAGAGAACAAGAGAGGAGGTTTTTGGGTCTCGGGAGCTCAGCTGGGAGAGCGAGAAAAAGGAGACCGGAGTAGAGCTGTCAATATGGATCATAAACCCATATTATAACCCACTTTTAATTAAACGGGTCAAGTGAAGGTTAAATATGGGTTAAGTGAAAATTAAATATGTGTTAAATATGGGCCAAGTGAAAGTTAAATATTGGTCAAATATGGGTTGAGTGAGTTATTAGGTAGACTTATCATCTCTCTCATTCCATCCCCTCATCTATGCGTTCTCGACCTCCGTTGCCAATCCGATGAAGTTCATTCAACAATAATTAAAAATCAATTTTTTTAAAATTATTTTCCTCAAACTATTTCAATTCAGAGATATCCACATTTTTTTATTTACTAATTTTTTATTATTTAATTTACTTTATAAATTTGATATGAAATTTTTATTCAAATAATTTATATATGAAAAGTTTAAAGTGGACTAAATAAGTTTGAGTATATTTTCTTAAATTAAATTAAATATTAATATGCGTTGGTAATATGGTCGGGTCGGGTATGGGTTATCAAAATTTACATTACATGAAAATTGGTCAAAACGGGTTAAATGGGTCAATATGGGCCGGACCATTTTTGACCCGACCCAAATCAGATCCGACCCACCCATTTGACACCCCTAGCTCGAAGAAAGCAGGGGGGACAGAATAGAAAAAACTGGAACGGAAAGGGGACCCGAGAGAAAGAAAACCAGAGAGGCCAAGGGACAAGAGAGATCCGTGAGAAAGAGAGGAAAAATTGGGGGAGAGAGGCTGGTTTTTGGGACTCTGTCGAGGGAGGGAGCTCGAGAGAGAAGGCGAACCCAGTGACCGGAGCAACACGAGCGACCGAGAGCTGCTCAAACACGCACGAGCCTGCCCGACAACCTTCCCGGCGACGTCCTTGAGTTGACCGGGTAGGTCTAGCTCCGTCCTTGCTCCGTTTTAGGCGCACCGGGCCGGAGCTCGCGGCCATCCGGCTCGCGCAAGCTTTGGCCCTCGTCAACCTTGCATTTTGCTTCCATTTCCTTGTATTCCATGTCCGAAGACCCCTATAGCATGTTCGTGGCTCGATTAAGCCGGAAACCTTTGATTTTCGTAGCGCCTGTTAAGTGTTCGATGAAACGCCCCACTGAAAAAACAAACTCCACTCTCAACCGGAGCTTGGCTCTTGCCCTTTTTTTCACGTTGCTAGGAGTTATGCTGTTACCATGTACTGCTTTCGACGTTTTTCGGGCTGTTCAATGGGTTACCCTGTTATATATATGGTTAATGGATCAACAAATGCAAACAAATCAAGATACGTCTTTTCTGTTCACGTATCTATATTTATTGAATTCATGAATCTCTTGGATTCACGTATCTTCGGAATTCATGAATCTCTTAGATACACGTATCTCCTGAATTCATGAATCTCTCGGATTCACATATCTCCTGAATTCATGAATTTCTCCTTGGATACATGTATTCATTTAATTCATGTATAACTTCTGTATATGAAATTGAAAGCTCTATAAATAGATAAGAGCATAGAGCTTCAAAAGAGTTTTTTTGTTTAGGTTCTTCAAGAAAAGAAAAAAATTCTACTCTACTCTTCCGATTCTTCTGAGTGTGTTGGTTCAATTGAACAGTTCGACTGAGTCCTGTTTACATAGTGCTAATCCAAACAGGTTCGAAGTGTTGTATCTTAGGAGGCATAATTCGTGAATCTGCGGAGCACCATTGGCAGGAACTAATTGCCTTAAGGAGATTCGGACATCCGTACCTCACCTCAATCTTGTGTGATTTTTAAGTGATATCCTATTTTTATCTTCTCAAAGAATTGTAAGTTTATTCAGTTGTCATCGTCCTTTTGCATTGATATTCTGATTACAACAAACAGTTTGCTTTTTCTGGATTATTTTCCAACAATCTTAAGGCAATTAACTCACTCACTGTTTGTTGTTTTAGTCAGATTATTGAGATGGCTGAAAACAACCAAGTGCCTTTCAATGTCCAGAATGTTTCTAGAGATGTTCCTATGGTAGATTCGACCGCCGGTATGGGAAATGTTCAGCCCTCGAGGCTTGAATTTGTAGTAGATAATGCTACGGGCCCTTTGGCCAACACCAATTTTGGTGGTGCGGATACAAGTTTTACGACTAATATACCTAGGACTATTTTTCAGAACAGTACAAGCCAAATGGCTTTTGGCTCCGTTTCTGGAGGGATGGTTCAACGAACCTTGCCTACCCATACCTCCAGTTACAACTAATGAGAAACCGGAGAAATTCACCGGAGTGGGCTTCAAATAGTGGCAGCAAAAGATGTTCTTCTATCTGACCATGCTAAATCTGACGAAGTATTTATTGAAGGTGTGCCCAATAATTAGTCCAGATGAGCACGATGTCATGACGCTTGATGCATTGGAGGCTTGGAAGCATGGAGATTTCTTATGCCGAAATTATATTCTTAACTGTTTAGTAAATTCACCATATAATGTTTATTGTAATATTGAATCTGCTAAACAGTTATGGGAGTTCTTAGAGAAGAAATACAAAACTGAGGACGCTGGCACCAAGAAATTTGTGGTTGCCAAATTCTTGGACTACAAGATGATGGATTCTAAATTTGTCATGAGTCAGGTTCAAGAATTGCAATTAATTCTGAGTGACATCTCTGCTGAGGGAATGATACTTAGTGAATCATTCCAAGTGGCGGCCATGATTGAGAAACTACCTCCAGGCTGGTTAGACCTCAAAAATTATTTGAAGCACAAACGGAAGGAGATGAGCCTTGAAGATCTCATTCTACGCCTCATTATCGAGGAGGACAATAGAAGGAGTGCGAACCCTTCTTCTGAGCTAAAGGCCAACGTGGTGGAATCTTCCAAATCCAAGCAAGATAGGAAAGGAAAAAGGAAAAGTCAAACAAAGGGTACAGTTCCAGAAATTCCAAGGGACATGTTTTATATGCAACAAGCTTGGCCATCAAGCTAAGGATTGCAAGAAGCACTCGAAAAAAGGCAAGAATGATGGTGCAGCCCAGCAACTGAATTTGATAGAACATGACAATATTAAGAGATTGTCTGCTGTGGTAATGTCCGAAGCATCTCTAGTGTTGAACACTAACGGCTGGTGGCTAGACACAGGTGCCACAAATCACATCTGTGTAGATAAATGCATGTTCTCATCTTATGAGAAGGCTAAAGGAGATGAAAAGCTTTATATGGCTAATTCTGCATCAGCAAAGATTGCCGGAAGAGGAAAGGTGATCCTGAAATTTACATCTGGCAAGGAGGTCGCCCGTTGAATGTGCTTTGCATGTACCGAGATTCGGAAAAATCTAATTTCTGGCCCCATACTTGTCAAGAAAGGTTTCAAAGTGGTATTTGAATCTGGCATGTTTGTACTTTCGAAAGGAAGGATGTATGTGGGGAAATAGTACTTGTGTAATGACCTGTTTAAAGCTAATGTGGCTGTCATTGATGTAAACTCGAATTATGTGTACCCAAAGACTATTAATAAAGAAAAGTCTTCAGTTTACACTGTTGTGTCTCCTTATCTATGGCATAGTAGATTAGGACATGTAAATTATGATACAATGAAGAGAATAGCAAACTTGAGGTTAATTCCAAGATTTGAGTTGGATGCCCATTACAAGTGTGAGACTTGTGTTGAGGCCAAATTTGCCAAGAAACCTTTCAAATTTGTTGAAAAAACAAGTGAACCTCTACAATTAATCCATAGTGATCTATGTGATTTAAAATTTGTAGAAAGTAGAGGTGGAAAGAAGTACTTCATCACATTTGTGGATGACTGTACTAGATTTTGCTATGTTTATTTACTAACTAGCAAAGATGAGACTATGAGCATGTTTGTCAAGTACAAAAATGAAGTTGAAAACCAACTTGACAAACGAATCAAAGTGCTTAGATCTGATAGAGGAGGAGAATATGGTTCAATCAATTTTAAAGAGTTTTGTGCTCGTTTTGGAACAATTCACCAAATGACTGCACCTTATACTCCACAACAAAATGGAGTTGCTGAACGATTGAACAGAACACTAAAGGAGATGGTTAACGCCATGCTTTTGAGTTCAGGTTTACCTCAGAACTTGTGGGGGGAGGCAATTTTAACTGCAAATTATATTCTTAATAAAATACCCCACAAAAAGATAGGTAAAACTTCATACGAGTTATGGAATGGAAAGTTGCCATCCTACAATTTTCTAAAAGTGTGGGGGTGCTTGGCCAATGTGGCAATTCCTTCTTTTAAACAAAACCTATGCATTGTGATAATCAAGCGGCAATTGCAAGGGCACATAATGTGATTTATAACGGTAAGTTTAGACACATTCGTCGTAGACACAATACCGTAAGGCAGTTGCTCTCAAATGGAGTTATTTCTTTAGACTTTGTAAAGTCAAAGGAAAATATTGCGGATTCGCTGACAAAAGGTTTGTCGAGAGAGCAGATAAACTGCGCATCAAGGGGAATGAGTTTAAGAGCCTTAACCTAATAAAGAGATTCCGGGGTGGAAACCTAACCTATGTGATTAGAGATCCCATGGACTGGGTTTAATAGGACAACGCAAATTCTGGAAACTCTAGTGTGAGCACTGTCTCCCATTCCTATGATGCAACAGTGCTTTTCTACAGCGTTATTAAGGGTACGCTATGCGTTTAATGATTCTTATAACTTGGAATGTAACATTCAAATAAGATATGGTAGGATATCTTTAATAGGAATGCACCCATATGCGTGGAGCTAGCCGACTCTATGAAAATCTTTTAAGGCTAGATTTTATAAAGCACGCATGAATCCCGAGAGGTTCAGGGCCGAAAGAACGAGCACAACCGAGAACCAATCTTGAATTGGAAATACTCCATGTGAGGTTTATTGTCTAGGCTTACACAAACAACTGGCGATTCAAGGCTTAGTCCATCGACTAGTTAAGTAAGTCCGATAGGTTTTCACTAAAGAAAGTTCAAAACGAAAGCTACCTATCTTGATGCGGTGTATTTCAACAGGTATGCTCAGATTCCTTCGAGTCAAAAATGTTTTGTTAATCAATTAATGTGGGGGATTGTTATATATATGGTTAATGGATCAACGAATGCAAACAAATCAAGATACGTCTTTTCTGTTCACGTATCTATATTTATCGAATTCATGAATCTCTTGGATTCACGTATCTCCGGAATTCATGAATTTCTTAGATACACGTATTTCCTGAATTCATGAATCTCTCGGATTCACGTATCTTCTGAATTCATGAATTTCTTTTTGGATACATGTATTCATTTAATTCATGTATCGCTTCTGTATATGAACTTGAAAGCTCTATAAATAGATAAGAGCATAGAGCTTCAAAAGGGTTTTTTTTTTTAGGTTCTTCAAAAAAAGAAAAAAATTCTACTCTATTTTTCCGATTCTTCTGAGTATGCTGGTTCAATTGAACGGTTCGACTGAGTCCTGTTTACATAGTGCTAATCCAAACAGGTTCGAGGTGTTGTATCTTGGGAGACATAATTCGTGAATCTGCGGAGCACCATTGGCAGGAATTAATTGCCTTAAGGAGATTTAGACATCCGTACCTCACCTCAATCTTGTGTAATTTTTAAGTGACATCCTATTTTTATCTTCTCAAAGAATTGTAAGTTTATTCAGTTGTTATCGTCCTTTTACATTGATATTCGATTACAACAAATAGTTTGCTTTTTCTGGATTATTTTCCAACATACCCTGTGCTGGGTGCGTCGGTTTAGGCGTTCGTGGCTCGTCGGAGTCAATCTGGCGACCTCTCGAAATGCCAGCCAGCTAGTGGCCGGCGGAGCTCAGCATCGGTATCCGACCAACGCCGGACGATGACACGGTGTCTTCCCTAGGGCGGTCAAGACTCGCGGCGGTGTCGGCGTCGGTCCGGCGAAAGAGCTGCAGGAGCGTCGGGCGTGCATGGGCGGAAGATGCAGAAACACGTGAAGGAGACCAGAGAAAAAAAAGAAACAAAAAGATTAAAATAAAATTAAATGAGAAGAAGAAGAAGTGGCAGGCATGCATGGGGGAAGAACCTGCAGCAAAAAGAAAGATATAAAAAGATTAAAGAAAAACAAAAAAGAACAAAAGGCCGAAAATAAAAATAGGGGCAAGGAGATGGGCTTCGCCACGGGCCCGCTTCCGTTAGGCTGAATTTGTCGCGGGCCGGGTTTTTAGCTGGGCTCGTAAAATATAATTAGAAATTAGCCATTTTTTAGTAAAAAAAAAAAAAAATTTCGTGAGCTTTTTAGTCAGTCTCTAGTGATTTAGGGCCGGGTCTTTTGACCCGGTCCGAATTATTATTATTACTATTTTTTTAAAATCAAAAAAATTAAAAAATTCAGAAAATAAAAAAATATTTAAAATGTTAAAAAAATCATAAAAGTTTCGAAATTTCAGAAAATCCATGGAAAATAAATATTTTTTTGAAAAATCGAAAATATTAAAATATTAAAAATTCCAAAAAAAAAAAAATTTCAAAAATTTCAAAAATCCCAAATTTGTTTTAGAGTTCCCTAAATAGCTCTAAAATAATTCTTGGATAATTTTCTCTTAAAAAATGTCGAAAAATCATCAGTCTAAAATTGTGCTTAAAATTGAACAAGCCCTTACGGCTTCCATTTAGGGTTTTAATTATCCTCGCATGCAATTGCCATTGATAGCACGCTTATGATGCAATGGTTATGGTTTCCTCTTTAATTTAGTTAGGATTTCCATTTATTTATCTCTTAATGCTAGATGTTTATTTTCCCTTGTAATTTATTTAATGTTTTCTTTAATTGCTGGTTATTATTTTGATGATTACAACCGCATGATCACTTCACATGTTAGTGGTTAAGTCTAAAATTAATCCAGACTGCTTGACAAAAATCTTTTTGAAATGAATAATATTTAGGTACCGAAATGGCACTAATTGGCTAATTAGTGTAATCAAGTCCCAACCCTAGATTCTCTAGTTGCGTAGAAAGTGAGGCACACTCTCATACCTCGCTAGATTTCTAGCTTACCCCAATAAGCTAGTAGCGACTCCTCATTAGAATATTTTCGTGAACACCCAATGTCACAAGGGGTATGGGCTTGAAAGAGCCCACGTCTAATGAGGATCTTGGACCCACTCTTTGGATAATACTTCTAAACCTATTTATATTTTTTTTCCCTACGGGACGGAAAAAATAGGTCGCGATAATCGGATGGTGTGAAAAGTCTAAGAATGGTTTTGAAAAAAAGAAGCTGCATGATTTGTATGAACACACAAACATGTATAAAACCCCTTTCTTTTTAAGAGACAATTATGAATCATGAAAATGGCATATACACGAATCTAACCAGTAACTTAATATCTATCTTTTTACTGCTATAGGACCAACATTCTTCGGTAAGGTAAATATAGTTTGCTAAGCTGTAACAAATTGGTCACTTTATTATGTACTCCTGGGATGTTAAGTAATTTTGTTAGAATGGGCAGCTCAAAAGTAATTTTTCAAAATTATAAATTAATTGCAAAGACTGACGTGATAGAACCTATGGAGAAATTACACATAACTCAATCATGTCCGTCCAAAAGAACAAAGCCAACTCGTTAGATTCTTCCATATGGCTTGGGGGGATGACACATAACTCAATCATGTCCGTCCAAAAGAACAAAGCCAACTCGTTAGATTCTTCCATATGGCTCCATCATTGAGAAGTATTCTATCCCATTTTCTGTTATAAATATCCACACGACCCTGCAATTATTATGGCGTGGAAACTCTGGAAGGGTTTTGCTTCTTTCTTGAGTTGAAACTCGGGAATGGGCTTCTTTCGAGTTTTCTAGTGGAATTGAGGATTTCTGGTGCTGTTCAATGTCTTGAAAACATGACAATTCTTCAGTATAGATCTGGGCAGTTGTTTCTCTGTGTGAATAAGAGTTAATTCAAAGCTGGCATGTTTGTCTAATCAGGCAATGCATAGGTGACTATTGAGATGAAGGCTGAGGAAAAGAGAACTTTCTAAATTTTCTTAAAGAGGCCAGAGGCCATTGAACGTTTAAGCGGATTCAATTTTAATGCCTTTCTTTTGCATCTTTTCTTTATTCCATATCCATAGTTCAGATAGATCAGGAAAAATGATGGACTAATTTGTTTGTTTCAACAGCTAGCTATTCTTCTAATTGTGGGGGCATGACGTTCCTACTTTTGGAAGACATGATTGATTGGCATGTAGTAATTTTAGACAATTTCTCTTAAGACAATTTCTGAAATTGTTCATAGTTAAGTGTTATTAATTGAATTTAGTTATAATGATTTGCTGTTATTTTCGATTACTAACGAAGCATACTGCCAACCATCCTCGGTTTATTGTTCATTTGCTCTCTAGAGGCTGATCCCGCGTCACTGTTCACCCGAAGCTTCCAGGAGCTGTCACGGGCGATCGGAGGCTCCGTTGAAGCTGATTTTTGGAGGGATTACTCCTCATTGGGTGATCTTTGATCTCACCGAAGCATTTTGTCCAGGTATGTCTCTATCTCCCAGAATCATTGATCTGGGATAGGGTTATTGCTGGGTTTCTGCGGTAGTTCTGCTGGTTGCTGTCGAGGCTATATGTGATGGATGGGGATCAATTTCCGGCACTGAGTAAGAGTGCACGGGGGGAGTTTCATGGCCGGCGAGGGAGGAGCCGGCCCCCCCAGCACAGGTCGCAGTCGCGGGCATCGCGTGACTCGTGTACTGACCGCGCGGAGACGTGAACTGCACAGGGCATGGATTCGGAGCCCATCCGGGATCTCCCATCAAAGGCAGGTTCTTCTTTGGCTGGGGATCGACGGGTAGGCATAAACTAGAGGAGGGATGGTTCGAATGTCCCCAAAACACCCGCTCATAATGCCCAGATCAAGTATGGACAGATTCTGCAGGGGAGAGGAGCTGGAATGGCCAAATCTTGGGCACATGTTGCCCGGACGGCAATGAAAGGCTATGACTTGGAGTATTACACTCTGGTGAAGCGGAACAATGAACTGGTAGCACGCTTCCCTGATGAAGCGCTGAATGCGGGTGATACCATATGGTTTGAATGCCTAGTAGGCTATTTTATTGGTAAAAATTTACCGTTCCAGCTGGTTGAGACAGTGTTGAAGCACGCTTGGGGACCGAAATTACTGGAGGTGAGAGCGGATGATCGTGGATTCTTCTTTCTCCGGATTCCGGATGCGAACTTCAGACGATCCTTGCTGGAAAAGGGGCCGATGACAGTAGCTAAGGTGCCCTTGATCTTGAAGCAATGGGATCCCTTTCTTGAATTGAAGAAGGAGGACCACTCTAAAATCCCGGTCTGGGTGAGGCTAAGGAATATCCCTCTGATTCTATGGTCGGCTCGAGGCATTGGAGGGATAGCTAGTGTAATTGGGAGACCATTATATGTTGACCAAAACACCGAGCAAATGAAACTTCTATCTTATGCTAGGGTATGTGTAGAAATACAAGCCTCTGATGTGCTGCAGGACTCTGTCAAAGTTGAGTTCAAGGATGCTGTCCGGGAAGTCACGGTTGAATATGAATGGCGTCCTATATCGTGCCCCAAGTGCGGCACGTTTGGGCATAAGTGCAACTCGATGCCTGATCCCCAAAGGAAAGAAATACAACCATCTGTTGTCCCTCACACGTCTGCTGTCCACCACGATGGTCAGGGGAACCGGAGAGGACTTACTACGGACCAGATTCAAGCTGGTGAGAAATCAAAAGGCCCTATGATTCCGGAGGACCAGGGCAGAACGCCAGGAGCGGATTCGAGATGAGTTGGTCCCTCACCCCACTCCACGAATCAATGGCAAGTTCAAACAGCTTCGAAGCAAACTTTCTGTCGTCGTGCAAGGATGGATGGCTAGTAAAAGATCAATACCACTGCACTCAAGGCCCCCTCCCAGCGCTTTAATGCAGAACGTAGAGGCAGACATCACAAAACCCCCTCGCCTGACTATATATCCAGGCAACACTCAGACGCCAGCCAGTCTGACTTGGAGTCATCTCAAACATCATTTTCTTCTGTGGATGATCTAGACGGATCGGATGTTGGCAGTGACCCGGGTGAGGGAGGCAGGGTAGCTGATCACAAGGTTGGTTCTAAGGAACCCCAGCAGCAGAACACGGTCCCGGCTTTGGAGGAATCAGACATACCATCGCGGGTTCCCGACTCCCAGCCATCCATCCCACCTGCTCCAAATCCTGCTGTTGAATATGAAAGCAATGAGCCGGAAAGGGCTTCATCTCTGCCAACGACAAGGCGGCGGACCTCAAAGCGCAGGTAGGCTTCTCCACGCCCTCTCCATTAGTGTACATATTTCCACTTTTGAATGAATTTTGGCTTCTGGAATATAAGGGGGGCTATGGACCCGATTAGGCAAAGTGAAGTGAGACATTTTGTGCGAGCCAAGGACATTTGTTGTCTTGGACTCCTTGAAACTAAAGTCCCACATCACGTTTTTTATCAAATATCATCTAACCTCATCTCGGGTTGGAAGTGGCTTGCAAACTATGAATTCTCCCCCAGGGGTCGCATATGGATAGGATGGAACCCAACCGTTGTGGACTTCACTTCCATTTACATTTAGAGCCAAGTGATCCATGGAATGATCAAGGTACTCAGTACAAACTCAATGTTATTCTTATCGGCTATTTATGGAGAACATACGTTCATCACCCGTCGTCCACTCTGGATGGACCTTATTCGCTTGAGTGCCAGGCTTATGCATGATCCCTGGATAGTTGGGGGTGATTTCAATGCTATTAAGGACCCGATGGATCGCCAAGGTAGCCCGGATATCTTGCACCCATCATTTAATGAATTTAAGGAGTGCCTTTTCCAAGCCGAGCTTGATGATCTCCGTTATGTTGGCCTGAGATTCACATGGTCCTTCTCCTCCGGGAAAATAGAAAACAGAGGAAAATCGATCGTGTTTTAGTTAATAGAAAGTGGACCCCGGAATATTCATTTTCGGAGGCGGTATTCCTTCCCCTGTATCTCGGATCACACCCCATTCTTGTGCGGATCCCGGCCCCTCGGCATGGAAAGAAGCCCTTCAAATTCTTCAATTTTTGGATGACACATTCGGAATTCACTGCTATTGTATCTCGGGTTTGGGAGGACAACATGGCAGGCACTCCTATGTTCAGAATATGCTCTAGATTGAAACTCCTAAAAGGCAAGCTTTGACGACTTAATAGAGATACATATGCTGAGATATCCGAGAAAATCGCGGCCGCAAAGTCTGCTCTTCACTCAATGCAGGAAGCTTTGCAGCTGGATCCTTATAACAGCGTGCTGGCTGATTTAGAAAGAGACCAGGCCCGAGAATATTATGACCTTAGGGCATTCGAGGAGTCTTTTTTCAAACAAAAATCAAGAATAAGGTGGCTCAAAGAAGGGGATCAGAATACGCGATTCTTCCACCACTCGGTGAACCAACACCATTTGCATAATCGGATATTGTCCATCCAAGATGGCAGCGGCACCATGATCACAAGGCCGGAGGACATCCACCAGGCTTTTGTATTGCATTTCAGGAATCTCTTAGCACCCTCAAATTCGGCGGAAGTTCCATCATCGAAGGAAATTATGCCTTTCATAAAGCAACCCCTGAATGATGAACAGGTTAGCATTCTGTCCAAACTTGTTTTACCGCTGGACATTAGGAGAACTATGTTTTCATTAGCTGGAGGGAAAGCCCCGGGTCCTGATGGATTTAATGCTGAATTTTTCAAGAAAAATTGGGATATTGTTGGCCCATCTGTTGAGGAGGCGGTCCTAGATTTCTTCCGGAATGGTCGCTTACTCAAGGAAATAAATTGCACAATTATTGCTCTAGTCCCTAAGATCCCGAATGCCTCAGGACTTAGTGATTACAGGCCTATAGCATGCTGCAATACCTTATATAAATGCATTACAAAGATCATGGCTAATCGGATTGCGGAAATCCTACCTGACATTATTAATTGTGCCAAGTCGGCTTTCATCAAAGGTATGCGTATAACAGATAACATTCTCCTTGCCCAAGAATTATTTAGTGGGTTCCACACGCCAACTTATTCGCCGAAATGTGCAATCAAGGTTGATTTTCAAAAAGCATACGACACACTGGATTGGGATTTCCTATAGGCTACTTTACTAGCATCCCGATTTCCTGAACATTTTGTTCGTCTCATCATGGTATGCGTTAGATCTCCGATGTTTTCTATATCAATCAATGGGGAACTTCATGGATTCTTTAAGAGCGGCAGGGGACTTAGGCAAGGTGACCCGATCTCTCCCTATCTATTTACCCTTGCTATGGAAGTACTATCTGGCATATTAGAAACACAATCTCAGCGACCCCAATACCGCTTCTACTGGAGATGCAAAAATACATGCCTGTCACACATATTTTTTGCAAATGATGTCTTCATTTTTAGTGAAGGCAAAGAGGAGTCAGTGATGTGTATGAAGGAAAGCCTCCAGATATTTTCCCGATGGAGCGAACTGACACCAAACAAAAACAAAAGTGAACTATTCATTTCTGGTGGTTCGGTAGCACTCCAGGAGAGACTGGTACGTCTCTTAGATTTTCGAGTGGGAACCCTTCCGGTCAAATACTTAGGAGTCCCAATCATCACGGCAAGACTAAGGAAGACAGACTGCGATGCCTTGGTACGCCAACTCATGGCTAGAGTTCAATCATGGACCCATAGGTTTCTCTCATTTGCGGGTAGGCTCCAACTGATCAAGTCAGTCCTGCATGCTATTCAAGTCTATTGGGCTTCCATATTTTGGCTTCCATCATCAGTTGTTGCCAAGATAGAGCTTATATGTCGACAATTCTTATGAAAAGGCCCGGGACTTGGTGTGGGTGGTGCCAAGGTTTCATGGGATGATGTCTGTCTCCCAAAACAGGAGGGGGGAATAGGCATTAGAAGAATCAGAGACTACAACAAAGCGGCCATGCTAAAACATATATGGCTCCTTTTCACTGATAAGGAGTCTTTGTGGTGTAAATGGGTCCATACAAATCATCTTAAGAAGACTTATTTCTGGACTGCAACACCCCCAATTTATTGCTCTTGGCCTGGCGGAAACTATTAGCGCTAAGGGAAGAAGTCATTGGATACTTTAGATGGAAAATTGGGGATGGACGAGCTACCTCTCTATGGTTCGACCCTTGGTTGGATGTTAGACTTCTCACCACTATATTCCCGCATGGCCAAATATACAAGTCACCTCTTCAAAAGGAGTCGGTGGTGGCGGAGCTATTTTCTCCCGCAGGAGAGGTGTTTTTCCAGGAACTTAGGCGTCAACAGGTCACTCTCCCTATCCTCTCTAATTCTCCGGACTTTTTTGTCTGGAATAGGCATAGTTCTGGCAGGTTCTCCATTGCATCAACATGGGCGGCTATACGGAGGTGCTCCACGCCGGTGCCATAGGCTTCTTTTGTCTAGGACAAGGCTATTGCACCCCGTCACCAATTTTTGCTATGGCTAATCTCACGTAACAGACTCCCAACCCAGGTACTCCTAATGTCTTACGGTAGGATATCTGGGGCTGTTTGTGCACTGTGCAATGCAAGACCGGACTCTATAGATCACTTATTTTTTGATTGTCCTATTCCCAACTCATTGGCAAATTTTTGGGCTGCAAAATGCAATCTTTCATGGATCAATCGGCCGTGGTTACAGAACATTGAAAGGATAAGCAGTGCTCTATCGGGCCATGACTTCTATTATGATATTGTCAAATTCTCATTTGGAGCATTATGCTATGTTATATGGAAAACCAAGAATAATATTTTGTTCCGATCTTCCACTCTTTTTGTGTCGGCGCTACAACAACACTTGGTCAAAGCTGTAAAAGACAAAGCTTTGTCTTACAAAAAGGTCGCAAGCTCTCCTAGGAATGAAAGACTACAGCGGAGTTGGGGATTTGATCCTAGCATTTTTTAGTAGGATTGTATGAGGGTTGGTTAGGCTAATCTTTGTTTTTTCTTGTATTTTCTCCTTTGGAGCGGGACCCACCCCCCACCCTATGATCATAGAGTGGGTTATGGGGCCGGTCTTCACCCCTTGTAAATTGTATGGTTGAAAATCGTATAAAATTCTTACCTTTACCAAAAAAAAAAAAACTCTGATTGATGTGCGATGTATCAAATCTGATGAGGCTCCACGCATTCCTAATACTATAAGAATATGTCATTTGCTTTTAGTTTGACTTTTTTTATTGTTCAAGGTGGATTCATATTTAGAAGTGTCTTCATTCTCAAGCTATAGTAAAAAAGCATGATAGATTAAGACAGGAAGTGGATGCATTGAAAAATGCTTTAAATGAAAAAACTACATTATTAGACCATATGTTTTTGCAATATGGAGGATTTCAGGTTCTTAGATCGTCATTTTCCTCAAATAAATCTATATATTTCTTGGAAAAGAAATTTATGAAAAAAATTTCATTATAGTTTAAAGTGAAAACGACATTATTTGCATTGAAAACGATACAGCATCAAACGGAAATGAAGCAGCAAGTAATATGTTATATTATTAGGCTTAATGTTTTGTCTATGACTATATCTCATCTCATAAGAGTTCTTTTTTCTTTCTTTTAGAAGAGAGACAACCATAATTGAGATAAAAGAAATGTTAGAATGTGCATAACTTAAACTTGTTATAGGAGACAAAATCAAAATGATAATTGTCTCTGTCTTGTCTATTACATATAATGTACCATCTAATGTTTTCTTTATGATTCTATCTCATAACGATTTTTTTTCATTCTTTTAGAGGCAAGATACAATTATATGTGAGTTGTAAGAATGCTTAGAACGTGCATAACTTGAACTTGTCAAAGGAGAAAAAGATCAGAAAATTTTTACATAACTCACTTATAGTAATTGTCTTTATCTTGTCTAATATCACGTGTATTCCATATAAACTACTACTAAGATCTTTGCTTCTTTCAGGATTTAAAAGGTAATGTTCGAGTTTCTATCTTGGTAGGATACGATATGATGCATTCATCACCCGTCGTCTTCGTCAATGGACGTACACGACAAAAAACTCGAACATTACCTTTTAAATCCTACAAAAAGCAAAGATCTTAGTATTAGTTTATATGTAATGCACATGCTATTAAACAAGACAAAAACAATTAACATAAGTGAGTTATGTAAAAAAAAAATTGATCTTTTCTCCTTCGGCAAGTTCAAACTATGCACATTCTAAGCATTCTTGCAACTTATAAATAGTAGTTGTGTCTTGCCTCTAAAAAAAGAAAAAATAACAATTATGAGATAGGGTCATAAAAAAAACATTACATGGTACATTATATATAATAAACAAGACAGACAATTACCATTCTGATTTTGTCTCCTTCAGCAAGTTCAAGCTGTGCACATTTGATGGTTGTGTCTTTCATTTCAATGATGGTTGTGTCTTCCTTCTAAAGGAAAAAAAAAATTCATTATGAGATGAGATATGATCATAGACAAAACATTGATGCTTAATAATATAACACATTATCTGTTACTTCATTTCTATTGATGCTGCATCGTTTCCAATACAAATAATGTTATTTTCATTTTTAACTATAAAGAAAACAAGTCATATAGAAATGTATATATCTATTTGAGAAAAATGATGATCTAAAACCTGAAATCCTCCATACTGCAAAAACAGATGGTCTAATAACGTAGTTTTTTCATTTAAAGCATTCTTCAATGCCTCTACTTCCTATCTTAATCAATCATACTCTTCTACTATAGCTTGAAAATGAAGACACTTCTAAAAATATGAATCCACCATGAATAATAATAAAAAGTCAAACTAAAGACATATATTTTATAGGGAATGCGTGGAGACCTCATCGGATTTGATGCGTCGTACATCAATCGAAGTTCATATCGAGAGAATTTAATTAATCAGTTAGTCATAAAAAATAACAGTAAATCTCCGATTGAATGATCGCCGTAGTGGTGGGGATGGCCACCGTCCATATCGACGTGCTAGTGAGACAGAGAGAGCTGGGGAGGGTTGGCGTAGTGAAGATGGGGACACGTGGCAGGCATCCATTGGCGAGCTATTGAGAGAGCAAGTCAACAAATTTGGTCAAGCTGATGATGCTCCGACGCGTGTGAGTGTCATGGTCAAGATCAGGACCTTTGGAGGCTCCATTCAGTTAGGCCCTGACTCGACTCGAACAAGGAACAGGGGAGCAAAATTTTCAGCCTCTTCAAGTTGAAGGTTTAAATTAATTTTTATACATTATTATTACGAAACCGACTTACAATATTGGATAAAAAGAAGAAGAAGCAAACAAATGAAGATTTTGTATTTTTCTTGATCTATATTTTTATATGATTTTGCGATATTTTCATGATGTTTAATGATGAGTATATAATCTAGAAGATAAGTATATAACCTATGGCCGAACTAGGTAGGGACCCCGAGTTGATGTTTTTTTATGTGCGCCTGTTTGCCTGATTATTGCATGGGTCTAGAATGGAGCTCAACCCCCGCTCATCACATTTTTGATATTATGCCCCAGTTAGTGTTAGTCTAAACCTGAATCGAAATAGAAAACCGAACCGAATCAAATCAAAATTTTGTGCGTTTTTTGTTCGGTTTGGTTAACCAAAAAATAATCATTAAAAGTGAACAGTCTCTCTTTATCATCATCGCTTCTTCATTTAAGTCCCAATAAGTAAAATAAAAATAGAAAAACTGAAAAACCGTCTCGAACCAAACCAAACCTAACCGCATTTTTTATTTGATTCGTATTTGGTTCGGGACGATTTCGGTTCGGTTCAATATTATCCCTTATCGGTTCCGTTTTTCAAAAAAACCGAACCAAACCGTTTACGCCCCTACTTAACACCACCTCAATTTCTAGTCGAGTTCGTGACCACAGTACGAGACTGACAATGGGCAGAGAGTCTTCCCCAGATCCTGCAAAATGCAGGGGAAAAGTAATGAAGTTCGACTATTGAAGCATTCAATTGTAGGGGTGTCAAAAAGACCCGAGCCGACCCGACCCGGCCCGGGCCGACCCGACCCGACCCGACCCTAAACTTAGGGTATTTTCCGATACCGGCTCCATACTCGGACCCGACCCGAAAATACCCTAAATTTAGGGTCGGGTCGGGTCAAAACGGGTCGCACGCAAGTCTTTGACACCGGTACCATTCGTGCGTTTTGATCCTCATCCGTTGAGGGAAAATGGTAAGTAAGATAAAATAAACAAAAGAAAATAAGTTTTATCTCTCTCTCGTACGTTTTGGCTCTCAACTCTAGAGTTTTTGAGCTAAACAAGAAATTAAAACCAAACTTGTAAAGGGTCATGCTTTGGCCCGACCCGACCCGACCCGACTCGACCCTTTTGTTTGGGTCTAATGCGTTTCGGGTCGGGTCGGGTCGGGTCGGGTCGGGCCAAAGCATGACCCTATAGGATTAGGGTCGGGTCGGGTAACATCAAAATCCGACCCGACCCGACCCATTGACACCCCTATTCAATTGGACTCACATGGGCGATGCTGTCTTGCGCTTTACTGTACCTCTTTTTCCTTCTTTTGGAAAATGACAAAATTCAAACTAAAGACACAAAACCTCTTCATCATGCATTGTAACTCATTAGACCTTTCTTTCCAACGGATACGCGGACGTAAACTCCTAACGAGTTATGAAGAAATGGTGAGAAGGGAATATTTTGAGTCCGAAACTCCACATTTCTTCAAGATTGTTCTTTCTAATGCCCTTCAAAACGGAAGACTAGTAATCTCTCCCTCTCTTACATGGACTTTGCATGGAATGATCTTTATTTCTCAAACCATCATATATTTTGAGAATGCAACATGGTTTAGCCACCCAATTTCAGTAAAATTATTTTATCATTTAGGATAAGCACTGATCACATGAATTTTGTGCTTTCATGTTCATTAGGGGTGTCAAGAACCAAACCGAAATAGAAAATCAAGCCGAACTGAACCGAACCAAGATTTTGTGTGTTTTCGGTTCAGTTAACCGAACCGAACCAGAATTCTTAATTAAAAGTGAATAATCTCTTTTCATCATCATCTTTTCTTCATTTAGGTCCTAATAAGTAAAGGAAAATAAAGAAACGAAAAACCATCCCGAACCGAATATGAAAATGCTGTTTGGTTCGGGACGATTTCGGTTCGGTTTTTTTTGAAAAACCGAACCTAAACCGTTTACACCCCATAGATCTTCTCAAAATATTCTCATCGACCTAAGGTGTGCTCTTTGATTGATGTACTTAGTTCGTCAGTATGCCATATTACTTTAAGCCGAACGCCTAAGACTTGCTCTATGATATGTTTCTGAATAGTGTTTGAGAAATCACGTCTGTTTTTACTCCTCGAATCCAGCCTAAGACTTGCTCTATGAAATGTTTCTGAGAAGTGTTTGAGAAATCGTCTCTGTTTTTGCTCCTCGAGTCCGAAGGTGCGCCTTGATTGTGGTTCGTCCAGTCATTAGTCACTAAGCTTGACTTTCATGAACCATGAAGTTACCGTATCTTTGCATTTTTTATTTTTTTACTCTCTTTTTCTTTTTGTTGAACGAGATGAGTGGCCCGCATGATGTTGGATGTCGGAAGCAAATTTGGTTCTTTTCGATGGTGAGCCAAGTTGGCTGTTGGTGATGATGGCCTGGTGGCATTAGATCGATGTATGGCAAGCAATAGACGACGGTGGTCAGAGGTGAAGATCTAACACTGCCGGAGTTAAAAGTCCGATCGAAAGAGGGACCGACTGTTAGTTTTCGGGTCGTCATGGCTGGCGGGGTGGTGGATGATAATGGTGAGTGTTGGCTTAGTGTCTCGAGAGCTTTGTCCACATCACAAATGAGGTTTGGTTTCCTTTTAGTGTATGCCTCTTTTCTTATATGCCTTAATGTTGAAATAAAAGAGAAGAAGGGAAGGAAGTTTTTGATGTTTGGGAGCGATGCGATGAAGAAGTGGGAGTTTTGGGAATGTAGAGTGGGCGTAAGAAGACAGAGAGAACAAAAGAGGGAGGTGATTGGATTCCTCAGGCGGGCTTGGTCAGATTCAACTTAGTTTCAAAACATTAAAATTCGAAAATATTAAAAAAATAAAGAAAAATCAGAAAATGCTTGAAAATGCTTGAAAATAGGTTTTCATGAAATTTTTAAGTTTTAGCATCAGAATTAGTTCAATTCCATTTAATTAGTATACATGTAGCTTAGTCCCAATGGAGTACCCTTTTGAAAGAAATTGAGTATGACTTCATTTTAGCTCACAGTGATCATCTCCTGGGGCTTATAACACGGCCACGTAAATTCTTTGCCCGACTTTTAGTTGCTTTAAACATTGTCGTTCCTATTATAGTAATAGTGAGCATTACCCCAATGCCATCTAGTCAACAAAAACATGCTTTCCTCCACTTTAATCTCACACACTAAGAAATCCAACCCACTTCCTCTACTACATATCCAGGAGACCTCATAGGACTCAATAGACTCCGATGGAAAGAACCCTAATCGTCTCGCCAGCCAGCGGAGAAAATGGATACATGAGCTTCATCAACGCTTTGTTAATGCTGTGGCACAACTTGGTGGGCCAAACGGCAGGTCTTGTGATAATTCTGTTTGTGCTATTTTGATTTTCTGTGATTTTCTGTTTATACTCTTGATTCAGCTTTTATTGGTAATTTTATGACCAAGTTATAGAGAAGGGCATTTAATTAAAAAATAACGAGGCATCTATTTTACTATTTGTCCTCTTTGTTGTGGAAGAAAGATGTTTATGAGTTTAGGTTGTGAAAACAATAAAACTTACGTCGGTTCAATTGATGTGGCCTATTTCCACAAGAAAATTATATTAGGTTATGCACTCAAATCCAGTCCTACTTACATCCGTCCTCTTTGAGTTTTCAAACACGTCATAGAGAAGCAAAATGGAATTAAAGTGCTCACAAAGGAAAAAACCAAGAGCTGCCAACCATCCATTTTACTTTTTTTGGATCTGGTTGACTTGTACAACGGGGATTGCCCCTTTAAACTAGTGAAACTCAGCATACTTCGGCCCAGTCCATCCACTCTCGCAAGACTCTTGAAAATTTCAGCTTTCATTTTTCTGCTGATTTAGAATTTGATGTTGTCTGATGAATGGAAAAAATGAAGAGCAACTGAATGATGATCTTAAATATCGAGTAATATGTTTTGTGCATCTTGATTTCTTCTGCTGGCTTTTAACTGTCTTTTTTTATTTTTTTTTAAGAGTTAAAAAGAATATAACTGCAAAATAGAATTTGGCAACAAATATCATAAGCTAGATCTACTTCCCAATTCACTTGACAGAGTTTGTTAATGTTTAGTTTCCGTGTAGATGTTAACTTTCTGATCTATGTTTCATTGCTTTCTTTCAAAGGCTATGCCTAAAGGTATTCTTGGAGCTATGGGAGAGCCAGGTCTCACAATCAATCAAGTTAAAAATAACTTACAGGTTTAAAGAACGTACTTCTCCTCTATTTATTAATTTTAGATCTACATTAATTCTTTTGTCATTCATGTTGACTAGACACTTGTAATGCATGTAGAAATATCGACTCTCGAATTATGTACCTGATTCATCCTCTAATGGTATGTCAATATGACTTGACAAGTGGAGATTATTGTGGTCGATTCGGAATGATTACTTAAGATGTGGATCTCCATATCACATTCTTATGGTTCTTCATGAATTATCCACTGTAGGTGAAAAAGAAGGTGAATAAGCTACTAGAAATGAATTGACGAAGGGTGAAAATGCTCAGAGAGAGGATGGTTCCTCGTGAGTACCATTTCCTCTTGTGCTTTCTTTAATATGAGATGTCAAATAGGTCATTAGTCGATCATATACCAAGTGGTAACTCTAAATTGAATTGTTGGATTTATTCATTCTTCTTGATAGTTAATCTTGTTTGATGAGAAATCGTAAATATTCTGGAAAAATACAGTATGTGGCTTAACATTACCGATTTTACCGAGATATAATTGCACTAGGATTTTTTCAATCTGGTTATTCTATTTTTTTGTATCAGTTTGATTCCTTTGATTATAAATTTGGTCTTTCAGTAAAATTTGGTGTGTTCATATCTTTATCTCTCTTTAATCGCCAACCGTTAAACTTTTGCTTTATTTATGACAAAATGTTTGTTTTTTCTGTCTACTAGTGATTTGGAAGCTTTCAAACTGCGCATGGCTAAACAAGATGGAGGCAAGTTCCTTATTTGTATTTTTGCTTTCTGATTGATTGGAATAACATTGTTAGAGTTAATATTCTGATATTCGAATCTTTATTGCAAATCCTACTTGAATATCCTCAATAATTTTGAAGATGTGCCATATTTGTTACATCGAGAAGTTTTGAATACACCAAACTTTTCCTTTTTTTATTATATTCTTGGGATAATTTATTAATACAACGTCAAGACAATCAGGTGCAGAAATGCTTAAAGTGTTGTGATATTACTCTATCCAGCTATCATATCTAGATTTTGCAATGTATGAGGTTAGGAGCATTAGAATGATGTAACTCCAATAGGGGTATCAAAAAAGTCCATGTCGATCCAACCCTAAATTTAGGGTATTTTCTAATACCGACTCCATATTCGGATAAGATTTTGATCCGACTCAAAAATACCCTAAGTTTATAATCGGGTTGGCCCGGCCCGAAATAAGTCGGCATAGGTCTTTTTGACACCGATACTACCTATGCATTTTGACCCTTATCCGTTAAGAGAAAATGGTAAAGTAGGATAAAATAAACAAAAGAAAAAAGCAATCCCCTCTCTTGTCTTCCGCTGATTAGTGGACCATCGAGAGCAGATGAATCACCAGATGAAACCGCAGCTGGTGTTCGGCCTTCTCCCTCGCTCGTTCCACTCCCGATCACCTCCGATGTATCTGAACCAGTGAAGAATCCATGTCCCGTGTTGTCCTATCACGAATTCGTGGAGAGAAGAGGAGGATCACTAGACGTTTGAACAGGCACGAACTTGGGTGTATGTGCGGTGTGCATGAACTACTTGGAGGGGAGCGACCAAGTGAGGGAGCTTTGTTATTGCGCTCGTGCATTTCACTGCGAGTGCCTCGACGCTTGGATCGACTAGGCCATAGTACTTGTCCAATCTGCAGAGCAAAGCTATGGAGCGATCCGTCGGAGGAGGAGCCGAGAGACAACGGGGGAGAATGCTGTGATATGTCAACAATCCGAAACCCGACCTGACCCGACCCTTCTTTTTGTTTCATGTTTTATGCCTTTCGAGTCGGGTCGGGTAACATCAAGATCTGACTCAACCCATTAACACCCCTAAACTCCAAAGGCCAAGTTATCGTTGCATCCTATTTGCAATAATCTGCAATAATCTATAGCATGTTCAAGCTAATTTCAGTACATTTGATGTTACCAGGAGTGGAAAGAGCTGGAGCTAGCGATGGATGCATTAGTTGACCGCTCGAAGGAGATGGTGGAAAAGCAAAAGAGAATTCGTGAAGATTGATTGGGCTTAGAGGTCTTGAACCATGAACGAACTCATTTATATGGAGTGGACAGCTAACTTATGTTTAGATAAACTTTAGTTTCAGAGCTTGTGATACAAAAATTGCCAATTACACATAATAACTCACACGGTATTAAGCCCCACAATTTATTGCGAAATAATCTCTTAATCTCACAAAAAAATTATACACGAATTCTTATCACAATAATTTAATTAATTACAAACACTTGGATCTTCTTGGCATAGTTACACGAACGAAATTAACGGAGAAAACTCCTCCCACTCAATGACGAATCGGCACTTCAAGACCTCTTGCATCAGCAATGACACATTTCTTCTTCACACATGGCCGTATATATATATATATATTGAACTCGATGACTTTTCAATTCTTGAAAGTCACCCTTACGTAGAGTAGGAAAGAATATATAAAGATATAAAATTAAAAAACTGATACCGATTAGGATTATGAAACAAATTCAAAGTGGATTCAAATGCTCCACCACGGAATTGAACATTGAGGAGTTGATTTTCGAATTTTCTTTACTCAATTTCGAATGTTCACAAAATATTCAATTCGAAATATTTGGACTTTCTCTTTGAGTTCAAACTCGAGACATATTTTTAATAGAAATTTTACTTTATTTGAAACCATTCAAATTTTTAAAGGATTGATTATGGATGATACGAGAATAAATAATGTATCTAAATTTTATCAAAATTTTTTAATCGATTGCTTGACAAGTGTCATGGGGCTTTATGATAAATAGAGAAATTAAAAAGGGCATCTTATGGGCATGTTTCAACAAAATTGATGAAAAGGAATAATAAATTCTTTAGTCTAATGTGACATGTTACATGCCCACGCGCCTAACGATAAGTGTTGTGGTCGCATTTCTTAAGGCATTCATGCACAGTAACAATTACAAGAGATAATAGCCACAGCCATGATGTTTACATCACATATTCAACCAATATTTCATACTTTCAATTTGCATTTCCTCCATCTAAAATAATTTAATTACTCTCGTGCATGTTAAAAGTCTATACATAAATCCCTCTCCCACTCTGTTTTATATACCATTCCTCTCTTCTCGCACAGCACGTCACATCAATCATCGAAAGCCAATTCACAGCGTCCAAAGCCTGACCACAAACATCAACGGCGAAGCCCTCGCTCTCGCTCACCGCAAATGCCCCTCTCGCTGCATCTATGTCTTTGTTTGTGGCGAGCTCATTTGAGATTCGTGATGGCGAGTCCCTGAGGTCGGCCTCGAGCACGCGAAGCCCATGAACATTCGGGTTCGGGGCAAGCTTGAGACCCGCGCAAGCTCCACAGTAAAAGCTTAGCCAAGGTGGCCATTGAGTTAGCATGGTGACCGTCGCCAGCCCATGATATGAGTCAGCGGATGGCCCTCTGAAACAGCGACGGCAGTGCTCGTGGTGGAGAGGGGAGACGTGGCAATGGGTGGGACGGACTGAATAAGCCCTCTCGAGTGAGGGGAAAAGTGCGTGGATGGCCGTTTATTTGTTGGGAGACAGGGACAGTTCAGTAAACAAAACAACGAATTGATGATGTGCGAATAAAAGTAGGGATTATCAGTTCCCAGTTCAGTCTGATCTACCTAAAAATTAGGAATCAGACCGAAAAGATCGATTCTCATTTTTTGGGATCAGGGACCGGATTGAACGGATATAGGATAGAGAATTGGACTGGACCCGACCCGCCAATGGGTCCGGTCCAGTTCGATTCAATGGAACGGACTAATTAACAAAAAATAAATAAAAAAATACTAGAGTTATTACTATTTTTAAATTGAAATAGTATTTTTAAGAAATTAAAAATTATATTTAAAAAAAAGAGCCGGTCCGGTTTAGTCTAATTCTTCCTTAGAATCATAAATCAGACTAATACTCTTTTTTAATGAAATCAAATCAACCGATTCGATCTAATCCGAACATTTTCAATTCGGTACATTTATCTTTAGGTGAGAGATGGTAGTTAAATAGTTATGGTGGCGTTATTTGTCGTGAAAAGTAAAGGTAGACATTGAATCTTGTCACTCTTTCAATAATAATAACTGCATAATGCGAAGGACCTAGAGAACTAGGGGTAGTGTGCGTAGGGCGGGCGGGAGGTAGTTGATAGCCATTCACGGGTCCTATGATGCGTATCATCAATCCCGTCTTTAATTTCCCTCCTCCTCCTCCTCCTCCTCCTCCTCCTCTGCAACGCGCTGGGCCCCAAAAATCTTTCGTTCGCCCCTTCCGGCACATAATCTCCGTTTCGGTTCCGTGTCGCGTTGGCCTGGCCTGGTTGTACCGGACACTGTTTTTCTGTCCGGTTACCCCCTTCCCTCCTCGGTGACTTTCTCTGCTGACTTTTGACCGCCTGTCAAATTCCCCATGCAACAACAGCACCGCCGGACAGGTGTATTATAATCATTATCATTTGCATTATACAAAAGGAGGAAGCAAACCGGTCGTTCAGGATAAAAACAGAAAGTTAATACTACGAAAAAATTAAAAAATATTTCATCTTAAATTAATTTTTAATTATTAAAAATTTTAAATTGATATATTATGATAATTTATCTCAAATCAATTTTTTAACTATAAAAAACTCAAATTGATACATTTATGATAAATATATCATTCATTAAATTTGATTACTATCATAAGAAAAAAATTAAATTAATATATCACTTAATTGTCATGTATAATTAATTTAGTAATTTGATGATATAATTTTTAAAAAAATAATGTGTAATAAATTTATTATTAATATATCAATTTTGGATAAATTTATTAAAGACAAATCAGTTTGAGATTTTTTTTACTTAAAAATTAATTTTGGGTAAATTTATAATTGATGAATATAAAAACAGACTTTGTAACGAGAATACGGCACAATTAAATAGAATCGAAAGTTCAAATACTACAAAAACCTCGTCGAGCCATGGTAACTTGTCCCAAACAAATCCCATGATTATGCGATTGCTTAGGAAATGCCGTCAGCCAATGGTTAGAGACAGAGACACTTGTTAGATAATTAATTGAAGATATTGATGATGTTTACTTTTCATGGGAACTTGGAATCTCCTGTTAGTCCACGTGGAAATACGGCTCCGGGATAAGACAAACCAGAATCTCACTCAATGATTACTTTCCAGAGCTTCTTATGCCTTTTTCCTACATAATCTCAAAATTAATTTATTACAGCGCAGCTACCTCTATTTAATATCGAAACGGATGAAACAAGACCAGAACGACAATTAAAAGAAAAGCACGCTGACGGGATGGAAAGCCAACATCACATCAAGGCCCGTCTTTTCTCTTCTCCTTTTTCTTTTTAGGGATCCGAATTTAAAAATTTAAATGCAGTGTCGCCGTCTCTCTCTCTCTCTCCCCCTCTTGCGAACCTCCCTCGGGGCCCACGTCCTCGGCTCGGCTCTGGCCGCCTGGCCGCTTCCTCTGGCCCCGGCTGACGGCGTGCGTCCGGCGATTTTGAATAAGTCGCCGCCTGTGCCCTTCGCCCTTTCGTGGGCTGCGGCTCTGCTGTCTTTGTCAGGGTCGCCTGGAAGCCCGCCACGCGTCGTCCCGACAGCGGAGGTTTCGCGTCGCGTGCGTCGGCGACTGTCTTTCCCGGCGAGTTCTTTGGCCGGCGCCGGAACAGAACTCCCGGAATTTTGCGTTTCGCTTTGGCTTGTGCGAAACTCGCTAACAAGACGCAGCGACTGAGCAAAGGAGAAAGTTGCCGCGTCGGATGCAATTTCGGTCGATTAAACAGAGTGACTTATTAATTAACGCGATAAAAATCATTGTTTGTAGTTGGCCATTATAAATGCCTCGACTCATGTTCACTAAGTACATGCTGCGCCAAGGCTTTTTATTGTTCTTTATATGGCCTTTCCCTGTGTTGATGAGCATGCATGAGATCATTCTTTTTTTCTCCATTAGGACTTGGGAGGGCATATGTGATGTGGAATAAGGTTTCAAACTCGAAATGTAAATAAAATTAGAATAAAAAATGAAAAAGATAGCATTTGAAAGAAGAAAACATGGGGTTAGAATGAGGCAAGGCACTTCGGGAAACTTCCTTGAAAATAGTCATTTCTCCTCTCTTTGGTGCAAACGTTTCTATTGAAGGTACTAATTTTGTGATACAATGTAACTATGAGAACATAATATAGATGCACTTTGAGGCATTTTCAACGATGCCCGTAAATTCAAGAGAAACGTAAACTGTTGGAGAAGAAGAAATTGACAAATATGAATTCATCAACATGTATTTTCAAACTTCCTTTGATCCATTAAAAAATCTAATGAAGCAAATGAGTGTGTTAACAAGCAAGATTTGTGACTATTCAAACATAAGTTTCAATGTTGTATTTACCTAACACTACAAGTAAAACCTCTTTTGGGACAAAATTGATCCGAGTATCATGCCATTTGGCACAAAATCATGTCATCATTCTAAGTTTGGCTATTTGATTTTTTTCCTTCTAAATTAGCTGTAAAATTTAAAAAATGTAACGAAAAAAATAAAATCAACCATTATATGCAACGATATCTATCTATATCTATTTTTCATGGTAAGATTTTGCTTTCATTGAATGGCTGCTTGACAGTTGATGCTGCATGAGAGTTAAAGTCAAAATAATTATTGTTTTTGTGCAGGGTAAAAAGTGTCAAGTTCAATTGTTCTGGCACCAATAAAGATGCAAGCTTCATGGGCACCGCATAAATTTTTTTCTCCGTTTTGGTAATTTATTCTCTAATTTACCAAGAGGTAAGAAGGTTAGGGATTGGCGAGTAGTTTCTAGGATTAGAAAAAGACGACCATGCGGTGGTTTCAAGGTGAAAGTGACCATGACGGGTTACGGCAACGCGGAAGGGAGATGGTTTTTTGGTAATTTAATCTCTCTCATTATAAACGTGGCAAAAAAGGGTAAGATAAGTCAACAAAGTTTCCTCCCATTATTATTCCCCTAGCGAGTAGATCCGACGGCTGGGGATGACTCTTAGGTTCCCGAGACGGCTTCGACGGACGGACGTAGCTCTGCGCTCTACGCTGCATGATCGGTTTTAGCCCAGCGGGAGCATATATGTCCCGTTGATTTCTCTCTCTTATTTTCTCCATCTCTGTTTCAATAAAAATAAAACATGAAATATTAAAAAGAAAAAAGGCTGAGCCGAGCGGGAGTACGACAGCGGCAGAGAAGAGACAGCTTTATACGACCGGTAGCCAGCCTCTCTTTTTAATGCTCGCTGGCTCCCTGATTGCAGCAGTCGCTCGCTGCAGTCAAATTTTTTATTTTTTGCTATTTTGCAAATGAATATTTTCGCGGGCCAAAGAAAAATTTACGGCAGCGGGGTGACGCGGAGGCGTGAGAGACCGGCGCGTGGCATATGTGGTCCGTTACGGGGCGAGGGGCGGATGGGCATCGAAATAGAGGAGCCTTCTCGCATCGGGAAACGGAGTGTACGAATGACGGCCGGTGAGCCCACCCCTCCCCCTCTATCCCTTCCTTTTCGTTGCTCGTCAGCGGTCCTCTCCGTCCCCATCAGCCCCCTAACGTCCCGTCTCCGCCGTTTGTTTGTCCCTCCCTCCCTATCAACAGCAACTGCATTAGCATTGTTGTAGAAAGAGTGCTCAGGAAGATGGAAAAATGAGGCCAAAAATTGTAAGGCTTTAATGAGTATCCTCTCAGTAACTTAAACAGGAACGACAATTTCGTTGTACGTATAACCCAGCTAAATGAAAAGATAAAAGAGATTTTTTTATTTTTTTTTGAAACGTTTTTATTGCGATACAAAATTCTGATTATATACAAATAAAGAAGAGCTAATAAAGAAATAAATCTAGCCACCACCATTATAGAGCATTTACAAATCGATTGCGGTAGTGATTTTCATTAAATCCGTCATAAAATTGCTTTACATGATTTTTTTCTCTTCTGGTCATAATTGCTTTACATAATTGAAAATCGTTAAAAAGTTCGACAGGCACTGCTCTCACACTCTCTCTCTTCATAACATCTCTGCACACTCCTTCCTTACGCTTCACGCCAAACGCCTGCTCTCTCTCTCTCTCTCTGGTACAATGCGCTCGGCGGGTAGGCTCGGCGAGAGCTGATGCCGAAGTAGCAGAGCAGTCGAACAGCAGACACTTTCTCGCTCGCTCGCTCGCATCTTCTTTCTTCATTCCCCCATTCTCTCTCGGTACTGTTTCCGCCTTCCGCATTACCAATGGAGGATGATGCCCTCGCGTTCGGTCGCCGGAGGAAGGCTTTGCCGCTCGTCCTCGCTCTCGCCGTGGCCGTGCTCGTGCTCCGCTGCCCCCTCGCCTCGACGCTCGGCGACGACGACGACGGAGAAGGTCCCTTCTCTCTTTTTCACCGTTCGTTTTTTAGCTCGCCACGCTTGGACGGAGAGCCGTGCTCCTTTCGTGACGTGACTCTGATTTTTTTCTCCAGGTTTCACTGCATGTTTTTGTCTTGACCTTTTCCTAGTTCCCGGTCTGTCTGGCCATGTGTTTCGTCTTCACTTGGGAGAGTTATATGTCGAGCGTAGCCTGGACAAGAGTCCAATTTTGTCTCCTCATTTTGTTCGTCTTAGAGGTGCAGAAGGAATGATCCTCTGCCGGTAGATTATTACCTGCGAACCTTTCGATAGTACTCGTTCCGGTGTCGGATTTCCATTACCATTTCCGCTTGACGATTCTCTGTCGGCTTTGAGTAACGGTTTGATAAAACGAGCAGGAAAAGCTTTGATGATGGTCAAGGCGTCGTTTAGCAACGCGGCTAATGAGTTGCTTTACTGGGACGATGCGCACACCGACGATTTCTGCTCTTGGCGAGGAGTGTTGTGCGACAACGCCAGCCTCTCCGTCGTGTCTTTGTGAGCTCCTTTTCTCCGTCGCGCAAGTGCACTTGCTTTGTGTTTTAGCTGAAGAAATGATGCTTGATGATGATTTATATGTTTTTAAGAGATATTCCTGATGCGTCTGCTATGGTTATGGTTTCGTTGCTGAAGGAATCTATCTAACCTGAACCTTGGAGGCGAAATTTCACCAGCCATCGGGGATTTGAGAAACTTGCAGTCAATGTACGACTAGTTCTTTAGAATACTTTTGGTTTGCTCTTGGATTATAAGTGCATCAAACAGTTTTGCTATTTTTTCCTCACTTAGATCTTTTTCCTCTTTCCTTTTCTTTTTAATGAACGGCAGTGACTTCGAGGGTAACAAGTTGACGGGCCAAATCCCTGATGAGATAGGAGACTGTACTCTTCTAGTGTACTTGTATGAAACGTTTTTGTTCCTCGTTCCTCATTTATTCTTTATATCGTCCATCTTGTATGTAATGCTCATTAGTTGAATTGCAGGGATCTATCTAATAATTTTCTCTATGGAGACATTCCGTACTCGATCTCCAAGCTTAAGCAACTCGAGTTTCTGTGAGTAATAATTGCAATGATGCCATTTGCTAGATATATTGTGGTACTTAGATGAAATTGTGCTGATCGCTGTGTAATCTGCCGTTTTCATGCAGAAATTTGAAAAACAATCAGTTGACCGGTCCAATTCCTTCTACTCTTTCGCAAATTCCTAACCTAAAGACTCTGTCAGTTCGATCTGCACTCAGTTTGTATAACGCATGGGATATATTTCTTGCTACTGGTCTCTCTTATTCATCCATTTGTCTTTCGTTTCTGTGCCTCAGAGACCTTGCTCGGAACCAACTTACAGGGGAGATACCAAGGCTAATTTACTGGAATGAAGTATTGCAATATCTGTAAGTGATGAAAATGTGACTAATTAAACTGTGTTTTCATTACATTCTGCTATTCAGTTGATGTAGTGTTGGTGAAGTCATTTGGTACTACAAAAATGCAAGTCTTTGATTTTTCACTAACATTGATTGTGCTTTAAAACTCCACAGGGGTTTACGTGGGAACTTCTTAAGTGGTACGCTGTCCCCTGATATGTGTCAACTGACTGGTCTTTGGTACTTGTAAGTGATAACTGTTGCTGCTGAATTCATGGTTATTCTATGCTTTCTGTTTGAAATTGTTTCCATTATTGATCTCTAACTCTGTATGCTTCTGCTGTCTCTAGTGATGTAAGGGGCAATAATTTGACTGGCACCATTCCAGATAACATTGGTAACTGTACTAGTTTTGAGATCTTGTAAGTCACTTTCTCTTTCCTTCGCTTGTCATTGTTGTTGTTTGGTTGTATTTGTAATAAACAGTGATGTTCGCCTTAGGGATATTTCGTACAATCAGATCACTGGGGAGATCCCGTACAATGTTGGCTTTCTGCAAGTGGCTACCCTGTAAGCTTAACTCTTGCACATTATAGCTATCGCCCGACATAATTGCAGGCTCTCGATTTGTTATGGCTATGAATTGATAATATTCTGTGTCTCAGGTCTCTGCAGGGGAATAGGCTAACTGGACAAATTCCTGAAGTTATTGGTTTGATGCAGGCCCTTGCTGTTCTGTATGTGTCACAAAATCTTTTGAATAATCTGTTTTTATCTGGAGCAACAATGTTCCTTCAAACTTCATCTTTTCTGTTGATAGTTCAAAAGCATAGATCTTGTTGAATAGCCTTTTTTCTTTAATAGGATTATTAATTCCATGTCCTTATTGCAGAGATCTGAGTGAAAATGAGTTAGTTGGACCAATTCCCCCGATACTGGGAAACCTGTCCTATACTGGAAAGTTGTAAGTTCATTGTTGTGATACTATTAATCTTCCATTTGCTTGTCTTGAGGTCTTAGTCCATGCATATTGTATGACAGGTATCTCCATGGGAATAAGCTTAGTGGACTGATTCCTCCAGAACTCGGAAATATGTCAAAACTCAGTTACCTGTGAGAAACTTCTTGCCATTTGAAATCCTATAAATTGTATTTAGTTGACTTCTGAAGTTTTTCATATGCCTTCCTCTTCCAGGCAGTTGAATGATAATCAGCTTGTAGGTCCTATTCCTCCAGAACTGGGAAAGCTAGAGCAATTGTTTGAGTTGTGAGTTTCCTACACGATTTATGTTTACTGATCCACGATTATGGTTACTAAGTTGTTGATCGACTGATTTATTGTGAAATGTTACCGCATGGCTAGGAATCTTGCCAACAATAATCTTGAAGGACCAATCCCTGATAATTTAAGCTCTTGCACAGCGATGAATCGATTGTAAGATGACTGCATGCTTTTCAGTCACCAGAGTTTTGGCTTTGCCATGTCATTTCATTGCAAATACCCATTGTGATCATCCATTGATTTTGTTTCTTTTTCTTGCACCACAGGAATGTGCATGGAAATTGCCTGAGTGGTTCTATTCCCTCTGGTTTCAGAAATCTTGAGAGCTTGACCTACCTGTATGTCTGATGAAATACTCATATAAGTACTCAATGAATTGTCCATTCTATTGAAGTGACAAAAAATGACTCAATTTGCAGCAATATTTCAGCAAACAATTTTAATGGCAGCATACCTTCTGAACTGGGGCGCACAATCAATCTTGATACATTGTATGGCTTGATGTTAGATTTTCTTTTGGGACTACTCTTCTGATGCAAGACACTAAATGTAGCTCTGATCACAGGGATCTCTCGAGAAACAAATTTACAGGAGTGGTCCCTCCTTCTATTGGTGACCTGGAGCATCTTCTCACTCTGTAAGGCTTTGGGCTAGTTGCTACATTCTTCTTGTTGTGCTCAATGAACTCTTCTTATAGCAGTATTCTTGTGCAATGGCTTTTATCAGGAACATAAGCAGAAATCATCTTGATGGACCACTACCGGCAGAGTTTGGAAATCTCAGGAGCATACAGATCATGTTAGTTCTTTTTCAGCGGTCTTCTTTGTCTTTGGTGATCTTTTCTTTGTGTTGAAAGCCTATACTCACTTGATGATTATCTTGCAGTGATATGTCATTCAACAATCTCTCTGGCACCATTCCTGCAGAACTGAGCCAGTTGCAGAACATGGTATCTCTGTAGGTGCCTTTGCTGATCTTTTAGTTATTGATCATGTCATGTCTTTATTGCATATATTTTTGGATGAGTCTTCAATATATATTTGGACATTGCAAAATTGCAAAGTCATACTTGTTCTTCCTTGCTAATGCATGACAGAATACTGAATAACAACGACTTGCATGGAGAAATCCCGGAGCAACTTAGCAAGTGTTTCAGCCTCACAATATTGTGTGTTCTCATACCAAATTTCGATTTCTTTTCCTCACTGTTCTATTCAAAGCTTTGCTGAGCAAGGTGCTTGTGTTTCAGAAATGTATCCTACAATAACTTATCAGGAGTTGTACCACCTCTTCAAGACTCTTCACGATTTCCTCCCAATAGGTAAAAAGAGTCTGAGATTTTTTCCTTGCAACTTTGTGTTATAGTTACACTAATGGATGTTTTGCTTCAGCTTTTCCGGGAATGATTTATTGTGTGGTGATTGGGTGGGTTCTATATGTTACCATTCGGTGCCAAAACCCCAAGGTAATGACCTGATATCATCTTATCTTTTTGTGCGGTCATTCCTTTCTCCAACACTATTGACAAATCAATACTGTATGACTTGCTCCCCAGGAATTTTCTCCAGAACTGCAGTCGTTTGTATGTTGGTGGGATTTCTCACTTTGTTATTCACGGTAATTGTCACCATTTACAAGTCGAAGCGTCCAAATGAACCGGTGAAGAATTGCAAGAGGGCCATGCAGGGTAATCAAGTTTTTTGTGCATTCTATTTACATTGGGACAGCATTTGAAATTTCAATGCGTTTCTTTCCTATGATACTTATGCTTTGAACCTCATCTTTCTTAGGTCCTCCAAAACTTGTTATTCTTCACATGGATATGGCTATCCATACGTTAGATGATATAATGAGAATCACAGAGAACTTAAGTGAAAAATATATTGTTGGATATGGTGCTTCAAGTACAGTATACAAGTGTGTATTGAAGAATTCCCGGCCAATAGCAATTAAGCGACTTTACAATCAGCATCCTCACAATTTGCAAGAGTTTGAGACTGAGCTCGAAACCATTGGAAGTATCAGACACAGGAATGTTATCAGCCTTCATGGTTATGCATTATCTCCTTACGGAAATCTCCTTTTCTATGACTACATGGAAAATGGTTCTCTCTGGGATCTTCTCCATGGTTAGCTCTGATTCTGAAACTCTTTTGTTCAATTATGTCTGTTACATGCTTATTGTTTGCCAGTAGTAGTAACATGATGCATGTAGAAATTTTCAGAGTATGACTGCAAAACTCCTCCACAGGTTGACTAACACTTACAAGAAATTAATAATTCTTATTGCTTCAGTGAATATGAGGTTTGGCACTATCATATGCTCTAAGTTTAAAATGGATTCCTTGTCACAGCAGTGGGTGCAGTTTGACTCCTTTTCTTTGTTACTAATTTACAAACACAACTTCTTCGAGACTGATTTTTCTGGTTATCTCATAGGACCACCAAAGAAGGTAAAACTTGATTGGGAGACACGCTTGAAAATAGCTGTTGGGGCAGCACAGGGACTTGCATACCTTCATCACGATTGCAATCCTCGGATAATTCACAGGGACATTAAGTCCTCTAACATCCTGCTTGATGAGAATTTCGAGGCTCGCCTCTCAGATTTTGGAATTGCTAAGTGCCTCCCAACTGCAAAAACACATGCCTCGACTTTTGTGCTTGGAACGATTGGCTACATTGACCCTGAGTATGCCCGGACATCCAGGCTGACTGAAAAATCAGATGTGTACAGCTTCGGTATTGTCTTATTGGAGCTCTTGACAGGAAAGAAAGCTGTTGATAATGAGTCTAATTTGCTTCAAACGGTATGGCCATTTCTTGTGTACCTTGTTGCAGTCATAACATGAACGGTTATATCTTATAAATTAATGCTGTTGTCTTTCTCGCATGTCTAGATACTGTCCAAGGCTGACAATAACACAGTAATGGAAACTGTAGACCCTGAGGTCTCTGTTACATGCATGGATATATCCCTTGTGAAAAAGGTATTCCAGCTTGCTCTATTGTGCGCTAAGCGCTACCCTTCGGAGCGACCGACAATGCATGAGGTTGTGAGGGTGCTGATCTCTCTACTTCCAGCACCGGCCTCAAAGCCTTCTTCTGGCTCTATCAAGACCATAGACTATGCACGGTTCGTTATAAACAACAAAGGACAGCAGCAAATTATGAGTCAGCTGCCTCAAGTTCATCAGGATGATAGCACATCGGATGCTCAGTGGTTTCTTCAGTTCCGGGAAGTTATTTCCAAGAACACCCTTTGAGATTTTGCACACTAAGTCCTACATTGGAGAAAAATAGGAAATAGGGGCATAAAGACGTTGAGGATGCAGTGGTTTGGGTAGTGTTTTTGATTAATTACAGCATAGGATTAGTTCATCAAGGAGGTTTGCTTTTTGTACATCACTGACCCCTTCCACGGACTGACCCCTTCCACGGAGAAGGTTTAACTTGCACACTATGTCCCGAAATTTTCAGGAGAAGGTTTTTGTGGGGATGATTTAACTTGTGGGTAGTAAACTTGTTTAACTTGAGAGGAAACATTGAGAAAAGCTAGCTTTTGTTAGGAGCAAGGAGTATGTAAAAAAGTGGATATTTCATAGGTTGAACCTGCTGGATGTTCATCTTTAACGTTGCCCAATGTTGCGATTAAGGACTGCACATGGTTCACTTGGGGAATGAGACTCTTGTCGTGACAGGTACTAGGCGCATCTCATGTTCTCTTCTAACCTTGGCAATTTCTCCTTATTCCTGCGACAAACTATTTGAAGGTCTATATTCTAGTTTATTGCCCAATTTCGTTGGCATTATAGATGGTCGGAGTACTCCTTTGAGTGTTCTGCTCATTAGCTTTAGAGCACGTAGCTAATTTTTATTTGCTTTGATCCAAGCTTTTTCTACGAAAGGCCCGATGAGGTTGCACGAACAAGTTGATGCAAAATTATATCAGTCGGTCATTTAAGGGAGGGGATGTCTACCGTTGAGCAACGGTAATTTTGGACTCCGATAATTTAGGAACCTCTCTGTGATTTCGATTCATATGTTAAAGGAAGTTGCATCTGATGCATTTTTTAATAAAAGGGCACTGGCTATCTTTTTACATGCAAACTCTATTGATCCACACGGCAAAACAAACGGTGGAAAAGCAAAGCCAGGAAACTGTTTTTGTTGAGGGCACGAATGTTTCTATTGGGCACGTAGCTGTCCTCAGCCGATGCCAAAACATTTGGGCTGCAAGATTTAACCTTGGAAGAGCATTTTTACCTGTTAAATCCATCACACCCAGGTGACCTTCTGGGGATCATTTTCTGCAGGTGCCTTCTTCATCTGATGTCGACGCTCCTGAGGCTAAGGCAGTTGCATCTTAAATCACATTTCCAAATGTGGCTGGGGAAAAGCAAAGGCCTAAGTATGAGGTCTAGTACCGCAATCAGAGGTGTGTGCCATGATCGCGGTGACCCATATGCATCTGCTGGTACGAGAAGATATGACTGGCGTCGCCTGATACCCCCAGAGTTATTAGTCAATTATGAATCCGAGTATGTAAGTTAACCACGAAAGTGAACAATCTTCCTCTAACCTGTTAATGCTGGCTAGTAGTTCGACTCCAGCAATCCGCTTGTCCCTCTCTCCTTCACCATCCGTTGATGTAAAACCGGGTGAGATCTGATGAAACCTTAAAGATTGATTTTCTAAAACAACTGATTCTTCGTTAACATGAAGAACAGTCTTGCCATGGTCTACTTCCTACTCCTGTTGGATCAACATCATCGCATTTTGTTTTAAATCCTTGTGCCATCAAATAAAAAGTACCTTTATCAGTGACCATCAAAATTGTGCTACCATTTTCACGTAACGGGCTTTGAAAACAAGACCTTAGAGGAACCAACCTCTGTGACCGGAGGCGCTTTTGACCGAGTCTTTGATTTCAGCTGAGATTTAGATTCTAAGGACAGCTGGCCAACCATGAGAATTACACAATAAGTGAAATCCCGATAACTCTTCAATACTCCAGATAAAGTTTTAGTAAAGGAAAACTAACGATGCTTCCAACGTGGTGAAGATGCTGTTAAGGAAAAAAAGGTAATGAACGAAGAAGCTACCATCGACTGGTAGTTTAAAATAAATTTAAACTCACCATACCTTTTCGAAAAGGTCCACTGGTGGATCATGCTTTTTCATTCCGTATTTTGTTTTCTGAAAAAAAAAAGGATTTAATAGAGCAAAAAATGTCAAAGAAAGCAAAGCAGTAGATTAGAACTGGTCTAAAAACCATTTCCATGCAGGGGCTGTTTTAAATTTATCCTTTTTTCATTAATTCCAAATTCTTCTTATACCATGGGCGACCATCACAATTCATCACCTGGCCATAAAACAAACTAGTAGATATTGCTCACAATGTGGTATTATTCAGTCAAAGAGACCACCTTATTATTTGCTGAAGCTCCAAATTTAGAAACAATATTACAAGTCTGATTGTGAGCATCAGCAGAAATTGGTCTGCAGAAGGAACAGTAAGAGTTAAGAGAATAATATCAACGTCTCAATAAAATGCAACTTCAAAATGAAGCAACTCCCCATATCTAAGTAAAAGCTTCCGCAGTCAACAGTAGTTCCTCCACATTATGTGTTTTTATTCTACCTCAGAATCTTTAGTTAGAAATTTACAGTGACCAACCATATTACCTATTAACTTCGGGCATCACATTTTCTGAAGCAGGAACAGAAGAAACATCAACTTCCTGCCAAAACAAACAAATTAACTCCTATAAAGTGAGATAAATGACCATATGCAACTTATGCGTCTTTTGATCATGTTAGCATGATTATGCATGTGACCACCTTCATTCTCCACAGTAAAGGACTAATAGCCAACAAGAGAGACAGAATGACTCAGAAAAGTTCCAACTTGCACATTGTCCACATTAAACACTATAATGTGCATTTCAAAGAAATGCTTCTCCCCATCGGATGTTATAGAAATGTTTGCTGGAAAAAGAACAAGATTCATTCTATTTGACAGAGAGCATACCTGGAACCCTAATGTGCTTTTCTTACCGACAGTTGCTAAAGGTACCTTCAAGGCCAAAACATCCACGCTAAGATCATACAAATTTGAATGAGGATAATTTTTTAAAGTGGACTATAAACCAAAAAAAATTGTACTAACTTTACGGTGCAATTGGCATGCCTTCAAAACTGGTGAGTTTGATTTGGCATGTTCACAAGAGTTTACTCTATTTTCAGATCTGCAACTTGAAATTACAAAGAATTCATAAGTTCCCTTATGTGTAAATGAAAACTGATAAACATTTCCAAACAGTATAGTTGGCCAGATGGAAAGGGTAACACCTGTGTCTTTGTGCCCTACGGGCTGTTTCCAAAGAAAATTCTCTCGGGATTGTAAAGTTCCGTCTCATGAGCACTGAGTCGATATCATATCCAACCTGATGCAGGGTCAAGATAGTGCAAACATTTCCACTTTATTGAACTGATTGTGGATATGACAAATTATTTGCCAGATTCATGCCCACCTTGAAGTCAAAGATCAAAATTTCCGGATGCTGTACCCTACCTTTTTAGATAATTTGTGATGTAGAGGAGTTTGGTGCTTCAAATTAGCAACCTAAATAGAAAATTTACCAGTGATCATCAATTCTAATTGGAAAATGGAAAAGACTAGCAAGAAAAATTAGTTGCCGGCTCATATATATCAAAATAAAAAGAAAGATGCCCATGAATGTCATTACAGAACAGAATAAAGCACCTTTTGCAAATAGCCTGCTTCTAGCTTTTGTCGTTTGGTCGCTCGGTTCTCACTTAGGGGTGAGTCCTGCAAAGACTTTTTTTGATTTTTGACTGGAAACTTGTCGGACCTAAAATTTTAAATTGGAAACATAGATGACAGACAGTGAGTGACAATTCAAACAATTAAAGACAGAATAAAACAGGAAAATTCACCAGCCCAACAGCTGCACCTCAAGAAACGATTAAAGCGAACTTCTAGGTTCCGGTTTTGCTTGGCCAAGTAGCTGGCTGTGGGCTTCATCAAAGTTGAACTCCTAGGTGAGGATGACTTCACCAGCGGCTTGGTTTTGACTTTTGGGGTCTCTTCCGCTGCATGGTTAGAACACAAATAAGAAAAGAGGCCAATAACAAGGCTTCAAGCTTCATTCCTAGAAACACCAATGGCAAATACAGAATGTATCTCGACCCATGCGATCTTTAACAACATGCAAACTTTCACTTGAGTGAAAAAATACCACCTCGTGGGACTTCTTGCTTATTTGCCCTCTCCTGCCCTATTGGCTGCTGGTTAGAATTAGATGACACTAAAAAAATCCTTCAACATCTTGAGGGAGCAAAAAAAGAAGAAGACAGAGAACATTCACATAGCACCGATAGCCTTCTTACCAACTGCCAAAAGATGCTAAAAGCTTAGACACTCCCGACTGCTAAAACCTATGTCAAATTCTACCTTGATGAACCATGTTCAAAGGAGTATGACATGATTAGTAAAGTAAACGATACCTTGGTCGCTGCAATTTCGTGCTGAAACCTCCGAGTCCACGTCATGATCCGTGTCTGTAGTGACAGAATTCGTGTCTTCTTGACCCTCCATTCTCGAGGACGTCTCTGCATCTCCTCTCAGGTCATGGTCGCTCCACCTCAGTTTCACTGTAAAGGCTGACACAGAAAAGTAAATGTGAGGCGAGCGGCGAACCAACAGCTACGCAAACTTCTACTCAGAGGCAGAAGAAAATAAGATTAACTTCGTTGAAGGACACTACACTCGGAGCAGAGCATTTTAGCTAGAAAGCAGCGAAGCGTGAACGGTTGCCTTCACTAAGAGTTGCTCATAGGCCGTAAGACCGAACACTACTGATGGCAGAAGAAAACGATAACAGAGCTGGAAGAAGATCTTTCAAGTGTTCGCGGCAGGCACCACGGCCTTCTACGATCGCGAACTGGACAAAAATTGGGGTACGGAGAATGCATTAGAAATCTCATCATATACACGAGATGATCTTCGTCTCTAAACACTTCAGGTTCTTGGAAAAATCGACGACGCACTCAGTTCAGCAATCGTCGACAGGCGGATGAGAAAAAATCATGTCAAAAAAAAAAAAACTCTGCGATTGACAATACGATGCTCACGCGAAGGCGGATAAGTTCCGGCGGATTCAAACCAACGCTCGGCGGCTTCGGCCTCCGAGCACGTCTCCGACCGGCCGAAATCGTAGAAACGAGCCGCGTCAAACTCGTAATCAGGATCGCATTCCTCGTTGCTCCATCCTTCCGTTTCATCACCCATCGCCTTCTTCTTCTCTTTCGTCAGAGGACCGAGAAATCAGGCGAAGAATCTAACGAAGCATTCAAATCGAACTTTTCGATAAAAAAAAAAAAAAAAGAATTCATCCGAACGAGAACCGGAGCCAGCGGAACGCGCCAACTGCAGCAGGACGGCGAAGCGTCCCCCTCGCTAGGTCGCGAACGTTGCGAGGAGCCGTCGCGACCGAGTGGACCGATTTCACAGGGAACTTTCTCGACGTTCTGCCTCGGGTTTTCTCGGGAAAATTGAGAGGGAGAGGCGGCCTGGAGCGAGCGGGGAGGAGTTGCGATCATGGGGGGAAGGAAGGCGACGAGCCGGTGTCCTTTTGAAGGAGACGAGGGCCCCCACGAAAGGAAAGAGCCGATCGATTCTGGAGACACGATGGTTCATTTTTTAGGATCCGGGATTTTTAAATTTGTGGGTCCGCACTTCGGGTTCTGTTTATGCGTCCCCTACGCCTGAATCACGATTTTGGCCTCCCTCATGCAAAGCGCGTCTTTGGCTTTTTTCCCTACTACACTTTTTATCTATAATATTCAATAAGGTGAGTCCTTCCGAAAAGTTGAAACGTACGCATTAGAATAAATTCTCAATATTTTGGAATCTAAAATCGGCTGTACATATTTTGAAATCTGAAACCTATCTCATTACCGGTTACAGAATTGATTTCAGAGTCTATCATATTTCATATATATTATTAATTGAATGATTGTAATGAATCATTATATTTAATTACCATCGTTTGTTATTACAATTCACTACTACGACTTATATTTAGATGCAATGTAAAATTCTCAATCATAAAATAAAAGTTTAGATTAATAATTCAAAATTATACATTTATCATCGAACACCATGCAATATTATAAAATCATGCAAAAATATAAACTCAAAAAATACAAACAAAATTGTTTTAAATTCCAAGTTCTGGATTATATGGCCTAGGCTTCAAGTTTTACCTACCTAAAACCTAGGACCTAGAAATAGGTTCCCAATTTTTGGAACCTATAACTTACCCCACATATCTTGAAATCTGGGACTGAATAAGTTTTTGCTAATTCAACTCTTCAGTTTCAAGTTCTATCCGATTTTTCGATTCCAAGTTCCATATTGAAACCATAATCACCAGTACTATTTAGATAAGAATCTCAAAATTTTGGTGGAAAATTCCAACAATATCCAATGGGTTGTATTCATCGACAAAGAGTTGGTTTATTTAGCGAAAAATGAATAATTTTAAAGAAAAAAATCCTTTGTATAAATTGAAATAATTATATAATAACAGATATGTTTATTATTGACAACAATTTATATCCAAACATTTTTGTAGATGATCAAAAAATTTCATTCAGTCATTTTCATAAAAGATGCAAATAATCTTTCTTGGGAAAATATTTTTTAAATATTCATTCACCACGAAATAAATAGAGTCTAAGTAATGCAGAGAATTATTATTTTCAAAAGAGTCCACCTAACAATCATATATTTAAATTTGGTTTCTAAAATGAGTTGCATCGCATTCCGAATAATTTTTAAATGTTTGTTCTATTGATTTTAATTGTTCCACGTTGCAATAGTATGAAAACTATAACGCAATTACGAGAAAAGTCAAACTTTTTTTCTTTTTCTTTTTTGTGATATCTGTTATCAGTGCCGTGATGAAATGTTATCAAAAAAGGTATATCATTTCTGTGCTCTTTTCTTCTTTGATAGATTTTCGTGGTTGTCACTGACTTGGAAATTTAAAATGGAAAAAAAATGGAGAAACTTGGTGGATGTCTTGCCCGGGAAAAGATCGAGAGGAATGACATGTTGCCCACGAAGTTGTGCACCGTTTAGAAATTGTCCTGATCGAGACTTTACTCTTTTCTTTTTTGGGTTCTGTTCTGGCCATATTAGACTGGAATTTGGACTAGTCCAGTTTTGAAATTTAAAAAACAAAGGCAAGGTTTTTGTCCTCTTTTCTCTTTTCTTCCCCCTGCGAAAGGGTCTGCTTTTCCATCGAATTCTAAAAGAAACAAAATTCCAAAACAAGGAAAACTACAGAAGGGTCACGCTCCTCTAGATTTTGAAAAATAAAAATCGAAGGGGATGAGGTTGATGGTTGACTAACGAGACGGTTTGGATTGCGTCCATAATGAAGCGTCAACGCATTGCTTCTCTCTCTCTCTCTCTCTCTTGGCTCTTTCGTCAGATAAAAGTACCACTTTTGGAAATTACATGCTCCAAGAGAATCGAGTTCATGTGCCATCATTTTAGATCGAGCGGGTCTCTTGACATGGATGGATCAACTAAATGCTGCATTGGGGGGGTGAAAACAGACTGTAAAAGTACGGTCATATTACCCACTTTTCATAATCTAATCCATTTGGATTTCAAATCACCTTTTTTTATCAATCTCCTCTTGCAAAGATTGAGTGAATACCTACTTAGTTTTCCCAGTCGAAGTGGTTAAAAGATTCGGATAAGATATTGATGGTTGAAAAGAATTTTAAATTCAAGCATGAACATTATATAGATTCAAGATTATAAATGAATGTACACATCATTTCTAAATTTACTCGGTGGTCATATGCGCAGAGTCCAATCTAATCTAATATAGAAATTGAATTGCACAATGCCGGCGCAATGAATACTAGCCGTATTTTGATGTTTGTGATGACAAGCTTGGGCATTTAATTCCTCATGTTTCGCTCTATCTCCTTTCTACGTTCCTTTCGAGTAAATGCGAACAATTTCTTGGATGAAAATTTTCGAGATCTTAATCTCTCTACTCAAAGAGATGGATTATAAAATATAATCGGCAACTTTTTATCTATATATTGTACCTGGTTTGTATTGAGAATGCACAGTAAAAACCCGATATCTTCATCTAGAAAAAATGGTAAGAGAAAGTCCAACTCTTAAATTGTCAACATATATGGTTGGACCCACATTCAATCAAAAACTCAATAAGTTATAAGCCAATTATAATATATTAACCAGAGGTGTTAAAAAGATCAACCCAAACAAAACCGGTTTTCTGGGTTGGGTCTTTTTATCGATTTGGGTGGCATGAAAATTTTGAGTATTTTGACATTTTGGATCGGGCACCAAACCACCCAACTCAAACTAAATCCAAATAAATATTCTTTAGAACTAGGAAAAGAAAGAAAATTTCGCTCTTTGCTCCTAGACTCTACACAAAAAAGGGAAAAAAAAACGAAACCCGAAACACAGTCCAACCAAATCGCTTGGGTTATTTGCCTTTCGATTTAGTTTGGATTGGGTCAAACACATTCTTATATTATTTCGAGTTGGGTCGGGTATCAAAAAATTGACCAGTCAACACTCTTAACATTAATCGCTCTACAATACATCCAACAAACAGCAGCAGCAGACACTTCTCGATATCCACCCACCGAAATGAGATAACACTGGGATACAGCATCGCTCACTGCCACTTGAAACATCCTATTCTCTGTTTCTTTTCTTCTGCGCAAGTTATTTTTGCCCTCTCCTTATTTCACTTTCGACGAGTGAAGACAAGGAAAAAAAGAAAAAAAGCGTTTCTGAGTAAAACAATTGGGTCCGCGGGGGGTGACCAGGAGTTGCCTGGCGTGCCGGTCCAAAAGAAAAGCCGCTCCTCGTGATTCCTCGCGTCGTTTCGTGTGGAGTCCTTTTTGTGGATGTCCCAACCAAAAGAGTACTTGCTACTGCTAGGCAACACGAATATCCCTTCACGAAATATTTAAATAAAAAATATGATGTAAATAATTTATGAATTTTGATTTAAAATATAATATTATTCTTAAATTTTTAATTTATTTAATATTTTTTATGAAATCCAATTTGATCCCTAATCTTTTAAATATTTTCATATAATTTGAAGATTATACCAAACATTTAGTAGTAGTTTAAGAACCACATTGAACAAATTAAAAGTTTATAGATATCATTACACATTTGTCAAAATTTAGACATCACATTACGTATTATATTAAAGTTTCTAAATCATTTATATTATTATTCCATTTAAAAACGTTAAAGTATGATATGAAGACAAAGAGCATTGTGGCTGGTAAGATACGTCACGTGTCGAGCATTGATCGATAGCAACCAAGTAGGATTGGGTTATAGTACATCTCTAGCAGATGCTAGGGTCCAATGTTTTTTTATGATGTTGCTTTCTGTTCTTCTCCTCTTTTTTTCTTTTTTCTTTTTCCTTTCAATTTAATATAATTACATCTATTTTATTTTTGCTTGTGTGGTTTCTCAACCTATCATTCAGTGCGTTGTTGCATTTTATGATGCCCATCAAGCCGTTAATACGCAGCTTTCCATAAGTAATGTCGAATGTTTTTCTTTGTACGAGTTTTTTTCATTTTGCGTAGATGTGCCTTGTGCAGTATTCTCATGTTGTGCAAGAGCAGACCGTGTAAAAACTACATTGATAAGGTCATGCATAATTAAATTGTATGCAAGGTGAATTAAATAAAACAACTATTTTTTATGGATTCAATCTCGGGGGTTCCTTCCATTCCCGCCCTTTTTCAACCTTCAGCCATGGGGATCCCCTCCCTCTCTTATTGATTTTGTTAGTATTTTTCACTTATTTTCTCATTATTTCTTTTTACCTGATTTAAATTTTGGGAGTTCTTTTCTCTCGATCTAGTTTTAAATTTGGGAGATATTCTCTTTCGATCTAGATCTTGGAGTATAATAAATATGCTTATGGGGATTCATTGTCATTGTGCTTTGTTTGTCTATAAATTATCCGCTTCTAGTTTCAATGGTAATTTTTGGTGCGTGCTAATCACTACCTAAAATAGAATATCCAATGATCGACTGTGATTATTTTGCTTGATAGAGACACTATTATGGAATTAGTGTGCATTTAGAGCACGACTAATAACTGTTATGTTCCCGAAAACAATTTCTACTTATAAGTGATATTTTTATTCAATTCTTGAGAATTAATTTTTGAACATTTAAAGCTGTTGGTAATTGGCTAAATTATTCTAGGAATAAAAATGCGTTTAGTAGGATCCTTAAAATTTATAATCCAAACCATTTTTATTTAATATTTTTAATGATTTTATCACATTTTTCTCCTTTTTCTTTTCTTTTCTTGTTCCTTTTTTCCATTTTAGCTTCTCTTCCTCCTTCGATCATCGACCATGGCCAGCGATCGGCCAAACTCAAGTCGATGACCTTGTCGGAGCATTACTGGTGACTAGCGATGCTAAGCCTCGCTAGGCTATCACTAGGTCAGCCTTGCCTAGTTATTGACAACGCTTCGGCAAGGTCACCGGTCAAAGTGAAGAGGAAGAAAAGAAAAGAGAAAAAAATGAATTTTGATTTGAGAATTGTTCTTGAAAATGAAAGAAAATTTATTTATTTATTTATTTATTATTGATTATGTTCTAAATTTATTCTCAAAAACAAATTTATTTCTAGGAATAAAAAAATTATCAAATGAATTTTTATTCCGAATCAATTCCGGAAAATTCTATTTGGCTGAAAAACAAACGAGCCCTTAATCTCATTAGTGTTCCGTTGATCATCTTTATTTTCTGGATTTGGATTTATATTTCTATATTACTAGTTTGCTCTACTTTGATTTGCTTTATATTTTTTTGGTAATGAATATAATTTTATTTTACCCAAAAAAAACTATTCTTTTTTTGATAAATCCAATGGAAACGTGCACTAATTTTTTGTTGTTGTCGATGACTTGTGAAAGTACAATCATTGCCTCCACTCGCTGCAAGGTTTTCAAATGATAACTTGAAGAACAAAGTCCAGGTGTCTTGTGTCTTGGCTTCAACATCAACCATTCAACTTGACCCCTCTTATCATTTTCATCTCTTCCAACAGCGGAACGCATCATTTGCTTTATTACGATTAAATTGCATCGAGTCCATTTACTTTCCAACAAACTTTTAGACAACCCCTTTTCAACCCTTCAAAGCCCACCTAACATTTCTTGACCCCGTTAGGACGTCTAAGCTCAAGATCAAATGTGCAGTTCCCACTACATTTATCTAATTGAACTTTATATCGACAACACGCGACAAATGAACCCCTAATAATCTAAATAGCTCAAGCAATTGCTTTGTAACGGGTTTTTTTGCTGAATGTGAATGCCATATCTCCATCATGCCGCATGAATTTGTGCTACAATATATTTCATATTAGCTTGATCTTAGGCAAGATGTATTTTTGTTTCTTATACTCCTTGAGCAAACATGTCTTTCATCAACTCTCTTTCTAACACAAGCTTTCTTTGTCTTCCTCCGATTAGTATAAAGGGTTCATTTATATCCATACACACACACAGAATCCATATTTTTGTATACACTTACTCTTGCAAACAACATCGTAGCCGTTTGTGATTGTATGCTTTTGCACTGTTCTCTTAAATTGAGCACAGATGGAAATCTCATGCCTATTTGAAATTGTCACTATACTTATGGCAAGAGTCATATCTAATAGGTTAAGATTTTCCCTGCTTGCTTAATTCCTCGTCTCCAGAACTAGGAGGATTGAGATCTTTATCTGCTCCCTTACCCTCATCATTTTCACTTTCGTCCATGTCATCGTCAGTGGCATCAGTTATAAGATAAGATGCGTTCATAATCGCATGGTAAGCACATCTTGAGTTTCGTAGTCTAAATCATCATCGGTATTGCCACCATAGTAAAGACTCTCACTATTATCCACATTCTCAATATCATCCTCACTCTCAGTACCATCACTCCCGATGTCTGTTATAAATATCATCTTCACCGACTAGCCCCCTATATTCAAGCCCAGCCCTTTGGCCACTTCAAACCTAACCTTATCTTTTGGCTCACCTCGGAACTCAAATTCATCTTTTCATTTCAACCTTAGCCTCAATTGCAACCCTAATTTCATTTGCTAACTCGACCTTACCCCCAACTTTGTTTACTAATTTAACTGGTGCATTTGGTTCATCAATCCAAAGAGTTTTTGGCCTTCAAAGCCTTTTGAAAAAAATGCTTGGCCGTTTGGCAATTATTTTGAAATAACTTTTAAATAAAAGCTAATATTAGGAAGGCTAAAACTCATTTTTCAATTTTGTCCATTGTTATTTTTTTTTTTTAAATTTTGACAACAATGCTAAAAAATCAAATATATATAATTTAAAAAAAAAACTAAACCCTTCACCAATTCGACAAAGGGTTATGGTTATTAGCGAGTCAGCCAAATCTAGTGTTGGCAACTGTTCAGTGAGGGTTGCCTAAGATTAGACCTGTTAAATGGGTGAGTTGGGTCGAGTTTGGGTCGGGTCATAAATGATCCGACCCAAATTGATTCATTAACCTATTTATAACCCATTTAAGTAGAGTATAAAATTTTTGACCTATACCCAATTCAACCCATACCCAACCCCACTCATACCCAACTCGACCCATATTGTTAAAACATTTTTCTATCTAACTAAACTTAGGAAAACTTATTCTTATAATTTTTTTTAAAGATTTTAAACTTATTTAAGTTCATTAACAACTCATGTATTTTAATATTTTTAATTTTAAATCCATTATAGATACATTTGTCAAAATTTGTATATAACATATTTATGACCCATTTAAATATTAAATGGGTCATAAATGGGTTATACTAAAAAAAAGGCTGACCCATTTTGACAAATGTACTTGAGATCCAATGACCTTCAACAAGGATCGCGTGACCTAGCAAGAACTATTGAAGGTTGCACGACCTCGAGTGACCCTCGTGAGACCTTGTCGAGGGCCGCCTAAAGTTGCACATTGCCTAGGTCACTAAATCTCAACGGATGGTCGCTTGTGCCAAATTTGACTTACCAGTGGCCGTAACTCTTCATCGAACCAGTGAAGGGTCTGGTCGTTTTTTTTATAAAATTATATGTATTTGATTTTTAGAATTATTGTCAAAATTTATATTTAAAAAACTGTGTACATTTTGTTTTCAATTTCAAATGTGTTTTATACCAAATAATATTTCTCTCAAAATCGCTTTTCAATGCGTGATTTATCAAATGATCTTTATATTTGCCTAAAGCCCTTTAATAGGCTAGATTACAATGCATTTCTTTATTGAATTTACAAAATACTGAATTAAACGCACCCAGCATCAACAACATTTATTAGTTCCCCTTCGGCATAAAAATCAGCTACCCAATTCTAATGGTAGGCCCGCCGGTTGCCGACACTTGACCGTTGCTTGTAAATTTCCACAACCCCACTAAAGTATAATTGAGAATTTTATACCACGGCATTTAGACTTTATAGCCCAATTTTAATTTATACGTCACGAGTGCAGTACAATTCACTTTTTCAGATCCACCTCACCCATTCCCTGGATACCATCCAAGGAGATAAGCATATCTCAAATTTTCTCCAACTAATGCAAAGCCGCCAAAGTGGAGTATAATTTAGAAATGGCATTTCATTTGCAACAAAATAGCAAAAATATATGGATTAATATCACGAAAAATCTCAAACTGATATATACAAGATAAATTTATCAAAAATTAATTTTTCAATCACTAAAATCTCATTAAATTACCTCAAATTGGTACATTTATAATAAATTTATCCTATATCAATTTTTGTTAAATTTTACTATCAAATTACTAAGTCGGATAATATGTAATAGTTGATTCAGTATACTTGTCTAGAATTTTACTTTTCATTTATTTTTTGTATCAATTTTGTGATTTTTATGGAATTAATCCAGTTTAATACAGGGGTATATTTGTAACATATACATATATTGGTTTGGGGGTTTTTAATGGTCAAAAACATAAGTTGGGGTAAATTTGTCATAACTGTATCAGTTTGGAATTTTTTTTTAGTTACTTGGAATAAATTTGTTATGGGTATACTAATTTATGGTTTTTTGAGGTAAAAAAAGTTTTGGGTAAATTTATAAAAAACGTACCAGTTTAAAATAATATTAATCATTTTTGATGCAAAATCATTAGCCAAATCAAATCCAATCAATCCACGGAACCTTACTGCCATTACAAAAATAAGTAAATGTAAGGAGGTTTACAAATAAATTGGATGTTGAGCAGGTCGTCGTCGATGTCGCTGCTGCCCACAAAGAAACCCCAAAGTTTTTTCACCGCCAGTAAAAATGCCAAAGTGCTGACCCGATCGAATCGGACAAAATGAACCTTGGAATCACGAAACGGTTGAGTTGAATCCTCCATTTCAATAATCTTGGTCCCTCAAGCACGGATTTGACGAGCGCGCAGATTTCTTCTTTCGATGGAGCAAAGATCTTCAAAGAAATCCCAACAATTTCACGAGAAAGATGTCATTCAAAGTGCGATCTATCATTTCCAAACTAAACTAAAAGCATAGTCCATTGCCCTACCGTTGCCCGTGCAATCAATGGCTGCGTCAGTTTTGTGAAAAATGAATAATTTTAAAAAATGGTCGAATCATTTACAAAAATCAATAAACATAAAATGTTTTTATCATTCATGAAATTATTTAGACATAAATTATTTTCAATAATATAAATATTTTTTATTAACTAATTATTTTAAATATACAAGAAACTATTTTTCATCAAATAGGCGGGACCTATGTATTGATTTTTTTATGGCCAAATAAACAAAAAATGTATAATTGTTCAACGATACAAACTTAGGTATTAGTGAGACAAAAAAATTTTTTTTTTTTAAAGAACTTGGCGTCTATAGGAAAAGGTGTAGGATTTTTAGTGGGTTATATTTAGTTTTAGGGAAAAAATTTTAAAAAAATCTAAATTATATTTATCATAATAAATTCATTTCAAACTTTTTTTAGTGGTATGAAAATTTTCAAATTTGATGTCATAAAAAAATTGGAATAAACTCGCCGGGGAGCATAATTTAAAGTGTTCTGGTGGCTTCTTTTTCGTCTTGTTAAAGTGGCAAAACACCGATCGGACATGGAAGAAAAGGCCGGCAACTGGGATTTCAGCTTGGCATGCTGACGAAGAAAGGGATCATAAACGCAAAAGCCCACCCGATTCCGATTTGAACTCTGTGATCCACCCTCCTCCTCCTCCTCCTCCTGAAATCTTACCGAGCGATCGATCGATCGATCACCAAACTCTATGATCATGAGACTGGTAGTCCCATTGCGAGGTATCGCCCAAGGCCGAGGAGGCTTGATCCTGGGCACTCTCATCCCCTGCGCTCTCTTCTGCCTCCACCGTCTCAGGCGCCCCAGCGCATCCCTCGCCCCCGTGCGGGTCTCCAGAAGAGCCGAATCCATCGCGAGTCCGAATAAATCGCCGTATTACGTGGGATTAGATAGAGCTTCGGAGGATCCTTTCGACGAAGTCGCTAACCCGGCCGGGATTATCCAGCTAGGATTGTCCGAGAACAGGGTACTGTCCCCCTGCATCAGTGATTAGATGCGGTCCTGTTGTCATTCATTTGCAATTGATTGGCACGTGATGGTTTGCCGATGTGTTCCGGCTGCTGTGTGGAGTATTTCCTCCCATGTGGTTTTTTTTTTTTTTTTGCTGAGTAATCGCGAGAGTGTATAATCAATGTCATTCTACTTGCTCGGTGTAGTTGTGCTTGGATTTGATCGAGGAATGGCTGTCTGAGAATCTGGATGGTGCAATGATTGGACAGGGAGGTGATAAGGATCATTTGGGCATTGGTGGGATCACGGAGTACCAGCCTTTTGATGGAGTGTTGGAATTGAAAAAGGTATTCTTATCTCCTAACGGAAGCACAATAGCTTTTTAGCTAATGGCTATGGTTTATAACGGCAGGGAAAAGTATCCACCCATCTAATATCGGTAGTTAGTGCCAAATGACCATTGTCTTCATCAGTAATTGGTTTGAGAGCTGGAACGAGGCTGCTAAATAAACTTCTTGCTTTGATTGGATGGATAACACTTGATGAATGTGGTGGTCATTGTTGCAATTCTTTCTTCTGCGGAGAATGCAGGCTATGGCGGGCTTCATGTCACGGGTTATGGGACAAGGTGTCTCATTTGATCCACCAAGAATTGTACTAACAGCTGGTGCAACTCCTGCTGTAGAGATTTTGTGCTTTTGCTTGGCTGATCCGGGTGATGCATTTATTGTTCCCACACCCTATTATCCCGGGTATATCTAGCTTTCACAAATAGCTTCCCTTTGTGTGTGTGTGTGTGCGTTTTAATGTGTTACTGTTGACATATTATTTGATTGTGCAAATATTTGCTGCATCCAATCTGCAGTTTCGACAGGGATATGACCTGGCGAACTGGAGTTGAGCTGATTCCAGTTCATTGTCGCAGCGCAGACAATTTTATTCTAAGCATCGCTGCTCTTGATCAAGCTTTCAATCAAGCCAGAAAAAGGGGGCAGAGAGTTCGGGGAATCCTTATCTCTAACCCATCAAACCCCGTGGGCAATTTACTGCCAGAGGGAACACTCCATGACCTTTTGGAATTTGCTCAAAAAAAGAATATCCACATAATCTCTGATGAGATATTTGCTGGTTCCATTCATGGGAATGAGCGATTTGTGAGCTTGGCCAAGATTTTGGATAAAGGAGAATTTGACAAGAACAGGGTTCATATATTGTACGGTCTGTCAAAGGATCTGTCTCTAGCAGGCTTTAGAGTTGGGGTCATATATTCATATAATGACAATGTTTTGGCTGCTGCCAAAAAATTAACCAGATTTTCTTCTGTCTCTGCGCCCACTCAGAGGCTACTAGTTTCTTTGCTTTCAGACACAAGATTTATTGAGAGATATCTAGAAACAAGTCGAAAGAGGATAAGGAAGATGTATGATATATTTGTGGCCGGCCTAGAAGAACTAGGAGTCAAGTATGTGGAGAGCAGTGGTGGTTTGTATTGTTGGGTTGATATGAGTGGACTTATGCGCTCTTACGATGAGAAGGGGGAGCTTGAGCTGTGGGGCAAGCTTCTGAATGTTGCAAAGGTCAACGCGACACCTGGTTCAGCATGCCACTCCATAGAACCGGGCTGGTTTCGTTGTTGTTTTACTACATTATCGGGAGACAACATTCGTATTGCGATAGAAAGGATACGTAAAGTTGCTGAAATGTGTAAACCTTCAAGATGATGAATCATGTATCAGATGTACATATTGTTTCTTATAAATATTTGTGATCATTGCAAAGTTCAAGGAGAGTTAAGGAGACATGCACTGCTATATAGAGATTGAACGAGATTTAGTTTAGCTTTTAGGGATAGCTGTCCAAATAGAAGTTGATTGAAGATCGGAACAGAACTTGTCTCCATGTTTATGACCTCAAACCAGCTTCAATCTTAACTGACGCCTGCAACTCAAACCTTTGAGCATTTTGCTGCCTGATCCAAAGATGCCGCATCCGAAAGCAGTCTGTCTTGCAAATTCCTGCAATAGTGTGACAGAAAGTAATTCTCATCAATTTTCTTGGAAAATTTTTGAGAAACGTATTCAGTCTCAGTCCTGTTAGTGTCAACGAGGAAGCCCCATCAGTTCTAATTCCCTTAAAAAAAAAAAACTATTGCGCAACACAGAGTCCCTAAGAAAAGCATTAAGCGCAATAGTTGAATGACACCAACTTTCATGTTTGTGCAATAATGAAAGTACCGAGATGCTTTTTGAGTTACCATCGACAGGTTTTGTTTTCTCATGTGCACAGCTTTCCTCCTGCAACTCATCCACCGGCTCATCAGCATTAGCTCCCCAAGAGTCCTTGGTCGTCTGACCATGAGGCTGCTATTACTTTCTCTATCCACAGTTGTACCATTTAGCTCTGATGCACTGGAAAGCTGTCTCTCAGAGGACTCAACTTTTCCTAGGAAACCAGAGTTCGGTGGAAGTATTGGAAAGAGGCATTCCAAGAAGGAAGCACCCACAATGCTTGAAGTTCCAGACACAGAACTGCTCGTGCTACTTTTAGAGTCTGAAGCTGGTGATGAAAGACAGGATTGAATCTCTGGATCAGCATCATCCCTTGAAGAGATCATTTGCACCGGAATGGCTGTGGAGATCGTTGTAGATGACAAAAGGCAATTTGCCAGAACAGAGGGTGGGGAACTAAATGAATTATTATCCGTTTCAAAGAGAAATGGTTCAACATCCCACTTAGATGTTTCGTCATTCAAGGCGCCATCGCCATCGTCGTCGCTAAATTCTCTGTAAAAACCATCACCTCCTAGGCAATGGGAGGTAGGTTGAGGCAATGGTGGGCCAATGAGGTTTGTGTTTGTGGTCGGTGTTCTGGATTCTGTTGGTGGCTGTGAGATAGAGGTGAGTGGTATTCCCGGTTTCTCCTCCCATGTGAAGGGGATTGAAGCAACTAGCTTGGCTGGTGGTGGAACTGGCTTAGACGAAGAAGCTTTGTCCTTCCAGTCCTTTTTGGGCATTCCGGGCCTCTCTTCCCAAAGAAACGGTATTGAGGGTGGTTGCCTGACACGCTTCTTTTTGGGATCTTCCACCTCTTTTTCAGCCATATTGGGTGGAGTAGAAGTGGCAGATGGATCGTGTACAATTGCATCTGCAGTAACATAGTGGTTATATACGTGCACGGGAGTTCTACGTCCTGCCCGAACCGTCGCAAGGTACTAGGATGCTACTGAGTGGGTTGGTTTTGACCGACTTTATGTTCTACCTGCACCATTTCCTGCTATAAGAGATTAGGATTACCTGCTCTCTGACCTCTGTTTGTGTGCGTGATTCTCAAGAATTTTAAATAACAAATGGACAAACTAATGAGGATTTGCAAATTGACACCGATTCCATGCTAGAAAGAGTGGTTGTGCCGTCCTAATATGTCCATCACCTTACTTTGATCGTTTCTCGAATTTTGGTTCAGAATCAGACAATGCCTTGGACGAAATTATTTTACTGCAGCAGAGCTCATCGGTTACTGTAAACTACTAGTTATTCCTTTTCTCCGGCTTGGTACGTGGGCCGGCACAGCACATAACGGTACCGGGCAGGCGGTGGCCATGGCCAACAATCATCATGTAAAAGTTATTTTTAGTCTAATTACTCGGTACTAGACTCCATACTCACTATGTTCGTCATTTACGTTGATTGAGCCAATGATGCCCATTAATGATGAAAATTTCCTCGTTGTTAAATTTTTTGCTTGACGATCGATTGACTATATTTAGATTGTAAAGAGTGGTGTTTAGATGGCTTGCAATTTAAGTGCCAAAGGATAAATTTTTGCTTTAAAAAATTAGGAAAGACAGTGATGGATATTAGTTTAATATGAAAAGTTACTAATTAGTAATTAGGTTTGAGAGTTATTAATTTCTTAGGGGTAAAGTTGTTGACCTCTTTGAAAATTTGCTAATAAAATGGGAACATTGCCTGCAATTGTTGTTTGGAACATACATCTATTTTGAAAAGTAAAAGTAAAGTTACTAATCTTGATTATTTTGTTTAATTGGTCGATATTTTGATACTAACTTTGCTCTTTGGAAAATTACCAAGTAGGTGGAAGATTTCCTAGGCCCTAAACAATTCCCACGTGGTTACTAACTTTTCGTATAAAAAAATAAACATCAAATAACATATATTATGTGACATTGACTTTCTAAACTTGAAAATACTTTTCACTTCTAATAAGCAAGTATATGCCTATCTATCTAATTATACCTAAAAGTCGGTCATCCTCTATGGCAGGAGTGAGAGGTCCCTTAATGTGGAATAGAAATTGAACTCTATGTATAATTGTCTAAAAAATCATAAACATATTGCAATTTTACCGATTTAATTATAAAATTTTAAATTGTGTCATGAATCATAAACTTTTCAAAAAAAAATTGTGAATATAGTCCATTTAGACACTTTTGACTAGAAATCATTGAAATCATTGATGTGAATGTCAGCCGTTTTACGTAATACTGCGAACGCTATGGACAAAAGTTTATTAATTTTGGAATATTATTTTGAGTTTGTATATTTAATTCCTTTTTTATTTTATTTTCTCCTTCTTCCTTCGTTGGTAGCTTAGCCTCGTTGATAACCGATGATGGGCCAGAGGAGGCTTGCCCTAACCAGATTTAGCAAGGTTGAGCCTTGCCTAAAGTTGGCAAGGCCAACTCTCATTGGCCTTTGGCGAGGGTGACCCTTGTTAGTTGTAACTTGTGGCTCGTTGCCGACCATCGTTGAGGTTGGACAACTAGCTAAAGAAGAAGAAAGGAAAAAAAGACAGATTTAAAAAAGAAAATATGAAAAATCCATAAAAAAAAATGTCTATATCAGAGCTTACGTAAGATAGCTGACATTTATGTTGGTGATTTTAAGTCAAAATCGATTCATTACATAACGAATTTTTAACATATTTACGACTTGATTGGCATAATTAAATGGTTCAGTGACTAAATTGACAAAAATTAATAAGTTTATGACATTTTTAACAATTTTCCAAAAAATTGATCTAAGCATTACTTTCAAAAATGATGCCAAGGATATTAAGACTAACCTTCAAAATTGATTTACAGAGAACCAAAAATAAGCAAGCATTTAGGTTGATGATTTCACATGTCAATTTGGAAAATTATCCACAAATATCATAACCTATTACACTTTTATTAATTCAATACTAAACATTTTAACTGTGTCAATTAAATGTTGAAGTCGAGTCAATTTAGGCAATTTTAGTTGGAAATCGCTGATGGGGATGCCAATTGTTTTATATGATATAACAAGAGTTGACATTATTAATTCAATGCTAAACATTTTAACTGTGTCAATTAAATGTTGAAGTCGAGTCAATTTAGGCAATTTTAGTTGGAAATCGCTGATGGGGATGCCAATTGTTTGATATGATATAACAAGAGTTGACATTGATAATTTTTAATAAATATTTTTAATACTTTTTCTATTTTCCTTCTTTCTATTTTACCATTTTTTTCTTTTTCGTTTTTCCCTCTTGGACATCACTAGACCTTGAGTAAGGAGATGGCCCACGACTACCTAAGAAAGGGTGACACTTCCCAGGGGCTGGTGAGGGCGCCCCTCGTTTGAGATTGGTAGAGGAAAGAAGCAAAAATGAAAAAGGAAAAAAAGAAGAGAGAAAAAAAAAAAAAACGAATGGAAAAAGTAAAAAATGAAAATAAAAAATGAATATTAAAATATTATTAAAAATTATCAACATTTGTGTCGATTGTGACATATGTTTATGTCAGTGATTTTTGACCAAAATTACTTAAATTGACTTAATTGGTAAAATGTGACTTGATTAATGATTTAATTGGCATAATTAAATGTTGAGGACTATATTGTAGACCTGTTAAACGGGTGGGTTGGGTCGGGTCATAAATGGTCCGACCCAAATTGACCCATTAACCCGTTTATAACCCATTTAAGCATAGTATAAAATTTTTGACCTATACCCAACCCAACCCATACCCGACCCGACCCGACCCGACCCATATTGTTAAAACATTTCTCTATATAACTAAACTTAGGAAAACTTATTCTTATAATCTTTTTTAAATATTTTAAACTTATTCAAGTTCATTAACAACCCATATATTTTAGTCTTTTTAATTTTTAAACCCATTATAGATACACTTGTCAAAATGGGTGTATGACCCATTTTGACAGGTGTATTATATTGGCAATGGTGTGATAGGTTTATGATTTTTTGAACAATTTTCCTTATCAATTTTGTGGACTGATTTGTTGTTTTTGAATTTCTATGATGTTTTAAAAAAAATTACTTGAAATTCTACCAAACCTTAGGGTTGTACACATTTGCCCTAAACACATTAGCCTTTTATTTTTTTTATTGTTTAAAAAGTCAATAGAATAGATATGGTGAAGATGGTTTCAAATCTGAATAGGGTAAGAAATCCAGTTAATATCTTAACCGCTATATTGCAATTTTTTACATGGTATGTTTTTTGAAATAACAACTATATTACTATGAGTTTGCTTCTTCTAAAAGGTAGCTTCGATTTTCGAGTTCGTTCCAAGTCAGTAACTTGATTTGGATCTTAGTTTAATTTCAAGTCAGTTTCAGTTTGGATGTTGGTTTTAAATATTGGGAATCTATATTGGTAGGATATGTTCCTAATATTCGATCCGGAACCTATACATATTGGGATAAATTGCCTTTAATTTTTATCTTTTTTGTGAATGAAATTTCTCTTTTACCCTTGATTTTCATAAAAATAAAAAATAATGAAAATTAAGAATAGTAAATTAACTAAAGTATTAATACAAGGAAAATAAATGTCAATAATAATATTAAAAATGTTAAAATTTATGTATTAATAGAACAAACCAGATGTTTTATTAAAAAGAAACACGATGAAGTAAATTGACAAAGTATATTTTAAAATTGTTTATTAATGTACAAAATGATTTACGGATAAAAAATATTTAAAAATGTTACCTTATATTAGATTAATCATTTCCTCTTAAAACTTAAAAGTCGAAGATGAAGACCTCATTTTCTTTTATAATTTTTTTCAAAATATTTTATTAGTAAAGCACTTTTTACATTAATTGATCTTTTAAATGTACATTGGTCATTTTGATCATTTAACATTCATGTTATCGAGGCCTTTTCCTTTTTATTCTATTTCTTGAGTATCTTATCCAATTTTATTAAAGTGGTTATATTTATTAAATTTTTTGAAAGTTATATTATTTAACGTTGTTCATATTTATTTGCCCTATTATTAAAATTTCAGCTAATTTATTTATTTCCCTTTTTCTATATTTATAATTTTTATGGCAATAAAGGATAACAAAGATTAATCATTGGTGACCAAAGTTTGAATTTCTATTTTTTTAACGGGGTTTGGATAGTGATGATTTAGTTTCAAATATAGGTTTAACTCTCACGCTTTGCATAGAAATGGGATGGGCGAATAATTAGAGTAATAATATAACAAAAATTACTTTTATTCTTTAAAAAATCACGTGCTTTGCACATATTAATGAAAATAATAACGGAGAATTGACCATCATAACACAATGAAGATTTAGGGTACTATGCATTAAGTCAAGAGTCCGAGACAAGGGTATATTACTTCAAAATTAAGGGGCAATTTCCCCTTTTCTTCCGTGGATGCATATCATATTTTGGGCGAGGCGGTTCCCTTCCCTGCCATCGCGCGCTCCCGCCAAAGGGTTTAAGCAGAAACCCTAGAGTATCTTCTCTGCATTTTCAGAAGATTCATCGCTGCCGAGTCCTTCCTCGATTCCGCCATATTCACTCCGCCATCCGCCATCCGCCATCCGCCATCCGCTTAGCAAAGCTTCTGCTCTCCTCCCATTCTCCCCTCTCTCTCTCTCTACTCCCTCCGTCCCTCCTAGACGCTCGCATCCGTAAGAAATGAGCTTCGCGGCCTACAAGATGATGCACTGGCCCACGGGCATCGACAACTGCGCTTCCGGGTTCATCACTCATAGCCCTTCGGACTTCCCTCCTCGGATTCCGCCCTTGCAGACCGACGATCTTGAGCCGGACTACCCGCCCCGGCGAGAGATCGGACCCGTCCCGAATCTCATTGTCGCCGCCGCAAACGTTCTCGAAGTGTACGTGGTGAGAGTGCAAGAAGACGGCGATAAAGATTCCGGCGAGGCCAAGCGTGGTGGAGCCATGGATGGCGTTTCCGGTGCTTCGCTTGAACTCGTTTGCCATTACAGGTTCTCGTCTTTTTTCTTATTCTCTTTTACAATGTAGACACGTAGAGAGAGATCACGTAATCCATGTGATGCAGTAGGGACATTCTTAGTAGAGAAATGAGCAACGGCAGAGGCAAGCTGCAGAAAGAGAATTATGAAATTTTTACTCGTCAAATCCTCTGAGCGCGCGAGTGTAGCTGAATCGTATGCTGATGCATTCCATCCAGTTCAATACGATCAGCAACTCTAACAAGAATATCGACCAACTTTCAAACTCATTTTTTCGAAAACCTGACAACTGACTGAGGTGACTAGCTCAAGCACAAGACACTTCACTCTCACTCTGCTGCGACAGCTTTGAAAGAGCCAAATGCTATGCTTAAAAAAGGTCGATAATATCGATTTTGGGAAGGAGTTTAATTCTGAGCGAGTAACACGTGTCAACCTCTAGCCTAGCTTTATGTGGAGTTTACTGATGATTAGATTTTAAATTTCTGTGCACGCACAGCCACATTGATGTGTAGCTAGTTTACAAGAAATTTTCTTAGAAGAGAAAAAGGGAGAGAACTGAGGGAAGTCAAATAAAAAGAGCAAGGAGATTAATACTTCATCCATTTTTTTTCCCAGTAAAAAGAACAAGGAACTGATAGAGAATATCAGAAGAGCACACAATAATGGAGGGAACTTTCCAAATCTTATTGCTTAATGAATCTGCAACCGTTAACACAGCTTCTTATAAACTTGCTATACACTTCATTTTCACATAACAGAATTAGATGGAAGAAACTATATCTCAAACTAATTAAGAAGACGCCTCGTGGTAAACTACTTATCATTGTGTGATACGTCTTGATATTGTGCATTTGGCATTCATCATAAGATTTCAACAATGCATTCATAATCACAAGAAATGAAGAATCTGGATTCTACTGCTTGTCAATGCCTAGTTGAAACATGACATAGTTGGGATAGACTTAACTCTTAGATCAGGAACCCTGGAACATTTGGGTATCGTGTTTAGAAGCTCTGATTTGGTTACTATCAGAGCCAAAGGCAAAGGGGAAAAATCTTTTCATCCTGTAGCTGTTGTCTGTTCAATTCAGGTGAATAAACTGAAGAACATTTGAGGGGGAAGAGGAGATGTAGATTTATAATTGTTTTATTATGATTGGGAAGTGCTGTTTCTTTGTAGCATGTGAAGATAACTTTACTCTAGAAGATGTCTTGTTATCAGACAATGGTGGTCACACCTTAAAGCAGTCTGCTAGAGATGCAGCGGTCACTGTTAGGACCTCTCTCTTTTGTGAAAGTGTCTTTTAAGGATGTGTTCAGTGTTCTTTACATGAGCTTCTTGATGGTATTTTGGTCCTTGGGTCCTGTGACAATTTTATTGGGCTCATCCACTAAAGTGTAGTTTGTTTGACTCTGCTTCCAGTAAATCAAAGTATGTATTTTCCACTGGATTTCTTCAAATGAATGGATGTGTTTCCTGGAGCCTTTTTGTGCTGACTTCATCTTCTTTCCCCTGTGCATTGTGTTTAAATTGAACTGCAGGTTGCATGGTAATGTTGAAAGTATGGCAGTACTGTCAACTGGAGGTGGTAATGGTTCCAGGAGCAGAGATTCGATCATTTTAACATTTCAAGATGCAAAAATTTCCATTTTGGAGTTTGATGATTCGATTCATGGACTTCGCACAACGTAAGAATGGCTTTATGGCATAGGGTGCTTCTAACACTAATCATACTGCGTGATGGGCCAGGAGGAGGATTATTATGCTATATTAGTTGTGTTAGGTCATTTTTTAGCTGTTTGAATTGTATGCTGTAAATTTTGTGGCAAAATTATTGCATTATTGCCTTTGATGCTTCCATAATGACACAAGCCTAAAGAATTTGGTCTTATCAATGTCTTTGGGATACATTCAATCTATTTCTCTACTTCTGAATTTTCTTTTAGTCAGATATTTATGTTGTCCTTTGGCCAGTGTTCTTCAGTTTGTTTTATTCTCAGGAATCTCTTCTCCCGACTGCAGATGATTTGTATTTTTAGGGTGGTACCAATTAATTTTAAATTATTTAGAGAAAACAGTACCATTCTTTTCACCTATGACTATCATAAAAATCTTAGATTTTTTTACTTCTCTCTTTAAGAACTCAATGTATGTAATTGGAAAATTTGTCTCACTTTGAGATTTTTCTTGATCTATTCTTAAAAATTTATGTAATAGTCATTTTCCTTGTATCCCACTTTTCAGAAACAGGCAATCTACAGCATTTTTCATATACTCTCCAGGCGGTTGAAATTTTTGTTAGAAAATATTCTTTTCATACAGAACTGACAAATTTGGATAGCTCTAGAATTTGTCGCTCTTCTCTTTGTTAATGTTCATTGTCATAGTGTTTGGCATCTTAATTTTTCCATCATGTTCCAAGGGCTGACCTTTGATATGCTTGGCATCCCACAATCTACAAGAAATGCATCTCACCAATTGTTCATGCCGTCATCCATCTTAGCAGCTCTTTTGTTGACTGTTTAAGGACATATATTAATGTGTCGTGGGTGGTCCTGAATTTTAATTTTGCATTGTTGCCTTAGTCTTAAGCTATATTTGCCTTCCTTTCTTCCTTTTATTGTTCCTTCTCCTTACTCCTTAAGCTAAAAAGCACAACATTGGGAAGCTGGTCTCATATTACCAATTTGTTGTTCTTTATGTTTATATGATGAAACATAATCCACGATGATGGATTTTTCAGATCTATGCATTGTTTTGAGGGTCCAGATTGGCTTCATCTCAAAAGAGGTAGAGAATCTTTTGCTAGAGGCCCACTGGTGAAGGTTGATCCTCAAGGCAGGTGTGGAGGGGTTCTTGTTTATGGTCTGCAAATGATAATGCTTAAGGCTTCTCAGGTCTCTCCTATTTCTCTAGATCCTTTGTCATAGACCTTTAGTCCCTTTTCTGTTCAATTTGCTTTCCTTTGTGTTGTAGGTTCTAATGCAATTTGGTCATCTAAGACTTTGTAGATTTCAGTTTTGTTCCTAGCTTGAATCTAAAATTTAAAGTAATATGAGACATGAACTCATGTAGCTGTTTGGATAAACAGTTATGTCCTTTTGGGAATATGTACTCTTCTCTCAATTTCATTGTGTTCCCTCTATCCCTGAGGCAATCATGGAGTATTGTGAAAGGAGCAATATCTTCTATTCCACTTCATGGTGTCAAGAGATAGGGGAGTGCATTTCTCAAATGACTTTGTTAATAGAAGTAAGTTGTTAATTGGCCATCCAGTGCAAGTGGGAAATTCACAACTTACTTTTAGGAAAGTTGCGTTGCCCGAGAGATATTGCAAGCTTATTTTTCAAGTCACCTTTTGTTGTTTTTCATAAATTCTTTTTGCAACACCTGTTTGGCGGCATTGCTCCTATTAACTTAACATCAATTTGGACTTTGGGGCTCAGGTTGGTTCTGGCTTGGTGGGAGATGAGGACACATTTGAATCTGGAGGTGCAGTTTCCATTCGAGTAGAATCATCGTACATAATCAGTCTCCGAGAGTTGGAAATGAAGCATGTAAAAGATTTTGTATTCGTACACGGTGAGGAAGTCAATAACTAAGTTCTGTTTTTCCAAGATTTGCTTCTTTTACTATGTTTCCATGTCATTTTTGCTGTAATATATGCCAAGATAGGGTTGGCTTGATGCTTGGTAGTAGCTCCTAGGTCAGTAAGTGTAAGCTCAGTGTTATGGAGACTGCAAATTGCTATCTAAATGGTTTACTTGCTGAGCTGACTATGAAGAGACAATTGGTTGTGTAAGTCTTGCAAGCTGCAACAACTTGTAGATCATATCTACAGATTAATATTTGAAAATGCTGCCATTAGCTTAGCAAACTGCTCCATGTCTCCTTTGTTGAAATATTTTCTTGATAGTAATGCATGAAATCCCATGTTGTTTTATGTGAAAAAAGTAACTGGGTTGGTAGCTTTATCGTACCGCACTTGATTAGCCACTTGTGCGAACTAATACATTCTAGATTTTTTTGCCTCCATGTCTTAATAAGGCTATATTGAGCCTGTGATGGTAATACTTCATGAGCGGGAGCTTACATGGGCTGGACGTATTTCCTGGAAGCACCATACTTGCATGATATCTGCACTCAGCATTAGCACAACTCTGAAGCAGCATCCTCTGATTTGGTCAGCCTCAGTAAGTTCTCCAGTTTTCAAGCAGATCTTTCTATGTATCCTTTTGATACTCTTAACTGGATCTGTCTCTGTCTAGATGTGTTGTGGAGACTTTATTCATACTTATCCATCCAAAAATTTTGTTCATAAAGTCTTGATATTGTTATCTTCTCTTTAATCAAGTCATAGTTAGCGGACAGTGTAGTTTGAATATCTTCACCTAGTCGGTGCCAGTGCTTTTTGGGCTTATCATTTGTTTGTGTCTGATCTTGCAGTAATGGTTGATGGCTCCAACCAATTTCAACTCTTTTTTTCATGTTAAATTACTTTCCATTGGTTTGTTCAATACGGATTAAGAAATGAACAAGCAATTCTTTTGGAAAGCTTGGGAAGGCATCCTCATAATGACGACCAAGTGCTTTTGACTTCCCCCCCCCAACAGATGATTGGTTGATTGTCTCAACATTCTAATGTAGAACAATTCTCTCAGAATGGTCTCATGTGGTTATTACTGTGCATGATGAAACATTTTACTTCTCTTCCTGTTTTTGTTTGCCCCTCCATAAATTTATATCAGTTGCAGGAGAAAGTTGATGAGCCGTGCATTTGATTTTGCTTTCATCAATTAGGACGGATTGTATGGACAATGTTTCACATTAAAACTTTGTAATGTTTTTTGATTTCTGAAGACTGCCAAAATATGGAAACCATTCACAACCTACAGCCTTTGATGATAGTTATATCTGTTTAAGATGCTTTATATTCTTCTTTACTTTTTTTTGTCTTCTCCTCTTGTCAGAATCTCCCTCATGATGCCTACAAGCTTCTTGCAGTGCCTTCTCCAATCGGTGGGGTTCTTGTGATTTCTGCTAATGCTATTCATTATCATAGTCAGGTAGTTTATCTGACTCTCCAGAAGCATGCATTTAAGATGCGTATAAGTGTCTAGCTTGTTTCTATTATCTTGTATCTAGTGGGATTTTGCAGTTTATTTTTTTCGCAGTTATTGATCAAATTATGTGCGAGAAGTGTGTTCCCCTGAACAGCTGTTTCCTCTATTTGCAGTCTACTTCTTGTGTTTTGGCTCTGAATAGTTATGCCAGTTCTGCTGATGGCAGGTAATCTCCCTACTCTTGAAGTGTTACTTGATTTCTGTGGTTTCATGACATGCTTGATTGGTTTGCTAAAGTGATATTGGTATTTCTACTCTTAATGAGTTAATAGTTCAACTTCTCATGCTTTATCTTTTGGCAAAAGACAAATTGTGTTTTCTTCAGCTTTTTAGTTCCAATACCGTGCCCCTAGCAGGAGAAGACATTAGCAAACAACAAAAGAATTGAACAAGATAAAGAATATATAGGAAGTTACTTACCTTTGATTTTCTGTGAAGATTGCTGAATCATGCATCCTTCATGTGTTTTTAGCAAGATCTTAATTCTTGATTTGGGACTAGGAGTGATATTCACTAGCATCTGATCAAAGCTTCTTTAGTTTCACTATTTTTTGAAATATGTTTTCTCATCTCCTTCAGGTTATTTCATCACTGTGCTCATGGTTGATTATATATATTATTTTGTTGGGATTTCAGTCAAGAGATGCCAAAGTCGAGTTTCACTGTTGAGCTTGATGCTGCCAATGCCACTTGGTTACTGAATGATGTGGTCTTGCTGTCAACCAAAACTGGAGAGTTGTTGCTGCTCACCCTTGTTTATGACGGGCGGTAGGTGATCACTATTATTTTTCTACTTTCTTCTGTTCCTTTTCTTCAGGTTTAAAAGCTTGATTTTTTTATAAAATCTCTTTTTAAATTTTGTCTGTGTCGGAGCTGTTAGATATGTTTTCATCTCATGTAGCTATAAGAGTTTTACTTCCTTTTAGGAATACTGTGATGCATATAGTTTTTGATATTTACATGTCCATATATATTCCTATTTCCTTATGTCTATATACTTTCAAAAAAGAAAAAGCACTGACTTCCTAGTAGATCCTGTCTTGGTTCTCGGCACAATGTTGTCAGTGTAGTAGGTATGTGTGCCAGTTTTGATCTGAAGGCGTTTTCATCTCTTCTTCCCATTTCAAAAGCAACCGACCTTTGTTTTTATGTCTGTTTGCTGAATATGATCGCATCTTTGTAGTATTTAGCAGTTGTATTTTCTGTTCCTGCTACTTTAATTATGAAGCTAAAATCTTCTCACTTCCATAATGACATTTTCCATCTATAGTGTGGTGCAACGATTGGATCTTGCAAAGTCAAAGGCTTCTGTGCTTACTTCTGTAAGTTATCTTCATGTTTGGAGTTCTCTTATCAGGTTGCTTTTGCATTGGCACATCATTGATGACTATGTTCCTTGTCTTAGGGGATTACAACAATCGGAAATTCCTTGTTTTTCCTGGGTAGTCGATTGGGAGACAGTTTGTTGGTGCAATATACTTGCGGGTTTGGAGCCTCAAAGCCTTCATCTGGTTTGAAGGAAGAGGTATGTGGTATGATGAAGAGTTTTGCTACTTGCAATGTCTTATTCACTGTTCACTCTTGGGATTCTGTGACATGTCACTTCTTAGGCACTTGTTCTGTATCTTCTGCCTTCAAAAGTTTGATACCATAAACTGAATGAAGCTGCTCATTTGGTTGATTTTTTGGCTGTTCTTTCTTTGGGATGTTGATAAATCCTTCTGTTGATGAGTTTTTTAGGTGGGAGATATTGAAGGTGATGCCCCTCTGACGAAGAGGTTGCACAGGTCCTCTTCTGATGCTTTGCAAGACATGGTTGGTGGAGAGGAGCTCTCAATACATGGTTTAACGCCAAGTAATGCAGAATCTGCGCAGGTCTCTCTCTCTCTCTCTGCACACATCGAGGCTAGAGTGCTTCCTTCCTTCCTTCCCTTTCTGCTGAAACAATAATATGCTCACTATGCTAGAGGAAGGTGGAGTTTTTGTTTGGCCTAACATATTACACTCCCTCAATCTTCATATTGCTTTCTGAAGCATGAGTACACATGTCTCTTGTAAGAAATGAATGCTCTTCCTGCCTCAAACTGACATTTATCTTCAATGCATTGACATAATCCTTTAGTTTGTTATTGTGTAATGGTTGATCTTATCATTGTTGAAGTTGTGCCTACTTTGTACTTAGGCATTGGATTGTAACCCCTTCCTATCTGCAGAAAACCTTTTCATTTGCAGTGAGGGATTCCTTGGTCAACATTGGCCCTCTGAAAGATTTTGCATATGGCCTACGGATCAACGCTGATGCTAATGCAACGGGAGTTGCGAAACAAAGCAACTATGAACTGGTTAGTGTAGCAAGTAGCAACTCCTGTTTTTGACTGTACAGTATATACATCATAATATGACATGTCTATTGTTATTGCATCCATGAGTGTTTTCACCAATCATTTACTAACACCAGCTGACTAATTCGTTACATATTGAAAGTCACTAGCACATTTCCATTTTTTAAACTAAAAGTTACATTCTTCATACCTTTCCAGTGATTGTGCAGGTCTGTTGTTCTGGTCATGGGAAGAATGGTTCTCTGTGTGTTCTGAGGCAGTCAGTTCGTCCGGAAATAATTACTGAGGTGTGTGGCACAGTTTTTTGTCTCAGGTTGTCTCATTAAATGTTTTAGCTCTCTTATAGGTCTCTTCGTCACTGTACCAGAAAAAAAAGATGGGGGTATAAGAATAACATCCCATAAATAATTTTTCCTCTTCTTTCTTCTTTTAATATGTTACTTGGACAGGGTACTGGTTGAAATTTCAAGAGTCAGGCAATCTATTGGCCAAAGTTGTAGTCTGTTGAGTTTTGATGGTCGTGATCTTCTCATTGATCTATTTGTTCTATTTATATTGCTGGGATAGAGCAAACATTAATTAGCCTTCTTTGTCTACTTCCTACCCTCCCCAAAGGTTTGAGAGTCTTCTGCCATGTTTGCGGTTGTTAATTCCTTTTCAAGTGCAAGTAGATGGAAAACTGGTCTGAGTGGTTTTGTTACCAAATAGATTGATGCGATGTCTATTTGTTCTTTTTTTAAATTGTGACCCCTTTGTATGATCTTTTGAAGTACAATGGTGAGTAGCGGCAGGTTAGACTGGCCAGGAAACATTTCTATGATGCTTATTGATAAAGGATGACATGGTCAGTAGTATTCCATGGAACTTTTACTGCCTGCTAGTATAATTACCCAGTTTATTGGCCTTTATTACCAGAGAATCACTAGTTACCAACAGATGGTTAATCTACGAGACAAAAATATTTCCAGAGAAAAAAATTCGGTGACTAGATGTGTTCCTCTATAGTTGTTGACACTTTTATTCTGACGAGGGCTTGTTGGCAGCTTGTTCTTGTGATCCCACATAATAGTAGTAGTGAGGAATGGACAAATTTGCTCTTAGTGGCTCTTTCTACACTAGCATCAAGTTATTTTTATGTAGCCTTTATTCATTGAACTTTGCAGTATTTTCCATCATCATATCGATAATCCTTTCGCAGGTTGAACTACCAGGTTGCAAAGGCATTTGGACCGTCTACCACAAAAACACTCGTGGTTTAGATTCTTCCAAAGTGGGGGCTGATGATGACGAATATCATGCATATTTGATTATTAGTCTGGAAAGTCGTACCATGGTAATTTCTCTTGCTTTATGTTGAATATTTGTGCTTTGGAGACTTTTAAAGTGTACTTAATTTCTTATTTGCATCTGGTAATAGACTTGGCAGATTGCCATCATTAGCTTGTCGGTTGCTGCTTTTGCCACATTGGGTTCTTTGCTATTGTGTATTACTTCTGAGCTTTTCAGCACAGAAATTTCATGGTTGTTTTTCCCATGAGGCGACTCTATGGTAGAGATAATCATATAACAAATTGATCTTTTGATTAGCATTACAATCTCAATTCTCTATTTTGCCAGCATTTGCAATTAGTCATTGTTCTCCGTTGTTGTGGGATTGTTAGTACTTGGAGTCAAAATGCTGAGGGAGAAATAATGCAATGAGGGAATGCCTTTTGAGCTTTCCTGCTCTTATTTGTTGTCGATTTAGAATCCTGAACTCACTAGATTCTTTCTAGAGTTGGACATCACCTAATGCACCCTAAATGTGATGCCTGTTCTTATCCCTTGCAAATTTTCGCTGAATTTGAAGGTGATCTTTTCCTGCCTTCAAACATGCGGCATCGATCTTTCTGCATAAAAACATGCGGCATCAATCTCTTGTTCTTTTTTTCATGTTCTCAAGGATTTCTAACGGCACTTGGTAACAAATCCTAGGGTAAGCTACATGCAGATATGCATATCAATATTGCAGATACATGTATGGATATTTGTGCATTTTTCTTCCCCCATCATTACCTGCAGCTGGCATCATTGTCTTTATCAGGTGCTTGAAACGGCTGATCTTCTCAATGAAGTCACTGAAAGTGTTGATTATTATGTGCAAGGAAGAACTATTGCTGCTGGGAACCTATTTGGAAGGTGTGTTCAATTATTATTGTTAATTTTTTCTGCAAGTCTGAAAAGCATTTTACTAGCAATGGGTGTTTATGACAAGTGATGTTGTGCCTTCCTTAGCTATCATCATGGGTTGGTGTCTAATTAGTTAGACATGTAATCATCATAAGTAGATATTTGTGTTCTTGATGTGTTTTTAATTATTTCAAGATTTTCTTTGTTTTAGTATGATTTTCTATCGTCATAGAGATTGTCAGATTCTGCTTTGGTATTATCTGCTCATTGAGTCATGAGAAAATGTGGATGAGCGGGTAATATATTCATAGTTTGAAGCATGAAGAAATAGCTGTATGGGGTGATTCTACTTTCAATATCTTACATTCACTTTTCTAATTTAACCCAAAACGCCCAAAACATCTCAACATGTTCATATATTGACATTTAGAGTCATGTATAGATTTGTGAGTTTCACAGACACTGTTGCAAATATTTTGCAGTCTGCTAATTTGAAATAAGCTTTGGATGCATTTATTGCTGTCTAACTAATCCTAGCTAACTTTCTTCCTCTTCTATTTGGGGTGATCTACCTTTAACCTCTTACATTCACGTTGACTTTTATTTAACCTGAAACACACGTTTCAAAATAGTGAAATGTTGACATTTAGAATCATATATAATATTGCAGCTTTCATACTTTGACTTTATTGAGTATGATTTGCAGGCTGCATACTTTGTATAAGCTTTGAATGCATTTGTTGCTGTCTAAATTAATTTGAGTTAACTTCCCTCTTCTGTTTTTCTTTCTTAGATATTCATGTAATGATGTTCTGATAGAAAAATGACAGCAAGAGAATTTGGGCTGTGATGTTTTCTTTAATGAATTATTTTGAAGTACTAATAGCTTAGCTTGTAGGTTTTATTTTCTGTGTATGAGTCGATGTTTTCCAATTAGTGTCACCTAATTTCTTCTTACTGCTTCCTGTATGAAGGCGACGAGTTATTCAGGTTTTTGAACGCGGAGCACGTGTCCTCAATGGTTCTTCTATGACGCAAGATTTAAACTTAGTGGCCTCGAACTCTGAATTAGCGTCTGAGAGTTGCATGGTCTTAACTGTATCAATTGCTGATCCATATGTCTTACTAAAGATGACTGATGGAAGCATTCGGCTTCTCGTTGGAGGTAACTGCCACTTTTTATTCTAAGATGTTACTTTGGCATTAATCTACTTAATTGCTAGAATTATATGGACTATGAGAGTTTTCAATGGGAAAAAATTCTGTAGTGCATGCGTCTTTTTGTTTTGGGATGGTGTCAATATTGATGGTTATTAAGACCTTTTTGTATGAGTTGCGTAATTTACTTAGTTTCACTTACTCTTTTCTCCATTAACAATTTTGTGTGGATTCTTGTCCGGTGAGCGTGACCCCAGGAACTTGCTTGGCTATGGTGTAAATTTTTTTGAATCTGTCATATTTGACCAATAGTTACATGCTATGGAACTGTAGACAATAGTAATGAATCTGTTGAGACAGGCATACTTGGTGGTGCAAGCAATCTGTGCCAAATCTTGTCAAATAATTTTAGGTCGTTCAGTGTTCCCAAATAATGATTACAGCATAACTTGCTTAGTCTCTTTAATTCACTTTGTGCAATGGATTCTAATTTCCATGATCCAAATTGTCAACATCTTGGAGGCCTCATGCATGTTAACCAGTTACATGTGTACATTTTTCAGTTTGGAGTTTGTAGGTCACTGACATGCCTTATTGTGATATCATATTTAAAAAATTTGGAATGACTCATGCAGAGTGTATGCTTATAGTGTACATCGATGTTTTTGAGATTTGATTACTCTTGCACTATGAAAGTGGTTTCAAACTTCAAAGCTGAACTATCTTAGAAGAATAGGGATGCTCATATGCAATAGGCAACAAATCTCTATATGTAGTTTACTTTCATAGAGTTAACTGGTTTTCTTTTCTAGTCCTTTGTTCTTCTGATATCCTCATAGATCCAAATAAATGAAATAAGAAAGTTCAATAGGCACCAGCACTTGATACTTTTGAGTGGGACTGAGCATACCTTGTTGGCACAGGCTACTGTCAAAGAGGGATTCTCTGTAGACTTGACTTGGTTATACATCTGATTCTGCATGGATGCTTATTCGAGCTGTCATTGGATATTATGTTTCTATTTTCTGCAGCCTTGCTTTGGAATTCCCTTTTGCATTAATTTGAATATTTCATTTTGCAGATCCATCTACTTGTACTGTTTCTGTTGTGACTCCAGCAACATTTGATGGCTCAAAAAAGTTTGTGGCTGCCTGTACACTTTATCACGATAAAGGTCCAGAACCTTGGCTTAGGAAGACCAATCCTGATGCATGGCTAACTACAGGTGTAGATGAGGCCATTGATGGGGCTGATGGAGCAACTCAGGACCAGGGGGATATATATTGTGTGGTTTGCTACGAAAGTGGTGCACTCGAAATGTTTGATGTGCCTAATTTCAGTTGTGTTTTCTCTGTGGATAAATTTGTGTCTGGAAAGATGCATCTCATTGATACCTTTATGCAAGAAGAGCTTGGCGATTCTCAGAAAGGAAACTTGGTAGGTTCTAACGAATCAGCCGGCCCAGGGAAGAAAGAAAATGCACAGAATACAAAGGTTATAGAGTTGGCCATGTATAGATGGTCTGGACAGCATAGTCGCCCTTTCCTTTTTGCAATATTGAATGATGGGACAATTCTTTGTTATCATGCCTTTTTGTTTGAAGGTTCAGAAAGTGGTATAAAAAATGAAGCCGCGGTTTCCAATAACAATTTTATCAGCAAAGGCATTAATAGTGGTTCCAGGCTTAGAAATCTTCGATTCTTACGCGTCGCCTTGGACACATATACCAGAGAAGAGATGACCATAGGAAGCTTGTGCAATAGAGTTACCTTCTTTAAGAACATCGGAGGATATCAAGGATTGTTTCTTTCTGGTTCAAGACCTGCTTGGTTCATGGTTATCAGAGGCAGGCTTCGAATTCATCCACAGGTTTGGAAACCTTGTTTTTGTTAGTGAAAATGGTATTTGGAGCAATTGAACCTTTTAGATGCATATTTTCAGAATATCAAAATATACTTACTGTGGAAGATTCCAGTTAATGTTCCTATCATTTGATTCAATGCTATAATTCTTGAAGTTTGACAGAAATCTACAGATGTAAGTGTTGGTTTATAAATAAGGTTACAGATTTTAAGTTTTGGGTTGAGACAGGGTGATTGTTTGTTGTGTCCAGGAAAACTAAGTTGTGGCAGTATTATTTTCCCTTTCGAATAATACCCTGTGCGTATGTGCATACTAGAGGAAAATTAGCTTGAATTTGGTCTACAGTTTTCATGTTAATGAGTTTTCTCAAAGATGAATAATTGCTACTTTGGACTGGCATAAGCTGGCACTCTTTATTGATGTTGTCCTAGTACATTTTCCTTCCATCATTCTATCTTCCAACTTTGACTGATTTTTTGGTAAGAGGGAACTATTTTTATAGTTCTATTACTTTTGCTGTTTCATCTTTTATGGATGAAGTCTGGAGGCTTCTCTTCCTCCGGTGCAACAAACTAATAAGATTCTTAAAGTTATCGCTGTTAGGTGGCTCATCATAGATTCCATCTTTCAATTGTATTTTGTCTGGAGCATCTAACTGTGCTAACTTTCATGCAGTTATGCGATGGATCAATTGTCGCCTTCACTGTTTTCCATAATGTGAACTGTAATCGTGGGCTCATTTATGTGACCTCACAGGTTAGTGCATAGCATTTTGCTGGCTGATTATGTGCAATATCAAGTTCTGAATCTCCTCCTTTGTTCTCTCTAAAATGTTTTGACATTCCAGGGTGTTCTAAAAATTTGCCAACTGCCATCTAATTCAAGCTATGACAACTATTGGCCAGTACAGAAGGTATTCCTTACTAAAATGCAAATCAACCTTCTCGCGTATGATGCCAGTGATCATTTACTTTTTATCAGATTCCGCTGAAAGGAACTCCACATCAAGTTACTTACTTCGCTGAGAAGAATCTGTACCCACTTATAGTTTCAACTCCGGTAAGTAATGCTCAAAACATTTTCTCCTTCACATTCTTTTCTCCATTATTATGGATGGACCAGAAGCTTAAGTGTCCTTCTGCATAACATGTAATGCGCATTTATATGCATTTTTTGACGTGTCTGCCAGCTGAATACTGTCTTTCTGCCAGCAATGCCCATGTGTATACTTCTTAGATGATGTTTGTTTTTTCTACAGTTGTATACATGGAAGTAGTGTCATAAGTTAAGAGTGGCCTGTTGATGATGTGGTTGATTCTTTGGAGTTTTCTTCTTGTCGAACTGTCAAAACGTGCCTATTGGTGTTTGCTCAGTTTGTTCCCCTGCTAAACTCCACTACCTTAAGCATGATGTTTTTCTGGTGATGTCAAGTTGCATCATCGACCTCCTTTTTCTTAGGTTTTCTACTACTAATGGGCGCTTACTGTCGGGCATCTGCATTTCAATTCTCTTTTGAATTTAAGAAATGATACATAAGATACTCTCCCTATGCAGTTTGAGGTCTGATTGCATCTGGTCCTTCTTTGCTTATGCAGGTTCATCGGCCATTGAATCAAGTTGTTTCATCTCTTGTTGATCAAGAAGTTAGCCATCAGATTGAAAATCACAGTCTAAATCCTGATGATGTACACCGAACTTATGTAGTTGATGAGTTCGAGGTTCGGATCTTGGAACCAGAAAAGTCTGGAGGACCTTGGCTGACTAAGGCTACAATTCCCATGCAAAGTTCTGAGAATGCTTTAACCGTGCGTGTTGTAACACTGCTTGTAAGTCTGAACCTTGTCAACTGGGCTGTTTTTTACTCTTCTAATTTTTCTCTCCTGCTGCCATTTTCCCCCAAAGGAAAGTTGGCCTGTGGAAGTGTCATTTAGGTGATGCATGTAAAAGAAAAACTCTTTTGTCCATTTAAGTCATCCTTTATGTGTGGGTATATTGCTTATTATATTGTAACATCGCAGAATATGATGACAAAGGAAAATGAGACACTTTTAGCTATTGGAACTGCTTATGTTCAAGGTGAGGATGTTGCTGCAAGAGGGCGCATACTTTTGTTTTCTATGGGGAAAGACGTTGACAATCCTCAAACTTTGGTATGTATTTGAGCCAGATAGGAATGCGTCCCTGTTCTTCATACCAATCATATTGAAATTTTCATGCCATGTGATCGTTTTGGATGTTTGTTCATTATCATCATTTCCTTTCTTGTAATGGTGAACGTAGAACAGGATAGTCTTAGATGTTCCATTTTCTGCTTGTTATATCAATGCTGACTCTGGCAGTCTCTTTTCCAGGTCTCAGAGGTTTACTCAAAGGAATTGAAGGGTGCTATATCTGCTGTAGCCTCACTTCAAGGCTATCTATTGATAGCTTCTGGTCCCAAGATAATTTTACACAAATGGAGTGGAACTGAATTGACTGGTGTAGCATTTTTTGATGCCCCGCCTCTACATGTTGTTAGCTTGAATGTTGTATGTGTGACTTCCTTACCTTTTCTCCTCCTCTTTTTTACCAGAGTATCTGTCTGGTGTGTCTTATTGCTATTTTTTTATGTGAAAAAAGGTTTTAAACATGATGTCTGAGAAGGCCTTAATGCTTTTGATCATTGTTACCCAACTGTAAACGAATGTGATTATTCTCTTGCAAAATAAATGCTGTCGGTTGAGAGGAATTTGCTATAATGTTTCTCCTCACTTATGCCTCTGCATGTGGCTTCAGGTCAAGAATTTTATTCTACTTGGTGACATCCACAAGAGCATATACTTCCTCAGCTGGAAAGAACAAGGTTCTCAGCTTAACTTGTTGGCCAAAGATTTTGGTTCCCTGGATTGTTTTGCAACAGAGTTTCTAATTGATGGAAGTACCTTGAGTCTGATTGTATCCGATGAGCAAAAAAATATTCAGGTTAGGTAACTTCCTATGCATCTTGAGTTTGTTTGTTCTTGCCTGACTAAGGTGATGTGATGGTGGTGTTGATTTTGCTTGCCTTTCCCTGTTGGTTGACATGTTGAAACGGATGAGGTTATTAAGATTATACCTGCGTCATCTAGATTTTTGGTCATTCACGACACTCACCAGTCCGTTGCTTGCCTTTAGATCAGCTGGTTGGTTGGTCGTCATTCCTTCTATGAAAATCAACCTTATTCACCTGATCAATGACCCTGATGTTGTGCTTGAGTACTGAAATAATCCAGTAATTCACACATGAGAGCACATAGAGGGGGGAAAACACGGGTAAAAGTAAACCAAAGGAAGTAGTATTGCTCAAACTATTATCACTAATGACCCAAAATAAAGAAGCAGTATATCTAGTCTAGATTTAGATGCAAGGACTAATGTTCAATATGCTAAATAAGCTTTTCATTAAAATATTTTTGGCAAAATATCTTGTATGTGATTGATGAACAAATTAATGAACAGAACCATTTTCTGTGAAGAATCTTGCACATGTTGGCTTCTGAGAACAGTTGGAATTAACTATTAAAGAAATTCTCCAAGTTGACTTTAGAGTTACCATTTACAGTAAAAAATATGGATACCTATTTACTTTTGAGAATTTGTGTGAAGATAATGCTCTGATTAAAATGCTTGGCTATTGACATGTAAGTTCCTATACCTTTTTAATAAGCAGGTGTTCTATTATGCACCCAAGATGTCCGAGAGTTGGAAGGGACAGAAACTTCTCTCAAGGGCGGAATTTCATGTAGGTGCTCATGTGACGAAATTCATGCGGTTGCAGATGCTTCCTGCTTCATCTGGTCAAAGTGGTCCTACTCCTGTTTCAGACAAGACCAACCGGTTTGCTTTGTTATTTGGCACCCTAGATGGCAGCATTGGCTGCATTGCTCCTCTTGATGAACTAACATTCCGTAGGCTCCAGTCACTACAGAGAAAGCTTGTTGATGCTGTTTCCCATGTTGCTGGCTTGAATCCGAGATCCTTCCGCCAGTTCCGCTCTAATGGGAAAGCACATCGACCGGGCCCCGACAGTACTGTTGACTGTGAACTGCTTTACCAGTAACTTCTATTTTCCATTTGCATTCTTATCAGTCCTTGAAAGAACACGTTCTTGTATTGTTTTGTCTGGTCGGAAGCATATGCATGTGCATAAATACATAGATAAAATGCAGTGAGGTAGGCTCATAAGCGCATGTTTTTAACATTTTTCAGTTGGTGTAGCAGGCGTGCTACACTTTTTGGTGCTTTCCTATCTCACCAACAGTTTGATTGTAGACATCTGTTTGGGTCATGCATAACATATAGGACCAAACATTTCATATGTCATGCATCTAAAGCAAATAAGCATCTGTACATTTCTAGGTTGTGAAAAGGTGTGTTCTAGGGCTAATCTAGTTGTACATTTGTAAGTTGTGAAAAGCTGTATGTTCCAGGGCTAATTTAGTTGTCTTGAATAAAACATTTGCAGTTACGAGCTGCTGTCCTTGGATGAACAATTGGAGATAGCACACCAGATAGGAACAACTCGCTCACAGATTCTCTCAAATTTGAATGACCTTGTCGAGGGAACAAGTTTCCTATGATATGTGACAGCAGCCTTGGGGGAATAATAGCGGGTTTCAACCAGTGGGCTGTTCGCTCGTGAGACAAGCTATTTATCGACCTCTGTAGTTTATGATGTAAATATCTCATCAACTCATTGGAGAGTGTTCGTGTATTGTGCAAGAATCATCGCAATGTGAAGCAACTTGAGGAGTACAATTGAGGGTTAAGGTGAATCTTGAGCCCCCCGGGACGAGTTTAGTAGCTGGATAGTTTTCCTTGTATTTTATCCTTCAACTTGATATGCGTGAAAAATTGACCCTCCTACGCATGTCACTTGTACTGGTGGTCGCTCACTTTTTAAGAAACATTACTGCTGGTTTTTTTATGAGAAATACGGCAAACGGCAATGTCACGATAAAACCTATGATAGTAGAAAAAACCAAAGTAACCATAACAATGGAGTTTTGAATTGGATAGAACTGTAAAGAAATAAAATGCGTTAATCTTGTGAAATATCCGTACCTGCTACCTATTGTACCGTGAACAACTTCTGAATGAAGATCGGAGAGCACTACAAATATGTTTTTTATTCTTTTGGTCGGACAATACAAATATGTTTTGTCGATTTAGTTTACTTTATCAAGCGAGCAATTATATCATTATTTCACCCAAAAAAAAAAATCAATCTGATCGGAGAGATGGAACTCTCCCGGCTGCTAATTAATTATAGATAATCCCGCTTGAGAAAAATGATGCATTACCTTAATTTGCAATTAACGAATCAAAACTTTCCGTTCTCTTCAAGAGAGGAGTAATGGGCAGTATCTTCCTTACTTAGGGCCAGAGATAAACTACCCTTGCTTTTTTCCCTTATTACCATACTCGATCATATGGACTACACAACAGATATTTGAGGAGGGATGTTTCCCCCAATTTCAAGCAGTTACAGTATCCTACTCGAGTTTTCATCTAGAATTCTTCTATTTTCATTTCACTCAGTGGAAGCATCTAACATCAGATTAATGATTAACCGCTTTCCAATTTCTTTTTTGACTCTCATGTTGGTCCACATCTGTATGGTAGTCTCTTACGAACATAAGGAACAATCATGAAGTTAGTTGACTCATTGTTCGCATAGATCTTTTGATGGGTTGCATAGATTGTGTACTAAAAGGTCATCGAAATGCAATAATAATCCTCCCATGGAACGGGATAACCTATTTTTCTAATTTCAGAGAGAAGTTTGTTTTGAAAGTGTCATCATGAAATCACTGTGGATGCAATACTACGATAAGAAAGAGGTCTCGCTTGGTGTGATTCCTTTAGTTAAACAAAGGTTTATATATAGACCGCAATAATAACTAAATTTTATTGAATGTCGTTGAAATGACTTGTTATATTTTGTCCAGAATTCTTTATTTATTTAAGGGCCGTGTAAGGTGATTTCTAATCCTAACTTTTTTGACTTAAATTTTTCGAAAGTCACACCGGGACTTTATTTAACCTGAAATACATAAAAAATTTTGAAATACTAAAATCTTTATAATTTTTTCATAATTTATTTAGGGCGTGCTATTTTCATTTTCTTATTAGCTGTTGACCTATCTTTTGTCACAATGAATTGACTATATTATCTTTTATAGGTCCCAATCTTGATTTTAAAGTATTTCTTACCATTTTTCTTCATTTTCTTTTATTTCAATTTACTAAAAGACAAAATTACTCCGATCCCTATCGAACAATTATTTTTTTCACCATTGTCGCTTCTTCCACACCCATTATATTATAGCATTTACTTCATTATGTCTTCTTTTGAAGTTATCTCCATTGTTGTAAACTAAGCTAGCACTAATTATTTATTAGAATAATGAAATGTCAATTCACTTTGCAAATTGTTACTTTATTTTCCTTTATTATCCTCACGATTGTGAATTTTGACTTTAATATGTGGTTAATGTGTGCATTATACATAATTTACTCATCTTTCATTGTATTGCTTTTTGTAGTGCATGTGGAAGACAATATTTTTTTTTGCTTAAATGTATATATTGATAATGAAAGTGCGAAAGGAGAACAACAATCAATCATGTCTACAAATTCATTTGGAACTTTAACAGGTTATTTTTTAATGCCGGAGAATATGCATCTTCTTGCTCAAGGTTATATTATCTCTGTAAAAAGGTCAAATATAGACAAATATCTTCTTTTATGTTGTGATAAGGGTAGTTATCATGATTGACATAATATTTCTATTGCAAGTCGAAGAACAAAGTTTAGATCTCATTTAATTGACTATCATCTTGAAGTTTGTTGTTATAAATAAAAGAATGTATCATGGTCATTCAAAATATTTAATCCATCACATAATACATAATTAAAAATTTAACAATTAGATTCACTAAGTAAAATGAAAGTTGCATTGTCTATAATACATGCTAAAATTGGTAGATGGTTTTTTCTACTCTTAATTGTGCTTAGGCTATTTTTTAAATAATAGTTTCCTTGTACAACAAAAAAGAAAGAAATATACAACTGCTTAACAAAATTATTACCTATGTACCAAATATATATTTTTTTTGGGAAAAACTAAAAAAGAAGAAAAGAAGGCAAGTAATAATTTTAAACCAAGAATAAGCCCCAAATTTTAATAAATATTATTTGAGAGGAGTATGGATAATTTTGTCTCTAGAAAAATTGAAACAAAAGAAAAGGAAGAAGCAAAGGTAAGATATAATCTTAAATTAAGACTAGGACGTGCAAAAGATAATGCAATAAATTTAACATGAAAGGGGGTATTAAGAGCTTATAAGGGGTTGAAAATAGGGCGAACCTTTATTTAGTATCTAAAACTTCCAATTGAACACCGGCCTAGGTAGCTTTTCAAGAGTTTTATTTCTCAATCTTTTTAAGAATATGAAGTGGAGTCATTTTCTTAAAAGAGAATTATAAGAGAACCTTGTCTTAATTTTTTTTTTTTGAAGTATTCAAGTTAATCTCAAATAAAGACCTGGATTTCGCTGGTTGGCTTGTCTCAATGGTTTGGATACAAGTAAATTTCGTTCGAATTCGCAATCAGGTAAAATCCTAAAAATCAAAATCCCCAAATCATACTCTAATTGAAGGGTTCTTCAAGGAATCAAGTGCAATAAATACAAAATTCTTTTGGGCCTTGATGTTAATAAAAAAGAGAAGAGATAGATTTAGTATGATTTATAATATTAAGTTAATATTCTAATTAGTTTAACTAGTATCAAACTTTCCTTTAATATTATTATTTCAGTTACCAGCGAAGATTTAGACCCAAAAAAGAAAAAAACGATACCACCTGCGAAGATAAACTCGCGTCTTTATTTTTCTTTTACTTTTTCATGATTTCCAGGCAGACCTTGTTGCTTTGGTTTTGGCCTCTGAAATTTGCTTTATATAAACATTCTCTTTGCCCAGCGGTTTGCTTAAAATAATGGAAGTGCCATTTCTCTTCCTCTGAAATCCTCGCTTGTTTCATTGGGCGATCCTGATCGGAGCCAATCCCCATCTGGCTCTCCGCGTCACCGTGCGCCTCTCCCTTTCTCGCGATCTTCCCACACGCCGACGCATCACCTTTTCCTCGTGATCTCTGCTCTGCACCCCCACCTCATCGGTTGCTTCGTCGTGTTCTTCAGGTAGCTTGGCTTCTGAATCTGATCCCTCGCCTTAAATTTCAAGTTCTGTGATTGCGAGGTTCATGCCTTTCCCTGGCATCCCTTCTCAGCTCAGCGTCGAGACTCTTGGATCGTCCTTCGCCTGATTCTTTATCGCTGAATCGTGTATTGCTAGAGGGGTCGTCTTATTCTGGAAAATTTGAAGATCCCGGGGTGGCGGTTCGGCTCGGTGGTAATGTTAGCTTATGGAGGACACGTCCGGGTTAGTTTAAGGATTGACTTGCCGAAGGAAGACGCATTTCCTCTTTTGTGGTTGGGTTAGGAATTGGGTTCGATTTTGGAAAGCCATGACGTTATCGTCGCCCAAGGGTTCTTCCGCAACGGGTTTGTTCCCGAGGTCACTTTCGGTAATCACGGTCGCCATCGGAGGACTCGCCGTGTTCTTGATGGTCGCCTCTTTGCTTCTTGTTTCTCATCCCATCGGCTCCAAGGTTCGCGGGTATTTTTATGGCGTCGACAGCTTGAGCAAATTCGAATTGGTGGTTTCTCCTTATAACGACAGTGGAGCTGCCCACTTTGCTGATAAGAGCGTCGTAGATGCAGTTAGCGAGGTTCCTTCGTCGAAGCCTTTGTCTGAAGTACACACGAGTTCAAATGATTCTTCAACCTCAGTGGAAAATAAGGTATTGGAATATCAGGTGAACCCTGTTACGCCCATCTCGTCTGGATTAACTTCGGCAGAGGAGGACAAATCCAGTTCTAAGAATGATAAGCTCATAGAGAGCATTGAAATTGCTAACCCGGTCTCGTCAGATGTGTCTGATGGTTCTGCTAATTCAGCTTCAGGAACTACACCGGCATCAACCCTTTCACGTGTAGAAGCATCTGCAAACAATTCAGTTGAGATAGGTAATCTTTATATTTTATCTTATGTGTATTCTTGTGAGAACTTGCATTTCTTGTTTATCTGACTGGTGCTCTGAATTAGATCTCAGGAATCTTAATTTCACTGTATTGTAGATTGTGATATCTCACACAATCTCAGAGTTCAGTTTTCTTATACCGGAATTGATGTTTGCATATGCACTCAAGTCAATAGGAAAAACATGCTGTTTTAGATGGCAGTCTGCCACTCCTAATGGGAGGCTCCGCTCGCCCTTTTTTTGGTCCTGATCTCTTGTCCATTTCTCGTAATTAGCTGCTTGAAGTTGATTAAGCCAGAATCTTTTGGTTTTCTTCTTGTGTGAGTTCTTGCATTTGCATATGTTTGACATGGTTTTGGTCCTTCAGTTCCTGCTGGAATCCAATTAGTATCTGATTATTGGTTTTATGCTATATTTAGGTTGTGATCTGTATCATGGAAGTTGGTTTTATGATTCACTGGGACCATTATACACAAACAACACCTGCCCAGTATTGACACAGATGCAGAACTGCCAGGGGAATGGAAGGCCTGATAAGGAATATGAGAATTGGCGGTGGAAACCATCTCAGTGTGACCTCCCACGATTTGATGGCAAGAAGTTTTTGGAGTTGATGAGAGGAAAGACCCTAGCTTTCATTGGCGATTCTGTTGCACGTAACCAGATGGAATCGATGTTATGCATCCTTTGGCAGGCATGTCTCTACCATTTATCTGATCTTCCTGTTTTGTGTCCTTATGGCTTGGGCTAATAAATAGTTAGGGATTTGTTTGAATTGTAAATTTCAATTGATCAGTAGCTTTTAATGTGACAAGTTGCTATTGCAAAATAAACTTGTTTCTTAGGTTGTCCAACTTGGAGTCCTTGTAAACACCCGCCAGCTTCTTTATACCAATCTCATAATTTTTTTAACTGCCACAAAGTTGTTAATTACAAATAGATGCTATTCGGGGGGGCAAAGAAACAAAATGCAGGATGGGCTCAATGGATAATATGACACAGGAGAATTGCAACTCTTAATGCTGCTTTCTGCTTAGGGGAATGCTTCCTTATTGAAAATTTGGGTTGTCTTCCAGGTTGAAGTCCCCAAAAACCGGGGAAACCGAAGAATGCAACGATGGTTTTTCAGGTCAACATCTGTCATGATTGTTCGCATGTGGTCCTCATGGCTCGTGCATCATACCTCAGAAGCAATTGATTTTGCTCCAGAGGGCGTGGTGAAGCTTCACCTCGATGCCCCCGACAAAGATATAATGGAATATCTCCCCAAGTTTGATGTGGTCGTTCTTTCCTCTGGCCACTGGTTTGCCAAGCAATCGGTCTATGTCTTAGACAATAAAATTGTTGGTGGACAATTGTGGTGGCCAGACAAATCTCGACATATGAAGGTCAATAATATTGAAGCATTTGGAATATCTGTCGAAACGATTCTCTCTGCTATTGTCACGTATCCTAATTACACTGGGGTAACTATTGTCCGTTCCTATTCACCTGATCATTATGAGGGTGGAGCTTGGAATACAGGGGGGTCTTGCACTGGGAAGGTGCAGCCCTTAGCAGCTGGGAAGTTGGTGGAAAATGGTTTTACGAATATAATGCATGAGAAACAAGTGACGGGCTTTTATCGTGCAATTACGAAGGCAAGCAACAAGTCAAAGTTGAGGTTGATGGATATCACCGAGGTTTTTGGATACCGTCATGACGGGCATCCTGGCCCGTACAGAAGCCCTGACCCAAATAAGATCACAAAACGGGGTCCAGATGGAAGGCCTCCTCCACAGGATTGCTTACACTGGTGCATGCCTGGCCCAGTCGATACCTGGAATGAACTTGTGCTTGAAATTATTAGGAGAGAGCTTGATGGCCACTGAAGCTTCTACCATGAAATTGTGGCTTTTTTGTTTTCTTTGTAGTTTGAAGGGTGACTATGCCGCAAAAATTTAAATTATGTTGGGGCCAGAGTTAGATTTGTTCTTCCTCTTCTTCTTTTACAAGCACACGGTAGGGGAGAAAATTTACTCCCCAAAGCATTTTTTGACATAGTAAATACTGTAATTTATATGTTAGTCTCTGTTCTCAGTTTAGACAGATATAAGTTAGTAATGAAAATTATCTGGAAGGTATTCTTCCACGATTATGTAGCTTTCCCTTTTATGACGGGTTGATCATTTGCACTTAGTGGCTGATGTCTGGAGAAGTCAGTGCAAGCATCTGAAGATATTCTTGCCAAGGTATCAACTTTGTCTTTGTGAATATTTTATGTCACTTGGGTGGCTTTCAGAATAACCTCATGAAAGAAAATTTTGACTTGGGAGGAAATGAAATTAAAAACAAAACATTCCTGATCCTCAAATCGGTATGACTTAATGGTGGATTTCATTATCCATTAATTTTGCAGTATGCTATTGAGTTTTAGTTGTTCAACATTGTATGGAATCTGTATGATCATCTTCTGAACCACTTTGCTTCGCTATCCCACTTCTGTTCCTGTAATTGCGTTGGCTCGTTTACTACCTCAACCTGAACTGCAATTTGATGGTCCTTTTACATTAGTGAAGTCATCAAGCAAAATCTTAATGTTATAACAGCAATCCGCTTGGATATGGAGTTTTGGATATTCGTCAGGATCATTGCCTAAATTGTTGGTTCATCCCCCACACGATTTATGTCCTTTTCTTATCGATGTCCTCTGGAAATCCGCGCTATCTTTTGATGGCAGTCTTTATGGGTGATTTTACCTTGTACTAGCAATAGGACTGTTTCCCCTCGAATTTTTATTTGTGAGCATTTGATATACTTCTCCACAAAAAAAAATAAAAAATAACGGGATATGTCTAATTGCCAATTGCGTGAAATTTTTGAATGCCATTGTAGATGTCAATGTTATGAGGGACTAGAAGAAGAAAAAAAATCGAGGGTCTTATTAACGAGTATCTTTAGGACATTTCATGATAAAGTGAACAGGAAAAATTTTCTTGATTACTCAATAAGTGCTCTTAATCCATTTGTTAACAACTTCTCTTTTAAGTTTATCCTCACAAAATACTATAATAGATGTAAAAAAAATTATAATATCATCTTCAAATGTATCAACCGTTTATGTTAATAAATGCTCAATATCAGTACTTCATTTGAAATAGTAAATACGATCGGTAATTTATAACATGATTCGAAATTTTTCCAAATTTTATATACTTATAAATTTATTGATCGGTAATTTCCACAATCTCTAAAATGAATTGACGAGATTTATCCGTATCTTGATATATTTTTATATACAACAATTAAGTTCCCGATGAACTAAGTAAAAAATAGTCAGCAAACTAACACAGATCCCAATCACATCCATGTATACTGAAAGCCTACGTTGCGCCTTGGATTTCCTCCAGTTTGTCCGCTACAGAAAGGAGAACAAGAAAGAAAGAAACATTCGAAGTTCTACGGGGGGGCCCACCCTTCGATGATTTCGTCACTATTGCCCGATTTCAAATTCAAACGCCGTTGAGATTTCCTTGACCTATGCGATTTTCATTTACGTCCTTGCGTCATTAAAATTTGACGCGTCCGTCGCGTCCGGTCCGCTCTTTAACGGTCCCCTTTTCCCCTGCCCCTTCTCTCCCTCCTCCTCCAAGTTCAAATAGCCAAAAAAAGGGAAAAAGGAAAAAAAAACCGCATCTCTCAGAAACTTTCCCGGAATTCAGAGTTCTGACATCGATCGGAAGTTCGGAACTGGTGGATTTTCCCGGAAGGAACTCGGAGTTTCTCGGGAAGATTCCTCTGCAGAGGGTACTGCTGCTGCATTTTGTATTTCTGGAGACGGGAGGAAGTCAGCCGAGCATCGATCTTCGTCGAGGTTCGTCTTCCTCTTCCCGCATGCGCTCTCCGATTTCCTCGTTCTTTTTTGAGCTTTCGAAGAGGCACGAGTTCGGTCTGGAGCGCCCTACGTTATGTGTTTGAAGCGAATTGTCGAACTCGGAGATCTCAGTACGTTAACCTCCAGTTCCAGTTGAGCTGAAATGTATAATTGTAGCCTCTGTAAGTTGATCTCCGGTTTTGTCCTCCGCCCTTTGGCTGTTGAGGAGCTGAACTTGCTCTTGGATTCCGTATCCGTGCTTTTCATTTCCGAAATTCCGGACGGGACAGAAGTCCGTGTTGAACTGATGATGATGATGGTGGTGATACGCTTTTTGAGGTTCGGCGGCTTTCATGAAATTTCATCACTAGTTTATGATGAAGCAAAGTCCTCTTGCTGTTTTATTGTAATCTCTTTGCCGTGGAGATCTGAATTTTGCTAGTCTCCTTCAACAAATGAAGCTCAGAGTTGCTTGGAGTAGTCCAATTTGTGTTTCCTCGATGTTTGTCGTGAGACATACACTCCTTTGTGTTTAGTCTCTCCCTTCATGGTTGGCTTTTTTCCACTTCAGGTTAAGGAGGTGATTTAGCTCTTAGGCACCTTTCACTTTCTAAGCTTTTGAAGCATTTAGAGCTTGCATCGAACTGGGCTTTAATAATTGTAAATTGAATTGGTTCCATCAAATTTACTTGTTGAATTATGTTCCAAGTAGTCAATGCTTTTCTTTGCCATTTTGCTACGGCTCCTGTTAAAGTTGAACTGAGACAAATTATTTGGAACTTGTCCAACTTTGCACTCTATCAATTTACTGGTTTTTACATAAGCATGACCTTTGAGAGAGAATGTCCAACATAGAGTTGACTGCTTATTTCATCTATTAAGATTGGACATATCTAGAACCTGATTCCCTTAAGTGATGTGCTTGTTGAACTGAAGTTAAATCCAAGAGTGGAGTTATAAAAGAATGACAGTTAATCATGCCATTCTTGTAGTTGTTTGAATGTTTTACCTATAACTAGTGTCTGAGCACATATGGGTGGCAGCTATTTTAAGGAGTTAGCGCTTCTGGCTTTTGCACTTAGTAAATCATTTCCGCAATGGAAACTTTACCAGTCTATGAGGATTTATTGAGTCAATAGTTGAAATAACTTGAGGATTGGTCTTTCTGTGTTACGCACTTTTATTCCCCCCTTGTTTTGGGCCTGTGAGGAATCTGGCTTTCCCTACAGTTGGTAGCAATGGAAATTATTGATTAACCAAAAAAAAAACAAATGCCAAACAATATACTAGAATGTTGAATTGCATTCTTTAAAGCTTGAAAGAGCTACTCTTTTCCGAAAAATGCGTTTATGCTCTCTCATTCTTTGGAGGTCTGGATGTCATTTACCTTTTCTTGTTTTGACTGTCCATTGCAATCTATCAGCTCTCTGACAATCATGGGCATAAGATTTATGTGTATGTAACTTGTCAACATGATCATTGCCAACAGGTATAGTGGCTGTTAAACATGTCTCGCCTTCAAAATGATCCACTTCTGCAAGTGGAAACAACATGTGGAACACTTCTATGTGAACTCCAGGTTTTTCCTTAGCAGAATAAGGATTTTTTTTCATATATATTGTTCTGTTATAGTTGGAAAAGTTTCGTTTTTCTTTCTGATAGTAGATTTGTCAGCATAGATGCTTACGGACTATCTTTCACGATTTGGATTCTCTAGATAATCTGGGATGAAGTTGGGGAGTCAGATGTAGACAGGGATCAAATGCTTCTTGAACTTGAAAAGGAATGTCTCCAAGTATATATGAGAAAGGTGGATCAAGCAAACCGCTATAGAGCTCAGCTAAGGCAGAAGATAGCCGATTCCGAAGCAGAACTTGCAGCAATCTGCTCTGCCATGGGGGAGCGGCCAGTACACATAAGGCAGGTTAGGACCATCCTGACAAAGCTCTTTTAGAAGTTAAGTATTTTGAAATAATGTTCTTGCTTCCATGCATTTATAGAACCTAAGAACTAGTGAAGATTGCAAAACATGGAGACACCCTGAAAGCCACCTCAGTTCTATAATTTGTCAAATCTCACTTGAAAGTGGCATGTAATCTTAGGGATTTTTCCCTCTTTTTGAATAAAATATAAGTGTGGCATCAACGTGTTGAAGTGATATCTAATAGAAGTATCCAAAACTAGTCTGCTAGAGCAAGTTCATAATTGAATTGAACGTAAAGCTTATAGAGCAATAATGAGTTATTATGAACATATTGTCTTAAAGTAATTTGGGCGTAGTTAGGAACAATTGTCCAACATAAAAATTTGCTTCCAAAAGTATAATGAAGTCGAACATGTTATGGGTTCTTGAGTTGTTGAGCCTTTAAGCATCATTTTTCTGCATGATTGCATTAATTTTGATTTCAGTTATCGTAAAATGGAAATATCACCTTGCAATGACACAATCAGGAGCATACACGATGAATAATGGGATTCAAAAATAAGTCTTAAATAGCCCTTCCAAACCAAAAAGAGAAAATAAAATCCTTAGATTCCAATTCTAAAACCTAAATGCTACATAATCTTTGAAAGAAATATTTTATGGTTCAGAAAGTTACTGTCAGCCAACTAAGAGTTATACAGCATTTTGTGTAAAAGATTATAAAGTTCAAAACTAGCATATTACTATTGAAGGTTCCATGCGAGCTCTTGGAAAATGTTGTGGTAAATCATGATAACAGACTCTCTGGGTTGGTAGGATATCACTACTACTATGTTTTATAAATCTTTCCAGGACTTGAGAATCCTTCTTTTTATAGATCTTTTAAATTCGTTTCGATTTTCAGAATGTGCCAGAAACAGTTACGGTCTGGAATTCTATTGCAGTCTGATCAAAATGCAGGAAGCTTGAAAGAAGAGCTCAAGATAATTCTTCCTCAGCTGGAGGAGATGGGGAAGAGAAAATGTGAGAGAAGACAACAGTTTCTTGAAGTTCTAGAGCAAAAACAGAATATTATAAATGAGTTACATAGGTCGAAAGAACATACTTCTTCTAAAGTAGTTGTGGATGAAAGTGATTTATCCTTGAGGAAGCTTGAAGAACTCCACAGACAGTTGCATGCACTTCAACAAGAGAAGGTCAAATTAGTTTGTTTAATTTACTTTTGCTACTTTCGTCATCTTGTGTAGGCTGCTACTTTTTCATGAACTCACATATATTTCTTGCTCCAAATTCTTGTCCAGAGCAATCGCCTGAAGCAGATTCAGGATCACATGTGTACACTGAACTCACTCTGCATGGTACTTGGACTTGACTTCAAGCACACAGTTTCTGAGGTTCATTTCAGTTTAGGTAATGCTGAAGGATCAAAAGATATAAGCAACAGCACGATTGAGCAGTTGGCTTCTATGATTCAAAATCTGCGAGAGATTAAACTGCAGAGAATGCAGAGGGTAAGTTTTATTCCTTTCACCTGTCAAGATTTACCTCACAACAGTAATCCTAGTAAGGACCAGGGGGTTGTAATTGTTTGGTTGTCCACAGCTTCAAGACCTTGCAACTAACTTGCTGGAACTATGGAATTTGATGGACACACCTCTCGAGGAGCAACAGATGTTTCAAAATGTTACTTGCAATGTAGCTGCTTCTGAACCTGAAATAAGCGAGCCCAATGCCCTTTCAGTGGCTTCTATAAATCACGTGAGATATACATAACATTGATTATCTACATATATCACAAGCATCATGTCCGGTTTTACACTACAGAGTTAGATGAAATTGTCAATGGATTTACGTATGAGCATTTTATATAGGTTGAAGCAGAAGTAGCTCGGTTGGAAGAATTAAAGTTGAGCAAAATGAAAGAGCTTGTTTTAAAGAAGAGGTCAGAGCTAGAGGAGATTTGTAGGAAGACGCATCTGATCCCTGAAGAAGACAGTACTATGAAATATATCGTTGAAGCTACAGAGTCTGGTAATTCCATTATCCTTGCACATTGGCAAGACCAACTCAGCAATGCTTGAACTCTCTTTGTTCACTCTTCTTGCAGGAGCCACGGATGCTGCTTTTGTACTTGAACAAATTGAGGTTCATATTGCGAAAGTCAAGGAGGAAGCATTTAGCCGGAAAGAATTGCTTGAAAAGGTTGAGAAATGGTTGGCTGCATGTGATGAGGAGTGCTGGCTTGAAGAGTACAACAGGGTTGAGTGTTCTTAATCATCCCTTGGAGTTACAGATGGACGTTTATCCACTTTATATTGCTTAATTACTATGTTCTCTGTTTTCAGGATGAAAATAGATATAATGCTGGAAGAGGGGCCCATCTTATCCTTAAACGTGCGGAGAAAGCTCGATCACTGGTTAATAAATTACCAGGTACTTAGAAGAAATGTCGCTCTTGTTGTATATGTAAATCTCAGAGCATGAGCTCCTGTCTTAAATTCCTTCCTCATCTCTACCATTATAATCTAATGAATCTAATTTAATGCACTGATACAATCTCATTGCAATAGCAATGGTTGAGGCCTTAGCTTCGAAAACTGTGTCATGGGAGAAGGAAAGAGGGATTGAGTTCACCTATGATGGCGTAAGTAATTAGATACTTCACACAGTAATTCTGATTGTTTCGATGCTGTATTTCTAAAACTGATGATCATTCTATACAGACCCGACTACTCTCTATGCTTCAAGAGTATACCCTTCTACAGCAGGAGAAAGAACAACAACGTCGTAGGCTGCGGGTATGAAACTGTTGAAGGACGTATATTTATCGATCTTAGATATTCTCATAAGAATTTTTTATTGCATATTTTGTCAACACACCCACATATTTATTGATCTCAGATATTCTCATAAGAATTTTTTATTGTATATTTTGTCAACACACCCACCCACAGAGGTGCAAACAAAGTCTGAGACTGGAGATGTAGTTAAAGGATCCAAGTGCTGCTCTACTTAATTTTTCTTGTTCTAGGACCAAAAAAAGCTTCACGGACAGCTGATTGCAGAACAAGAAACATTATATGGCTCAAAACCTAGCCCCTCAAAAGTCCAAACTTTGAAAAAAGCTCCTAGAATATCAACTGGTGGGGCAAGCAGCAAAAGACTTTCTCTCGGAGGAGCAGTGCTTCAAACTCCTAAAGCTGATCCACTGCACTCTTTAAAAGCTACGCCTCATTCTCGTCCTATAAAGAAGGGTGATAGGGTTCAGAAAAATGACAGGTTTAATAATCAACCAGATGTTTCAACTGGTAAGTTCCATCTGTAGCTAGATATATTTCATGCCACGTGCTAGTGATTTTTCTGTAGTGTATGGGTTGGGACATTAATGTTGGATGCGATGCATTTAGGTCAGTCACTTATAAATAAAGTCTTGCTTTCAATATGACATTGACAATAATACCAACTTGCATGTGTCAGCTTTAAAATATATTAGTGTTGGAAACTCTTACAGACTGTCAAACTGCTTGAACTTCTCATGTTATTTACATAGTGATTGATTCATGGATATTTCCCACCTGATAGAATGTTGGAATAAATTGTATTCACCAAAGGAATAGAACAAGCTTAACATTCTCTTGGAAAAATCTTCTCTAGGGCCGATGGTAATATCTTGCTCTTCCCAAAATCATCTGCTAGGACCAATGGTCACATGCATTTCCTTAGCTCAGCTTCATTATGCTATGTGATATAGGTAGGAGAGGGTTGGATGCGGCTGGCCCTGCTGCATATAACTCATTTGGTGCTGCAACTACTCATCAACTGGAGTCACCCATGAGACGGAAACCCTTCTCACCCATCCCAGTGTTAACAAAGGCCCACAGGACAAATTCCTTGGACAATGCAAATGTAACGCATGGAGAGATGCTACAGAAAGCATTTCCAAGCAACAGCACATTTTCAACTCCCTTGAAGAAGACTCTTCTGACATCAGATGACGAAAATATGACTCCCAGGACAATGCCAATTCATGTTCCCACCACACCCTCCACTGTGTCAGTTCCTATGCACACTGCCATGACACCAGATCTTCTATCCTTGCCTTCTGGTGTGGTTACAATGACCGTCAAAGAAATTCCTGAGGAGATAGAATACTCTTTTGAAGAACGAAGAGCTGGATTCGTGCTTCCTAAAACGAATATCAAGTCAATCAGTCATGTTTGATGGTACGAGGAAACATTATCTGAATATGTTTCTGGATACTTGTCCATATTCGCCCTTAGTCTTTCAAAATCATGATGGAGTAGTCAAGGCTTTACTGATCATATGTACATAGTTTACAAGTAGACAGAACAATTGAATTCCTGCATGATTAGTGTCATGATTAGTGTTGCTACTTGGTAGCAACTAGTTTATCCTGTTTTGCTAAAAAAACAGGCCCTTCTGCAACATCCCGTGTACAGAATGTTTGGGAACCTTCTCGAGTCTACTAATTAAATATCGTATTCTCTTGACGTTTGAAGCTGGAGATGTGGTTAAAGAATCAAGTGCCAGTCTGCTTAATTTTTCTTGTTCCAGGACCAGAAAAAGCTTCACGGACAGCTGATAGCATAACAAGAAGCATCATACGAGTCAAAACCAAGCCCCTCACTAGTTCAAACTTTGAAAAAAGCTTATAGAATATCAAATGGTGCGACGAGCCGTAACAGACTTTCTCTCTCTCAGAGGACCAGTGCTTCAAACTCCTAAAATCAGACGACAATTTATATTTAATAAAGGAGCATTAGAAGAACGAAAATATGGCGATTACCCCGCTGATCGGAGGGTGTGTAGTACTGTCCATCTGATTTTGCCACGACTCATGTTATGAGCGTATCATTGTATTGTTAAGAAGGAAGGGAGTGAATAGACTTTTGCCTTATTGAAAGGTAACCTCAGCAGTAGCTAAACATCGTCTTCTCTCGGTCCTCCTTTTATATTTTTGGTTATGAAGAGGTCTAAGTTTAGTTCGAACCAACCAAAAGGCAAAACAAAACAAAGTAAAAAAAAAAAAAAATTGTTAGTAACCGGAAATGGCAATTTCCTTTTATTGTTTTTATATGAATAATTATCAAAAAAAGAAAACAAAATAGCTTCCTGAGCTTCAACTTTCGTCCAGCTCCTTTTTTCGTTTCTTTTTCCCGTAACTTTTAAATTAAAATCAATGAGCTTCTAGCAAATGGCAATTTTAAATTAAATTTATTTCCCCAATTTCAGCAGTTATTCAGTGCTATTAATTAATTTCAAAACCTCGATTTTTTAATTTCCATTATTAGAAATCGAAGACGGACGCCAAGCCTTTCCTTAACCAGACTTTATACTTTCAATTACGCAGTTTAATATTCATCAAAATTATAATCCATAATATTTTATTATGACTTTGGGAAATTTGTGGCATTTTCCTACTTTATTTATTTCTTCATAATTTCATGCCGGAAACCCTAATTTCAACAAGATTGCATGTCCTTGCAGCAGTGCTGGTTTTTAGCTGCTGATTCGCTTCTCCTCTCTCTCCCTTTTTTATTTGAATTTTCAGTAATAAGTCGTGATCGCTCCGGAAGTCCGAATCTTCGAAGGTAGGATCTGCTTTTTCGACATTTGGTATGATGTTTCCTTGTTAATTGATTGTGGGGACTAATTTTCTAGTTCTTGACCAGGAAATCCAATGTTCTAACTCCTTTGTCTTGTCTTCCATGAATCATGATTGAAGCCGATATACAGCGACTTTTCTCTTAACAGATCTCAATTTTCCCGAGCACTGAACCGCTTTCTTTTAATCACTCAGCAGTTAATTCAAGAACTTGATATCATTCTAGCTGAAGCTCATTATCCAGATTATAAGCTCATTCAGGGTTTTTGCTTTTTGGGGTTTTTCTTTCTGGGTTTGGGCTATTTTAGTTAATGGAGGAGAGAGAGGAAACAAGTTCTGAATTTGAGGGAGAGGAAGGTGCAGAGTGCTTCAGAATTGAACCAAGAAGTCAGAATGCTAATCAAATTGATGGGCCGGCAATGGTGGTTGATATACCGGCTGTGGCTGTGCCGCCCAGTGAGGCAGTGCCTGTCATGAAAGTCTCAAAAAAGAGAGGGAGGCCACGGAAGTCTGGTCATGATGGAACGGCATTGTCGCCAATGCCAATTTCGGCTTCAATTCCCTTGAATGGTGAATTTTCGGCATGGGATAAAGGTAAAGGGACATCAGGGGACACGGTGATGAAAAAGCATAAGGTTAAGTACGAAAGTCCAGGTACAAATTTTGAGCTTCAGTTTACACGTAGACGTTTCGATTTGCAAAGTTTCTTAATCCTGTTATTGAGAAAAAACATTAGAAACTGTAAGCTGTTATTTTAGCCCATTTAACAAGAGAAATGCCTCACAAAATTTCAAAGCTCATATCTGGAACTTTTGGTTAGTTTAATGTATTTGAAGTTAATTTTCTCTGAGGTACAGTATAAATTAGATTTAATTGAACTAATTGGGGCTGCTTACCCTTGTGTCTCATGTCTGATGATCAGTTGCTGTTTTGTCTGTCTATTTGCAATTCCCAAGATATGTTTCTAATTTGCAGGAAAGCGAGTTGCATACTTTGTTGATGCCAATTTCACGCCTCATGTGCTCGTTGTCAACCCCGGTGAGGTATGTGGCATAATGTAAAGATGAAAGCTAATTCTCATCACATATGGGCCTGCCATACATGTATCGAACAATGATTCATGTAGTAATGTATTCATACACGTAGTGTGGTTGAACTGAGGTTCTGTATTCATGGACATTGACTCAGGCTTAACTGTCAAAGGGAAGGTTTCTGGTAGATTCTCTAGGTCTAATTGTTAAATGAAGTTAATTCAATGGTAAAGAAGCCATCATACATTGGATTTTACACAATTGGACAATTGCTAGACTTTCTACTGTCATCATAAATTATTTTAAGTGTGCATACATATTAAAGTTCATATAAGCTACTTGGTCTGTAGTCTTTGCTTGCCCAGTTTAAGATTATTATTCTGATTGAACTGTTCCTAGGACATATTTACTTGAACAGACCTTGCGATTAGCAATTTCTGTCAGTAACAGATTCCTATTGGTGAAACATATCAAGAGATTCATACACCTGGGAGATATTTTTTGCAGTAATGATGTCTTGTATGATTTGCTGTGCTGAATTAACTGACTGGAAAAATGGTGATATGCAATTGCAGTATATTATGCATGCGTTCCTGGTTTGAAAATTGTGGCACAAAATTAACTATTATGGTGTTCTGTATTGCTACCTTTCACCTGAATTTACAGGATGTCATGATGAAGGTTATGTCATTCTCTCGACAAGGATCTCGAGCTATTTGTATTCTCTCTGCAAGCGGTACAATTTCAAATGTATCACTTTGTCAGCCTACCTCCTGTGGGGGTACTTCGACATACGAGGTATTGTCACATAATTTGTTCTCTAGAAATAACATGATTACTTATAGAATTTTTAGAAATAGAAATCAGATGCCACTCTCTATAAGGCTCAAGCCTTCTGAGCTTATTCACATGGCATTACATGTTGTATATGTCAAGATCAATTAAAACATGCAAAAATTGAGAGAAATAGACGGAGAAAGAAAGATCAGTGACCTTACCGGGGAAAGACTGATGATGTTGTTGTACTAGAAGAGGGAAGTGGAAAGGGGGTACTTATTTTATGTCAGCCTTTGCTCCTGGAACACAATCAAATGGTAGCAATTGAGAATAGTAACCATCCATCTATGCTTTTCAGTAGTGTAGATAGTCAATCGACTCTTATACTTTGACCCAGTACCAATAGTTGGCAGTTTCTCAATATAGCTTCTCTTGAGATGGCATCACTCTTGACCTTGAAAAAGTTCGTTACTGGATGTGGTATTGTTGTGTAGATGATCATATTACTAGCATGAGTTGTTGGTTGTAAAATTGGAGGTTGCTGTCATGGACATATGGTCTGCTTTTCGTTCTGGCTTTGGAGTAACAAATTCAGCATATGAAAGTTTCTTGGTCAAGTGATAATCATTTTCTTGAAAAACTGCATGGAGAGATGTAGAAGTTGATTTGCCCAAGGAGCTTGTTCTCGATTAAGAGGCTGAACCCTGATATATATGATTTCTTCTTGTTTGCCCTTCCTCTTGGAGCACCAGCATGTGCATTTTGACTCTTCCCATTGTTCATATGCTTGTTAACTAGTCTCTGCTTTTTACCGTCATTTCTTTGTCACTGTTGTCCTGATTCTTACAAAAAAAGTTAGATCTAGCATGATATTTAGCCTGCCTCTCTCTCTCTCTCTCTTTCTAGGGTTGCTTTGAAATTCTTTCCCTGTCTGGATCATTTGCGCCTATCATCAATGGGGGAACAATCAGCAGATCTGGTGGGATGAGTGTCTCTTTGTCGGGCCCAGATGGTCGTGTTATTGGGGGAGGGCTAGCTGGTCTGTTGGTGGCTGCTGGCCCTGTGCAGGTAAGATCCCTGCCCGTCAGAATTGAAGCCTTCTTTCTATCTCTGCAATGCACTTTGAGCATTCAGATTGGTGCCACATTCCCTATTCTTTTCTCATTGTGCCAAAGACAACGAAGCATAAGCTGACAACGAAGCATAATGAACTTAAAGTTATTTACATTAACATCTTCCGGTGTGCACTATGTTCAATCCTTATGCTTCGCCTTAACATTCTATTCTGCATTTCAGGTGATAGTCGGAAGCTTCTTACCAGGTCAACAGATGGAACAGAAGCCAAAGAGGCAAAAACTGGAGCCCGTGTCAAATGGACTTGTCGCTGTTTCCCACGCCACCTGTGATGAAGAGCCATTGGGTGCATATGGTGGAGTTAAGACAATTGTTACATCATGGTCTTCCTTCAATGAAGAGAATATTAATCCTGTCAATAACTTGATGAGTTTCGCTGTTGACAATAAATTGTCTTTCTCTCAATGAAATGTCTTTTTCTACTGGAAAACCTACCGGCCTTAGTTAATCGGATTTGAGAGGCTTCTAATTAATCACATTGATGTGTTGTATCTGATATCTTTCATCCCTATGATAAAACTGCTTAGGATTTTTCTTTTCTGATCAGAAAACTGCTTTAGATTTGCTCCACCTTAATTATGCTGACGCTGGTAGGGACGCACTGCCCATCCCTAATCGTGGTTCTCAGTCTTAGAAAGTGGCAGTTTTCCTTTTCCCGCAGAAGCTTTGTTGTTATTTTCACACCGGACATTATCAATCTTTACCGGGAAAATGGAAAGAATCATCAGATTCCACCTCTGGCGGTGTCACCACTAATTCTCTGGTTCCCAAATCTCCCGTTGCATTTAGGTTTGTGGAGCTTCTGGTACATGTAACGCAACCGATTGCTTATATCACATTTACACCAATTTATTGGAATCTCTCACAAAAAATTGAGTTTTTTTTTAGAAGATCAGATGGCCTACTGATAAAAATCTCCGACAAACTATGTACATGACCAGTTAAACATTATTGGATGGGTAAAAAGAAGACGACGACTCATACCCACGCACATTCTTAGAAAAACCGGAACACCAAAGCAACCATTAATAGATAAAATGGCCTTTAAGCTATTACTATATGACACACCATCCTTCCTTAAAAAAAAAAAGGAAAATTTTAAAAACAAACGAGTGATTCAATCCTGTGACCTTCAAAGGCAGCACCAACAAGTTTGCCGATTAACACGTCTCACCCACGAAGGACAGTGATTCAACTAGTCTCCATCTTGGCACTAGCTGCTTCCATCATGCCATTGCGTATCTGGTCCCCAATGTCCCTAACGTGACCGGGGCCATGGGGGATAAAAACTGTGGTGTTGTTGGAAGAGTTGCCGAGATCTTTAATCGTGTCAAAGTATTGAGTGATCATGATAAGATCCATCACCTCTTTGGAAGAGGTGCCTTCGACTTTGTGAGAGAAATTTAAGATGTTCTCTCTCAAGCCATCAGTAATGGCCTGCCTCTGCCTGGCTACACCAATTCCACCCAGATACTTGGCTTCAGCCTCAGCTTCTGCTTTCTTCACCAGTAGCACCTTTTCAGCTTCACCCTTGTATACACTAGCAAGCTGAAGCCTCTGAGCTGCAAAACCAAGCTTTATCTTATAAAACAGTATTTTCGTATGTACTGGAATTTTGAGCCAGTAAAAAGAGTAAAGAGAAGTAACAATTCGATGTATTGCCCACCTAAAGGTATATTTCTATGCTGATGATGATATGTGTGAAAAATGATAAAATAGACAAACAGAATAAAAGGTAAATACCAGCATTAATCTCATTCATTGCTCTGCGCACAGAGGAGTCAGGTATAATATCAACCATGAGTACGTGCTCTAGACTGTAACCATATGCTCCCATCACCTGAAACAAAGTTCCCCCAAAGTTATACATAGAAAAAAGGTGGTGACCTCAGTGCAGTAGAAGGCAAATGAGGCAGGGTAGTGTAGAAAGAGATTTTTTGAGAACACAAACATGATCAGTACTGAAGTGCCATATGATGAAGCACGCATAAAATCCCAGATATTTCTTTAAATATGACAACCTAAATGGACCAGCAAAACCAGATAAATCTAAGCAAGGATAACTGCTTTTTTAGTACAATCCTTATCTATGATCTCATAAATAAAACATCCACTGCTCCACTACAAAACAAGAAAAACAGCATGACAATCTGATTAGACAGCAACCCCAAGACCAGTTGCAGAAAGATCACAAAGCTTACCACTATTGGGTATTTGCAATAAGCAGAGAATCTCGTTTGAAAAGAAACCGAGCTATCCCAAGCATCCCCTAAGGTGTTGTTATGAGTGTTTCTCAAACTAATTACATGCTGGGAGGCATATAATTGCAAGACTCCACAAGAAATCTCACACAATCATTTAGAACCAGAATACATAATTAGTCTGGTACAAAAATCAGCCAACTACCTTATCGAGTTCCTCCAAGACAGCTTTTGCAACCTCGCCCTTTTGTTCAAACAGCTCATCTAAGGTCATCCTCGGAACGAGAGCTCGAACCACTGTACAAAATAGAAGGCAAATCAAAGGGAGAATAATAGCCATAACAAAAATTTTATTGCATCTAAAGGATGGGTTGATCTCCTAGTCCATGAATATTACCATCAAATACATAAGCCTGAATTTGCTCCTGAGGATTTTGCAGTTCATAAAATGCATCATCGGCATTCATTTTGACCACTCGGTATTGGATTGAGCATATGAGTTGCACAAAGACATTATCCTGCAAACGCGGCATTAGCATTGTTCTGAATAAAGCCAAAGAGAAACTTCCAGCATTCTACTAAGTATCTATAAACGCACGGATTGTGCAAATGATTAAATTGGCAGAGATTCAACATCCACAGTTAAGCTCAAAGCCTCAAATCCGAATCTGAATTCAATTGTCAAAGCAAGTGTAAGAAGCCAAAGTTCAATACATATTTCGTTTACCTGTAAAGACATAAAATTGTCTATATCGGGCAAATAAGCTACATGACAAGAACCTGGCACAATCAAAATGGGCCATCGGTAAGCAGACAACAATATCTGCAACATAAGCAATCTCTTTTCTGATGGAAGTAAACTAAGGGATGTGAAATGAATATTCATTTTTTCCGAGAGGGTCATCATATCAAAATATTGTGAGCCTATGGCATCCTGCATTTCTTATAGCAACGCAACAAATCATAGAGAAAAAATTGTCATTGATGACAACGCTCCACAACAAAAGGTGTCCCTTTGCTAAAACACCTCCGTGTCCATTTTGCTTACGCAGAATGCAATGGTATCGGTCAGCCCTTCACCTAAAGCTCAGAAATTTACAGCCTGATCACCTATTCAACAACCTTCTCCGACTTATTTGCCACATCTTGCAGGGTTTACCATCTGATCATTTTCCTTGCCCTTCTCCTAAATCCGATTGCTTCAAATGCAAAATTACTTAAAATTCCGTTCATCATGTCCAATCAAAATTACACAGAAGCACGGTCAGCCAATGTCATCCAGAGACGTCCAATCGAACGAGGATACATAATTCGCATAGCTACGGATTGAGGAGGATCGGGTGCAGGTAAACAGGAAGGGGGCAAGCTACATACCTTAGTTTTGGTCTCGATACGGACTTCGAGAGATTGGATCCGGGTGGAGAGGATGCCGGCGAGCACCTGGCCGGCCAGAGGATTGAAGAAGTGAAGGCCGGGCGACACCAGCTTCTCGAAGCGCCCCCATCTCTCCACCACACCGATGCTCGCCTGGTCCACGCAGCCGCAAACCCCAAACCATGTGTTCCCCATCTCTCTCTCGCTCTCTCTGATCTGTGTAATCTGGGATTTTGTCTTCTATTGTTATCTCTCTTTTAAAGGCGCGGGACTGGTTATAGTCGGGAACTCGCAAACGGAGAGAGAGAGAGAGAGAGAGAGAGAGAGAGAGAGAGCGACTCCGTACGAAGACCGCTAAAACCGTCGAATTTTCTATACATGTCCCCTTTCTGTTCTTTTATTCGTTTACACGAAGAGAAGTCGTTTTTTTTTTTTTCCCCTTTTTCTTGTCCACGAAGTATCTTTTCTTCTTCCGGTTTCATATAAAAAAAAACCACAAAAAAAAAAATAGAAGAGAGAGAGAGTTATGAGATTCGGCTTGATCGAATCATGGTCCCCACGGCGATGGCTCCTCGGATATTTTGTTGTACCTCGCCAAATGCCAAATTTCTATTTATTTTATTTTTATTGCTATCGTTTCTCGATTATCCATATTCTACTAAAGAGGTATTTGTATTATCTATATTTAAGTCTTCAAAACAAAAAGTAGATAAGTTATGCAAATATCAAATCTAAAAAATATTTTTTTTAACATGAAGAGATATAATTAAACACGTTATAATAATTTAAAATTTATTTATGTTCCATATTAGAAAGTTATTAACTTAAGTTTGAATAAATAGTCAATCATTAATTTATAAATTATATTTAAACTTTATCAATGCTATCATAATATTATTAGTGTAATGATACGAAATTTTTGTGTATACAATAATCAAAGGTGTTGGTTTAATTTTGAATTCATACCTAAAGAAATTCTTGCGCAAACTCACTACCATTTTGATTCTACATAATACCGTTTTAAGTTAATATATAACCTTCTAGTCTCATCTTTTATGGGAAAAAATCAAGCTATTATAAATATTTAAAGAGGTTATGCTAAAAGTTCTAAATGTGCGATTTGATCATTAATGTCCTCAGTTCATATTTAAATTTATTATTCAAAATCATTAACAAAACTCATCAGTAAAACCAATAAATATCTAGTCAAGATATCTACTATGGTTCAAATTTTGACAGCAATTATGGAAATTTATCAACAGGGGAGATCCGACATCTTATCCAAAATAATCGGAAAACGGCACTATTGCATCGTCATTGTCAATTAGACCTGATAAAATAGATTATAAGCTTACTCATATTTATTAAAAATGGGTCAAGTTCAAAGGCGAAATGTGATTACGAGGAGTTTTGAAAGGAAAAACGCACAAACGATGGGCTATGCAATAATCCCACTAAACTAAAATGGTAAAGAATCGTTTCTTTCCCGGTCAGGAGAGAGTGAGGGTCTTCGCTTCGCATCGCATCCTCTTGAGGGGACTATCCCACCGCCATTGGAGATAGCGGTGGCTTCGTCGCCGCAGTCAACCTGCGTCGTCTCTTCTCTCTCCCGCTTCGGCTCCATCAATCTCGACTCGTCAATCTCTGTCCTGGGTGAGCTCCTCCCTCATCCTTGATCTTAAATGACTGTGGGCAAAAATAATAATAATAATAATAAATAAACTAAAGATGCTCAGACTTAGGTAGATCCAATTTACTTGAAGAGACACAACGCAACAGTCATCATGTGGTGTTGTTTCGATTTCTTTGCCAATGATACCGTCCTGATGATGATTCTGTATTTTGTCTTTGTTGCGCCTGAAGTAGCGAAAAGGGTGTAATGCAATGAATGTGCTTCTTTTGGACCCCGACCTCTAACAGTTTGTGTTTATGCCTGAGGCGTCCAAACCAGAAATAATTTTTTTCGCAGACCTTCTGAAAGGTAGGAGAAATAGGCCATGGCTTTCTTCTTCTTCTATAGCTTCTTCCTTTTCTTTTCTTTTTTTCTGGTTTTGTGATGGGTCGGCGTGATTTCTGATTTGCGATTATGGTTGTGGGGGGTTTTGTCAGGTTCTTGCAGAGTTTTTTTAATCAAGATGGCTGTGTCTTTGCTCTGTTAAGTCTAGCGGTGGGGGAGAGGATTGAGCTCAACCGCGAGCTTCTCGTCGACTTGCTCAAACAACTCTCGATCCAAGCTATCACGGAGTCGCAGGCTTGAGGCTCGAAGCTGTCCAGGCGGCAGACGGCGGGAGAGATGGGAAACCATCCAAAAGAGTGAAAGAAAGAAGCGGGGATTGTGGGACCCACCTTGGGCTGTTTTGTCATTTTCAAGTTTAAGGGCGTTGATAAGCAAATTGAGTCGTGGAAATAGCGGGCCCCCAAAACCTAAATATCCCCAAAAACCCTGATAAAACCCTCAACGCACCAAATCGGTGGCCTCAATTCACCGTATCAGAGTCTGTCGCCGGAAACAAAGAAGTGAGGATGGTTCTAGGGCTCAGACAATTCTCTCAGCGTGCCAGCGACGGCGCCGGAGGACCGATCCTCGATGCCGACAACGGCGAGGAGCTCATGCACGTTCAGTCCAGCGTCGCCATTGTTCTCGGCAGTCGCACACCTGAAACTCCCGGCACTCTCTACATCTCAACCCAGTAACTTCTCTTACTCTCTCTGAATGATGAATTATTTGGTACGAGGGATCCGGCCAAACCGATGAGAGATTTTTGTGATTGTGTAGTCAAGTTATATGGTTGAGTGATGTGGACCGGAACAAGGGCTACGCTGTGGATTTCCTGTCCATCTCGCTTCACGCGGTTTCGAGGGACCCTGAAGCTTACCCTTCTCCTTGCATTTATGCTCAGGTTCTTCCCCCTCTTATTGTCCCGAGCAATTTGATGATATGTTAATTTGTGCTAAGATTGTGTTCATTTCCATTTACCGTTAGCTCTTGGTGATTGAACTTTGAGGATTGTGTGCTCTAGTTGTTAATATTTTGGAGTTCATCCTAAGATTATTTAGTTTTTGTCACTCATTTGTTTCGAATAACTAATCATTCTTTGGAAGGGACTTACTATCGGAATCATACGTGGTTGTAATACTAAAAAGAGGACTTGGAGACCATTGCAGAGCTAGGATATAATTTTTTAGGGGGCGGTATACTTGGCATGTACTCTCTCCTCTCACATGATTGTAGATTTAAAATGGGTGGTTTCCACATCACATCTAAGAGGGAGTATACTCAAAACGTACCCACTAATTACTGAGGAGGGTGCGGGAAGTTGTCTGATTATGGACATATGATTCACTATTGCAAGTCCACTTTCCTTTGGGATCCTGCCAACTTCATGCAATGTGTAGGCTCTGTTAAGTTTTTCTCATCTTGTGTATGATGAGATTCTCGTCTCTAGCGAAATCTTACTATATCCTGCCAAGAATTTTATTAATCTCGTCTAAGATAACAGAAAGAACTATGGATGATGCTTTTGGCCTTATTTGAGTTTGAACTATCACTCCAATACGTAAGAAGTCTATTATTTTCAAATGAGGTTGATTTTTTGAAATTTACCTGTGTCTTCCTGGGATCACTCTTTATTTTTTTCTTTTGCTCTCTTGTCTGCCTTTGGTTTTGGATCACTAGCCTAATAAATGTGGTCGCTCTGTTGCCCCTCTTTTCTGTACTATTTTTATTTTGTTCTGGTCTGGCACTTGTTGCATGGCTTGCTGACTTATCATTGTCTGTACATAGATTGAGACTGTAGAGGATGAAGAGGGGTCTGATGGCTCAGATTCAGAACGTGATGAAACTTTAGACTTATCAAAGGTTAAAGAGATGAGGCTTGTTCCTTCAGACCCAAACCAATGTATGTATCGAATGAATATACTTCCATTGATGCATCATGCTTAACTGTAAACTTACTGTGATGAGCTCTAATAGTCCACATTTTCCTTTTTTCTGGTAGTGGACACTCTGTTTGAGGTATTCTGTGAGTGTGCTGAGCTGAATCCTGAGCCCTCAGAAGGTGAGTGTAGTTCCTCACGACCAGAAGTTATTTCTGTTTACAACTTTAGTGCTTGTTTCCATATTCAGTAGTTTCCCTTTCAAAAGTTATGTGATATTCTTTTTTTTCCCCCTAACAGAAGAAGGGGAAGTAGGAGGGCATGATTGGGTTTTTAGTGCTGACTTGATGGAACATGAGGCTAGAGGTACGGAGGGGATTTTCCTCTTGTGCCTGCTTTATGGTATGCTCAATTATATTTTCTAGTAATATATATTTGACATTATGTTCGGATTTTCAGAAGGAGAAGATTCTGATTGGCAATCCAATCCAACAACCTCAATTGGCTATTCTAATGGCGAGCATGAGCTTGCTCAAAACGTGCTTGAGGTAAGCATGTTGGGCACTGCTTCCTGGATCTTTCAATATATGAACCCATTGATCTTGCCTTTGTTATAGTCTTTTCTAAGTTACTCTTAATCTTCATTGATTAATTAATGTAGGTGTTGGTAACACTAGCATACTGCTAAAAATGAGCAAAATGGAAGATGTGCAGATGTAACATTGGCAAGACATAACTATTTCACGTCTACTTGAACTTCTAATGTGGGGTTTAAGATTCTTCGATGTTCATTTGATGCCGATCCTGTTGGTTTGAGATATGAATTTTTTGAATTTGACCATTACCTATAGTCCAATTCTTAAAGCCTCTGCTTTTCTGTCTTTTCACATTGCATTTGATAGGAGGGACATTTATTTGTTAGAATGTAGGAAAACACTGCCTTGCATAATCATTTAGTTGAAGATGTGGGCACTTAGCATTTGTTACAGATTTTTCTAAGTATTTTTGCTGAATTTACGGCCTTAGGACAGAAGATCGTGATGCATATAAATATTTTTTCCCCCAACAAGCAGGATTTCATTCCATGGCATGTGCCTGGCCAACTTAAGCCTTTTAGATGTCCAGAAATTCGATGAGTCATAGTGGGAAGATCATACTGCTAAAAAGTCCTTTGGTGTTATCAACGTGTGTGTAAGAAGAATGACTAAGATAACGAAGAATACCTGTTCTTTTAAGGGAGGTTTGTGCTGTTTCCGTGCACGGCGTGGTTTAGTCTTTTAATTTTTCTCTGCTCAATATATAGAAAGTAACACATGCCCATGCATTGACATTTTCTTGATGGTATTGCAGCTTCAGATTCATGATCAACGTTTTGAGGATGCTGAGGAAATGGAACATCAAGAGAGCAATAGCGGACATCACTGACATCCATCACATATTTTTGCTCCAGAGTTAACCATTGTCCAGTGTATGGTTCTTGTGGATGCTTATGTAGATGTAACATAGAATTTACTATTAATCATATTGCTGATCGACATCGTTAACCCTTTTGATTTGTTTACTTGGCTAGTCCATGTAACTTAAATGCTGTTTTCTTTTATCTGAAAGCTAGTTGATTGTTTCAAGGATAACGGACGAAAATGACATTTGTCACATATTGGGCTCTCGAGTTAACCCTTGTCCAGTATATGGTTTTCATGGAGTGTTTATGTAAACATAATAGAACATTTATTCTAAATCATATTGCTGATGGACAGTGTGTTAATATTTTGATTTTTTTTTCTTTTACTTGGCTTGAAAATTTCATGTAACTTGAAGTGAACTCAACTCTGAACTTTTTTTATCTGCTTTCTAATGATGAAATTTATGATTGAAGTTTCTAATATGCAGTTCATCGGATGTAGGCCTTGTTTTTTCTTGGGATAAAATCCCTACTACTTCCTAAACTTTTGTATGACTTACAATGTCATTCTTGAACTTTGAATTCATTTGGTTAGGCCTTTGGAAATTTATCAAATGTGCAATATCATTCTTGAATTTTCAATTGGTTCAATTAGGTGCAGGAACTTTATTTCTGTGTAATATCATTCTTCTGTTGAGTAGAGTTGATTTATTGAGATGGACACTAATTTTATTTGAGCCAACGTTTGTAGGAGAAAATCATACATGTGGCTTTCATTTATATAACATAAACCCAAGACTGGAAAAAAAAAAAAAAAAAAAAAAAAAACCATACCAAGTTCCTTTTAACATTTAGTATTCACTCTTGCAGTGGCGTAGGTTACTACCAAAATCCCAGGACTTGTGATGTCAATTATCTATATTTTTCCTGCGGCCCTTTTGACTTGATTTAAAAGAACGCACTTGTAGTCAGTTTCAAACTTTTTGCTCGTGTTGGTGGCGCTAACTTGGCAGGCTGTGCGGTTCAGTGTTAGCTGCTGATCAGTTGAAGCTGTGTGCCACTATTGTCGTGCTGGCGAAGGTAATTTCTTATATATTTGTAAAATGAATGTCCATAAAGTGCTTGGTATGGAAGAAAAGCCGGTGAGCCCTTATGTGCATTGATTGAAGGAGAGATGTTGTCAATGAAATCGGCACAAATCCTGTTTCAGATTGTAATTTGCTGGAGCATCGGCTAAGTAGTAATCAGTAAGTACATAAGAAGACTGGATACAACAACTGTGAAGGATATGCGACACTTGATATGTTGCTTATTGTGTGGTTATGGGACGGGGACGGCTAGCAAGGGTAATGACAATCACAGACATCGTTCGGGCCTTTTTCCGACTTACAAAATCCATAAGCCGAACTGCCATAGGTGGTCCTGCAGTCTCTCAAACACCTCTCATTGGTGCATACTAGACCTGTTAAACGGGTGGGGGTGGGGTTTGGGTGGGGTTTGGGTCGGGTCCCAAATTAACCCATTAACCCGTTTTATGACCCATTTAAGTATAGTATAAAATTTTTGACCCATACCAAACCCAACCCATACCTGACCCGACCCATATTGTTAAAACATTTATCTATATAACTAAATTTAGGAAAACTTATTCTTATAATCTTTTTTAAAGATTTTAAACTTATTCAAGTTCATTAACAACTTATGTATTTTAGTTTTTTTAATTTTTAAACTTATTATATATACATTTGTCAAAATTGATGTAACCCATTTATGACTCATTTAAATATTAAATGGGGCCATAAATGGGTCAAGTTTTCCTTAAATGGTTCATATATGGGTTATCTTAAAAAAGCGTGATCCATTTAATATTTAAATGGATCATAAATGAATTATACACCCATTTTGACAGGTGCAGTGCATACCCCCGAGCGGTGTGATACTCCTTGTCGCAGAGAACACACCCCCCCACCCGGCTCCATTGTCCGTGACCCCGTGCCATCATGCTTCCATTACCTGCATGTGCTCAATTCTGTCAACTTTTTCTCTATCTTTTAGCGGAGTATAGATCCAAGCCATGCTCTTCAGACACCTTTTTGCTTTTTCTTCTTTCGTTTGCTTATAATCAGCCCGTTTACTTAGCCGTAGTGGTGGTCTAACAACATACGCGTAGATGAAAAATAGATAATTGATATTTATGTATTTTATAAACATTAAAATAGGATAGATTGTTGTTTACCAGCAATCTGGAAGAGAACAAGCAGAAGCCCAGAACAAATGGAGATTCTCTGCATGTTTGTTTGTTTTCTGCTATTTCGTTGAAAGGCGAAGAAGGTGAAGAGAGCTGGGTGGGATTATCAGAATATATGGGAGTACGACAGGAAATGAACAAAAATTAAAGGAAACCAGAATTATAAAACAAAAATTGGAATAGTAATTATTTCTAATTCGCTTTATACGGTAACACTTTGATGTATGCTTTAAATTATTAATATAAAAGTAAGCAAATTAATAGATTGACTAACATGTAAGATTTCCTTCTAAAATTCTAAAAGTAGAATAAATGCAGCTTATGGAATCACCGTTAACTCTCATCCATTTCCAACTCCGTGCGTTGATGGACAATGAGGTAATAAACACTGTTTCCTTTCAAGATTTGATGCTCATCCCTTCATTCTATGGTAACAAGCCCGAATAATAAAAGAAACGCAGCGGTTTCAATTCCCAAGGTGCATTTTTAGTGAATCAGTGTGTGGGACTAGAAAGGAAGCACTTAAAATTAAAAGGTGCTTTGCTCTGAGCTGATTTGCTTTTTCACGGTAGTTTGTGTATCTGTAGTTGTCATGGATCATTTTGAGTAATGAATATAATTTTCTTTCAATACTTTTTAACATAATCGAAAAAATATATATATTAAGGAAAGCCCTCTGATTGTCATTCGTTGTGGGTGTTAATAAATATCTATAAAAGTTCTCCATATCCATTGGTATTGTACAAATATCCCTTTTCAATCTACGTATTATAAATAATATGCTCTCACCTTGTACAGTCATCTTGTCAAGACTATGAAATGACTTATGTACTCATCATTACAATATACAAAATAGGTAATTCTCTTTTCCGCGTATTTTCAGAAAAAAATATTAAAAAAATCATAAGCCTATTGTATTGGTACCATTTTAGTTATAAACATTTTGATTAAGAGTTAATTTAGTCATTTCCACTAATTTTAGCTGAATATTACTAACGTAAATGTTAGCTGATTTACATGGCATGATTGATACTAATATAAATAACTTTTAATAATTCTTTTTATTTTTATTTTTATTTTCTTCATTTTTTTTCCACTTCCTCCAGTCGATTGGCGGCTTGGCGACCGGTTGCTAGTCTAATGTGAAGCCACCCTCGTGGCTTTTGGGGAGGGGGAACCTTGCCAATGGCCAACCTAGTTGGCCAAAGAGGTCCCTCATCTCTAGCTAGTTGTCGAGGTTTGGCCGTGTAAGCCAAAAGAACATGTTCTTTATTAACAAAAAAAAACCTTCAGATGTATTAGTTTTAGAATTTAAAAGAATTACTTAGACAATTCATTTTTCATAATTAAGCTCATTTTAGTAAGTGGGCTTATTGATCGCAATTTGGACATTGAGCAACAATTGCGTACGCTTTTCTTTGGTTTATTTGGGTAGGAAAAGAGCACAGATCCGATTGTATTCCTTTGATCCACACGACACCCACCGTTATGACCACCATATCTCACATTCTACAAGGACGAACGAACAAACATCCTCCAAATTTTCTTCTCTGAAAGTCATCAGGAGCAATAGCAACAACTTTTGGACTTTTGGGATCTTGGACCCATGATGAAGGGCACTACTTTTCCACCGAAAAATGGAGTGGCGTTCGTTCACATCTAGTAGGAAATTTCATGCAATTTTGTATCTGTGCCTATGATGCAATCATGGATTTGCAAAAGCTAAAACGGGTCCCCACTTGGGCACTTGCTAAACGACAAGGAGGGACATCACAGAACTTCGACTCTCAAATTCCCATTAACTGACCAACGATGAATTATAAAACAAGAGGAGGACAAGCAAATGGGTCCCCTGCTGTGTACTGACCAGGTTGATTGTGGAGAAGAGCATGACTCTTATCAATAGGAGATAACATCTTGTTTTAAGATCGAAGGACGATTGGCGAAACATTCAGTCATCCATCAGCGGCCTGCAAACCTGCAAGTGTTGAGGTAAAACTACTGTTTGTATTCAACACACGGCCTCTGATCATCTTCGTTTTCAACATATTCAACAGTAACCGCCATCACTAAATACGCAGCAAAAAGCGACAGCACATGAAACGGAATAAGACAGCCAAAAGACGATAAAAAGAGAAGGTGGTATTTTACAATGAAAGCTCACTGATCGAGCGCATTAGGACCAGTGCAATAACCGACCACGTGGTTCCACACCCACTGGACCAGGAACCTCCTTCTGTTTCCGTTAATGTTATACGTCTCTCCATGTGGGCCCTCCATCATCTGCCCCGTGTAGGACCCACCGCCCCCGGTTCCGTAAATGCCCTCGCACAGGTCCGCAATCTCCACGGGGAAGCTCGGGTCCTGACCCGCGTACCAGGCGTTCACCAGCGGATTCGTCGCCAGCTCAGCGATCTCGTGGCCAATCACGCTCACCATTCCGTCCACGCCCACGTCGCCGTTCGGCGGCTTCAGCGGCTTCCACCCGGGCATGTACTCCGGCACCGCGAACGGGTAGGCGCACACGCCCGGGCAGAGCTTTGCGCTGTTGCCCACCCACGCGTACGGGAGCGTGAACCCCACGATCGAAGGGAACGTAAAGTAGTGGAACCCACATACGTTGTCGCAGAAATCCTGGACGTACACGTCCTCCGCCGTCAGCACCAGGTAGACCCCACCCCTGGGGTTGGTCGCGAGTGGGCGCGTCCGTGCCGTGACCGCGCTCTTTATCACGGACTGAACGGAGAGCCTCGTCAGCGACTTGCCGTGGGAGTAGAACCGATCGGACTTCTCCTCCCCAAGCCGGACCGAGCGGGAGGTGTTCGCGCCGGTCTGGTCGGTGTACAGCTGGACGGTCCTCCACCACCCGGCTACCGAGGGGCGCTTGGGACGGAGGGCCGAGATGGAGCTGATGAAGTCGCGGATGATCTTCTTCTGGGCCTTGCGCCACGTTCCGTACCAGATGGGGTAGACGGTGATGTTGGCCGTGAGGATTGGGCCCATGTGGTACTTCAGGTGGACGAGCTCCGACGAGCCCTCGTATTTCTTGGAGCCGCCCAGGATGAGATCAGAGCGGCTACTTCTCTGGTGGGGCCAGGGACGCCATGCCGTAGCCGGGGTTGCCCGGAGGACTAGGAGAAGAGCGCCGCAGGCGAGCAGGCACCTCACGGTGGTGGTGCGGCGCATTTTAGCGTACCGGATTGGCATGCGACGGAGACGGTGAGTGTGGTATGGCAGCGAGAGAGACTGCCCCCGGTCATGTGGAGGGGCAGATGGCCTCTATATATATAATGAAATTTATGGAGATTCATTTAACATTTAGTCCAATTTAAAATAATGCAAAGTGATGAGAGGAAAAATGCCCATCGTGTTAAAGACTAATGTAAAGTATAGTAAGTAATTTCACAGATCGTAAAATGTGCAATTAAAATGATTATATCAATTCAACACTCGATTTATTAATTTCCGGATCTATCAGACTTTATTTATGAATTTAGAGCGGGCTTTGTGGGGAGAGAAAGGGGGGTTATCGGAGGGGAAACCGATTCTTTCAAAAGTGAACAAATCGAGGGGCGGAGGTGGGGGCCAATCGAGTCGCGGATAATGATGGATTGTGGACGTGGGAATCTCGTAGATGATCTTTGGTCGCATCAATCGTTCGTTTGAGTGGAGCAACGTCGAAATCTTCCCAGATTTTTCTTTTTCTCCACAGAATAGATTCATTTAAGTGACATGTATAAAACCAGAGGAGGAGATCCATCTGGGCTATAGCTGGAGACGGCCAGGAGAGTGCAACGTCGAGAGGCTAGATGCATCTCAGTCTCAATGTCAGCATATAGAATGGTGGGGGGACCAGGCATATATCCAAAATGTGGTCCAAACAACCATGCCAACAATAACAATATGGTTGTCCTAGCAATACCTAAGTATGAGAAATACATTATTGAGTTGTTGTACCTTTGAGTCTCTGGCCGATGGACTAGCACTACTAATTTTTCGCTCGCACAACGCAACTCTTATGTTCATCAATTGGTTAGTATAGCCTAAACACATATTTATCTGTGTGAAGGAACTATGGGTCATACATCTGGATGTGTTTCCAATGTCCTGTGATGTAACATCACTCATGATAAGCCATGGTAAGTAATGGGTTGCATTCTCAATCATCTTCCTTTGTTATTTAACAATGCAATAGTAATTAAGTACCTCTTCTAGTAAATTAATCATTCTACTCGTTAAATGAAATCCTTGTTGTGTTGATATTGCTATACATAGTTTACATAATTCTAGTTAGTTGATTTTCTCATGACTAAAGATATACTCCTCGACAGATAAAGAGTCTACTCTAGTTATTTAGAAAGAGCCGAACGAGAAAATAGTCCAAGGTCGTGCCCTTTCACTTCTAGTTAGTTGACAACCGTCAACTGATGCTGGATATCCTCACGTCATATACGTAACAAGCAATGAACATCTCACGTCACAAGTTTTCAAATTCATGATGATCCAGTAGTTATAATGTAGAAAATCCTTACTGATCCTATTACACGATATTAAGAATGATCAGATATATAAAGATGAATTAACAAAAAAAATTAAAAAAAAAAAAAAACTTATGATGAATGCATGATCCCTAACTATAACATAGTAAGCATTTCGAGATGGATTCAACCGATTTAATTTCATATTCTAGAAAGCCCTGATTTAGTTTCCAATTCTAATGTTTAGGAACTTGTTATTCCTAGTTTGGCTACCAATTATCGGGAGAACTTGTAATTCCTGATTCCAAGTTCTATGTTTGTGGTATTTTATACAATACGAACTACTAATATAGTAAATATTAATATGGCTATTTTAGTAGTATGATCAACATCCAAAATGGCTTTTACCATTTATCAAGACTCAAGCGTGCTACATACTTGTGCAGCTCGAGAATAGCTAATCTTATTTTATGTACAATTGCAACAGCTCCTAAATTAGGCCCGTGTTGAACTGTAAATTGCTATCTTTAGCTAGACAAAGAACGAATGACCCACATATGCTGCCCGACAGTTGGAAGTCCGACGTAGTCCATGTCGTCTCATGGAAACGGACACGTACATAACACGATGGCGTATCGAACGGTGGTTGTGATCTAAACAGTCAAGTGTTCCTATTTCTTCTTTGGGGGGCAAAAACAGATGTATTTGTCGATTATCCCAGTGTGGCCTTCCTATATTTTCTCAGATTCGTTTCGCTGTCCCAACCAAATCATCTGTCCCATTAATCAAAAAGTAATCCATCGTCGTCGAATTGGAAAATTTACTATTACCTCGACCAGATCGCAGAGACAGGTGTCCTAATTTTTGTTGCTGGCCCTCTAGCGCCCGAGATAATAAAGGGGCAAATCTGTACTTCGGTTAGTAATAAAAAAGATATCGATCGTCAGTCAGAAAATTCACGTTCACCTCGACCAAATCTCCGAAACAAATGTCCAAATTTTGTCTTGTCAACCCAGGCTTTTGCGCCTGCATAAATCTGAAACTGCTAGCAATGGCCGATCAGCTAGACACGACATGCTAACCATTTTACATTTTTCTCTTTTGCTTTTTCAGAAAAGAACCTTTTAGGGCAAAAGCCGCCCGTTGCGCTATCTAATGATGGAGGCTGTTTATTCGCGTTAATGCAGAGAGAGAGAGAGAGAGAAAGAGAGAGAGAGAGAAGTAAGAACTTGGAAAAAGAGAGAGAGAGAGAGGAGTAAGAACTTGGAAAAAGACAGCTCTTGCTTCTTTTTGCTCCAAGTTCGGACACAATCCTCATTTTATACATGCCCGCGTGAACCAAAGAAACGAGCTCCTTTTGCTGTTCTTAGGCAGTCATGAGTATGGGAAAAGTTTAAGATTCTCCGAGTATATTGCTTTCTGTGCATTTTCCGTCTTCGATGCATATGAGAGTGAGATGTCTACCCATGGTGGGTGACCCAAGGAAGGCTGGCGGTGGCCTTTCTAGGCCACCAGGTATTTGATTTCATCGTCATTGATCACACACTATACTGTATTCTTGGAAGATGTTAACGTTAAATCGAAATAGGCTGCCTGTTAAACTAAGATACTTTGTGAAATTACTTAGCTTGTAACTCTCAATTTAAAAATCTATGTTTAATGTACCTATCGACTATTTGAATGGATGAAATTTATGAGCCGGATTGAGAAGGGGAGATACTACTTCGCCCCCAATGAGTTTTGAACAAGTTGTGTTTGTGATAAATTGATATACAAGAGAGTGTCATTTACCCAACCATTAGACTTGCCGTACTCCAATTGCTATTTGTAACATAAATTGTGAAGTGCATTTGCATCGGTAAATAGATAATTCATTCAATGTGGGCAAGCCAAAAGGGCTCTAAATCTCGATGAGATTAAGTCAAATCGATAAATCAAAAGTTATATTTATGTTTACCACATGAGTGAAATCATCTAATTTTGGTCTAAAACACAACTTTTTAGTTGAAAATATGGACATGCTTTATTTAGTCTTATAAAATACTTCTCTTCTAGTAGTTCAAGAAGTTTGCTTTCAACCAGCACAATCAACTACTTAATTAGGAAAGAAGAAAACAAATTACATCTTGATGGTTCATATCAAGCCCAAACTTACATCTTGTCAATGTCAATCATTTCGTTTGGTTTGGAACAAGTAATCTGTTTGAATTTCAATTGCCTAACATTCAAAGTAAATATATTAGATTTAGTAAGATCCTTTAAAGTATTTGTGCTTCAAATACACCTTAATTAGTTCCTTAAAGAGATGTACCCCCTTACCATAATCGAAAATTTTCTCTTATGAAAATTTTTCAATTAGAAACCTTAGTTAGCTGTCTATTTATGATGTTACCATTTTCTATTACTCATTCTCGCCTCCTTCATGTCAATGAAATTAAGGTAGTTGAACACGAGTAATTATCCATATATACATACAAATAATTTATTTTTAATTAATAATACAATCATCTTGGCCCTGTTTTACCTATGAAAATGCACTATAGGCACAAATTCAAAATCGCATGGAATTTCCTACTAAATATAAATTAATGCAACTCCATTTTTCGGTGGAAAAGTTTGTTTTCATCATGCATTGCTTGTCTTTGCATAGTGCGAGATGTACATTATTTATATCTTTCACGATTACCAAAGGTAGAATAATAATAGGTGTGGATCACAAAAAATAAGTACACTAAGATTTTATGTGAATCTGATGTGATCATTTCCTAAGAAAAGTAGAAGGAATTCTTTGACATTAGAAAAATTATCTAATTAATCATAAATTTATTATACGGTACTAATTTAATTTTAAATTTTTAAATTTGTCAATTTAATATTAAATTTTTTATAAAATTTAATGTAATCATTTTGATTAATTTTTTTTTATAAACTATTGATGTGGTGACTCAATCATTACCTACTGTCTTAAATTGCGCACCGTTACATTAATGATTTCCAATGCAAATCAACTAGTAATACTACATTGGAATTTGAATAAAATGTTATAATTAAATTATCAAAATTGAAAAGTTAAGATGTGACATCTCTGCGTAAATGTTTGAGACCCATTGAACAATTTCCTCAATAGACTTGAATAAGTTGATAACAAAAGGGTTCTCCTAATAAGATGCGTTTCATGCTCATCTATCTATTTGACAAAACATATAATTTTTTTTTGGATCCCTGTATAGTGAACCAAAAGCCTATGAAAATTCACGTTGACAAAATGACAGGAAGACTACAGAATCCACGTACACTAAATGTATGGCATAAATTGTATAAGAAGCTAAAATGTGGAAAAATTACAAAAAAATCTTAAATTCATTAGGCTTGTATCAATAGAGTTCTAAATTTTTTATTTTTGCTAATTCAATACTAAATTTTTGAAAATTTATCAAGAGAATTTACAGTTTCACAAAAAATACAAATTCCAAAATCAATACGGTAGTTAACCGATTAATTTTGGATGAAAATTTATTGACGGTGATGTAATCTATGCGCACTTACAAATTTTGATAATTTTTTATTAGTTTTTTTTTCTGAATTTTTTCTATTTACGTATTTCTACTCTTTCTTCACCGGTCATCGGGTCTCGGCGACAGCGAGAAGGACTCACGCCAAAGTCACCCAGACTGGGATTTGTGAGGGGTGACCTCACCATCTCCGGTGAGGTTAGCTCTCGCCAGCTTCAAATTTCAATAACCAATTTACTGTCTGATCACTCGCCTGACGCGAGATTAGCCGAATGCAAATTGGTTAAGAAGTCCCAGGACTCAAGACAAGCATCTCCGTCGCCAAGCATTGTTTGCCTGCATTTCGTCTCCTCCACAGAATTCCTCTCTCTCTCTCCACCACAATCTCTCTCTCTCTCTAGAGCTTGCCCCCAGACCTAGATGGACGTTTTGTCCATTCCGCGATTCTCTCTATCCTCCTTCTATGGCTCTCTTCGTATCTCCGCCTTCTCTCTCCATTCGTCTTCTCTCGCGCGGCTCTGATCTCTCGTCTCGGAATCGAGGCCGCTTTCGCCTCTCCGCCTCGTCATCCGCGGCGGCGGCGACGGCGACGACCGCGGCGGAGCGAGGCAAGAGAAATGGCGTGGCGATTCTCTGGTACAAGCACGATCTTCGCGTCGACGATCACCCTGGCATCGTGGCGGCGTCTCGGTACCAGAGTGTTGTTCCTCTCTACGTCTTCGATCACCGATTACTTTCTCGTAAGTTCGTGGGGCCTTTCGCTACTTTCTCATTGCGATTCCTGCTGCGGGAAAATATTTATTCGTCCATCTGCTAGGAGGATTGGTTTTGAATTTGCCGATGTTACGGAATTGTCCCACATTGTTTTGATTTCTAAAGTGCCTTGCCTGTAGTCGAGGTCTTAACCCTAGCATGGATGCCAGAGTTGTTTTTCTTCGCATCTTTGATTGTGGCGAACTGATTCCTGGCGTAGGTTTGCTGCTCCATTGATATGATTTGAGGTGCAGAAACTATTGCACAAAACGATGTGTCTAACTGATTTTCATTGAAGTCCTATTTCTAGGGTGCCTCAACTGTCTTTGGCTGTCTAATCTTTTACTCCGGAATTGGCGGTAGTGTCCTTTTCTACTCTCTAATGTCTTTGATTTTTGCCTTATTTCTGGTCGCTCAATTGGAGGTTTACCAATTCGTTTTTTGATTTGAGATATAGAAAGTTTCACTCAGTCTGCTGAAGGAAAAGAGTTCTATTTGGAGTAGGTTGATTCTCACTTATAAATATTGTCAATTTGTTCCACGTCCATGTAATTGGAAGAGTGAGTCACCTGTATGAAGCAGTCATATTTATTATTCTAGATTTAATACCATAATGTGGTTGCTCTTAATGGCTTAAAGCACTGGTTACTTTCCAGTGAGTTCAATTACAGATTTAGCTATAGAATCGTTATTTTATAACTTGATATAGCAATATTTGTCAAATTAGCCTAAGAAAGGGAAATTAGTCAGACGTGGACTGAAGTAGGTTGATCTTTACTTATGAAAGTGGTCAGTTTGTTCAATGCTTATGTAACTGCTAGAGTGCCTTTCCTGTAGCGGGAAGTCAAATCTATCACTCAATTCTAGTACTCTAGATTTAGTACCAAAATTCAATTATAGGCTTAGCTATGGATTTTTTAATTTAATAATTCCATGTAGAAATATTTGCCAAATTGACCTAAGAAAGAGAAATTAGTTAGGAGCATACTGAATGCTAGACTGCTTTACATGGATCTTGCTGTGGTGAGTTTGTTTTCCATTAAGAACCGCCTTTGCTTGACTGGTCATACATTCACACTTTGCGATTGATTGTACAGCATGAGAAGTTGGATTGCATCTAACTTTTCATAACAATCTCTTTTTCATGCATGATATTTTCCTCATTTATATCTCATGTTGCTATATTCATCTGAACTATCTAAAAGGATGGAGTTGGTTGCAACATATGCTGCAAGACTCTAATCTAGATTGACATATTGATTGGATAGCTTTGCTTCTCTCTGAACTAGATTTCTACTTTGCAACAATTATTTGTAGGTTTCTCCGATGAAATGCTAGAACTTCTACTACATGCTTTGAGTGACTTGAAAGATTCTCTGAGGGAGCACGGTTCTGATTTGCTGATCAGATATGGCAGTGCAGAGAAAGTCATTCAAGAGCTTGTTAAAGAGGTATTTGGTAGATTCTTTCATTCAAGTGTCATTTACAGCTCAGGCACTAGGAAGGCCTCTGGCACTCAACTAACATTTTTGAATTTCATCACCGAGGATTGGAATAGGTTAATGCTACCTGTTTGCTCACAGAAGAGGAGGTGGAATATGACATGATGAAGACAATAAATGCTGTCAGAGAGACCTTTGCCAAAGTAACTTCTCATCTTGAGAGAAACCGGGATGTTGAATTGTGGCGGACTCCTTTTTATGACCTTGAGGTTGTTGCTCTTTTCATTGCTAAAATTCACATTGTTCTCAAAGTCTTCCAAGTGATTGTTGCATGCATCTTGATGTCTTAGAACCTTGAGGATTTGCCTCTATCTCACGAGGACTTCAAAAAATGTGAAATTCCCCTAGTTTCTCCATTCTCGTGCCCAGCAGTTCCCGCTGCTCAGATGAACTTGGATTGGGGTAAGTTCCCATGTTGCCTTAGATGTCTCGTGCTGATTTTGTAGATTATAAGTGTTATTAATATATGCCATGCATAATTTCTAGTCAACTTTCCAAAATAGCATATAATTTATAGGTAATGATTGAATCAGGTCATCTCCCGACGTATGACTATCTGAAGGAATTTATCAATGGAAACACACATAAACAAAAAAGGAGCTGGACTTCTCTGAAGGAGACATCAGCTGAGACTACACTGCAGAAGGCCATTTTTGGGTCTGAGACTTCCACTAAGGGGGATTTGCAGTCAAACCATGCCTACAGGAAAAGAATGGAGAACTCTGTTTTTGTTACAGAAAGTGGAAAAATTGTTGGAGGTGGGACACTTGCTGTATTAAATGCATTGGCTGCGTACCTGAGATACTTGGAAGGAACAGCTCGAGGTGACTGGCAGGAGTAGGTCATACATTCTGTCACCAACTATCTAAATGGCTTGATGCTGTCTAGCTTGTCAATTTCCTTATGTTGAGTAAGGTGAACGCTAGCATGAGTGTCACAGAGGATTTCAAATTTGTACAAAAGCAAATGAGAGTTAGTTTGTTTTGGTATTTATAGTATTATTATGATTTGGTCATGCAGTGGGAATTAATATACTTTTAGCTTCACATTTTGGCAGGGTGCATGATAGGACACGTGAGGCTGAAAGTCGAGAGGGAGCATCCTTTTATGCTCTTTTTGGTCCTGCACTTAGTCTTGGCATCTTGTCAAGAAGAAGAGTCTATTATGAAGCTATCAAGTATGAAAAAGAAAGGAATGCCGGATTTTTATCTCCTTTTGGATATTCAGCGTCCACTGTTGCTGCAGCAGTTGATGCCGTGTGTTCAATGGAGGTACCATTTGCAATCTGCAAGTGGCTGATTTGCATCATGCCTTGCATATACAACTACAAATTTTCAACTTGTTCAGCCTAGGCTCTCAGAGGCGTTTCTTTCTTTATTGGGCAGTTTGACGGATTACTGACATAATGGATTGGCTTTCGATGCAGTGGTACTGGGTCATTGCATTGAGAAGTCAGAAGATCAACAAAGGCATGCATTCTATCAGGATATGGAGATGGAAGGGGCACTTGATTCAGGTAGCTGGCAACCTATATTAACTCTACTTTTGCCACTTATAAATCATAGTTTGGAGGTTCCTTCAGTTGCTGCTTTTTATAGAAAGCAAAATGTAATAACATCTGTTGCCAACAAACTTGACAATTGGCAGCAAAAGACTTGCTGATAGTAGAGAACTTGTTGCTGCTAATGATTTTTAGCAGCAACTTTGGAGCAGCTGCTAGCTTGTCACGGCCAACGATCTTTAGCAACAAAAAATGTCTTTTGTACAGGAAGGTGATTAAATTGCTTGACGGAGAAAGTGATTCATTCTGAATCATCCATGGCTATACACAGAGGTCTCAGTGCCATATATAATATTTGATTGGAGCATGAAGTCATCTCCAAGTTGAAGTCATGGCATGGAGTAGGGACCATTTGGGAAAAGGATGATAGGGAGAGAGATATTAAGAAGGATAGATTCAGGAGTTTGACAATTAAAAAGCAGGAATATGTGGGAAGGATGTTTATTGTTCAACTTTTAAACAGGCTGCTATTATCTCTTTTGGGTAATAAAAAGTTTTTAAAAGATAATGCTGCATAGCAAAGGGAACAAACATTAAGGGACGATAAAAAAAAAAAAAGGCACAGGAACAATCATCACCTGAATAGAAAAAAATCTAGAGAGAAAAATTGTCTTCATATTGAATTACTAATTTTATAATTCTTCATATATCAAGGATAGATATAGTTTTCTTTTGTTAATTCATTCAAGCTTTGATTTTGTCAAACGTAAAAAGTGCCATGTCAGGCTAGAGATTTTTTTTTTTATCAGAATTTTTGTTTTGTGTGTGTGTGTGTGTGGATCATAATAGTTCATCATTTACATAATTTTTTGGATGATGAATCTTATTAGAAGTATAAGATTATGTCAGACTATGCATCTGATATCTATTGTGGTTTATTTGTTAGTTATAGATTTATATCATCTTGATAAGAAATTAAAATAATTTTTAGTTTTGAGATACATCTGATAATTATCAGGAAATCTAGATGATGAATTAACTGTAAAGATCTAATATGTGGTTTATGCAAAAACCAATGCTTACTTACACGGGACTCTATTCATGAAAATTAAGATAACCTATATAATAAAAGCAAAAAGAACAATTAAGCGTTATCTAATTAAATGGGGAAGAAAATTACAATTGTTCAGGTAATTTTCTAGTCATATCAAGTAGTGTACTTTTTTTTAATTATTTTCAAAACCCAACGGTTATTTTATTTTCGTGGAAGTCAAAAAACAAGTTTTGGTTTATAATAAGTTGAACTAAAGACATATAAGTAAATTGTGAGAAACTTAAGACTAGATTATTCACAAATGATGGATAGTTGCTATTAGAATGTGTTGGACTCCATGTATGTGCACCCACATTTGTGTTGTCTTAACTTATAATTCTGTTTACAATAAAGTGGAGAAACGATGTCTAGAATTGTTAGCAGCCAACTTATGTTTGCTACTAATACAGGAATAAGCAGCGAATTTAGTAGTTATTATATTTATTGCTGCAAATGTTGGTTTTTTAGTAGCAAAAGTTCGTAATTGCCACTCATGTCCACTGCCCAATTGTCTAAAGAGCAACATGAGCTTTTTTATGCTAAAGATGCAATCTTTAGCCGAAACTTATGAAAGTTTCTGCAAGATCTTGCTTTTAATTTTTCTGCTGTAAACTGTTTCTCTTTCAGTACACCATCGTTGGTGATAAAGGACCTGCGGTCCTTTTGGTGCATGGTTTTGGTGCCTTTCTGGAGCACTTCCGTGACAACATAGATGGTATATCTGATGGCAGCAACCGTGTATGGGCCATCACTCTCTTGGGATTTGGTAGATCAGAAAAGCCTAATATTGTTTATACAGAACTAATGTGGGCTGAATTGTTGAGAGATTTTGTCATTGAAGTTGTCGGTGAATCAATTCATCTGGTGGGAAACTCAGTTGGTGGTATGTATCTCATCCCATTCCCTCCTCCCAGCATCTTAAACCCTTTCTGATGTTGCCATTTTAATCAACTTGATGTCTCTACTAAACTCAAGCTACTTTCTCCTGTTGGCTGTTATCTTCTGGTTTCTCTTACCCCTTACATGCTTTCTAGGCTATGTTGCTGCAATATTTGCCAGTGTTTGGCCTACTTTAGTGAAGTCTGTGGTTCTCATGAACAGTGCAGGCGAAGTAGTTCCAGGATATTCTTCTATTCCATTGCCTAAAGTAAGATCATCTTGCACCTGTTAAATGCGTTCTACACTGAATTGTGTTGAATTTATATATTGTATTATTGTTCAATCTATCATTGGACAATCTGTTGGCTTGAGGACTGCACTGACACCCAACATTTTTTAAATTATTTAGGAAAGACGGACTTCAGGAGCTACATGGTTGGGTGCTCGTCTCCTTCTGTTTTACCTGAGATCAAGTATAGGACAGATTGTGAGGAATTGCTACGCCGTGGTAATATGCACATTACTTTTACTTTTAGGAGTCAATTTGTTGCTCTCTCTTTCTTTTTTTCTTTCATAAAGGGAAAATATTTAGAATCATTCCTGACTCCATCTTAACCTCACTTGGCATCAACTTTTTTTCAAAGAAATGTAGAATTTACACCTTGTGTTTAAAGTATGGAAATAGAGGATGCAAATCATGTGTTCTTATAAACCTCCAGATGCAGAGTCTATGTAAGGGAAAAGTTGATGATAGGTTTTATAGTTTTTCCTTGTAGAAAATATATAGTGCTTGATATTACTGAATGTGCTGCAGAGAACAGAGCGGGCTGATGAGTGGCTTATCAATGAGATGGTTAGATCAGTATCCTTTGGTGTGTGCGCTTATCATGGTCGCGGTAGTATTTGATTTTTGCAACCAACATGCAAATGTCAGCAATGTTGATTTCCTGTAGAAGTGAGATTTGAAAATTCAGTGGATTACCTTGACGCATCAAGTCATATGATCCTGGGGTGCTAGTTGTTCTGGAAAGCATCTTCAGTTTTAACCTTTCCATTCCTCTAAATTTTCTCTTGAAAGGATTTAATGGAAAGGTTTTAGTTGTTCAGGTATGTATTCCTTTTTGGAGAAGAATTGTCTATATTCCTTTATGCCTGAATTGTTGACTGATTTTGCTATCTTCTTTAGCAAAAAAAGGACTGATATTGCTATCTTATGCTAAAGGGGATGAAAGATCCGATCTCCAACTCCAAGTCTAAGCTGGCTATGCTTAATGAACATTGCGCGGGAATCTTGACCAAAGAAATCGATGCTGGTGATGAGAATTCTGTGTTCATTTAACTTAATTTTGGAAACTTCCATCTATGAGTCTCTGATGTAAACTGCCTTTTTCTTCTTATTTTGTTGATGATTCAGGGCATTGTCCCCATGATGAGGTTCCAGAACTAGTGAATTCCATTCTTCGTGAATGGATAGTAGAGGTTGAAGATAAACTCCATCACGTCGAAAGCTGTCTGTAGTACGTTACCTCGCGGGTAAACATTAACATGCCTGCAAGTCAATTATTCCTGGTAAATTGTTAAATTGGGTATGTTAGGCCTGTCGTTTGGTGGGGGTTACTTTAAAATTGTAATCTTGGTGTTAGATAAGACCTGACGCTGGGCCTTAGAATGGCTCGACCCCATTTGCAAAAGGTGTAGAATTCAGTATGAATCGTAACAGGGTTTAGGCATGAACTGATCGGCTTGGCTCAGGCTTGCGCATACAGTCATCAGTCTATCACTGAAAGGCGAAAAGTGATGCAGGGCCCAGGAGAGTTGATGGTGCCAAACCATAAATGAGCATTGAAATGATAAGCGTTAGATGTGGAATTTGCTCTTTGTTCAAAGAGGGATCGTATCCAGGAATACACCGAGAAGCATGGTTTGACTCGCTCAGTGTCTTGAAGTTTTGATTCCGATGATTACATTAATCTACTCTGTGGTAGTGGTAAGCAATTCTTTCCTGATGAGGTCTGTCGTTAATGGCTGATGCGCTGATGGTTTCCCGGGAGTTTCTGCATCAACCAACCATTTATTGGGTCACAAGTTTTGAAGATCACGACGAGTGTGCAGCTTACTAATTGTCTATGAAAACGATGGTCTAGTACTCTCTCTCTCTCTCACTCTCTCTCCACAGCAACAACAGGTGAAAGGAATTTAATGGGTAAGAAACGATGCTTCTGGAACTTTGTTTCGTTATGAAGTAGGGGAGTGGGCCTGGACGCCTCCTAGACCTCATCGTTGAACTTGTCGACCTAGGCGAACGATATACTAGACCGAACAAGGGGTCGTGAATTCTGTTTGGATTTTGTGAGTCAGCAGAAGGAAAATTCTGAAAATCGCAGAAACGAACTGAATATAAACTTGAAAAAAAATGAATGATCCTTAACTTGGGCATTGATGGTCCCTGGCCTGTCGAAACTTTTCCATAAGCCTCCCGTGGCCGACTATGAGGACTGAATGTAGGCCTTGCATTGGGCCCTTTGCATGAAATTATTGGGCCTTATCTAAGTGAGGCCCAGGTCGTCATTGGGCATAGTTGGGCCTAGGCCCATTTGTGCACAATATGGACTTGGGCCACAATGGGCCCACTAATTTGGGCCTCTGGATTAGGCCCATCTTTATTGCAGCCTCCGGCTAGTCCCGGGCAGGCCCAAGAGGGGGTTTTGATTGGGCCTATTAGGCCCCCAATTGAGCAGTATTAGGCAGGCCCACATGCTGCTAGAGTTGGGCCTAGGCCCATTTCTAAAATGGGCACGATGGGCCCACTAAATGGGCCTTGGATCAGGCCCAACTCATCATTGGGCTCTGGTTCAGGCCCAGCTCATTATTGGGCCTCCAGTTGTTCTGGACAGGCCCACGATGGACTTTGACTGGGCCTATTAGGCCCACAAATTGGGCAGGGATGGTAGGTCCACTTAGTGCCAGAGTTGGGCCTAGGCCCATTTTCAAAATGGACTTGGGCCACGATGGCCCACTAAGTGGGCCTCTGGATCAGGCCCAACGCATTATAGAGGCCTTCGGTTAATCCTCGATGGATCCACTAAGTGGGCTTTTGGATCAGGCCCAACTCATCATTGGGCTCTGGTTCAGGCCCATCTCATTATTGGGCCTCCGTTTGTTCTGGACAGGCCGACGAGGGACTCTGATTGGGCCTATTAGGCCCACAAATTGGGCAGGGAAAGAAGGCCCACTTGGTGCCAGAGTTGGGCCGAGGCCCATTTTCAGAAAATGGACTTGGGCCACAAGGCCCAACTCATCATTGGGCTCTGATTCAGGGCCGACGCATTATAGAGGCCTTCGGTTAATCCTCGATGGGCCCAATATGGGGCTTTGATTGGGCCTCATAGGCCCACCACGGAACGCAATTAGGGCTGGCCTAGGCAACGCAGATTGGTGTTAAAGTAGGACCTTGACCCATGAATTATTGGGCCATAAATTCGGCGATTGCAACTGACACGGCCCATCATTGATATTGGCCCGCATATTGGGTCCGCAGGCCCATGAATTGGTTTTGTAAAGCCATTTTGAGCCATTTTGACCATTCTTACGCATCAAACGCGACCTACCCATTTTAATATTGGCATTAAGCCCGGCCTGCAAGTTATTGAACCTTAAGTTAGACCTCTTGGGCAGCTTAGACTTGCGCAAGCGTTATTTTCGTGGCCCATCGAATTAGCCCCACAAGTTTTGCCTGGCAAAGCGTAAAAGCACAAACACAGATATTAAATACAACCGAAAAGGAAAAACCCCATCGAATCGGGCTCTGTGACCAAAAAGAACGAAAAAAGAAGCTGGACTTGGAAGTTAGTCAAACTTCTCCGTCAACTTCGTGTTATAGTCGACCAAACCCATCTCATCGGCAAGACTTGCAGTATCCGGAACAATTCCCCCATTGCAGTTCTTCACAATCGCACTGCCCCCTACTAGATCGTTCAGCATTTCAGATGGGTCTTTGGCTCCCCATGCTGTAGAAACTTTGTTCGCAAAGCAGTTCCCGTGGTTAATGACAGCGGATCATCTTGACACAGCTTTTGCCATATGGTTGCCGCAAAACATTTGGCATACAAGTAGCTGTAATAACCTGCGAAAGTCATCTTTCATTAACTTGCTATAAATGATTTGCCCCAACGGCAAAAAAAAAAAAAAAAAACTATTCCAGAGCTAATTATCTTTGTCAACACGCTGCATCGAGCAAGGATTAAATTATTCCTCTAGTATCTCTGCCCACTAGCTTTTCACTAATATCTCCCAAAATGCAGGAAAAATTCCAAAATTCATATTAATGCTTCATCGAAGTTTAATATCTCTGCCCATACTTCATCGAAGTTTAATGCTTAAATTGAGCTGCTGATGCTAAATAGGAAACCATGTTTACCCCGGCACACATAACAAAACTCAAAAAATAGGAAGTTCATACCTGCACCATAATTTAGAAGGTGACTAAACCGAGCCTGCCAATGTGTACCTTCGACATGCCTCCAACTAGTATATTGACTTTTCAAATCAGCAACAACTGAGCTTGTATCTCTTTGTCCAGCTAATTGATTGCCAAAAATTGTCTGATCAATCAAAGCATAAAAGATCTGACAACAGGCAGATAAAAAAATAAAGGTGAGAATCTTTTCTAACAAATTTCTCGTATCGTTAACTTTTCATGCACTTGAAGACCTGGCGCTGTAACTCGGTTGCTGCAAACATCTTTTTGGCACCTTGCATGGACTCAACCAACTTTTCTGGTATTGTTTCACCAGTGGAATAGTGCCTAGCAAATGTCTTCAAGACCCGGTAATCACATGCGTAGTACCTAAGAATATTGCCCAGTAAAGTATGCAGCAGATACATAAGCAGATAGGGAAAGGAAATATGCAGGGACTTTCTTTTACTGGTTTTTTTTATAATGCACGACTCGGTAAAGAGTTTAAGGAAAAAGCTTCGACTGATCACACAGGTTCATTTCCAAGATCTAGAATTGCAAAAGAGAGATGATGTTGTAAGTGGTGGCCCAAGGCAAAGAACTTCTATTTTCAAGAAATACAAACAAGTCATTCCAAAGTTCATAGGACTTTTAACATTTGTGAACTTGCCAAATCTTCCATTACAAGATTTTCTTTTTCTTTTTTTCCATGATGGAGAAATTGCAGCTTTCAACTCACTCAAAAAGGTTTGAAGGTGTTTCAGCCAAGTCAAGAGCCACCCTGGTACCGGAAAAGTGTTGGTACTCCTGAATGAAGAGAGAAAAAAATTAAAAATAAGCTGAACAAACCAGGCAACTATCTTTTATTGAAGTCAAGAAAATATCAAAACAGTACCGTTCTCGACAGCAAAGAATGAAGAGCATGGCCAAATTCATGGAACAAAGTCTCTACTTCAAAATGATTAAGCCTTGCAAGAGAAGAATTACGTGAACCAGAAAAGTTACAAATCAGGGCCACAACCTGCAATGTCACCATTTTCCTATTTCAACTTCAAATTAACCAAATATGCAAGATGATGTATGAATCAATCCAAAAAAGTAATTTCATACAGAACACTTCGTAGTTGCAATAACCAAATCAAATCTTGTTCATGTAACTGAGAATCAAATTGTTGTGGACATAAAAAATGTTAGCACCAAACAAGTTTCAGCACAAAAGCAACCAAATGGACTCATTTAAGAGTACACGACCTGTGGGCCAAAAAAGGACCATGGGCACACCAACAAAAGATGCACCAACAGTGACCTCTTTGCTAAAATAAATAACCTTGCTAACTAAGCACAGGAACTTTTAGTTGCTTTTATTATTGCCATTCCTATTTTAGTAATGGTGAGCATTACCCAATGCATCAGCACAACAAAAATATACTAGTCTTCATTTCGTCAACTTCAATCTCGCAATATATATACAGTAGTCAATGGTGGCTTTGCAACTATGTTCATTAAGCTGCAGCTGAAGCTGCCTAGGCATACATATAGTAGTCAATGGTGGCCACTTAGTTGGCACAGTGATGGAGATCCCCATCCACCTGATTCTCTGACAAAAAGCAATAGAAGTGACATATCACCTATGCAGAAAGCCACTTGGCTTTCTTTATTCTAATTCTATTCACAAAATTAATCTAAAGTATGCTTAAAGCTTCAGAAAAAAGTGTTTCCTCCACAAATATTAAATGAGACTAATAAGGAAAGTAAAAGTCAAGTGTAAAATAGAAAATCATCAAAGAAATCTACAATTAATCAGACTTAATGAATGTGAGAGTTTTGAAATGCATAGAAATATACAGTACAGGAAGTTGGTACTCTGTGTTAGAAATGCAGCGGCCTCCTCTGATTGCAAAATGAGCACAACCTGGATATTTGCCTTCCCTTGCATACAAATCAAGGTACAGATAACCCAAATCCCCCTGAGACAAGAAGAATCCTTCAATTTGAATAGGAGATTGTGAAAATGTCAAGAACAAATTAAAACAACAATGAACTTAGCTATCTATACATGAATATACCTCTTCAGGGTGATGAAGAACCATCTTAAGTACATCTGCGTGCCAGGATTCACCTGGTACCAGAGGAATGCTATGAAATGTAGCACCAAATAGTGACTGCACCAGGATCTTCAAACCCTCAATACACCTTGGTAAAGGGAAATATGATGCTGCAACCTGCTCAACATCGTATAGCATAAGATCCTTCCAACTTAACAGAACGATAAATATTATGTCAAAAATTAAAAAATGTTGATTTACTTAAAAGTGCAGTTGTCATAAAGAGAGACTGATCTGTATACATGCACCAAAAAATGGACAGAAGAGTGTCACTTACTGAGGAGTCCAGATCATACATTGAGGACTTCATCATAGCTGTATAGTAAGCCTCATCCCATGGCTCTAAATCTACGCATTGACCACTGTTCTGCCTTTTAAAATTTCTAATTGCATCAAACTCCTGCACTAAGAATAGTTGCATGTGAATTAAGGTAAAAGATATCAATCTCATACAATCTATGGCTATGTTGATTGCACCAACGCTACCCATTACAAAATGTTATGAGAAATGAACACCTTATCAGCCTTGTCTCTGACCATCTCACTCATCTCAAGCAAAAAGGACATCACAACATCAGGTGAAGACGCCATGTTTTGCTTTAGTGCAAATTCTGCATAGGATGCGTACCCTGTTATCTGCTTTCACCAGAAAGTAGAAAAGCAAAATCACTAAGAGAGAGATAAACATAGACGTTCAACAGAAAACGGACTCAAGAAAGAAATAATTGGAGATGAAGAAGGCAAAAACAAAATTTAACAAAAATACTCTAGTGCTTGCATTTCACTGTTTCAGAGAGAGGGTAACCTTATAAAAAAACATGCAGGAGTATGGATTTCCTTATAGGTTTTATATTGTTTCTTTCTTTAAATTGTCTTCTCATGTTATTATGTCTTCAAACAAGTGGTCAAGTGATGGGCCTTGTGACTCATGAAGTTACAAGGCTGAGATTCAAATTGCTTTATGTCTATTTTGAGTTGAGATGTACTACTAGTATAGATAGTCTCTAAGACATTTTGTAATCAGCCATCTTAATTCTTAATATAGGTGTTTAGTTTCTACAAACCCTAAGTTATCAAGTCCCTGTTCCAGTATCAATTCTACTTAATTTAAACAATTTTTTAATGCTTTCTTTCTGTTTGTTAGCTCTCTACAGTACCAGAGGGTGCCTTCAAAACAAGAAATCCCTGAATTCTTTCACTGACAGTATTAATACATTGATCAAATGAACAGCATCAAGATCTAACAGCTTACTTCTATTACATATTTCTTTCTATGAATAATACAGGTAAAAGAATAGCCTAATAACAACCTTGATGAGATGCTTATCTGAATATCCCTCTTGAATGTACCTCTTCCTAAGATGCTAAAAATGCATTTATCCTTTGATGTCTTGGTATTATATAAAGTATGGTCTCTCTTGCATAATAGTGTAAACTCCTTAATGCCTCATTCCAATGTGTTATTAAAGCACATCTTTGAACACAAGAGCTTGTACCAGAACATACTAAACTCTCCTTTGGACATGCATTTGTGCTAGAAGATATTGGGAGGATGTGCAGATTCCATGACTGGCAAATTGTAGAGCATGAGATGAAAAAAAAAAAATCACAAGAAAAGGAACTATCCCAGATATGAGCAATCCTCTACAAAACAAGATTCTTGAGGCATCATCATATAACACCAAAATACAAGCACGACAATAAGCCTTGAATGAAAATCCTCTGGCATACCCAAGGTTTTTCCCCCCAACAAAAATTGTGATGGAATAGAATCTAAGATGGGGATGTAACTTAAGGCTTCATGCATAAGCCTTAAAATACATCAAGAAAATTCAGGTCAAGCAAAAAACAAGAAGTAAAGAGTTCCAGAAATTTGAGCACCCAATAAAAGCAGAGGCATAAATTAAACTGCATTATAAGATCTGTTGCATATGGAATTAGCCCAACAAGGAAGCATAAGACAAAGTACAAGAAGACAATACCTGTGCTAGCTCATGGCGAGCGGCTATAAGCTTATCAAGGACTCCCAAGTTTGCAAGTGGGACAGAATTCCCTTCAATGTAAGCCGTTTTCCTGACCTGAGAAAGTCAAGCCTTGCTGAGCATAGCTAAGAAAACTCAAGGATGAAGAAAATGGAGTACTAAATATTCTCACTGTAAAGGCCAATCTTTGATCAGATCATCTAATATGAAGGTAAACTCAAAGATATGCTCAAATCATGACTAATTCAGAAACAGAAAAGTAATAGGATAGGCAAACCTCTTCATCTGCAACCCATTGAAGAACAGAAGAAAGAGTAGCTGGGTCTGTAATCATTCGATATCCCTTTTCTTTCATGTTGCTCATTGACTTTGTCGATCCCATCAACATTCCCGATGTGGACCTATATATGGGCTTACAGAGCCTATGCAAATGTTTGGGAATGCGTGTAGCTGGAAATACATCCACAGAACCTATGTCAATGGCCATATTTTGGCCAAACCTGCGAGAACAAATTGAAGAACGAATTGAAAAATTAGAACCTGGTAACCAATTAAAAGATATGAATTTTGCATTCTCTAATAACAACTACAAAAATGTTGTGCTGAGAACCACACTTACTCCTGGCACAATTGAGAAATTTCTGTGTTTAGCTGATTGACTCTCTCTAGTTTCTCTGAAATAGAAAATCACAACTTTCACTTTCTGAAGAAAATGATTTACTGTGTTATAGGCTAGAATAGAATGTACCGCTGCTAAGATGAATTCCGCCCTTTTCAAAGTCTAAGCGCAAATAGCTAGCAGCCCTTTGAGCTTCTTTTGTAAGCAGGTGACCCTCATCTTCAGCTTTTTTCACCGCATCATACAGACTATGGTTTGTATTAAGATACTACATGGTGGTGAAAACAGAATAGAAACGAGAGTGACCATTAATAGGCAGTTCTTGGCTTGATAAATTTCAGTCAACTGGTGACTGTTGATCATGCTAACTGAAAGTTGAAAAAATGGTCACCTCACATGTAGATAATCGTTAATTCTCATTGATGCCTTGTTGGCCTCCTCAACAAACTCCCTGATAAGCAGGCCAATCATGTAGAATTGAACTCAGATAGATGCAACTAGAGGGCAATGCAAATAATGACGGAGTAGTTATTTTGTCAAAAAATGTTGAAACAAAGAAAAGATGATATCACTTATATAAGGACCTGTCAGGATGAGTATTCCTACAAAGCTCTGCAGAATCCACAACTGAGCAAACCTAGCACATGAGACAAAGTTGGATCCACTAGAACAAGAGATAATACCATTAATTCGTGAAGAAAAGTGAAACCCTAAACCATGATCATACCTTGTCTGAAATCTCATCCATGGCTCGAATTATCTCAGCTGCTGAAGGCATCCCACATATATAAGTAACCAATTCTGTCGACCTGACAAAAGTACAAAACATTCATTAACCTAAAATGGCATAAAGTAACGCAAACCAATGGGTTCTACTCAAGCAGTATCCAATGCCTTTAACTATACCAAAACACAATCCTGGAACAAACTTATATTGCCCTTTTCTTTTTCTTTTCGCATTACTTTGCTAATATAGCAGCACAAAAGGAGCAGCATCACAGAACAATATCAATTCACCTCCATTTTCTTGGAAAAATGCATGGCTTATATGAAAAGCAAATGCAATTCATTAAGCTTCAAAATGCTTGAATTTCAGTAAAACATTATCACCAGGTGTAACATCAAGTTATGCACTCAATCATCCATGTCAGAAAACTAAGACAGTAAGGCTCAAAATACCTTTAAAATTTTCCAACTATAATGCTTGTGAATATCTGCAAACAGTTAAGGAATACCTGAAGAGCACGTTAGGATTCCCTTTTCACCTCTACAATCTAAAGTTCTTATACAGACAAATGGAGATGAGTGATGTACCAAAAACATCAACCCTTGAACAAACTTATATTGCCTTGTTTTTGCACTACTTTGCTAATATAGCAGCACCAAAGGAGCAGCATCACAGAGCATCATCAATTCACTTCCATTTTCTAGGAAAAATGCATGGCTTGTATGAAGAGAGAATGCAATTCATTAAGCTTCAAAATGCTTGAATTTCAATAAAACATTGTCACCAGGTGCAAAGTCAAGTGGTGCACTCAATCATCCATGTCAGGAAACTAAGACAGTAAGACTCATTAGGAATCCTTTTTCACCTCTACAATCTAAAATTTTTATACAGGCAGATGGAGGTGAGTGGTGCATGTACTTTGCAACTTTTTAAAGTTTTGCTCCATAGTCACCTCTACAATAATTCTCATTATATATTATAGATATAACTAAAGCATAGAATGTAATAAGAGTCCTGGTATCGCAAACAGTTAGGGCGAAAAAATCCTGAGCATAATCATCAGTATCAATAAGCTACAATACAAATAACGCTAAAAATTCTACAACTATCTCAATCAATGAACTTCTAAAATTCTATTTGCTTACAGAATAGTATGCTCATTTGAATTTCTTTTGCCCCCTAAAATCTGAATACCATCTAAAATGAGACGGAAATGATTGAACCAGCTTCCTGATGATTCGGTTCCCCTAAAGCATGAATAACCGGCTAAACGCAAAGTTCCGCGAGCAATCGTCCATGCCACACAGTTCAGTCAGACAACACTTACGAAACTCTCCTCAACTGCAGAAACCGCAACAATGCGATCAAAACGTATTAATACATTCATTGGACATGCCGATCAGCGCCTCACCTTTCGATAGCCTCGTCCACGAAGCGTTGAAAGCCTTTGGGACTCTTCAAATGTTGGAACCCGTAGAGGCCAGTCGGCGTTCCATTGTGCGAAGTCTCCCGAGAATAAGTTCGAATCCTAACTAGAACCGAACTGTGATTGCGTAACATCGGCGTGGCAAATAGATCAGAGAGTGTTCGTCGGACTACGGCCGACATGGTTCAGCAATGGCGGGGCGGCGGCGGCGAACGACGCCGCAAGGCAGGAAGTAGGAATGCAGAGGGAGGACCCAGGGTAACCGGACTCCGTCGAGTGGCTGATGATTGGCGGTCCGGACACCGACCTAGGCGTACCGAGAGACTGGCAAAGAGAGTACGGAAGGGAAGAGGATGGAGTCAGTTATGGCCATCGAGCGGGAGCTGCAAGCCCTAGGACAATTCCAAACATAAACTCTGGGCCAGGCTTGTTCTGTTCGGGCTTGATTTCAACCGTGTGATGTCCGTACCCAAATTTTTTTGGGATGGGCTGATTTTTTAGTATAAGCCCGGCCCATAGAAGCCCATTTACAACCCTAATCACTTGCAAACATGAACTACTTGCATGTCATTCGGGTCTGTTTACCTCAAAACTTCAATTGGAAGAACTCCCGTTGCGATAAACACTTAAAAAAACCTATCCATGTAAGGAAAGATATAGTGATATCAAAACAAGTTCTAGACATATGACCAGAACGATCTTCACGGTTGTAGATGCATTTTGACGAGATCATGTTGAATTGTCTTGTAATTAGGGAATAAGAAAATTTTGACACTAATTGAAAAGGGGGAAATGCAGAAAATTCAAAGTTGTAAAGTTCTTATAATATGGAGTCTGATTTTCTTTTTCTTTTTTCTTTTCAAGCTTCATTGTGTAGCCAGCCTAGCACTAACAGAACTAGCATATTTAGGCAATTGGAGTGGCTAATATAACAAAATGAATACACTAAGGGTTTCACAGATTAAGGATGATCCCCCCACGAAGATCGCCTCCATTTGCCTCAATAGTATGGTCACAAGAGTCGATTGACCGGTTCATTCCGAATCTTGTAATATGATTAAAGCAAGTAGAGTGGGAAATTGTAGATATAGTTTTGTAAGCAGCAGGAGGACCATTGTTCATTTCATAATGCTGCCTTAGTCGGACCACATGTCTTTATTTCTTAGCGTTTCCTCTTTAGGGGCTTGATAAGTGTTTGCTTTCAGGCTTTTAAAAAAAGTTACGGGACAGTGTCAATAGAGTCGCAAAACATGAAATCTGAAAACAACTTCACACAGCGTGAAACGGGATTCTCGGATCAATTGAATGATACATGAAAGTTCAATCAGAATTTAAGGGATTTCCCATTAGAGAATACAATAGCTGGACCACATGCATCGTTTAAAAAGTACGAAAGGAATAATATATTCATTTAGGGGGAAAACAAAGACATAGATGGACGCTTAAAAGGACAGCAAACGCAGATGGGGGAGTGCGGCAACTAGTGGAGTATTGACACTGTTTGGCCCCACATTTGGCTAATTGGGGGTTCAACGTGAACCCATTGATATCATCAGATAGAGGGAGGTTATTTTTCATAATATGTGACTTGGGACTCACCTTGAAATTTGGAATTTATCCGGTCATTGTTGACTCCCAAATTGTGGAATTGGGAACCATTCATGTTGACTGTAGGACTTCTCCAGGATCAATTGACAGTTGTTTTTGGATTTCTTCTATTTGTAGGTTGGTTTAGTTTATTGATTCTTGAATTATGGGGGAATGCTTGGTTCTTTGACCGCTTTCTTGCCCAACACATTGCCACTTGAATTAGTCTTCATGTATGCATTAAGCCCAAGAATGGCATTAAAGTTTGCAAATATCTATTGGTGTTGCACTGTTCTAACTCATATGAAAGCACATGATTTTCCACGTGAAGAATATGGTAGAAACGTCATGTAGACTATACATTAGCCTCTATTTCTATATCGAATTCTAGATGATTCCATCAGTTTGATTCGGTTGGTCTGGTTCCGCACAAAGAATATAGAGTCGGACTAGTTATTGTGGGATTAAGAACCACCTAAAACAGGTTGATTCGGTCTGGTTCCCTAATGAAGTTGGGACTAGTGCTTGCCCTTATTTAAACTAATTGATTTGACACAAACTGAGTTTTGATAGATATTTGATAAGATCCATTTATTTTAAGGTTCACTCACCGTTAATCACATCATCAACTATTGAAGACTGATCTTTAGCAGACCAAGCAATGGTAAAAATGTAGAAATATTATCATACTCTAGATACTTATCTAAAAATTCAGGTTAACTGTTTGCAAAAAGTTCTTCTTTTGTGTTGGTTCTCCCATTTATATTCTCATGAAATTGCTCTATCAAAAAACAGATATGCATACTCCGATTTTATCAAAGCCAATTCATACAGCTGGTTAAAGAAAGTATGTCATACGGTAAACCAATCTCATATCGGAGAGTCCAACCCATGCAAGTTCAATCTATATTTGCCTATGCAGCTGGTTGCCTATTGGTCCTATCTAAAGGCATTATGCAAAGACAGATATAATAAACCCTAGCATATTACTATGTGCTAGTAGCAATAGGTTTAGGCTATTGCTATAAATTATGCATGTGGGTAGTGTTATCGAACATGCGCACCTAAGCTTTTGGATTTTTTTTCTATATAATGCAATCGCGTCTTTATTCTTTTAGATCCCCAGTATATTTGCAACTTGATTGGGAGATGGTCCCTAGGCACTTTCCGGAGTATAAAGTAATATTTACATGTCACAAAAAGAACCCACAACCTAAGATGCTCCTTCCAAAGCATTTCAGTGTAAAACAGATACATAGATATGAACTAGTGTAATATACAATGAAACTATAAGAGCTCTCATTTGTATAATAAGGAAAAGAAAAAGAAAATTCAAAGACGTTTTATGTATGTCTTTTGTTAGAAACTCCAATCCAAAAACTTAAGATAATTTATGAAAGAGTGCACACATTAATATAGAGCCTATAAGCTCCATTATCAAGCTATGATATTTCAACACATGACGCATACACGAAAGAGGCTGAATTTGACTCTAATGGTGCATTTGTTTCACTGAAAATTTCAATGATAGAGGAAATATTTTGCATAGAAATCATCTTCAAAGAAAATAATTAATTTTTCATTGTTTTAGTGATTTAGAAAAAATGGTGGTTTCCTTCTTATTAGAAGGGGAAGTCGTTTTCTCCCGATCTAACATTGTTATTTTCAACTATTAAAAATATTTTATGTTGGATCAACTAGTTTTGCATCATCCAAATATTGGGAAGTTGGAAAATAATTTTTCAAAAACAGTTTTCTTTCAAGTAAATAGATCATAATATCATGTTAGAAAGTGTAGCTAAAAAGAGTAAATTAATAAGTGGAAGGAGATTACAGAAAATTTAAATAGTTAATCGGTGGCGGTGGATATTTCGGCACTCTTGGGGTGCTTGATCTCGAACCATTGACATCTTTCGAGTCCTTGCTTTGTTGAATAACAAGAAGCTGGTTTCTTAGTAGTGGTGCGCAGCTCACGTCCTCGCATTTGTCGTCACCCAAAAAAGTTTGCTTCGTTGTAAAGTACAAGCAAACCCTGCCCAACCAACACTAGGATTTAAGCAGTTTATATATCGAGATGTACCCCGCGTTTTGTCGTATTGAAGCGTATATTCCTGGAGAAGGATTTGCAAACTCTTTCGGCTTTGATGATATTTCCCTTAGTGCTTCTTTAGTTTAGTGTTGGAATCCAGCTACGTGCGTCTCAACGGGCCCGTTTCGTGTGGCCTTTGGATATTCAATCGGGACGCACGATGGAATAGAATACTGTTGCTATTAGCAATTTTGAGACCAAGCCCGATCGAGTTGAACTTCACTTTAATTAAACATTTCGATTGATTGGGTTTTCCATTTTCTTGCCTATTCTTGGGGTGAAAGACAAGTCACGTATCTCCACACGCTGAAGAAAAGATCCTTTTCAATTTTTGCCATCTTCTTGACCAAACAATACCGTAGTGTCACTTCCTGGCAAAGCCCCTGCGGAAGAAACCGAACTTTCGATCAGCTGATAATTTGGATCCGTGATGCGTCGAGGAAACCGAAATTATGTAAACTAGTCCCGAGTGAGTGAACAAGAAAATCAGTGCAAAAACCAGCATTGATATAACAACTCTTTCGACATATTCTTTTCGCCGATTTATCGTTATATTCAACATCTGAAATTATTGTTACATGGGTGGAGAAATTTTGCATAGGTTCTCAGTTCTGCCGCTGCCTAATGCTGCAGTTATTAGTGACAGCTAGGTCCGATTATTTTTTTGTACAAACTTATATTGCGGAGATTTGGAATGAACTGTTATTGAATGGTCCTCGCATGAGAATGGGAGAGCCTAAAGCGCCCTTCTTCCGCCTAGGAGTGGATGTTAGTGCTCCTAGTGAATTCGCTCATGTCTATGTCGCCGAAGCTACTCCGGGCAAAACTTTCGACTCCGGAACTCTCGCGGTTGAACAACCAAGAAGGGTCGCCGCCTGCCGAGGGACACAACCCGAATTCGCCATAATTTTCTTGGCGATCTCCCTCAAACATGAAGTTCCATGACGACGGGTTCTCGAGGAACGTCTCCCACCGTATGTGATTCATCCAGGGGTCATCGAAGCTGCTAATATTCTGGTCGAAGGATGGGGACTTGCCTGTCGAGAAGTTCTCGATTATTGGAGAGCTAATGTTATCGGAGCTTCCGACACACGGGTAGACCGGCGTCTCGTGGTTGCTAGCTTCGAGCTTGGCTTGCTCATGGGCTTTAGAAGGGACCTGTTCTTTGTTAGCTTGTTCTTGAAGGGGCTTGTGAGTGACTGGATCAATGCCCATCCTGATGAGCTTCTTCTTGATGTGGGTGTTCCAGTGGTTTTTGATCTCGTTGTCCGTTCTCCCGGGAAGCCTAGCTGCTATTTTGGACCACCTGAGGCAGATGAAAATAGCTAATAAGTGACATATTTAGGTAAAAAGGAGAATTTTTTCTTTGGTATAATGAAAGCTTAGTCATGTTTATATATCTAAGGAAAACTCAGCACCACAATTCCCATGGAAAATATGAATTCTCATTTGCAATACTGCATATTCTAATTCTATCTCTATAAAGTTTAAGACAGGACACCGAAGGAGAAAGATGAGATAATTGACCAAAATGACTCTGCAATAAAAACTCATAAAATGACAAACAAAGAGGAGCAAAATCAGCTGGCACAATTTCTAACATCATAAGAAAACCATAATTTTGTTTGGGTTAAAAAAGGAAGAAGGAAATCGCAGCCATATGCATTCATGTTGTCGGATGAATAACTGGACTAACCATATGTTAAATGTCTTTTGAGGCATGATGCATAAACAGTTGGTGGCACTATTGTAAAGTAATTATTGAAGTGGATACCGACCTGTTGCCAAGAGTGGCGTGGAGATCGATGACCAGGCGCTCCTCAGCTTCGTTGAGGAGGCCGCGCTTGAGGTCGGGGCGGAGATAGTTGGTCCAGCGGAGGCGGCAGCTCTTGCCGCAGCGGCGGAGCCCGGCGAGCTTCGGGACGGCCCGCCAGCAACATTGGCCGTGGGTGAGTATGAAGTTGACCAGCTTCCGGTCCTCCTCCGCCGTCCACGGCCCTTTCTTCACCCCGAGCTTGTCGCAGCACGGCTGCCGGCCCATCGCTCTCCCGTCTCTCGGCTCCTTGCGGATGCTCAAAATTTGCGTATACGATCCCACCAACTCGCCTTTAATGGAACTTCACCCCCGCCTCACCCACCTTTATATACTAAGTTCCTTTTCATCCCCACTTATAATTTTTATTTTTATTTTCCGACGGAATTATTTTATGAGTAGAGGTTTGTGGTCTCACGCTTCTTTCATGCGCGTGCATTTGACTGTCCGGGGACACAGCTCGAATCATGCACCTATTAGTAAATGTTGCCAAAGATTGTGATCAAGTAATGAGCCCACCACGCCTGCAATAATATATTCACCATTCGTTTGGGAAGAGAATACGAGAATTCAGATATCTTGAACGACATGCGCATAGCAATCCTCTCTAGTAAGTGCATCGACTCAATTCATATCTCATTTCATATCACGACATATTTTTTAAATTTTTTTACTGAATGGCGACAAATGATCTTTGATTAAGCAGTCTCCGTAATTTGCACGATGACAAGTCATTTATCTATACAATATGGCATTTAATTGGTATGTTGAGGTTTATTGCTGAGAGAGCTCCCGATCAAATATAATTTGATACTAGCGCAGTGTTTCTACGATTTCCGACATGGGGTGGAGCTTTTATTATTGTCATTTTTTGTGCTTAAAATGAGAGGATGTAGTTAGTAAGCTAAGGAGATCCACATCCTCTCTACGGAACGTGCGTGCGTTCGTTATGGATCTGTAGCTTACCTATCTATCTAATTATCCTCGAGTGAGAGTAGGAAAGGGAAAGAACAGAAAACATTGCTTTAATCAGTAATAATTACATTTTCCTAGAAAGGTGAAAATTTTCTAGCCCGTTTGGAGCGTACACAAATTTCAACTAGCTCACCAACATAGACCATCGTCCACAATGCTGTCCCAACGCAATCGCCAAACTACACGACGCGGGCTCGTTGCGGGAGTAGTGAGGATAGCTTCTAATATGGAGCCTATGAACATGTCAATAACATCTAATCGGCGCTTAACACAAAAACGATTCATAGAGAAAATTTGAAAATTTGAACTTTAGGGGCGTGCATAATAACATTCTTCTAGATGTATCTATTTTTTAGTTCTTGAGAGCAGGTTTGGAATATAAATCCATTCGGTAACGTGATTTCATTAATCTATTTTTAGAATAAACTTATTATTTAGAAATAGGTTTCAAATAGAAAGGAGAAATAAAAAAAATTTAAGTTGTTTCTAGAATGAAAAGAGAAATAAAATCTCCTTTTATTGTTTGTCCTCCCTTCCCTCCTCCTCCTACCACTCGCCATCGGCTGTTGCCCATCGATGAATGGAAAAGAATATAAGAGAAAGAAATTTTGTATTGTTATCAAATGAATTTTTGTTCTGGAAAAAGAAATTTATGTCGTTATCATAACTATAAATATATTGAGAAACTTGTCTAGGGAATAAAATAAAATAAAAAATCCATTTCTGGCCAAAAATCATCCTTGTCTTGTTTGCCAAGCATTGCATCCTCTCTCTCTCTCTCTCCCTCCCTCCCTCCTTCCTTTTAGATGTTCTTATGGTATTATATGGAGAATCAAGTGTGTCTCTCTCGATACTTTTAGATGTTCTCATCAGATTATATGGAGAATCGAGTGCGCACCTTGAGCTATTTTAGTTTCCTCCATAGAATGAGAATATAAAATATGGGATTAGTAAGGCGAACGGTGGCTTGGAGAACAATTTAAGGTTTAATTTATTCAATTGGGTTTCATTCGCTCTAGAATATCTTTCTTAGAATCAAACCCTAATATCGTTCTTCTTAAAATAGCCATCAATGGTAACTACTAGGAAAATAAGTTTAGATGCATACCTTTTTTAGAATCAAACCCATCCAACCCATCTGTCAAGTCAAAATCAAGAGGATTTTCGTATCTTTGTTTACCTTGTGACACTTCACTTTGTCTCTTTGATTAGCAAGGGGAGACGTGCATATTTCTTGCCATGTCTCCCATTTTCGATCTTGATTTGTTATCTATGCTTATAATTTTTAATGATAATGTATTTTTTCCTCAACGTATATGTGACCATGTTTATTAGGGAAAAATTCCAAAAAAAAGTCCAAAGTGTTGTTATTTTTTCAAATAAAAGTCTGAAGTGGATATTATTTTAAATAATGAGCTAAAATGATCATACTTGTTTTAAATAAAGGTTTAAAGTGGTCATGATTGTTTTAAATAAAAGCCTAGCTTTGCCGGTTGTCAACCAATTAAATTTTATAACCGATCAAGGACATTTTCATCTAAATTTTCTTATCTTTTTATCTTTTCTAGTGGCCGCCAACGAGGGCTTAGTGAGCCTCATTGGCCGCTAGGAAGAGCCGGCAAGGGATTAGCAACCCTTGCCAGCCCTTACTAGTTGCTGGCAAGGTTTAACCTTGCGAATGGCCACAAGGGGCGACCTCCCCTATGGCTCGCTAGGGTGGCCCTCGCCTAGCCTTTATGGCATTGTCGGTGGCTAACCAATCATCGGCAAAGAAGAAGAAGAACCAAAAAAAGGAAAGAAAAAAAAAAAAAATGATAAATGACGAAAATGCCTTTAATCACCAAAAATTTAAGCCTTAATTTGAAATAGATATAATCACTTCAGACTCTTATTTGAAAAAAACATAATTAATTCAGGCTCTTATTTGAAATAATATTCATTTTAAGCCCTTATTTGAGAAAGTTGTGACACTTTAAACTTTTATTTGAAACAAAATCCATTTCGGACCATTATTTAAGAAAATGATGGTATTTTGGGTATTTTTTGGAATTTTCCTATTTATTATAATGGAATTACTTTTTTTAAGTTGAGAAAGAGTTCAATGTGCTTTTTTAACCAAAAAATTAAAGTGATTTTTTATTTATAAATTTGTTAATATGAATCTTTTTCATTGTTCTCAACATTCAAATTGTAAAAATTGGTAAAAATTGTTTTTTTATTTTATTTTGAACAAATCAAAAATTTAAAAATATATATTTTTGGATTTTAATTTCAGAAGATAATAAAGAGAATATATATCCAGATTTCATCTCTTATCAGATTTAAGCCTAAAAAAAATTGGATAAATAATAGAAAGTGTCCTCAAATATACTATTAACTATACGACTTACTTCTAAAATAATTTTAATAAATTCTTGAACGACATAATTTTAACTTAATCGGTACACTTTCTTCTTCCAACAAAATCTGTTTTTACCAAAAAGCGAATGAAAAGAAATAAATAAAAAAATCATAAAAAATAAATAAGAAAATTCATAACAAAGAACTAAACAAAATCAGAACAGCTTAAAGGCAGTTGTTCTTAAGAAGAAAAAGAGAGAGACTATTTTTAAATTTAAATTTTAACGTACTTAGTCAACCCACATGCTTGGTGTCCCCCCCCCCCCCAAAAAAAAAAAAAAAAAACTAATATGCTTCATTACATCAAAGAGATTACAGTGAATGAAGAAGTTCATTTAAGTTAATATTAAAGAAAATATGAAAGAACAAAGTTCATGAGTTCTAATTTTTGTAACATAACTCTTGTCTAAAATTGATTTAATGCATCTAAAATGCTACGGGCGAACAAATTTAGTTGCTTAGCATCTTTTCTAAAATGCTATAAATACTACCCTAAAATGAATCTTTTTTTTTTTCCTTACATCACATCTCATATTACCCATTTCACGAAGAATTCCAAATATTGGAAATTTTGCACAGGCTAAGCAACTAGTTCCTGAATCCTAACGAGGCGCGTGCATAAAGGCATCTCAGCTTGGCTTTTGGGAAAGCTATCATGATCTTTTAGTGAAAGCTGCTGGCGAACTAATAAGGATTGTTTTTCCATACCGTGAAAGAGATTTTTTTATTTGCTCCGGAGTGTTTGGCTGTACGCCTTGGCTGAGATCTTACAAATGGAGATATCATTGGGTGCGCCGACTACGTGTTGTCCCAATGCATTTTAATCCTTAGATTGGGGGCTGCGCGTGGACTCATCATGATCAAAGGCTGAGATTCATTGAGCTCATGTGGAGCTGGAGCATCCAAGAGCTTCTCCTGAATTTGAATGCGCCGCAGCAGAATGTGCCATCTAGTCGCACAACTCCACCTAAGCATCCAAATTTCAAAGCCCTTCAATTTCCACTCTTACTCAAGCATGTCATCACCCTTCTCGTCAGCACTTAGCTATCTCGGTGCTACTTCCTCCAAGGCAAAGCGACCGGCCCCGGTCAAGATTGACAACTCTTGGCGATGACAGAACTACTTTTTTACTCTCAACTAAGTCTTTCCTCGACTGTTCGGATGTTTTGTTTCTAGGTACGCCTGTAAAAATATTTTCATTATTAACAACAATAAACTCTTGGAAATTTTTGTTGAGAAAATTATCGAAAAAGTTCCAATTTATTGTACTTGTATTAATTCAATCTTACTAAACCTTTTTGATTATTTGTCAATATAATCATTCGATCAATTTTGATAGGAAAATGCTGATGTAACGGTCCAATCAGAATCGGTTGTCTTATGTGACATGACTAAGTTAACGTAAATAATTTTTTTTAAAAAAATTCTGAATTCTTTTTCCTTTTTCCTTCTTTTTCTTTTCCATTTCACCGATGGCCGATGGCCAGCAAGGGTTGTGGTTTGCAAGCCTTCACCTAATGGCCAATGAGGGTCGCCAAACCCTCATCGGCAGCAATAAAGAGAAAAAAGATGAAAAGATAAAAAAAGAAAGCACATTAGCGTAAACTCACCTTTCTGACAGCGCAAGGCATAAAAGGAACGCGCATTGTGAATCAAGCTTGGGTGATTATATCTATAATCCCCGTCTTGACTCTTAACACTGGTACTCATGGAGGCAAAGGCATAAACTTACCTTTCTGACAGCGCAAGCACATTGGGAATCAAAGTTACAATGATCAGATTTTGGAATGAGCGACTCAAGCAAGTGGCTTGCTTCACTAAATCAAAGATAAAGAGAGTTGGGTTTTGATATCTGGGTTGAAGTGCAATGGGAGGAAAAGCTATTAACCTTTTTTGACTTCGTTACCGAGGGGCTTGAATGATTCGACAATAAGATGTCCTTTAGCATCGTCTTATTGATTACAAATAGGACTAGCTCTCCTGATTCCTTATTCTTTTCATAAGATAAATAAATAAATAAAAAAACAGACATCTATACCTAGACCCCATGTGAATTTTTCTTATTTTTTTTCATAAAAGGTTTAATCAACTATAGAGGCACGTATCGGGAACATAAATGCCGACTTGCAATGTAATTAAATTTTTCACAATATTTTACAACGACGAAATTAAATGAAAATGAATCGTGAAGATACCGGACTATTTTTCTTTCTCTAGTAAACTAGAATAACAATGCCAAGAAATTCTTACTTTTCGCACTAGATGAGACACAAGTCATAGCTTGATTGGTGCTAGTGTTTGTACTTGGTCATGGAGAAAATCAAGCATGTAATCCACGCCATGGCCACACCTACGCTTTGTTTTTTACCATAGGGTGAATTATGACAAGACAATCGATGAAAGAAAGATTTAAGAAAAAAGTGCGTTGTTATTACATTTAGGATGGTCCTTATTTACGAGTTATATGATGGAATGGAGTTCCATCGCCAAGTGAAGCTATCATGGAGTTCCCTTGCCAAAGAAGTATTTAGATATGACATTGACACAGCTATTCTATGATACGGGCTAGATTTTCATCGTATATGGTTCATAAGGCTATGTTATATTCCCCATAAATGTATATTTTCTGGAATTTCGATTTCAAATTAAATCATTAGAATTTCAAGAAAAGAAAAAGTTACTTGGAGAAGGTTTACAGAAGTGAACTTCCATATCATTTGGGAGGGGAAGCATACCCACGAAATTAGATATAAAGCCAAGTTATAGAGGATGAACCAGTTGAACATAAGTTTAGAACAAGCGTCAAGCAAAATTGGTGAACAAACCATACGTCTATCTCATTAGGCTTTCTATGTTATACAAGCTTTTCAGCTGAATCGAAGGGACAAATTAAGTTGAAACTGGCCCAAGCAAAAGAACTGGCACCCAGAAAAGATAAAACAACGAACGAGTGAGATGGGGATTTTGGAAGCTGCTTGCCCAGAGCAGAAGAAAATCAGGGGACAGAATAGAACGGATGGGAACCGAGCCGGGTGCGAAGGGCTCTAACGCAACCAGGATTTGGCGACCAACCTTTCGGGACGGAGCGGGCTTTTTGCAGCGAAATTTCGAGTCTGTTGCGACGAAAATGATTCAGTGCAATAGCCCAGCTCTTTTGCAGTGATGTGACTCGCCGACCATTGGGCCTGCTCATTGCCTGTCGCTAATGGAGTCCGTCCACTAATGACACCATGGCATCGAGTACTTGCCACCCAAATTCCATCACGCTTTTAACGTTTCAGGGATCTTCAATCGTGCATCACATGTATAACGGTCGGCGCTACCCTACATACTTATCATGTAGGATGATCAATACCAACTAGACCGTTGTATCAACTTCTTTTTACCAAAATTGGCCGAAAAGATTTTTTTGGGTTAAATGTGTAGGATGGTTGGTGCTGTCTTGCATATTTGTCATTTAGGATAATCAACGCTAACTAGATCGCTATGTTAGCTTCTTTCCAACAAAAATTGATAAAAGATACTAAATTAACAAATCTTCAAAAGGTTTAAAGCTAATTTTTTTTTTTTTGATGACTAAGGTTTAAAGCTAAATTGATAGATCATTAAAATGTTTATGTCGAAATTGACATAATTGAAAGGTTTAAGGATACGCTGGCAAATTGTTAAATATTTAGAATTAATTTGACCAAATTAAAAAGTTTAAGACTGAATTTATATCCATAAAATAACTTTATCACTTTTTTTTTTTAAGCATCCCATCAATTTTTAGTTGACACAAGAAACCAGAGCTTTGATAAATAGTCGCTGACTCATGCATGGACAAATCACACATTCCATACGTGTCCGCATATTGCAGAAATCCCGTTTCAGTGGACCAAATGCGGTTTTGCTTTGATTATTGAGTTCTGTTTGTGCGTGTGATAACAACGGTACGGGAGCTAGAGTTCTCTTGACCTTGATGTTTTGTATTTTTGCTGTAGAAAGATTACAGCGAATTTGTTGGATTTACTCACAACTAGACTCGCATGCGACGTGGAAACTTCAGGAATAGTCACTTTCGTAATTGCACTGATTTTGGACGAAGCATTGGCTCCGATTTTTATTTTTTATGAAGAGCATTCTCGTTCTCTGATTTTTTTTTTTTTTTTTTTTGTACTTTGCATTTTTATGGGCATTCAAAAGATTCAATTTAGGCATAGATCTGGGAAGCGGCAGTCTCACTCGATCAAAATTGCTGGCAACGGTGTCTGTCAACTTTCGGATGCATGTACCTCAAAAGGTATTGAACATGCCAAGCCAAGCGGATTTAGAGCTTGTATTCAAGTGTGGCATTAAAGTTATGGAACGTCAGTAGCGGATTAGGTCGGCGGCAACGGATGGGCCAAGATCTTTAATCATCCATACCTGGCTTTGCGTGTAGATTCCCCTGGGTTAACAGGTATCCCTCAACTAATGTGAATCAACGAAAAGGTATCCTACACAACTCATCTTGGTATATTATAACAGCATGCATGTACCCATCAAGAGTATCTAATAGGAATTTTATATCCGAAACGTGTCTGGTAAATGTGTATTTCTTATCTACATTGGGCCATATCGTTTGGGCCAACAAGAATATTACCCAAATCTCTACACGGACGGTATGGTAATGACACACTAGAGAACATGGAGACAGACTGAATTCAACTAACGACTAGAGAGAGTGGCAATCGGACTATTGAAGTCTATTTATAAGAGCCAAGGCATTGCTAGTTAACTGAGCCACCCTCACCATGCTGTTTTTAATTGGCCCTACAACTTTGTTATTGTTACTAACCCCACCCTCTTCAAATCCATCCACGCAAGTGTCCTCGTCGGTCAAGGCAGCACTCACCCATGTCTGTATGTCGCTCTTGCTGGACTCGAATCCAGGGCCATCGAGACCCTTCATCGCCACCAACGACTGCTGAATCGCATCGACCGAGTCGCTCATGGTCTCGACGCAGTCAGTCACCGCCCCCACTTCCCTCTTGCTCAGGCCACTGGCGTTCGACAACCCGGACACCATCTTAGAAGCGGATTGCACGCCGTTGAGGGCCACCAATAGAGCCGCATTGGCCATCTCCTTAGGGCTCGTTTGGATGGTGCTCGCATAGGAGGAGAGCGTTTGGTAACACACGTCTGGATAGATGGTGCACCCACACGAGGTCTTGATGAACTCGGTGTTGGATGATGACAAGGGGCCAAGCCTCGATGAGGCCGAGCATGGTTGCCCAATCGAGAGTAGAACGAAAATGGCGGCGGTCGAAATTGCAAGTGCGAGCCTCGGGAAGGTGGAAGGAGAACAAGAGGAGGACTGGTTTTTACACGTGGTGGATGATTCCATGGACCCAACGACAGAAAATGCATGCAAGTTTTTGGTCGGGGTCCGAATGGTAAGGGCCTAAAAGCCCTACTTATAGAGGGGGTGGGATGAAACTGAGGGAGTCCGGGACCATGTGAGGGGCCCTTTGGAGGGGCTCTTCGGGCCCTCTAAAATGATTTGAATGGTGATGAAGAAGAGCGGATGCCCTGCCGCAAGCGAGAAGATAAGGTGGGGTTCATCCACGTGCGTCGGAACATGGAGGGAGGACCAGGAATGTGAAAAGGAGAGCACCATTTTTCGAACATGGTGGAGCAAATAGCAGCTCTACCAACTATTACAATTAGGGGTGTCGGAAACCAAACTGAAATCCGAACCGAATCATAAATCGAACCGAACTGAAAATTACGAATTTTTTTATTCTAGTTTTGGTTTGGCTCAAATAATTAGAAAAATAACATACTTTTTTGTCCGGTTATCCAAATCGAACCAAAATAACTTCGGTTTATAACAAGAGAGATAAAGAGAGAGATCTAGAGTGGTCCTGACACGCTCCCAAGACCAGCTTTTCCATGCTCATCACTTCATTTATAGACCCTTGATTACAACACATTCGTGACACTTAACTTCATAGGACATCGCAAAACTGCCATTGTCATTAATACATCGAAACCTATTTTTAGCTGTGAGAATTGCAAAGTGTACTAAAACTTTAACTAGATTCTTTTTGCTAAATCATGTGACAACCTTGGATTAGACGTTTAGATAAATCATCATTTTTTTTAGACACCGGATGAGTCATTTGAGAAACAGAACATAGTAACACAGGTCCAATACCTCTATTATTTCTTTTCAGCGTTGAGGCAACAAAATCGTGCATGCAGCCTTTCATTCCAAATCCAATAAATCCGACTGCGTTCACCGTCCACGCCATTGAAAAGTTCATCCAATTCCACGAAGGAATATTCTCCTCATTTTAACAGTTTTGTCACACCAGAAACTATTAACTTCAATCTTCTAATCATCGTTTTACGACTCTATTTTTTACTTTCAACTTTATTGTTCAAATATAATATTAAGAAAACTAAATATTCCTCCAATAATCACGGCCTTGTCTAACATTATTGTTTGGGTCCCCTCTAGTTCCCCTCTTGTTCCCCACTCCATTCTTAAAGCCAAAAAACAGGAAAAAGAGAGCTCATGTAGGGGCCAAAAGGGCACAGAGAACACTTTCCCTTTTCTTTTCTTTTTATAACACCTGATAAATGGATAATAACATGAATGATAAATCCTAAACACGAAGGATGACCGTAACAAATAAGACAGTCCATACACACACCAAGCATAATCACGAAAATATCTCGATTTTTCATTAATTCATCAATGAATAAGCTACCTTACCAAAAAAACATAATGGGACATTTTTATGGAGAAAAATCTAATGAAGTTCTAGTTTTAAAATAGGAAACAGATAAATTAATAAGAAAGTTTATCCTACCAAATGACCTAATCGGATTATTAGTCAAAAATGAAAATCAAATAATCTAAGATATCAGATAATTCTAAAAATCATAAAATAAGTTAAACAAAGAAAGAAAACATCAATTAATGGAATCCTAATTCTATCAAATAACTTATTATTAATAAATTCATGTAAGAGTTTTTACCCAAATTATCGAGCGATTGTTTTTTTTTTATGTAGTATTAAAATAATCCAAAAAAAAATGAAAATTATGACATTAAAATGAGGTGGAAAGCTATTACACTTGTCACGATGTACTCTTCCCGTATATCCACATAATCATAAAATTTTTCATGCAAATTGAGCGGAGGAAAGGAGAGAGATTTCTTCATGAATTATTTGTGTGACGGTCGGCCGCCGGCGCCCTGATGGTTGGGAGCGTTCACAAAAGTGGGCCCTATGCGGGGCCCACGCCCACGTGCATCGGAGGTAAAGCAAAATGCGCCTTCGCCTTCTCCTGCGTTTATCCGTCGCTCGTTAAAGGCTTAAAGCCAACCAATACATAGGTAGGTGTAGGGCCACATCAGCTTTATGATCCCAAGGAAAGATATCTGGACAGAATACCTCATACAGCTTTCCTTGCACTAGCGGTGTGCAACCGGACTGGGTTGATATGGAACCCGAACCAAACCACCAAAAAAATAGAGTCGGGAACCGGTTCTCAATAAAATTGGTCTGAGAATCGATTCCAATTTTTGAGAACCGATTGAAACCCGGTTCAGGAACTGGGTCCAAGCTAAGACCCACCCAAACCGGATCAATTTTGGATCCGGTTTTTACCCTGTTAAAAAGAACAACAAAATAGTCTATGTATAGTACTTTTGAGTTTTTCTATCTTTGAAGAATTATTAAAAAAAGAAAACATCTCCTTGAATTAAGTTAATGGAGAATTGTCTTTAAAGAATTGTTAAAAAAAATTGTGCTCATACATTATTTTTCTTTTTTAATAGTCCTACATTCAACTATAATTAAAATGTTCTCAGGCCAACTCAAGAAATATATTCTCTTAATAACAGTTTCGTCGCATATACATGAACATGCTCATTAGATAATGACACTAATATGAAATCCATATTTGTTGCATTAAGATTTTTGTTTTGTCTTATGATGTTAAGAGGATTACAATGTTGTTTTTTCGTGAATTAATGTAAAATTCAAAACCTTATAAAATATCGGACAGTTGCAAAATAGGTTTCAATAAAAATAGGGTAGACTCTGTTTTCGGACCAGAAAAACAGGGTCGGGTCCAAAATATGGTCCAGTAAAAACAGGGAAAGGTACAAGGTCCAAAAAGAGGAAACCGATTATAACAAAGTTGGGTACATGATACAGGTCTAGACCATATCCACATTGGACCTGATCACCCCCACCTCGCACGTTGTTATATTTTTAAACGGTGCTTAAATCAAGGTCATAATCAATCAATTGTGGCAAAATTCCAAAAAAAAATTGGACCTATTACATTTATATTAATCCAATTCTACATTTTTGTTATGGTCTTTTTAATGATTTATCAATTCAATCTTAAACTTTTTAATTGTATTAATTTAGTATCAAGCTTTGACGATTTTTCAATTCAGCTCTAAATATTTCAATTGTACAAATTTAATTGGAAATCATTAACTAATTAGGTCCGTTCATCCTATATGATACGATTAACGTTAATGTAGATAATTTTTTTAAAATTTTTCTTGAATATTTGGGCCCTTGCACATTGTAAGATTTCAACCCTTGGTATGCAAAATCATCAAGAATAATCCGATCTTGGAATATGGCTTCATGCTCAAGCTCTCTATATAAGGGCGTTGGTTTTCGGTTCATGCATCTCCTTTCTTTTCTCCTATGTCTCTTTTAAGGTAGTTTCTTATCGTAATGCCTAATTACTTAAGCCGAAGAAAAGGGGCACAGAAGTCCCAATAATGCTCGATCCCTTAGCTCTCCTCCAGGCAACAACTCGATGTGTCAATCTTTAGGCCAAAAAGACGGAAAGAAATCTGACATAGGCAAAAGTATATCATAAAAGAGAGAGAGAGAGAAAAGTGCGAACCTGTTGGAGAGAAGATGTTTATTGTCGGGCAAGTGGAACCGTCGAAGCCACGAGAGCGCAAGTTGATGTTGCCCAGTCGCGATACGCTGCCAGCTTGGTCGCATAAGGCGACCATCGAGAAGACTGGTTGAAACCTATGGGACCCGGTCCGTGCAAGCTGTAGGTACCGCCTCCTTCCATTTCGCCTATCAAGCCGAGCGTGAAATGCGGCACCGTTATACGTCCCTTCGAGGGTTCGAAAAACAATCAATGCTTAATAATGTACTCACATGATATTATCAATCAAAAGATATTTATGATTATTAAACTCATATGTTCAAAAGCCCATTCCGCTCCAAGTCCCCATCTTTCTTCCAAAACCCTTATCTTTGTGGGGACATAGACCGATGTAAATTATATTTACCATTTTTCACTCATTTTTCTCATTCAGTTAATAATTGGAATTTTGAATTTGAATATATCTTAAAAAGATTCAAAATAGAAGAAATAGGAAAAAAAAATCCATCTTGGGCGGGAGTTTCTATAATATCATCTTTCGTATTCACATTCATTAAAGAAGAAAAGTATTTTGTGAAAATTAAAAAAGGTTCAAAGGTGAACACTACATTAAAACTTCACTTTTAACTATTACTAAATAGATAAATGTAATAATCTCCCGTATTTACTATGAGAAGATGGGGGAAAACCCCCCTACTTCACGTGATGTCTTGTAATCAACTTGTCATCTACCTATGTAGATCCTATTAGCCATCCTTCACCTTTTTCTCGTCCAATAAATGACTTGGATTTGCATTCTTTCCCTATAAATAGGAAACCTCCCTTTCTCACTTTCATCGCCCAGCTCAACTTTACTCACTCACTCACTCAAAAACACACACGGACACGGGCATGAAGAGAGATGGAAAGATCGAATGCTCTAGCAAATTTAGCGACGATGCTTCTCTTATGCCTTGCCATGTTTTCCTACACCATCTCAATTAGCTCAGCCCAAAGAACGACCGACACCCGGTTCATAAGAACATCGTGCGGTAAAACCACCTACCCCCGCCTGTGCTACACCTCCCTCTCCGGCCACGCCAGCCTCATCCAAACGAGCCCCAAGCTCCTCGCCGGCGCCGCCCTCAACGTGACTCTCGAAAAGGCGCGCGCGACCTCGACCATGATGGTGAGGCTGTCACGGGCCCGTGGGATGAAGCCGAGGGAGGTCGGGGCGATGCATGACTGCGTCGAGGAGCTGAGCAGCTCGGTGGACGAGCTGAGGCAGTCGATCGACGAGATGGGCCAGATGAAGAGGCCCTCCAACTTCGGGCTGATCATGAACGACGTGCAGACGTGGGTGAGCGCTGCCCTCACGGATGAGAGCACGTGCTCCGACGGTTTCGCTGGGAGCGTGATGAACGGCAATATGAAGACGGCTGTGAGGAACACGATACTGACCATCGCGCATCTCACCAGCAATGCTTTGGCCTTGATCAATCGTTACGCCGAGCTTCATGGCTAATGCCGACTGCTACATAGCCACGACCGTAATTGTTACTTGTCAATCATACTTAGCTAGCTACATAGAGAATGTTTGGGATGTACATTGTATGATCTGTGAAACTCTAGGTGTTGTGTCGTTGATCTATAAGATGTCGATGTGAGTCGCCAGATTAAAAGAATTGATGGTGGCTGTTAAGGTAGCGATGAGATGCATAGATGAGGTTAATTTCGTTTCCCCTCGTGTGCTCTGCAGTTAATTTGTGCATACATTTATTAGACTTGCGTCTGGTGATTGAATGATTCTAATGGACCTATTGTTTGCTGGAAAAGCCCTGAAATGGACCAGACTTTGTGGACCTCACGTACTCTATGACGGAGGTCCTATGAATGGGCAGATTTTCCTCGATATACCGAGGAATCCTAGGTGCGGAAAGCGGTTTCTAAGGAGCAGAGGAATACTAGATCCTGTCAAACTGGGATCCAGGGTTTACCCGTTCAGTTTTTGGCCCCAGACTTGATGAGGAAATGAGCTTGAAACGCGCTGCGATGGAGGTTTGTCGAAATGGAAACAGGAGTACGGAACTCAGGGCAGGAGGTTGAAGATGAAGAGAAAATAAAATAAAATCTCACTTGTATTTATGATGTACGAAGTGGTGGGACAGTTCATAGCTGTAATGGTTCGATGGACTGCCAAGCATGGTGACGTGTCAAAACTTTATGGGTTGAGGACAAAAGTAATTGTCACCCCGTGAACTTTGAAAGGTTACAAGGACTAATGCACGTCCAATCGAACCGTAGATGCAATCATTGGTCCCTTTTTAATATTTAAAAGGATTAAAAACATTTAACTTTTTAAAAGGAGAATATCATTGATATGACACCGAAAATAGATTAAGTCGGTGTTAAATTTGATTTGGTTATCAATAAAATATCGATAATGAAAATAATTATTGATAATCATGATACTATATAGATGATCGTGAAATACAGTTATTAATACACAATAATGAATATATCAAATTGGACGATGAAATCAATACATGGCCAATGTTACAATACGCCATGTTGGCTTTCAAAATCCCATTATCTATTTGTAGAGCTATTGAGAAAAAAATAACATAATTTTGGTGGAAACAATATGCATCGAAGAGGGGCATTCATTGGAAAAAGTGGGAGGAACTGAAAATTAGGAAAGATCATAGAGAACTTGGATTCCGGGATCTAGTACATTTTAATAGAGCTATGCTGGGAAAGCAAGCCTAAATGACTTATGAAGTCGAGTGATAAAAAATGTATATTTTCCTAAAGGGAAGTTCTGGATTGCACAAAAATGACTGTAATTTTCTTGGGGTTGGCAAAGTCTATTGGCAGGACGAGAAGTCATTGAACCACATACACGGTGGACTGTGGGAGATGGGGAAAAAAATTAGAATCAGAGAGGATCGATGGCTGTCTTCCAGCAAGCTAAATGGTCCATCTAACAGGCGGGATCCATGTATGGTACCTGAATTGATCAATCAGCAGTCCAGGACATGAAACATTGGCAAACTAAATGAGCTTTTCGAGGAAAGTATTGTCAAGGAGATAATTGCTAGTCCTCACCGACCCCAGACAAGCTAACGTGGACAGCAAACAGCTCAGGGAAATACATGGCTAAGAGTGGCTATAATAGTATACATAAAATAGGTGAGTCCTCATCAACACAGAACCACTCTACATCTGATCAGGTACCAAAATCGTTGTGGATATAGGTGTGGAAACTTTGAACCACAACAAAAATCAGGTTGTTCATATGGAGTATATGCAATAATACACTCCCTACAAAAGAGAATCTCTACAAGAGAAAGCTGTTGCCTGATCCATTGTGTCCCTTTTGCCGAACCGAACCTGAAACAATGGAGCACTTGTTCATCTTGTGTAATTGGACAAAAGAAGTGTGGTCACAACAGCTCATACAAACCGACACTACATCAAAAATTACTCGGATCAACAAGTGGATTTATGATAACATTACCTCAACAACCCACCTCTCATTGAAAAACCTCTTCGTCGGCATTTTATGGCAGATCTGGAAATAGAAGAATGCCATAGTCTTCCGCGGCAAGCAGCCCAACTCAAGGCAAACGATTGAGATTGCCATCTCCATGAGCAACCTGTTTGAGAAGACACATCAGCCCAAGCTAAACCCACCGGAAGCGAAGACTTGGCTTCCTCCGCTACGAAACACATTGAAATTAAATGTTGACAGTACTTGGAATAGCTCCTCCCTCACTGGATCGGTCGTTGGCATATGCAGAAACTCTTCCGGGCTGCTCGTCGATGGATTTGTCCGGTCAATCCATGCTCCCACAACTCAAATCACGGATACCCTAGGTGTGCAAGTTGCTCTGCTTTGGCTAAAGGAGAAAAGGGAACCGCAACTGATTTGCGCAATACTTCTTCAATTGATCGAACGCTCAACTCCTTCTACTAATATGCAAGTTCCTGTATCAACGAACAACTTATCCGTGTGCAATTTTGTTCTAGGCCAAGAGGCCTCTCCATGGGCGGCCCAGTCCATAACTCACGATTGTAGCCTACTCTTGGCTGATCTTGAATGGGTCCATTTGTCCTATAGCCCGTGTGAAGCAAATCAAGCCGTAGATTGGGTCACCAAGGCCCATCGAGAAAACACCTTGCCCTTGAATTGGGTTACACACCCCCCTTCCCTTTGTAGTCTATTTTATGTATGGATTTTCCTGTATCACGAACTTTTGTTTTGAGTTAGTAATTTTAATTCTGATAAAAAAAGAAGAAGAAGTAAATATGCTGATTGAAGACAATGATATCGATTGACAAGTGAACTCAGTGACCCTTAAGGAATTATAATTACTTATGGATATCACGAGGCCTAAAATTATGGAGATATGGTTGTTATTATCATCAGAGTATTAACTATTGATTAGTGGTTATGTTTTTTAGTTTATAAAAGGTAATGCGTAATTGTTGTGAAATGATTTATGATCATCAACAATTTTTTTTTTATGTATTTCCATTTTCAAAGTATTTGCATTTTTTTTCCTTTGAATTTATTGTTTTCATCCTTATTACACAAATTCAATTTCTATTTGAATCGCTTTTGAAATCTTTTAGTAAAAAACCAAAAGTCTAGATTGTGCAAATATATTGCACTAATTATGATAGAACCTGATTTCTAGCAAAATTAGGGGTGAGCGATACATATTCCCACTTGAAACTTAGAATCTACCTTTTTGAAAGCTACCTATCATAGGTTTTAGGGTCGGTCCTAAGGTTTATTCAAGTTTCACTTATATTATTAATTGAACAATTATAGTAAATCATCACATTTGATGATCTACACTTGTTACTATAATTTATTGACCATGATTTATATTTAGACATATAAAAGATATGAAACATTAACAAAAGAAAAATTTCAGTCATAAAATGAAAACTTAGAATAGTTGTTCCAAATGATAAACTCATCAATGGATGTAATCTAATACTGCATGATATCGCAAAGATATAGATTAAGAAAAATGCAAAAACTTGTTGTAGATTCTAGCTGCCTAAAATTTGAAACTTACCCGTTGAAATAACTTCTCCAATTTTTAAAACTTAGAACTCGTCTTGTATACTTTGGAATTTGGAATTAGACAGGTTGCCATTAGTCCGATTCTCTGATTTCAAGTTCTACCCTAAAACCATTATCACCTCTGAGCGAAACAAGCCACTTCCCTTATATTCTCAAATCTACTAGTTGGGATGCAAGCTAAATTTGGATTAAGAACTCAAGTCTATTGATGTCATCACAAAGTATTAACATTCTGTCAAAAAAAAAAAAATCGATTTACATCACACTTTTAAAAGATGGTTGGGAGCGTTTGCAAAAGTGGGCTATACCCGAGTCCCACGCCCACATGCATTGAAGGAAAAGCGCCTTCGCTTTTTTCTGCGTTTACCCTTTGTTTGTTAAAGTCTATCCATCAATCCGAACCTTTTTGACGTTTCCATATAGGAATATTTTAGTGGCAATACATAGATAGGTCTTGTTTGCCGCATCAGCACTATGATTCGTGCAGGAGCGAGTTCGACAAGATAGAGCCATGGAAATTGGCGAAAATGGTCACGTTCGCATGATAAGATTTTCAATCCTTGGCATGCAAAACCATCAAGAATGATCGGATCTTGGAATAGCTCAACGGCAATTAGGCAATATGGCTCAAGCTCTCTATACGGGTGTTAGTTTTCGGCTCTTGCACCTTCTATTTTTCGTCCTTTTTTTCTCTTTTAACGTAGTTTCTTATGTTAGTGGTTAATTAAATAAGCCAAGGAAAGGGACACGAAAATTCTAGTGATGCTCGAACCCTTAGCTCTCCTCCAGATAGAACTTGACGTATCTATACTTAGCCCGAAATATTTCAAAAAACAAATATATCTTTAGCACAAAAAGGACCAAAAGAAGTCTGACCTAGGCAAAAGAATGTCATAAAAAAGGGAGAGAAGTCCGAACACGTTGGGGAGAAGACGTATATGGTCGGGCAAGGGGAACTGTCGAAGCCAAGGGCAAGTTGCTGTTGCGCAGCCGTAGGACGCTGCCGCGGGACCAGTCCATGCAAGTTGTAGGTACCATCTCCTTCCATTTCACCTGTCAAGTCGAACGTGGAATGCTTCCTACTATTACGTCCCTTCTCGATCGTTTGAAAATTCTAAATTTATTATATTTTTTATCAATTAAATTTTAATATTTAAAATTTTACCAATCAAATCTTAATTATTTTTACATTTATTTAATTGAGTCCATTTAATTAAGTTTTAATATTTAAAATTTTACTAATTAAATCTTAATTATTTTTATATTTAGTTAATTGAGTCCATTTAATCATTTTTGACTAGAAATAAGTGATGCGGGTTTCAACTATCCTATATGATGTAGCCGTCACTAACGTTGACAATTTCTAATAATATTTAATATTTTTTAAAATTAATTAATTTATTAATTTATTTATATTTTTCCTTTATTTTTTAAATCTTGTTCCCCTTCTAGCTGATCGTTGGGTCATGATGACTAGCCAAAAACAAGGCTTGGCGAGGTCGACTTCACTTGCCCCCACCAGCTAATGGCAAGGTCGAGCCTCGTCGCCATTGGGTGAGGTTGAGCCTTGCCAAATCCAACGAGGTCCAACCTTGCCCAATGATGGCAAAGTTGACCTCACTGGCCTCATCTCTAGTTGGTTGTCGAGCATTGCCAAGACTTGATGACTGGCTAAAGGAGGGAATGGGGAAAAAAAAGAAAAAAAGGAAAGAGAAAGAATAAATAAATTCAAACAAATATCAAAATACTATTAAAAATTATTAACGTCAATGCCGATCGCAGCACGTAGGGCGGCAAGAATCTAATCAATGATTTTTTGCCCAAAAATTAACGAATGGACTAAATTGCTAAAATGTGAAAATGTTTATGATTCAATTTGACAAAATTAAAAGATTTAAAATTAAATTGATAAAAATGCAATATGTTTAGAACTTTTTAGATAATTTTCTCGATTCAGGTGAAAAAATATCAATACTTATGTTAGAAAGGTAAACGACAATTCGTAGCAATAAAGTTCAATGCATTGACCGGAAATGTTATATATGTTTTGTGACACGAAAATGAATGATATAATTACACGATCATTGTGAATGCCTTGCATGTTCAGCCATCGCTGGTGACTGTCACATGTACGTAGCTTACGCAACATTTGCTGGCACCGACTGATGGCGAGACGATTCGCCAAACTACTAAACTGGCTCAGCTCTACAATTGATGGGTTTTATCCTTTGAGAATTTTGTTTGCATCTAATCTGCTTTATGCGATTAACAAGATATTTGGTAAGCCTAAAGTTTACGAATCGAAGGCCGACTTCCGCATCCTCATAAAAACTTGAAAGGTAGGACAGAAAAAAAAAATGGGGAAACAAATTAATGGAACCCAACCTAAATAGGCTTGGCAAATGACCTGTGCAGTTAGACCACGGAAGTTCATATGGGGCTCAACAGGAAGCAGCTGATGGAGCATGGTTAGTCGTTCCAACGAGAAGGAAAGACTCAAAAGAGAGAAAAATTGTCTACAAAATCTTAAACTTATTGCATTTTGATTGATTCAATTATAAACCTTTCAATTAGCTCAATTGAGTCTTAAATTTTTTTATGTTTTGTCAATTGAGTCTATTTAACTAATTTTGACAGGAAAATACCGATATATCTATACAATCGGCTGCTAGTCGTCCTATATGACACATCATTCTAATGTGGAAAACTTTTTGTAATTTTTCTGATTTTCGTCTCTCTTTTTTTTTTTTTTTTTCCTTTTCTTTTTGCCAATGACCGATCTCAAGTGATGGCCAGAGAGGGCTGGTTGAGGTCACCCTCTTCGGCTATTGGCGAGGCTGGCCGTCATTGGATTTGGGCAAGGGTTGCCTCTCTTCACCCCCCGCCAACACTCGATAAGAAAAAAAAAACATAGAAAAGAAAATAAGTAAAGTAAAAAAATAAAATTAATAAAATTATAATTAAAAATATCCATATTAGCACTAGTTATGCCACGTAAAACGATCGGCATTCATATCGGCAATTTCTTGCCAAAATTAACCGGATTGACCGGAATTGCAAAATGTTAAAATTTATAACTCAATTGACATAATTAAAAGATTTATGATTAAATTGATTTAAAGTACAAGAGGTTTATGATTTTTTAAATAATTTTTTCCCTAGTGATTGAGTGATCCAAGTGTGCTAGTTCCATTCAAGCGAACCCTTGGGCCCAATTGGCCCTTGCTTATGCAAAAGAAGGTCAATGGGCTTTTGGGAGTAGATCAACTGCTAAGCTAGAAGCCCTCTGAGGTCATCATCCGCATCTCCAGGCAAAAGTTCAGAGAGCATTGATGACCGAGTGATTCAGCACAACTTGTTGAGATGCCATTACGCGTAAAAAACTTGTTTAGAATCTGCCACATCCTCACGTTGATGCAGCAGTAGCTCGACTGCTTCTCGATTGGTCCAACAAATGATAAAGAAAGGGGGACGCAGATGATGTTTCAATGTGAATTAATTCGCATCACGCAGCAGATTAGTTTAATGGTTATCACTAAAAGAAGCATTACTCAACTGGTGTTGCAGCCACCGATTATTCAGAAAGAATGAGGTTGCACGACGTCCTGATACATGTGTTTTCTATTACGGTGAGATCCAAACTAATTAATAGGATGAAGAATCTCGAGGTAAGATGAAAATTTAAATGAAAGTTGACCACTGATGGTATTGAAACCAACCAACTGTAGGAGTTGCATTGATCTGCATCTCACCTTAACCCCTATTGAATTCCAGATGTCCTATCTCGGGGTGAATGAAAAAGGACTTGCATCAAGAACATCATCCGCAAAAGGCTCTCTACGCAAACATTTATGAAGAAACACCAACATGTTTTTGAACTGTACTCAGAGGAAAACAAATGTGTGTGAACGTGGTGTTGTGCTTTGTCTGTTGAGGAGGTTTCCTTGATTTCAGAAGTGTATCCAAGAAAAGTCTAATGGGAACAAAGATGATGTTGCTTGCATTACATATGTTGGGCGGTGATTTTGCGTGGTTGACCAATGAAAGAGCACATGGGCATCCCTAGTTTGTTGATGGATTCGGTCGTCGACTCTGGAGTAACATGAAAGTGGCTTAAACCCCTCAAAACAACTCTTGCTTCCAATATACATATGAAACAATATACAAATCTCGAGAGTTGCCAAAAAGATATACAGGCATCTCATTTCTTTCCCTTAAACTAATCCCTTCTTCTGAGCAAACGATATTAAGTAAAACAGTAACGTGAGTAAGGAACATGTCGTGAATTAATGCACTGAAAGTCTACATATATCTCGCCCCATCTTTGTTTTTGTTTTCCTAAATCGGATTGCACATGCACACGTGATCTTGAGATCTAATGTAGTTGTCAAAACCACATCTTCCATTAATGCCTTCTAGAGAGAGCAGCCAGGAGCGTGTCTTCCTCCCGAGCGGTATGAAATGAGATTTACCGCACAGATATTCCTTCTGTCTTTTTTGCCTTCTTTTCTTTAGGCATAAGCTAATGATCAATAATGATGTATTCCTTGCAACTTAAATATGTGGAATGACTTGCTTCTTAAACATTGCATTCTTTATGCATCGAGTTGGCAATTTCCATGCAGCAGATATTTTCTAAATTTTCCGCTCCGCATCCTCCTCAGCCTGCCTGAAAAGTCGTCTCATAATCATTACTTTAAAATCTGGGATGATTCATTAGTCACAAAGAAAGCCATTACCTGTACTGCTACTCCAAAGAGTCGTAAGTCAAATTTGTTCCCTCTCTAATATAAACACTCCCCTTTGTCGAGCAATCTTCCCCATTTCCCAAATCATCATCATTGCAGCTTCGTTCTCCTAATTGAAGATATCTTCATATTGAAACGGTCATTACTCATTGACCACGACAACCACATACAGAACCCTACGATGCATATGATCATCAGAGTCTTCCTGATATGCATACTGTTCTTCCCTTCTTCAGCAATCTCTAGGAAGAATAACAACGATGACACTAGCAGGTGGTGCAAGGACACGCCACACCCAGAGCCATGCAACTATTTTGTTGGTCATAGGCGCCACGACCACTCGCCGCCTCAGGACCAATCGGAGTTTCGCCAAATTATGGTTGAGGTGACCATGGACCGAGCCCTCAATGCGCAGAGGCATGTATTGCAATATGGCGACAATTGCACGACTGAAAGGCAACGGCAGGTATGGTCCGATTGCACGAAGCTTTATTACAACACAGTTTGGCAGCTCAACCGAACCCTGGAAGGCCTAGGAGGGGCACATAAAAACTGCACCAATTTCGACGCTCAAACATGGCTCAGCACAGCTCTCACGAACATTAAAGCTTGCCAATTGGGATTTCAAGACCTGAATGTTTCCGACTTCATATCTCAGGTCCTGTCAACTAATCTATCGCAGCTGATCAGCAATAGTTTGGCGGTCAACGGGGTTTTGCTACAGAATGAAAAACAAGAGAGTTATGAAGAAGGATTTCCTAGTTGGGTGTCTAGACATGATAGGAAACTACTGCAATCTTCCACAATAAAGGCTAATCTCGTGGTGGCCAAAGATGGCTCGGGGAATTTCCGAACTATCCAGGCAGCTCTAGATGCAGCTGCAAAAAGGCGCTCCACAACTGCAAGATTCATCATCTACGTGAAAAAAGGAGTCTACAGAGAAAACATAGAGGTAGCCAATAACAATAACAACATCCTGATGATAGGTGATGGCATAAAGAACACCATCATCACAGGCGGTCGAAGTGTTGGAGCAGGTTACACTACGTATAGTTCTGCAACTGCTGGTAAATATTTGAATCCCAGAATACTTTCTTCTTAATCTTCAGTGAGATTTGATTAATAGAAGTTGCTTTATTGTGGTTGCAGGTATTGATGGCGTTGGCTTTATAGCTCGTGGCATTACGTTTACCAACACTGCAGGTCCACAAAAGGGGCAAGCAGTTGCGCTGCGGTCCGCATCTGACCTCTCGGTGTTCTACCGCTGCGCTTTTCAGGGATACCAAGATACTCTGTGGGTGCTTTCGCAGCGGCAATTTTACAAGTCCTGCTACATTTTTGGTACCATAGACTTCATCTTTGGAAATGCAGCAGTCATCTTCCAGAATTGCTTGATCTATGTTAGGAAGCCATTGCATGGTCAAGCCAATGTAATAACGGCTCAAGGGCGCAACGACCCCTTTCAGAACACAGGAATTGCATTCCACAATTCACGAGTCCTAGCCACATCCGACCTATTGAAGGCAACAGAAAGCTTCCAAACATACCTTGGACGGCCATGGATGCAATACGCAAGGACGGTATACATGAAAACTTATCTCAGCTCTTTGGTTAGTCCTGCAGGTTGGAGCACATGGGAAGGGAGCAATTCTGTTTGGAACACATTGTACTTTGGCGAGTATGGGAATTCTGGACCCGGAAGTTCGACCAAGAACAGAGTAACATGGCCAGGTTATCATGTAATTACAAATGCCGCCACTGCTTCAAGTTACACTGTGGCCAATTTCATAGCCGGCAGATCATGGTTACCAGCAACTGGTGTGCCATTCACTTCCGGATTGTGACCATATCTTTGTGTTTATGATTACAAGATCATTGGTTCTTGATTGTATATCGTGTTATGTCTTTTAAAATTCTTTTGCAAACTATTATCGATTCGTGGGTTCTGTTACATTGGTAAAAAAGCTCCCCAAGTTCGCCTTCTTTCAAATTCCTGATATTTTTCAAAAGAAGCAAAAGAAAGCTCTGTTTCCTTGGCCGACATTTCGGATCCTTCACGTTGAAATGAAGGCACTACAGGTATAACCGCACAATCATGCAATAAACTGCAAGTTTACTCCCTACCGACGCTTTTGCATCTTTGCATTAATGTTACTTTTTCGTCAATGGAACTTGATATGATTCGAAGGTGTATAGGCATTCCAACAGATAAGATTATTCGGGGGAAAAAAACAGAAAAGAAAAACCAGATACATGTATGAAATGGAATCTTAATTGCAGTCTACCAAATGTGATACGAGGAACCATGGTCCATTTATCTATTTCTGTCCCCATATAACTCTAGTTGTAAAATTGCCTACAATTGGACTTCCAATATACACGGTTCTATTTTCCAACTATATAGAGTAGAAGTAGCATTAATTACATATATGGTTGCGCATCTTGAGAGGCAATTCTGATGTTGTATTCTTCATTTTTCCTGTTAAAATCAGAGGATAATACTCAACGACAACAAATTACATCAAGCATGTTGAGCACCAAGATTGCAGAAAGAACATAGACAATTTTGTATAAAATCAATTGTATTCAGCATGGGTTAGTCATCATCAGTAAGTAACTTTAAGATACGAGAGAGAGAGAGAGAGAGAGAGAGAGAGAGAGAGAGAGAGAGAATGCCACCTAAAGAGCCACCTAAAGATTTGATTAAACTCCTTAACATGTGATTTGTCAATCCAAAAACAGTTGCACAAAAAAAGTTGGACTCAGATTCTTCTTTCACCAGCATTTTACAATTCTTTATTTTGGATGAAAGGTCAGCTGAGAGAGAAAATCGCAACATAAAGTGCCAGCGTAAATGAAATCAGCAGTCGCAATTTTCCAGGTATGTTGGCGGTTGAAGACGAGTGATTTTGTTGCCTGAAAACAGCAAGAGTAAAAGGTCTCAACAAAAAAATACAAAATGAGTACGTGTGCACTGTGTATGCATGTGCAGGGGTGTGCGTGCGTGCGTGTGTTTGTGCGTGTGCGTGTGCGAGGCAGAGAGAGAGAGAGAGAGAGAGAGAGAGAGAGGATTCTAAAAATATACTTCTGCTTGTACTGAAGTGCACCACAATATAGCACATTATCAGGTGGTCCAGTCTCTGTGTCACCATTTTCTTCAGGGTTCACAATTTTCATGTAAGTTTCTTGACCAAGATACCATCTATCAAGATTTTCAGCTCTAATGTTCCAAACTCCAGGATTGTCAAGAGATATCTGGATTGCTGTCCAAGCACCAGGGAAAACCTTCATTTGATAAAAATGAAAATATCAACTTAGTTAAAGATGTATCTCATAGACAATTCAAGGTATGTGACTTACATCATGAAGAAATCAACAAACCTAAATTTCCAGTTCTAAAACTTACCTAAGTCTGCATACCAATTACATTCTTGTACAAGCCTAAAGTAAATATTTCAAAATAGACCTTTAAGTAATTCGAATTCATAACCAACTCAAAACCCATACGGTAGCTTAGGGATGGAAGAAAAAAAAAATCATTGAGCATTAATTAATCACAATCACCCGATTCAAAACAGTGATTAAACCGATGACAAGGAACGCTTTCCACTAAGTTGACGGAACATAACTGGAAGCATCTTTTCACTGGGTCAATAAAAAAAAACTACCATAGCCATAGAATTGTCTGACCCTTTGAGACATTGTTAATCATGTTAATGCAATCTAGAGTCTGGACAAACCTGCGTTGTGGATCGGAAAATTGCATCCCAACGATTGTATTGGCCTCGGCTATTCTCTGTCCACTCACCATAATCCATACTGCAATCATATGATCAAATACCCATTATGGATGAACTTCAAATCTCAATAGCAAAAGCACATATATGTCCTTGAGAAATTAACTTGAACTGCACCTATAATAAATTAGAAAAATATGGCTACATAAATTACGAAAGAACTTCTCTGTGGATGAACATACAGTTCCATGACCCGAACCATTTAAAAACAGTTATCTTCACTAGTAGTCAAAATGCTACTGCGCCTTCACTTCATAATTTTTTGAAAAGCATATGAGGAATGGGCATTCACTAAAGTTCATGAAAATGTAAATCAAAGCTATCATATTATTTCATTAGCACTAGTCATAGTATATTCAGGAAAAAACATTAACAGATTTGATCTGTAGTTCAGCATACAAAAAATAGTTATTGTATGTAAAAGGAATAGAGGAAAGCTTACCCAACCACAAAAAATGAATAACCATTCACATGGAAGCTGTGCATCACAGTGTCATTGTTCTGCAATATTATCTCTATATATCCTTTATAGGTGGCATTTATTAGAGACGCATCTGTCTTGGGTGGTCGATCCAGGGGCTGACTTGGAAAATCCAGTTTATAATCTCCCTTCACATTATCCCTGTCAGCAAGCCTTATAGGTGTTCCAGGGTTGATAAATGAGATACCATTCAATGTGGCTCTAAGCTTCCCATCAATTGTTACTGGTGGAACACTCTCCAATATGTATACATCAGTCACGTTGATTGAACCGTAATGGAAAGACCCTTGTGGATTAGGGCGAGCTCCACTTGCAGTAACATTCTGCCTGCTCAAAAAACAACAACTTGAAATTCCTGCAAATATTTTTATGCACCATTTACAAGAAGCCTGTCACATCTTAATGCATAGCCATGACCAGAAGCCCATCACATACTGTTTATCTTCTCATTCAATGTTAAGTAAGCAGCAGATTTGCACAAATTTCAGTAATCAAAAAACTGAAACTGAACTTATTGTGCTAATTGCCTCAGCAACTCCATTAACATAAGAAGTTAAAACTGACTCAATGCAAAAGTTTCAGCATCACACGGAATCAAACAAAGATGCACATTGTAGTTTCAATATATATGGTATCACTAGAACAAGTCAATCCTAGATCAAAGAGAGATGAAAAAGTACCTGATTGATTTCGCCTGATTCATAGACCAGAACTTGTCATAGGTATCATCAGGTGGGCCGGGTAGAGGGCCAGTTGCTGGTCCTTTTGAGTTAGTATAGTGCAAGATGGCCACACCGGTGACTCTCTGCCAGAGTGATTCATTGACAAATCTAGCACTTGCCACAATGTAGTAGTCAGTGCTGGCATTCTGATCCATGGTTACTAAGAAAGAGTAGGATTGCCCAACATGGATATCTAAGCTCGTAAAATTTTGCTGCACTGTGTAATGGCCTTCTGCCTCCACTAAAAGCAAATTATGATTCTGGATCCTAAAGTTCAAGCTAGTTGATGTCCCAACATTGTGCACTCGGATGCGATATGTCTTTCCTGAAAAATAAAAATATCAAGGCTAAGTTTTTTTGGCCAAATCATGTCAAGGATCATTAATGCTTCGATATCTCAGATTATCCAGCAGAAAAAAGATCAAAGACAAGCTGTGATCAGCTTAACCAACCAGATACACAATTAGAAGATTCAAACTGTAAAGTAACATAAGATCCATCACAGTCCCCTATGCCGGTGTTTGTTCAATTCTTTTCTTTTGACATTTTCATGAACATGAACAATATTCCCAAAGTATATCTCAGTTCATTCCTAAAAAAAAGTAAATGGAAATGGAAGGCAAGTCTAAGCATATACAAGTTCTGACAAAAGGTGAACTCTATACCTAAAGTGGCATGTTACTAGTTGACATTTCATCTCCAGAAAAAATTGGTCTCAAAGTCTAGCTGTCAGTATGTTTGGGCAAGATACACAATCATTATTGTAGACGAACAACCAACACCAATTATTTCGAATTCAACTTGCAGAGGACCCTTGTAGGGAAAAGATGCCTGAGTTAAGAGGTACTTTTCCCATAATGAAGAAGGGGGCAAATGCTTTTGCTAAGAAGTTGGATATGGTTTGGAGCAGAGTGGGGAAAAGAAAACAAATGGCACATCTGACAATATACCATATAGTAGGTACCAAGAGAAAATCACCTGGATCAACAGTAACAGTTTCGTATGCTATGCCATCAGGTACTAGTGTGCTATTGTATCTAAAGGGCCCCTTTCCATTTATAAGAACCCCATCTGGCATCCCAAGGTCCCTTCCAGCATCCAGGGCTGCCCTTAGTGCCTGAGAAACATCATCATTTCTAATTCTTAGTGGCCAGCTCTTAGCCAACAAATAAGGAAATGAACATGTACTATGAAGTAAGTGCAGAAGTTCACACCCACATGCAACTTCAAAAGGAAGAACAAATGAAACTAACCGTATGGTTTTGTGTATACCAATCACCAATCATCAATGTAATGTCCCCATCAGGTTGGGCAAAAGGGATAGGAATAATGTCCCTGTTGTTGATGATGATTGGACCAAAGCCACCTGATGCTCTTTGCAAATTAAGAGATGGGAAATAAAAGTAGCTGCCAATCTGATCCTTCACTTGAAACTCATAAGTCCAGTTCCATTTTTGAGAGATTGGACAGTTTGTCCCAAGGACACCATCTTGCCATGAATCATGTCGCATTTCAATTCCAGGCCTGTCATATGATTGAGTCCAAACAGCCTCATATATCCTCCATAAAGAAATGTTTTGGACCAGATGAAAACATAGGGAAAAAAAACTAGGTAAAAACCTACCAGGTAATGAGAAGCCCTTCATCCAGCTGGTTATGGACATTTACGACGACATTGTAATTAGTAGTAGCATTGATAAGAGGACCAGGAAACTGGCCATTAACTGCTATAACCTGCAATCAACCATGATGAGATCTATAAAGTTGCTCTAATGTAGCAAAGCTCAAAGCTGGTAGTAGAACTCCATATCTGACTAATTATTACATGACTCAAGAAAGCACATTAAAGATAAGCTGATGATGGCAAAATTGTAACCCAACTCCATATCTGACTAATTATTACATGACTCAAGAAAGCACATTAAAGATAAGCTGATGATGGCAAAATTGTAACCCAACTCATTTCCTGACTAGATATTCAAAATGCAAATCAAGTAGACAAGCATTGACCCATCCTGGCACATCAATGACAGAGAAGAGAATGTGTAGACAAAGGGAAAAGATACAAGGTGTGCATTAGAGTCCAAAAATACCATCAGCATAGGTTAATAACAAAGGAACACAGCAAATATGGAATTGCACAAAAGTAATTTCTGATTACAACAAAAGCAGCATGTGTAGAAACAATTGGTGAGATTACAAAGAGAAAAGGAAGAATAAACAAAGAAAAACTTTGGCTCCTTAGTTGGTAGACAAATACGGGTCAAGGTAAAGGATATTATTGAAGAACTATGGAGTTGTAAGAGTTCCTACGCGAGTTATTATATCCAATTTCCTCCAATCCCTTCCTGGTTTGAAGGAACGCCAACTTCACGATGGGAGAGAGAATCTCCCTCCCTCCCCTCTACTTTTTTTCTCCCTTCAAGATTCGACCGTGTATCCTCTCGGGACTGATGTTTTTTCACTGCATCCATCAGTCGAACTAAACATGCAGATAGAATTACTTGTGCCTTCCTTTGTGAAGCAAACAGGAAAAAAAAAAAAAAACCTGATTAACAAGGAACAGAGAAACAGAACCCCGTCGCTATTTCACGAGTCCCTCCCTTCCCTTTTTTCCATTTTTTCCGCGTTTTTATGATTTCTTACCTCATACGACCCCGTTTGACATACGCCGTAATCCTAGCTCGTCAGAAACCTCCGTGACGACCAGAGAGAGAGAGAGAGAGAGAATATTTTGCAGACAAGTGCATCGAAGAAATATCACCGCAGAAGCAGCATCAGGGCCACATTTCCTAAACGCTGTCACGTCATTCCCGCTCGGCAGAGATGGATTCATATTCGAGCACCGTTGGAGATGAGATCCCAACCGTTTCTCGAATCAAACGAAGGGCGGATACAGAGCGGAGAGTGCGGATACACGGACTGACCTGTTGAGGGACGCCGAGAGGCGACGCAGTCTGGTAAGAGAGCTTCAAATCGTAGAAGACGTAAGGATCGGCGGCCAGACACACGCTGGAGAGCAGAGCAATGTGGAGCAGAGGGAGCAGGGAGAGCCGAGGCAGAGCCATGGAGATTGTGCTTGCAATGTCGAAATCGATGAAGAAGCTGAACCAGGCACGATCTTACATGATCAAAACGGGACAGAAATCTTCTCAGAGAGAGAGAGAGAGAGAGAGAGAGGCCGTAGGAATTTCTCACACTTTTCTGCGTGCACTGAAGAAGGATAGTGGAAAACAATTTCACGCGGCTGCCCTAAAACGGCTCCGTGTTGGAAATTTATGGACTCGTCAACCGGTTACCGGCTAAACCCGTTTCGCTGTAATAGGGGCATTTTTTATTTTTTATTATTTGTGGGTGAATAATGTTAATCATTGAACAATTATTTCGAAACTCTTTCTGAGAGTTAGTTTGACATTTGCTAATGACAAGGGCGGGAGATCTGGACAGCTTGGCCTCGTTTTAGAATAGAATCCTCAATTATTTGGACCAATGGCATTTGCTTAATTTGATTGATTGAACTTTGTTTTTTGGAAGGGGGAATCATTAGTCACTTAGATATTCAATCATGCCATTGAAAGTCCACCTCCCTCATGATTGTTGGACCAATTTCAAGGCATCATTCTTGAAAAAATACAAAGAGGTAAAAATTGGATTTTATTGCCTTGTAAATCAATTGACTTGGACTTAAGTAAATCTTTAAATTGTTTTGTCCGAATTCTAGGACATAAAAACACGGGAGTATTCCCACTTTGTTAGAAAAAAATAAAAATAATATATATATATAATTGGATTTTGTTGTCTTGTAAATCAATAGACCACTACCTCTTCTTTAATTTTCTTAGATACTTTCCCTTTATTGAATTTGCTATAATTTTTTCATAAAATGCTTCCATTAATCGAATTGCCATTTATATAGCATAGTCAAGAGAGGAAGACTTTTATGCTGCATTTGTCAGTTGGAATAAAATTTAGAATATAATCATTTGGTGTCTAATCACCAAATAGTTGATAGGATATGATAAAATCCATGGATTTAATATCCTATCTTATACAATTTTATCTTTGGTTAGAAATTCAGATGATCAGACGTAACCTTAGTGTTTATTTCTATTCTCTTTCTTGAAGATTAATGGTTGGGCCTGGCGATTATTATAATCTTTGTAGTGATAAAGAAAAAAAGAAAGGCACAAGTGCAGTAGAAATTTTAAAACTTATTACGATCATATGATTGAAAAAAATTTCAAAATATACAATCAAATTTTAAAAATGATCAAATCAATGCCATCAAATTCTTTTATGGAGTTTGTTTTTTTTTTTGGCAAAGTTCTTTTATGGAGTTTGTCAAACTTGACTAATTGAGAAAGAAAATAGTAAAAAAAGTAATTAGATTGCATTTTCTTAGAAGTTTTACGATTCAACCGCCAGCTAACAATAAGCACACATTAGACTATTCAAGTGCTGCTTTCGATTTTCCCCTTCCTTCCCTTGAGTTTCGGCCTTCTTATTTATTATTACTGGCTGTTCCCGGTCAGCTTCGGAAACGAACAAGGGAAGAGAGAGAGAGAGAGAGAGAGAGAGAGACAGCCAACAGTCAAGCCCACAAAACGAAACAAAGCCGCTCATGTTTCGCCGTCTCGCACTTTCTGGGTTTCCCAACGTTCAGATTTCCCGCAAGAGCGTCACATGCCACCGGGGTTCCACTAAGTCGCGAATGCGATGAGGCAGTCGTCTCCTGCTTCCCCGCGCACGGGACGGCACGATCACCAGCCGTCGATGCTCTAGACCCGCTCCCTCGTATGGACGGTGGGGGATCCGGTCAACTATCTGCTGAGTTGGCAATGCTTTTCAAATTTTTTCCGTCTGCACACGTTGAGGTGGCCCCCGCATTGAATCAAGACTGGATAGACTTTGATTCCTCCGAGCAACCAAAGTGGGGTCTGAAGGCCCGAAAAGCATAAAGAAATCCGGCTCTTTAATGCCAGATTCGCTTCAATGCATGAAGGCATGGTACAACTTTTGATTAGATGACATGATTTCTCGTATGATCATCAATCTTTTTCAGCCTTATAAGGAGGTCCAGAATTTTGTACTTGCTTCGAAGGATTGTCTTGTAAAGTCCCCAGTTTATCTCATTAAAGAAGATGCCATCTTTAAATTGCGTGAAAATGGAAAAATATATTAGGGGATATTTTTAATTGCATGAATAAAAAGAAAACAAGTTTGCTGAAATAACCTTGAAAAAAATAGGTCGAGTCACCTCTGAATTAATTTTAAATAGTCGATAGGTTTCGCTTAACTTGCTTTGTCATATAATTATGATTGCACTTTGAAGCACAACGCTTTTGTTCTTTAATTGAGTTTTATGTAGACCTTGACATGTACGTGTTTCACACCCTCCATCTAAAAATGTAAGAATTTTTCGACTTTGTATTTCAACGTTAAGAATCCATTCCATCAATGGAAGAATATTCCCAACATGAAAACTTGAGTTATTTCTTATTAAATGCATATGTAGTAACGGTTTGTAGCTTGGTAAAGGCATGGTTCAATGGTTTCCTCCTACAATAGTTTAGGGAAAAAAAATTATCATGCGAATCATAATTTTTTAAATTTATTGGTGGAATGAAATCTTCCGGCGATGCAGTAAGTTGTCCGTTCTCTTTTTATATTTTCGATGCATGAATTTACGGTGTGTGAACACGTTGCCCGCGAGGTAGGACCGCCTCCCTTTTGTCCCCAGCTAAGACGTACAAGATATTGCAATGTTAATTAAATAAATGTCGTAGACGTGCATTATCTTATGTTATATTACAACAAGAAATCGTCTCGGATCCAAGCCTGAAAAGACAAGGAACAAATTGTCGGATGCTAATGGAATTGGAGGGTGCATGTGGAGCAGGTGACGATGGAATGTAGACAAACAGGAGCAAAATGCCAACGTATCATCTATTAAGTTAAACCCAAAAATAACCGCATCATAATGACATTATCGAACCAATCAGACCTTCCAGCATTTACGGTTTAATTTTTTTACTAGCTTAGTTTTTAAAAAAACAAAGATGAAATAGCTACGATGGAGTATCAAAATTCAATTCAAAACCCAACCGCGACACAAAAACCTATTAGAATGGATCATAAACCTGTTTTATAATACATATTTGATGGATTGGATTGTTATACGGGTTATTAATATTTAGTAAATGGATCATAGATCAATTAAGAATAATAAGGCCTAAAATAATATGGACGTTAAATGGGTTCACGTCTTATTAAAACCCAACTCACCTCTATGACTCTCTTTTCATTCTCTCTCGTTCTCATTCAATCTTGCATTTGCTAACTTGATGCTCTCATTTTAATTTGGGTATAAGTTTTCTTAGATTTAATTAAATTTTGAAGTATTTTAGTAATAAGGATTCTGTTGGGTGTGGTTAATAAATTTGTATTGTATGGGGGAATGATCGAAATGGGTTATATGTGTCAATTTGGGTTAGATAATTTTTGTTCCGACCCAATCTTGACTCAACCTACCTGTTTGTCCATTCTACTGACACATGGGGGAGAAACTTTGCAAGGCTGATAATGATTTGTGGGAATTTTGCGGGTTGGATTGAGAGAATAATCAAGATCGCTGCGAATATGCTAACTCCATATTTGCTGACGTGCTCACATTTTTCATCCTTCTATTTTCCAGCTCACCAGAGACCAATTCAAAAGATCAGGTCAATTAATCAGTTAATTCATTAATATTCACAGCTTGGTCTTCCGATAGGACATGATTGGATGCATGTGACATTGGATCGAATGGCTTGTAAACTAAGCATAATCGGTCGGGAGTCATTTTGCTCAACAACCAAGGAGATAATTAATCAATTAAATGAACTCCTCAAGAGACGTTCGAGGATCATGATGCATGCGACAATGTTGTTAGGTGCAATGCGAATACAACTAGCTGTCCGAATGGTCCTCGGAAAATGGGCGGTCCGAAATTTAAAAAATTTAAAAAATTTCTTTTTAATTTCGTGTGCGTGCTTTAGGGGAAGTAAAGAACGGTGCTTCCTTAATCAAGCAGCAATCGGCTGCATTAATCACGTCGAATTGATTCTTTTTCATATAATAAGTAGCAAGTCAACATGTGTGTTTTTCCATTAGACGAAACTGCGAATTCATGCGCGCCCAACGGTCCGATGGCAATGCTTAGTCATTGCCAGACAATACATGAGTCAGCATGGTTTAATTAATTCAGCCTCTTAACTTTGTGGTGAACTTGGGTCTTTTCGAAAAATTAGCAAATTTAAATTTTGCTTGTTTCACGGAAAAAATTACATTTATAAAAATAATATTTTCTAAATAGTCAATTTCTAGAAAAATTGTAAGACTTTCTAGTATTTGGTTGAGATTTGAAAAAGAACCTAAAAACATTTTCTATTGTTCAAAAAGGAAAACCCGATTTGATTTTCCTATATATACATATACTATTTGAGTGCTAGTATCTTGCACATGAGTAGTTGAGGAACTAGGTGCAAGGGCACAAGGATCCCGTTTCCAGCCTCAATTGATCCCGAACTTGACAATGGGGACTTGGGCAGGGCCACTTGTGTGTCGAGCAAGAGTGTAGGCACATCATGTGTCCACAAAAGCCAAAATTGAGAATTCGGCACCCGTGCACAACTTCTTGGCACCCCAACTTGAGTCTATAGAGGTTAGGATCGAGTCTCTAGTGTTCGTGTTCGGATCCTTGGCACTTGGGCCCAAGTCCACAAAGGTTGAATGTGGGACCTCGGCCACTTGGGCTTGAGTCCCAATGCTATAGCCTTGGTCCATCAAAGTTGGCTTTGGGATGCCAAAACTTGTGCCTAGGTCCTCCGACAACCAAGCCCAAGTCCTCGACAACTAGACTTGAGTCCATTGAGGTTGGGCTTGGGACCTCTAGTCATTGGGAGTTGGGCCAACATCAATGACCATGGGCTTAGGCACTAGGGGCCTAGGCTCAAGTGTGGAAGATATGAGCACTAACATCGGGGTCTCAAGCCCAAGGATATGGGCATAGGTTGAAATTGGCCTCAATGGACTTGGGCTCGATCACAATTGATAAAGGCATGGGCACCTGGAGTACTAGCCTCAACCTCATCAAACCTAAGATGAGCATTGGGGTCCTTGACCATAGTGAACTCGGACTTGGTTGCAAGGATTTGAGCATGGCCACGAGGGCCTTCATCATAACATGCTTCAAAGTTCTAAAATGTAGTTTGCGTCATTCCCTCGTTACTAATTAAGTCTCTTCGAGTAAAGAGTTAAAGAGAAAGTATTTCAATCCACTATCTTCCCATTTTGCTTTTCTTCATTTGTTCAAGTTAAACTATTGTTTCACTTACTATAGCCCCAGCCGTATACTATCCAATTTAAAACTCGCAATTAGCACCGTCCCTTGATAAGCTTCTAAAGAAGAATCCGAGCATCTGGCGACCGGCCTGATCCAGAGTCGCGGCGCTGTTCCACTTTGCCGGTCAAATTAGGGCCAAAAGTAAGAAGTCAAAGCGCGCGAGAACTCATCAAATAGTTCTTTTACTTTGCCTGACATCAAAGGAGCTACCACTGGCATTAAGAAAATCTGCTTCGCTTCGGCACCAATCTCAAGACTTGCCCGAATCTCTTCGTCAGATTCTTTTCTACGGAGGGACACACATCCCATGATCTCTAATTGCTCGTCTTATCTGAATACTAAATTAATTATCGAAAATTTACCAAAAATAAAAATAAAAATCGAAAGCAATAAGGGCCCAACTATGAAGCCCCAGACACGGCCTGGGTTGCTTCTCTTTTGGGCTCAACTCAAGCAGTCCCGAGGACCTTGAAGAAGAAAGCAGCAGCAGCTCCTGGCAAGTTTTTCAAAAGGAAATGACACATGAGGGACCTTTTTTAAGCCAGTATGACAATAGTTGTTGGACCAAAAAGAAGAGTTTCTGAGCAATTGTTTCCCGATTGGATTCAATGTCAATAATGTGACACTACTCGGTGCAACGCGATTGCTCTATGATAAACTCTTCAGTCGGCCCGTTTGATTTAGAACTGAAAAGGATCGGCATATGCATGCGCATGTGTATAATAAACATATGATGTTGCAATGAAGTCGTTAGTCATTGTTGATAGACTCAGTGATGTCAACTACATGCAAGCGAAATTTACAATGATAAACCTCTAAGTAAATCGTTCACACATGCACACGTCGATTTAGTATATGCTTACAATTTCTAAGTGGGGGTAACCACGAACGCGTCTCCATGATCGAGATGGCGAAGGACGAAGCCAGAGAACATCGCCATAACCACCGCACCGACCACCACCATGCCGCCGACAATGTTAACCACCCTCCGCAACTTCCCTCTCTCCCCTACTTTCTCTCTCCCCTCCTTTGCTCTCTCCTCACTCTCCAATCCCTTCGCCAGCCCATCGCCTTCCTCGGTGACCGGCAAATCGTTCCACTCGTTGACAGCCGAATCCTCCTTCGTATCTTCCCCTCCTTCGCTGCCATCGTCGCGGAGGCATGATTCGGTGCACGAGCACACGGAGGCATCCTCGGCGGGGCCAGTCTCATCTTCATCGTTGTCCCAGGCCCGGAAAGTGGCCTCAAGGTCGGTGAGCCGCCGGGCGACATGGCTCAGGTGCTGAGGCTGCTTGGGGTTGGAGGCGAACTCGGCGGACAACAGGTTGTTGAGGAAGAGGAGACGTTGCCGGATGCACTCGGACAGGAACTGGCGGGACGGGGTTTCGGAGGCGGGGAGGGAGAACACGGTCTTGAGTTCGGATTCGGTGTCTTCGAGCTTTCTCTGCAACATGAAGTATCGCTTCGTCATGTCTGCGTTGTCTCGGTCCGTTCGCAAGGCTCTGGAGCGCGACTGGACTGTACGTACGTTTTTCGAAGTATTTTAGGCGGGAGACTGAAGGTTTACGTGGAGGCGGCGGTTAGGAATTCAGGATACGCGGCGGTTGATGGATAGGCGGGCTGGACTGTTGGGCCCACTTTCTAAAAGCCTTTTGGGCCCACATATGATTCAAATTCGGCCCAGTATCGTGACTCCGAGCCCGGCATGAGAAAATTTGTGATTTTTTAAGATTCTTGCGACACGACGGAGAGGGTGCGTGAATTGCTGCTCTTTGTTGGAGACTCTGGTCAAAAAGCTGTACGAAACTTCGGGGACATCTTTCTCGACATGGGTGCTTCTCGTGTCTTGTATCACTCCACTATTTTATGAAAAACGCGGATGGATTCTAAGTTATAGCCCGTTTTCTCTCATTGAGAAAATCCCGAAATACCTTACCGTTTTCTGTAATCAAAAGTATCTTAGATCGACTATATAATAAGCTCTGTTAGTGTTGACTTGTGTAAATACATTATGCAAGGCGAACATTGATAATTAGAAGTTGTTATGTTGGTGTCCTGATTAGAGTTTATGGATCACATCCTCCATCATCATTCCTTCCTTTGTGCACATTGAATCTCTTGATGAAGGTGTTCATCCATTTCAAAATTCAATCATGTGGCTACAAATTACATCGAGGCAATTATAATCACAAGTATTGATTATACACTATTGACTATGTCTTTTGGTAAAGAAGATCTTACACTGCCTCTGATCTATCTAACATTTATCCTTGAATCTTTGGCATGACAATAACAACAACCATACTTAGAACAAGGGTTTCCGATAAAAAGAAGTCGTGGGAAAAACTATGTTCATGCATTATTAAACAAGTAGTAATCAAAAGCCTCGAGCCACTTCTTGTGGCTTTCTCTCTCTCGAAAAGTCAACTCTACAGACAATGGAAGGAAACAAGGGACAAAAGACCTACCTAATAAGTATATTTTCAGATTAGTAAAGGTTAGCTTAGCTTCTAAACTACAGTGCAACTATGCTAGTGCGATTAGCGGAGCAAAAACCATCAATTAATCAATTGTGGGACGGAGGTCTCATCTTGGGTCGGGAATAATCGGAGAAGAGGCCAGGAGAAGTACTGAAACGGCGTCCCAATGTCGTCGGGATGGTGCTTGAAACCATTCTCTTTCCATGCTTCACTTCCATGGCCACGCGGTTCAGGACTTCTGTAGTGACGATGTCTTCAGCACTTAGTATCTTGTGGTACTTCCCGTTTACTTTCGTTGCTCCTTTACGATATGTTTCGAAGTGCATCATCAGTTTAACCTTCTCTGCTACCTGCGTGATCGAATAACACAAGCATCAGCACTGCTCTTATAATGCATTGTACGTGCGTACAAACGAAAAATAGAAGCCAAGAAATGAGACGTTCTTGCTTGTACTAGCTTCTATTTTTCTGTTGTCTTTGTACTAGCTAACATTTGAAATTACACCTATAAATCATATACTTTACCTTGCTAAAAGAATGAGGGCTCGCTCGCCCACCGGCATCAGCTCCAAGAAGACGAGCATTAGATGCATGCATCCGAGGACATAAAAGAAGTATTAAGAGCAAACCAATGGCTGACATGATCAACTTCGCGTGCAAAGAAGCAATGAAAAGAGAGCAATCAACTAATGAAGGATATAAGTAGGAAGACGATGGGTTCGTTTGAAGCTTTCTGTAACTGCAAATTTCAGGCTTTGTAAGGAAGAGAAAGTATAAATGTCTCTTTCCCCCTTCTAACCATCACTTAGGAATATATATACATGCGACAAATAACTTTCAAATGAGGGCACTTTCGTTTCGTGCGAGAAACAAGTTTTGTTGACCATAAAATAGTCCCCTCTACACATCAAATGCCCTTTAATTTAATCATAGGAAAAGACAAGACAGAAAACTGTCCTGCCTTTTGGTTGTGTAGAGGCTCTTTTAATTAGAAAATATTGTGCAAAAGGCCGATGCTGACGATGGGAAGAGTGAATGATTTTCTACCTTGCATGTGCGATTGGGAATAGCTAGGCTTGTTGTGAACCCATATTGTGTTGACTAATTAACCAACGTAATTAGTGGATAGTATTTTACGAAGGAAGGCCGTCTTGAGGGGTATGCCTAGGGAGAGGTTGGCCCGACATGTTCCTTATATACCTCTGTAAAAGGAGCAGTTTAAAATAAGGAGGAGGGTGTTTATCATTCTAAGGCCTCATTAGTTTCACAAGAAATGAATAATTTGGAATATATATTTTAAAATAACTATATGTATTGTTTATAAAAACGAAAGATCGAGAAATCTTTTCATTGTCTATAAAAATTTTTAGACATAAATTATTGTTGATGATATAAAATTTTTCCATTAACTAATTATTTTAAACAATATAACCTATTATTTTTGGAAATGTATTTTTCAAATCATTTATTTTTTGTCAAACAAATGGAACCTTAATAGGCTACGGCTATCATCTCCTGTTGGTTTATCCTTGTCTTGAGGTAATTTCACCTTCAATGTCACGATTATTAAAAAGCATTGCGAAATGCAAGACCGGGAAGACATCGATGTCCAGAAGGCGGAACGGTCTGGGCGCACATTGGGGAGCATTGCAGAGCACAAGAGAATGTTCAAAACGCTCTCGTGGGTCAATCGGACAAGAAAAACAGAAAGGAAAAACGTTGTTTATGTAAGAAGGTGGACAGGGAACCCAGAGAAGTGGGAAGTCGTGTAAAGAAGACAAACATTAAGACTCCAAAACCAACCCAACACTGTCTTGGTCCTTGTCCATAAGCTTCGGTGCCATGTCGTTTGATTTCAAGGTGGGGCTCCGGGTTTGTCGCTACCGACCGCCCCAACAAGCAACCCCCCGCACTTCGAAGTAGAGAGAGAGAGAGAGAGAGAGAGAGAGAGAGAAGAGAGAGAGAAAGAGAGACCTTGGTCGCAAAACATTATGGACTGGATAATTTGCTCAAATGACTTCCACTTGTATGAATGTCCTTCGACATCGAGATTAGTACACATACCAAATTTATTGAGATTTACATAGACGCCGCATCAGGGAAACCGGGTTGCGCCCTCTGTGATGGAATGGATACGGCATGCTTCATCGTTGTCAACTAGTACAATGCATGCTTGTAGCACTCCACTCTCAGACATACACAGAAAAAAGGGTACTTGAACTACTATACGGTGTGAAGCACAAGATCAAGCTCTCTATATACAAAGACTGAGGCTTATTAAACATTTGGAAGAGAACGAACTCTGAAATTTATCCTCGAACTTGGATGAATGCATGCCGCTGAAATCTCTGAATTTGTGTTTTGACGAGCTGTAGCATTTTGATTATGATACAATGCATTTAGATCTGGAGAAGATTATTCACAGTGACAGTCACAGAATTTGTTCGCTGCAAATCCTGCATAATTGACATCAGACAATGTCACTATTCAAAAAATAACAAAACAAGGCCAAAATGGCAATCCAAAACAAGAACATAGATCCACTAGTCAATCCAAACAATCTCATGCAAAAACACTGATGCCTGTCTTCTCACACAGAATGGTAGAATGTCCTAGTACCAGTAGAACTAAGTATTCACAATTTAGTTTTGAAATCGAACAGCAATAACACACAAAAGCCAAAAAGATTGTTATGTGATCAACAAGAATCCCAAAATGAGTCCAATAGAATTTAGATGCATTACATCCAAATTAGCAAAGCAAAAGAATCAGAGGAGGCCTCCAAATTTAACTGCAAAACAATATAGTCGCTCATCTGGCAACGACTCTGTAAACCTTACCAAGAACTGATTATCAAACAGTTAAATAAAAGCAGGAGGCATAATTCATTTCAGGCTACAGGTTAGCCACGCTGAAACACTTAATTTCAGGCAGTATAGGAACTACCATACCTGAAAAATCATCTCTTCTGGAATATGGGGCAAAACCTCTTGAACTGTTTCAGCCATCATTAATATGTTCGCAATGTCATCATTTGCAGAACGTGAGGCAGTTCTCAAATGTAAACTACCAGTGGCTCTGGGATGTCTTCCAGCGGTAGACGCTCCAGAAGCAAGCGAACCAGAGGCACCAGCATGAGAAAGATTGGTAGGCCAAATACCCCAGCCAGCATCATCAACAGCAGACTGGCTGTACGTATCTCCAATGGAAGCAAGATGCCTCATCATCATCTGAACCCTACCCAGTCCGACTGATCTCATGGCAGAGGAGGAGGGGCCAGCACCATCAACACCATGACTTGGCCAAGTATTCAACCAACTTGAGTTCAGTCCGGCATTTCTGTGGACAAAATAATCTAATTCAGGTTTAGAAAGTACGAGAATGCATTGATAAAATTTAGTTGGCAGCCTAAAGATATTGCTGGATTTTTGGTGTTGTAAAACTCGCACTTAGACAAGAAGAGGCTTCTCCTTATTCATGTGGTATAGAAACAAAAGAAATGTGTCAAGAAGTCCAAAATGACCAATTTTGATCTGGATCAACAATGAATATTCAGATAAAGATGTTTGAAGAATGTAAATCCATGAACCCCCATGCGTTGTTCTCTCTTTCTCCTTGGTTTGCCTTTTGTCTCTTTCCTATAGAAATATCTTGTATCTGAGGAAATCAGGATCGAGGGCATCATTTAGTCCACCTCAAGAGCAAGCTATACTCAAATATTTCCCCATTGTGAAAGATGCAAGAAGTACAAGCACTACATTGATCAAACAACAGCTGAAATAAAGCTAGCCAATTCATCTCTTAAACAACGAGCCAATCAAAAAGTTAAGAAAACTTTTTCCCAAGAGTACCACTTAACTTAGCAGTGTTTTCAGCAATGGAAGTTGCAAAAAGGGTGTGTCCTATTTCTCAAATTGTATTAAACCGTTAAAAAGAAATTTCATAGATCTAACAATGATTTAACCTCCAAGTTCCTTCATCCATAGGATTCTGAGTCTGACTGGGAAACAGTCCAGGTGGCAGCCCATTTCCAGAAGGATTTTGTCCATCAAGACCTACACTTAACTGGCGAGCGAGTTGCTCATCGCTCAAAATTTCACTGCTAGGGTTTGCCTCATTCTCTGATCTGGAAACAAAAAGCGGCTTTCGACAAGTGGGGCACGAATAAGCGTCATTAAGACCTTGATCCAACCTAGCATCATACGCAACTTTCAAACAAAGTTTCATTTCAATTGCAAATACAAATAAGAACGCACATCCTCATACCAAGATCTCAAGCAACCAAGATGAAAGAGGTGCCGGCAGTGAAGCCTTTTAGCCTTGGCCATGGGTTCCTCAACTCAGAATTTAATCATGTCATTAAATGCCGGCTGCAATTTGAAAATGAGAGAGAGAGAGAGAGAGAGAGAGAGAGAGAGAGTACCCTGCAGATAGCACATTCATCATCGTATGCTCGGAGCTCTTCAGATGTTGCATCAGGAAGGGCAGCATGAAGAGTACCCAATGCAGTTCTCAGTTTAATAAAACCCTTCACACGTTTGATGATCGCACTTAGCAAGGCCTGCAAATCATTTGATGTTGAACAATGAATAAACTGAAGATCAACCTTAATTTCAAGCCCATATTAAATAGGTATTAAATCAGTTGGCCAGAAATTTACACGAATATTTAAGAACAGAACCACATCCACTATATGTAGCGGCATGCCACGAAGCAGCCAGATAAGCACATAATGCCCCACAGCAGTCAGTAAAGTTGCCATGTCAAGGATAAAACCGAGATTTCTAATCAGAAAGCTCTTCCATTCCCACAATGAACCTGCATAATCCAAAAGAAACAACATCATAATTAAATATGACAAAAAGCATGCTCAAAGCTATGCAGCTAGTAATCATTACAGATGTCAGAACCATTAGATCGTACCAGATTAAAAGAATTAGACACTAACCAAAGCAAATAGAAGAGTATAGAAACAAAGAGGGGAAAAATCAACCACGACAGATGGCCAATCTGCCATCTTCAATATATATAGATGAAATTGATACATGCATCATAACAGCAAAGAAACAATATTCGAGGATGTCGATGCTTAGCATATTGACCAACACAATTGTTTATTCACTTCTATATTGTGACAAAATCACAAAAGGGCAAGCCTACAATATCTACAGATGCTCAACATCCAGAAAAATCAAGAAAAACAGCACAATTTGAAGCCGAGATGGCCTACAAATGGCCCAAGATACCTGCCATGGACGTATGTACAAGAGATCAAGCATTACCTGCTGCAGATGTATCTATAAACTTAAACATTCGGCAACCAGTGCTGTTTCCTGCTGAGTGATTTACCCAGATGTCAAGAAGCTGGAATCCATGAACCACAATGGCCTAAAAGGAGAGTATTGTCAAAGGTAAGTAACTCAGTCAATCACCGCCATTCCATCATAGTCATAAGAAATTATGATACATAAAAAAGAATGAGAAGGTTGAAGGCAAGTGCTTCTTAAAATACCTGAAGTGTTTCAAAAATAACACAGAAGAGCTCAAAAAGTAGCAACAAGAACATTGAAGACCCCAATGTTTTGTGAATCATTAGAGAAAGTCTAATCCTGCAAGCAAACAGAAGGCAAAATCTCATTGATACAGATGAACTTGACTAAAATAAGTACTCATAGCAAATTTTGGATTAAAAATACCAGTCTCTAAAGGAAGAAAGCTCAAAGCAGTAAACACCTACAAAACACATCCTCCTTGATTCTTGTGACTACTGACAGTGAGATTGAGAGATCCTACTGATTTAAAAACATATTGAGGTACAACATACAAGTGTCTGTAGTACTAACATGAGTGATAGGCATATATACATAGTCTGTTACGCACATGATGCAGAATCATACCTATCGGCAATTTCAAATGGTTGGCTATGAATCCAATATGTTCAACCAGGCGACTGAGCATTACTAATCATTTTAAGTATCTCTATTGGACTTTTATCTATCTCACCAGAACTAGGTAAAAAATTGAACTAAAAGAGACTCGATTCCAAACCACCTTTCTCTTAAAAGATTCTAACTGATTCATAAATCACAATAAAACTAAGAGAGACACGTGCAGGTCTTGTAAAACACGTTATATGGGAAACCATTTATTAGTGCTATCTAGCCGCAATCAGCAATAACAATTACCAAACAATAAGTATCTATCCTACTTCTTATTATCCAATGTGATACCACTTGACTATTTGAGAAACTATATCCTGTAAAATGAAGTCAACTGGACATCCAGCACATCTGTTTTAAACAGTACTTCTACTAAAAAATGTAAGAAAGGAATATTTATATACCAGAATACGTCCACAGTCAGAACCACCAATAACACCGAATACACACGAAAATATGCCCATGGTGTTGTAGAAGGAGACGCATTCAATCTTTCCAGGCGATCTCTAGCCAAAGCTTGAAACATCTGTCCAAAGTTATCAACACGATCATATTTGATAATTACCAGTTACCATCAAAGCATCAGCCAGAGAAAAAGAAAGAACATTTCAACTCCATGTACCTTTAGAGAACATAGAACAGTCAACCAGGTCGACCATAGGCAAAAATGAAACAATGTTGGAGGAAGTACTAAAGGTAGAAATGTTCCCTGTCCAGCATCACCCAAATAAAAGTCAAAATAGGGTCAAGTAGACATGGAACCATCAGTATCACACATAAGACTTGCGATAAAATTGTTTCTATTTCTAGCTGATTCTCAACTCTCCCGAGTGCAACCGCAAACAGTATAAGAAAAATAACAAGACACAATATAATAACATACGATTTTAGAAAGCCAACACCTTATGACTACATAATCATGTGCCACAATCAAGCAATCATTCGCCCGATAAGTGTAAATTCTGTACCATTTAAACCTAACATACAATTGCTTGCTTAATAGATGGCGTCAGCAGGCACCCTCCAATACCAAGCATCTTTCAAGCTTTAGTCAATGGAAGACCCGTCCCACACAGAGAAGAGAAGCTTTGCTAGATCATCAAGAATCATTCAAAACAACAATGACCAAATAATGAAAAGCCAAACTGCTTTTCAGAAAGTCCATTCAAATTCCAATTTCCATTTATTAGTTTGTCTACCTAGTCACAGTATTTCATCAAAAAGCTCAAGCACATACCCATATCAACACTAGTTTACCCAACAACTGTATTTCCTGCTTCTCTAAGCATGCATTTTATTACGCCATAACTAATTGAAGTCCACATATTCACAAAAGTCAGCATGTTCTTGCACACAAGAACAAACAGAACCATATCAAGGAGTAACCAAGATGATTGGCCATGACCTCTCACCAAACTTGCAGGAATCTAGGCTATGGTGAAGAAGACTGTTTAAAACATAGTTCACCCTACCATTGATCCAAAGGAAAGCTACCTTAATGAAAGCTAAAGGCAATAGACAAACAATAGAGGGAAAATCGAGCTCAAATATGAGCTAAGACATGCTAAGACACGAATCTAGACTATCAATGCACTTTCATAATCAGTTGGCCCATCATATACATATACTTATGGTGAATGATACCTTGGGTTCCCTCATAAATTAAACTATATACAAGAAGTCCCAATTAACTATCCTTGTAAAATTAAACCTGCATATGCTACACACTTAAATTTCATCATTAATTTCTTTCCTGCCATATAATCAGCACAGAATAGCAAAATATTCCAGAATAAGAGGGAAATTCAAGACTTCAGCCATTCCAGTTTCATGTCATTAAGCATCCATGCTGATCGCCACCTCCTTCAATCAAAATTTAAGAGCAGATATGGAATTCTACCTTGTAAATAAGGTAGTTTCCCAATCGTTCCAACAGTTTTCGAGTTTCAGAGGATGACAGCTCTGAGAAGAATATAGACTGCACACAAGAAAGCAAACCGAGAACATCATATTTAAATCACTAAATGATGAACCATCTATACCATTTCTTGTTGAGAGGCAAAAGAAAATTCAGAACATTTCAGTTGTATGTCCAAAAGCTGGGTAAAAGAGAAAATCCTAGTTCAACTCCTAGGAACTACATGTACTACTAAATTACTGTTAAGAGTGGACAACACGCTATCAATGACTTAGTAGTTAATTCACGAGCCAAGCGTCCTTTACAAAAGGATCCTCCCTGTATTAGTTTAGTTCTTACAATGAAATTGAATTTATAGAATCAGGTGCCCTGATGGGTTCCTCTTCTTCTAAATAAGAAATTCACAGTAGTGTGGGTTCAAATCCATACAACAACTAGTTGAAATGATAATTTACCTTGAAGGACAAAACAAGTAGAGTGAATGCACTGAGAATAAAAGTTGCCAGCAGGGCAACAGTGGTCGAAGAACTCAATAAGAGGTCAAGCACGCGATTGGCATTATCTGATTCAACAATGCTCTCTCCAATCAGCCCATCCAATTTAAATTTCTCTATTAAACTCTGCGCCCACCATTGAAGGCCCAAAAAGCTTAGGACCGTGCAGATACCAGAGATGGATAAATATTGGACACCCATTAATGACGGTTAATGCAACTTCCTTCAGACGGAAGTCCCAGACTTTCATCAAAACTGCTGGTGCATAACTAGTCACACTAATTTCAGAAATCCATAACCAACAAAATATTCCAGTGGATCCTCCAGCAAGTGCTACGATGAAATAATGAGATTCTCAGACCGCCTGTCCTATGCAAAATTCTTCAACACTTGTTACCAAAACCTGTGGGAAGACACGGGGTCAAGTAATTAACATATCTTGCATTAAAAGCACCAAGAAAAGGCATAGCTGATAAACAGGTAAATGCTTGACAAAACATCCAGATGTAAGATATCCGTATTGCTTCGCTAAAGCCCAGATTACACATGATTAATCTCCCGTAACAAAGACTAATTCAATCACTTAAAACATTACCTCATTACCTAGGAAAGCATGCTATCATACTCCATAGAGTTGACTCAAACTAAATGGAAAAACGACCACAAAAAAGCTGCGAGCTGCTTCAGAACCGTTAATTCCTACGGTTGCGATGACATTGCTCGCCAATTTAAACAGATCAAAATTTGACACCAAATCGAAAGGAACCGTCGGATTTAAACCCTGGCCGATCGCCAAGAAATCAGCAGTTCATAAAACCCTACTCATCAAATTAGGCACAACGGCACGGTCAAGACACAGACAAACGGAACAAAATCTCCTCCATTTTCGCTCATTTCCGAACAGGAACCGCAGAGAATTAAGAAAGGATTCGCATCTATTCAACCATCGCACGATGGTTTGACAAGAGACGAAAGTGAGCGATGACGAAGATCGAGAACCTGATTGAATCGGAGAAGGCGGGGGCACGATCGCGCCGGCTGGATTTTGTCCTCCGGAGGAATCTGATTTCCGCTGAGCGACGGAATGACGAGCAAGGGATCGGAGGAGAAGAAAGGGAGATTTTGCGGGAAAGCGAGTGGAAATGACCCCGAAGACATCAAAATTCCTTATTTATATATTTCCACCTAAGATTCGGCGAATGGTACTTGCAAATACGTGTGATGATTTTATTTTGGCCGACAAAATAATGTGATATATATTAGTATTTGCTCCGATGCTTCGCAAAAATTATGTAAAAAAGTGTCTGAAAGTAAGAATTTTTTGAAAATGGTAATATTGTCTAGTTTTTATCTCTTTAGTATTATTGTAGGGGCAATTTATATAATGCATTAAGAGTGAGACAAAATCTACTTTTGACTTAACATAATGGATATGTGATGATTCAAATGTAATTTTTCATGTTTTGGCCAAAAAAATTCCTATTTATGCTTTGATATAATTAGAAAATAATTAAAATAAAAAATATTATTTGAGATTTTAGCTCTCACACAATTCATTCCATGCCTAACTAAATGCCTACTTAGTCATTTCATTACCAAAACAATTCAATGCCTATTTTGTTGATCATTTATGTAATATATACAGCCTTTAGGAATATATTTATTTAAAAATTAAAATGATTATGTTGTAATAGCTCTTTTTTATTTTTATAGTCTATAATTAAACAGTCAAGAATTGTTTAGATACAATAAATAAACTTTTTAATTAGTAGGAATTGTAAAATTCAAGATCATTAAAGGCAATTCAAATATACAATTGTTTTACAATTGACCACAGTTAAATGACATCAAAATTTTGTTCAGTTTAAAAAAATCGAATTTAATGAGAAAATTCACATATAAGTTTCTATTTTGTAAAGTGTAAATCACAAAGAAAATTATTTTAGAAATTATCAATACAATAAATATTGAATTATTTTCAATCTTTCATGAATTTTATGAACTAAAAAAAAATCTAACTCAAAATAATTGAAAATTTTCAAACTATGGATCCAAATATAGATCATGTAATGAGACAAGTTGTCGGCTAAAAAGATAGAAAAATAAATGCCATTTTCTCCCAAAAAGAAAGGATCAATTTTTTTTATTATTATTTTAAAAAAATTGATTTCTTCTTTTTGGTAAAAAAAAAAGACAAAATAATGTCTGGCAATAAATAGAAAAATAATGTATTCGAAGATAAAAGGTGAAGAAGGTCCCAGAATGCTGCAGACCCGAACGCAGAAATGAATTATGTTCGGGTCTTCTTCTTCCTTCGAAGAGGAATTGACGGATGGGGATTATCAGAAGCAACTTCTCCTTCATAGCGGGGACGGTGTGCGGGATTTACATAGCTCAAAACTACGACGTTCCCAACATCAAAGCCCTCGCCAACGACGCCGTTCGCAGGGCCAAGCAGATCGAAGAGAGATACCGCAAGCCCAGCTCCAACTCCAGAGACGATGGCGACCGCCATGTTTAGCTCCTTCGACATTTTCTTTTTGGTAGATAGCTCGAGGGGAAGAGAAAGGATCAACAGGCTTATTGTGGGCAGTGAAATTTCTTGGAGGATGATCTCGTTTCTTGAATCTCTCCTTAAAGGAGGATTTTTTGGGGGCTTCTGCATATCCTAAACGCAAGTTTGTATCTTGATATATTGGTTTTTCTTTGGCATTAGTAATGCAAAGGTGGAGACTTTCTTTTCTTCTTCAGTCCAATGTGTTCCTGAACATCTGAGGAGATGCCGGTGCTGGTGTAGTTGACTGGGTAGGTGTTGGACAGATAGAGTTTCACTTTCTACTTAATTGATCGTCGTTGTGTTCCCATCACGAAAAGTGTTCATGAAATGAAACTTTTTAGTCTGAGATAAGTCCACTAGGGCGATCGGTTTTAAGAATGAGCGATTCAGCTAGAAGCTGCTCTAGCGAGAGAGCTGGTCTCCCTTTTACTGGCCTCTGTTTTTGGGCAAAGGAAGCAGTATGCAATGTGATGATGCAGCTCGATGCGGTAGATCTTTGCCATGTGTTGCGGCGTAGAATTTGCAGAACCTGAATGCATTTATCTTTTACCTTAGCTGGAAATTTTGCGTCGAGTCAGTGGGCTTACAGACTGTTTCATCCCATCGTTTTTTGGCTAGTCCTCGTGGCTGTGGAACTACACAATTACTTTTTGATATGTTGAATATGTAGACTTTCATTATCAAGATGTTTTTCTTGCCATACTTTGATGAGATCCTTCTGTTTCCATCTGTATTCTGTTAGCAGGAGATTGGTCATTCTAGATCATCCTTATGTCTTTCTAATTGCACCAGTGTCACGCAATCGCTCATGATGGACTTGTCTCTTCATCTTCATCTGATTCTGTTTCAACTGCCATTCACATGATCGTCTTGGATTGGCGAAGTAATCTATTCACTATTACTATTGTCAGGTTTCGATTGAAAGGTCTATGCTTTCATTTTTCCGTTGCTTAAGCAAAAGAGGCTATAGGACCTTTCGCAATCAGTTATGTTTGGCTGTGAAAGATCATCAAGGACAAGGTCTTGACACTGTATTGGCCTTGCGTGTTTCAAAATTGCGTAGCTGCGGTCTATACCTTCCGTTTCTATGTTTAATCACCCTGAGATATCTAGTACTATGTACTGCGACTGCTTTGTCTGCACTACATGGATTTGGTCCTGTTCTTTCGGACAAGTCATGTAGTATCGATCAGAACTCATACTTGGTGTTTTAGGTGGCTTAAGGATGAACCCTGAAGCACAGAACGGCTCTTACATCATAAGAGCCATCGCATAGTGGCGTATCAACAAGTAGCTCTTTGTACACACTGATTCCTCAATAATTTTTGTTCTTCACACATCATATTCTTTTGACTGCTGCAATTTGATGAGTCCTAGTAACTGGAGGTTGAATTTCCTCTGGATCATGAAATGGAAAGATCAATACTTAAAATTCAAAAGTTGGCAATTCTGTAAGAACATGTGTTCCTCAACTATAAGTGTGACAAATTCGGGCTATATGTTTCTTCCCTGTCCCCCGGATGGGTGGATAGGTAGACGCTACTTGTTAGAGAATTTTTAATTCTTGAGAAAACTCTCTTTCGGTGTAAATTAGCCGGACATGATGAAAAGGGGGGGATATTAAAATGTAGCTTTTTGGATCCTCCCACGTTGTTGTAGAACCTTCATGGCCTAATTTTTCTTTTCTCTAGTCACAGGAAATGCAGTTAGCTAGCTTCGTTAATAACAGCATTATGGACAGTAGGGGGGAAGACCCCTTACGATAGACCATGTTTATGGCCTTGAATGATGAGTTGGTGAGGCAACTATTGCTTGGAACGCCAGTTGACTGACCATTCGAGTTCCGAAAGATCAACATCCACGGGTAACATGCTTCCATGTCACGACAGTCAGATTGTCAAAAAGAAGATCACCTCTCAGAAGTCACCAGTTACCAGATCATTGCTTAAAACCGAAAAGTTCCTCATGTAAAAATCCTATTTTCACCTACATTTCTCATGATCTCGCTAAAAAGAAGGTAAAAGATCTTCAGCTTGTTGTATGTTTTTCCCTCTGTATCATGTTTGACAATACAAAATGTCATTTGCTTTTAACCAAGCAGTTGTAGTTGGTGCCCACAAGACGATGGAGACCTCTTTCTGCCTTGAGTTTGGTCCTGAAAAGAAGTTGTACCTGTTGGTCCTCTCCAGGGAACCACCTTTGCTATGGCAAACTGCAATAGTCAAAGGATTTGGTCTTGGGTCTTAGTCAAAAAATTTGATATTTGATTTTGAGTATTTCCCGGATTCCGAATTTCTGCAAAAAATGAAAGTCTATTTAGACAAGTCAAGCCCAAAATGCGCCAAGTACTCATTGAGCATTTTTAAATGTGATCAGGCTTATTCAATGTGAAATATCCACTGGGAGCCCCCGTGCCTTCTAACAATCTTTTACAAATGTGTTCTCACGCTTAAACGAAATAGTTTTCTTCTATTTGTCAAATGGGGCTCATTTTTCCGTGTCCACCTTACAGACACTTAACAAACAAAACCGGAAATGATCTTTTCTTGAAGTAATCCTTCATTCCCAAAGCTCAATCCCAAGGAACGTGATGCACCAGGAATGTACAGAACAGAAAGAAATACAAACAAGCAAAACAACCGCCAATCCTCTCCTCTCTACCCTCAGTCCGTTCTTGTCCTGTCTCCCCGCGCATATGCTCCTTCCTCTTCACGTTCGTGGATACAGAGGATGCCCTCCCCTCAAATCATTTGATATACAGAGGTGTCGATAACTACCCGCAATATGCTGGAAGAATCACCCCAAGAATTGCGGGTATATAAGATAAAATTAACATAATTATAATAGATTTAGAATTTTTTAGATAATATTTTTTTAAAGATGGGTCAAGCCCAAAATGCATCAAATATTCATTGAACATTAAATGTAAGCAAGCTTTTCAATGCGTAATATCTAGACTCATTTCTTAACTTATATACAATGAGCTGAATCATTATATATATTAGTCATATTCAATAAATTAATTTAAAATGAGAAATCCCCAAAAATATGAATTTTAAATTAATTCACAATTTACCTCAACTCAACCTAACTCTATAATTTCTCTTCATCCTTTATGATAATATAACAAACTCTGTGCACAGCTCCAAGTTAGTCTACAAGATGGGTTTGACTGATTTTTTATTTTTATTTTTTATATCAAGACGACTTATGTTTATTCCCCACTATTCTTTATTTTTATTAATCTTGTAAGTTTCATTTGTTAGTATTTTGATAGTTATTGAAGCATATCTTTCCTTGATTGCATTTGGCATTATATCCTAATCTTTTTCCTTGGTTGGATTTGGCATTATCATTTTTAGGTAATATTCTAATACTAGTTCTTGTCATTGCAATCATTGGTAAGCATAAATCATATTATACAATATTTTACTTCCATCTAATTAAAATAATAATAACCCATGTTATTTGTTGAAGTAATTTTATAAATTCACTACTAAGTACTAATTTTTTTCTTATTCTTTATTGTGAATCAATACAAAAATTGAAAAATTCTCGGCAATTCTTTAGCATCATAAGTTGAGTTAATTATATAGACATGGATTTTCAAAGGTTAGAATAAATATGAAAAATATTTTAGTGATATTGATCAAACATGGATCGAGAAGTGTATAGTGCATTAAATTTTACTGCATATAAATAAGTCAAAACAAATTAAATTAATTGATTTGAGTTGAATCATTTGCAACCCGACTCCATTCAACCTGACCCATGTCTGCCATTTAAAGGCCCTATAGATATCCACTGGAGAGCCCGTGCCTTCTAACATTATAAATGTGCTCACATACTTTAAACAATATAGTTTCCTTCTATTTGTCCAACGTACCTCATTTTTTGCATGTCCTCTTTACAAACACTTAACAGACAAAATCGGAAATGATCTTTTCTTGAAGTAAAACTTTCCCAAGCTCAATCTCGAGGAACTTGATACACCAGAAATGTACAGATAGAAATACAAACGAGAAAGCAGAACAGCCGCCAGTTCTCCCCGAACCCCGAGTCCGTTCTTTGCAAAGTCCTGTCTCTCCGCGCATATGCTCCTTCCTCTTCATTTTCGTGGAGACAAAAGATGCCCTGCCCTCAAATCAATTCATAAACAGAGGATTCGACAACTACTTGCAATGCGCCAGAAGAATCAAATCCCAGGAATCGTTGGTAATGATATACATATCGAACTCCTTTTGTAATTACACTTCGATGGCGGGGATGGAACTCCTTCGCGCCCTCGACTCCTCAATCTTTGCAGCCACCTCGGCGACAATGAGCCTAGTGAGAAGCAGCCCTGCAATTAAAGCAGCCCCCATGAGCATCCAGAAAACTGCGCCCCAGCTCTCTGTAGAGATGTAACCCGTCAACAACGGCCCGAGGGCAGCCCCAATGGAGCCCGTTCCATCGATGATTGCCGTCACTGTGGCAAGTGCTCGCGAGTTCCCTTTCAGAGAACTGTGTGTCCCCAGGTCGGCCGAGACAGCAGTCGTTATCAGAGCGTAAGGCCCATTTACGAAAATGCCGGTGATGAACATGAGTGTGATGTTTACAGGCAAGGAAACATATCCATAGCATCTGTACAAAAAGAGTGCCGGAATGGCACAGTACATGAAGCTCGCGGCTGTTATGGCCCTAGCGTTCAGGCGATCGGATATGTGACCGGCCAGGATCCCCCCAATGACTCCTCCAACATCAAACAGTGTAGATAAGTCTCCTGCAGTTTCGTTGGACAAATACTCTCCATCTATAGCTGCAAAATGACAAATAAGCACGTGAAAAACAGTATAACAAAGTTTTTCTATGGTAAAATGAACAGAGTTGAATAAAAATGCGAAACAAAGAGGTTTTAATGATATTATGATGCATTTTAGACAAACAAATTCCATAAAGCACAATCCATGATGAAATTACACTCAAAAGTTGCCTCGCAAGCAGATTGAAACAATGCAATAGGAATTACCCGTGTGGCTGATGTAGTAAGGCAGCCAATATAGGAATGTATATGCAACCAATTTGGCAAAGAATAGGCAAAAAGCAAAAGGCGCCACCCCTGGAATCTTCCACGCTTCTATGAACCCCACGGCATGCTCTTTATCCTCCGAACCTGACCTTAACAAACGTTCACACACTTCCTCTCCATTCTTCTTGGGAGAGTTCAGGTAATCGTCTTTATCAACTCCAACAGATTCAGGACTCACGGGTAGAAATAAGAAGACCACTAAACCCATAAATGCAATTATGAGACCGGGCACAACAAAGGACCAACCCCATCCATAGCTCAACATAGCAGAAGCAATCAAAGAACCCACAATGTTGCCAACAGATGTGTGAGCGTTCCATATACCCATGATAAGCCCTCTCTTACTCTTGCCAAACCAGTTACCGACTACAGCAACAACCGAAGGCCACCCGGTTGATTGGAACAAACCAGCAACCATTTGCATAATGAGAAAATAGTAGAAATTATGTATGTTTGCCCAGTAGGCAACACCAAAGAGTGAAGTAAACAAACCAGTTCCAATCATCCCTACCGTTAGGAGAATCCTCAAATTCGTTCTATCACCCAACTGGCCAGAGCAGTACATTCCCATGGCATACACAGAGAGGAAAGCGACATCGAGGTCAGCAAGCAATTCCGTGCCATCTGATCCATTAAATGGGGCCCAACCACTATCGCTACTCAGTAGTCCGGAAAAATTTCTGCCTTCAGGTGGACTAGGTAAATAGCCTCTCCTCCATGATTGAAACCTCAAGCCTACTTCGGATGATGCAGGATCGAGAGTGCTCTTAACAACACTCGTGGTTTTCCGATTAGCATGATAGCATGTATAGGCAAGGAAAGTGACTATCAAGACAATACTTTGGTGTGTTCTAAAGGAAATGGGACTTTTCTTTATGTACTCGACAAACCGAATTCCTAGCGGCTTGTGGTAACTATCTGTCGCTGAAGTCTCCAATAATGAACCCATGTAGGAGCTGAGGATTGCTCTATTACTGGATGCTGATGCTCAATCAGAACCCGAACGGGTATCCTAACTTGGGTAGCCTCACACGGGAAGCTGAAAAGAAAGAGAACGTCCCATTATAAACCAACCAAAAATAGTGAAACTGATGCGGCAAAATTGAGCTAATTAATGCTTGACGAATATCATGACAATATCAATCATGCATCTTTTACTGGTTAATTGCACACAGTAAGGCCATAAATTGCAATAGCTACACGAGCAAAGCCGATTACCAATAGTGAAAAATTGAATATGCATCTTGGAAACAAAGTTTCTCACTCGAACTTCTTGGAAAAAATGCAGAACAGTTTCAATCTTTATTCAATAGCAGTACATAGTGTTTCCAAGTAGTTGCTGCGTTCTTATTCACGTCTATCTTGGAGGACAAGTCAAAAAAGCAGAACAGCAACAAGTTAATTATTACAATGGAGGAGATCCAAGATGATCCATCATCTACACAGAACCTCTCAACTTTCGTTCTTACGCATGAATACCAGAATTCAGACAAACAAGAACCAAGAAAACTGATAGACACGATCGACCCTGAGGCACCAGCTCACTTGCAAACAGAAATAAACCCAGAAATTGAAAATGCAGAAAGGAAACCGATCGTGCTGAATAAAAGTATCTAAAAATCAAAGAGCGTACGAGCAACGCAACTCCTTTAGACCGATATTTGACCTCAAGAAAAACCACCCGTGGCTCTAATCCAGCTCTTAGCGATGAGCCCCTCCCCGCCAAGAAATCCCCACCACCACTCAGGAAATGACCGAAAGATTCATCAGCAGGACATAACATTACGGTGGAGAAGCGGTCAACAACGGGTACACAAAAGTTAGGAAGAGGCATCTTCCGGTAGAGCAATCAATACCTCTTTGCTCGAACAATGTTTTCTTTTCTTGTCCTCCTCCTCCTCCTCCTGAACCTCTCTGTTTCTCCCCTGCGTCTTTACTTATATCTTTCCTCCTCAGTGGCGTAACGAAGGAGAAAGCACGCTTTCACTCCTCGATGGCGTAACGAAGAAGAAGAGAGCTCTCTTTCCTTCTCAGGGGGCGTCAAGAAGAAGAGAAGCTCTCAGCTTTTTCAGTTGTTATGGAAACCCGGGGGAGAGTTTGTCAAAGTGCGGGTGGTGCTGCTGACAAAAAATTAGAGAAAATTGCACCCCGACCCAAGACAGGACTATTTTAATGCAAATATCAAATCCCGACTCTGCCCTCCATCTCTCTCGATCTGCACAGCCGCAATAAAAACTCCATCTTTAACCTTCTTTCTTTCTCTGTTTTCTCACACCGTAGAAACCGACAACGAGCAAAACGTGAGGCAACCATCGTAAAAAGCCGCAGTTACAGGGGAGGACGGTCCCAGCCCGTACATATTTAATAAATGTTAATATTCCAAGACGCCATTTCATACGTAGACTTGCAAATCCCTCTCCACCCACCATTATTAGCATTATAGCCAAGGAGGACCCGTGGAGTAATAATTCTGGCGTGTGAATTAACAGCACATGTCCCGACTAAAGGCAAAGAAAACGAGGGATAAAAAAGAAAAGTTCCTTTTCATCGCGCGGTCCCCACAACCGATCCAATTAAAATTGCCTAATAAATAAATAAATAAACTTGAGAGGTGGTGAAGGCGTATCCTGTCAGCTTCCCTTCGGTTTTCTTAATCCCGTCCCCCACTCGCGTCACTCTTCTCACGTTCCCATCATTCTCCCCCCCTTTTTCAATCGGTCCTCCTCCCCACCTTCACAATCAGCAGTTTGAATGAGCATTGCTCGGTCCAAAAATGAATATGACCATACAGACGGAGGAAGTTTCCTTTCGGCCAAGTTGAAGATGAATATGACCATTCCTCACCTTGGGAAATCATGTGTCTTTCTAATATCCCCGTTGGGCAACGAATACAGATTTTGTGAGAAGCGTGTGATGTTATCCGTTCATGTTCATGAAAATATATAAAATACCATCATCTTGGATTTTCTTTCTGTAGGGTTATTTCACGTGAGCATTGCTCAATGCAAAAATGACATGGGATAAATGATAAGATCTTGAATTATTCTTGCCCCTCTGGGATATTTTCTAGAGTTTTTTTTATTTTTAAATTTAGTAGACTCAGAATAGAACTCATTAGAAATGACCTAATGTATTCCTTTTATCACACATGGCAAGCCATTATCGGCCCATATCTCCTGACAAGCGGTAGTGTGACCATAATTTTCACGTGGCATGACCCTCTCCATGAATTATCTTTATAACCTCATTATAGATACAAATAAAGTGAGCTTTGGTTGTTGGCCCACGTTTTTTTTTTGGTCAATAGTTTTTGGCCCTTCAATACTTCTAAATATTAGGAATTCGGTACTTCTGTTGACCTTAGCATATTGAGATTTAATGACTTTTGCAGCGGACCATTGAGAAACTCTCATAATAAATGAATAACGGCGTAACTTTCATCTCTTGCCATCTGACATTCAGGTCTAATAGAATTGTCAACTCCTCCTCTTTCACCCTCTCTATTTCATCCCACTTTTGGCACTACCGGTGCGCGACACCAACCCTTCCTCAAAGACCAGTGGACCTCGCGACAAAACCTTTCTTAACAACTTCCACAAAAGAAAATGGCCATTTCTCATCCCTCACAAGCATGGTGTAATTAACAGAGCTTCAAAATATGGCGTTATTTTAGGTGATGCGAATTCAGCTCAATGTAGGTGTATCTCATGCACAGTTCATTTAATATGATACGTGTGTACTTTTTTAGGTTCCTCAAATCAGAGTTGTATAGAATAGATATCTACATAATTGTATTTTTTCTTTCCTTAATCACTTTAGAAAGGTAAATTTCCTTTTGCAAATAAAATGGTTGAATGTGAATATATCAAAAATAGGGAAGTGAGATGCCAAGCCCAGTAAAGTGAGTTTGTACTTAAATGGGTTATTAAAGCGATGGAATGTCGTTGATGGATTGGATTGATAGATGGGTTAAAGTTTCTTTAATCCATGCTTACTTTGTCCCTTCCTTGGAAAGAAAAATAATCCAATTGCTAGCAAAATTATATAAAAAAAAAAAAAAAAAAGAGCGCGGGAAGTGGGACACTCTCTTGAGGACCGGGACATCCTTTCACTGTCCTTCTCAATATGCACTTTCATGCTGTCTGGACAAAGCGTCCCCGAAGCAAAGTCTTGCTTCATTCAATTCTAGACGGAACTCCTTTTCGGGAAGGTGGAGCAATAATTGGGGCCCTTATATTCAGATGAACGGCCAATTCCACCTGCTAAGTTTGTTGAATTGGGCTGAACCGATCGTTTTTAGAAAAAAAGAATTGAAATGACGTGACAACATACATTATATAATAGTTCACTTCTTTTAAGACCCTTTACCATAAATTCAGGATTCATGGACAGCCATAAAAAATCGCAAAAGGAAGACCATAACTTAACCTAAATTCTAATACGGGTCGCATGACCATCACAACTTCCAAGTCATGCTATACTTGGAAATAAATGATGATATTAAAGTGTGAAGTGGAAACGACAAAGTTCACGATCCTCCTCACACGTCTATCTTTTGATTTTCTTAAGAAGAAAATGAATCGATCAATCAAAGCTTGAATGTGAACCGCAACATCAATTTGGCAAAGAAAAGGAGTACGTGAGTAACGACGATATGTTTATAGTATCTACCTGCCGTAGAGTTTGAAAGAAAATCTCAAAGGGGCAATTTCTTAATTTCCAAAGGGCAATTCGAGGACGAATCTTCCATTGTCAGAAGGCATCGTGCTTCCAGGATCTTTCCTCGTCGAATCGAGAAGATTTTTCCAGGTCGGGATCCGTCAAACGGTGAAGACCTAGTACATTTCAATCAAACCGTGAAAGATTATAGAAAATGAGGTGCCTCCTGAGGACTAGAGAATTCCCCGAGACTTCCGGTTGTTCCTTCAGTCATGTCGGCAAAAAGGGCAGGTTCGAATTGTGCCGAAGAGAGAGAGATTTCACCGAGGCAAAAAAGTAGAGGGGGGATAGGATCGTAATTGCAGGGGTTGGGTCCAACTCGATAATCATGGGGGAGCGAGGTACGTGGGGGGCGCGGCCAAATAGTTCAATAGCATCTTGGAATCTCCGCAAAGTATATTCCTGACGTGTAGCTGCCGATAACTTCGCTTAAATAATTGAGCGACCTTTTATTCACTAACCTTACCAAAATAATCCCACGAGCCAAAAACATAGTCATTTCAATGCCGATTTATTGATTTTCAAAATATTAGATACGAAGGGTGAAAAAAAAATAATTTGGTCTAATGAAAATCGTAATTTTGTCTCGATTTGCGTTTTTTTTGGTTCAAATTCATTTGGTAATTAAAAAAAATTATTTTTCTTTTCACCAGAACTGTTTAGCGAAACCTTTAAAAAACGATAAAAGAGGGTCCCCACGAATCGTGGACCGGCTGAAAGGGACGTACGGAGGCATGGTGACGTGGACGAATCAGCGAGTTTCGTTAGGCGGGATGCGATGACGCGAGCAAGGGCACGTGGAGGCACGAGCTCGTTGGGCTCGTCCCGGTCGTCGAGGAAAGAACCAGAAAGCCGAAGCGGAGAAAGAAGCGGGATATGTCACTTCGTCAGTGAGAGGAAAAAGCGTAGGAAATTTCGTGTATTGGCCTTTTTCCCCAAGCGATTCGCATTGAGGAGATCGTAGAATTATTGCAGTTATGGTTATGGCAGGGGGGAGCACCTCTGCCTTTCGGACATGATCCTAATTCAAGGCTGTCATGATCTGATCAATGGACCCCGATGAAATGAGACAAGATAATGGATTATACAGAGCGCTTGGAAGCAATCCGGTCGCAAAAGAAGGGGGCAAAAATGGATGTGTGCCTTTATTAGGAATGATTTGGGTAAATGAAGGAGAGAGCACGGGATCATGAGTCCGATCGTCACTTGTTAAGTGTTGTGAAATTGGTCTGTCTCATTTCGAAACGATATTGGATGCACTTGTCGTGCGGCTATTTCTAGTCAAATGGGAAAGGAACGTTTAAAATCTTCATCTCTGTCTTTGTCATTTAAGAAAAAGAATCATCGTTGCGAGAGGCGCCTAAAAAGTCTTTTGTGTTGGGAGACGCTATCGGGCCGAGAGTTGGGCGGACCTATGCATGTCCATGAGAAAGCCCAACTGAAGGAACCCAAGCCCAAGCCCAAACACCCACCATTCCTTGCGAAACTAAATATATTATTGCAGAGAAATTGTTTATTACACAAACAAAAACAACTGATCAGACAATGACTGAGACTCTCTTTTTTCTTCCTAACAGTCCAGGTCATTAAATAACATGAATCGGCTAAGACTAAGCCTACTTGCACATGTGGCTCTTAGTTTCTCGATTATAAATTTTTCCACAATCCAACAACTGCGTCAACTCCGGGGATAAAATACAGACATTTCTATTGCCGGCGGTTGGGTCCACATTCTATTTCAATGTCGACTAACAGAAAAAATAAATAAATTATGCTCTATTTCCTTCCGCCGTCACCGATCCAAGTTCCGTCTGTCCCAAAATAACGCCAATCGAGTCTCAAGTAGTTTCCCTTTTCTTATTCACCTCAATCAATATATATACACAAACTCCTGTCAATCACAAACTGCTTCAAGATCAACGAAAATTCACAGAATTAGCTGAAGATTAATGTACGTGCTTATTGTTATAATATGTGCATGGAGCTGCAAAAGTCTTAACGAATCGAACACCCCGAAGCTTCCCATGTTCTCGTGCTCCTCATATGCAAGGCACGAATCAATGAAGCTTACACAAGTTAAAAGGCTGTTGAATGCCGCAGTGTCTCGGTACCACGTGTCATGCATGGCGTAACGACGAGTTGATTTACAGAAAACAGCCACACTACCACAATGCAGAGCAAGCATTCAAGGAGTCGCAGATGGGTGTGCGATATTAACCATTATGACGAGATTCAATGCGTACAATGTACTTGACAAGCTAAGACAATAATTCTACATGACCGGTGTAGGACTTCGTGAACATGAGAACTCAGGTGAGCTCAAGCAAATTTGAAGAAAATAATTGGTATAAAAGAGAAATGTAGTTTTGAGGAGTAACCACTTTTGAGCAATCCAAGCATATTTTGATATTTAAGATGTACTATGATCATGTGTGTGGTCAGATAAATTTGGTTTTCTTTTTCTAGGTGTATTCGACTGCCTATAAAACTACTCTTGTAAAGTGCCCAACCCATCAAGTTCCAAACAGTAAAAGTGTATTTCTGCTCGCTGCTCCACTACCTCAAGTAATAACATAACTAAGCTTTGGAAAGATATTTATCAATACACTTCTAGGGCGACATACAAAATTACGGCTTTGGAAATTATATTTTAGAAAATAGATATGCAGCTCGGTACTTCGTGCTAAAAGCGCACAGCAAGCTATCATTTCAAGAAGCCTACCTAGGTACCGCCTGCATCGACTGCACACTCTTTTCCACATATAGAGTATAGATGACCAACACGTAAATGAACTCCATCTAAGTTCAGCATTTACAAATCGTTTCAAGAGTCAGACACTTCACATGGAGGGAGCTAAGATGTTAACTTGACAAAAAGACCAGGAAAAGATTGCCATATGCCAAAAGAACTTGTTCAGCAAAAGGATAAACCTCATCCTCAAAATATGTCAGTTCCGAATTCAGCCCAAGGAGCATTGAAATCTCAGGTGGAATGATGGGAAGACCAGAAAACGGGAAAGGAGCAAAATAATCGGATAATTCCACCAATAATCCCCTTCTCAGGGTAAAATTTCTTTTTAAGTATTTGCACGGCCAATCCTGCTGGTATGATAAACTAGTCTATTTCACATATTTCTCAATACACATTTTGACAGGAGTAATCGAATAATGTTCCTCTGCATGGAACCGGCCGTTATTAACATGAAAACCCTACTGACACAGCGAGAAACACGTACCCTGAATTGAGATGGACAACTGATAACCTGCCTTTCCTGCAGACTACAATTAAACATGCTATTTTGGCTGTTATGATAATGAGTTACCTCTGGTCTAGCACTACGTAGTTAGCAAATTCTGTGGCCCACTGACCGGCTTCCATCCATAACAAACATCACTTGCCTAAGAAAGTTGCATAACGGGCAAGACCACAAAGAAGCTACAAAATCACTCTGTAAAAGTTCGAGGTGAAATTGACCAGATCCCAGAGATTGTAACTATTTGTACAAAGGTTACCTTCCGTACAACGTGGCATTGCTATACAAAGGCTCACATGTGTACATCTGTCTGCCATTTGAACTCCCCCATACAGAAGCTTAAGGCAGTTAAAGGCAATGGGAGAATTATGAGTAAAATATACCTGCCTTTATTCGAAATGATCAGAGGGTGATGAAACCTAAATCGAAATCATCTTCAAGAAGCTCACATCAACCTCAAATAAATCAAAAGGATATATAAGTTAAGCAAATGGCTGAATCACATGATGAATAATGTAGAGAAAGGAAAAAAGAAAACAGTCGAGCTATACACAAGGGAATACACCAAATGCTACACTGGTGAGAAAAGAGCTTAAGGTTACCTTAAGATCAAGGGAATAATCAAAATCCCTTGCTGCATTTGCATTCATACATTTTCGGAGCCTGTCCTCATAAATACTTGGGAAAAAGAGTACCCCCAACCAGTCAATTGCTTTAATTATAAGGAAAGGGCAGGGACTCTGAATCAACCTTTCAGAGGTAATCAGAAGAAAGAAATCTGGTTCAAACAAAAGTCTAAACACAAAATAATGGGAGTTACAACAACAAAACGCTACCTACCTCAACCCTGTTCTCCTTTAACTACATTGATCAGAGGGAGATCGTAATACTCTCAACAAAGCTGTGAGATAGGAAAAAGGAGTTTTACACACCGCAAGAAATCACTGGAGAGTTAAGCAAGGGTGATATACTCTCTGAGATAAAAATCTACCTCAATAAGTTTAGACCTTCATTCAGCTACATATTCCAAATTTCAGTGATCGGGACTTCTAGATGAACCCTGGTAACCATGCCTGACAGGGGACCGAGACCTACTTCTGTCTTGGTACCGATCCCTGGCACCATCTCTACCTCTCCTGGATCTCCAATCCATTCCTCTACCTCCATCATAACTACCTCTACCATTCCTCTCTCGTGACCTGTCATGATCTCGACCACGTTCCCGGTAGCGATCCCGTTCCCTCTCTCTGTCTCTGCCTCGATCCCTGTCCCGCTCCTGATCACGATATCTATCCCTGTCTCTCGATCCACTTCTTCTACTCTCCTGCTCCTTTTCCCTTTGCTTCTTCCTCTCTTCAGCTTCTTTCTCCCTAGCTAGCCTTTCTTCTTCCCTTTTCTTCTCCTTAGCAGTCTGGAAGAGCAACAAACTTTGATTAATCAGTGAAAGAAAGCTCTGCTTGCATCAGAAGCCTTCTTAATAGCCATCATACCTTATACTCTGTGATGAAATCCCGAACCATCCCATAACCCACATGCTGTTTCCCTGTGACATGAGATTGAATCCTTTCAGCTGCGTCATTTGCCACTAGGAAAGAACCACATATCTCACATAGAGCCATCTTTTTCTCCTGTGTAAGCATCAATAGCTTCTCATTCTGAGGTTGCTGCGTCAAGGATGTCTTTTCACCATTAAGCAGCTCCACCTGTGAAAGGTTTTCACCAATTCTTTCAGTTTAATACTGTGAATCCAGATGATATTTACACCAAATGTTATCTTTCTACGAAGAGCTATTACTGAGATAGGGTGTCCAGTGTTTGAAATGTCTTTGTTGGAAAATTAACATTAGTTCCACACAGACAAGAGGACCATTTCTTGGCATACACCAGAAATTTCATGCAATAATAGAAACAAGGTATGACCAGATACCTTTCTCATGAGTGCTTCAGCTTCATCAACTTTTCCAGCTTCACCAAGGGATTCTACTTGTTCAAGCAGGTTCTTAATTTTCTCCTCCAGCACAGATAATTGTTCAGATTTTTCAGCCGACAGCGCAGCAGCAGGGGCAGGTTCAACTTCCTGAGAAAGGCGTTCCCTCCCACGTCTAACTCTTCTATCTAAATCAGAAACCTGCATAAGAATAATTATACATAGGTATTACAGATTTGAGAAGGCTTAATTGAGAAAAACAGGTGACTTACCAATTTCTCACAGAATTGGCAAAGCTCTGCTTCAAACTTGGCGACAAAGGTGTCGTGTCTAGGAGACTTCTCAAAGCTGAGGCTCAAACAAAAGATTATTACAATCAAGCGTGACAGTAGATCACAAGCAGTAGCTATATAAGAGAGAATCACTAAATTGGTCAGATTACAATAGCATATGCAGAAGTTCAGGATGTATCTCTCTATATCCTTGATATGTCCTTGCTTAAATTTCAAGCACAAGCCACTTAAGGGCAGGGATACACGTTTGAACTTGTTATTCTATCCTAAAGTTTGTTTGTGAGGTAAAAAGTGCAACCACCAAAGCGAGGGAGTACACCCTATACTTAACCAAAAAGAAACGGGTTAAGTTTGACAGAATTTAGCACTCCAAGTCCAGGTGTAAGTAATGCCTTTCAAATTTGTAAGGTAATACTGATTGAATGTAATCATGCCTTACTTTTCCCAAACCATGGACTTCAAGAGGGAACTTCGCATGGCTTATGCCTCTATCATAAAAGAAGTTTTAGACCATGCTTCCGTTGCCAAACAATAACTTAAGTAAATGAGTCCACATTTAGAAACTTTCATGACCCTCAACAATTATGCATCGATCTATTGGATGTGAATCAATAACCCCGGCACTGAGGATCTTTGGATATAAGAAATCATATGAGAAATAAAAGCATAGCCTCTGAACAATCTCAACAGAGGCAATCACTAGCAATCTGAAGAATTTGTTACTACTCAAACCCGCACCTCTCTTTCAACTTCAAATCATGAATTCTTGGGCATGGTCCTGAAGGAGATAAAATGGAGGTCATGAGTGAGCAAAATAATGGCACTGAACACACATATCAACCATGATTTGTCACTGAAACAGATTGTGGCAGAAGAAATCACTCATTTGCAATTTCATCAATCACCACCTGAAGCTGAGAATCACAAAACAAGCACCAAAAGGGTAAACATATCTGAAACTAAGATGTGCATTGTCTCCCAGAAACCACACTACACAATGGCACACCCATTATTTTGGATATGAATTTCCCCACTTCTCATGCCATTTAGGCCTCTGAAGTACATGCAGAAATTACACCAATGCTGAGTGCAATGACTCCAACAATGATCATGTAAAATTCTCCTGCCAAAACTTGTCTACTGCTTATTCTAAACAAACGGTCAATGACTCATGCAGGAACAGGGCTTATATAACAACAAAAGCACAGATCCTTCAAAACTGAAAACAGCAAGAAAGTTAACAAGTCTTCCAGAGTCAGTCAAAGAGAACTTTAGACAAACAAATGAATCACGAATTACCATCTAAGACATTGACTAACCATGACAACTGACACGCTAAGACAGGGAAAGACCCAAAAAATAAAGCAAATTCAGGTAGTAACACACCGAGGTCGCTTCGAGTGTTGACGAAGAGATCATGTGGGCAGAACCGCACCATGTAATAAGCACACACCTCCTTATCGTCCCACTTAATCTCCCGGTAACCCCTCCTCTCTTCCTCAGTCAAATTCCGAGCTGAAAAATCCATCGAATAAAGATTTTAGGGCTTAATCAACAATTCCAATGACAAGTACACACATACAAACGCCTAATCGACCAGTTCCCATACAGCATGCCAGGGAAAACAATAAAGGGATGGCAGGGAACTAAACGATAAACCTAAATCGAACACAAAATTCACAGCCAACAAGTCTCGGAGTTCGATCATCCCACCGATGGCCAATCCGAAACTGATTCTCGAGACATCCTACTTGACACGATGACAAACCAGGCAATCAAAACGAAATATCAGATTCTAGAGCCCGATCAGCAATGGCGACGATGGTTTCGCCACCCTACTCGACCCGACCCGACCGGAACGACCGTAACGGAAGCGGGGAGAGAGAGAGAGAGAGAGAGAGCGTACCTGAGCCCATGAGCTCGTCCAGCAAAGCTCGCTGAGCGTCCATCGTTGGGGAATTGCGACGGACCGGAAGAAGAGAAGCTTTGAGCTGCGACGGTGTGGCTATGGAGTATACTTGTCCTTCTCCGAGAGAAAGAGAGAGAGAGAAGGGGGATGATTCATCTGGGAAGTGAATACATGCGCAAACGAGAATAAAAAGGAAAATCCCTAGTAAAGTGGGGGAAGAGCGAGTCGGGTCGGATCCGGATCCGGATCGGGCTTGCGGTGATGGGCCAAGCCCGACCTCAAATCCGGGACCAAAGAGTCTTGTCTGGGCTGGACCATGACTTGAGAAATTACTAGCGAGATTGTCGAGTTTGGGACAGGTTGGGCCTGTGGGAAGCCTGCCCCATGAAACTGTCCGACAACCACAATCGCGGTCCCCACAAGACTTTAGTCACGCGTTGGAAACGAGAAAATAACACAAGGTCTTTAAACTTTGATTTAATATACGATATGTTTAATTTATTTAATATGATCCATGAAATTTAAATAAATATGCAATTTCATTCATAAACTTTTAAATATGTTTAATATCGTCTCTAAATTTGTCGACACATGTTCAATTTAGTTATTAAATTATATAAAAATGTTCAATATGGTCATTAATATTAAATTAATGAAAATTATTATATATATATATATATATATATTTTTTTGTCATAAAATTACTTCATTGAGTGATTGTCATCCAAAGGAAGCAGTACACTCATTACAAAAAGTCTAAACATAAAAGTGAAAATAACGGGTGTGGTGGCATCGACACCCAATTAAGAGGGAGGTCTCCGGCCCGGTGGGTTTTGGCCACCAATCCACGGCCCTGTTGGTACTCTTTGGTTCAAACATTAGATGGGTCTGTGGAAGATGGCCCAATAGCTAGCAGTCTTTGATCAGCCTTTGTAGGGCCCAAATTACCTCCGTTTGGCCCAACACTATTTCCACTGCATACTTACAATCGCTGGAGATTTGCACGTGCAGTAGGTCTTCTCTCTGTCGAAGACTTCCCCGAAGTCTTCCCCAGTTCGAAGTGAAGTTCAAAGTTGCTGTCCACCATTCCAAAGCTGTACGGAGCGCTAGGGATTTCCGCAATTGCAGCCAATTGTGCATGGATTTCCTTCGCAAACCCATTGATGAGCACACCGTTGCTGCCTCTGCAGGCACCAGCTACTGAACCTGTCAGATCAACAGCGGACCAAGAGCAATCAACGTTGATTTTCATCGATTCGCGCTCGAGGGGACTTCACTGTTCGGTAAGGTTTTGTTGTTGAGCTGTTGGTTTTGATTTGTTTCCACTCCATCTCCGATAAAGATCTTGACTTATTGTTGCCTCCTATATGATACTTCTTGGATCCGGCGGTCTCCCTTGAAACAGAAACCCATTACGCGCCTTCCATGTGAGCCAAAGAGCAGTGGAAAACAGGGCTTTGTCTTACGTCAACACTCCCGAAGTAAGGTAATCGGACTCCCACTTATCTATTCTTGTAATCGCCATAGGGACTATGGAAATACCAAGGCCGAGATCTGACCATAGCGTGTTTATCCATCCACAAAGAATAAACAAGTGTTCAGTAGATTCCGGAGCGAGTGCGCATACTGGACAAAAATTGTCAAGTACTATTTGTCGCCTATAGAGATTACATTTAGTGGGGAGACCCTCATTGCATAAGCTCCACATGAAAATTTAATTCCGGGATGAGTTTGAAGTTGCCATATCTCTGTCCATAACTTGTGCGGCACCTAGAATGATGTTGAAGCTGGCTGTTCTGCATGTTTTGTTCTAAGGCTTTGGATTCTATTGTAGCCACATTTGATCATATATGCTCCTGTTCTATGAGGGATCCACATGAGTTTGTCAAATAGTGTATGTATGCTCAGGGGAATTGCAAGTATTTGTTGTACCAGGGGTGTATCAAATGTGTCAAACAGGAGAGGGGAGTTCTATTCTCGAGTACCTGGTTTAATTAGGTCAGCCACCAGTTTAGGGTCGTTTCTGTTATAATGCCCTCCTATCTTTCCAATCGGCAGCCATCTGTCTTCCCTAATGTTGATACTCTGACCATCTCCAACTTCCCAGCATAGCTCAAGTTCAAGAACCGCATGCCCTTTAAGTAGACTTTGTCATCCTCACGATAACCTATGACCCTTTTGAGCTGTTCAGAAAGTGGCATTAGGGAAGTATAATCCTTTGAACACTTGGCACCATAATGCGTCTTGATTCTGGTTGAGCCGCCACGCTTGTTTGCCCAACATGGCCTGATTGAAGTCAACAAGGTCTTTAAAGCCTAGTCCTCCTTTATCTTTTCTGGTTTTCAGTAAGTCCTAGTTTTTCCAGTGAATCCCTTTGCGTTGCACGTTTTGTTTCCACCAAAAGGCCGCTATTTTTTTCTCAATTGCCCTGCATATTGAAATGAGGATCTTGAAAATAGACATAGCATAGGTAGGTAGAGCTTGGATAACCATTTTAAGAATGACCTATTTCCCTGCTTTTGAAATAAGTTGCTCTTTTCACCCTTCTAGTTTCCTGTCTACCTTCCCTAGTAACCTCGTAAACATTTGTTTTTTTGTCTGCCCCCAGTCTGATGGCAATCCCAAATTTTTCTCAGTTTTTTCAATTATAGGGACCTTTAGCTCTAAAGCCAGGTTTCTTTGTAATGCTTGGGGACAACTCTTTCCAAAAAAGATACCAGACTTATTTAAATTTATGGCTTGGCCAGAACCATAACAGTAGCAATTTAGGATATTTGCCAAATTTTGGGCTTCACAAACCTTCCATTCCAAGAAAAATATTGTGTCATCCGCAAATAAAAGGTGTGAGAGGACAGGGCATTTAGGATTCAGCCTAATACCATGGATGAAACCATCTTGCACAGCTTTTGACATTAGGGAGGATGATACATTGGCCACAATAATGAAAAGATAAGGTAAAAGAGGGTCACCTTGTCTTAATCTTTGTGTAGGCAAGAATTGTCGGCTTGAATCTCCATTAATCTTTACATTAAAACTGATAGAGGAAATGCAGAATTTAACTAGTGCCACCCATTGCTTGCAGAATCCCATTTTCAGCATACAATCACATAAGAAATCCCATTCTACCCTGCCGTAAGTTTTTTGCATGTCCAGTTTTAAGACAGCTTCAAATTTTCTCCTTCTTTTTCTAACCCTAATTTGATGCAAGACCTCATGAACTATAAAAATATTATCTTATATTTGGCGACCTCCAATAAAAGCACTCTATTCTGGGGAAATAATCTGTGGGAGCCAAGTCTTCAAACGGTTAGCTATAACTTTTGCAATTATTTTATAGCTAAAATTGCAAAGGTTTATAGGCCTATATTCAGTAATGCTTTCAGGGGATAACACCTTGGAAATAAGGACAATCTAGGTTTTGTTGAGGCTGGGATCAAACCGACCGTGAGTAAATAAATCCTCCACCATATGGAATATATCCTCATGAATGATAGACCATGTATTTTGGTAGAAAAGACCATTTAGACCGTCTAAGCCCGGAGCCTTAGTTGTCCCCATCTGAAAAATAGCAGCTTTAACTTCCTCTCTGGTAGCCGGTTTTATTAATTCTGCGTTCATTATCTGAGTAACTACCGTAGGGCATTGATCTAGAACAAGGCTGTAGTCTCTCAAATCCACTGAGGTATACAGGGACTAGTAGAAATCAGTTATATGTTGCTGAATAGTAACAAGGTCTCTACTTCATTCTTGTTCAGTGAGTTTCAGCATTGTAATTCTGTTTCTATGTCTCCTCTGAATAGTAGTGGCATGAAAAAACTTTGTGTTATGATCCCCCCACCTCAGCCAATTTATACATGATCTCATCCCCCAGTACATTTTTTCTTGCCTCCAGAGTCCCTCCATTTGTTCTTTTATTTTCTTGTATTCATCTATATTTGTAGCTCTTTTAGTGGAATTAGTAAGGTCAATAAGTTTTGACCGGCATTCATCAATCTGCTTGGCTGTGTTTTTGAAGGTGTGTTTGCTCCATGTACATAGGGCCTGTTTAACTTTGTTTGTCTTGCTGGCAATATTCTACCGAGTTCCCCTGCTTTCCAACCATGCTTGTTCCACTACTGCTATGAAATCTAGATTAGTGAGCCAATATGCCTCAAATCTGGAAAAAATTTGCCTTTGTATTCTAGGTGGTTTTGTACACAAAAGGAGAGGGTTATAATCAAAACCGATCGCGGGGAAGGCAAACACCTCAACATGAGGGAATAGTATTCTCCAGTCCATATTACATAGAGCTCGATCCAATTTCTTCTTTACTAACTCATCTCCTTCTCTATTGTTGGTCCATGTAAACATGCGGCATTTACTTTCAATTTCCAGGAGGGAATAAGAGTCTATGAACTCGCGGAACGCCACTACCCGGTATCTCTCTACTTCTCTTCGCCTAACCTTCTCCCAATTGTATAATGCTTCATTGAAGTTGCCAATACATAACCAGGGGTTAGTATAAGGGCCATTTCTGGAACAAATAGCATGCCATAAGTTGATCCGCTGTTGGAAGTTTGTTGATGCATGTATGGAGGAAGTATGCATCAATATCCCATTTCCCAAATCTTCGCACTCTGCCTCAATTAATTCTGCACAACTATAGGTCACTTCCACTTTCACCCCATCATCCCATAATAAGGCCAAACCCCCGGCTATTCCCACTGGATTAACCACAAAGGAGTATTGATAATGAAGTCTCCTCTTGATGCGATCCAGTTTTTTGTTTCCATTAAGAAAATTAGATTAGGCCTCTCACGAGCCACTATGGCTCTTAAGGATTGGACTGTCAAGGGAGTGCCTAGACCTTGACAGTTCTAGTTCAGGAGTTTCATATTTGCTGTGGTGGCTTATTAGAGCTAGCCACCAAAGCCCTTGATTGTAACCCTTCCCACACCTGAATAGGTGTCTCCATGAGGTTCTACATGTCAACCAGGTTTGCTAGACTCCCCTTTTTTTCACAAGGTGTGAAACGTTTCAGTTTTTTTGTGACCTGTTTCTTTGAGCTTGATTTTTTCATTTTCAATTGTCCTACCCCTGTGCTATGACCTGTGGGATAAGGACTCTGCTCCAATGGTTGCTGCACTCGTTTACCTTTTCGTGCTAGAGTATCTATACCCCTTGTTTGTTGTTCTGCTGGTTTGTATAGTATTATTGCTTGGCTGTTGTCATTGGGTTTATGACTATGCAGGTTAATGACAGCCGAGGGCATTGGAGTTTCAGGCACCATCTCCTCCTCCTGAGGTAAATCTAACACACCATAGAATGTGTGCTAGCAGGGGCTTTGCTATTTCATTTCAGCTTTAAGTCATGAACCATACCTTCCCGGTTTATCTTGAGGTAAGCCCGATTCTTCGTAAGAGATTTGCGGACATACGGTGGCGTAGTGGCCTATGCTACCGCAGGAATAGCAATAGTGAGGTAAGCGTTCGTACTTAAAGTCGATCCACCATTTTCGACCTCCCAAGTGTATGATAGTGCCTGTTTTTAGGGGTTTGAACAAATTCAAACGCACTTTAGCCTCACCTATTTTTCGGGCACTGTTGTTTCTAGCTTCTATTTTAACAGCTTCCACTGTACCCAGTTTACCAGCAACTGTCCTGATTGAATCCTCTATAATTGCAGCACGTGGGAGCCCTATTAAGTGCACCCAGAATGAGCAGTAGGTGAAATTATAGCAATGTTCCGGGATGTTAGGGTCCCCTTCTTGCAGGACTAGCAAATTGCTGGCAAAACACTAAGGGCCGATTTGTACAATTCGTTTCCTTTCGTCATCCATATTGAAGATGAATACATAAAACCCAGGTTTGATTACTTCACATTTAACATCCTCTATTCTCCATGCCTTACGCATTGTAATGAGAAAGGCCTGAAAGTTGACATTAGGCTTTGAAAATAGCTTTCGTAGAGCATAAATTCACCTACTTGTTGTGTATTTTCAGAGGAATGATCATCCAAGACAGTCAAGTCGTCTGCAGCCCATAAATCCCCCACCCGCCTGCATAGAGCCGGCACGCAGAGGTTATCTACCCATGTGTCTTCCATCGGAACTGCTGATACAAGGAGTTGAAGTTGGGAATGAAGGGAGCTCTGATCTGCGATCAGAGTGAGGGAATCAGAGTTGGGTTCGCCAAAAAAGAGTGACCCATGTCCTTCATGGTGGGTAACGAGGTGAATGGAGAAGTAATGGGTTACGAGGGGAATGGAGAAGTAAAAGGTAAGGATGGGAGAGAAGAAACGAAGGTTTCTAGCTGTTAATATGGGAAAAGAACTCGGATTGTGGCCATTGCTATGCAATCCGAGAGAAATCTAGGGTTAAGGTTTCAGTGATGAAGGGAAACTATCACCTTAGGGATAGAGAGAAACTCACCCAAGGGTGAGAGAATTCTACTTATATTGATTATATAGTTCAATGACTATATTGAATATGTACCAAAAGTCTAATAACTATGCTGAATAAATTAAAAATTTAATGATCACATTAAACATTAGTCTAAATTTCAATGATCATATTAAATAAATTAAAAATTTCGAGACCATTATACCACATTGTGGCAAAGTTCAAGAATTATTAATGTAATTTGTGGGAAAATTTGCCTTCTGACATTTGAGATAAAATTGGAGATAAAATATAAAACATAAACATCCGGAAAAAGAAAATTATTGGCTCTAAGGTGCAAAACAATCAGGTCCAACCAAAACGGCACCTCGTTCTGGAAAATGTTATCCGGAAAAGGACCAAAACCTGTGGCTCTCCCTTCGCTTTTATATTTCCCCCCCAACTCGCGTGACCAGCATCGTGCGAGCAAGCACACGTAATGTAACTCCCGCAGTCCCAACTTCAACATCGCCTCACCCTCCACATCCACAGCCATCTCAGGCCTCCCGCACCATGAACGACTCGGTGGACAAGCTGGTCATCTTCCTCGCCAAGCGCGACGGCATCGACAAGCTCGTCAAGACCTTCCAGTACGTCTCCAAGCTCGTCCACTGGCATGCCGAGTCCACGCACCCCGACGTCGCCCGGCGCGCCAAGAACTGGGAGGTCGCCTCCGGCCTGAGCCGCAAGGCCTTCCGCACAGGCCGCTTCCTCACGGGCTTCAACGCCCTCCGCCGGTCCCCTGGCGCAACCCCGGCGTTCCGGCTCCTCGGGGTGCTGGCCAACGCGGGGGAGATGATCTATTTCTTCTTCGACCACTTCCTGTGGCTGTCGAGGATCGGGATGCTGGACCCGGCGCTCGCGCAGCGGATGAGCTTCGTGTCGGCGTTCGGGGAGTCGTTCGGGTACATATTTTTCATCGCGATGGACTTCATCATGCTGAAGGAAGGGCTGAAGGCGGAGAGGGAGCTCAGGAAGGAGAGAGAGAAGGGAGCGAAAGACGACGGCGGTGAAGCGAAAGAGAGGGTGGCGAAGATAAGGGCGGACAGAGTGATGAGGCTGATGGCGGTGGCGGCGAACGTGGCGGATCTGGTGATTGCGGTGGCGGATATAGAGCCGAACCCGTTCTGCAACCACGCGGTCACGCTTGGCATCAGTGGACTCGTGTCTGCATGGGCCGGTTGGTATCGCAACTGGCCCTCGTGAATGCAAAAGGATTTTGGGATTTACCATTGCACAAAGCAATTAAAAAGAAAAGAAAAGAGTTTAATGGGAAATGAAAAATGACTTTCTTTTGCATTTGCCACTTACTTATTGGTTTTGTTCTTGGAAATATTGCGCTTGAGGTGGATGAATTTGTGTAGGGGTGTAAAAAAAAATGAACCCCGTGCCAGCCCGATCCGACCCTAAAATTATAGTATTTTGGGGTCAGGTTTTTAGGTGTTTGTATTGTATGGATTAGGGTTAGGTCAATTGGCATGGTTTTTTTTCTCTCTTGGCGTGTGTGCAATGAAGACGAAATCATAGATTTAAGCCCAACTAATCGATGTCGGTCTGATTCGACTCGACCCGTTCTCCTAGATTATATGATTTTCAAGTATCGAGTCAAGTTGGGTACCATGAAAACCCAACCAACCCATTGGCACCCTTTATCTTTTGTAGTGTGTTCAAACTATTGCTACTATCGTAGGTTAGGATTTTACCTGAAAAGCCATTTGCTTGATTTGAACGAGGGCTGATTTCGTGTCTTTCGACAAAAAAAAAAAAAAAAGAAACATTGTTTGTAAAGGAAAAAGTACTCCGTACCATGTTATCCATGGTTGATTCAAACTATGATTGTGCACTATACATCTCAATTGTCGAAGGGCTTATTGAAATACTCGGGTAAAAGTTAGGGTCAAAAAATGTTTCAGATTTGTTTTGCAATATACTAGCAAAGAGAACACACGAGTGCGGGAAAAAGTCCTATGTGTGCGGGAAAATAGATAAATGTTTAAAAATGCAAATTAGTTTAGCAAAGCCAGAATTCTATGATTTTACATGTCTAATTGACAATATAATGGCGGAAAGTAATGTATGTACGGGACATTTATCTGAATCACCATTATATATCTCAATAAAAGACAGGGCCATTTAACGGATTTTTTCATAAAAGTTTGGGGTTGAAATGTATCTTTTTAGCTTTGTTTCCTATTCAGTGTAGATAAAGATAGAGATAATACAGAGAGACAATCCACCAGGATCATGTCATGTGTATGAAGATCATCTCTTTGACGTAATCTATTCAGATGCGAAATCCTCAATCTCGAAGCAAATTCGAATTAGCAATTGGAGATGTAGCCGGATTAGAATTGCCGCATCACAAAACGTCGGACGCATCAACCTCTTTACGCACCGAAGTCGAAGGAATCGAACATGGCCGATCCTGCCTTTTCCCTCATCCCCCGTGCCTTCTTCTCAGCTCTTTTCGACCTCGCCTCTTCCGCCGATTCTCCGCTCATCCGGTCCATCCTCGAAGGCCTCCTGTATTACGCAATACCCGTCGTCTTCTTCACGCTGTTCATGTACGTAGTTTGCTACGTATGTCTCTACGACGTCGTTGATGATGACTTCGGGCCTCGGTTCGACGACCTGGAGGCCGGGACACTGCCTCTCCTCAGGAGGGGCCATGGGGGAGGACCGGCACGGCTCTGCCGTGATCCTTCGCCGAAGAGTGGAGCGCTGATGAGGATCGATGTGTACAGGAGCGACGGAGGCGGAGCAAAGCACACCGACTGCGTGGTTTGCCTTGAGGACTTTGAGGACGGAGAAGCGTGCCTTAGGCTGACATGTTGCGAGCACGCATACCACAGGGCTTGTGTGAACCGCTGGCTCTTGGACCATAAACGGTGCCCGATTTGTCGGTCGACGGTTCGGGTCACATCAACAATCTAACCCGATTTGTGACTTAAGGTTCGAGCTTATATCTATGACGGTGGAATCCTTTTATTTTCGTCAGGAGTTTAGTTTTGTGGCTGATCGCTTGTATCGGATCGGATAAATGTCTCTACTTCCCAACTCGCACTCCATCGGACCAATTGTGTACATTGTCGTTTTAATGTTCTTGTACAGGCACGATGAGATACTAGCAAGATCTGCAACTCGCAGCCTTCGCTTTTGAGAATGATTCTTGCACTTTATCGAGTTAGGAAATTATGGAAAATATGGAAAAAGGGCAAGATTCTTTTCCCTTTTTTCTTCTTTTTTTGAAACGTCGTGATTGGGTAGCAAAGACTTTCAAAACCAGAGAGAATGATTTAGGAGCATCAACGATTCCATTTGGTTTGACTTTTTAGAGATCAGATTCGAAATAGTTATTTTTCTATCTAAATTTGATTGAAAATACATAAAATTTTGGTTTAGTTATGATGCTAGTTAATATCTCATTGTTTCAATCTCAAAATTTAATTTCAAAAGAAATCATACAACGAAATAAGCACGTGATAATATCATAAGTTTCAATATTACAACTGAATAATCACATCATCCCTAAGATGCCCCATAAATCCAAAATTTAATTTGAATTCTCCCCTTTGATGACTTTTTTGAATTATTTTCCTAAATAATTCGAATCTTGACTTTCAATTCCTCGTTAGTTTTCTCTTTGGGCTTTTTACTAGTGCGGAGAAAAATTTAGCTGTCTACATGAACAGGCTGTAGCCCCCACCGCATAAGCCCCAAGCCCATCCTCAGCCGTCTTCCCGTCGTCGTTCATCTCCACCAAAGTCAACGCTGTCTGCGGCTCAAAAGTCAAACCAGTGATCAACTGTTCCCACTGAGTTGACTCTCCAAATCGATCTGTTTCTGGTGCAATTTTACCCGGTTTCTGATCATCCTCCATAATGTTTTATCACTCAACTGTAGTTGCCACGTCATTTTGCCAAGTGAAAATTTTCATTTTTTATTTTATTTTCTCTTTGAAATTTTAGTTAAAGGTCGGGACAACAAAAAGTTTCAGTTTTCCATTTTCCATTGGCTTGGGGACGTGAAAAAAACGATCGAATGCTGGTAAGATCTAGGGCTCACATCCTTCACTTTTGAGAGAATCATGCAATTTATTGAGTAAAGGAACTACAGAAAATATGGGTTGCAAAGTGCAAGTTTTATTTTTGTGAAACCTTTAGTAAGAACTTTGAATTAGAGGAATTGGTTAATGTATCAAACTCAAATCGAGTTAAATCTCAAAATTTAATAAAAAAATCCCAAAAAAATCCGATAATGTTCAAATCGAAATGAAATGAATGATAACCATATTGTTACACTAGTAATCTCTGAGTTATAACTGAATAATCACGCGTATCCCTCACATGTCTCACAAATCCTATATTTAAATTTAAACATCTCCCGTCCATGAGAATTCAATTTATTTTCCTACATTATCAAACCTTACTTTCTCTTGGGAATTAGCTATTTTCCCCATTTTCGCACGTGGGTCTGCTTGCACTTGGAACAATGCTGTGGCCCAAAGACCAGGCCCAGGCCCAGGACCAGGCCCAGTCCAGGGCCGTCTCGTGCAGTCTCTCTTTCTTCAAAGAGCTCCATTGACTCTCGTAAACAAAACCGAGCTGGTTTGGTGCAACGTAACTGCCAAGGTTTTCGGGTTTTCTCAAAGTCGTCGAAGGTCAGAGATCTTCCTCTCGGAAGTAGCTGCAGATCGTTCCGACAAGTGAATTTATCGCTTTCCGTTTGGTTTTTCTTGTTCGGTCGCCGAGGAATCGCAGGCGAACGGAGCGAATTTCGCAGGTTCTCGCTCAAGAGGATCGAATTCTTAAGTTTTCAGTTCATTTTCGTATGGTTTTGATTTCCGAAGCTTGGGTTTAGGTTCTTTGTTCTAAGATTTCTTTAGTCGAAATGAGGATCTGAGCTCTTTGTGGGATGCCGATTCGTAATTCATGTGAATACGGTCAAACGCGCATCGTCTGTGCCACTCCACTGGTGTGGAGCACATCGCTTGTTTGATTCGTTTCGTTTCCTCACCGCATCGTGTGATTCCTGCCTGATGTTACCAGATTCTAGATCCCGTGAGCGCCCCCCCCCCTCCCTCCCCCTCCGCGGTTTGTCTGAAGGGATTGTTTGCGTTTTGTGAAGGCGATGGCGGAGGGATCGAGGCAGTCGCGTTACGTGAAGCTAACGAAGGACCAGGTGCCTTTGGAGGATATAAAGCCTGGAGAGCTTAACCTGCCTATTGAGGTTCCGCAGGTTTGTGCTCTCCGGTCTTTGGGTGTCTATGTTATGCCTTTCTTTGTTCCCCCAGAATATTGTGGAAATGGTATTTCTGAAGGATGTGGACTAAGTAACCAGGCTGTGGAATAGAGAGTTGCTGTGAATGAGGTTCGGTTGGTGATATATCAATTTTACTAAAATTTTCAGTAATTCCTCTTAGTTATCACCTTTTCCATGTGTTTTCAAAATGAGCATTTTTTTATAATGGAATCCCTTTGGACTTCTTATGTAAGGGTATGAACCAACAAAAAAGTATTCCTTTTAGGTGGTCTATGAGGTGGTGCTCGACAGATTAGTTATGAGATACCATTAATCTTTGTGTGCTATTGATATATCTATGTGTGGGCTAAATAAGTATGGGCTTGATAGATAACGATTCATGTACTGAGTGACTTTGACGTCCATAAACATTCGCAGCTCATGTGATCATACTTAAGTATGTGAATGTACTTTATACCGTGCATTTAGCAAATATTACCAGGTCAATTGTTTGATTCTCATTAGTTGGGGCTCTCCAACCATTATATAACAGATTTTCAGATTGAATCGTTCATCTCTGTTCCTTCAGAACATCTGGAGGTCTTTATCTGCCTATCCTCCTGTTTTCCATGGTTTGTGACTATTTTGTCTAGTCCGCCTTCTTCTCTAGAAAATTAGAGTCTGGTGATAGGTGATTGGTTGCTCATCTTCTGTGAAACTATTCTTGGGTTGTAAACTAAGGACATTGAACCTAATTTATGTTGCTGAGATGTAAACCTCTTCCTGAAGCAATTATCTGTCCATGCTTCATTTTCTGCTTGTCTCAGCGATGAGGTAAAACCAATCACACCCTCTAGAGAACTTTCTATAATTCTGACTAGATAATTTTGGGAAAAAGCTTGTGACCTTGGCAGCTGTCTGAACTGCAGTCAGAGGGACTTGCTATCAGCAGACTCAAATAAATTTAAAGATCTTTTTGAGGATAGGAATCAATGACTTCTGGAATTTTTGTGTCGCGCATGTTTTGAGTGGATATTGAAATGATATTTGAGTTCTTGATTTATATTGAGCCATTGAATTTCAATATTTGAGCTTTCCTGTCTGTCAAGTTGTCTTCTTGTTTCAGGAATGTCTAAAATATTAAAATGCAGGGAGGTGGATCTCATCGTGGGACTAAGTAATTGTCTAGGAATTTTAGAAATATTAAATTTCTTGTCTTGAGCATAGAGGTTCATCTTTTTGATTATTCTGATTGGGGTTTTGGATATGGAAGGTGCATGCTGGCATTTATGGATGCTTATGTGATGCCGATGTTGGCAATCTTTCCTCAAGCCTTAGATAGGTCAAGGAATAAATGGCTAGGTACACATATGCTAAACTTGTCGTGCTGGTGCAGTTGGAAGTTCGCAAATGCCATGAGTGTGGACAACCTCTTCCTGAAAGCTTTGAGCCTCCTGCAGATGAAAATTGGACAACTGGAATTTTTGGTTGTACTGAAGACAGCCAAAGTTGTAAGTTTCAGGACAACTGAACTTTTGCATATGTTGTCTAGTGGGTGGATAATGGAGAACCTTCTTATCTCTCTTTCGAAACATGCTAGCCATCTGTAGATTTGAGGGTATGATCTAAAACAATTTGTAAGCAGGAATAGATCGTGTTCACATAGTCTTAGTAACAAAATTGCCCTTTCCATTTGCTGTATATGTTTTATGAATATCCGACAATGGCCCAAAATGCATGAGCCCATTATTTAAGCACTTGAATTACTTTTGGAACTAAGCTGGTATCATTAATGGGATTTCCTTTCGGCTTGGTGAATGAATTGAGGAAATGTGGGAAAAGGCTGTCAAATTTCAATTAAGGTCCACCAGAAATTGGTTTGTGTTTGAACAGTTGAGTTTAATGAGCGGCAGAGTAAGCCTATGAACTGTGAAGTAAGCATTAATGTTGGATAGTTTACGGTCAGATTGGTCACAACATGCTACTGGGCCGCTCTGGCTTTTCGCTGTACTTTGCTTATTCATTTGTGCCTTGCCTTAGATTATTCTTCAGATTGTCTCATATCACATTTTGGGGCTGGTTAAGGAAAAGCTTATTGTATGAGTTCCAATGCAGGCTGGACTGGACTATTTTGCCCTTGTGTCCTGTTCGGTCGCAATGTTGAGAGCTTGAGAGAGGACACTCCTTGGACTACTCCATGCATCTGTCATGCCATTTTCGTGGAAGGTGGCATTGCACTAGCAGTAGCTACAGCAGCCTTCAATGGCATTGACCCTCATACGTCATTTCTCATTGGTGAGGGCTTAATATTTGCTTGGTGGATGTGTGGCATTTACACTGGGCTTGTTCGCCAATCACTGCAGAAGAAATATCATTTAAAGGTACTTCAAGCTTTTTCCATGTGCTTCTATCTCGCTTTATCAAGTGAACAACATGGACTCATTAACCATCTGCGAGTAAACATATAATTGCATACTGGCAAATATTCGCAGCCATGACTGGAGTTGTTTCACTGTGCACTGATCACAAATACCTGTTGGCATATATATTCTGTAGCACATAATTGCCGTTTACTCTCTGGAGGAAAATCTCACTGTCCTGGGGATGCAGAATCTTGTCGTACTGTGAATGACTACTATGTAATCCAAGAGGTGTGTGATGTCTTATGCAATGACCATGTCAAAGAAAGTTGCCGATTTATTTACTTTTAGAATGGGTTTGTGGGAGTCTCCAAAAGATATGCGATTAAATAGTTTGCTTGTTAAGCAAGCTTTCTTTCTCAAATGATGCCAAGAGCCTTATCATCACGCAATTTCTCTTACAGGCTAAACAAGCTTGACTAGTGAAGTATTTGACCATATTTCTTAGTACATGTGGATTTTTTTAGCACTTTTTTTAATTCAGTGGCAAGTTCTAGTCCTCTTGTCTGACACGTTGCCATTTCCAACTTGGTACTAACGACTGCAGAATTCCCCTTGTGATCCATGCTTAGTGCATTGCTGCATGCACTGGTGCGCTCTATGTCAGGAGCACAGGGAGATGAAAGGTCGACTCTCAGAAAATGTTGTCATGCCAATGACTATTGTAAATCCTCCCCCTGTTCAAGAGATGAACTCTGCGAGTGAAGCCCAGGATTCTGCACCACCTTCTGCAGACAACAGTGAGCACACAAAGTTGGAAATGCAGGCTCTATAGCAACTTAAATCTCTGCATATGGAGAGAATGTGTATAATCACCGGCAGCCATTTGATGGCGATCTTCTTTGTGCTTGTTTAAGATTTTGATGACTTCGATTTAGGATGATTCTATGTGACCTTATGGTGCAAATGGGACTATTTATACATCTACACAGATTAAAACATTTTGAAACTTCGTTTCACATCTAGATTCATATAAGAAGAGTCTCTGCTTGATGAATCGGTCAGAGGCAGAACCTAGGGCCTACATATACGGATATCGTAGTGTCTCCTTAAGTACCAGGAAAGAAATAGAATCTCGATAACTTGGGATTCGGCTACTAAGTCTGCTAAAAAATTATATCAATTTGAGAAAACTTCTTCTGCTAATGCTCACAAGTATGACAACACACGGCACCCTGCTCTCTCCATTCCGCTCATGTGTGGGTCGACGGGTGGATTATTCTCTTGTATATGGAAAGCTCAACAAATACCTGACATCCCATGAACCTATAAAAATTTATTGAGCAAGCGGCTCTAATATGCGATCGGTATCGAAGGTTTGACGAAATGTATAATCACAGTGTAGATGATATACTCCGCGCCACCAGCTAGTCTTCTGTTTAATCTCATCGAAACTCGAAAGTAACTAAAAAGGTTTCAACAACTGCAGCATCTTCGTACGCTTTTCGTCTGTTCAAAATGAAGCTATTAAAGCTGTATTGTTACGTAAATGGCTTAAGCCGTCTTATGCTTTATGCCTAGCATGTTCTAGCTAACACCCCTTTCGAAGCTTATACAATCAAATTCAGAGCTGAAGCATATCCAATCGAATTTGGAGCCGCGAGATAAGGTTTTGGTTTAGTGCTTATCTATTCCTTTCTAGGATTTCTATTTCTCTATTCTACGTGAACTAGCAAAAGGAAAGGAAAAATTAAAAGAGAGATTATCCAAACTCCAAAGAAAAGGAGGATTTCAAATGCAACTAATTGTTCAACAGTAGATTTTCACTAGATAACTGACACATCCATATACATAACTGACAAAGTTTGAAAGAAAACAAGTCCAAGCTTCACCCTGAATGTTTCGTTTATTGTTCACCATTCCCAAACCTCACCGCCATTGATATACTCAGTCCAACATGGCGAAAATACTTTCTCCTTTCAATTGTAGCACAAGGGAAGGGACAGAGCAATGTGAAAGCAGCGGACCTATTAGTTCGTCATTGCGGGCGTTGCCCTCTCCACACAAAGACTCGACGAGTGCTACTCATCGCACTGCGTCTCTTGATATTAGGGATATATTCTATGGGAGCGACGATGGTTTGGGACATGTAACATACAATGACGATGTAGCGGAGGCCATGAAGAGGGAGTCTTTAATGTCCTTAAAGAAGAAGAATGCCAGAAAGAGGAGTGTGTTCAGTTTCAACCGGGGTTGCTTTGATTTTCTCAAAATCTTTTGTGGTATGAGAATAACCTGACATTTTCACACTGTAATTTCCAGTAGCTTTTCTTTCATCTTTCATTTTCTTCGTTTCTTCTAGTAGAAAAGTGGTGGCTCCGGAGAGCAATTTTCTTGAAAATTGTTAGAATTTTTGGAGATTTGATACCAATAGTGGGTTTAATTGCAAAAGCAGCATTCTTTGATTTCATGGATGGTTTCCGGTTTGGATAGGTGTAAGTGTATATGTGCATGATATATTTGATAGAGATGAGCGTCCTTTGATATCATGGATGGTTTCTGGTTTGAATAAGTGTATATGCGTGTGATATATTTGACAGAGATGAATGAGAGATAGGGTATATAGATTCAAGATTTCATGGGATAAGGAGATATAATTTAATTTGTAGAAATGATTTTACAACAGATAGAGGAGAGGAGGAGAAGATGTTGGTGGAAGAGTATTTTGATGTGGATTATATGAGCTGCTATGAATAACCATATCTATAGAGGACTTCTCAACCAACTTAGTGCATATATTTTTCTGCAAGTTCTAGTGCTCTTATGCACTTCCCCTGCCAAGGGTGTCAATGGTTCCTTTGGTTTAGGTTTTCAAAATATCCGAATCGAACTGAATCGAACAACTAAATTGAACCAAATATGAATGGAATGGAAGGTTTGTTTTAGTTTGATTTTCCTTATTTTGCCTTGCTTACTGAACTGAATTTGAGAAAGAATAGTGAATTTAAGTTGGATGTTCAGGATAATTTCGCTTCAAATTGATTAACTAAAGTGAATCGACATAACCCAAATAAATATATAAAAAAAACGGTTGGTTTTTCATTATCTAAACCGAATCAAAACAAAAATGCACGAAGTTTAGATTTAGTTCAGTTTGAATTTTTATTCAGTTTTGACGTGGTAGATGGACTTGATTAGCCAGACAAAATCCCCAGACCCAACATGACCAGATTATTGCGTGGTACTGAAAAGACTTCCAGCGCTCTTCGCGCTTGCAACAGTCAAAGTTGGTCGAAAGCAACATGCACGTGAAAAAAAGAAGTCCACCGCACAAGCCTTTCTCAAAACCCACCCTCTCTTTCCCGCTTTGGATCCGAGGGGGCATTACCGGTATTTTAAAGGACACCATCCACGTGTCGCTCCCTCATTGCGCCACGTCCATGGCAGTTACTACTTTTTTTTTTCTTCGAAATTCCATTGCCGCGAGCGGTTGCAACCCAAACCGCACTTTTACGAAGAGTCATTCTCCCTTCCTCAATCGGCATTTCAAGTCTTGAAACACATCGGAGTTACTCATCTTTGATGGTCGAACGTCTGTTGCAATTAGACAAGAGACTGATTCAACTTCTTAGAACTTTCGCAAGTCGGGTTGTCCATCGATCAATCCATGAGGGGAATGGCGCCGAGTGCACTCGCGACTCGCTTTGGAGAATCGGTCACTGCAAACGCTTTCAGATCTTATCTCGCCGAGTTCATCTCTACTTTCTTTTACGTGCTTGCCGTCGTTGGATCCGCCATGTCTTCCCGTGAGTCTCTAACTCCATAACATCGAACATGACATACACGATCTATTCCTATGTAAACACGTCGAATTTAAGCATGATTATGATTACGATGATCATCTTTGCTCCTGGATAACTCAACGATTCGATACGTACACCATGAGAAGAAGTTCTGAAGTTTTTCTGAAGGCATCCGTTGTAATAAGGTGGTAAATAGTGAAGATGGCGATGCGGGAGTTTAGTTAAGAGTGGTGTGCAAAGTAACCGGACAGATCGGTGAATACTGAATACTCGTTGACTCTTTCAAGGCTGTTTTTCTGCACTAGTTAAGACGAATTGTGCATGGTGATAGTGACCCAAAATGGGTAATAAACTTACGTTCACAGGGAAGATGTTGCCGGATGCGGTGACTGAACCGTCGAGCCTGGTGGTGGTGGCGATGTGCAACGCGCTGGCGCTGGCGACGGCAGTGTACATATCGGCAAGCATTTCGGGGGGGCATGTGAATCCGGCGGTGACGTTCGGGAAGGCGGTGGGAGGCCACATCAGCGTGCCGACGGCCCTCTTTTACTGGATCGCCCAGATGCTGGCTGCTGTCATGGCCTCTGTCCTCTTGAAAGCCGCCACGGCGGGTCAGGTAATGAAATGTGGCTACATCTTACCATTTTCAAGACATCGAACAGGATGTCGAATTATGGAAATATACGATGAAGATTTTGTTAGTTGATGTTCAATAGTATTAAGAATTTTGGTATTAGCAGGCAGTGCCAACGTTCAGAATCGCAGTAGAAATGACAGGATTTGGAGCATCAGTGCTCGAAGCGTTCCTGACATTTGCTCTGGTGTACACCATTTACGCTGCTGGAGACCCAAGGCAGGGTCAGTTAGGAGCAATCGGACCCATCATGATCGGCTTCGCCGCAGGAGCCGGGGTCCTAGCCTCGGGCCCATTCTCAGGCGGCTCTATGAACCCGGCGTGCTCGTTCGGGTCCGCTCTTGTGGGGGGAACCTTCAAGAACCAGGCGGTGTACTGGGTCGGGCCTTTGATTGGAGCTGCAGTGGCGGGTCTCCTCTACGACCATCTAGTGTTTGCTTCTCCGGCAACCGCGGCAGCGGATCCGATTAGCAGGGGGACGTCGGCTGGTGGATTTGGGGTCTAAGGACTAAGGACGTGTCGCATTAGTAAGAAGTGTGTCGTGTTCTAGTTTGTGTGCGTGTTTTCCCTTTTTTAGACCGAAATTTGACAAATTACTGTTCATGACATTCCTGGTTGTTGCTTATGCAAATTGTAATGGATCCTGAGCTTAAGTTGGACGTAAATGGTAGGGTTTTGGATTGGTCCAGTTTTCGATTTCAAAAAGGAATCGAGGATTGGATCGTCCAATGAAATTGATCACTTTTTTTGCATTATTTGATGTTATATGTTATGAAGAAATTTTTTTATAAAAAAAGCTAGTTACTTTTATCTTTTTTTTTTAAAAGAAATAATAAGAAAAACATATATATAGTCGGTTCGGTCACGTTCCCTCTTAAAATTGAGAATTGAATTGATCGAATCGTCTTGATCCCAATTTTATTTTTAGGAACTAAAAACCGGATCAACACATTTTTGAACTAGACCTAACTAGTTGATTTAGTCTGATCAACACATATATGTAATCTGTTTTGCACATCATTAATGGATGGTTTGGGGAATTTGGGTGGGGGCTTAGGAGGTTTTTTTAGTCAGGTCTCTCTGGAACGACACAATGGACATTGCTACATGACCACCATTCGTATGCTGCAGAACCTGTTTGAACGTACGGACTATGGACAGCATGCATAACGTTAATGTGACATCCCAGAATGTCACATGCAATGTGTGTCCCTTCTTGATACTTATTGTTCATTTACTTTTCATAATATTTCCTTTACAAGGTGCAAAAACAGAACGACATATCCGTAGGCATCCCACGCGAGCAATCCTAACCAGTTTAGTTAATATGCATATGCATATTCTTTTGCATTAATATCAACCGTCCTTATACTGATACAAACGGCAAAAGGGAGATCAGAACAAATCGAATTACCTAGCATCACTATATACGTACTGATCAAAAGCTTGCCTGTACATTATTCAACCACCATCCCATGGTTTGTGACTTTGGGCATCATCACATCACCACCATCATCTAAATCATTAAGACCATGAAAACCCCGAAAAAAATGAGAGTTAGTGGGTCAATTAGGTCCCAAATGGTAACCATTTCGATCAAAAATTAATTTCTAAAACAAAAATAGATTTTTTCTATTTTTTATTTTTGAATGAGTTTTTGATAAAAATACGCATTTGATAATGATATAAAATTTTTATTCTAGGAATAAAAATTCATTTAAAAACGACACCAAATTTCTCTCTCCTAGGCCCCTAATAGCTTACTTTCAACACAAAGTAAATATGAAACCAGTCCATGGGACCACCCATTCTTTATATATATATTTTGGTCAAAAAGATCCCCATTCTTCAACAGCGTTGAGCATGGGTCATTGAATTTGCATTGTACATTAATGTGTCAGTTTGGGTCGGGTCATTTTCCGTCCAACCCAAATCTGACCAGCCCACCTGTTGACGGAGTATTTCAATTTCTATTAAATTTGCATTGTACACACTACGCTGAGCAGATGCAAGACCTCTCTTCTTCTGTTGTTTTAGATGGATAATCTTTCACATTCTCAAGTTCAGTTCCAGGAAACTACCGGACGTGAAGGCGGTTTGCATGATTTAAAGCGAAGTTTCCTGACCATCTAACACTTCCTGGATCACAAATCTTCATCAGTAGCTGCCCAATTGCGAAACGCCAAACTTCATTTAGCTTAGAATCAAATATACCCCTATTTCTTCACATTTATCTCACTTAATTAATATTTTAGAATCAAATTAGTTGTAACAAATTTAAAATACAAAAACTCAAATCGGACTCTAAATATGGACGTTATCGATAAATATCTTATTGCTAATTTAAGTGCAATTGATTTTTTTCTCCAAGAATTTGATCTAACCGATAAGAAAAATTACACTGAATACATAAATTCACTGTGGTTGAAACATAAAATAACTTTAATACATAATAGTGTTCATTAAATAGTTACGAGGATATTAAATGAAACGAACAACTCCCATTACTTTAATATTACAAGCAATATAAATATTTGCAACATAAACTTTAAGGAAAAAGAAGAAGATTACAATTGCGATTAATTTAAAAGAAATGTCATTTATATTCAAACTAATTTTCTTTTCTACTTTTCAGAGCAAACAAATTTCGATTATAGCTCTCCTCCTCCGAAAACTTAACGTTACAACGTTTCTTCTACCACAAATTAATCATAGGCCTTCTAAAAGTACAATACCCTTCTACAAAATTATAAAACAAATTATCCAGAATCACATACTTTTCTCTTATATTACCTCCCATCTTAACAGATTAGTAGTAATTAAAAAATAAGCATATAGACAAGGCTAAGTAGCTAATTTATATTAAGTTTGAATGCAATGGATGCATATACATATGTTAATTATAAATTTTTCACCAAAAAAGAAAACATTTATCACATATAATTTGTTACACATCAAGAGTCAAATTAATCATGTTGCTCACCGTCACTGAATAAATTAAATTTGCGAAAACTATCATGAAGGTTCATAAGCTCACTTAACAAAATCATGTTCTCGTAAGAAACTTAACACAACTCATCATTCGTTTGACTTGACTATTGAGGTGAGGGGCTGGAGATTGAGATTGTGGGGCATTGCACGATGATCTCGCGCTAGTGTACAAGACCCACAAGTCATTGAAGAATCTTGAATGAAGAAAACACTACTTTTGTATTGAAAACCACGAAAGTTTTTTTTTCGATTAGAAGGATCATCGGCTAATAAATATGACTTAAATGCGATTAATTATGGCTTTTACTTTTTGGATACTATTGGCACTGACCAGAGATAGACATCAAATCAACAGAGTGATGAGTCTTTCGCAATTAATTATGAATTTCAAGAAAACTTGTACACGAAATCTTAAACACCGTACACGAAATAGAGTCTTAAATAATTAACTATTTTAATTAAAAAACATATCCACATCGACACTAACGATATTAGATAAGCATACATTAACAATTTATGACTTAAATTGGTAGATAAATTGAATTGGTACTAATAAAAATGATTTAGAATTAAACTAATTTATTTGAAATGTCTATAACTGATGATACTAATATTTAGATTTATAACTTTTTTTTATATTTTTTTCCCAAATTTCTCTATCAACTCCCTGTTTTACTACGGCACATCTTATCATTTTCTTTAAATGAAAAAGATGGCTCTAGTAAAAGTTTTTAGAAAAAGCACAACATTTTAGTAGAATCGCTAGCGAGATTTGTCCACCGTTATGTTACAACTAAATTCTTGGGAAAAATATGAATAGAGCTTCTTCTTTTTTATGCCTACTCTCTCATCTATAATTTTCTTTTTCCATTTTGAATATGAAAATGTGATGGGCATTTTGGCGTAAGAATCGATCATGTGAAATCCGTTCCTTGGCTTTTGCCAAAAAAGCCGGGAGAGGTATAGGCTCCCTTATTGCAGTAATAATACATCTAGAAAAAAAAATACAAAAATGATCATAAAGCACACACGCATATTTAAAAAAAGAAAAATGCAGATTGATTATAGATGTATCTCATTTGGTTTAGTTTGCTTTAATCAACGACGGATTGAGCTTGTTTGAAATTCTTCCATAGCAATTTTTAGTCGTGAAAAAGATAGCACTAATGCTTTTGCAATTGAAATTGAGTACACCAATTTTTCGAAAATTTGAGCTGTTACAATTTTTAATTATCTACTGTCAAAAAAAAAAAAAAAAAGAGTACTTCACACATAATCATAGCTAGACCATGCGGATGCTTTGATCTACTTTTATTTGAGTTTTCAATAGTTAGATCTTGTTCACAACCCTAATTGATGAACAATTTTGTCTTACAAGTACCTCTTGGTTGGGGAGAATTGCCATGATTCACATTAACAACTGATTCTCGTCCCTATTTTTACATTTTAATACGCGAATATTGATTATTAGATCTCTTTATTGATTTTTATTATCACCATTTCATCATTCGGCCGTAAAAAAATTACTATAAAAAGTATGGAGTCAATAGGATTTCCAAGTCATTTTTAAAGGAGCTCCTCAAGATGTTGAATTGGACTTTAGCAAAACAGAATTGACGCGTCAATTTAATTGTTGTCACCTCGTCACTCTTTCTTTAAGAAAAAAATACACGTCGATGGAAATTTAATATGAACGGGATCTTTACATCATTTTAAGATGATTTATCCTAGTCATTTAATCATGATTATTCGAAGTAGAAACGATTGATTGACCCTGAATAATACCAAGAATTGAGCTATACCCATTATGTCTAAACAGTTTTATAGGCTACGTTTTCTTTTCATCCATTTCTATAAGCAACCCGAGATCAATTTAATTTAATTCTTCGCAAAATGAACACATGGTTAGCGATCAATGGGAGAGAGTTAATGGTCCATCTTGTAGCATTAAACAAAAGGAGGTAAGAGAGAAAGGAACATGAAACGGTTGACCCCAAGACTAGCTGTACCACACACATGTTGCGGTGTTAGAGATTTGTTGAGTTATAGTAGCTTTAGCAAGAGCTGGACGTACTCCCCAACATCTCCCATCTCCCCAAAAAAGGACAAGGAATAATTACCGGCAAAAATTTCACGATTAATTCATTCTGGGATTTTCTCTGCTTTTCGAGCAATTTTTGTTGAACAAACGCTTGTCACCTACTCCCTTTTAGCCCCTTCCCTTCCCACAGATACACACCATTTCTTCCTCTCCCCATTTCCTGTGTGCTTTGTGTGCATCGTTTATCAGGGAGAGAGAGAGAGAGAGAGAGAGGGCGATGGAGAAGAACAGGGTGTGCAAGATCTGCGGCCGGCACTTCTCCAATGGAAAAGCCATGGGCGGCCACATGAGATCTCACTTCGCCAAGCTCCCACCCCGCCTCCCCCGCCCACTCCCACTCCCACTCCGTCTTCCTCCCTCTCCCTCTCTCCGCGCCAGCACCATCAAGACAAGCCTCACACTTCCGTCCACGACAGAGGGAGCGACACCGAATCTTCGCGACGCGGCAAGCCGAACCGATCCAAACGGCGGTGCCGCAGCGCCGGCTCGGGGGCCCGGGCCGATGATTTCTCGAATGCCGACGTCGAGCAGACGGTCAGCTCGGTCTCCGAGACCGAGACGCTGTCCGAGGCGGACGGCGCTCTCTGCCTGATGATGCTCTCCAGGGACAAATGGCCGAAACGAGGGAGCGCGGAAACCGACGAGCGCGGGGACGACGGCGGCGACTCGGTCTCCGTGACTCAGACGGACGGTCGGGCCGGGTCGAGCCGACCCAAGTACCAGTGCGAGACATGCAACAGAGGGTTCGGATCTTATCAAGCTCTCGGTGGGCACAGGGCGAGCCACAAGAAGATAACCAATGAAAACTTGGTCAGGCGTGATCACAAAAGACCCGCTTTCGAGTGTCCTTACTGTCACAAGGTGTTCGATTCCGGCCAAGCGTTGGGCGGGCACAAGAAAGTTCACAATGAAGCGATCGCTGTCACCGGCAAGAGCAAGAACTTTGGCGAGAGCTTGATCGATCTCAACCTACCGGCACCCGAAGAGAACGGTGAAGAAACGACGGCAAGTCCGGTCGAGATTTCTTCAGTCTCCAACGAAGAAACGATTTATCCAATCAAGAAGGGATTTTTCCAGGTCTAAGACTAGGAGGACAGTGAATCAAACAATTACTCCAAGTATCGGATTCAACAGTCTGTAAAGGTAAATAATACAGTTTTTGCTTTTCGTTTGTACATGATTTGCCTAGTGCCGGAGTTTGTTCGAGCATCAAGATAAAGGTAAACACATGAAGTTCAAAGATTACATTTTTTAAAGGTTGTTTTAAAGGATAAATCTAAAGCACCGAGTTTCTCGTGTGCTGCATTTGCTTGCCGTTTTGGCAATTGACACTAGTGATGTCAAATGGCTTTTATGCGTGTTGGGGGGCTCGGGCTCTGGCTCTGCATTGCTCCCCCCCTCTCCCCTCCCCCACCACAAAGAGAATCAAAGATTAAGGGGAAAAAAGGACAGAAAGAGGACGCCATTGATGCGGTGCTCCTACTGGAATTAAGAGCATTGATTAGGTTTTAAATGAGGTGTTACTGTGCTGCTGATGGTGCTGATGGCGGAAGTTATGGAATGATTTTGTTGCTGATTCTTGGTTATTAATGAAATGGATTAGATGGGGAAAGCCCTTTGGGCTTAGCTAGCTGAGCGATGCATGGTACTGTGTCCAGCTGTTTTCTAGCCAACCGTTTCCTTCATTTCCTCGCTACAGAGTCGACAGGGAAGAGAGTTTGTTCGGATACGGAAAGGCAGGCATCATCGGCCTGTTCAATTTGTTTGGGTCCTTAGTTTTTGTTGCTTCTGTACAGTTGGCCACCAGGTCCTTCTGCTGCTGTGCAACAGCATCTTTCCTTCTTATCTCTAGTCTGTAACTGAGAGTCCGATTGTCGACCGCCCTGCTTTTTACCGTATCCGATCAGTTGGTCTTTCGAATAACCGTGGGATTTTGATCCAGTGCTCTTGCATTTTCCGAGTCCATAAACTTTTCTGGTTCGAGTGGGAAACTTGACTCGGAACTAGCATAGCGCCGACTCAATTTTCGGCCTGACCACATTGTCCGTGTCGTATAAGAGGTTTGTAAATTCCAATGAATGCATCCTGCTAAGACGCATTAGAGTCAGGTTGTTCATTTATTAGAATTATCAAAATGGATCATAAATCTATATTCTGACCCACATTTATATAGATAGATTATAAATGGGCCACTTCATACTTAAAGTACGAGCCATAATGATTTTAAAATTAAATGTCTAAAGCATATGGATTTCAGTGGGCTGATTATAAACTCACTCTCAACCTATTTAATAAATAGGTAGGCTTAGCCTACTTTGGTCCTTCTTAGTTAGTCTTTTTACTCTCTCTATCTTTGATTTTCGTGACTTTCTTTATTAGTTCACTCTGCTTATGCCATTGTTAAGTTTTCTTCAAGCTCTGCCTCACAACTTGACACTATTATGATAAATTGCATTTATAAGGAAACCCAAACTTTCACCACCACCTTCACACCCTGGTCCATAACCCGACTCCCGGGCTCCCTCACTAACTTATCGGTAGCAACCTATCCTTCAATGGCAACAATTTAAAGAGAAAAGTTTCTAAATGGATTAGGGGTTAAGTCAAATTTGGGTTAAGTATGGGTTTGGTTAAGTATTAATTTATATTGGTATAAAAATGACTCAATTTAGGTCAAGATAATTTTTTTAATGGTCCAAACCCGACTCCACAGGCCTATTTGCTGGGTCTATCGCCGACATGAGACATAGATGTTCGTACCAAAAATTTTCTGTTCTCTCTAAGGATCCTGTCAGAGATTCGTATGAGGAATGTTTGACGATCTAATGGTAGCCTTTGGTGGCCTCTGGTGGCGCGGGAGGAAATTGAAAAGGAATTAGTGGGCTTTGGAAGCCGGCTTGTGCTGGGCGATTCCTAAAGGGCCCAGATGCACATCGAGGCTCGATGATCTGACATTTGACTTTGTTCGAACGGAGCTCCCTTGAATTTCATGACCGATTAAAAAAAGTTCAGTCCATCGCGCCGACCGCGTTCAACGTGAAGGCCTCGCTGGGAGACTCGAACGTGCTCTCAACTTAATCTCGTTTATCCACCACACAAAACGTGGACGATGAGTCACATCCGTAGCCCTATATGTACCCTTAATTTTGATGTAGGCAAAATTGGTACCGAGTCAACATGGACACCAACAGCACTTCCCGCCGCCATAGTCATCGGCTGCCGCCACCAATGGTGCAGCCACCTCCGCCGCACCTCATCCGCAGCAAAAGCGGAGCTCCGACTGCCATGTCGCTCCCTGTAACCCGCACCCCTAGCCAAAGATTCACCACCGTTGGCCGCTCCAAATCAACTTCTAAACCGAGGCCCAAATCATCAGGTCACGACGGAGATGGCGGCATCGACAATAACGACGGCAATGTTAGTTCAGCCATGCAGAAGAAGCGCCAGCAAAGTAATCCCTCCAGGCTGGTAGTACCGAGAAAGATATGGTCAGCCCCACCTTCGCCCTCCGCGTGGGCTTTATCTCCCGGACGAAGTTTATCATCGGCCAGATCGTTAGCGACGGAAGTTTCTTCCGGATTCAATGCGCCAAGGGCTGCTAGTAAGAAATCGGAGAGCAAAATAAATGGAGGTGGCGGTAATGGCGGTGCGGTTAGTAAGGTTTTGAAGTACTTCAAGCAAAAGAGGAAGGTGTCGCCTGTGCAAGAAGAGGAGATTCACAGGTTACGCATCTTGCACAGCTCATTACTGCAATGGAGGTTCGCTAATGCTCGTACTCGAGCAGCCATGGATAACACGAAAAGAAATGCTGAGGTGCGCTCTTTCTATTGAGCTTGAATTTGATAATTAGCCACACTGATAACTTGCATATGTATTCGAACTTACTTCCATAATAAACCTTTGGGTTTGTTTGATAATTTCTGCGTTATTATCTTGATCATCGGCATTAAGATTGCTTGCACGCTGGTGGTCGTAGGAGAAATTGCTTATGGTGTGGGTTAGGATATCAAAGATGAGATGGTCAGTGATGGAGAAGATTGTCGAAATGCAAAGACTGAGACATCTTATAAGGTTGTACGAGATCATAAGCCCTCAGGTTCATATGCTGCAAGAATATTCAGCAAAGCTGGAGAAGAAACATGTCGAAGGGCTTGGCAGGTTGTCTAGAAAGCTGGTGGCTCTTTCCCACCTTCTTCCTCTCGAAAACGCCAAGGTGACCGTGATCTGTCGCACTTCTCATTTCATTTCATTGTTCAGTAAATTCACGACGCATTTTTCAGGATCTCGATAAAACAGGGTTGAGATAGCTGACTGAGGAAAACCTGTTACGTATTACAGGCCGATGACATGGTGTCCATTGCCAGAGCGATGAACATGGCAATGGAAGCATTGGACGATATGAGCTCGAAAAATCTTGATTTGTCCTTACAGGTTCTTGGTTTTTTTTTTCCCCAGCATTTAATTCCTATTATGAAAATAAAGTATGCATCTTGCAAAGAATTTGGAAAATCTAACTTACAATTGAATGCTGTTTCTACGTTGATTTGAGCAGGCTGAGGAAATGTATTACTTGATGACAGAGCTTATAAGCACCCTCGAAGGAGAGAGGCAGTGCCTCCAGGAATTTGACAAGCTTATACCCATCTTCCTTGCCTTTTTGGTGAGCCTCAACTTAACATTAATCTGTTAATTTCATTTCTGAATTCTTTAGTCGTTTTCGTTGTTTGGCTTAAGCAATGTATTTGCAATATTACCCAAAAAGACAAAGCAAATGGTCTTTCGAAGGGAATATGACACAAATGGTCTATGAATTTAAGCAATGCCGTCCATCAACTTTTAATTTGCTCAATATGATCCATGAATTTTTGATACACATTCAATTTAGTCCTTGAATTAAATATGAAAATTAGACCTATCAAAATAAGCCATATGTTCAATACATGAGTTCAAAATGATAAAACTAATAAAAAAAATGTGTTAAATGAATTCATACTTTATCCAAACTCAACCCACATTTGTAACTATCTCTTCACCCGAGAAAATAATGGACTCCTCATATTGTTCTAAGTTCAAAGAAGTCTTGATGGCCCTGTGAGATGGGCTTGACTTCATCCTTATTAATCTTATAAGCTTCGTATGTTAATTATTAGAGTATATCTTTCCTTGATTTCTTTTAATGTTGTTATTTTTACGTAATATTCTTATCTTCGTTATTGTCATTGCAATCTGTGATCGGCATAAATTATCATATTCAATATCTTACATGCCATTTAATTAAAATTTTGCTTCCCACCTTATTTGTTGCTGTAATTTTAAAAATTCACGATCAAGTACTAATTGCTCTTATTCTTCATGGTGAATCTAGGCAAAAATTGAAAACTCTTTACAATGTTGAAAACCAATTCTTTAGCATCTTATTATCTAAATAGTGATTTTATCTCGATAACATGTACACACGAAGAGCTTAAAAGTGGGCTAAATAGATGGGTTAGTATTTTCATAGGTTGGATTAGATATGGAAGTATTTTATTAAATGGGTAGAGTCGGATATGGATCACTAACTTTGTATTGCATATACATGGGTCAACATAGGTTAAATGGGTTAATAATTGTTGGATCATTTTCGACTCAATGCAAACCCAACCCAACTCAATATGATGGCCCCAATGAAAACGTTCAATATTGATTTTGAACTTGAAGCAATGAAAGAATAATATTTGATATTTTCATATAATTTAAGAATTAAATTGATATTTATAAAATTTTCAAAGACCACATTAAACAAATCAAAAGTTGAGAAACTCCATTATATATTGGATTAAAGTTCATGAACTATATTGAATAAATTAAGAGTTCATGGATGGCATTACATAGTTGGCTAAAGTTCACGGACCATTGGTGTAATTATTCTTATTTTGTATGTCGGGTTGATTCTCCATGGGCTCCATCTTCCGTGCGTTCCACAGATGAACTCAAGACCTATCAATCAACGAAATCCAGCATTTTAAGTTCGTGTCAATCGTGCAGGCAAGGGAGGGGAGCTCGAGAGCTCACATCATCCAAGCAAGTATCAACCATACTTCATATGGGTCCTGCGATTGTTCCTTGAATCAGTCTCAGTCAAATCTACAGCCATGGCTGCAAAAACTTGGCAAATGTCCTCCGATGGTTAGACAGAAATGAAATTTTGCAATGTTTCAGGACCTCAGTCAACTTTGTGTATTATATTTGGATGCGATTCTGAATTTCTTAGACATGATCAATATTAAACTACCTAACACAGCATTGTATAATAAAAAGTTGCATTTTTCCAGGATAAAACTTAATATTTTCGTTTGTATCTAACACCAAACATACATGGCGCCACGATCTTCAAAAGCTAAGTCATGGCGCCAAACACATTTATTTATTTATTTATTTATTTATATCCGGCGCGACATAACCAAACATGGTCGATCTTCCTCGAATTATGTTTAAAACTTTGCATGGTTCCCACACAAATGTCGGAAGCGGAGTGGTTGAACGGCCGAGATTCGGTGCTTTCGGCAAGAAAGAGAGGACCGAATCGATTTAAAGTCAAAGCAAGAGGAAGGAAGGAAGAAAAGAAAATGCGTTTCTCCAACGATGCGGCGCCCTTTTGTCAATGCATCTACTCATGACTTATCCTGCCGACGGCATTGGAACGATCCACTGCGTTTCGAGTTGTATCCGGTCCGAGTAATTTCGTGCAAAGCATGCGCATGCGTTGCCAGGTTTCGGCCCTTGGACACTGTTGATACAAGAGCGAAGGTGAAAGTTCGTAAAAAGGTTCTCGCACACCACTCGATACAAAAGGTAACATGGCCTAGCCGAACAAGACAAAAAACACGCTCGGGAAATTCTATTGTGAGTATAAAACGGAAGCCACTTCTCCTATACCAATCCCAACCCAATGTGAAAATCGAAAAGTAGGAAAAAGAAGAGGGCCAAAAAAAAAGAAACAAAGGAAATCCCAGTGACAAGTACATCAACGCCATATTAACAACCCAATGCTGGTTTCTGTGGACCTCCATCGCCACCGATTTCTTCAACATCGATGGTTACGTTCCCGGGCAACTTTCTGCTGGGCCTCGCCTCCTGCAGCATCAGCACCACGTCCCTCATGGAAGGCCGGTCGGCTGGGTTCTTGCTGGTGCAAAGCAGCGCGATCCTCAGCATCTGGATCATCTCCTCCCTCACCGACGCGCACGTCGCGCCCGCGTCCCTGTCCAAGACGTCGAGGACGCCGTCCTTGGTCGTGATTTTCGACCTGACCCAGTCCACGATGCTGTTGCCTTCGCCAAACTCGGGATCGACCGATCTTTTGCCGCTCAGCAACTCCATCAGCACCACCCCATAGCTGTAGATGTCGCTCTTCTCGTCGACTTGTAGCGTGTACGCGTATTCTGCATGGATTTCAGTCGGACGATTTTGTAGACATTTGTAAGATAGTGGAAATGGTCAAGGGTGACTGGAATAAGTAACTATGGACTTTTGACAGGTCAATCGATACATGCAACTAGACACTAGAACATGCTTTGGTCTCTATTTCCATGACTGAAAAGGGAGCAAACAAATTCTTCACCATATCTGTTGATGCTTAAAGTGGCGAGATTTGTCCCTTAAAAGTGCCCTCTCCACGCTTTTCAGATGCACTATAGACATAACTAATATTAGAGGCTTTAGACATGTTTTGGAACTATAGAAAACAGCCCACTGACAGGAAAGAAAAGAAACATATACAAAGAGGATCATCTAGTTTGTGGAAAAGCAGGCCGGTTCATTGCAGATTATGGACTAGATACCCAGAAATAAATTATTCCATGGTGGTGATCAGTCTAATGCAGTCATAAGACTTGTATCTGCATCTATAGCCTAAAATATGCAACCACAAAGAACATTCAGAGAGAAAATGCACCTGGGGCAATGTAGCCATAGGACCCTGCGATCACGGACATGGACTCGTCGCTCTGAATCAACTTTGCCACCCCAAAATCGGCCACTCGGGCCTCCATCTCGGCATCCAACAATATGTTGCTCGGCTTGAGGTCGCGGTGCACGATCAGGGGATCACAGTCGTGGTGCAGATAACATATCCCCTGAGCCACGCCGAGCGCAATCTTGTACCTAATCACCCAATCAGCCCCCAAATTCTGATCCTTGTTCTTCCCATGCAACAGATCATCTAAATTGCCATTAGGCATGTACTCATAGAGCAGCATTGTGCACTCTCTGTTGCTGCAACACCCCAACAATCTCACAATATTCCTGTGCCTCACATTCCCCAACACTTCGACCTCAGCCAAGACCCCTCTCCTCCTCCTCATGTGCTCCTTCTGCTTCCCCCAGAGCTTCTTCACTGCTATGATCTCGCCGCCTGGCATTTCAGCCTTGTAAACTGTGCCTGCAGACCCCATCCCTATGATCTTTTCGGTCATTGACAGGCACTCCACCACGTCGTCCGCAGTAAAGTTCAGCCTCTGGAAGGCTGTCAGCTTCCATGGGCCAACCTCCCATTCTGGATGATTTGTGAATCTGGTGCTAAAGCTGGCATGGAAGCACCTAGTGCCAGCAATGAGAACGAATAGACCGATGCCGAAGGCTGCCACAGTGATCCACACAATCGTGCCCGCGGTCTGCCTTGGCTGCTGCCGTTGCCGCATCTCCACCTCGCCGGCGCCAAGCATGTCACTGGCGCATGGCTTTTCCAGGACGCCCCCACATAGGTCCCGGTTGCCTGAAAATGACGAGGGATGCAAGTTCCTGAAGATTGTGCTGGAAGACGGTATCGGCCCCGTGAGCTGATTGAAGGACACATTGAAGTTTTCCAATGTCTTGCAATTGTCAAAATTCAAAGGGATGCTTCCGGTCAGGAGGTTATGGGAGAGGTCGACGTTGGTGATTGAAGGAAGTGCGGATATCCCCCAAGGAATAATGCCAGTCAGCATGTTCCTACTTAAGTTGAGAGAGAGAAGCTTTTCGCAGTGGTCAATGTCCAAAGGAATGCTTCCATTTAGTGAATTCCCTCCTAATTCAATCTTGTACACACTTTTGCACCCGATGAAGTCGGGTATCTTACCAGTGAGTTTGGACGAACTTGCCATGAGAACTTGCAATTTAGGTGCGCCCCATATGTTACTAGGCAAGTCGGTCTCGAAGGAATTCTCCGATATGTCGAGGTGCTGCAGAGCTGTTGCATTGCCGAGATCATCGGGAATTTGGCCACTGAAGTTGTTCTTGCTCAGTTCCATGAACGTTAGATTCGGTAAGAGCCCAAAACCTCGAGGGATTGACCCGTTTAGCATGTTGTTATGGATCCTTAACCTATACAAAGTGGTACACTTTGCCAGGGATGCAGGAAGCTCATTTTCGAACCTGTTGGAGAAGAGGACCAGCTTCACTAACTTATTTCCTAGGCAAAGATTCGGCGGGATCCTTCCTCCGAGCGAATTGGATGACACGTCAAGCCAAGTTAAATTTGAACTCAAGCCGAGCTTCTGCGGGAGGATTCCAGTAAGAGAGTTGTTCCAGAGCTCCAAGGTTTCCAGGTTTGGGAGTTCGCCGATTCCAGCTGGTATTTCACCGCTCAGGTTGTTGTTCATTAATCTCAAATTGGTCAGCTCCTTCATTGCGGCCAAGCCTTCCGGCATCATCCCCGAGAGCTGATTATTTGATAAATCGAGAGCTTGTAGTGCTTCCAGTCGGGCAAAACTTGGCGGGATCTCACTGGTCAAGTGATTGTTGAATAATAATATTGTCTCCAACTTAGTCAAGTTTCCAAGTTCTGGCGTCAGCGGACCTGAGAGATTGGCACTTGAGATGTCCAAGTACCTGAGATTCGATAGAAGTGCAAATTCTGAGGGGACGCCACTGTTGTAGCGGTTGTACCCGATTTCCAGGTGCTCTAATTGAAGCAAGAATCCTAATTGAGGTGGAATTTGTCCTCCCAGGAGATTTCCATGCAGATAAAGAGACTTCAGCCTTGGAAAACTGCCATAGCCTGGTGGAATCTCGCCTTCGAAGTAGCTTCCCCCAAGGTTGAGGTACTCCAGGAATCGCAGTCCAATGACCTCGTGGGGAAGCAGGCCAGTGAAGTTGTTGCTGTAAGCGTTGAAGACCTTCAGGGACTTGAGCTTTGATATTTCTGGTGGGAGGCTTGAGTTGAAGGAGTTGTGGCTGATGTCCAGTGTCCTGAGCTCTATCAGCTCAAACATGGCTGCTTGAAGAGGCCCCTCAAAGGCATTCCCACTCAAATTCAAGTGGGCTAAGCCGGATAGATACCGGATTTCAGCTGGGATCACGCCGGAAAGGCTGCGGTGAGAGAGGTCGAGAGACACGACTAGAGATCTCTCGGAGTTGCACTTCACGCCGGACCATGAGCACCAGATAGGGTCCTGGAGATTTGCTTTGGAGAACACCGGAGTAGGGTCCCAATCACGGAATGTTGAAAGAGGGTCTTTCAGGGATGATTTCAAAGAGAGGAGAGAGACGAGTTGGCGAGGAAGGGAGATGGATAGTGTTAGTGGGAGGAAGCAACAGGAGAAGGTGAGAAGGAAGAGGAGTGACAGTTTCATGGTTTCTAGGATCTTCTCAGACAAGTTTTGGTGGTGTTGAGAGAGGTAGAATCAAGGGCATTGAGGCTTTGATCTTGAGAACAAGTGCTTTCTGAGAGTGGTGATTCATGATTGCTTTCTTCAAGTGAGCATGAAGGGTTTTGTACCAGTTCTTGTTCTACCTCTCTTTATCACAAGTGCGTTCAGCTACTACAAATTTGTATTGCTCTCTTTCTCGTATTCTCTCTCTCTCTCTCTCTCTCTCTCTCTCTCTCTCTCTCATCTCATCATCATTCCTCTCCTTTTCTCTCACCTCAGTTTTTACTTTTGTCTGATGTCCATCCTATACTTTAGGGTTTTCCTTGGATTTCTTTTCTCTCTTTTCTTTTGCTCCTAACTTTTTAATCATTCCCTCCTCTCTTTTTCTTTGGGCTCACATATTTATTGATCACCATATATATATATATGTTCTCACTTGATCCAAGAAAGTAGAGAATTCAATTTTTCCCACCATATCCCAAAACTGATGTTTGAACAATTTTTATGCTTTCCTTTGTGTGCTGTCTGTGTCTCCTTTCTTTCTTTTCTCAATTCTCTCCCAATTCAAAAACTATAGAGCTACCTTAAGAGGCGACCTGTTCTCCTACTCCATGCATGGACCACACTGAATTAATTAGCAGCCAATCGCTCCGTCAATATCCTAACTAATCAAAATTTGCTGCATGCAATGCGCTTTTAATGATCGAATCATTGAAAGCATCACTAGATAAAAGTATGTAAATGCATGGTATTAAGAGGCTCAAATCGGAAGGCATCTAATTGGTTGCGACAATAACCAACTGATGTGCAGAGTATCATTTATCCTGTAGCAATTATCTGACCGCCAATATCAATTTGAATAATGAGCTCATTATATTTTATTAATAATTTTGATACAACGAGCCAATTGATCTAGTCACTTTCCATATTAAGTTGATCTATCAGCTACCAAAGAACTGATCTTCTTTCTTACTGTAGAAGCTCCTTCCACATACTATTTATTGCTCAAATAATTCAAACTTTACCCTAAAAGATATACATCCATGTAAATTAATATTTTCCAATACATGCCAAGGCTAAATGGTAGGCCCCAAGTTAATGGGGACGTGAGCGAGAGTGTCATCAGTGTCAAGACTTAAAGAATATACCAAAGACTTCGAGTTGCATTCCAGCCAGTTTGACTTGGGTAAAGCTGATGATCCACATCATGCCCATTGTTTACTTTGTATCATGGATGTCGCTAAAAGTATCATCAGGGTATGAGCAATAAAGCTTCAAATGCAATCATTTTCACTCATTTTATAATTCCACATAAACCAAGACTATCATGCATCCTTCCATCTAAGACCTTTTTCTCCATTTACTATGAGCATATGTTTATGTACCTAATTTGTTTGTTAGTGCATGGACCCTAGCATGGGATGGTAACAGTTCTATAATTTGAACTGTTGGAAGTATAACATGGTATAATAATAATTATGGAATTCTACATCTTCTTTTGCAGTCGGAGGAGGGCATTCTTGTTTCTCGACCATGAAATATCGAATTGTTATAAGAAAGCAACATGGAATGGACTGCCTCAAAAATAGAAATTCAATAGAAGCAAGATCAATTAGATAAGAAGCATACACATACCACTCAATTTATGAAGAAAGTATTGTCAAATGAATATGTTGAGCTAAACAAAATTCATATTCACAAGATTAAGCTGACATTTCAGCAGAAGATCTAATCCTCTTGTATTGTCTTTCTTGCCCCAAACTCTCGAGAACATGTGGGGTTGTTCTTTTTCATGATTAGAAATAACATACAAGATTCAATTACTTAAGTGTTGATCTGGAAAGTTGTAGTTAAGCTTTCATGGAAGTAGAAATTTACAACGGTGAGATTTCTCTGTTATTTTCCTTTATCTCTTTCAACTCAAATGGTAACTTGCCACGACTCACTAAGATTAAGAATAAAAAGGAAGCATACACCAAAAAGGGTGAAAGAGAAAAGTAAAAAGAAAAGAAAAGAATAGTACTATTGTACCCTAAAATCTATCGGAGTTACAAAGTTAGCAATGGATCTAATAGATGGCGTCACCAATATACTTGAATCTTCACTTATGATCTTGTCATATGGTTTCACAAACTAATCTCAATTGCCTGTTATCATTTGATTTCGGGGGCATTTATTAGCACATAACCACACTTTCATGTATAATCAAAGACTTATCTCATTCCATGAGAGCATGATGGCATCAATATACATCACGAGGGAAGGGGCGATCCATGAAGGAACTGTGGAAGAAAACACAGCACTGCACAAAAGCTGCAATTGGGACTGGCGTGTTCTTATTAGGCTTTGCTTTCTTCAATGGCGGAGACAGAAAAGGGAAAAAAAGAAGAAGAAAGGAATGACATTAAAATCGGTGGGTCAGTGGGCCAAAGGAGTTATCCAATGTGATGTGTTGATTGGACCCCCAATTGTTCACTTTGTCTCGCTCATACCCTTCACTCAGTCCCCCTGCCTTCCTCAATTTTTCTTCTTCATTCATTTTCTTTTTTTTTAACTTTTCGGCAGTAGCCTATTTTTTATATTGACCCAATTATAAATTTTCTTAATGCTATCTCAATATGGTCGGTTCTGGTATAATGTATGTAAACAATAATTTATAATCTCTCTAAGTTCAATAAATACATCGATCAATGGAGGGTAAGGTTGCTATATGATCTCTTTCTATGGAACTTATATTATACATACAGAAGATTGATAATATAATATAATTCGTTTTGAAACTTATTGCATATCCAAGTCCAAATGCTGGCCAAACTAAAAAAATTTGATTCCTCAAAATCCTATCAATCCTTCATTTTGCGTAGGACCTACCATAATCCAATTTCAGTTCTATTCTATTTGCACAACAATCTTGTCCCCCATGTTCCTTCCGTATTAAAAATGAGAGCCATTGTTAACATTTCTCTCTAGCCGCTTATTTATTGATTTTATATGCACATATCCGCCTTCATTTTGGTAAAATTTCTCCATAAATATAAATAAAGACATTCCTGCGGAATTGTCAACATATGACGCGCTCGTACCATAGTAATTTTAAAAGATTATCTATGTCACATCAGCTTGCTTGCATGGCCCCACTTCAAAAGGCAAAGGAGCATTGGCAACTTTGCTTTTTCATTTTAGAGGACGATGGATGGGGAGTGGAGGGGAGGCGTGCTACGTCCCAGGCCATGCGTTTTTTTTTTTTTTTTTTAATCTTTTTAGTTCTCAACTCCAATGCTTCATTTGTCACACAACATGACTTCTATGCCCTTTCATGCATCGACCTTTGGTTTTTCTGCAGTAAATGAGCAGCTATTCCTCAGCATTAGCACATGAAATTCGAGAACCTAAAACAAATTCTCATGTTCTGATTCCAAGGCACGCCTTGAAAAGTCAATTTCTAGAAAATTTCGCGTTCCTAGGAGAAAAAATAATGAAGGGCGAAAGCAACTCTTCCAGAGACACTTGAAGGTGGAGAAATAGTGAAAGCTGCCAACTGAACTCTTGGGAGGAAGAGAAATCTAGGAACTTGTAGATATATACATGTTTCATTCTATTTGTGAGTGCTTGGGGCCTGTTTCCTAGAATTCTTTTGAAAACTAGGGTTCTTAAAGATCCAAGCATTCTCTTTAGAAGCCAAGACACCGCTAACTCATATGCAATCTGCACGAGAGTGGTGCTGCACCTCATAAATTCTTCAGAGCATGAACATAATCTAGACACGTGCTTATCGATCTTCATAAGATGCAGCAACAGAAAACTTCACATAGTGCATCATAAAACGCGTGTATGTCATGTAAATAGATTGTGTCCCCATGGCACACGCAAGTGAGGCCAATTTTTCTGCCAAAAAACAATGGATTTTCACTGCGGAATTGGTGGAAAGGTGAAAACTCCAGCAGCCCATCGGAACAACGGGCGGCAATGATGTTACTTTACTGCAAAACAAAAAGAATCCTATGTTAATAGACGTGCTGAGATATGATAGCAAAGACAATGAATCTGCATAGCTCCTCATCTTACTACTATTTTTCACAGCGCACATGCAGGGTACGCCTACTGTTCATAATCAAAATGGGACTGAGGAAAGGGGGAAAAATGGAGGTGAAAATCAGAAGTGAGATCCTACTTGATGCAGCCAAGGCAAATTGCTCCATAATTGTGGGAACGACAAAAGAGAATGATGAAGGAATTGAAACATTCTCAATAATGTCAAGGGTGCCAATGCAAAAGGGTTGCAAGTGACTGGGACCTGCAAAGGCTCATCCACAGTAAGTCTATGTTTGACCTCTCTCTCTCTCTCTCTCTCATGCAAACACGCCATCCGCAAAAGTGGAGAACAAAATGATTAGGATTTGAAGGTGAGTGGAACTAGGCATGTGAAGGCTTGCCTTTAAGTCAAGATAGCATCCCACAAAACCAAAATTAGAGATTGACATCTTATCCATTCGAGGGTAAAAAAAAATTTTCAGCCTTGAAGAAACCATATCTACTTGTAAGATTTATATCTTTTGTATCATGCATAAAAACGTTGAGAGGTAAACTAACCAATCAAATGAATGTTCTTTTTTAGCAAGCTAATGGTAAGAAATGGACTTATTTTCGAAATGAAAGACCCTAGTAATCCATGTCAGGATAGACTTGTCCAATATCTATCAGCACAACATAAACAGATTTAACCCTAGCTCACCTCTCTTTCACCTTTTCCGTCTATTTCATTTTTTTTTTCGAAATAATTAATAGAATGAATGAACAAATAAACGAATTCTTTGAAAACCCTATCTAGGCTATCACAGATGCACCGCTCCATCTAGATGTTTTCATCGTGGATACACCAAACAACCAATATCTTAAAGTAGAACTGGCCAATGCCCATGATTTCCTTTCCTTTTATCATGACCAATTGGGCAGGGTAATAATTTTAGCCTTTGACAAAATGTGCAGGGATGAAGATTACTGTAGGGATTATCCATGTGACCCGAGAGCGATTTTCAATGATTATCTCATTTGAAATCTCGACTCGCTGCTGACCCTTTTAGGGTCAAGATAAGGGGGAAAACAAGAGGATGGAAAAGGATCTTAATGACGGTCCCATGTCATCATTGCATGCCATCACCCATCATTTGGTGTTTGCTAATGAAAAAAAGGTAAAGATGCTTTAACAAGACAATAAATAGGAGAGCGCCGCCCACTCACTTTGTGAGGGCATACGGATACGCTTGGAACAATTATACAATCAATTTTAAAGTTAATGTAATCAATTTAAATTTAATTATTTGCACAAAATTTCAATATAATCATTCTATCAACTTTTGCTAAAAATAACTAATGTGTTGGTATCAACGGCTAATGATACTTGGATTGTGATTTTTAGCAAACATTGACTAAATAAACTGTATTGAAAATTTAAGCAAATGTTTAAAACTTAACAAAATTAAAAGAGTTTAAAATTAAATTAGTATCCTCACGATAGTTTTAAAAGTGATTAGATAGCTTTTTCGAGAGGAGATGTACTTGATATTTGACAAAAGATATGTTCATCAATTACAGAATAACAGTTAACTTCTTAAATCCTTTGAAATTTTTCCTGAAAAGCAGGAATTTTTAAGAAGTGGACGACAAGCATTTGAAAGCCATTCTGCTGCAATCAAATTTCTTCAGTCGGTGAGTCTGTGAAATCCATGATACTCTGCTCTAGCCTGACATCAGCTTTTGCCTTCCAGCAATTTGAAGCAATCAAAAGCCCTCCGTGAATATATGCATTCAAGAATCTTTCCTCCAATGCAAAATCTAAAGATGTCATCACTCTGTTTTTAGAAAGTTGAATTCACTTTGGATTGAGGAATGCCTGGTCTAAATCTAATAATAAGCATCAATCCCTTTTTCCCGCTTTTCTACTTGAAGCTGTCAAAGATCATAATTACCGATTAAATCTATCGCTGGCCTCTTACAGTGAGATTCAAGCGCAATGGAGCACGTCGTGGGGGTCTTCTAGATCATTCCTTGTGCCCCTCTTTGTCGTCAATCTAATGTACTTTTCATTGACAAACATCGCCTAGAGGCTGCCACCTACAAGAGGATATGCAGATTTCAATATGTCGACAAGAGCTAGGATACACAGAGCTGTTATAGTTTAAGCTACGGAGTAATACTGCTTTACCCGTTCTTTAAGTCATTCCTTAAAATAGTGAACTTGAAACTTGAATTCCACTGTCTCTTAAAAGTTTGGGGTACGCCATATGATCTTCTAGCAGGAGGAATCAGTGAATGGAGTGCGGGCTCGAGCTAGGAATAGATGGCTCTGATGTCTGACCCAAGGGAGGCAATCACCTCATGTCATTATTTTCAGGTCACTGCTTGCTACCACTATGTCTTTCTCCTCTCTTGCCAAATTCATACTTCAGCTAGTAACTTTTCTAGTGTCTGCCCTGTTCTGGGTTGTGTCGCCCAAGTAATGCTTGAACCTAGCAAGCACTCCTATGTCTAGTTGTTATTTCCTTTCTTGCAACACAACACGCATTCTTTCCTACTTTTCATTTGCTGAATTGAGCGATTAAAACAACCATGAACTCATTTTCCTTAGAGAACATGAGAAAGGGTATCTATCAATAACATGATGAAGGCTGATGTGCAGAAGCAAGTCATGAGGGCAATAAGTTTTCCTTGTCCGAGAAAATTTTCTCTGAGGTAACCGTAACTGAACCAGAAAGCAGCAAAACTGTTGAGCCTGGAGGGAAGCACCCATGCAGTGAAAAGGATGAAGACTCCTGTGCAAACTCGGCAAATCACACTTCCAAGATTAGGATTGGACTTTGCCACCAAGGACAGCAAAATATCCAAATTCAATGTTATACCTGAAAGTACTTTTTTTATGAATGTTGCAGAGTAATTTTCCTCAAACGCAGGTCTTAACCCAATTGAAGGAAATCAAAAATTAAGAACCTCATGCTCTTAATTCCTAAGAATCTCAACTCATGATTTTAACAGCAAACGAGGTTCCCCAGTACCAGCAGTCCTTACTAAACATCAGCAAAAATGGATTGGAAGATAGGAGACGGGAAGGCTGAAAACAAAGAGTGGGTCTCATATTTGAAGATATGGAAGCATAGGCCGATGCTTCAACTATGGAGTTGTCGGATTTCATCTACAATTTGCTTCTTTATCCAAGCGATTTGGCTAAAATTAGGTGTGAAAGACTGACAAGAACATCGGTTATTCAGTGCTTGGAAGTCTTGGAACATCAGCTAAACTAGGAACAAAAGAAGACTCGAAAGTCTTCAAGTGATATGATGGAGGCTGCAAATGATCTGCAGATGAGGATATCTACCAATAGCTTCTCGGTATTGACAGGAAAAAAAAAGCTTATCGGTTATTCAGTGCTTATTAGACTCATTTCAAAGTCCATGGGTCCTCAATGTTTATTTAAAGAGTGCAATAGTTTAATGACTCAAATGAAAAATGTCTTAATAGTCTACTGTTCACGTGACACTAACCAAGTTGTGGATTGAATTGTAAAATCCCATCATAGAAGAAGTTTATCTCATAATTGGCTATCTAAGGCCGAGTCTTGCTAATATGACGACACCACTATTTAACATCAATAACCACAAATTCCCATACTCGTGGCTTTGGCAACCAAAGCTATGGAAATAAGAGATATTGAAGATCATAACTAAGAAAATATTGAAAAGCAAATCCACAAAGAGTTAATATTATGGAAAGAAAAACATCGTGGAGTATTGAATTTGGGAAATATTTTTTATAGTTCTTTTTAATGGCATGAACATGTTTTTGCTTGTAGTACATTTAGTGAAATCCCAAAAAGATGCATGTAATGAGAGACGCACAACATAAAAATATCCTCACTTGTAAAATGATCCAAAAACAAATACAATACAAATAGAATTCAATCCCTTTTATTTCTTGTTATTTTCTTTTTTCTTATTCTATTTATTCATACTCTCCAAGGCGACCTTCTAGAACGCATGTAACTTATGTGTGCATTATAAAGTTCATATGTGAACTCCTTCATTTCATCCTATTGGCTTAGCTCATCCAAAATAAAAAGAAAGAAGTGTCCTAGCATATGAACTCTTACTTCAGAGATATGTTAATTTTTTTCATCCATGCATACTAATGAATTCGCTTGAAATCATTGATTTGGAAATCTAACTTCTATTTTGGGCCAAAAAGAACTTAGCTCACAAATCATGGCTTTTATTTTGGAACATTAACTTTCATCTTTTCCTATTCATTATTTTTCTCTTTCTCATTGAAATGGACAATTTTTTCATTGAAAGTATTAAAAAGTCAACACCATTTTGCCTTGTTAATATGTCATATACCTATAGGTGCCGTAAGTCATGTTTTCATACCAGCTTGTATGAAAATCTTAATGGCGAATCTTCTTATCCCTTTAAGTAAATTTTTGTAGGTCCTTTCAAAAGATGATATATCCACCTTCTAATTCTTATCGTGTCTTTTTTTCCCTCTCGTTATTCTGTAAACTTTTTTGGGCCAACTATGTTCTCTTTTTCATTTGATCTTTGCTTCTTCGAAAGTCCCATCAAATGGAAAAAGTTTAGCAACAACATTAGAGCGTTAATTGTAAAATTAAGTGCCCCGATTAACAGGTTTTGACAGAAAAACTGAAGATGTAGAGTGCTCCGTCACAATTGCGAGAGTAACGGAGCCGTTCCCTTCTCGTCCCATCTAAGCCCCACATCCTTTGAACTTTCCTGATTTTTTTAGTCGAAGTACTGAATGAATGAAGTTTAAATTTTGGAAGAAAAAAAAAAGACTGACAAGAATCTACAGGCCCTTTGGGCCCGGTCTGAATATGGTCTACAAATGAATTTGGGCCTCGGATCTGGGCTACAGACACCAATGGACTTAATAAAGTAAGCCCAAACCCGTTTTAAACTAGGTCGAGCCCATTTACACTAAAAAACCATTCTTGACTTACTTACGCTAAAACCATTCCATGGAACATCCAGCCCAGTTTTTCTTTTCAATTCAGCACTTCAGTATTTCGCTGAACATTCTAAAGCTTACTTCTTCAATCTATTTTCTTCCTCGTAACACCCAAGAGCCCGCCAGACTTGACTCATCGACTCGTGAACTTCAAGGCTTACACGTCAAAGATCAACGTACCAAAATCTGAAGCCACAAACATATAGCCAAGTCACCGGGAATCAACGCCAATCTCCATGGAGCACCATGGGATTCATATACTCCCCATTCATCATCGCACACGCAACGAGAACATTGGATGAGCATTCAGCATGTAACAGGCAAATATGCGACCAATCACAGAGAAGGAAAATGATAAGACTCAAAGTATAAGCCACCCCTTTGAAAAATCAGCTCTACTTGAAGAGATCCGTGAGTTGTGGAGTACAGTTTTCATTTTGCTCGACCAACAGCAGGATTCTTGTATTATTCAAGCATGCGCCGAATATGGTGAAGCTTTGATAAATCAGCCACAAAGTTGGATTCAAGAATTTTCAAGTTTCGGTCTGGGCATGAAAGAAAGTGATAGTTTGATGGCGAAAAGACTTTAGTATGAGGTCAAACACTGGGTGGTATGAGATGAACATCCATTCTGACTTCATTTGAGCATTTTATCGAGCAGATTGTGAGCGTGTGATCCAGGATGCCCATACGCAGATCTAAGACAAGCGATTCATTCCCTGGTATCACAAACAACAAAAATCATGTTCAGATCATTGCAACAGCATCAATACATATTCTTTACACTAAAAGAGCTGCTGCAACGATAATCAATTTTTCACAAACATCAAATAGCGATCGTGGCCCCTATTTCATTAGTTAGCAGCAGAGTCGGAGCAAACTCGGTCTGAACAAGTAGAGGATCGTTAGCTGCGATGATTAATGATCGGCCTTGAATAAGACGACCACGGGAATGACTTCAAGTGCAGGAGAAATCAGCAAAACCAACAGAAACTGTCGCTGCTAGGGCGCTTTGGCAACTGCGACCGCGACCGCGACCGCGAACAGGGACGATCAGAGTACGTCCGGTGTGCGATGACGTCATTTGATTCTATGGCAGCCACTGAACGATGATGAAACTCTCTACAGAGGAGCTATGAGCACTTTGGGAGCGGAGATCTCCTGTGAAGATTGCTCGGTGGCGACAAAATCCGACGATGAAGTCATCCTCGAATGCATTGGGCCTGTAATCCAACTCCACCTCGGATTGAATCTTCATTGGGGGGATAGAGAGACGGCCACGAGACCTGGACAGCAGTAGACTAGAAACGTAACGAGAACGCGCCTGGATCTGCGGGGAAATCGCTGCCAAAGAGGAGGAACCGCGACGACGGAGGATAGGGACGCGTTCGCTACCCTCCCTCCCGGACGGTCGTCGGTATTGAACACGGGACGCGAGCTTCATCGTCCACCACTGTCGCGCGTGTGCACGGGGAGATGGCCCGGCACACGATTCTTTCTGGAAACCTGAGCTGGAGGGGTTAACAGAATCGATTATTTTCATGACTCTCTGCGCACTGGGTATTTTACATAGGGAGATAGGATTTAGGAGAGAGAATACCAGGGCAAAGACAAGGGAGAGAGAGAGAGAGAAACACACGCTCTCTCAGAGCGATTCTCATTTTCCTTTTTCTCTCCACCGCCTTCCGTCCGCCGGTAACAGCCAACCACTCCACCGTCGCCGGCCGTCGACGGGGAGATATACTGGAAGAGAGCTGGAATGGACGGCACCTGTTGAGCAGAGTTGAGAGATTTCCGAGTGCCAGGAAGTCACTTTCTCGGTTTTGGCGATTACCTCAGGAGGATCCTTTCCCGTATCTTCATTGTCGATCGTCGCCAGTCAAGAACGGTTCCCTCGTTCGTGTTGAATCGGCCGCTGTAAGAAGCTCTGTTCTCCTCTGCGCCTGACACGAAGACTCGAGAGGTGTTCCATTCTCAGTCGAAATCTCGTCGTCGCCGGTCGCCAACCTTTTCAGGCGAAGCATTTCTGATCTACCCTGTCACTTCAATCGGAAACCGCAGCTAAGAGCTCATCCTCATTGAGTTTATCCGCCATTGCGCTGGTGTTCTCCATTTGGCCCCGTCCTGTAATCGAGAATTGCAAGGAGATTGAATCCCGTACACAGCTCCAGTGACGCTCATCTCTTTTGAAGTCAGATTAGCGAAGTTCCTGCAGTCGATCTCCATCATTAATCGCAAGGTTCGTTTCTTCTCAAGGATCAAGACTTGGTGCGTAGTCACCTACTCGAAGTTCTTATTCCTGCCGACGCTCACGGTCTAGGTTTTCATTGCATTAGCTTCGGGTGTTAAAAGTTTTCCTAACGTAGGCTACATTAATCTTATTTTACGAAATTGGTCTATTGAAATGAGATTAGGTCAATATGGGCTTGACTTGTGTGGACTGAGTTGGGCCCCATTCGTGATGAGAGGGCCTAGTCGGAAACTCTATAAATAACGTTAAAAGTCACTTCTCTAAACCCTCTTTAGTAGTAACTCTCTCGGAACTAACTTCTATTGGAAGTGACTTCTCTAGGAAGTAATTTCTCTTGGAAGAGCTGCTCTTCTTTTCGAAGTTACCCACATACCACCTTATATAAGAAGGGGTTGTGGGTAGAAGAGAGGCCATCTCATTAGGCTAGGGTTTTAAGGGCGATAGAGGAGAAAATGATAGTATTCGAAGACCTGATCGACGTGGATTCAAAAATAGGTATGCGAATCTTCTTCTTTTTTAGTTGTTGCGCACAAGTTTCTGGATTATGTCGATTTTGGAATGCTATTAGAATGGCTAACATCGCGTACTTTTGGCTCCTACGTACGAGTGCTTGTTAATGATTGTCTAATTTTGCGTTGATTGGAGATAGTGGCCACCGGCGGGTGGAATTTGAGGGTCGTTAATGGCTGATGACGACGGTGGTCTGGCGGCGGAGGTGATTGATGGTGGAGCATAGATCGGTTTATGGCTTAGTGATTCGGGAAATCTGGTGTATTAGTTGGAGAACTTGTTCTCGAATCGCAGAGGGGAACCGAAGGGCTTGAAGAATCGCAAAAAGGACGAAGGATATAGAGAGAGAGAGAGAGAGAGAGAGAGAGAGGGAGGGCTAGAATGATCATGGCTAATGGGCTTAACGTAGGTAATTGGAGTGGGGCTGAATATAAAAATCCAAGTTGTGCTCATTAGCCCAGATTCGTGAGACCACTTGCGGCCCATATTCGGACCATACTGAGGGCCTGGTCCGTCCTTATATTCAGAAAGTTAAAAAAAAAAATCCGAAAATAAAAAAAATGAAAATTGGTTAGAAAAATAGGCTCGTTAGATTTTAGTATTAGAATTAGTTTAGTTTCATTAGAAATCATACACATCGTTTAGGAAAATACATGATTTTATTTAGTTTGGATATAGAAAAATTAACTTTTTTAGAAAATTGAATTGAATTCCATTAGAAGAAGCTTATTGGGTCGCCAAGGCCCGGTTGCTGTCCCGAAGCTGAATTCATTCATTGGGTTTATTTAGGGAATCAGCCTCATATTTCTGGCGTGGGCCGATTGTCTAATGGGAGTGAGAGAGAGAGTCGGGTTCGAGTTGGGACTAGCCAGGCTGAGTCACGCGGGAACGAGATTAGACGATAAGATCAGTCGCCATTCCGCATACCATATTCTCCTGCATCTGCATCTTCAAATCTCGAATTTCGCTGGACAGAATCACCTAGAGAGATGGGAGGAGGAGGGGGAGGAGGGAACATGCTGAGGGCCGTCGTCGGCCGAGCAGCCACCAGGAGCGGCGGCGGCGCCGGGCTTCACGAACCCTTTTCTGCTACTGCCACTAACCCCAATTCTGCTCCTACTGCCCCGAATTCAACATCGGCAAAATCTGCTGCTGCTTCTCCTTTTCCTAAGAAGAAGAAACCCCGCAAGCTCGATCCTTCTCGCCACCGCTTCTCTCTCTCTCCTTCTTCTTCTTCTTCTTCTCCTTCCTCTGCCTTGAACAATCTTCCATGGCCTGCTGCTGCTGCTGGGACCTCTGGTGTCATACTACCCACTTGGTCGCCGTATCCTTCTTCACCCCAGCACGACGATAGTGAGTGGGTATACGTGGATGCGAGCAGAGAAGGTGAAATAGCAATTGGGTATTACGATGACCTCGTTCTCGGTCCTGTTCCTTCCAAGTGCGAGGTCGAAAACGCCGTCTCTGCTCTTCAACAGTGAGGCCCCTCTTTCTCTCTAATCATTTAACCGTCGTAAAGTGAACAGACATGACGTTGCTAGAGCTTCTGTCTGACTTGTTGCCGTAGGTTCTGGTTATTTGTCTGGTAGAAATATCCCGCTCTCTCATGATGGCGAGTTTGTTAGTATTTCCTTGTAAGTAAGTGGAAGGTGCCTTCTTCATTGTCTGGACAGCATAATGGACTGACACCACGCCCTTCTGACTACTTCCAACTGATAAATTCCTCATACGGGTTTTATCTTCAGACATTGCATTGTAATCCACTGCCTAATCATGTTGCTGCCCGTAGAAAATGAAATTGCCTCGGCATGCATTTTTCCACTGCTCCGTCATCAAGTTGCTAGTGACTTCATCACAAGTTCAGCTTCCAGGCTATGCTTTTTCTGCAAGCCTGTTTATTCGGACACTTTGAGTTCTATGAATCGAGTTTACTGACCTCAGATGGTCTTGATGAGGAAAGATGTCAATTAAGCGCTAAATTTACATGGTTTTTCTATTAAAGTTCTAGTCCTTTCTATGATTGATCTCATTGGTGTTTCGGTATTGGCTCGTAATTCGTTCATATGAAATCGAGACCTTCTACTCTCTCCTGTTTAGCTTTGGCTTGATCCAAATGCCAATCGTGGTGATGAAATGGTTTTGATGCCACAGGGTTTTTGACTCCATTCCCTATCCCCAGATCAGGGATCGATTTGGTCTTCCGATGGATGAGGAAATAGCAAATGAATCTGAAATTCAACCAGGTTTATCGGACCAGCATTCTGGTGTTGGCTCAGAGCTTGACCAAGTTGACACTGCTAGTGCATCTGATATAAGAACACTGCATCCATATGGGCCTGAGAGAGTCTATGATGCTTTTCATATGTTACAGAATGAGCCAGCTGTTCAGGTGATCGCTACTCTCTTTTACACATCACAGACAATTAATTTGATTGTAAGGACATCATTGCAATATTCTATGTTAAAAATGAACATCTCTTGAACTGGTCGCAAGGTGTGGAATTAGAAGATCTTCTGATCACATATTAGATGTTTGCAATTGGACACAATTTATGTATTTACTCATGCTTCTGGAATCTCTGGATCATATGTTTAATCAGTTCCTATTGTATTCTATGGGACATTTAAGTAAAGATTATGTAATGCAGAGCATTATAGTTTTGTTGAACCAATGATAGTCCTGGTGTGTTTACCCTCTCCCTTTTTGACGACTTCATCTAGATGTGCCTTCTTATGCATTGTTGAAAAGAATGCGATTTATCTGTTTTATAATGAGATATATGCAGATTCTAGAAATAATGCCATCAGTTCGCAGGTCCAGATATTACTTATCATTGTCATGTGAATTTTTTTTCACGTGATTTTTTGTATTCGCTGTGCATCTTTTTGTAAACCAAAACAGGTATCTATATACCTTTTTTGCATTATATGCAATACAACTGATGCTCCCTCCTTTTCTTTTAGAGAATGGTCGTGTCATTATCCTCAGATACAGCTGTTTGGGATGCTGTGTTGAACAATGAGGTGGTAAAAGAGCTTAGGGAGTCATATCATGCAGGTTTGTTTGAAATTTCATGGTTATGGTTTATTGGATTGGTCTTATCTGTGCATTGCATCCTAATGTCTTAACACCATCCTGTTCAGGAAGGAGAATATATTCTTCATTGCAATATCAATAGGCACATAATGTAAGGAGAATTAGAATGAAACCAATGTTCGAAGCGGAAAGCTTGGCAGTTTGCTTTTTTCTTTCTTAAATTGAGTTCTGCTCTTGTTGGGACAATATCAGTTCTAAGCATGTGGGCCTGAAAACATCCGAAGGGGATATCAGAGAGTATTCTGATTGAACAAGACCCTCCACATTTGAAAAGTTTTACAGCAGATGCCCTCGTGACTTTTTTTCCAGCTTGTAGGGTGTTATTGCCATGTAAATTAGACCATAGGAATTTTTTTTTTTTTTTGGTCGGTTGATTGTAGAAACTTAATTTTGTGCTTATGAAGGCTTGAGTTATTATTTTGACCACCAATGTAGAGTTGTGTAGTTTTGAAGGAATTTTATGGTATATGCAGCTGAAAGTGATGGTCATCTAGAGGAAAGCCCAGAAGAGAGTCCAGAAGAAAGTCCAGATAAGTCTAACCCTATCTTGAATGCAGTGGGATGGTTGTTTAACAGTACAAGGTTAAAGCTTGTGGAAATGATTGAGAGTATGGCAAACCTAGCTGGAAAGTTCTTCAAGCTGCCTGCTGGTAACCCAGAGGCAAAAGCACGACCAGTGGATCTCTTTGGAGAAAAGCTGAGAGCATCATTTTTACTCTCAATCATGGTCCTGGTCGTTGTGGTTGTCGCTCGAGCCCGCAGAGGCTGATCATCATTTGCCGACATGACTCTGTATGAAAGTAATGACTACTTTCCCGTATGGTGAGATGTTTGTGTAGCTTATGTTAACTCAAGAAACTACCATGGTTCTTCTGTACAGTAAGACCATATCTCCACATGCTTTTTCTTGTAAAGCAATGATGCGGGGTTCATTTTGCATTTTCTTCAAACTTGCCTTGGGAATTAGGTGATTTGCTTTTCATGCTTGATGGTTGACAGACTTCAAAACCATTGTGCAAATTGCTCGGTCGCTCATGGACTACTACATACGTCCTTTCACTTCAGCCCTTTTGTTTCAGTCATAGACAAGTGTCAAGAATTTGCTAAAAAGCAGTCTATTAGATAGTCAAAGATGAAAGCAGCAGAGCACGTTGGAGCTATTCTCCTTACAGATTAATTCATAGCTAAGGCCTGTTGATGCAAAAACTTTTGATGTTGCTTACATTTTCTTTACATGAAATAAAAAAACTCGGAAGTTTCTACCAGGAACTAAACTTCCCAACTGCAACTACCCCTTTACAAGCCAAAGAAACTAGAATCCTACTTGGAAGATTGAGCAAGGTTGTACATATTCTGCGACCAGGCAAGGCATTGACAATTTCACTTACTTCCGCTTCTCATGATTATGTCATCTGGCATCCGCATCTGTGATATAATTTAACAAAGATTCGATATCAGGAGATACGATGGCCCGTTTTCCAAGTTCTCCTAGAGAGCAGAAGTGTTTATCAGCAGTGTTGATTACAGCAACATCTTGAGCGACTATACAATCTGATCCAGGGGAAACCTGCACAAGGAAAATTAATATAAAAAAGAGAACGTTCTTATGCAGCAACACCCAAAAAGGGACACGTCCAAGCAGATGGATTATAATCACTACCACAAACTGCACAATTTCCTATTGTTCAGATTCACAGTTTCTAAGGGAGGCGACCAAGGTTTAATAAGAGTTAGACGAAACTTCAAATAAGAAGTTTTAGTAGGCGGATGGAAGATGACGTTTTGTCCTCTGTGCCACTGAGAATGGGCAATGCCTACTGCACACTATTCCCAGACGTTGTTTAAGAATTTTATCAACTAATTCAAGCCAGGCTAGTGCGTTGACTCACATTGTACAGCGTTTCTCCTAGCTTCAGCTTGACAGCTCCGCTTTTGTAGACCACCAGTTTGCCCATATGCCCCCCTGATAGATCTTCCAACCTGCAGCCTCTCTCTGAGGCATCTGCAGCTGATGATGCTGAGCTCTCAGCTTTCTCTTTCCCTTTCACACTTGTTGATCTCTTGACCGAGGGCAAATTAGGAGGAAGCTGAAAAAACATCATTTTCCCTCTCCCACTCTCCTCCTGCCATTAATTAATTAAATTCAATCGTGAACAGAAAGAACTTTCTATCAAAGGCATTCAGTTGGATGTGGTCATTCAATAGCAGGAATACCAACCAGAAGACCAAGATCTGAAGCAGCATTGATGATGCCCTCATCATACTCAAAGTTTCTAGTGCCCTCTCCAAATTCCTTCTCATTTAGAATTTCTGCATCAGAAACAAGCTATGGACATTCATTTAAAGGAAACAAACACTACAAAAAATGTATGCTCCCATTTCTAATTGTAGTACAGAGAAGGTAACAAACATCAGGTTCTTATTTTTCTGTCATTGGAGCCAGCCGAAAAGTGGTAGCTCTGTCATGAACCATCTAGCTGTGCACTCATACTAAGCACACAGAAGAACATTCCCATAACACCAGATAAAACCAACTGTATAATGCAAGTGAAGACTGAAGTGACCTATTTTCCTTTTTTGGCCATCACCAATGATATGCAAGACAACTAGAATTACTAGTTAATACATCAATGTAGAGGCATGTTCTTGGTATCACTGCAATAGTCTGTCTTGCATCTAGAAGCCTACCTGGGTCTCCCGAGTAAGGCCTTCTCAAAGGTAGGGTAGTTGGATAGTATGAATGGTGGAAATCCTGCCACACAAGAAGTAAAACCATAATCTCAGCACATAGTGCATGCTTGAAAGTCAATGCATTTATGCTGAGTGACACTCTATGTTGCACATCATGCTTGATTTCAAATATTCATGCAGCAACATGAAAAATCAAAAGGTCTCGAAATGGATATAAAAAAAAAAGCTTGTATACCCATGGTTCTTTGTATTCTTTCTTGCTCTTCCGAGGAACTTCAGCAGTAGCATCTTCCATAGTTGCATCGGTTGCATCAGTCTTGGCAACTATAGGTGGGGAGATAGTTTGTCCCTTGGCAGCAGCATAACTTCTCAGCCTAGGACCGCTGTTTTGATCATTTCTCTCTTCCTTGGGAACACCAAAGGTCCTTATGGCTGAGGCAGATGATGAAGCTCGGGTCCGAATGCCACTTGCACTGAAGCTGTAAATTTCAAATACCTAGATGAGTGTAAATCTCCGGTATAATGCTTTTAGTTCAAATAGATGAAGTTCAGAATATCAGAACTACAATGTGCATCTCCAAATAGTAGAATAACCTAATGTATATGGTTGGTTACTTCATCAGATGACAAGCTACATGAACTACTTGCTAGTTAAAAAGGAAATAACAGTGCAGTGAATTCATCACACACCAGAACATGATTCATCCTGGTAAAGGTGCAGCAGTTGTGCAATTATTATTATCCTAGCATCAACTGTATACATGTTGGTTCAACAGAGCAACTCTAATTTGTAGAAATGAATAAACAAACAGAACGTCTGGCTTGTATATTGATAGGTCAGCATGATTTCTTGACACCAGCTCTAACTTGTACAATTTTCTACTATGGGAACCATACAAAATGAGGAAGGAAAGCCATAATGCTCTATCTGAGACCCAACACACAAATCAACACAATGCAACCATTCAATGCGATGCAACTGTTTGTTAGGAGCAGATTTGCCACAAAAAAGAAGGTAAAACAATAATGGTGATGTTATGTAGAACATAGGAATAGGAATTACATTTCTTTTCAACTCTTGCTCCTTGTCGTCCGAAATTCTCCTGTAAACATACATGAGAGAGCAATTAGAATGTTTCCCCCTCAAGTGATAATGCCCTAAGCATTGAATGCCCTAAGCATTGAATCACAACATATGCACATTTCTGGTTGGAAAGGCATTTCCCACCTTGATATGAGAAATAATAACATATTAGCCAAGGACATCTGACTACCTTCAGGCTAAAGCAATTTGGTGAGATGACTTATTCAGAGAGAGGAAACTGACTTCAATTTTCCCATAGATGGATATGGCAAGCAACATTTGTCAGAACAGAGAATTCCTGATCTTCTAATTCAGTCAACATTTAAAAGCAATCTCAAATCTTACAATAGGTGACTACTGGATAGAAATGTTTTCTGGTCTCAGGCCTGCAGCGATTAACAAGCTCCGATGGGTAAGTTCCCAAATTCCCCTTACCAACTGGAGTCGCACCATCTTATTTCTAACGCCTTAGGCAATGCAACAATCGAGTTCATGGCTATCTGGTTAGATGTGGCTTGATTGTTACTGTGATATGCATATATTTTCATGTGACAAATCAAACAGCCACTCTAGTCATGATGATATACCACACTTTCAACTCTTGAGAAGTAAAAATAACATTCATAGCAGATAATCAAGTTATAAACACATGTATATATCAGTTTGGCAGGTTATCCAGCGATCAAACAGCCAATCATACAGTGGGTTATGGCCCACGGGCAAGCTGTTGTGGGCTTGGTCTTAATTCTCATCCATGTCAATCTTTTTTTTTTTTAAATTATAATTTTTTTTTCTAGCAGAAAATAATATCTTAACCCCATTTTGGAGATAAAAAAAACGTACCCAACTCCATACCACACGATAGACAATCAATGGCGGAGCCAGAAACGATCTCAGGTAGTAATGAATTTAAACATCATCAGTCGTCGTCATCCCTCAGCCAAAACCCAAAAAAAAGAAAAAAAGATTACCTTTTAAAGAAAGATAAATAAGAAAAAAGGAAAAGGGGAAGAGTTGTGTTACGTTGAAACGGCGTAGCAGCATCTCGGCCTCTGCCTGCGCTGTAGCTTCTTTGTCTCCATCTCCCCCGTTCACCTCTCTGCCATTTCCCAAGAACCCAAAAAGAACCCAGAATTCAGAAGTCTCCAATCAACTCCCGGAGAACACAACACATTCGAAGGCGACGAATTTTCACGACACGCTATAAGTTGGAAGAGAGAGCGAAAAGAGGGAATGCGAAGAGAAGAGAAAATATGGGGGAAACGCGACGAAGCAAAGTACGTTTTGGGAGCGACGGCCTGGGGCTTCTTGCGAGGTGCGGGAGCTTTCGGCGCGAATTTCACCTGCGCGGCGAGAAACGAGAGAATGAGCGAGCGAGATTGCCGGAGACGAGTCGGGGATCGGAGGGATCGATTCCCGGAAAAGGACTCGAACTTGGAGACGGTACCTTTCTGCTTTTGTTTTGGTCCATGCAAACGGGAACGCCGGGCGCTATCCTCGCCGGAGGAGGAGAAAGGAGAAGAATTCCGGGAAAAAGATAATCGGCGAAGAGAAAAATGAGAGAATGAGAGCGGCAGGGTTCGATCCTCTGATGTCTCGCCGCTTGTGATCTGAAACAACCACTGAACCAATGCCCCTTTTTGAGGCGAAGCCCTAATTTTTTATTATATGAATATAAGTTCAATACAGTGGCCACCCTTCTGACATACTCAATTTGCAGAAATAAATAGTCTGTAAAATATTTCTATAAAAATAGTATATTTTTCTAACTTCGAAAACGAAGGAATGAAAAGTTCTTTCCTCGTCCCATGAAATTAATTAAATATAAAAATTGTTATCAGCAATGAATGCATTTTTCATGAATTAATTATTTCAAATAATTATTTTTAAAAAGTTAAATTATTCATTTTATGCAAAATAAACGGACCCTTAATCTCGGCTCCCCCGTGATCATTGACTTTGGTAATTTTGCAATCAAATTTCTTCCCTTCTTTTTATAATTGATGCATTTTAACAAAATAGAAAAAAATGACATCCATGCAATGATCTAATCATGTCTGCAAAAGCGGTCACGTGACCATCGTGTTAGTATTTCTATTGGAATTTTTTGCTAGATTCAATGAAACTGCAATACATTGAGTAATTGAAATCGGAGTTTATTAAATTGCCTATCTTAGGGAAAATCTTATACGCAGCATGAGATTGTTAATTTGATTTTACATCCGGCGATATATATGCTTATTGTTCATCAATTTTAAAAAATCAAGGAAAAATTCCAAATAAGAGCCCGAAATGTCATTAATTTTTCAAATAAAACTCTAAAATTAACATTATCTCAAATAAGGGCCTAAAATGTGTCATTTAATTAAATAAGGGCGTGGATTGAGCTTATTTTAGACAATGACGAATATACCATTGATTAGCTTATTAGGCCAACTAAAATCCTTATTTGAAATAATGTCCATTCTATATCATTTTTTGAGAAAATAAAAATACTTTAGACTTCTATTTGAGACAATTTCATTTCAGACACTTACCAGAGAAATTGAGGGCATTTCAAGTTTTTATTTGGAATTTTCCTATAATCAATATCAAATAAACAGTGCAGAATTTTAAATTTGTTGATTAGCTCCAGTGACCCACCCCCGGCTCCATCATGATTCGGCACCAGCGCTAGTAGGAAATTTTTGACGATGGGAGAGCAAATTTCAAGGAGCTTCATATGAAAACAAAAGACAGGCTAGGATGATTCTGCCGTCAAAAATTGGGTGAACTCCACGGAATCAAAGCTTCATGAAAATCTTGTCGACCTTATTTGCTTGTATCCAGCTTATCATGTAAGAGATGCATACGCACATCCATTCACTTCCAGCTAAATCCGCCAAACGAGTAGATCTGAAAATAATTTAATTCATATTGACCTATTTAATCCAATTTTACCCATATCTATATAATGTAAATCTAATAACACATGATCAATCCATATTGCTAAAAACCATTTATCTTCTATGAAAGCCCACACCCACTTTAACCTCTACGTTAATTGAATAAAAATTTCAAATCAAATTTAGAAGTAAATTAAACAATTAAAAATAGTAAATAAAATAAAAATGTAGAAAACCTATAAATTAGTCAATTTGTCAGCCCATGAGATCATCATTGACTTTGTGGCTCCGCCGCAAGATGAACATGGCCATTTAGCCGTTTGATCGATTTAAGATAAGGGACAAGAAGTAGAATTAATTCAATGGCTTATATTTATACGATATCTCGTGATTCCATCTCGTCTCGCCTTTGTAAAAACAAAATGTTCAAAAGCCAGCTGTAAAAACAAAATGTTCAAAAGCAAGCAGAAGGCAACAACAAAGGCAAGTGGCGACAACACGAAGACGAGCTTCAAAGGCAGTGCGGAGACAGGCGATGAAGTGTTGCGATTTATTGAGTGTTAATTAGATCACCCACTTAATGTCAAGTATGGGTTAAAAATAGATCATACGTCCTATCTCATTTTTGACCCATATAATTTAGCTTAAATTTTTTTGAATTTATATAATCATAGCCCAACCCTTTATATAGTCATAGCCCACACACAACCCATAAGTCATAGATCCATTTTGACACCCCTACTTCAAGCTTCAGTTAAAAGTTCAACATACCTGTGAAAATGGGATTAAGCTTGGTAGATTCACTTTCTACTTGCACTCAATTTGACAAGCTATGATTTTGATAGATTATTCCAAACAACACACAAGAATCAGCGCATTGTTATGCAAGGCGTTCTTCAGTAACCATAAAATAGAGTTTTAACATCCCCAAGAAAGATGATTCATGCGATTTCGGCTACCCAATTTCTCAGCAGACAGATGCTATACGCATACCCAGCTCAGCCGTCACCTGCGTTAGGTAAATCATCTGAGGTCAGGGGTTGAACGAGTTTTTTGACTAAATGCTTGCATACCAGAGCAAATGCAAGGTAACAGACTGTAATTTGCCCATCCAACGACACTTTTGAGTATAAAATGCATGTGTCTAAGGATTCTCAGTAGGCACCACCCCAGCCCTCGATAACAGTCGAATGAACCCATCGACAGTAAACCCTTCAAGTTATTTGTAAAGGAATTACGGAAAATTTCAAGTTGCAGATTCATCGTGACCCAAGGATCCATTCCTCAGAGGATCATTAAATTGCCCACAGCACACCCAGAAAAATCAACTGCTCAAACATCGGGTCAGCCTTGAAGCAAGCATCCCCTAGAATAGAGATTGCTACACGACCAGGGTTAGGCTTGAGGCAATCAGGGTCGATTTACTCCTGTTCAGGCACTCAACAAATGCATACACACTGAGCAATCTGGTCCACCATCCATCAGTTGGATCCCACTAGATCCCACCATGACCAGAAGCAGCCGACTTCTCAAAAGAAGGATACAATTCTTAGGTTAAGAAAGTTCCCCACAGCACACCCAGAAAAATCAACTGCTCAAACATCGGGTCAGCCTTGAAGCAAGCATCCCCTAGAATAGAGATTGCTACACGACCAGGGTTAGGCTTGAGGCAATCAGGGTCGATTTACTACTGTTCAGGCACTCAACAAATGCATACACACTGAGCAATCTGGTCCACCATCCATCAGTTGGATCCCACTAGATCCCACCATGACCAGAAGCAGCCGACTTCTCAAAAGAAGGATACAATTCTTAGGTTAAGAAAGTTCAAAGCAAAATCTTAGTCAACCGATTATAGTCTGCGATCAGGTAGTCCATTGTCATCACAAAGAGCAACGGACAAGATAAAGAGCACCCATACGTGGCAGAGCCTCAGACTCCTTTGACAAAGGCCATGGATACTGTATCACATGAAACAACTCACAAGCCCATTTTATGTCAATACGATATTAGACATACAATTTGGACAATAAAACCTGCTTGAGATGAGCCAGAGATCAGGATCAGGACTAGCATATCTCCTGCTGAAGGATGATTTCTCTCCTTAAGGAGAAACCCTGAGATCGATCTGCAGGAATACTGGATCTGGGATATATCCACAAAGGAACTATTCATCCAACAAATGAAGATTGCGGTAACCTTGTTAAGTTAGTTAAAACTCTACCAATACCAACCATCACGGCCATCTACACCACCTATTTAAAGACCCTATGCTCAACCCATCAATAACCAACCACCTGGCAATCCGTAGTAATCTACATAAAAAAGAGACATCAGATTAAGAAGGACATTATAAAGTTAAGCTATAAAATTTCCCAGAAGTTGAAGCATCCACACATTTCGGAGTAGGATCATCAGAATTATCTTAAGACATAAGCACCAAAATACTGCCTAAAGCATAAAAGTATCTCCAGAGCTGACTCTACCAACATGCTGCATGTAACAAAAACAAACACCCATGAGCAGCAAAGCTAGCACCTGAATAATAAACTTAAAGAGTAAGACCACGCAACAAACGCAGGGCACCGGGAAACTTTCCACTTGATACTAGTTGTGGAGCAAGGTTAGTCATAACAACGCAAGCCCACAGTTATATCCATTCTGGATCTCTACAAACACATCTTAACTAAAGCCAAGTCACATAATTTACACTCTTGAAGAAAAATATAAACGCAAGGAGTGCCATAAGGTATCAGCACTACTACTTAGTTCCTGGGATCGTGCTCTATGTTTAAAAACAAACTCCTTAAGTACATGAAAATGATGTTTTTAGTTTCTCATAACTAGTCTTCATGTGCAACTGGTTATATTTCTTGTACAACATTGTAAGGTAATCATAAAAGTCATCACTTTCCTTTCACAAAAAAAAAAAAAACAATCCTTTTGAATTTAATTAGGTCCACTGACATTGCAAAAAAAAAAAACTCATTCGCCATTATATGGTTGTCATGTAGAAGAATTCAGTTAAAAAAGCTAACTACAAATGCATATGTCAATCATTCAACAAAAGTACATGGATTTTTTTACACATTAAACCGAGTAATAACCCATCCGTTTTTTTCCTCTATTCAATCCTCTTCTCAAAAGAAAAGAATGGATAAATATTTTGCTATTCTTCAAATAGCTGAAAATAAACATTTACTTAAATTAAAAAAAGAAAGAAAGAGATAGAAACATTTTCCTCACATAAAGTGCAAAGATTGATTGCATTATAAGGACAATTAAGTAATTTTACTAAGTGCACTTTCTCAATTTCCTTTGGTTAATATTACTTTTTTTCCTCTTTGATTTACAATTAGAAAAATAAGGGGAATTAACGGACAGTGCCAAAGTGAGACAAACAGGGGTTTTGGCTTACATAGATAGATTTCATTCTGGAACATGTTGAAACATCAACAAGGGAAAAATAAATTCACTAAAAAAAAAACAAAAGCAAAAACACAAAAACACCCAAAAGCAAAACCTTGTCCAAGAATGTCAGGTTATTGGGGTAAAGACATTTTCTTACTTCCAAAAGCATATCGAAACAACAAATGGCTTAAAATTTTCTAAGATAACAAACAACTGCAAGGCAGATTGCCTAAGTTCCACTTCTTATTCCTAGTCTGTCATTCGTAGAGCTCTTCAACATAAACAAATGATGATTCTCATATACTTGAATAGCATTAACCAGATCACCAGCTGTACAAATCATCCTTTCCATTTGATCTATCCCAGAACCTCATACAGGTAAATCCAAAATGCGAGGCTTTTCTGGATCTTGATGTTGTACATTTTGGAAAGTGTTTTGTACCTTATGCAGGTTAAATACTTCAATTATTTTCCTGCACTTAAAGAACTATGCTTTTCATCTATTTAGATTAAGCGAGGATTTTAATTTTAATCCTCATACTAAACTTCTTCACTGAGTCCCCCACAAAATGTATTGCCATCAAATCAGTCCATTTTACTTACAACTTCGGCACCGCATTAAGGACCCAAATGAAGGCGCCCACTAAATATGGGGAATCCAGCAGAACAATTGGTGAACGACAAACATGAAAAAGTGGTAGGACAAGAATGGAAATGACATCTTATCTGAGGGTCGAAAGGTCTAATATTTTCCTATGTGTGAAGAATTGATTTTTCAAGTAATGATGTCCATTATCTACAAAGACATAAACATGTGCCCAACCACCCCAATCCCTCCAAGTTTAAATAATTAGGAATATGTGCTATCTCACCTACTACATAAAGGATGCAAGACATCGGCATCATAAGATGTGAAAAGAACATATACCTTCGACTTCTAAGGAGAACGATCATCTTGAAAGATGTGCAAAGGGCAAACATCAATGTCTTCAAAGGCAAGGAGATGAGATAAGATATGGTCGCCGCAGAATAGGCATCTTTCCTAATGCAGAAACAGGCTAAACTAGGCAAAAGAAACAAGTCATACGAAAGCAGTTCACAGATCCAAAGACAGTTTAATAAGCAAGATCCCATCAACTGGATATGTCTAAATTTTGACAAACTCAAAAATAAAAAATATCAGCAACAAGCCAAAAGATTAAGTCCTGAGGATGTTCAGATATCAAAAGAAACAAATATGGCCTTTACATCTGCGTAGATTGAATTTCCTGTCCAATTTCTGCAATGTCATAACAGCACAGCAAGGTTAATGATGTGAGTCCCAAACTTCCAATAATCGCAAGAGGTAAGAAATCAGGTTGACAAGAGCTCCAAGAAACATCACTCCTGTCAAATATTACAATAGTGACAAAAAAGGATGGTTAAGAAATGCGAGAATGAGTAGTAGAATTAACTAATTTCAGAAACACCCAACGTTAATTCTTAAGACAATTCCAAGTATGTTATGGCAGACATCCATGTCACTGGATGAAATCGCCTTCATTTTTCAAAAATAAAACAGACAAAAGTGCATTTGCGACCCACTTAGGTGTAATTAGATGGAAACTGTTGGCAAATATACTGCTGCAGTATCAAACAAACATAATCAAAAGCAGCCACCACATTGTTCTCTTTTTCTCCCTTCTTTCAATCCAAATCATATTGTCTGTTTCCCTATTAATGCCAGATAAGCACTATGAACAAAGCTGAAACACATAGAAATGAACTGTAACATGAGCGGCCAAATTGTCTGGCCAAAAATGACACGTGCATTAAATGCATAAGAGGTGAATTTTTGCAAAATCCCTTCAGGCAAAAAGCTGTCAAATTTCTATTCAATGTAGAGTAAGCATGAGAAAGATTGCCCAGCCCTAACATTACAACTACCATAAACAACATTACTACAGAATAAACAGCAACCCAGAGAAACATCACCCCATCAATTCTCTGAACGTCATTCCACACCATTTATCGTCTAGCTCCTATGCAAAATTTGCTGAAGCTAATTTAATGGCTAGTTTTGAAAGAATGCAAACTGCAAAAAGGTCTGTTCAAGTATTTAAGTTTGGCCAAAAAAGGCAACACAAGTGGACACTTCATCTGGAGGGAGAACATAGCTGCACACCCTTTCAAGACCATGCCCAACCTCCAAAGAATCGAAGATTTATGCATACGTCAGAAAAACAGGTTAGAACAAGAAAATAAAGAACATAATCTCATAACTACTATCTTCCAGGAAAAAGTGGTGGCGTATACGGGTCTTACCCAGCTAGTCATATGAATCAAGATCTGTTTGCAAACTAAGAATATGTAACAAAACACTACTGCAGTCCGTAAATCAAGGAACCTGAGCATTAAAGCATACCTTTCATTTGTGAATCACAGAACAGGACTCATGTCATTTCATCTGTGCCATGAATTTCTCGTATTCTGCATCTCCACCATATGATGTCTGCTCTGAGGAAGATGCAGGTGGCTGTGGTGGAGGAGGAGGATTTGATGCCCAAGGCACATTTGCAATGCTCTGTGATGGATCCGCATTCGAAGTGGGTGCAGGAGCTGGGGGAGGGTAAGCACCATAATATGGTGCATAACCCATAGAAGATGCAGCATATAAGGGCTGAACACCAGCAGGCATCATTGGAGGAGCTGTTCCGTATGCACTAACAGGAGCAGAGTGAGAAGAGCTAGTGTTTTCAGATTGAACTCCAGGCGGGTAGCTTGGCGGTGCTTCAGTATGAGGAGCAGTCTGAGGCGGAGCACCTGGTGGAACTGGCTGTGCTGATGGTGGAGGGGGAGGATAAGACATGCCATAAGGAGGCATGGGTTGGCCTGGCATTGGAACAGGAGCCATATATGATGGAGGAGGATAGCCATAAGGAGGTGGTGGTAGAGGTGGCCCCCATGGAACGGGAGTCGCTGTATAGCCTGCAGGAGGAACGGGTGGTAGAGGACCACCTGCTGTGAATTGCTGCGAGGGGTATGCACCAACAGGTTGTGTTGGCACAGGATATGTGGGCATGGTTGACGAAGGAGGGCCAGGAGGCACAGTAGGTTGGGGAGGCTTCCCTGCAACTCTTACAGCAATGGTTCTCCCATCAAGCCGATGACCGTTCATAGCTTGAATAGCGGCATTGGCCATCTGAACTTCTGCATACTTAACAAAACCATATCCTTTACTCAGTCCAGTAACACGGTCCTTGATAACCTTAGCCATCACAATATCCCCAAACTGTGAGAATAACTGAATCAAACCATCATCATCGAGCGTAGGTGGTAAGTATCCAATGTACAAATTCGTATCATCATACTCTTTAGAAAGCTTAACAGGGTTTGATCCTAAACCAGGGTGTGCACTTGTCCCAGTGCCACCAGCACCATTAGCCCAAGGAGGGTTGCTTCCAGAGTTGCCAGCAGTCCCAGCACCAATTGCCAAAGTACTGCTCTGCTTGGTGGCAGACTCAGGCATGGTGCCTCCAAGCTCAGCTAAGAAGTTCTGATACTCGTCATCCATTTTCTTGCCTGTAGTCCCCTTCACAGGACAATCAATAGTAGGGTGTCCACCATCACCGCATATTTTGCAAAGCACGTCACTCTTGAATGTAGAAGTACGTGAAGGACATGCATATTGCCTATGTCCCGGTTCCCCGCATAACCTACAAAATTCCTCATCCCTTATGGTCCCATTTAACGCAGCAAGTTCTCTGAGCTGCTGCCTCTTGTGTTCATTTAGAACCTCATCAACAGGTTGCAACAGTTTCTCCACCATCCCTGCAGCTGCATCTAGTGCCTCCTGTGTCTCTGCTTCCACCAAAACATGCAAATCCTCATTCTCTGCTGGATCAGGCTTCAAATCCCTCTTTTGCTGCAACCTACCCTCTTTCACTGAACCTTTTCCGCGAATGACGATCTTCGCACCGGTTTCACGTTCCATCCTTTTCTGGGTATTGCCCCTAGGTCCTATGATAAGTCCAATAAAATTGTAACCGGGGTACTCTTTCATCGGTATGTACAACTTCTTTTGCAGCTTGGGTGGCCTATAATCAGCTGGGGGCTTAAACGCTGGATTCCGCTTGATGATCTGAGTTATAATGTCCTGTCTCTCCTTGTTCAGACGCTCACGAGCACGGTACTCTCTCGTGTTGATCCTAATACCCATATTATCATATATAGGTTCTGGAGAAGGGGAGCGAGCACCCTCCGGCCTATCGTCTAGGGGCAAACCCGACTGCAACATCCTGCTAATTTCCAACAGCCTAGCGTTAAGGGCCTGAATTTCAGGGTCAAACTCAATACCTCCAGTGAAGTCTTTCATGAAATCCGGAAGCTGAATCGCGGGCAGCTTCGGCTCATCGTCCGCCCAGCGCGACTTGCGCTTCTTCGTGCCGCTTCCAGAGTCGTTACCCGCCCCGCCGCCACCGCTCTGCTCATTAGATTCAGAAGGCGGGTCCCAACGGCTGCGACGGCGTCTCCGACTGGTGGTCTCCTCCTCGCCTCCAGAGACGTCCTTATCAGTTCCGCTGTGAGTGTTCGTCATCGCACCACCGTCCGACAGAACGACCTTAGCGATTTCAGGTCTAGGGCCGGGATTCTGGTTCTCCGAGGCAGGGAAGTGACCATTAGTGAGCGAGCCGTTGGGGTTCGGAGCGCCCTGAGCTGGATTCTGCGGCTGATTACCCCCTTGAATCGAGGAACCGTAGTAGTAATCCAACGATTGCGACTCCGGAGGGGGCGGGGGCGGGGGCGGGTAATCGGCGTGGGGGTCTAGGGTTCCCGACGGAGGGAGCGGCGGCGGAGGAGGATGCGCGGCGGCGTTTTCGCGCAGAGAATCCATGATTGCCCGGGAGAAGAGAGGCGAGGCTCGATTCGGACCTTGCTCGCCGCACCCAGAAGCAAAAACTGCAGAGCCCGCAGGAAGGATGGAAGGAAGGAAGGAAGGAAGGAGGCAAAGGATGTTTCGATCGAACGGAGGCAACTGAATATGCGTGAGGAGTTCTGAATCTCGCCCTGATATACTCTTTTATGTCGGACTCGGGTTCGGTTCGGGTCGCGCTGCGAAAAGCCGCGGCTTGGGCCTCTCTAGGGCCCAGTACTAATTGTTTTGGGCTAAAGCTAAAAGCCCAAATCAATCATTTTGATTAGAAATCTAAATATCATTTGATTAAAAAACTATCATCATTCATTATATAGCTTGTATAAGTTCTCTTACTCATAATAGTTATTAGGGCAGAAGTAGTGTTTGGAAGCTTCTTGATCCTGAGTATGTGGGAACTCCAAAAGGATAATGACATAAATAGTTATCAAACTTTGGTTCAATGTATAATGTGATCCCTGAACTTTTAATTTATTCAATGTGATCCCTAAAATTTTGGTGTATATTCAATTTAGTCCCTAAACTTAAAAAATATTCAATGTTTTCCCCTTAATTTGAATTAAATGCATGACAATATCTAATGTTTATATATAGTTTTTATACTACATTGAATATGTACCAAAAGTTTAGAGATTATATTGACCATATTATGCATTGAGTTAAAACTCGATAACTATATTGAATAAATTAAAAATTCAATGAGCACATTTGCATCATTATCTCAACTTCAAAAAAATGATGGAGAACGATTAATGGTAATTAATAAATTTTAATGGTGATAACTTTGGCTATTTGAGAACTAAATTTGCAATCAAAAACATCTTGGGAAATAATAAGATGATTTTTTTTCTTGAAATTCTTCACTATATTTCGGCAAACCAAAAAAAAAAAATCTTGACTGCAGTGTTCATTGAGACATTTAGCTATTCATGGCGATCAATAGAATTAAGCCTCTTGAGCTTCCTTTAAAAAGGTGCATTCATAGATACGTCATGGTTGATGGGCACCTATAGAATTATTTTATAGTCATTAGCATATTTACTTCCATACTATGCATTAATCCTTCCCTATCATTTCCACCAAAAAATTTCTTCAGTTCACTTAAAATTTTCCTTCTTGTTTTGGTTTTTCTTTAAAAAAAATTCTTATTATGGCATTAGATAAAAGTAGAACATTAATTCCTTTTTGAATTTGTGTTAGCTTGAGTCACAACAATAATGCTATTAAAATCACATATCTGTATAATAGGCGTATGAGAATATTAGATAACAAAGTTTAGGAAAAAAACCTTTTTATTATGGATAAACTTTTGAATTTTGGCTCTATTTTCATTCACATTATCTGGTGGATATCAGATCTTCAACCAATTTTTTTTAATTTCCAAGAAAATACTTTTCATAGATGTTGAGGTAATTCCCATGGTTAAGAAGATAAGATAAGTTTTTTATGCCAAAGGTAAGAGAAGTTGATAATTTTTTAAATAAAAGCTAAACGTAAATTGTAATTAACTCAAATAAAGATAGGTAAATTCATATAAAAATTGATGAATTTAACACGTTAATAAAAACGAGGTAATATATAACTAAAATAGATAATTTGCCAAGGGCAAAAGATAGTAGTTTTTTTTATAAAATGTTGGTAAATTACCAAATATCATAATGTTTCATATTAACATATTTTATATCATTTATCAATAGTTTTTCGAAATCTACCTGCACGAAAAGAAGTCATTCTTTGAAACGGAATATAGAGTCGTGGATTCATTAATTTCAAGAAATTGCCACTAGATCAAATGATACACCTACAAACTAACCATGTAGCCTCGCAGACAATTCATCGACCTCAAAATCACATAAAAGATGACATTACGAATGGAAATCATGCAACTCACTGGATTAATTAGCGAAGGTCCATCCCCTTAAACGAGCATCACAAATAATTCTCTCTCGAACATCAAAAAGTCGAACTTGGTCATTGAACGAGTAGGTCGACGAGGAAGAAGTGTTAGAGAAGTAAAGTGAAAACAAATCGACGTCGAAAAAAAGAAAAGAAAAGAAGAAGGTAAATCAGAATGGTGATTCGCAGTTTTCCTTAATCAATCTCGAGCAAACAATCTTGGATTCCCCATAACAAGAGCCCCGCCCTTGCTCCGCCGTGCCGAACGTGCATCATCCTTCTCGCACCCGTTGATCACCGCCGTCAACTTGAAGGGCGGAACATTGGTGGCCAACCACTGGTCAACGCGGAAGTTGGTTTGGCTGCAGGGCTTATGAGGCCCGGCGGAGGTGACCTCCACATAATCACAGTACCAGCCGTGGTGGTCCCCAGACCCATCGGAGGTGAGGTTGAGCCAGCACAGCGGCGGGCCGATGCAGGGCCCGAGCCCACTGAAGACATCGAGGTTGCCACGCTCGTAGTAGTCGTGGGACGGTTCCATCAAGCCCCATGACTCTAGATCCGGGACCCAGACCGATCGCCCCGACAAGTCGCCGAGTATTAGGCTGATCTTGGAGTCGGTCCCGGCCTTGATCATCGAACTCGTCTTCACATAAATGGTGTACACACAGTTGTTCTGCACAGTGGAAATTCACCTAACGTGTGAGATCGAATGAGATGAATAAAGAAGATACTAACAAAAATAAGGCTTGCGTCGACACTCACAGGGGTCTCTCCTGCAGCTGCCGAGAGGACGAGGGAGCAAATAACGAGGAATAGGAGGCGCCGAATCGTCGTCATCTTGTTGAGCTGAACTGAAGAGGCGACTCTCCTTAGATATCCACTTCAGAGCAGGCGTAAATCAACAAGACAAGCGAATACAAAAGCCTCCTGCCGGGACATGACTATCTTATAAATAACTGTTCCTGTTCCTGGAGTAGGTTTTCATTTTGTGTTGGGGAATGCTGAGGGCCCGTACTTGGAACGTTCAACTAAAACCGCGCCTTCCGTTTAGTGATTTTGACCTATTAAAACCATTGCGGTTTGTGTCAGTGCGCACAAGTGTCGAGTAAGCAGCTTTCTTCTCTAAACATTTTCTCCTCCTAACCACCACCTCACGTTTAACAAGAGGATTCAAATAGTCAGTCTAAACTCGTGCTCTCATTATGCAGTTCAACCAGTCTCAGTTCGGATCGAATATTCTTATCAATCAAGTGGAGCGAAACAGTGTTACTTATCTATCACGCATGTTTTCAGCAAATGGGAGTTTGCAGGGGACTCATCAGGGGATTAAAATAAATACTTTGTAGCATGATGTATATGCATGGCACACCGTATAGGTATAGATGCCAATTTTAAGTAAGCACAGTCGTACAGGCACGAGTCATCAGCGATACACACCAACCAAGCCACGCACGATTAATAGAGGCAGACGCATGAGAGCCATTGCTTGACGACGAATCCCCGGACTGTTCATTATATAATGGTTCTTTTCCTTCTTACCAATTCAAGCTTGCTTGAAATGGAGACCTCCCACCAAGAAGCATATTCGGTGCTTTCCTCCACATTCCAGCTCCCCAATCTAATCTTGCTTGAAACGAAGATCGCCAGCCAACCAGCATTTTAGTATTTTATGTTACATTACTTTGATAGATTAGTTTTTTATTTTCTTAATTTTATTTCTTTTTACATGATAAGGACATTATGGTCATATAGAATTTATGTTTAATATAAATATATCGCAATAGGTATAAAGCTTCTGACACATAAAAAATCTAGAGCCCCATTTTGGCTTTTACAATCTTTTTCTCTCTCCTCTTCTCCTCTCTGTTTCTTCTCTCTTGCTATTCACAGCGGGTTCTCTTATCAGCTTAGTGACATTTTACTCCAAATACCAGCTCGCCGTTATTTCAACATGTCTCAACTTAACTCACAAACTACAGGCAAAATGATTCATGAAGACTCAATCTGAAAAGCAACAAAGGATCTAGCCGTGCCCAGAGTAACATTTAAATATTTCCATTGAGTAAAATTTACATATCCACAAATCAGCATTTGCTAATAACCGAGTTCATGACACCAAATTAATGCTTAACTGTCCAGATAAATCATACCAGACCGATCAACAGAGACCCCTATTTACATGTACAGTTTGTTTTTTCTTTCTGTGATCCCACAGAAACTTCACGAATTCAAGGGGCGAAGAATTCCTATGAACAGGAAATGTAATGTGACCCGACATATGCAGTCTGCAGAGGAGTTCCTGCTCTTCGTGTGGACTTTGCAGATTGGATCCTCAAAATCCTACATACAAAACAATCAGAAACAGCAAGCTTAAGCTTCATATGGTGCATAAAAGACTCACTGCCAGACAGATGCGGACATAAAGAAATATTAAAGGAAAAGGAGCAGTGAGATCTTGACTATAGCTTTTGGTGCTTTGCAACAGCATTCAACAAACCCATACATCCTCAAAAGTGGAGACTATCAGCAGATAATCAATGCAAAATGAAAGAACTGAAATCTCCAAGTTGATTAGGGACTAGTTTGCTACAGCTTGACCTCAATTGCTACATTAATCCTCAGTCACCAGACCATAAAGCAATAAGCATCCAGTGAATGAGTCTGGAATCAAAGAAGAAGTACCCAAAACACAATGATTAAGTGGCAAAGAAATTCACAAAGACTTTCCAATGACCATTAGAAAACAAGGGAGATATATAAGGTGAATTAAAAGCCAAGAAATGCAAAGGTGGTTTCAGAATAAGCCTGTTAAAACTACCAGATCTGACAATGCCCTTCCGTTATATAAGGAAATGTCAAAGAGTCCTCTAAGGCACTGGATAAGCTATACATGAAGACATTTTGATGCAACGACGAAGGTTTCACATGTTTCCATGTCTTATTTACATGAAAAAGAAAAATGCACTTTGTAATCACTTCCAACTTTCTAAAAATTATGTTCTATCCACTGAAAAGGATCTATCTAATCAGCATCTGCCTGAATATAATGAAAAGATATATACATATTATTCAAAAAAAAAAAAAAAAAAATACAAGCTAAAAGGACACCTAACCATCTCTAGGCATAGCCCCTGACTGCAATATTAACCATGTGATCTACCTCAGATCAGTGGCTGGAACTGCCAAGGTCAAAGTCCATTGTGTAATCGTATTCAATGGTTGGAATAACAGAGGCAACAAATTTAAGGAACAAGAAAAGGTACCTGCCAATTAAACAATGTGCAAGTGTCAAAATCTGATGAGCTTAAAATAAACAGGAATCAAAATGCACATGACAGCAAGAGGCATGATCTCAAATCACCATAATCACTTATTCTATCAGAAAGCAATAGCAATGTACACCCAGAAAAAAACCAGCACCAATTGTGACACACCAGTTCAATTTAATCGTACCAAATAGTTTCAGCCAAAAAGGGAAAAAGACCAACATAATAGTTTTCCTACTAAGGCTGCAGAACTTTCTCAAACAAAATTACAGAGAAATTTCAGCACAAAACAAGTGAAAGTGTAGAGGAAATTACTTGTCAACTTCTGGTTCAACTCCACGTGACATTAATACGTCAATGATCTTCTTCATTACTGCACCATGTCTACACGGATGTACTGAAGCGTGTTTTCCAGGCAAGTGAGGATGGTCCTCAATTGTTACCTATGTTGATAGATCATGCATAGTCAAAAAGGACACAACACAATACACTTACAAATAACTGCATGTCCAGAGGCTGATGGAAATGGCCTGAGAAGGCCATTCACGAGAAAGTAAAATTTGCAAAGGCCATCAATGAGAAAGAAAAATTTGCTTGATAAACTTCCAGTGACAATACCAACAGAAGTTGCTCGGCTTCTCTTATAGATATGAAACGATTCTGAAGGACATTGCAGATTATGCACCTAGTATGAAACGATAAGCATTTACTACAAGAATGACCAAATTCGACAATCATAACTAGATTTTCTCTACTCAACTGTGATGGACCAGACATCAACATCACATGCTGGCATTGCTATGTTATTAAGCTCGTCACAAATCAAGTATAGGATCTCTTGAAACCCAATAAGTTGTAATATAAAATAACAGTTAAGTAATGACAATATATTTCTTAAGCCAAAGGTAATGATGACTAATTCCAATATGACCTATTAAAAGCTTCATATGAACAGATAAACGTAGCACAACCAAACAACTTGATTGAGAAAGAATACAGCAAAATCATTCATCTAGCCACTTGTTGGAATAAACAAGCAACAACACAGCCTCATAAAAAAAATATTGGCAAATAACTATCTTAGTAACATTTAAAATAAAGCTCACCGTTTTTCGTGCATGGTCTTGACTAACATCTTCAAGTACGAGCTCTGGTCGCAAAAGCATCCTCGACTGCCAAAGGCACGCAAACAAGATATTTCTTTAAGCTACTTGAAAAACAGCATGGAAAACTCAGTGACATTTAGGTGATTGTATCTCGTTTAACATTATTCTGCCACAAAAACCATCGATAGATAGTGCTGCTAAAATTCATTCATCGAATTCCTGTGATTTTGAAGCTTATGATTACATTCCTCTTTATTGAAGGAAAAGATTTCAATTTTACCATATACAAGAGAAAACATCACCAAAAACAGAAAATTGTCAAATCATTATATTCCAACATCTGTTTGATACGAACAGAATCATACTAAAAGAATGAACCAGTGCAATTTGCATGGCAGATTAAGTTGAAAGACAAACCTCATCATATCAAAAGATTTCAATTTACATATACAACAGAAAACATCACCAAAAACAGAAAATTGTCAAATCATTATATTCCAACATCTGTATGATACGAATAAAATCATGCTAAAAGAACGAACCAGTGCAATGTGCACGGCAGATTAAGTTGCAAGACAAACCTCATCATATCCAGTAAGCCAAACCCGAGGAGTTTGATAGTACTTATCATACCTACATAACATAGAGAAAAGAAAAAAAACAATGTAAAATCATGCCATGCTTTCACAGCACTGATTATATCATTTACTTCATGTCCTAATCCAAAAAACTCCATCCTTCCAGTCAATATAAATTTAAGGACCCCACATTTTGGCATCTCAATGACACATACACACAAGCAAAATTAAGATCTGGCGTTTCTTCCGACTTCATATGGTATAAAAGCTCACGCCAACTCTGCTCATTCTAATCTAATATGCAGAAGAAAGGTTTTCTAGTTTACTTGTATCAAATGTAGAGTTTCTATCTTAGTCACAACTCACAAGACAATACAGAAACCTAGAAATGGAACATGAAAGATGTGGAGAAGCACATCAAGCAAAAGAGATAGGTTTAAACCAAGCAACCCAGACACTGAAACAGTTCTAAAATCTGTTCTACCACGAAGAGAAAATTGATATACCCCATAACTCCCTTGCACCCTCTTACCTATATTCAATCTTCACAATTACCCATTGATATTTACATTTGCAGCGGATAAATAACCATGGTGAATAACGAGTCCGAAAATATTTTTGTAAGTGACCTCGCTCTGTGTCTTTACAGTGAACTTGTGTTTGATTTGTATAAGCTGAAACCAGAATACTCTCACTAGCACACAATTCAAATAGGTTCTGGAGTAATTCTTACTTTCTAGAAAAGAAGAGACATTGTGAATCTCTTTGTTGCTAAAAGTGCCAAAAGTATTGTCTAGACAGAGCATTTCAAATTGCCAGGTATTCAACACAATACATTGCCTCAATTAAAGAAAGGTAATGTTTCTTTTGAAAGAATTTTGAAAATATTTCCTCCAGTGACATTTTAGTGGCATAAAATTCACCACTTCCTCATTGACCCTCCTTATTGTGAGTGCAACTATTGAAAAAAGAACAGGAAAAAAGCTTTAATAACATTAGTCTAAAAGATCCATATACCACATTCATGGTCTGAGAACTCTAAAAGTGCATAACAAAAGACCAACTTCTAGAATTCTGAAACTTCAACTCAAATGATAGAATTATCTTACGTTATGCTGACGTCATAAGTTCGGGTCCGCAGTATGTTGTCATCATCAGGTTCATGAGCCACCAGATAAGTAGACTGAAGTGTTGCCTGCAAATAAAAACAAAACTCACATAATGAACCACTGCAAAATCAACTGATGAATTATTGTTCAGCTCATGCATGTTAAATTAAAGATAAGATTTCAACCAACTTCTATAATTACAATGCTAAATGTAATTCCTACAATCATCTACTGATCCTAGAGACCACAAAACAGAAATAAATTTTTATCGCATTTATGCATCTTTAACATATCAGACCAGACTTTAAGATTACTAATTGCTAATTGACTTCGTTCAAAAAGAGTGAGTCTTCCCTGTTGCGGTCCCTTCTCAAACATCAACGAATAACTAACTTGTTCATTACCACTCACGTGCTCTAGATGCTCAACTTCCTATTTGTCTTCATCAAGACAACAAAAGGGAAACCAGTATTTTCCTTTTCTTCTTCAGCCAATTCAAGGAAGAGAAGGGGGAAGCCTGTCCACTAGTAAAACATCAAACGACCCAACCTTGACCAAGACTAGGAAAAAAAAAAAAAAAACCAAAACAGAACTCAATACATCATTAAAGGTAAAATCAAAATAATCTCAATAAACACCGGCGATCCTTCTCATCCTGCAATTTTAACCTATAACTTCACATTCTCCTAAAATATCATCTAGAGCAAGAATGGGAAAGCTCAAGCTTTTTCAAAGACAAGGAACAGTACTGAAGTCTGAGAAGCAACGAAGAATCAAAATGAATCTATCTTAAGACTCTTGCAACCAATCATGACTTTAACATGAAAAAAGTTTAAGAAATCAACAAAAGCAAAGATAACCAACCGGATCAGTATCGATGAGGTTGTCGGGATCCTCATACTCTGCCATGTCTGGAATGTCTTCATCCTCCTCTCCCCCGAAATATGAAGGAATGGACTGAATAGGATTTTCCTCGCCGATCTCTAAGCTGTCCATAGAAGGCAAATTATCCTCCTCGTCTCCCTTAGTTTCTGGTTCAAGATACAAAAACACAAAATGAGGCAACAGAAAAGCAAGAACCATAATTTAACATAAATTAGCCATCCACCTCTCGGCTTTCCATGAGTGGCTAGCCAGCCGTCATTATCTTCGTTATCAAGCAAAACTTCCCCTCCTGCAGCCTCATATTCTTCTTCCACAGAAGCAGCTCTCCGCAAACAAGGAACTGGCACCAGTAGCCAACGACAACACGAAAGATTTCATCAGTAACAAAAGTAAAGCTACGATCTTGCCATTCGAATGGAAGAGCAAGGAAAGAGCTGGTAAATTTACCATTTCTAGTTATTAGAAACTGCTTTTCAGCGGGCAGATACGACTTCCTCTTGCTCGGCTCACCCGATTCCCTGCCAAAAAAACCAACGGAAACATCTCGAATTGACGCCGGAGAAGCCGATGAACGTATTTCGGGGGCAGGGGGAACGAGGAAAGGAAGGGGGGGGTGGCGAATTTACCAGGACCAAGTGGGGCACTTGGAGACGAGATTGTCGCCGGCGATGATGAACTCGGTGACGCTGAGGACGCCCTTCTCCTTGAAGGCGGAGACGGTGCGGTGGCTGGTGATCCTCTCCACCGTGCCCTTGAAGGCCTCGTGGAGCTTCTGCGAGAGGACCATCTCTCTGGATTCGTGGGAAGGATCGGGAGGTGAGAATTTGGGGCCGATCGAAGAAGAGAAGAGAAGAGGAGTAGAGGATCGGAGGAGGAAACCCTAATTTTGTTTCGTGCTGGAAACGTCGAGGGGGAGAAAGAGAGGAGGAAGGAGGTGGCGGTGTTAAGAAGTTCCGGACGAGATTAACGGTCTTACCTCCCGGGAAATCTTGGTTAATTAAAATTTAACCCCGCGGGAAAATTATCACGGGGATCCCTATATTTCTTATTTTTGTGTCAATTCGCCCCCCCATATACTTTTAAAGTACGGCGATTCATCCCAATTTGCCGTCTTTTGACGGTAGGAGTAAAAAGCTGAGATCCGAAAAGTGCCTCGTGCTTGGTTCAAATTGTCTGGGATCGATGTGACGATTCATCCCAAATTATCACCGATCAATTCTCATATGTTGGTTGATGTTGAGATGCTTGTTTGTCGGCCGATCCCTATTCATTGTCATGCATTAAAAAATATATATATATTCTCAAAAACTCTAAATTATGTCTTATGAGAATTTTATCCTGAATTTTTTTTTTGTGTTGTCAAAAATTCTAAATTATGTCACTCGTGACAATTGTACTCCGAACTTTTTTTTTGTATCACCAAAAATCATAAACTATGCTATTTAAAACAAATTTATCCCAATTTTTTTTGGATTGAAGGGCATTTTTGTCCTTTTATATATATATATTTTGTATATTTATATATATATATATATATTTTCTCTTGATAGAAAGAAACCGGTGAGGCCGCCCTCACTAGTGTTGGAGTTGAGCAAGGGCCGCCCAAGCTAGATCCAATGAGGGCCACTCAAGCCTCGCTGGGCAAGGGCGCCTTTGCTCGACTTAGGTGAAGGTCACCCTCACCAGATCCGGCAAGGGAAACCCTCGCCATCGCTTGGGTCGGGCAAGGCGCAAGAGGTCCTCGCTAGCGAGGCTTGGGCAGCTCTCATCGACATCAGGGTGAGGGCCTCTATTGTCTCGCCTAACCCAAGCAAGGGCGAGGGCCACCTAAGTCAAATCCGGTGAGGGCCACCCTCACCCAACACTGGCAAGACACTAGCAAGGGTGGCCCTCGCCGAATTTAGTGACCCTCATCAAATCTGGCCACCCACACCTGGGTGCCCCTCGCTTGATGTTAGCAAGGGCCGCCGGAGCTTCACACGACTCTGACGCTGGCGAGTGCAACCTCATTAGCTTTCCTCTATCAAAAAAAAAAAAAAAAAAAGAGGACAAAAATGCCTCTCAGTCAAAAAGTTTTGCATAAATTTGTCTCAAGTTATATAGTTTAAGATTTTTTGTAATATAAAAAAAGGTTTTTGGTAAAATTATCATAAGTGGCATAATTTGAGGTTTTTGGTAATAAAAAAAAAAGTTCATGATAAAATTGTCATAGAAGGCATAATTTAGGATTTTTAGTAGTATTTGCCCTTAAAAAATGACCGCACGTTGAAGATAAGTACCCTCGATTATTAGATAGGCTTTAACAAAGTTCAAATTCAAAATCGACATGAGATATATCTTGAAGGGTCATTTTGGAAACCAAGTTTCATATAAGGGGCATCATTAATCTTTTTATTCACTCCTTTAAAATACAACTTTCCCATAGCATTGATCGCGTCACATCAACAATGCCAAGACTTTTTATTGTGACCGATTGGCTTCACAGGTACCTCGTGAACTAATCAATAATCTAAAGGAAATGGAAAGGGATCGAGAAACTCTAGAAACAAATGAAGTGATTGAGCTAAGTTGTTGTATTAAGTTAGAGTATTGGGAGTTTTTAGTTTGGGAACGAGAGGTCACTCATTAAAATCTCAATAATCAAATTGAACATAATCACCAAATTTGTACGGTCATTTGTAAAGTTCCAGGTAACTAGAGGTTTTATGCTTGCATTCCTCAATGATTAATAAAATCAAGAAATTTCATCTCTTGAATAATTTAGTCTTGAACTCAAACGATAGTGATAGATTAGGGACTTACTTTGTCCTAAAAGCATCCTTTATCAGAACAGTTCATTCCCTCTATTGAGGAGCAGACTTGGAGAAAGATTTTTAACTTCAAATATCTACTCAAAATTCATAGAGACACGTGCTTATCATCAAATTTTAAGATTTCTTTTTATTTGATCCTTTAAAATACAAATTTGCTACGGCGTTGGTAGCTTTGCACGTCAACAACGCCAGGGCTTTTTATTAAGATCAATTGGCTTCATAGATACCTCGTGAACTAATAAATAATATGAATAAAATGGTAAGGGATTGAGAAACTTTTAAAGAAATAAATAAAGAAATCAAGGTAAGTCGGTGCATTTAGTTAGAATATTGGGAATTTTTAATTTTGGAATAGGAGGTCACCCATTAAAATCTTAACAATCAAATTGAACATACTCAGCTGATTTGCATGGTCATTTGTAAAGGTTCATGGTGGCTGGAGGTTTCATGCTTATGTCCCTCAAAGATTAATAAAATCAAGAAGTTTCGTCTTCTGAATAATTTAGTCTCACTCAACCAATAGCGATGGATTAGGAACTTACTTTGTCTTAAAAGCATACCAAAACCCTTCATTCCCCGTATTGTATTGTGGATGAAAAAGATTTCTAACTTCATATATTTACTCAAAAAATTATAAAGAGTTATGATTATTATCAAATTTTAATATATCTTTTTTTTTAAGGAAAACTATAATTTCAATTCTTCGGTTAGTTGGGACATGATTCACTAACTAATTTGGAATTTGAATATTTCACATCTTACAACAATGTCCATAAAAATCTAAATTAATTGAATTTCATAAATATCTTTAATGAAAAGTCGTGATTACTTTAGCTATGTTTCAAGAACGGGCCGCGATTTTACCATATCGAAAATTTCGTGATTTGTTTTACCAATATTTTCTCAGGTTGCAAGAGGAAAGGTTGGGAAAGAAAACGATAAAAAAAGTCAGTCGAAGGCGGCGGACGTCACTCTCCAAAGTTGTCGGAGCGACCTCTTTGTCTCTTACCTCCGGCCACGCAACGTTTTTTTTGGCCGGCCGACCACTAAGCAGCGGAGGGGATTCTCACGAAACAGTGTGGCCAAATCCAACTTTCTGTCTCTTTCTTAATTTCTGCAAACAACGTGACGGCCCATCGTAGCGTCTTAGCATTTACAGGCGTGGTCCATCGCCACCGTCGTCTTCACTCCTCAGCAGTGGGGTCATCTGTCTTGGTTTGGTCGCTCTAATTCGCAAGTTCCAGTTCTGGGTCGGAGCCAAATCGCATTTGTCTTTCGCGCATTTCGATAAAGCAGCGTCCTTTAATCTCAAAAGGGAAACCACAAAGGCGTGAAGCTTTTCGCTTTTGCCAATTCAGCGGGGAAAGAAGGAGCTCGCCGAGAAGATCGATGACCACGGAGTGCTCGGGGCGTTGGGACTGTTGGGTTAAAGAGGCGCTCGCGAGGCTTGAGTCCCTCAAGATCATTCGGTCTCTGAGGCCCATTTGCCTGTCCGTGCAACCGCATGCGCTCGGCAGCGGTGCGAGTCGAGGGTCCGAGCCAGGGAGCGGTGGGAGCGATGATGAGTACGAGGTGTTCGAGGAAATGAAACCGTGGGACCGAACTTCGGTGGAGGTTGACGTTGCTGATTCCACGTTCCGCAGTTGGCTCCATGACATCCCTAGCTCTGGTAAACACCCTCTTTCTCTTTTCTGGATGTGTATGATGCTTGCATGGTCTTATGTTGGTAGGATGATTAATAACGTGAACTTGCTTGGTAATTTGGGGGGGCCTGTATTCACATGTTGTGTAGTGTTTTCTCGATCCTTGAACTTCCAAATGGACTGTAACGGAGGGACTGCCTGCTTTTCAGTTGCGACTTTTTGCTTCCTTTATTCTGATGTTTCAACATTGTTGCACGTCCCGGCACTGGCGGTTCTCAGGAAACGATTTTATGTGGGGCGATGGATTGGCTGATAGCACAGTAGCAGCAAGCGACCAGGAACTCAAGAAGCTAACGTTATTCTCTAGTAATGACTACCTTGGGTTAAGTTCACATCCCACAATAGGAAAAGCTGCTGCCAAGGTCTGATTGATCCGTAAATCAACTACGGAGCTTATTACCTGTGTTGGTGGTCTTTTTCGTGCGTATGCTCTTACAGAATCATGACATCTTAACTTCATGTTAGGCAGCAAAAGAGCATGGGATGGGTCCAAGAGGATCCGCTCTGATCTGTGGATATACCAATTACCATAGACGTCTGGAGTCTAGCTTGGCGGAGTTAAAAAAGAAAGAGGTAATTGTCAGACTCACAGGATTCTAGGAAAGTCAAACCAGCACACGGGAAAGAAACAGCTCCAAACTTTTTATAGCCATGTCTAGTAGACATCAAAGGCTCATGTCCTGTCTAGTTTTAGTTCTTTATTGCGTGAAGTTATGGATTGTGTTGTTGATCCAGTAATATATAATAGTTGGTCATCCTTGATCAGGATTTTTCTCATGGTATTAGCCAATTTACTTTGTAATTTCTATTTGTGCAATTTACATTCTCTTTTCATTTGTTGATGGTTCATCTTATGTTATGCCCTGCTGAAGACTGATGTATGTACTTTTTGAATTCCTCATCTAGGAGTGTCTTCTTTGTCCTACTGGGTTTGCAGCGAACATGGCCTCAATGGTGGCAATTGGAAGCATCAGCCTTCTGCTTGCTGCAGGTGTACAACCTGAAAAGGATGAGAAGATTGCAATATTTTCTGATGCCTTGAATCATGCATCCATAATTGATGGAATGCGTCTTGCTGAAAGACAGAAAAGTGTGGAAGTGTTCGTTTATGGACACTGCGACATGTTTCACCTGAATAAATTGCTGTAGGTACTTGTTTCTCGTTTTTTAATTTTCCTTCATCTTTCTCACAGAAGACTGATTCATGAGTTGGCACTGCCTTTTTTGCTTAACAGATCTACCTGCACAATGGAGAGGAAAGTTGTTGTGACTGATAGGTTAGGAACTATCCACCATTTCTTTTTAGCTGTCCTGTTTCTTTATATTACTTGGAACATATTATGCATGTGAATGGTGACATATGAGAAGCACCTTTTTGTTGGACGTCATTCATAATACAATTGATTTGGCTTTATCCTTGTTGGTGAACGTTGCATACCATTTTCTCGAAATACACTTATTCTAATTTTAATGTGCATCTCACTATTAATTATTCTTTGCTTCTACACCCATGATTTGGTCCACTATGTGATCCCTATTTTCTTCCTCCACAGTTTGTTTAGCATGGATGGAGACTTTGCGCCAATGGATGAGCTTGTGAGACTTAAGAGAAAGCATGATTTTCTCTTAGTCATTGATGACGTAAGTCCCTCATTTTGTAGATGATCTTGTTCTTTAATTTGCGAGACTTGTGCTGTATGTCGTGCTTTGCAATGTGATAAATATCCAGAAAAAAAGAATCATGGAGATGTGTAATGTGGTTGACAATTTATACTTGGAAAAGCAGCTAAAACCCGAAAGAAAATACAAGAAGAGAAAATTAAATTAGATCATCCTATGACCATCAACTAGCTTGTTTTATGGCTTAGCGAGATCTTCATAGAAATTCAGTTGCTACATTGAAGAAATGCATGCTTTTGATGATGACATGTTACAACCTCACTAAGAAGTTGCCAATTTGTTCAGGCTCATGGAACATTTGTTTGTGGAAAAAATGGTGGAGGAGTTGCAGAGGAGTTTGATTGTGAAAGAGATGTTGACATATGTGTAGGCACTCTGAGCAAAGCTGCAGGTTGCCATGGTGGATTCATCGCATGCAGGTGACCTTTGTGGATGATTTTGTTTTTTGCCCTTGTTGTTGGCGTCAATTGCTTTAGGTACCAAGGCATGTGTATGATTATTCATTTCTCAACTTGCAATGAAGTTTTCTAAAGTCATGTAGATTGTGTAGAAACAAGTGGATGGCCTCTGGAGGAATTTTGATAATATTTTGCATATCTATTAAAAGGACATTTTCCTTTTGTGGTATGTCTAGCAATTTTTTAGGTATCTTCTTGTTGATTTTAGCTTCAGGAAGAAAAGAGAAGCTCAAGTGCTTGTAGTACCTTGAACTAGCTAGTGGTGTCTGTAGGACTTATTGAATGATCAGTGACTGGTTTTGTTGATGATCTTAATCTCCGCAGCGTGTGAAAAAGAAAATTGGGCCACTTAGCAGTTTGCCTTGCTCCAGTTTACCTGCCAATATCTTTCCATTCATTCTTAGACCTTTGGTTCTAGTATTTTTAATTACAACTTCATTCTGTTTATGTTCTAGCTGTGTGTAGTCCTATTTACTTGTTGTTTTTCCTCATTTTTCTGACTAACAGCAAAAGGTGGAAGCAACTCATCCAGTCAAGGGGTCGCTCTTTCATATTCTCTACTGCTGCTCCTGTCCCTGTTGCTGCTGCTGCACATGGTTATCTTCTGTGTCTTCTTTCTTGAACTAATTATCTTAACCAATCCTCCCCTTCCAATGGAAAAAAGATTTTCATGTGAATTGGTGAGGACTGGTGCCATATACATCTATAGCATTGCATTCATCAGAACAAGGTTGTGGAAAGCAACTGCCTTAGTATGATAAACTATTCTCCTGCGGCTAAAGCATAAGAGTAGCCATGTCAAGATGTTAGTAAAAAGAGCTCCTTGTGTCTTTTATATGAGCGTTTCAATTCTGCATCATTGTTTTTGTGGCTTTTATTGTTTTCCATTATCCATCTTCCATAAAGGAGCTGGTGAAAGCTCATGTGACCTGAGGTGGGAAGATATGACTCTGAATTTGCATATCTTATGTAATAGCTGCTGTTATTGTGGCAAAGAAAGAGACTTGGCGTAGAAGGGAACTATGGAACCGTGTGCAGGACTTCCGTGCTCTCACTGGAATCCCCATTCTAAGTCCAATAATCTCTCTCATTGTTGGTAGTGAAGAGAATGCCTTGCAAGCAAGCAGGTCCTCTCTCTCTCTCTCTCTCACACATGTGTACATGAATGCTGACATGCACCCGTACTTGTTCTCATACTCATACACTTGATGCCTAAATGGTTCCTGAGCTTCTTAACCATGAATAGGCATCTGCTGGAGTCTGGATTTCATGTGACTGCAATTAGACCCCCAACAGTTCCTCCAAATTCATGCAGGTTTGTGCACCACTTGTGTCGTGGACTTTTTTTTTTTAAAAAAAATTCTCATCCATCTGGAAATATATTAAGGGAAAGAACGTACTGTCATTTCTTTGTGGCTGGTTATCTAATGCTCCACTTTGCAGTCTCAAATTTTGCTCCTGCTTTGCCTTTTATTCCCTTTTCTCACAATTACATAGATTTAAAGTCCAGATTTTGAGGAAGCAGACCAGTCTCTGTGTAAATTCATTTAACCTACCTAGCACTTGCTCCTGAAAGTACGACAAAAAATGCATGTCAAAATTGTGAAGATAGCTAGAGGTATAGATAGGTGGGTGTGTTTTTCAAGATGTAAAAGCATGAAGTAAACACGTGGTCAATGAAGCAGGGTTGGTGATTTTGAAAAGTTTCATATCATTAAACTTTCCAAATTGCTTGAACCATTAAAACCCTTTGCCTTGTGTTTCTGGATATATTGCATTACTCTCGGTTGCTCAGATAAGTTAATTGCTTTCTCAGGCTGAGGGTTACTTTGACTGCAACACACACAAAGGATGATTTAGTGAAGCTTACGCAAGCACTTTCCTGCTGCATCGACTTCCAAGACTTATCCATCCATTGCCCAAAAGTCTATGCTAAACTATAAGGCATAATTTTTGCCTATTACTCATCTTGTTTTCTGTTCCCCCTTCCTCATGTCAGTCAAATTATAATTAGTCTAATCTGAGTAATGTATTTTATGGTTGGAAGGTAGGTTGAGCTACAAGTTAATGTTCACGTCTTTTAATGGGTAGGATATTTCAAAGAAAATGCTCGGTCCAATACATTTAACTAGCCTCTTGTGCTTATGCTACATGGTTCTTTCACAATAAGCCAGTAGAGCATGAAGGGCCATTGAAGTTTGCCTGACGATTACAAGTAGTTGACTAGAGATCTATAGGTTGAACCAGGCTTCCAGTTTTTTGGAATCACGTTCTTGGCCACTAGGGTCTCTCTCGAGTATTGTGATGTCAGCCGAATTGAGAACGGAGGTTGCATGTCCGAGCCGGCGTCCAGCTTCCAAACAGCGCCCCACGACTGTTGCATCGACCTCCACTCCTCAGACGCCATCAAGGTTTCCTTTAGTGATACTCCTGCGAGATCGCCATCTCCCTCTTCATACTCGATCACCACTGCAAAGTAGTTGGAGTTGGACCCTGGATCGACATGGAATGCTATGGTTCTTCCCGAGTAATCGCATGCGATTCTGGAAATATAAGAAATGCATGGAAGGCGTCAACTGAATTGGCAGTACAAATCGGGACACTCGCTGAGCCCAAAGCTTTTCCGGGAATGTTAGATAAGTTACCGAGCATATCGGATTTTGAGGACTCCAGCATCACGGAGCTCGACTTCTTCTCCTGCTTTGGCCATAGCTCCGAATGCGGTCCCGCTGAGGTCGAAATGGGCAGAATCAGTCGTGCAGGGACCTCCGGGGCAAAAGTCTGTGATGACCACCCTCACTGGTTTGCCCGAACAGGATGGATGCATTCTCTTGGTACATTTGATCTATCAATTATAGATAGAACCAGAATTCTACATCAGTAGGTTATGCAAGCTGATATGTACCCCGACAGTTTCACCTCCATCTGCTACACTCGCCAGCAGATGATGAAGGTGAGCGTGCGATGTGAAAGCACAGGTTTGCAAATCAAGGAGTTTTGGAACAACAGAATCTCGCTTTGTTTCAGTTGCAACGCAAGATTTTCAGGCATTGTCATACTCTCGGCACACGATTCTACTCTCTAACGTGTTTGCGAAGTTGGCGACATAAATGGAATGTACCTTGTAGCAAGCTCCACACTCTTTGCCTGATTTGTACAGAGAAGGGCCGGTTCCGGTCACCATGGAAGAGAACGGCGGTTGCGACACCGCATTCCCATAACCACAAGCTCCGCCTACAACATGTTCACATACATTGTCATTCTCGCATGAATCAAATAAGAAACAACCAGACTCCGTCTCTGTGCATTCCCTACCTTCGCTGCCGGCTCCATCGGGACTACCGTACCAGGTTGCTCCGGCCCAAGACCAGCGGGTTCTGAACGTTGTTAAGTTCAAGTGCTTGGCTTTGAAGCCGAGGCACGTCCTGCTGAAGCAAAACGAGACTACCAAACACAAGAAGATCGAAGGGTGAATTGGAAATGAGTGAAGAGCGGCCATGTTTAGTGATCTCTATTACAAGTACTTTCGCATGTTAACAGTAGGAAATATCTTTGATTGACTTGAATGTTCGCAAACTCTACTATATATAGACACTTGAGGAGGGGGAAAATGTCATAAAAGTTTTGGATCGATTACATATGTGCCAATTTAGTTCTAAACTTTTTGATTTAGTATTAATTCAATTATTTCGACTAATGGATATTACTTATGTGGATTCTGGCAGGCTTATATGGCATCGTCGGTACTGACATGTTTTCGATTTTTTATTTTTTTCCTCTCTTTTTTCTTTCTTTTGCCGGTCCTCGCCCAATCTTGCGAGGTCAGCCTTTGCCCAGGTTAGGGCGACTTCATCGGGTCTCACCTTCGCTGATTAGATTGATACATTTTCAATAGGTTAATAATTTTTTTTTTTTATACTTTTCCCTGGGAGGAGAGAGCATTGGTGGAATCATTGGTTTGGTTGCTCATGTTTTTGTCGTCTGCTGCTAAGATTTCATCGTAAAGCTTGTAGAGATAGCTATTGCCGCTTTTTCAATTGAATATTCTAATCAAACGGCCTCCAAAAAATTGATAATTACATCAACATTGGTTCGAGATTTTCTCGAAGGAAAAGGCGAAAGAGTGCGACAATAAACCACGCTGGTTTAGTCATAAAGTCCAACATGCTAGTGAGCAGTGTAACCCCCAATATAATACATTGCTATGGCCGGTTACATATTTTGCAAGAATTGCATTTCTATGATTGATGTTGCTAGTCATGATATATAGAGTGGAGTAAAAATTAACCCCCCAAAATTCTCAGCGTGAGGTCACAATTCCCAACATGATATGAGAACACAATAAATTTTTTGAGAGAAACTTGAATATGATAAGACTCGACAAGTCTGGCTAGAAAACGGCATGGTGCACTTTCATCGGTTTTTAGTAAATAAAAAAATTACTAACGTTGAGATGTTAAGGTAATAATATGAATACGCTGAGGGAATAGGAGTTGCCGATCCTATTTTGTACAGCTATATTGGTAGGTAGCCAATAGTTAGATACGTTTAACCATAGAAAACTGAAAATTATAACATAAAGAAGTCGCATCCTGAAGCAGGAAATAAGTAGACGTAATATAGTGAAGAAAATTCTCCAAAAATTCTAAATTTATTACACTTTTACAATTTACTTTTAAACATTTTAATTGTGTCAATTTAGTTATCGACATTTTCACAATTTAGTAGTTGAGTTAATTTGATCAATTTTGATTGGAAATTATTGATGTGAATGCCAACCATTTTACGTGACACTCGTTGGCTTTGGGTAAGGGTTGGGACGCTCTTACTAGCCACTAGGCAAGGGTGCACAAACCCTTGTCCAAATTAGACAATAGCTGCAATGCCCTTGCTCGGGGTTGATGAGGGCCGCCAAGCCCTTGCCTAGTGCAAATCTAGTGAGGGTGTTGTGATGTCATCGTGTTTGGGAGAGGGTTGTGTGTCCTGGTCAATGATCCTCATCGGCCCTCACTCCAAAAAAAAGAAAAAGAAAAGAAAAGAAATGAGAAAAACCATAAAATATTAATTAAAAATATCAACATAGTGTAAACTGTGCCATATAGAATGCTCGATATCCACATGAGCAATTTATGGCCAAAATTGGTTAAATAGACTCAATTGGCAAATAGTGAAAATGTTTAGGATTTAATTGGTATAATTAAAAATGTTTAAAACTGAATTAGCAAAAGTGTAACGTGTTTAGGATTTTTAAGATAATTTTCTCAAATTTGCTGGTCCTCCACGCACAAAAAGCAAAATCGTCGGCAGACATTGTGGCCCGGATGATGTTCGACTAGATTGCTCGAATCAACGTCTTTCGTCATTAACAAAGACATCCATGATTTCAGCCGTTGATGGTGGTTGTTGGACGTTATTTGCGTTTATAACACCTCCCCTTTAATTAATTCCAGAGTCTATTCACGCAGCAACCACGATTAAGCTTCAGGTTGATTGAGTTGATCTATTAAATTTGATTAGAGATTGCCTTAACGTGCGCTTTCTAATTAATTGAAATTATGGTGGACGTCAATTCAATTTGACTGTAACGATTAAATAAAATCACGGTGGAACGATTATAACATAAGAGATTGTCGATACGTGCTTTTTCTAATTAAATAAAATTATAATGGACGTCAATTCGACTGCCGTGATTATATATTCGGTGGTGATAGTTTTTGGATTTTTCACTGCATGTCTTAGGGTCACGAGTTCTTGAATTGAAAATCAAGCTGAAATGAAGTCTCAACCACCATATCTTTGATGTTAACATAATTTGTCGTGCATAATTTCATGCACTCATAAATTCATGCATGACTTCTATTGAACCCACGATTCTGTTTCCAAAAGAAGAAGAGCTATATGACTCTTTAATTCATTTGAGCATGCCGGTAAAGATGTCTTTTTTCTCACGTGGAAGTGAGAGGCATGTGATCTGGAGAGCTCCACGTACAGCAATTTAGAGCTAATGACATATTTTACATGCAATTATTGCCCAATAAGCACTTATAAATGTGCGTAGACAAGGTGTCTGCATCGGTATTGCTTGTGGAATGACACCATGCATGATCCTTAGTTATAGATGGTAACAAATGATCCAAAACTCGATTTTATGGTGTGATTAGCGAGGTATCTCAAAATTCTTTTGATAGCTAATTCTCTAAATAGCCTTTCTCTCCTTATGAAAAACAAAGATTGCATTATTCCAATTACAAGTAGCTACCAAATAACTCTTGTAAATGGGCCCTGTCTAATGGCCAACCAAAGCCTCTTTCTTCTTCAAAAAGCCAAGCCTTCTGTCAGAAGGTTTGCACGTTCAATTCTGTCCAAATTGGCCGGCAAGGCCCAGTGATGTCAAAGCCTTTCAACATTAGGTGTTGAAGCTAGGACTAAGGGGGGATGGGCTCGAACATGGCAGAGAGGGTAGCAGCGCTGACAAGTGATGCGGCACAGCGATGGAGGTGGATGGTTGTCTCACCGTCGTGAACTGGTGGAGGATGGATTTGGTGCCGTGTAGCGCTAGGAAGTACATAGATTGTGAGACCAAGAATGCTTTTGTAGGCCACAACAACGGCTTCATGTATCTCTTCCTCTCCATACAATAAGATACCATTCCTTCTCTCTCTCTCCTCTTGAGCAATGAGTCTTGAAGAAAACATCCATTTTCTCATCCAAAATTTTCTTATTCTCTCCTCTCTTTGTGGGTTTTCATTGGATTTTATCAAGTTACTTCCTCCATCAATGTCACTGGCAATTTTAATGATGGACTCGATATTGGCTCACAAATATAGTTTCGTCCATCACATATTTTTACTTCAATGTAGCTAGACTGGACAACTTTAAAACCAGAAGAAAAAGGGGCCTTGCCTGCCATTATTAGGAGAAGGAAATGTGGGACCATTGAAATGTCCTAATTATTTCTAATATTGAAAAATATCCTAATTATTTCTAACATAAAAATGTATATACATAAAATAGAGGTGAGAGGGGAAGTATGAAGACTTGATGGAGATAAAGAAGGTGAGGAATGGGATCCACGAGTTGGATAATTTCGTCTTTTCTATCCTCTATGGGATGTATGATTCAGGGATGAGTTTAGAGCTACCTTAGTTTTAATTTTAAATAGTTTTGATTGGAAAACCCAAATAATAACATGCTTCAGGTGTTCATTGTCATTCCAAAATTGTAATTTACGCCACCAAAAATTTCATTTTGAACACTTTACCAAGTTTTCCGTGTCTCTCTTGAATCTAAGACGTAAAACAAGTTTTTCTTTGATTGATCAAATCTCCTAGATAAATAAGTTACACATTCAATGCAAAAAATAAAAGAAGAAACATTACTTTTCGAAGGATAGAAGTATATACAAAACCTAGAGCTTTTTTCTTTTTTTTTTTTATGTTGGGTGGAGTAATCCATGAAGCATTCTTGACGAGAATTTTCTCATCGTCCCTGCCTCCATCTTATCATTTGACTCGCACTGTGCTTTCCTCTTGTCGGTTTCTACTCATTTTTCCAGCCACCTAAAGCTGACCATCATGCCCTGTCTTGTAGATTTCTCGAATCATGTTTTTTGTCAATGCAATAATTCTGGTATGAAAGAAAGAATCTACACTGATAAGCCGAGACTGGTGAATCTCATTTAAGGACCATCCATTTCTTTGTATTCTTATGTGATCACTGAACTCTGGTCAAGGGCTGACAGCCACGCGAAAGAGAGAGGAATACTCTGTTTTCTAGTGCCTTGTCCCGCCAGGGAAGCACATGCACGCCTCAAAAGCTTACTTTTCCTTCTCCAGTTCAAGTCCAAGTCAACCCCCACGCGCTTGCTCGGTACAAAATTACAGTCCAAGATGCTTTTTTGATATTTCCACACTAGACTACAGAAGCACTATCTTTCTTCTTGATGCTACCGGTTTTGATTGTCAAGACTCGAGAAGTAGTTCTGGTTCATCCTGTGAAGTCTGCTATTGGAGGAAGCCATGGCTGTGGGAGTGGCTATATCTAATGAACCTGCTGCGCTGTACAATGGTCGAATCACGGCATTTGTCGCCCTTTCTTGTATGGTGGCTGCCACGGGAGGAATTATCTTTGGATATGACATCGGTATATCGGGTATGTTTTGTTTGATCTTCTTGCAGTGATGCTTGGCTCAGGCTATCTTAAAAGCTTCATTGCATTTATATGAACGGCGTAAATTAATATGACGACCTAGAGTGATACCATGTTATTTTAATAACAGTACTCCAGAACAGACATATTTGTAGTATCCTCTCTAATTATGGATGATCCAGTGATCAAGGCTGATAAAGGATGGAATAAATTTAGGCCACATTCATATGTGTAGGGGGGTGCTTGTTGTGATCTCGTTGAAGAGATATGAGCTAATAAAGCTACTGATGTGGAATAAATGCTGAGTTTCCAATTTTTTAGGCTGAGAGTTGTATCTTAGCTCAACTTTCTGAGACATGCTTTAGTCTCTTTTTTAACCATGAATTCGATCCTCCTGCAAGATATCATTGGTAATTTTATGAAAATTAACTAAAAGAAATGCTACATAATCATTCCTTTTCAGGTGGCGTCACCTCGATGGAGCCATTTCTGGAAAAATTCTTCCACAATGTGTACGACAACATGAAAGAAGACACAAAGATCAGCAACTACTGTAAATATGACAACCAACTCTTAACCTCATTCACATCCTCCTTGTACATAGCTGGCCTTGTGGCTACCTTCTTTGCCTCCTCGGTCACAAGAAGTTTTGGACGAAAGCCATCCATTCTTGTTGGTGGGGCTTCCTTCCTTGCAGGTTCTGCCCTCGGTGGCGCGGCTTCCAATGTGTACATGCTAATATTCGGCCGTATTCTGCTCGGCGTTGGGGTTGGCTTTGCAAACCAGGTACTAACACACTTGCTGTTTGAGAGTTTTTTTTTTTGGTTCTTAAAAACTTATCTTCAACTTGTTTTAGTTAGAATTCCACTTGACATATTACTAGCTTTTGCTAGGTGAATCACTTCTTAATGTTGTGATGACAATCAGCAAGAAGTAATTCAATTTATCACATTAAAATGTTGAGTAATCTCTGTACATTTTTCAAGCATTGTCCTAGACAACCTTCCATAACTCTGATCATTCTTCTTCTAAAGTTTCTGGACTGCCATGTCCAAGAGGAATAATGTTTTGCTATAATACTGTTTGATTTGCAGTCAGTCCCTCTGTATATCTCAGAGATGGCACCTCCAAGACACCGAGGACTGTTCAACAATGGCTTCCAATTCTGTGTAGGAATTGGTGTTCTATCAGCTAATCTCATCAACTATGGTACAGAGAAAATTAAAGGTGGCTGGGGTTGGAGAATCTCCTTAGCTATGGCTGCAGTTCCGGCTTCAATTCTCACATTCGGTTCGCTTTTCCTCCCTGAAACACCCAACAGCCTAATCCAGAGAACTGACAATCATGAAAAGGCTGAGACAATGTTACAACGCATACGGGGTGTCGATGATGTACAAGCAGAATTGAACGATCTCATCAAAGCAAGTTCAATCTCAAAAACCGTCGATCACCCATTCCGAAATATAATCAGAAGAGAATACAGACCTCAACTGGTCATGTCTATTGCCATTCCCTTTTTTCAACAAGTAACAGGAATCAATGTTATCTCATTTTATGCGCCAGTTTTGTTCAGAACAATCGGTTTAGGAGAAAGTGCTTCTCTTTTATCAGCAGTTGTAACGGGTCTTGTGGGAACTATATCGACATTCATATCCATGCTTTTGGTGGATAAGCTCGGTCGAAGAAAGTTGTTCATGATTGGGGGGGTTCAAATGCTTGCCTCGCAAGCAATGGTCGGAGGAATCATGGCTGCTAAGCTTGGGGATCACGGAGGAATTAGCAAAGGTGATGGTTATTTGGTACTTGTTTTGATATGCATATATGTTGCCGGGTTCGCATGGTCGTGGGGACCTCTTGGATGGTTGGTCCCGAGCGAAATATACCCACTAGAGATCCGATCAGCAGGACAGAGTATAACAGTCGCAGTTGGATTTCTCTTCACATTCTTAGTTGCGCAAACTTTTTTATCAATGCTGTGCCGCTTCAAGTCAGGGATATTCTTCTTCTTTGGCGGGTGGGTGGTGATCATGACCGCTTTTGTGCATCTATTGTTGCCGGAGACGAAGAATGTGCCGATCGAGCAGATGAATAAGGTCTGGAGAGAGCATTGGTTTTGGAAGAACGTAATAGGAAAAATGGATGATCATATTAACAACGCTGAAGCGTGATGATGCTGTTTTCAGAAGTGTATCCACAAGCTCATATTGATTTTTGCAGAGGCTCTTGCTGCTGTTTAGACCTAAATATTACTTGTTTAAGACAATCAAAAGGTCGCTATCAAGCCTATCCACTAGTTTATTGTAATTTTCTTTTCCTAGTTAGTCAAATTTCTGCCGTAGAAAGCCATGAAAACAAAAACGATCACGCTAAAAAAATTCATCCATTATGCAACCAAATTATGGTCCAGAGTTTTCTTTGAGTCAACTAGTATGTGATTATACTCATCCCAAAAACAATAACATACATTCAAGAAAAAAGAAGAAGAAGAAGCTGAAAACTATTTTCGGAAAATTCTTTAATTGAAACCAGCAGATGGAAGCTTCACAATAACCAAACTCAAGCTTATAATCTCGTTGGCCTCTCGCACTCAAAGAAGAAAAGTCCCATTGCTCTTCACCGTCATTTCTGGCCAGTCAATCTAACAACCAATTAGTAAGGAGAAGGACCGCCAAAATAGTGAGTGCTGGGCCAATGTGAGATGGGCTCAACTGTCCTCTTTAATTACATTGACAGATTTGTCTTGAAAAAACAGAAAAAAATTCAAAGCACCAGATCACGATCATGACGGTGACATGGATAAAGAAATGTTTTGATGAATCACTAGCCAAAGTTGGAATTTGCAGGCCTGTCTTCTGATATAACTTTGGCAATAGCAGTTTCTTCTACAATTAGATTCAACGACACATAGGAATCTTCCGACCATTCTTATAGTATCAAACAAGCTAGTGTCTGATCACAGTTTGGGATCTAGGCCAACCAAAATGTCCTTTTTTATTTTTTTGGTCGGAAATGTAGATTTTGCATTAGTGATCTGTAAATAAAGGATTACATGATAAACTAAGTTCTGAGCATAAAATAAGCTTCGGTGATTGTGGTGGTTGTGCAATCCAGTTGGACGGGAGAGTGTTAGCATTGTGGGCCCTTGCAACCCAATCAGCGGCGCGATTTTGGTCCCTAGGAGTATACTGCAGCCCGGCTTATTTCATTGCTATTAGTAGCCCACGGCAGCCTTCTCCTTTCCTTTTTCAAACACCTGTGCTGCCATATAGTCCCAGATGAATTGAACCCACTAATATAGCAAGAAGGACCGGCCATTTGGCTATCTTTCATTTCATCTCCCTACTGTGTTTTATTGGAGGAAGCCATGGCTGTAGGATATGGAGGAATGAAAATATGTCTCGAATTTGAGCTCAAAGTAAAAGTCTGAGTATTTCGAATTAAATATTTTGCGAACATTCGAAATTGAGCAAAGAAGATCCGAAGATCAACTCCTCAATGTTCAATTCTACGATGGTGCATTTGAATCCACTCTGAATTTGTTTCCTAATCTTTATATCTTCATGTATTCTTTCCTACTCCACATAGGAGTGACTTTCAAGAATTGAAAAGTCCTCAAGTCCAAGATATATATACGGCCATGCGTGGAGAAGAAATGTGCCGTTGTTGATGCAAGAGGTCTTGAAGCGCTGATTCGCCATCGAGTGCTTGGGAGGAGTTTTCTCCGTTAATTTCGTTCGTGCAATTACGTCAAAAAGATTCAAATGTTTATAGTCGATTAAATTCTTGTGGTAAGAATTTGTGTATAATTCTTTTGTGAGATTGAGAAATTATTTCGCAATGAATTGTGGGGTTAAACACTGCTTGAGAGTGTTGACTTGAGTATGTAATCTCCGTTGTATCGCTTATTCTATAGTGGAATTCGTTGCTGCTCTTCCTATAGACGTAGGTCTCTATGACCGAATTACATAAATCTGGTGTCCGATTTATTTTCTTTATTCTGTCTATTTTATTGTTCGATCGCTCGCCCTTTCCACAATAGATACAATGGAAGAATCACTTCGTTTGTCGTCTTTGTTTGCGTGGTGGCCGCCACTAGTGGCATTATTTTCAGCTATGACATTGGCGTATTAGGTTTGTTCAGCGATTTCACAGGATATCGTGTGTTTTTTATATGTTCGGTTACTGTTTAATGCTTATGAGATAGAGCTTCTTATGAGTTTAGAGAGTGTCGAACATTTTTTTCTAGTCCTTGCTGATAAAAGAACCTGTCTTCTCTTAAGGTGGAGTGACATCGGTGAAGCCATTTTTGAAGAAATTCTTCCCTGTTTGATGCTTATGAGTTATGAGATAGAGCTTAGTGCCCAAAGTTTTTTTTTTTTTGTCAGTGCTTATAGAAGAACAGGTCTTTTCTTAAGGTGGAGTTACATCGATGGAGCCATTTTTGAAGAAATTCTTCCCAGAAGTGTATAATAAGATAATTAAGACACAAAGATCAGCAAATACTGCAAATTTGACAGACAACTCTTGACCTTATTCACTTCCTTCTTGTACATAGCCGGCCTTGTAGCTTCCTTCTTTGCCTCCTCAGACACGAGATATTTTGGACGCTGGCCTTCCATTCTTGCCAGCGAGGCTGCTTTTCTTGCCGGTTCAGCTCTTGGCAGTGCAGCTTTCAACGTGGCCATGTTCTACTTGGATCGGAGTTGGCTTCGGAAACCACGTTCTTATGTTTTCGTGTTAGGAGCGCAATCATCAAGACTTGTCGATTCTGTTTTTATTAAGCCAAATGTGATCTGCTGACCAATTCTTGTCTTCCTTCGTTTCATCGTTTTTTCTTAAGGTCTTTCTGTTCACAGTTGCATGATCTGTCTTTGAAACTAGAACTGAAGCATTTCATAGAACAATTTTAAGATCGGTTTGACAGGCAAGCTTGTAATTGTCTTCTATACTCATTCTAAAGACATTCTTGAACAGGGCCTTATATTCTTCCATCACTCCCTAGCTAAAAACTATGCCAATGGTGTTCTGTTGAAGAAGAAATGCCTTTAATAGTGACATTTTCTTACTTCTTGATCTGCAGTCGGTCCCTCTTTACATCTCTGAAATGGCACCTCCACGTCATCGAGGACTTTTCAACAATGGCTTTGAATTGTGTATACTAATTGGCATTTTATTTGCTTCTCATCAACTACGCCCCGAGAAAATAGAAGGGGGTTGGAGAATCTCCCTAGGCATGGCTGCAGTTCCTGCATCAATCCTAACACTAGGTGCATTTTTGCTCCCTGAAAGGCCTAACAGCTTAATTGAGAGGAGCGACATAGAAAAGGCCAAATCCATATTGCAGCGTATCCGAGGCACAGATCATGTTCAAGCAGAGCTAGATGATCTCATCAAAGTGAGCTTGATCTCGAAAACTGTCCACCATCCATTCAGAAACATCATCCAAAGGAAGGATAGGCCTCGACTAGTCATGTCCATAGCCATTCCCTTTTTTGCGCAAGTCACAGGAATTAATGTCATTTCTTTCTACGCCCCACCACTATTCAGAACAATCGGGTTAGGAGAGAGTGCTTCTCTTTTATCAACAGTCATGCCCGCCGTTGTTGGAGCTGTTTAAACATTCCCATGCAAGGTTTTATTGGATAAGCTTGGTCGAAGGAAGCTGTTCATGATTGGGGGTCTCCAAATGCTCATGGCGCAAGTAACTGTTGGGAGAATAATGACAGCTAAGCTTGGAGATGACGGCGAAATCAGCAAGGCCTATGCATACTTGGTAATTGTCTTAGTATGCATATTTGCCGCCGGGTTTTGCTGGCCATGGGAACCTCACGGGTGGTTGGTTCCCAGCGAAATATTACCACTGGAGATCCAATTGGCAGGGCAGAGTATAACGGTCAGAGTCGGATTTCTCTTCACATACCTAGTGGCGCAGACGTTTTTGTTCCATGCCACGCCACTTCAAGTCGGGGCTGTTTTTCTTCTTCGGGGGGTGGGTGGCGATCATGACTGTGTTCGTGCATCTGTTGTTGCCGGAGACGAAGAACGTGCCGATCGAGCAAATGGATAAGATCTGGAGGGAGCATTGGCTTTGGAAGAAGATTGCGGGCGAAATCGATGTCAAGACCGGTAAGCTCGAAGCCTGACTCTGCTATTCCATCCAGAGGGACAAAAGTTTAATAATCACAATCATATTTCGGACTACTCTTTAGTGTCTTGATGAATGCCAGCACTTGTATGCCCTGAAAAATGGCGCAATGTTATGCTTTTGATCTCTTTATTTGATAAATGCTAGCACTTGAATACTCCGAAAAATGGCACGACGTGACGCTTTTTGTCTCTTTATAAGTCCATGCCAAAGAGCATCCGAGAAAGGTTCGGACATGAGCGACCACGATGGTGGCGCACATGGAGGATCCGATGAGAGCTGGAGGAGGCGAGAGAGGAGTCAGAGAAAGCTACATCGATTGAGCAATCATCGGCGTCTCTTTTGCTCAGCAGCAACGTTGATTTCAGTGTCCCAAAGAAACAGGGGCTTTGAGTGTTGTGAAGGCAAAGGCAAAGGCAAAAGCCACATGGTCAAAACAGCTTTCATCCACACTCAAGAACCATCCACCACGGCCCCCCCAATCTTTTCTTGACTTTTTCCTAACCAAGTAGACCCCACATCCCAAAATTATAAAGAAGAAAAGTCAACAGAATCAATCCACCATCTCAATAATCTAGAAGAAGAACAGAGAACCCCTGTTTCGATCGATGAAACGAGGAAAAAAATCGTTCTTTTATACGCATGCTGAGTTTCGCCATGTCATTTTCACCATCTCCGACCAAGGGCCATGGTTCGGAGGTTGACATTATTGACCGGGAGAGCTCGAAGTCCTAACAAATGGCTGCACGCTTTGCTTGGAACTTTCTTGTCAATGTCATCCATGCTGTACACAGCATATGCATACAAAAAGGACAGATGTGCTTCCAAGATTAAAAATATCAGCTTTTGCAGAGAGTCCCATCTCCTCCACGCACTCGGTTTTTACTCGGTCTCCAGATGGGCTATTAGCAAATGGGGTTGAAGGAGGAGTCCCCATCGGATGACGGAATGAGGCGGCAGATGAAGCCAATTGAGAAAATTCAGTGCTTATGAATGTCAAACCTACCAGAGAAGAAACGCTCGGTACGACTCTGGTGGGACGGGTTCGGCCCGCGATGTGACGCGAACGACTTTTGAACTTCGGAAGAACCAGACAAGACACGAGCTGTATTCACCCCCCCCACTGTTATCGCCGCCTGCAATTCGTTCTTCACGCTGGAAAATGGCACAGAACACGGCTCCTCTCTCACTCTAATTTCGTTTTAATTCCTCTTTAGACAAGTTCGATTAAAGAAATGTCATTCACACTCCGAAATTCTCATGCTGGTGGACATGGATGTTCGAGAGCTGTGATGATGGTGAATTGGTCATGAAGTTGGCGATGACGAGAAAAGTGGAATCGCTTTTTCCGTGTTTGTTGTGATGATGAATTAGGGCTCTGATTCGCATGAATTTTCTCTGCCCCCCCTTAATTATTTTCTTCACCTTTTTCCCCTTTCACGCGCAATCGCATCATCACCAAAAAAGACCCCATTTTTCTCCGTAGTGGAAACCCAACTTCTTACCTAACTTCTTTTTTGCGGGGAAATCGATTCGAGCACAACGTTAGCGATACGCAATGAATAATCTTAACATTTAGGGATATTTCCCTAGTAACAATCTCAATATTTTGTTTTGTGTGTTATATAACTTTGACAATAGACATGTATCACGGGTCGACAGTTTCTTAATTACGAAATAACTTTTGCAATATTTGACGAGTTGAAAATACCAAATCAGTTTTCGTTCCATATTTATTTCAGAGAACGATACGATGGATAATTTCCTTACATGAAATCATATTATGATCAGCTTAACTTAAGTGTCTAATCTATCAAATGAGACAATATATCACTTTAGACTTGACAACTGGTTTCGGCTTATTATGATCTTGTCAGGAGATTAATATTAGTTCCCGATCAATTGTACACGGGAGGCCAATCTCACATTTAAAGCTTTATTCAATTTTAAAACTCTTAACACCAACCATCATGACGCTGTTCTTATGGACTAATTGTATTTATCTTTTTGCGTCACTCGTTCTTTACTCAATAAATCCAAGCTTCACTCACAATTCACTCACAAGGATCATGAGTATGGAAGAATTACGAACCGTAACACATGATCGTGAGTTGAATCTTGAACTTGTCACATTCGAATTAAAATGTTAGGTATTTTAGCCATTTTAAAATTGGTTGGCATTATATTTTCATCTTTAATTTAACAAAATAAATTATCTCCATCTTCACATTTGCTCTACAAGCACATGAATCGACGAATTTCATGAGTCTTTGCATGTTCTTCTTGATTCCGTTGAAAAATCGCTAATCTGTTTTTCAACTAAAGGTCTATTTTTTTTTAGTAGGGAAATTGTTTGCCGATTCCATGTGTGGATGATGAAAAATCAATCAATCTATAAAATAAATAAAGATAAAAACATTTTGCATGTGGTGAAAACAAGAAGATCGAATTAGGGGTGAATTTAGTAAGAATGAAATCACTTTCCCTAAACTATCTAACTAAAGAAATCTAACTATTTTTCTTAAAAGAATTTTTTTTGTTTTGTTTTACTCTAACTTTCAACTCCCCACTTCCCCAATTCCAAAAGTGGCCATTTGGGCAAGACTCTAGTGGTTAATTTCCATAGATAATTTTTACTTTTATCATGAAAGTTTTCTGTAAAACAAATGATAGACTATAGCTAGTAAAAAAAAAAAAAGTCTTCGTTATTGATAATAATGTAATATTTTTAATTCATATATTTTTATAATAGATGTAAATAATTATTTTTAAGAGAAAAAATATATTTTTTTCTTGTCAAAACGTGGGATTTCAGGAAACAAGCGGACTTCCCTAGAAATGAGAAAGGGGAAGGCTTTTTAAAGCAGCATCAAACCTCTCTATTATGTTGTCTAGAAAGAAAAAGCTGTTCAATAACTTTTTACATAATTAGGGTACAGGGTAGGTGTTTTGCTGGACTAATTGCATTTATCTCCATATCTTAAGTCAAAAGAAGGGGAGGGGAGGGGGCGGGGGGGGACCAGCTAGATTTTTCTTGGGGAGATAAATAAAGAAATAAAAAATAAAAAAAAAAAAGTAGAAGAAGGAGAAGGAAGATTAATAAGTGGAAAATAGTGGTTAAATAATTAACGAATGGCAGTCGCTGGCAGTCGCGGTCACAGACTCTCTCCTGTCCATTTGATTCCGCTCCACCCCCCAACGGATCGCCCACAGTCAAAGAACGGCTCCGATCTTCCCGTCCCTCCCTCCCTCCTCCTTCATTTCTCTCTCTCTCTCTCCTCCTCTTCATCTTCATCTTCATCTTCATCTTCTTCTTCTTCATCTTCACTTCACTGTTTCACTGAGAAAAGATGCTAGATCGCCGCCGCTGAGCTCCCCCCCAAACTTACCCCATGTCGTCCCCTCCCGCCGCCTCCGCCGCCGCCGTATCCGCCGGAGCCGGCGCCGCAGCGCCTGCTCCCGGGGAGCCACCCCCTCATGCCCACCCGGATCTTCACCCCCCTCGCCGCCTCTGCTGCCGCCTTCTCCTGCCTCCTCCTCCTCGTCGTCCTCTTCCGCAAGCTCACCCGCAAGCGCACCGCCCCCGCCGAGGACTCCAAGCCCCCGTACCGGTTCCCTTACGCCGCCCTCCGCCGCGCCACGGGCTCCTTCGCCGCGGCGAACCGCCTCGGCCAGGGCGGCTTCGGCTCCGTCTTCTCCGGCTCCCTCCTGCCGCCGCTGAACAAGCCGATCGCCGTCAAGCTCATGGACTCCGGCTCTCTCCAAGGCGAGCGGGAGTTCCAGAACGAGCTCTTCTTCGCCGGTATTCTCAACTCGCCTTACACGCTCCCTGCGCTAGGGTTCTCGTTCAACAAGAAGCGTCGCAGAATGTTGATAGTCTACGAGTTGATGCCTAATGGTAATCTCCAAGACGCACTGTTACATAGGAAGTGTCCGGAGTTGATGGAGTGGAAGAAGAGATTCTCTGTTGTTGTTGATATAGCAAAAGGTATTGAGTATCTCCACTCTCTAGATCCGCCTGTTATTCATGGTGACATCAAGCCTAGTAATGTGCTTTTGGACCAGCACTTCTCGGCCAAAATCGGGGACTTTGGCCTCTCGAGGTTGAAATCGGAGAATCAGTGTGAAATTACCGTGTTGGAGAGTGATTTAGGGAAGGCAAATGGTGGATCTGAGGCTAATAAGGTCGAGGTTGAGAGTAATGGCGCTGGTGGTGCTGCAGAGGATGCTGGATCTGTGCTCGAGGATACTGAGAGTGTGGCGACCACCGCATTCGAGGAACTCAACGCAGGCAGCGTGGATCAGTCGCCCGAGAGTTTTGTTAGGATTCCAATCTCAGAGACATCACCTGAGGCGGTGACGGCATCTCCACGGACCATAGGAGGCATGGCAACTACATCACCAGAGGCGAACTTTGATAAGTCGAGCATTGATAGTGGGAAGAGGAGCTATAAGGGGATGATGAAGAGTGTTTCCGGGAAAGATTGGTGGTGGAAGCAGGATAATGGGGCTGTGGAGGCTGGAGTGGTGAAAGATTACGTGATGGAATGGATTGGAACTGAGATCAAGAAGGAGAGGCCAAAGAGTGACTGGCTGGGGGCTAGTTCTTCAAGCAAGGGGACTGTTACGAAACCAGAGAAGAAGAAGAATAAAAAGCGGTTGGAATGGTGGGTATCCATGGATGAAGAGAAAAACGCAAAGAGCACGAAGAAGGAGAAAAGAAGGCCAGCGAGGGAGTGGTGGAAGGAGGAGTACTGTGAGGAACTCGCGAGGAAAAAGAAGAAGAAGAAACGGCAAATGGGGGTCAGTGATGATAATTTTGCTGAGGAAGATTGGTGGCCAAGGGATGAGGAGGTATATGCGGAGAGGAAGAAGAAGAGTAAGAGTAGGAGCAGGAGGAGTAGTAGAAGTAGTGTGGACTGGTGGTTGGATGGACTGAGTGGAGAGCTATGGAGAGGTCGACGAAATAGCTATGACTTTTCCGGAGAGATTCCTAAGAGTGGTGGTGTTAGTAGTACTCCCAGTATGAGGGGAACTGTTTGTTATATTGCCCCTGAGTATGGCGGCGGCGGCGATCTCTCAGAAAAGTGCGATGTGTACAGTTTTGGGGTGTTGTTGTTGGTTCTTATTGCTGGACGTCGCCCACTTCAGGTAACCGGCTCGCCCATGTCTGAATTCCAGCGTGCCAATCTTTTATCCTGGGCTCGTCATCTTGCCCGAAGCAGAAAGCTTCTTGATTTGGTTGATCAGTCTATTCAGTCTTTGGATCGTGAACAAGCACTTTTGTGCATCACGGTTGCTTTACATTGTTTGCAAAAGTCACCTATACGCAGGCCTTCCATGAAGGAGGTGGTGGCAATGCTTACAGGGGTCTCTGAACCACCGCAAATACCATTAGAGTTGTCTCCTTCACCTCCCTCCCGATTTCCTTTTAAGTCACAGAGGAAAGTCCGGTGAGTTTGCAACATCTGAACCATTGACGCTCTTACTTCATCTTTGTGGATGATCTGTGTAAAGAAATCTGTACTTGTATTTTCATTTTTATTTAATGGATTTGGGTTTTTCTTCACATGCTTCTCTATCTGTGCTGATATGAGTTGCAAATTTAGAATGTTCCTTTTAATTGTGATAGTTTGGGAGCTACCGAGAATCAATACATAGGTCCCCCTTCATCTTACCTTTACACAATGTTTGTGGAATGCAAAAGTGGGTGGCTTTGCTTTCCTATAGATGGTCTGTGTTCCATATTCTTGTGATGAGATCATTAGTAAATTTCACTAGTTTCTTGTATTCGAACATTCAGTCTTTCTTCTATTTACCTCTTCAGATCCAATGAAAAGTAACTAGCTCTGTTTTATTTTTTTCTGCTGGATTGAAAATACCCATAATTTAGTACCATTCATGGTTGTGGCCTCCAGACAAAAATGGTAGCAAAGAAAGGACAGGTTAGGACACTAATTGACTAAAGCCAGAGTTGTATAAAAAGTCACAATAAATGGGACATCTGTGAAAGGTTGCCAACTTGCATAACTCGGTCACATTACTCGCTCACATTTGTCTACGCTATATCTGTTCATTGTATTAATATCTATGAATCCGTAATTTGGGTGACATGAAATCTGTTCAGCAGCATAGTTTTGAGATATATTCATTGCCTGCTTAAAAAACTTTCACAAAAGGACACTACCTCGCTTTCCTTTCAAGTTATTAATTTTCAAGTTGAGGAGAGTATTTGGTGCAGGACTTCCGCTTAAGAAGTCGTAGCGCATGTCTGGATAAACTTCAATTTTTAAATTATATCATAAAATCCAGCTTCCCCTAATTGGCCAATGAGGTACGTCTCTCTCCAGCAGTAGATTAGGTTTGAATGATACAGGCAGCTGGGCATAATCTCGATCCAGCTGTCACCTTTGGCTTCAGCTTGGATGGATGGATTTTGGGTTGTTTTCCCCAATCTAGCATGGGCAATTGATATTGCCTGAGGATGGGAGTTCAAGATAATTCCTAGCATAAGCTTGACCAGAATTGTAGAGATTTTGGCGAGTTGTCAATCATGGTCTTAGCATGCTGATAGATTTTGAGATTCTATGTGATGACATACTTGTAAAGGGAATATAGTTTGCTTAATTTCTTGTTTCTTTGCTCTTTACTCTCTGATAGATGATTGTAGGGAATATGAGATTGGGAAATGCTCGATTGTTGTTTTTGGGTTGTAAATACTGTTCTTGCTTCCCATTTACCTTCTGTACATTGCTCTGTTGCTGCGGTTATGACTTACAAATGCTAATTTTGTAAGGTTTACAATCTGGATTATAATTCTGATTCTTTTTCCGAAGCTTTTACCCTTCGGTGCTATTGGAGAGGGCATCCATGTTTTAAGTTATGACTTCATGGCTTTTCCTTTGCACAAATTTTTTTAGCTAAGACTGCTTTAGACGGTCTTTGCCTCTTTGGTTTTGATCGATGCTCGAGATTCATAGGTCTTCCGCCTTAGAGGGACCTGTTAAATGTACACGGCCAGAACCCTTGTGCATGGCATTAGTTTGCACACCAGTTTAGCCTCAGGCCATATGCATAGGAATTTACGAGTTCTTTCAGCTGCTTTGTTGGTTTATGGCAAATCCAAATCCAAGCACGTGTTGAAGTATGAGCAATCCAGTTGCAGGGATCAACGGAAGCCGCTTTTGCGCCCTTATTTGCTTAGTTGCGTAAGATGAGGATGCCTTGTGAAGTGATCGGCCAATTTTTTCGGAAAAAGTACCTAAAGTCTTAAAACTATTGCACTTATGTTAATATAATTCTAAACTTTTCAATATGACCAATTTAATTTGAAACAATTTGAAAATTTATCAATCTAGTTCCTTTGATTAATTGTGGCCGGAAATCGCTAATATCAATGTTGATCGTGATAGATACTAATATCAGGAAATTGCCCTATGATATGAGCTAGGGAAAACAAAAACAGAACTTGTGACAAGTATGTTATTCCATACACATGGTTCTTCTATGGCCTTGAAATAGGAATTGTCTTTTGGCCACCAAGTTCCTCTTCGTTTTTTGACTCATCATAAAAAATTTTAAGGCATCAGATTTCTAATGCATAGGTTCCACATCGTAGTAAGTGTAGAGCATACTATTAAGATTGAAAAGAGCATCCCTAACTTTGGAAAATCAAAAGAGGGAATAGGACATTAGGGATTCATAGCAAATCATACAATGTTATTTTTAGGGAGGGGACATAAAACCATTCGCAAATACATAATTATTTGTGATAGTTTTAGAGATCACCAATAATTTTTATAGACTCTTTTATGGTCGATAATAGCCAATTATTTGTACATATTAGGTTTCACACTGACAGACTAAGCTTTCGTCTCTTTAACAGATGCAATTTCAACTTTTGCTACAGTACATGAGTAGTTCCAAATAGTACTGAATAATGCCATGAACAGTATTTTGAGCCAAATTTTCTCTACTTTCATGTGGCTTTCTTCTGACTATTTTGACTACTTTTTGGCTTTTCTTCATTTGTCATTTACTTGTTATGCCTATGGATAGGTCCTTTAGAGTTGTTGTCCAAGTCGCCCGAGTATTCTCCGTCCTTCTACCTATTGTATTCATGGACGAGTCTTTTTAACTTCTAGGGCTTTGAGATCTTCGATACTTGTGTCATCCATAGGCTGATAGGAATTGGGTGGAACATCAATAAAAGTATCATATTGTTACCTGAGCATTTCAAGGAGCTTCTCCACTTGTTCAATTTTTAGGACGACATTTATTTTAGATGACCTTTGCCTCTTAGATGACTAATGAGAGCTTGTCGGGACATCAGTGAAGCTTGCTAAAATGCCAAGTTGGGGTAGGTTTCCAAGTTGAAGTGATGGATTCTCCTTATTGAGGCTAAGAATGAACACAATTTGCAATTTATTATGATCAAAATGATCTTATGACAATGGATCTCCTATAGATCTTGAGATGATGGGCCCGGATCTCATGAAGACATTTGTGACACATAATTATCTTTATCATCTTGTGCACAATTCCATAGTATGTCTTTAAACAAGCATCAATTGTTGGTTGGATAGCACGATAATCATCATAACCATCCCAAGAGACAAGATCCTTATCACTTTTTGGCCATGTTTTTGAAATAATAACTTGATTGTTCTAACACAAAATCTTCTGCAAGGGTGAGCTGGGATTTTACAAGGGAGAGTTGCAAAAATCTCATCCAAACCAAGTTGGGTTTTATATGTGGATACTCCAACATCTACTGAGGTTTTGCATATATCTTCATAGGGCCATACAAATAACTATGGTCTGAAAAATAAAATAATTGTATGAAGTTCTAGGTTAGGTTTACATGTTATGAGTTATGCTTGGAAAATATTTTCCCATACTCCCAATGACTTAAACCTACTAAGCATGTCCCTAAAATATTTGTAGTTGCTTTCTCCTTGAATAATCCTACCAATGATGAGTGGCATTTTGGCTGTTAGGAATTCAATGGCAATGGTATAAAGATTAAATAAGTACCAATAAAACCATTTGAGTGTTTTTAGGAATTCTTCATTTGGGAAGAAAGACAAGGGATGGATGAATGGATATTTTTGGTGCAATCCATCTGGGCGAAGAATAAGGCCACTGTATTCACTAAAGATGCGAAAATGGCACTACCACATAAGTCTTCCAAAATTTTCAAAGAGAACATTTTCTTGAATAAGCCCATGAATTTCTGGTGGATATGAATATGAATGCCATTTAGGTTTTATTTCTCGATTTTTGAATCCGCCTTGCGGATTTCTTGCCACATGAATATTTATGGATGCGGTAGCCGCAAATTCTTTTGGTCAGGACAAGAAATCAGCAACTATTCTTTTTTTTCCCTGTAATATGTTGGTTTTAAAGGTATACTTGGAAAATCATTCTGCCCACCTGAGAAGCTGAGGATGAGGAATTTGTTCTGTTTGAACTTTAGCATATGAGAGAATGAGAATATATCCATTTCCACAAGGGAATGATGTCCTATAAGATGAAACTCAAATTTCTTGATGTCGTACTTCAATGCTAAGATTTCCTTGAATGTAGAGTGGTAATGTGTGAATCTTCCATTCTTATGTTCACAAACTCTTCGTTTCCCATCAATTTATTCCGGGAGAACGACAGCCCAATATTCATCACTAGCATCCGTTTTGAGGATTCTTTTTCCTGTAGAAGGAATTTGCAATAGAAGAAAATGTTGCAGAGTTTCTTTAAGTCTACACTCAGACTTTGTTTGACGTGGTCTCCATGGAAGAGCATTTTTGTTGTTGTTGTTGAGCATTTGCTGTAATAGGCTTACAAACTCTATGATTTTCAGAATAAAATCCCTAAGATAAGTAACTATCTTTAAAAATTGTTAAACCTGCTTGTGAGAAAGGTGTTCATTAGGAAACTTTTTGCAATTCTTCGACAATGTGAGGACCAGGATAATACATGCCATCTTTGAGATCCCAAGAAATTCAATTTCTTTCTAAGTAATAATCATCTTCTTCTGGGATAACATAATCACATGTTTTCATACTAGCTCTGTAAACTGAGCCAGTAATTTACAATGAGAATCCTTATTTGGATTTTAGAAGAGAATATCATCAATGTAAATTTGAACATTGGCCAAGATAGGCTAGAAAATTCTACACATGGCATTTTGGAACAATGAATGAGTTGTATTGAGGCCAAAATGGAGCACCATTACTAGAAATGCTGATTTGGGATATAAAATCTAGTTCTGTACCTGTCTTTAGGATGAATTCCCAATTCCCAAAATCTAGCTTTAAGATTAAATTTGGAATAAATTTTGGCTTGGGTAAGACTGAAAAATAAAGAATTTTAATTGATAACCAATTTCATTTTTCCTTTGCTCTGCTCAGCATGCTTATTTACATAGAATACTTCACAAACTCATTGAGAATATGAGGGCTGAATTAGCCCTTGATGGAGCAAGTATGAGCATTCTTTTTGTGTCAAGACCAGATGTTATAGATTCATGCTTGAGTGATTGGCTTTGTCAGGATTGATATCCTCATTTTTCTTGAATGGGAGAGGGATGAAAAAGTTAGAATCGTTCCAAAGAGGGTAAGGGCATTTTTGGACAAAATTTGAGTGGAATTTAGCACATGCCTCAAGAAAGGTTTGCGAGATAGGGTCTAAAACGTTGATTAGAATAGTGAAAAATCTTTGGATGTCCACAAATTCCTTGAATTGCCCATTGAACCGTAGTCTATTGGGCAAAATTCTGAGTGCAAGAATTTGTGTGAGGATATTACAACCAATAATAATATCTTTATTTGGTGAGTTAAAGCCAAGGTTTTGATGGTGGTATAACGGTAGGGAAAAAATTGAATGGTAATGAGTTTGCTTCGAACTATTGTAGCAAATGTATCTCTAGAAATAGAATTGAAGTATCGGGTGTATGAAATTTAGTACTTTTCTGAAAGTATCTTGGTATTAAGAATAGAAACACTGGTTCTAGACTTCTAGTGTCAATAAGGGCAATGACAAAAATGGGTTTTTCATATTTGGATCGGTATATTTTAACAGGAAAATATGGGAGAATGGAAAGAGTGCATGCACAGATTTCTTTGACAATTGGGGGATTGGATTTTTCAGAGGAACAAAGGAATATTCCTTCGGATTCTTCAAATGGACTTTCAGTATCACTGGTCTATGTCCATATCTGGATCGCACATACTATGTTTGGTGGGTTCATCTTTAAGAGAGAATACCTACTCAATATCATCGTTTCGGAGTGATACTCTAATCTCATTTCCTATTTTTTGAATCAAATGGGATTTTTTTTTCTTAGCTTTTGGGCAATTCTTTACAAGATGGCCTTTCTTGTTATCAATATAGCACCTATCGGATTTTTTACGCTTTCCAAAAGAACAAATCTAGAACATCTTTTTCGCAAGAATCTCCATTTGTCTTCTCCTTTTGTGTCCTAAGGAGAATCTTTTGAAATATCTACCTTTCTTGCACCGATCTTCACACAAAGGGTCATCGCATGAGTCTTTCTTTAAACACCTAATTCTTAACTCAGGTTTTGACAAGCCCGGACAATTGCTTTGGAGATAATTCTTGAAAACTTTTGTACAAATACAAACATCATCAAAGGCAAGATGGATCTCCTACTAGAGTTTCTCAATAGGAATATCAATGATTCTTTTCTACTTGTTTTGAAGGGATTTTTGCACAACTTATCCAATTTCTTTTGGAATAGAGGATAAGAATATCTACTTCAAATTTGGATTAGATCCTAGAGCATAGAATAGCTTAAGCATTTCATATAAAAGTTTCTAAATTTTTTTTATTTCAATTTTATTTTATTTTTATTGTGTTTGGGAAGGATCATTGATGACCTTGTCTAGCCATTGAATGAGGGCCCACAAGCCCTCGCCGACGGCTAGCAAGGGTGGTGGCCTTCACCAAAGCTGTAAGGGTTGAGATTTGGCAAGGGTGTGGCAGTTGGGCGAGGATTGTCCTTTGCCCTATCTAGAAAAGGTGTGGCAATCCTAGCCCATGGTAGGTGATGGTGTGAGTGAGGGCCACGACCCTCACTAGCAAGCCCTCGATAGCCATAATGAAAAGAAAGAAAATAAAAAATAAAGAAATTGCTAATCTTTTTTAGAATTGTATATATCGTTCACATCAATATCGACAGTGTCACATAGGATGATCCGCGTCTATATCAACAATTTCTAATTAAAATTAATCAAATGGATTGAATTGGCAAAATTGTCAAAACAAAATTTAAGATTAAATTGGTCAAATTAAAATATTTAGAATTGAATTATTACAAGTATAATAGGTTTAGATTTTTTTATTTTTTTTAGTATTTTCTATCAATTTTTGCATAGTTGCATTACATGAGAATTGCTTATACCATGAAGGCAATCCAAACATTTTTTTGATTGGTCATACTCTACTTCTACTTTAACGCTTAGATTTTTGCCTTAACTCTGTGCAGGACATGTGAGTCGAAATCAATCCTAAAACTAAATCAACCTCACCCCAACCCTCCCAATAAGATGGAGATTCGAACCCACCACTTCCCTTTTTCATGTGAAAAGTGTGGCCACTAGGCAAACCCCAATGATTAAGGCAACCCAAACATTGATAGTGCCTTTTTTTGTCAACCCAGTAGAATGAATTTTTACGAGGCAATTTAATTGGTTACTCAACAAGCTATTCTTGTTTGATGTTGATTCAAGTCTGAAGTTAATTTTACGGTTCTCATGCAAATGTGGATCCAGCATTTACAATTAAGTTGGATCCATCTTATATCATATTTGTCGGTTGGTCTATATTTGTCGGTTGTTCAAATTGGAATTATTGGTTTAAAAATGATTAGTAATTTGAAATATATTTTTAAAAAATTACTGAAAATAATTAGTCAATGGAAAATATTTTCATCATTTACAAAAATTTAGAACTAAATTAGCATTTGTACAATAAATTTAGGACTTATTGGTAATTATCTTGAATTGGATCCGTTATAGATTATATCTATCAATTCGTTTATATTACAGAGCTTAATCATCTACATACCAGGTGAACTTTTTTTTTTTTTTTCACTAAAAATAAAATCCTAGATTAACTCGTAGAGGCCCCTAAATTTATGGCTAAGAATGGCATGTGAGGCCTGGTTTGCATGATCGTAATCAATTTCCCTACCGTCTTAGCATCTCACGCGCGAGCTTCAACATCACCTGGTTTCTTTTGTATTCTGGTGAAGTTTTCGTGTATCAGATGCCAATATATCTTTCGATAAGCCGTACAAGGAAGACAATGAACTAATTCTAACTCCAAAGGGGTGGCAAGTGGGTGAGCCCATGGATAGAGCTCACAAACCCATTTTTGCAAACTCATGTTTAATCGGGCCCATGTGGAGTTGGTGGCCCCGTTTGGCAACAAATTAGGACGAGGTGGGTTAAACGAAAAAGCAAAACTTAGTGAAATGGGTTATGTTGGTTTGTTTAAATGACCCATATTTAAACTCATTCGACATTCTAAGACCAAAACAGGTGCGGGGACTTAACTCAAAGGAAACTCAGAGGAAACTCAGAGAACTCAAACTAATATCATTTTCTTCTCTCTTCTCCTGTCGTCACTAATCTCTCATTCGTTGGTAGCTTGATTTCATTTTCAAAATCACTTTGTGCCCTTCTCTCTTCAATCATTATTGCTTTCAATGCTAGTGATTGAATTGAAGCATTTGTGCTCCTCCCTTTTGTCACTACTCCCAATTCTTGTGCATCGAAAAGTTATAGGTGACTTTCTTCTTTATTGATAACGCTAGAATTAGGAATGAACATGGTCCGAGTGGGCAATCCCCACCCTCGAATCGAGAATTGCCCACTAAGGACTAGTTCTCAAAAACTAGAACCGGAAATTGCCATTAGTTTTATGGAACCACCTAGGAACCAAATATATTTGGTCCGGTTCCTAAGTGGGTCCATGGAACTAGTCCCATGGAATTGCACTGTTCGGTTTGATTTGATTTGACACAAAACTAAACTATCTTAGCCAATTTGGTTTGGAAAACAAAGAATGCACGAGTAATTACATCCCATGCCATTAATACAAAAGAAAGTTTACACGTGTGGTTTTATACACCATGGAAATTTTTTAAGTAAGAGTAGTTATAATCCTCAAATCAAAGGTAGTTAATGTTGCTTGTATAAAATTTCATTGTTACATTGACGAGATATATTCTCTTATTCAAAGTTGGGTTGGAGACCAATGGTGCCACCTCTTTAATTTAATGGACCAAACTTAAAGTGATTGAGGTGCCTCCCCCTTGTCAAAGAAAAGACCAACAAAGTGTTCTTGGTCCTATTCTTGGACAGGTGATCGTCCACCATCTGTACATATCTCCTAAAGAGCTCGTCCATGGTCACCAAAATACCTCCATCGAAGTGAGACTCCAGCATCGACTCACCACTGCCCAACCATCTTCAACACTCTCCCCACAAGTAGGATTGTAGGGTAAATGGCAAAAGCATTTTTATGAGATGCAATTTCTTTAATATATATAATAGTCCGGTTCAGGTGGATAGGTTCACGATTTCACGATTGAAATCGTGAACTAGACTGATACTCACCAATTCCAATAAATTGGAATCAGGACCGAATCGAATGTCATGTGAACTACCGATTTTGGGCTACTCCAATTCAGTTTCAGGCTTGTCCGGTCTGGTTCTAAGAAGTTTATGATTCCTTTGCTCACCCCTAACTAGAATCCTAGGTCGATGACTCTTGTAACTAGATAGAAAAAGTTAGAAGAAGTGTAATATTTATTTTCTACATGTATTGTTAGTGATCTGGTAGTTTGTGGAGGTTAAGGAGATTCAATTTAAAGTATAATTTGTAAGGTGCCATGTATGCAATTTTTTAGTCATTAGGTGGTTCCAGGAGCATTTGGGCTTTGTCAATGGTGTGTTTTTAAGTGGAAAAATTGCTAAAGAATTGAAGCCCTAATTCAATTGGGTTTGGGTTAGGTCCAAGTCATGTCGCATATGTTAATATCAGTGATTTGTTAAAATTGTATTGTATAGAAATGGATTAATACGAGTTTAATAGATCAACATGGGTCGAATCCATTTTCAACCCTCCTAAAATCAACTCGACCTACACGTTTGATTGGTCTAAATATATTCATTCTAAGTCTGAAAACATGTCTTAAGATCACATTTACAAGTATTTCAATAAATAATTCTTCGCAGACATCACTATCTTCGATTCATTAGAGAGCTGAGAAGTGAAGTTACTTGTATGTGCACAAGCTTGCTCCCCACCAAACTCTTATTAATATTCCAGTCTCCAAATTAAAATTCCTTAAACTTACAGGTCAGTTCAAGTACAAGCTGTACTTAATTTATGGCACTCAATATGCTAATTAATCAGATGCAAGCATCCTCAAATATTATAAGGACTCAAGATGATTGTGCAAATATTTTGGCGCGTTTGCTTCTACACCATAATCTTCTAATCTTTATTTAAGCATGAGATCTATTTTGATATCGAAGGATCAGAATCTGCGGAATCCGTTTTGGGGCTCTGAAGATTTTAGGGATTACTAAATGTGATTACGGGCTAAACTTGGTTGCCCAACTAAATCACCAAAAGGCACTATTTAAGTATGATTCGGCAGCTTTTTCTTACAAAACTAGGGCATCGTCGACATATTGTAATTGGAATTAAGTAATCAACCGGCCTTGTGTTTTGCATGGACGTAAGTCTCTCTTCGTGTTGTGAACCAAATCCCAGCAATTATAAATGTGAACAGAGTACGTTTCGTGCATCCATTCGCGGTGACCGGGCGGTCCCGAGGTTTGGCAAATGGGACCTCGTCCTGTACAAGAATGGGAAAATGAAAAGGATGCTTTCTTGGGTGGTGCAGCGGGGACCACGCTCGCACAAAAGACTACGTCAATAATAGTGGTCGTGTATGCTTCTGTACCAAGTCGGCTAACGACGCTAAGTAACTTGTCGGCAATTTCGCTCGCCGAAACTCAAGCACCACGATCGTCTGACGAGCATGGCAAATGAGAGAGATGAGATTTCTTTCACATTTGAAGATTACAAAGTCGGGAAATCCTACTTTATGGGTGCTACGATATCAACAACGATGTTGAATACATTTGCCGTCTTCACCCTCTTTTGTATGAATGACATTGTTGGTTGCGTTTTTCACTCAAAGTGATTGGGACAACTCATTAAGACGGATTCACGCTTTATTTGACAATAATCATGATTTTCACTTTCACTTTCGGAGGATGATCTCTCCTCTATTGGATCACAGCGGCATGAAATGCCTCCGCTCGCCGACCAATTGAAGCTTTCCATTCACGATCATTGTATCCCTCGTTTTTCTATGATGAGGGAAGACTTTTTCAGCATTTTTTTTAAGCCTTTCGCTATTTACTCACAAAATTTGAACCTCTCTTTTGAACTTTATGTCTTAAATTTCTGATAAAGGTAGTATGAATACCTTCCTTTCACATTTGCCGCAATGTCTACAGTCAACAAGAGAAAGAAATGCTTGGCATAACTGTAAATGGGGTTTAATTTCTCCCTAACATTGTCAAGAAACTTTTAACGTGAAACTCATTTCCAAATGATGGATGCATACGCATTGGTGAATGACGTTTTCACAACACCCTCTTATGAATAGTATCAAATTTAATAGGAACACTATTAACTATTAAAAAAATTTAAGTTATTAAATAAAAACGTAATTTATTATTAAAATATTTTAACACTCCTGTATAGTTAAAGGTGGGGCTTATTATTCAAATATTTTAACATGGAGTCAGGAAAAGTTTGAATTTAAGACCTCCTGTTAAGTGAAGGCATGATTTAATATTTAAATGTTTTAACAAACATTAAAGAAACAGTGCAAATTGAAACGAAATTTAAGTAACTCCAAGATACTGTATTGTTGAGGTGCTGCAGCGATAAAGATTACTGGGCAACCTGGCAAATATATATGTATCGGTACCAAGCACTCCCGTACCAATAGAGGACGTTGGGATCCACACCAGTTCTCAAGAGCTCACGTGGTGTTTCTTTTTTCTTCACCTGTTCTTTCGGTGTCCGTGATTCAATTTTGCCGGTTCAACGTCGTAGTCTACGGTCTTACACCAATTGAGAAAATTAATAGCAAACATCTGTTATTCATATGCATACTTACATCAATTTTAAGGAAACTACTGAAATTATATATCTGTGTTGAGTTAATTCCCCGCTACAAATATGTGACAATAATTTCGATTTGCAAAAATATTATTATAAATATATTAAAGTTCTCATCATATCATACAATTAATGTAATCTGTGTATTTTTTGAAATTTCATATTTAAGACTCAAGCTTTTTCTCTTAGAGTTGAAACACATCAAGCATTATGAGACATAAACTTGATGAGATAGAAATTTGATTTATGCCACTATACAGTTCTAAAGGTTTTTTTTTTTTGATCAAAATTTTCATGAAGTTTGTTTCATTTTTTTTTATTCGAAGACCATATCTAAAACAATCGAAATTTCTTCTTCTTTATTGGTAATGTAGTGGAATCATCGTATTATATAAAGACCATTCATGTATAATGTGGGTATTTAGGTGGATAAGGTCTGGTGTGCCTTACAGAACAGGAGACCTCACCTAAGCTTTAATTAAAGTGATTATGATAATCCGAGGAGATTTTCAAGAATCTCTTTGACACTCGAGGCCCATCAAAGGAATAATATATTACTCTCCTCTCACACCCCCTTCCATATTTAACATATAACTCTTCCTCTTCTTTTCTCTCCATTTCCATTCCAGCTCTAAGCTCGGAGCTCCGCCATTAATTTATACTTTCTGGAGAAACATGTTTCCTTTACAACCCAACAACGATCCCTTCTATCTCCAACCAAATCACAACCCGATTCCGGAAGATCTGATCATTCATGATGATCGAGATCTTCATAGCCTTTGTTTTACCAACCGGGAGGACAAGAACAAGGGCGCAGACGCATCCGTACTCATATCTTTCAGCGGAGGCAACAAAAGCGATGAAGATTGTGATCCCAAGAAGAAGATGCATCGGGACATCGAAAGGAGGAGGCGGAAAGAAATGAACACCCTCTACGCGTCTCTCAGATCATTACTTCCTCTAGAATATATTAAGGTAAGCAAAGAGGTCATCTATTCGACTTTTGATACTTTCCTCTAAATTAGGGTTTCTGTGCCTGGGAATTTTAGGGGAAGCGGGCGACATCGGATCATATAACTGGGGCTGTCAATTACATAAACCATCTAGAAAGGAAAATCAATGGGATGAAAGGAAGAAGGGATGAATTGAAGAGTGGTAAATCTGTTTATTTGGGCTCTCCTGGACCAGAAGTTCGGAGCTCAGGCGCCAGTTGTTCAGTGAGAGCTTCGAGTGTGAGGCCTTGTCTGGATGGAGTAGAAATAGTCATCCAAAGTGCTAGCTCCAGATATCAAGACCATGATTTTCCATTATCAAAGGTGCTGCAACTACTGCTGGAAGAAGGAATTGGTGTAGCAAGTTGTGTCTCCACTAGAACTAGTGAAATGATATTCATCCACACCATCCAGTCAGAGGTATGCTGTGATAACTCTCATGAAAATTTCATGAAAAAAATAAAATCTTAGGCTCCGTGTGTTTTGTAGAAAATGAATGATTTAGAAAATATTTTTCAAAAATTTTTCACATGTATCGTTTGAAATAATTAGTCAATAAAAATTATTTCTATCATCCCTAGTAATTTATGTTTAAACATTTTCACGAATAATGAAATTTTTTCCATTCCTTCATTTTTGTAGATGATTAAGTATCGATTTTTAGGAAACTAATTTCCAAACCATTCATTTTTCGCGAAATAGACGGAGCTATAAATACAAAGAATTTATTGCCTTATTTTCTTGTTGTCTCAACTTCAGGCTTGCCATACGGGGTGCCTCGATATACCTCGGCTGCAATCGAAACTTGATGAAGTGCTTAGTGACTACTGAGTGAGAGATATGGTTGTTGGTAAATGATTGCTACGAACAGTTTCATTATTCTTTTAGATTTCCCTTATCATTGCATCTCTTGGACGAAGAATTGTGTGCGTAATTTCACTCGTGTGCTGAAGCAGTAGGTTATCAATCCTACGAGACTTGGGTTTTCAAGAACTTTTGCAAGGTTTGTTCTCAATCAGATTGGTAGCAACCAAGCTAAATCATTCTACAGTTAGTGCACCCAAATCGGCATTATGTTATCTAGATTATTGCTATCTAGACTTGGATTGTGTATATAGCTATATGAGACGATCTAATCAAACTCAACATATGAGCGTTTTTTCCTCATTCATTAATTTATAGTTGACCAAGAAGAAGCTGCTTGCGATATTGGAATTGGCTAGTGAGAACAAAATATGAGATTTTTTTCACAGTTAGACTGGATGCTTCTTAGCTTTTCTGGATTACGATGGGTAGTTGTATCCACACAGATGAATCTTAATGTTAAGTCTCAAGGAAAAGTTAGGGATAAAAGGATTATATTTAGCAAAGTGATAGTTAGAGGAAGTAGCAGATTCCATATTTGGAGAGGGTTGTTACTGTTGCCTTTGCTGATTTGATAGACTTACTTAGAAATTATAAGTGTGTGCAAAAGAGAGAAGTTACTATTGCTTTCTCTCCCTTGACATTGCTTCTTTATAATTTGGCGAGAGATTTCTTCTGAATCCATTATTAATAAACTATTAAATTTTTGACGTATATAAAACTTCTTGGTTCCTAGCTGATACTTTGAATGTGGTTTGAGTGCCAAAGTTGCAAAAAAACACCTCAAATTAGACTTTCCCCATGAGAATCTATTCTGAGACTTGATAATTTTTTTTTAATAAACTAGTATTGGAATTTTCCTCTCATATACACTATGATGCTTTGTAGCTTTGAGGACTTATGCTTCTTAGGATGGAGGCAGACAGGTTTCCAACTCCATGGCTTGATTGCAGATTCACATGCGCTCCCTTGTGTTCTAATTCGTTCTCCTGATGATTCTGTGTTCGCCAGGGTTGTATTGATCCCCATGCACTTTCACCAAAAGTTTCGAAATCAAATCCTGACTAATGACACAGGTCATGTTTTGTCAGATTACATGGTACATGGTACAACGTTCACGGCTGAAGAAATTAACATAGGTGCTCGACATCTTTGTGCTTTCAATACTTCCACTCTTTAAATGACGATAATCCTATGACTTGTAAAAATATCGTATTATGGTGGAAATTAGCGTGCAAATCGAAAGGCCGGTTGTTGAAAGTCAAATGATCATTATATAAACTGTGTATAGTTAGATGTATCCGCCATTTAAAAGTTATTGTGTAACAAACTATATGAATCCTACTATTTTTATGTGGTACTGATTGTACATATTTCAAAATCTTACTTTGTGTTTTGCAAATGGTGAATGCATCTAACTGGGATCTACTCATCTCACGATTGTCTGTACTTTGGGGCTTTAGAGCGATCCCGTTGCTCGTGTTTTACAAACTAGATGACTCTTTCTAAGCTGTTGGTTACGAAGGAAATATGTCCTTTTGGCCATAAATATATAGAAGAATCTTGTTCCCAACTTTATGCATAAACAAACCTAATTCATTAACTCAAAGTGATGGAAACGTAAATGTACCATGTTTAGTATCTTTATAGTGGTGTTGCTTCTTCTTTTTTGGGAAAAGTAATAAAAAAGTCTTAAACTTGTTATATTAGTGCCAATTCAGTTATAAACATTTCAATTAAATCAATTTAGTCCTTAAACATTTTGTATTTGTGCTAGTGAGTTCATCTGACTAATTGTATTTAGAATTGCTAATGTGAGCACCGGCTATCTTACGTGATACAACTATAGCTAACTTGAATCAATTTTTGCAATTTTTATTACTTTTTTGTTTTCTTTCCTTTTTCTTTTTCTGAATTGTGGACTAGCCAAGTCACTGACCACCCTCATTGACCATATGCAAGGTCTAGGTGAGGGCATTAGGTCCTCACCCACATCCAGACGAGGACTTGACACTCTTGCTTGTGACTAATGAAGGCACAAAGGCTCTTACCCATGGCCGGTGAGGGCCGCGATGCCCTTGCTGGCCAAAGTTGTAAAAAAACAAAGAAAACAAAAAAGAGAAGAGAAGAGCAAAGATTACAAAAATATTCAAAAATTATTTAAAATTTTCTACGCTAGCATTGATTATACTACATAGAATGGCCAGTATCCATATTAGTAATTTCCAGCCTAATTTAGCTAGATTGACTCAATCGGCATGATGTAAAAAGATTAAGAACTAAATTGATGTAATTGAAATGTTTATAACTTTTTGTTTTTTGTTTTTACATATTGTAAGGTTCATGATAGAATTGGCATAAATACAATAGATTTAAGACTTTTTTAGTTCTTTCCCTTGCTTTTTTGTATATAAGACAATGAAGAACAAATTACTTAATGTGGTAGAATTCCAAGCAAATTTGTCTTCAGAGTAGTGCATATATTTGATAGAGTGCTAATGATAAGATTATAATAAAATTAAAATATTATTTAAAATTATCTACATCAGTACTAGTTGTGCCATGTATGATAGTCGGCATCCATATCAGCGGTTTCCAACCTAAATTGGCCGAATAGACTCAATTGACATGACGTGAAAATATTTATAATTAAATTGGTTTAATTGAAAGGTTTAGGACTTCTTCTTTTTAACATATTGAAAGGTTTATGACATGGGTACAAATGTAATACATTTAGGACTTTTTTGGTACATTTTTTACTTTTTTCTAATATAAGATAATGAAGAAGAAATTACTTGATGTGGTAGAATTCTAAGCAAATTTGTCTTTACAGTAGTGCATATATTTGAGATACTGCCGACAATAAGATTATCAACGGTTGACTATTTACTAGCTAGAAAAGTTTGGTTTGATTAAGCTATAAAAAGGAATGTTTGTTTTTATTCTTATATTTTCAAAAGCAATGATATTCAAACTTTTTCCCTCACATGGCATTTTTCTTTTGAGATCTCTCTATGTTACATAAGCTATTTACTCATTTTCTACAAACACAACCCACTTTCATTTCTATTGATTGGGTAGTTATATTTCGAAAAGTTGACCGAATATCCAAATTAATGATAACAGATGTGATTTGTATGTAAGAAAGAGTACACAATGTCGTGTACTTAAGAATTTTCATCTTTTTTTTTCATGAATTCACTTCGAAACTTTTCTTTTCATCGTATTATCATAAGGGATGACTTTGCATGTGTAATTCTGCCAGCCCAACGTAATTTAGTGAAAAAAAAATGTAGGTCTTGCCTTGAAAAGGAGCTAATTAAATATCTTTAGAAAATTCACCGATAGATTTAACTTGCCATAATTCTAGTAAAATCAAAGAGCTCTTGGAAATGAGTATCATAGGCATGCAATTTTGCCAAAAACTTCTCTCACTTTAGAGCATTTGATCACAAAAAGCAGTTACAACTTTCAATAGGCAAATGAGTCTTAATAAAACAATTTGTCGAGAAATAATGTAAAACAAGTTTCTATTGCTAAGTGAAATTTTTGTAACTTCATTTCAGATATAATTATAAAAAAATGTATAAACATATTATACAGATGTCAATTTAATCATAAAATTTTCAATTTAAGTACTTTAGACTCAAATCTTTTGACGATTTGCTCATGTATACCTTGTCAATTTCGGTTAGAAATCACTAATATAGGCATCGGCCATTTGGTACTAACATAAACAATTTTTGCAATTATAAAATAAAATAAAAACTTTTTGTTCTTTTTTTTTTGTTTTATCTTTATCTTCATATTTTCTTCTTTTTCATAAAAAAAATTGAATATTGAAAAAATAAATTATCTATATTAGGACCGATTGTGTGACATAGTATGGTTGTTATCTATATTATCGATTTTCAATTAAAATTGACCAAAATGACTACAATGGTAATCATCAAAAGATTTAAGACTAAATTGAACAAATTAAAAATTTAAGATTGAATTGACATCCATATAATGAATTTAAAACTTTTTTTGTTATTCTTCCCTTGTTATCTATAGATATATTTGACTGGCTTCACACTTGTCTAAGCTCATTCTACAGCACATTGTCATCATATCATTTTTCTCCTAACAAGTTCCATTTATCTAACCCTCTATCTAATCACTAAAAAGTCTATAAATTCAACATCAATGCACAAGCTCAAAAGTGGGAGAAATCTCCTGCTATTGGCCATTGGAAACCACATGAAATCAATAGTCATTATTCCTTTTAATTGTTCAAACATCAACAAATTGGATATGGTTGAGAGTGCTATTTTGTCATGGTATTAATGGATTTAGGACTTTTTCGATACTTTTCCTCGTTTTTCTATAATATAAAAGAATGAAAAACAAATTACTTGATGTGGTAGAATTCTAAGCAAATTTGTCCTCGTGGTAATGCATGTACATGAGAGACTGCCGACAATATGATTACCAATGGCTAGCTATGTACTGGCTAGAAAAGTTTGGTTTGATTAAAGCTATAAAAAGAAATGTTTTTTTTATTCTTATATTCTCAAAGGTAATAATATCCAACCTCTTGGCCCCACGTGGCATTTTCCTTTTGAAATCTCTCTATGGTATGTAAGCATGTTTACTCCTTTTCTCCAAACACAACCCCCTTTTCTCCAAACACAACCCCCTTTCATCGCCATGGATTGGGTAGTTATAATTTGAAAAGTTGACCAAATATCCAATCAATGACGATTGATGTGATTTGTATATAAGAAAGAATACACAATGCCCGTACTTAAGAATTTTCTTCTTCTTTTTCATGAATTCAATTCTATATTTTTATTGTCACCGTATTATCATAAGGGATAACTTTGTAAGTGTAATTTTGCCAGCCCAACATAGTTTAGTTAAAAAAAAATAGGTCCCACCTTGAAAGGAGCTAATTAAGCATACCCAAAGTTCATAGGTTGATATAACTTGCCACAATTTAAGTGAAATCAAAGGGCTTTTGGGAATTCGTATCATAGGCAAGCAATTTTGCCAAAAACTTTTCACTTTAGAAAGTTTGATCACGAAAAACAGCCGCAACTTTCTATAGGTAGCATGATTCTCAATAAAACAATTTGTTGAGAAACAATGTAAAACAAGTTTCTATTGCTTAGTGTAATTTTTTACTTTCATTTCAAAGATAATTACCAAAAAATGTTTAATCAATTCTACCAATCCCAATTTTAGTCTTAAATTTTTTTTAATTTAGCTAATGTAGTTATAAACTTTCTAACAATTTGGTCACACGGTCATCCTTGTCAATTTTGGCCAAAAATCATTAACATTGATGTTAGCCATCTGACATTGACGTAAGACAATTTTTACAATTTTTTTAAACTTAATTTCTTTCTTTCTTTTTCCATTTTTTCTTTTTCTTTTTTCACGAGAAAAATCTAAAAAATGCAAAAATTGTCCACATTAAGACCAATCGTGCGATGTAAGGATTGGTGCCCACATCACCAATTTCTTGCTAAAATTGACCGGAATGACTATATTGATAAATAGGTAAAAGATTTAGGATTATATTAAACAAATTAAAATGTTTAAAATTAAATTGGCAATTGTATAATATATTCAATTTTTTGTCCTTTTCCCTCGTTATCCATAGATATATTTGACTGGCTTCATGCTTGTATGCGCTCATCCTATTGCACATTGTCACCAAACCATTTTTGTCCTGACAAGTTCTATTCGCATGACCCTCCGTCTAATCACTAAAATGTCTATAAATTCAGCATTGATGCGCAAGCTCAAAAGTAGGAGACATCTCGTGTTATTGGCCATTGGAAACCAATGGAATTGATAGCCATTAGTTCTTTTAGTCATTCAAACATGGATGAATCAGCCGGATGGTTGAGAGTGCTATCTCGTCACGGTGCTAATGGTTATATTTATCAGTGGGGTCTGTGGTCTATACTGTATCCCTACTCCTTCCACCTTTTTTTTCTTTGTCGGTTACTCTTTCCACCTTGAGTAACATAAAAAGCTGGCTAATCAGCTGCTGGATTTAGCGTTCTATTACGCTTTTTGTCCCCATTTCTTCAATCACTTCTCAGGCTACCTCCTGAATTCTCCGAATTCTCAAATTCCCGGACGGATTGATCCCTGTCTCTGTTGTTATCGTTCCGGGTTCAGCTTCACTCCTTATATCGTTGAACAAACTAGCCGCAGGCCCACAGCTAACGATTCCATTCATTATTGTATCTGTCTGACTCATTCAATGATGCTTTAATCCGATGTTCTAAAAATCAAAAAGTCACTTTCCGTAATTGGGTCGTTCTCCAACCCATCAATCGGTGGTTTCTTAATTATTATTATTTTTAAATAGACGAGATAGATTGCTCAGTCAATATTGTAGCGGGCTGATATTGTCAAGGGTTCAGATTAAAGAATGAAGCCATCGCTCGTTGAAATCAAACTCGACATTATTCAAGAATACTAAATTAATGCACGCGTATCGTAATACATGTAGAACAATGACACTGAATATCTTTGCGAGAAACTAATAAAGAAATCTGCCATTTCCAATGGCAAAGGTTGGCATAACCCAACAGATGCTACGGACACCGGCTTCAAGCTCTTGAAAGAAAATACAGATTCTTGTGTATTCTTTTTGTTCACATTGTCGACTCCATTCCAATATGCGTTAGACTTCCAAGGCTGCCCTCTTGTCTTCACCATAAGGCTCTTTCAGTTTTGCATAGAGATATCAGTTTGCGTTTGCGTTTTGATTTCTTCTTGCTTCATCATCTTGTTGTTTTCTTCATCCTCCTCTCTTATCTTCCTTCATAGCGATTAATCCCTTCTTTTTCGTCTTTGCCTCTTCACGAGTTTTCCTCCAGTAGGATGGTGTTCTGGAGATGTTTATGTTGCATCTCGAAATTTGAAGAACAGCCCGAGATCAGGTAAATGTTTAATGGACTGGTTACCGATCTTCCATAGCTAATATGTCGATCGAGTTTGAGTGGCTTTTCTTTGTGGTAACGATTTTTCGCTCTTTCAATGAATTTTTTGAAGTGTAAGCAAGAACAAGGACTATCCATGGGAAATTTACTCTCTCAAGGAGCTGCTACACGCGACTAACAACTTCCACAACGACAACAAGATCGGCGAGGGTGGTTTCGGGAGCGTTTATTGGGGTCGAACAAGTAAAGGCGTAGAGGCAATCATGTCCATTTCTTGTGTTTCTATTTGAGATTATTTCTCATGTTCCACGAGTAATAATAGTGAAAAAGTGGCCTCGGCAAGACTAGATAGAGACTCCTGTAAACTCTATGAATCGATGTTAAACTTGACTGAATATTGCAGATTGCGGTGAAAAGACTCAAAACAATGAGCCCAAAGGCCGAAATGGAATTTGCAGTGGAGGTGGAGATTCTTGGCAGGGTGAGGCACAAGAACCTTTTAGGGTTGAGGGGATTCTACGTCGGTGGCGATGAGAGGCTGATCGTCTATGATTACATGCCTAATCATAGCTTAATAACTCATCTCCATGGCCAACTCGCCGCAGATTGCTTGCTTGATTGGCCGCGAAGAATGAGCATCGTGCTTGGATCAGCTGAGGGTTTAGCGTAAGTAAACCCATTCAATCGCTTGCTATGTGACCTAGTTACGCCTCTTAGAATCATCACTAGAAAATCAGATTTATGGTTATGTTCGGCTAGAAATGTCCTCCAAACATGTTTTTGACGCTCTCAAGATTAATTCTTGTCCATAGGGATGGAACTTTTTTCCTTTACATGGTTAAGGAATTATCATGCGGCTAGTCCTCATAAAACGTCCATTGGAAATATAGAATCATCGGCCATCGCATTTTAGGAACATAATTCAGTCTAAATTTTCAACTTCCTCATGACAATTAGGCTTCTCAGCACCTTCTAGATCTGAATTTTCAATCCAAGCTGCTCAAATTTTAGCCGTGTTCTTTTGCTAATTCAAGGTACTTGCATCATGAGGCCAATCCTCACATAATTCACCGAGACATAAAGGCAAGTAATGTCCTTCTGGACAATCAATTCCAAGCAAAAGTTGCGGATTTCGGTTTCGCTAAACTTATTCCGGATGGCGTTACACATTTGACAACAAGAGTGAAGGGAACGCTTGGCTATTTGGCTCCCGAGTATGCGATGTGGGGAAAAGTTTCGGGGAGCTGCGACGTCTACAGCTTTGGCATATTACTCCTCGAGATAATTAGTGCCAAGAAGCCACTGGAGAAGCTTCCCGGCGGGGTGAAGCGGGACATTGTGCAATGGGTCACGCCATACGTCCAGAAGGGTGCATTCGATCACATAGCTGACCCGAGGCTAAAGGGGAACTATAAACTGGATGAGCTCAAACTGGCGCTCAAGATCGCGATGAGATGCACGGATCATAGCCCCGAGAACAGGCCAAACATGATAGAGGTCGTGCAGTGGCTCAAGGGAGGCTTGAGGAGGAAGAAAGAGGTCGGGGATGTCGTTGGCAAGGCTAAAGAAGATGATGGCGACGATGATGAGGAGGAAAATGATACAGACTACGAAGGGTATGGGATTGACGAATATGATGACAAGAGAAAAGCGTGGAAGGGAACAAAGGTGAGATGATTATTGAGGGACAGTCATCATTTGTATTTTGGGTGGATTTGATGAAGTGGTTTTCTCTTGTCTTCTCTTCACGCATCGATTGCTTAATCATTTGTATAAGGTCCACACAAGTAAAGAAAAAGCAAACGAACAAGACGACATGACCCGTCTTCTTTGAGCTTTTGACTTATCAGACTCTCCATGTACTTTCTCGCAATCTGTCTTTGCTCTCTTTGCTTCATTCCTTGTTGGTTTCAAACCTTCAATTTGGCTGATCCACTTTAATTATACCCTTTTGAAGGGATGGCATATATGTTAATAATCGTTGTAGAGATGTGGATGGATGTATCATACAACTTCCCATCTGGATTTCTGTGGAGTCTGTCTTTGTATCTTCCTTTTGTACACTCGAAGAAGTATCTCTTGTTTCGCCAGCTTATTATAACCAAATGAGAAAATGACACAATTAGTTCTAAAACTTTGATATCATTATTGACTATTTAATTTGTTCAACTTGATCCTTAAACTATTCGTAAATGTTTAATTTAATTCTTAAAATTTTAATTTGTTCAATATAGTACATCAGCTATCCTAAACAAAGTCAAATCAATAATTCAGTATTATTCAAGAGTTTTCATAATTACTCCATTGTCTAGATTTTAGAATCTCTTTTCATTTCAATCCATTTCCATAATCAACAGAAAAAAAATGCTATCTCTCTTACTATCTTTTTGGTCTTTATAAATATTGCTATATTTATATTCAAGTATATTTTAACTTATGATCTCTATAATAATAATAGTAAAACCTCATTTAAAGTTGTATGAGGTTAATTTTAATTCCCTAATTTACAAATCTAACTGAATTTAAATTAAGAAAACACAAGAACATCATATTTTATTTATCTATTAGGAACTAGATTTAGATTCATATAAATACGAATAACCTATGGATAAATTATTATCGCTGTTAGATATTCTTATAACACTTAAATTAGGAATATGAATCTAAATAACTTTAAATGAGGTTATATATACTGTTATCAATATTATAAGCTGAAATATATTGAATCAAACTATCATAATGTTATGAATACCAAAAAGGTAAAAATATAGAAAAAATACCTATAATTTCTTTTGTCGATTAAGGAAATGAATTAAATTGAAAAAATATTCTAAAATCTAGATGACAATGTGATTGTGAAAACGTCGAAAATTTTCATGAAATCAAGAAATTAGATTGAACATTTAGTAATAGTTTAGGACCGCGTTAAATGAATTAGAAGTTCAAAGATAGTATTGTATATGTGGCCAAAAATTTTAGGGACTATTTGTACGATTTTCCTCTAATTGAATAATCACATCCTTTGCATGCTATGCATTCTAACCAAACTTCGTTTGAAAATTGAAATTCTCAATCTTAGAAATTGTAATGATCACATGCTACGAATAAATAATAGTAGGTGCGTTGTGCCGGCAGCGATTGTGTTCGCATGTCATCTTCGAAAATGTATTTTCCACATTGTGACGTTTCATGTGGTCACATGATAAGACAATCCTGCCATAACCCACTTCCCTAATTTTTCTATTTTGGGCCCACTACACAACGCAGGCCCAATTGCGGAGCCCAAATCGGAGGCCCAATCAATCAGCCTGGTCTATTCCATGAACAAGTTCAACATACCAAAACACGTAGCACAAGGCTGCTTAATGGGATAAACTTACTAGTTAGTCCTAAACCTATAATATGAATACCGATTTAGTTCCAAACTTCTAGATTTTGTTAATGTTGTTCTAAATTATTTCATAAAATTCTAATTTAGTCTAATTTTCACTAGATATTGTTGACATGGTGATGTGTCACGTATAATAGTCGGTGATGATTGGATCGCCACGTTAATATTTTCGGCAAAAATTAGCCAGAAAGATTAAATTGGAATTTCGCACAAATTTTAAGACTATATCGGTAGAATTAAAAAGTTTAAGACTGAATTGGCGTCCATATAATAAATCCATAACTGCTTGGATAATTTTTCCTCTCTTAATGAGGCTTGCCAGTCTAAAAACTAATGAGAGGGAGTTGTTCTTCTCGGGTTGGTATTGTAGCTTCTTAGCATGTTTTGCCAATCATCCCAAAATTCATTCTTCATTGATTTGGCTTTTGAGGAACTCCACCACCAAAATGCGATATCTCCGATATAACAAAATGGTACTAATGACTTCTAAATAAAGCTATTTTGTAGATCAAGAACCGAATGCTAATAGGAACAATGGAGATATATCAAAGAAGATAAGAGTTTGGATTATATTGTTTAAAGCAGTCGAGACTAAAGTGCACAAATCATCGGAGTGGGATCTAATGGAATTTGATGTGAAACCTATTTAATCGAGCGGTAATCAAGTACATGATGCGATGTGTTATTTGAGCCATGAGCTTTCACTTTCATTTTCCAAGTCTCTCGTACATTCTACTCTTGATCAACAATCCTTTTCAGCTCCATTTTCCAAGAAGTAGATTTCTACTTTCTACCAATGGAATCGACTTTAGGGAACTGATGCGCATGGAGGGTCGTTGATGGTGACAATACATGAATACAAATTCAAATACTTTTGCGAACGTCGCCATCTGTATATACATACATCCCGGCGATGATCCCCGTGTCAGCCAATTTCTATACTCAATCGAGAGCGATTCCAGTCCGGCGTCAGGAGGATGAAGGCACTGAAATCAATATATATCGAATACCCATCTTCGTGTACTTATGCTCGATAATGAAGGCGATCTTTATCTCACGTGACAAAACAAACATTTAGTTACTCAAAGAGAGAGAGCGAGAGACAAATCAAGGGTATTTTCCTAGGAAAAAGAGTTTTGTTCCAATGATACGATATTTAAACTCCGTTTATTTCACACAAAAATTGATTATTTTGAAAGAATTTTCTTAAAAATAATTATTTGTAACACATAAAATAATTAACAATGAAAGTATTTTCATTATTAATGACAATTTATCTCTTAACATTTTTATGAATAATGAAAATAATTTTTATTCGTTTGATTTTGTTAGTGATATGAGTATTATTTTCAGAAAATATTTTGCATTTATTTATATTTAATTTCTATGAAACAAAGAAAGTGTCGGAAAATATGAAAAATATTTGAAACTTTCGCTTAAAAATTTTAAGGGAGTACTCTCAGTTATACAATTCGGAAAAGAGATACTGGTAAATTTGGAGTAGATCAATATGAACTTAAATATGTGATTTGATAATTATAAAATCGGTATATCGATATTAAGTGCCCATCACATTTGTGGGAGATGAAACAGGTGATAATTACTTTTGCATCAATAATGGTTTTTCAGCTATTGTAAGGTAAGTTTAGGACACAGGTGGATATGATTAACCTCGCTATTATAGCCTTTGATCTGAGGCATGAGCTGCTTTCTGTACATTGTCCGCAATAAGTCAGACAAGGTCATTAATTGTTTGCTAGAGCGTAAAAAATGGATGCTGACAGCATGAATTTTCCAGAATAGCGTGGTACTGCTTGCGTTATTGATCCTTTTGGAGTGACAAGTTGATCATTTTGATATATGATAACACGACCTGATACATGGGCCTGGCCTGCAGCTACAGCTAGAACCGATCCAGGCTTCTCCGTGGCACTCCCTTGTGCCTCCCGTGGAACAACAAGATTAGGTGGTCTGGTTAGCTACTCCAACTGATGAACTCTTCATTAGTAGTGATTGCGATGGCCAAGTATATGTCAAGCAACAAACGGTTCAGCTATTAATATTCCCAAGCACATTTTCATCAGCTGGTTGGGTATATCGAATCAATTAGCTACAAAGGACAGAACTTCCAAATGGTTTCGCTCCCTGGATATGATCTGTGTTTTGAGTGCGTCTTGTCCTGAAGATAGAAATCATCTTTTTAGAACTACTCGGAGCTGGGATTTGTAGTGATTTGTAGTTCAATGGGTTAATAATCACATGAAAGGGAAAGCACTACCTGTTCACATTCTTAAGGTTACTGGAAGTACTCCCGAGTTCATTATTGTGGTTTTGTTGTTGATAGTAGTGCGACTTTTTTCCAGGATTTCTGAGAATGTTCTGTATAGATTATCACAATGTAAAGAAGAGGAATTAGTTGTCTTTTGCTGAAAATCCAGAGGCTTGTAGGAACTGGAGTTTAGTCTGGCTGCTCGTTACACACTTGTTTTGTTGCTGTAAAGTTGCTGCTGTTAGTTTTGCAGATGGATCCCATCTGATGTTCTTAGATATGTACGGGAAGTCATCCCCCTGCTGAATGACGCACTTGCTTAATTAACAAAACAAAGACAAAAGATTAATTTAAAAAAAAAAAAAAAAAAAATCGAATGTGAACTAACTTATGTTAATAATGCATAGTGATCATTTAAAATTGATATGACTCAACATGTATTTATGCACATGTTCAAACTATTGAACTTTCGTTGTAGTGGCACAAGTTTGAGCTATTATAGCTGCAAAAAGAAATCTTACATGAATAACCCACTTGAATACATGGATGTATGTCATATTTCACCACCTCAATTTCTATTAGGAGTGCGCAACATAAATATAATACCTTCAGTTAGGAAATCACTAAGAGGAGCCTAAACCAAAGCCTGTCAATATTCATCATCATTCAAAAGCTTAAGTCAATGAGTTATAAACCAATTAAGATATTTTAACTACTGAAAACCACATCAAATGTCCGATATGAGATTTCGTGAACTAACATCATATTGTTAATTTCATTGAGTTATAGGCCAATTAGGATATTTTAATTGCTCAACATCACACCAAATTAAACATGAACTGACACATGTTAATAATGCATAGTGATAATTTAAAATCAATATGACTCAACAAGTATTTATGCACATGTTCAAACTATTGAACTTTCGTTGTAGTGGCACAAGTTTAAACTATTATAGCAACAAAAAGAAATCTTACATGAATAACCCACTTTAATATGTGGATAGTACGTCATGTTTCTCCACCTCGATTTCTGTTGAGAGTGCGCAATATAAATCCGATACCTTCAGTTAGGGAATCACCAAGAGAAACCTAAACCCAAGCCCGTCAATAGTTATATTCACTCAAAAACTTAAATTAATAAGTTATATGCCAACTAAGATATTTTAACTACTGAATAGCACATTAAATCTCCGATGTGAGATTTCTTTAACATAACCCACTCCCTCATGTGTGAGCTTAGAGTTAGATCTGGCTCTCCCCTAATTCATGTATCATTCTGGCTCAAATTCTTCTTTACAAGCCATCATTGTGGTGCAACCAACAATTTTGATACCATTTATGAAAAGCATATAGTAGAAGTCTAATACGTTTTGATTAGGGAAATTAACAAGAGGAAATCCAAGTCCGAGCTTATCAATATATCAAATTGAATCCACATTTCCTCAAAAACTTAAGCTAATGAGTTGTGGGCCAATTAAGATATATTAACTATTCAACACTACATTAATTATTCAATGTATAAAATTTTTTTTAACATAACTCATTTACATGAGCATCCATCCTAACAATTTCTTCTTTCTAAGACATGGACGCAATGAGATTTCTATTGAAATCTTGAACTATCATATCAATACAGAAATCTCTCACCATGAGCGATTTCTCTATTGAGTCACAAAGAGTTCATTATACCTCAACCAAATGCCTCATACAAAGCTAATTGCTAACAGTGAAGTGCTTACACCACTTACCACAATAGAAATGGCTAACAATGGCATGCTCACGCCTTGCAAATTACATCAATAGGCTTTTGCACATGCAATGGCGAGTCTTTACACAAACTAGAACATACCGAGGATTAATTGCTTTTTATTTGTTGATTTCTTCCAAAACCTTGTCCCGTTAATATGTTCCGGGACATGAACACTATGCAAAGGAGCCATTTTATCGTTCGCAAAGAAGCTTCTCGCAAATCCCAAGTGCAAGTTCACGTCCATAAAAGATAAAAGAGAGAGAGAGGAGAGAAGAAAGCTAACCCTAGCTTCCCTATTCACCGCGCGCGCACTAGCCACCAGAGGTAGGATCCCTACAATGTCGAGGAAACTCTCTCTCTCTCTCTCTCTCTCTCTCTCTGTGGGTGGTTGATTCTTGATAACATGGACATGGGGACTCTCTGCCCAGTAATCACTTCCTGCACGTCCCTACGACAGTTTGATTGCCCACGGAGAAAGAAAAGGCGAAGGGAACTGTTGCAGCAATAGTGCAGCAGTGACTGTTGAAAGGCATTCCGTAGCTCCTCGGTGAGGATGCTTGTGAAAGGCATTATAAAAGCCATCAAGCATGCCCATCCCATTGTATTTTCTCTCTTTTCTTTTCTGATGCCCTGCATTTATCACCCAATCACGTACTCTCCTCTGAGAGAGAGAGAGAGAGAGAGAGAGACCCATTAGCTGTGTGGAAGGGGGAAAAAAGGCTGCATGGAAAAGGAAAGTCGCCGGCCTAAGGAGAAACCTAAGCTACGTTCCTCGGGAGCTGGCAGTGCTGAGAAATTTTCAGATGCCATTTACTTGTCATTCTGTGTCCCCCCCCCCATGATATAACGGTTTGTGAAATTTTAGGGTTTTCTGCATATGGGAACCACCCTCGATTTCATTTAGATAAATAAAAATAAATTTTGTGTGACTTCATTTATTTTTTTAATGGAATAATGGGCATATTTAATTACAATACATATATTTCAAAGGACTTTTATTTTGTGGGGTCTTGTTAATGAGGCCCAAGAAGCACTTGTTAAGTTAAGTAATTATAAATTTTCAATATATGTATTTTCCATATAAGTGTAATCAATGTTTTTTTTAAATTTAAATAATTTCTTATTAATTATGCTTACCTAGTCCCCTAAGGACACTTGATGAATATTTATCTTACTAGCTTGCATGTCTAATATATTTATTTCGGTGATTAAACATAACCCGTAGAATAATAATATGCTTTCCTGTGGGTTTAAAATGAAACCTACTTAATTAGTGGATCAAGCTTTATTTTATTTTACTTGCTCGAATAATTAATTTGTTCAAAGAAATCTAAGGATTGTTTTTTTGGTGAAAGAAAACTCATGAACAATCAAATTGTAGGTGGTAGAAAATATCCACTTTATACTACGGGTTTAAATCATATAATGATAAAAACTCTAGGAGTCATTAATTTGTGGCATGTTTTTAGCCAACTAAAAATAGAAAGACTGTAATTATGGGTGTGCAACCAAACCAATTTTATCCTAAAACTGGATAGAATCGCCTGAAAAATAGGTTCCAGGAACAAGTTCCCATTGAAACTAGTCTGAGAACATATTTTGATTTTTTGGAATTGGTTTGGAATAGGTTCCAAATAAATATTCACTCGAAACCTGGATCGGACCACCATGTTTTGAAACCAGTTTTATAAGTTAAAAGCCAAAACCAAAACCCTAATTTTTTCCCTTAAATTCTAGCCCTAGTACTCCTTTATCCTTTGTCCTTTCTTGGAACTCCTCACCAGTCTTTTCCATTCTCCTAAATTTTTTTGGATAAATGGGGAATACAATTTTATAATTTATGTTCTATGTTCCATGTTTGAACTTTTTATCATTTATAATTGTATATGACTACCTATTCATCTAATGTGTTGTTGTTTTTTGTGGATAGAGATTTATATTATTCATCTCTTACTTTGAATCGTTTTATTACTCATAGTTTCATATGATTTTGTTGAAAAAAATGAATCGAAAAAATGAATAAAAAAGTTTCTTAGGTAGACCCTAAAACCGAATTGAAAAAATAGGGTAAGTTCAAGAGCCAGTTCCAAGTGAACATAATAGGTTCCAAGGTTCAAAAATCAAAAACTAATTATGACAAAGTAGGTTTCAAGTTCCAGCTTTGGAAACTACCCACTCTGGAACTATTCACCCCTAACCAAAATTGGTAAATATGTCCGAACAAGCAAGTCTTACATGTGCTTTGGTGATATTCTAGGAGTTCATCTCAACGCGAATTAATACAACATAATTGGGAGAATAGGTCTTACAAAACACACTAAGGAAAAACTAATATAATTTCCCCAACATTTTTAAAGCATGATGACTAAGGGAGAGTTATGACTCTCGAACATTAGTAAATTAGAAATATTGTGAATATCTTGCATTTACGTTTCAATAATACTTTGGGGTCTATATGTAAGCCGTCATTATTCTATAGAATAGAGAAAACCTTTCCCTTGAACTAACTATTACAATCATTTTTTTGTCGTAAAATCAATAAGGGTCTTTTTAATAGATGTCTCCTACAAGCATTTATTAACCGTATCTAATAAAAAAGTATTTTTATATTAAATATAGTGATTGAAAAATAATATGAAAAAATGATACTTTAAGAATGACAAAATTTCTTTTATTTTGATATTTAACATTGAGGGCGCAAAATGAAGGAAAAGGAAAAAAAATTGGGGCATACGAGATGGTTTTTTTTTTCTATTTTTTTCTTCCTTCCCTTTCGGATGGGGAGGATGCTGCTGCAAGCGGCGGTCAACGTCGGAATTAAATAATATGTAATGAGAAAAAAGTATAGTTTTATTATTATCAACGTACTTGCGGATGCACTCTGATTCTTAGTTTTACTTTTTATAGTTCGAAAATAAGAATTGCAGATTTCGAGTTTTATATTCTTTATTTTGTCGAGGAGCAGCAGGCGCCTAGCCCCAGACAGCCTATAATTTGTTTCGTGCCTCCTCTCTTTCTTTTTATAGTAGTTTTTCAATACTATAAAGTCCCAAAATATTATTTTTTTGTACTAATCAGAGAAAGAGGAAAACGATTTGAATATGTCAGTATGCAGAGACCTTCAAGGTAAAGAAAAGCAACCGCTAAAATACCTAAATTTTAGGAATTACTCTTTTATTACAAATCCTACTAACATATTTTGAGAATCAAAATGCTTGATCATGCGAGTATTTACTAATCTTGGAACTATGCCGATTATAAGCTACACTAAGTTTAACGGAACTTTTGATAGATAAACAAGTTATTAAAGCTGTAAGATAGCAAAAATGATTTCCCATCATGTAGCCATATATAATTTCTCATTGGTTGATAGGTTAACTAATTTTTTTTTTCTTTTGCTAAATTGTATTCTAGGCTAAGCACAACATCCTAAACTTGCTAGTGAAGGAAGACCTACTAGGGAAAAGAAGTAAATTAGTTGTTGATAAGACGAGGTCCATAATTGGCACCTTTTTTACTTAATAATTTATTTGTTAAGAATTTCAAACGCATCAAGATTCTCAATCCCCTTATTTATTCTCCATTTGTCAAGTAAGTGATTGAGATTTCAAAAAATCAATAGGCCGGTGCTAGTGCCGAGATCACATATTTGACACCGATTATCATGACAAGACATAAAGTCATCTAAAAACATCTTATTCTTTTTAATCAATTGATCTAGATTCAAGTTAATTAGGGTCTAGCAACAATAGCATGAAACTCGTAGCTCATCTTCCATTAATCCCCAACCTATGCCTTTTGGATGTCGGCTTAGTGTCCCACCCCAAAGGTCGAGATTAGGGCAAACCCAAAATCATATAATAGATAATTGATTGCTTTTTGCGCGCACCATGAATAATTGGCTCGAGCATAGACCGATTAAGGTTAATGCTAAATATGGGAGTTGGCATATTAACTTATGTCTAATGAGCTAAAAAATTTATTAATAGGTGGACCCACGTTGCTGCTCATTGGCAACGGCAAAAGCATGCGGCTTACAGTCGCAAATTGAGACGTTGCTTTTACGGCTGTGCAAAACCATATGCCTATAGAGAAAATGATGTTACGAGGTTTTTTTCACTTTCAGCTAATTAATTAAGTTCTTCTCTCAATGGTGGGCGCTTGAACTGCCCCTAACCTAACCTTATTTATTGTCGATAGATAGAAGGAATGAATGTGAAGCATGTAATTATATAATGTAGAATCAGGTCGTTTTCACAAGAAAAAAAGAGATGAAGGGTATGCGATGATTTCTAATTTTTTTCATGAGAGAATCGGAGTTTTAATTTCTTTATTGACCAGTAACTTATTTATAAGATTTAAATGAGACACGTATGACATGTGAATAGTTATGTCTTTATGACAAGATAAAAGTCCTATCCGTTTATGTACTTTTTTCCCAATAGAATGAGTCACGCCATATAATTGCAATGACACAAGAAGTATTTGTCACCGGTACCATGAGACCATAAAGAGCTAGACAGTCGGATTTGATTAACGTGAACGTGCTTGTCTTGAGCTTTTAGTTGCAACGGTGAGATAAGGCAAGAACTAGATGTAATAATGAAAACTCTAATGAACGATGCAATGTCTCATTTCTCATGCGACTCTGGGACCTCAAGCAGCCACTTCACATGTGTCCCTGATGTTTTCTCTTGGATGCTTTTGCCCTACATCAACCTTTCAAAGCAAATAATCTTGATCAATACCATAAATCGATACTCGATTTTACTCCCTTGGATCATAATTTGCATACATCGATCACAAACCATCTCTCAATCCATATGATCACCTCAAAAAAATGGTGAATTCAAGAGCATCTTAATCATTCTTTGATATTTTTAATGCAACGAAAGTTGCGTGTCATGAAAACTGTAGTAGTGATCGTATGGATAATTTGCTTTTGAAGAAAGGGAAAGACTCACTATAAATACACGCTATTCTCAACGAAATCCACAAGAGAATTGCTGAAGATTTAGACACTTGTTGGTAAAACTTCTCTATTGAGAAGGCATCGAACTGTGTATTTTTCAGCCCCATTATACATACCCCATCTCGTGAAATTATGGATTTTCTCTTATAAGCTATGCATTTGCACAATTTGATATATGAATCGACAGTAGATTCAAGTTAATATTTAACCTTCAGGTCACAATAACATTTTGACTTAAGCTTTAATAGTAACCGAGTGCAAGCTCAACTCAAGAAGATAAAATTTAAGCAGCACACTAATCAATGATTGATTTAATATTTATATATTGTTATTTTCCTTATTGCCCGCGTCTCAATTAATAAAATTCAATGGATATAGCAAGGGAAAAAAAAAAAAGTCTCGACCCCGATCTAGGAGAACCTACAACAAATCCTGGTACATGCTCCTATATTTGGGTTTTTATTTTATTTTTATAAACTGAAGAGGATGTTTTGTGTGGCCCATCGGGCCTAGTAACTCAATAATGCAGATTTGTCTCCCCCAAAATGCGATGATTGCCCCATATATTTGGTCATGGGCAGTGCTATAGAAACTGCAGGCCAAACTATATTCTCAGTTGTACTTCTAAAATGTGACAATCGCGCCTAGCCCCTATAGAATTTGATCCTATGGCCACCTCCAATGTAGATTTTGGTGATGCCTAGGGATCGACAATATTAGGACAAGTTTTAAAACTCGTCCTTGTTAATGCACTTGAATTCTAAAATCTTCCATAAAATATATTTAAATCCTCAAAATCGCACCTTTGATGATGCACTGAGTCCTTCTGCTGCTTTTGTCAATTTAAGTATTAAGCATGCAACTGGGCCAGTTCAACTAGGAACCAAATCGGCCTTTGCGCAAGGATCAGTTTGATGCTCGGGTAAAAAATTTGAGAATCCGCTGTCTAGTGATCTAGCGAGGCCGGGCCTCGCCGCCTCGAGCTTGCCTCACCGGTGAGCTGATCGGGCGAGCTCGAGGCATGGCCAGCCGCCAGCCGGCGACCGGCCAATGAAAGAGAGAACACAAAAAAAAAATAATAAATAAATAAATAAATAATCAATTTAAAAATAATAAATAACAATTTTAAAAAATTAAAAAATAAAAAAAATATTGAAAAAAAGTTTATAAAGTAAATTATTTTTCCAAGTGAATAGCGGAAAATATTTTCCACTTCAAAATCAAGTTTCATCCGAATATCATAAAATAATTATGTTTTTTTTTTTTGGAAAATAACTTCCCGAAAAATATTTTTCAGAAAAATAATATTTTCTGTGAAATGAATGGAGACTAAATATATATATATTAACTTTTTTAGATTCATCTCTCATTCATCACTCTCAATTTCCATACTCACTCTCTGTCTTTCAGATTCAACCGCTCTCTCTCTCGACTCTCATTTCTCGTTCTTAAGATTATTGACTTGTCGGTGCAAGTCATGTGGTGTGGGTGCAGCTGTCGACATACTCAAGGCCATGGGGCTGAACATTCCAACGGAAGCTGACCACTAGGGTGCTCTACTTAAGAACTTTTGCAAAAATTATTATATATGATGGAGCAATTAGATATCAAATATTTATTACTTCTAAGATGCAAAGACAAGAAACATGGTGAGAAACATCAGAATATCTATACACACTCCAATTCTACTATCAAATCAAGTTTTGGAATACACCCTTCCCTCATTCTAATGCAACATCAATCGTTAACAAACCTGCTTAGCAAATTTAAGCTCGTATACAAGAATGTGAATGGCTGGTTTCTGTAGTACGATCGATGTGAGAATTAATGCCATCTTGAACATGAACAATCACCAGAAGCTTTAATGCAAATAAAACCATCATTTTAGCAAAGAGAGGAGATATGTCTAAATTTCTCATGTTACGTTTAAATTACCATCGTGGTAGATTAACTACTACTTAATAAGCAAAATGATTGTCTTAGGAAAGAAAGAAAAGAAGAAAAAGTGGAAATCCGAGTTAATAAAGAGGATAGAGACACCTCATCTTTGTCATAATCCAATATTTTTTCATTTTTGATGTAATTGGGGTTGTGCTCAAGTGCTCTCGATGATAATTATCATTTGCCCTAGCGGGAGCAGTGTGCATTGCTCATCATCAGAAAAAAAAGTGTTTCTGGATAAGGCATTGAAAATGAGATGCAGGGTTGCGCATGATCCTTGATTTGCAGTTCACAGAGAGAGAGAGGGGCAGGAGCACGAGAACAACAAGAGGGAATGGCCAAAAAAGACTTTGGAAGGGGGGAGAGGAGGGGGGCGAAGGAGTCATTGGATGGAGCAGGGCCATCGATACGAGAAGTCCACATCGTCCCTTCTGAACTCTGCAGCGTCAAAAGCAAATGGCAAAAAAGCAAAATCTTCTTCCCCCTCCCCCTTTTTCTGTTTCCACTCAGCTCTCCAACCCTCTTCCCTCCCTCCTTATTTTCTCACTCCCAGTGTTATTTTCTTCATTTTCTACACTTTTACTTAATTATTTAATATTGATTTAGGCTAAGCAAAACAAGCACAAGAAGCAACGAACATCAGCATCGACAAAAAATAAAACAAAAAAACATTTAATGCAGTCTCGAGAAAAAAAAGAATGTTAAAATTTTTAGAGCCGCTTTCCTCAGTCTCAGTACAATCATTACACTCCTCTTCCCTCCCTAAACCCTAGTCTCTTCTCCTCCTTCTTAGTTGTCAAGACGACACATCACGACGCTCGGATCGTCTGGTCTTATTATCATCCGGTTTAACTGAAGGGTCTTATTCACAGAGCTGTTCTTCTGTCTGTCACACCAAGCCCCCCACTTCTTCTCACTTTCTTTTCATTCTTTCTTTTTTGTTTTTTTTGAAGTATCCTCTCTATTAAAATCTCCTTTTGCTTTAATCATCTTGTCCCCCTTTATTCTGGCCCAATTTGTGGCTCTTCTTGATTGGTTACCTTAGTTTTTGCTCGGATATAAAGGGGGTAGTCGAGTTAATTGCGAAATGATTAGCATCGCATTGATCTCGGAGCCGATCAAGATGGATTTTTCGGAAATTTCATGAGATGGGATGATATTCGCGATTTTAAAAAAAAATGAAAAAAATAAGCCGATGCCGGTGTCAAGGTCTTCGTTTCAAAGGCTATGCTCGTACCGTTGCATTGATGACTCTAGAAAAACTGAAACTCCATTTGCTAATTAACCTTTGTGTTCAAATTAACTTGATGCAACCAGAACGATTGGTCCATTCCATTGAAAGGCCTCAGTACCCTTATGAGATAAATTCTGTACTTCTGCAATTAAGCCTAATTGTAAATCTCTTAATGAATTCATAATCTCTTTCTCTCTCTCTCTCTCCCTCTCTTTCTTCTCTCTTCTCACTCTCTCCTTGATAGAGTTGATTTTCGCAGCTTTCTCTCCCAATTCTCATCAATCTACTCATAACCCTATTTCCTCTCGCAGCTCACACCTTTAGACCCTCCCCCAAAAAAAAAAAAAAAAAAAACCACAACACTCTCCATGAAATCTTTGGCCTCGAAAGCTTTTTCTTAATGATATATAAGTAAAAAAGCACAGAATGATAAGCTCTCGACTCAACTAGTCCAGTCCTACAGTAATTTTCCTGGTTCTTCTTGTTCGCCAATTCTCGTCTGAAACTGATCCCCTCGTCTTTTGGCCTCTCTCGGGCCCATCTGAATGTGCGTGGGAGAGAAAAATGGCCGACAACAAGGGAACTGGAGACACCCCCAAGAAGCCCCAACCTCCACCTCCGCAAATCTCCGCTTCTCCTATCGAAGAAACTACCCCCGCCGAGCCCAGGCCTCCCCCACCGCCGTCTCCGGCGGTGGTCGTCACCGGCGCAACGCCCTTCATCTCGGCCCCTTTCTTCGACCAGCACCACCCTCAATTCGAGGCGCTGAGTGGGAGTAATCCCAAAAGGCCAAGATTTGGCGTCGGTCAATGGAAGATCCTGACATCTCCCCCCGAGTCGAGCCCTTCCCCGACCACCCACCCGAACCCGCAAGTCCACGCCACCACCGCCTCGTCTTCCGACACGGCGTCATCGCCTACTCAGTCCCCGATAACATGTGTCCCAACTACCACCATTACCACCTCAAGCCAAGAAACGAGCAAGCTGGAAGGTGGAGGGGACCAACAGCAATTGCAAACCCACCACCAATTCAGGAAGGGCAAGTACGTGAGCCCGGTTTGGAAGCCCAACGAGATGCTGTGGCTCGCTAGGGCTTGGCGGGTCCAGTACCAAGGAGTTGGTGGTGGCGGGTCGTCGTCGGATTCAAGAATAGATCAGAACCCAGCAGCCGGCGGAGGAGATGCGGCCGCGGCGGGGGCGCCGGGGAGGGGGAAGACGAGGGCGGAGAAGGACAGGGAGGTGGCGGAGTTCTTGAACCGGCACGGGGTAAACCGGGACGCAAAGACGGCGGGGACCAAATGGGACAACATGCTGGGGGAGTTCAGGAAGGTGTACGAGTGGGAGAGGGGCGGCGAAAGAGAGCAGGTCGGCAAGAGCTATTTCCGGCTGTCTCCTTACGAGAGGAAGGTGTACCGATTGCCGGCTTCGTTCGACGAGGAGGTGTTCGAGGAGCTCGCGCAGTTCATGGGCCCCAGGATGAGGACGACGGGACAAAGCAGAGTCTCGCCCGTCTTCGCTGATGACAGCAGTGGCGTCGTTAGGGCTCTTCCTCCTCCGCCTCCTCCTTTTAGGGATGATGATCCTTCTCTACTCACTGGTATGTAATGCACCGTCATGTTCACGTGATTCTCCTCAAAGCATCATCTTTTCCTCTGCTCTTTTACTTTGTACCAACGGGGGATCATCGTTAACAGTAAGATTCTTCCACGAGCGATCTTACTCACAATTCGTGGGGCGATCTTACTCACAATTCATGTGTTGATCAATGGAAGGATTAATGGGTAGCTAAAAACCACCCTTTGATCGGAATGTGTGTTTATTGAAAGTAAGAGGCAGGCGAACCTTCTTCTTCTTCTTCTTCTTACTCCTGTTCTTGTGTCCCTGTCTTTTGCTTCTCATCAACATCAGTGATCAAACAAGCACATTCTTTTAGTAAGAAACACACGTTTCATAGTTCCAAATGAAGTTCAGCTTCCGACTACTGCGCTTGTAATTAGTGTTGGGGGTATACATATTCTTCTTCTCGCAGCTAGGACAAAACAGCTGGTCATGAGCAGTGGAGTCGAAGCTTCATCCTACCATGTAAGAGGAGGAGGAGGAGGCCTGTTTCTAGGGTTCGAGCCGTCGTCGCTCGACGTCGGGTCGGGCCCCTTGGTTTCCTCGGCCTCGAGGGAGATTCGCCGCATTGGGAAGATAAGGATGACGTGGGAGGAGTCGGTGAGCCTGTGGGCCGAGGAAGGCGAGAACCACCGTGGGAGGGTGAGACTCCAAGGGTCGAGCTTCTTGAACGCCGATGAATTGACCTTCTTCGACGACTCCATGGTTGCCTGCACGATGGAGGCTTTCGAAGACGGAGCTCTCAGGGGGTTCTCTGTGGACAGGTTCGTCCCCGGCCAGCAAGTCAAAGTCTTTGGCCGGAGGAACTCGTCTTCTTCTTCTTTAGTTTCTGCTTCTTCCGCAGTTTCTGGTACAAGAACAAGCTTGTTATTTAATGTGTGGTTATTCTAAGTACATATTTTCTTGCGGGCATATATTGTTATTACATTCTGGTACATGAACGCCGTTTTCTTTTCCTCGTATATTTTTGCCAGGTTTCCAAGAGAGAGTTCAGCTTCCACTGCCAGACCCCTCTTTAAGATGTGAGTATCCCCACGGTTTTTTTTTATTAATTATGAATGTCGATCTTATTGCATGATTATTCCTACAAAATAATTTATCCATGAATATTTTTCTGTACTTTCTAGATGTTCCTAATGTCAAATCATAAACCTAGTCGGCAGAAATTAATGACTGCAACTCAACCTCTCTACATATGTTGGGTTAGATGGAAAAACGCTGTGTTCGGCTTCACTTCAGATGGACGTTGATTGTCCATTAATTCGAGAATATTAAAATGTATCGATATGGGAAATTACATCTAAACTTATTCATGTGATAAAAAATGGGAGTTTGTCAACTTTTTTGCGGTTGTTGCAGCTCTTCCTCCATGGGAATTTCAAGATCCAACCGAGTACTACATCGGTTGCTTGCGAGTCCCACCGACGACACTCCCCACATTGTTCGAGCTCTCATGGTACCTCCAAGAGCCGCCGCCCGAGGAGCTTCGCCTCCCCCTCCGGAGAGACGTGTACAGAGACTTGCCACCAGGCAAAGAGCTCTTCTTCACCACCTCCCACGAGCTCCTAGACTCTAGATCCTTCACGATGGACATCTTGAGCTCCGTCATACGCACCAACCCTAGCCTCACCTCATCCACTGCCACGTCCCGAGACTCCTTTATCGGGCTATGGGACGATTGCCTCAACCGGGTTGTGTCGAAGTTCTGCTCCGTGGAGACGGTCATGATCCGAAAGCCCTCGGTGGCTACGGCCGAGGTGGCACTGCAAGACCAGTGGCCGAACTTGACAGGGTTCGTGAGGAGCTTCTGCTTGTGGAGGGGAGAGGAGACGGACCAGGTCCGAGAGGGTCAAGTAGATCCGTCCGAGTCGATCATAGAGAAGCTAATGTGGACATACATGGATCTTCCTTACATCTTGGGCTACTTTGCCGTCGGCCACACGGTGACATTCTGCGCGCTGAGCCGATCACAGGATGCCCGCGTCGTCCGGACTGATCTATACAAACTCGATCTGTCGTCGCAGGCAGACCGTCTCAAGGCCTTGGTCCCGTGCTATAGGGTAGCCGGTCTACTGTCCCTTTTGGCCGATCGGTGCTTCAACATCATGAATGCTAACGTTGGGAATTACAAGAACAGCATTTTCCCATACAGCGATTTCGAGAGGATCGATTTGGGGAACGGAAACGTCGTGGAAATGACGCCGAACATGGTGACGAGATTCTTCTCTAGCAAAAGAAAATGGATTGCAGTGAAGGAAATATACGACTTCCTGGATCACAGGGTTCCGCATGCAGAGTTCATTTGCCGCTCGTCGGAGAAAGATCTGGCGCTGGTGTTCAAGCCGAGAGGGTGCAAATCGAAGCCCGCTAACTGCGAGCAGCTGGTGGAGGCTCTCATGTACGTGACCAAAGCGCTGGTAGCGTTGCATGACTTGTCCTTCATGCACAGGCACTTAAGCTGGGACAAGGTCATGCGGAGGAGCGACAGCGAGGGCGAGTGGTTCATCTGCGGGTTCGACAACGCGACGGGCGCCCCCAGATAAACCCACACGGCGGCGGGGGAGGCGGAGGGGGAGGGGAGGCGCGCGGCCCCCACGCGCCGGAGATGGTGGGGAGGGGGTTGCATGGGGTGAAGGTAGACGTCTGGGGGGTGGGCTATCTGGTCAAGACCTGCGGGTTGACCGCGAGCGGCCTGCCGAAGATGCTGCGGGACCTGCAAAGCAGGTGCTTGGACCCGAACCCAGAACACCGGCCGACGGCGGCCGACTGCTACCACCACCTCCTGCAGCTCCAGTCGTCGCTGTCCGCGGCGGGCAGCGGAGGCTCCACCGGCGGTGGGTACTGAGGAGGAGACGGTTTGACTTTGATTTGATTGGATTGGTTGAGACCTCGATACATACTCAGAAAAATGTGATTTTTTTCTCTTTTTGCACCTCGAAATTTCGCGACCCAGCTCGCAGGATCAGCTTATCTTTCAGAATTCCAAAGCTTTTTCTCTGACGGTAAGGAAAAGAAGTCTGGGTTTTCTTTCTTTTTCCATCTTTCCTTCTTTTCCGTTCCTAAAAAAAAAAAAAAAAAACAAACATCTGTCGCTTTCTTTTATTTACTTGCGGGTACTTCGTCGGGGGTGGTGATGGAGGTTTCACCACAGTGAGAGAGATAGAGAGAGAGGGAAGTAAGGGGCGGTGCCAGTTTTTGATACCTTAATATTGAAGTTTTGCTGAGATTCCGGAGCGGCGGAGAGGAGGGAGAGAAAATGGCGGCTGATGTCTCTATCTCTCTCCCTCGCGCTCTGTGCGTAAACATATGCTGAGCATAGAGATCAGAGCGGGGGGAAAAGGGGGTCGCGTCCCTTTGTATATCCATCACATCAAGTCAATGTTCAACTGGTGTGGAACAGTGGTTTTTGGTTCTCTTTTCATTTAATTTGAATATATATATATATATAACTTGGAATCTCTTGGGAATAGGATAATTTTTTTTAACCAATGTTTTTGAGATGTGTCATGGTGCTCCTGCTGCTGTGTACTGGGGCATCCCTGCTAACGCAGCTCCTAATTAAGTCAAATCTCACTATCTTATTCAAGAGCCAGTAAAAAAGAAATTATTTATGAAACGACGTGTCGAGATTATTGAAAAAAAGGATAAGTTTTATTTACTCAGTTGAATTTGCTTGTTTACATATGCTTTGTCAAATTTAATCTTGTTGTCTAAAAGAACATATGTAGTCTAGGATTAGGGATCCTTAAAATTTTACCGTTTAAAATGGTGGACGCATATCAATTGCAATGGATGATGGGGAGAGAGGGAGAAACAAAAGCACATGGTTAAGTGACTTATAAGTCATGTTAAGGAGGAGCTCCCAAAAAATGCTTGTGGTCTAGTGTTCGACTTTAATATTTACAATTTAAGATTGTGAGTATTTACTTTTTGTAGGATAAGAATATTAAAAGTTTCATAACTTCTTATGGTGCAATTTTTTTTTTTGAATGATCACCTGAGTATCATAAAACTCATCTAACGGATGATTTGGGTTAGTTTAGTTGAGTTTAATACAAATTATTTCACCAATACCACTCATAATTTATTGCCTGAAATCATTGTGGATTCTTCACATTCATTCTCTAGTCTCATAAGTCATCGCCTAACTTATGTTTGTAGAATGCATTAATCACGGTTAACTACTTCAAGTTCCAGAGATCACCTTGCATGACAGACCGAAATATATTCTGCTTCGACAATCCTCTGTTTTTATCAATTTAGTTCTTGAAAATCCGTCTATATATTTATTACTTCTTTTGAGGAAGACCTAACTCCATAAAGTAAGTTCGCTACAGATTTGTGTTTTCTTCGAGTACTGTACTGATGGATACTGCATAGATTCGGCACTTGGAAGAGACCAGCTGATTAGAAAGCATAGCAACACCTCGGATAATGGAAAATCAGGCATTAATGTGATTCACACTTGGGCGGGCACTTTGGGAATAGGAATAAAACAGGGAGCACTAACATAAACGTGGGCACATACCAGTGAATGAATTTCTTCAAAAAGGATAAAAGACAAGTCATCTGCTTTTAAGATGATATTGAGGATCGAAAACCTCAACGATCGACATCTTAAACATTTGACAATTCGTAATATGAAAGTTAACGATGAGAACCTTCATTAAGACTTAGAAATTTGTTCGACAAAGTTTTAACAGCAAGTAATTGACACAAAATAACAATTGCTAGCGGATTGACTACTTCAAGATTTTTATAACTATTATTTGTATATTTGTTTATAAAATACGCATGTTGTACTTTTTGTAAAAGATCCCCATTAACAAGAAAACTCAATGCTCTTAGCAAATTTATGTTTATCTTAGATTTCCTGCAATATACATCACTAGTAACGATTGTTTCTAATTTTGTACTTTAAATTACTTGTTATTTACTTTATTGTCCAAAATCAACAATGTACCATTTACAGCTTTTATCGATTCATATCAATCCATTCACATTCTAAAAAGCATGACATGCTTTTTGTGTAACATCTTTTTGGTACATCTGGTGGAATACATTATGTTGATTTGAGGAGATTACAATGGCAAAGACCAAATATCAACAAGAGTCCGACAATGTTGTTGGCAATGACCATCCAATATCACGAACTAGAAATGATGTTGTGATCTTCCAAGGTATCTTACGGAAGAGCAATTAAAGGAGGTCGCTTGAAATTTTAACATGGTGTCTACCACGAGACAATTGCTCAAAGAACATCAAGCTAATATGGCTTTACCTTGTGAACCACATGTTGAATGTGATCAAGCCAATTGTCATTAGTGCTATGAATGATGCTTTGTCGAGACTAGGTTCATCAAATCCACCGTTGCCATTACAAGTCGGTCCAACAGTAATAGGATATGTTCCTAGTCCCTCTCCATTTATTGATGCTTACAATGTTGATCAGAATAATCAAAATCGCCTATAACAATTATCAAAATTTTGAATCGTCTAACCAAGGTCAGAATAAATTAGAATAATTAGGCTAGGCTAATCAAATTAGTAACATACCACCTATGTGAATATTTTCATTAGACCTAACATGACAATTAACATAGATAAACCGGCAAGACCAACATCACTGCTTAGGGGGAAAGATGGCCAATCAAATCTACAATTTAACTCAACACAGTTTGCCAAATAGGCTCGACAACAATTAGGATTAGATAGAGGTGTTATTATATCATGAATGGGTCAATAATCAGCCTTGTCCAAGAGGCTTCAAAATCCTTGCCTTTACAATTTTATCGACGAATAAGAAAAATTCACTGTCAAGCATGTTGGTCAATTCATAACCCAATGTGGTGAAGCAAATATAGATGAGTTTTTAAGACTTTGGTTATTTTCTTTGTTTTTGTTGAAATTGTTAACACTAATTTGCCACCTAATTTGATGTGTAGCCCGGCTTGAGATGGAAAGACTTCATTAGAATGATATCGAAGATATCAATTGCTGATTTGGCATACTCTATCAATATTATAACAAGTCGATCCATCGGTTTGTTGCTAGGTTTTAGAAGACTAGACATTAATATGTCACTTTGCTCTCTCAAAAAGAATTCATGAATTTGGCTTTCAATAGGTCAAAATTTAACCTATGAGACTAATTTGAGGGCCAAAACTTTGTCGATTTATTTCAATTGGCAACAAAAGGCTCTAAATACGAGTAACTACTTAAAGACAAAGATAAAGTGCCGCATGAAGACTTTAGAGAAAATGACACAAATAGTTCTTGCAATTTGGTTTAATGTGCAATTTGATTCATGAATTTTTAATTTTTTCAATTTGGTCTTTGAACTTTAGCTTAATGCGCAATGTGGTCTTTGCACTTTTAATATGTTCAATGTAGTCTATAACTTTTGGTACATTTCAATATAGTCCATTTTCATTAATTCAAAATCAAGAACTATATTAAATATTTTTATACAATTTAGAAACTATATTGAATATTTACTAAAATTTTAGGGACTAAATTAAACAAATTAAAAGTTCGAGAACTACATTACACATTCGACTAAAGTTCATGGACCATATTGAACAAATTGAAAGTTCATGAACCAAATTGCACATTCTTGCATAGTTCATCATTATCCCGACACTTTACACAAAACATGGCTTTAATACAAAAATTATGAGTTAGAGTATGATTCTAACCAGGATGAAAACATTGAGATGAATGTGGCAAAAATGGTGCTCAATAGGCCTTACATTTGTCGATCCTTTTATTCTAAAAAAATAAATGGAAAAATAACGGTTAAGGTTAAATACACTCAAGTTTACTCACTCGTTATTAAGTGAAGGCCATGTAATGTAAATAAGATTTATCAAATAAAGGATACTGCAAGTGGCACAATTCATGAAACCACGACACATTCAATTATGTTGTTTTTAATAAAACAATTCAAGAGGTACTTCGGCAAGGAAAAATCACTTTTGCCAAATGATTGATGACTCTTGATTATTTCGTTTATAAAAAAATATAATGATTGATAAATCATTATGTTCTTTTAAAATTGGGCATATGTTGATACCAACAAATGACCAACTTTTGGTTGTCATTGACAAGTGACAAATTGAGTCTAAATAGTTTGGTCAAAACATTTCATAACTTGAAGATTCGACAATACACAATGTGACGGTTATCAACAAGAGCATTCATCAAAACTTATGAAATTGATTGATAAGGTCATTTACAATGAGCAATTGACACAAAAACATAATTGCTGGGTGATTATATTTTATTGCCACTATTTTAGGACTCTTATAACTTTTTGTGAATAAGTATGGTTTGATAGTATGAGATAATGGATAGTGCAACTATTTGTAACTGTTGATGAGATTAGGAAATTATTTGCTTATTTGAATTCAAAAGTGTAACCATTGACAATGGGATATAAATACCCACATTATTGACTTTCTAAAAAATCCCCATCAATCACATAACTCAACATTACTTTTGCAAATTTCAACACTAGCAATGATCATTTTCATTGTCGTATTTTATATTCTCTGTCATTTACTTTCTTTTCCGAAATAAACAAATGACCTGTCATAACTTTTATTGATATATGTCAATCCATCAAAGATCCAAAAGGTATTTAATGGCGCGGTGAAATGTATCAATAACTTCAGTTCCACATATATTCTAGAGACAGAGTCCTCAGTACCGAAATAGATACGATTCAATAGAGGACCTCGACCAACCAGTGTCCTCCTGCATTCGCCAATATGTGGGTATGTCTTGTCGTTGTGTAGAGATGTTTCTATGTGACATGACACAAACAACTCTGCAGCTACGAGGTGTCAAAGTTTCAGAGGATATCTGTCATGTAGAAAAAGGGGAACAGAGAAAAGAATAATGGTGGAAGGGGAGGAGGAGAGGGGAGGGGAGGGGAGGGGAGGGGAGATGGGTATGTTGAGGTGGAGTCCACTGAGACAACGTATTGCCTTGATTCACCAGTGGTGGGGAGGGGGAGTGGGAGGTGGGAGAGGGGCATTGTTGCTGCAGAAAAGGCCTGCATTATTTGCCCTTGCTTATGTGGGGGCAGGCCTTTTGCTCTCATGTTGGTGGCCTTTCGTGTCCCCTTATTTGGGAAAATATTCCATGTACTGCACAAAATATACTCTGGTGCTAAAGCCATTTCGAAGCAGATTTTCCTTTTCCTTTGTCGAATTCTCCAACGTGGGTCTTGCTTTTCTTTGATAGAGAGGATTTTTTAACAGCATCAATGATGGGATGATATTCTCGTCTACTCATATCGGTTTTATAATGTTTAGTTCGAAGAAACTAGGGATATCGATCTTGCTTGGGTGTGTGATGATTGGTTTAGATGGATGATATACTTTAAGAGCACATAAAAGTTTGACTTTTCCGATGTTGTTGGGTAATGACTATTTTTAATCCGAAAAGAGGAAATGGGAATTTGATATTTTATAAAGGGTGCGTTTGTTTCACGGAAATCGTACTATTTCTGAAAAATGTTTTCTAGGAAATCATTTTCATGAAAAATAATTAGTTTTCTTGTGTTTGATGATATGTGATTGAAAATGTTTTCAGGCGTTTGGATCGCATTTGGAAAATGATTAAATAACATTTAAACTAACGATTTACACTAATGTAAAAAGAAGAAGAAGAGATTTTGGAGAGTAAAAGAAAATGACAGATATTATCTAATAAAAAGAAAAGAACCTAAAGACATGATAAAGAGGGAAATTGTTTTCCCCTTCCATGCACATGAATTTATTTTCCTAAAATAATACATAATATTTATGTTGATTGGAAAGTATTTTTCATTGATCAAATCGTTTTTGGAAAAACAAACAACAGAAAGTCCAGAAAATACTTTCCAGGAAACCACTTTCATTGAAACAAACACACCCAAAGTTTTCCGCTAAGTGAACGGAATAGATATTCAAGAATATGTACATGGAAGTACTTAAATGAATTTGAAGGGAATGGCAGTTAGAAGTACTTTGTTTGTACCTGACAATTATAAGTGAGGCTAAAATAGAAGTCTAATTGAAAAAGGGGATCCATTTAGGATAAGTTTATTTCACTGGAAATTTCACAATAAAGGGAAACTCTTCCAATAAATATTATTTTTAAGGGAAACCATTAGTTTCCATTTATTTTGTGGTTTAGGGAAAGTGATTTCCTTATTACTAATTTGAGCTTGTTGTTTTCAGTCCACAAAAAAATTATATATTTTCAGTCGTCCAAATATCAAAAACTCAAAAAATAATTTCTTGAAAGCAGCTATCCATCAAACAAACGGATCCTTTGTTCATTAAATGACTCGAGCAAAATAATAGTACCAATGAGTTAATGGATGGGGCTCCAATGAAAAGAGGAGAGCACCCAATAGCCCATTTCCGCCTGACTTTTCTCATGGTTAATTGCTTCTCCGGCCCATGACTCTAAAAATCAGAAACTAAAATGACATAAGGTACTCAAGAACGCTCTTTTCTTCAGCATGCCATTGTGGGCCGAAGCCCTTTTCAGAATTTATTTATTTATTTATTTATATTGTAATCTTATTTTGCACTCTGCTTTTGGTCCTTGAACTGATCTGAACAAGTATGATCGTTCTTTTGATCTTAAGAAAGCGATGTGCAAGAGATTTTTAGCATAGGAACTCAATTGGGCTCAGAGGGAGTTCCAAGAACTTGCCTATGCTGGCTTTGGTTTTTCCTTTTTCTTTCTGAGGGCTCATATAGAATAGACATTACACCCTTTGATCACTATTGCTACGAGGCTCATGCACTAATCACGTTTTATTAAGAAGGGCCCGGCCTCCATGTCCGCCTTTATCTAGCTGAAGAGCTTCGACCCATTCGATTGGGGATCGATGAAGAGCAACATTACGTATCTCTGAGGTCATATATAAGTTTCGTGAATGAGACACGCAGTCGCTACAGCCGTATGTGTTGATTGGATGAGCAAGGGAAATAAAGATAACAAAATGGTCGTCTCAATCTTTCGAGATAAATTCCAAAACAGCAAGAATACAAAGCTCTTATAGCGCACGGTGGCGTCATAATCGATTGGAGCCTCTTCCTCCCTTCCATCCATCCATCCATCCGAATCCTTACACTCATGTCCTTTTCTGGTTCTTTAAACAAATTCAGTTTTTACAGGTGTGCCGTGACAACGAATCCCATCGATCCACAGCTGAGTCACTCCCCACGAAATCAACTCAAAGTGTCTCCCTCCTCCTTTGTTATCTTCCCTTTCGTGCGTGTCGATCTCCCGCTACAGCCCGCCATAATCAAGGAAGGAAAGAGAGGTGGCAAAAAAAAAAAAAAAAGAGATTAAGGAACGGGACAAGAGAAGAATACAAAGGGGGGGAAGGAGCTCGTCGGCTTGCTGGGATGATATCTTTCATCATCATCATATCACGCTGCTCCTGCCAAGAGAAACGACAAACGAAATGCGAGGGGGATTTAGATTTTGTGCTCCCTCCCTCCCCTCCCCTCCCCTCCCCTCCCCTTTCCTTTTGATTAAAACCCTCGTCGTGCGTGGTGTCCATCCTGGCACGTAATTAGGGGGAGGGGGGAGGGATAGGATCTAATGCCCTAATCATTCCCCATTAATCTAATCAGATGACAGTAAGCATTACAACTCGATTTGATCATGTTGCTTGTCCGTTTGGGCCTTGGCCGGGTGTCGTATATAACTCTCGAATCCTACCACCAACGCAACCGATATAGGGGCCCACAAAGCACAGTAACCATGATCGTGACAATATCTCTCTACATTATAAAGATGTAACCACACCGTTATGCTTGCTATGTCAAAATTTTAAACAAAGACGAATGCATTGACGCACGCATACGGTGATATATTATTTGGTTTGTGCTTTGTGTCGGTCGATGTTATATTTGCTTTGGACAAAAAAGACAAAATGGGGGAAAAGTACGAGGCGATATCAATAGCATGTTGTTTTGAGGGAGAGGATTAGGTTTTATATCTTATCATCGCTCTGATCAAGGGAATTCCCACCGGATCTTCTTCATTTTCGCGCTTCTTTCTTGAGGTTATTTCCTAAATCGATTAAAACTTATTGAAATGCGCGATCTTTTGGCCTCTGCCACGGGAAATCACATCGGACGAGAAAAAGAATATCATTAGAAAAGCTCAAAAGCAGCAAACCCTAAAAGGGGCACCACCCCTAGAAATGCCACATCCAGATGTGCAATCGCTAGACCGTTGAACTCCTATTGGTCGAGATTAAGGCATTATTTGTTCCATCCATTAATAAATTTAAACTTATATTAAAAATAATACAATTAATTATTATTATTATTATTATTATTAAAATCGCAGCTTAGTAATACTACCACGGCATTTTTTTTATATTCGTGACGCAACTACCAATGAAAATAAAACTGCTTATGATTTTGTCGTGTTCGAAAGGTGTTGGCATAAGGAAAGATCTCGTTTTGATAACAAAGGTGGGAGATGTTGGATATTGGATGGAGACTCGTCGAGTGAATTTGTCATTTTGCTCAAAGTTAAAAAAAACAGAGATAAAATTTAAAAAAATAAAGAAACAAATTGCAAAGGTAATGGTCAAAAAGTTGTCTACATTGATTAGATATTTGGTAATTACCATTTGGAATTGTTAATTACTGGATTTTATATGCAATCTCTCAAACGTGGGTTGCAGTTTGGATTATTATTTTGAAATTATTATTTCCTCAATCAGGTGATCCATGATGGCTTCAACGAAACTTTAATTATAATTTCCTAATTAAAATTCGCGATATTTACTCTTGGGTAACATTCGCTAGAGGACAACGGTTTAGCTAGCTTATAACTATAAGATTATTGACGACATCTGTAATTAATTACGAAGATTATAGTTAAGCTGGTCGGCAAGGTCGAAATTATAAAGTAATCCAGCTGGATGAAAAATTAAAATTTTTATGGGGCTTAATGAGAACAAGAACGGTACAGATAATGAGGAAGGGAAGACAGGTGGGATTCTCGTGGCATGGGAAATTCCCCCGAATAAATTAATTTTAATTTTTAAGTTTAATTTATAAAAACAAAATGATTTTTGTCGATTTTTTATGTGACACGATTAACAACAAAAGATGTCCACGTGATGCGGGCCTTTTGGAAGGGAGTACGGGAATGGGACTGTCATTGTCCTTACTTGTGGCGGCTGTGTATGTCTATATTAGTTTGCCAGAGCTTTTCTTTTCTTTTTCTTTTTAAAAGAAAAAAGAAAAAAGGAAGAAGTGGTGGGATTTTATTTTACTTAAATCTCCCCTAGTTGAGAGAAAACTATTCCTCAATAATAATAATAATAACAATATGTTAGCACTATTTCCACGCTCTAAATGATTGTAAGACTTTCTAATTTATTGAGTTAACGAAAATAAGTTCAAGAGAGCTAACTAATCAAAACAATGATGTTTTATTCCATCACTTTATGTTCTTTTTTGATAGTTTCTTACAAAATCTCATATCCTCTCTTCTTTCGCTTACTAATGTGCTCAATCTTAATTTCTATAAAGGACTATACGTAACAAGATCGAACATTGTTGGTATTCTTTGTTAATTAACACATCTTAAATATAAGTTATAATCATAATGAGTTCACAATTTCAATGAAAGAATTCATCTAAGAAAAATTTGGACTAGAGAATTGTATATTACAAGGAATTATTAGAGATTGGACTTTAAGGAGACATTATAAATCAATGTACCTTAATCATAATCTTTCAAATTAGTTAGAACCCTGATTACTAAATTTATTAAAATACTTGAATCTCAAATGTTCCTCATAAAGAAGGAATGGACATATAAACTTCTCCGATTTGAACACAAAAGAAGAAATAGAAAATGCTGATAAAAATCACTAAATTGATTTGCTCCACATTAAATGTATATTTTCTTTTTCAACAATCTTATCACTAACAAGATTTCATGAGGGCAATCTTAAACCGTATAAATTTTAGGAGGTGTCCGAAACTATTTGTGAGGTAGAAATAGCTTGAATTTTGTTATAATCCATATTGCATCATTTCTTCGATTTTCTTTTGGCAATATGGGATAAGAAAATAAATGCCTGGACAAAACATGTGGGGAGAATCTATGGTACAAATGGTACGATACTTCTCAGATTGGTACATTTTCTATTTGCTAGATTCCACTTTCCAGAAAATAATTCAAAAGACTTCTGTAATATTCCGATATTTTCGGATCATCACATATAAGTGAATGCTTTATAATATTGACTTATTTTGAAATCGAAAAATAAATTATATTTATACAGTTCAAGAAATGGAATTTACTATTGTGGGTTTCTTTACTTTAAATGTTAAACCTCAAACTCTTAATCTCCATAATAATATCTATTAAATCAGATTTAAAAAGTTCAAAAATGTGTATCACACGAGAGAAGGACAAGAATTCCATTACAATGTCAATAAAAGCATCCTTATGCATTTAATTTAGTCATTAAAAGTATAAATGCATACATGAATTAAGCACTCAACATGAGTTCAATTCGTTCACGTCATTAAAGTCAAGATAGTCCGATATTTTTGGGTCATTAATCCGGATTTATCTAGGAAGCAAGCTTCCTTGTCATCAGCATATTTCTAGAATGACAAGTGATTTATCGAAAACATTAGGATCATCAGATCATGTCTACTTCATTATATTGGAGGACTTCTACTTTCGTTTACGCATTTACTTGGCGGTTGAATTATTTTCCGAAGGTGGATTGGAGGAATGGATTGGGTGGGGACTGGTGGCGATGCGGACATTACCAAATAATTATTAAATCAGGGGAGGAGAATGTTGCTGCACAACACGACAAGCGCAACGACAATTGTCCCAAGCATTCCTATGCATTCCCTCTTTTTCACAATTTTATATTTCAAGAACCCATCCAAAAATCCCCCAGATATGTATATAATATAAGGTACGATACGCGAAATAAAAAAACAAGAAGAAAACCAAAACGAGTTGCAGAAGAGTTGGACTACGCTCCAGAGGAAGCTCTGTCAATCCTCAGTGGAGTTCAGCTCCTCCTATTCCTCTGAATCATTCAATTTTTCCATCGGGTCAGGACTTCCATTTGGTTGTATGTGAACGTGGGTCCATCCAACTTAGCATATGTTGTTACATTAATGGAAATTATTGGTTCTGATCTTGATATATTGATATATTGTATTGTGATGATACATGTCGAGGGGACGGTCTAGGGCAAGTAGTAATCACTCCCCCACCGCCTTTTGAATTAACTATGCGCGTACTTATCGCCGAGGGGTACTTATATGAATCTGACGATTAGATTCCGGGGGGAGGGATCAATTACCGTTGGATCACGAGAGGACAAAACTCGTTTGCCATTGAAAATCTTTGAAATGCTTGTGAGTAGGGGTGTCAACAAGTCGGGTCTTGATGTTACCCGACCCGATCCGAACAAAAGGGTCATGTCATTTGACCCGACCCAACCCAATCCGACATGAAGCAAAAAAAGGGGTCGGTTCGGTTCGGGTTTTTTATTTAAAAATATGATAAAGGAAATTTGAAATGTTCTTACGTGACGCCGCAAACTTTGTCCAACCCATTCGTGAACATTTTCGTAGACAAATAATTTTTTAATAAAAAATATGACAAATGGAATTTGAAATACTCTTACGTGACGCCGTGAGGTTTTGTCCAACCCATCCGTAAACATCTCCGTAGATAGATAATTTTTTAATAAAAAATATGACAAAGGAAATTCAAAATATTCTTACATAACGCCGCAATGCCTCATCCAACCCATCCGTAAACATTTCCACAAACAGATAATTTTTTAATAAAAAAATATGACAAAGGGAATTCAAAATGCTCTTATATGATGCCGCGATACCTCGTCCAACCTGTTCGCGAACATTTCCGTAGATAGATAATACTCCCTTCTCTAAAGTTCTGCACCGGCCGTGAAAAAGAAGCAAATCATATGAGAGAGAGAGATTGACGGGGGTCGACCTGAAGAGCGATGACGACGAACTCGTGAGACGAGACGTGCTGGATGAGTTGCGAGTAGAAGGAGTTGTGGATGAGATAGCTTGAGTGGGTGTGTTTGGGTTAAAGTCTTTAATGTGTTTAGGTGGAACAATGTTCCGACCCTAACTTGACCCAAAACAGTTATTTCATTTGTATTTATAATTATTATCCAAACAATATTAAGACCTGAAACATGTACCATACATATTTCGTGTTCGGATCGTGTTTGGATCATGTTCGGGTTGGGTTGAATGGGTTTTTTAGACACCCCTACGTGTGAGGTGCAATAACTCATGTAGGAGGTATGGGGAACTCACACTTGAATATGATATTTTAAAGATGGTGATCAGGTCCCTCCTGGAGGGGTTGAGAATACTTAGTTTTACTCTCTCTTCCAACCATAAAAGGGTTTCGCTTTGTACAATTTTGTGCGGACGAAATGGCTCCATCTTTCCATGGTAGGAAAGGCTTGCCGATCTCAAGCCATCATATTCGTGTATTCATTCAAGAGATGAGGCTCCCAATAATCGAGCCGGATCATGATAGAAGTAAAGATGTACATCTTATTGGTATTCTTGAGTAGTTTATTCTTGAATTCAAATCTTTGATTAGATTGATTTTCAAGTGTAGATAAATTGTCCTGTACATTTATATGAGTAAAAGTGCCCCCTATATGGTGGTAAGGAATGTCGTGACATGATTCAAACATGAGATTTACTACATCTAATCAAATGTTTGACCACTTAGTCAACCAATTATTGATTTAATACTTTTGTAATTGTCATGTTTAAATAATATATTTGAAACCTTTGGGGATTGCCATAGGGCCATCTTTTGTAGGGGTAATTGGTTCTCAGTGTGGTTCGATCGAAACATGGAACCAAATTGGGAGGACCGATTCCCAATTTTGGGAACTGCAGGCCGGACTAGACCATCTGGTTGCCACTTTTCTTTTCTTTTTCTACTAAAGAGTGGTCATGTATAACAAGAGAAAACGAAAAGTCTTAACAAAAGCAAAGATGAGTAAAGAGTAATTATGCAATAATTTGTGACACTATTGGACAAGTTGTATTTAGTTCGTATCATAATAATTTTTGAAGAAAAAAAAAAGTATATATAGTCGATTCAATTTGATTCTCTTTTGGAATTGGGAACCGGACTACCTAAATATCGGTTTCACTTTTAGGAATTGAGAACTTAGATCGACACTCCCAAAAATCGGATCGGATTTGGACGGTCTATCTTGCACACCTCTAATCCTTCCCCACTTGGGGAGTGGATGGAGAGTTCAAATTCCCCACTTTCTCAAGGTGCTAGAGTGGGACGCATGAGTGAGGGAATAAGGTTTCATGACGTGCACATAACACATAGGATATATAGTGGCTTGTAAAATAGATATAGTATAGGACTAGACAAAAAGAGAAATAAAATATTTGATTTGATTTTGTTTGATTAATTGATTTTCTATTGTAGTTAATACCTCTACTTCTCACTCATCTACACCCTAGGAAGAATATAGCACAAGAGGGATAAGTGTCCCAAAAATTCTATACCTATTGTAAGTTTGCAAATTCGGTTTTAAAGTGTTTACTTTAGCCAATTTATCTTTTTTTCTTTTCTATCACTATCCATCAACCTGGAAGGACGCTAGCCATTGCCAAGGCCCCCTTGTCCTTCGCCGTCCTTGCAAGAAGATGAACAATGGAAAAAAGAAAAAGAAAAAGAAAAAAAATGAAAAAATTCAAAAGAATGCAAAAATCATCCATAGCAATACCGCCCATATCATATTGGATAACTGGTGTTGATTTGACTGCTATGTCAGTGATTACTGATTAAAATTAGTTGGAAGGATTACATTGGAAAATATATTGACCATTGTATAATAAATTTAAGACTTTTCAGACAATTTCCCTTATACAAGAGCTGATGTCAAAGCCTCGATTGAAAAGAGTTAAAAATCTTCCAAAGACCATGTCGCGACAGGGAAGCATATTCATTTTAAAGTTTCAGTTTGATTTCAGTTTTCAAAGTTATTTCTCAAATCTCGTCCTCTGAGACTATTCAATTTGACAATTGTTTTTGGATGTTTGAGGTGGGAGTAGATGAAAAAAACTGGGAACATTTAATAAAGCACCTAAAATGCAAAATTTACATCAAGGCAGGTTCGCTACTGTTGGGTAAACTTTTCTACATTAACCAAAGATAAAATGGAGAAGGAAAAAAAAAAATACAAAATTCAGCTGATCTATTCCAGCTCTTTATCGGTTCTCAAATTTCTTGATCTCTTCCCTTCTGATCATCATCTTCATCAGCAGCAGCAGCACCATCATCGGTGCTACTACTATCTGGCTACAAAAGATGTAACCTTGAACGTAAAAGATATTTTGGCTGTTTGTCCCTCTCCAACCTCCTTTAAAAAAACCCACTTCCCTTTTGATCTCTCATCATCGTCTTCGTCATCGACAATGTCATCTTCTTTCCTTTGGCAGAGAGGTTCTTTTACCCCTTTCTTCGCTGCAACTTTTCGCCCCTCCAGATAGATTCTCTCCAGATGTGACAAATCTTCATCACCGGACTGGTTCAGATGTTCTCTCTTGAAGCCAGTTGGTGAATACTCGGAGTGTGTTCATGTCGGCCCTGTAATGCTTCTGAGTGAACTCGAGGAGCATCGGCCATGTGAAGTCCGGGTAAGCTCTCGGACAGGACGTCCCGATTAGCTCGCTCGGTGCTCTCACCACTTTGTCGTTCTTCGGGCACAAGAAGAAGGCGAGGGACTTCCTCGGAGTTTGGCTGTTCACCACTGCTCTGTGCAAACAGCTCTTGTATAGCCCATTTGATAGAGCCTGTTGTGACCCAACAACAAAAAGAGAAAAAATTACTTTTATATTAGCCCTTAGCCGAAATAGATATAAATTTGGGGATAGATCTCTAATTATTGACTAGACAATGGGCACGGATTAATGCATATACCGTGAGACTTACCATGAAAGTGTCACCGATGTTGACGACGAATGCGTTGAAGTTTGGGCTGATGGAACGCCACTCGTTGTCAACGAACACTTGGAGCCCGCCAACTTGGTCCTGGTGTAGGATGGTTAAGGATGTCGGGTCGCAGTGGGGACCGGTTCCTAGGGTGAGGTCTGGCTTCTGGCACGGAGGGTAGTAGTTGAGCCTCATGATCGAATCGTTGTCTTCGAAGAACTCCCTGAAATGTTCTCTGCCGATTCCTAGGCTCATTCCCAGCAGCTCCATTATTCCTAGTGAGAGTCTGCTCATGGCCTCACAATAGTCCTGGTACACCCTCCTGAAACACAAGAAAACCAAGGTCATCATCTGTCTTAGTACACACTTCATATAGGACTACAAAGTTATTGACTAAGTTTTTCACAGATTGATGCTAATAAAGTCTGGCAGAAATTATGTTTTCTTTCAACGACCGGGGAACATACTAGATCTTTGTGAAAGAAATGGACTATAGGTTTCCTACCCGAATTGCTCAAACTCTTCGCCGATGGCGTTCTTGAAGTAGTCTTCGACGACATTGGACAAGCTTTTCTCGGCAGAGTAGCGGAAGGAAAGCGTTTCTTTCCATGGGAGCTTGGAAGAGAACCTGCCAGTGAAACTGCTGGCATATCCGCAATGCTCACCGAGCTTCCTCTGAGCCCTCTGCTTCTCGCTGAGCGGTAACCCGAAGAATCTGTCCATGTACTTGTGAGCGTCCGATAAGAGGCCAGTGTCCACGCCGTGATTGATGACGAGGAAAAAGCCGTGCTTCTGGCATGCATCCCCCACGAGCCTCGATGCCTCCACAGAGGCGCTCGGGTCTCTGGAGAGGAACCCACCCAAGTCGATGAGCGGGACAGGGAGATCCGGGGCATTTGCACATGGCTTTTCCTTGTCGGGCCAAATGAACTCTTTCGGGATGTCGAGTTGGTGCCGGATCACCGAGGCATCAAAAACTAGCGGCTTTTGATCCTCTCTAGCTTCATCTTTGGGCTGTGGAGGCATGGTTGGTGAGATTTTACTTGTGATGCAATCAACTGCCATTGCATTCAAGATGTTATATATATGTGAGTGAACTATTTTCCTGTGTAGGGAAACGAGGGAGGGGAGGGGGAGGGGGGGGGGGAGGGAGGGGTATGGAATAAGTTTGAGAGTTGGGATAAAAGAAAAGCCAAGGCCGTTTATGGGGGGAGATGAGTGCACAAAATGTAGGATTCTTTATAGCTCTCTATCTGAGGCTGTGTAAGCTGTTTGTTTGCAAACGAGGACCACAAAGAGAGTGAATTTGCATCGGTTGGTGCTTGTCAATTTGAAAAAAAGATTTAAGTAATTTTCACACTATTATAATGCCCCAATTTGATTCTACGAGTGTTGTCCTTTCTGTAGTTGCCAAAAGAGCTTTTCCCAATGGTGTTTTGGCGTTTCTATGGAGGAAAGAGAAGGAGTGCTAATGTCACCCTGTCTTCTATATCTGCCCAATCAAAATCATTTAGTATCAGCTACGCCATGCCAAGTTTGGCTCACAACAAAGCAAAGTGGCTAAAAAACAGGGGGGGAGAAATAATGGGGCAGGAAATATCTTTAACAATAAGAAATGAAGGTTGAAGCTTTTGTTGTGATGGTAAAGAGAAGGATGAGTTCTTGCAGGGAGGGACTGGGACTGATGGTGATTTGGGGAGCAAGAACTGCTGAGGATTTCGCTTCCCTTTTATTTGAGGGGAATTGAGAAATCAAATTTTGATTGGGGGTCAGGGAACTTCTGCTTTTGGGAAAAGAGACAAGGGGAATGTTTTGGAGGAAGCTACAAAGTTCTTGAGGCAAAAGCACAGGACCTTGAATGAGCCAGAGAGAGAGAGAGAGATGATGATGATTCGTTCGTGTGAGGGAGGACAATCATTTAGCACAAGAGGACTCGGACAGAGATTGGTTTTTGAGGTCTGCTATTCAGAATCTGCGCATTGCGGTTGCAGGGGTAGAAACAGAGAAGAGGGTCGACCATATATGTTGGTCTGAGGGGTTTTGGTCCTTGTATATATAAGTTGAGACTTGAGATGATCTGGTCCTTGGGGTGTTAATTCAGACACACGTAGATCATTTCTTGTTCTTGCATATGTTTGCATTCGTCGCCTTGAGTAAACATGCAATTATGTTCTGAAGATCGAGTCAATCACATCTCATGAAAAAGTGGAGACAACACCATAAGCTCACTTAGAATATTGCTGATCTTAATATTGCGATCAGCTTGATTACTCATATCGGTAATTGTACCGGTTTATACGATTCTTGTTATAATTTTTTTTTTTTGAATATTTTGCCCTCATAAAGCAACTTTTGCATGTGCAAGGCCTCATCACCTAAACAGAGTCTCACATAGGCTAACCTTGGTTTACGAAGAAATATTAGCATTGAGCAATTTCAAAAGTTCGCCAAATAGACTCTATATATAACTGAAAAGATCTATATATTGCATGATTTGGGTCGAACATTATGATCTTTACTAATTATTGCTACTTAGTTGATTGGCATTGTCTATAGCTCAATTACTACGTGAATATAATCATAGATGTAATCAGATTCAACGAGATCAATTGAACTATAATGTTAGAGTTTATATTACTAAGTACATGAAACTATAAGGTATGGACTTATAAGGAAAAATACAATATTGTCGAAAGGAGTAGCATCTCTTAAGATGAAGTCATTTGCCAAATTGGAAGTAAATAAATTTACATTTGAAAGGAGTTACATCTCTTAAGATGAATTAACTTCTTTGTAGAAAGTGATCGAGAAAAGTAAGTTACCTTGAAAGGAGTAATTTTTACCTTGAAACTGATCACATCACTTTAAAAAAGCTTGAAAGGAATGGTTTACTTTAAAAGGATCAATTCACGCTGAAAGTCATAATGTCTTATAAGTTCATTTATTTCGCGAAAATTAAAAATATTTTCCTCATTTTCAATGTTTGGATCATTTAGAAAGATGAGTTAATGGAATTTTTTTTTAATTAGTCAATGAAATTTTTTTATAAAAAGTTAAATTCAGAAAATTGATTTTTTTCTTTAAAAAATCGGAAATCATTTTTGAAAACATAACTAGATATCAATCCTTAGACTAGAAACTTTGCACTTAGGCACAAGAACCCCAGCACTTATTTTTGGACCCTTGGCAGTGGAGCAGGGTCCTTGGTGCCCTGGCTAGGTCCATCTAGGTTGCACCCGGGTCCATCTAGGTTGTGTAGGGTCCATCGAAGTTGGCCTTGGACACCAGTGCATGTGCCTGGGAAGCCAGGCTCGATAACATCAAGGTGAACCAAGGTCCATTCAAGGCCAATTTTTTTTTTTTAAATTCAAATTTATCACTTTTTTTTTACTTTTCTTTCTTTTTCTTTTTCCTTCTTCCTTTGCCAATTGTCGGGCCTCAGCAATAGTTAGCACCAACCACAATCGAAGGCCAACCTCATCAAGATAGAGCAAGATTGAGCCTTCTTGAGGCTTGAGCTCGACCTTGCCATATTCCAACGAGCTCGAGCCACACTAAATCCCAACAAAGCTCAAGCTGGCTTTGGCCTACAAGGTTGGCCCTTGCTTGTGGTTTGTCATCAACTGTTGTTGAGACCTAGTGACCGAGGAAGTAGGAAAAAGGAAAAGAAAACTTATTTAAAAATTTGATTTTAGATAAAATACAAAAAATGTCTAAGTCAAAGCAGCTATGCCATGTAGAAGGGTCAGTATTCATGTTACAATTTTTGACCAAATGAGATTTTTCTTACCAAACAATGAAAAATATTGTCTAGGTCATTTGCAGGCCTTGGCCAAATATAAAAAAATATTATCACTTTCCTGAAAAATAACTTCTCGGTTTTGCAAAACAAACAGAGCTTAGGATGAAATAATTTACCTTATAAAAACTGTGAAATTAGTGCTTTGCCTTGAAAGTGGTAACATATTTTAAAATGAAGTCACTTTATAGGATAATTCACCTTAAAAGTAGTAAACTGGGTGATTGCCAATTCTTCTTATTGGGAATGTTACTTATTCTTAGCAAATCATTAACAAAATATAATCGTTGTAAAATATCTTATTGTGTCCTAGATGCAAAATTAAGTTCATAAATTATGTTTTGTATCCATAAAATAATTTTCAAAGCAATAGATTACCCCGAGGTTCATATCAATTTATGTTTAAACACCTTCATAAATGCTGATAATATTTTTTGATCACTGATTTTTATAAGCGACACAGAAGATCATTTTAAGAAAAATAATTTTCAAATTATCTATCTTCAGTGAAATAAATGTAACCCAAATATCCTCTCATTTTTCTTTGATTTATGGCAAAGAATTTGCTCTTTAAAGAATTGATTTTTGGAAAACCTTTCCCAGCCTATCACTATATTAGCTTTTAAGCGACTCTACGGCCCTATTTGGTAATCGGTCAAACAATACATGATTCTATTTTTTCATTCTTTGTAACAAAAAAAGAACAAAAATCCATTTGATAATTTTTTTGTTCACTGGAATAAATTTGGAATAGAAATTAAAAGTAAAAAAAAAAAAAAATTGTTCCCAAGAACAATTCCGAGAATCAAATCTTTTCTTATTTTTTTTCTATTTTCTTTTCTTCTTTTCTTTTTGAGCTTCTTCTTCCATTAGCCGGTCGCTGGCCTCAGCGATGGCCGACAACTAGCTAGATTAAGGGTTAGCAAAGCCCACGACCGGCTAAAGGGAGAAGAAGAACAAAAGAAAAAAAGAAAAAAGAGAAAAATATAATAAAATTATTAAAAAATTATTAAAAAATCTAAGTCACAAAAGATTTGAGGATTGTATCAAATGCATTTCTATTATGAGAATATAAATTTTGTACAGTTATCAAACGCTTTCAAATGCTCAAAAACTCATTCTTGGAACATAATTAGAAATAATTATTTCTAAGAAGAAATTGTTCTCGAGAATATAATGGTTATCAAACGCATCCTAAGTCACTTGAGTTTCACTATAATCATTAGCTCATCCTTTAACGCCCTTTTTATTTCTTTTCTTTTTTCCAAGATACAATTATCATCCTCCTACATTGCTAGAATATGCACTTTCCAATTTAATCTAATCTATCATATTCTCAAATGATATATAAGTAGACTCGTATTAATTATCTTTACTATGGCATAAAAATACGATAACAAGAATTCTATGTCCATTCATTTGCTATATGTCCTCATTTATATTATTTCCGCTCAAAATCAAATGTTTTGTCGCTTCCTTCAATTTAGTTTTTCTCCAACGTGAAAACGCAAAAGCCAGAACTTGGTAGGGGAGAATTTTCCAATCAATTGAGGATTAAATTGGAAAAATTAAAAAGTTTATGACTTAGTCGATATCCATGCAGTATGTTTATAAAAGATATGATAATTTTTCCCGAACTTCGTATCCTAGAATAAAAATTTAGTGTCGTGCATCATCGAGGGTTTCAAGCATTTTAATTCGACTTGGTGGCCGAGTTGCCCCTGTTCAGGCCATGCGTGTTCGAATAATTTAATGTTGTTTTTGGAAAATTTATAGGAATATTCGAACTTGGAAAGAATAAAGAGGCTAATGATAAGTATGTTAAAAATGGAGGAGACACCGTTTTGCCTTCCCGTCATTTGAAATGCTCGAAAATAATGGCAAATTGCGTTACAAATCATTAATCTTATACAAAAAAAAATTCAATCAAACCCTAAAACGTTTTATTTAGTGCAGTCAACTCCGCAATCATTTCGAAAAAATTGCCTCTGCTCGATACTGTCTAAGTTGGCCATCAATAATTGGCTCCAAGTAACCCAATTAGACTGACGAGAGAAAAATGAAATGACAAATTGGTCCCTTACTTTTAGTTCTAATTTCTCTTACTTTTAGTTGTGATTTTACTTATCACTTTTCTCTTGAAATTGGAAAAAAAGTAATATACATCTCGAAAAGACATGAATTGTTATGCATGCTATATGGAAAATACTTTACATGTGAAACATTTCAGGTCAATATAAAGGTCAAATCGCAAAAGACGTGGATGTTGCGACAAAAAGATAAATATAAAAAAAGTAGAAGGTATCCTAAATAAAATTGTTATGTGATTGTACTGTACTAAAAAGTAAAAAGTCAGGATGGGATTACATTATATTCTTGATATTTAGGGCATCCTATAAATATATATATATTTTTTTTTTGCATTATACAAAAAATCTTCTATTCTTTGGTAAATAACTAATAAAGAAAATTGCATGTGTGTGGTGGCTAGCACATGCGACCCCCAGAGTTTATTCCCCTAGCTGTCGGCAGGGTGCGGGGTTCCCTGGATCATCAAAAAAAAAAAAAACCTAATAAAGAAAATATGTTTTTTCCCCATAACTCTATTATCAAGTTTTGGGAATGCATAGTAAAAATTCCATACCTTTACTTGGAGAGATCATCAAGAGGAAGTTAAAGTGCGAACCATGATGCTTTGCTCAGAAAACATGTTAGTCAGATTACTTTATTGAGATATTTATCAAACACCAATACATATTGAGAGTAGATTGCAAATTAATCATCAACTCTAATATCATTTGGCACACAGTAGAAGTTCAGTATCTCCACATGGAGAGATCACCAAGTACAATCTCATCAACATGCTGAATTGGATCTACTATTACTTAGAAGTTTACACCGATGAATTATGAGCCAATTAGATTGTAATAACTATTATGTATTACATCAATTCTTTGATATGAAGCTTTTCTAACACACACATTTCAATATCATGTTAAGTACTCTCTCCTTTCAATTGTTGGTCTATCCTAATCTTTTAAAAAAGTGATCGGTCACCCCCAAGCTTACAACCAAGTTACGATCCTTGTTAATTCATCAATTTTTACGTAAGGCCAACTTACTAGAAATTTTCTCGATATAAGTTAGGGGGTAGGTCTTTCTGTCAAAAATTAAATAACATAAGCTCTATAGCCATTATGTACAGGTACCGTGTCTATTATATTTGAGTTTATGATTGTCCGAAATGACCAACTCAAACTAGCTGCGCAGTTTGCTAATTGTTTCCGCTTAATGCAATCTTTATGGGTCTAGAGGAAAGTTTTTTTCTGACCGTGGGTCAAGGCTAAGGGGGCCTTTGGGAACATTTTCCCAAAACCCCTTGAGCATATGCAAGTACCATTTGACTATTTTTTTGAAAAGTTTTTAGAAAATACAATTGCATTTTCAAAGACCTTTAAGAACCTTTGGCCCGAAACAAGTCTAACGGTTCTTTGAGCTTTGAGTATTTTTAGAATGCAAATATAATTTTTCTTCTAACTTTACCCTCGCTCAACTTTCATAATTTTGAAATTGTTCCCACCTCACATGATTTCACTAGCGAGGGTTCAAGCCACCAGTGAGGCCACATCTGGCTGTCGACAAGCCAATTTAGCGTCAGCCAGCCACACCTAAGGTTGCATGACATTAGGCAATGCCTAGGTCATGGGAACCATTGCTAGGGGTCGTGTGACCTCAAGTGGTGACCCTAGGCAATGTTGTCTAAGGTTGAGCAACCTTAGGTGTTGCTTGGGTTGTGCAACCTAGGCGATGCTTAAGGTCGTACGATCTTAGACGACATTGATATGCAACCAATTTGACTCGTTGATAGTTAAGTTCCACCAGCAAATGGTTTGGAAATTTATTTTCTTGAAAATAAGAACGAAAACCCTTTACAAAGTACATCTTGTTTCAAATGACAATTGAGTCAAACTTTATTCAAAATGTGTTTTTAAAATATATTTTATCAAATACTTATTGCATTTCGAAAAACCTCATTAACCTAAAGGGTTTTGTATTTTGCCAAAGACTTTTCTCTAAACCCGAACCAAGCATACCCTACAAGGGCAAAAGTTTAGTTCCTCCATTATTCTTCAATCATGAGAATTCATTCCACACATGGCCTAGCAAACCATTGAAGCATATGCTCAAAAAGAATACTTAATTCGTGGGTGTCTGAAAGGCCAACCTGAAAAAGAGATTAGAAGGAGTGGTACATAGGATTTGACTTACAGGAGTGGACATACATGTGAAGGGGATAGAAGCTAATTTTTGATACAATATTAAAAAGTCTAGCAAAAAAGTTTAAGCTAATAAATACCAAGAGACCACATATATATAAAAAAAAGTATAAAAATTCACTATCAAACGACATGAGATATTTTCAATAGTGAATTTGAAACTTATTGGTTGCACTTTTTTTTGGTGGGTCAGAGGTTGCACTTGTTTAAATGTATATCACTCTCTTGTCAAAAAGAAAACAAAGCATTTCTTTTAAAGGGAAATAAGGGAAAAGAAATACAAAGTGATCTAAATGTTTGTCAACGTAATCAATATACACACGCACTCAACCACTTTAAGTGCCCTAATAAGTGAAAAACTTGTCATTCTAAACAACAACAGAAAAGGTTAGTATCAGGAAGAAGAATAATGACATGACGAAAGATGTTATTGACCATTAAGCTTAATGGAGGTGATCCATCGTTATCCACTAACGAGATTTTTGTTTCCCCCGGAAAAGGCCACGATCTTGCCGGTGGGTCAGATGTCAATTTAGACTTTTGTGAGAAAATGGGTACAGAGACACAAAATTTTCAATTGGTCCAGCTTCAACATTTTTCAACAAAAAACACAAGAAAATGCACATCCATCCCACTTATGTGGGCTCAACAAGAAGTCATGGGCATTGCCACCCCTCCCAAAAAGGAAATAAAGGTGCGAAATATCGAAAATATTAAAAGAAAAGGAAGTTAGAGATAGAAAGAGGGGGGGACGGGGGGGAGATGTCAAATCAACATTTTATGCACATAGTTTTCGAATAATGGAAAGAAAAATGGTGGCAAGAGCTGAATTCATCTGTTGTTAAGAAGTTACGCCCACGAACGTTGACATTTCAATCAGTTGATCAAGCGCACAACCTGCGGCGGGCCCAAGGGGCTGCCGGCCGCATCCATCCTCCGTCGTGGATGCTCACTATATATGTATATCCTCTTTTATAGTTTATTAAAGTCCTCTCAAATTAGGGTTATTTTTTGCAAAAATTTGATCTCGTTCGTCCCAATCCAAGTTCTACATCGGCCATGGGACATAACTTACCGCAAGAAACGCCCCGAGGGCCAAAAGAAAAGTGAGAAACAAGACCAATAAAAGGGACTTGAATGAGTTTGTTAGGTATGTAGAGGGTCAATTCACAGTAAAATACGTTTTATATCAAACCCTGTTTTTCCCCTTATCAGTTTGACCTTATCTTGATGAATTATTATTCTGCATTCGTGCTTTCCCACGAAAGGGAAGGGGTTGACTATCTGAGCACATCTCCGTAGGTGTGTGTGTAGACGTTGACGTATCATCTCTAAAGGAGACACTTGAAGCTCACCTCTCCTTGCCATCAAAACCCTAGAGGTCGGACATCCTTGTCAACTAACTGTTGAGTCGATACATGATGAGAGCAAAGAGTTATCGACGCACAAGCTGTGTGCACGACGTTTTTTTTTTATTAATTAGGGGTTTTGTAATCCGAGGCCTCTGACCATTTTCAGCACTTCAACAAGTTCCTTTGTCAATTTGTACTTCAGCAACTTAGTGTGTCTCCAGAATCAACAAAAGGAGAGAAACCGGAGAACCAGTCCGTAGGACCACTCCTCAGGTGCGAAGATATGTTGTGAAATTATATTGATATAATGTCAACAAGGCCATGCGACCTGTCCAGCACCTTCTCTTTATGTCTTTCAATGCCCATTCGCTTTTGGGGCGCATTATTCATCTTTATAGTTTGGCAACTTGCATGCATGACACCAATCAAGATGACATGTTAATCAGTCGAGGGCAATTTTTTTTTTTTTTAAATCATGCTTTCATATGCCGAGCGCTCGCATACTTAATTTAGATTTATGGAACCGAGGCAAAATGTATTGCTTTAGTTAGTTTGGGCTTTTTACCAGACTGTTTAACTATTTCAACTGGCTGGTGCAATAGATTATGAGTTAACTTGAAATGAAAACTTTCACATATATCTCTCCACATGGACCCTTGCTTGTGAAATGAACCTATTCTCATGATGATCAATGCATCCGGGAAAATAGCATAAAGTTCTGACAACTGTTAAAGAAAGCTACTCCTGTCGGAAGAGGAGATTTCAAAAGGTGGGAAGGGAAAAGGGAAATGGAAACATGTGTAGGAGCACTTACAATTTGATTGAATAGGTTTTTGACGTTGGGAGACTGAATAATTGATACTTAATGGAGTTGCATGTAGCTCACGTACTTAGCTTTGTTTTCTTTCTTATCAAAAATACGAAGTGGGGAAGTATCAATGACGAGACTTGAACCTATAAATAATATCGAGAGAGAGAGAGAGAGAGAGAGAGAGAGAGAGAGTTAACTTCTATTCTTCCCATTATATTGATTGTAAAGCATATATCAAAATGCGACGTTTAAGATTAATTTAAGCAAGAATTAGGAACAGATGATTTCTGAGGGAAGAGAAAACAAACAAAACAAAAACCAATTATCTCTCTTAGTCAAATCACATCATACAAAACCATCGCTATCGAACAGTACAGGCTTGGTTTGCTCATGAGCCCGACAAGATCTTGTGGGGAATATTGATCATCTTGGATATACGTTTTGTCTAAAATGCTCAACAAAGGCCATGCCCTCTTGACATGGCAAATTGCTTTTAGCCACATTTTACTCTTTAATTAGCCAACACATATAATCCCCACCCGCTCCTCTGTCGAGTGCGAATTTATCCATATGTAGCAACTTGCTTCTCCTAAAAATACTCTTTCTCGTCTTTCTTGGACATGCAGTGCCAAAAGTAGCACAACTAAATAAACAAATAAAAGTAGTAGGAACTCGAGGTTTGGCAAATCTTGAACATACTTTCACAATACCCATTACCACCTGTTCCGCGAGAACTCATACATCATTGAAGTTTTAACTCTCTTTGTGGTCAAGTCCCTTTTGAATTTCCATTATTCTTTGCCCCTCCGAGTCCTCGCTAGAAAACAAAATGATGGGTGGAGAAGATTGGGCAAGAGGGAGACATTAAGGTCCATCACTAGAGGCAACTAACATGATGGTGGAGTTGTCATGAATTCTAACGCAAACTAAAGAAGAAGAAGAAAGAGTGACTGTGGGGACAAGTTGAGTTCCCACATAAGAGAAAAAACATATTCCATGATATTGATAGATAGAGCCGACAAGGTTGGATCTCTCTTTTATGATGACTACTAGTTTGAAAGAAGTGGTGAGTCACAATTAGGACAAGTACAGTTCCATCCTCATGTCCTCTTATTATCCACTACGAGAAAGAGATTTCATAAAGAAAGGATTTTCACGTGTCTCTGATCGACCATTACTTGGTTGGGAGGGCCTAGGTGGAGGATCTAGATCAAGAGGTAGCATTAGAAATGGGGAGCAAAGATAATCGGGATTTGATTTGATTCTGGATTTTTCAGAGAAAATGGAGCAATCTTCTTTGTGGCAATAATAATATCAAAAGTATGTTCTCCTAGAGTTCTGGTAAAGGGAAAAACCAATGAACTTCCCCGCCTGTCTAGTCTTGATTTTGCACTGGTATTGGAAAATTTTACACAGAAACTAGGGTATGATTTATCCTCTCTCTGTGTCAGGTTGCATTAACACGCTCATGTAAATTGAAAGTACATTTGAGTTTGGCTTTGATTTGGATCTTGTTTCGGTTTATGTTTCTCTATGATATTTTCATGAATTCATCCATGTTTAGAATGCTGCTGATTTGACCTTCACCAGAGGATGCTGCTGATTAGACCATCACAATCCTCTGGTGATGCCGAGGTGGCTGCAGCATTTTGTTGCGGTGGTGGAGCGATGGCTTGTTAGTAGTGGTGGCAGTCGAGATGGCGACGTTGATTTGATTAGAAACAATGTGAAGGTGGCAAGGACGATGATAATAGCAAACATAGGAGATTGTGGTATGGCGGCGAGTGACGGTGGTCAGTGGGATTTAAAGATTTTAAACAAGGGTGGATAGCTATAATACAGAAATGCATTCGAATACCAATTTCAATCTAATGCCCATTAACAGGCCCTAGGATTCTCGAGACCCCAGCCTAGGATCTTGCATCGCAACTCAAAGCATTCTTCTCAAATCAATCTAATCAGGGGTAAAGAAAGTGGGGGAACTTTTTGCAGATCATCGGTCTGTGGGAGCAAAAGCCACGTTTCCAGTTGTCTCAGTGAGTAAAAAGAATGTCGAGCACAGGTGAGTGGCAACTGCACATTGTCATGTCCTGGAAAAGAGCAGCAACTCTCCACGGACAAAAAGCAGACGAAAGTGATTTTGAAGTTCTCTTAAAAGGACAAAAACAGTACCAGCGCACGAGCGGATGATGCGACTGGCGGCGATTCAGGTTGAGATCGAGAGATTCGGGAAGTGTAGGCGAGTCAAGTGGACTCGGACAGTCTCAAACCATCTCTGTTTATTGTAGTTGTACACTCAGATCCCATATTCACAGGCCCCGACTGGCCGCCTCGATCATTATTGAATTGATGGAGTCTACGTTAGCCATTAACAAGTACGACATCTGCTTCTATCACGCATATAAACACGAAGAATCACCACCCACAAATGTCTCTTCGAGGAGGGACCATGGCCATGTGCCATAGAAAGTTCATGTAGTATAAGCCCCACCTGGGTGTGACTAGAAACAAAAGACAGAATCCTTGATATTGGGTGTTTATGTACCAGGTGCTGCCCTTGTAGGTATCAAACAATGAAAGTGTAATGCCTTATCAGCACCCCAAGAGGCATTGTCTCATCAGATCACAGAAACCAAACAATACATGAGACTTTGCCTTTCTATTAGAAGTTTTAAGTAGTAACATGTTCTGCTGGTGTCATGACGAAACTCGAAATTATCAGTTTGTTTAGAGCATAGGGCCTTTTACAAGCTCACAGATTTAACGCCTATCTTGAACAGGAAGTACATAATTGAAGCTCAGACATGAAAAATCTCAGATGCTGCTCCAGAGGATCAACATAGCACTTCAAGAAAGGTTGACGGATGTGGATAATTAGAATCAGACAATACTGGGCAAGGAAAATTAAAACAGAACAAAATGGAGAGATACACATCCTTACCAAAAAAAAAAATATACATGCACATACAGCTCGGTGTCTTATAGATGTTTTCTGCAACCTTGCCTCTGGTTTCGAGGATGAAATTCATTTTCTGCTTCTATAACGGAATAAAATGAAAAAGGTATTACAGATTTGCAAAGGAAAATTTTCTCTTCATATATATATTACATGGATTACTCCCTGTTCATTTTCAGCCAGACCACTTGCCATGAACTCCAAACGGTGAAGACAGCATGCTTCAGATGACGCTCCAAAAATGAGTGACTGCCCGCCCATGTTTGATAAGGTGGAAATTAGCGTAAGCATCTAGCTTATGTGATGACTGTAGGCTTCTCCCTTCCAGTTGACTCCTTCAGCTTTGATATGGATAATGCCAGATCTAGCAAAGATCACAAAATAAAGAATAATTGGGTTAAAGAAATCCCAGTATAGTAAAAAAAACATGGGGAGTGAATAGTCAAATTACCAATTAGTGGTTTCAATGCAATCTGGGCATCCACATCATGTTTCGAGGCATCCGACTCGAACTGCTCTATGTAAATCCTAATTGTTGCACCTGCTGACCCAGTTCCCTGGAAAATTGTAAATATACATAGATTGTATTTCAATTCTTCCAGACTGTCCACTTTTTATGTGAAAGATGAAAGCAGAAGTGTGGGTGACTACATACTGATAAGCGATATATGATCCTTGATCCATCGGTGAAGACAAAACGTACACCTTGCTTAGATACAACACTGCCATCCACCTAAACATTTTTTTCAATAAAAATCGAATTTAAAAATCAGAATAGACAGTTTGAGATTTCTTAGTTAGTAAAAAGTCATAACCAGGTAAATAATCATATTATCAAGAAGCTGAACTCACCGGATCAGTGTAGGTGAAGTCATCTGCAAACTGAAGGACGTAATCGCCTATGATACAACAAGCTTTTTTAGCACTAATTTTGAGTAAGTATCCTGAAAGATTATGTTAGTTGGAGATCATACCATACTTTTCACCCTCTTTACTCTTAGAGACCAAATCCCTGAGGTATTCTACCATTTTGTTGGCTCCTTCAGATTCACACTCCTGAATAATGCAAAATCTATCAAAAACTTGAAGCTCTTGCCCAAGCCTCAGCAATTTACCAAGTCTTGGAACTTTGGAACAATCAAAGTGTCAAGAAGAGAACCAGAAGTGCTAAAGCTCCTTCGGTGCATACCTCATAGTCATATCTAGAAAAGAAGTTTCTTCCATAAGTAGCCCAATGTTCCTTTGCTACATCAGAGACAGAAACCAATTGCTCCCCCGGTTTTTTGTCTTTGTTGCGGTATGCGAGTATAGAAAGCCAAGCCAATACAGCCCTACATAAAGAATTTGAATGCATGAGATTGTTAATGATATTCTAAATTGACGAACAAATGATGGCCCCAAAAACAAACAGCTGTCAACAAAGAGCACACTCATATGAGGATAAAGTCGCTATAAGGGAGGTCTTAAAGAAATTGTGCAGGAAGTTCTTCCAATTAAAGGTGAAAAAAATATGTTTCTAAGATTCAACAGCAGCTAGAGGCTCATCCTGGAGAAATCTTAGAATTGGATCAATGAAGAAATCTGCACAACAGTAGTCTAGTCTGTTGCCATCCTACTCTTTCCTTTGGGAACAAAAGGAGTGTCTAGCAATCAAAAGGAACTTGCACACCAAACACCAGTCGGACCCATGCAAATTTACCATTGCTAGATGATGAATTTTGTGCAATTGTCCAAAGATTCTACTCAGAGAGGCCATTTAAGGGGCCGAAGCATTAAAAAATTAAAGCTGTGACATTAGGTAAATATAACAGGCAATATAAACACTGACACAACAAAAGGGAAGCATTACCATATACCATCCTTCTCACGTATATGATCTGAACCTGTTCCAAAGCTCTCTTCTCCACAAATGGACAACTTCCCTGCATCCATCAGATTTCCAAAGAATTTCCAACCTGTTGGAACCTGGAGGTGCAAAGGGAGGTTCATGTCGGGGCTAGTACACTAAATTTTATATACAAAAATATAACAAGGGCACTAGTGTTTCCAAAATTTAGACCTCAAAAAAAGGAAGATTCAACTTCTGTGCAACCCGATCAAGCGCACCGCTTGTAGGCATTGATCGAGCAAGTCCCTGCATTATCACACAAGAATTATATCACTAGAGCTGTCCTTTCTCTTTTGGGAGGTGGGCGACTTCAGGATAGAATAACTCAAGACAACTGAAACAGAACCTTAGGACCATTCCGAAAGTATGGAATCGATTGTTGAGCATTGGCAGCAATAATTGCCACGGAGTCTGAAGGAGTTATAAAAAAACCTTTACCAAGAATCATATTTCTGTCCCCATCTCCTGCACAATGATAAACACGCTTAATAAGGACTTCACACTAATATTGCAACATAACATTACTAATACCTATCAACAAGATAACAATATTTTGGTATATAAACCTAAAGTACACATGCAGATACATGATATCAAAACAAAAGCTTTTCAGAACCATACACTCAAAAATAAGGAAGAAAGGCTCAACATTTTTGCCTTTTCCTTTTTAGGACCAAACCTTGAATAAGACCAGATCTATCACGTCGAAATAATAAATAACCTAATCCATCAGCATATATCATCATACCAAATTGATGAACACAAATCACCAATTGTTTAGCATACCATCACTTGCAGCTCCAAAATCAGGTGCATTCTCACCATACATAATATTCACCAAATCTTTAGCATATCTGCACAATTTGGGAAATTAATTATGTTGAATGTTACATGAGGATGGTTCCTTATCAATATTGCTTCTTACGTGAGATTGGGGTCAGGATGACCATGGCCAAAATCTTCTAAAGGAACTCCATTCGAAATTGAATCCTTCATGAAATGAAAACAAGGTATCCTCAGGAACTTGAAGGGACATTTAGTTACTTTAATCTAATGACACAGTCAATCACCAACTTATGAACACCACATACCAGACTAGCGCCTAGCTTGTCCACAAAAATGGGTTTTGCATAAGCACCCGTAACTGCATGCATAGCATCAAATATAAACCTAAAAACAGAGAAGTATGAACAGATGTGAAATAGTTTGATGATGCACATCTGTACCATGCTCATGCATGTTAGGTATCTAAAGTACAGAGAAGTATGAACATGCCCATACATAAGGATTAACATAAGTTACGCAAAGAAAACATGGATAAAAAAGAGCATGGCAAAGATGAAGCCACCAAAATCAAAAGAAATTTAGTTATCATGCTCCTAACTCTGGAAGGATGCACTCATAAGGAATATGTACTACACAGACGTCTTTGACATAGCATAGGGTTATTTTGCAGCTTCATGATGCGAAATGTGTAAGTCCATAACTTTAAACAAGATCCTCCATATATATTAATGTGTAAACCACGCAGTTCTGCAACTGAAATGATTAACGGCCTGGCATAGAATGATATTTTGGTCTTGGACACTTTGCACTAAAAGGCATTCGATGGGAACGCTATAGCAATTCCTTCATATGTTTGGCCACAGGAAAAGAATGAGCATGCCAGTAAAAGCTATGCAAATAAGATTCTCACTGAATATCTCAGTATAATATTCATGCATGAGGTGGGAATAGTGGGATCAATTGCGAGTAATGGCAAAATGACAGGCCTCTCACTTCATACTCTTCTTGGTTTCCATTTCCAAAGCAGTCCGACTAAGAGACGTAGAGTCTCTTATCAGCCTCCATTAGTGATGGAGGCATTCAACCTTCTTTAGACAGAGAAATATGCTAATTCTTATCTTGTACAACTGTAGCCTCATTTTTTTTTGTTTATTTTTCCTGTCTCTCTCCCTCGAACTACAGTATAACTTCAGGATTTGAAGTCCCCTTAAAAGTTAATTAAATGATAGAGGTGGTGGATTAAAACCACGAGATGACAAAACCAATGCAAGCAAGGATAGGCACTTCTTTTGATTTCACTATGAATGTATGCAAGTAAGAATACATATTTTGGAAATTCTATAGAGCTACTGGTTTGGTGAGCATTAGATATTTCTAACAAACTTTCAGACGACCACAGTTTTGAACATTTTGCATACTTCTTGAATAATATTATTCTGGACTGATAGCTCCTTCACTCCAAGTCAACTTATAAATGAAGCACGGTATTGAGATAGGTACTACAATTCTGATACCCTATTTCTGATTATTGTCTCTATTATTGCACTCGAATTGTGCAATCCCATGAACCCAATCTGCATTGGCTAGATGTAAACTTGCAGAAAGAGCAGTAATGAAACATAACATAATCAAATGACTTCAACAACCTTACAAACTCAATAAAACAGAAAGAATAATCAAACAAACTTCACAGAAGTCATATAGATATATCCATACCGGAAATCTGGGCGTGACAGAAGAGTTTTTATCAGTCGAAAGTCAAATACATTCTGCAAAAAGCACCACAGAAATGACAATGTAGTGTCAACAAGAACTATTTCTTTAAGTATTAAACTAACTTTTGTCCATACCTCCATAAGCTCAAGATAATCAGAAACTGGATCAACCACTTCCACAATAAAATTTCCAAATTTCGTAGTTCCAAGCCGAGAAAGGTCTACATCCAGAATGTCTGCCATTTTAATTTCAGATATCTGAAATTGATAGACAAGTGCAGATCTCATTATGCCCAAATAGATGCTGCCTGAGATAGATTAAAGAAGATATACCGTGCAAGCTTGCAGAATTAGTCTACATTACAACTACTTTTGCCAACATGATTTCCCAGAAGATCCTAAACTTTAATAGGATTCACATTATTAATAATTCACGAGATGAATTTGCAGAATCAGTTTTTTTTTTTCTGACAAAAATTGCACATCAGCCCCCTTGGAAATTGAAGTATGAAAATCCTAGTAGCTGCATGTGCGCTAGTTGTGCATAAGATTCATTAAAATTCCTTTTGGAGTTTGTACAATGGAAAAATAAGATTGTATCAAAAGAGCGCTAACACATACCTCCAATAAGCATTTCAATCATTCAATGTCAAACTTTAACTACTGCCAACACCGTGCTCACAATTTGCAATTAAACAGCCTGCATCTACTTTCTCAAGTTCTTTAAGGTGCTCCACTAGTAGACATTCATCATATTCTACAAAGGGAGGAAAAAAGGGGAAACTAGGTCCACAGTAAATAGGCAGTTAGTAGATGACACAAGAATCGAGAAGTTAAGGGCTTGCTTGCTTAGAGTTAAGTATACTTAAAAGGCACTTTTATGCTTCCCCTCCATAGTTAAAAATATTACCTCAAATTCAAAATACTATGGAAAAGCATATGTGAATTTACACGTCAACATTTGTATATGGGTCAAACTTACAAGTGTTTAGGGTTATAAAAACTGCAAAGTGCATCCTCCACAAGATTAAGATTAAGCCAAAAGCAAGTAAATAGTAAAAGTCCACCCACACACTTTTACACATCTTGAACATGCATCTTGGCCCTTGAAACTGTGTGATTTAACATGTTTCATCCAAGAATCACAGTCTATGACTACTTTTGAGGGCCAAAGGAGGATCAATATTGTTTGACATGGTAATAGACAAGATTAAACATGAATAGAACATAAACTGACCACTGGAATAGAACACACAAATCAACCTGTATCTCAGAAAGTCATGCGCTAATTCAGTAAAGAGGTTGAAGGGAGAATGATTAACAATGGGTATCATCCAAACTGATAATTCATGATACTCACAGAAAGCGTGTTTCCATATATCTTGTCCGTAATCGACTCAGGCGCAGGTTGTCCACTGTTGTAATTAAACTGGCAATTGTGGAGAGCAAGAAGGGAAATATCTATGAGAGATGACCTGATGGCAGTAGATAACAACACTGTCTGGGTGACCATTATCTTAACAATCATACAATATCTACCACTGAAGATATACAAAGATGAATTTTGTCAGGCTGTCTAGATGCACAGTCAGAGAATTTGAGAAAACAGTCATGAAAATTAGCACTATTAGAGCATAACTCATCAATCGATTTAGAAATCACCTTGATACCCCAGTCATACTCAGGCCCGCCTGGATTGTGACTGGCACTCATTATAAATCCACCGTTGGCCTGCCGAAGTCAGATATTTCAAGAGCCCCATTCATATAAAATAAACTTGGAATCAAAGACCAAGAAATTGATAGCCCAGTGGAACCATAAGATATGATCACCTTCCTCTTTCGTATTACAGCAGAAACAGCAGGCGTTGACATAATGCCATCCCTGGGTTGGTGGAAAGTATCATTAAGTATTCTTTTTCAGAAAAAAAAGGTAAATTGGCAAGACAAACAGAGAGACATAGAGACAGCGAGAAGAAAGAAGTCCAAGTTATAGCCAAGGGTCCAATATAGCTCGCTACTTCTTTATGACCTAATTTTTGAGTGAAAGAAGCTGAAAATAGTGACAGATCAAGCGCATTAGTCCTCCAATTGCCACAAGCAGAAGGGCATGGTATAGTTATTTCAAAATAACTGCGACGCAAAATTTCATGTGGGTAAAAAAGGTAAGTCAACCCCTAGCTCAGAAACAATAGCTAGTACAGTTTAAACTCAGATAACAGAAAGCCACAGCCTTTTAGGCAGTGCATGACTGAGAAGATTATTAGAACAGAGCAGCCTGTTGAGGCGATGGATTCTGTCAGATGAAATTTAAAACCCTAATCACAAATAACCATTCTTAGGTTCATTTATGCTGAGACGGAATCTTCCCAAAAAGGAAAGCCAGTTGCCAGGGAGAATAGTAGAGTTCATCATCATAGCTATCATATAATGCTCCATACAAATTAAGAGACTTACTGGCCAACCAAAATTTTGCCCACACCATTTCCAGCTGCAATTTTTATTATTATCTGCATTTCATGCAAAACACATCACATGGAGGTTAAAATGCCTGAGGTTAGAAGGATCTAGCTATCTGAAAACACGAGGAGTAACTAAAAGGAAAATTTGAAATGTCTGTCACAAATAATGCTCAGAATATGAGTCAAAACACCTGTGCAGCTTCCCGGTTGAAATATCGGCCATCACCACCTAATACTAACACCCCGTTCTTGTAATCTTCAGGTGGCAATGAATTGAATAGTGCCTTCAATTCAATGACGTGGTGTAAGAGCAACCCATAAAATAACCAAGACAATGACATTACAAAGATAAAACAAAATTTCACCTGGATCCAATTGGCAAGGTAATTTTCCTGCATAAAAACTTTAACCTGCAAGGCAATCAATGGAGGAGTCAATTAAACCAAAGCCAACTCCACTTCTTTTCTAATATTCTATTATCAAGAGAAAATAAATCATTTAGAGACCTTAAACATATACCATGCGTAAATGCTCAATTACAGTCACCTATTATCCACGTTTAGATTAATTATTGCACTCGGATAAGAAAAGGAACAAGAAATGGAGTCGCACCATCTAATTCCACCATCATTTACACAAAACAAGAAGAGGAACATCCATGTGAACAACAATTAGAACAATTAGCATAATAAAAACAGAAAGGAAAAAAGAAGAAGAAGAAGAAGAAGAAGAAGAAGAAGAAGAAGACGAGAAGAATGGACCTTCTTCCGTAGACCACTGGTTCCGGTCTTTTGGCCCTCGATCGGCTTCGTTGGAACCGAATTAATCTGACCAATCACGACATTAGAAGTATTAGCACCTCTGCATTAGAACACGGCTATACATAGAAACACGAGTCCAAATTCAGTGACTACACAGACACATCATACGGTATGAAATCTCCGCTCGTCACCAAAACAGCGCCATGGAGAAAAATCTCACGCAAGCGAGCCAACCCTTTTCCGAACGACTGAGAAATCTAAGCTAAAAACGCCAACTTTCGAGCACGAAAAAGTAAAGGACCGACCTTGATGCCTTCGGGCTCGGCAATGGCGGCGGCAGAGGACGACGCCCAGACCACAAAAGGCTTCCGCTGTGCTCTGATGGAAGGAGACTTGGCGGGGATGAGCTGAGCCGAAGAAGAGAGGGCAGAGAGAGACGAGGAGACTGGAGGGAAGACGACATTGCCAGCATTGGAGTTCGAGGGTGGGGCCATCTTGGCGCAGGAGGAGTAGAGAAGGTGACGGTTGTGGGGCTTCAAAGAGAAGGCCATACTTGGACGATGGGTCTTCTTCTCGTCCTCTTTTCCTTCTTGAGGAGTGCGCGACCGTCCGAGACAGAGGGAGAGAGAGAGAGAATTAAAGAATCGGGAGGATCTGGAAAGAAAGATCCCAGAGGAGAGAGCGAGAGAGGGTTCTGACACCAGTGGGAGAAGCGAGGAAATCCATGGCAGCCAGTCGCTACATGTGCAGAGAGAGAGAGAGAGAGAGAGAGAGAGAGAGTAGAAAGACAGTATGATAGAGATTGGGCTTATCTCTACCTCAAACTTCTCGATCTATGCACGAGCGGATCGCCCCTCGTTCGCAGGCACACCTGTGCCCGCCCTTCGCCTTTTCTTGATTTCGCATCCTATTCGTTCAACAAGCAACAAGCAAATAATATGAATGTGAATTCAGGAGGGGAGTCTTTATATTACTCAAAAGGGTTCATTTGTAGTGATAATCACTTCATGCGATCTGAATCTCGCACGGTGCGTGACCGTCCCTACTTTGAGCTACAGTGAATAACAATGCTTCATCTTCAACTTAATTAGGAGATTTTCTTTTTCTTGAGTGCCACCTTAAATTATAATTGATCCAACGTTATCTTTAATCCAATCTATATGTATTTATTCGCCGGCCAACCAAAAAGAACACCGAATAAAAAGACGAGTGCTTCTACATCTTTGGAAAAAAATTAGAGGTTTAACAATTATATCAAGTCTAAAGAATTTCATTACAAATATTCTTGAATTCGGGATTCCAAGCTAGGCCCATTATAGGGTCATTTGTTGATGCCTATCCATCTTGAAAACTCTTAATTTAGGTTCAACTTAAATGTGTTATTCAAACTTTCACTCGAATGATATTATTGGTAACATTTTGGTTTCATTTGATAAGTAAGGTATTTGAATATGATACAATCAAGTAGAATAAAAAAAAAATTCCCCATTTGTGGATGAATACCATATTGTGTTTGGTACACTTATGATAGGATTGGAAAAAGTGCTGAAAACGGGAAAAAAAAATCCTAGATTCATTGCAATAGCCATCACAACCTAGGAGGCCGTTGGCCACCACGATTGTAATGATCAACTGGGGAGTGCGATCTTTGACCATCATGGGTGGTTGGAGACTCAAGTTGCCAAATTTAGATATGAGACCCAAGACTCAAGCAACCATGGGATGGTTGCCAGTGAGTGGTCACTAGGCAACTACCTACATTATTCATGGATTGAATATCGAGGGACTTAAATCTCATGATAGTCGCTTGAGAGTCATAAACACCACTCGGGGTTCACCAACGGTGTTTATGGTGATGCCTATGGTGTCCAAGAAGGTAAGGAAGCCGCTATTTTTCTTTCTCTTTTAATTATTTTTTAAAATTCTGTCCAGATATATCACATTCCTTGATATGATTTATTTTACCTAAACCAGAATTTCGCGTTGCACCAAATACCTTACAAGATAAATGGCCTTGGTATTCAAAACCATATCCACTTTGCCATACATACTTTTAATTTTTACGTATCTTTAAAATAATTGTTGATAAATTCTGTGACCTTCAATTCTCCAAAAAAAGAAAAAAGAATGAGGACAGCTCAGTAATTTTCCACAAGGGAACATTAGTCGAGGGCATCCTTAGCTAGATGCATGTGACTCTTGAACTATTCTACAAAAGAACTAGCTTTTGGCTCAAGCCATTGAATTCTTCAAGAACCGATCCTTCCATCACTCATCTTAACATCCTTCTCGTCAACAAGATAATCTTAATGTTCATTCACGCCACATTCTCATTTCTTTTCCTTTTCTTTCTCTCCTTTTTCCGGTTGTACACATCTTATAATACGAACTCCATCTTCACGAGTGCTTTTAGATGGATAGATTCAAAGATACTCTTCACGGAGAGATTTTTCCTAACTATGTTACAGTGTTAGTAATTGAGACAGGATGACATAACTTCACCCAAAACTTTTAATAAAGACAAAACTTTTGATTGGCTGTCGCTTGGTATCTAACTCCTCATGAGTATCCAATGGATTCACAAAGGCTGAGGACCACCCAATCACAGTAACTGTCAACTGCAAGTGCTGCATAGTATCTCTGGTCACTATGCTTCGTCACCGGCTAATGTCTTTGCTCTTTTGGTTTTCTTTTTCTGCTTCAACTTTTCGATTCCATCATTTTCTTCACCAGATGTCTTGTGATCTCTGCCTTCTTTACGCGTCTTCTTCTTCTTCCTCTTCACTTGAAGCATTCCTTTCTCATCTTCAAATTGGGTTTCATCTACCCTCTGCCTCTGGGCCTCATTTTCTGGCACGTCCAGTGCATTTTGGACAGACTCTGCTCAAGCATGTGCACAGTGAAGATCCATCACCAAAGTAAATCGCACATTATCGAAATTAATGGCTAATGAAGAAAATGTGACCACTTCTTGAGACATTAGATCAAGCTCAAATCTTGAACTCCAGGATATGTGATCTAATAGTAGCGCATTCTTTTGGTTTAGCTAAGGAATAAGAAGAACAATCAACTGTAGACAATTTGCGTTCTTGATCAATGTCCCTCCGAACTTTTGTGGAGATGTATATCCAAATGTAGAGCATATAATTACTGGCCACTCAGAATCTAGGCAATAAGCAGAACCAAAAGACAGAAGGAAGTTTCCCAAGTCACTACAGCAAGTAATGAGGGTGTTACCTTCATCAGCAAAACCAGAATCAAAGAGGACAGTGTTGAGCTGCTGTTTCAAAAAGACCTGTGTGCATTGATGCATGCTAAATCAATGGCGGAGTACAAAATGCCATAAAGATACTATTGACACTCCAACCCAATTTAAGGCATGAGGAATCATACAGATCACAAGATAAGTCAACATGAGGCCTAAGTAATCATACAAAGACAATATATGTCCATACAATGTAGTACAATAGACAGGAACGAAATCGGCATATTAATTGAGGAAGAGGAGTTCTGAAGCCAAAGAGATGCAACAGGCTGATGGAGATTACTCATCTTTTGTACCAATATGAGCCTCTGTTCTAATAAGTCAACTTCCCTAATGTCATCAATTAAATCCTCCAAACAAAATGAGATCAATGCTTCTACTGATGAAACCAAAACACCACATCCGTGCTAGTTTATTAGGGCACTCTTCAGCCAATGGATACGATGAAATCATCCCTTCAAACTGTAATGGTAATTGCCCTCTTTGATCTATAGAACACTCTCAACTTCAGGAAGTGACGCCATCTTCTTCCCTTCATGAATTTTACAGGAATAATCAAACTATTGCTGCTGCACTCTCAGCTACAGTTGATGCCCTCCACCCCAAAGACGTGACTTAAATTTCCCAGGGAGAGCTAACATTGTGCTCAAGACAAGACAATGGTGTCTGATTCCTTGCTAAAGGTCAGTTTCATCAATCATTCTTCATAGTACAATCTTTTCCACCAATTTTCACCAAACCATTCTTATTCATTCAAAAAATTGAAAGATTAAAGTTTACATACAGAATTTGTACTATCTTCCACATAAAAGGCTTACCTAAAGTAGAAAAATTCTGACAAGTATTCAAATCAGTATTACAAGCTCATTAATGCGAAACTATGTTCTCCGTTTATAGACCGAAAATGCACACGTAATTGTTTACATCCTTGTTTACTTAAATTTTATAACGTACAACACAATTCTTGTGTCACAATCCACATAGTTCTTGCTACACATTCCAGATCTTTTCGAGCGACAGACTAGCATAATTTAGTAGCAATTGCAATATGTGAAAAAAGGTCACAGAGACAAAAGTAACATACCGCAGAAAGGAGTTGTCGCGACTTCGCATTCCAAAGGCGCAAATAGCTATCAAGTCCTAGAAGCAAATCAAGCTTTCAACCAAGTGCCAGATTAATAGAGAGAGCATAGAAGCAAACATAAAATAACATAAATTCGCTAGCCTAGCCAGACTCCAACATTAAAAGAGAAAAGTCCCCGACTTGAACTTAACAGCAAGTTCAGAACACAGGTACTGACCACAAGATGCTATCACTGGGAAGTCCGGATGCCTGGATATATATCGGATGCTTCCAGAACACTTCCCCAGGAAGCATCCTAACCATTTTCCTGGAAAAATTATACCATTAGTACATTCATAGAGAAACCAAAATATTAAAAGGTATCTTTATCATTGGCCTAGCCTTTTGACAAATATTATGCCCTGACACTGGAATGGTGCAAGCCCAAGCCTAGCATCAAGGAAAACCAATGCTTAAGCCCACCCTTGAAATATCATTCGCAAGAAAGCATGGTTAGACGTGAAGGGCTCAGGGCAGGCTGGATCTGGTTCTTGCACCACTGGCCAAAACCCAAGTATAGCCCTCCCAAATGGACAGACTTGTCAGGTCTGTCAGGACATGCGACCAGTAGGCAGATTTGTGTCAAATTATTACCATATATCTTGGTAAGTACCTGTGCGCATGTCAAATGATGCAAGATCTCCAGACCCATTCCCAACATAGACTGTGTAACCATCCAAATCCTCGGTAACTGCTTTAATGGGAGTTTCCCGGAAATCAAACGACAAAACAGGTCTGCGCTGAGCAGAAATATCATAGAGGCGGACCTGTCATCAAAGTGGAAACCCCCATGTGTTATTTCAGTGACATGTTCTGGAAAATACTAAAATGCATGATCATACTGTGTAAGTGCGGTAAACACGGTGCCTTCCATCTCAACCTCCAAAAACCACCATACAGCTTCATTTTATCTTATCTTAATGAGCATAATTGGACCAAATAAATTAAAAAACAAGGCTTCTGATAAAACAAAACAGATACGGAAGCCAAGGAGCACTCTCAACAAGGTGGAACTTGCAGACTAAGATTATCATCAGCCTTTTGCTTTTCTTCATCTAGATATGCCATTTGCCATGAAAAACAACATATATTTCCCTTGAATCTAGTTTTTCTTTCTACAACACCTTATTCCAAAGATATCAAAGTATTCTTGCACAGCCTATTCTTAAAAAAGTAGATCTGAGGTCAAGAAGGAATCTCAATCACAATTCCCTGGGAATCTTGCTTCCAGGATACCTTTAAGAACCAGCCACTATCTCATAACTTAAAGAATTACAAGCTTATGAAACTTACCTGATGACTGTTAGTACCAGCCACAATTTTACGATGGTCGTCTTTGCAAAGGAATGTTGCAGATGTAAACCAAGTAGGCGTGAAAATTCCAAGGTTGTTCTTTCGGGGCTACAATGTCAGAAATACATAGCAATTAATCCAAAGCCACATGCTGGGTGGAAAGACACAGCTGCAAGACTCAACCAGTAATGTAGTTATAAAGGCTGTGAAATGCTTACCGCTTTCGCAGTCCACATCTTACTACACTTGTCAAGATCCCAAATGTTAACTTCAACCCCTTTGCTGATTTCAAAGAAACAAAGTCCATTAATTTGATTTACCTGAAAAAAATTAAAATGGGAAAGGATATGCTTTAGCCAAACAATGGCCATCGCAAGCATAAAAACTAGGCAACCATGGGATTGGATAACTAGATTTTTTGCTGTTGCCACTGGATTTCATGACAAGAGAGCACTCACCCCCCTATTACGGCATAATTTTCACTTCCATCCACTTTACAACACAATACACTCCCTGCAGCACATACATTCCATTTACTAGTTGAGCTAGTTGGGACAGAGTCTTCAGGTGAATCCGCAACTTCAAAGGATCTAATAACTGCATTTCCCTTTGTTGAACATGAAAGTACAGTGCATGACCTATTGACGGAGCCAAAGGAAAACATTACAAAAATATACATGAGGATGAGAAATCAGAAGATAATGTAATGTACATGTCAGGTGAAAGCATAAAGGAACCACACAAAAACCTTATGACAAGAGAAAGAATTTCAGAAAAAATTATTAACAAAGTATTAAACTTACAAACAGAGACAAGAAGATGGATCGTATGAGTTATATTGGCATAGCCAGTAAAGTTGCAATCTGATATGAATGGATGGAAGCATAACATAACAAAAATGGTTTACCTGGATCTTTCCTCTGTTCTCTCTCTTCTGAAAAGATGTAGCCCAATAATAGGATCATCTTCAGGTTTTGTGTCACCAGCATCAGAAATTACAACTCGAGTGTCCCCAGTAAGAGGGTTGAGGAGCTCAATCTGTCAAATGAACTTGAAAGATACACGATCAATAGAAGGCCACCTATGCCTGGCATCACCAGGTAGAATAACAATATATATGCAGAGTCCTTCATGATGTGATTTACCTTACCACATTTCCTGGCAATTGCTAGCATCTGCATGATCAAAAGGCAGCCCAATTGACAATTTAAGCAACATATTACAAGCTACAAAAGCTTCATAAAAATGCGAATGACATAATGGGCTCAACGCTTGATATGTAAAGAGTGAGGGTATAAGCTCCTAATAGTAAAACAAAACAAATGTGCTCAAAACGTGAGCCAAACCAGTTCCAACAGTGAGGCATATTGAAGGAGCTGCAGCACATCCGATGCAATAACAAGCATTCCATTCAGTCAAGTCACCGCACAACTACTGACTCATGAGACAAATAAGTTACATTCTACAAAATCATTTCTCTATAATTGTGTCCCTCTGAAGTCTCATTGGAAGTGCAAATGCATTCTTCCAACATATGCGGCAAGTTGTATGATTATGTCCACCTCTTTATCAAATCGAGAAGCCTAAAGCACATCTTTCCATTCTCAATATAATCTCAATAGCTGAAAGCTTCCAACTCGCAATAAAGAACCCCTCATATACCCCCACAGAAGAATGGACAGGGATTAAACGAATTGTCCAGCATATTGACTAGGAACAAAAAATAACCTACCTTAAGAACTAATCAAAAGTAGCTGACATAAGAAGCCAATAACATAAATTCAGAAGAAGAGGCATTCATTCCACCAAACAATTACGCAGGCATGAAAAATGATTGCCAATCCACTCGAACATACTAACATAAGCATAGGCACTAGTTATCCAAGCCCCAGTAGCACTACAACACTCACAAGTGGCAAGAATACATACAGGTTCGGGCTTGCGGTCGTCAATGGATGCAGCAAGCACGCACTTATGCGATTCCGGCTCGCCCCATCGCTCGACCACCTTAGGGATGCCTCCTTGCTTACCTCTAGCTTCAACAACTGCCATCGCCGAGCACCATCAAACGTGTCAATCATCACACAGCATCTCGAGGCCAAAAGCCAGCGTCTTTTTAGCGATGACGAGCGGCTCTTACCTTTCACGAGGCCAAGAACATCGAAGGTTAGGGCCCGAAACGGAGGGCAACCGGGGGACTCCACCGTCGTCGTGCGCGGCATGTTCGTTCCACGAGGCTATGGAGCGAAGCGTGCTCGGAATCCTCGTCGATTCGATGGGAACGGAGACGAAGGAGATCAGGCCACAGTTACGGAATGCCGAATCGAGGGATCGAGGGTCGCTGGCTCTGAGGCACGGCGAGAAGGTTGTCGCCGCCAATGACGGCGGAAGTCCTCGTCGTGGTGGTGAGGGGGCGGTGGAGTGACGACGGTGATGGCTGCTGAGCTAGGGTTTAACGTGGTTAGATTTACGGTTGATTTTGGGGGTTTTGGAAGAAAAATGATAATTTCGTAAACAAAAGTCACATGGACAACAACGAGTGTAAATTTATTAAGCCAAATCTCAAGATGTACTTAAATTTAAAACATTTTCTTGAAAAGTATTTTCCATAAACTCTAGTATTTGAGGACGGCAAATAAATGGTGAAAGAAAATATTTTTCAATTAATAAAAAATCTCTTTTTAAATTTGTGGAAAATCATTTCTTTTCTCAATCGTTACGAATCCTCGCATCGCCTCCCTCTTGATTTTCTTAATCATTGTACTTGAACTCTAGCACTAAATTTCTTATCTAGTAAAGCGCACTCTACACATCATTTGTTCAAAATTGTAGATTTTCAAGAGAAATGTAAAATCCATATAAAATCAAGAAAGGATGAGTTGCTTGGCGGCAATGAACGAACAAAGATGCCGAGCAAGTTTGCCTAACCTTAAAAAGGTAAGTTCAAATTTGATGGACTTACAGGTCGATAGAGTGGTGCATGCCCAATTGGTGAAGTTTGGAAAATATGTTCCTTAAGATATTTTTCCAAGACTTTTTAAGTTTCAATCAAACATTAGAAAATATTGTCATTTACTTGGAAAATAACTTATAAGAAAATATTGTTCTATTCTATGAGTCGAGGAAATCGAAAATAGAATTTATGGCAGATATATTATCCCACACACATAACCCTTTCATAACCTCGGAATAGGCAATAACTACCAAATTCATCTTCATTCTTTAACTTGTATTATAAAAAAATTTAAGGTAGTAGAATTTTTGATACATAAATTCCACATTATGGCAAGTGCAAAGAATACTACTATGTTGATTAGAACATCCATAGTTTTGGAGAATCATACTAGATAGAAAGGAAGAGAAAAGAGAGTCTTAGGGATTTATAGCAAATCACATAATATTATTTTTTAGGAGGGCGTGTTTTGCCATTAACCTTACATGTCTTGCCTTATATAGGCACAAAAATATATGTAAAACAAAAGCCAAACATACAATTATTGGCAATAGCTCACTATAGCCTTTTTTAGGTCGACATGACCAATTATTTGACTCTTATATAGACAGATTGAAATTTCATTTTTAACAAACCCTTATCTTTCTTTCACATAGTGCAAAATATATCAAATAGTGTCCAGCGAAACAAACAAAGCCTAAAAATTGAATAATGGTTCAATTAAATCGAATAAGAAATTATTGATTAATTAGTTGAATTAGTTAAATTCACTCAAAATTAAGATTTTTTTTAGAAGGAGGAGAGGGTAAAGGCAAGCTAGGTGGCTGCCTTACCCAATGACTTGACAGCCCTAGCAACCCTCGCTGACCCCATAATAAAAGAAAATAAAAAAAAAAAGGAAAAGGATAAAAATAATAAAAAATTATAGTAAAAAAATATTCATGCCAACATTCATTGTGTCACGATCGATATCCATATCAATGATTTCCAACTTAAAGTAGCCAGATGGACTCAACTAGCACAAATACAAAAAAAAAAAATGAATAAATTGGCTCAATTGAAAGGTCTATACCTAAATTGGCACAAATACAACAAGTTTAAGATTCTTTTGTTTGATTTATGCATAGTTAGCAATAAATAATCTAGCTTTCCCATTATATTTACCAAAACTTACACTTCCATTACTTTTCACCTATGAAGATGATTAAAGTCTAATTTCACCACTATTGACATAGTAACAATTCATTTCATCATCACAAACAGCTTAACTTTATCAACTATTGTATAGATTTACCAAATTTTTATTCATGTGATTTACCAACATTTCTCTCATTAGTTTAGTAAATAGTCTTAGTTTATACTCTTCCATTTGAATTACTTACTGACCTTCAGTTGTGTTTTTTTTGGGATAAAGTATACTAACATATTGAATCAGTAATTTTTATTTTCCTCACTTATCGGCCCGATAAATATACTAATTATACTAACTTTAATTGAAAGCTACCAAGTGATTATGCATTGCTAACTCCCACTTGAGTTAGTTTTTTTTTTTTTTTTTTTTTGGTAAGGTCCCACTTGAGTTAGTTGCTGACATTTATTTGTCTTTTTTTTCTAATACCAACTTTTCTTATCCCCAGCAAATATATAAAATTTATCATCTTTTATAAACTTTTATTTATCTTCTTTCACTAGTGCCTTAAATTTACCAACCTTTAATTCAATGGCTTATCAACAATTCTCTAATTAAGTTATTTACTAGTTATGGTTTATCGATATTGAAATGTTTTTTTTGTAACTTTAATTACTTTTCTTTCAACCTACCGATGTTATTTGTTGCTTACAACTTTTTAAATGTATTGATATTTTTCAGAAATAGAGTTGAGGTTGATTGCACCCTGTGAAAGAGATAGCAATAGTATTAGATCCAAGACTAGTTGTAGATAGAGATGTCAATCAGAATGGTCTAACCCAAGAATCAGACTGGATCGGCCGATTCTAGATGATTCCCACAGAGATTGCTCCTATTCCTAATGTAGATCCAAGACTAGTTGTAGATAGAGATGTCAATTGGTATGATCTAAACCCGGACCAATCGATTCTAAATAGTCCTCGCAGAGATCGCTCTTATTCCTAATTCTTTGTGCAAAATCAAATCGAACAGATGAAACTGATGAGAGACAGCCCTTTAAAATTAGATATCTCTCTCCTTCCGATACCTTATCTCCTCACCTCCCTTTTGCCCATTCGATGCTTTCGGCCTCTCACTTCCCTTTCTTGCCCTCGATGCTCTCACCACCCTCTCTAACGCTGCACCACTACGATGAAGCCAAGTATATGTAAAGTCGCCATCCCAACAAAGCTAAATGAAAGTAAAGCTCATCATGTGGAAACTAAGGTGAAAGAGATGGATGTTAGAGGTTCGTCGATGGGGGAGCCATTTGGTGCTTGATGTGGACGAGAGAGTAGAGAAAAAGGAGAGGGAGTGGTGTGGATGCTTTTAATTAAAGGAAAATGGATACCCACAAAAATGTTTCCCCAGCAGCTTAGGGATATGTTACTTGACACTAGAAATTAAAAGCATGCCCGGAGATCATGGGTCGAGAAGAGAAGAGTTCAAGTATCACTTTTCCCAACCTCACCCTAGACTCGGGTGGCTTCCCATTTGTAAGGGTTGCTTAGGAAATTCTAAGAGAAGCTCCAACAGAAATGCGTTTCTTATTTTAACTTGTCGATATTCGCACGCCATATATTCCTTGTTGATTGGTGAATATTTTTCTTTTTCACCAATAGGGAATATGAAAGATGATATTGCAAAGTAGATAATTCTTTTTGAGCCTTTTAATGACCTACTCATATCCATATGATAAGTGACATTGTGAGATCTTTTATCTTGGGGGATAAATATCCTGCTTGTTTCTTCACTTTGGTTGTGATGCAGTATGTGTCTTGGAAAAGTTCCTTCTTGACATACATATGGATAGCCTCCAACGATAGAAAAGTGGGTTTTTCTTTTCAAAATTTTTAATCAAATTAATAACCAATTAAAAAAAGAAAAGAAAGATATAGTTGCAAACAATTGTATTTTGCCTGGTTTCCAGTCCAATTTGGCTGTCGATATCGAAATTTGGTAGTAAGAGCCCCAGGTTCCCAGTCCTGGGTCGGCGATGGACGTAGGCCAACTTGGGGCGAAGAAAGAGAAATGGAGTCGAAATGGAAACAACGGCGTTGATAAGGTCATTGGTGGCTAGCGGTGAGGGAGGGTGATGGCTGACGAGGTCAAGTTCTGGAGCGTCTGGGCTGTGCGAGGCTTGAGTTTTTGGGAATTTTATGAAATAGAAGAAGATATTTTATCATTTGAGTGGATCGGATTTACATATTTGCAATATAGGAAACACATGCATGCTTTTGGTCATGAGTTGAAAATTGAGAAATATCCCGGCAAGACTAAGCTCACCCGAAGCCAGTGAGGTTGAGCCCTGTCAACCATCACCGAGGCCTAACGACTGGTAGAGGGAGAATGAAAAGAAAAGAATAAAATATATTTAAAAGTTCAAATGTCCTTTGCCTGAGATAAAGTCAAGAGATTAAAATCATTTTTAAAATGAAATTCAAACATCAAAGCATGTTTTTGTTCACATATTATCAAATAAAGGAAAATTAACTATTTTTTCCTGAAAAATGATTTCCAGAAAAATATTTTACTTTATTGTGAAATTGCCCTCCAAACAAATGCATCCTCACTTTCAATTGATAAGTTATCAAAACGGTGCAACAAAGTATCCATTTGCTTAGCTACATAGAGAAAAAGTGATCAGGTTTGCTAATCTCAATTAGATTTTATTAATTTTTAGCGGAGCTATCTCTATCTTTTACATTATTCAAAAAGATTTATTTGTCAAGGCAAATACTTTGAGTCCCTTTTAAATTGACACGAAATGTTCCTTTTTATTTATTTATAAAAATAGAGTCAAGAATAATCATGCACCATTTAAAAAGAAGGTCAATATTCTCTTTGCCAGACAATAGAACATAAAAACAAGAGTTAACCGAAAGATAAATATGTCCTATAGCGAGAACGCGGAAACTAACAAGCAATAGTCTAAACCTCTATACAGAACAACGGCATGTTTACTTGTTATGATTATTTCAGGGAAAAAGCTTCACTAACTATTGTTCTGTTTGCGCCCATCAAAACTAAGACTGGACAGCTTCATATAGCTGAAACGACAATAGAAGGTTCCTCCACGTACCGAGTCTCCCAAAAGTGCTAGTGTGATCTTCCATGGTAAGCCTAAGTTTACTAGCTAATTAATGAGCATCTTTACCTTTATTTGTGTAAACAAAATATCTGATTAATCACTGGCCACCCTGTCCACGTGAGAAGGGAGATGTTAGATGTTCAAATTTTCCCATTTTGATGAAGTAGGAGTGAAACGATTTAATTTCAGGTATGAATTTCGATTTATACACCCTTTAAGAAGGTAAGATAAAAATTCAAGAATAAAAGTTATAGGAATAAAAAATCAAAGTGCCCAGTTGGCTCTCTTTAAATAGCTCTTAAGCATGAAGCAACAAATAGCTTATCTAACTCATGCACGTGTGTGGTGGTGAGAACTGAGAAGATACCGTGAAAGTTGGAAAGTTAAGAGAGTTCTATATTATTATTAGGCGTTGTCAAACTTGCAAATCGATAATGTATATATATTAATATGATTCTTCATATTTTGTATACACGAGACTTCGCGCTTTGATGCTCCGAGCTCCGACAGCACTACACGAGACATCGCCAAACTTGGATCGATCCTTCAACATCGGAACCGCCCATTTTCTCTCGTCCCGTCTCTTCTTTTCCCTACAACATCTGAGAGATGGCCACGAAATCATCTTCTGGTTAGTCCTGTTTGCACCCATGTTCGCGTCTCTGCCTTGTTAGGCACGCGAAGGTCCTGTTTTTCTTCGTCCAGCCACTAAGATTCATCCAGTTGCTTCTTGATATCGTGTCAATGAACACGGGTCGGAGCTCAAATTTGTTTCTTTTCTGCACTGAGTTCATGGGTTTCTTCACTGGTATATCATGCTTTGCCACGGAGTTTTCTTCGTTGTCTCATCGGTTTTGGGACGTGTTCTGTTTTGAAGATCACCAATGATTGTACTGAATATTCAGTTTCCTGTTCCACAACCCACGCCATGGTTGCACCTGTCGGTGACCTGTGCTTGCTTGGGTCACTAATCCATGTTTGGTTTCGAGCTAACTAAACGGTCATCATGGAAGTATCAGCTCAAGGGCTTCTCGTGGTACAATGTTTAATGAAAATGGACGAAGGTTGTTTTTAGTTCGGTGATCCCAAATGAAACCATTTTAGGAAGCTGAGTGATCGGAAAATTTGGACAAGTACAGTTCCATAGTTGGATTATTCATCTTGTGAAAGTGCTGTTCAGACACGTGAAGCCTTTATGGCAGGCAGAGGATGGGCTACGATGGATAGTTGCCTGGTGGCTTTAATGAATGATAAATCCGCCGACTGAGCTTGGCTATTCTGAAATCATATCCAAACCCTTGAATGTCTTTCCCGATTGCAACATAATACAATTTCATATAAGAATTTTCCTTTCAGAATTGTCACTGCCCGTGATATCCTTTCAATTCTGCTTTTACTGACCTCCAGCCGTGAAATTGTTGTAGGAGATGATCGCAGTGAATCCTTCCATGCCAACAGAGAGTCTAGAGATAGCAATTTGCTAGTCCTATGCTTCGGTGAAATGTTGATTGACTTCGTTCCAACTGTTGGTGGAGTTTCCCTAGCCGATGCACCTGCATTTGAGAAAGCTCCTGGCGGTGCTCCAGCTAATGTGGCTGTTGGCATATCAAAGCTAGGAGGCTCTTCAGCCTTTATCGGAAAGGTGCAGTTTAACATTTCTACTGCTGGGTTGGCTATAATTTATTAGCATTCTGCAATTAGACTTATCTCTGAGTTGGATATTCTTTGAGTGGGCTCAATTGCTGTGTCACGGACTGGCTTCTTATTCAACAGCACAAGCTTTAAGTTTCAGCTATGCCTTTTCGGTAGCAACCGCAATATATCTGAGTTGACGTCAGTGTATCAGGTGGGTGGTGATGAGTTTGGGCACATGCTGGTCGACATCTTGAAGCAAAATAATGTCGACAATTCTGGAGTGCGCTTTGACCAAAATGCAAAAACTGCACTGGCTTTTGTAACACTGAGAGAGGATGGAGAGCGAGAATTCCTGTTTTTCCGTCATCCGAGTGCTGATATGCTTTTCCGTGAATCAGAACTTGACGTAAGCCTCATTGAGAAGGTACCTCGTCTCTTTCTACTTATTGCTAAATGTACTCATGAGACTTGCCCTTCCTAAAGTGGGTGGTTACAGGCAGCGATATTTCACTACGGTTCCATTAGTTTGATTGAGGAGCCATGCCGATCAACTCATATTGCTGCGATGAAAATTGCCAAAAGGTCAGGTAGCCTGCTCTCTTATGATCCAAATTTGAGATTGCCCCTATGGCCATCAGCAGAGTTTGCTCGGACGGAAATAATGAGCATATGGGATCAAGCTGACATAATTAAGGTGCCTCCTATGATCTAAAATACTGAAATGTCTACATGTTTACATATTTCTACTTTAGATATTCAAGCACAGAAGGTCAGTTTTGTAGAGCACTGTTTGTGAGAGCAGATTGTCATGTTTCCCATGTATGGTGCTCATGTTGATTTGTGAATTGACTGGCAGATAAGTGAAGAAGAAATTACATTCCTGACAGGAAGCGATGATCATAATGATGATAATGTGGTGTTAGAGAAGCTCTTTCATCCTAATCTTAAGCTTCTTTTGGTAACTGAAGGGTCTGAGGGCTGCAGATATTTCACTAAGGCAAGCATCCAAAAATGCTTGACTGTTCATGTTCTTGCTTGTCCCTCAAGTGTATCATGAGAAGCAGAAGCATTGGATTATCATTAATTCATTCATTTCTTAATTTTGTTCAGAAGCAGAACTAAATTTTCTTAGTGCACTTCACAAACTATACTCATAGGATCTGAATTCAAAAGACATTCTAGATAAATGTTTTCGGTATGTTTGAAGCCGGAGGCAGTTGAGACAAAGTCTGTCCAGTGTCGGGCAGTTATCAGTGCTTCTAGAAAGCAATTTGCAGTTTGCTGAATACTGATTGATTTGTATATTGTTCTTCTCTGGCACTCTAGCTAATTGCTCATGGATTGCATGGCTCACTGATAACAAAAATTCAATACAATTACGGTCTGGCAGGACTTCAAAGGCAGAGTGGGTGGCGTCACGGTTAAGACTCTGGACACAACTGGGGCAGGAGATGCATTTGTAGGTGGAATCCTGTACTGCTTAGCTTCCGACCTCAACCTGTACAAGGTATTGTACTGCTTACTTCTGAGAGAATAAACACGTCTTCGCATGATGTCTTGAGTGGTCTGAAAACATAAGAATTCTACTGCTTCATCAGGGAATTACACTACTCTAGCAATAGGCTTACCTGCATGACAAGGTTTAGCGATACTAGGCTCAGCCTCTAATTCCTTGTCCTGGTTATTGAGGCAGGATGAGAAGAGATTGAGAGAAGCTCTATACTTTGCAAATGTCTGCGGTGCTATCTCAGTGACAAAAAGAGGAGGAATCCCTGCACTACCGACGAAAGAGGCTGTTTTAGAATTCCAACGAGCTAAAGCTGCTTCATGATGAACATGGAGATAGAAGTCGAACTTGATTAGTTCTTTCAAAACTCGTTCCAAGCTTGTGTAACTCAAGTTTACCCTTTGAGGTAACATCTGGTTGCGCATTTCATTTCTCTGATTTCTGATTTTCTTTTTCTTTTCCCCCGGGTTCTAGAATTGAAGTGCTTAGCCTTGCTAAGCACATTCACTAATATCTTCTTCGAAATGAATCGTTCCCATACTTAATCTTCTTAGATCCAACTTTCTGTGGCTAGAGATGCTTGTCTAGGTACCTAGCAGGAAACCTTCACCCTTAATGGGATGCTGGAAGTGATGAAGACAGTTTACTTTGAAATTATTCTCGCAGATTATCTGTACGAACTTGCAGTTTGAACACTGTCTGCATGAACGATGGTGGGGCAAAGCCCAACTGCCCAACCCACGAATTCGAAAATTACTATAACAGGGAAAATTCCAGTCAGTCAGGATTCATTGGGATAGAACAACTCGGAACCTCGAATTACTCGTGCTTGTGGTCATGCTTTAAGCAGTGTGTTCTAGCTATGGCGTTCGTTCTGCTGTTGTTTGAACATGACGGATTATTCGATCAATTTGGTTATGGCATTTGCGGGACCGATCCCTAACTTGGGACATATGCCCATCCTCATAGCATCGGTCTCGACCGCGCATCAGAAGCAAAAGCGATCCGTCCTAGCGATCGCATTCAAGAACACCCGCCAAAAGAGCATAGCTAGAGATTAGCAAGATTGCAAGTTTTTGATAGATCCTCAGCACTGTTAAGCAATGGGTGAGAACCGACGGTGAAATGTCCTAGGAAGGCAAAGTCGCGAATCGACCGGGAGAAGAAGCTGTAATTTCTGGCTTTTCTAGTGGTGAGCTCTCGGTCCGGAATTGAGCATGATAGGCTATTTTGCTTTTACGTTCCGCCTTCGTCCTGTGCATTCGTGGCAGGCCACCCCATCAAGCGACGCAATGCAAATGCTCCTGGGCAAATTTGTCGGCGTTGCTTTCTCCCAATCCCACATGCTTTTCTCACGTGCGCTTTGCCAACATCTAGGTGGCACGACGTTGAATTTAGGGAAAATGTCACGATACCACGTCCATAAATTTTTAATTTATTCGATATGATCATGAATTTTGACTCAATAAATAATGTTGTCTTCCCTGAAATATTGATAAATATTTAATTTAGTCTCTATACTATGTGAGAATGGCGCCAACAAAAAGACTGCATTGAATATTTATTAATAGTTTGGGAACGACGTTGCACATTAAACTAAAATTTACGGACTCTTTTGTGCTATTTATCCTTTCAATTTATATATAAGGCCTTAAAAAAAAGGTATCAAGAGTGTAAAGATTTGTTTGTAAAATCATTTTATAACTTGACATAACACGGCTTTGTTGAATGTTTGACTAAATTAATTTGTTGGATTTATTCTTTTTTCCTTAGTATAGGATATATCTTTCCTTTTCTTTTTTCTTTTTTGAGAAGTGATACAATAGCAAGAAAATCCTAAAGAATCAATGAGGCTAAATCACATACATGAAAGAAATAAATGAAGTATATATATAACAGTCCAAGGTATGCAAAAAATGGAGATGTTATGAAATACTTGTACGAATATTCATTATATTAATATATCTATTATGATACATTTATATCATAGTACATCTCTATTATATACTTGCAACGTAATATTTTACAATAGATGACTATTTGTATCTTTTTTCTCATTGAGTTTAAATTTATTTGATATGATGAAACCCATGCTGCATTAATTTCCATTTCTCGCATGTTATTGTAACTAACTTCACATTTAAATTTAAAAAAAATCTCACTCTTAATGAGTTTATATCTCCAACATTGTGATGTCATATTTGAAAGTTACAAGATAGTTTAAGCAATCGGGAATCAAAGATCGGTGATGGCTCGTTTTCCGTGCTCGATTTACGTGGGGAGTGAGATGAGAACCCATCACATCGACGGACGCGGGACAATCGCGATGGTCGGATCAGGTGTGGGACCCAACGCGCGGGGCGCACGTGATCTCAAAAGGTTCAGCTGCCGGTCGACGACGACGAACCGGGCGAAAACAAAGAACCGGCGAGAGCCCGCCGATTCCCGAAAGACCCGCGGGTTTTTCCGCATCCATGGAAGATGGAAAGGAGATGAGATTCGAATGATTGCGACATTCGCCTGCAGATTTCGGATTCCGCGCCTCTTCTTCTTCTTCGTCGACGACGACGACGACGCTTGCGGCGGCCACGGCAATTGCGGGACGCGCGCTTGATTGGGCTCGTCGGCCATCAGATCGGAGGAGGAGGAAGACCGCCGGTGCCGCTCTGCAACTGCAATGGCGACGAATCCTTCTCTGCTGGCCGAGATCGGACCCGACGGCCTCCCGAGGGAAGCTCCCGTCATCGCCTACACCGAGAAGGTTCTCTCGATCTCTCTGCCTTTTCCGCTTCTCCCTCTCTCTTCGATTTTCGAACGGGAAATGGATGTTGTTGATGCGATTGTTCCTTCTCCTTCTCCCTTGTCGCTTCTCTTGACAGATAATCGAGGAAGAACAGCTTCAATTGAAGAAGTAACTCTCTCTCTCTCTCTCTCTCTCTCTCTCTCTCTCTCTCTTTAATAGTCTGATGGATTTGTGTTTGCTTCTGCCTCTCCTTTCTGCATTGCCGATTCGTATCAGTAATCCGCTCACCCTAGGTCATGCATTGGCTCGATTTTTTGTTCGTTTGAATCTGGATGATAATGCTGCAGTCGATGAAGTGATTGGCCCTCTCAATTGATGTCCGATTGAACGCCTGACCCTCGTAAACTAATGGCTCTTGAAATCTCATAGTGCTCACTTGAGCCGACGTCGATCTGGCTTCTCGTCAGTGTTATGACAGTCGCATCCCGGATCTGATGATGCTCGTTGACTTTCTGTGCTCCAGATACATAGAAGAAAACTACTCTAAAATTCGTGATGTCGAGCGGGAGCTGGCGAATCTGTCAATGGAGATGAAGCTCACCGCTGGACCAAAGAAAGCAGGTGAGCGGTGTTCATACATGCTGGGGCCATCAATTTCCCTTCATGCGTTTCTACTTTTTGCTTTTGCTGCCTCTGTTTTTCGCTGATGCGTACAGTCCCCTGCTTTTGTGCATATGTTAAGCACTCGAACACCTGAGAAAGAAAATTGAAGAATCGACTGATAGAATTCGAGTTGCGAAGCTGAAGGAAGAAGAAGCACGCAAGGTTTGTTGCTTTTTAGTTGTCATCTCTGATGATGTTTTTGCCAGTTCCCGGGCCTTTCCCTTGTGATGCTTGCGGGCATTTTTCTCATCTCAGCCGTAAATGTGGATGGAAGAATTGTTTCTAGCATCTCCTAGCCTCGTCTTCCTACAATGTACACTTTTCCCCTGTTAGAACCGAATGATATCCTCAATTCTAAACATGCCATGAATAAATTGACCCCGGTTGTAAGCATCCCATGGCATGGTCAGGATCTACCCCATCGATAGTGGCTTACTTTTGTTGGCATGACCATTCTGAATGAAGCAGTGAAAAGACAACCACCATGAGGGATGTCCTGTTTAATGTCACTCTCTTCACTTGGGGGTGAGAGGATTTTCAGTTGTCTTGTCCGATTTCCTTGACTCGCACATGAAAGTTGCCTATCATATATATCAGGCATGGGAAGCGGCATCCAAGGCTCTGAAGGATGAGGAAGCACTGAAGCAGAAGCTTTGTGATGACTTATCAAATCTGGTACCTATCTCTACTGATTGGGTGTGTATAATGCCATGTCACGTGCAGTTGTCTTAGACACTGTTGTATTTTGATAGGTCCAAGAAAGCAGCAACTCTCAGTTTAATAGACTAGAGGAACTGAAGAGACGACTTACAGCTCTGAACCCAAGCAGGACATCAGTATCTAGTCTTCAGGTACGCATCTGACTTTGTTGTGGAAGTTCGTGTTTCATTAGCAGAATGTCTCTTAATCTTTACCTTTAGCAAATGTTACTGTTAATTAGGATGGATTGCATACTTAGATCAAAACATAGTGGCGGGATGACAGCATCTATTAGCAATCATCCTTCTTCCTATCTAGTGAATAGGGAGCTCTTCCTACTTCTAGCTCTTTCATACTTAGATATCTTATATATGATTGTTGTGGTATTGGCAGCCATGATCTGTCCAAACCTGGGATTCCACATTAATGCTCTGACGTCAGGCATTGTTGCATTTGCCTGGTTTGACGCACTATTTTCGGTTGCAAAATAAGGAGGTCAAGGCCTCAAGAATCCGAAAGAGAGAGAGCCTGACTTAGAATTAAAGCGTTCTTGTGGCAATACTATACCATACACTTGTTGTGATTCAATCAAACAGGCGACACGTCTAGGATTCAATTAGTAACATAATTCCTTTGGTATTTATCCATAGATGTAGACACTTGCATAATATCATACACAGCATGTAATTAAAGGCTTTGTTTTTGGGTATGTGGGACGGGAAATGTGTGCAGGCTGCTCCGAGTGGCACAGGTGCTGATGCTCCCACTCCTGCAGTTCCTCACGCATCCGGAGCAGGTCAAGCGGTCGACAACTCAACCCACCGTGGAAATAATGGGAATGGGCCGAGCCAACAGCCATCTGCCGACGGAGAAGAAAGAGGGAGAAAGAAGGTCCAGTTTCAGGGAAGAGGGAAGGGAATCGGGCCTGTTCCCAAGGGCAGAGGGCCTCATGGTCCTGGTTGGACGGGGGCGGGCTTTGATGTGGACGGTAGAACTTGACAAATGCCTAGTTCACGACTTTGTTATTCTTTTTTGTTGCCCAGAAAATTTCGTTGCCACATTTACCCATCCGAGCATTCTCAGTTGGTATGCAAATGCCATACTTTTGTACTTCCAGGTGGATATTCAACCATTGAGTTAAAACTATTTGTGATATTTGTTTATTTTTAATAATATAATTTTGATAACTTTTTATAACTAGAAAGTCTTATCTCACCCGGGGCATTGCCAATTTACCCCTAATACTACTATTACTATTAAAATCAGGCCAAAGACACTCTATTACAAAAAGATAAATTTTTTTCTTTTTCATGACATAAAATATTATTTCATGCATTTTGATTATTTCAATTTGACCCCTTAATTTTCCTTCTATGCCTTACATCTTTATTACTATAATATCACTTGTTTCTTTTGGTTAAAAAAAAAAACATACTTGGTTTAAGTTGATAATTCCTCTATATTACCTGATCAAGATGTGTTTCTGAATTTTATAAAATTAGAAAATATTTCTCTCATGACCTATGGAGATAGATGTATTCTAGCATATCATCTTGGATGTGGTGCAGAACCTCAAAAAAGAACAATAAAAAAAGAATCATGGTGGCCTTTGGGTGCTCGCTGGAATCATCAAATAAGGTTCTTTTTCTACTCTCACAATATTTACGCACTGCTAAAACGAGATTTTTGTTTAATTTGTCTACTTTTCCAATTCTGTTCATAAGGAACAAAATTTTTTATAATGATTTATTAGGTAGAAGAACGTTACGAGTGTAAATTTTTTATATGGTGCTAACTTTTGTACCAAAACTATTTTTTCCCTTATTTGAGTGACATAAGTTTAAAAAAACATTTACTTGAGTGCTATTTTTGATTTGGCAAAGAAAAGTTGATTTGACCGTTGGAAAGCGACGTGGACAATAATTTAATATTTTAAAAATATTTTTATTAATTTTTTCGATTTATTTATTAATTTTTTTTTTTTCTGGGACTAGCGACAGTCATCGATGACCCTTATTGACCGCAAAACCCTCGCCTAGATTGGGCAAGGGCTGTCTCGCCCTTGGCCACGAAAGCCCAGGGCAAGGCCGTCGAAGCTTTGCTAGCCACTAGAGAAGGCTGTCACGGCCTCGCCCGCATCTGGCGAGGGTCTCACGGCTAGCGAGGGTCTCGCGGCGTTACCCAAGGCCTTTGTGGTTAGATTTGGGCAAGGCTGCCTCACCCTCGCCGTAGGCATCATGGGTGAGGTTGTTGGTTTATGGCCACATGGCCCTGGGCAAGGTCGCGAGACCCTTGCCAGTTGCAGGCGAGCCGTGATGGCCTTCACTAGTGGCCGATGAAGCTCCAATGGCCTCATCTTAGGCTTTCATGGTTGAGGGCGAGGGTTCTGCAGTCAATGAGGGTGATTAGTGACTCTCGCCGGTCCTAAAGAGAAAATGCAAAAAAATTCAAAAAATTCGAAAAAATTAATAAAAATATTATCCATCAACGGCCACATTAGCTTTCTAGCAACCATGTTAGCTTTTTCGATGGCCAAATCGAAAATGGTACTCAAATGAATATTTTTTCAAACTTGTGGCACTTAAGTGAGCAAAAAAAGGTTTTGACATCAAAATGAGCGCCGTATGAAAGTTTTGGCACTCTTAGTGTCTCAACCCTCAATTTATTATTTAGACAAAGTTTCAATGCTGCTTAAAAGAATTAGAATTGACGCGATTCATAAAAATGAATTGGTTAATATGGGTGTGTACAAATTGGGTATACGTAATGGAATGGCTAGAATCCAACTATTGGATGTTTCAGTTTCAAAAATCAAAAAGAATTCTAGAATCTGATTTAATCTAAGATACGAATAATTGGTTTACATTATGGAAGAAACCCATGTATATGTGATATTAGATATTGCTACTTATATATGAACTAAAAATACTAGCAATAAAATTCTAATTGATTCTGAAATTATCAATCTAAAAAATAAAAATAAACAGATCCAATAAGAATAATCAAATTTTCAGATAAAAAAAAAGGCAATTTGGATAGACTGCCTCTTCTCGCTTATGTTATCGAAAAACAACGTCGATGAAGACGTGTAGGCGCACTATTACGCGGTGAGGATTGTAACTTTCCATGAATTTTCCATTTCTCACTCAACGACGGAACTTTGCTTATTTCTTTTTTTGAGGATCGACGAATCAAATGATATTTTTGTTCCAGTACCGATCACCTATGGCCTATTTGGTAATGTGCCAAATGGTGTCTGATTCTATTCTTTTGTTCCTCAGAACAAAAGAATAGATTTGGAATAGAATTAAGAAGTAAAAAAAGAGTTAACCGTTTGATCTTGGAAATAATTTCAGAATCAATCCTAATTCTTTTTTTTTTTCTCCTTTTTTTTTTCTTTTTTCCTTTTTGTCTTCTCCTTCCTCCTTTAGTTGGTCGCTATCCTTGTCTGTGGTTGGTGACCAACTAGACAAGGGCCAATGACATAGTTGCTAGCCCTCGGCTCACGATTGGTCGTGGAGAGGTTGAGCCTTGCTAGTAGCTAGGCAAGCTCAGCCTCGCCAAATCTAGATGAGCTGGGACGATGCTTGGCTTCATCGGACCATCGTGAACTTGGCCTCGCTAAGGGTCGGCTATACTTCGACGAGGTTGCTAGCCCTCATCTAGCCAATCGTCAGCCATGGCCAAGGCTGGCAAGTGGCGACCAGGTAAAAGAGGAAGAGAAACATATCATAAAATTATTTAAAAAATTAAAAAAAATTATAAATCACAAAAGAATTTAAGAGTTATACCAAATGTTTTTTTATTTCAAGAATATATATTTTGAACAGTTATCAAACGTTTTCAAATACTTAAAAACTCTTCCAGGGAATAGAATATGAGAAAAATCATTTTTGAGCTGAATGCAATTATTAGTAATAATTTATTACCGAACACACCCTTGCTTCCTTGTGTATATAGGTCTCATTATCTAAACGTGTGCTCTGGAGATAGCGAATCTACTAATGATCATAATCGCCCTGTAAAATGGTAGAATGATAAAGAATGCCGAACTGGGAACTTTGTATCTTTAGTTTCACTATTGAAAACGATGCGCTTTTTATTTCTTTCATGCTTCATCTGTCCATTGTCTTCATTTGGTAGAGCTTTGGGTCGTAATATATACTCAGATAGTTTCCAAGCATGTACACTAGACTACTCTTTTAAGAGACTATCGCACGATCGGAACTGGGAACTTTGTCTAATCCTTATTGGAACCCATGAACCGTAAGGTGAATCCAGCTGAATAAAGATATCACTTGGTGATATTGCTATGATTCTTATCTATTGCGCAGGGATTATTAGCCTTGTGTCAGGTGATGGCCGAATCAGTTTAACTCGGGCAGTCCGATGAACAACTCGGTCTCGACATCTGTACTCCGGCTGCCGTGGCTATGTATCGCTGCTGCTCCCGGATGAGCTGATGACTGCCAGGGATTCGCATGGTACTGAAATTGGAAAAAAGAAAAAGAAAAGGAACACACAACGCTCTGTTAGATTAACGAAATACAAATGCAACTGGATGATGATGGGGGCCCTGAAAAACCTTCACAGAAATAAATGGGAAAAAAACATGATACAAGCATCTGCCTATCTACCCAAATCTATCAATAGTCACTGGGACATTCAGGAATTTTTCCTAACATCTAACTCTAGAAGAGGTTCTCTCCTACGTTGCCGAAATAAAACTCTAATGTTGGTTAGCTACACCAGACATGACTATAAACTTTGGTTCCACCTATAGTCCATATTTGAAGTACAGACTTCTCGTAATAGTAATTTCCTCTATGTTTGTTGTCAATTTTTAAACATGGGTTGGTGTTTCAAGGCTAGTAGCTTTTGTTATCAAGCTAGCATTTTCTAAACAGATCAATTAATGGTTACAAAATCATAGAAAGACACGGAACTTTCAGTCCTACAATCCCATGTTGGAAGCATGGAGTTGTACAGCATGATAGTAAGTTGGGTTGTAGTTTTCCAATAATTACTCAAGAGACATTGTGCTACTAATTTTTATTATCGTATTGATAAGTAAAAACATTTAGATATTTTCATTGGGAAATTTTAATATTTCCCAACAACTAACTCCATAAGTGGTTCTCTCTTCTGTTCTCAAAGAAGACAAGATAGGACAAAAATGGAATCTCAAAAAGTGATTAGGCATGCCAAATGTGATCACTATGAATTTTGGATCTGTCTATAGTCCCCAATGCCGTGAAAATAATATTCTCAACGTTATTTTACAATGGGGGTCGAAACTTATTGCTAGTTACTTTTCTTTTCAAGCCAATAACTTTCTGTGCAGATCAAGTAATGTTCAAGAGATCACAGGAACACATAGAAATTTGGGTCCATCTACAGTCCCATACACATAATTGTATCTCATGATCGTAATTTCCTCAACGGTTATTTCTCAACATAAGTTAGAAACTTTGTATTAGTGAGTTCTATTATTCAGTCAATCACTTTCTTAACAGACCAAGTACAGGACCATAGAAGAACTCAGAGAGATTTGAGTTTGTCTATAGTTCCATGTAAGAAAGAAAAGTAGAATTGTATCTCGGGACAGTAAATTTCTCAATGTGGTGGTAATTTTCTCAACATAGATTAGTAGCTTAGTGCTTGTAATTACTTTTTAAGCAGATCAAACGGTCTCAAGATCATAGAATTCTTTCATGATGTTCAATGTATCTCCTCATTCTGAGTTATGCTATCAAAAAAGAAACTTCTCACAGATAAAGAAAGGTTCAATATATAAACTGGTACAGAACCCTTAAATTAGGCATCTCTCGTTATGCATTGTCCTTTTCATAAAACCGATCATGTTGCAGTAATCTTTAAAGATTTCAACACCAGGACTAGACAAACTGATGACCAGAATTTTAAATAGTACATTAAACTGTGCAGCATGTAATCTATTAATATTGGTTTGATGGACAAAATCAACAAGCTTCTTCACTAAACAAGCCTATTTGAACATTAGGGCGAAAAACGTTCTTAATCATTGGAGATCTTTCTCTGGTCTTAGCAGATCATAAAACTACACTGGTAGATCATACATGAAATTCATGGAGGGATTCTATTGTATGTTTCACAAGTTTGTGGAAAGTGGTTAATTTATGCACAGAAAAGTGATGATGCATGGCAAGTAATAGGTACGCAATAAAAGAATAGATGAGAAAGAGGGTTCACCTTTGCAAGAAGCTTTGCATTCTCTTCTTTCAGAGACCTCTCCTGAATTACACCAAGCAAAGCTGCCAGATTAATATTACCAGGAATTTAAAAATGCCGGATGAGATTGGTCATGCATTCATCATATTCCTCCACTTACCTTTGCTTGTAACTGTTGTATCTGATCGTTGAATAATTGAGCCTGTAAATCAGATCCATACAAACATCGTAACTTTCATGTGTGTGCATGTCGTCAACACACCTTTCTTAGTAAGAGGGAAAAATGAGAAAATCAGTTGAGATGATGAACTAATGAATGGAAAGGGCAATGCCTTGCAATGTGTTCAGAAACACATTTTAAGGGATGAGTTGTAGAGGGATTTCGGCGTGGTTAATAAATTAAAATAACTCACAGGATTCTATTGTTCCGTGCCAAAAATACGGATTTTTGCCATGCTGATAAATTTCAATTAGTTTTAATAAGTATCAAGGAATTATTGAAAAAATAAATGACTGGTGACTTTTTACTAGCCAAATTATTGGTAAATCACAAACACTTATGTAGAATAACTGTTTTTTTATCAATTACAAACTATCACATTTTGTATTTATTCATCAACTTTTATTTTCATAACTTACTGGCACTTTGAGTGTGTCTGAAAGTACCAACTTCAATTAGAATGACTTTTAAACTTTTGTCAAATTAATCACCAACTAATTTTAGATTGTCAACTTTAACTTGACTTATTTACCAACGTTTAACTTTTTTCTAATTTACCAATTTCATATTGAATGAACAACTTGATTTGCCTCGATTAGTGACCCCTTGCATTTTCTAAGCCTTTTTTTTTACAGAGATTTTTAACCTAAAGTAGCGCGATTTACCAATTTGTTTTCATCAATTTGCCTCGTACTACTTAGTAGTCGGCTCTTATTTCAATTATTTAACGAAACTTATTCGGTTTTCTTTGTTTGCCAGCTTTCTTATCTTTGACAATGGATTAATTGCAACTTTTAGCAACGCCTTTTACACACACACACTAACTCTTTTTAGAAATTACTAGTCTTGCTCAAAATGACTTGCCAACCTTTCTTCGATTAAGTTTTAGATTTGGATTACTTACCAAGTTTACTTTTCCTGGTATAATACTGAGGCAAGTTCTAAACTTGTCAATGACTTGCACTAAAGTTTTGAAAATTTTATTTCATACATTTAAATTGTAAAACTTGACTCATTTGGTCCAATTGAGTCCTTTCTTACCAACTCTAATATCAAATTTCCAACTTTAATTTAAGGGATTTATCAATTTTTCTCGACCATTCAATTGACAAGTCAAATGCCAACTTTGATATTTAGCGGACGGTTACCTCAAGTGCCACTTCAGCAATTTCTCTTAATCCGTTGGAAGGATCACAATACATCAATTTTAAAAGGATGACATTGAAAAAATAAGTTTAAGGACTAAATTGAATATCTAGTAAAAGTTCAAGGACCAATGGTTTCATTATCTTTTTTATTTAATAGTTGGTAAATTTAAGGTGTTGGTAGAAAAAATATATAAAAAGTTTGTGAAAGATAAGAGAAGTTAATTATCTTTTTTTTTTGTAGAGATAAGAGAAGTTGATCATTTAACAAAACCAAATAACGTGGTTACACGTAATCAGGCAAAAATCAGTGAGGCAAATGAAAGTTGGTAACTCAATAGAAAAATTTGTAATTTTTTTAATACAGTAAAATAAACGTCGGTAAGTCAATAAATCAAAATCCTCTATTAATGAACTCATATACGAATTTACTGTATTAAAAAATCAAAGAAACGCTGGTAAGTCAGTGGGTTATTTAGATCATATTAATGAACTCATATAAGAACAATATGTTTAAAGGGTTGACAAGAAAATCAAAGAAAAGTCAACAAAAAATAAGGTAGATCGATTATTTGCAAACTGCCAAAAGGAATTGGTGATCTCATAAGAGTGTCGATGAGCTGTCAATAAGTTATTTACAAATCAGGAAATTGGCAACTTTTAATCGCTGAAATCTTGAAACACACCAACTCTTTCAGAGTTTATTGGCTCAAAAAAAAAAAAAATCGAATTTTTCAAGAAAAGGAACAGTAGAATCGTCCAAATAACTCTGGAAAAAAAATAACGATAACAAAGTAATCATGATCTTTGTTTATTGGAAAAGGAGAACAGGTCAATAACAATGAAGGAAGAGGGTGATCTAAGAATGTGCTTTCTTCATGTAAGGTAGAAAATGGCATGTATGCTCGGATAAATGTTGATTCTCTCCTTTCACTCGCCAAGCTTAATGTGCTTAGTCGATTCAGTTTAGATCTTGCATTGCAGTCTCTATTGAAATTGGGTTTTTGGTTCCTATTTTAATTAGATCAGTCATGTTTTCAAACATCTTTAGGCACAATGAAAAAAAAAATGCCAAACAGGCATGTACCTTTCTTTCCCTAATGCTGCTCAAACTTTGTTCGAGCTGATCTCCAATCTCATGGATTTCGCCGGTTGGACAAGATCCAAGACATCGTCCTGATAGCTTCCTAAGGTGACAAAAAGAAGAAGAGGAGTATCATAGTTTAGGGAATTAGATATCAGGAACCAATTTGAATCCACTATTAATGATAGAGATGTCTTAAAATTTGCGGACCGTAGAGAAACTTCAAGAAGCTCAATCTTCCTCTCCATATCCATGTTTTCTTGCTTCAAACGCTGTGCATTTATGGAAGATTGTGATAACTATGTATCCAGTGAACCGAACAATACAAACTGAACATACGTGAAATCATACAATGGGATAAATCCAATCATAGCAAGCAAATCATGTAACGCCATAGGATCCTGCTAAACTAAAATTGCAATTACAAGTTCTGTATAGACTCTATCTAAAATTTAGAACTCACTAGTTCAAATATGTTCCTCATTTTTTGGAATTTGAAACCTACATAGCATACCTTGGAACCTAACATCTACTCTGTCACAAGTTCTAAGCCCTACCCAGGTTTCATAAATATTATTAATTGAATAATTTTAGTGAATCATTACCTTTAATGATCACCACTTATATTTAGATATATAAAAAATATGAAATATTAACAAAGTAAAAGTCTCCATTATAAAATGAAAACTTAGACTAATGGTTCCATATTATACATTTATCATCGAACACCTTGGAATTCCATAGGATTGTTCGAATATATAGGTAAAGAAAAATATAAAAACTTATTCAAGGTTTCAGGTTCTAGAAATTGAACTTGCCCATCAAATAGGTCTTCTAATTTTTTTGGAACCTACTCGTCATATCTTGAAACCTAAGACTAGACGGGCTCCACTGTTCTGGTCTACAATTCTACATTTTATCTTGGAACCATACTCACCTCTAATCTAAACCATAGTCAATTCTAGGGCCCTCCACCACAGTAATTCTAGGGATTAAAAATAGGGCTCTTTTCCAAAACATGGTACTGTACTCCTACAATCTACTTTTTTATATATATTTTATATATATATATATATATATATATATATATATATATATAATCTTAAATCTTAAACCCATTATACTTTTGTCAATGTAATTCTAAATCTTTTAATTTTGTTAATTAAATTCTAAACTTTCTCACCTTTTACTAGTTGAGTCCATCTGGCCTTTAAATAATTGTTTGAATTTTTATGTTTTTTTTCTTTTTCTTTGTTTTTTTCTTTATTTTTTCCTCATGTATATAGGTTCACACCAACAATCACTTTTAAAACTTCCTTCAAGGAAACCATGAGATGTAAATGCCCCTGGAGGGTGTATCAAGTGGTGGATGATAAGTGGGATTTCAGAAGACGTTTTAGAGGACCAGTCAGTGTCCGCTTGGATATACATAGATCTAAGTAGCATATTTAAGGGTTTGATTAACTTCAAACCTATTTGTCTCACTATTTATACCAGCAGTTTTCTCCTCTGTTCTTGCCAGTTCAATTGCCGAAGCACATGAGTAAGAGTGTTTTGGCTTTCAAATATACTACGTGTCCTTTATCTAACCATAACAGCACTTTGATAGCACAGGTTGGATGGCTCTCTCAAATGGTTCTCTCCTCTACCATACTAACATTTCTAATGAGATTCTTAGACTTTTGCTGTAAAGAATAAAATGTGCATAATATTGCTAGTTTTGAGTTCACAAGAGAAGATGAATACTAAAGAATAATTCTAGACATAGTAAGACTCGTCTCCTAAAATTGTTTACCAGGTGATTACCAGATTTCTGATGAGTATTAAGATGAGTTTACTAATTTAAATGACACTTATGGTATTCCACACTTCTTAGTAAACTAATTTAGAAAGTATTCCCAGCATTCCTCATGCTTAAAAAACATTAAGCATCTCTCATGGGCCAAAGCACATGTATCATATGTATATTTAATAGTGTGAAAGTTCAATTTTTCCAAAGTGCAATTTATGCTTCTATTGACTTAGCCAAAAAATGCATCCATGAATATGCCTTCCATGCTAGTGTCCCATCAACGGAAACATATACTGTTGATGCAGGGAAAAAGATTTACTAAGTTCCTGTCTGGAATATTAATGCTTTTATCAAGCTTCAGTATAGATGGATGTTGTGAAAATTCACAACTCAACTAAGAGTCTAAAAAGATTAGGATTCTTCTTCTATTTGAATTAGGAATCTTATCAATCATGATTTGACTATTATTAGGATGTAATTAAGTTGCTTATTCCAGTAGTTGGACATTGTTTTTCTTGTAAAGATGTTTCCTATTCCAATCATGTTCTTGGAGAGAGGTTTCCCATTTTAAGTAGGAGTAGAATTTCTAGAATAGATATATACATTATATTAATTTAATTTTTTCTATCTATGGTGTTGATGCATATTATCCAATTTTGAGTAACTTTTACTTTAAAGTTGTGATACAATGTTTCCCTGACGTGTGATGTTTAAGAAACTCTATTTAGGATGTTTAGCAAGTTTTATTTGTAGTGTGGTGCCTAAAGAAATTTGCCCATTTTTAATTGCTGTTCATTAAATCTTCAAGTTAACTATTGGGGTTTGTCCTAGTGGCCGCCCTTCCTACATAGAAAGGGAAATATGATGGGAGGGGGGGGTCGAGGGGGAGGGGGTTGGGTTGGGGATTTTCACACCCTATAAGGACGTAGGGCAAAAATTTGATAGTGAGAGTTAGAATAAGAATAAAGTAAGATCGACAAAAAAAATTTTCTTCCAATTCTCTATTAAGTTGAGCTTGCTATTTCAAGACATATCATCCTATATAACAATATCACAACAAATATGATATGTCTTGAGTAATGAGTGTCACTTAATAGCGAACTTGTAGAGAATTTCCAATGAATGAGAACTAAATTTGAGTACCTTTCTTTAGGCATCACATCTAAAGTTTTTATGCATCTCACCTAGGGTTTCATAAGTTGCACACTTAATTAACAATATCACATGTCATAGCAAAAATCATTAAAATTCAATAACTTTCATCAATTCAATCAAATTGAACAAGTTACAATCATCTGTATAACCTCTTCTAGAATTAATCATACTCTTAATTGAAATAGGAAGACTCAAAACAAGAAATATAATTGAGTTCATCTACACAAGTATAAAAACTAATAAGATCTCACCCATAGTCAAATCCTAATTGATAAGATTACCATAAATCTCAACTCAAAAATGAATCCAAGTGCGGCCATTCTCATTGAAGCTTTGTAAAACCGTCAATACTTGACCACATATCGACTTGTTTGATCTTGTTATATGCATTAGTGGCTATAATGATTTTTGTATCCTCAATATAGTAGAAATCATAACAACAAGCTCAAAAAGGAATAAAGTCAAAGGATTGAAGTGACAAGTCCAAATCTTAAACCACTTTAGAAAATATCTCCAGCATTCCTCATGCTTACAGACCATGAAGATCATATTTACAAAATAAAAGTTCATTTTTTCAAAGTGCAACGTGTACTGTTATAACTTAGCCAAAAGATGTATCCGTGAATAAGCCTTCTATGTTAGTGTCCTCATCGATATAGAGTGCTGACGCAGACAAAAAGATTTGATAAGTTATTATTTGAAATATTGATCGTTTTGCCTAGCTGCAGCGAAGATAGTTGTTGTGAGAGTCCACAACTAAAATAAGATTCTAAAAAGATTTAGGGTTCTTCTTCTAGTTGAATCAGTGATCTTATCAATTAAGATTTGAGCACTTTATAGGATTTCATTAAGTTTCTTATTCCAGTGGTTGGATATTGTGTTTCTTGTGTAGATGTTTCCAATTTCAATCATCTTTCTTGTTGAGAGGTTCCCCATCTTACGCAAGAGTAGGATTTCTAAAATAGGTTATATATGTGACTGTAATTCTTTCTATCCATCAAGCTGATATATTAAATTTTAGCAATTATTGCTTAAATTCATGATGCAATATCTCTCTTACGTGCGATGCTTAAGAAACTCTATTTGTGATGCCTTGGGTGCTTTAGATAAAACTCCCTAAGCATCCACCCATAAGGTTTTACAGGTTTCATACTTAAGAGACCATTTCAATCACACATTTCATAGCAATGCTCGTTAAAATTCATTAGCATTCATCAATCCAATCAACTAGGACGAGTCACAATCATCCATATAAAACTTTTCTAGAATCAACCATACTACTAAATAGGAACACTCCAAAGAAGAAATAGAATTGAAATAGAATTCATCTTCACAAGAAATATAATGTCACATTTATGACATAACTAGAAAAATCAGATAAAATCCACAGGAACTCAAGTCCTAATTAAACTAAAAGAAGAATCCAAATGTTGCAAGCCTGCAAAGTCCATCCTCATCAAAGCTTTGTAAAAACATCAGTACTTGAACAACTATTGACTTGTTTGATCTCGTTAACTGCATTAGTGGCTATACATTAATGATTTATCATCAATATAGTAGAAATCATTACAACAAACTCAAAAGGGGATTGATTTCCAAGTTTGAAATAATGCATTGTGAATTGAGATAATATCTTTTCATCTCTTGCAATGCAGATAAAACCTAACAAAGAAGCATCTTCATCAAACAAGAGAATTATGGAAGTGATGTTTTGAAGAGATTCAAAGAGAAAAAGTCTTTGGTCTACATGAATTCATTCTACAGTTTCACTGGAATTGATCAAAAGGAAACTCAATAATTGATTTGGGACGATATATATATATCCTTCTAATTGAAAGAGAACTTACCACCTTAAAGATTTATTCAGTAATTGAATGTCACTCAACTCTATCCCTCTTTTTTCAAATTATGTCATCATCATTAGTATGATCCCTACTTTGTGGCTCTAGTGATCCATTCAAATCGTGCACACATGTAGATGTATGTGTGATCCTTCACATATGAGGCAGCGTGTCTATATAATAAGATTACTGGGGAATATAAGATTTTCCGCCATCTGTATTCGTACGTTAGGTAAGTCTACTTTTTTGTAATCCTATTGGAAAAAAAATTATGTACTGTGATGTTATATGTCAATCCACACCAAAAAACCAGGACGTTGCTTTCTTTTATACAGCAAAATAAATAAAAATCGAAGTGTTCAACTTGCTTAACTTCTACAAATTGTGCATAAATGCTTGAAATATTACTAGTCCGACATTATTGACTTGTGCCTAACCAGTTTAGCAACTTGTTTAATTAGGATGAGAACCTCACCGAACTCCTTATGAATGCACCTAATGTAGCATCATGGAAAGGTAGCACTAACCAGAATATGTTGTTCCATATTAGCCTGGTACTTATCCGCATCAGTTGTAGATTTACGGTATCGACCAATTGTCTCTTGGATTCTGGAAAATAACAAAGACAGCATATGAGCTCTGCCACCAGGAATGCATTCTCCAAATTAATCAGGTTTCATCAAAACTAAAGTGAATAAACAAATAAACGACCTTTTTTGTGAATCATGCATGACTTCCCGTAAATATGTTCCCTTGTCACTCGCAAATAGAAAATACAAGAGGCATATGCCTCTTCAAGAAGCTTTTAGCCTCTAAGAAACTTCCAATGAAATGAAGTGGGAAAAGTCTTGGCTGCCACCTTATAAAATGTAAGTAATCATACCAGCAATATTTTTCTTCAAATTTTAGCGTGTAAATGTCCACGTTCACACTAAGAAAGTATATTATGTGTTCTGGTGAGGTATATTTGCATGTAAACGCACAGTCGATTAATTCAATTTTTCTTGCCCAAGCTCAAAGTCTTCAGAATTCCACATGCCACTCCATGTCAGTAAGAAGTAAGAACAGCACGCGATGCTCATGAAATCATCAGTTGCATTGTGAAGTAGTACAAGGACTCACCACTTCTCGGAGAAATTATAAGAGGAAGCAGTTGCATCTAAATTTAACTTGTGGCTTCAAGTACTTTTTTTTCCCGGTAAATGAAGAACGGTGACTACTTACATGGTGGAGCAACTAAAATGAAAAACATGCACGATTGCGGTCACTTTTTGACACTGTTACTCTATGAATAAGAAATCCAAGAGATCGGTGTGTTGTGTCATGCCTTGTCTATTATACTAGTGAAAGCACTCGATCCCATAAAATCACCACAAAAAAAAACTAGTTAAGCCCATACTCTTATTCACCTTTCAAAGCACCATATAACCAAACACATATGAAGTTGAAGGGGGTCTAGGACTGGTTTTACAGGCTTTTGTTTGGGGTCAAAGCACCAAAATCAACTTGAAAATCTTTTGGAGGTCTTGTTTGATTTGGAAAAGAGATTGATTATGCTTTAATTATTGTTCTCAATGAACCACGATTTGAAGTGCTTCTTGATTATGGCAGTAGATAGATAATACATTATTCTCTTTCCTGACTAATATAATGTGCTACACATGAAATTTCTAGTTTTTTTGTCTTAACATGGATTTGTATGATTTGTAAGATAACCATTATCAGATAGGGTACATAAAATAGTCTTAATTCATGTCTAAGCGGTGCAATTACCACAAACTGAATCAAACAAGGTATGGTTTGAAGGCTTCACCCTTTTCAATTTAAGTTTGGTTTTCTTTAACAATTTTCTAAGCTATGAAATTTGTCTGGAAAAGATCGACTTTGAATAGATTAATATATAACCACGAATACGCTTACTATCATCATGCCCCAAGCATTAGTTAATGGAGCTCAATCCCTAGAAGCAACCTTAAAACCTATAAAACTTCAAAATGCAACACTATACGGCATGTTCATTTCATATCAATGTGGAATTGGGGTGAAGGATGAATTGTAACTTGTCAAAACTAGAAGGACCAAACAATATCGGTCCCTAGTTTCACTAACATCAAATTATGTTTCATTCCCCTAGACGAAGTACCAATTATCCTAACATGTGAAGTAGTTGGAGGATATCAGTACTCGCAAGATATTCAACAGTAAGTTTTCTCCCAAGGACCAAGAGAAGAAGCCCAACTCCAATGCAACAGCGTACACATTGCATGCCTTTGATCATCAAATTCCCCATATCTAGCCATTTGATTAGGGTACACCTCAGTACATTGACTATCCCAATTAAAAAGCGAGAACATTAGATTTTGTCTCAGCTACTTCCCATTAGGATATCTGAACAGAAGTCATATTGTTTATAAAATTGTATGAAAATGAGAACTAGTTTGGTCATCATGATTGGTTCAGTCCATGATCGAAGGGGAAAAGCACTAAACGTTTGACCAAAACCAAAAATGATAAAAATAAAAACCCATGCCATGATGCTGTCCCTTATTTACACTTTACAAACACACAGCATATGTATGTGCATATGCCTTCATTTTGGATATAAGAATGTTAACATGGCTCTATCATGTTCCCCATCTAAAATAAATTCAAGAAATTAAAAAATCAGTATGCGAACGTACTCAGAATTGCTCGAAAACTGGTAAAGCCTTCCTTTCTGTGAAAATATGATCACGGCGACTTCGGCATCGCAGAGGACCGAGAGCTCATAAGCTTTCTTCAGTAGCCCATTCCGGCGCTTCGAGAAGGTGACTTGCCGGTTTGTCGCGTTCTCAATTCGCCTCATCTGAATTTTGCCTCTGGCCATGATCGAATTCTCCCTACATATATGATGGTCATCAACCCTAGAATGACAAGTACTCAAACATAGCGATGAACTCAACAAATATACCTCAACGATCAAAAACCACAACCCACCAGGAACTTTGAGCAGCTTCAAGCAGCCGAAGATTTATCTTTTTGTCGTCCTCCTATTGTCTAGACTTTAGACTGAAGTTCTTGAGAAGCTAAAAACACTGCAAGACAAATTGCACTTGTCTTTTCAGACAGACATGGACTATATCATCATTCGAACACAAGGAAAAACCACAGGATAAAGATTTCACAATCAATGGTCAGAGAATTATAAACTTGCCCAGCGTATTAAAGGGAGAAGCTTCTCTACTCTTACGTTAGAAAAATGAACCCCCCGAAGTTCAGAAACCCTAAAGAGGGATGAGAGGGCGAAGACAAAACAAAAAAACTAGAATGAACGCAAAGGATATCTGGCAGTTGATGGATCTCTCTCTTTATTTTGTGGCCACATACATAAAAAGAAAACAAATCCTTATTATTCCAAATTCAGGGATCTTCTACTCAAAGGCAAATATGGTGTGACCCATAAAAAGGAATAACAAACCAAAAAGGAAAGAAATAAGGACGAAAGCAAGCATTCAAATCGATCGAAACCGCATGGTAAATTTGGTAATGAAGATTCAAAGGAGCAGATGGATTATCTTGTTTTGGTAAAATCAAGAAAAAGAGAGTAAAGATTGAGAGAGAGAGAGAGAGAGACAGAGACAGAGACAGAGACAGAGACACAGAGAGAGAAGATTTTCTGTCTTTTTTCGAATAAACGTGTATTTTGCCAGTGGGTTTCAGCTTCAGCTGCCGTGGCCTGTAACACTCGACAGAGAGAGACTAACAAGAAACGAAACGGGTGACAAGAAAGAGAAAAAAAAAAAAGACAAGAAAGAGAAAAAGGTTGGTACAATAAACATGGGAATTGTCGACATCATCGTACCATGATGTGGGCAGCCAACCAATGGAACGCTGACAAGTGGAAAATTTTTCTTCTCACTTAAACTCAGTGGGCCTCCACTCGACCAATGGAAAGAGACCCTGTCCTTTTCTTGGGCCAAATAGGGACAGCCTCGGAGCTCTTCTTCAATCCGCTCCTCTCTTAATCGGTTTATAAGCACAAGGAGTACTCGAAATTATTACCATGATAAATTCAAGGATAAAACAAATACAGATGTTTCCTTTTCACTTATCCTTTCTTTATGTTCTTATAATTCATCGTCATTTAGGGGTGTCAAAAATACACCGCACCAAATCGAAAATTTCAATTTGGATAATAAATAAAGGAATTTGGAAAGTTTGACAATTTGATTCAGGTTTTGGTTTTTTTTTGGGTTATGAAAGTGGGAAATCAAAGGCTACTAATTGGGGTGTATTAATCCTAGATCACTTGATTTTCTAATTAGCAAAATGTGATTTTCAACGAGATTGTTATGTTTTGATGAAAGAGTCCTGAAATACAACTAGGAGAGTAAATATATCATGGTGTTAGCAGTGATATAGAGCTTAGAGATTGTAGAGACCTCAAAGGTAAGAGAGGTTGAGACTACAAATAATGTCACAGTTCTTGAAGTCAGTAATACTGAACAACTAGCAAAATCATCATACCATGATGTGGGCAACCAAAAGCTACTTGCCCTAAGACCTGCAATTCTTGAGTTTGTTATATGGCAAGTGGGCAACGGATGCACCATATCACTTTGGTTTGATCCCTGGCACCCCATAGGTCCTTTGAATTCTATTTTCTCTAACTCCTTCATTTACCGATCTGGTCTTACTAAGGAAGCTAAAGTGGCTGACCTTTTTTCGCCGAAGGGCTATAATGTTCTTCAACATATTCAAACCTTGCAGTACCCACTCCCATTCCTCAACAATTCTCTAGATGAGTTTACTTGGTTGCCTAACTCCTCGAGTAAGTTCTCCACAACATCGGCTTGGGAATCGATAAGGAGTCGGGCCATGAATGTGCATTGGTCTTCTTTTGTTTGGGATAAAGCTATTGTGCCAAAGCATCAATTTATTTTGTGGGTGATATCTAGAAATCGCCTTCCTACCCAAATGCTTCTTCTTTCATTTGGGAGGATTTCAGGTGTGGTTTGTGCTTTTTGTAGTGCTGTCCCGGACTCCATAGACCACCTCCTTTTTGGATGCCATTTCACGAGAGCCCTTGTTGGTTTTTGGACTGGTAAGTACAACCTTGCTTGGCTGGGTGGACCTTGGAGGATTACCCTTGAATGGGTAATCAAATATCTGTCTGGCAAAGGTTTTCATAAGGAGATTGCTAGGTTTTCATTTGGTGCTTTATGTTATATCATTTGGAAGGCCCGCAATGATGCACTTTTTCATGCAAAAGCGATCTCCATCCCGTTGTTGAAGTATCTCATCTCTAAGGCAGTCAAGGACAAGGTTGTGGCTATCTCATTTGTTCAAGACACTCCTGTAAATAGGATATTGCAAAGATCTTGGAGGCTCGACTCCTCCATTTTTGCTATATAACCTTTTGTCTTTTGTTTTTGCTACTATCGGCTTTTGCCGATTGTATTTAGCCTTGGTCTAGTTCAGATCTCGACACCATTCCACTCATTAGTCATGTATTAATGAGTGTAAGTTGGTGCCGATCTCCTTTAGTTTGTACAGTTGTTGATTGGTAATTTTACATGTTTACCTTACCAAAAAAAAAAAAAAACCAATAAAATTATAGCACTCTATAGTCGTGGATAGACAACAAAGGCAAATTGGGCCACCTATATGTTATGATCATACGTATATTACTTATGCTTTGATCGTAAGTAATAAGGTAGAAACATGTGAGCATTTGTCTTACTCTAAGGTGATGGCTAGTGCTGAATCGTTATAGTGGCAAGAAGCTATGAGTGAACAAATGGAATTACTCCATTAGGACCAAACACAAGGGTTTGTCAAAGTTCCCAAGAGCTAGAAGATCAATGGAAACAAATGGATCTAAAAATGGAATGAGGCAACATGGTACAAGGTCTTGTTGCTAAGGGGTTTAAGTAGCGAGACGGCATTTGTTACAATGAGGTGTTTTCTCTTATCATAAGACATACTTCTATTTGAATATTACTTGTCTTAATTGTTACATATGATCTTGAGTTAGAATAATTAGATGTGAAAATAGCAGTTCTTCATGAGTTGGAACAATTAGATGTGAAAAGGGATTTCATATTCCAAATAAGAAAAACCATGTTTATTTATTAAAGAAATCTTTATATGGGTTAAACAATCTCCTAAGCAGTGATATAATCGTTTTAATGCTTTTATGGCTAGTCATGACTATTTGAAAATTAGTTGGACAACCATGTTTACTTTAGGAAATTGGAGGATGGATCTTTGATTTATCTATTATTATTTGTTGATGACATGTTGATAGTAGTTAAAATTATGTTTGAAATTGATATGTTGAAGAGGTAGTTGAATGCTGAGTTTGAGAAGAAAGATTTGGATGCTACAAAGAAGAAAAAATAATACAAAAAACGCTTCTTGGATCAACTATATGAAGAGCTTTTGTTTTGACTTGTGCTATAAGTTTTACTTGCAATTGAGTTGTCTATCTGTGAATACTGTGGGTTTGGGTATAATTTAGGTGCGGATCATTAACTCTTTGATTCTCCAATTATTAAGAGATTATGTGCTACTAGCTCTCCTTGTTGAGGACTTACCGACACATAGACTAAACCATGTAAATTCCTAATGTTTTTTCTTAGTCTTGAGTAATTTCTTTTGTGATTTTGCAATGATTTAATTTGCAAGAGCCTCCAATATTTTCCACATTAATTTTACAAAGTCACCATATCAATTGGAAAATACAAAAGATGAAGATAGCTTAGCTAATGCAATGTGGATTCATGAGGACACCAAAATAACATGGACCTTTAAATAGATCGCATATTGATAATGTCATCTTTTCTAATATATTAAGCCAAAGCACTCACCTTACACATATGACAAATAATGCCCCATTCATCATTTTTTTATATCACAATAATCTTGTCCCTGTAGACTACTCCACTTTTTCTTTTCCTTTTCGATAATTAAGTATATTTTATAGTGCAAACATCAACATAGCCAAAGAGGATCTTCCCCCTCCAAACTCAGTACAAAGGCATGTCTTCAACCACTAATACTAAATGAGTTTCTTGGACAAAAGACAACCATAACATTGTCAATGAACTTTATACAAAGCTAAAAGGTTCCTAAGCTAAATTCAGAAATCTAAATGCCCTAGGAATCACATAAATCTCTGTTAGTTGAGACAGTGAATATTTTCTCCTTCAGCAAACCGACAACCTTAAGTGGGGTTGACAAATAGTATTCTCAGAAATTCTATCATTCATTTGCAGTTATCTTCCTATTATTCATAGTATCCACATGTAGTAGTTGATTCTAATGGAAGCATGTATGTGTTTGTCTAAATTAAGTAATGGTTAAGTATTGGAGAAGTAATGCTAAATCGTGCATTGGCATAATATACACATCATTGATTGATTAAAGATTTTAACTCATGAGTCATTATTTCAACATGTATAAAAGGAGTATTGGGGAAAGTCATCTTTTGGTTTATTTGTAGGTTGGCTAAAATGATTGAAAAGGAACTATTCATTACACATAGCATTTTGCATAAACAGATATCCAACTGTACTTTAAAGAAAAATCAAAAGGGATTCTTATCACTTTAATTATACAAATTCATCCTAACAAATTTTGCAGTGAAAAGTACTCTCAACTGATATTGATTTACTTCCTCACATGTCACTTTCATTGGTTTATTTGATGTACAAATTACTGTTTCTTATTTACGAGGATACTAAGGTACTTTTCTTGGCATGGGGTTGACTCATCCAAGACAAGGTTCTTGTTTTAAGGAAAGGAACTATTGCATCATGTTGCTTTATAAAAAAATCACATTAGTATTGGACTATAGCTGACAAGCTGGCCATGGATCTTAAGGTAGACCCACCCAAATTTATTCTTGACAAGTGACCAAGGAGAGCGGCCCGTGGTCTATCTAATCCAAGCTTATACATAGATTTTTCAATCACAAAAAAGAAAAGAAAAGGAAAAATAGAAAGCTCATGCATAGGTTTTATTTCTTTTTCCGATTTATTTGTATATCTTCTTATTAATTGCCAAGCAAGACACATTGTATATCTTAATCATCTCATGTGTCACTCAATATCCTTGAATGTCTGTCCCTGCAATCCCTTCAAATTAAGGCATTACCTAGGGAACATGTCATCACTCGTGAGTTCGTAAGCTAACTTCTGTCAGATGAAGAAAGTTGGACCTCATTGTTTGGGATGAGTTACAAGTCTACTACGTAGCCTCATGTTGCAACATGACCCTTATGTCGGCATATATCTACGCCGAAGAAAATCATAGAGGAGATGGATAAACTTTATTTGGATTAGCCAACCTTAAAGAGGTGTTCGACCAAAAAGAAAAACACCTTAAAGAGGTATCCTCAGACCAAAAGATAAAATAAGAAAACGTTAAATAGGTGTCCAATGATGTTGTTGAAATGTGCGCAAGCAGACTTCGAAAATATGCTCAACAGAGACGTTTCTTTCTTGGAGTCAGTGATTCAAAAGTGTAGCCCAAGGTGCAGGTAACTTATTTCTTCTTTTTCACTGATTCTTCCTCGTATGCGTGTCCTTGTCATTGGTCATTTCTAATCTGATGTTTCTTTCTCCCAGCTATTCTCACTCGCAGATTTTTGAAATGACTACCATGAATCCCATGTTTATGTTGTCGTGACAGGCAAAGTAGAATCCAGCAAATTAAAGATCTCGCTAAGTGATATTGCGGCAATTCTTATTATATTCTATTTAACAGGTATTATTAGACTTTCTGTCGGGTGATGGCGAATCAGTCTCAACTCTCTGGCAATCCGATGAACAACCCGGTCTCAATATCTGTACTCCAGCTATTTATTGCTGCTGCTCTAGGATGAGCTGCTGACGGCCGAAGATTTTCATGGCACTGAAATTGGCAGAAAGAAAAACAATAACGCAAAACACTTTGTTAAATAAATGAAATAACAAATGCAATTGAATGATGATGGGGACCTAGAAACTAAGTAACATCTACATGGATACACGACACGACACATTAATACGTCATTTATCAAAAAATAGAGAATTTCAACACATTAAGACATATTATACATTAAATGAATATTTTTATGTATACACAATAAATTATTATTTTATGATTATTTCAATCAAATTAATTCAATTCAAATCACAAATAAATAATACAAAATAAATATAGAATAAATTTACATTAAAAATACTAATTTATCATTTGTTAGTATCATTCATTGTTTTAATTTAACAAATTCATGTTTCAATTTAGGTTCTTGCTAGAATTGATCGATAAGAGAGAAGAGGGGGGTAAGGAAATTGTGTGGAATCAAAATTAGAAAGAAATGAGGGTTTTTCTTCTTTCCCCCTTTACTTTTTTACTTTTTATTTTTTTATATAATTACATTTTGACCCCTATTTACTGAATTTTTTTAAAATTGATCCCATGTGTTGGAATCGCGTGTCAGGATTCTGGACTTACGCATTGGAAGAGCTGACCATGTGTTGGATTTTCAGACACCTGTTGACTATGTGTTGAAGCTTGACACACCATGGAGGCTCCTTAAGAGTGTCCGTGCTTCCTAGCCTAGAAACCTACACTAATGGGTTAAAGCTAAAGTGTAACTCGAGATTTACTAGCATTGAGCAAGCCTTTCATTTGATCTAAATTTGGTGGTGCGAACATCTGTCTCTGCACCGAGATACATCAATAGTCACTAGGAAATTTCAATTTTTCCCAATAGTAGACTCTAGAAGAGGCTCTCCCCTACCTTGCCAGAAAAAAGGAAAAAATCTACAAAAATAAAACTACACCATATATGACAACAAACCTTTGTTCCACCTATAGTCCATGTTTAAAGTACAGACTAGTATCTCGTGATAGTAATATCCTCTATGTTGTTGTAATTTTTTCAACTGGGGTCGTATTTCAAGGCTATTAGTTTTTATTATCGAGTAAGTACTTTGTAAACAGATCTATTGATGGTAACAAAACTATAGAGACACAAGAACTTTCAATGCTTCCATAGAATTTTATCCGATGATAGTAGGTTGGGTAGTAGTTTTCTCAACATTAATTACCCAAAAACAATGTGCTAATAATTTTATTACTATATTGGCAATTACCGACTTTCTAATATTTTCACAAGGAAAGTTGAATAGTTCCCAACAACTAACTCCATACGTGGTTCTCTATTCCGTTCTCAAAAAAGACAAAAGGAAAAAAAAAAAAAAAATCGAAAAGTGGTTAGGTATGCCAAATGTGATTACCAAGAACTCTAGATCTATCTATAAGCCCCAATTGGAAAACATAATATATTCTTCTGTGAAAACAATATAATCAACATGATGATATTTCATAATGCGGGTTGCTAACTTAATGTTATTAACCTTTTTCTTTTCAAGTCAATAACTTTCCAAGCATATCAAGTAATGTCACCGGATCATAGAAGACAGATTGGGGTCTGTCGACAATCCTACAGTGCCATACAAATTATTGTATCTCATGATCGTAGTTTCCCTAAAATTTGTGTTCCCAACATGAGTTAGTAACTTGTGTTACTAACCTCCATCATGAAGTCAATCACTTTCTTAACAGATCAAGTGCGGGACCATTTACCAACCAAAAAAACAAAAACAAAGTGCAGGACCATAGAAGGACTCAGAGATGTGAGTTTGTCCATAATTCCATGTAAAAAAGAAAAGTAGAATTGTATCTCGTGACAGTAAATTTCTCATTGTGATGGTAATTTTCTCAACCTGGATTAGTAGTTTAGTTCTAGTAATAAGTTTCAAGCAGGTCAAACGGTCTCAAGATCATAGAATTCTTTGGTTATGTTCAACGTATTTGCTCATTCTAACTTAAGCTATTGAAAAACAGAACTTCTCACAGATAGAGAATGGTTCAATATAAATACCGGTACAGAACCCTGAAATTAAGCATCTCTCCCGATGCATTGTCCTTTTCATAAAAAAGTGATCATGTTGCAGTACTCTTTAAAGGTTTTAACACCAGGACTGATAGAGAGCAAGACAAACCGATGACCAGTACATTAAAATGTGCAGCACATAATCTATTAATATTGGTTTGATGAACAAAAGCAACAAGCTTCTTCACCACACAGGCCTATTAGACATAAGGGGAAAAAACATTCTTAATCATTAAAGGCCTCTATCTGGGCTTAGCAGATCATAAAACTGCACTACTAGATCATACATGAAATTCATTGAGAGATTCCATTGTAGGTAAAGTTGAGGAAAGTGGTCAATTTATGCACAGAAGAGTGATGATGCATGGCAAGTAATAGGAAAGCAATAAAAGCATAGATGAGAAAGAGGGTTCACCTTTGCAAGAAGCTTTGCGTTCTCTTCTTTCAGAGACCTTTCCTGAATTACGCCAAAGAAAGTTGCTAGATTAACAATGCCTGATGAGACCGAGCATGCATTCATCATATTCATCCACTTACCTTTTCTTGTAACTGCTGTATCTGATCGTTGAATAACTGAGCCTGTAAAAGAGATCCATACAAACATTTTAACTTTCGTTAGTGTGCCTGTTGTCTCCATACCTTTCTTAGTAAAAGGTGACTAAAAAAATGAAAAATAAGTTGAGATGATGAACGATAGAAATGAAAGGACAATGCTTTGCAACTTGTTCAGAAACACAGTTCAAGTGAGAAGTCGTACACGGAAATCAGCAAAGGTAATAAACCAAATCGCAGTATTCTATTTTTTTATGCCAAAGAATACGGATTTTATATTATTATTTTGTGTTAAAAATTATCAATTTGTGTCGATAAGTGTCAAGAAACCATTGATAAAAATGACCGGTGACTTTTTTTTTGGTTAGAGACAGAGAAAAGTTAGTCATTTAACCAAACCAAATAAACTTGTTAACTAATCAAACAAGAGTTGGTGATACAGAAATTCTTGGTAACTTAATAAGAGAAAAGTTTTTTTTTTTTTTGGTAAGGTAAGATAATATATTATAAAACGACCAACATTTACAACAAACGTGAGGCGAGGTACCAGCAAACACTCGGCTAGACAGCTAGTCATTGAAGTGACAGGGTACCTCGGTCACGAGTGAATACAAGTGAATACAAATAATGTACAACAGAGGAATAGAAAGGGGTTAAAGGGTCCCATATATTCTAGGATTAAGCCTAATATTGTACTACCTCAAAAATTTGGGCATCTAAACCCCAACACCGCTGCATCCTCCTATTCCTTGGATTGTCCTCAACCCTTTTAAAGGTTAGAGCCTTATCCTTTACCACCTTATCAAGCTGTAGCTTCAAGGCTGGAGTGTAGAGATTACGACCGCGGAAGATAATATCATTCCTGGTTTTCCAAATGATATAGCATAATGCTCCAAAAGAGAATCGAGTTAGTTCTTTGTAGAACCCCTTGCCAGTAAGGATATTATTAGCCCAGAGGAGGTTGTCTGGCCAATTTGAATTGATCCAAGGAATATTGCATTTAGCGGCCCAATAATTGGCAAAGGAGTGTGGAACGCAGCATTCAAAAAATAAGTGATTGATTGAGTCAGGCCTGGACTTACAAAAAGCACACACCATGGAAGGTATTCTCCCATATTGCATGAGAAATACCTGTGTTGGGAGACAGTTTTTGGAGATGAGCCACATAAGGAATTGGTGTCTAGGTGCGAGGGCCTATAATTAAGATTCGTAATTCCAAGTTGGGTTCGTAAGAGAGGCTAACATTTATGTTTGTACGAGTCTCATAAGTGTAGGGTGAAGAGTAGGGTGAAGAGGAGAGAAAGTGCTTTTATCAACAGAATTTATTTTAACAACTAAGAAAGTGATAAAGAGAAGAAAAATCTGCTGAAGTCGCTGGCACGAAAGACAGAAGAGAAAGAATAAACTCCACTCTCCACGATAAGACAATGCACTAAGAAGACAACAAAGAGGTGAAACACCTGGTGAAGTCGTTGGCACATGAGATGGAAGGGAAAGAGTAGACCCCACTCTCCACGATAACAAAATGTTTTCATTCTATCTCAAGAGTAGTTAAAGGAAGGGTTAAAGTAGGAAAAAATGCACAAAGAAACGCCCAAATAAATAACGGTAAATATAGATAGGAGTTAGTAATTTAAGCGAAAATATAAGTCTGCAAGTTATTCAAATAAATATCAGTAAATATAGATTAGAGCTATTAAATTTAAAGGAATGGTAAGAAAAAAAGAAGTTGATAAAAAGTAAGAGATGTTGATAATTGTACATTTTTAAAAGGAGTGGGTTATTTCATAAAAGTGTTGGTAGGTTACCAAGTTACATAAGAATCAGGTAACTTGAAACTTTTTTTATCATAGTTTTTTTGTTGCATATAACTCTTTCAAAAGTTTGCCAGCTTGAAAATATCCAATTTCTTTTTTTGGAAAAAGGAACAATAGAGTTGTCCAAATAACTTTGGGAAAAATAATAATGGAAGAATAATCATTGATCTTTTCCTTTTTTATTGGAAAAAAAGAGAGAACAGGTCAATAACAATGAAAAAAAAGGTCATTTGTGAATGTGCTTTCTGTCTTTCCTATAAGGTAGAAAACGCTATATATGCCCAGAGAAAAACCGATTCTCTCCTTTTAAATGCCAAGTTTAACATATTTAGTCTATTCAGTTTCAATCTTACAATACAATTACAGTCTCTATTCAAACTGGTGTTTGGGTTCTTGTACACGTTAGGTCAGTCCTATTAGTTGTTTTTGGGAAATTGTTTCTCTTTGTTTTTATTCCCTTCTCACCATCTCCATGCCTCCAAACACAGGCTACTCGATGAAAAGTTATCAAAACATCTTTAGGCTCAGAGAAAAGGACAAATATGCCAAAGGCACATGTACCTTTCTTATCCTAATGCTGCTCAAACTTCGCTCGAGCTGATCCCCTAGCTCTTGGATTTCGTCGATTGAGCAAGATCCAAGACATTGTCCTGATAGCTTCCTGATGAAAAAATGGAAAAGGAGTACCATAGTTTAGGGAATTAGATATCAGGAACCCATTTCAATCCACAATATATAAGAGAGAAGTCTCAAAATTTGTAGACCGTAGAGAAACTTCAAGAAGCTCAATCTTCCTCTCCATATCCATTGTTTCTTGCTTCAGATGCTGCACATTTATGGAGATTGTGATATTTATAAATCCAGTGAACGAAGCAATACAAACTGAACATATGTGAAATTATGTAATAGATAAAACCACTCATAGTGAACAAATCTGCAACATCACAGGATCCAGCAAAACTAAGATTGCTACTACAAGAACCCTAATGTTCTTGCAAAATCTGTAGCTGGACAATGTGTTGGAAAATCTCCTATAATCTCTCCCTAATTATTTGAGATATTATGTGATATTATGTGATTTTATTTTGATATTATGTGATTTGATTTTTATTTTGTTAGCTGTAAATTAGCTACCGATAGAGATTAGGGTTTGTTTAGGATTTGGGTCATCTATTCCTGTATATATACAGCTTGTAATCACTCAATGGAGAATTAGAAAACACGTATTCTACTCTACATGGTATCAGAGCCTGGTTTTCTAAAATTCCTGCCTCTGTTTCTTTTCCACTACTGCTGCCTCATTGCAGCCTTTTTGAAGCCTTGTCGCTGCCATTTTGTTTCAGCCTTATTGCTGGTTTCAATTGTGTGATAACGACCCTTGTTACTTGATCCCTTCTTAGTCTCCCACTATAATCTGTCCTTTCAAATTGCTGGAATGGAAGATTCAGGGAAGGCTAGCTCCAACCAAACTAGGTCCTCTCTTCAGGACCAATCCAACTCATTGATTGGAGATTTTCCCAACATGAAGGAGTGCCGACTAAATGGAAAAAATTATCTCCAGTGGGCACAGATTGTGAGGACATTTCTTAAAGGAAAAGGGAAGATCAGTCATCTAGAAGGCATCGGTCCAACACAAGGTGATCCCAGGTTTCAGGCATGGGACGAAGAAGATTCCCCAATTATGTCATGGTTGTGGAGTTCAATGCAACCTGAAATTAGCAAAAACTACATGTTTCTCCCTGCTGCCAAGGACATATGGGAGGCTGTTCGTTAGTCTTATTCAAAAGTTCAAGATGCTGCAGTAATATATGAACTCAAGACGAAGGCTTCAACAACAAAACAGAACAAAGTAATCGTTCTGTTACAGAATACTACAATCTCATGAGGGGTCTCTGGCTTGAAATAGATCACAATCTGAATATACAGATGAGGTGTTCTGAAGATACTATTACTCTCCAAAACCATATGGAGAGAGATAGGATTTTTGAGTTTTTGGCAAGTCTGAATGCAAACTTTGATCAGATTCAAGTTCAGATTCTCAGAAAGAAGCGGCTGCCAACCTTGAATGAAGTCTTTTCTACTGTAAGAGGAGAAGAAAGTCGACGGACTGTAATGCTTGAAGACCAACTTACCGAAGGATCCGCCATGAAAGCAATTCAGGAGGAAACAAATTCCAATAAAAACAGAAGATCAAATCTGATTAAGACAACAGACAATGATGGTTTATGGTGTAGTTTTTGCAAGAAACCACGCCATACAAGAGAAAATTACTTCAAGCTTCATGGAAGAACGCAAGTGCTCAGTAGAGTTAAAAGACAGCCACAAGCGCACATGACTAGTGAAGCTGCCCCTATGGACCAATACAAGCGCACATGACCAGGTGCGTGTCTAATTTTCGAAAACTCAACTGCTTCTCAGTACCCTGATTCATGGATTCTTGATTCAGGGGCAACCAACCATATGACACATGATCCCACTAAATTCGAAACTTATAAACCATCACCAGGAAATAGGAGAATTATCATAGCAGATGGATCTCCTGTTATTGTAGCTGGCCAAGGAACCATAGCTCTAAATTCCTCACTTAAACTCGATAATGTCCTTCATGTTCCTAAGCTATCCACCAATCTCCTTTCCATTCATAAACTTACCAAAAATCTGAATTGTAAGGTACTTTTCTTTATTGACCATTGTATTTTGCAGGACCTGAAAACGGGGAGGACGATTGGATTTGCTAAGGAACGGAATGGGCTCTACTACCTTGAGGATTCGGGCAAAACTAGTTGGTCTCTTGTGGGTTACAATACCTCTTACCACTCTTGTAATAGTATCCACTCATCTCAAATTTGGCTTTACCATTTCCGGTTAGGACCTCCACCATTTAGTCTTCTTAGGACTATGTTTCCTTCCATTTTTAAAGATGTTGCTGTTGAAGATCTTCATTGTGAAGTTTGTGAACTTGCAAAACATCATCGGGTTTCATTTCCTTTGAATAATAATGCTAAAGCTTCAACACCATTCTCTCTTATCCATACTGATGTGTGGGGTCCATCTAGAATTGCTAATTTTACAGGAGCTAGATGGTTTGTCTCTTTTATCGATGATTGTACTCGCACTACATGGCTATATCTTATGAAAGACAAATCTAATGTTCAATCTATCTTTCAAAACTTTAATACAATGATAGTCAATCAATTTGGAGTGTCAATTAAGAGACTTAGGTCAGATAATGGGAAAGAATATTTCAATCGGTATCTTGATCATTTTTTCCAAACTCAAAGTATTATTCATGAGTCTTCCTGTGTTGACACACCACAACAAAATGAAGTAGCCGAAAGGAAAAATAGGCATCTCCTAAATGTTACTTGGGCTCTCCTCTTTCAAATGTCTGTCCCAAAGCATTTTTGGGGCGAAGCTATTTTGACTTCAGCCTATCTTATTAATCAGGTTCCCTCCAAAACCTTAGGAAATAAAAGTCCCTTGCAGCTCCTATCTACCTTTTATCCTGATGTTTCCCATAAATATCACATTTCCCCTCGGGTTTTTGGCTGTGTTGCATTTGTGCATATTCATAATTACAACCAAAATAAACTTGACCCTCGTGCTCTAAAGTGTGTTTTTATTGGGTACTCTAATACTCAAAAAGGTTATAAATGCTATGACCCTTTGACACGTCGAGTTTTTATCTCTATGGATGTCACTTTTAATGAAAATCAGTCATTTTTTCCTTCCCATCACTATCTTCCTAATGAAGATAGTGGGTCTAATGACGATAGTGGGTTTGGACCACTACCTCTTTTATCTAGTGCATCACCCAATCCTACTTTATCTAATTCAACTTCGTCTCCTTCCCCATCTCTATCTAGTCCTAGCCCTCTTAATCCACCTAATCCTTCATCGAGTCCATTAAGTTCCCCGTCAAGTCCTTTGCCTAACTCATCATCATCTTCATCTAGTCCTCCTAAGAATGAACCAACTAAACAGCAAGTTTACTCAAGAAGGACGAAGCTCAATCCGAAACTGGATCAAGTCCCATCATCCGAACTGTTGACAAGTAATGAAATTACTCACCCTTCTTCCAATGAATCTGAGTCAAGTGATTTGGATTTACCTATTGCCTTGAGAAAAGCTACCAGGAAGTGTACCCAACACCCTATCTCCCAATTTGTGTCATACCATAGACTATCTACTCAACACAAAGCCTTCATTACTGCTCTTGATTCAATTACTATTCCTAACTCGGTACATGAAGCTTTTGAGGATAGGAATTGGATACAAGCTATGACGGAGGAAATGAACGCATTGAAGAAGAATGATACATGGGAAGTTGTGACTTTACCCAAAGGCAAGCAACCAGTTGGATGTAAATGGGTTTAGACCCTTAAGTACAAAGCTGATGGGACCTTGGAGAGGTATAAAACAAGGCTGGTCGCAAAGGGGTACACCCAAACCTATGGGGTGGATTATCAAGAGACCTTCGCACCAGTAGCAAAGATGAACACGGTACAAGTGCTACTTTCTCTTGCAGCTAATTTTGATTGGTCTTTGCAGCAATTTGATGTGAAGAACGCGTTTTTACATGGGGATTTGGAGGAGGAAGTCTTTATGGAGCCTCCACCAAGTTTTAACAAGGACTTTAGAAACAATCAGGTGTGTCGGCTTAAAAAGGCTCTATATGGTCTCAAACAGTCCCCAAGAGCTTGGTTTGGAAGGTTCACGAAGGCAATGCTTGACATGGGTTACAAGCAAAGTAGAAGGGATCACACCCTATTCATCAAACATTCAAATGAAGGTATGGTCACAACTCTACTTGTATATGTAGATGATATAATTGTGACTGGTAATGATAAAGTTGAACAAAGATCCCTTAAGAGCAGTCTTGCTCAACAATTCAAGATCAAAGACCTTGGAAAGTTGAGATACTTCCTTGGAATCGAGGTGGCCTACTCTAAGAAAGGTGTCTTTATATCTCAAAGGAAGTATGTACTTGATCTTCTTAAGGAAATGGGATGTCTCAATAGCAAGGCAGTGAACACTCCTATTGATGCAAACCATACAATGGATGGACAGGGAGAGTGGCATAGTTGATAAAGGGAGATATCAAAGGTTAGTAGGAAGGCTCATTTATTTGTCTCATACTAGGCCAGATATAGCCTATGTTGTGGGAGTTGTAAGTCAAATTATGCATGATCCTAAAGAAGAACACATGCAAGCTGTCTACCGGATTCTTCACTACCTCAAAGCTACTCCTGGAAAAGGTATTTTATTTAAAAAGGGTGACAAACTTAAACTTGAAGCCTATACCGATGCAGATTATGCTGGGTCACCAATAGATAGAAGGTCTACATTTGGCTATTGCACTTTTCTAGGGGGAAATCTTGTCACCTGGAGGAGTAAAAAACAAAATGTGGTTGCTAAATCTAGTGCTGAAGCTAAATTCAGGGCAATGGCAAATGGGATATGTGAACTTTTGTGGCTTAGGATTGTCATTGAAGATCTCAAAGTGGAACACGAAGAAACTATGAGACTCTATTGTGATAATAAATCAGCAATCAACATTGCTCACAATCCGGTTCAGCATGATCGAACCAAGCATATTGAGGTAGACAGGCATTTTATAAAGGGGAAGCTTGAATCCAGTTTGATCAATACTCCCTACACTCCTAGCAAAGATCAACTAGCAGATGTATTAACCAAAGGCCTACCAATGTCGAGATTTCAGGAGATTATCAGCAAGTTGGGCATGGAAGATATTCACTCACCAACTTGAGGGGGAGTGTTGGAAAATCTCCTATAATCTCTCCCTATAATCTCTCGCTAATTATTTGGGATATTATGTGATATTATGTGATTTTATTTTGATATTACGTGATTTGATTTTGATTTTGTTAGCTGTAAATTAGCTACTGATAGAGATTAGGGTCTGTTTAGGATTTGGGTCCTCTATTCCTGTATATATACAGCTTATAATCATTCAATGGAGAATTAGAAAACACGTATTCTACTCTACACAATGTAAACCATAGTCAATTCTATGGCCCACCACCTCAATAATTCTTGAGATCAAGAATAGGGTTCTCATCAAGAGCACGATGTTACATTAATCTGCAAACACATATTTATAGGTTCATGCCACCAGTAACTTTTAAAACTTCCTTTAAGAAAACAATGAGATGTAAATGCCCAAGGAGGGCATTTTTTTTAAGGTATCAAGTGGTGGATGATGAGTGGGATTTCAGAAGCTGAAAGCAGTTTAGAGGACTAGTTAATGTCCTGAGGACAGGTACAAAGATCAAATTAGCACTTTTAATGTTTTATTTAAATCGAAATCTGTTTGATATCAGCAGTTTCTCCTCTCAGATTCCCAGTCATGGCCAAACCACAAGAATAAGAGTGGTATGGTTTGCATAATATCATAAGTCCTTTATCTAAGCATAACAGCACTTTGATAGCCCTCTCAAATTATTCCCTCCTGTACTAGACTGACATTTTGAGCCACTCGACTTTTGCTGTAAAGTATAAAATTTGGATGAGTTTTTTAGAATTGGGTTAACGAGAGATAATGCGTTAGAATTGGTTTCACAAGAGATAATGCATCTTAAAGAATAATTATATACAAATTAAGACTTGTCTTCTAAATTTGTTTACTTTATGACCAAAAAACATATGTGTTTACTAAGTGATGATGATGTAGATTCCTGTCAGGTAATTAAATGAATTTACAGACTTAAATAATACTTATGCAATGCCACATCACTTAGAAAACCAATGTAGAAGGTATACCCAGCATTCCTCATGCTTAGGAACCAAGAAGCATCTCGTGCACCAGAGCACATTTATCATGTATATGTATTGTAACATCGCAAAAGTTCAGTTCCAAAGTGCGACATGTTTTGCTATAACTTAGCCAAAGATAAATCCATGAACGTGCCTTCAACATTAGTGTTCCCATCAATAGAAATATATCGTTGACATAGGCAAAAGGATTTACTAAGTTGATATTTGAATATTGATGTTTTCACCAAGCTTCCATGAGTATGGATGTTGTCAAAAATCCACAACTCAATAACCTAAAATATCATATTGAGATCAAATTGGAATTGATTCAAAAGTATGAAGTAACACGTTGAGAATTGAGCTCATATCTTTTCGTCTCTTGGAATGCAAATAAACCACACACAAAAGCATCTTCATCAAACAAGAGAATTATGAAAGTGAAGTTTTAAAGAGATTCAAAGAGAAAAAGTCATTGATCTGCAGGAAATAGGAAGATTCATGATCCCAATATTTCTGCACATATTTAGACGTCTAGTAGAAAAATGTTGTACACTAGTCGCTTGCAAGTTGCTAATGGTGAATTAGAGAGATAATTTTATTTTTTTTAAGATGAAGAATGAGCAAAAAAGGGGCAAAATCTTTCATCATCTTAGTTCTATCGAGCCTAGTATGGTTTTAGATATAGCGTTTGACTAGTAAGCCTCTATGTGAAGACAAGAGCTTCATGAGAGCGCAGCTCCTGTCTTCTCATGCAGCTACTTATTTCTTCATTCTATGGCTTCACTTGAATTGTTAAAAAAGAAATGCAATAATTCACTTGCATAAAGTAAGTTTATACACATATACTTCTCATTAATAGAAAACTTACCATATTAAAGATTTATTCGGAAATTGAATGTCACATGACTCTATCCCTCCTTTTATAACTATATCATCATCATTAGTATGATCCCTACTTTGTCGTTCTAGTGATCCATTTCAATCATGTACACAGGTAGATGTTCATATGATTCTTTGCATATGTAAGATTTTGTGGGACCACTGCCGACTGTTCTAAAAGCTTAAGCTATTAGATGACGACGTGATTTATTATTTATATATTCTAACACTCCCCCTCACGCTTAATATGGTCTTTTGCCTAGTACTAAGCGTGGAAATTTAATTAGGGAGGCAAATGGGGCCTGGTAAGATTTGAACTCAGGATCTCCAGCTCTGATACCATGTAAGATTTTGTGGGACCACTGCCGACTGTTCTAAAAGCTTAAGCTATTAGATGACGACGTGGTTTATTATTTATATATTTTAACAGCATACAAGGGCACTATTTATGTATACACAAGTATATATTATAAGCTTGTTGAGGAAATAGGATCTGTCGCCATTTGTGTTCGTATGTAGACTTTTTTGTAAGTCTTATCCTGAAAAAAGTTATGTTCATGTTATATGTTAATCCACACGCACACACAAACAAAAAAAAGCAGGAAATTGCTTTCTTTCATACAGCAAATTGAATAAAAATCGAACTGCTCAACTTGCTTAACCTCTAAAAAATGTGCTTGAATAGTTAAAAAATTACTAGTCCGACGTTTTTGACTAATAAACATGGCAACTTGTTTAATTAAACTGAGAGTTTCACGGAATTCCTTACGAATGCACCTAATGTATTATCATGGAAAGGCTAGAGCACTAACCAGAATACATTGTTCCATTTTAGCCTGGTACGACGTATCTGCATCATTTGTAGATCTACGATATCGATCAATTGTCTTTTGGATTCTGAAAAACTTGCAAAGACAGCATATGAGCTCAGCCACCGGGAATACATTCTCCAAATCAATCAGGTATTATCAAAACTAAAGTAATTGAACATTAAACAAATTAATAATCATTTTTGTGAGTCATGCATGGCTTCCAGTGAATATGTATCACTATCACACAAACATAATATGCGAGAGGCATAAGCCTCTGCAAGAAGCTTTTAGCCTCTCAGCAACTTATTTGCAACGATATGAAGTACTTGGAAAAGTCTTGGATGCCCATCTTATACTTTGTAAATAATTGACACCGGGAGAGAGTGTAGAGAAGTAGGAGGTAACACCAATTATAACTTAAATGAATAGGTTGCTCGTCACTCATAAATTCACCTAACAGATAAGAGCAAAATAATAAAAAATTATTATTCTCCAGCCAAAGGCTAAATAAGTTATGAACCAAAACAAGTCTACCTTCGCATTCATCATAGCATGCTTATATATATAAGTTTGGAGTAACCCTCCAAGCATGAGTAATTACCAAGACTCATTGGAAAGAAAAAAAGACTCATAGAAAAGACAAAACTATTTTTACTAGAAAACAACTATAATTAAATAAGGACTTCGGAAATTTAACGCATTTACTAGACCTTGAAAACATGAGAAACAAATATCGTTCATTGTAAGCCTTCTAGTTTTACTAGTTCTTAATTTACGGAATGCTCCGGCATCAATAATCATGACAGATTCCCCATGCCACTCCGTGTCAATGAGAAGTAAGAACAGCATATGCTTGTAAAATCATCGCTTGCATTGTGAAGCACTACAAGGACTCGCTACTTCTGAGAGATTATAAGAGCCAGCAGTTGCGCCTACATCTAACTTGTGACTTCAAGTACTTTCTTTCCCGGTAAATGAAGAACAGGGAATACTTACATGGTGGAGCAACTGAAATGGCAAACAGGTACATTGCAGTCACTTTTTGACATAAATACTCTAAGAGTGAGAAATCCAAGAGATCAGTGTGTTGCATCATGTTCGCCTCCTTCTATTATATTTAAGAATGCACTCGATCCCATCAAATCACCACTACACAAATCTAGTCAAGTCCATAATCTTATCCATCTTTGAAAGTACATTATAATTAAAAGTTGCTAAAGTTGAGGAGGTCAGGACTCGTTTCACAGGCTTTTGTTTAGGGTTAAAGTACCATTAAAAACCAACTTTAAAATCTCTTGCAGGTTTTGTTTTATTCAGAAAAGAGATTAACTATGCTTTAAGTTTCAATTTGATTGAACCATGATTTGAAATGCTTCTTGATTATGGCAGTGGATAGGTAACACATTATTCGATTTCCCAACTAATATAATGTGTTTCATAATAAATTTCTAGTTTTTGCCTTGTGGTATGGTCTTAAACTTGAAATTGGATTTGTATGATTTTTAAGATGACCATCATTAGATAGGGCACAGAAAATAGTCTTAATTCACGTCTAAGTGGTATAATTACAACGAACTGAATCAAACAACGTATGGTTTGAAGGCTTCACCCTTTTCAACTTGAGTTTGGTTTTCTTTAACAATTTTTCAAGCAATCAAATTGTTTGGAAAAGATCTACTTCGAATAGAATAAAACCTAACTGCGAATACACTTAAAATCATCATGACTCAAGCATTAGTTCATGGAGATCAATCCCTAGAAGCAGCCTCAAAACCTATAACACTTCCAAAAGGAACACTAAACCGCATGTTCATTTCATATCAATGTGGAATTGGGGTGTAGGCTGAATTGTAACTTGTCAAAACCAGAAGGATCAAACAATATCAGTCCCTAGTTTCACTAACATCAAATTATGTTTCATTCCCCAAGACAAAGTACCAATTATCCTAGCATGTGAAGTAGCTGGAGGAGATCAGTACTTTCAAGATATTCAATAGTTTCCTCAGAGGAACCATTAAGAAAGGGCGAGTCCAACTCCAACGCCACAGCATACACAATGAATGCCTTTGATCATCAAATCCCCCGCATCTAGCCATTTGATTAGGGTACACTCCAGTGCAATGACTATTTAAAAAGAAAGCGAAAGAGAAGATTTTGTAGTTTTATACTTCCTTTTCTCAGCCAATTTATACTAGGATACCTGAACGAAAGTGATATTGTTTTTAAAAACTATCCAAAAATGAGAACTAGATGGGTCATGATGGTGGGTTAGTCCATGATCGAAGGGGAAAAGCACAAACGCTTCCCAAAACCAAACATGGTAGAAAAGAAAAGGAGAAATAAACACATGTCATGATGCTGTCCATTATTTACACTTTACAAACAGAAAGCATATATATGTGCATATGCCCTCATTTTGGACATTAGAATGTTAAAGGCTCAATCATGTTCCCCGTCTAAAATCAACTCAAGAAATTAAAAATCAGTATGCAAACGTACTCAGAATTGCTTGAGAACTCGTATAGCCTTCCTTTCTGCGAAAAGATGATCACGGCGATTTCGGCCTCGCAAAGGACCGAGAGCTCGTAAGCTTTCTTCAGTACTCCGTTCCGGCGCTTCGAGAAGGTGACTTGCCGGCTCGTTGGATTCTCAATCCGTCTCATCTGAATTTTGCCTCTGGCCATGATCGAATTCTCCCTACATACATGATGGTTATCGACCCTAGAATGACAAGTACTTAAACATAGCGATGAATTTAACAAATATACCTCGAAGATCAAAAACCACAACTCACCAGCGACTTTGTGCAGCTTCAACCAGCTGAAGATTTACCCTTTTTTACTCCTTTTATCGTCTAGACCTTAGACAGCAGAACTTGAGAAGCTAAAAACACTGCAAGAGAAATCTTACTTTTTTTTTCAAACAGACATGGACTATATCATCATTCGAGCACAAGTCAAAAACCACAGGATAAAGATTTCATAAAATCAACGGTCGGAGAAATATAGATTTGCCCAGCGTATTAAAGGGGAAGCTTCTCTACTCTATGTCAGAAAATGAACCACGATAAATTTAGAAACCCTAAAGGGCGATGAGAGGGCGAAGTCAAACAACAAAACTGGGTTGAACGCAAAGGATACATCGGCAGTTGATGGATTTGTCTCTTTATTTTGTGGCCACAAACATAAAAAGGAAGAAAGTCCTTATTATTCCAATTTCAAGGATCTTCTACTCAGGGGAAGTATGGTGTGAAGTACCCATAAAAAGGAAAATGCAAACAAAAAATGAAAGAAATGAGGAGGAGAGCAAACCATCAACTTCGACAGAAATGGCATGTTAACTTGGTAATGAAGATTCAAAGAAGCAGATGAATTTTCTCGTTTTGGTAAAATCAAGAAAAAGTGAGTAGAGAGAGAGAGAGAGAGAGAGAGAGAGAGAGTAGATTTTTTTATTCTTTTCGAAAAAAACGAATATTTTGCCAGTGGTTTTCAACTTCAGCCGTGGGCTGTGGGACATGCGAAAGAGAGAGGGCACCGAGAAACGAAACGGGTGAAAAGGATGAAAAAAAGGTGCTACGATAAATATGGGAATTGTCGACATCTTCGTACCATGATGTGGGCAGTTAACCAATGGGAGGTCGACAAGTGGGAAAACATTTTCTGTCACTTAAACTCAGTGGGCCTCCACCCGACCGATGGAAAGAGACCCTGCCCTTTTCTTGGGCCTCATAGGTACAGCACCGGGGCTCTTCTTCAATCGGTTCCTCGCTGGGAGTACTCGAAATTATTACCATGATAAATTCTTGGATAAAATAAATACAGATGTTTCTTTTATTTTATATTTTATTTATTTTCTTCTTATAATTCACCATTATTTAGGGGTGTCATAAAAACTCCAATCAAATTGAAAATTTCAGTTTGGATAATAGGTAAAGGAATTCGAGAAGTTTGACGGTTTGGTTCGGATTTTTTTTTTGTTATGCAAATGGGATGTCAAATGTTACTGATTGTGGTGTACTGAACTTAGATCACTGGATTTTCTAATTAGCATTAATGTGATCTTCAATGAGATTGTTGTATTTTGACAAAAAAGTCCTGAAACACAACCAAACACAACCGGCAGAACAAACATATCATGGTGTTAGCAATGAGGTGGAACTCAGAGATTTTGGAGACCTTAAAGGTAACAGAGGTTGAGAGTACATATAATGGTGAAGTTTTTGAAATCAGTTATATTGAACAACCAATAAAATCATAGCACTCTATAGTCGTGGGTAGACGGAGAAGACAAATTGGGCCACCAATATGTTATGATGATACATGTATTACTTATGCATTGATCATAAATAATAAGGTGGAAACAGGTGAGCCTTCATCTTACTCTAAGGCGATGGCCAATGCTGAATCGTTATGATGGCAAGAGGCTATGAGTGAACGGATGGAATCACTCCATTAGAACTGGATGTGAGGGTTTGTTAAAGTTCCTAAGAGCTAAAAGATCAATGAAAATAAATTGTCTACAAATGGAATGAGGCAGCATGGTATAACGTGAGACTTATTGCGAAAGGGTATACACAATGACTGGGCATTGGTTACAATGAGATATTTTCTCATATTATAAGATATACTTCTATTTGAATATTTCTTGTCTTCATTGTTACGCATGATCTCGAGTTGGAATAGTTACATGTGAAAATAACCGTTCTTCATGATGAGTTGGATCAGCTAGATGTGAAAAGAAATTTGATATTTTGGATAAGGAAAACTACGTTTATTTATTAAAGAAATCTTTATATGGGTTGCAAGAGTCTACTAGGCAGTGGTATAGTTGTTCTAATGCTTTTATGACTAGTTATGACTATTTGAAAGTTAGTTGGACAACTAAGTTTACCTTAGGAAGTGGGAGGATGGATATTTGATTTATCTATTATCATTTGTTGATGACATGTCGATAGCAGTTAAGATTATGTCTGAAATTGATTTGTAGAAGAGGCAATTGAATGCTGAGTTTGAGATGCAAGATTTGGGTGCTACAAAGAAGAACAAACAATATCAAAAACGCTTCTTGGATCAACCATATGAAGAGCTTTTGTTTTGACTTGTGCTGTAACTTTTACTTGCAATTGAGTTGTTTATTTATAAATACTTTGGGTTTGGGTATAATTTAGGCATGGGAAACAATCAAGTGTGTGGGCAATTATTAACTCTACAGTTATCCCATTATTAGTAGATTATTTGGTGCGAACTCTCCTTATTGAGGAGTTACTGACACGTAGACCAAACCACGTAAATCCTGATTTTTTTTCTTAGTCTTGACTTATTTCTTTGGTAATTTTGCATTGATTTAATTTGCAAGATCCAATATTTTTCACATTAATTTTACAAAAATTTCGATGGTTAAGTCACCATATCAATTGTAAAATACAAAAGATGAGGACAATGTAGCTATTGCAATGTGGATTCGTGAGGACAACAAAATAGCATGGACTTTTAATCACATCACATATCGATAACGTCATCTTTACTGATATATTAAGCCAATGCACGCATCTTATGCATTTGACAAATATGCCCATTCATCATGTTTTTACATCACAACAATCTTGACCCTCTAGACTATTCCACTTTTTTTTTTTTCAATAATTAAGTACATTTTATAGCACAAACATCAAAATAGTTGGAGAGTATCTTCCCTCTACAAACTCAACAGAGAGGCATGTCTTCAAAACAAAGATGCAATGCAACTTCCACAGCTACTAATACTAATTGAGTTTCTTGAACAAAAGGCAACCATAACATTCTCAATGAACCTTGTACAAAGCTAAAAGGTTCGTAAGCCAGATTTAGAAATCTAAATACCATAGGAATCACACAAATCTTTATCAGTTGAGACGGCAAATATTTTCTCCTTTAGCAAACCAACAAACTTAAGTCAGGTTGACAAATAGTGTTCTTACAAACTCTATTATACATTTGCAATTAACATCCTGCTACTCATAGTATCTACACATAGTAGCTGATTCTAACAGAAGTATATATGTGTGTGTCTAAATTAAGTAATGGTTAATTATTGGAGAAGTAATGCCAAATTGAGCAATGGCATAATATACACATCGTTGATTGATTAAAGATTTTAATCCGTGAGTCATTATTTCAACATGTATGAAAGGAGTATTGTGGAAAGTCATCATATGGTACATTTGTAGGTGGGATAAAATGGTTGAAAAAGAACTACTCATTACAAATAGCATTTTGCATAAATAGATAATCCAATTTTACAATAAATAAAAAAATCAAAAGGAATTTTATCACTTTCATTATATGGATTCATCCTAACAAATTTTGCATTGAAAAGTACTCTCAACTGATATTGATTTGTTTCCTCACATGTCACTTTCATGGGTTTATTTGAAGCAGAAAATTCCTATTTCTTATTTATGAGGATATTAAGGTACTATATTTGGCATGGGATTGACTCATCCAAGATAGTGTTCTTGTTTTAAGGAAAGAAATTATTGTAATATGATGCTTTATCAAGGAAAATCACATTAGGATTGGATCATAGCTAATAAGCTGGCCGTGGATCTTGATGTAGACCCACCCAAATTCATTCCTGACAAGTGACCAGGGAGAGTGGCCCATAGTCTTTCTAATCCAAGCTTATACATAGATTTTTCAATCACGAAAAAGGAAAAGAAAGAGATAAGTAGAAATGTTTTATTTTTGGTCAGTAGATAGAAAGCTTATACATAGGTTTGATTTCCTTTTTCTAATTTAATTTTATATCTCTTATTAATTGCTAAGAAGGATGCACTTTGCATTTGAGTCATCTCATGTGTCACTTAGTATCCTTGAATGTCTATCCCTACAATCCCTTCCAGTTAAGGAGTCGCCTAAGGAACATATCATCGCTCGTGAGTTCATAAGCTAACTTCTATTAGATGAAGAAAGTTGGACCTCGTTGTTTGTGTTGGAAATATAATATACGAAAATGACAGGATCTTACAATTTACGTCAACACAGAAATAAACGAGAAATAATAAGGACACTAGAAATTTACGTGGTTCGGTCCGAGTATCGGTACCTACATCCACGAGGAGAGCTAGCATCAAATAATCCACTATAATCGAAGAATCAGAGTTACAATCACTCACATGCTCGAGTGTTTCCTACACCTATATTTAAACCCAAACTCAAAGTGTTTACAAATAAATGATGTAAACTCATAGCACAAAATCACCGAGTGTTTAAGCCCCTGCAATTCGCTCACATACATACGAAAAACAAGAACTCTGTTCTTTCTTGTATGCTTCATACGACAATTGCAGCTTCCTAGCTTGGCTTTTATTCTTGTGCGGCACTCTCTTATCTATACACTGAAGAAACCTTTGCTTTTAATATATGTGTAAACCTAACACTACTAGGTTTCTTCTATAGATAAAAGAGGAAACCCTTGTTTTTATTATTTTGTACAAAAGTAATTCTAGTCAAATTTGGAATAACAAGAAAACCAATCTTGAATAGGATAGGAAATATTTTGAACAAATCAAAATCCTTTTATGGATCAAGTTCATGAAAATTTAAACTCGAGTCATAATTTAACAATTCTCCACCTTAGCTCAATGTTTGAAGCCAAGTTATAGTGCTCGTCATCCATGCTGCTCTGCCAACACCCCAACGGGTGCTCACTCTCCACAGACGCCAATTATGCTCAAGCATAGCTTGAGCTTTGCCAAATGAACATACTTGGTCATCATGTCTACCGGGTTCTCTGCCATAGCAATCTTTTTCACAATAACATTACCCTTTGCTAAGATATCTCGGATGAAGTGGTACCTGATACTGATATGTTTCGTTCGCTCGTGATAAATTGGATTATATGCTAAATATATCACACATTGGTTATCACAGTGTATATCAACACCTTTTTGATTAAGCCCAAAGTCCAAGAGCAAATTTCGTAACCATATTGCCTCATTTGCTATAAAAGTTAGCGTCATGTACTTTGCCTTAGTTAAAGACAAGGCAACATGATCCAATAATGATGCTTTTCAACTTACTGCACCACCTGCTAGTGTAAACACATATCCTGCTAAAGACCTGCGATTATCCAAGTTACTGGCGTGATCCAAATTCACATAACTAGTGGTTTCACTGCCATTACCGTTCCTCCGGTATACTATACCCACGTCTGCCGTCCCTTTCAAATATCTGAGGATCCACTTCACAACTTCTCAATGAGCTTTACTAGGACACTTCATGTAGTGACTAACTATGTTTACAACTTGTGAAATATTAGACCTAGTGCACACCATAGCATATATAATACAACCCACTACACTAGAATAAGGAACACGAGACATATGCTCCTCCTCCTCAGTTTGCAGTGATAATTTATCCAAAAGTTTAAAGTGGTTTGCTAAAGGTGTACTTACAGATTTTGCCGATTGCATGTTAAAACGTGCCACAATCTTCTCAATATATTTCTTCAGAGATAGACATAAAACTCATGCAGCTCTGTCACGCAAAATCTCCATACCCAATATTTTATTTACGGCACCTAAATCTTTCATCTCAAATTCAGCACTCAATTGCCTTTTCAGCACATCAATATCAGACATATTTTTAGCCGATATCAACATATCGTCAACATATAAGAATAGATTAATCAAAGAACCATTCTCCAATCTCTTCAAATAAACACAGCTATCCATCTGACTTTTATAGTAGTCTTGACTAGCCATGAAAGCATCAAAACACTTATACCACTGCCTAAGAGACTATTTTAGCTCATACAAAGATTTTTTTAACAAGCAAACATGATATTCCTTACTCGGAATAGCAAATCCCTTTGGTTGCCTCATGTAAATCCGTTCCTCCAATTCATCATGAAGAAATGCCGTTTTCACATCTAGCTACTCTAGCTCGAGATCCTGTGAAGCAACTAAGACAAATAAAACACGAATAGAAGTATGTCTTACCACAGGAGAGAACACTTCGTTATAGTCAATGCCCTCCCATTGTGTATATCCCTTCGCCACAAGTCTCACCTTATACCTCGCTGTCTTAACACCGAGAATGCCCTCTTTCTGTTTAAAGACCCATTTACTTTCGACAATCTTTTGGCTCTTAGGTACTTTGACCAGCTTTCATGTTTGATTCCAATAGAGTGATTCCATCTCTTCGCTCATAGCCCTAAGCCACTGTGATGACTCACTACTAGCTATTGCTTCAGAATAAGACAAAGGCTCATCCGTCTCCACCTCGTCACCTATAGATATCGCATAAACAATATATGTATAACCATAACGTACTAGTTTTTGTGGCTATATTGTGCTGCGGTTGTGCTGATTGTTCACTATCACCATCAATGACTTCAAGAATTGCGGCATTTTCTGTTGTCTCAGCTTCTGTTACCTTCAAGGTCTCCGGAGTCTCCACTTGATGCTCCACCTCACTAATAACACTATGATATGTCTGCTCTGTTTGTTGTGTTACAGAACTCCTCCGTTGAAGTATTGTAATCTCATCAAAGATCATGTCTTTACTGATTAGAAAAATAGGTGATCTAGGATTAGTGCACCACAGCCGGTAGCCTTTCACCCCATGTGCACAACCCAAAAATATGCACTTCTTCGCCCTCGGCTCAAGCTTACAATCACTCACATAAGCATATGCAAGACATCTGGATATTTGTAATTCAGAATAATCAACAGGTTTCCCCAACCATACTTCCTCGGGAGTCTTCCACTCAATAGTAGATGATGGAGATCGATTTACCAAATAACATGCCATATTCACTGCTTCGACTCAAAATTCCATATCAAGTCCTGCATGCGAAAGCATACATCGAACTCGCTCAAGTAAAGTTTTGTTCTTCTGTTTTGTCACGTCATTCTGCTGTGGTGTCCCAGGTATTGTGCGATGTCTCACAATCCCTTCTTTCTCACATAACTCAGTAAAATCTTTACCATAGAACTCCATGCCATTATCAGTTCTCAAGCACTTGATCTTTTTATCTGACTGCTTGTCAATCAATGCCTTAAATTTCTTGAACCAATCGAACACATCGTATTTGTGCTTTAGAAAGTATACCCATATCTTCCTTAAATAATCATCAATAAATGTCAGTATATATCGAGCACCTCCTTTCAAAGGAATAGAAGATGCGCCCCAGACGTCTGAATGAATATACTCAACCGTTTGCTTGGTCGAATGAATAACTGTAGTAAATTTAATTCGATGCTGCTTCCCAAAGATGCAATGCTCACATAAGTCCAGGTTTCTTATCTTATGACCCTTCGACAACCCCCTTTTACTCAGCATCGTTATACCTGCCTCACTCATATGTCCAAAACGCATATGCTATAGTTAAGTCAAGTCAGAGTCTGACTCACCTGATGAAATTGCAGCAATTCCGATCACGGTCTCTCCTAGTAGATGATAGATAGAATTCACTTTTTTCCCACTCATCACTGTCATGGCACCACAAGAGATTTTCAGTACTCCACCTTCAGCGGTGTACTTACACTTGATATCATCGAGTGTCCTCAGAGAAATAAGGTTCTTCTTGAGCTCCAATACATGCCTCATGTCTGTCAATGTGCATACAACCCCACCGTGCATTCGAATTCGAATTGTTCCTATCCCCATAGCCTTGCATGCTACATTATTCTCCAAAAGAACGCTACCACCATCTGCAGCCTGGTAAGTAGTAAACTAGTTCTTGTGAGACATCATATGATAAGAACACCCTGAATTTAGCACCCATTCATTTCCTGGCGAAATAGTAGTCACACATAAAACAGCTTCTCCATCACAAGTGCTCCATTCGACTACGTTTGCCACATTGCTTGTGGCATTCTGCCTATTACCTTGATTTCTCTGCTTCAGACAATCTCTCTTAATGTGCCCTTTCTCGTGACACTCAAAGCACTTCACGCGTTCCTTGGACTTTCAATTGTGCGACTTCGATATGCTTTTGCCTCTACTACTGCTAGGCCCTCGATGTTGATCTCTACCTCGAATCGTCAATGCCTGCGCTACTCCCTGCGCAAGACTATCATCACGCAACTTTCTCTACTACTCCTTAAAGAACAGAGCGAACTTTACCTCTTCCGAGGTAACTATAGTACGCCTCTGCAATAGTGAATCAGTAAAGTGCTCCCACGACTCCAGTAAAGATGCTAACAACATCATGCCCCGCTTTTTATCATCAAGTATCTTACCGACGTTCTTCAAATCCATTATGAGTTTATTAAATTCATCTAGGTGGGTTCTAATATACGTACATTTAGTATATCTAAACTAAAACATCCTCTTCAACATGTACAAACGATTATTCAAACCCTTTATTATATAGAATGCATGAAGTCTTGCCCATAAATCTGCAGCTTCCTTCTCCTCAGTTACCTCTATTAACACCTCATCCAATAAATTCAACAAGATTGTGCTTTTTGCTTTCTCCATTAGCTCTTCCCTTTCAGAAGCTTTCATTATAATTGGCAACTCATCTTCACCATCTAAAGCTCTGGCCAAACCTTGGGTTGTCAACAAAGCATGCATCTTGATGCTCCATAACCCAAAATTATTCCTCCCGTTAAACTTCTCAATTTCATCTTTCGCCTCAAACATAATTGCAATGATAGAATTTCCAGATAATAATTAGACAAGCAAAAGCCCCAAATCACAATCAAGAAATCCAAACCCAAGCTCTGATACCAATTATTGGAAATATAATACGTGGAAATGACAGGATCTTGTAATTTACGTTAACACAAAAATACTAGAGAAATAAACGAGAAATAATAAGGACATCAGAAATTTACGTGATTCGGTTTGAGTATCGATACCTACATCCACGGGGAGAGCCAGCAGAAACTAATCTACTATAATTGGAGAATCAGAGTTACAATCACTCACACGCTCAAGTGTTTCCCACACCTAGATTTAAACCTAAACGCAAAGTGTTTACAAATAAATAATGTAAATTCACAGCATAAAATCACTGAGTGTTCAAGCCCTTGCAATTCGCTCACGTACATACGGAAAACAAGAGCTCCGTTCTTTTTTGTATGCTTCATATAGCAACTGTAGCTTCTTGGCTTGGCTTCTATTCTTGTGCGGCACTCTTTTCTCTATGTTCTGAGGAAACCTTTGCTTTTTATATATGTGTAAACCTAACACTACTAGGTTTCTTCTATAGATAAAAGAGGAAACCCTCGTCTTTATCATTTTGTGCAAAAATAATCCTAGTCAAACTTGAAATAACAAGAAAACCAATCTTGAATAGGATAGAAAATATTTTAAACAAATCAAAATCTATGGATTGAGTTTGTGAAAATTCAAACTCGAGTCAAATTTAACAGTTTGGGAAGAGTCACAAGTCTACTGAGTAGCTTCATGTTGCAACAGGACCCTTATGTCCGCATATGTCTACGTTGAAGAAAATCATAGAGGTGATTGATGAACTTTGTTTGGGTTAGCCAGTCTTAAAGAGGTGTCCGACCAATAAGAAAACAAAACCTTAAAGAGGCATCCTCAGAACAAAGGATAAAATGAGAAAACCTTAAATAGGTGTCCAATGATGTCGTCGAAATGTACGCAAGCAGAGTTCGAAAATATGCTCAACAGATATGCTTCTTTCTTGGAGTTAGTGACTCAAAAGGGTAGCCCAAGGTGCAGCTAAGTTATTTCTTCCGTTTCACTGATTCTTCCTCGTATATTGGTCCCTGTCATTGGTCATTGGTCATTTCTAATCTGATCTTTCTTTCTCCCAGCTATTCTTACCAGCAGATTTTTGAAATGACTACCATGAATCACATGATATCTTGTCGTGACAGGCTAACGAGAATCCAGCTGAGTAAAGAACTCGCTGAGTGATATTGTTGTAATTCTTATTATATTCTATTGAACAGGTATTATAAGACTTTGTGTCGGCGAATGAGTTCAACTTTCCAGCAATCCGACGAACCCGATCTCAACATCCGTACTCCGGCTGCTCTGGCTTCGTATTGCTGCTGCTCTCGGATGAGCTGTTTACTGCCAAGGATTTTCATGGCACTGAAATTGGAAGAAAAAAGAGAACGCTAAATGTTCTGTTAAATAAATGAAGTAAAAAATGCAATTGAATGATGATGGGTACCTAAAAATCAAGTAGCACCTACAACAATACATGAGATGACACAATCTACCAACACATCATTTATCAAAATATAGAGAATTTCCATAAGTTGGGACATGTATAATAAATAATTATTTTTATATATACATGATAAATTATCATTTTTTTGCTTATTTCAATTAATTTGATTCAAATTCATAAATAAATAAAACATAAAATGAATTTACACTAAAAATATTAATCCACCAATTATTAATATTATTCATCAATTTAATTTGACAAATTCAACTACATTCGATTTCAATTTAGGTTCCTTCTCGCTAGAATCGATTGATGAGAGAGAGAGAAGAAGAGGAGGGGATTAGGAAATTTTGTGGAATGGAAATAAGAAAGAAATTAGGAATTTTCTTCTTTTCACATTTTTTTTATTTTATTTTTTTAACATATTTATATTTTGACCTCTTATTTATTGAAATTTTTTAAAATTTACCTATTATTAGTTCGAATCACGTGTTGGAATTCCAGACTCCCATATCGGAGTAGTCAAAGTAATTGACCATGTGTCGACTTTTTCGACACCGGTTGACCGCCTTATATCCGACACAATACTGATGCTTTCGAAGAATGTCTATGCTTTCTAATTTGGAAACTTTCACTAATGGGGAAAAGCTAAAGTGCAACTTGAGATTTATTGGCATTGAACAAGCCTTTCAGTGGATCTAAATTAGGTGATGCAAGCATCTGTACGCACCAACATCTACCAATAGTCACCAGGAAATTTCAATTTTTCCCAACATTTGACTCTAGAAGAGGTTCTCTCCTACTTTGCCAGGGGGGACAAAAAAAGAATTTCAAAAGTGGTTAGCTACACCATACATGAATATAAACTTTGGTCCCACCTATAGTCCATGTTTAAAGTAAGTATCTCATGATAGTAATATTCTCTATGTCGTTGTAATTTTTTCAACGGGGGTTGTATTTTAAGACTATTAATTTCTGTTATCAAGTAAGTACTTTGTAAACGGATCAACTAATGGTTACAGAACTATAGAGAGACACAGAAACTTTCAATCCTTCGACAGTCCCATGTTAGAAGCATAGAATTTTACCCGATGATAGTAGGTTGGCTAATAGTTTCCTCACCATTAATTACTCATAAACATTGTGCTACTAATTTTATTTCCATATTGGCAATTACTAACTTTCCAATATTTTCACGAGGAAAGTTGAATATTTCCCAATAACTAACTCCAGAAGTGGTTCTCTCTTCCGTTCTCAAAAAAGAGAAAAGGAAAAAAAACACAACAAAAAAGCTCGAAAAGTGGTTAGGTATACCAAATGGGATCACAAAGAACTTTGGATTTGTCTATAGTCCCAATTGGAAAACACAATATATTCTTTGATGAAAACAATATTCTCAACATGGTGATATTTCATAATGCAGGTTGCTAACTTAGTTCTAGTAACCTTTTATTTTCAAGTCAATAACTTTCAAAGCATATCAAGTAATGGTCACAAGATTACAGAAAGACAGATTGGGTTCCGTCTACAATCCTACAGTGCCATACAAATAATTGTATTTCATGATCGTAATTTCCCTAAAATTTGTGTTCCCAACATGAGTTAGTAACTCTATATTACTAGCTTCTATGATGGAGTCGATCACTTTCTTAACAGATCAAGTGCAGGACCACAGAAGGATACGGAGTTTTCAGTTTGTCTACAATTCCGTATAAATAAGAAAAGCAGAATTGTATCTCGCGACAGTAAATTTCTCAATGTGATGGTACTGTTCTCAACATGGATTAGTAGCTTAGTGCTAGTAATAAGTTTCAAGCAGGTCATACCATCTAAAGATCGTAGAATTATCTGGTGATGTTCAACGCATCTGTCCATTCTAACTTAAGCTATCCAAAAAAAGAACTCACAGATTGAGAAAGGTTCGATATAAATACCGGCACAGAGCCCTGAAATTAAGCATCTCTCCTGATGCATTGTCCTTTTCATAATAACTGATCATGTTGCAGTACTCTTTAAAGGTTTTAACACCAGGACTAATAGAGAGCAAGACAAACTGATGAACAGTACGTTAAAATGGGCAGCACATAATCTACCAATATTGGTTTGATGGACAAAAGCAACAAGCTTCTTCACCACACAGGCCTATTAGACATAAGGGCAAAAAACATTCTTAATCAATAAAGGCCTCTCTCTGGTCTTAGCAGATCATAAAACTGCACTGCTAGATCACACATGAAATTCATTGAGAGATTCTATTGTAGGTAAGGTTGAGGAAAGTGGTTAATTTATGCATAGAAGAGTGATGATGCTTGGCAAGTCATAGGAAAGCAAGAAAAGCATAGATGAGAAAGAAGGTTCACCTTTGCAAGAGGCTTTGCGTTCTCTTCTTTCAGAGACCTCTCCTGAATGACACCAAACAATGTTGCTAGATTAATATAACCCGGAAAATAACAATGCCTGATGAGACCAGACGTGTATTCATCATATTCCTCGACTTGCCTTTGCTCGTAACTGCTGTATCTGATTGTTGAATAATTGAGCCTGTAAAAGAGATCCATACAAACATATTAACTTCCGTAAGTGTGGATGTTGTCTCCATACCTTTCTTAGTAAAAAGATGACTGAAAATATGAGAAATAAGTTGAGATGATCAACAATAGAAATGAAAGGACGATGCTTTGTAACTTGTTGAGAAATGCAGTTCAAGTAAGAAGTCGTACACGACAATCAGCAAGGGTAATAAACCATAAATCTTGCAGTATTTTATTGTTTTGTGCCAAAGAATACGGGTTTTATTATTATTTTGTGTTAATAAGTATCAATTCGTGTCAATAAGTGTCAAGAAACAATTAATAAAAATGATTGATGACCTTTTTTTTTTTTTTTTTTTTTGTTAGAGGTAGAGAAAAGTTAGTCATTTAACCAAATCAAATAAACTTCTTAACTAATCAAATAAGAGTTTGTGATACAAAATTCGTTGGTAATTTAATCAGAGAATTTTTTTTTTTTTTGGTAAGGTAAGATTATATATTAACGACCAGAGAAATGTACAACCAGGTGAGGCGTGGCACCAGCAGGCACTCAACTAGACAACATGTCATTAGAGTGACAGGGTACCGCGATCACAAATGAGAACAACCATGTACAAACTAAAAGTAGAAACGGACTAAAGGGACCCAAATAGTCATAATATTGGGCCAAAGACAGCTCCACATCAAAAATACGAGGGTCTATCCCCCAACAACGTTGCATCCTCCTATTCCTAGGGTCAACCCTATTGAAAGCCAGGGCCTTATCCTTTACCGCCTTTAGTAGCTGCATCTTCATGGATGGGATGTAAAGGTTCCGGCCACGAAATATAATATCATTCATGGTTTCCAAATGATATAGCAAAAAGCTCCAAAAGAAAATCAAGCTATCTCTCGGTAAAACCCCTTGCCAGAAAGAACATTACCAACCCAAAGGAGGTTGTCCGGCCAAACAGAATTAGTCCAAGGAATATTACATTTAGCGGCCCAAAAGTTGGCAAGGGAGTTGGAGACACAGCATTCAAAGAGAAGGTGATTGACATACATTTAAGTTTGCATGAGTCTTATAAGTGTTGGGTGAATAGGAGAGAAAGTGCTTTTATCAACAGAAATTATTTTATAACTAAGAAAGCGATAGAGAAGAAAAATCTGCTGAAGTCGCTGGCACGAAAGACAGAAGAGAAAAAGTAAACTCCACTCTCCACGATAACACAATGCACTAAGAAGACGATAAAGAGGAGAAGCATCTAGTGAAGTCGTTGGTAAATAAGATGAAAGGGAAAGAGTAGACCCCACTCTCCACGATAACAAAAACTTTTCACTCTATCTCAAGAGGAGTTAAAGAAATGGTTAAAGTAGGAAATAAATGCACAAAGAAACACCCAAATAAATATCGGTAAATATAGATAGGAGTCAGTAATTTAAGTGAAAAAATAAGTCCGTAAGTTATTCAAATAAATATCAGTAAATATAAATAAGAGCTATTAAATTTAAAGGAATGGTAAGAAAAAAATAAAAGTTGACAAAAATAAGAGATATTGATGATTTTACATTTTTAAAAGGAGTTGGTGATTTCATAAAAGTGATGGTAGGTTACCAAGTTACTTAAGAATCAGGTAATTTGAAACTTTTTTTATCACAATTTTCTTGTCAGGTACAACTCTTTCAAAAGTTTACCGGCTTGAAAAATATCTTCTTCTTTTTTTGGAAAAAGGAACAATAGGGTCGTCCAAATAACTCTAGGAAAAATAACCACGATCTTTTCCCTTTTTTTTTTTGAAAAAAAAAAAAGAACAGATCAATAGCGATGAAGAACAATGGTCATTTGTGAATTTGCTTCTAGTCTTTCATATAAGGTAGAAAACGCCATGTATGCCCCGACAAAAACCACTTCTCTCCTTTCAAATGCCAAGTTTAACTATTTAGTCTATTCAGTTTCAATCTTAAAATGTAATTACAAACTGGTGTTTCGGTTTCTATATACATTAGATCAATCCTGTTAGTCGTTTAAGGGAAATTGTTTCTCTTTGTTTTCTTCCCCTTCTCACCATCTCCATGCCTCCAAAGACACAGGCTACTCGATGAAAAAGTTCTCAAAACATCTTTAGGCTCAGAGAAAAGGACAAATATGCCAAAGGCACATGTACCTTTCATGCCCTAATGCTGCTCAAACTTCACTCGAGTTGATCTCCTATCTCTTGGATTTCGTCAATCGAGCAAGATCCAAGACGTTGTCTTGATAGCTTTCTAATGAAATAAAAAAAAGAAACGGAGTACCTGGTTTAGGGAACTATATATCAGGAACCCATTTCAATCCACAATATACAAGAGAAGTCTCAAAATTTGTGGACCGTAAAGAAACTTCAAGAAGCTCAATCTTCCTCTCCATATCCATTGTTTCTTGCTTCAAATGCTGCATAATTATGGAGATTGTGATATTCATGAATCCAGTGAACGGAGCAATACAAACTGAACATATTTGAAATTACGTAATGGATAAAACCAATCATAGTAAACAAATCTGTAACACCATAGGATCCCGCAAAACTAAGATTGCTACTACAAGAACCCTAATGTTCTTGCAAAATCTGTAGCTGGACAATGTAAACCATAATTGTTTCTTGAGATCAAGAATAGGACTCTTATCAAACCATAGTCGATTCTTGAGATCAAGAATAGGACTCTTATCAAGAGCACTAAGTTATATTATTACTATATGCACACACATATATATAGGTTCACACCGATAGAGCTAAGCAAAAAGAACCGCCCAACCCGAGAATCACCCAAACCAAACTGAACCGGCCGGTTTGGTACCGATGCCCTTCGCCCCAGACCATCGGTTTGGAAACTGGTGAAATTAGTCCAGGCGAAGGGCACCGGTATGGTTCCGGTTTCCAAGGAAACCGGTGAAATTGGTCTGATTCACGATTCCAAGAGTAGTTCCCTAAAATGGAAACCGGTGAAATTGGTATGATTCACGATTCCAAGAGTAGTTCCCTAAAATGGAAACCAGTCTAATTCACGATTCCAAGAGTGGAACCACCCAAACCGGACTGATTATTTATGAGATTTTAATTTTATTAATTTAAAGATATAATTTTAACCACTAATATTAGGGGTACTCCATATGTTGTTGAGATGTACACGTCTAAACAAAAGGCCAAAAGAGGCATGCTTTGATTGAAGTATGGCTTGGCTTTTATGCACAACTCTCCCCATACATTCTTTGTATGCCCATTCAATGTGGGACTCTTGGTGTTTGGATAGAAGGTTGGATACCACAAGAGACTAGAGAGACAAGCCGTTGGATACCACAAGAGACTAGAAAGACAAGCCAAATACCAAGAGTCCCACATTGAATGAGCACACAAAGAATGTGAGGGGAGTTGTGCATAAAAGCCAAGCCATATTTCAATCAAAACATGTCTAAGAATTTCAAGAAAGGTAATGTGTACTATTAATCGTGTGGAGTTCGCACAATTTTTGCAGCATTTTGTTCTTCTTATGCAAAGAGCAAATGCTTTTTGTTAAGGCTATGGGAAATTCATTCACGTGGAACCGGATTGAATCGGGGAAATTCATTCACGTGGAACTGTATCCGGATCGAATCGGGAAATTCATTCCAGATTCACCCCTACACACAAACAGTCACTTTTAAAACTAACTTCAAGAAAACAAAATCGGGAAATTCATTCACGTGGAACTGGAATGTTTCCGATTCACCCCTACATGCCAACAGTCACTTTTAAAACTAACTTCAAGAAAACAATAAGAAGTAAATGTCTAAAACTAACTTCAAGAAAACAATAAGATGTAAATGTCCAAGGACGGCATTTTTTCGAGGTATCAAGTGGTGGATGATGAGTGGGATTTCAGAAGCTGAAAGCATTTTAGAGGACCAGTTAACGTCCTGAGGACAAGTACAAAGATCAAAGTAGAACTTTTAATGCTTTAATTAACTTGAAACCGATTTATCTCTCTCTATATCAGCAGTTTCTCCTCTCTGCTTCCCAGTCATGGCCAAACCACAAGAATAGAGTGGTATGATTTGCAAATATCACGAGTCCTTTATCTACTCATAACAGCTCTTTGATAGCTCTCTCAAATTATTTCCTCCTGTACTAGACTAACATTTTGAGCCACTTGACTTTTGCTGTGAAGTATAAAATTTAAATGAGATTTCTAGAATTGGGTTCGTGAGAGATAATGCATTAGAATTGGTTTCATTAGAGATAATGCATACTTAAAGAATAATTCTAGACATATTAAGACTTGTCTTCTAAATTTGTTTACTTTATGACCAAAAAACATATTCATTTACTAAGTGATGACGTAGATTCCTGTCAGGTACTTAAATGAGTTTACTAACTTAAATCACACTTATGCAATGCCACATTGGCAAACCAATGTAAAAGGTATCCCCAGCATTCCTCATGCTTAAGAACCATGAAGCATTTCTTGTGTATTAACATCGCAAAAGTTCAATTTTCCAAAGTGCGACATGTTTTGCTATAACTTAGCCAAAAGATATATCCATGAATGTGCCTTCGACGTTAGTGTTCCCATCAATAGACATATACTATTGACGTAGACAAAAGGATTTACTAAGTTGATATTTATTGATGTTTTTACCAAGCTTCAGTGAGTATGGATGTTGTGAAAAGCCACAACTCAATAATCTAAAAGATCATCTTGAGGTCAAATTGAAATTGATTGAAAGAACGAAGAAACACGTTGAGAATTGAGCTCATATCATTTTATCTCTTGCAATGCAAATAAACCACACATAGAAGCATCTTCATCAAACAAGAGAATTATGAAAGTGAAGTTTTCAAGAGGTTCAAAGAGAAAAAGTCTTTGATCTGCAGGAAATAGGAAGGTCCATGATCCCAATTTTTCTGTATATATTTAGACGTTTAGTAGAACAAAGGTTGTAAACTAGTCCCTTGCAAGTTGCTAATATTGAATTAGAGATATAAGTTATTTTTTAACATGAAGAATGAGCAAAAAAGATGCAAAACCATTAATCATCTTAGTTCTATCGAGCCTGGTGTAGTTTTATATATAGCATTTGACCAGTAAGAAGACAGGAGCGGTCGCTCTCATGAAGCTACTTATTTCTTCATTCTATAGTTTCAATTGAATTGTTAAAAAAGAAATGCAATAACTGACTTGGCATAAAGTAAGTTTATCTGCAACTTATCTTGTATAATTCCACATAGAAGGATGAATAATTTTGTGTATCCTTGTTGTGGAGTAATTTTATGTGAGTTTTATTAGAAAAATGTTGCTTCCCACAACCAATCTTCTTCCATACCCTTTGTGATTTCCTAGAAAACCAACTTTTGAGATCAATGACCAAATACTTGGTTCTAATCGACCCATGGTAAGATTTTCATATTTTCATCTTACCGTTTTATCCTTATAAACCCTGTTAGATCTATGCTCACGAACCTAGTTATAGATATATATACACACACCTTCTCGTCAAGAGAAAACTACCACGTCAAAGATTTATTCGGAAATTGAATGTCACTTGACTCTATCCCTCTTTTTACAACTATATCATCATCATTAGTATGATCCCTACTTTGTGGTTCTAGCGATCCATTTCAATCATATACACAGGTAGATGTTCGTGTGATTCTTTGCATACAGGGCCACTATTTATGTATACACGAGCATATATTATAAGATTGTTGAGGAAATAGAATTTGTCACCATTTGTGTTCGTATGTAGACTTTTCTGTAGGTCTTATCCTGCAAAAAGTTATGTTGATGTTATATGTTAATCCACACACGAAAAATAAAAAAATAAAAAAAGCCAGGATGTTGCTTTCTTTCATACAGCAAAATGAAAAAAAATCGAACTGCTCAACTTGCTTAAACTCTAAAAAATGTGCTTGAATAGCTAAAATATAACTAGTCCGACGTTTTTGACTTCTTTTGACTAACAAACATGGCAACTTGTTTAATTAAACTGAGAATCTCACTGAACTCCTTACGAATGCACCTAATGTATTATCATGGAGAGGTTAGAGCACTAACCAGAATATATTGTTCCATATTAGCCTCGTACGTATCTGCATCATTTGTAGATCTACGATATCGATCAATTGTCTTTCGGATTCTGAAAAACTTGCAAAGACAGCATATGAGCTCAGCCACCGGGAATACATTCTCCAAATCAATCAGTTATCATCAAAGCAAAAGTAATGGAACATTAAACAAATTAATGATCATTTTTGTGAATCAAGCATGACTTCCAGTGAATATGTATAACTATCACATAAGCAGAATATGCAAGAGGCATGAGCCTCTGCAAGAAGCTTTTAGCTTCTCAGCAACTTACTTGCGAGGATATGAAGTACTTGGAAAAGTCTTGGATGCCAACCTTATACTTTGTAAGTAATTGACCCCAGAGAGAGTGAAGAAAAGTACGAGGTAATACAAGTGAGAACAAGAAATTTTTCTTGTTCTCGAGCCAAATGCTAAGTAAGTTATGAACCAAAACAAGTCTACCTTCACATTCATCATAGCATGCTTGCATAGATGAGTTTGGAGTAACCCTCCAAGCATGAGTAATTATCAAGACTAATTGGAAAGACAAAAGGACTCATAGGAAAAACAAAACTAGTTTTACTAGAAAAACAACTATAATTAAATCAAGACTTCGGAAATTTAATGACATTTACTCTCTGAAAATATGAGAAATAAATGTAGTTCGTTGTAAGTCTCCTAGTTTTACTAGTTCTGAATTAAAGGAATGCTCCGGCATCAAAAATCACGCCACCAATACTTTTCTTCAAATTTTGGCGTGAAAACTTCAGTTTGCACAATATATTTATATGTGAGCGCAAAGTGAATTAGTGCAACGTTTTTTGCCCAAGCCCAAAGTCTTCAGGATTCCACATGCCACTCCATGTCAGTAAGAAGTAAGAACAGCACATAATGCTTGTAAAATCATCGGTTGCATTGTGAAGCAGTACAAGGACTCACTGCGTCTGAGAGATTATAAGAGCAAGCAGTTGTACCTACATCTAACTTGTGACTTCAAGTACTTTTTTTTCCCGGTAAATGAAGAACAGGGAATACTTACATGGTGGAGCAACTAAAATGGCAAACATGTACATTGCAGTCACTTTTTGACAAAAATACTCTAAGAGTGAGAAATCCAAGAGATCAGTGTGTTCTGTCACGTTCGCCTCCATCTATTATACCAAAGAATGCACTCGATCCCATAAAATCATGACTACATAAATCTAGTCAAGCCCATAATCTTATTCATCTTTCAAAGCACCATACAATTAAAAGTACCTAAAGTTGAAGATGTTAGGACTTGTTTCACAGGCTTTTGTTCAGGATCAAAGTACCATTAAAAATCAACTTGAAAATCTTCTGCCGGTTTTGTTTTATTTGAAAAAGAGATTAACTATGCTTTAAGTTTCGATTTGAATGAACATGATTTGAAATGCTTCTTGATTATGGTGGTAGATAGGTAAAGCATTATTCGATTTCCCAACTAATATAGTGTGTTTCATAATAAATTTCTAGTTTATGCCTTGTGGTGTGGTCTTAAACTTGAAATTAGATTTCTATGATTTGTAAGATGTCCATCATCGGATAGGGTACATAACATAGTCTTAATTCATGTCTAAGTGGTATAATTACAACGAACTGAGTCAAACATGTTATGGTTTGAAGGCTTCACCCTTTTCAACTTAAGTTTGGTTTTCTTCAACAATTTTTAAAGCAATCAAATTGTTTGGAAAAGATCGACTTCGAATAGAATAATACCTAACTGCAAAAACACTTAATATCATCATGACCCAGGCATTAGTTAATGGAGATCAATCCCTAGAAGCAGCCTTAAAACCTATAACACTTCCGAAAGGGACACTAAACCGCATGTTCATTTCATATCAATGTGGAATTGGGGTGAAGGCTGAATTGTAACTTGTCAAAACCAGAAGGATCGAACAATATCAGTCCCTAGTTTCACTTATATCAAATTATGTTTCATTCCCCAAGACAAAGTACCAATTATCCTAACATGTGAAGTAGCTGGAGGAGATCAGTACTTTCAAGATATTCAACTATTAGTTTTCTCACAAGGACCAAGAGAAGAAGCTCAACTCCAACGCAACAGCGTACACATTGCATGCCTTTGATCATCAAATCCCCCATATCTAGCCATATGATTAGGGTACACCTCAGTACATTGACTATCCCAATTAAAAAGCGACAACATTAGATTTTGTCTCAGCTACTTCCAATTAGGATATCTGAACAGAAGTCATATTGTTTATAAATTTGACTGAAAATGAGAACTAGATTGGTCATCATGATTGGTTCAGTCCATGATCGAAAGGGAAAAGCACTAAGCGTTAGACCAAAACCAAACATGGTAGAAAAGAAAAAGGAGAATAAGAGAAAAAACCTATGCCATGATGCTGTCCCGTGTTTACACTTTACAAACACACAGCATATATATGTGCACATGCCCTTATTTTGGACATAAGAATGTTAACAAGGCTCAATCATGTTCCCCATCTAAAATCAAATCCAGAAATTAAAAATCAGTATGCAAACGTACTCAGAATTGCTCAAGAACTCGTAAAGCCTTCCTTTCTGCAAAAAGATGATCACGGTGACTTCGGCCTCGCAGAGGACCGAGAGCTCGTAAGCTTTCTTCAGTAGCCCGTTCCGGTGCTTCGAGAAGGTGACTTGCCAGCTCGTTGGATTCTCAATCCGTCTCATCTGAATTTTGCCTCTGGCCATGATCGAATTCTCCCTACATACATGATGGTTATCGACCCTAGAATGACAAGTACTTAAACATAGCGATGAATTCAACAAATATGCCTCGACGATCAAAAACCACAACTCACCAGCGACTTTGTGCAGCTTCAACCAGCTGAAGATTTACCCTTTTTTCCTCCTTTTATCGTCTAGACCTTAGACAGCAGTACTTGAGAAGCTAAAAACACTGCAAGAGAAATCGCACTTTTTTTTTTCAAACAGACATGGACTATATCATCATTCGAGCACAAGTCAAAAACCAAAGGATAAAGATTTCATAAAATCAACGGTCGGAGAAATATAGATTTGCCCAGCTTATTAAAGGGGAAGCTTCTCTACTCTATGTCAGAAAATGAACCACGATAAATTTAGAAACCGTAAAGGGGGATGAGAAGGCGAAGTCAAACAACAAAACTGGGATGAACGCAAAGGATACATCGGCAGTTGATGGATCTGTCTCTTTATTTTGTGGCCACAAACATAAAACGGAAGAAAGTCCTTATTATTCCAATTTCAAGGATCTTCTACTCAGGGAAAATATGGTGTGATGTACCCATAAAGAGGAAAATGCAAACATAAAATGAAAGAAATGAGGAGGAGGGCAAAGCATTCAAGTTCGACCGAAATGGCATGTTAATTTGGTAATGAAGATTCAAAGAAGCAGATGAATTTTCTTGTTTTGGTAAAATCAAGAAAAAGAGAGTAAGGATAGATGCAGAGAGAGAGAGAGAGAGAGAGTAAATTTTTTTGTTCTTTTCGAAAAAACGTATATTTTGCCAGTGGGTTTCAGCTTCAGCAGTGGGCTGGGGGACATGCGAAAGAGAGAGCACCAAGAAACGAAACGGGTGAAAAGGAAGAAAAAAAGGCCGTACGCGATAAATATGGGAATTGTGGACATCGTCTTACCATGATGTGGGCAGCTAAGCAATGGGAGGTTGACGAGTGGGAAAACATTTTCTGTCACTTAAAGCTCAGTGGGCCTCCCACTCGACCAATGGAAAGAGACCCTGTCCTTTACTAGGGCCTCGCAGGAGCATCCTCGGGGCTCTTCTTCAACCGGTTCCTCCCAGATGGGCTCGTGAGCACTAGGAGTACCCGAAATTATTAGTATGATAAATGCAAGGATAAAATAAATACAGATGTTTCTTTTAGTTTATGTTTTCTTTATTTTCTTCTTATAATTTATCATTATTTTGGAGTTTCATAAAAACCTCAATCGAATTAAAAATTTCGGTTTGGATAATAAATAAAGGAATTCGAGAAGTTTGACGGTTTAGTTCGGATTTTTTTTTTTTGTTATGCAAATGGGATATCAAAGGCTACTAATTGTGATGTACTAAATCCAAATCACTAGATTTTCTAATTTGCATTAATGTGATTTCCGACAATATTGTTATGTGTTGACAAAAAAGTCCTTAGACACAACCGACAGAGCAAACATATCATGGTGCTACTAGCGAGATGGAGCTCAAAGATTTTAAAGACCTCTAAGGCAACATTGGTTGAGACTACAGATAATCAGTTATAGTGAACAAACAATAAAATCATAGCACTTTACAACTGTGGGTAGACGGAGAGTACAAATTGGGCCACCAATATGTTATGATGATACATATATTACTTATACATTGATCATAAATAATCAAGTGGAAACATATGAGCCTTCATCTTACTTTATGGTGATAGCCAATGCTGAATCGTTACAATGGCAAGAGGCTATGAGTAAACGAAAGGAATCACTCCATTGGAACTGGATGCGAGAGTTTGTTAAAGTTTGCAAGAGCTCGAAGATCAATGTAAACAAATGGTCTACAAATGGAATGAGGCAGCACGATATAATGTGAGATTTGTTGCAAAAGGGTATACACAATGAGTGGGCATTGGTTACAATGAGATATTTTCTCCTATTATAAGACACACTTCTATTTGAATATTTCTTGTCTTAATTGTTATGCATGATCTCGAGTTGGAATAGTTAGATGTGAAAACGGCAGTTCTTCATGATAAGTTGGAACAGTTAGATGCGAAAAGAAATTCATATTTTGGATAAGGAAAACTACGCTTATTTATTAAAGAAATCTTTATAAGGGTTCCAAGAGTCTACTGGGTAGTGATATAATTGTTCTTATGCTTTTATAACTAGTTATGACTATTCGAAAGTTAGTTGAACAACTATGTTTACCTTAGAAAATGGGAGGATGAATATTTGATTTATCTATTATCATTTGTTGATGACATGTCGATGGATATTAAGATTATGTATGGAATTGATGTGTTGAAGAGGCAATTGAATGTTGAGTTTGAGATGAAATATTTGGGTGTTACGAAGAAGAACAAACAATATCAAAAACACTTCTTGAATCAATTGTATTAAGAGCTTTTGTTCTGACTTGTGATGTAAGTTTTACTTGCAATTGAGTTGTTTATTTGTAAATACTTTGGGTTTCGGTATTATTTAGGTGTGGGAAACAATCAAGTGTGTGGACGATTCTTAACTCCATGGTTATCCAATTATTAGTAGATTATTTGGTGCTAACTCTTCTTATTGAGGAGTTACTAACACGTAGACCAAACCATGTAAATTCTTGATTTTTTCTTAGTCTTGACTTATTTCTGTGGTGATTTTGCATTGATTTAATTTGCAAGATCCAATATTTTCCACATTAATTTTCCAAAAATTTTGATGGATAACTAACCATATCAATTGTGAAATACAAAAGATGAGGACAATGTAGCTAATGTGATGTGGATTAGTGAGGACAACAAAATAGCATGAACTTTTAATTACATCATAAATCGATAACGTCATCTTTAGTGATATATTATGCCAAAGCATGCATGAGCATCCGACAAACATGCCTGTTCATCATGTTTCTACATCACAACAATCTTGACCCTCTAGATTATTCCACATTTTTTTTCAATAATTAAGTTCATTTTATAGTGCAAGCATCGGAATAGCTAGAGAGCATCTTCCGCCTACAAACTCAATAGAGAGGCATGTCTTCAAACCAAAGATGCAATCCAACTTCCACAACTGCTAATACTAATTGAGTTTCTCGAACAAAAGACAACCATGACATTCTCAGTGAACCTTATACAAAGCTAAAAGGTTCCCAAGCTAGATTCAGAAATTTAAATATTATAGGAATCGCACAAATCTTTGTCAGTTGAGATGGCGAATATTTTCTACTTTAGCAAACTTAAGTGGGGTTGACAAAGTGTTCTTAGAAACTCTATTATACATTTGTAGTTATCTTCCTGCTACTTATAGTATCTATACATAGTAGTTGATTCTAATAGAAGTATGTATGTGTGTGTCTAAATTAAGTAATGGTTAAGTATTGGGGAAGTAATGCCAAACTTAAGTGGGGTTGACTAATAGTGTTCTTAGAAATTCTATCATACATTTGCAGTTATCTTCCTGCTACTTATAGTATCTACACATAGTAGTTAATTCTAATAGAAGTATGTATGTGTGTGTCTAAATTAAGTAATGGTTAAGTATTAGGGAAGCAATGCCAAATCGAGCAATGGCATAATATACACATCATTGATTGATTAAAGATTTTTAATCCGTGAGTCATTATTTCAACATGTATAAAAGGAGCATTGTGGAAAGTCATGTTTTGGTTTATTTGTAAGTTGGCTAAAATGGTTGAAAAAGAACTACTCATTACAAATAGCATTTTGCATAAATAGATAATCCAATCGTACTATAAAAGAAAAATCAAAAGGGATTTTATCACTTTGATTATATGGATTTATTCTAACAAATTTTGCATTGAAAAGTACTCTCAATTGATATTGATTTGTTTCCTCACATGTCACTCTCATGGATTTATTTGAAGCACAAAATTCTTGTTTCTTATTTACAAGGATATTAAGGTACTTTTTTTGGCATGAGATTGACTCATCCAAGATAGTGTTCTTGTTTTAAGGAAATGAATTATTGTAATATGATGCTTTATCATAAAAATCACATTAGTATTAAATCATAGCTGACAAGCTAGCCATGGATCTTGATGTAGACCAACCCAAATTCATTCCTGACAAGTCACTAGGGAGAATGGTCCGTAGTCTTTCTAATCCAAGCTTATACATAGATTTTTCAATCACGAAAAAGGAAAAGAAAAAGAAATGTAGAAAGGTTTTATTTTTGGTCGGTAGATAGAAAGCTTATACATAGGTTTGATTTCCTTTTTCTGATTTAATTGTATATCTCTTATTAATTGTTAAAAAGGATGCACGGTACATTTGAGTCATCTAATGTGTCACTCAGTATCCTTGAATGTCTATCCCTGCAATCCCTTCCAATTAAGGAATCACTTAGGGAACATGTCATCGCCAGTGAGTTTGTAAGCTAACTTTTATCAGACGAAAAAAGTAGGACCTCATTGTTAGGGATGAGTCACAAGTCTACTGAGTAGCTTCATCTTGCAACATGACCCCATATGTCAAAGTTGAAGAAAATCATAGAGGTGATGGATGAACTTTGTTTGGGTTAGCCAGTCTTAAAGAGGTGTCTGACAAAAAAAAAAGCCTAAACAAAACAAAGCCTTAAAGAGGCATCCTCAGAACAAAGGATGAAATGAGAAAACCTTAAATAGGTGTCCAATTATGTCGTTGAATTGTCCACAAGCAGAGTTCGAAAATATGCTCAACAGAGACGTTTCTTTCTTGGAGTCAGTGATTCAAAAGTGAAGCCCAAGGTGCAGGTAAGCTATTTCTTCCTCGTATATTGCTCCTTGTCACTGGTCATTTCTAATCTGATCTTTCTTTTTTCTCCCAGCTATTCTTACTGGCAGATTTTTGAAATGACTACCATGACTCACATGATATCTTGTCGTGACAGGCTAACGAGAATCCAGCTGAGTAAAGATCTCGCTGAGTGATATTGCTGTAATTCTTATTATATTCAATTGAACAGGTATTATTAGACTTTGTGTCGGCGAATCAGTTTAACTTTCCAGCAATCCGACGAGCAACCTGATCTCAACATCCGTACTCCGGCTGCTCTGGCTTCGTATTGCTGCTGCTCTAGGATGAGCTGTTGACCACCAAGGATTTTCATGGCACTGAAATTGGAAGAAAAAAGAGAACATTAAAGTTTCTGTTAAATAAATGAAATAACAAATGCAATTGAATGATGATGGGTACATAAAAATCAAGTAGCACCAATACCAATACGTGACACAACACGATACGCCGAAACGTCATTTCTCAAAATATAGAGAATTTCTATACATTGGGACACATTATACATTAAATAAGTACTTTTATACATACATGATAAATTATCATTTTTATGCTTATTTGAATCAAATTAATTTGATTCAAATTCATAAATAAATAAATAAATAAATAAAGCATAAAATGAATTTACACTAAAAATGTTAATCCACCAATTATTAATATTATTCATCCTTTTAATTTGACAAATTCAACTACATTCTATCTCAATTTGGGTTCCTTCTTGCCAGAATCGATTGATGAGAGAGAGACAGCGAGAGAGAGAAAAGAGGAGGAGGTTAGGAAATTTTGTGGAATGGAAATGAGAAAGAAATTAGGATTTCCTCATTTATTTTTTTATATTTTGACCCCTAATTTATTGAATTTTTTTAAAAATTGACCTTATATTTGTTGGAATTACATATCGAAATTTCAAACTCCCATGTTAGAGTAGTCGGAACAGTTGACCATGTGCCGGCTTTTTCGACACCGGTTGACCGCCTCCTGTCCAACACGACACTGATGCTCTCAAAAAATGTTTGTGCTTTCTAATTTGGAAACTTTCACTAGTGGGGAAAAGTGTGCAACTTGAGATTTACTGACATTGAAAAAGCCTTTCGTTGGATCTAAATTAGGTGATGCAAGTATCTATATGCATCGACATCTACCAATAGTCACTGGGAAATTTCAATTTTTCCCAACATTTGACTCAAGAAGAGGTTCTCTCCTGCTTTGCCGGGGGGACAAAAAAAACACCAAAAGTGGTTAGCTACACCAGACAAGACTATAAAGTTTGGTTCCACCTATAGTCCACGTTTAAAGTACAGACTAGTATCTCGTGATCGTAATATTCTCTGTTGTTGTATTTTTTTCAACAGGGGTCGTATTTCAAGGCTGTTAGTTTCTATTATCAAGTAATTACTTTGTAAACAGATCAACTAATGGTTACAAAACTATAGAGAGACACAAAAACTTTCAATCCTTCGACAATCCCATGTTAGAAGCATAGAATTTTACCCAATGATAGTAGGTGGCTAATAGTTTTCTCAACATTAATTACTCAAAAACATCGTGCTACTAATTTTATTTCCATATTGGCAATTACTAACTTTCCAATATTTTCAGAAGGAAAGTTGTATATTTCCCAAAAACTAACTCTGGAAGTGGTTATCTCTTCCGTTCTCAAAAAAGATAAAAGGAAAAAAAATCAACATAAAAGCTTGAAAAGTGGTTAGGTATACTAAATGTGATCATAAAGAACTCTGGATTTGTCTATAGTCCCAATTGGAAAACACAATATATTCTTCTATGAAAACAATATTCACAACATGGCGATATTTCACAATGCAGGTTGCTAACTTAGTGCTAGTAATTCTTTTTTATTTTCAAGTCAATAACTTTCCAAACATATCAAGTAATGGTCACAAGATCACGGAAAGACAGATTGGGGTTCGTCTATAATCCTGCAGTGCCATACAAATAATTGTATCTCATGATCGTAATTTCCCTAAAATTTGTGTTCCCAACATGAGTTAGTAACTCTATATAACTAGCTTCTATGATGGAGTCGATCACTTTCTTAACAGATCAAATGCAGGACCATAGAAGGATACAGAGATTTGAGTTTGTCTACAGTTCCGTCTAAATAAGAAAAGTAGAATTGTATCTCGTGACAGTAAATTTCTCAGTGTGATGGTACTCTTCTCAACTTGGATTAGTAGCTTAGTGCTAGTTATAAGTTTCAAGCAGGTCATACCGTCTAAAGATCGTAGAATTATTTGGTGGTGTTCAACGTATCTGCTCATTCTAACTTAAGCTATCCAAAAGAACTCCTCACAGATAGAGAAAGGTTCGATATAAATACCGGCACAGAACCCTGAAATTAAGCATCTCTCCTGATGTGATGTCCTTAACTCTAATAACTGATCATGTTGCAGTACCCTTTAAAGGTTTTAACACCAGGACTAATAGAGAGCAAGACAAACTGATGAACAGTACATTAAAACGTGCAGCACATAATCTACTAATATTGGTTCGATGGACAAAAGCAACAAGTTCTTCACCACACGGGCCTATTAGACATAAGGGCAAAAAACATTCTTAATCATTAAAGGCCTCTCTCTGGGCTTAGCAGATCATAAAACTGGACTACTAGATCATACATGAGATTCATTGAGAGATTCTATTGTAGGTAAGGTTGAGGAAAGTGGTCAATTTATGCATAGAAGAGTGATGATGCATGGCAAGTAATAGGAAAGCAAGAAAAGCATAGATGAGAAAGAGGGTTCACCTTTGCAAGAAGCTTTGCGTTCTCTTCTTTCAGAGACCTCTCCTGAATGACACCAAACAATGTTGCTAGATTAATATAACCAGGAAAATAACAATGCCTGATGAGACCGGACATGTATTCATCATATTCCTCCACTTGCCTTTGCTCGTAAATGCTGTATCTGATCGTTGAATAATTGAGCCTGTAAAAGAGATCCATACAAACATTTTAACTTCCGTGAGTGTGGATGTTGTCTCCATACCTTTCTTAGTAAAAGATGACTGAAAAAATGAGAAATAAGTTGGGATGATGAACGATAGAAATGAAAGGACAATGCTTTGCAACTTGTACAGAAACACAGTTCAAGTGAGAAGTCGTACACGACAATCGGCAAGGGTAACAAACCAAAAAACTCGCAGTATTCAATTATTTTGTGCCAAAGAATACGGATTTTTTTATTATTTTTAGTTAATAAGTTCAATTTGTGTCAGTGAGTGTCAAGAAACCATTGATTAAAAACGATTGATGACCTTTTTTTTTTTTTGTTAGAGAGAGAAAGGTTAGTCATTTAACCAAATCAAATAGACTTGTTAACTGATCAAATAAGAGTTGGTGACACAAAATTCGTTGGTAATTTAATCAGAGAAAAGCTGGTAACTTCTATAATTAAGATTCGTAATTCCTGGTTGGGTTCGTAAATGAGACAAACATTTATGTTTGCATAAGTCTTATAAGAGTAGGGGTAGGGTGAATAGGAGAGAAAGTGCTTTTATCAACATAACTTATTTTATAACTAAGAAAGCGATAAAGAGAAGAAAAATCTGCTGAAGTCGCTGGCACGAAAGACAGGAGAGAAAAAGTAAACTCCACTCTCCACGATAACACAATGCACTAAGAAGACGATAAAGAGGAGAAGCATCTGGTGAAGTCGTTGGTAAATGGGATGGAAGGGAAAGAGTAGACCCCACTCTCCACGATAACAAAATGTTTTCATTCTAGCTCAAGAGTAGTTAAAGAAATGGTTAAAGTAGGAAAAAAATGCACAAAGAAACACCCAAATAAATAGCGGTAAATATAAATTGGAGTGAGTAATTTAAGCGAAAAAATAAGTCCGTAAGTTATTCGAATAATTATCAGAAAATATAAATTAGAACTATTAAATTTAAAGGAATGGTAGGTAAAAAAAAAAAGTTCATAAAAAAAAAAAGAGATATTGATAATTGTACATTTTAAAAAAGGAGTTGGTGATTTCATAAAAGTGATGGTAGGTTACCAAGTTACTTAAAAATCAGGTAACTTGAAACTTTTTTTATTACAATTTTCTTGTCAAGTACATCTCTTTCAAAAGTTTTCCGGCTTGAAAAATATCCTTTTTTTTTTTTTTGGAAAAAAGAAGAAGAACAAATGAATAACAATGAAGAAAAAGGGTCATTTGTGAATGTGTTTTCAGTCTTTCATATAAGATAGAAAACGCCATGTATGCCCAGACAAAAACCAATTCTCTCCTTTCAAATGCCAAGTTTAACTATTTAGTCTATTAAGTTTCAATCTTACAATGCAATTACAAACTGGTCTTTCGGTTCCTGTATACATTAGATCAATCCTGCTAGTCGTTTTTGGGAAATTGTTTCTTTTTTTATTCTCCCCCTTCTCACCATCTCCATGCCTCCAAAGACACAGGCTACTCGATGAAAAAGTTCTCAAAACATCTTTAGGCTCAAAGAAAAGGGCGAATATGCCAAAGGCACATGTACCTTTCTTGCCCTAACGCTGCTCAAACTTCGCTCGAGTTGATCCCCTATCTCTTGGATTTCATCGATCGAGTAAGATCCAAGACATTGTCCTGATAGCTTTCTGATAAAAAAAAAGAAAGAAACAGAGTACCATAATTCAAGGAATTTTATATCAGGAACCCATTTCGATCCACAATATATAAGAAAGAAGTCTCAAAAGTTGTGGACCGTAAAGAAACGTCAAGAAGCTCAATCTTCCTCTCCATATCCATTGTTTCTTGCTTCAGATGCTGCACAATTATGGAGATTGTGATATTCATGAATCCAGTGAATGAAGCAATACAACCTGAACATATTTGAAATTACCTAATGGATAAAACCAATCATAGTGAACAAATCTGTAACACCATAGGATCCTGCAAAACTAAGATTGCTACTACAAGAACCCTAATGTTCTTGCAAGATTCTTAGCTGAACAACGTAAACCATAGTCAATTCTTCAGATCAAGAATAGGGCTCTTATCAAGAGCACGAAGTTATAGTATTACTATCTGCACACACGTATATATAGGTTCACACCAACAGTCACTTTTAAAACTACCTTCAAGAAAACAATAAGATGTAAATGCCCAAGGACGGCATTTTTTCGAGGTATCAAGTCTTGGATGACGAGTGGGATTTCAGAAGCTGAAAGCATTTTAGAGGACCAGTTAACGTCCTGAGGACAAGCTCAAAGATCAAAGTAGCACTTTTAATGTTTTAATTAACTTGAAACCGATTTGTCTCTCTCTATATATATCAGCAGTTTCTCTTCTCTGCTTCCCAGTCGTGGCCAAACCACAAGAATAAGAGTGGTATGGTTTGCATAATATCACAAGTCCTTTATCTACTCATAACAGCACTTTGATAGCTCTCTCAAATTATTTCCTCCAGTACTAGACTAACATTTTGAGCCACTTGACTTTTGCTGTGAAGTATAAAATTTAAATGAGATTTCTAGAATTGGGTTCATGAGAGATAATGCATTAGAATTGGTTTCATTAGAGATAATGCATACTTAAAGAATACTTCTAGACATATTAAGACTTGTCTTCTAAATTTGTTTACTTTTGACAAAAAGACATATTCATTTACAAAGTGATGACACAGACTCCTGTCAAGTAGTTAAATGAGTTTACTAACTTAAATCACACTTATGCAATGCCATGTCACTTGGCAAACCAATGTAGAAGGTATCCCCAGCATTCCTCATGCTTAAGAACCATGAAGCATCTCTTGTGTATTAACATCGCAAAAGTTCAATTTTCCAATATGCGACATGTTTTGCTTTAACTTAGCCAAAAGATATATCCATGAATGTGCCTTCGACGTTAGTCTTCCCATCAATAGAAACATATTGTTGACACAGACAATAGGATTTACTAAGTTGATATTTAATTATTGATGTTTTTACCAAGCTTCAGTGAGTATAGATGTTGTGAAAATCCACAACTCAATAACCTAAAAGATCTTCTTGAGGTCGAATTGAAATTGATTTAAAAGAATGAAGAAGAAACACGTTGAGAATTGAGCTCATATCTTTTTATCTCTTGCAATGCAAATAAACCACGCATAGAAGCATCTTCATCAGGCAAGAGAATTATGAAAGTGAAGTTTTCAAGAGATTCAAACAGAAAAAGTCTTTGATCTGCAGGAAATAGGAAGGTCCATGATCCCAATTTTTCTGTATATATTTAGACGTTTAGTAGAACAAAGGTTGTAAAATAGTCCCTTGCAAGTTGCTAATTGTGAATTAGAGATACAAATTATTTTTTAACGTGAAGAATGAGCAAAAAAGATGCAAAACCATTCATCATCTTAGTTCTCTCGAGGTTGGTGTAGTTTTATATATAGCATTTGACCAGTAAGAAGACAGGAGCTGTCGCTCTCATGAAGCTACTTATTTCTTCATTCTATGGTTTCACTTGAATTGTTAAAAAAGAAATGCAATAACTGACTTGGCATAAAGTAAGTTTATCTGCAACTTATCTTGTATGTTTCCACATGGTAGGGTGAATAATTTTATGTATCTTTACCATGGAGTAATTTATATGAGTCATATCAAAAGAATATTTCTTCTCATAACCAATCTTCTTCCATACCCTTTGTGATTTCCTAGAAAACCTACTTTCGATATCAAGGACAAAATACTTGGTTCTGGTCGACCCTTGGTAAGATTTTCATATTTCCATCTTACCGTTTTATCCTTATAAACCCTTGTTAGATCTATGGTTACAAACCTAGTTATATATACACACACCTTGTTAGAAAACTACCATATTAAAGATTTATTCGGAAATTGAATGTCACTCGACTCTATCCCTCTTTTTACAACTATATTATCATCATAAGTATGATCCCTAATATGTGGTTCTAGTGATCCATTTCAATCATGTGCACAAGTAGATGTTCGTGTGATTCCTTGCATACGGAGCCACTATTTATGTATACACGAGCATATATTATAAGATTGTTGAGGAAATAGGATTTGTCACCATTTGTGTTCATAAGTAGACTTTTTTGTAGGTCTTATCCTGCAAAAAGTTATGTTGATGTTATATGTTAATCCACACACAAAAAAAAATAAAAATAAAAACAAAGCCAGGAAGTTGCTTTCTTTCATATAGCAAATGAATAAAAATCGAACTGCTCAACTTGCTTAAACTCTAAAAGATGTGCGTGAATAGCTAAAATATCACCTGTCCGGCGTTTTTGACTTCTTTTGACTAACAAACACGGCAACTAGTTTAATTAAACTGAGAATCTCACTGAACTCCTTACGAATGCACCTAATGTATTATCATGGAAAGGTAGCACTAACCAGAATATATTGTTCCACATTAGCCTCGTACGTATCTGCATCATTTGTAGATCTACGATATCGATCAATTGTCTTTTGGATTCTGAAGAACTTGCAAAGACAGCATATGAGCTCAGCCACCGGGAATACATTCTCCAAATCAATCAGTTATCATCAAAGCAAAAGTAATGGAACATTAAACAAATTAATGATCATTTTTGTGAATCAAGCATGATTTCCAGTGAATATATATAACTATCACACAAGCAGAATATGCAAGAGGCATAAGCCTCTGCAAGAAGCTTTTAGCCTCTCAGCAACTTACTTGCGAAGATATGAAGTACTTGGAAAAGTCTTGGATGCCCACCTTATACTTCGTAAATAATTGACCCCAAAGAGAGTGTAGAAAAGCAAGAGGTAATACAAGCGAGAACTTAAATGGATAAGTCACTCGTCACTCGTAGAAATCCACCCATGAGACGAGCAAACAAGAAATTTTTCTTGTTCTTGAGCTAAATGCTAAGTAAGTTATGAACCAAAACAAGTCTACCTTCACGTTTATCATAGCGTGCCTGTATAGATGAGTTTGGAGTAACCCTCCAAGCAATTGTAATTATCAAGACTAATTGGAAACACAGAAAGACTCATAGGAAAGACAAAACTAGTTTTACTAGAAAAAACAACTATAATTAAATCAAGACTTCGGAAATTTAACGACATTTACTGGACTCTGAAAATATGAGAAATAAATGTGGTTGGTTGTAAGTCTCCTAGTTTTACTAGTTCTGAATTAATGGAATGCTCCGGCATAAAAAATCACGCCACCAATACTTTTCTTCAAATTTTGGCGTGAAAACTTCAGTTTGCACATTATATTTATATGGGAGCGCAGACTGAATTAATGCAATGTTTTTTGCCCAAGCCCAAAGTCTTCGGGATTCCACATGCCACTCCATGTCAGTAAGAAGTAAAAACAGCACATGATGCTTGTAAAATCATCAGTTGCATTGTGAAGCAGTACAAGGACTCACTGCGTCTGATAGATTATAAGAGCAAGCACTTGTAGCTACATCTAACTTGTGACTTCAAATACATCTAACTTACATGGTGGAGCAACTAAAATGGCAAACATGTACATTGCAGTCACTTTTTCACATAAATACTCAGAGAGTAAGAAATCCAAGAGATCAATGTGTTGTGTAACATTCGCCTCCATTTATTAAACCAAAGAATGCACTCGATCCCATAAAATCATGACTACATAAATGTAGTCAAGCCCATAATCTTATTCATCTTTCAAAGCACCATACAATTAAAAGTACCTAAAGTTGAAGATTCGCCTCCATTTATTAAACCAAAGAATGCACTCGATCCCATAAAATCATGACTACATAAATGTAGTCAAGCCCATAATCTTATTCATCTTTCAAAGCACCATACAATTAAAAGTACCTAAAGTTGAAGATATCAGGACTCGTTTCACAGGCTTTTGTTCAGGTTTAAGGTACCATTAAAAATCAATTTAAAATCTTCTGCGGCTTTTGTTTTATTCGGAAAAGAGATTAACTATGCTTTAAGTTTCGATTTGAATGAACATGATTTGAAATGCTTCTTGATTATGGTGGTAGATAGGTAACGCATTATTCGATTTCCCAACTAATGTAGTTTGTTTCATAATATATTTCTAGTTTACGCCTTGTGGTGTGGTCTTAAACTTGAAATTAGATTTGTATGATTTGTAAGATGACCATCATCAGATAGGGTACATAAAATAGTCTTAATTCACGTTTAAGTGGTATAATTACAACGAACCGAGTCAAACACGGTATGGTTTGAAGGCTTCACCCTTTTCAACTTAAGTTTGGTTTTCTTCAACAATTTTTCAAGCAATCAAATTGTTTGGAAAAGATCTACTTCGAATAGAATAATACATAACTGCAAATACACTTGATATCATCATGACCCAGGCATTAGTTAATCGAGATCAATCCCTAGAAGCAGCCTTAAAATCTATAACACTTCCAAAAGGAACACTAAACCGCACGTTCATTTCATATCAATGTGTAATTGTGATGAAGGCTGAATTGTAACTTGTCAAAACCAGAAGGATCGAACAATATCAGTCCCTAGATTCACTTATATCAAATTATGTTTCATTCCCCAAGACAAAGTACCAATTATCCTAACATGTGAAGTAGCTGGAGCAGATCAGAACTTTCAAGATATTCAACAATTAGTTTTCTCACAAGGACCAAGAGAAGAAGCCCAACTCCAACGCAACAGCGTACACATTGCATGCCTTTGATCATCAAATCCCCCATATCTAGCCATTTGATTAGGGTACACCTCGGTACATTGACTATCCCAATTAAAAAGCTACAACATTAGATTTTGTCTCAGCTACTTCCGATTAGGGTATCTGAACAGAAGTCATATTGTTTATAAAATTGTCTGCAAATGAGAACTAGATTGGTCATCATGATTGGTTCAGTCCATGATCGACGGGGAAAAGCACTAAACGTTAGACCAAAACCAAACATGGTAGAAAAGAAAAAGGAGAATAAGAGAAAAAACCCATGCCATGATGCTGTCCCGTGTTTACACTTTACAAACACATAGCATACATATGTGCATATGCCCTTATTTTGGACATAAGAATGTTAACAAGGCTCAATCATGTTCCCCATCTAAAATCAAACCCAGAAATTAAAAATCAGTATGCAAACGTACTCAAAATTGCTCGAGAACTCGTAAAGCCTTCCTTTCTGTGAAAAGATTATCACGGCGACTTCGGCCTCACAGAGGACCGAGAGCTCGTAAGCTTTCTTCAGTAGCCCGTTGCGGCCCTTCGAGAAGGTGACTTGCCGACTCGTCGGATTCTCAATCCGCCTCATCTGAATTTTGCCTCTGGCCATGATCGAATTCTCCCTACATACATGATGGTTATCGACCCTAGAATGACAAGTACTTAAACATAGCGATGAATTCAACAAATATACCTCGACGATCAAAAACCACAACTCACCAGCGACTTTGTGCAGCTTCAATCAGCTGAAGATTTACCCTTTTTTCCTCCTTTTATCGTCTAGACCTTAGACAGCAGTACTTTTTCTTTTTTTTGGGTCATAAGACAGCAGTACCTTAGACAGCAGTACTTGAGAAGCTAAAAACACTGCAAGAGAAATCGCACTTTTTTTTTTTCAAACAGACATGGACCATATCATCATTCGAGCACAAGTCAAAAAACACAGGATAAAGATTTCATAAAATCAACGGTCGGAGAAATATAGATTTGCCCAGCGTAATAAAGGGGAAGCTTCTCTACTCTATGTCAGAAAATGAACCGCGATAAATTCAGAAACCCTAAAGGGGGATGAGAGGGCGAAGTCAAACAACAAAACTGGGTTGAACGCAAAGGATACATGGATAGTTGATGGATCTGTCTCTTTATGTTGTGGCCACAAACATGAAAAGGAAGAAAGTCCTTATTATTCCAATTTCAAGGATCTTCTAATCAGGGAAAATATGGTGTGATGTACCCATAAAGAGGAAAATGCAAACAAAAAATGAAAGAAATGAGGAGGAGAGCAAAGCATTCAAGTTCGACCGAAATGACATGTTAATTTGGTAATGAAGATTCAAAGAAGCAGATGAATTTTCTTGTTTTGGTAAATCAAGAAAAAGAGAGTAAAGATAGATGCAGAGAGAGAGAGAGACTAGATTTTTTTTCTTCTTTTCGAAAAAACGTATATTTTGCCAGTGGGTTTCAGCTTCAGCCGTGGGGTGTGGGACATGCGAAAGAGGGCACCGAGAAACGAAACGGGTGAAAAGGAAGAGAAAAAGGTGGTACAATGAAAATGGTAATTGTCGACAGTGTCGTACCATGATGTTGACGAGTGGGAAAACATTTTCTGTCACTCAAGCTCAGTGGGCTTTCCACTCGACCAATGGAAAGAGAACCTGTCCTTTACTCGGGCCTCTTAGGAACAGCCTCAGGGCTCTTCTTCAACCGGTTCCTCCCTAATGGGTTCTTGAGCACTAGGAGCACTCGAAATTATTACCATGATAAATGCATGGATAAAATAAATACAGGTGTTTCTTTTAGTTTATGTTTTCTTTATTTTCTTCTTATAATTCATCATTATTTAGGGGTGTCATAAAAACCCCAATCGAATTAAAAATTTAGGTTTGGATAATAAATAAAGGAATTCAAGAAATTTGACGGTTTGGTTCGGATTTTTTTTGTTTGTTTGTTATGTAAATGGGATATCAAAGGCTTCTTATTGTGGTGTACTAAACCCAAATCACTGGATTTTCTAATTAGCATTGATGTGACCTCCAACGATATTATTATATTTTGATAAAGAAGTCTCGAGACATAACTAGCAGAGCAAACATATCAAGGTATTAGTAGCGAGGTGGAGTTAGAGATTTTGGAGACCTGTAAGATAACATAGGTTGAGACTACATATAATGTCGAAGTTTTTGAAATCAGTTATACTGAACAACCAGAAAAATCATAGCACTCTACAGTCGTGGGTAGACGAGGAAAACAAATTGGGCCACCAATATGTTATGATGATACATATATTACTTATGCATTGATCAAAAATAATAAGGTGGAAACATGTGAGCCCTCATCTTACTTTAAGGCAATAGCCAATGTTGAATCATTACAATGGCAAGAGGCTATGAGTGAACGGAAGGAACCACTCCATTGGAACTAGATGTGAGAGTTTGTTAAAGTTCCCAAGAGCTAGAAGATCAATGGAAATGAATGGTCTACAAATGGAATGAGGCAATATGGTATAATGTGAGATTTGTTGCGAAAAGGTATATACAATGAGTGGGCATTGGTTATGATGATATATTTTCTCCTATTATAAGACATACTTCTATTTGAATATTTCTTGTCTTAATTGTTATGCATGATCTTGAACTGGAATAATTAGATGTGAAAATGACAGTTCTTCATGATGAGTTGGAACAATTAGATGTGAAAAGAAATTTGATATTTTGGATAAGAAAGACTACGTTTATTTATTGAAGAAATCTTTATAAGGGTTGCAAGAGTCTACTAGGCAGTGGTATAGTTGTTCCTGATGCTTTTATGACTAGTTATGACTATACAAAAGTTAGTTGGACAACTATATTTACCTTAGAAAATGGGAGAATAGATATTTGATTTATTCATTATCATTTGTTGATAACATGTCGATAGTATTTAAGATTATGTCTAAAATTGATGTGTTGAAGAGGCAATCGAATGTTGAGTTTGAGATGAAAGATTTGCGTGCTACAAAAAAGAAGAAATAGTATCAAAAATGCTTCTTGGATCAACTATATGGATAAGTCACCATATCAATTGTAAAATACAAAAGATGAGGACAGTGTATGCGATGTGGATTCGTAAGAACAAAAAAATAGCATGGACCTTTAATTATATCACATATCAATAATGTCATCTTTACTAATATATTAAGCCAAAGCAACCATGTTACACATCTCACAAATATGCATGTTCATCATGTTTCTACATCACGAGAATCTTGACCCTCTAGACTATTCCACATTTTTTTCAATAATTAAGTACATTTTATAGCGTAAACATCAGAATAGTTGGAGAGTATCTCACCCCTACAAACTCAACAGAGAGGCATGTATTCAAAACAAAGATGCAATCCAACTTCCACAACTGCTAATACTAATTGAGTTTCTCGGACAAAAGGCAATCGTAACATTCTTAGTGAACCTTATACAAAGCTAAAACGTTCCTAAGCCAAATTTAGAATTCTAAATATCATAGCAATCACACAAATCTTTGTCAGTTGAGATGGCGGATATTTTCTCTTTTAGCAAACCAGCTAACTCAAGTGGGGTTGACAAATAGTATTCTTAGAAACTCTATCATACATTTTCGATCATCTTCCTGCTACTCATAGTATCTATATATAGTAGTTGATTCTAACAAAAGTATATGCGTGTGTGTGTCTAAATTAAGTAATGGTTAAGTATTGGAGAAGTAATGCCAAATCGAACAATGGCAGAATTACACATCGTTGATTGATTAATGATTTTAATCCGTGAGTCATTATTTCAACATGTATAAAAGGAGTATTGTGGAAAGTCATCTTTTGGTTTTATTTGTAGGTTGGCTAAAATGTTGAAAAAGAACTACTCTTTACAAATAGCATTTTGCATATATAGATGATCCAATTGTACTATAAAAAAAAATCAAAAGGGATTTTATCACTTTAATTATACGGATTGATCCTAACAAAATTTGCATTGAAAAGTACTCTCGGCTAATATTGATTCGTTTCCTCACGTCACTTTCACGGGTTTATTTGAAGCACAAAATTCCTATTTCTTATTTACGAGGATATTAAGGTACTTTTATTGGCATGGGATTAACTCATCCAAGATAGTGTTCTTGTTTTAAGGAAAGGAATTATTGTAATATGATGCTTTATCATAAAAATCACATTAGGATTGGATCATAACTGACAAGCTGGCCATGGATCTTGATGTAGACCCACCCAAATTCATTCCTGACAAGTGACCAATGAGAGTAACCTGTAGTCTTTTTAATCCAACCTTATACACAGATTTTTCAATGACGAAAAAGGAAAAGTAGAAAGGTTTTATTTTTGGTCAGTACATAGAAAGCTTCTACATAGGTTTTATTCCTTTTTTTGATTTATTTGTATATCTCTTCTTAATTGCTAAGAAGGATGCACTGTACATTTGAGTCATCTCATGTCGCTTAGTATTCTTAAATATCTATTTCTGCAATCCCTTTCAGATAAGGAATCGCCTAGGGAACATGTCATCGCCCGTGAGTTCTTAAGCACACTTCGTTAAGATTAAAAAAGTTGGACCTCATTGTTTTTGGGAAAAGTCACAAGTCTACTAAGTAGCTTCATGTTGCAACCTGACCCTTATGTCTGCATATTTCTACGTTGAAGAAAACCACAGAGGTGATGTATGAACTTTTTTTGGGTTAGCCAGCCTTAAAGAGGTGTCTGACCCAAAAAAAAAAAACCTAAAGAGGCATCCTCAGAACAAAGGATAATTTAAGAAAACCTTAAATAGGTGTCCAATGATGTCTTTGAAATGTCCGCAAGCAGACTTAGAAAATATGCTCAACAGACGTTTCTTTCTTGGAGTCAGTGATTTAATCGTGAAGCCCAAGGTGCAGGTAAGTTATTTCTTCTGTTTGACTGATTCTTCCTCGTATATTGGTCCTTGTCATTGGTCATTTCTAATCTGATCCTTCTTTCTCCCAGCTATTTTCACTAGCAGATTTTTGAAATGACTACCATGAATCCCATGATATCTTGTCGTGATAGGCTAACGAGAATCCAGCTGAGTAAAGATCTCGCTGAGTGATATTGCTGTAACTCTTATTATATTCTATTGAACAGGTACTATTAGACTTTGTGTCGGCGAATCAGTTTAACTTTCCAGCAATCCGACGAACAACCCGATCTCAACATCCGTACTCCGGCTGCTCTGGCTTCGTATTGCTGCTGCTCTCGGCTGAGCTGTTGACTGCCAAGGATTTTCATGGCACTGAAATTCGAAGAAAAAAGAGAATATTAATCGTTCTGTTAAATAAATGAAATAACGAATGCAATTGAACGATGATGGGTATCTAAAAATCAAGTAACACCCACATCAATACATGACACGACACGATACGTCGATACTTTATTTCTGAAAATATAAAGAATTTCCATACGTTAAGACACGTTATATATTTAATAAATATTTTTATATATACGTAATAAATTATCATTTTTATGATAATTTCAAACAAATAAATTTGATTCAAATTTGCACATAAATAAATAAAGCATAAAATGAATTTACATTAAAAATATTAATCCACTAATTATTAATATTATTCATTGTTTTAATTAACAAATTCAACTACATTCGATTTCAATTTGGGTTCCTTCTCACTAGAATCGATTGATGAGAGAGAGAGAGAACAGGAGGGGGTGAGGAAATTTTGTGGAATGGAAATGAGAAGAAATTAGGAATTTTCTTCTTTTCTCATTTATTATTTTATTATTTTAATATATTTATATTTTGACTCTTCATTTATTGAATTTTTTTAAAATTAAACTTATTTTTGCTGGAATCATATGTCAAAATTCTGAACTCCCATATTGGAGTAGTTAGAACAGTTGACCATGTGTTGGATTTTTCGACACTAGTTGATCGCCTCGTGTCTGACACGACACTAATGCTCTCGAAGAATGTCCGTGCTTTCTAATTTGGAAACTTTCACTAATGGGGAAAAGCTAAAGTGCAACTTTAAGATTTACTGGCATTGAACAAGACTTTCGTTGGATCTAAATTAGGTGATGTGAGCATTTGTATGCACCGACATCTGCCAATAGTCATTGGGAAATTTCAAATTTTCCCAACATTTGACTCCAAAAGTGGTTAGCTACACCAGACATGACTAGAAACATTGGTTCCACCTATAGTCCATGTTTAAAGTACAGATTAGTATCTCGTGATCGTAATATTTTCTGTTGTTGTATTTTTTTCAACAGGGGTCGTATTTCAAGGCTGTTAGTTTCTATTATCGAGTAAGTACTTTGTAAACAGATCAACTAATGGTTACAAAACTATAGAGAGACACAGAAACTTTCAATCCTTCGACAATCCCGTGTTAGAAGCATAGAATTTTACCCGATGATAGTAGGTTGGCTAATAGTTTTCTCAACATTAATTACTTAAAAACATTGTGCTACTAATTTTATTTCCATATTGGCAATTACTAACTTTCCAATTTTTTCATGAGGATAGTAGAATATTTTTCAATAACTAACTCTAGAAGGGGTTCTCTCTTCCGTTCTTAAAAAAGAGAAAAAAAAAAAGCTCGAAAAGTGGTTAGGTATACTAAATGTGATCACAAAGAACTCTGGATTTGTCTATAGTCCCAATTGGAAAACACAATATATTCTTCTATGAAAACAATATTCTCAACATGATGATATTTCACAATGCATATTGCTAACTTAGTGCTAGTAGCCGTTTTTATTTTCAAGTCAGTAACTTTCCAAGCATATCAAGTAATGGTCACAAGATCACAGAAAGACAAATTAGGGTCCGTCTACAATCCTACAATGCCATACAAATAATTGTATCTAATGATCGTAATTTCCCAAAAATTTGTGTTCCCAACATGAGTTAGTAACTCTATATTACTAGCTTCTATGATGGAGTCGATCACTTTCTTAGCAGATCAAGTGCGGACCATAGAAGGATACAGAGATTTGAGTTTGTCTACAGTTCCGTCTAAATAAGAAAATTAGAATTGTATCTCGTGACAGTACATTTCTCAACATGGATTAGTAGCTTAGTGCTAGTAATAAGTTTCAAGCAGGTCATACGGTCTCAAGATCGTAGAATTCTTTGGTGATGTTCAACGTATCTGCCCATCCTAACTTAAGCTATCCAATAAAAGAACTCCTCACAGATAGAGAAAGGTTCGATATAAATACCGGCACAGAACCCTGAAATTAGGCATCTCTCCTGATGCATTGTCCTTTTCATAATAACTGATCATGTTGCAGTACTCTTAAAGGTTTTAACACCAGGACTAATAGAGAGCAATACAAACTGATGACCAGCACATTAAAATGTGCAGCACATAATTTACTAATATTGGTTTGATGGACAAAAGCAACAAGCTTCTTCACCACACAGGCCTATATGACGTAAAGGCAAAAAACATTCTTAATCAATAAAGGCCTCTCTCTGGTCTTAGCAGATCATAAACTGCACTGCTAGATCAAACATGAAATTCATTTGAGAGATTCTATTGTAGGTAAGGTTGAGGAAAGTGATTTATTTATGCACAGAAGAGTGATGATGCATGGCAAGTAATAGGAAAGCAAGAAAAGCATAGATGAGAAAGAGGGTTCACCTTTGCAAGAAGCTTTGCGTTCTCTTCTTTCAGAGACCTCTCCTGAATGACACCAAACAATGTTGTTAGATTAATATAACCAGGAAAATAACAATGCCTGATGAGACCGGACATGTATTTATCATATTCCTCCACTTACCTTTGCTTGCAACTGCTGTATCTGATCGTTGAATAATTGAGCCTGTAAAAAGATCGATACAACCATTTTAACTTTCGTGAGTGTGAATGTTGTCTTGACACCTTTCTTAGTCAAAGATGACTAAAAAATGAGAAATAAGTTGAGATGATGAACAATAAAAATGAAAGGACGATGCTTTGTAACTTGTTGATAAATGCAGTTCAAGTGAGAAGTTGTACACGACAATCAGCAAGGGTAATAAACCAAAAAAACTTGCAGTATTTTATTGTTTTGTGCCAAAGAATACCGATTTTTTTATTATTTTGTGTTAATAAATATCAATTCGTGTCAGTCAGTGTCAAGAAACAATTGATAAAAATGACTGATGAATTTTTTATTTTTTTTTGTTAGAGATAGAGAAAAGTTAGTCGTTTAACCAAATCAAATAAACTTGTTAACTAATCAAATAAGAGTTGGTGATACAAAATTCGTTGGTAATTTAATCAGAGAAATGTTGGTAACGTCTGTAATTAAGATTCATAATTCCTGGAGGTTGGCTTCGTAAGTAAGACAAACATTTATGTTTGTATGAGTCTTATAAGTGTAGGGTGAATAGGAGAGAAAGTGCTTTTATCAACAGAACATATTTTATAACTATGAAAGCGATAATGAGAAGAAAAATCTGCTGAAGTCGCTGGCACGAAAGACAGAAGAGAAAAAGTAAACTCCACTCTCCACGATAACACAATGCACTAAGAAGACGATAAAGAGGAGAAGCATCTGGTGAAGTCGTTGGTAACTGAGATGGAAGGGAAAGAGTACCCCCACTCTGCACGATAACAAACTGTTTTCATTCTATCTCAAGAGTAGTTAAGGAAATGGTTAAAGTAGGAAAAAAATGCACAAAGAAACACCCAAATAAATATCGGTAAGTATAGATAGGAGTTAGTAATTTAAGTGAAAAAATAACTCCGTAAGTTATTCAAATAAATATCGGTAAATATAAATAAGAGCTATTAAATTTAAAGGAATGGTAAGAAAATAAAAAAAAAAGTTGATAAAAAAAGAAGAAGAGATATTGATAATTGTACATTTTTAAAAGGAGTTGGTGATTTCATAAAAGTGACGGTAGGTTACCAAGTTACTTAAGAATCAAGTAACTTGAAACTTTTTTTTATCACAATTTTCTTGTCAAGCACAACTCTTTCAAAAGTTTACCGGCTTGAAAATATCCCTTTTTTATTTTGGAAAAAGGAACAACAGGGTCGTCCAAATAACTCTGGGGAAATTAATGATGAAAGAATAACTACGATCTTTTCCTTTTTTTTGGGAAAAAAAAAAACAGATCAATAACAATGAAGAAAACGGGTCATTTGTGAATGTGCTTTCAGTCTTTCATATAAGGCAGAAAACGCCATTTATGCCCAGTCAAAAACCAATTCTCTCCTTTCAAATGCCAAGTTTAACTATTTAGTCTATTCAGTTTCAATCTTACAATGCAATCACAAACTAATGTTTCGGTTCCCGTATATATTATATCAATACCGTTAGTCGTTTTTGGGAAATTGTTTCTCTTTGTTTTCTTCCCCTTCTCACCATCTCCATGCCTCCAATGACACAGGCTACTCAATGAAAAAGTTCTCAAAACATCTTTAAGCTCAAAGAAAAGGACGAATATGCCAAAGGCACTTGTACCTTTCTTGCCCTAACGCTGCTTAAACTTTGCTCGAGTTGATCCCCTATCTCTTGGATTTCGTTGATCGAGCAAGATCCAAGACATTGTCCTGATAGCTTTCTGATGAAATACAAAAAGAAAAGAAACGGAGTACCATAGTTCAGGGAATTATATATCAGGAACCCATTTCAATCCACAATATATAAGATAGAAGTCTCAAAATTTGTGGACCGTAAAGAAACTTCAAGAAGCTCAATCTTCCTCTCCATATCCATGGTTTCTTGCTTTAGATGCTGCACAAATTATGGAGAATGTGATATTCATGAATCCAATGAACGGAGCAATACAAACTGAACATTTTTGAAATTACGTAGTGGATAAAACCAATCATAGTGAACAAATCTGTAACACCATAGGATCCTGCAAAACTAAGATTGCTACTACAAGAACCCTAATGTTCTTGCAAAATCTATAGCCGGACAACGTAAACCATAATCGATTCTTGAGATCAAGAATAGGGTTTTTATCAAGAGCATGAAGTCATATTATTACTACTATCTACACACATATATAGAGGTTCACACCAACAGTCACTTTTATAACTGCCTTCAAGAAAACAATAAGATGTAAATGCCCAAGGACGGCATTTTTTCTAGGTATCAAGTGGTGGATGAGGAGTGGGATTTCAGAAGCTGAAAGCATTTTAGAGGATCAGTTAACGTCCAGTACAAAGATCAAAGTAGCACTTTTAATGTTTTAATTAACTTGAAACCGATTTCTCTCTCTCTATCTATCTATCAGCAGTTTCTCCTCTCTGCTTCCCAGTCATGGCCAAACCACAAGAATAAGAGTGGTATGGTTTGCATAATATCACAACTCATATATATATATCAATAGTTTCTCCTCTGTGCTTCCCAGTCATGGCCAAACCACAAGAATAAGAGTGGTCTCTCCCTCCCTCCCTCCCTCCCTCCCTCCCTCCCTCCCCCCTTTTATTTATATATATATATATCTATCAGCAGTTTCTCCTCTGCTTCCCAGTCATGGCCAAACCACAAGCTCCAAACCACAAGCTGTGCCTCCCAGTCATGGCCAAACCACAAGAATGAGAGTGGTATGGTTTGCATAATATCACAAGCCCTTTATCTAATCATAACAGCACTTTGATAGCTCTCTCGAATTATTTCCTCCTGTCCTAGACTAAAATTTTGAGCCACTTCACTTTTGCTGTGAAGTATAAAATTTAAATGAGTTTTCTAGAATTGGGTTCGTGAGAGATAATGCATTCTAATTGGTTTCATTAGAGATAATGCATACTTAAAGAATAAATCTAGACATATTAAGACTTGTCTTCTAAATTTGTTTACTTTATGACCAAAAAACATATTCATTTACTAAGCGATAACGTAGATTCCTATCAAGTACTTAAATGAGTTTACTAACTTAAATCACACTTATGCAATGCCACATCGCTTGGCAAACCAATGTAGAAGGTATCCCCAGCATTCCTCATGCTTAAGAACCATGAAGCATCTCTTGTGTATTAACATCACAAAAGTTAAATTTTCCAAAGTGCGACATATTTTGCTATAACCAAATGACATGTAGTCCTTTTGAGTGCTTGTTGGTGCCGGGGTTCCCCATCTTGTAAATTGTTTGGCTGAAATTTATATACTACTTACCTTACCAAAAAAAGAGAGACATATTTTGCTATAACTTAGCCAAAAGATATATCCATGAATGTGCCTCCGACGTTAGTCTTCCCATCAATAGAAATATACTATTGACGCAAACAACGGGATTTACTAAGTTGATATTTAAATATTGATGATTTTGCCAAGCTTTAGTGAGTATGGATGTTGTGAAAATCCACAACTCAATAACCTAAAAGATCATCTTGAGGTCAAATTGAAATTGATTCGAAAGAATGAAGAAACTCGTTGAGAATCGAGCTGATATCTTTTTATCTCTTGCAATGCAAATAAACCACACATAGAAGCATCTCCATCAAACAAGAGAATTATGAAAGTGAAGTTTTCAAGAGATTCAAACAGAAAAAGTCTTTGATCTGCAGGAAATAGGAAGGTCCATGATCCCAATTTTTCTGTATATATTTAGATGTTTAGTAGAACAAAGGTTGTAAAAATGTCCCTTGCAAGTTGCTAATTGTGAATTAGAGATATAAATTATTTTTTAACGTGAAGAATGAGCAAAAAAGATGCAAAACCATTCATCATCTTAGTTCTATGGAGCCTGGTGCAGTTTTAAATATAGCATTTGATCAGTAAGAAGACAGGAGCTGTCGCTCTCATCAAGCTACTTATTTCTTCATTCTATGGTCTCACTTGAATTGTCAAAAAAGAAACGCGATAACTGACTTGGCATAAAGTAAGTTTATCCGCAACTTATTTTGTATGTTGCACATGGTAAAATGAATAATTTTGTATATCCTTGCTGTGGAATAATTTATATGAGTCTCATCATAAAAATGTTTTTTCCATACCCTTTGTGATTTCCTAGAAAGCCTACTTTCAAGATCAAGGACCAAATACTTAGTTCTGATTGAACCTTGGTAAGATTTTCATATTTCCATCTTACCATTTTTTCCTTATAAACCTCTATTAGATCTATGGTTACAAACCCAGTTATATATATATATATATATATATATATATATATATTATATATATATATATACAAATACCTTCTCATTAAGAGAAAACTACCATATTAAAGATATGTTTGGAAATTGAATGTCACTTGACTCTATCCCTCTTTTTACAACTGTATCATCGTCATTAGTATGATCCCTACTTTGTGGTTCTAGTGATCCATTTCAATCATGTACACAGATAGATGTTTTTGTGATTCTTTGCATACGGGGCCACTCTGTATGTATACACGAGCATATATTATAAGATTGTTGAGGAAATAGGATTTGTCACCATTTGTGTTCGTATGTAGAATTTTTTGTAGGTTTTATCCTTCAAGAAGTTATGTTGACGTTTTATGTTAATCCACACACACACACAAAAAAAGAAGCCAGGAAGTTGTTTCTTTCATACAGCAAAATGAATAAAAATCGAGCTGCTCAACTTGCTTAAACTCTGAAAAATGTGCTTGAATAGCAAAAATATCAGTAGTCCGACGTTTTTGACTTGTTTTGACTAACAAACATGGCAACTTGTTTAATTAAACTGAGAATCTCACTGAACTCCTTACGAATACACCTAATGTATTATCATGGAATGGTTAGAGCACTAACCAGAATAAATTGTTCCATATTAGCCTCGTACGTATCTGCATCATTTGTAGATCTACGATATCGATCAATTGTCTTTCGGATTCTGAAAAACTTGCAAAGACAGCCTATGAGCTCAGCCACCGGGAGGACATTCTCCAAATTGATCAGGTATCATCAAAGCAAAAGTAATTGAACATTAAACAAATTAATGATCATTTTTGTGAATCAAGCATGACTTCCAGTGAATATGTATAACTATCACACAAGCAGAATATGCAAGAGGCATAAGCCTCTGCAAGAAGCTTTTAGCCTCTCAGCAACTTACTTGCAAGGATATGAAGTACTTGGAAAAGTCTTGGATGCCAACCTTATACTTTGTAAGTAATTGACCCGGGAGAGAGTGTAGAAAAGTAGTTGGTAATACAAGTGAGAACTTAAATGGATAGATCACTCGTTACTCGTAGACATCCACCTACGAGATAAGAGAAAAACAAGAAATTTTTCTTGTTCTCGAGCCAAATGCTAAGTAAGTTATGAACCAAAACAAGTCTACCTTCGCATTCATCATAGCATGCTTGCATAGATGAGTTTGGAGTAACCCTCAAAGCATGAGTAATTATCAAGACTAATTGGAAAGACAAAAAGACTCATAGGAAAAACAAAACTACTTTTACTAGAAAAACAACTATAATTAAATCAGGACTTTGTAAATTTAACGATATTTGCCGGACCCTGAAAATATGAGAAACAAATTTAGTTGGTTTAAGTCTCCTAGTTTTACTAGTTCTGAATTAATGGAATGCTGAGGCATCAAAAATCACACCACAATACTTTTCTTCAAATTTTGGAGTGAAACTTTCAATTTGCACATTATATTTATATGTGAGCGCAGAGTGAATTAATGCGCTGTTTTTTGCCCCAAGCCCAAAGTCTTCAGGATTCCACATGCCACTCCATGTCAGTAAGAAGTAAGAACAACACATGATGCTTGTAAAATCATCAGTTGCATTGTGAAGCAGTACAAGGACTCACTGCGTCTGAGAGATTATAAGAACAAGCAGTTGTACCTACATCTAACTTGGGACTTCAAGTACGTTTTTTTCCCGGTAAATGAAGAACAGGGAATACTTACATGGTGGAGCAACTAATATGGCAAACATGTACATTGCAGTCACTTTTTGACATAGATACTCTGAGAGTAACAAATCCAAGAGATCAATGTGCTGTGTCACGTTCGCCTCCATCTATTATACCAAAGAATGCACTCGATCCCATAAAATCATGACTACATAAATCCAGTCAAGCCCATAATCTTATTCATCTTTCAAAGCACCATGCAATTAAAACTACCTAAAGTTGAAGATGTCAGGACTTGTCACAGGCTTTTGTTCAGGGTTAAAGTACCATTAAAAATCAACAAAAAAATCTTCTGCGGGTTTTGTTTTATTCGGAAAAGAGATTAACTATGCTTTAAGTTTCGATTTGAATGAACATGATTTGAAATGCTTCTTGATTATGATGATAGATAGGTAACGCATTATTCGATTTCCCAACTAATGTAGTGTGTTTCATAATATATTTCTAGTTTATGCCTTGTGGTGTGGTCTTAAACTGGAAATTAGATTTGTATGATTTGTAAGATGATCATCATTAGATAGGGTACATAAAATAGTCTTACTTCACGTCTAAGTGGTATAATTACAACGAACTAAGTCAAACAAGGTATGGTTTGAAGGCTTCGCCCTTTTCAACTTAAGTTTGGTTTTCTTCAACAATTTTTCAAGCAATCAAATTGTTTGGAAAAGATCTGCTTCGAAAAGAATAACACCTAACTGCAAATACACTTAATATCATCATGACCCAGGCATTAGCTAATGGAGATCAATCCCTAGAAGCAGCCTTAAAACCTATAACACTTCCAAAAGGAACACTAAACCGCACGTTCATTTCATATCAATGTGGAATTGGGGTGAAGGCTGAATTGTAACTTGTCAAAACCAGAAGGACCAAACAATATCAGTCCCTAGTTTCACTAACATCAAATAATGTTTCATTCCCCAAGACAAAGTACCAATTATCCTAACATGTGAAGTAGCTGGAGGAGATCAGTACTTTCAAGATATTCAACAATTAGTTTCCTCAGAAGAACCATTAAGAAAGGGTGAGTCCAACTCCAACACCAACGCCACAGCATACACAATGAATGCCTTTGATCATCAAATCCCCCGCATCTAGCCATTTGATTAAGGTACACTCCAGTGCATTGACTATGCAAAAAGACAGCGAAAGAGAAGATTTTATAGTTTTATACTTCCTTTTCTCAGCCAATTTCGGCTAGGATATCTGAACAAAAGTGATATTGTTTTTAAAAACTATCCAAAAATGAGAACTAGATGGGTCATGCTGGTAGGTTAGTTCATGATCGTAGGGGATAAGAACGAACGCTTGACCACAACCAAACATGGTAGAAAAGAAAAAGGAGAATAAGAGAAAAAACCCATGCCATGATGCTGTCCCGTGTTTACACTTTACAAACACACAGCATATATATGTGCATATGCCCTTATTTTGGACATAAGAATGTTAACAAGGCTCAATCATGTACCCCATCTAAAATCAAATCCAGAAATTAAAAATCAGTATGCAAACTTACTCAGAATTGCTCGAGAACTCGTAAAGCCTTCCTTTCTGCGAAAAGATGATCACGCCGATTTCGGCCTCGCAGAGGACCGAGAGCTCGTAAGCTTTCTTCAGTAGCCCGTTGCGACGCTTCGAGAAGGTCACTTGCCGGCTCGTTGGATTCTCAATCCGCCTCATCTGAATTTTGCCTCTGGCCATGATCGAATTCTCCCTACATACATGATGGTTATCGACCCTAGAATGACAAGTACTTAAACATAGCGATTTAACAAATATACCTCGACGATCAAAAACCACAACTCACCAGCGACTTTGTGCAGCTTCAACCAGCTGAAGATTTACTCTTTTTTCCTCCTTTTATCGTCTAGACCTTAGACAGCAGTACTTGAGAAGCTAAAAACACTGCAAGAGAAATCGCACTTTTTTTTTTCAAACAGACATGGACTATATCATCATTCGAGCACAAGTCAAAAAACACAGGATAAAGATTTCATAAAATCAACGGTCGGAGAAATATAGATTTGCCCAGCGTATTAAAGGGGAAGCTACTCTACTCTATGTCAGAAAATGAACCACGATAAATTCAGAAACCCTAAAGGGGGATGAGAGGGCGAAGTCAAACAACAAAACTGGGTTGAACGCAAAGGATACATTGGCAATTGATGGATCTGTCTCTTTATTTTATGGCCACAAACATAAAAAGGAAGAAAGTCCTTATTATTCCAATTTCAAGGATCTTCTAATCAGGGAAAATATGGTGTGATGTACCCATAAAGAGGAAAATGCAAACAAAAAATGAAAGAAATGAGGAGGAGAGCAAAGCATTCAAGTTCGACCGAAATGGCATGTTGATTTGGTAATGAAGATTCAAAGAAGCAGATGAATTATCTTGTTTTGGTAAAATCAAGAAAAAGTGAGTAAAGATAGATAGAGAGAGAGGGAGAGAGAGACAGTAGATTTTTTTGTTCTTTTCGAAAAAAACGTATATTTTGCCAGTGGGTTTCAGCTTCAGCCGTGGGCTGTGGGACATGCGAAAGGGAGAGAACACCAAGAAACGAAACGGGTTAAAGGAAGAGAAAAAGGTGGTACGATAAATATGGGAATTGTCGACATCGTCGTACTATGATGTGGGCTGCTAAGCAATGGGAGGTTGACGAGTGGGAAAACATTTTCTGTCACTTAAGCTCAGTGGGCCTCCCACTCGACCAATGGAAAGAGACCCTGTCCTTTACTTGGGCCTCATAGGAACAGCCTCGGGCCTCTTCTTCAATCGGTTCCTCCTTAATGGGTTTATGAGCACTAGGAGTACTCGAAATTATTATCATGATAAATTCATGGATAAAATAAATACTGATGTTTCTTTTAGTTTATGTTTTCTTTATTTTCTTTTTATAATTCATCATTATTTAGGGGTGTCAAAAAAAAACCCCAATCGAACCGAAATTTTCAATACAGAATACAAGAAATTTGATGATTTTGTTTGGATTTTTTTTGTTATGCAAATAGGATGTCAAACTCTACCGATTGTGGTGTACTAAACCCAAATTACTAGATTTTTTAATTAGCATTAATGTGATCTTCGCCAAAATTGCTATGTTTTGACAGAAAAGTCTTAAAACGCAATCGACAAAGCAAACATATCATAATGTTAGTAGCAAGGTCAATCTTAGAGACTTCGAAGATCTCAAAGATAACAAAGGTCAAGACTACATATCTTGTTGTAGTTTTTGAAATCAATGATACTAAACAACCAACAAAACCATAGCACTCTACCATCGTGGGTAGATGGAGAAGACAAATTATGGCACCAATATGTTATGATTATACACGTATTATGTATGCATTGGTCATAAATAATAAGGTAGAAACATGTGATCCATCATTTTACTCTAAGGCAATGACTAGTGCTAAATCGTTACAATGGCAAGACGCTATGAGTGAATGGATGGAATCGCTCCATTATAACCAGACGTGAGAGTTTGTTATTGTTCCCAAGAGCTAGAAGATCAATTGAAACAAATGGTCTACAAACAGAATGAGGTAGCATGGTATAATGAGAGAATTGTTGCGAAAGGGTATACACAATGAGAGGGCATTGAATCCAATGAGGAATTTTCTCCTATTATAAGACATACTTCTATTTGAATGTTTTTTGTCTTAATGGTTACGCATGATCTCAAGTTGGAATAGTTAGATGTGAAAATGGCAATTCTTCATAATGAGTTGGAATAGCTAGATGTGAAAAGAAATTTGATATTCTAGATAAGGAAGACTATGTTTATTTATTAAAGAAATCTTTATATGGGTTGCAAGAGTCTCCTAGGCAGTGGTATGATTATTTTGATTTTTTTATGACTAGTTATGACTATTCAAAAGTTAGTTGGACAACTATGTTCAATTTAGAAAATGGGAGGATAAATATTTCATTTATCTATTATTATTTGTTGATGATACGTCGATAGTAGTTAAGATTATGTATGAAATTGATGTGTTGAAGAGGCAGTTGAATGCTGAGTTTGAGATGGAAGATTTAGAGCTACAAAGAAGAAGAAACAATATCAAAAACGCTTCTTGGATCAATTGTATGAAGAGCTTTTATTTTGACTTGTGCTGTAAATTTTACTTGCACTTGAGTTGTTTTGTAAATACTGTGGGTTTGGGTATAATTTAGGCATGGGAAACAATCAAGCGTGTGAGCAATTATTAACTCTATGGTTCTCCAATTGTTAGTAGATTATTTGGTTCTAGCTCTCCTTATCGAAAAGTTATCGACACACGGACCAAATCACGTAAATTCCTAAAGTTTTTTCTTGGTCTTGACTTATTTCTTTGATGATTTTGCATTGATTTGATTTGCAAGATTAATATTTTCCACATTAATTTTACAAAAATTTCGATGGACAAGTCACCATATCAATTGTAAAATACAAAAGATGATGATAATGTAGCTAATGCGATGTGGATTCGGTGAGGACACCAAAATTGCATGGACTTTAATTACATCACATATTGATAACGTCATCTTTATTGATTTATTAAGCCAAAGCATGCATACTACGCATTTGACAAATATGTCTATTCATCATGTTTCTACATTACAACAATCTTGACCCTCTAGATTATTCCACATTTTTTTCAATAATTAAATACATTTTGTAGCGCAAACATCAAAATAGCTAGAGAGTACCTTCCCGCTACAAACTCAACAAGGAGGCATGTCTTCAAAATGAAGATGTAATCCAACTTCCACAATCACTAATGCTAATTAAGTTTCTGAGACAAAAGGCAACCATAACATTCTCAATGAACCTTATACAAAGCTAAAAGGTTCCTAAGCCAGATTTAGAAATTTAAATACTCTAGGAATCACACAACTCTTTGTTAGTTGAGATGGTGGATATTTTCTCATTTAGCAAACCAGCAACCGTAAGTGGGGTTGACAAATGGTGTTCTTAGAAACTCCATCATACATTTGCAATTATCTCCCTGCTACTCATAGTATCTCACTTAGTAGTTGATTCTAATAAAAGTATATATGTGTGTGTCTAAGTTAAGTAACGATTAAGTATTGGAGAAGTAATGCCAAATCGAGCAATGGCATAATATACACATAATTGATTGATTAAAGATTTTAATCCGTGAGTCATTATTTCAACATGTATAAAAGGAGTATTGTGGAAAGTCATCTTTTGGTTTATTTGTAGGTTGGCTAAAATGATTGAAAAAGAACTACTCATTACAAATAGCATTTTGCATAAATAGATCATCCAATTGTACTTTTGAAAAAAACAAAAGGGATTCTTATCACTTTTATTATATGGATTCATCCTAACAAATTTTGCATTGAAAATTACTCTCAACTAATATTAATTTGTTTCCTCACATGTCACTTTCACAGGTTTATTTGATTCACAAAATTCCTATTTCTTATTTACAAGGATACCAAGGTATTTTTCTTGGCATGGGATTGACTCATACAAGACAGTGTTCTTGTTTTAAGGAAAGGAATTATTGTAGTATGATGCTTTATCAAAAAAATCACATTAGCATTGGATCATAGTTGACAAGCTGGCCATGGATCTTAATGTAGACCCACCCAAATTCATTCCTGACAAGTGACCAGGGAGAGTGGCCCATAGTCTTTCTAATCCAAGCTTATACATATATTCTTCAATCATGAAAAAGGAAAAGAAAGGGAAAAATAGAAAGGTTTTTTTGGGTCGGCATATAGAAAGCTTATACATAGGTTTTATTTCCTTCTTCTAATTTATCTGTATATCTTCTTATTAATTGCTAAGAAGGATGCACTATACATGTGAGTCATCTCATGTATCACTCAATATCCTTGAATGTCTATCCTTACAATCCCTTCCAATTAAGGTGACACCTAGAGAACATGTCATTACTTGTGAGTTCGTAAGCTAACTTCAATCAGATGAAAAAAGTTGGACCTCGTCGAGTGGGATGAGTCACAAGTCTACTGAGCATCCTCATGTTGCAACATGACCCTTATGTCTGCATATGTCTATGCTGCATAAAATCATAGAGGCAATGGATGAACTTTTTCTGGCTTAGCCAACCTTAAGGAGGTGTCCTCCCAAAAAACCAAAAAACCTTAAAAGAGGCATCCTCAGACCAAAGGATAAAATAAGAAAACCTTAAATAGGTGTCCGATGATGTTGTTGAAATGTCCAAAAGTAGAGTTCGAAACTATGCTCAACAGAGACGTTTCTTTCTTGGAGTCAGTGATTCAAAAGTGAAGCCCAAGGTGCAGGTATATTATTTCTTCTGTTTCACTGGTTCTTCCTCGATTATAGGTCCTTGTCATTGGTCATTTCTAATCTGATCTTTCTTTCTCCCAGCTATTCTTACTAGCAGATTTTTGAAATGACTACCACGAATTCCATGTAAATGTTGTCGTGACAGGCTAACGGGAATTCAGCTGAGTAAAGATCTCGCCGAGTGATATTGCTATAATTCTTATTATATTCTATTGAACAGGTACTATAAGACTTTGTCCCGGCGAATCAGTTTAACTCTCCAGCAATCCGACGAACAACCCGGTCTCAACATCCGTACGCCAGCTGCTCTGGCTTCGTATTGCTGCTGCTGTCAGATGAGCTGTTGACTGCCAAGGATTTTCATGGCACTGAAATTGAAAAAAAGAAACAATGCTAAACGTTTTGTTAAATAAATGAAATAACAAATGTAATTGAATGATGATGGGTACCTAAAAACCAAGTAGCACCGACACCAATACATAAAACGACACAATATGCCGACACGTCATTTTTCAAAATATAAAAAATTTCAATACATTAAGACACGTTGTATATTAAATAAATATTTTTATATAAACTAATTTGATTCGAATTCATAAATAAATAAATAAATAAATAAATAAAAAAGAGTATAAAATGAATTTACACTAAAAATATTGATCCACCAATTGTTAATATTATTCATTGTTTCATTTTGACACATTCAACTACATTCCATTTCAATTTGGGTTCCTTCTTGCTAGAATCGATCAATGAGAGAGAGAGAAGGAGGGGGTCGGAAATTTTGTGGAATGGAAATCAGACAGAAATTAGGGTTTTTCTTCTTTCCTCCTTTATTATTTTTATTAATTTATTATTTTTAATATATTTCCATTTTAACCCCTCATTTGTTGAAAATTTTTAAATGGCCCATGCTTGTCGAAATCACATGTCAAAATTTCAGACTCCCATGTCGGAGCTGTTGAAAGAGTTGACCACATGTCGGAAAATCCGACACTAGTTGACCGCGTCCTGTTCGACATAACACGGATGCTCTCAAAGAATGTCCGTGCTTTCTAATTTGGAAACTTTCACTAATGGGTAAAAGCTAAAGTGCAACTTGAGATTTATTGGCATTGAACAAGCCTTTCGCTAGATCTAAATTAGGTGATGCGAGCATTTGTATGCACCGACATCCACCAATAGTCACTGGGAATTTAAATTTTTTTCAACATTTGACTCTAGAAGAGGTTCTCTCCTGCTTTCCCCGGGGGGGGAAGGGGGGGGGTGACTATAAGTAGTTAGCTACACTAGACATGACTATGAACTTTGGTTCCACCTACAGTCCATGTTTAAATTACAGACTAGTATCTCGTCATAGTAATATCCTCTATGTTGTTGTAATTTTTTCAACAGGGGTTGTATTTCAAGGCTGTTAGTTTCTGTTATCAAGTAAGTACTTTGTAAGCAGATCAACTAATGGTTACAAAACTATAGAGAGACATAGAAACTTTCAATCCTTCGACAATCCCATGTTAGAAGCATAGAATTTTACCCGATGATAGTAGGTTGGCTAATAGTTTTCTCAACATTAATTACTCAAAAATATTGTGCTACAAATTTTATTACCATATTGGCAAGTACTAACTTTCCAATATTTTCACGAGGAAAGTTAAATATTTCCCAATAACTAACTCCAGAAGTGGTTCTCTAGAGAGAAGGAAAGAAAAAAACAAAAAATCTCGAAAAGTGGTTAGGTATACCAAATGTGATCACAAAGGACTCTGGATTTGTCTATAGTCCCAATTGGAAAACACAATATATTCTTATGTGAAAACAATATTCTCAACATGGTGATATTTCACAATGCAGGTTGCTAATTTAGTGCCAGTAACCCTTTTTTATTTTCAAGTCAGTAACTTTCCCAGCATATCAAGTAATGGGCATAGGATCACAGAAAGACAGATTGGGTCCGTCTACAATCCTACAGTGCCATAAAAATAATTGTATATCATGATTGTAATTTCCCTAAAATTTGTGTTCTCAACATGAGTTAGTAACTCTCTATTACTAGCTTCTATTATGGAGTCGATCACTTTCTTAACAGATCAAGTGCGGGACCATAGAAGGATACAGAGATTTCAGTTTGTGTACAGTTCCGTCTAAATAAGAAAAGCAGAATTGTATCTCGTGACGGTAAATTTCTCAGTGTGATGTTACTTTTCTCAACATGGATTAGTAGCTTAGTGCTAGTAATAAGTTTCAAGCAGGTCATACGGTCTCAAGATCGTAGAATTCTTTGGTGATGTTCAACGTATCTGCCCATCCTAACTTAAGCTATCTAATAAAAGAACTCCTCACAGATAAAGAAAGGTTCGATATAAATACCGCCACAGAACCCTGAAATTAAGCATCTCTCCTGATGCATTGTCCTTTTCATAATAACTGATCATGTTGCAGTACTCTTAAAGGTTTTAACACCAGGACTAATAGAGAGCAATACAAACTGATGACCAGCACATTAATTTACTAATATTGGTTTGATGGACAAAAGCAACAAGCTTCTTCACCACACAGGCCTATATGATGTAAGGGCAAAAAACATTCTTAATCAATAAAGGCCTCTCCCTGGTCTTAGCAGATCATAAACTGCACTGCTAGATCATACGTGAAATTCATTTGAGAGATTCTATCGTAGGTAAGGTTGAGGAAAGTGGTTAATCCATGCACAGAAGAGTGATGATGCATGGCAAGTAATAGGAAAGCAATAAAGGCACAGATGAGAAAGAGGGTTCACCTTTGCTAAAAGCTTTGCGTTCTCTTCTTTCAGAAACCTCTCCTGAATGACACCAAATGATGTTGCTAGATTAATATAACCAGGAAAATAACAACGCATGATGAGACCGGACATGTATTCATCACATTCCTCCACTTACCTTTGCTTGTAACTGCTGTATCTGATCGTTGAATAATTGAGCCTGTAAAAGAGATCCATACAAACATTTTAACTTCCGTAAGTGTGGATGTTGTCTCCATACCTTTCTTAGTAAAAGATGACTCAAAAAAATGAGAAATAAGTCGGGATGATGAACGATAGAAATGAAAGGATAATGCTTTGCAACTTGTACAGAAACACAGTTAAAGTGAGAAGTCGTACACGACAATCGGCAAGGATAATAAACCAAAAACCTCGCAGTATTCGATTATTTTGTGCCAAAGAATATGGATTTCTTTATTACTTTTTGTTAATAAGTTCAATTTGTGTCAGTGAGTGTCAAGAAACCATGGATAAAAAATGATTGATGACCTTGTTTTTTGTTAGAGATAGAGAGAAGTTAGTCATTTAACCAAATCAAATAAACTTGTTAACTAATCAAACAAGAGTTGGTGATAAAAAAATTGTTGGTAATCTAATCAGAGAAAAGTTGGTAACTTCTACAATTAAGATTCGTAATTCCTGGTTGGGTTGGTAAGTACGACAAACAATTATGCTGCATGAGTCATATAAGTGTAGGGTGTATAGGAGAGAAAGTCCTTTTATCAACAGAATTTATTTCATAACTAAGAAAGCGATAAAGAGAAGAAAAATCTGCTGAAGTCGCTGGCACGAACGACAGAAGAGAGAGTAAACTCCACCCTCCACGATAACACAATGCACTAAGAAGACGACAAAGAGGAGAAGCATCTGGTGAAGTCGTTGGCACATGAGATGGAAGGGAAAGAGTAGACCCCACTCTCCACGATAACAATATGTTTTCATTCTATCTCAAGAATAGTTAAAGAAAGGGTTAAAGTAGGAAAAAAGTGCACAAAGAAACACCCAAATAAATATCGGTAAATATAGATAGGAGTTAGTAATTTAAGCAAACAAATAAGTCCGTAAGTTATTCAAATAAATATCAGTAAATATAAATAAGATCTATTAAATTTAAAGGAACGGTAAAAAAAAAAAAAATAGAGTTGATAAAATAAAATAAAAAATTGATAATTGTACATTTTTACAAGCAGTTGGTAATTTCATAAAAGTGCTGGAAGATTACCAAGTTATTTAAGAATCAAGTAACTTGGAACTTTTTTTATCACAATTTTCTTGTCAGGTACAACTCTTTCAAAAGTTTATCGGCTTGAAATATATCCAATTTTTTTTTTTTTGGAAAAAGGAACAATAGGTTCATCCAAATAACTCTGGAAAAATAATGATAGAAGAATAACCACTATCTTTTCCTTTTTCTTGGAAAAAAAAAAGAACGGATCAATAACAATGAAGAAAGATGGTCATTTGTGAATGTGCTTTCAGTCTTTCATATGAGGTAGAAAACGCCATGTATGCCCCAAACAAAAACCAATTCTCTCCTTTCAAAGGCCAAATTTAACAATTTAGTCTATTCAGTTTCAATCTTACAATGCAATTATAAACTAGTGTTTTGGTTCCTGTATACATTAGATCAGCCCTGTTAGTTGTTTTTGGGAAATTGTTTCTCTTTGTTTTCTTCCCCTTCTCACCATCTCCATACCTCCAAACACAGAGGCTACTTGATGAAAAGTTCTTAAAACATCTTTAGGCTCAGAGAAACGGACAAATATGCCAAAGGCACATGTACCTTTCTTGCCCAAATGCTGCTCAAACTTCGCTCAAGTTGATCCCCTATCTCTTGGATTTCGTCAATCGAGCAAGATCCAAGACATTGTCCTGATAGCTTTCTGATGGAAAAAAAAAGAAACGGAATACCATAGTTCAGGGAACTATATATCAGGAACCCATTTCAATCCACAATATACAAAAGAGAAGTCTCAAAATTTGTGGACCGTAGAGAAACTTCAAGAAGCTCAATCTTCCTCTCCATATCCATGGTTTCTTGCTTCAGATGCTACACAATTATGGAGATTGTGATATTCATGAATCCAGCGAACGGAGCAATACAAACTGAACATATTTGAAATTACGTAATGGATAAAACCAATCATGATGAACAAATCTGTGACACCATAGGATCCTGCAAAACTAAGATTGCTACTACACCTAATGTTCTTGCAAAATCTGTAGCTGGACAATGTAAACCATAGTCGATTCTTGAGATCAAGAATAGGGTTCTTATCAAGAGCACGAAGTTATATAATTACAATCTGCAAACACATATATATAGGTTCACACCAACAGTCACTTTTAAAACTTCCTTTAAGAAAACAATACGATGTAAATGCCCAAGGACGGCATTTTTCCGAGGTATCAAGTGGTGGATGATGAGTGGGATTTCAGAAGCTGAAAGCATTGTAGAGGACCAGTAAACGTCCTGAGGAAAAAAGTACAAATCAAAGTAGCACTTTTAATGTTTCAATTAACTTGAAACTGATTTGTCTCTCTCTCTCTCTCTCTCTATATATATATATATTTCAGCAGTTTCTCCTCTCTGCTTCCCAGTCATGGCCAAACCGCAAGAATAAGAGTGGTATGGTTTGTATAATATCACAAGTCCTTTATCTAATCATAACAGCGGTTTGATAGCTCTCTCAAATTATTCCTTCCTGTACTAGACAAACACTTTGAGCCGCTTGACTTTTGCTGTGAAGTATAAAATTTAAATGAGTTTTCTAGAATTGGGCTCGTGAGAGATAATGTATTAGAATTGGTTTCATGAGAGATAATTCATACTTAAAAAATAATTCTAGACATAGAAAGACTTGTCTTCTAAATTTGTTTACTTTATGACCAAAAACCATATTTGTTTACTAAGTGATGACGTAGATTCCTGTCAGGAACTTGAATGAGTTTACTAACTTAAATAACACTTATGCAATGCCACATCGCTTGGCAAACCAATGTAGAAGGTATCCCCAGCATTCCTCATGCTTAAGAACCATGAAACATCTCTTGTGCACCAAAGCACATTTATCATGTATATGCATTGTACCACAAAAGTTCAATTTTCCAAAGTGCGACATGTTTTGCTATAACTTAGTTAAAAGATATATCCATGAATGTGCCTTCGACTTTAGTGTTCCCAACAATAGAAATATACTGTTGACGCAAACAAAAGGATTTACTAAGTTGATATTTAAATATTGATGTTTTTACCAAGCTTTAGTGAGTACGGATGTTGTGAAAATCTACTAACTCAATAACCTAAAAGATGATATTGAGATCAAATTGGAATTGATTCAAAAGAATGAAGTAACACGTTGAGAATTGAGCTCATATCCTTTTGTCTCCTGCAATGCAAATAAACCACACATAGAAGCATCATCATCAAACAAGAGAATTATGAAAGTGAAGTTTTCAAGAGATGCAAAGAGAAAAAGTCTTTGATCTGCAGGAAATAGGACGGTCCATGATCCCAATTTTCTGTATATATTTAGACGTTTAGTAGAACAAAGGTTGTACACTAGTCCCTTGCAAGTTGCTAATTGTGAATTAGAGATATAGCTTATTTTTTAACATGAAGAATGAGCAAAAGGGATGCAAAACCATTCATCATCTTAGTTCGATCGAGCCTGGTGTAGTTTTAGATATAGCATTGGACCAGTAAGCCTGTATGTGAAGACAGGAGCTGTCGCTCTCTTGAAGCTACTTATTTCTTCATTCTATGGTTTCACTTGAATTGTTAAAAAAGAAATGCAATAATTGACTTGGCATAAAGTAAGTTTATCTGCAATTTATCTTTTGTGTGTGTATATATATATACCTTCTCATTAAGAGAAAACTACCATATTAAAGATTTATTCGGAAATTGAATGTCACTTGACTCTATCCCTCTTTTTACAACTATATCATTATCATTAGTATGATCCCTACTTTGTGGTTCTAGTGATCCATTTCAATCATGTACACAGGTAGATGTTCGTGTGATTCTTTGCATACGAGGCCACTATTTATGTATACACGAGCATATATTATAAGATTGTTGAGGAAATAGGATTTGTCACCATTTGTGTTCATAAGTAGACTTTTTTGTAAGTCTTATCCTGCAAAAAGTTATGTTGATGTTATATGCTAATCCAAAAAAATAAAAAAGCCAGGAAGTTGCTTTCTTTCATACAGCAAAATGAATAAAAATCGAACTGCTGAACTTGCTTAAACTCTAAAAAATGGGCTGGAATAGCTAAAATATCACTAGTCCGACGTTTTTGACTTCTTTTGACTAACAAACATGGCAACTTGTTTAATTAAACTGAGAATCTCACCGAACTCCTTACGAATGCACCTAATGTATTATCATGGAAAGGTTAGAGAACTAACCTGAATATATTGTTCCATATTAGCCTCGTACGTATCTGCATCATTTGTAGATCTACGATATCGATCAATTGTCTTTCGGATTCTGAAAAACTTGCAAAGACAGCATATGAGCTCGGCCACCGGGAGTACATTCTCCAAATTAATCAGGTATCATCAAAACTAAAGTAATCAAATATTAAACAAATTAATGATAATTTTTGTGAATCATGCATGACTTCCAGTGAATCTGTATCACTATCACACAAGCAGAATATGCAAGAGGCATAAGCCTCTGCAAGAAGCTCTTAGCCTCCCAGCAACTTACTTGCAAAGATATGAAGTACTTGCAAAAGTCTTGGATGCCCACCTTATACTTTGTAAATAATTGACCCCGGAGAGAGTATAGAAAAATAGGAGGTAACACAAGTGTGAACTTAAATAGATAAGTCGCCCGTAGAAATTTGCCCACGAGATAACAACAAAACAAAAAAAAATTCTTGTTCTTGAGCCAAATGCTAAGTAAGTTATGAACCAAAACAAGTCTACCTTCGCATCATCGTAGAATGCTTGTATAGATGAGTTTGGAGTAACCCTCAGAGCATGAGTAATTGTCAAGACTAATTGGAAAGCCAAAAAGACTCATAGGAAAGACAAAACTAGTTTTACTCGAAAAATAACTATAATTAAATAAGGACTTCAGAAATTTAATGACATTTACTAGACCTTGAAAATATGAGAAATAAATGTAGTTCATTGTAAGTCCTTTAGTTTTACTAGTTCTGAATTAATGGAATGTTCTGGCATCAATAATCACGCCACCAATATTTTTCTTCAAATTTTAGCGTGAAAACGTTCAATTTGCACATGAAGTATATTTATATGTAAGCGCAGAGTGAATTGATGCAGTTTTTTTGCCCAAGCCCAAAGTCGTAAGAATTCCACATGCCACTCCATGTCAGTAAGAAATAAGAACAGCACATGATGCTTTTAAAATCATCAGTTGCATTGTGAATCAGTACAAGGACTCACTACTTCTGAGAGGTTACAAGGGCAAGCAGTTGCACCTACATCTAACTTGTGACTTCAAGTACCTTTTTCCCGGTAAATGAAGAACCGGGAATAATTACATGGTGGAGCAACTGAAATGGCAAACATGTACATTGCAGTCACTTTTTGACATAAATACTCTAAGAGTAAGAAATCCAAGAGATCAGTGTGTTGTGTCACGTTCGCCTCCATCTAATATACTAAAGAATGCACTCGATCCCATATAATCATGACTACATAAATCTAATTAAGCCCATAATCTTATTCATCTTTCAAAGCACCTTATAATTAAAAGTACCTAAAGTTGAAGATGTCAGGACTTGTTTCACAGGCTTTTGTTTAGGGTTAAAATACCATTAAAAATAACCCTCAAAATATATGCAGGTTTTGTTTAATTCGGAAAAGAGATTAACTAAGCTTTAAGTTTCGATTTGAATAAACATGATTTGAAATGCTTCTTGATTATGGCGGTAGATAGGTAACAGATTATTTAATTTGCCGACCAATATAATGTGTTTCATAATAAATTTCTAGTTTTTACCATGTGGTATTGTCTTAAACTCGAAATTGGATTTGTATGATTTGTAAAATGGTACATAAAATAGTCTTAATTCATGTCGAAGTGGTATAATTACACCAAACTGAGTCAAACAAGGTATGGTTTGAAGGCTTCACCATTTTCAACTTAAGTTTGGTTTTCTTCAACAATTTTTCAAGCAATCAAATTGTTTGGAAAAGATCTACTTCGAATAGAATAATACCTAACTGCAAATACACTTAATATCATCATGACCCAGGCACTAGTTAATGGAGATCAATCCCTAGAAGCAGCCTTAAAACTTATAACACTTCCAAAAGGAACACTAAACCGCATGTTCATTTCATATCAATGTGGAATTGGGGTGAAGGCTGAATTGTAACTTGTCAAAACCAGAAGGATCAAACAATATCAGTCCCTAACATCAAATTATGTTTCATTCCCCAAGACAAAGTGCCAATTATCCTAACATGTGAAGTAGCTGGAGGAGATCAGTACTTGCAAGATATTCAAAAATTAGTTTCCTCAGAGGAACCATTAAGAAAGAGTGAGTCCAACTCCAACGCCACAGCATACACAATGAATGCCTTTGATCATCAAATCCCCCGCATGGAGCCATTTGATTAGGGTACACTTCACTGCATTGACTATCCAAAAAAAGGCGAAAAAGAAGATTTTGTAGTTTTATACTTCCTTTTCTCGGAAAATTTCCACTAGGATATCTGAACAAAACTCATATTGTTTTTACAAATTGTCCGAAAATGAGAACTAGATGGGTCATCATGGTGGGTTAGTCGATGATCGAAGGGGAAAAGCACAAACGCTTGACCAAAACCAAACACGGTAGAAAAGAAAAGGAGAAATAAACACATGCCATGATGCTGTCCATTATTTACACTTTACAAACACACAGCATATATATGTGCATATGCCCTCATTTTGGACATTTGAATGTCAAAGGCTCAATCATGTTCCCCGTCTAAAATCGACTCAAGAAATGAAAATATCAGTATGCAAACGTACTCAGAATTGCTCGAGAACTCGTAAAGCCTTCCTTTCTGCGAAAAGATGATCATGGCAACTTCGGCCTCGCAGAGGACCTCGAGCTCGTAAGCTTTCTTCAGTAGCCCGGTCCGGCGCTTCGAGAAGGTGACTTGCCGGCTCATCGGATTCTCAATCCGCCTCATCTGAATTTTGCCTCTGGCCATGATCGAATTCTCCCTACATACATGATGGTTATCCACCCTAATATGACAAGTACTTAAACATAGCGATGAATTTAACAAATATACCTCGACGATCAAAAGCCATAACTCACCTGCGACTTTGTGCAGCTTCAACCAGCTGAATATTTATCTTTTTTTTCCTCCTTTTATCGTCTAGACTTTAGACTGCAGTACTTGAGAAGCTAGAAGCACTGCAAGAGAAATCGCACTTCTTCTTTTCTTTTCTTTTCTCCAAACAGACATGGACTATATCATCATTCGAGCACAAGTCAAAAACCACAGGATAAAGATTTCACAAAATCAAAGATTTGCCCAGCGTATTAAAGGGGGAAGCTTCTCTACTCTATGTCAGAAGAATGAAACACAATAAATTCAGAAACCCTAAAGGAGGATGAAAGGGCGAAGTCAAACAACAAAACTGGGTTGAACGCAAAGGATACGACGGCAGGTGATGGATCTCTCTCTTTATTCTGGCCACAAACGTAAAAAGGAAAAAAAGTCCTTATTATTCCAATTTCAACCATCTTCTACTCAGGGAGAATACGGTGTGACGTACCCATAAAAAGTAAAATGCAATCACAAAGGGGAAGAAATCAGGAGGGCAAAACATTCAAGTTCGACCGAGATGGCATGAATTTGGTAATGAAGATTCACAGAAGCATATAGATTATCTTGTTTTGGTAAAATCAAGAAAAAGAGAGTAAAGATAGATACAGAGAGAGACAGAGACAGAGACAGAAAGAGACAGAAAGACAGAGAAGATTTTTTTGTTTTTTTCGAAAAAACGTATATTTTGCCAGTGGGTTTCAGCTTTAGCCGTGGGCTGCGCGACATGCGAAAGAGAGAGCACCAAGGAACGCAACCGGTGGAAAGGAAGAGAAAAAGGCGATACGATAAATATGGGAATTGTCGACATCATCGTACCATGATGTGGGTAGCTAACCAATGGGAGGTCGACAAGTGGGAAAACATTTTCTCTTAATTAATGGATTAATAGGCCATTTGGTTCAACTTCGGAGAAATACAAGGTTATTTCTCCAAATACCTCTGACTCAAATGGCATTTAGTGAAAATAGCAGTATTTGCCAAATTAATAATGTAAAGGGCTTTTTTGAAATGACTTTAACGTATATATTGTTTGGTAAACCAATATTTACAATAGGCTTTCATTAATTTTTATAAATTAAAACTAATAAATCATTTATTGTCCACCCATTGCTGGTCAGTGATGTGGGTCGACAGTAGAGCCAAATCTAGTCGCCAGCATCGCTATCCAATGGCTAGAGTCAAATTTGGCCACTGACGTCGTTGTCCGACGATCATTCAGATCTGGTCGTTAGCATCACCTGAGGACCTCAGGTGCAATGTTTGGGTTCACGCGACCCAAGCGTCATGGCCTAAGGTGCAAACCAAGCGTTATGGCTTGAAATTGAATGACCGCCAACATCACACCTGAGGTCGCGGCTTTAGGCGACAACACTTGGGTCATGTAAACCCAAGCGTCGTGACGTCAATTGAGGCTACCTAGGTCACATGACTCAAGCGGCAATCATCGAGGGTCCCGCAACCTCCAACAACTGCCAGCACAGTAGCCAACTAGTCCCCAGAGGTCATGCGACCCCTAGGCATGGTGGCCCACCTTCATCGAATACAGCTTCTCAAAAAAACAAAGTCAAATGATGTTTGACTTGTATTTCCCAAATGCTGAAAACCCAAAGCAGGTCATTACCTGATTTGGGATTTCAACATTTCAAATGCAAGCATTTGGCCAATGAAGTCCCAAAATGCTAAACTAAACACTTTGTATGTTTCTCAATGAGCTTTGGGAGCTCTAAGCCCCTTGAAAATGTTGAACCAAACGGGGCTTATGAACACTAGGGGCCATCATGCTAATTTATCTGGGAACAAGTAATTTTATTTTTTTACTTTCAAAAAAAAATTTGAAATGGAAATTTGTTTGGTAAATTTTTTGTTTCTATAAATAAATTTTTTCTCGAAAATAGATTTGGAATAAAATCAAGAATAAAAAAAAAGTTAATTATTGTTCCTAGAAACAATTTCAAGAATCAAGTCCAAGTTTTCTTCTCTTTCCTTTTCTTCTTTCTTTTGGCTGGTCTCTAGCCTCAACCACAGTCGACAACCAACTAGACGAGGCCCCTAACCTCACCGAAGCATCATCAGCCCTCCGTGACATCAAGCCTCCCCTTGGCTAAGCGAGTCAGCCTCACTTAGATCTAGAGAAGGCCGAGCTCACCTAGCCATTAGCGAGACTCAGCCTCGCTGGCCACCGCTTGGTCGGCTTGGCCTAGCTAAGGAGAGGTTGACATGGTAGTGGCCCAATGAGGCTGAGCCTCCCCATGGCAACCTTGCCTTGGTTGGGCAACATTGGCCTAGCTCAGCAAAGTTGGCCTTGCCCAGCTCACAATGAGGACTAAATGAGGAGAACAAGCTAAAAAAGAAAAAAAGGAAGGGAAAAAAGGAAAAAAAAAATTGATAAAAATGTAATAAAATCATTTAAAAATTTAAAAGAAAATGGTTTAAACTAGAAATTTTAATGGTCCTACCAAACGCATTTAAATTTTGGTCAATTATTAAACACCTTCAAATACTCAGAAATTTTTCTCAAGAGCATATTTTAAAAAAATCATTTTAAATAGAAACTGTTCCTGAAAACAAAATTATTACTATTCACACCCTAGAAGTACTCGAAATTATAACCATGATAAATTCATGGATTAAAAAAATGCAGATGTTTCCTTTAGTTTGTCTTTTCTTTATTTTCTTCTTATAATTCATCATTATTTAGGGGTATTAAAAAAACCCAAACCAAATCAAAAATTTCAATTTGGATAAATAAGTAAAGAGATTCAGGAGGTTTGATGGTTTGATTCAAGTTTTTTTTTTGGTTATGCAAATGGGATATTAAAGGCTACCAATTGTGGTGTACTAGGTCCATATCACAAGATTTTCTAATTAGCATTAATGTAATTTTGGACAAGATTATCATGTTTTAATAGAAGAGTACTGAGACACAATCGGTAGAGCAAACACATCACGATGATAATAGCAAAGTAGAGCTTAGAGATTTCGAAAACTTCAAAGTGTAACAAAGGTTGAGACTACAAATGAGGTCGTAATTCTTGGAGTCGGTGATATTGAACAAACTAGCAAAATCGTAGCACTCTATAGTTGTGGGCAGATAGAGAAGGCAAATTGGGCCATGATGCGTTATGATTATACATATATTACTTATTCATTGATTGTAAGTGATAAGGTAGAAACATTTGAGCCTTTGTCTTACTTTGAGATGATGGCTAGTGTGGAATCAATATAGTGGCTAGAGGCTATGAGTAAATAGATGGAATTACTCCATCCGAACCAGATGTGAGAGCTTGTTAAAGTACCCAAGAGCTAGAAGTTCACTGGAAATAAATGGGTCTACAAATGGAAGGAGGGCAGCAAGCAATAAGGTGAAAATTGTTGCGAAAGGATACACACAGCGAGAGGGTGTTAATTACAATGAGGTGTTTTCTCCTATTACAAGGCATACTCTATTTGAATATTACTTGTCTTAATTGTTACACATGATCTCAAGCAAGAATAATTAGATGTGAAAATAGCAATTCTTCATGGTGAGTTGGAATAGCTAGATGTGAAAAGGGATTTGATATTCTGGATAAGGAAGACCATGTTTATTTATAAAGTAATCTTTATATGAGTTGAAACAATTTCCTAGGCAGTGGTATAATCGTTTTGATGCTTTTATGACTAGTCATGACTATTTGAAATTTAGTTGGACAATAATGTTTATTTTAAGTTTTTGGAGGATGGATCTTTGATTTATCTATTATTATCAGTTGATGACATGTCAATAGCAGTTAAGATTTTGTCTTAAATTGATGTGTTGAAGAGGCATTTGAGTGTTAAATGTTGAGTTTGAGTTAAAAGATTTGGGTGCTACAAAGAAGAAGCAAAAAATGTCAACAACGCTTCTTGGATCAATTGTATGAAGAGCTTTGTTTTGACCGGTGTTGTATGTTTTACTTGCAATTGAGTTGTTTATTTGTAAAAACTATATGTTTGGGTGTAATTTTGGTATGGGAAACAATCAAGCATGTGGGCTATTATATACTCTGTGATTCTTCAATTATTAGTAGATTATTTATTGCTAACTCTCCTTATTGAAGAGTTACCAACACATAGACCGAACCATGTAAATTCCTGATTTTTTTTCTCAGTCTCAACTCATTTCTCTAGTAATTTTGCATAGATATAATTTGCAAGATCCAATATCTTCCACATTAATTTTACAAAAATTTCGATAGACAAGTCACCATATCAATTGTAAAATACAAAAGATGAGGACATCAAGGCTAATATAACGTGGGTTCAGGAGCACACCAAAATAACATGGACTTTTAATTAGATCGCATGTCAATAATGACATCTTTTCTTATATATTAAGCCAAAGAACGCACTTTGCGCATATGACCAATATGCCCCGTTGATCATAATTCTACATCACAACAATCTCGACCCTCTAGACTATTCCACAATTTCATTTCAATAATAAAATACATTTTATAGCACAAACATCAACATTGTTGGAGAGTATCTTCCCCCTACAAATTCAATACTGAGGCATATCTTCAAAGTGTACATGCAATCCAACTTCCTCAACCACTAATACTAATTGAGTTTCTCGAACAAAAGGCAACCATAACATTCTCAATGAACCTTATACAAAGATAAAAGGCTCCAAAGCTAGATTTGGAAATCTAAATTCCCAATGAATCACACAAATCTTTATCAGTTGAGATAGCAGATATTTTCTCCTTTAGCAAACTAGCAACCTTTAGTGGAGTTGACAAATAGAGTGATCTTGGAAACTCTATCATACATTTGCAGTTATCTCCCCACTGTTCACAATATCTACATGTAGTCAATGATATAGATAGAATAATGTATGTGTTTGTCTAGATTAGGTAATGGTTAAGAATTGAAGAAGTAATGCTAATCGTGCATTGGCATAATAAAAACATCATTAATTGATTAAAGATTTCAACCCGTGGGTTAAAATATATATATATATATATATGAAAAGGAGTATTATGAAAGTAATCTTTTGGTTTATTTGTAGGCTGGCCAAAATGATCAAAAAAGAATTACTCATTACAAATATCATTTTGCATAAATAGATAATCCACTTGTACTTTTAAAAAAAGTCCAAGGAATTCTTGTCATTTTGATCAATCAGATTCATCCTAACAAAGTTTGCATGGAAAAGTACTTTCACCTGATATTGATTTATTTCCTCACATGTCACTTTCATAGTTTATTTGACGCATAAAATTTCTTTTTCTTATTTACAAGGATACTTAGGTACTTTTCTTGGCATGTGATTGACACATCCAAGACTGTCTTCTTGTATTAAGAAAAGGAATTATTGTAGTATGATGCTTCATAAAGATGAAAAATGTAAAACACACATTAACATTGTATCATAGCTGACAAACTGGCCATGGATCTTGAGGTAGACCCATCCAAATTCATTCTTGACAAGTGGCCAGGGAGAGGGCCCGTTGTCTTTCTAATCCTAGCTTGTCTATGGATTTTTCATTCAAGAAAGAGAAAGGGAATAATAGAAAGCCTATACATAGATTTTATTTTCTTTTACTGATTTATTTGTATACCTTCTTATTAATTGCTAAGCATGATGCACTGCATATCTTAGTCATCTCATGTGCCACTCGGTATCCTTGAATGTCTATCCCGGCAATCCCTACCAATTAATGCATTGCCTAGAGAACGTGTCATGTCTCGTGAGTCCATAAGCTAACTTCTATCAGATAAAAAAAAGTAGGATCTCGTTGTTTGTGATGAGTCACAGGTCAACTGAGTAGCCTTATGTTGCAGCATGAACCTTCCGTCTGCAGATGTCCACGCTGAAGAAACAGCGATGATGGATAAACATTTTTTTGGCTTAGCCAACCCTAAAGGGGTGTCCGAACAAGAAGAAAAAACCCTTAAAGAGGTATTCTCAGATCAAAAATAAAATTAAAATAACCTTAAAAGAGGTGTCAAATGATGTCGTTGAAATGTACGGAAGCGGCAGTTCGTAAATATGCTCAACAGAGACGTTTCTTTCTTGGAATCAACTGCCGTGTGATTCACAGGTGAAGCCCAAGGCGCAGCCTAGTTATTTCTTTTGTTTCACTGATTCTTCTTCGTATATGCGTCCTTGTCATTGGTCATTTCTAATATGATCTTTCTATCCACTGCCATTCTTACGTCCTTGTCATTGGTCATTTCTAATGTGATCTTTCTATCCCACTGCCATTCTTACTCGCAGATTTTTTAAATGACTATCTGAATCCCATGAATATGTTGTCGTGACAGGCTAAGGTGGATCCAGCTGAGTAAAGATATCACTAAGTCATATTGCTGTAATTCTTATTATATTCCATTGAATAGGTATTATTAGACTTGTTTTGGGTGACCGCGAATCAGTTTAACTCTTTGGCAATCCGATGAACAACCTGGTCTCAACATCCATACTGCCGCTGCTCCGGCTATGTATTGCTGCTGCTCTTGGATGAGCTGTTGACTGCCAAGGATTTTCATGGCACTGAAATTGGAAGAAAGAATAAAAAGGGCGCAAGACACTGTTAGATAAATGAAATAACAAGTTCAATTGAATGCAGATAGGGACCTAGAAACCTTCACTAAATTAAAATGGGGAAAAGCTAGAGCGCAACTTGAGATTCGGCACTGAACAAGCCTGTCACTGGATCTAAATTAGGTTGATGCAAGCATTTGTCTATGCAACCAGATCTACCAATAGTCACTGGGAAATTTCAACTTTTCACAACATTTGACTCTAGAAAAGAGGTTCTCTCCTACTTTGCCGGGAAAAAAAACTCCAGAAGTGGTTAGCTACGACAAACATGACTATAAACTTTGGTTTCACCGATAGTCCATATTTAAAGTACAAACTAGTATCTCATGATAGTAATATCCTCTATGTTGTAAATTTTTCAACAGGGGTCGTATTTCAAAGCTATTAGTTTTTGCTATTGAGTAAGTATTTTGTAAACAGATCAACTAATGGTTACAAAATCATAGAAAGACACAGGAACTTTTAGTCCTTCTAAAAGCATAGAAGTGTACCCAACGATCGGAAGTTGGTGGTAGTTTTCTCAACATGGATTACTCAAAAACATTCTGCTACTAATTTTTATTACCATAATGGAAATTACTAACTTTCCAATTTTTTCACTAGGAAAGCTGAATATTTCCAACAACTAACTCCAGAAGTGGTTCTGTCTTCCTTTTAAAAAGAAAAAAACAAAAGAAGGAAAAAACAAAAACAAAAAGCTCAAAAAGTGATTAGGTACGTCAAATGTGATCACCAAGAACTCTGGATCCGTCTATAGTCCCCAATTGGAAAACACAATATATTCTTCCGTGAAAACAATATTCTCAACATGGTGATATTTCACAATGTGGGTTTCCAAGCAGGAACTTTCCAAGCATATCAAGTAATGGTTATGGGATCACAGAAAGATTTGGGTCCTTCTACAATCCTACAGTGCCATACAAATAATTGTATCTCATTATCCTAACTTCCCTAGAAAATAATTTCCCAACATGAGTTAAGTAACTCTGTATTACTAACTTCTTTGATGGAGTCATCCCTTTCTTAACAGATCAAGTGCAGGACCATAGAAGGACACTGAGATTTGAGTTTGTCTACAGTTCCATGTAAAAAGCAAAAGTAGAATTGTATCTCATGACCTTAAATTTTTCAGTGTGGCGGTAATTTTCTCAACATGGATTAGTAGCTTAATAAGTTTCAAGCAGATCATATGGTCTCAAGATTATAGAATTCTTTGGTGATGTTCAACGTATCTGCTCATTCTAACTTATGCTATCAAAAAACAAAACTTCTCACATATAGAGAAAAGTTCAATATAAATACCGGTACAGAACCCTGAAATTAAGCATCTCTCCTGATGCATTGTCCTTTTCATAAAAAACTGATCATGTTGCAATACTCTTTAAAGGTTTTAAAACCAGGACTCATAGAAATCAAGACAAACTGATGACAACCACATTAAAATGTGCAGCACATAATCTACTAATACTGGTTTGATGGACAAAAGCAATAAGCTTCTTCACCACACAGGCCTATTAGACGTAAGGGAAAAAAAAATTCGTAATTATTGAAGGCCTCTCTCTGGTCTTAGCAGATCATAAAACTGCACTGCTAGATCGTACATGAAATTCATTGAGAGATTCTTTTGTAGGTAAGGTTGAGGAAAGTGGTTAATTTATGCACAGAAGAGTGATGATACATGGCTAGTAATAGGAAAGCAATAAAAGCATAGATGAGAAAAAGGGTTCACCTTTGCAAGAAGCTTTGTGTTCTCTTCTTTCAGAGACCTCTCCTAAATTACCAAAGAAAGTTGCTAGATTAATATGACCAGGAATTTAACAATGCCTGATGAGATCGCACATACATTCATCATATTCATCCACTTACCTTTTCTTGTAACTGCTGTATCTGATCGTTGAATAACTGAGCCTGTAAAAGAGATCCATACAAACATTTTAACTTTCGTGAGTGTGCATGTTGTCTCCATACCTTTCTTAGTAAGAGCTGACTAAAAATGAGAAATAAGTTGAAATGATTAACGATAGAAATGAAAGGACAATATTTTGCAACTTGTTCAAAAGCACAGTTCCAGTGAGAATTCGTACATGGAAATCGACAAGGGTAATAAACCAAAAAACTAGCAGTATTCTATTATTTTGTGCTAGAGAAAATGGATTTTTTTTTATTGTTAATAAAGTATCAATTTGTGTCAATAAGTGTCAAGAAACCATTGATAAAATATGATCACTGACTTTTTTTTTTTTTTGTTAGAGATAGAGGAAAGTTAGTCATTTAACCAAACCAAATAAACTTGTTAACTAATCAAATAAGAGTTGGTGATACAGAATTCATCGATAACTTAATCAGAATTTTTTTTTTTTTTTGATAAGGTAAGTATTATAAAAGCTTTCAACCAAGAGAACTTGTACAGGGAAAGTGAGATGGCACCAACAATCACTCTACGGAACAACAAGTTACTAGAGTAAAAGGGTACCATGATCACAAAGGGATGTACACACAGAGTAGTAAAAACTAAACAAAAGAACCTAGACGGCCCTTTCCTGAGCCTCACTCGGCGTCACAACAAAAATACAAGGGTCAATCCCCCAACTTCTCTACATCCTCCTATTACCGGAGGTATCCTCGACCCTTTTAAAAACAAGAGCTTTTAAATCAGAAAAAAGTTGGTCACTTCTATAATTAAGATTCGCAATTCCTAGTTGGGTTCTTTAAGTGAGGCAAACATTTATGTCTGTACGAGTCTCATATATGTAGGGTGAAGAGGAGAGAGTGCTTTTATCAACAGAATTATTTTATAACTACGAAAGCGATAAAGAGAAGAAAAATCTACTGAAGTTGCTGGCACGTAAGACAGAAAAGAAAGAGTAAACTCCACTCTCCACGATAACACAATGGACTAAGAAGACGATAAAGAGGAGAAGCACAAGTGAAGTCGTTAGCACATGAGATGGAAGAGAGAATAGACCCCACTCTCTACGACAACAAAATGTTTTCATTTAATCTCAAGAGAAGTTAAAGGAAGGGTTAAAGTAGGAAAAAATCACTAAGAAACACCAAATAAGTATAATAAAATATAGATAAGAGTTAGTAATTTAAGCAGTCCGTAAGTTATTTAAATAAGTGTTGGTAAATATAGATAAGAGCTATTAAATTTAAAGGAATGGTAAAGAAAAAAAATAAAAGTTGATACAAAATAAGAGATATTGATAGAATTGCACATTTTTAAAAGGAGTTGGTGATTTCATAAAAGTGTTGGTAGGTTACCAAGTTACTTAAAAATCAGGTAAATCGAGACATTTTTTTATTACAGTTTTTTTGTCATGCACAACTCTTTCAAAATTTTATGGGCTTGAAAAATCTTCTTCTTTTTTGAAAAATGAACAATAGTCACCAAATAACCGTAGGAAAAATAATGATAGAAGATTAACCATGATCTTTTCTTTTTTTATTGGAAAAAATAAAGAACAAGTCAATAACTATGAAGGAAAAGGGTCATTTGTGAATGTGCTTTCAGTCTTTCATATAGAAAACGCCATGTATGCCCGGAGAAAAACCGATTCTCTCCTTCCAAACACCAAGTTTAACTTATTTAGTCCATTTAGTTTCAATCTTACAATGCAATTACAGTCTCTATTCAAACTGGTGTTTTAGTTCCTGTATGAATTAGGTCAGTCTCGTTAGTCGTTTTTGTAAAATTGTTTCTTTTTTTCCCTTCCCTTCTCACAATCTCCATGCCTCCAAATCCAAAGGCTACTCGATGAAAAGTTCTCAAAACATTTTAGGCTCAGAGAAAAGGACAAATATGCCAAAGGCACATATACCTTTCTTGCCCTAATGCTGCTCAAACTTCGCTCGAGCTGATCCCCTATCTCTTGGATTTCGTCAGTTGAGCAAGATCCAAGACATTGTCCTGATAGCTTCCTGATTAAAAAAAAGAAAAAAAGAAAAGAAAAGGAGCACCATAGTTTAGGGAATTAGAAATCAGGAACCCATTTCAATCCACAATATATAAGAGAGAAGTCTCAAAATTTGTGGACCGTAGAGAAACTTCAAGAAGCTCAATCTTCCTCTCCATATCCATTGTTTCTTGCTTCAGATGCTGCGCATTTATGGAGATTGTGATACTTATGAATCCAGTGAAAGGAGTAATACAAACTGAGCATATATGAAATTGCATAATGGATAAAACCAATCATAGTGAACAAATCTACAACACCACAAGATCCTGCAAAACTAAGATTGCTACTACAAGAACCCTAATGTTCTTGCAAGATCTGTAGCTAGACAATGTAAACTATAGTCGATTCTATGGCCCACCACCTCAGTAATTGTTGAGATCAATAATAGGGTTCGTATCAAGAGCACAATGGTATATTAATCTGCAAACACAGATATATATATATATATATAGGTTCACACCAACAGTTACTTTTAAAACTTGCTTCAAGAAAGCAATAAGATGTAAATGCCCAAGGAGGGCATTTTATCGAGGTATCAAGTGGCGGATGATAAGTGGGATTTCAGTAGCTGAAAGCATTTTAGAGGGGACCAGTTAATCTCCTGAGGACATGTACAAAGATCAAAGTAGCACTTTTAATGTTTCGATTAACCTGAAACCTATTTATCTCTCTATATACATCAGCAGTTTCTCCTCTCTGCTTCCTAGTCATGGCCAAACCACAAGAATAAGAGTGGTATGGTTTGCATAATATTACAAGTCCTATATCTAACCATTACAGCACTTTGATAGCTCTCTCAAATTATCTCCTCCTGTACTAGACTAACATTTTGAGCCACTTGACTTTCGCTGTAAAGTATAAAATTTGGATGAGTTTTCTAGAATTGGGTTCACGAGAGATAATGCATTAATTGGTTTCACAAGAGATAATGCATACTTAAAGAATAATTACAGACATAATAAGACTTGTCTTCTAAATTTGTTTACTTTATGACCAAAAAACATATTTGTTGCATGTGTGTAGTGGCTAGCACGTGCAGCCCCCAGGGTTTACTCCCCTAGCTGTCGGCGGGGTGCGAGGTTCCCTGGGTCATCAAAAATAAAAAAAATAAAAAACATATTTGTTTACTAAGTGATGATGTAGATTCCTGTCAGGTACTTAAATGAGTTTACTAACTTAAATAACACTTATGCAATGCTACATCGCTTAGCAAACCAATGTAGAAGGTATCCCCAGCATTCCTCATACTTAAGAACCATGAAGCATCTCGTGTACCAAAGCACATTTATCATGTATATGTCTTTTAACATCATGAAAGTTCAATTTTCCAGAGTGCAACATATTTTGCTATAACTTAGCCAAAAGATATATCCATGAATGTGCCTTCGACGTTAGTGTTCCCATCAATAGAAATATACTGTTGACACAAACAAAAGGATTTACCAAGTTGATATTTGAATATTGATGTTTTTACCATGCTTCGGTGAGTATGGATGTTGTGAAAATCCACAACTCAACAACCCAAAAGATCATATTGAGATCAAATTGGAATTGATTCAAAAGTATGAAGTAACACATTCAGAATTGAGCTCATATCTTTTCATCTCTCGCAATGCAAATAAACCACACATAAGAGCATCTTCATCAAACAAGAGAATTATGAAAGTGAAGTTTTTAAGAGATACAGAGAGAAAAAGTCTTTGATCCGCAGGAAATAGGAAGGTTCATGATCCCAATTTTTCTGTATACACTTTGACGTTTAGTAGAACAAAGTTTGTAAACTAGTCCCTTGCAAGTTGTTGATTGTGAATTAGAGATATAGCTTATTTTTTAACATGAAGAATGAGCAAAAAAGATGCAAAACCATTCATCATCTTAGTTCAATCGAGCGTGATATAGTTTTAGACATAGCATTTGACTAGTAAGCCTGTATGTGAAGACAGGAGCTGTCGCTCTCATGAAACAACTTGTTTCTTCATTCTATGGTTTCACTTGAATTGTTAAAAAAGAAATGCAATAATTGACTTGGCACAAAGTAAGTTTATCCGCAATTTACTTATATATATACCTTCTCAGTAAGAGAAAACTTACCATATTAAAGATTATTCGGAAATTGAATGTCACTTGACTCAATCCCTCTTTTTACATCTATATCATCATCATTAGTATGATCCCCACTTTGTAGTTCTAGTGACTTATTTCAATCAAGTACACAGGTAGATGTTCGTGTGGTTCTTTGCATACGGGGGGCGACTATTTATGGATACACGAGCATATATTATAAGATTGTCGTGGAAATTGAATTTGTCGCCATTTGTGTTTGTATGTAGACTTTTTTGTGAGTCTTATCCTGAAAATAGTTATGTTGATGTTATATGTTAATCCACACAAAAAATTTAAATTAAAAAAGCAGGAAGTTGCTTTCTTTCAAACAGCAAAATGAAATAGATACGAACTGCTCAACTTGCTTAGCCTCTAAAGAATGTGCTTGAATAGTTAAAATATGACTAGTCCGACGTTTTTGACTTCTTTTGACTAACAACCATGGCAACTTGTTTAATTAAACTGAGAATCTCACTGAACTCCTTACGAATACACCTAATCTATGATCATGGAAAGGTTAGAGCACTAACCAGAATATATTGTTCCATATTAGCCAGGTACATATTTGCATCATTTGTAGATCTACGATACCGATCAATCGTCTTTCGGATTCTGAAAAACTTGCAAAGACAGCATATGAGCTCGGCCACCAGGAATACATTCTCCAAATTAATCAGGTATCATTAAAACTAAAGTCATCCAACATTAAACAAATTAATGATCATTTTTGTGAATCATGCATGACTTCCAGTGAATATGTATCACTATCACACTAACAGAATATGCAAGAGGCATAAGCCTCTGCAAGAAGCTTTTAGCTTCTCAGCAATTTGTTTGCAAAGATATGAAGTACTTGGAAAAGTCGTGGATGCCCACCTTATACTTTGTAAATGATTGACACTAGAGAGAGTGTAGAGGAGTAAGAGGTAACACAAGTGAGAACTTAAATGGATAGGTCACTCATCACTCATAGAAATTTACCTACGAGATAAGAGCAAAACAATAAATTTTTCTTGTTCTCAAGCCAAAGGCAAAATAAGTTATGAACCAAGTCTACCTGTCTACCTCCGCATTCATCATAGCATGCTTATATAGATAAATTTGGAGTAACCCTCCAAGCTTGAGTAATTACCAAGACTCATAAGAAAGACAAAACTAGTTTTACTAGAAAACAACTATAATTAAATAACAACTTTAGAAATTCAACGACATTTACTAGATCTTGAAACTATGAGAAATAAATGTAGTTCATTGTAAGTCTCCTAGTTTTACTAGTTCTGAATTAATGGAATGCTCCGGCATCAATAATCACACCAGCAATACTTTTCTTCAGATTGTAGCGTGAAAACGTTCAATTTCATATTACAAAATCATATTATGTGTACACGTTAAGTATATATATATGAGAGCGCAGAGTGAATTAATGCAATGTATTTTGCCCAAGCCTAAAGTCTTCAGAATTCCACATGCCACTCCATGTCAGTAAGAAGTAAGAACAGCACATGATGCTTGTACAATCATCAGTTGGATTGTGAAGCAGTACAGAGACTCACTACCTCTGAGAGGTTATAAGAGCAAGCAGTTGCACCTACATCTAACTTGTGACTTGAAGTACTTTTTTTTCCCGGTAAATGAAGAACAAAGAATACTTACGTGGTGGAGCAACTGAAATGGCAAACATGTACAATTGCAGTCACTTTTTGACATAAATACTCTAAGAGTAAGAAATCCAAGAGATCCGTATTTTGTGTCATGTTCGCCTCCATCTATTATACTAAAGAATGCACTCGATCCAATAAAATCACCACTACACAAATCTAGTCAAGCCCATAATCTTATTCATCTTTCAAAGCACCATATAATTAAAAGTACCTAAAGTTGAAGATGTCAGGACTTGTTTCAGAGGCTTTTGTCTAGGGTTAAAGTACCATTAAAAATCAACTTCAAAATCTTTTGCAGGTTTTGTTTTATTCGGAAAAGAGATAAACTATGCTTTAAGTTTCGACTTGAATGAACCATGGTTTGAAATGGTTCTTGATCGTGACAGTAGAAATGTAACACGTTATTCAATTTCCCAACTAATGTAACGTGTTTCATAATAAATTTCTAGTTTTAGCCTTATGGTATGGTCTGAAACTTGAAATTGGATTTGTATGATTTGTAAGATGACCATCATCAGATAGGTGACATAAAATAGTCTTAATTCATGTCTAAGTGGTATAATTACAATGAGCTAAATCAGACAAGGTATGGTTTGAAGGCTTCACCCTTTACAACTTAAGTTTGGTTTTCTTCAACAATTTTTTTAGCAATCAAATTGTTTGGAAAAGATCTACTTCGAATAGAATAATTTTTAACTGCAAATACACTTAATATCATCATGACCCAAGCATTAGTTAATGGAGATCAATCCCTAGAAGCACCCCTAAAACCTATAACACTTCCAATAGGAATACTAAACGGCATGTTCATTTCATACCAATGTGGAATTGGGGTGAAGGCTGAATTGTTATTTGTTAAAACCAGAAGGACCAAACAATATCAGTCCCTAGTTTCACTAACATCAAATTATGTTTCACTCCCCAAGACAACGTACCAATTATCCTAACATGTGAAGTAGCTGGAGGAGATCAGTACTTGCAAGATATTCAACAATTAGTTTCCACGGAAGAACCATTAAGGAAGAGTGAGTCCTACTTTAACGCCACAGCATCCACAATGAATGCCTTTGATCATCAAATCCCCCGCATCTAGCCATTTGATAGGGTACAACCCAGTGCATTGACTATCCAAAAAAGGTGAAAAAGAAAATTTTGTAGTTTTTTACTTCCTTTTCTCAGCTAATTTCGACTAGGATATCTGAACAAAACTCATATTCTTTTTAAAAGTTGTTCGAAAATGAGAACTAGATGGGTCATCATGGTGGGTTAGTCCATGATCGAAGGGGAAAAGCACAAACGCTTGACCAAAACCGAACATGGTAGAAAACAAAAGGAGACTAAGAAAAAAAAACCCATGCCATGATGCTGTCCCTTATTTACACTTTACAACACACAGCATATATATCTGCATATGCCCTTCTTTTGGACATAAGAAAGTTAACAAGGCTCAATCATGTTCCCCATCTAAAATCAAATCCAGAAATTAAAAATCAGTATGCAAACGTACTCAGAATTGCTTGAGAACTCGTAAAGCCTTCCTTTCTGTGAAAAGATGATCACGGCAACTTCGGCGTCACAGAGGACCGAGAGCTCGTAAGCTTTCTTCAGTAGCCCACTCCGTCGCTTCGAGAAGGTGACTTGCCTGCTCGTCGGATTCTCAATCCGCCTCATCTGAATTTTGCCTCTCGCCATGATCAAATTCTCCCTACATACATGATGGTTACCAACCCTAGAATGACAAGTACTTAAACATAGCTATGAATTTAACATATATATATGACGATCAAAAACCACAACTCACCAGCGACTTTGTGCAGCTTCAACCAGCTGAAGGTTTATATTTTTTTCCTCCTTTTATCGTCAAGACTTTAGACTGCAGTACTTGAGAAGCTAAAAGCACTGCAAGAGAAATCGCACTTTTTTTTCAAACAGACATGGACTATATCATCATTCGAGCACAAGTCAAAAACCACAGGATAAAGACTTCACAAAATCAAAGATTTGCCCAGCGTATTAAAAGGGGAAGCTTCTCTACTCTATGTCAGAAAAATGAACCACGATAAATTCAGAAACCCTAAAGGGGGATGCGAGGGCGAAGGCAAACATAAAAACTGGGTTGAACGCAAAGGATAAACTGGTAGGTGATGGATCTCTATCTTTATTTTGTGGCCACAAACATAAAAAGGAAAAAAGTCCTTATTATTCCAATTATAACGATCTTCTACTCGGGGAAAATATTGTGTGACTTACCCATAAAAAGGAAAATGCAAACAAAAAAGGAAAGAAATAAGGAGGAGAGCAAAGCATTCAAGGTCGACCGAAATGGCATATGATGAAGATTCAAAGGAGTAAATGGATTATCTTGATTTGGTAAAATCAAGAAAAAGAGAGTAAAGTAAAGAGAGAGAGAGAGAGAGAGAGAGAGTTGTTTTTTTCGAAAAACGTATATTTTGCCAGTGGGTTTCAGCTTCAGGAGTGGGCTGAGGGAAATGCCAAAGAGAGAGAGCACCAAGAAACGAAACGGGTGAGAAGGTAGAGAAAAAGGCGGTACGATAAATATGGGAATTGTCGAAATCATCGTACCATGATGTGGGCAGCTAACCAATGGGAGGTCGACAAGTGGGAAAACATTTTCTGTCACTTAAATTCAGTGGGCCTCCACCCGACCAATGGAAAGAGACCCTGTCCTTTTCTTGGGCCTCATAGGTACAGCCTCGGGGCTCTTCTTCAATCTGTTCCTGCCCTGATGGGTTTATGAGCACTAGGAGTACTCAAAATTATTACCATGATAAATTAATGGATAAAATAAATACAGATGTTTACTTTAGTTTATCTTTTCTTTATTTTCTTCTTATAATTCACCATTATTTAGGGGTATAGAAAAACCAAACCAAGCCAAAATTTCAATCTGGATAATAAGTAAAGGAATTCGAGAAATTTAATGGTTTGATTCGATTTTTTTTTTTTTTTCGGATTATGCAAATTGAATGTCAAAGGCTACCGATTGTGATGTACTAAACCTAGATCATGGGATTTTCTAATTAGCATTAATTTGGTCTTCAACAAAATTGCTATGTTTTGACAAAAGAGTTGTGAGACACAACCAGCAAAACAAATATATCATGATGTTAGTAGCAAGGTGGAGCTTAAAGACTTTGGAAACCTCAAATGTAATAGAAGTTGAGATTGTAGATAAGGCCACAATTCCTAAAGTAGTGATACTGAACAAACTAGCAAAATCGTAGCACTCTACAGTCGTGGGTAGATAGAGAAGGCAAATTGGGTCATGATATGTTATAATTTTATGTGTATTACTTATGCATTGATCGTAAGTGATAAGGTAAAAACAGATGAGCCTTTGTATTACTTTGAAGTGATGGTAAGTGAGGAATCGTTACAATGATTGAGGCTATGAATAAATAGATGGAATTACTCCATTGGAACTAGACGTGAGAGCTTGTTAAAATACCCAAAAGCCAGAAGATCATTGCAAAAAAATGAGTCAACAAATGAAAGGAGGCAGCAAGGTATAAGGCAAGACTTGTTGTGAAAGGGTACACATGGCGAGAGGATATTTGATTACAGTGAGGTGTTTTTTGCTATTGTAAGACATACTTCCAATTGAATATTACTTGTCTTAATTGTTACACATGATCTTGAGCTAGAATAATTGGATGTGGAAATAGCAATTCTTCATGATGAGTTGGAATAGGTGGATGTGAAAAGGGATTTGATATTTCAGGTAAAGAAGAGCATGTTTATTTATTGAAGTAATCTTTATATAAGTTGAAACAATCTCCTAAGTGGTGGTATAATTGTTTTGATGCTTTTAGAGCTAGTCATGACTATTCGAGAATTAGCTGGACAAATGTTTACTTTAGGAGATTGGAGGATAGATTTTTTATTTATCTATTATTGTTTTTTGATAACATGTCGATAGCAGTTAATATTATGTCTAAAAGTGATATATTGAAGGGGTAGTTGAGTGTTGAGTGTTCAGTTTGAGATTAAAGATTTGGGGACTACAAAAAAGACGGAAAAAAATGTCAAAAAACGCTTCTTGGATCAACCAAATGAAGAGTTTTTGTTTTGACTTGTGCTGAATGTTTTACTTGCAATTGAGTTGTTCATTTGTAAAGACTATGGGTTTGGGTGTAATATAGGTGTGGGAAACAATCAACCATGTTGGCTATTATTAACTTTATGATTTTTCAATTATTAGTAAATTATTTGCTGTTAGCTCTCCTTATTGAAGAGTTACCAACACATACCAAACCACGTAAATTCTTGATTTTTTTTCTTAGTCCTGACTCATTTCTCTAGTAATTTTGCATTGATTTAATTTGCAAGATATAATATTTTCCACATTAATTTTACAAAAATTTCAATGGATGAGTCACCATAACAATTGTAAAATACAAAACATAAGGATAGTGAGGCTAATGCAACGTGGATTCATGAGTACACCAAAATAGCATGGACCTTTAGTTAGATCACATTTCAATAACATCATCTTTTATGATATTTTAATCCAAAGCACGCACTCTACACATATGACCAATATGCCCTGCTGATCATGCTTCTACATCACAACAATCTCAACCCTCTAGACTTTTTCACAATTTTTTTTTTCAAAAATGAATTACATTTAACAGCGCAAACATCAACATAGCTAGAGAGTATCTTTCCCCTACAAACTCGATATAGAGGCATGTCTTCAAAATGAACATGCAATCCAACTTCCACAACCACTAATAGTAATTGAGTTTCTCAAACGTAAGGCAACCATAACATTTTCAATGAACCTTATACAATGCTAAAAGGCTCCTAAGCCAGATTCTGAAATCTAAGTATCCAAGGAATCACACAAATCTTTGTCAATTGAGATGGTTGATATTCTCTCCTTTAACAAACCAACAACCTTAATTGGGATTGACAAATAGTGTTCTTAGAAACTCTATCACATATCTACAATTATCTCACCATTACTCACAATATCTACATATAGTAGTTGATACTTACAGAAGTATGTATGTGTTTGCCTAGATTAGGTAATGGTTAAGTATTGGAGAAGTAATGCTAAATGGTGCATTGGCATAATATACACATCATTAATTGATTAAAGATTTCAACTCGTGGGCTATTATTTCAACATATATATAAAATGAGTATCATGGAAAGTCATCTTTTGGTTTATTTGTAGGTTGGTTGAAATGATTGAAAAAAAACTACTCATTACAAATAGCATTTTGCATCAATTGATAATCCAATTGTACTATAAAAATAAAATCCAAAGGGATTTTTGTCATTTTGATTAACCGGATTCATCCAAATGAATTTTGCGTTGAAAAATACTTTCAGTTGATATTGATTTGTTTCCTCGCATATCACTTTCATGGATTTATTTGATGCATAAAATTATTTTTTGTTATTTACAAGGATACTTATGTACTTTTCTTGGCATGGGATTGACACATCTAAGACAATGTTCTTGTTTTAAGAAAAGGAATTATTGTAGTATGATGCTTTATAAAAAAAAAAACGCATTAGCATTGGATAATAGTTGACAAGCTGGCCATGGATTTTGATGTAGGCCCACCTAAATTCATTCCTGAGAAGTGACCAGGGAGAGGGGCCTGTTGTCTTTCTAATCCTAGCTTGTCCATGGATTTTTTGATCACGAAAACAGAAAAGAATGGGAAAAATAGAATGCTTATACATATATTTTACTTCCTCTTTCTGACTTATTTATATATTTTCTTAGTTATTGCTAAGTAAGATGCACTGTACATCTTAGTAATTTCATATGTCACTCGTTATCCTTGAATGTCTATCCCTCCAATCCCTTCCCATCAAGGCATTGCCTAAGGAACATGTCATCATTCATGAGTTCATAAGCTAAATTCTGTTTTACGAAAAAAATAGGTTCTCGTTGTTTGGAATGAGTTACAAGTTTATTGGGTACCCTCATGTTGCAACATGATCCTCATGTCCGCATATGCCCACGCCGAAGAAATAGAGGTTATGGATAAACATCTTTTGGCTTAGCCAACCTTAAAAGAGGTGTCCGACCAAAAGGAAAAACCCTTAAAGAGGTATCCTCAACCAAAAAGACAATAAAAAAGGTGTCCAATGATGTCGCTGAAATGTACGCAAGCAGTTCGAAAATATGCTTAACAGAGACGTTTCTTTCTTGGAATCAACTGCTGTGCGATTCACAAGTGAAGCCCAAGGCGCAGGCAAGTTATTTCTTTTGTTTCACTGATTCTTCCTCGCATATGTGCCCTTGTCATCGATCATTTCTAATCTCATCTTTCTTTCCCCCTGCTGTTCTTTCTCGCAGATTTATTTAAATGACCACCATGAATCCCACGCATATGTTGTCGTGACAGGCCAAGGAGGATCCAGCTGAGTAAAGATATCACTGAGCCATATTGCTGTAATTCTTATTATATTCTATTGAACAGGTATTATTAGACTTGTTTCAGGTGATGGCGAATCGGTTTAACTCTCTGGCAACGATGAACAAGCCGGTCTCAGCATCCGTACTCCGGCTGCTCCACCTACGTATTGCTGCTGCTCTCGGATGAGCTGTTGACTGCCAAGAATTTTCATGGCACTGAAATTGGAAGAAAGAAAAATAAAGGACGCAAAACACTCTGTTAAATAAATGAACTAACAAATGCAATTGAATGAAGATGGGGACCTAGCCTTCACTAAATTAAAATGGGGAAAAGCTAGAGCGCAACTTGAGATTTTCTGGCCCTGAACAAGCCTTTCACTAGATCTAAATTAGGTGGTGCAAGCATCTGTCTATGCACCCAGATCTATCCATCGTCAATGGGAAATTTCTAGAAAAGAGGTTCTCTCCTACTTTGCCCGAAAAAAAAAACTCCAAAAGTGGTTAGGTACACCAAACATGATTACAAACTTTGGTTTCACCTATAGACCAAGTTTAAAGTACAAACTGGCATCTCATAATAGAAATATCCTCTATGTTGTAATTTTTTCAACAGGGCCGTATTCCAAAGCTATCAGTTTTTGCTATCGAGTAAGTATTTTCTAAACAGATCAACTAATGATTACAAAATCATAGAAATACACAGGAACTTCTAGTCCTTCTAAAATCCCATGTTAGAAGCATAGAATTGTACCCAATGGTAGTAAGTTGGGTAGTAGTTCTCTCAACATTAATTACTCAAAAACATCGTGTTACTAATTTTTATTACCATAATGGCAATTACTAACTTTCCAATATTTTCACTAGGAAAGTTGAAAATTTCCCAATAACTAACTCCAAAAGTGGTTCTCTCTTCGGTTCTCAAAAAGACAAAAGAAGGGAAAAAAAACAAAAAGCTTAAAAAGTGATTAGGCATGCTAAATGTGATCACTAAGAATTGTGGATCCGTCTATAGTCCCCAATTGAAAAACACAATATATTCCACCGTGAAAACAATATTTTCAACATGGTGATATTTCACTATATGAGTTTTCAAGTCAATAACTTTCCAAGCATATCAAGTAATGGTCACGGGATCACAGAAAGACAGATTTGGGCCCGTCTACAGTCCTATAGTGCCATATAAATAATTGAATCTCATGATCCTAATTTCCATAAAATTTGTTTTCCCAACATGAGTTATGTAACTTTGCATTACTAACTTCTATAATGAAGTCAATCACTTTCTTAACAGATCAAGTGCAACCATAAAAGGACACAGATTTGAGTTTGTCTACAGCCCCATGTAAAAAAGAAAAGTAGAATTGTATCTTGTGACCGTAAATTTTTCAGTGTGGTGGTAATTTTCTAAACATGGATTAGTCGCTTAGTACTAGTAATAAGTTTTAAGCAGATCATACGGTCTCAAGATCATAAAATTCTTTGGTGATGTTCAACGCATCTGCTCATTCTAACTTATGCTATCGAAAAACAGAACTTCTCACAGATAGAGAAAGGTTCAATATAAATACTGGTACAGAACCTAGAAATTAAGCATCTCAGCTGATGCATTGTCCTTTTCATAAAAACTGATCATGTTGCGGTACTCTTTAAAGTTTTTAACACCAGGACTGATAGAAGTCAAGACAAACTGATGAGCAGCACATAATCTACTAATATTAGTTTGATAGACAAAAGCGACAAGCTTCTTCACCACACAGGCCTATTAGAACATTAGGGCAGAAAACGTTCTTAATCATTAAAGACCTCTCTGGTCTTAGCATATCATAAAACTGCACTACTAGATCATACATGAAATTCATTGAGAGATTCTGTTGTAGGTAAGGTTGGGGAAAGTGGTTAATTTATGCACAGATGAGTGATGATACATGGCAAATAATAGTGTAGTAAAAAAAGCAAAGATGAGAAAGAGGGTTCACCTTTGCAAGAAGCTTTGCGTTCTTTTCTTTCAGAGACCTCTCCTGAATTACACCAAAGAAAGTTGCTAGATTAATATGACCAGGAATTTAACAATGACTGAGGAGACCCGACGTGCATTCATCATATTCGTCCACTTACCTTTGCTTGTGACTATTATATCTAATCGTTGAATAACTGAGCCTGTAAAAGAGATCCATACAAACATTTTAATTTTTGTGAGTGTGCATTAGGGGTGGGCAAAATGAACTGCCTGGATCGGACCGGACCGACCGGTTTGGTCTGGTTCTCAAGAGGGATAGTCCGGTTCCCAGTTCCAATAGGGAACCGAACCGACTAAATATACTTTTTTATTTTATTATTTCTTCAAAAAATTAGTAAAATGTAAGCTAAACACTATTTTGGTTCGGTTTCAAGTAGTGTGAAAAAAAAAAGTGACTAGTTCATTGGACCAGACCGGACCATCGATTCAGTTCTCGATCCTAGGACCAACCCGTCTAGTCCTTGGTTCCAAATTATGGAAATAAGTCCTCTTGGTCTAGCTCCGAGTTCCACTTTGGAACCGGACTGGAATGGTGGAACTGGAAACTGGAGACCGATCACTTCTAGTGTGCATATCTTCTTAGTAAAAGGTGACAAAAAATTGAGAAAATAAGTTGAGAAGATGAACGATAGAAATAAAAGGATAATGCTTCGCAACTTGTCCAGAAACACAATTCAAGTGAGAAGTTGTACACGGAAATCAGCAAGGTCAATAAACTTAAAAACTCACAGTATTTTATTATTTTGTGCCAAGGAATACGAGTTTTTTTTATTTCATGTTAATGAGTATCAATTTGTGTCAATGAGTGTCAAGAAATCATTGGTAAAAAGTGATCGATGACTTTATTTGTTAGAGATGAGAAAAGTTAAGTCATTTAACCATACCGAATAAACTTGTTAACTAATCAAATAAGAGTTGGAAAACAAAATGATTGATAACTCAATCAGGGAAAAGTTGGCAACTTCTATAATTAAGATTCGTAATTTCTAGTTGGGTTTGTAAGTAAGGCAAACATTTATGTTTGTACGAGTCTTATAAGTGTAGGGTGAAGAGGAGAGAAAGTGCTTTTATCAACATAATTTATTTTATAACTAAGAAAGCGATAAAGAGAAGAAACCGTTTTCCCAGGCAAGCGAAGGTGAAGGACTTATACTCACCATATGGGCTTCAAATCTTGCAAGACTTGTCATTGTGGCAAATCTTGCCTCCTCCACTTTCTCATGTTTAGGACATTTTTAGTTGGGTGGAGGATCCCTCTAGAAAATTCTCGATGGCTTCAGCCTGGGCCACTATTTGTTGTAAAGCCAACCCGGTTCTGTAGTCTTCATTTGTCTGGGACAAGGCTTTAGCCCCTAGACACCAATTCCTCATGTGGCTCATCTCCAAAAACCGTCTTCCAACGCAGGTACTTCTCATGCTCTATGACAGAATACCCACCACGGTTTGTGTTTTCTGCAATTCTAGGCCTGACTCAGTCAATCACCTTTTCTTTGAATGCTGCGTCCCCAACTCCCTTGCCAACTTTTGGGCTGCTAAATGTAATATTCCTTGGATCAATTCTGCTTGGCCGGACAACCTCCTTTAGGTTAGTAATGTCCTTTCTGGCAAGGGGTTTTACCATGAGATAGCTCGGTTTTCTTTTGGAGCTCTTCGCTATATCATTTGGAAAACCAGGAATGATATTATATTCCATGGCCGAAATCTTTACATTCCATCCATGAAGCCGCAGCTATTCAAAGCGGTAAAGGATAAGGCCCTGGCTTTCAAAAGGGTTGAAGACAACCCTAGGAATAGGAAGATGTAGTGTTGTTGGGGGATAGACCCCTGTATTTTTTATGTGGAGCTATCTTTGGCCCAATCCTAGGACTGTTTGGGTCTCTTTAGTCCTTTTCTGTTTCTTATTTTGTACATGTTTTGTTCTCACCTGTGATCGCCGTACCCTGTCACTTTAACGACATGTTATCTAGTTGAGTGCCTGTTGGTGCCACGCCTCACCTTTGTTGTACATTTCTTTGGTCATTAATTTATAAACTTACCTTACCAAAAAAAAAAAAAAAAAAAGAGAGAGAAGAAAGATCTGCTGAAGTCGTCGGCACATGAGACAGAAGAGAAAGAGTAGACCTCCACTCTCCGGCAGAACAAAATGTTTTCACTCCATCTCAAGAGAAGTCAAAGGAAAGGTCAAAGTAGGAAAAAATACACTAAGAAACACCAAGTAAGCGTTGGTAGGTTACTTGCGAGAAAGTTGCTAACCCAAAAAGAGTTAATAATTTAAGCGAAAAAATAAATCCGTAAGTTATTCAAATAAATAGCAGTAAAAATAGATAAGAGCTATTAAATTTAAAGGAATGTTAAGAAAAAATAAATAAAAGTTGAAAAAAAGGAGATTTTTTTTTGGTAAAAAAGAAGAAGGAGATATTGATAATTGCACATTATTAAAAGGAATTTGTGATTTCATAAAAGTGCTGGTAGGTTACCAATAAGTTACTTAAGAATCAGGTAACTTGAAACTTTTTCTGTCACAGTTTTTTGTCACATACAACTCTTTCAAAAGTTTAGTGGCATGAAAAAATCCTTCTTTTTTTTTTTTGGAAAAAGGAACAATAGAGTCGTCCAAATAACTTTGGGAAAAATAATGATAGAAGAATAACCATGATGTTTTCCTTGTTTATTGGAAAAAAAAGAACGGGTCAATAACAGTGAAGAAAAACCGATTCTCTACTTTCAAAGGCTAAGTTGAACGTATTTAGTCTATTTAGTTTCAATCTTACAATGCAATTACAGTCTCTATTGAAACTGGTGTTTCAGTTCCTGTATCCATTAGGTTAGTCTTGTTAGTCATTTTTGGGAAATTGTTTCTGTTTGGTTTTTTTTCCCTTCTTACCATCACCATGCCCCCAAACACAGAGGCCACTCGATGAAACGTTCTCAAAACAACTTTGGGCTCAGAAAAAAGGACAAATATGCCAAAGACTTATGTACCTTTCTTGCCCTAATGCTTCACAGACTTTGCTCGAGCTAATTGGATTTCGTCGATCAAGCAAGATTCCTGGTAGCTTCCTGATGGAAAAAAAAAAGAGCACCATAGCTTAGGGAACTAGATATCAGGAACCCATTTCAACCCACAATATATAAGAGAGAAGTCTCAAAATTCGTAGACCGTATAGGAACTTCAAGAAGCTCAATCTTCCTCTCCATATCCAAGGTTTCTTGCTTCAGATGCTGCGCATTTTTGGAGATTGTGATATTTATGAATCCAGTGAATCAAGCAACACAAACTGAACGCATGTGAAATTACGAAATGAATAAAACCAATCATAGTGAACAAGTCTGTAACACTACACGATCCAGCAAAACTAAGATTGCTACTACAAGAACCCTGATGTTCTTGCAAAATCTGTAGCTGGACAATGTAAACCATAGTCGATTTATGGCCCACCACCTCAGTAATTCTTGAGATCAAAAATAGGGTTCTTATCAAGAACACGATGTTATATTATTACAATCTGCAAACACATCTGTGTCTAGGTTCACACCAACAATCACTTTTAAAACTTCCTTCAGGAAAACAATAAGATGTAAATGCCCAAGGACGGCATTTTTTTGAGGTATCAAGTGGTGGATGATGAGTGAAATTTCAGAAGCTGAAAGCATTTTAGAGGACCAGTTAATGTCCTGAGGACATGTACAAAGATCAAAGTAGCACTTTTAATGTTCTAATTAACTTGAAACCTATTTGTCTCTCTAAATATATCAGCAGTTTCTCCTATATGCTTCCCAGTCATGGCCAAACCACAAGAATAAGAGTAGTATGGTTTGCATAATATCACAAGTCCTTTATCTAACCATAACAGCACTTTGATAGCTCTCTCAAATTATTCCATCTGTACCAGACTAACATTTTGAGCCACTTGACTTTTGCTGTAAAGTATAAAATTTAAATGAGTTTTCTAGAATTTGGGTTCGCAATAGATAGTGCATACTTAAAGAATAATTCTAGACATATTAAGACTTGTCTTCTAAATATGTTTACTTTATGACCAAAAAACATATTTGTTTACTAAGTGATGACGTAGATTCCTGATAGGTACTTTAATGAGTTTACTAACTTAAATAACACTTATGCAATGCCACATAGCTTAGCAAACCAATGTAGAAGGTAACCCCAGCATTCCTCATGCTTAAGAACCATGAAGCATCTCTTATGTACCAAAGTACATTTATCATGTATATGTATTTTAACATCGCCAAAGTTCAATTTTCCAAAGCGTGTCATGTTTTGCTAAAATTTAGCCAAAAGATGTATCTATGGAAGTGCCTTCCACGCTAGTGTTCCCATCAATAGAGATATACTGTTGATGCGGACAAAAGGATTTACTGAGCTGATATTTGAATAGTGATGTTTTTACCAAGCTTCGGTGAATATGGATGTTGTGAAAATCAACAACTCAAATAACCTAAAAGATCATATTGAGATCAAATTGAAGTTGATTCAAAAGTATGAAGTAACACGTTGAGAATTGAGATCATATCTTCTTATCTCTTACAATGCAAATAAACCACACAAAGAAGCATCTTCATCAAACAAGTAAATTATGAAAGTGAAGTTTTAAAGAGATTCAAAGAGAGAAAGTCTTTGATCTGCAGAAAATAGAAAGGTTAATGATCCAATTTTTTATGTATCCATAGACGTTTAGTAGGAGAAAGGTTGTAAACCAGTCCCTTGCAAGATGCTAATTGTGAATTAGAGATATATTTTCTTTTAACATGAAGAATGAGCAAAAATGATGCATAGCCATTCATCATCTTAGTTCTACCGAGCCTGGTATAGTTTTAGATTTAGCATTTGACTGGTAAGTCAGTATGTGAAGACAGAAGCTGTCGCTCTCATCAAGCTACTTATTCTTCATTCTATGGTTTCACTTGAACTGTTAAAAAAGAAATGCAATAATTGACTTGGCATAAAATAAGTTTATCCGCAACTTAGCTTGGATCTATATTCCTTCTCAATAAGAGAAAACTTACCGTATTAAAGATTTATTCGGAAACTGAATATCACTCGACTCTATCCCTGTTTTTACAACTATCAGCATCATTAGTATGATCCCTACTTTGGGGTTCTAGTGATTCATTTAAATCATGTATACAGGTAGATGTTTGCGTGATTCTTTGCATACGAGGCAACTATTTATGTATACACAATTATTTTTTATAAGGTTGTTGGGGAAATAGGATTTCTCGCCATTTGTGTTCGTATGTAGACTTATTTGTAAGCCCTATCCTAAGAAAAGTTATGTACCGTGATGTTATATGTTAATCCCCCCCGGCAACACAAAAAAAAAAAAAAAGCAGGAAGTTGCTTTCTTTCATATAGCAAAATGAATAAAAATGGATAAAAATGGAATTGCTCAACTTGTTTAACCTCTAAAAAATGTGCTTGAATAGTTAAAATATGACTAGTCCGACGTTTTTTACTTCTTTTGACTAACAAACATGGCAACTTGTTTAATTAAACTGAGAATCTCACTGAACTCCTCACGAATGCACCTAATGTATTATCATGGAAAGGTTAGAGCACTAACCAGAATATGTTGTTTCATATTAGCCTGGTATGTATCTGCATCATTTGTAGATCTACGATATCGATCAATTGTCTTTTGGATTCTGAAAACCTTGCAAAGACAGCATATGAGCTCGGCCACTGGGAATACATTCTCCAAATTAATCAGGTATCATCAAAACTAAACTAATCGAACATTAAACAAATTAATGATCATTTTTGTGAATCGCGGATGACTTCCAGTGAATATGTACAACTATCACTCACAAACAGAATATGCAAGAGGCATGAGCCTCTGCAAGAAGCTTTTAGCCTTTAAGCAGCTTATTTGCAACGATATGAAGTACTTGGAAAAGTCTTGGATGCCCACCTTATACTTTGTAAACAATTGACACAAGAGAGGAGGCAACACAAGTGAGAACTTAAATGAATAGGTCACTTGCTACTAGTAGGAATTCGCATAACAAATAAGAGCAAAACAAGAAATCCTTCTTGCTCTCAAGCCAAGGGTTAAATAAGTCATCAACCAAAACAAGTCCTACTTTATCATTCATCATAGTATGCTTATATAGATGAACTTGGAATAACCCTCCATGCATGCATAATTACCAAAATTCATCAGAAAGACAAAAAGACTCATAGGAAAGACAAAACTAGTTTTACTACAAAACAACTATAATTAAATAAGGACTTTGGAATTTTTAACGACATTTATTCGATCTTGAAAATATGGAAAATAAATGTAGTTAGTTGTAAGTCTCCAGTTTTTTTGCTTCTAAATTAATGGAATTCACCGGCATCAATAATCATGCCAGCAATATTTTTCTTCGAATTTTAGCGTGAAAAAGTTTAATTTCACATTATAAAAGCATATAATGTGCACGCGTGAAGTATATTTGAATGTGAGCGGAGAGTGAATTAATGCAATGTTTTTTGCCCAAGCCCACTTCAGAATTCCACATGCCGCTTCATGTCAGTAAGAAGTAAGAACAGCACATGATGCTTGTAAAATCATCAGTTGCGTTGTGAAGCAGTACAAGGACTCATTACTTCTGAGAGAAATCATAAGAGCAAGCAGTAGCACCATCATCTAACTTGTGACTTCAAGTCCTTTTTTTCCCGGTAAATGAAGAATAGGGAGTACTTAAATGGTGGAGCAACTAAAATGGCAAACATGTACAATTGCAGTCACCTTTTGACATAAATATTCTGAGTAAGATATCCAAGAGATCAGTGTGCTGTGTCATGTTAGCCTTAATCTATTGTACTAGTGAATGCACTCGATCCCATAAATTCACCACTACACAAATCTAGTCAAGCCCATAATCTCATTCACCTTTGGAAGCACCATATAATTAAAAGTATCTAAATTAGAAGATGTCAGGACTTGTTTTGCAGGCTTCTATTTAGGGTTCAAGTACCATTAAAAAAATCAACTCGAAAATCTTTTGCTGGTTTGTTTGATTTGGAAAAGAGATTAATTAATCTTTAAGTTTCGATTTCAATGAAACATGATATGAAATGCTTCTTGATTATGGCAGTAGATAGACAACACATTATTCGATTTTCCGACTAAGATAATGTGTTTCACATGAAATTTCTAGTTTTTGCCTTGTGCTATGGTCATAAACTTGAAACATGGATTTGTATGATTTGTAAGATAACCATTATCAGAAAGGTTACATAAAATAATCTTAATTCATGTCTAAGGGGTATAATTACAACAAAACTGAATCAAACAAGTTATGGTTTGAAGGCTTCACACTTTTCAATTTAAGTTTGGTTTTCTTCAACAATTTTCCAAGAAATCAAATTTGTTTGGAAAAGATCTACTTCGAATAGGTTAATACCTAACTGCAAATACGCTTACAATCATCATGCCCCACGAATTAGTTAATGGAGATCAATCCCTAGAAGCAGCCTTAAAACCTATAATACTTCAAAAAGGAACACTATATGGCATGTTCATTTCATATCGACGTGGAATTGGGGTGAAGGCTGAACTGTTACTTGTCAAAACCAGAAGGACCAAACAATATCAGTCCCCTGCTTCACTGACGTCAAATTATGTTTCATTCCCAAGACAAAGTACTAATTATCCTAACATGTAAAGTAGCTGGAGGGAGATCAGTACTTGCAAGATATTCAACAATCAGTTTCCTCAGAAAAACCATTAAGAAAGAGGGAGTCCAACTCCAACGCCACAGCATGCACATTGAATGCCTTTGATCATTAAATCCCCCGCATTTAGCCATTTGATCAGGGTACACCTCAGTGCACTGACTATCCCAATAAAAGCGAAAAAGAAGATTTTATTGTTTTATACTTCCTTTTCTCAGCCAATTTTGATTAGGATATCTGAACAAAAGTGATTACTTTTAAAAAATTTCTGAAAATGAGAACTAGATTGGTCATCAGTGGAGTAGTCCATGATCGAAGGGGATAAGCACTAAACGCTTGGCCAAAACCAAACATGGTTGAAAAGAAACGGAGAAACTAACGCATGCCATGATGCTGTCCCTTATTTACACTTTACAAACACACAGCGTATATATGTGCATATGCCCTCATTTTGTAAATAAGAATGTTAAAAAGGCTCAATCATGTTCCCCATCTAAAATCAACTCGAGAAATTAAAAAATCAGTATGCAGACGTACACGGAATTGCTTGAGAACTTAAAAAGCCTTCCTTTGTGCGAAAAGATGACCACCACTACTTCGGCATCGCAGAGGACCGAGAGCTAGTAAGCTTTCTTCAGTAGCCCGTTCCGGCGCTTCAAGAAGGTGACTTGCCCGCTCGTCGGATTCTCAATTCGCCTCATCTGAATTTTGCCTCTCGCCATGATCGAATTCTCCCTACATACACAATGGTTATCAACACTAGAATGACAAGTACTTAAACATAGCGATGGATTTAACAAATATACCTCAACGATCAAAAACCACAACTCACCAGCGACTTTGTGCAGCTTCAACCAGCTGAAAATTTATCCTTTTTTCCTCCTATCATCAAGACTTTAGACTGAAGTACTTGAGAAGCTAAAAGCACTGCAAGAGAAATCGCACTTTTTTTTTTTGAAACAGACATGGACTATATCATCATTCGAGCGCAAGTCAAAAACCACAGGATAAAGATTTCACAAAATCAATGATCGGAGAACTATAGATTTGCCCAGCGTATTAAAGGGGGAAGCTTCTCTACTCTATGTCAGAAAAATGTACCAGAATAAATTCAGAAACCCTAAAGGGGGATGAGAGGGCGAAGTCAAACAAAAAACCTGGGTTGAACGCAAAGGATACATTGGCAGTTGATGGATCTCTCTCTTTATTTTGGGGCCACCAACATAAAAAGGAAAAAAATCCTTATTATTCCAAATTCAACGATCTTCTGCTCATGGCAAATATGTTGTGATGTACCCATAAAATAGAAATGCAAACAAAAAAGGAAAGAAATAAGGAGGAGGTCAAAGCATTCAAGTTCGACCGAAATGGCATGGTTAATTTGGTAACGAAGATACAGAGAGAGAAGGAGGAGGAGCAGGAGGAGGAGGAGGAGAAGAGACAGAGAGAGAAGAATTTTTGTTTTTTTTTTTTCCAAAAAAAGGTATATTTTGCCAGTAGGTTTCAGATTCAGCCGTTGGCTGTGGGACATGCGAAAGGGAGAGCACCACGAAACGAAACAGGTAAAAAGAAAGAGAAAAAGGTAGTACGATAAATATGAGAATTGTCGACATCATCGTACCATGACCTACGCAGCTAACCAATGGGACGTTGACAAGTGGGAAAACACTAGCTCTCACTTAAACTCAGTGGACCTCCCACTCGACCAATGGAAAGAGACCCTGTCATTTTCTCGGGCCAAGTAGTAGCTGCCTCGGGGCTCTTTTCAACCGGATCCCCTCTAAACGGGTTTACGCTTGTTTGGTAACTAATCAAATAATATCTCATCCTATTATTCTATTCTCAAAAATAAAAATAATAGAAATTTATATAATAAGTTTTTTATTCTCGAAATAAGTTTTTTATTCTCGAGAATAAATTTATTTTCGAAAATAAATTTACATCTTTGTTCTCTTGATCAACTCCAAATCAAGCCTATTTTCTTTTCTTTTTTTCTCATTTCTTCTTCTTCTTCTTTTTCTCTTTATTTTTTTCTTCTTCAACCTTAACCGATTGTCAACCTCGAGATGGTTAGCAATTAGCCAGACAAGGGCCTGCAACCATGTCGAAGGGTCGTTGCCCCTGACGAGGACAAGCATCTCCAGTGACTGGGCGAGGCTAACCTTGCCATGCCACCATAGAATTGGCATTAGTCAGCCAAGGTAAGGTTGACCTCGTAGTGGCTTAGCGAGGTCAAGCTATGTCGGTTGATGACTAGCCGAGGGGGGCGCGTGACCACATCAGAAGGTTGCCGCCCCTAGCGAGGCCGAGCCTCTCCAGTGACTGGGCGAAGCTAAACTCGCCAAGCCACGATGGGGTCGACATCACCCGACCAAGGCAAGGCTAACCTTGCAATGGCTTGCCAATCAAGCCTTGCCAGTAACTAAGTGAGCTCAACCTCGCTAGATTTGGGGGAGCTCAGGCTCATCCAACCGTCGTCCAGGCTTGGCCTTGTTGGGGGCTAGTGACCCTCCGGTGAGCTTAATGTTGAGGAAGAAAAGGAAATAAGAAAAGAAAAAAAGAGAAAGTATAATAAAAATATTTAAAAATTAAAAGAAATTCTAAGTCACAAAAGAATTTAAGAATCATACTAAATGTATTTCTATTCCGCGAACAAAAATTTTGTACAATTACTACACGTGTACAAATGCTCAAAAACTCATCTAGATAATAACATAATTAAAAAAAAATCATTTCTAAGTAGAATTTGTTCTCGAAAATAAAATCGTTACCAAACGCATCCTAGAAGTACTTGAAATTAATATCATGGAAATTCATGGATAAAATGAATATGGATGTTTCCTTTAGCGTATCATTTCTTTATGTCCTTATAATTTATCATTATTTAGGGGTGTCAAAAATACTCGAACCGAACCAAAAATTTTGGTTCTTTTCAGTTTGAGTAATAAGTAAAGGAATTTGGAGAGTTTGATTTGGGTTTTTGGTTTTTTTTTCCCCTTCTCTTTTCACCTGCATTCCGAAGAATCCTAATAAAGCATTATAATTCATCAAAAGAGAACATTTAAAGATCCAATCCAAAAATTGACAAAAATCCCGCCATAGGAAAAGTGTTGCTAATGTATGAGATGAGCAAACAAATTTTATTATTCTCCCTATAGCTCCATTATTTAATAATTGCACCATTGGATGCTTTCATTCTTTACAATTGAGGACAAAAATGATAAGTAAAGCTATACAATTACTATTTCGCGAGTACCTTGCAAATTGGAGAATCAATAGAAAAACAAATTTTGATGTTTTCCTCATTATTGGAAAATTCACAATATCAATAATTAATTGGGTTGTGTCTTTTGAAAGATTATTTTCAAGAGATTTAGCTAATACGATCTTTTGGCCATAATGGAGATTGCTTGAATATGATTGGATTTGTCATAAAATATCGATTTTGTTAGAGGAAAAGATGGGGAGATCTTGATCATTCATCATTCTAATGTGTTATCATGCTTCTTATTATGTTTGTATATATTTGCAGGCACTTGCATTGCCAAGCCAAGCTATTGTATAAAACTTAACCTGATCCAATGTGTTCCATAGTTAAAGATTTGGTGTTTCAAGAAACTGAACTTCCTATGTGGATTTGCCGGTTTAGCCTATCGTTGGTGTAGTGAAATCAAATGTGGTAACTTGATATTTATTAGAGCATATGATTGAAACAACCGCCACAGTAGTTGGGGGGGGGGGGAGCAGGAAAACTTGATCGATCCAAACTGCAATTTTTTGGTTTGGGTCAACCCATGGTTTGGGCTGAAGCAATTCTAAATGGTTTGGTTCGAGTATCATGGAAACCCAAATTGAATTGTTGAAACCTTTAATTACTTATTAGGAAGTTGTATGATTACGGGACCCAACTCACAAGTCCCCCACAACATTAAGCTTATTTATGAACATGCATTTGCTAAAACATTAGAACATCCAAGATCTCGACTGGCAAATTATCTTGCTTACCTGATCAGATTCAATTTCGACAGACTTATAACCATTCAATTTACTCTAACATTATTACTCAATATTTTTCTTATAATTGCAACAGACGATAGGCATAGTACACCAAAAGAGTTTGAATAGCAAGGAAGAGCAGATGTTTTAAAAGAAGAGATGATCCCTCTTATCCACCATCCCCTCAGAATAAACACTAAATGGGATGTAAAGTGCATGGAACACAACTTTAACCTCCCTAAATTAGCAAGCTTATCTAGTATGAGTAACCTATCTTTTCTTCATAGTGGAAAAATAGTGATTTTTGTTTGTTAATTTGGATAGTGTAATTTCATGTAGAGGAATTTTTTAGATTTTGCGTGCACTCAATGTAGAGGTTGAGAGACAATTTAGCACTAATTCCCTAGTTTCTTTCTCCTCCTCTCTTATATCATGTTTTTCCTCTCTCTATATGCATAAATATGAATGTTTCATTTTGCTAGTTTAAAAAAATCAAGTCAATCATGTTTCATATAGAAAAGAAGAAGAATATGCCATATTGTGACAAAAATACATGTGAACACACTTTAGGAGATTGAAAATTGTAAATGCTCGTGAAGCACCGGATAATTAGTTAAGACACAAGATATGGTTTGTGCTCTAAGAAAATGTTCCAAACCAAGGTATACTGTGATAATTTGAATAGGGTGAACAAGATAGGACATTCTTATTGCTTAAACAATTGCATGAAGTTCTCCTAATAGTTGCTTGGTTGGGACATGTTTATAGTGCGGTAAATATGGACTTGGAATGAGGATTCATTGACTATTCTGCTTTGCTTTTTCCTATGGCTTTTGCCAAGAAGTATCCAAACATGTTCATTACATACGTTCACCTCAAGCTTGTAACTATGGCAAAGAACTCAAATAGGATCAACTGAAGCTATTAAAGACACCAATGGCCCGAGTATTGGATAGTTTTAATTTTCTTTTCACGAAAAATATGATTTTTCAAAGTATTGTTTTAGGTGACAAAAAATCATATGGATATTTCGTATTGTAAAGCCAAAAGTGAGTTTTGTCTCATTTTCATCTTCTTCCCAAACTTATGCTTCACTATAAAATGTGAAATAGTTTAAGAAAGAATGCAGTTTAAGGGTTGATATGCCGGTTACTCCAAATGTCGGAAGTCATCTTATTTTGAGGATGATCTCTTCAAAATAACTACTCCCGATCAAACTTAACATTTATTCTAACCATCATTCCAACACAATTGATCTAAAGTGCAAAATATATCAATCAAATAGTTTACTAAATCATGTAGTCAAAATGCTCAAAAGCGTGAGGACTAGTAACAATTTAAGTCTATTTTAGAGAAAGAGATTTTTTCCTTAATTCTGACCTTCTTTGCCCTTTGACTGCTATTAGAAGCTCTAGCAAGCTTCTCCCCTAGCTTTCTAATTGTAAATGACATTCTTCTCATTTTTCCCAAGTCCCCATTCCAGTCATTTTAGTTTCTTGAGATATTTTTGTTAGGAGCATATAGAGGAAATATTCACCATTGAGTTATAGGTCAACTAGAATTATAATATGCTCAAACCACACCAATTCTCCAATGTGACTTTTCTAACATAACTCACGCGCATTTTAACAATCTCTCTCTCTTTATGTCTAGTATTAGGTCTACCCCTCCTTAATTTATGTATCATTCTACATTAACAGTAACAATTAGAATATTTACTTTATTGCGTGAGCTAACCACAACAACGACTCTTACATTCATTCCTAGTCTCTAGATTGAGCCATAAAAGCAACCCCGTTGCTATATCACAATGCTTACGTTTACTTTAGGTATGTTCCCACTAGATCAAACCACGAAGGTTGCTTGAAAATTGCATTGGTCATGAAATTTCTTCCTTGAAATATTCATCAACCACCGATACACATTGGAAGTGGCCATCAATAAATCATTAGCTTTTATACCATTTGTTGGGAGCATGCTGTAAAACTTTGATACCTTTATTCATGGAGATTGTCTAAGGGGAGCTCAAGTCCGCACTCATCAACATCTCCAATTAAACCAACGTGGTTTTCGAGTAGCTAGGATATGTTGATGGCCCAGACTTGGGCTTCCTTTTGGTATCTTTCTAGGTGATGTTATCAACACTTGATGCACACTCTCAACAATTTGTATCGGAGCTAAGGAAAAGATTTTCTAGATTTGATTTGGGACTTTTGCTTGTCTAATCTTGCTTGTAAATTATGTTGTTACGATTATTTTTGTAGCAAAAGCAAAAATGAGATGTATAACAGCAGGAACAACTTTGGGCTATGCAGTGTTAAGATGCACTCATTACTAACAATCAAGGTTTGGCTAAATCGTTTGATGGCAAGGCTAAGTTGCTAGAAACAATAAAAGATGTTGATAAAGATGAGTTGGTGGAGGGAGTAAAGAGTATAATCTTTTTGAAACTATCAGATAAGGTGTTAATAGAGGTGCTTGAGGAGGTGGATGCCGCAATGTTGTGGGAAAAATTTCTGGCTCTCTATGTTACGAAGAGTTTGAATAATTGCTTATACATGTTGAAGAGAATTGTCAATTTCGATTTGTTGAAGGTACCTCCATTAGAGCCCACCTACATAAGTTTAATAAATCTCATGAAGGATTTGATGAATGTCAGAGAGGCCTTAGCTGATGAAAAATAAAGCATGATATTGTTAGCTTATTTACCAATCATGAGATCATTTCACCAATTAACTATTACGAGGACATACAACAATTACCTCTAAAGAGGTAAAATCTAAATTGTCTCTAAGGAGTGGTGGAGAAGTTGTGGGATGATAGTCTGTCGCGACCCTCCCGAAGGAAGTTAATGGATTACTAAACGCGGTGCTTAGCACGGACTCTCCCAAGTCCTACCAATCGCAACTTGGTACTCGATTCAACCATAATATTTATCTTACCTATTGGAGCCACCACTAATCGGTTTTGGGTCGATTAGACACCCAAGTAAAATGTGAGAGTGCATTTTACTTCTGCAAACCAAAAATCATGAGTTCGGGAACTTGTACCTTTTCTCTTTATTTCAAAAATGTTTTGCATGCAGTCTTTATTCATTTTTTTTATGCCACTAACATGTGATGAGTGATCAGACAAATGAGCACTCAAGAAAGTAATAACCAACAATCAATGCAGTAGATAAATTGAGAAGGAATTTAAGAACCTGGATACGCTAAGCAAGTGTATCCTCCTATCCACTGCCACAAGTTTCTACATTGGAAATTTTGCTTCTACTTTCAAATCGATGGAGGGATGATGAACCATGACGGTGGCCTGATGATGCTTATTGTGCTATAGCTATTCTTGACGAAACTCCCTTGATATTGCTTGACGATTTCCTCGGGTTTGTGCCTAATGTCGGTCTCCTTCAAGTGAGGTAGCAACTTCGTAGATGAAAAATGATGTGGACTTCTCGATTGAGATGACGACGACAAGCGAGCTGCGTGATTTCTTTGGTATCTTCGAGTATTGTGTGTCAAGCTTGGAGTCCCTCAAGGTGGACGTTCTTCTCTGTGGTATCCCAAGTTTTGACTTTGTGCATGTATTCCCATAAAAAATGATAATGGGACGCTGATGAGGAATAGGCATGAAAGCTCGCAATGATTAAGAAATTGAATTCTTTCATTTTCTTTATGCAAGGCTTAACCTGGACATTAAATGAAAGCCCGGTTACAAAAATTTGAATGGAAAAATAGAATCGGAAACAATCAAACTAAAAGAAGAAGAGAAAATGCTTGACTTAGCTTCATGAAAGTGGTCGATGTCCAACGACAGTGGATGTCAAGAGGACCAGTCTCACCAGTCTCTTTAGTGATGAATCGGACCTTCGGCAAGAAGAAGGAATTCATGGTCTCTAATTGTCTTTACGATTGCTTCACTCCTACAACGTAGACTCATAAAGGAAAACCACGATGATAAACAAACCTCTCTCTATTTTTCCCCTCTTCCTTCATGTCTCAGGGTGTTCAGGCTGACCTCCTTTTATAGTGGCCCTAAGCATCTCTTTCTACGGACAATTTTCTGAGTTTCCTTTTCTCATTGCCTTAATTCATGGTCCGCAAATTGTTACGCGATTTTGTGGCCAGCTCAATCTTTCATATTTCATGTAAGCCATTTAGACCTTAACGTCTTAATTCATTCCTTTGTCAAATTTCCTGCCTTCCTGTTCACCCGATTTTTGGCTCTTGATTCTTAATCAGAAATTCGGATCCTCATTTACCAAAATCTGAATATCCATCAGAACAAGAATGACTGACTAGGATTCCAACCTTCCTTGTATAGCCAATTAGATTGATCCCCTCTTATTTTCCAGCTCATTAGCTTCCTTTTGTAAGTTTCCACAACCCACACTTTCCACAAATACTTTCGTTTTCTTCCCTCCATTTTGTCCATCTTATCCCATGAATTCCTCTGAAATTTATTGGAGAGAAGATTCTTTGTGGAAATTGCGACCCCCTAGTATCCAATTGATTTCCTTTCGAATTTTCTATCCTCACGTGTGCAATTCATTTGTCCCCTTCCTCATATTATGGGCGAGGTTCATAGTCCCTTATTAGGCTAAACATAATTTCCGATTTTGCTGCAAATATAGCCACACGTTAGGTCAAAATTTAGGTGTCAACATAGTCTAACGCAAAATGTAGGCCAAGACTAGTGATTTGAGATAAAGACCAACATCAGGGTCCAGTAGCCAAAGGTAAAAAAAAGTCAAAGTCATGGTATAGAAAGTTCAAAGGACGCATGAGATGCTTTGAGTGTCATTAGGAGGGGCACATTAGAAGAGATTGTCCAAAATTAAGAAACAATGGTGATAGGGAGAATGCGACAAGTGATGTGGCAAATGTTGCTAAAGAGAGCACTAGTGATGTGGATGTGGTCTTATGTGTAACTACTGACTTGTTAGGTGATGAATGGGTGCTAAATTCAACATGTTCTTATCATATCATGCCTCATAGCAATTGGATTACCACTTACCAGACTACAAATGATGAGAGTTATGATGGGGAAAACACAGTCTTCAAGGTCATAAGGATATGGATAGTTCAGATTTAAATGCACTATGGGGTGGTGCACACACTAATAGACGTGAGGCATCTACCGAAGCATGAGAAGAATCTTATTTCTCTAAGGACACTCAATGACATCAAGTATAAGTACATCACCTAAGGTGTAGTGTTAAAGATCTCTAAAGATGCAACAACTATAAAGGGAAAGAAAGTGAATTCTCTATCTATTGGGAGATGAAATGTGCAAAAGCTTGAGAAAGACCTTATTTCTCTAAGAACACTCGATGACATTAGGTATAAGTACAACATTGAAGATGAAGTGATGGAGATATCTTGAGGTGCTATGGCAATGATAAATGGAAAGAAAGTGAATTCTCTTCATCATCTATTTGGAGGGACCAGCAACTGCAACTTTATCATATGAGTCTTATGTGGTGGGCTCACGAGTGAGCCAGGTATGATGATGTTAGGTGAGAGGGGGTTACTGAAGGGTTAGAAGACAAAAAAGGTGGACTTGTATGTAGAGGTGAGCAATTTCAAGTTCCGTACATATTTCATTTGAGACCTAACACCTACTCACTAGAATGATTTCCTTATTTTTTGGAACCTGAAACTGACATTACATACTCTAAAACCTAAAACATGCCATGTCACAAGTTTTAGGGTCAATACCACCTTCTACATAGATTCTATCTGTATAATTAATTGAAGAGATATGTATATTAGAAGTCTTAAAACTTGTTAAAAAAGTGCAATTAATCCTAAAACTTTCAAAAGTGCAATTAAGTCCTAAAACTTGTCATGAAAGTACAATCGAGTCCTAAAACTTTCAAAAAATGCAATCAAGTTCTAAAACTTATCAAATTGGTCAAAATAAGTACTTTTGTTGGTTTTGCATTTTGAAATTTTTAAAACTCGATTGCATTTTTAAAAAAATTTAAGACTTGATTGCATTTTTATGACAAGTTTTAGGATTTGATCACACTTTTTCAAAATTTTAAGACTTAATTGCACTTTTCTAACAAGTTTTAAAACTTCAAATACATTTATCCCTTAATTGAACTATTGTAGTGAATCATTGCATTTTATGACCAACACTTGCTATTATAATCTATTGGCCACAACTTATATTTAAACATACGAATATTAACAAAGTAAAAGTCTCAATTATAAAATAAAAACTTATACTAGTTGATCCAAGTTATACACTCATTGTTGGATGCCATGGAGTTCCAAAAGATCATGCAAAGATATAGGTCAATAAAAATACAAAATCCTGTTCCAAGTTTTAGGTTTCAAGTTCCAAGTATTACTTACCTAGAATTTAGAACCTACCTGTTGAAATTGGTTCCTCAATTTTTGGAACCTATAACCTACCTTACCCAAAGTTGGAACTGGACAAGTTCCCATCAATCTAGTTCTTTGGTTCTAGATTATACCTTGGAACTATGCTCACATCTACTCGTAGTGATCATTGCATTATTGGAAAGTAGTGCTAGATTAATTTAGTACATCTATTCATTCGACCAAGCGACTAGTTATATATAGTTATTCAAATGTTAGGAGCCCGCCTTTAATTCCTCCAAAAGGAGGTGCTCGATATACACTAACATTTATCGACGCTTATTTGAGGAAGGTGTGGGCATACATTCTAAAGCACAAATCCGATATATTTGATCAAGTCAAGAAGTTTAAGGCACTGATTTAAAAGCGATCAAGTAAACAAATTAAGTGCTTGAGAATTTATAATTCCATACAATTCTGTGATAAAGGTTTTATCAAGGTCTGCCAGAAAGAAGATATTGTAAGACACAGTGCTTGGGACATCATAATAGAATAGCGGTGTAGAACTTAAGAACAAAACTTTACTTGAGTTAGCTTGGTGCATGCCTTTCACATGCAAGATTGAGTAACAAGTTTTGAGGTGAAGTAGTGAACATTGCGTGTGACCTAGTTAATTGATCTTCATCATTTGCTATTGAGTCGAAAACTTTTGAGGATATATAGTCAAGGAAACTTGTTAATACTTCGGATTACAATTCTAGATTACAAGTATTCAAATGTCTTGTGTATGCTCATGTGAGTAATGGTAAACTTGAGCCAATGATGAAGAACTGCAGATTACAGGTCATGCACATGAGAGGTCAAAGGCTACCTACTATAGTGCACTGATATCAAATCACTTGGTTTTCTAATCAACTGAAATGTGATCTTTAACAATATTGCTTTGTTTTGGCATAAGAGTCTTGAAACACAACCAGTAGAGTAGATATATCAAGGTGTTAGTAGTGAAGGTGGAGCTTCACTAAACTCTAGAGACCTTAGAAGTACAAAGGTTGAGACTGCAAATGAGACTACAATTCCTAAAGTCAAATACTGAACACTCTATAGTCTTAGGTAGATAGAGAAAGCAAATTATGCCATCAATGCATTATGATTATACATATATTACTTTTACATTGATTGTAAATGATGAGGTGGAAACATATGAGCCTTTGTCTTATTTTGAGGCTATGGCTAGAACTAAATCATCACGGTGGCTAGAGATATAAGTAAATAGATGTGATCACTCTATTAAAACCAAACATGAGAGCTTGTTGAAGTATCCAGGAGCTAGAAGATCATTGGAAACAAGTGGGTCGACAAATGGAAAGAGGGTATTTGTGAAGGGATATACACAATGAGAGGGCATTAGCTACAATAAGGCATTTTCTCCTATGGAAAGACATCTATTCAAGTATTAGTGGCCTTAATTGCTACATAGGATCTCGAGCTCAAATAGTTAGATGTGAAAATGGCAATTTTTCAGAATGAGTTGGAGTAGTGAATTTACACAAAATAGCCAATGGAATTTTCTATGCTTGCTAAGGAAGATGATGTTTTCTTATTAAAGAAATCCTTATATGGGCTAAAACAATCTCCTAGGTAGTGGTATAATTATTTTAATGCTTTTATGGCTAGTCAAAATTATTCAAAAGTCAGTTGGACAGCTGTATTTACTTTAGGAGATTAGAAGATGGATATTTGATTTATCTATTATTATATGTTGATGACATGTCAATAGAAGCTAGAATTATATCTAAAATTGATTTGTTTAAAGAGGCAGTTGAGTGCTAAGTTTGAAATGAAATATTTAGGGGTTAGAACACTAGGAGTGTCATAACTTTCGTATGGCGCTCACTTTAGTACCAAAACTTTTTTTTCGTTTACTTGAGTACCAAATCGAAGTGAAACTGTTCGGTTAAGTGCCATTTCCAGCCAAAATGCATACGTGGATTTTCTTTTAATGATTTTTCATTTTTTTTAATAATTTTGACGCCAACGTGGTTTCCGATGGTGACCTTCGCCGGCCAACGTGAATTCTTTGTGCAAAACAACACTATTTCTCCTCATTTTGTCTCTCTTCTTTTTGCCCTTTTTTACCCTCGCTAGCCTTAAAGAAAAAAAAAACAAAAAAATTCCAAAAAATTCCAAAAAATTAATAAATATATTAAAATATTATTAACCGGTAGCTACGTCAACATTTTCGACGGCCAAGTCAGCTTTTTCGGTAGCCACGTCGGGAGTGGCAATCAAGTGAACATTTTTTTAAACTTATGGCACTCAAGTGAGCGAAAAAAAGTTTTGGCGCCAAAGTGAGCGCTATATGAAAGTTATGGCACTCCTAGTGTTCTAACCCCGAAATAGTTGAGTGCTACAAAAAGAAGAAAAAATGTCAAAGATTCTTCTTGGATCAACCTTATGAAGAGCTTTAGAGCTTTTGTTTAGTCATGATTAGGAGCTTGAATACCAAGTGACTTGTGCTGTAAGTTTTACTTGCAATTGAGTTGTTTATTTGTATATATTGTGTGTTTGGGTGGAATTTAGGTGTGGGAACCAATCGAGTATGTAAGCGATTATAATTCTGTGATTTTCTAATTATTATATGATTATTTGCCACTAACTCTCCATATGGAAGAGGTATCAACACTTAAACCAAACCACATGAATCCTCGATATTTTTTCTTGGTCCCGACTTATTTCTAGCAATTTCGCATTGATTTAATTGCAAGATCCGATATTTGCCATATTAATTTTTAAAAAAAAATCCAATGGACAAATCACAGTATCAATTGTAAAATACAAAAGATGAGGGCAATAGCTAATGTAATATGGATTCACCAAAATAGCATGGACCTTTAATTAAATCGCATGTCAATAATGCCATTCCTACTAATATATTAAGCCTAATCACACACTTTATGCATATGAACAATATGTCCCAATCATCATGTTCCTTATATCACAACAATCTCAACCCACTAGACTATTCCACAATTTTATTTCAATGATTAAGTACATTTCATAACGCAAGCATCAACAAAGCTGGAGAGTGTCCCCCCTACAAACTCAATACAGAGGCATGTCTTCAAAATGAAGATGCCAACTGTTAATACTAATTGAGTTTCTTGGACAACAGGCAACCATAACATTCTCAATGAACACCACCCACTTGAGTGGCGCTGCTGGTTCGCGTTCTCTTCCTCTCGTAAAAGGTCGAGAGTTCGAATCCTAACTTCGTCATAGAGTGACTTAACTGGTTTCACATGTGTGGTGGCTAGCACATGTGGCCCCCAGGGTTTACTCCCCCGGTTGTCGGCGGGGTGCGGGGTTCCCTGGGTCATCAAAAAAAAAAATTCTCAATGAACTGTATACAAAGCTAAAAGGTTCCTAAGCCATATTCAAAAATCTAAATACGCTAGGAATCACACAAATCTTTGTCAATGAAGACATTAGATATTTTCTCCATTACCAAACCAGCAACCTTAAGTTGAGTTGACAAATAGAGTGCTTTTAGAAACTTTAGAAACTCCATCATAAATTTACAGTTGTCTCTTTATTACTCACAGTTATCTACACATAATAGTTGATACTAAGAGAAGTATGTATGTATTTGTCTAAATTACGTAATGGTTAAGTATTAAAGAAGTAATGCTGAATTGTGCATAAGCATAATATACACATCGTTGATTGATTAAATATTTCAACCCATGAGTCATTCTTTCAACATGTATAAACAAGTATGGCAAAAGGTCATCTTTTGGTTTATTGGTAGGTTGATTAAAATGATTGAAAAAGAACTACTCATTATAAATAGTATTTTTTATAAATAGATAATTTCACTATACTTCAACAAAAAACCGAGAGGGATTTTTGTTATTTTGATCAATCAAATTCAACAAATTTTGCATTTAACAATACTCTTTACTGATATTGATTTATTACCCACATATCATTTTCACGAGTTCATTTTCGCACAAAATCCCTTTTTTCTTTCATACAAAGACAATAAGGTACTTTTCTAGGCACGGGATTGACTCATCCAAAACCATGTTCTTATTTTAAGAAGAGGAATTAGTGTACTTTACCATGATGCTTTATAATAAAGTCACATCAGTATTGGATTATAGCTGACATGCTGGCCATGTGTCTTGATGTAGTTGACCCTACACATAGATTTTATTTCTTTTTTCTTATTTATCTGTATATCCTCTTATTAAATGCAAAGCAGGATGCACTGTGCATCTTAATCATGTCATGTATACCTCGGGATCCTTAAATGGCTGTTCCTCCATGAGTTCAAACGTCAGCTTTGTCAGATGATAAAAGTTGGAGCCCATTGTTTGGGATGAAGTACCAGTCTTCCGAGTAGCCTCACGTTGCCCCATGACAATTTTGATTCCAGGATAGTTCAGATGCCCATGACCCTTATGTCTGCATACGTCTACACTGAAGAAAATTATAGAAGTGAGGGACGAGCATTTTTCGGCTTAGCCAACCTTGAAGAGGTGGCCAACCCAAAAAACGCCCTTAAAGCGGTGTCCCCAGACTAAAAAACAAAAAATCCTAAAAAGGTGTTGAATGATGTTGAAATGTACGCAAGCAGTTCGAAAATATGCTCAACAGAGACGTTTCTTTCTTGAAATCTACTGCTGTGTGATTCAATAATGAAGCCCAAGATGCAGTGAAAGTTATTTCTTTTGTTTCGCTGGTTCTTCCTCATATACGCATCCTTGTCATTGCTCATTTCTAATCTGTTCTTCTTTGCCTTCACTATTCTTACTCGCGGATTTTTTAAATGACCACCATGAATTCCATGTACATGTTGTCTTGACAGCGCTAAGGAGAATCCAGTTGAGTAAAGATACTGCGTGATATCGCTGTAATTCTTATTATATTATATTGAACAGGTATTATTAGACTTGTGTCGGGTGACAGCGAATCAGCTTAACTCTCCGGCAATCCGATGAACAACCCAGTCTCAACATCTGTACTCCGGCTGCTCCAGCTTTGTATTGCTGCTGCTCTTGGATGAGCTCTTGACCGCCAAGAATTTTCATGGCACTGCAATTGCAAGAAAAAAAATAGGACGTAAAAAGCTCTGTTAAATAAATGAAATAACAAATGCAATCGAATGATGATGGGGACCTAGAAATCTTCACTGAATTAAAATGGGAAAAAGCTTAAGCGCGACTTGAGATTTTGAACAAGCCTTTCGCTGGATCTAAATTAGGTGATGCAAGCATTTGTCTTTGCACCAAGAAGAACAGAGATTAGGTAAGCCAAATATGGTCACTAAGAATTTTGGATCCACCTATAGTCCCCTCTAGGAAAACACGGTATATTCTTCCTTGAAACAAATATTCTCAAAATGGTGATATTTCACAAGGCGGGGTCGCTAACTTAGTGCTAGTAACCTTTTGTTTTTTTTCAAGTCAGTAACTTTCCAAGCATATAAAATAATTGTCACATGATCACACAAAGACAAATTTGGGTCCGTCTACAATCCTACAGTCCCAACATGGATGAGTCGCCTAGTGCTGGTAATAAGTTCCAAGCAGATCATACGGTCTCAAGATCATAGAATTCTTCAGTGATGTTCAACATATCTTCTCATTCTAACTTATGCTATCAAAAGACAGAACTTCTCACAGAAAGAGAAAGGTTCAATATAAAGACCGGTACAGAACCCTAAAATTAAGCATCTATCATTTTGCATTGTCCTTTTCATAGAAACTGATCATGTTGCAGTGCTCTTTAAAGGTTTTAACACCAAGAAGAATAGAGAGCAAGACAAACTGATGACCAGCACATCAAACCAGTACATTAAAGTGTGCAGCACACAATTGACTAATATTACAAAGCAACAAGCTTCTTCACTACGCAAGCCTATTAGAACATCGAGGCAAAAAACATTCTTAATCATTAAAGACCTATCTCTGGTCTCAGCAGATCTTAAAACTACACTTGCCGGATCATACATGAAATTCATTGAGAGATTCTATTACAGGTTTCACAAGTCTGTAGAAAGTGGTTAAAAGCACAGAAAAGCGATGATGCATGGCAAGTAATAGGAAGACAATAAAAGCACAGATGGGAAAAAGGGTGACACCTTTGCAAGCAGCTTTGCAGTCTCTTCTTTCAGAGACCTCTCCTGAATTACACCAAATAGAGTTGCTAGATTAATACGACCAGGAATTTAACAATGACTGATGAGATCGGACATGCACTCATCATATTCCTCCACTTACCTTTTCTAGTAATTGCTGTATCTGATCTTCGAATAATTGAGCCTATAAAAGAGATCCATCGAAACATTTTAACTTTCATGTGCATGTTGTCCCCATACCTTTCTTAGTGAAAGGCAACAATAAAAATGAGAAACTAAATTGAGATTATTAACGACAGAAATGAAACAACACTTTGCAACTTGTCCAGAAACACAGTTCAAGTAAGAACTTGTACACGGAAATCAACGAGGTTAAAAAACTACAAAACTCACTATATTCTATTATTTTGTGCCAATGAATACAAATTTTTATTTTATTCTGTGTTAATAAGCATCGATTTGTGTCAATAAGTGTCAAGAAACCATTGGAAAAAAAAATGATCGATGACTTCTTTTGTTAAAGATAAGAGAAGTTAGTCATTGAACCAAACGGAATAAACTTGTTATCTAATCAAATAAGAGTTGACGACACAGTATTAGTTGGTAGCTTAATTAGAGAAAAATTGGTAACTCCTATAATTAAGATTGGTAATTTCTAGCTCGGTTCATAAGTAAGGCAAACATTTATGTTTGTATGAGTCATGTAAGTGAAGGGTGAAGAGAAGAGAGTATTTTTATGAACGGAATTTTTTTTATGACTAAGAAAGTGATAAAGAGCATAAAGATTCGCTTAAGTGAAATCGTTGGCAAATAAGAAAGAAGAGAGAGTAGACCCCACTCTCCACCGTAACAAAATGTTTCCACTCTATCTCATGAGTAGTCAATGGAAGGGTTAGAGTAGAAAAAAATAAACTAAGGAACACCAAATAAGCATCGGTAAGTTAATCACATGAAAGTTGATAACTCAAAAGGAGTTAGTAATTTTAAGTGAAAAAATAAGTCTGTAAGTTATTCAAATATAAATCTGTAAATATATATAAGAGCTATTAAATTTAAAGGAACGGTAGGAAAAAATAAATAAAAGTTAATATAAAATAAGGGATATTAATAATTGCACATTGGTAAAAGGAGTTGGTGATTTCATAAAAGTGTTGATAAGTCACCAAGAAGTTACTTAGGAATCATGTAACTTGAAACTTTTTTTATCAGAGTTTTTTTTTTGTCACATACAACTCTTTTAAAAGTTTACTAAAAAGTATTAGAAAAACGAACAATAGAGTCGTCCAAATAACTCTGGGAAAAATAATGATAGAAGAATGACCATGATAATTTCCTTTTTTATTGGGGAAAAAAAAAGAACGGGTCAATAACAATGAAGAAAAAGGTGGATTTGTGAATGTGCTTTCATTCTTTCATATAAGGTAGAAAACCCCATGTATGCTCAGAGAAAAATTGATTCTCTCCTTTCAGACGCCAAGTTTAACGTATTAAGTCTGCTCAATTTCAATCTTACAATGCAATTGTAGTCTTTATTGAAACTGATGTTTCGGTTCCAACATGCATTAGGTCAGTCTTGTTAAGTCATTTTTGGGAAATTGTTTCTCATCGTTTTCTTTCCCTTCTTACCATCTCCATGCCTCCAAACATAGCGGCTACTCGATGAAAGTTCTCAAAACATCTTTAGGCTCAGAGAAAAGGACAAATATGCCAAAGGCGCATGTACCTTTCTTGCTCTAATGCTGCTCAAACTTCGCTCGAGCTGATCCCCTATCTCTTGGATTTCGTCGATTGAGCAAGATCCAAGACATTGTCCTGATAGCTTCCTGATGAAAAAAAGAAAAAGAGTACCATAGTTTAGGGAATTAGATATCAGGAACCCATTTCAATCCACAATATATAAGAGAGAAGTCTAAGAATTTGTGAACCGTAGAGAAACTTCAAGAAGCTCAATCTTCCTCTCCATATCCGTGGTTTCTTGCTTCAGATGCTGCGCATTTATGGAGATTGTGATATTTATGAATCCAGTGAATAGAGCGATACAAACTGAACTTACGTGAAATTACATAAAGGATAAAACTAATCAAAGTGAACAAATTCATAACCCCACAGGATCCTGCAAAACTAAGATTGCTACTACAAGAACCCAAATGTTATTGCAAAATTTGCTGCTGGACACAAACCATAGTCAATTCCATGGCTCACCACCTCAGTAATTCTTGAGATCAAAAGTAGGGTTCTTATGAACAGCCGTATATTATTAAAATCTCCAAATACATATATATAGGTTTGCACCAACAATTAATTTTACAACTTCCTGCAAGAAAACAATAAGATGTAAATGCCTAAGGAGGGCATGTTTTCGAGGTATCAAGTGGTGGATGATGAATGGAATTTCAGAAGCTGAAAGCATTTTAGAGGACCAGTTAATGTCCTGAGTGGTATGGCTTGCAATAATATCACAAGTCCTTTATCTAACCATAACAGCACTTTAATAGAACAGCTTTGATGGCTCTCTCAAATTATTTCCTCCTGTAATAGACTAGCAATATTATGAGATACTTGACTTTTGCTGTAAAGTATAAAAGATGGAGGAGTTTTTTAAAATTGGGTTCACGAGAGATAATGCATACTTCAAGAATAATTCTAGACAAACAAAGACCTGTCTCTTAAATTCGTTCACTTTATGACCAAAAAATAAATTTTGTTTACTAAGTGATGATGTAGATTACTGATAGGTACTTAAATGAGTTTACTAACTTAAATAACATGTATGCAATTGCAATCCCACAACGTTAGCACCAATGTAGAAGGTATCCCCGGCATTCCTCATATATATATATAACGTTTACTGCTATGACTCTGACAAAGGATGTATCTATGGATGTGACTTCCAAGTTGTGTCCCCATTAATGGTGATATGCTGTTGATGCAGACAAAAAGATTCTCTAGGTTGATAATTGAAAGATTGATGCTTTTATCAAACTCCGATGACAATGGATGTTATGAAAATTGACAAGTCAAATAAGAGTCGAAAATGATTAGGATTCTTCTTCTAGTTAAAATAGCGATCTTATCAATTAAGATTTGGTCACCGTTAGGATTTGATTAAGTTCATTATTCCAGTAGTGGGACATTGTGTTTCTTGTATAAACGTTTCCTATTCCAATTATGTTTCTTATTGAGAAGTTTCCCATATTGAGTAACAGTAAGATTTCTAGAATAATTTAGCAATTATTGCTTTGAATTCGTGATGCGATAATACTCTTACGTGTGATGCCTAAGAAACCCCATTTGTGATGCTTAGGTAGTTTATCTTTGATGCCTAAAAAATTACCCATTTGAGTTGTCGTTCATTGAAAATTCTCTTCAAGTTCATATTAAGTTGAGCTCGTTAAGAGAGATCATCCTATATATCAATTTTGTATCACGTTAGAAACGATATTTCTTCAGTAGTGAGCTTCACAGAGAACTTGAAGAGAACAAACGATTGAAAACGTGTAAGCTTCTTTTTGCATCACATCTATACTTTCTAAGCATCTCATCTAGGGTTTCAAAAGTTCACACTCCAGAAAACCATCCCATCACACAGGAAAGAGTTACATCCTCCTTATAAACCCTTCTAGGATTAATCATACTCCTAACTCAGATAGGAAGACTCCAAACAAGAAATAGAATTGAAATAGAATTCATCTACACAAGAAACTTAACATCCCTTTTGTGACATAAGAAGAAATTTAATATAATCCCCACGGTACTCAAATTCAGATTAAGAAAGATACCATAAAATTCAACTAAAAGAAGAATCCAAATCCCAGTTGTCACAAGCCAGTAACGACCATCCTCATCAAAGCTTTGTAAAAACATCGGCTTGTTTGATTTTGTTGCCTCCATTAGTGGCTACAGTTAATGATTTTTCTTCGATATAATAGAAATCATCAGAACGAACTCAAACAGAAACTGATTTAGAAGGTTGAAATAACACATTGAGAATTGAGGTCATTTCTTTTCATCTCTTGCAATGAATAACACTTATAGAGTGCCAAATCACTTAGTAAGCCAGTTCAGAAAGTATTCCTAGCATTCCTCATGCTTAAGAACTATGAAGCATCTCTCATGTGCCAAAGCACATGTATCATGTATATGTATTTTAACATCATCAAAGGCCAATGTGTTTTGCTATAACTTAGCCAAAGGATGTATCCATGAATGTGCCTTCCACGTTAGTGTTCCCATCAATAGAGATACTATTGATGCAGACAAAAGGATTTACTAAGTTGATATTTGAATATTGATGTTTTTACCAAGCTTCGGTGAATATGGATGTTGTGAAAATCCACAACTCGATTAACCTAAAAGACCATATTGAGAACAAATCGGAATTAATTCAAAAGTATGAAGTAACACGTTGAGAATTGAGATCATATCATTTCATCTCTTGCAATGCGAATAAACCACACAAAGAAGCATCGTCATCAAACAAGCGAATTATGAAAGTGAAGTTTTAAAGAGATTCAAAGAGAAAAAGTCTTTGATCAGAAGGAAATGGAAAGGTTCATGATCCAAATTTTCCTGCATTTATTTAGACGTTTAGTAGAACAAAGGTTGTAAACTAGTCCCTTGCAAGTTGTTAATCATGAATTAAAGATTTTTTTTTTTTAACAGGAAGAATGAGCAAAAATGATGCATAACCATTCAACATCTTAGTTCTATCGAGCCTGGCATGGTTTTAGATTTAGCATTTGACTGTCGGTATATGAAGACAGGAACTGTCAATTTCATGAAGTAACTTATTTCTTAAATACTAAGGTTTCTCTTGCATTGATTAAAATGAAATGCAATAATTGACTTGGGACAAAGTAAGCTTATCCGCAACTTATCTTAAACATAACACCTTCTCATTAAGAGAAAACTTACCATATTAAAGATTTATTCAAAAATTGATCATCAGTTGACTCTATCCCTCTATTTACAACTATTTCATCATTAGTATGATCCCTACTTTGTGGTTCTAGTGATCCATTTAAATTGTGTACACAGGCAGGTGTTCACGTGATTCTTTGCATACGGGGCGACTATATATGTATGCATGAGTCTATATTATAAGATTGTTGAGGAAATAGGTCTCGCCTTTTTTTATTGTTGAGGAAATAGGTCTCGCCTTTTTTTGTTCGTATGTAGACTTTTTTGTAAGTCCTATCTGAAAAAACTTATGTACCATGATGTTTATATGCTGATCCACACACACACAAAAGAGGAAGTTGCTTTCATTAATAGATCAAAATGAATAAAAATCAAATTGCTCTACTTGCTTAACCTCTAAAAAATGTGCTTGAATAGTTAAATTATTACTAGTCCAACGTTTTTTCACTTATTTTGACTAACAAACATGGCAAATTTTTAATTAAACTGAGAACCTCACTGAACTCCTTATAATGCACCTAATGTATTATCTGGAAAGGTTAGAGCACTGACCAGAATATATTGTTCCATATTAGCCCGGTACGTATCTGCATCATTTGTAGACCTACGATATCGATCAATTGTCTTTTGGATTCTGAAAAATTTGCAAAGACAGCATCTCCAAATTAATCAGGTATCATCAAAACTAAAGCAATCGGACATTAAACAATTTAATGATTATTTTTGTGAATCATGCATGACTTCCAGTGAATATGTATCACTATCACTCACAAACAGAATATGCAAGAGGCATAAGCCTCGGCAAGAAGCTTTTTGCCTCTCAGCAACTTATTTGCAACAATATGAAGTACTTGGAAAAGTCAGGTATGCCCACCTTACACTTTGTAAATAATCATGCCAGCAATATTTTTCTTCAAATTTTTGTATGAAATCGTTCAATTTCAAATTATAAAAGTATATTATGTGAACATGCAAAGTATATTTATATGTGAGCGCAAAGTGAATTAATGCAATGTTTTTTGTCCAAGCCCAAAGTCTTCAGAATTCCACATGCCACTCCATGTCAGTAAGAAGTAAGAGCAGCAGGTGATGCTTGTTAAATCATCAGTTGCATTGTGAAGCAGTACAAGGACTCACTACTTCTGAGAGAAATTATAAGAGCAAGCAGTTTGCACCTACATCTAACTAGTGACTTCCAAGTACTTTTTTTCCCTGGTAAATGAAGAACAGGGAGTACTTACATGGCGGGCAACTATAATGGCAAACATGTACAATTGCAGTCACTTTTTGACATAATTACTCTGAGTAAGATATACAAGAGATCAAAGTGCTGTGTCATGTTAGCCTTAATCTATTATACTAGTGAATGCAGTCGATCCCATAAAATCACCACTACACAAATCTAGTCAAGCCAATAATCTTATTCACCTTTCAAAGCACCATGTAATTAAAAGTACCTAAAGTTGATGTTGTCAAGATAAAGTTTACAGGCTTTTGTTTAGGCTTAAAGTACCATTAAAAAATCAACTTGTAAATCTTTTGTGGGTTTGTTTGATTCGGAAAAGAGATTAATTAATCTTTGAGTTTCGATTTCAATGAACCATGATTTGAAATGCTTCTTGATTATGGTGGTAGATAGATAACACATTATTCAATTTCCTGACTAAGATAATCATATGAAATTTCTAGTTTTTGTCTTGTGGTATGGTCATAAACTCGAAACATGGATTTGTATGCTTTGTAGGATAACCGTTATCAGAAAGGGTACATAAAATAGTCTTAAAGGGGTATAATAACAACGAACTAAGTCAAACAAGGTATAATTTGAAGGCTTCACACTTGTAAATTTAAGTTTGGTTTTCTTCAACAATTTTCCAAGCAATTCAATTTTCTTGGAAAAGATCTACTTTGAATAGATCAATACCTAACTGCAAATAAGCTTACTATCATCATGCCCCAAGAATTAGTTGATGGAGATCAATCCCTAGAAGTAGCCTTAAAGCCCGTAACACTTCAAAAAGGAACAATATATGGCATGTTCATTTCATATGAATGTGGAATTGGGGTGAAGGCTGAACTGTTACTTGTCAAAACCAGAAGGACCAAACAATATCAGTACCTAGTTTCACTGACATCAAATTATGTTTCATTCCCCAAGACAAAGTACTAATTATCCTAACATGTGAAGTAGCTGGATGAGATCAGTACTAGCAAGATATTCAACAATTAGTTTCCTCAGAAGAACCATTAAGAAAGAGGGAGTCCAACTCCAACGCCACAGCATACACAATGAATGCCTTTGATCATCAAATCCCCCGCGTCTAGCCATTTGATTAGGGTACACCCCAGTGCATTGACTGTCTGAGAAAGAAGCGAAAAAGAAGATTTTATAGTTTTATACTTCCTTTTCTCAGCTATTTTCGACCAGGACATCTGAACAAAAGTAATATTTTTTTAAAATTGTCCGAAAATGAGAACTAGATCGGTCATCATGGTGGGTTAGTCCATGATCGAAGGGGATAAGCCCAAAACACTTGACCAAAACCAAAAACGGTAGAAAAGAAAAGGAAAAAAAGAGAAAAACCCGCGCCATTATGCTGTCCCTCATCTACACTTTACAAACACACAGCATATATATGTGCATATGCCCTCATTTTGGACATAAGAATGCTAACAAGGCTCAATCATGTTCCCCATCTAAAGTCAATACGAGAAATTAAACATCAGTATGCGAACGTACTCGGAATTGCTGGAGAACTCGTAAAGCCTTCCTTTCTGCGAAAAGATGACCACAGACACTTCAGCATCACAGAGGACTGAGAGCTCATAAGCTTTCTTCAGTAGCCCATTCCGGCGCTTTGAGAAGGTGACTTGCCGGCTCGCCGCGTTCTCAATACGCCTCATTTGAATTTTGCCTCTGGCCATGATCGAATTCTCCCTACATACATGATGATTATTAACCGTAGAATGACAAGTACTCAAACATAGCTATGAACTTAACAAACATACCTCAACGATCAAAAACCACAACTCACCAGGGACTTTGTGCAGTTTCAACCAGCTGAAGATTTATCTTTTTTTCCTCCTCCTATCGTCAAGACTTTAGACTGAAGTACTCGAGAAGCTAAAAACACTGCAAGAGAAATCACACCTATTTTTTTTCAAACAGCCACGGACTATATCATCATTCGAACACAAGTCAAAAACCACGGGATAAAGATTTTAACAAAATCAATGGTCGGAGAAATATAGATTTGCCCAGCGTATTATCCTCTATGTCACAAAATCAGAAACCCTAGCGATGGATGAGAGGGCAAAGACAAAAAAAAAAACCAAAAGAACTAGAATGAACGCAAATGATCTTTCGGCAGTTGATAGATCCCTCTCTTTATTTTGTGGCCACAAACATAAAAGGAAAAAAGATGGCCTCTAAATCCAACGATCTTCTACTCGGGGCAAATATGGCGTGATGTACCCATAAAAAGGAAATACAAACAAAAGAGGAAAGAAATAAGGAGGAAAGCAAAGTATTCCAGTTCAACCGAAACGGCATTGTTAATTTGGCAATGAAGATTCAAAGAAACGGAGGGATCTTGTTTTGGTAAAATTAAGAAAAAGAGAGTAAAGAGAGAGAGAGAGAGAAGACTTTTTTTTCCCAAAAAACATATATTTTTACAGCGGGTTTCAGCTTCAGCTGTGGCCTCCGGGACATGCGAAAGTGAGGGAGCACCAAGAAACGAAACGGGTGAAAAGAAAGAGGAAAAGGTAGTACGATAAATATGGGAATTGTCGACATCATCGTACCATGACGTGCGCAGCTAGCCAGTGGGACTTTGACAAATGGAAAAAATTTATCTCTCACTTAAAGTTGGAGGGCCCCCACTCGACCAATGGAAGGAGACCCTTTTTTAATATTTGGGACAATAGAATGAGCTCTCGTGCGTTTGACATGGTATTCGGGAAAGGTTTTGAAGAAATGCGAAGATTTTAGGTCAAATGATTTTTTTCAAAATTTATTTGATATTTAGTAAAATGTAACTGAAAAAGTATTTTCGAAACTTACTTTGGTCGGAACGCTTTTTGAAAAAACCTAGACTAGACTTGTAGAAGACTTTATGTATGTACTTTAAATAAATAAATAAAAAGAAAAGGAAATATAGTTGTGACCACTATATGCTTTTCAGCTCCACTTGTTGATCCATCAAGAGCAAGCTAGATCTAGCATCAGTGCCTATCGCTGAAGGTCACACTACCTCAAGCAATGACTGGTTGAGTTCACGCAATCTCAAGTGAGCAAGTAGCCCTCACACAAGGCTCGTAAGCCATGTCACGCAAGGCTTTATGGTGAAAAATGGTTATTAAAATTTAAAAATTTTAGAAATTGCAAAATTGGAAGGAAAACAAATCATAATTATTTTAGGACTGTTCAAAGCTCAAAACTAGTGGGACTTGCATTGGGCTAAGGGCCTGGGAGGATTTTGGTAATTCAATGCATCTCCCATTAATTCCCTCATAAAGTTGCTGAACACTTTAGCATTTGCCCAATGTTGTTTAGGCTACGTTTGATTGTTTGGGTTTTTAGCCAAAATAGAATTGGGTAGGATAATACATGAAATTCATAAATTTTGTCATATCTTATCCACTATTTGGTAAATGACAATAATGAAGTTGAATATTTTTACATTATATCATGTCTATTATTTGGTATAAACATCGTATCGGTGTAATGAACCTAAAAATACATAAACATAAAAATGGTCATAATCTCTTATGATCCACTACTAAAGAAACCACCAATGCACAAATGGAGATAACTTCCATATATAAATCCATAATAATTGTACAATTTAAATCTTAAATAGCATAGGAGTTTATTGGAGCATTCCAGAGCTACATGTTCAACTATGACAAAAAATGTAAATGGTCTATAGCAACACCGACAATGTGGATCAACCGACGAATGCCGAATTTAATAAGAGAGAAGACATAATCATTCACTTTCACAATTCTAGAAGGTATAGTACTTCAACACTTCACCTACTTCAATTATATTTACTTATATTTTTTATTTTTATCCATCATTCCTTAATAAAATTTTATTGAATAGTAATTATACTAAAATACCTCAACTATGTAATAAATATATACACTAAATATATATGGTGAATATATATCAAGGTTGGAAAGAAATTCATTTATATGAATAAAAAAAAAAATGATTGTTCTTTTGAAATTTATATTAGAATTCAAATATTAGTTATATTAATTGTTATTTCAATTTTATTAACTTAAGAAGTTTGTTATTCGAGAAATATAGCTACTATACTTTGGATATAAAAAATATAATCCACATTTATCCTACCTCCTTCAAGATATATTTTTATCCAATTTATATTCAATTTTATCATGTTTTGGGCAAGAACCATAAACAAGATAGGATATCCTATCCTAATTATGATCCTAATAAAATGTAGCTAGATTCAAAGCCCATATCCAAAACCGAACCAAAGACTTGGTCCTCTCTTATTTGCCATTATTTCTTACACTTATTTTCTGGTTTTCTTTAGGCCAACCACTTTTTCATAATTAGTGGAAAATACCTTTTTATCAGAAAATAGACTACAAAACCCTAAAATCGAGTTACGTGTTTCTCTTAATGGCTGGATGAGCACTGGGTGCATTAAGTTTACTCGAAAATGTTACAATGAGAATTTTATGGTTAAATGAATACAAATGATTCCTCTAGCTTATTACCAAAAAACAAAAATGATTCCTTTAGCTTATCATTTATTTATGTTCTATTTATAATTCATCATTATTGCTGATCAAGAAGTCGTACAATGCGGAACACAACTCATGAATCCCCCACAACATTCCACCTATCTACAAATATGTTGGAGCTAAAACATAGAGCATTCAAGATCCCAACTACCAACCTATTTCACAAAGCTATTTATGACCCGATTGGATTTAGCTATGATAGGCTTACTGTTGACCCAACTCAATGCCAATTGTTCAAGCTTTGATACCAAGATAGAAATAGAGACTATCGTTGGTGAGAGATAAATGCCTAAAAAGAGAAGAGGGCAGTGACAATGAATAATATGATGAAAACAAAGAACATATTAAATTTGTGTATTTGATTTCTAGGTTGTGTAATTTACAATCAATCATGACTAATCAGATATAATATTTAATTATCAAACTACGTTTTTATCTAATAGTTTTAGTTTTTAAAACAGTTGGCAGTAGACAAAATCTCACATGATAAGAGAGTGGAAGATTTTGAGTTCAAATTTTTCTAGACCTATTGTTCTTCACAATAAAATATTTCCATGCCTCGTACTAAATAAAAAGACTAGACTATACGTTAGGGAGTATGATAGAATATTTGAATATTAAACCACATTTTCATCTAACAATTTCTTACATAATTTCACATGATTTCAAAGCAAAAGATCCTGAGTTCAAATAATTCTATGCATCTATCTGCCTCCTTAATTACATATTTACATACTTTAGGTTAAGGCAAAAATACAGCCTATGCATAAGGGGGTGCACTAGAATATCAAAAAATGAAATTACGCTTTCATTTAATAACTTAAACTCAATACTACAAAATCTCACACTTATAACCATTCGAGTCTAGCATTGTTTATTTGATACTCACATTCATGATATGCATAGCACATAGAAAGAGTTTGAATAGCAAGGAAGGGAAGTTGCACTTACAAGAAGAGAAGATCCCTCTCGTCCTTCGTGTGGATTGTAGGGTACACCACTTTTACCAATCTTGACTAGCAAGCTTATCAAGTCGTAGTAGCCTATCTTTTCTTCGTCTTGGAAATATAGTGATTTTTGCTTGTTGATTTTGATATTGTAATTTCATAAAATGAGGCTTATTAGATTTTTTTACCAGTCAATATGGAGGTTGAGAGATGATTTAGTGCCAATTCACTCATTTCTTTCTCCTTCTCTCTACTCTCAAGTAATTCCTCTCTCTACATGAGGAAATATGAGGTTTTCATCTACTAGTTTAAACAAATCGGGTCAATCATATTTCATATAGAAAATGGTTAATACTACAAAAAAACTCCAAATTGCTATATATGTAATAAATTTTCCCTAAACTAACCTTTGGGTTACCAAAAACCTCCACATCGGTACTAATTTTTATGTTATAAAAAATTCAAACTAGTATACTCGTGACATATTTAGTGTTTGTTAGCTTCTGTCAAATTTTACTGTGAAATCGTTAAACTAAATGACACATGACAATAACTTAATTGACATAACAAGTCCATTTGGAAATTCATATGAATGTGGGGTAAACTTGTCAAATATATATAAGTTTTGGGTTATTAGTGACCCAATAGTTTTGGTTAAATTTGTTATAGGTGTACCAATTTTAAGGTTTTCCATGATATTAGTCCTATAGAAAAAAAAAAGAATTATTGAAATTTACACTAGCTTGGCTAAATGACTGATTATGACAAGAGTACATTTAAAAGCCCTTAAGGAAATTGATGATTGAAGTTACTCGTGGAGCATCAAAGAGTTAAAAACACAACAAAAATTAACAATAGGGTGTCATTACTTTTTGAGCACTTTACTAATTTTCAATCAATGTAGTAGCCACCCGGTTATATGCAGCAGATGATTATTGGAGACATATAGATATAATTTGTGCTCACAGAAAATATCCTTAAGAAGCTATTAGCGCGGTAATTTGAATCCAAGTTTCAAGCAAGGAAGATGAAAAAAAAATTTGCATGAGCAATTGTACGAAGTTCTCCTAATACCTGCTTGACTGCAACATGGTTTCCGCGATTAATATGATGGATTTGGAATGAGGGTTCATTGGCTATTCTTTCATCACCAATTCCAATTTTGGGGGACTCTAACTTTCATTTATCTTTCTTTGCTTTAAAAATGTCCATACATGTTTACTACAATTACATTCATCTCAAGCTTGTAATTAATGTCAAGAGCGTGGATAGGATCAACCGAAGCTATTAAAGACCCCAATAGCCTGACTAATGGATGATTCAATTTTATTTTTGACGGAACGTATTAAAGTATTTTTCAGTTGACAAAAACCATATATTTTTATTAAGCCAAAATCAAATTTTGCCTCACTTTCATCTTCTTTCCAAATTTATCCACGCGACAAAATGTGAAATGGTTTGAGAAATAATGAGGTTTGAAGGGTTGATATGTCAAGTTTTGCAATTGTCTCTCTGCTACCGACAATTATCTACATGTAGTAGTCAATATCGAGTGAAGTATGTAAGTGCTTGTCTAAATTGAGTAATGGTCCAGTAATGGAAAAGAAATGCTAAATTGTGCATCGGCATAATATATACCTCATTGAATGATTAAAGATTCTAACCCGTGTGTCAATCATTTCGACACATATAAAACTGAGTAATGAGGAAATTCATTTTTTGGCTTTTTGGTAGGTTGATTCAAATGATTGACAAAGAACTACTCATTTCAAATAACATTTTGCATAAACGTATAATCGTACTATATTTGGATCATTTAAGTGGAATGTTGTCATTTTGATCAACGTGATGCATTTCAACGAGTTTTGCATTTTAACTTTTTACAACTCCACGACATTATGACAGGTTCATTCGATGCTCAAAATCCCTTGTTCTTATTTATGAGGGCTCTAAGGTACTTTTCTGGGCATAGAATTGACTAATCCAAAAAATTGTTCTTGTTTTAAGAAAGGGAATTATTACATACTGTAGTAGATGCATGATAATAAAAGAATCACTTTAATATGATAGCTTATCAGCTGGCCATGGATATTTGATGTAGACCTACCCAAATTCATTCCTGACAAGTGACCAGAGAAAGGGGTCCGTTGTCTTCTAATCCGAGCTTGTCTATGAAGTTCCATCAAGAAAATGGAAAAGAAAGGCAACACTAGAAAACTTATACTTAGATTGTCTTTCTTTGTTTATCTTCCTATTTATTGGTAAGCAGGATGTGCTGTACACACTAGTCATCTCATGTTTATGGATGAGCTTTATTGGCTTCCCTAGAGAGGTGTCCAGTGATGCTGTCCAAACGCACGCAAGCTCAGCTTGAGAATATGCTCGACAGAGATGTTCCTTTCTTGGAATTAACTGTCGTGTAAATCAAAAGTGAAGCCCAAGGTGCTGGCAAGTTATTTATTTTGTTTTGCTGATTCTTCCTCGTACCGTGTCCTTGTCATTGACAATTTCAGATCTGTCTCGTTCTATGACTCCGCTGTTCTTACTCGCTATTTTTTAAATGACTGCCGTGAATCCCGTGAATATGTTGTCGTGCCAGTGCTAAGGAGAATTCCAGCTGAATAAAGATATCACCGAGTGATATTGCAGTGATTCTTATTATATTCTCTTGGACAGGTATTATTAGACTAGTGTTGGGTGATGGCGAATCAGTTTTAACTCTCCGGCAATCCGATGAGCAGCCTGGTCTCAACATCTGTACCCTGGCTGCTCCGGCTAGGTATTGCTGCTGCTCTCGGATGGGCTATTGACTGCCCAGGATTTGCAAGACACTGAAATTGGAAGGAGGGAAAAATAAATTTAAAAAAGGACCGAACACGCTTTTGAATTAACGAAATAACAAATGCAATTTAATGATGACGGGGCACCTAGAAACCTTCACTGAATTAAAATGGGAAAAAGCTTCAACAAAATTTGAAATTTACAAGCATTGAACAATATCTAATTAGGTGGGGCTATTTATGCACCCAGATCTATCAATGGTCACTGGGAAATTTCAATTTTTCCCAACATCTGACTCAAAAAGGGGTTCTCTCTTACATCACTGGAGTGAAATTTCGTGAGACCATTGTTAACTGTTCTAAAAGTGTAAACTGTTAGAAAAATGTGTGATTTATAATTTAAATACTCTTAACAGGCCAAGGAAACAAAAAACTCTAAAAGTGGATAGCTTTAACAGACATGCCTACAAACTTTGGTTTCACCTATAGTTCATGTTTAAAGTACAAACTAGCATCTTGCGACGATAATATCCTCTAAGTTGCAATTTTTTCAACAGGGTTCCTATTTCCAGGCTATCAGTTTTTGTTATTTAGTATTTCCTAAAAAAATCAACTAATGTTTTCAAAATCATAAAAAGACACGGGAACATTCAGTCCTACAATCCCATGTTAGAAGCATATAATTGTACCCGATGATAGTAAGTAGGGTAGTAGTTTTCTCAATGTTGATTACTCAGAAATATCTTGCTACTAAATCTTATCACCAAATTGGCAATTACTAACCATCCGATTTTTTCACTAGGAAAATTCAATATGTCCCAAAAGCTAACTTCAGAAGTGGTCCTCTCTTCCATTCTAAAAAACATGAAAAAATAAACAAAAAGCTCAAAAAGTGATAAGGTACGCCAAATATAATCATTAAGAATTTTGGATGCATTTATAGTCCAGAAAATGCAATATATTCTTCCGTGAAAATAATATTCACAACATGGTGGTATTTCACAAGTAAATTGATTACTCAGTGCTAGTAACCTTTGTTTTCAAGCCAATAACTTTCAAAGCATATCAAGTAATGGTCACGGGATCACAAAAAGACAGATTTCGGTCCATCTACAGTCCTACAGTCCCAACGTCAGTCAGTACCTCCGTAGTTTTCATGATCAGAATTTCCTTAATATTTATTTTCCCGACGTGAGTTAGTAACTCTGTATTACAAACTTATTCTGAAGTCAATCACTTTCTTAACAGATCAAGTGAGGGACCATAGAGGAACTCAGAGATTTGAATTTGTCTACAATTCCATGTAAAAAAAAGTAGAACTGTAGCTTGTGACAGTAAATTTCTCAGCATGGTGGTAATTTTCTCAACATGGATTAGTAGCTTAGTGCTAGTAATAAGTTCCAAGCAGATCACCTGGTCTCAAGATCATAGAATTCTTTGGTGATGTTTAACGTATCTGCTCATTCTAACTCTTTTTTTTTTTTCGCTCAAGACTGCTCATTCTAACTTGTGCTATCAAAAAACAGAACTTCTCACAGATTGAGAAAGGTTCAATATAAATACCAGTACAGAACCCTGAAATTAAGTCCTTATGCATTGTCCTTTTCATAAAAACTGATCATATTGCAGTACTCTTTAAAGGTTTTAACACAAGGACTAGAGAGAACACGACAAACTGATGATTAGCACATTTAACCAGTATATTAAACTGTGCGGCACATAATCTACTAATATTGGTTTGATGTACAAAAGCATCAAGCTTCTTCACCACACAAGCCTATTAGAACATTAGGGCAAAAAGCATTCTTAATCATTAAAGACCTCTCCCTGGTCTTAGCAGATCATAAAACTGCACTGCTAGATCAAACACGAAATTCATCAAGAGATTCTATTGCAGGTATCACAAGTTTATGGAAAGTGGTTAAAAGCACAGAAGACTGATGATGCATGGCAAGTAATAGGAAGGCAATAAAAGCATAGATGGGAAAGAGGGTTCACCTTTGCAAGAAGCTTTGCATTCTCTTCTCTCAGAGACCTCTCCTGGATTACCCCAAACAAAGTTGCTAGATTAATATAACCAGGAATTTAACAGTACCTGATGAGATCAGACACTCGATCATCATACTCCTCCACTTACCTTCGTTTGTAACTGTTGTATCTGATCGTTGAATAATTGAGCCTGCAAAAGAGAATAATACAAACATTTTAACTTTCGTGTATGCGCATGTTGTCCACATACCTTTCTTAGTAAAAGGAAAGAAAATGAGAGAATAAGTTGAGAGGATGGACGCTGGAAATGAAAGGACAGTGCTTCGCAACTTATCTAGAAAACACAGTTAAAGGGTGAAGTTATGGACAGAAATCAGCGAGGTTAACAAACAAAAAAACTTGCAGAATTCCATTATTCCGTGCTAAAGAATATGGATTTTTCTTTTTTTCCTGTTGGTAAGTTTCAATGAGTGATAGTAAGTGTCAAGAAACTATTGGTTTTTTCTTCCATGTAAATTAGTGGTAAATCACCGACACTTGTATAAAGTTACAGATTTTTCATAGGTTACGAACTACCAAATTTTGTACTAATTTACCAACTTTTATTCTTACAACTTATTAAATCTTTGAGTTTATCTTAAATTACCAATCTAAATCATAGTGACTTATTAATCTTTGTCAGTTCAAATTACCAACTAATTTTGAATCATCAATTTTCATTTGACTTACCAACATTTAACTTTTCTTAATTTTACTAACTTTTATATTGAATTACCAACTTGTATTTACCATCATTAGCATCCCTTTCATTTGTTAACTCTTTTTAGAGATTACTTACCTAAATTAAAGTGATTACCAATTTTTACCTTCTGTGGAGCTGCCGACTCTTATTCAAGTTATATAACGATAATTATTTTGTTTTCTTATCGTTTACAAATGCTAAGTTGCATTTCTTAGCATCGCCTTAAATTTACCAACTCCTTTTGGAAATTACTAGCCTTAATTAAAATGACTTATGAGCTTTTCTCCAAAGAAATTACCAATTAGCTTTGCAATATATTTAACAGCTGTGTTTTTCTTGGAATAATGATAGGACAAGTCCTAAAACTTGTCAACGTTGTGCATTTAAGTCATAAAACTTTCATTTTGTGCATTTAAATCCAAAACTTGTTACTATCAATCCAATTGAGTCATTTCTTACCAAGTCTAATATGAAATCACTAACTTTAATTTGAGTGATCAGCTTTTCTGAACAGTCTGAATGACAAGTCAAATGCCAACTTGAACACAGCTAGTTCCCTCAAGTGCCACATCAACAATTTATGTTAATCCATTAAACAGAAGAATTATATTACTTTAATATTAACAAGTATAGGGTTCACATTGAACAAAAGAAAAAGTCCAACCTTTAGATTCTAGATTGAGTATTGAACAAAAGAGTAAGCACCGGTGGTCACTACCCTTCCCATGTAACTATTGGTACATTGAAGGTATTGGTAGGCAAAGTAAATAAAAAGTTGGTGAAAGATAAGGGAAGATTTTTTTTGTTTTGGGGGGTTGGGGGTTTCACAGATAAAAGAAGTTAGTCATTCAACAAAACCACGTGAACTCGGTAAGAGCTGGAGTGCAGAGTAGTTGATAACTTAATCGCAAAAAAAATTGATAATTGCTATGATTAAGATTGGTAATTTCTGGTTAGGTTTGTAACTAAGGAAAATAAAAGTTGGTAACTCAATATAAAGGTTCATAATTTTTATAAAGAAAACCTGATAAACGTCGATAAGTTGCAAATATCCAAATAAACGTAGATAATCGTAAATCAAAACTATTCATAAACATTATTCTAGAAAATTGATAAGTTATGCAAACAAAGTTGGTAAATTCATATAAGAGATTTAGAAACGTTTGTAAGGAAGACAAACAAAAGTTAGCAATCGATAATAAAAGTCAATAAATTAAGAAAAAACAAAGAAATGTCAGTAAGTAAGTCACACGGAAGTTGGTAACCCAAAAAGGGTAAGTAATTGAATCGAAAAAATAAGTTGAGTTATTCAAATAAATATTGGAAAATTTATTAAGAGCTATTAAACTTAAATAAATGGTTAAAAAAAAAGTTGATAAAAAATAAGAAAATTTGATTGTTTGCACAAGGTCAAAAGGAGTTGGTATTTTTGTAGAAGTGTTAGTAAGTTGCCAATAATGTACTTAGGAATCTAGAGACTTGCTTTTGTCATATGTTTTTGTCACGTACAACTCTTTTTAAAGTTTTTTTTTATGATCGGTCCTACTTTACTCCTACATTAAAGCTCAGATTTTTACCCTGTCTCCTTATAGGGCATGGAAATCAAAACCTACTCTTGAAACTACATCCCCACCCCAACCCCCCGAGAAGGTGGCGATTTGAACCCCCACCTCCCTCTTCTCATGTGAGAAAGGTGGCCACTAGGGCAAACCACAGTATTTACTCTTTTTTTATTTTTCTGAAATTAACCAGCTTGAAAGTCTCCAATTTTTTTGGAGAAAGAAACAATAATGTTGTCCAAATAACTCGGGGAAAAGTAATGATAAAAAATAACCACGATATTTTCCTTGTTTATTGGAAAAAGAGTAGAGGTCAAAGACAATGAAAATAAATTGATTCTCTCCTTTCACACGCCAAGTTTAATGTATTTAATCTATCCAGTTTCAAACTTACAATGCAATCGCAGTCTCTATTGAAATTTGTGTTTCGGTTCTTGTATTTGTTAGGTTAGTCTTGTTAGTCGTTTGTGGAAAATTGTTTCTCTTTGTTTTCATTCCCTTCTCACCACCTCCGTGCCTCCAAAAACCCGGCCACTTGTCAAGTAGTACTGGATGAAAAGTTCTCAAAACAACTTTAGGCACAGAGAAAAGGACAAATATGCCAAAGACGCATGTACCTTTCTTGCCCTAATGCTGCTCAAACTTCGCTCGAGCTGATCCCCTATCATTTGGATTTCGTCAATCGAACAAGATCCAAGACCATGTCCTGATAGCTTCCTGATGAGAAAAAGAAGAGTACCATAGTTTAGGAAATTAGATATCAGTAACCCATTTCAATCCACAATTTATAAGAGAGATGTCTCAAAATTTGTTGACCGTAGAGAAACTTCAAGAAGCTCGATCTTCCTCTCCATATCCGTGGTTTCTTGCTTCAAATGCTGCGCATAATGGGGATTGTGATATTTATGAATCCAGTGAATGAAGCAATACAAACTGAACATATGTGAAATCATGTAATAGATAAAACCAATCACAGTACAAATCTGTATCATCACAGGATCCTGCAAAATCAAGATTGCTACAAAGAAACCTAATGTTCTTGCAAAATCTGTAGCTGGACAATGCAAACCATAGTAGGTTCCATGGTCCACCACCTAGGTAATTCTTGAGATCAAGAATAGGGTTCTTATCAAGAACACAAGTCATATTATTACAATCTGCAAATACATATATATAGGTTCACACCAATAGCCACTTTTAAAAATTCCTTCAAGAAAACAATATAATGTAAATGCCCAAGGAGGGCGTGTTTTCAAAGAAAAGGGGGGGTTGTATTGCCAATCCACATGAATAAGAGTGGTATGGCTTGCAATTATATTACAAGTCCTTTATCCAACCATAACAGCACTTTGATAGCACAGCTTTGATGGCTCTCTTAAATTATTCCCTCCTGTACTGTACTAGCAGTTTTATGAGACACTTGACTTTTGCTGTAAAGAATAAATTGAGATGAGTTTTCTAGCTGGATTCATGAGAGATGTGCATAGTTAAAAGAATAATTCTAGACATATTAAGACTTGTCTTCTAAATTTGTTTAGTAAATGATGACGTAGATTCCTGATAGATACTTAAATAACACTTGTGCAATGCCACATTGCTTAGTAAACCAATGTAGAAAGTATCCCCAGTATTCCTCATGCTCAAGAACCATGAAGCATCTCTCATGTACCAAAGCACGTGTATCCTATATATATTTAACATTGTGAACCTTCAATTTTTCAAAGTGAAACGTGTACTGCTATACCTCAGCCAAAAGATGTATCCATGAATGTGCCTTCCATGTTACTGTTCCCATTAAAGGAGATATACTGTTGATGCAGACAAAAAGATTTGCCAAGTTGATATTTGAAATATTGATGTTTTGACCTATATTCGGTGACAATGGATGTTATAAAATTCCACAACTCAAATAAGAGTCAAAAATGATGAGGATTCTCTTTCTATTTGAATTAGCAACTGAATCAATAAAGATTTGGGTAGTGTTGGGATTTAATTAAATTCATCATTCCAGTAATTGGACATTGTGTTTCTTGTATAGATGTTTCCTATTTCAATCATGTTTCCCATATTAAGTAAGAACAGGACTTCTAGAATAATTTATATATATGATTGTAATTCTGTCCATCCATAGAGTTGATGAATATTATCAAATTTTAGCAATTTTTGCTTGAATTTGTTATGTGATAATACTCACTTGTGATGCTTATGAAACCCTATAATATGTGATGCTTTGGAAGTTTTATGTCTGATGCCTAAAAAAATTTACCCACTAGAGAGTATATGTCCTGAGCAGTGAGCTTCAAAGAGAACTTGAAGAGAATAACGAGTCAAAACGAGTAAATTTCTTTTGGCATCACACTTACACTTTCTAAGCATCTCACCTAGGGTTTCATAAGTTTCACCTTTCAGAGAACCATTCCGCAACACAAGAAAGAGTTACAATCATCCATATAAACCCCTCTAGGATTGCTCATACTCCTAATTCAGACAGAATGACTCCAAACAAGAAATAAAATTGAAATAGAATTTATCTACACAAGAAACTTAATATCCCATTTGTTACATAGGTAGAAAATTTAATAAAATTCTGACGGTACTCAAATCCTAATTGAGAAGACTACCATACAATTCAACTAAAAGAAGAATCCAAATCCTAGTTGTCACAAGCTAGTAACAACCATCCTCATCAAAGCTTTGTAAAAATATTGGCTTGTTTGATCTTGTTGCCTTCATTAGTGGTTACAGATGATGATTTATCCTCTTTTATGATAGAAATCACCACAAACGAACTCAAAATGGAAAATGATTCAGGAGGTTGAAATAACACATTGAAAATTGAGGTCATTTCTTTCCATCTCTTGCAATGAAATAACAGTTATAGAGTGCCACGTCACTTAGTAGACCAGTTCAGAAAGTATCCCAAGCATTCCTCATGCTTAAGAACCATGAAGCATCACTCATGTGCCAAAGCACAAGTATCATGTATATGTAATTTAACATCTCCAAAGTTCAATTATCCAAAGTGCAACACTATTTGTTAAAACTTAGCCAAAAGATGTATCCATGGATGTGCCCTCCACATTAGTGTTCCCATCAATAGAGATATGCAATTGATGCAGACAAAGGCATTTACTAAGTTGATATCTGAATATTGATGTTTTTACCAAGCTTCAGTGAATATGGATGTTGTGAAAATCAACAACTCAAATAACCTAAAAAATCATATTGAGATCAGAATGGAATTGATTCAAAAGTTAAAAAAAAAAACACATTGAGAATTGAGATCATATCTTTTCGTCTCTTGCAATGCAAAGAAACCACGCAAAGAAGTATCTTCATCAAACAAGAGAATTATAAAGTGAAGTTTAAAGAGATTCAAAGAGAAAAAGTCTTTAATCTGCACGAAATAGGAAGGTTCACAATCCAATTTTTCTGTATCTATTTAGACGTTTAGTAGAACAAAAGTTGTAAACTAGTCCCTTGCAAGTTGATAATTGCGAATTAGGGATATAATAAAATAAAGAGATATAATTTTTTAAAACATAAACAATGAGAAAAAATTATGCAAAACCTTTCATCAGCTTAGTTCTATCGAGCCTAATATAGTTCCAGATTTAGTATATTACTCGTAAGTTGGTATGTGAAGACTGTACTTATTTCTTCGTTTTATGGTTTCACATGAATTGATCAAAAGGAAATGCAATAATTGATTTGGCACAAAATAAGTTTATCTCCAACTTGTCTTGGATATATATACCTTCTCATTAAGAGAAAACAAACCATTTAAAGATTTATTCGGTAATTGAATGTCACTTGACTCTTATCCCTCTTTTGACAACTATATAATCATCATTAGTATGATCCCTACTTTGTGGTTCTAGTGATCAATTTAAATCACGCACACAGATAGATGTCCGTGTGATTCTTTGCATATGACACGACACGACTATTTATGCATACAGAGTCTAAATTATAAGAATGGTAAAGAAATAAGATATCTTGCCATCTGGGTTCGTATGTTAGACTTCGTTTGTAAGTCCTGTCCTGATAAAGAAATGTACTGAGATCTGTTATGTTAATCAACACCAAAAATAGAAGGAAGTTGCTTTTTATTATACAGCAAAATGAATAAAAATTGAACTGCTCAACTTGTTCAACCTCCAAAAAATGTGCATAAATAGTTAAAATATTGCTAGTCAGACATTTTTTTACTTCTTGTGCCTAACAAACTTGGCAACTTATTTAACGAATGCTCCTAGTGTAGCGTGATGGAAAGGTTAGAGCACTGACCAGAATATGTTGTTCCATATTAGTCTTGTATGTATCCATATCATATGTAGATCTACGATATCGATCAATTGTCTTTTTGATTCTGAAAAATTGCAAAGACAGCATATGAACTCAGCCACCCAGAATGCATTCTCCAAATTAATCAGGTATCATCAAAACTAAAGTAAGCAAAAATTAAACAAATTAATGATCATTTTTAAGAATCATGCATGACTACCAGTGGATATGCATCACTATCACTCACAAACAGAATACGCAAGAGACATAAGCCTCTGCAAGAAGCTTTTAGCCTCTAAGCAACTTATTTGCAACGATATGAAGTACTTGGAAAAGTCGTAGATGCCCACCTTACACTTTGTAAATAACCATGCCAGCAATATTTTTCTTCAAATATCAGCCGGAAAACGTTCACATTCACATTGCAAAAGTAAATTATGTTGCAGGCAAAAGTATCTTTGGATGTGCGCAGAGAGAGAATTAATGCAACGTTTTTTGCCCAAGCCCAAAGTCTTCAGAATTCTACATGCCACCCCATGTCAATAAGAAGTAAGAACAGCACATGAAGCATGCAAATCATCAGTTACATTATGATGCAGTACAAAGGCTTACTGCTTCTTGGAGAAATTATAAGAGCAAGCAGTTGCACCTACATTGACTTGTGACATCTCAAGTACTCATTTTTACCCCGTAAATGAAGAACAGTGAGCACTAATATGGTGGAGCACCTAAAATGGCAAACATGTACGATTGCAGTCACTTTTCTTTTAACATAAGTACCCTATGAATATTAAATCCAAGCGATCAGTGTGTTGAGTCATGTTAGCCTAAGTCTTTTATATTAGAGAATGCACTTGATCCCATAACATCATCAGTACACAATTGTAGTCAAGCCCATAATTTTATTCACCCTTCAAAAAACAATATAACCAAGAGTACATAAAGTTGAAGATGTCTAGGACTGGTTTTTCAGGCTTTTGTTTAGGGTTAAATCAAGTTGAAGATGTCTACGACTGGTTTTACAAGCTTTTGTTTAGGGTTAAAGTACCATTGAAAAATCAACATGATTTTTTTCTTTTTGCAGACTTGGTTTGATTTGGAAAAGAGATAATCGCATAAGTATATATGCTTTAAGTTTCAATTTCAATGAACCATGACCAAGCCAATAAACCTACAAATGCTTTTTGTTTCATTCAAAATGCTTCATATATATGGCTGTAGATAGATAACACATTATACAATTTTCCGACTAATATAATGTGTTTCATATCAATTTCTAGTTTTTGCATTTTGGAATGGTCAAAGATTTGAAACACCAATTTTATGATTCGTCAGATATCCATAGTCAGATAGGTATGGTTTGAAGCTTTCCCCTTTTCAATGTAAGTTTTGTTTTCTTCAACATTTTTCCAACCAATCAATTTTTTTGGAAAAAAATATACTTCAAATAGAATAATACCTAACCGCGAGGATGCCCAATACCATCATGCCCCAAGAATTAGTTAATGGAGATCAATCCCTAGATAGCAGATCACTAGATGGAATACTTGAGCAGCCTTATAAACTATAAAACTTCAAAAAATAACACTACCCGGCATGTTCACTTCATATCATTGTGGAATTTGGGTGAAGGCTAGATTATAACTTGTCAAAACCAGAAGGACCAACAATACCAATCCCCGGTTTCACTAACATCAAATTATGTTTCATTTCCCAAGACAAAGTATAATTACCCTAACGTTTTAAAGTAGCTGGAGGAGATCGGTACTTGCAAGATATTCAACAATTAGTTTCCTCAGATGAACCATTAAAAAAGAGAGTCCAACTCCAACGCAACAACGTACACAGTGAATGCCTTTGATCATCAAATCCGCCGCATATAGCCATTTGATTAGGGTAGATCTCAGTGCACTGACTATCCAACAAAAGCAAAAAAGAAGATTTGATAGTTTTATACTTCTTTTTCTCAGGTACTTTCGACCAAGATATATGAATAAAGGTCATTTTGTTTTTAAAAACTGTCCAAAAATAGGAACTAGATTGGCCATCATGGTGGGTTCAATCCATGATCGAAGTGGAAAAGCACTAAACGTTTGACCAAAACAAAAAATGATAGAAAAGAAAACGAGAATAAGAAAAAACCCATGCCATTATGCTGTCCCTCACAATTTACAAACACAGCGTATATAAGGGCATATGCCCTCATTTTGGAAATAAGAATGTTAAAATGGCTCAATCATGTTTCCCCATCTAAAATCAACTCGAGAAATCAAAAAATCAGTAGAGGAACATTACTCGGAATTGCTGGAGAACTCATAAAGCCTTCCTTTCTGCGAAAAGATGATCACAGCGACTTCGGCATCGCAGAGGACCGAGAGCTCGTAAGCTTTCTTCAGCAGCCCACTCCGGCGCTTCGAGAAGGTGACTTGCCGGCTCGTCGCGTTCTCAATTCGCCTCATCTGAATTTTGCCTCTCGCCATGATTAAATCCTCCCTACAGACGTTATGATTATCAACCCTAGAGTGACAAGTACTCAGGAATAGGAATAAACTTAACAAATATACCTCAACGATCAAAAACCATAACTCACCAAGTGCTTTGTGCAGCTTCAACCAGCTGAATATTTATCTTTTTTGCCTCCTCCTATTCTGTAGACTTTAGGATGAAGCACTAGAGAAGCTACAAAGCAGTGCAAAATTCATCACGCTTTTTCTTTTTTCTTTTTTTCAAACAGAAATGGACCATATACCATTCGAACACAAGCAAAAACCAGAGCACAAAAATTTCACAAAATCAATTGTTTCGGAGAATCATAGATTTGCACAGCATATTAAGGGGGGAGCTTCTCTTCTCCGTGTCACAAAAATGACCATGAATTCAGAAACCCTAGAGAGGTATGAGAGGGCAAAGACGACAGACTAATAAAAACAAAAATGGACCCAGAGGAGCTACCGGCAGTTGATAGATCTCTCTCTTTATTTTGCGGCCATAACCATAAAAAGACAAGAAAAAGCCTTTTATTCCAAATTCAACGATTGTCTCCTCAGGGCAAATAAGGTGTGCTGTACCCATAAAAAGGAAAAACAAACAAAAGAAGAAAGAAATGAGGAGGAAAGCAAAGCATCCAAGTTCGACCGAAACGGTATGGTTGATTTGGTAAAGAAGATTCAAAGACGCAGACGGGTCATCTTGTTTTGGTAAAATTGAGAAAACGAGAGTAAAGATAGATACAGAGTGAGAGAGAGAGAGAAGATTTATGCTTTTTCGGAAAAAAAACATAAATTTTTACAGTGGGCTTCAGCTGCAGCAGTGGCCTGTGGGACATGCGAGAGAGAGAGAGAGCACCAAACGAAACGAGGGAGAGGGGGGAGCTTCTCTTCTCCGTGTCACAAAAATGACCATGAATTCAGAAACCCTAGAGAGGGATGAGAGGGCAAAGACGACAGACTAATAAAAACAAAAATGGACCCAGAGGAGCTACCGGCAGTTGATAGATCTCTCTCTTTATTTTGCGGCCATAACCATAAAAAGACAAGAAAAAGCCTTTTATTCCAAATTCAACGATCGTCTCCTCAGGGCAAATAAGGTGTGCTGTACCCATAAAAAGGAAAAACAAACAAAAGAAGAAAGAAATGAGGAGGAAAGCAAAGCATCCAAGTTCGACCGAAACGGTATGGTTGATTTGGTAAAGAAGATTCAAAGACGCAGACGGGTCATCTTGTTTTGGTAAAATTGAGAAAACGAGAGTAAAGATAGATACAGAGTGAGAGAGAGAGAGAGAGAAGATTTATGTTTTTCGGAAAAAAACATAAATTTTTACAGTGGGCTTCAGCTGCAGCAGTGGCCTGTGGGACATGCGAGAGAGAGAGAGAGCACCAAACGAAACGAGGGGAAAGAAAGGGCAAAAAAGGCAGTACGATAAATATGGGAATTGTCGACATCATCGTACCATGATGTGTGCAGCTAACCAATAAGACGTTGACAAGTTGGGAAAACATTATCTCCCACTTAAACTGAGTGGGCCTCCACTCGACCAATGGGAAGAGACGCCGTCCTTTTCTTGGGCCAATAGATGGCTCTTCTCCTCAGCCGTCCTTTGTCCTCTTTTTTTTGCCATTATTTCTACACCTGTTCTCTAGTTTTCTTTGGGCGAAACTAGTGTTTTCTAGTTGATAATTGGGGTTTTCTTTTTTCCACGATGTTTTCAAATTCCTAGTTAAACAGTGGGAAATACCTCTTTCGGAAAAAAGACTTGAGTTGTGTTCTTAACGGGTTTTGTGAATATCAAGGCGCGAATGATAATATTTCTGTTTCAAAAATTATTTCTGGAACAAAAATAGATTTTTCTATTTTTATTTCTAGATGAGTTTTAGCCGAAATTTAAAAACGTATTTGATAATGACAAAAATTTCTATTCTTAGAATAGAAATTCGTTTAATAATCAAAAAATTTTACTTTTCTAAGTGGCATTGATAATGGGAGGAGCGGCGGCAACGGCGACCCGCAACCGCGCAACGGCCAACGGCCAACGATGCAAGGCCACCGACGACCGCCGCCCCACGGTCGCCATTCGCCTTCGACCGGCGGTGGCGGCCAACAACCGACGATGGTGGCGGCGGCGGCGGCGGCGGCGGGCGGGGGCCGGTGGTGGGGGGGTGGTGGTGGTGTTGGTAAGCGACAAATGGAAAAAAAAAAAAAAAAAAAAAAACTTCTTCGAATGAGAAATAAGAAAGAGATAAACAATTTCTAATTTCTATTCCGTAAATAAAAAGTAAAAAAATTTTGTTTCGATCTCTGTTCCAAACCTATTTATGGAACAAACGGATTTTTATTCTAGAAATAAGTCTAAAATAGAAATTTATTCTAGAAATATAAACAGAATGGTTACTATGTGCAACTTAGAAGATCTCGAAAATGTTGTCATGAGAATTTTGTGGATAAAATAAATACAGTTGTTTCCTTTAAGCTTATCTTTTATTTATATTCTATCTATAATATCACTATTGCCGATCTGGAAGTTGTACATTGCATAACACAGCCCTTAAATCCCCCTGCACATTCAAGACGGCAGGCTTACCACCGTGCAATTTAGTCTGACGTTATTACCTAATATTTACCTAATAATAGCATTCACAATGTGCAAAGTTGGAGGGAAAAATAATATGCATTATCGTTCCAGAAATACTCTAAAACTTAGAAATTTTGTAGGACTTGCATTGAGTTAATGATATTCGGAGGACTTTGGAAATTCAATGCATCTCCCGAAAGCTCTCCCAAAAATGTTGTTGAACACCTTAGCATATGTCCAATGCCTTTTAGAAATTCAAATCCATTTCCTAAGTCAAATCAAACGTTCGGTCTATCTTTCTTTAAGTCAACCACTTTTTTCATGAGTAAGTAGAGAAAAATACCCTTCTTCCAGGAAAAAAGGTTGTTCTAAAATTGAGTTATGCGTTTCTCTTAGGGGGTCGATGAGCGCATTGCTAGGATTACTCGAAAATATTACCATAAGAATTTTATGGATAATTGAATACAAATGTTTCATTCAGCTTATGATTTCTCTGTGTCTATTTGTAATTTATCATTATTGCTGATAAGGAAGTTGCATCATACAAGATGCAGCTCGTGAATTCCCCCCACAACATTCAACCTATTTAAAGACAAATAGGAGCTACCTCAGAGAGCATTCGAGATGTTGCGGAAAAGGCGAGCGATCGAACAATAAAATAGATAGAATAAAGAAAATAAATCGGACATCAGATTTACATAGTTCGGTCGTAGAGACCTACGTTCATGGGGAGAGCAGCGACGAATTCCACTATAGAACAAACGATACAACGGAGATTACACACTCGAGTCACTCAAACACTCTTAGTGTTTCTCAAGCCCCAATTACACCTAATAACTCATGCAGTGTTTAGCCCCACAATTTCTCGTGAAATAATCTCTCAATCTCACAAATAAATTATACACAAATTCTTACCACAAGAATTTAATCGACTAGAAACACTTGAATCTTCTTGGCGTAATTGCACAGACGAAATCAATGGAGAAATCTTCTCCCAAGCACTCGATGATGAATCGGCGTTTCAAAACCTCTTGATGTGGAGAAATCTTCTCCCAAGCACTCAATGACGAATCGGCGCTTCAAAACCTCTTGCATCAACAATGGCCAAATTCTTCTCCACACATGACCGTATATATATAGTGAACTTGAGGATTTTCCAATTCTTGAAAGTCACTCCTACTTGGAGTAGAAAAGAATAAATTAAGAAATCCACACCTACTAGAATTAGGAAACCAAATCAAACTTTTGCTCTAGACTCAAAATCGAGACATATTTTCAACAATCTCCACCTTAGCTTGACGTTTAAGCCAAGTGAAAATCGCTTCAAAATTTGAACTCTGCCCCTTCTCTCCCATAGCCCTCGATGGACTCGACCACCACAAATATCTTTCAAATCCAAGTCCCGCTTGAACTTTGCCATAATTGAGGACCTCATAAAAATACCAACTCCACATGAACCTTTAACTACTATGCAAGGATTTATCGACGCAATCTCCTTAACCATAGATAAAACAAAACCATTGTTGCATTCATATCTACTAGGAGATCGAATACATATCTTGTCAATATTAGTAGTTACAGCAACTGTTGACTTTACAAACTCCATCTCATTACAAGCACCATATGTATTGATTACCACATTAGTACCCGCTACCTCAAGAGTTTCTAATTGCAACTCCACCTCAAGCTGAACACCATTCAGATTCGTATAAGCATTGCTATTACCACTCCTAACAAGAAGTATTGAGGACTCGTCAAACGTAACTTCTCTACTGATAATAGGTGAATTTAACTCTGGGCACCACAACCGATAACCCTGCTCACCTTACGTATAGCTTAGAAATATGCACTTTCTTGCCTTTCCATCGAGCTTACCATCACTTGCTTGAACATAACATGGACAACCAAATATTCTAATAATAGAATAATCAGCAACGTTACCTGACCACATTTCTTCGGGAGTCCGATGTTTAATTGCAGTCGATGGGGATCTATTCATCAGGTAGTTCACCGTATTAAGCGCATCCGCTAGAAATCGCCTAGCCATACCAATACTAGAGATTATTTTGTGGGCCATCTCTAGTAATGTTTTGCTCAACAATTTTGCAACATGTTGTGGTTCATTGGCAATAGTGCGGTGTTTCACTATGCCTTTCTTCATGCAGAATTCGTTTAACAGCTTCGAGCAAAACTCGATACCACCTGCTTGATCGTCTTACTAGTTTCCTTTTCGATCAAAGCTCTCAATTGCATGATCCTGAAAATAACATCAAACTAGTACCTAAGTATAAATACCCATGTCTTTATCGAGTAGTCATCAACAACTATTAACATATATCTAGCACTCTTCCTAGAAGGAAACTCCGACAACCTGCGAACATTCAAGTGAAGTAACTTTACAATTTTCGTGGTTTCTTTGACTATCGTACTGAACTACACTTTCCGCCGTTGATCTAAATCACAGCACATGCATACATTCAGTTCGTTAGCAACATAACCACATAGCAGATTTATTTCATTTAAAACCTTTAGGCTTCTCTCATCAATGTGCCCCAAACGCATATACTACAATTCGAATTCTCGAACAGATGCATCTGACATCTCTACAGCAAAATTTGTCATTGTCTCACCTTGAAGTTCATACAGGCCATTATGCTTGATTCATTTGATTATCACTAAAGCACCTCCAACAACTTTCATAACTCTACATTTTGAAAAATACCGACACCTAGCTGAATCCATGGCACTCAAGGAAATTAAGTTTTTCTTCAACTCTAGAATGTGCCTCATCCTAGTCAATGTCTTCACAATACCATCATGCATTTTAATTTCAATATCGCCAATAACTACAACATCGCATTCAGCATTGTTCCCCAACTGCACTTTACTACCATCCGTGCACTAATAAGTAGTAAACCAGTTTCTATTTGGTGTAGCATGAAAAGAACAATCAGAATCCATAATCCATCCATCAAATAATGAATAATCAGTGACAGACAAGACATAATCGGCACTATCCGAATTACTAACAGCTATAACCGCAACATCATCTACGGTATCAACTAAAATTTCCTTACCCTTCTCATTCTTCAACTTAAGGCAATTTCTTCAAAGATACCCCATTTTGCCACAGTTCCAACAAACAGCACCACCAGTCCTTGACTGGTTATATCTATTCATGTTCATACTACCACGTGTACTAGTTCTTCCTCTGTTTTCACCTATTAAAGCAATAGATACAAGTTCACCATATTCTCTTCTACGAATATCCTCACTTAGAATTAAATCTCGAACCCCATCAAACATTAAACTTGTTAATCCAAAGGAATTACTAACAATAGTAATAGTAATATTCCAACTATCAGGCAATGATGATAACAGAATCAAAGCACATACCTTATCTTCAAAGTCAATATCAACTAAACTCAATTGACTAACAATCGCATTGAATTCATTGATATGATTTGCAACTGACACACCTTCGTTCATCCTCATGTTAAACAGACGCCGCATCAAATAGATCTTATTGATTGCAGAGGGCTTCTTGTACATATTCGATAGGGCTTCTATCAAACCCGCAATGGCAGTCTCCTTCACGATGTTAAATGGGAGGTTACGAGCCAACGTTAGCTGAATAACACCCATAACTCATCTATCCAGCAAATCTTTGTCAGCTTTCTTCATCATCTCTAGCTTCTCGCTTGATAAGAACGCGTGCAGTTTCATCTGATAAAGATAATATTCAATCCGTATCTTCCAGAAATCAAAATCCTTCCCATCAAATCTATTGATTCTCACTTTTACTTCTTCTGTCGCCATCAATTCGCTTCAACTCAGCCAAGCTTGGTCTTATACCAATTGTTGCGAAAAGGCGAGCGATCGAATAATAAAATAAACAAAATAAAGAAAATAAATTAGACATCAGATTTACGTGGTTCAATCGTAGAAACCTACGTCCACGGGAGAGCGGTGACGAATTCCACTATAGAACAAGCGATACAACGGAAATTACACACTCGAATCACTCAAACACTCTCAATGTTTCCCAAGCCCCAATTACACCAAATAATTCACGCAACATTTAGCTCCACAATTTTCGTGAAATAATCTCTCAATTTCACAAAGGAATTATACGCAAATTCTTACCACAAGTATTTAATCGGCTACAAACACTTGAATTTTCTTGGTGTAATTGCACAGACGAAATCAATGGAGAAATCTTCTCCCAAGCACTCGATGACGAATCAACGCTTCAAAACCTCTTGCATCAACAATGGCCTGATTCTTCTCCATGCATGACCATATATATATAGTGAACTTGAGGACTTTACAATTCTTGAAAGTCACTCCTACTTGGAGTAGAAAAGAATAAATTAAGAAACCCACACCTACTAAGATTAGGAAACCAAATCAAACTTTTGTTTTGGGCTCAAATTCGAGACATATTTTCAACACGAGATTCTAGCTATCAAACTATTTCAAAGAGCTATTTATGACCTAATTCAATTTACTTTGATAGACTTACAACCATTCGAGTCTAACATTGTTTTTTGCTACTTGCATTCGCCATATACATAGAACACCAAAAGAGCTTGAATAGCAAGGAAGGGAAGTTGCACTTAGAGGAGAGATGATCCCTCTCATCCACACTATAAGATTGCAGCACCTTTTAACCTACCTCGAGTAGCAACAATATAGAGGTTGAGAATTGACAAAATATATATAGAGAGGTTGAGAGATAATTATCATTTTTTTTGCCAGTAATTTAACTCCAATTCTCTGGTTACTCTCTCTTCCTCTCTCTCTAATCTAAACTTATTCCTCTTTCTGCATGCGTAAATATGAGTACTTCATTCATTAGTTAGAAAAGAAATATCGGAGTTGGCACAAGGCCAACTAATTGGCTGATTGCGACAAGAATACATTTGATTGCCCTTCTATAGAAATTGATGATTATAATTACTCATGGTGCACCAAAAAGTACAATAAGAAAAATTATCCAATGCTTACTAACTTCTTCTTTTTGCTAATAATGGAGAATTATCGCTTTGCGAGCACCTAACTAATTCCCTAGTGTAGCAGCCTCCCAAGTCCTCATGTCATGGGCAAGCAATTCCTTAATTGTGGAAAAGCCCTTGTGGCGCCTGGTGAATGGACAACACCAAGTTAACCTTTATTTTGTAGTTGTTTTAGAGAACAATACAACAAATAACTTCCTCGTGACAAATTGTACCACGTCCAGTTTAGTCTAGGAGTCTAGTCTATCAAGTAAGACGGCAAATCATTTTAGGTTCAACAGTTGGTTTCGACCTGTCATGACCAATTTGTACATGAGAGGCCAACTCCACATTGAGAGCTCTGTAGAGAAATATTCATTTTATCATAGAACTTCTAATACCAACTATCCTAACGCCACTCCTACAAACCAACTGCACTCATTCCCTAACCCCAAGCTCCACTCATAATAGTTCACAAGCATAGGAGAATCATGGATTGTGACATTCTCTCTCACTCAATTTTGCAACGCCCTCGTTCTAGGTTGTTTTGTCGCTTCCTCGTGTTTCCTTAACCATTGATGGGTCACTTTGGATTATACATCGAATGGCAACTCACCTAAAAAGACTACTCCATTAGTAGCTTCTTCGAATTATAGCTATTTGGCCCCTTTGGTCACTTGTGTTTTCCTTAATAAGTGTTGCATTTTCATCAACTGCACCTTTTGGCAACACCCTATTTCGCCTATTAAGCTTTTATTGATCCCAACAAACCAATGGAGGTTTTTCTCCTTGTTGGTAATAGACCTCTTCTTGAGATGCGCCAATTGATATAGGGACATTTTCCCTATTCAATGAGGAATTAGATCTTTCCACTATCAAAATTGTCATTTTAGAAGCTGGTCAAGAGTTACACTTTCTCTGAGCATCTTTTGCCCCCGCAATTCACTCTCCACTCTCCTAAGACTAGGTAGATCATAGGTTTTGTCCAACTCAACTCACTTACGAGAGAGATTTTGTTCTAATATCAATTGTCACGAGCCGGCAGATCCTTGGCCACAAAATAGCTCATGCAACGCCTAGTGAGCAGACAACACCAAGCCAGCCCTTTTATAGTTGTTCCATAGAACAACACAGTGAATAACTTCCTCGTAACGGATTGTACCACATTAAGCTTAACTCGGGCATCTAATTTATCAAGCGAGACAACTAATCACTTTAGGCTCAATATCTGATTTCGATCATGGCCTCATTAGAAGAGCAATATTTGCTCCAGACCAATTTGTGCATGGGAGACCGACCTCGCTTTTAGAGTTCTGTAAAAATATATTTGTTTTATCTTAAAGCTTCTAGCACAAACTGTTCTAACTACAAGTTATATTGATCCTCTCTACATTGCTCACTTTTTACTCAATAACCCAAAGCTCTACTTACAAAAGTTCATGAGTATATGAGAATCATTAATAATGACACTCGTATAAAATAATCATTAAAAACACACATATATGAATTGTGCTCACAGAAAATGCCCTGAAAGAAGGCACTAGCATAGTTATGCGAATCCAAACTTTGAGCGAAAAAGATGAATACTTGCTTCCTTGTGGCATGTTTTTGATGCGGTGAATATAATGGATTTGGAATGAGTGTTCACTGGCTATTCTTACATGACCAGTTCGAATTTTGCGTTATTTTGCCTTTCTTTGCTTTCTCTGACTTGCTGTCGGAAAGTGTCCAGACAGGTTAATTATAATTACACTCATCTCAAGCCTGTAAACTAATGTAGAGAACTTGAATAGGATGACCAACTGAAGCTATTCAATCTTTTTTTCACGGAAATTCTGATTTTTAGTTTGTTCTTTCGAGGTGACAAAATACCATATTTTTCTTCTATACTATTCAGTCAAAAGTGAGATTGTCTCACTTTTGTCTTCTTCCCTAGTGTATCAGTACAAGAGAATGCGAAATAATTTAAGAAACGGTCAGATTTGAAGGTTACGTCAATTCCTCCGCAGGTTGATGGTTATCTTATTGAGGATGATCTCTTGAATATAATTGCTCCCGCTCAAACTTAACAAGCACCTCTAACTTCATTTCCCAAATTAATTGACCTCTTAATGCGATAGGTGTAAAATATCACAAATTAACCGATTTTCTAATCGATCACTCTATCCATACCTCTGATAACTTCAGAAACACCATAAAACTTGATTGGACCAAAATAGCCCTCAATGGAACCTCATTCATGTTAAGATTGATGAAAGGATATATATATATAAATCAAATTCCGTGATTTTTATCTGCTTTTGCTTAATTGTTGTTTCTTCTTCTTTTGTGTTTAAATCAGAGAAGTTTATAAATTATTTGCTTTTCTTACAAGAATCCTCCAAGATTATCAGAATTCCATTTGAAAAGAATATTAATAAAGTGGTGACGTATAGAACATTTATTTATAATCTCTCATAAAAATTCAATCTCTAGAAACTCCTTTCATTTATAATTCTTTGATTTGAGTCTTTTATTTAATGGAGTTCTTAGTACAAGTTGTGTGCTCTATGTGATTATAATTTGGATTTAATATTTCAAATCCATTACAAAAAATCTCTCTCATAAAGTTCAGCTTAATCGCATTAGTAAGTATAAGAGAGGAAATGAATTTTGTATACAAACAAAAGGAAAATAACAGTAGGTAGGAGAACAAAACAACATTTCTTGTTAATACGAACAATCTTGTGTAGTCATGACAATATGCAGCTTTTGTGTTTTCAAAAAATAACATCTTTCACCATTTTCACCTTATGATTTTGATCAATGAGTTCTCTTGAAGTTATTTTCATTAGCTCAATAAGATAATGTGTGTTATAGTCATTTCGAGTGTGGAAATAGAGTGCGTTTTTTTTCTCTCTAAATCGTGAGATAAAAAATGGACAAAAGTAACCCTATACCCTTCCACTCCAGTGATGTGTTGCCCACTCAATGAATGCTGGTACCGGTTTCTCCCTGTTGTACAGTTTGCTAGTTGAAAAGTCAATAATACTTACATTTACCAAAAAATAATAAAAATGGACAAAAGTGCTGATTGCTGATGAGATTCTTCTCCTTTTCCCAAGTTTCCACTCCTATGACTTCAGTCTTTTGAACTGTTTTGATGGAAAAATCATGATGTAAGTTGAAAATTTTACAAAAGATGAGGATGGAGAAGCTGATGTAACGTGGGATTCAAGAGGGCACCAAAATAGCATGAGCCCTTAATTACATTGCATCTCAATAACATCATCTGTATTAATATATTAAGTCAAAACACGCACCTTACACATATAACCAATATGCCCTAGTCATCACGTTACTCCATCACACAATCTCTACCCACAACATTATGTTTTCAATAACTAAGTACATTTCATAGCTCAAATACAAGAGGCATGTCTTCATAACAAAATGCAATCAAACTTACTCAATTACTAATGCTAATTAGGTTTCTTGGACAAATAGGCAACCATAACATTTGTGAGTTGTCTTTGTCGGCTTGAGACGGAGCAAAACTTTCCTCCTCTAGCAAACCAACATTTTTAAGTCTGAATGAAATATAGAGTGCCTTTAAGCTCTAACATTTGTAACCACTGAGGTTTGTCTCGGTGGCCACCATTCCTACATGGGAAGGAGAAGGTGGGGAATTCGATTCCCCACCTTCTTAATAAGGCTAGAGGTGAGAATGTTTAGTCTTAGGTGTTAGATTTGACTTCCACGCTCTACAAAAAGGCAAAATAAAAATTTGAGAGTAAGTTGAAAGTTGGAATAAAACGGACAAAAAAAAAAGCTCTAACATTTATGAGTTGTCTACACCCAGCAAAGCAGGCGCATGAGGGTTTGTAGTTAATGGTGAGATAAATATGTAAGTGTTAAGTACTATTTAAATAATGAATAAGCAATGTTCAATTCATTTCCTAGATTGATTAAAAATTTCAACTCGCATGTCCTTTTGTTTTGAGAGGTCATATTGAGGAATGGCATCTTTTGGATTTATGGAAGGATGGTTCAAATGAACAAAAAAGGGCTACTCATTACAAACAGGGGGAAATTATCCAATCAGTCATAAATTTATTGGGTTTGATACTAATTCAATCATAAAATTTTCAATTTTATTAATTTAGTCCTAAACATTTGTGCAAAATTCTAATCTAGTCATTCACTCATTATGATTAATTTTCGTTAAAAACTGACACGACAGCGTGCCATGTAGGATGACTAGTAATGATTGAACTGTCACCTCAACAATTTTTAGCAACGATTGGTTGGAAGGATTGCATTAGAATTTTACTCAAAAATTTAGGACTGAATTGACTAAAAAGGAACAATTTAGAAGTAAATTGACATCCTTACTATAAATTTATAATTCATTAGGTAATTTTCCCTTACAAATTGGATTTTGCATAAATAATTAATCCAACTAGATTTGAAACATTCAAAACGAGAGGCTTATCAATTTGATAGATCCAATGCATCCCAACAAGTTTTGCATTTAAAAGTGCTCTCAACTGCGATTATTTCACTGGCGTGGGTTCATTTGATGCACAAGTTTCTTTTTCTCTTTTTGGTCGGTTTCCTTTTTACGGATTTACGAGGAAACTAGGGTACTTTTCTTGGCATGGAATTTACTCATCCAAGACACTCTTCATACTTCTTATCTTAAGAAAAAGAAAAATCATGCACTGCAGCATGATGCTTTATACGGTCACTTTAGCATTGGAGCTGACAAGCTGGCCACGGATCTTTGATGAGGCCCCCACCCAAATTCAGCCCTGACCAGTGGCCCAGAAAGCGGGGGCCTGTTGTCTTTCCAATCCAAGCTTTGTCCAAGGAGTTCAATGGAGAAAATGGGAAAGAAAAGGAAAAATTCAGAAGCTTATGCATAGATTTTCTTTCTTTTTTCTTAAGATGCCTGTCCCTCCAATCTCTTACTTTTGAGTTCAGATGTAATAAGCTTAACTTTGGTCAGATGAAGAAAAATTTAAGACCTCATTGTTTGGGATGAATTACCAGTCTAGCGGATGACCTCATGTTGCAACTTGACAATTTTGAATCCAGAATAGTTCAGATTGTCCATAACCCTTGTGTCTGCATGTATCTATGCTGAAGAAAATTATGCAGGTGATGGGTGAACATTTTCTGTCTGGCTTGTCCAATGATGTTGTTGAAATGCACGCAAGCTGTTTGTAGATATGCTCGAGAGAGATGTTTCTCTATTGGAATCACCGTTGGGGGATTCAAATGTGAAAGCCCAAGGGTGCAGGCAAGCTATTTCTGTTCGTTTCACCAGTTCTCCCTCGCATATGTGTCCATGTCGCTGCTCATTTCTGATCTGATCTTTCGTTGCCTTTACTATTCTTACTCCTAGATTTTCGAGATAGCTGCCATGAATCCTGTGCATATGGGGGCGTTAGAGCACTGAGGCTTCCATTCATCAGCCACCCCCTCAAGTATGTATCTCTTCTCTTTTGACGCTGAGCTTTTGTCCTCCTTATACATTTTGAATTTCTAGCGTCTTCACGTGACGATATAATCTGAGATTTGTTGCTGCCTGACGAAACACATGAATTCGGCCCCAGTGAGAAAAAAAGGTAAAACAAATTGCTTTGATGTTGAGAGCGTTCTTCATTTACATATTCTAAGAGTAACAAGTGATTGAAGTTGTGGCCACGATAAATTGTGGCTTTGACTTTCGAACTGTCGATCCCTGACAAGAAAATAGAAGCAGGAGTACCGGTGTCACCGTCACATTAGCTGCGCATGTTTCTCGCATAGTTTGATCGATCAGTTAGTAAATGAGATAAACCAAACAAGTTGGACACATTGACTGAACATAATATGAGAAGAAGGTAAGTTTGTATGGAAATTTACTTGGTCTCGACTTCCCGTACAGAATTACAGTTCGAGAAATCAATCCATTACATTGATAAAATAAATAAATGGCTTTTCAGAGGCTAAACTTCGATAGTCTTCTGATTCAGAGCAGTGTATCTCCATCTCTCCTTCTCCACAAAATCTGCATCCAGAAACTGAGAAACAAATGCCCATAACTTGTACACGTCCTCGAAATCGGATAGAAAGCTGAGAGCTAAGGTGACCACTCTTACGCCCTGATTGGCTTTGTCCTTCTTGTTCCACACAGCCCCATTTGCTGCAGACCCTCTTTTCTCCAGAACTCTCAATTTTTCTTCATTGTGCTTATCCGAGAAGCAGATGTGGCGCAAGAACCCGTAGCTGAGAGAAATGCCGCTTCTGTCAGCAAGCTTCTGCACAAGAACAGGCTCGACCTTTTCCCCCTTCCAATCAAACACATTGAATGCCAAAGCCGGTCCACGATCGAATTTGATCTTTGGTCCATATATTCTGACCAGGTGAACGCCTTCTGTGTTAGGATGCTCGAGTTTCAACATGGCGTTCACAAGCCAGTTGATCAGGTACCTTGCTCTGTTGCTGATCAACGTCATTCCTAGTGAATCCACGTGATCCAAACCTGCACATTGGAGCCCCGAGTTTCCATTGCTGATTTTATTGCCCATATTTTGTGGGGCTTTGTCATCAGTTCTCTCTGATAAAACAATCTCACAAGTTTCCGGCTCTTTACTTTTGACGGGTGGTAGTTCAACAGCTTGGGGGAAAGATGTTCCCTGTTGCTCAGAACCAGACGCTCCACAATGCGTCTCAACAGGTATGGGACCTGAGAAAGAGTTTGAATTAGAGTAAGTTCGATCGAAGTCTGTGTCGGTACCAGAGGACTCATCTGGCGGTTTAAGGGGATTCTCAGCCGGAACAAGACTGACAACTCCCATGGCGAGCGACGTTTCAAGGCTCGGAAGGGTGGATTTCTTAACGAAAAGGCATCCGAATCCTGATGGGTTCTCGCCAAAAATTTTGTAGAATGAACAGATGATGAAATCTGGCTTAAACAAAGACAGACCGAAGCTGTCCATGTCCTTCGGTCCCAGAGCACAAGCATCAAGCAGCACGTGCCACCCATTCTCCTGCGCCATGCTCATCCACAGATATGGATATCTAGCTCCAGTCACCCTCGAATGGACGGGAAAGACAAAGAGTCCTCTCTTGTCTTTCTTTTTCTTCTTTCTAACAATATTCTTCCTCAATTTGGTCGATTGGATCCTGAGCCTCGGCCACGAGAACTCAGCCGACATTACCTTGGCTCCTCTCTTGGCAGAGCTATTCACCATTGCTTCCACCGCCTCGCTCTCGTAGTCATAGACCGTCAGAAGCTTCCGGCTGGTTGGGAAGGGGTACGACTCCGCCAGGAGCTTAAAAGCCGACGTTCTGTTCGCAGTGAAGACCATGGAGTAATCACTCTGGGAGATGTTGAGAAAACCCATGATCCGTTTCTTCATCGACAATTCCAACCGCGACTCCTCGCCGCCCAAGAGCAGCCGCGTCTTGAGGCTCCCCGTCTTGTATGATAAGCTGAAGAAGGGGAAATCTGGTTTTTGCAGCGGAGATGAGGACGGGCCAGCTTGTTGGGATCTTGAGGATTCCTGCTTCTGCAATTGGGAATGAGAGAAGAGGCCTACGCCTATATAATCAAGACAGGTGTGATTGGAAACAGAGAGGTGCTGGTATTCCCGGGATCGGAGCTCGTCCACCTGAACGGTCTCGCCGTATCGAGGGTAGACCCTGGTGAACTCAGTGAACGACTCTTTCAGAGACGGGAGGGACTCGTGGTTCGTGAATTGAGTGTTCGGAAAGATAGATGCCGAGGTGGTGGTCGCGAAATCGTGCCGACAAGCCGAGAAGGCGCTCCTCTGCTTCGGAACGGCGGAGCTCCGCTGCTCGGGCAGGCCGAGCAGAGGCGTCGGACAGCATCCGTCGAGGCAAACCTGCTTCACCTCCCCCATGCCATTGCCGGAGGTCTGCATACCAAACTTGGCTGCAGATTTCATCTCAAAGGGGACTCGATCTAGCACTCTCTCTCATTGGTCTCTGATCAAGATTTGTTGCTTTCTTGAATCAGCTTTGACGGTATATAACGACAATTGATTGCCCAGAAAATCTGACAATGGACCTCCTTTTGTTTGCAGTGATGGTATGGACATGGACATGGACATGGACACGGACAGGGTAGCTGCAGGTGGGGGCCCTGATGGGAACGCGTCGAAAATGTCTAAGCTTGTGTACTTGTTTGACCCTGTCCTTTTGGGATATTCAAACCAGCCAGGGGTGATAGGGGAGGGGGCTCTTTCGTTTGTGTCCCAGAGAAGGTATGGTGGAAGCATCATGGGGCCTTGTTTTCATCCCAGGCGCATCAACCGGTGGCCATGCTTTTCAATTGATTAAATCGCGAAATTAATTACAATGTAGATTCGTCGTAGAAAACCAAGTCAATCGCTATTCCTTATAAAATGATATGCCATGGTGCTCTATGCCATGCTCACGCGATCTATGACCCCGTGCCGAGTCATGTTCTTACCAAGAAGGCACGAGTTGGACAATATATCGTTATACTTTATGCAATCAGGTGAGTTGTATATTGTAGATTATTTCGTGAGTAAAGGCTTAACTCTATGCTCCAACTATGACATTACAATTGAGGTCACCCATAAAAAAAAAATAGAAAAATTCATTGGGGGAGCCAAAACTAGGTCATGGCTGTAGTTGCTGAGGCCTTTCCTTTTTGCTTTTTCTTTCTCCTTTTCCTGACTTTTGTTTTTGCTCTGACATTTTACTTTTTCAAAAGCCAGCGGGAGGGGAAATTGAAAGGGACAAGCATGGGTGGACGACAAAGCGAGCTGGATGCTGGCCGGCATTATCGATCTTGTCCCAAAGAAGAGCCAGTTCACCATGTTTATGGTTCGATCAACGGCGTTAATCACTAATCCATCCCTTTCTTTATTGGCCCTTCCGGGATTAGGAAACTGAAGCTTTGCTTCAACCCCACATCTCCGTTTCTCCTGCAGATGAGCCAAAACTGTCGCCAGCTTGAATTTGTATTCCGCATAAAAAGTCTGAAAATGTCTCGTGGCGACGATATATTATTACAAAAGGGGCTGGTTTTCATGGACTGCGTCCGGTGATTCCCGCATTTCACGAAGGCACAAGTGACACCGACGCGTTGGTTGTCAAAAGGCCTCTTTCGGAGCCCCTTTTCCCCATGCTCTCCGGCTACCATACATCCTTAGCATGTAAGTTACTAAAAAAGCAGATCTGGTTTTGCTTTCAATGATGAGAAGTGGAGCCAAACCTTATGCTAGAAACCCACGTAGAGATTTATAAAACCATTAGTCCGGCGATGGAAATTACTAAACAACACGACGATAACGCATTAGGAATCTAAAACATAATTAAAGCATGCTCAGGATTAAATGATTAGCAACAGTTAATCAGTGAGGGAAAACACGGGTGCTTGGTTCTTGGACAGCAGGTCTAGCAAATAATTTAGGAAGACCTGAATTTTCATGATAAGTGATTAAATTTCGATCCTATGAAATATCATGAAACGCACACAGAATAAAATGAGACATGGATTGAACCGAATTAGATGTGTCTCGCAAATACTACAAAGATCAAACCTCTACCGAGAGTGTTGGCGCGTCACTTCGTCCTGTGTTATGGTAATCATTCCATCGTTCCTATTCTGATTCTCATGCTTGGTTCATCACCCGAGTCACGCTGAACAACATTAATTTCTGACATTCAATTGACTTGAGACATGCGTGTCACACTATGTACCATCACAATCATCTAGAGTGGGGACGTGTAGCTAGGGCTTGGCCAAAACGAGGAAGGACCGATTCGAATCGACCTTTGGGGGGTCCCCGGAGCGTCACGAGGGTTCTTCAATGCAATCATTGCAGGCCGATCTCTATTCCTCGAAACGGGTCGTTAGGTTTCGATCCAACACGTATGCCGGGAGGGGTGCTCCATTGATTTGCGTGGCGATACGTGGAGACCAAAGACCAATGAAGGGGAAAAAAAAAAGGGGGGCAAAGAGCACGGAGGTATCGCTAGCTTTAGTGGAAATGAATCGGATCATCATGATTCGACTCAAGATGTATATTTTGAAGAAGTCAAGCTGTCACTATAAGCACATCAAACGAAGTTGCGCGGCAAATTTCAAAAGACTGAGGAACTGAACGCGTCACTTGAACGGAAAGTTAACTTTTCTTTACGTTAAAATGATTCCATAGACTGAATTTGATGCTTCAAATCATCGTGTGAATGCATGACTCAATGGAGATTTAATTATATTTCTCAAGGATCGATTTGGACAGGACATAAAAATTTGCGTTAAATATATATTCCAATAGAAAGTAGCATGATACATCACATCGTTCATGGAATTGGGTTTGTATTTTGTTCACCTTTCTGTAAGATTTGATGTGATTTTCATAATATGACTTGCATGTACAAATGATTCAAACAAGTATATAGTGTGCTCTTGGTGACAAGATCCCATTATTTTCATGCAGAGAAAAATATCATTTCTCGAAAACAAAAATATCATAAGATAAACATCAAGTAGGAAGATATCATTTCGAGCTTCGAATCTTACAATTTAGAGCCTCTTTGTCACAGCTGTACTAAAACTATGGCATTTATGTGTCGCCCCTTTTCACTATTTTTTCTCAAAAAAATTATAAATATATTATATTTTTGTTAATTGAGTTTTAAACTTTTTAATTTTGTCACTTAACTACATCTAACCTATTTTGGTTAGAAATCATTGATGTAAATATTGATCATCCATGAGACACAGTCAATTCTAATGTGAACAAATTTTAATAATATTTTTTCGAATCTTTATTAATTTTTTGTTTTTCTTTTGTTTTTCCTTTTTTTTCTTGTGGCCAGCAATGGTTATTGGACTGCAATGGTTGTTGGACTTTCACCAATCATTGAGTGAGGGCAACAAAGCCCTCACTTAAATCTAGGCAAGGCTAGGGCGAGGCTATTAGGCCATAGGCAAGGCTTTGCCTTGGCCGCTAGATTCAAGGTTGTAGCTGCCATGGCTACAAGTTGAGCTCATGGGCAAGGCAGCCTTGTCAATTTGCGACCATGCCATTGCTGCCTTTACCTTGTAGTCGATGAGCCACAATTAAAGGAAAAAAGAAGAAGAAAAGAGTAAAAAGAGAAGAAAATAAAAAATTTAATAAACAAGTTGAAAAATTGTTAATTTGACCACGTTAACACCAAATCGTGTTTAATAAGACAACTAGTGTCAATCAAAATCAATTGGACAAATCCAATTAACAAAATGTGAAAATATTTAGAATTCAATTGATAAAATTGAAAGACTTATGATTGTATTAACAAAAATATAATAGATTTATAATTTTTAAATAACTTTTCTTTTTTTTTTCATAAAAAAGAAGGCCATGTGATTAATGCATTTTTGGGTGCTTTCCATCGGACACCATCCAGCGACAAGTCTGTAGAAGACTCATGCTTTTCTAAATTGCTCTACGTGCGGCTTTTTCACAGCTATCAACATAAAAAGCTATAAAAACACAAACTCGGGATTAAAAAAATTTAAATATGAGTAGATTTTGATAATCAAGAATCAAACTATGATCTAGTACCAAGTAAGCTGAAGATGATCTTTTCTGCCTTCATCTGAAGTCATCATTTTCCCAAAAATCAGTCCTGTCCTTTTGATCAGGAGAATGATTTTTCGCTTGACCAGTCGTCATGTCAAGCGACACGAGCACGCCATGTAATATAAATAATCACCTTTCTTCTTGTTTTTCTCTTTTTTCTTTTGCACAAAAGAAAAGTTACTTTGAATGCAGATTCGACTTTGACCGTAATAAAATTCTATTGAGTGCCCATTCTTTCAAACCACTTTACTCATTGAGTCCATTAATTTTGATCTCTCAAAAATGGATTTGTGTAATTTTAGAAAAGATTAATGTATTGAAAAACCCCTAATCAATATATTTATGATAAATTTATTTAAAATTAATTTTTTAACTATAAAAAAATCTCAAATTGATACATTTGTAATAAATTTACTTCAAATGACCATAAAAAAATTTCAAATTGACACATTTATGATGAATTTATCTCAAACTAATTTTTTTGATAGCAAAAAAACCTCAAACTAATATTTGTGATATAAAATCTTCTACTAAATTGAATTAATATCATAAAAAATACAAAATTGGTATTGTTATTGATATATTTGTTAATTTTATGTGTCATCTAACTCAATAATTTGACAATAAAATTTAACAAAAATTAATAAAAGGTAAATTTATCATAAGTATACATTTGGAGAGATGTACTAGTTTTGAGTTTTTGGTAATCGAAAAATTTATTTGTAGTAAATTTGTTATAAATGTACTCACTTGAGAATTTTCAAGATATTGACCCTTTTAAAAATCACAAAATAACACTTCCTTGATACTTATTTGCATTATAAACGGGAAAACTTTATTTCCCAGTTAAATAAAGGGGCGAAACATTCTAACTTCACACACTCTCAATAAAGAAGGGAGCCCGAAAATATGTTAGTGAATTTCTAGCTGAATTTCCAAGTGAATTTCCATTTCAACATAAGATTTAAATTTTTTTCCTAAAACGCATGCTTTAAAAGGCGGCTGTTGGCAACCAATTCAAGGTTTAGGTTTTATTTGGGTCGTGATTCTTTATAGGCCATAAAAGACATCGAACCAAACTATTCGGGTTTTAGGAGGAAAAAAAAAAAGTAACCCGATCCATTGACACCTAAAATCGGCATTAGTTATTCTCTTCCAAAAACATGACCCATGCTAAAGGTTTGAAGATCGTTGCATCCAATATCAATTGTCTATGAACCAAGATTGATAGTTTAGTAAAAACAAAATTAGAAAAAAAAAGGGGGATTTATCAAATGCACCTTCTCATGGAGAAAAGCATTGCTGCCGCCAAGAGGGACCTGGAATCTAAAAATTGAAGCAGAGACCCGTGAAAAATATGAGCTGTGATGTTTGGCTAAAGGTAATCAAGCTGAACCAGTCACGGGGCAACTCTCCTTTGGCATGTGAATGGTGATGACCGAGAAGGATAGCATTCTGATCACCCATTCCATACATGCCAAGCGAGAGATGCCCTATCACTAATTTAGCTTCTATACGACCTTCAAACTCATACGATGAATTTGGCTCTTGAAGGAGGTCGGTTTATAAAGCAAGACAGAGAACAAAATATGACCCCACACAAGCATAAAATCACGTGAAGATATTCTCTTAGTCCAGTGTATTTGTAGCGTACAACTTAACGATTGTGGGAAGAACCACATCAACAAGATAATTGGCGGAATAGAAATATAAACAGAAGAATGGGAATAACAGGCATAAGAAAATTAGGTGGGAATGTCAGAATTCGAAGCCTACTTTATGCTCTGAAGTCATGTGAGACAAACATTGTTTTCTAAAAATTTTGACCCATCAAGCAACGGGCCAACAATGTATTTATAGCAGATGGGTCAACGCCTTTTTTTTTAGCTTTCATTTCCTTAGTAAGAGACACCGAAGCAAGGGTGTTCATAAGTTTGTCCGTTTTCTCAAAATCTAGAAAAATTTGTCAAATGACAAATTGAGCTAAGTTAATTCCCGACTCTTCAGCAAGTTGTCCGTCTCATGCTATATATTCTGATAGGCCGAGACAAGCGTACTAACCAAAGAACGTTTCGGGCCCTGTAATGGGCCGTCTTTCAAAATCAAACGAACCCAAAATGACAATTTACGTTGACTGCTATGTGCCCAATATCCGTGGCATGGACTGTCCATCATTGTTCTTTTCGCAATCCACCTTACTCAATCTAGGATTGTGAAGAAGAGGCAATTTCTCATGAATCTTTTAATCTCAATAGAGATGCCTCGTCCTTCACCATCTCGCCAAAGTAGTGAGCAGCTAGACTTATTATGATGTACACATTTTTGATCCCATAAGTATTCATAATATTGAAAATATGTCTTGAATTTAAGGCAAAAATGAAACTATCATAATTCAAATACTATTTGAGTGGTTTCCCAATTTGACCATGCTTCCCAATTTGGAGATTCCTATTTTGGATCCAATTCTCTTCTATATAAGAAATGAGATTTCTTTACAAAGAGTGTCAAAGAGAAGCTTGCATTAGTGAATTACATCCCAAGTATCCAAAACCATGAAAATCTTGCATTGGGATTTTGTGCAAATCCTTCGTGATATTTAGAGATTATGTCGTAAAGAATTGTGTAGGATAAATATTATATGGGGGAAAACTAAAAAAAAAAAGCTCAAAATATATTGTGCGAATGCCTATTAGTCATAAACCTTTTAATTTAATCAAATTAACCCTAAAATTTTTAATGATTTGCCAATGTAGTTTTTCTAGCTAATTTTGATCGAAAATGGCCAACATAGACACTAGTCATTCTACACAGTTGGCAATGACATTGACAAATTTTTTTCATTTTAAAAAGAAATTATAAATTTCTTCTTATTTTATTCTCTTTCTTTCTTTTTTCTTTTCTTTTTCATTTTTTACCTTCTTCCTCTACTAGTCCCAAGGCCTTGGTGATGGCTGACAATTGGCCTTAGACAAGGGCCGATGAGGGTTGTCCTTATTGAATCTAGCATGGGTCAATCTTACAAGATCTTGAGGTTTGGTGGATGATGAGTTTGCCTTTCTAGGTCCTTCTCCTTTCGTGTCGGGAAACAAGTTATGACGGCTTTGTCTAATCTATGAAACTCATTGAGTTTCCTAATGCAATTTTGCATAGAAATGTGATTGCATTTTCTTCCACTAGATTCGGTGAGGTTGGCTATTGTTAGATCCGGCAAGGGCAACCCTTGCCAGCCCTCGTTTGTGGCAACAACTGACCATTGCCGAGGTCCAACAATAAAGGGTGAGCAAAAGAATCAAACCGAACTAGCCGGTTGTAGGCAATTGCCGATCCTAAATTTGGAATGTGAATATCGGTCCTATTCCCGTTTTCATGTGTGGAATTACTCACCCAAACGGTCAAAATGGATCACTTGTTTTTTCTTAATTCTTATAATTCCAAATTCCCAAAACTCTAATTCCCGTTATTTTCTTACTCAAACTCAATTACACGTGCTCCTTAGTCACGTCTCTCACTCTCACTTCTCTCAGTCTCAATTATGTGGCGCTACGCCTCCCTGTGACTCAACACCTGTTAGACTCGATTTTTGATGATCATTACAGCTTTGTTCATGGAGATAATTATCATGTCTAGCTCATCACAAGCCTTTTCTATTAATATTACTCGTATAGTAGTTTAGACTATGCAACAACACTTGTAATGTTGAATGAAATAGGAAAACAAATAGAGAGACATGGTAGTGTCACATAGGACAGCTATCTTCCATGTTTGAGATTTTTGTTAAAATTAGTCAGAAGAACTACCTTGATAAATCCTTAACAGGTTTATGACTAAACTAATCAAACAAAAATGTTTAGGATTGAAATGACATCCATATAATAAGTTTTTGACTTTTTAGGTAATTTCCTCATTGTGTGAGTTATTGAATGTAAATGGAGGTTAAGAAATGCTAAGATTGTTTGAGTGTTAATCTCTATTGTATCATTTGGATTATAGTTAAATCCTATACAGTTCACTATATTGAAATGCTATAGAGTTCACCCTATGAACGGAGACAGCTTAAATTCAATGTCCGATATATTTAATTGTTATGTCTTTTTTTTATTCAATTGTTTGACCGCTAATGAAATTGAACATTTTGTTCGGTATGTCAGGGAGTCAAAATAACATTTGAACCAAAGCAAATGAAATTGTACCGCGAATTTCAAAAGACTAGGAAAATGAACTTGTCACTTGACATTTTGTTTTCCGCCAAAACGACAGTAGATTGAATTTGGTGCCCAAAATTATCACGTAGATGGGTGGTTCATTTGAGATTTAATTATATTTCCATAGAATCAATTTGGAGGGAACATGGGGTCCACAATAAAATATATAATCCAGCTAGAAAATGAAAAAAATAGTTTGGTCTGTCCCTTGGGATCGTATTTTTCCACCTTTCAACAAGATTTTATGTGATTTTCATAATATGATTTGCACATGCGAATAATTCAGACAAGGAGTTCACATGCTCTAAGTTCACCAATGCGGTTGTTTGTGCGGAGATGAGATGACAACATCCTTTTATTTTCACGGGGAGAAATTTATCGTACCTTGATAGAAAAAGTAAAAATCTCCAAAAATATATCATCAAATTAACATCGTGGGGAAGATAATCTTTTAGAGCTTTGAGTCGAACGTATCAAAACATCTAAGTTTCTTCTCATATTGCCTTGCTAGGGAAAAAAGAAGAAGAAGAAGCTATGCGATTTTGGTGCTTTCTTTGAACACCATCAAGCGGCGATTCGTGTAGAGGATCTAAGCATCTCTGAATTGGCTCTATTTGTGGCTTCGCCACAATTATTAATGTAGATGCGGCTCCACCACCTTGCTTACTTGCTTTTCTCCTTTTTCTTCCGTCAAAAAGAAAGTCACTTTGAATATAGATGCGACTTTGACAATATTAAAATCCTTATGGCTGCCACAACTTACTGGTTGAGTCTTTTCACTTTAATCTCTCAAAATGGATTTACAAATCCCATTATCTAGAAAGTAGAAATAAGGGCTCATTTGTTTCCAAAAAAATCTTCCAAAGTACGTAGTATTGATCAGTCTTAGACCCTCCCGTTTGTCTTAAAAATGTAAATGATCCCAAAATGGGTTAAAATGTATTTATAACATATGACTTAACAATTGCGAAATAACTCTTTCTTGTCATTTACTTTGCGTCATAAACAAGAAAAACATTTTTCCCCTCCTAAAAGAGGGGTCAAAACATTCTAATTTCACACGTTTTCAGTAAAGGAGGGAGCCAAAAATATATAACCGAATTTCTAACCGAACACGTCCAACTTCCAAGTGCTTGTATTCAAGGAAGCTGATAGCGATGCCCATTTGGCATTCCCCGACCCAAGCCAGATTCTCGGTTCCCGTTTTATCTGGACCATGTTTCTGTTTAGGCCAGAAAAGACATTGAAACAAACTCGTTAGGTTTCGAGAGAAAACCCGGCCCGACTAATCGGCGCCCAAGGCTGGCATTACTTAATACTCTCCTGAAAACATGTTCCTTACTATTAAAGTCTGATGGAACACTTTTGCATCCAATGTAAATTGTGTATGGAGAATGATAGGATAATTAGTAAGCGCAAAATTAGAAAGAAAAGAGAGAGGGCCGGGGGGGGATCATCAAATGCACCTTCTTGTGGAGACAAGAATTGCTGCCACCATTTGAGCAGTGATGTTAAGACGAAACCTTAATTAAGCTGAAGCAGTCACAGGGCAGCTCTCCTTTGGAATGTGGGTGGTGATGACTGAGAATGATAAGCATTTGTGGGTCACCCACTTCATACATGCCAAGCGAGAGATGCCCTATGACTAATTTAGCTTCCATACGACCCTCAAACTCGAACACCACTTTCCTCTCGCAATGTGCGGCTCACCACCTGAAATTTGAAATCCGCTTTGTGCATTTGATGAATTTGGCTCTTGAAGGGGGATCGGTTTATATGCCAATTTGAAGCCCCTTAGCATATGCTCTTTGGATATCCAATTCACGAATTTATACCTTTCTCCACACCATGTCCTCATAAAGCAATGCTTTCCAGATTCCCTCTCTGTGCTCGCGCGCGCGTGAAGTGGAAAAAAGAAGCTGCCCTTCAAATCCATATATGAAGATACGCAAATCATTATTGAGCGTGGAGGTGGCCTTACTCAAGCATATATTCACCCGATGATGTTCTCTTTCCTTTTGTTGCACAAAAGTTGAATGTCCTTACAGCATATGACTTAATGGTTGTTGGCGAAATCACATTGACGAGATAATCGCTCAAACAGGAAAAATAGACATGATAACATGGATAACAAGCATAAGAAAATTAAAAAGGAAATGGCAACATTCGAATCCCTGTCGTATGCTCTAAACCGTGTTAGACAAACCGTTTTTCAAAAAAATTCAAACTATTAGGCAATGGGCTAATTTTTCCGAAAAAAGAATCGAGTGGTAGTTTGATCTCAAAATCTAGAAATTCTTGGCAAATTGAGCTATCTAGTTAAATTTTAGACCCCTCAGCAAGTTGTCCGTCTGATGCTATAATCTGATCAGCGGATGGATGGTTGAATTCAACTTCGATTTGAAAGTTGGTTTTGGGAAGCAGGAGCTAATTGCTGTCGTTTCTAGCTATAATGGTTGAAGCAAAATCCAATTCACTCCAAAAGGAACTAGTTTTGGCCCCCCAAATCAGTCTAATCCAATGCGTTAGTAATAGGCCCAGGTCAAGCCTGTTAACAAAAGGACGTCTCGGGCCCCGTAATGGGCTTTCTTTCGAAATCAAAATGAGCCCAAAACGAGAATCCACGTCGAATGCCACGTAGCCCAAATGTACAAGAGGGCCGGTCCATCTATCGGCTCCGTGGCATGTGTTCTCATCAATGTTCTCCTCGCGGTCCACCTTACTTAATCTGAGATTTATGAGAGGGAGGTGAATTCTCATAAATCCTCTGATCTCAGTGGACATGCCTCATCCTCCACCATCTCGCCGGAGTGGCAGACTAGAATTATTATGATGTACAAATTTTTTATCCCAGATGTTTTTACTAGATTATACACGAATTGATCGTAATAAATTATATTAAATTTAAGTACTTATCGAGACTCATTTATAATTAATTTCGATAAGATTCATGAGGTTGTTGATACCGATTGAAACCATCGATCGTATCTTCCTATCACTCACTTTATACCAATAAAATCCATGGAGAAAATCAGAAATCTTTTTTCCACCTTTTAGAAAAAGAAAAAAAAAAGGAGGAGGATAAGAGGCCAACACCGCCAAATTCGGTCCATGTCGGATATGCCCTCGGCCTCTCTCTCTCTCTCTCTCTCTATGTGCTGCTTTTACGACCGTCCAAAATTGCTTACCTAAATGGACCTTTTTAATGAACGGATGTTAAACGCCAAAAGTTGCCGCCACATGAATAAAAAAATAAATAAATAAAGCCTTTTAATCAGAACAGTGCTAAGCACAAGTCGCCGCCACATGAATAAAAAAATTCTCAGCCTCTCATCGGAACAATGGTAAGCACAAATCTTAATCGAAGTGGCGCATGTACCGTGGTTATATCTTGTCTCCCTCCCTCATTTTGTCCAATTTCATGCTTTTTGACGGGGCAAAGAAAGTAATGATTGAGCTAATTGAATTCGAAAATTCTCAGAATGTACAAGAGACATAGACAAATATCCCGGTTTTGTGGTGAAGCGTTGGCCCGATTAGGGCACATCTCATGTTCGAAACACGGCATCTTCTATTCAAAGTAATTTCAAGAAGCTCGATTGTCATTTTAGGGCTTTTGTCGGGAGGGTTTTGATCCAATTTATATGGGTAATATTGATGAATAGTGAGGATTATTCGAGAGGGATGGTCCTGCATGCATAATATAAACGAAATAGAGATGTTGAGGATAGAGATGAAGGTATTCATACCGAATGCCGGACGAAGTGAATACGTCATTGATGAGAAGGGCGAAAGGAAGAGGTTCAAAGTCAATTTCAGCCGGCCAGAAAGGGAGAAATTAGTAGATAAGCCCCATTCAACGCATCGACTGTGCAGCCCGTGCATCGATGATGTATGCTTTGCCCACGCGTCGGTTTTAAGAATGAACAAACAATTTCGACGATGTTGAAAATATGCATAGGAAGAAAGTATTTTACATATTAATCACGGGACTCGTTATTGAATTAGTTAGTCATATTCATATTATCATAATTTCGCTACTTGCAATTGCATATGGTGAAATTATGTCTATTGTGTCGAAAGTACATATATGATTGAGAAAAGATCCTATTTAATGTAAAAAAATCATTTTGAAAATTTTTTATAAGATAAACTTATTTTCGTTTCGAAGATGTCATGGTGAGAACCTTTCTTTTTATCACTAGAAAGACCCTTATTTTGGCATACATAAAAATAAGTGCAGAGACATGATTTAAAATTTTGGCCGTAGGGAATGTAAGGCTTTGTTCTGAAAATCTTATAACTAGAGATTATACAAAGTCCCAATAAGTCCTGATGTGGAATTCAAGAGTCGGATATCCGATGAGGCTCCCCATGAAGTATTTACTCATTTGCCATGTGTCGTTCTTGACGCCGGAATCGGCACCGGCGACGAATTCAAGACCTAATTGAGGGTTTTCTTGAAAATCTTGAAGCCCTCGATTGATGAACTGCAATAATCTTCTTGGTTGCATTGTTTTGAACTGTATCGCTTAGCCCCCAAAACAAATGATTTTGAGAGCTAACCAGATATCCAACTTGGAAGCAGAAAGAAACAAGTATAGTCCTTTTCTTGCTTCGCTCCAAGACCTCTCTTGTTTGAATAAAAGAAAGTCCTCAATTGAACCCAAATAAAAATCCAAACTCAAACACAGATTGATATTTTATTCGAAAAATCGTAAGAAAAAAAATTGGGGAAGAAGAAAGAAATCCTTTTGTATTGGATATTGGACGTATTCGCCCGTTTAATTTTCAACACTCCACATGATTCTGATTATTGCCCGTCGATCCAAGATGGTTTAGACACGTCACAATGACATGAGACAAACATATCTTCAATAATTTAGTCATATAATCAGGACTGAAGATTAATCAATGTCGAGACATATTTCTCTATCTCCTGTTTCTTTTTATCAAAGAGAAGAAATGGGACGGCGGGGGAGTACATCTGGCAGAGAAACACTCGAGGGGGACGATCAGAAACACAAACTATCAAGCTCGCCATCAGATATATATACGTGTCTCATCATTCAAATAGGTTTATTACAGCACGACTATATACTTTTATGTACACATGTCATGGAGTTTCTCTCCATTTTTTTTTTCCCTTCAGAAACTGATGAAATTCTACCCTTTCAAGCTATAAGCTCTCGTATGCGTTTCCGCATCGCAAGTGTATGGAAAAAACACCCTAAAAACAGAAGAGAAAAGCTAACTAAAACCGCAAAATTCAAGAAGAGAAACAGCTACTTCGGCTCTGTTTGGGGCCACCATGCACTTCCCTCTCCCTCTCTCAACTCATCAAGAGCTTCCTCGTCTTCTTGGCGGGGGTTATCTTGATGACCAAGCCCGGGAAGACGTCGTCCGGGTCGTGGATATGTGGGTTCCGCTCGACGATGAACGGGTCGCCGCACTTGTCGCTGATGGTGTGGAGGGTCTCTCCCTCGCTGACCACATATATCTCGTCGCACGGCCGGTTCAAGAACTGGTTAACCCTTAGGCTATACGATTGGCTGTCGCGGTCGTGGTCGCCGGTTCCTGTTCTATTGGCCTCGTCGCTCTCTCTGTTCGAAGCCACCAAGATGAGGGCTATGAGGAAGAGAGCACACAAGGAGGAGGCGGCGTCGGCTATTGCTATGGTGGCTCTGAAGGTGTTCTTGTTTGAGGAAGAAGAAGGAGAAGAAGGAGAGAAAGCCATAGCCTGTGCGAGGAAGGAAGGAAGGAGAGGAAGAGAGAGAATTGAGCTGAGGTTTAGGTATGAAAAAGGAGGGGAATATACTGTTTTTTTGCTTTGAAATTGTAAGCGCTTCGTTTAGATAGGATTTAGGGTAGTGGGCATGCCTATATATATATGCGAGGGTTTGATGATATTTGATGCTACGTGTTTCAATTCTTATTATTATTATTTTCTTTCATTTTTTTTTGTTGCTTTGCTTATGTGTGTGTGAGAAACGAGTCCCCGCCGCATGTGTTAGGGGGGGAAGTTGGCCCCAACGACACGGCGACGTTGCCTTTCCATGCTGATCATGGTTTTAGAGGTTTTTGTGCTTTGATTTCCTTCTTTTTGGCTTCGCACATGGATGGATCGCCTTTGCCGCAGCCGAAATCGTAAGAAGTGGGTTGTTTGAATGTCGTGCGAATGACCTTAAGGAATTGAAAAATGGGTCAGTTCGATCCTTCGAAAATAATCAAGACTAAAGGGCGAAAAATGTCAAACTTTAAAGGTCGGAAATCTCGAATTCTGCCCTAGCCATTGATGGAGTGAATCTAGTCATGTGGGTCGATTTGATTGGTGCGGAAGGTGGCTTCTCAATCCTCCAAATGAAAGTTAGTGGAAGAGCTCGTCACCATCCTATTGAGCTTTGGTTAGGTGAGCAACTTTTAAGGACAAACTTCCCAATTCCTCCGTCCAAAAAGTGGTATTTCGAGGAGGACTATTAGAACGTGTTATATAAGATCACATATCATGTGAAAGAAGACTTTCTTGTGATTATTATATGGTAGCGCTTGGTCTTCTTCCTTCGAAATGCTTCTAAGTAAGCTTTTTCATGGCCAAGATATAGTTATGCTTTCACCGCACCAAGTCATTACTAGCTCCTGCGAAATCAACCCTTTTTTTGGGGGCAGCCCATGCTATTATTTTTACCAACTCTGAATAACTATATCGACCAATCAACAAGGAGGATTAAACGTGAGTTAGGGGGCCATGATGAGGACCTTCTAAGGTAGCTTTTTGCAACTTTTTATTTAACACGGTACTAACATTCTAAAAACCATTGTGGCAAATGAATCTTAGTCAAATTAATAGTTACAATTTCTTGTTTGACACGCCCTCTTGAAGCCAAATTAGAGGGACGCCTAAGACGGATAAGGAGTCTACCGATGGATTTGTCCAAACCAGCAGGAGAAAAAGAATCATCCTTCCTTCTTCCTTATAGGCAGCTATAGCTAACTGTTGCGCGACTATTCAAAGAGGACCTGTAAAATCCCTAATTGGATCAAGCTGCGACACCAGGTGAGCAGTGACCCAACTGCCAACTATATCTAAACTAACTAATCTACGTAATCCCCCCACCCCACCCCACCCCACCCCCCATCTTTTACGGGTAGGCCTTGTTTGATTTCAACTTTCTCTCTCTCTCTCTCGCTCTTTGTCGCTATTCAATCTTATGCTCCGTGAAGAAGATAATCAATGGGAGAAGGGGGCGGGGCGGGGGGGGGGGGGTGTGGGACCCAGAAGATCGAGCTTTTCCACTTCACTGGCTCCTTCGGGAGACTTGGACTCCGCCTTCTCCACGCGTGCCGCGGCAAATTGGGGCCAGTGGGGGTCCATCTGACCGAGTCTTCCACTCACCCGGACAATGCAACGAGGAAAAGATTGAAAAAAAGGGAGAGCCCCAGCTCTCTCGGTGGAGGTCCAAAGGGACATCATTTTCTCCCCTGTCCACAGCTTAGAAAAAGGCGATTGGGACGGGTCGCTCGCGAGGGTTGCGGTCGGCGTCCCAGACCACGGTTCGGGGCGCCTTCATTGGACGTCGAGAGGGAGTGAATGTGAAAGTCAAACCGGTCGGAGACGGCAGAGATTTTCGAGGGTTTTCGTTGAAATAGTCGTTAGGCCACCTCTTGGGGGAAGAGTTTAGACGAGGTCTAAGGGAATGGCGTACGAACCACACATGTTGTTATCTATCTCACCACACTAGAAATGACAACATCATAATACACTTACAAACAATCTTTTAATCATATATGGTAAAGTGGGTGATCTTGGATGTTTGTCGTTGGCCTCTCCTTCTAACCCTTGTTAGCGAAATCAAATGGATGGATGATTTCATATCTCGGCTACCATAGGTTTCGGCTTTTAGGTGCGGATGATTTATATACCAAGGAATCTGCGGGGCTAGACATGCTTGATTCGGGAAAGCTGAGTTATAGAAGTTGGCGATGATGTAGACACTGTGTGGTCCTAGGCAAAGGGAGAGAGTAGGGTTTCTTATTATAGATGTGTCCCGATTATAATTTGTTAGCACCAGCATGCTTGTGGATTGGTTTATGTTAATTTCTGGTCATTAATCGTATTGAGGAAACTCTTCAAGTCCGCTGGTTTCTTGATTTCTTGTGGCGCGTGGGAATGGGATGTTGATAGGCTTTCGTTGTGGGTTAATCACTTTTTGGTAATAGTCCATATGCAAGCCAGTCCAAGCTCTCTTCTTTGTTGGGTTTCACTACTTAGTGACGAGAGAATAATGTCACATAATTAAATTTATTATACATGAAAATCACAAAGAGAATCCGGCGTCCAAGAGTTGGGGCCTCCATCGGCCTTTGTCGCCGCTGTTGCTAATTTAAGAATTCTGTCACATGATATTCTCGAGAGGCGTCCGACCAACTTTTTAAGAGATAGAATACGGTTTGTATAAAACTTTATGGATACACTACAAATAAAATTACATTGCTCTTTTTGGGTATGTGTCGATTTTTGTTCTACACAATTATTGGCATCGGCACGAAATATTAGGAAAGAAAGGTGACCTTATAGCCTCTCAAATCTCACAACCTTCTTGGTCTAGTCTTTTAAATGGGTACGATTAATAGCCTCTAAGGACCAAGCGATTACTAGTTACTAAGCTACCTTGTGGTCTTAGTAAATAAGAATTAAGGCTCCGTTTGATTGATAAAAAATAACTTCTAAGAAAATTTTTTTTGAATTTTCTGGCATTTGTTGCACGGAAAATTGAATTGATCAAGGAAAACATTTTTCATTAACGGAAAAAAGTCTTCTAAAATAGAGAAAAATGTTTTTCACTTTTCAAGTTGGGAAAACAATTTTCCTCACTCATTTTCTTTTATTTCATACCCTACTAGCCCCTTTTCTTTTTTTTTTTTCTTCATCTTTTTAAAAATTCACCTTCTTTTTTATTATTTAATTTTCTTCATACCTTTTTATTTTTTTGTCACCTTCTTCTTCTACGATCGGTCGACATCCATGGCAATCGGCCACAAGCAAGCTTAAGGCTCACTAACACTCAAGCCTCAAGCCTTGCCTCGTTAAAGGTTCATGCAAGTGACAGACTTGTAGCATCGAGTGGCAAGCTCAAGCTCATCATATCAAGTGATCTCAAGGCTCACCAATGCTCACCCACTCGGGCCTGAGAACAAGCCTAGAGGCTAGATCCCAAGGCCTAAGGTCCAATCTCTAGTGAGTGACGAGCTTGAGGCTTGCTCTTGCGATCTAGTGAGTGGCATCGGCGAACAAAAAGCTCGCCCGAATTTTGCTCGGTTGATTTTCCTATTTTTTATTTTGTTTATTGAGCCAAGAGATAAATTGTTCAATTTTTATTAAGAATATCGCCCGTTCGATTGCTCACCTGAACCAAAAAGGTTAAGTTAGTAGTGAGCACAAGCATATGAAATTTTTGGCTTGTAGATCTAGCATGGCCCAAGGCTAGCGAGCCTCTTGTCAATAGAAGAAGAAGGTGAAAAATAATAAAAGGAAAAAAGAAAAAAGAAGAAAAAAAGGAAGAAATTAAATAATTTATAATCATATTTTAAAAAAATAAAATAATTCAATTCAATTTTAAAAAATAATAATAACAAAAAAAAATGGAAAGGAGTGTAAGAAGGAAAATCAAATCAAATTTTCATTCCGATCGAATAGTAGAAAATATTTTTAGTTTATTTTCAAATTTCAGTTGAACATTGAAAAATATGAATATTTTTTTGAAAATAACTTTTTGAAAAATATTTTTCAAAAACGATATATTTTGTGAAATAAATGAAGTCTAAGGGTAAAACTAAACTTTACATGTCTAATATTCGAAAGTTTCTCCCTAGCTAGCTTCTTATTTCATAGAGCCAAACGATTGAACAAGTGCGGCCTCTACGTTTTTGACATTTTTTTCTCATTTGGATGAAAGATGAATAAATGAATGAAAAAATTTCTCAAGCATAACTGTAATTAAGGCTTAAGCATTAGCCGAACTAATTTAATTTCGAGCCCCATAGCTATTGTGCTAGACCCTGTTGTGACTTATGAGAAGTAGCATTTTTTTTTTGGTCGGAACTTATGAGAAAAGCATCGCAAGTCAAACTTTTAATTAGCCTTATTTGTTTATTTATGTACGTATTTTTTTTTGTATGATTTTGAGAACTTTTGCTATTGGAAGTAAGCATATTTGTTGCCTTATAAAACGTTTTAGATGTTCGTGCACTTTCACGTTATTCTTAGTCTCAAACATAATCTCTTGAACAAGGAATTTAGTGCTTTAACTTTAGAATTAGTGAGAGCATAATCCACCTTTGTCGTCCATTAGTTCTCTCTAGTAAAGCGACAAAGCAACCACTCAACGTCGCTGTCAATGTATTCACTCTGCTCTTGACTGGATCAACGTTTCTGAGGCCTTGGGAAGTTGGCATGTATCAATCGGATGCTTGATCAAGTAATTGTCATCTTCCTGAGTTGTCATTTTCAAGCTAATTACGCGTCTAATGAACTGAAGCAAAGATCAGAAGAATCATAAGTTGGGCCTCAAATTGCCTTGGCCTTGGCCTTCTTTGACAACATGACCATGTTCAGATTTATTCAATTGTGTCATCAGAAACATATTAATAGCGTTGAACATGGCTTCTACAGGTTAAACATGACTTTAATGGCGTTCCCGCCGCGAGCACTGGTCTCAAAGGCTTGTTCGATCTCCTCCTGGGAGAATCCGAACCGGTGGGTTATCAGAGGCTTCACATCGATCTTGCCAGTCCGTAAAAAATCGATGCAGAGAGGGTATGTGTTTCTGTACCGAAATATGCCGATTACATCAGTCTCCCTGCCAAAGAGAGAAGATTCAGCAAGTGATAACATTCAAGAAGTTATGTGCGAGTGGATGAATGTGAAATAAAATGGAATCATGCTTGCTTGTAGACAAATCACAGAGATGGAGGGATGACGTTTGCATTAATCTCATTTGCATCGTCCTCGAAACATCAAATCAAGCTACGAATTACCGTGCTGCTGCCGGAGTAAGAGGAACTGTCATCTTGCTCAAGGCTAATCCGATGAGGCACACTTTGCCACCAGCACGAGTCGCATTCAAAGCCGTCGTCATTGTTTTGTCATAGCCAACACAATCGAAGCTCACATCGATGTGGCAGCCCATTGCCTTTTGGATGAGCGCCACTTCTTCATCCACAAGCTGTAATGTTTCAAATTAAGTCACTCAAGATGAACTGGAGGAACTTGAAAACACACTGAATGTACAGAAGAATGTCTTTTGCTTGAAGAACGAGGGCGCTACCAATTAGGCCGCGCAGTGGGCCAAGTCTCTGGAATGATTATGTTCCTTAGTTCACGAAAGTACAAAACTTGAAAATTATGTTCACACCTGAACATCCGTTGAGACATGAACTGCCTCATCAGCACCAAGCATTTTTGCAATTGATAATCTATGCTCGTCTACATCAGTGATGACGATTCTCGGAGCTCCAAAAGCACGGGCTGCTAATAAGGTAACGAGGCCTATCGGCCCTGATCCTATTATGAGTATGTTGGTCTCAGGATTGATATTTGCTCGGCGACAAGCGTGAACACCAACACTGAGGGGTTCGCACATCGCTCCTTCCTCCAAGCTCACATTCTCCGGTAGCTTGTAACACAGATGTGCGGGATGCACCACCTACCCCCAACAATTTGACAGGGAAAAAGAAGAGTTTTCATCAATTATGTTCACTTCATTTCTTTGTTAGCAAGTCAAACGTTCTCTACCAACTTGAACAATCTGAAAAGTTCAAGGAACTCGAAATAGGGAGCTCTACAGCAGCCTAAACTGTAATTTGCATTCCCAGAATAGCAGAGAAACATAAGGCCATTTTAACTTTTACCCACGAAATTTAAGACATGTTGAAGAGTAAGGGCAGTGTCGGCAGCACTATTATCTAGGCATATTTCTGTGCCCTGTTGATGCAGTGTAAATATAGCTGGAATGAAAAATTAATAATCTGTGCACTTTATCTGTCCTTCAATGCAAGAACAAAATAACACAGCAAGAAACATGCCTAATATATGAGGCAAAGAAATGTTAAAACAATTATTATACGTTTAATCAAGCAAATTACATTCACGTAAACCTCAATACTGATAAAGGCTTATATAGATTTCAATCATTCAAGCTGTGGCTATAAAAGCCTGGAAAACCCAAATGTCAGCATGCATACCTTATTGGCAAGCGAACCATTAGTTGGCGGAGATCCGAAGAATTTCATTTCTGGGCAAAGATTATAGCGGCCATCTTTGCAGTGACGACATCTGCCACAACTGATTCCAGGCTCCAAGGCTACGCGGTCACCTACAGCCAGAGACTTCACCTCGGTCCCAATTTCTTCTATGATCCCAGCACACTCATGGCCTATTACCATGGGCTTCTTGACGATGAAGTTTGCACACCGCATTGTCTGTGACAAGGATATATGACAACAAGTAGGAATGAGGTCACCGAAGGTATTTTGCAGGGGCAGTTCAATAATCGAAGAATAAGGTATGAGTAGAGTCTTCCACCTTGAAGTGATGAACATCACTTCCGCAGATACCAAGAGCCTTTACCCGGACCTTAACATGGTGAGGACCTGAAATTGTAAATAGAGTGTGAGCAGAGCACAACAAACCATAAACCCAGTTTCCATCAGAGTTTAAACATTGAATAGAGTGGAAATCAGAAAGAATCTTGTTCAAGATAGCGTAAGTAACCTAATTATCAGAAAGCAAAGCTAAATTCACGCATTTGGTCAATTCAATGGGCGCAACTTTTAGGAGCTCATGCTTCCATTCTGTGACAGCATAAATAGCCATTGTCATGAGGAAAGGTCAATTAGACACGTTCTGTTTCTGTGGCAGATATATGATCTACCATAAAAGATTCTATTCATGCTTTCATCAACATCCACTTATCAAAAAAGACTATCGATCTCGTTTGAAGGCACAAAGGGGGAAATTATACAAGAGCACGAGCCATGAGATCGCTCTCTGGGAGTGCAAATTCAGCAAGAAGCATCATAATTAAAGCACTACAAGAAAAATGTTGGATGATCACCACATAAAAGTCACATAAATAGAGGGGTTTCCTAACTACTTTGAGAAAGCCAAAAAAATAATAATAATTCAGCAATATTAAAGACCCTAACTGATCGTGGCTTGTGGGGTGGGGGTTGCTTCAGCTTCTTAATCGTACTCTGAATTGAGTTAAGACTAAAGAGCAAAGACGAGAGATGAGAACCAACCTAGAGGAGGGAGATGGTAGGGTTGAATTTTGAGGTTCTTGACACCCAGAAGCCAAGCTGCCATATTGGTCTCTTCCTCTGCATCTGCTTTGGCCACTGTCTCCATGATGATCACCAACCTGAGAGAGAGAGAGAGAGAGAGAGAGAGAGAGAGAGAGAGAGATGATGGTGATGATGCTAGTATGAAAAAAGGGGGCTTTGGAGTTCACTGATCATGGAAGTGTGGATTGCAGTCGGTTCAACTTCAAACCCATCAGTCCTATGGGGATGACAAGGTCATCGGGTGAGAGATGACTCACCTCCTACGCAGCAAGACCCGCGGGGTGCTTTTGTCTGTTTCCTTGTGGAATCTATTGATTTTTTATTCATGGCCGATTGGCCAAATATGTTTTCTTCTACCGACTTATTATTCGTGTCTTTCTTTTTTCTAAACTTAAACATTTAGAGAAAAGAACAAAAACTATAAAAAATTATATTTGATTCTTGCATTCCGATATGTAGTTGGAGATTGATAATATTATAAGAAAATAAAAACATAATTCATGTTAAAGTCACGCGAAGTGAAAGCACAAAAAGAGCAAAAGATAAAAGAAACTATTTTATGTATAAATGAACTAAAACAATTCTCGTTTTTATTTTCATTTTTTCGAGGCGCTCGTTCCTGTTGGCTAATGCCTGTGACTGGATTCTGAAGTCAGCAGAGTATGACTAGGATCGAATCAGCCAAATTTAGTGGTCCCCGATCGAAATTTGCTACCTTTTTCGGCTACAAATCCTACTCTTTGTTCTTATCCTGCACCTGCTTTCCTTTTCCCACCTCCTTCGTTTCCAGTTCATCTCTGACTCGCAAGGCTTTGACTTAACAGTTGACACCCAATAGGAAAAGAGTGAGCTTTTCGAGTGCCTAGAGTGAGAGAGTAGTACCAATTGGGCAAAGGTGGAATGTCTCGCGAGAATGGCGAAGGAGAAAACATGGCTGCTTGGCTCGTTGGTCTCAACACCCTCAAGATTCAACCTTTCACTCTCCCTCCACTTGGTCATAAGCTCTTAGTCTCTTTTTGATGCTCCTTTTAATTCCTTTCGTTTGAAGTATCCAGTTTCAGGGTTAATATTTTGCCTTTTCGCCTGTGAGGGTGTTAATGGCTATTTTTGTATGTACTGTGCATCCTTTTCGTTGGTTTGACGATCCGCGTGCGGCATTTTCGATTAATCTGTGCTTTATACGTGCAAATAGGCCCCCATGATGTCGGAGTCAGGATGAAGGCCGTGGGTATACGTGGGAGTGACGTTCACTATCTTAAGGTTTGGCTTTATAACTGTAGTCTGTATTTTTGTTTCTTTCTTCCCCTTCTGTTAATGATAGTCTGTTGGCTATGGCTCAGGATGGCGACTTACTTGCATGTGGATAACGCATAATGAGCTGGGGAAGGAAGAAAAAGGACTAGTTGGCACACTGATATGACTCTGATGAGCAACAGATGGGGATTTCATTTTCTAAAGGGCTACTCAATGAGAGAGGACAGTATAGATACTGGTACATTAGTTAAAAAAGAAGAAGAATGATTTATCCAGCTTGGTTGAGGGATTCCTTTAGTAAATCACATCTCACAAGTTGCACTTGGCTGATAAATAGATTTTTTTGCACTTGCTCTCTTTTGATTGTTTCTTTGCCTTGCAGACGCTAAGATGTGCACATTTCATGGTGAAAGAGCCTATGGTGATCAGGCATGAGAGTGCAGGGATCATTGAAGAAGTGGGGAGTGAAGTCAAGACATTGGTTCTGGTGATCAAGTGGCGCTAGAGCCAGGGATCAGCTGTTGGTGTTGTGATTATTGTAAAGAAGGCCGATACAATCTGTCCTGACATGAAGTTCTTTGTCACTCCTCCTGTACACGGTTCTCTTGCCGATCAGGTGAAAAAATAAATTATTATTTCACTATCTGCTGTTTGACATATTCTCTGATAGTAGTTGTTTTGTGTCATGACATGGCTATTGAGCAAAATATTGTGAGGACATCTGAATATATAGCAAATGGAGATTGATAAAAATAATCCTTTGGCATAACTTGGCATGATGCATGGAGCCACACGCAGTTACTTGAAATTGGGTCACATATATTGTTAAATTGGTGAGATGCATCCAGAAACTTGGGCAAGGTTGAGATTTTTTTTTCTTTCTATTGGCAGGTTGTGCATCCTGCAAACCTTTATTTTAAGCTTGCGGACAATGTGAGCTTGGAGGAATGGGCAATGTGCGAGTCCCAGTGCTTGTCGCTGAGCTAATGTTGGTCCAGAGACAAACGTTTTGGTAATGGGTGCAGGGCCTATAAGACTCGTTACTATGTTAGCTGCCCGAGCTTTTGGAGCACCCAGAATTATGATTGTGGAAGTTGATGACCACCGCTTATCAGTTGCAAGGTCTGGGTGCAGATGATATCATGGAAGTTTCTACAGATATGAAGGTATGCTAGACCAAATTTGAAGTAAGCATCATTTCGTTGTTTATCATTGAACTAACAAGCTGAAGCCAGTGATTGGGGTGTGCACGTTAGGGCCTTTCATATAAATTGTGTTGCTTGTGACTTTTGACTGGTTGAGGTGCTCATCTGCCTTTACTGTTCAGTCTGCCAAGTCGTTTGCAAAGAAATTGGAGAATAACAATCAACAAATACTTGCCTCTCTTCTGCTATAATACAACCTAGAAGCACGCATCCATAGTACTGTCCCTGGAGAGTAAGTTGTTGAAATTCTTTGATGGTTACATTTTCATTACCATTTCATGGTTTTGGTTTGCTTTTCCTTGTTTGATGGAATAGTTCAATCTAGCAGTCTATAAGCCCTTCTAAGCTCTTATCTCAAACTTGAGAGAATGAAGATCTCACTTGCTCTTGAGTTCGTTGTCTTGAGTCCGCCCTTCTGCAGGACATATCCAAATAGGTGGCGCTGATACAAAAACTAATGGCAACAGAGATTGATGTGAGCTTTGACCGTGCTGGTTTAAATAAAACTTTGTCAACAGCATTGAACGCCACTCGATCTGATGGCAAAGTTTGCCTCGTGGGAATGGATCATAATGAGATGACTGTCCCACTAACTCCTGCGGCTGCAAGGTATAATTTTTCCCTCTCATATATTTTTCCTCCAGCTATGTTACAAATGCCACTGCAATGTGCTCTGCTAATGTTAGCCAAGGGCCGGCCAGCTATGGGCCTGACCTTTTTTACTACCTTACTATGCTACGACAGACATATTTGTTACTGATCAACTATATATCCAAAGATGATGTGTCGAAATAGTGGCAGTTTAATCATCGAGAAATGAGTGCTAATATTTGAAGACTAGTGTAAGAAGTGTTCCACCGTTGCATCTGAATATAAGGAAGGAACGAATTCGGTATCTTTGCTCATTCCCGCATACTTTGATGACCTGCAGGGAGGTTGATGTGATTGGCATATTCCGATACAAGAACACATGGCCTCTCTGCCTCGAGTTTTAAGAAGTGGCAAGATAGATGCAAAATCCCTCATAACTCACAGATTTGGGTTCTCGCAGAAGGAAGTTGAAGACGCCTTTGAGACGAGTGCTCATGGCGGCAACGCCATCAAGGTCATGTTTAATCTGTGAGAACAGAATCGCAGCAAAAAATTTCCGTCACAAAGTGAAGTGTCTTGGCTGGTGACATGCAAATATTACTAGACCACACAGTGAAGCAGAGAATAATTATTAGACCGTAAGGGCTCATCTGAATGCATGATGAAATGGTGTGGCTAATCTTCAGCCTGTTCGTCCTGTTTTGGGCTTTTAGCATCTGTTGTGGTTGGAAAAACCCAGTGGCGCTTCATGTATCAGTGGACTGAGCAAGTGAACTTTGCTATTCAGGCCGAAATAAGATACCTCTTCGTCCGGAGACACGAATGGCATTTGGGAGATCAATTGAGAAGGTTTCTCTTTTTTCCAGCCTGTAAATGTCGGAATGCGAAGCTACTAAAATCATAGTCCAATCATGTTTTGCTCGGATCTGCTTCGGTTGTTACCTTTTTCACTATTTCACTTCTCTGTTTCTGCTATGTGTTGCCTGAGGAAGTGTTCCCGTAAGGAGATAAGCGAGAGATTTGCTGAAGGTATGTTTGGCACGTTAAAAACAGTGATTTTGAGAGTAGCTACTAGCTAGTGATCCGTTATCTCTAATGTTCATACGAAGAGGTTCATGTCCTAAAGGGAAAAACAAAGGAGACCTTTCCTGTTACGCAGGCTAGAGGGGGAATTAATAGTACAAAAGTACAATCTCATCCTCCGCCATTAGAAGAAAATGATGCGTTTCTTCTGATATGTCCCAAGGCAGAATGCAGAGAGCTCCATCCGTACGAACCTTTTTGATTGCATATGGTAAAATGGGTGATGTTGGATGCATGTTGTTGGTCTCTCCTTCTAACCTAGTTAGAGAGATTAAGTGGACGAACGATTTCGTCTCTTGGTTAACCATAGCTTTCAGCCTTCAGGTGTGGATTGATATATAGAGGAATCTGTTGGGCTTTGCCGTGCTTAATCTGGGAAAGTTGAATAATAGAAGTCGGCCAATGATGTAGACAGGGTGTGGCTCCAGCCTCCAGGCAAAAAGAGATGATAGGCTCTGTCATTAAAGATACGTCCTAAAAATAATTTATTAGCGCCAGCACGCCTGTAGATTAGTTTTTGTTAATTTTTTTGTCATTAATAGTATTGATATGATCTTTCAAGCACATTGCCTTCTTTATTTCCTGCAGTGCATGAGATGTTAATAGGCTTTTGTTATGGGTAAATTACTTTTTGATTAGCCTTTGTCGGCACTATTGCTAATATAAGAATACTAACACGTGATATTCTCGAGAGGCACCCAAATGACCTTTTTATAAGATGGAATACATGTTTGTATAAAATTTTACATCTATGCTTTAAGTAAGATTATGTTGCTTTTTCCGGATATACATGGATTTTTGTTTTACTCAATTATCAAGATGATATTTTTAAGATGGAAATCTAATTTGAAAGGCTTTCAAATCTCACCATCTTCCCAATTGTCTTTTTAAGCCTTTTCTTTGGGTAAAATTAACAACGTTTAAGAACAAAAACAATTACTAGTTAGTTATTAAGCTACCTTGGCACTCCAATAAATAGGAAAATTTCTAAATAATGATTTGAAGTGAGATTATTTTTTTAAAAGGAGGCCCAAAGTTAATATGTTTTCAAATAAAAACTTGAAATGGCCATTAAATCTCAAATAAAAGTTTGCAATCAATGGTGGGCTTAAATTTTTGCTGGCTAGTGAGAACTTAATTTTTAGGCGGCTAGAACAGTGCATTTTTGTCCAAAACAAAATCCACAGCTCACCTCCAGCTTTATGCCTCTCCACTTCCCACTGGAATGTGTCACCCAAGATGAGAAATCCCTTTTGGGTTTTTCTTTGGAATTTTCCCAAAAACTATAAAAATTATATGTGATTTTGCATTCCGATAATGAGTTGGAAGGTTTTCCAATGATTCACACCGATAAAATCTTGAGAAAATTAAAAATCAAAAATAAAATTCATGCTAAAGTCACATAAAGTAAAAGTACAAAAAAGCAAAAGAAAAAATAAACTATTTTCTGGATAAATGAAGAAAAAAAATTGCTCAAGTTATTTTCGTTGCATGGCAGATTGTCATTGGCGTTGCCATCTGTGAAGCAGAGTCAGGACCGACGTGGAAGTCTCTAACTTTCTTGTTTTCTTCTTGAATTTTTTTATTTATTTTTTATATATTTTTTTGAGGTTGCTCGTTCACGTGGGCTAGTGGCGACGGCTGGATTGTGAAGCCAACAGAGATGGGATCGGATCGGATGCTATCTGCCGGATATGGCAAACCCCACTTGACATATAATCATTTGTTCCCTCTGTCGACCAGAACAGAGGATCCAAACCACAGCCCCACCCCACCGATAAAAAAATCCATCTCGGACTCGCAAGGCTTTGGACCTGACACTCGGAGGAAAAGAGTGAGCTTTTCGAGTGCCTTGATTGATAGAGAAGCAGCAAATGGGCAAAGGTGGCATGTCTCGCGAGGATGGCGAAGAAGAGAACATGGCTGCTTGGCTTGTTGGTCTCAACACCCTCAAGATTCAACCTTTCACTCTCCCTCCTCTTGGTCATAAGCTCTCAATCTCCTTCTGATGCTCTTTTTTCTTTTCTTGGGAATTTCCAGTTTCGGTGTCGATATTCACCTTTTTGGTTTGTGAGGGTGTTACTAGCCATTTTTGTGTGCTCTGTGCATCGTTTTGGTCGATTTCATGATGACCCGTGTGCGGGATTTTGGATTAACCTGTGCTTTTTATGTGCAAATAGGCCCCTATGATGTCAGAGTCAGGATGAAAGCTGTGGGTATATGTGGGAGTGACGTTCACTATCTGAAGGTTATGGTTTTATAACTGTAATCTGTCTTCTTTATTGCTTTCTTCCCCTTATGTTATTGATAGTCTATTGGCTAAGGCTTGGGATGGCGATTTACTTTCATGTGGATCACGCAAAATGAGGAGGGGAAGCAAAGAAAAGGGACTAGTTTGCGCACTGATATGACTCTGATGAGTGATAGATTGGGGATTTGATGTTTTAAAGTACTACTTAATGGGAGTGGAAATTTTATTTACTGGTACAATGGTTAAAGAAAGAATGATCAATCCAAGTTGGTTGAGGGATTCTTTATAGGTTGGACCATATGGATTGTGGATTGTGAAATGCAGTGTGAGGAAGATTTTTCTTCTTAGTTAGCAATAACTATGATTTCATCTTTACTAATATCACATCTCACTAGTTGCACTTGGCTAATAAATAGATTTTTTTTACACTTGCTCTCTTTTGATTGTTTCTTCAACTTGTAGACGCTAAGATGCGCGCATTTCGTGGTGAAAGAGCCCATGGTGATTGGGCATGAGTGTGCAGGGATCATAGAAGAAGTGGGGAGTGAAGTCAAGACATTGGTTCCGGGTGATCAAGTGGCACTAGAGCCAGGGATCAGCTGTTGGCGTTGTGATCATTGTAAAGAAGGCCGATACAATCTCTGTCCCGACATGAAGTTCTTTGCCACTCCTCCTGTACATGGTTCTCTTGCCAATCAGGTGTAAAAATAGATTGTTGTTTCACTATCTGCTGTTTGACATATTCTCTGATAGTAACTGTTTTCTGAGCAATATTTTCTAAAACATTTGAACATATAACGATTGATAAAAACTTCATTTGGACATCCGTTGGCATGATGCATGGAGCCGCACAGTTATTTGACAGTGGGTCACATATATAGTTAAAAGGTGAGATGCATCTACAAACTTGGGCAGTGTTGAGAGCACCTTTCTTTCTATTGACAGGTGGTGCATCCAGCAGACCTTTGTTTTAAGCTTCCAGACAATGTGAGCTTGGAGGAAGGGGCAATGTGCGAGCCCCTGAGTGTTGGAGTTCATGCTTGTCGCCGAGCTAATGTTGGTCCAGAGACAAATGTTTTGGTAATGGGTGCAGGGCCTATAGGGCTCGTTACTATGTTAGCTGCCCGTGCTTTTGGAGCACCCAGAATTGTCATTGTGGATGTGGATGACCACCGCTTATCAGTTGCAAAGGACCTGGGTGCTGATGATATCGTGAAAGTTTCTGCAGATATGAAGGTAAGCTAGACCAAATTTGAAGTAGCATCATTTTGTTGTTTTTCATTGTATTAACAAGCTGAAGCCAGTGATTGGGATGTGCATGTTAGGGCCTTTTGCATAATTTGTGTTAATTATGACTTGTGACGGGTTGAGGTGCTCATCTGCCTATACTGTTCAGTCTGCCAAGTTGTTTGTGAGGAAATTGGAGAATAACAATCAACAAAACTGGCCTCTCTTCCGCTATAATACAACCTAGAAGTCTACATCTGTAGTACTTCTTGTGGAGACTGAATTGTTGAAATTCTTTGATGGTTCTATTTTTATTACCATTTCATGGTTTTGGTTTGCTTTTGCTCATTTTTGTGAGAGAATGGCATGATGGAATGGTTCAATCTAGCAGTCTATAAGCCCTTATAAGTTCATATCTCATACTTGAGAAAATGAAGTTTTCACTTGCTCTCGAGTTCATTGTCTTGAGATCGCCCTTCTGCAGGACATAGCTGAAGAGGTGGCGCTGATACAAAAGGCGATGGCAATAGAGATCGATGTGAGCTTTGACTGTGCCGGTTTTAATAAAACTATGTCAACAGCATTGAATGCCACTCGATCCGGTGGCAAAGTTTGCCTTGTAGGAATGGGTCATAATGAGATGACTGTCCCGCTAACTCCTGCTGCTGCAAGGTATAATTTTTCCCTCTCGTATATTTTGCCCCCTACTATGTTACAAATGCCACTGCACCGCAATGTGCCCTGCCGATGTTAGCCAAGGGCTGGTCTGATATGGGTGTGAGCTTTATACTGCCTTACTATACAACCGTGGCCGTACTTGTTACCAATCAACTAAAGATCCAAAGATAGTGCGGCAAAATGTTTGAAGACTAGTATAAGAAGTAATCCACTATCGCAGCTGGGTATTAGGAGTGAACAAATTTGATATCTTTTCTCATTCATGCGTGCTTTGATGACCTGTAGGGAGGTTGATGTGGTTGGCATATTCCGATACAAGAACACATGGCCTCTCTGCCTCGAGTTTCTAAGGAGTGGCAAGATAGATGTGAAGCCCCTCATAACCCACAGGTTTGGGTTCTCCCAGAAGGAAGTTGAAGATGCCTTTGAGACGAGTGCTCGTGGTGGGAATGCCATCAAGGTCATGTTTAATCTGTGAGGACAGAATTGTGCTGCGAAATCACAAAGCTTTGCTGTGACATGTAAATAGCTGGACGAATGACAGTAACATGTCAACAGGCATCCACATGTTCAATGCCTAATAAGGAAGCCGAGAGTAATTATTAGACCATAAGGGCTTATCTAAATGCATGATGAATGTTGTGGCTCATCTTCATCCTGTTCGTCCGGCATTATCATCTCTTGTGGTTGGAAAAACCCGATGGTGCTCCATGTATCGGTGGGACTATAGCTAGTGAACTTTGCTATTCAAGCTGAAGTATCATGCCCAAAATTCGTCCTGCCACACTCACAAATGGCAGGCGATTTCTAGAAAAAAGTTTCTCTTTCTTCAGCCCATAATTGTCGGAACGCGAAGGTACTAAAATCCTGGTCCTGTGATGTTTTGCTTAGGTTGTTGCCTTGTTTTCTCAATTCCCTCTTCCTGTCATGTTGGCCTGAGGGAGTTTTATAAAGGAGATGGGCGAGAGATTTGCTCAAGGTTTTTTGGCACGTTAAAAAACAGTTATTCAGCGATTAGATAGTGACATGTTACCTGATGTTAATACATATAGGTAAATTGTGATCAGGTAACTTGTCACAGAGGCAAAAAAATAAAGGAGACCTTTCCTTTTATGCAGGCTAAAGGGGGAATTAGGAGTAGAATGTTATACTTTGCCATTAGAAGGAAATAATGGATTTCTTCTGATGCGTCCCTAGACAGAATGCAGACTTTAGTCAAAGTCAAAGGTTCTGTCTGGAAAGACTTGTCCGATTGTGGAAAATGCAGTCACAAAATGGAAGCTGACTAGAATGGAAAAGGCAAGAAAAAAGCTGCTCATCGTTTCCCATCTGAGGTTTCCAAGGATCAACGACCCTCAATCTTGATGATCGTCGAATAAGTCATGCTACTAACAACCAAGAGAGGCGTGTCTCGTGAGAGACTACAGAGCTGCCCTTGTTATCTAATAACTCTAAAGCAAGAAGTTACTAAAATTTTCTAAAGCGATTTTTCAGCACTTTCATTGACTTTGAGCTTGAGTTAAAACAGGAAATTGGAAGGAACGAATTGTATGTTTTGGATCACATTCCACCAATAAAGACCTTGTTTTACGAAAGAAAGTGAGCGACAAATTATGCCGTTGTGTATGCGAAGGATTTTAGAGCAAATGATTTTTCATGAGATGCAAATATTATTTGGTGAATACTTTTCTAAAAACTTTCGTATCTAATATGAGCAGTAATTTTTGAAATAAAAATTAAATTGAGGGGGGTTGCATGACTTCTTTGAGAGCCGTGGGTTAGGCCACCCAATTCAAGCGTTGGGTTATTGCGATCCCAGGCGAGGGCAACCTCCGCCAACGCCACCTTAAGGTCACACAACCTCATCTTAGGCAGTCAATGCCAAGTCTAGCTCACCAAGCAGTAAACTAAGAGCTTGCCAGTGATGTCACACAATGATAGTCGAATATGCACAATATAATTGATGGGCTACTAGTTTAGCGAGAGAAATCTAAAGTAGCATCTTTGAAAATACTTGAAGCCGATGCTGGGAAGAATTTGAATTGGGTTGAGTGATTTTGAAAATGCCGGCTTTGCTCAAAACTCTTTAGAATTGTCTTGTTGAACACCTCAACTTTGGCACAAAGGCTTTTAGAATTCCAAATTTCCATATCAAAATTGTGCCGAACGCATCCTTGCTCTTCAAGGGTAATATGGAAGTACCAATCCAAATTCATTATGGAACATTCAAATATAAGACTACAGTAGAGATCGGCACTTGGTGCTAATGTTATTCCACTAGTTTGATAGTTAAGTCCCATCTCTATGGGGTCACTAGAGGGCGATAGCAATCCAATATTCATCCACTCAAGAGTGAGATTCCATTAGGTTGGATCTCATCTACCCTTTTTTAAAATTCTCCCCTCACCAAAAAGTTACATTCAAAGGTCACAACAAACCCAATCACATTCTTAAAAAACAAGGGATGGGTTTGTGCTAGCTACAAAAATTGAATTGAGCATCCATATAGATGGAATCATTTGCATATGTCTCTTCTTATAATTAACAGTCTTTCCATTCGACTTTTTAAGTTATATTTTTCTTTTACGGGAGAGTCCTTACCCTAATTTCTTAGCCTAAATTTTATATTTAGGTGTATTTGTTTCAGTGAAAATTTTACAATAAAAAAAATGTTTTCCATGAAAATCACTTCAAGGAAATGATTTCCCCCTTTTTGAATTAGGGTATTCATTTTCCTTATTTTTAAGTATGAAAAAATTCCATTAATTGTAATTGATTTTTAGTCATTTTCAACGAATCAAACACGTGAAAGTCTGAAAAATTAATTCACAAAAAAGAAATCTTCCACTCAAACAAACATATTATTAGGGTACGTTTGTTTCAATGAAAGTAGTTTCCCGAAAAGTGTTTTCTCGACTTTCCGCTGTTTGTTTTTCCAAAAATGATTTGGTCAATAGAAAATACTTTCCAGTCAACATAAATATTATGTATTATTTTTAAAAAATGAATTTCCATACATAATAAGGGAAAAACACTTTCCCTCTTTAGGTCCTTTCCATGGGTGGCCCCCGAGGATATAAGGCAGGCCAGCGGGCCTCTCTCCAGCGGTGTGGGACTCCTGCCTGAGGCTTGGGACTTCCTCCCTTCCCCTCCCAGCCCTCTCAGCCACGCGCCGAGAGATTTCATAAACTCTGCTCTGATACCAACTGAAGCTTCTCAGCCTCAAAAGACGTCTCTGGAGGTGAGGGTGGCCCCCGATGATATAAGGCAGGCCAGCGGGCCTCTCTCCAGCGGTGTGGGACTCCTGCCTGGGGCCTGGGACTTCCTCCCTTCCCCTCTCAGCCCTCCCAGCCACAATTTTCCAAATGCAATCCAAACGCTTGAAAACATTTTCAATCATATATCATCAAATACAAGAAAACTAATTATTTTCATGGAAAATGATTTTCGTGGAAATCGTACCATTTTTGGAAAATGTTTTCTAGGAAATCATTTTCCATGAAAATAATTAGTTTTCTTGTGTTTGATGATATGCGATTGAAAATATTTTCAGGCGTTTGGATCGCATTTGAAAAATGATTAAATAACATTTGACCTAATAAAAAAGGAATGATCTAAAGACTTGATAAAAAGGGAAAGTGTTTTCCCCTTCTCATGCATAGGAATTCATTTTCCTAAAATAATGCATAATATTTATGTTGACTGGAAAGTATTTTCCATTGACCAAATTGTTTTTAGAAAAACAAACAGCGGAAAATCCAGAAAACACTTTCCGATAAACTACTTTCATTGAAACAAACGCACCCTTAGTGTGAGTTTCTAATCAAATTGAGTCATCCTATAGATAGCATTCGCGTTCATCATTGGATGTCGATGGAGCCAATCTCCTGCTATACTCTAAAAGTTGGTATACTTGCCAATGCTTCGTGTAGTTTTTGTACATTCATTCTCCTTCCAAAATTTTTATGTTTATTAAGGCTGTTTGTCTAATCTTGCAACATTCATTTTCTATGGAAATAGTACTTTTAGGGTTATAGCGGTAATCACGAAGCCCCAAAAGGAACATCACTGTTAATTTCCCATTCTAGCAAGGTTAATTTCACTACTTATATGTTGATATTTTATAAATTTTCCATTAACCTTTTCTGATCATATTTTTGTCATTCTCATGAATCAACATTACTGCTGATTATCAAGAGATTGCTCTCTAAACCTTCGTTTCATCGTGAAGAAATTATTGAGTTTCTTATTTAATACTCAACGTGCAGCCCCTTTTAGTATAATATACATTAGATTGGAAGAATGGGGTACTTTCATAAATACTAAAGTACGAGTTGCTGAAACTTTAAAAAAAAAAAAGAGGGTGTGGGAGGGGTATAGTTGCAAATTACAACGCTTGACCAGCTTTGCTGAGAACACAATAAATCATAATCAAATTAAAGTAAACGAAATTAAAGAAAGAGTTCACATCCGAAGAGGAGTGGGGAAAGCCCTTTCAATTTCAAAAAAAGCAGAGGAAAAACAGAGCACCAAAATCGCCATTGCCAGGGGAGTAGAACAGAGAAGAGAGAGACAGAGAGAGAGAGGATGGGAGGGAGCCCCACAGGCATAGGCAGAGAGACGGAGAGAGAGGGGAGCTAAATCGTTTAGCTTCTCCTGCTCCAACGGCATCTTCTTCCACTCTCTCTCTCTCTCTGTCTCTTGCACTCTCGCTCGCTCGCTCGCAGTCTTTGCTCTCTTGCTCTCCATGTGAGCGCGATTCCTGGATGCTGGGTCGTCGTGTGAGCTCTGGAAATTTCCAGCAGAGGGCATTTTGGCTTCCGGGTAATTTAATTTTTGTTACGCGTGACTTAAAAAGAACGCCTTTTTTAGCCGATCGGCATTAATGATCAGTCGTCTGAGCGATTTAGCTGCGATTGAGGTCCTTTACTGGCTGTTTAGGGGGGGTATTAGGGTTCTCAAAGATGGAAGCTTTTTTTTTGGGCGCTTTCGCTTTCGAACCCCCTCGAGGTTCCTAATTTTTGAAAATTTTGTCGTTTTGCCTTGTCGCCCTTCCATCTTATCTGCTGAAAGCAGGTTGCACATTGCAGCAACAGAAAAATAAAAAATAAAAAATCGTTTTTTGGACCTTCAGTTGAATATTTTTTTTTAACCTTGAAATCAATATCTCTGTAGTAGCTCAAGTTGGTCAGAGTAGCTGTTGTTTGATAAAAGTGGGTTGTAGTTTAATCCAACGAGAAGACGATGCGATAAAGTTTGTTGCTTTTTTTGGTTATGTTTCAGATCCAGGTGATTCTCTTCGGGATTGAAGTTTATTCAGAGTTGTTTCTCGCATTCCCAGGAAAATGATGTCGTGACCATCACGGTAGGAGCCCTCGTCAACTTCAGCAATCGGTCACACGAGAAGCTTCTTCTCAGATTTTGACCTACGGTATGCTTTTGGAAAATACGAGGATCTTTGACTTTAAAACTTGGCATTCTTAGTTGCTACGAAAGGGTTTGAAACGTTTTCAGGGCAGACATAAAATCTAGAGTAGGTTTGGATCCTACCCAAGAATCTGATAGTCATTGGGTAAGAATCTGTTATGGCTGTTGCCAAGAGCAACAGCAGCAGCGAATCATCAATAAAGGCGTGCAACTACTATAAAGTTGCTGGTTTGAGTGAAACGATTTTGGGTGCAGAGCAGATCTCAAACTTGAAAGATAGGTATGCACTTGGTGAACAGTTGGGTTGGGGTCAATTTGGTGTAATCAGAGCATGTTCTCATAAGTCAACTGGGGAACTCCTTGCGTGCAAATCGATCGCCAAAGATAGACTGGTGACGTCTGATGATGTACGTAGCGTGAAGCTTGAGATCGAGATAATGACTAGGTTATCTGGGCATCCAAATGTAGTTGATTTGAAAGAGGTTTATGAGGAGGAAAATTACGTTCACTTGGTTATGGAGCTTTGTGCGGGAGGGGAACTGTTTCGCCAGTTAGAGGAACATGGCCGATTCTCTGAGACTGAGGCTAGGGTTCTTTTCAGGCATCTTATGCAAGTGGTTTTGTATTGTCATGAGAAAGGGGTAGTTCATAGAGATTTGAAGCCGGAAAACATTCTATTGGCAACCAAAGCCTCGTCTTCACCCATTAAATTGGCTGATTTTGGTCTCGCCACTTACATTAAGCCTGGTAAGGTCTAAATTTCTGCCCTGTTAATAATATTCATTGCTCCCTGTTCTCTCTCCTCCAAATAGTGAGTTTTATGATTCAGCATGTTTTGACAGGCCAGAGTCTGCACGGGACTGTTGGGAGTCCATTTTACATAGCTCCAGAGGTGTTATCAGGGGGTTATAACCAGAGTGCTGATATTTGGAGTGCTGGGGTCATACTTTACATTCTCCTCAGTGGGATGCCGCCGTTTTGGGGGAAGACCAAATCACGTATATTTGATGCTGTTAGGATAGCTGATCTGCGATTCCCCTCCAGTCCTTGGGATTGCATATCTGCATCTGCAAAGGCTCTCATCAAGGGTATGCTTTGTGTTGACCCTTCTCAGAGGTTCACAGCTCACGAGGTTCTAGGTAGGTCAATCTATGTTGTTTCCGCTTAATGTAATTAAATACAAATCTGCTAGTTTTGTGAACCTATATGTGAGTACATATCTATGTCATGCGACTTTCAATGAGTGAGTGTGTTGCATCTCATACTTAACAGTGAGGCGAAAGCCAAATTTCAATTAGTATATGACATTATTGCAATGCAAAGCTGTTCTATGTTGTTCCTAATATTGTCTGGAAGGAGGTTATCTTTTCCTTTTCTCTTCTGAGAAAGACTACAAGAAAAAGTTAATCATCTCTGCAATATCTACTATACTAGCGCTTAAGGATCTGCCTGGGAAGATCTTGTATGTAATGTGATGATTGATCTTGACTATCAAATCTAAATAGATTGAACGCATCTTTTATTGTGGTGGCTTTTATGTATGCTGGTAACAGACCAGAATGCTTCGCATTAACTTAGATGTGATTCTTGAATAAGTGTTTTAGGCCTTTCGGGTGTGCATATTGTCTTCACTGAACGTGATGATGATGCTTATGCAAGATCAGTAGTTGAGCAGACTATTTTGATCTCTGACTTGATACCCATTGTGTACATATACCATGTGTTTGTCTTTATAAAGGATTGTCTTATGTATATTGCCACTCCCAAATTTTGCATGTTATTGTCCTTTTGAAGATCATTTCTGGATGGACGACCATGGACCAAATGTTGAAGTCCTAAATCTACGGGAGCATAGGGTTTCTGAAGGATTTGATGATTGTGGAGTGTCGATTTCTGCCATGCATATGCCTAGGGATCAAGATATCAGCTTTGGCAACAGAACACACATTACATGTGAAGCTCAGTCACCCACATTCACGTGCAGATCATCCTTTTCTTCCTTCTTTCCTGAGCCATCAACGCCATGCCTTGCTTCTGGTGGTTTTTCCTTCCGTAGCTGTGGTAGTTCTGGTGCCTTGGAGTTCTCATCTCCTATTCCCTCATTGCCAAGCTTTTCTTTCTTCAGTCCTGGTTCAATGAACGGACAAGGAAGTGCTCCATCAGGGTTGTCATCATATACGTCTGCAGATGGAGGTACATGGTTCCTCATTTACTATTGTTGACAACTTTGTATTCCTTTTAGCTGATTTTATAGGTTTGCATATGTGCAGAGGCAAGGTCAGGTAAGCTGTTTACCTTGCCAAGTTCATCCCTCGTCATTTTCAACCATTTGGTGGGAGAGGAGGAGCATAAAATAGCTGAAGTTAAGAGGGGCGGAGGAACAACTGAGCACAGAGTATTGGGCATCCATAGCAAGAGGAATAGAACAATTGGCCTTGGCGAGCAGGACCGACTAGATCTTGTGGTGACCGAGTCAGTCATCCGGTGGTCGTCGTGCACATTGATTCCCACTTCTCTTAGATCGTCTCTTGTCTGCTGAAGAAATTGGACTTGGTGCAATCTAAGCTGAAGAAATTGGACATGGTGCAATCTAAGCTACCTATCCCATATGTGCTAATTTGACAGTGCTGTGACCTAGTTTGTGGAAAATATTTGCGAGACGACAGAGCATTGTCCTCATTAGATGTACAATTTGTAACTGGAGACGATGATTGATGACGAGTAGCCAAGGATTACACATTCTTGGGTGAGTGTCTCTTGACTCTTGAGCGTTTGTAATGATGGATTTTCTCAAATTTTCGTTTCTCTACAAAGTTTCTTTCTCAAGATTCTTTTGAATTCTTATTATCTGAGGAACTAAACGTTGGATTTTTGTGAGTTTGGAGCCAACCCAGTTGCATATAGACAACATCCCTAGTTCAATTTCGACTGGCCTTCCCCGGTGGCTAGGTCGAACGCTCTCAAAAACTCGTTTAGCTGTCGTTTGTCTCTTGTCCTGGCACATGAATTCGGATTCACGTGGAAAGTACTCATATCTGACAATCTTCTTGGAGCAGTTCATAAACGGTCCACCTTGTCAGAACTCGAGCTTTGTTACATCAATCTCTGGAAAGTTGCTTGCCTCGAGAGGTGCAGCAGGAGTAATTGGCCTACTGACCCTTCATTCTTGAGGTGAAGGGTGGTGATCCTTCCCCAGATCCCTCGTCTGTGTCTCATCCGGTGTACCGGTACAGGGCGAGCTGCCTGCATTGGGTGGTTGGGGCAGGTTTTCCTGTTTAATTAAGCTAATCAAGAAAGCGGTCCACGACTGTATGATAGTTTATGGGACTTCTGTCTGGTTCCAACGTGATTTTTGGTTGAATTTTGACCAATTCCACTGGTCCAATCAGTTACTCGATCCAAGTCTCTTATATTTTTACCATACTCCCTTCATGATACTGCTATAAAATACAAAAGAACGATGCACTCCATGGGTTGGTTTTCTGGTCCAATATGCATCAAACAAACATAAAAAAAAAAGTGGCCAGGAAGGGTTCCAACTCAGCGCATATCAGCCTCACGTTCTGATAACACCAAGCTTTATCCCCATATATCGCGTTAATTTCTTGAGGACAGATATATCTGTGCTTTACATTGCTCCACATGGACCAATTCCAGGCTTTTTCATCACCTGAAAGGGAAAAAAAGAAAAGGAAAAGACCCTCTTCTTCTTTCTCTGCCTCACCTGAACTCTATAGCACATGCCCAAATGGGTTGCAAGATCAATGCCTTGAACTCCCCGATCCTGTGCAAATTCCCAACAATAAAAGCAGGAGTCGCTCCAAAATCCATCTCCTTCATTTCTTCTTCCTACGCTCAAAATGATGGAGAACTCACTTCAACAGCCACAACCACTCAAGTCCAACTCTCAAGGCCTAACGTTTACAGAGTGGACTTCAAGACCCTTGGGGCGTGCAAGCTTGGCATCTCCAGATATCCCGATTTCGAGTACAATGCTCAAGGAGGTACCGGAAGTGGGCAAGGTTCGGTGGCTTCGAACGGCGACCCAACCCAAGAAATATCAGTATCTTTCGACCTCGACACGCTTTATATCCCACCACTGACGAGCGCAACTACTAAATTCTTGGGACTGCCGTTACCGCCTTTCCTGAGTATAGACATAGCTCCACAGCTGTTTGAAGGCAGGATTTCCCCAGAATCTGGCAAGGTATAAAATCACAGTAAATTGGACAAACGATGGATTACATCGAGGATTTCATCAGTTCGAACTTCAATTTGCTGTCTCGTACTTGCAGGTCGATCTTCAATTCAAGGCTAAGTTTTGCTTCTCAGTCGGAAGCCTTTACAAAGCCCCGCCGCTGATCGTGGACACCATGTTGACGTCAGAGGAATCGAAGGGGACCATGAGAGGCGGCCGAGGAGAGAGATTGGATGAGGAGGGGAATTGTAGATTGGTGGGGGTGGCAAGTGTTGATCCTATTGATGACTTCTTGATGAACTCCTTCCTAGGACTTCCTACTGAGTGCCTTGCCAACCTCAATGCTGTCATATCTCTCTCTAGTTCATCATAGGACATTTGCTTTTGTATTGCCATTCCATCTTTATTTGCTCTACAAACGCTAGTGTTCATATCTGTTGAGAGAAAGTACTGCATAGTTTGTACATCGAAGGACTAAATTGATCACAAAACTTGTCGAAATACGAATTACCGCATTTAGCTCTACTTACGATTCAAATCTTTGCTAAGTTGTCATGATCCTACAATCCACCAATATCTTTCTTAATGGTAAGCTCTGTCTATCACCAATGAGTGACTCACATCAATATTAGGATGAGAGGTGAAGCCCATTCTAAATTGTCTCTATCTCCCTTATTTGGCCATAGATAAGCATGCAATGCTAAGATAGGAATCTCAAAATCTCCCAAGCCTCTCAATAAATAGAAAGTCAAAAGAATAAGGAGGTAAATGATTGAGTTATTCCCAAGTCACTTTCACTCAAATACAAGAAACCGCTTTCATCATAATCCATTTGATAATATCTTATTTATGCCGAGCTTAATTAAGTGTCCAACAGCTTATTATGCGAGTTTTCACGTGTCATACTAAACTTATCTTCATGGTAAAAAAATAAAAAATTAATAGCACCTCAACCCTATTTCCTCTTTTTTATTTTTCACAACACTATTTGCAAGATGGGTTCTATAATAATGTTCAATGGTGGCTAATCCGTGAGACTTGGGGGAAGACAAAGAAGCCATGGTTTATAAAACATCTGAGATCAGCTCCTTGTGAGATTCTGCTCTGCTCTTCTCCATTCTCTTAGAGCGCTCTCTCTCTCTCTCTCTCTCTCTCTCTCTCTCTCTCAGAGCTTGGAGAGCGTCCGTCTTGTTCTGCTTCTTGACAAATCTTCAATCTGATCGTGTCCCGATGGAGCACAGTTCTTGAGTTGACCAGATGGGTCCCTCTCGCGCTCTCTTGCTCTTCGTCGCGCTCTTCTCCCTCGTCGCTGCTCTCGACGCCAGCGCCGGCGACGCCGATCCGATTTACAGGTGACTTTTCTTCTTCCCCTGCTTGTTGGGTTGTGTTCATTTCAGTCAACTGCTCTGTTCAGGGTCGTTATGGATCTCTGGATAAGGTGTCTTCTGATTGGTGATTCGCTTAGTCTTGTGGATGGTGTTGGATTTGTCGTTGCGGCGCGGGTTCGCTCTTTGTTTGAGAAATCTGGATTTGTCGATACAGTGTTGCTCGTCTGTATTTGAGTTTAGAAAGAAATGGGTCCTAGGTAGATGCGTCTAACTAGAAAGAAGATAGAAAAAAAAATGAAAGCTTTCTTTTCAATTCTGTGTTGTTAGCCATCTGGTGGTTTATGAGGTTTAAGAGATGCAAGTCGAAGTATGATACTTAAGAAGCCATGGATTTTGAGGCGTTGACGACTAGAAAGTTTCACTAATTAAATACAACAATTTGCCGATGGTGTCCATTCTTTTGATTATGACGGATGGGAGTACATGGAAGAGGTCGGGGCTGGAAATTATGTATGTCTATTCTATGTTTTTTATGCGCGTCTGTGTATGCATTTCGTTCTCTGCTTGTCCATGTAAGTTACTTCTCCCTCCATATTTGTTGTTAAGAGATAACCTGGCTGTATTTGTAAGAAATCACAGGTACATTGATTGATGTGCAAAGGTGAGGAGTCTAAGGATGTAGTTAAAATGTTAAATGAAACAAGATACATCTTCATCCTCTTTGTATTTAGCTCCCATTTGCTTGTTTGTTCTTTTGTTTTATTTCCAATTATCACTAGAATAAATGTCCTATCTTGCTGTATGCAATTCTTCTACGAAGAGTTGATTGAACCTCTGTGTTGCTTCTGCTCTTTGCTTGTTTTCTATATTGGATTCGAAGTAGATAAGAAGTAGAAAAAAAAAGTCTCTAACCTGAAAGTTATTTCTTTTTTCTTTGAATGGCTGTAGAGTTGTTCTTGTAAGTTGGCCTTTCTACTAGCCGGTTTGAAATAAGTTCAATCTTGAAGATTGCTCTTTGATCGGAATACTTTCCATTTCATCATGGCTAGTCTTGATGTTTTGCCAGGTCTTGCGTAGAAAAGTGTGAAAGTTCTGGGTGTGTGGGAGACAAGTGCTTCCAACATTGTAAATTTTCATCTGATGGGAAACCTGTTGATGGTCCTTGGTATTTGCAAGAACCACTTTACCTTAGATGGAAACACTGGGACTGCCAGAGTGATTGCCGCTATCATTGTATGCTGGTGAGAGAAGAGGAAAGACAGAAACTTGGCCACAGACCTGTTAAATATCATGGGAAATGGCCGTTCAAGCGTGTCTATGGATTTCAGGTTTCCGCATTTAATTTGTTTCCTAGCATTATCAAACAATGATGTGTGTATCTGATCATATTTGATAGCATATATGCTTAACATGCATCTAAACTGATTTGCTTCCATCATCAGGAACCCGTCTCTGTTGCTTTTTCTGCACTTAATCTTGCAATGCACTTTCATGGGTGGCTATCCTTTTTCATCCTTATGTACTACAAGTTACCCCTGAGACCAGAAAAGAGAACTTACTATGATTATACAAACTTGTGGCATGTCTATGGTCTCTTGGCCATGAATTCCTGGTTCTGGAGTGCTGTATTTCACAGTCGGTAAGCATTGCCAAACATATGCTTCACATTTTGGTCAAGTTTTGTATCATTGAGTGCCGCATCTTTTATCATGATTTTTGTCCTTGCATTAATGAGTGGGAATTGGCTAATAAACATCCTCCATAGCATTAGAGCGTTAACTCTGTTGATTATTACATGGAAATGTCTTCACACTAGCCATCATGGATCAGTTAAATTGAACATTATGCAAAATTGTTTGGGAATTGATTCTTTTTCCTGAATTGTAAATGCGATGAAAGAACCATCAGTTTGTTACATAATGCGACCACTAATTTGGCATTCCATTTCTTTCTGCATGTTGATGCGGCGATTAATCATCACGCCATTCTTAAGTACTTTAAACATAGGAGACAGCCTTTGATTTCAAAAACTCTGCTTCCAATAGCCTCTCCAGTTCGAATATAAAAAGAGAGAAATGAAGCAAGAGTGCATCTGAATAGTTGAGCAGAACTAACTTTGTGTATCAGGATACAATCCTGGAGATGAATCATAATAAGAATCTTATGCTACTCCAGCCTAGCAGTTCAATTTGACTTATGTTTTTGTTCCTGTTGGCATTCATTTCTCACGTTAGGGATACTAATGTCAAATCTGTTGCATCTTCCTTATAATTGATTGTAAAATACCTATGTTTGCCTATACTATTATGTTTTGTGCCTCCTGCTTGATGTTCTTTTAATGTACTTCACAGAGATGTGGACTTCACAGAAAAGCTGGATTATTCATCTGCTGTTGCATTACTTGGGTTTTCTCTCATATTGGCAATACTACGAGCGTTTAACGTGAGAGACGAGGCTGCTAGGGTCATGGTTGCAGCTCCTCTTATTGCATTTGTGACCACACATATCTTGTATCTCAACTTCTATAAGCTTGATTATGGTAAATACTTTCTATTTTCCATATAGTCAGTTCTCATTCACACATCCATTATTTCTACAGGTGTTAAGACTGCCCTTCAAGATTGTGTTGTCACTCCAATGTCTTGTAAATCTGTGTAGTTCCATGATGCCATAAATTTGAATGCTCGAGTGCCATGCTTTTATGCTCTTATCGTCAGATTTGTGCTACACGTAAGGGTTTTTTATCGTTGATATATGTACATTATTGCCTAGGGCAGTTTCAAGAAATTGCTCAACCTGGATTTATTGACGTGAGTTCGGGAGTACTATGTGAGTCTGATTTGCAATTTTCAGATTCTCATCCCTAGCTTTTTTGGGGGGATCGGTTTGCTTGCGAAAACTGTGGTCTTGTATATTTTATCTCCAGATCTGGATAAATGATGGTCAGTGGTCTTCAGAAATAGCTTTATGTGTTTGTCACGAAGTTAGTGGTCATCATCTGCTAACCAGTAGACAACTTAAGATTAATTTTCAGTCAGTTTTATATTTGGTGACACCAACAATGTTGCTGAAAGTCACAAAATGAAAAAACAGATGTGTGCATCAATCAATTCTACTGATCTATTTAGTCACATGATGGCGTGAATCCTTGTCTTGCTTGATATTGCAAGTCTGCTCCCAGAAATGGTCTTAAAGATCACTCTATTGCAGGTCTGAACATGAAGGTGTGTGTTGTGATGGGTGTAGCACAGCTTCTTCTATGGGCAGTATGGGCTGGCGTCACTCGGCATCCATCGCGCTGGAAATTATGGGTGGTGGTTGTGGCTGGAGCTGCAGCAATGCTGTTGGAGATTTACGACTTCCCACCTTACCAGGGATATGTAGATGCCCATGCATTATGGCATGCCACTACCATTCCTCTGACATATTTATGGTGGAGCTTTATTAGAGATGACGCTGACTTTATGACATCGACCCTCCTCAAGAAGAAGAAATAGACATATGCTCAGAAAAACATGACTTATCAGAGTCATGATTCTTGAGTGGCAGACATAGCTCCTCCTCAGTTAAGTCTTCATACATTACAGTTCTCGCCAGCATTCTCTATGTTTGCTTCTCCTTCGACGAGAACTCGGTCTTAATGTGATATGTGATATGCTTGTAATGGAACTGATCTTTGTTTTCTATTTCTCCCCCACCAGAAGAGAACTAGCAGATGAGAATTTTGATCTGGATAGCTTAAAATTCAACTGTAGATTTGTTTTGGCTGTCATCGATGATATAAGATCCAGATTGTGCTTTCAAGGTTATGATCTGCATCTCATAAACCAGTTTTGATGCGACTTGCCTTTTGATGTGCTCGTGCCTGTTCTGATGTTTGTTTAAGATTTATTTGGATCAGTAAAGGATTAAGATCGGATCATGAACATTCTCTTTGAATCGGTATCATTGCGAGGAATCTCTGGTTATACCGAGTCAAATTCAACTAGCAATAACAAAGAAAGGAAAATTCTCGATGTCTGGTGACTAACCTTTTGATGCATTTATCAGCTTCTGTCATTTTTGGAACCAAATTTCATGTCATGGGTAGTGATGGACATGAGAACGTGGGATTGCAAATGACCTGTCCATGGGACACCGGATAAAGTTGTCTAAGATACCTTCAGCTTTTACAGGCGCGATTGGGTTTTACAACACTTCACAAAGTTGTCTCCCTGTCTAGATTTCCGATTGGGCTATGCTGGACTATGGGGCTTGATCTCTACTCCTCCTTGTAACTCACTTACAAGCGGAGAAATTTTTTTATGAATTTACATTACCAACAACAGTTCCAAAAGTTTTTATTTATGTGATGAAACCCAATTTTTTAGGGACAAAAGATGGTTTTTCGTTGCCATTAAGAAGTCAAGCTGCTATTTAAATAACCAAAGTGTCCCCAAAAATAGTCATCAAAAGGAGTGAGGTGGGTCGAAAATGGTCCGACTCAATTGACACATTTAATTTGTATTTACTTGTTTTTATGCAATACAATTTTAATAACCCATATCCGATCTAAATCATATATCTTAGTTATTTTTTCTCTTTAATTTGTTGTTATTACAAAATGGACAACACTATAGACCGACTAGCCAAGTTCGAGAGGGAGTTCGGGTTCAAGTTGGGTCATGGACTAGGATTTTGCATGGCACATGAGCAAAGATGAGACATGGGTGAGCATCATGCCGGTAGATAAGAACACTTGTATGGATGGTTCGAGCTGAGAATAAGTTCATCTATTTTAATCTATATGGACATTTATATTTGTACATACCTATATTCATTCTTACTCTTGAACACTCAAATAACCTATCTCTACTCCTTTCACTAAAATCAATTGGCATGTGTTTATGTGAAGTTTTGTAATATTAAATTCAATGATGTGTTTTCAGTTGACGGAATAGGCATTTGCTATTCTTTTAAAATAAAAAATTATTTCTTAAAAAAATATTAAACTTGTAAGAAAGAAAATGATTGATTGTCACCACGATGTTGTCTTCTTCAAAGTTTAATAAGAATTGTTTTGCCACGATGTTGTTTTCTTGAACAGTGTTAATTACACCATTTAAAGTATTTTTTAGAAAGAATATTAGAAAAACAGGGCATTAACATTGACAAAGTATATCAGAAAATCAGCCCCACAACCTTGCAAATTAAGTCCACCGTGGAGTTGTCTTCTTCCTTCGTTTTCCGTCAAAATCGTCGCTTGGGCTGCTTCTATTCTTTTGGGACTTCTAAATTTTTAGTTTCACTTTTTTAACTGAAATGGGCCTATTTGAGCACATCAACCCAAATTCAGGAGCACTTTATTTTCTTAAGCCATTTATACCGGCAATAGAAAATTCAGGAAAACCATATATCACCTGGCCAATTAAAAATTAGTTAAAAAGCGGGTTTACAATTCATGTTGCCATCTCTACCTATGAATTATCTTTGTATTGTTTGATATTTGAGCGTTTGCTTCAATTATTTAGCTCCTTTGTTTGGATTGAAAAAAAATCATGCCTCCTCTTTTCTTTTGGGTCATCCTCGTTCACTCAAAAATGAGGTATATACCATAGAAATTTTTTTAATTATGTCTCACATGATGCCAATATTTCAAACTCTCTTTTTTGCGTCACCAAAGCCCCAAATTTATATGGAAAAAAAGAAGAAGCAAAAATTTGCCATAAAATTTGCCATGTCTACCGCAAAATGCTAAGTTTTGCTTACTGTGACACCAATAACCCAAACTTTTTTCTCGACCCAAAATCCGTATCAATGGAACAAAAAATTTATGGGTTAAATTTTGGATATTGGTGTCAATTTTGATTTTCGAAAATATTACCAAAAGAGTCTTAAATTTATTGTATTTGTGTCAATTTGTCATAAACTTTTTAATTGTATTAATTTAGTCCTAACACATATTGACGATTTATCAATATAATCATTCTACACAATTTTGTTCAAAAAAATGCTAATATGGTGATCCAGTCAGCACTAACTATCCTATGTGGTGTGAGCAGTATTGATGTAGACATTTTGTTAAAAAAATATTTATTTATTTATTTACTTTCCTTTTCAGCAATTGCCGATCTTAGGCAATGGCCAAAGAGAGTTGGGTGAGGCTATTCCTTATCTATGGTGGGTGAGGGTCACTAGGCCCTCGTTGACTGCAATAAAGGAAAAGAAAAGAAAAGAAAAGAAAAACATAAATAATTAAAATTTAAAAAATTGTCTACATTAGTGCTGATAATGTCATTAAGATGGACGAAGTTCACATAAGTGATTTTTGTCTAAAATTGGTTGGATGGATTATATTGACAAATTGTCAAAAATTTATGACTAAATTGGTCAAATTAAAAAATTTAAGATTGTATGAGGACAATAGGTTTAGAAATATTTTGGTAATTTTCCCATCGGCCAATTTAATGCCCTTCTTTTAACACGTTTTTTATGCCAAAATTAAAGAACTATTAGTTCACTAAAATAAATATTAACAAAGAGGAGCGTGTATATTCTCATCAAAACCTCCTAATCCACAAAAAGGACAGTACTATCTTCACCATTTATACGGCTAAATCTACCCATTTTCACAAAAAAGAGAGAGGCAAAATTACGTTTATTTAATTGCAATTTGAAGTGGTGGCCCCAAAACTTATCAATTTCCTTCACTTTTATTTTTTTATTCTTTTCCAGGATCATGGTGCCATAATTAAGCATTTCACATGCTTTATTTTTATTTTATTGTGGCTATCCTATGTATATTGAGGCATTATGTTTTATTTTCTATTTTTAGATATTAATTCCGAGAAATAAGTTGTGTGGAAAATAGTAATTTCCACAAAGCCTGACTTTTTTCTATGTTGTCGATCAAATATATAAATTATTTTTCAAATAGAATTTAGAAAATTTTGACATGGATAATTTTTTTTTATCATAATCACATGTTTATAACCTTTACTTTTGTTGTGCATATTACTATCAAATCCTTTCCTATCTTGATGTTTTTTAGTAAACACTTCATAAGATGATATTAATTTTTGCCGATGCAAAATGATGAGATTTCACCGGCATTAAAAAAAATCTTATTTTTAGACAATATTTTGATTTAATTAAATTTCATCTTTCAAAATTTCACATTGGCGAATGTAACTGTGAGTTTAGCTTTGAAAATCTTTAGAGAGCATTTTTTGTTTCATCATCTCATTATATATAGATGTATATAAAAGACAATTGATGAGAAAAATGTTTGATGTTGATATGCACAATAAAAGTTAAAGTTTAGAAACAAGTGTTAGAAGTTTTCCAGACTCTACTTGACATTTAATCCACAAATTTGCTTGACAACTTAGAAAAAAACTCGATTTCTTAGAAATTTCTTTTTCCGACCAAATTAATTTCAATGGAATTAAGATCTAATTGTCTATATATATAGATACCCACAATAAGGAAAATGTGAAATTTTCACTTACGGCAACTAAATCTTACATAGAAATAGAAAAATGAAAAGAAGAAGAAAAGAAAAGAAAAATTGGGGTCACCACTTTTTTTATAATGATTAAATGATTGATGGTAATTTTGCCTTTTTGGCAAAATTTAATGGATTTTGCCGACACCATAGACGTCCCTTCAATATCCTTCGCATCACAAATGTCCCTTCAATGCATCAATCTCTACTAAGGTTGAATCCATCATGACTCTTCCCTTGGATCACAGCTCAGTTCCCCAAAGTAAGATTTAATTCATCATATTTCCTAGGATTATGTCCATCATAAGATTTAATTCATCATATTTCCTAGGATTATGTCCATCATTTATGGTTACGACTTAATGCATCTAATTTAGCTTATCGCATCAAATGATTAAAGTCCTCTCCCGATAATTTTCCAAAACTCCATCGTTAATTTCGAGAACAACGCTCAGCTCATCATGGCTAGTTGCACTAATTCCTGTCCAAATCACATCCCTCTTTGGCCCAAGGTTGTGAAGAATAAGGGTTTCATAGTAAAGTGGAGTTCATGTTGCTTTTGCCTCAAGTGTTTAAACCCTAGCTGCATTTACAGCGCGAGTTTTGCTCGTCATTTTTTATATTATTCTTGTTCTATTTTGGTAAAGGGAGCTCAACCCTCTCTCCCATAAGGGTGGAATAAGTTCGTGGTTTCAATATCACCTTGGATGGCTTCACTAGAAGTGCTTTGATATGCTGTACACAAGCTGTGATCTCATTGGACTGTCTGGCATGTGTTGTGTGAATATGCCGCATTTATTGAGAAATTACATGTTTGGCATATTAATTGTCTAAGACCTATTTACTTCTTCAAAAGTGAAAATGAATTTTCTTCATATTTTTCGTGATATTTACCAAATCAATAGTTGTACCTACATGAGTTGTTTGATTGATAAGTATGTTTGGAGAAAATCTTACTGCTGCAACTTTCAAACTATCATTCCTAAGAAAATTGTCTTGCTTGATGTTATAAAACTATTATAGATGTATAGCGTTTGTTGTCAAACACACATTACAACATGTGGCACTATAATTGTAGCACAACACTGCTATTATATGGTTGCAATTATGCAAAACGAAGTCTTGACTAACTATTAGCTCCATTATTCATTTATTTTTCATTTTGTGACCAGAAATGGCCTTTGCAAAACAGCCAAAATTTTTTGCAAGCATCCTTCAACCCACCATCCAATTGAGACGAAGAAATCAACACAATTTTACCAAATAAAGAGGGGAAAAGTAAGGAAGAATTACCGACACTTTGTCTCAATCATGGTGACTTTTGATCTAATCATTGGAGTCATTGATATTTGCTATCGCCAAGTGGATGTCTTTAAAGATTGGCCTATCATAGGCAGACCACGTGAAACATCATAATTCTGATTTAATTTCCCAACGTGTGAATAGTTACATAATTCCACTTTAGAATGATGACATACTTTCCACGTTACGCCCATGTCTTTATTCTTGGTCAAAGATCCCTCCCGTGATGGAGAGCATTTTATTTTTAATTTAATTTTTTTTCATTTAGAAAAAGCCAATATTATATATTTACTCAAATCTTTATATCATGAAATAAAAAACGACAAATTAAACTTACTATGACGCATTTATCATAAATTTTTTCTTGTGACAAAAGAATTCCATAATTGTACCTATATGATACATTTACTTTTCAAGATTTTGCCAGATATTTTTTTAGTTAAAACATTATTTTGATTTCGTTCAAGTCACGTGGACACCATGTCAATATGGTTTTCCTTCTAACGTTCATGTATGTAGATCTTTAACAATGTTTATTGACAAAATCTTGATGGAGGGTATATGTGTCACAATCTTACAAATTTGAGATTCTCTAATTTATAAAAATTTTTAGGGTAAATATACCACAATGGCCATAATTTGAGTTTTTTGTCGCCCTCCCCCCCTCTCCAAGTATCAAAATTCCTTACTAAGCTGATTCCAAAGCTTGATATTGGAAAATAATGTTCTTTTTTTGCTGAAGTATAAACAATGCTCCTCTCTCTCTCAAAATTCGCTAATAAGCTAATCCTAGAGCTCAATAATAATGTTCTTTTTTTGCTAAAGTAGAGACAATGCAACTCAAATATAACTCAGACTAGAGGTACTTCATGGGCCTTTGGAGGTTTGGGGTTTCCTTAACACAGAGTAGGATCCCCAAAGCTCCGCTAATGGTCACCTTGCTTGTCCAACGGATATACTGTTGGTAGGTTGATATGACTATGGTTTTTATTTTAATGTACTAGTGCCCACACATCTTAGCCCCTAAATTTCCCCCTAAATCTTTTTCTTCCCCAAACGGAGTGAATACCCTCTAAGTGTTTTACGTTCGGAGGATGCTGAGTTCTCTAGACAAAGTAGTTCAAGATTATACTTAGGACCATCATGTTCTTTTTATTGCTAAAGTAGAAACAATGCAATTCGACACTCGCTGTGTTCCTCCTACTTTTAGTTTTAACGGAATGAAGTCTATCAAATTTGGCGAACCTTCCTAATCTTGATTTTCTTATTTTGAATCTTGATTGATATGAATCCAGATGCACAAGATCAAATCTTCAGAAAATTATTACTCTTACTTTATGTAATTTGGTAGGTCTGTATATTTAATTTAGACTGTTAAAATCTACTATTTTAAGGAAATAGATATTACAAATGCCATAATTTTGTATATTACTCACTTTAATATCAAAAATTTATGTCAGATCACTTAAATACCTCTAGTGTTACATTCCAGCCAAAAGTCCTATATGACTTATTTAGTAAAAATATTATTTATACATGGTTTTTTTTTATAATAATAAAAATGAGTCGAATGTGGAAGATAGTCTCTCTCTTTAGTCATTCATTCATTGAATCATAACGAAAATCAACAAGCTTAAGATTATTTATTCATCTCCTTTGATTGTGCAGGAGCTTCTTTAAGCTCCGCCAAAACATCAAAGCTTAGGCGCGAGACCATCCTCTTCGGTCGCTTTCCCAACATGTGTTCGCACTCTCACTTGCAACTAAGACTTGCTCCAGATACAGACTCATCATCACCACCACCAGCAACCACCATAATTTGCTACTAGAAAAAGTCCAGCGCACAAGTGTTAATTATATTAAAAATTATATCTTTGGTCTCTTTTTCGTTTTCTCTCACGCAAGCATGTGCATTCCCCATACCTGCAGAAGCTAAGCTTTGTCATGCCAAGAATAATTAATCAAACAAGACGAAAAGAAATGACAAAGAAAAAAATAGCAAGGACCATGGGAACCAGAGATTGCATTTGCAGAACAGAGAGGCATAAATAAAACCCAAAACAAGGGCTTTCTCTGTCTCCGTCTCTCTCTTCTACTATACTTACCTCGGTCCGAATTTGGGTTGGAAGAAGAGATGAAATTGTTGAATTTGTCCGAATTAGGATTTATATTTAGGGATATGTAGACAATGTCATTTAGCGCTAATAATGTTAATTGTGAACGTCGGTGAGCCATATTAGTTGTGGAAATTGATAAATTTTGCCATATTAGATTTCTAATATTCTGAATTGAAGTTGACACTTAATCAATCATTTTTTCAAAAAAGTGATACTTAAGTGATCCGTCGAAAAATTTTGACATCATAATAAGCATTGTACGGAAGTTATAACATTTTTAATGTTATTCCCACCGTTATATCATTAGAAACAATTGCTCTAGAGTCATCTGCATAATTGCCTCTTATTATTTTGGTATTTCCCCTATTAGATGAGATTGGGTCCCAAGTATGACCTTAAATTACTTTGTCTAAGGTCTCATATGGATCTTGGCATCCTTCAGATTTAAAATACCTAAAGGGTATTTCTTCCTCTTAGAGAAGAAAAAGATACAATTTGAGATTTACCTCTTATTATTTTGATGCTACCTCTGTTATGTGAGATTTATGGGGGAAAGTACAGCGGGAGTGCCAAAAGTTGGCACGGAGGGACATTTAAGTACCAAAACTTACAAACGGTACACTTAAGTGCCACTTTTCAAAAAAAATGGATCACTTAAATGCTAGGTCACCGGAACCCTGCCGGAAATTCTACGTGGCATTTTTTATTAATTTTTTTGCCTACGTGGCATGCTGGAAATTGAAACGACGAAGAATCAGTGCAAAACGACGTCGTTTTTGAGTTGAAGTGAATTTTTAAAATTATTAATTAAATAATTTTAAATAATTTTAAAAATAAAATATTTTAAAATTGATTAATTAAAAAAAAAAAAAAGAGGGGGAGGGGTAATCGGCGAGGGCTGTCCCACCGTCGCCGGGAAGGGCCGGCGACGGTGGGGGCGGCGACGGTGGCGGAGGCAAGGGCTACACAACCCTCGCCAATTTCCCCCTCCCCTTTCTCTTTTTTTTTTTTTTTTTTTTCTAATAAAATCAATTTTAATTTTTTTAAATCTGACGTGGACTTTAAAATCTGATGTGGACAATTTTTTTTATTAAAATTGCCACGTGGAATTTTTTATTTTGAAAAAAATGCTCCGTCAGCAAATGAAGTCGCCGGAAAATGGACACGTGGCAATTTGGCCGGATTTGGCACTTAAGTGATCCATTTTGCTCCGATTTTGGCACTTAAGTGTACCGTTTGTAACTTTTGGCACTTAAGTGTCCCTCCATGCCAACTTTTGGCACTCCTGGGGTCCGTGTGTCGAGATTTATGAGAGACTATCATGATGACTAGTCGTGTCATTAGTTTAACTAGAAGATCCAAACATGCAAAACCACAAAAAAGAAGTGGTTATAAATGAAGATGAAGTATGCCAAAGTTGCCTATTCTTAGTTTTATTGTTAGCCCTTCACTGGCAAAAGGGATTGACTTAGGAAAAGCTACGGAATAATCGTTCAAAAAGCTCTAAATCTCATCATGTTTAAACTTTTTAATTATGCTAATTTAATCATAATTTTCTTTTTATCAATTTAGTCCTAAGCTTTTAGAAGATTTGCCAATTTAGTTCAAACCTATTATTTATATATTTGACTAGAATGATTACATTAGCAAATCGTTAAATGGTTTAAGAGTTAATTGACAAATCATCAAAAGATTTATCACTAAATTAACAAGTCATTATAAGGTTTAGGACTAAATTGGCAAATTATCAAAAAAGTTTCGAATTATATTAACAAAATTGAAAGATTTATATTTAATTAGTTTCTTTAAATTTAGGACTTTTTAAATAATATTTCTGAAAAGCTATCGCAATGTAATGCCTTACCAAAAAGCAAAGCACGTTTTACAAGTGACACAAGTGTCAAATACAAGGAATCGGCGCGTGTGATTGCTGAGGAAAAAGAATCAGAAAGTCGTTTGGCATCAACCTTAGAAACTTTCGCATCGAAAACGTGGATACAGGACATATTGATTCCATGTATGAGACCTCAGTCGTTCATGCTAGTTCTTACAAACCACGGCGTTGTATTACATGACATCCACCCAACTAGACATAGCCGTGTACGCACGACATAAACTCATCAGAACTCACAAACCAATCAGCTACTGATAAATCCCAGCGACAAACCAGGAAAGCCATGCCACAGTGACATACTATTGGCATTGCCATTTATTCACACGTCTATTTTCTAAACTCACTCCCACAGCCACATAGCTTTCCTATTTCTGAAGTGACGGCGCGAATGACTTGGTTCTTGTCATGGAGAATTCCACAGGCCTTCTGCATTGAGATACTCCGGTGATTCCTGCAGCGGCGGTGGCCTCACAAGCATCCCCTCCGCCATGTCGGCCAACAGGTTCGGCATGTTCAAAATGGCATCCTCGTCGATGAATTCTTGCCCTGAAGCCGCCACGCACGCGTTTGAGTCCATGTCGAGATGCCGCCTAGGGAGCCTCGAAGCAGCTGCCCTTGATGCAGCGGCTCGTATGTCGGTTGGTGATCTGGATGGCGGAATGGGGTATGTGAGGGCCGAGCTAGGGAAATTCAGGAGGGCACCGGGCCCTTTCAGGGCAAGGGCTGCAACATCATAGGCGGCCGCGGCCATCTCTGCAGTCGGGTAAGTGCCGAGCCAAATACGAGTGATTTTACGCGGCTCTCGTATCTCAGACACCCATTTCCTGCCACGAGACCGAATTCCACGATACTCCGGGTGTCTCCTGGAGACCGGAGGATGATCAACGGGCGACCCGGAAGCGCCGGGCGGTGAGGAGTGCTGATCCGTGGTGACGGAGGTGGGAGAGGCGTGCGGGGAATGTTTCGGTGTGTGAAGAGCAGACTCGAGAGGGCGAGGTGGTGGAAGAAGTATCACACGGAGGAGGAGTTTTTGGTTGGTTTAGCCAAGATTAGAAGGCCAATCCGCCATTCATCTAATAAAACCACAAACTCATGGACAAACACGATGGAGTTAAATCCTAGCAATATATAATATGATGTTGAGGACATATGGCGTAAATAAATGAAAGGGTTTTGTGATGTTGGCTAATAAGAACAAAAAAAATACCTATAAACTAAAGTTGGGGGAAACGACGGGCGCGAAACGTGGCTAAAATAGACATATATGAAGGGACATCACTGTAAGTCAATTATGTTGGCTTGGTTAATGTGTATGTGTTGCTGCTGTTCATGGATTAGCTGCAGATGTACGCACTTGAACTGAGATATAGCAGTAAGCCAGTGATAGATCTAATTAACTTGCATTCCAAGAATACAGCTGCTTTGCTCACCAAGGAAACAAAATAATCTATATCGGTGGAAAGTATTTGATAATCTAAACCAACTTTGTCGCACAGCAAAGGCATACCAGCGATCGAGTGGGAACCGGATGGAAGATTTCATGCTTCTACTGATTGAAAGACACAATGCTTTTACTCGTTCCGTTGCTCGGTCCCATCTCTCATATTCCTTTTATTCAGTTTAAATCATATTGGATTTGATTAGACTCGATTTGATTAGATATGGCGGGGAAGTAGATGCCAAGGTGAGCAGAGTCGAAGTAATTAATATCATGAAAAATTAAAAAAAATAGTATATATATATGTTAAATTTATTTCAAACTAATTTTTTTATCACTAAAAATTCTAAATTGATATTTCTGTGATATATATATTCTAAACTAATTTTTTGGTCATCAGAAACTCTAAATTAGTACATTTATAATAAAGTTACCATTCGTTAATGGATTAATATCACGAAAAGTGACAAATTGATACTCCAAATTAGTGCACTCGTTAAATGTCGCATGTCATCCAACTCAATATTTTAATTATAAAATTTAATAGAAATTAGCGAATGGTAATTTTGTCATAAATATATTGATTTATAGTTTTTGTGATATTAGTCGTATAAGTAGTGTAAAGAGTTAAACATGTCTCGTTTAAAGAATGGTGATTATTGCAATTTGTTGGTGTCAAGTGCCTAAGATAATAAAAAAGTGAAATGATATGAAATTAAATATTGTTACGATCCAGAATTAGAAACTGCGGTTGGGTATTTACCCATTTTTTGTTTCGAGCCAAAAGGAAAGCCGAAGATCAGATACTTTGTGATTAGTCCTAGGATGTCGGCTAAATCATGACATCTTGAGACTGATTTTTATAGGTTTGATGGTTCACTTGGAAGGGACGTTTGTTGAATTGAACGGTGCATCTTTACGTGGGTTTAAACATTTATGACATGACAAGATTCTGAAACTTGCATCTTTAGGCACGTCACAGATTTGCATCACACTTCCTCAATTATGTGTCAACACTAGTAGCAAATATGTGGACCGTATAAACCAAGGACTCCGACAAATTAATCTTATGTTGCCTTGTCCAAAACACTTTCCCTAGTGAGGAAAAATGTATTCAGCAGAACTTAACCTATCTGTAGAGTGCACCAAATTACTTTGTGGGGCAATCGCCCTAACATCTTAAAAACAAAGCGTATCACCACACACGATGGGGAATTCATTGAATATTTAAACAGTCTGTTGAACTCCTTTGTTAGGAAATATTTACTCGATGAAACAATGTCGATTCAATTGGATTTTCAAAGTTCAAGTTCTTTTGATACGAGGGAGATTTGATGAGAAAGTAACATCCATGGCGCTATGCCTTGTGTAAGCATGGAATGACCGACCAGAAAAGCTGATTATGGAGGTGGAAGTGGGCTTAACCTAAAAGCAAATAAGGTGAATTAGCACACAATTACAAGATTAACCTCTATGCAAGAATTTAGAAGCGTTTCCGTTTGAAGGATACAAGAACATGATGCCATAATTTTCTTTTTTGCTTTATGAGGATATGATGGCATAACATCATGAACAAAAATATCCTGCTACCGAAAATATTACCATTAATTCGCACTTATTGTGGTATTTAAGTCCCAAATTCTCCATCTCGTTTTTATAAATTTTAAAACTTGCAAGTTGCAACATAGGTGCACTTTTAACTTGACATCTTAAAATTCTCGAGAAATTAACACCTCATCATTGAGCATGTTCAAAGGCCCAATTAGCTTCCCTTTTTTTCTTTTCATTTTCTTCTCCCCTCATTCTGTCTTCCTTTGTTTTTCTATTTTACCTCCCTCAATGCCCACTCTCTGTTCTCTTCTCTCTCTCTCTCTCTCTCTCTCTCTCTCAGAATTCTTACTCGCCTTCAGAGCTTTATGGTCTATCATGGAAGACAAAAGTCATGGTCATGATGGTTATACTTCTTTTTCGTTTTTTTTTTCTAACAGGCTTGGAGTGCAGTGGGACAGGACTCTGCCAAAGTTGTTCTAGAGTTCTTTCCTCCTTCTCAGCTCCTTGGTTCCTTGAATGCAACCGCTATTACTCTGGTGCCCATAGTTCCAAATCCTTCAAAGATGACTGAGTATAGATCCATTTGGTGCTGTAATGTGGTTTCTGAGGATATTTTCTCCAAAATTAAAGGGGTTGCTTCTCTCTTTGCATCCATTGAAGGAAGAAGAATAGCTGATAACATACTTCTTTTTCATGAAAATGTACAACATAATCATGGGAAAACTACCTCAGCTTGGTGTTTCATTAAAGCTGACATAATGAAAGCTTTTCACTGATTTTATTCTGAATATATTGCATGCTGTTGACATCCCTCCTGCGTATGTGAGTTGGGCTGAGGCTTGCATTACTAATTCTGGATTTCCTGTTAATCTTAGTGGATCACTTGAGGGTTTTTTTTTTTTTTTACAGGGAAGAAGCGACTTAGATAAGTAGATCCTTTATCTCCTTATCCATTTGTTATTGCCATCAGGTTTTCTCTTGTTTGCTTACTTATACTGCAGAGCAGCATAAAATACCATCCTAGTTGCAGGGATGAAACTTGCCCATCAATGTTTTGCTAATGACTTGGTTATCTTTTTCAATGGGAAGCCTGAAGGAATTAGTGAAGTATTGAGGTTCATTTAATCAGTTCTATGGCATGACAGCCTCAAATTAAATCCCATGAAAACAGAGATCTTTACTGCAGGCATTTCTGGAGATCGGAGATGCACTTCTCAGTTTTCTGGATTCAAGCAGGGCACTCTTCCAGTTAATGGAGTCTAAGGACGTTTGTTATTCAAATAAGTCTGATTCAGATTGTCCATGTGAGTTACTTCTCTCTCTACGTTTGTTGTCAAGAGAAAAACAGGCTGTATTTCTAACAAATCACATGGGTGCATTGACTGATGTGCTAAGGTAAGGAGTCTAAGGATGTAGTTAAAATGTCAAATGAAGCAAGAACATCTTCATTCTCTTGGTACTTAGTTCCCCTTTAGTTTTCTTTTCTTTTCTTTTATTTCCAGTCATTAGGAGAATAAAGGTCCTATTTTGCTGAATGCAGTTATTCTGGGAAGAGCTGATTGAACCTTTGGGTTGCTTATGCCTTTTTCTTGGTTTCTTTTTTGGATTCAAAGTAAGTAAAAAGTCCTTTCCCTGAAAGGTTTTCTCTATTTTTTTTGAATGGCTGTAGAGTTGTTCTTCTAAGTCAGCCTATGGACTTGTTGGTTTGAAATAAAAAAATTCCAGAAGCGTGCTCTTTGATTGGAATACTTTCCATTTCACCATGTCTAGTGCTGACGTTTTGGCAAGTCTTGTGTTGAAGAGTGTGAAAGTTCAGGTTGTATAAGTGCTTCCAACTTTGTAAATTTTCATCTGATGGGACGCCTATTGGTGGTCCTTGGTACGGAAGAACCACTTTACCTTAGATGGAAACAATGGGACTGCCAGAGTGATTGTCGATATGATCGTATGCTTGTGAGATGAGGAAAGACAAACTTGGTGAGAAACCCGTTCAATATCATGAGATATGGCCGTTCAAGTGTGTCCATGGATTTTTTATTTCCCCATTTAGTGTGATTTCTATCATTATGAAATGTATGATGTTTGATTTCTAGCATTAGCAAATGTATGATGTGTGTATCTGATCATATTAGATAGCATATATGCTCAACATGCATCTAAACTGCTTTGTTTCCATCATCAGGAACCTGTCTCCGTTGCTTTTTCTGCACTCAATCTTCCAATGCGCTTTGTGTAGGTATCCTTTTTCATCCTTTTGCACTACAAGTTACCCCTGAGACTAGATAACAGAACTTATTATGATTATACAAGCTTGTGGCATATCTACGGAATCTTGTCCATGACTTCCTGGTTCTGGAGTGCCGTATCTCAGTCATAAGCATTGCTAAGCATATGCTTTTCATTTTGGTCAATTTTTGTATCATTGAGTAGAAGATTGGCTAATAAACTTCCTGTATAGAATAAGAGCCATAACTCTGTTTAGCTCACTCTTACTTGTATAATGTTGCAGGAAATGCGAAATATGTCTTACCACTAGCCATCATGCGTCAGTTAAATTGAACATTGCTCAGTACTGTTTGGAAATTTATGCCAATTCCTGAATTGTAAATGTGAGGAAAGAACCACCAGTTTATTACATAATGTGACCACTAATTTGGTGGTTCAATTCTTTCTACATGTTGATGTGGCAATTAATCATCACCCATACTTAATAATTTCGAATATAGGAGAAAGTCTTTGACCTTAACAACTCCGCTTCCAGTGGCCTCTCCAATTTGAATTGAAAAAGAGAGAAACAAAACAAGACTGAATAGGTGGGCAGGATTATCAACCGATCAGAAAAACTTAACTGAATAGATCAAGGGTAACCAGGGATTAGGTTCCATCTTCATTCAGTTTGCATTTAGAGTTGAGTGTTTAATGCGAAAGCTGACTTCGGGTATCGGTTTTAATCCAGGAAATGCGTCAAAATAGGAATTCTATACCACTCAAGGCTTGCAGTTCAATTTGACTTTTGTTTTGGTTTCCATTGTCATTCATTCCACGTTAGGAATAATAATGTCAATTCAGTTGCATCTCCCTTATAGTTGATTACAACATCCCTATATTTGCTTACACTGTTAGGTTTCATCCTGCTTCTTGACGCTCTTTTAATATATTTACTTTGACAGAGATGTGTACTTCACAGAAAAGCTCAATTATTCATCTGCTGCTGCCTTACTCTGGTTTTCTCTCACATTGGCAATACTGAGCAATTAATGTTAGAGACGAGGCTGCCAGGGTCATGGTTGCAGCTCCTCTTATTGCATTTGTGACCGCATATATCTTGTATCTCAACTTCTATAAGCTTGATAATGGTAACTACTTTCTAGTTTTTATTTAGTCAGTTCTCATTCCAGCACCCATTGATTCTACAGTTGTTAAGAATGCCCTTCAAGATTGTGTCAGCACTCCAATGTCTTGTAAATCCATGTTGTTCCATGATGCCATGTGTTTGAATGCTTGCATGCCATGCTTTGATGTCCTTATCACCAGACTTGTTCCACTCACATGGGTTTTTTATCCTTGAAATATATATACATTAATGCCTAGTGCAGTTTCAGAAATCGCTTGACCTGGATTTATCAATATGAGGTCGGGAGTACTTTGTGAATCTCTGATGTGCAATATTCAGATGCTTATCCCTAACTCTTTTGGGGGGACCAATTTGCTTGCGAAAACTGTGTACTTGTATATTTGATCTACAGACCTGGATAAATTGTAGTCAGGGTCTTCACCAATGTTTTATGTGTTTGTCACCGAAGTAAGTGGTCATCATTGGCTAAATGATAGACAACTCAAGATTGATTTTGAATCAGTTTTACAATTGGTGACGCCAACCATATCAGAAAAGATGTATAAAAATAGTTGCTGCAACTTCCAAAATAAAAACAAATGTGTGCATGAATCATCCCTACTGAAAGTGTGTTGTGATGGGCGTAGTACAGCTTCTTATATGGGCAGTAGGGGCTGGTGTCACTCGGGTAGCCGTTGTGCTGGAAATTGTGGGTGGTAATCATGGGTGGAGCCGCAGCAATGCTGTTGGAGATGCACGACTTCCCACCTTACCAGGGATATGTAGATGCTCATGCTCTACAGGATGCCACTACCATTCCCTTGACATTTCTATGGTGGAGCTGCTTTAGGGATGATGCCAACTTTAGAACATCGACCCTCCTCAAGAAGAAGAATCAGATACTTTAACAGAAAACATGATATAACAGATGAACTGTCATGACTCATGAGCGGCAGACATTTCCTCCTCAATTGAGTCTTCACGCATTACAGTTCTCGCCAGCAATCCCTTTGCTTGCTTCTCTTTTGGCAGCAACTTGTTCTTAATGCGATTTGTGATATCCTCATAATGAACCGGACCCTTGTGTTCTATTTTCCCCCCACCAGAAGAAAACTTGCAGAAGAGAATTTTGATCTGGTAACTTTAAGTAGATTTGTGTTGTTTCTGTCATTGAGGATATAAGATTTAGATTGTGCTTCCAAGGTTATGGTCCCCGTCTCATAAACCGGTTTTGATGCAACTTGCTTCTTGAAGTACTTGCACCCGTTCTGATGTTTGTTAAGATTATTTGGTGCTGTAAAGAAGACATTTGAAGTTACAACACGAACATTCTCTTAGAGTCGACATCATTGTGAGGAATCGCTGCTTGTTCCGAGTCAAAACTCAACTGGCATAACAAAGTCTAAAAACTTTTGATGCATTTATCAGCTATCATCATTCTTGGAACCAAATTTCATGTTGCGGATAGTGACCGACATGAGAAAGTGGGATCAGAAATGACCTGTCTAGGTGACTGTGGACAAGGTGGGCTTGTCTCGGGGCTCGATCTCTGCCCCTCGTTCTCGTAAGTCACTTATAAGGAGAGGAAATTGCTATCAGTTGACATTGCCAGCAACAGTTCCACAAACTTTTATTTATTGAATGCAATACAATCTTTTAAGGAGAAAAGGCCTTTTTCTGTTGCCAGTAAGAAATCAAGCTGATATCACATAACCCAATTACCCCAAAAACCATCTTTATATTCAATGTATACTTAAATTACAATACTCCTTTTTTGTCTAGACGAACTCCGGTCTCCAAACTTGATACGCTTTTGTATCTTGCTCCACCGTGTTTCTAACGCCAGAATCAAGGCAGCATTATCGGTTTAGTAAAATGAAAAGAATGAAAAGAAACAGGAGAAGCATGCAAATGCTCTTGGATCCTCCAAAACCGCGAAAACACCGGAGATGTCCCTTCAAAGTATGATCGTCTCCCACAAGGTTTTGCTCCCAAAGTGGAGTTCCCCACAGTAGATTTGATTCATCATGTCTCTAAGATTTATGCTGCGCGACTTAATGCATCTAATTTAGCTTATCTTATCCTATAATAATCCTCCCCCTCGCCCCCCTCCATCCTCCTTTTGGAGAATAAGAACTTGGGGTCATCATGACTTAGTTGCATTTATTCTTGGCCCAATCACATCGTTCGGGCCCACGGCCGACGAGAACAATCGTTTCATGGTTTAGGGGAGTTTTTATGTTGCATAAGCCCCACGTGCGGAAACCCTGTGGATGTTTGATAGGGTGTGTTTTGTCTGTCACTCTAGCTTGTGTTCTCTTCTGTTTTTGGTGGAGGTAGGTGAAAGCCTCTCTTTTATACGAGTGGAATAAATATGTGGTTTCCATTCTACCACGATTGGCTTCACCTAAAGTGCTTTCATATATTTTGTCAATAAGGTGTGACTGCATTGGATGTCTAGTAAGTGATGTGTGAATGTGTTATAACTATTAAGTAGACCTGTTAAATTGATGGATCAAATAAAAAATGGTCTAATCTAAATAGATCTACTTAATATGTTTTGATCCATTTCTATGCAATGCAAATTAGGAGTAAGCGATTCCAATTTTCATTCAGATTCCACTTAAAACCTAAGACCTACTCATCAAAACTAATATTCTAATTTTTAGAACCTGGAAATTACCATGCACATCTAGGAAACTAGAATCGACTCTGTCACAAGTTATAGGGTCGGTACCCAGGTTCTACATGTTCTTTTACTTGAACAATTATAGTAAATCATCACATTTAATAACTACCATTTGCTACAATCCATTGATTACAACTCACAAGACACAAATATTATGAAATTAATATAAAGTAAATGCCTTAGTCATGGATATCGCCGGAAATAGGAGCTCAGATTAATGATTTCGGATTATACACTTATCATTAGATGTCATGAAATGACATATAATCGTACAAAGACATAGAACCAAAAAATAAGCGCGCGCACACACACACACAGACTTATTCCAAGTTCTATAACCTACCCTTCGGAATTGATTTCCCAATTTTTATAACCCCGAACCAAACCCCAATTTTTTAGGTTTCTCGTTTTACCCTAGAACTATAGTCACCTCTAATGCAAATTTAGTGACCAATACCCAACCTTACTTGTATCCAAACCATATTGACCCAACCCATATTGCTAAATCCCAAATTGAGGTGAGAGTATGAGTGAGGGTGTGCAAGAAATGAGCTGAGGGTGAGAGAGAATAAAGAAAGAGCAATGAGGGGGACTGGGTCTAAGTAAATTATAAATTTATTTATGATCCATTTAATAATCATATTATATTGGATTAATATCACGAAAAACTTCCAATTGGTAAATTTATGACAAATTTATTCTAAACTAATTTTTTGACTATAAAAAATCTCAAACTATTTAACCTGTTATAAATTTACCCTCCATTAGTTTCCGTTAAATTTTATTGTCCAATTGCTGAGTTAGATAATACATGGTAGTTGATGGATATATCAGTTGGAGGTTTTACTCTCCATTTGTCATAGGTGTACCGGTTTGTGATTTTTGTGGTATTAATCCAATTTAACAGAAATTAAACAAAGAATAAATTTCTCACAAATTTACCAATTTTGGGATTTTTGATGGTCAAAAAATTAGTTTTTTTATAAATTTGTCATAGGTGTATCGGTTTTAGGTTTTTCATGGATTTAACCCTATTATGTTGAAACCCCTTTTTGACCTTTTGTTATAAATATGACTAATCTATATAATAATTCAGCCCATCATACACGAGTTAAGAGTTTATGACCATTTTAACAGGTCTTTTGATTAAGAAATTACTATGTTTGGCACATTAATTGTTTAGGAATTAAACTTCTTCAATATTGAACATAAGTTCTCTCAATCTTTGGTATGGTCTTTATAAATTAGTAGTCATACTTATGGAATGGATTTATTCTACCATTCAATGTGTTTGGGAAAAATCTCAACACTGCTATTGAAATACATGTGTGAGTAGTGTTAAAAAAAATCTCACATTGGATAAGTGATGTGGTATGGTTTTGAGTAGTTAATATAATTTTAATTGACCCATAATTTATTGACTTAAGCTTTTGAGTGAATATTGATTCAAATGGATATATTGACAAGCTCAGACTTAGACTTTTTCTTGGCGATCTCCTTGAGTGTAGGTGTTCGATTTCTATTTTGCGTTCCCAACAAATTGGTATAAGAGCTGATGGTAGACTGATGGGCCCCCAAAGAATCAATTTAAACCCTCTAATTGTTTCTACTAGACCAACATATTTCTCTAGAGAACCAATAAATACTTCTGGTATGAGAAAGGGTTGTGATAAGAAACGTTCAATTTTTGGTTCTCTTGCTACAGTTAAGCGATCCTCTTTAGATAATTCGTCCAACCCAAGGATAGCCGTAATTACCTTTAGTGGCTAATCTTCTTGATAGTACGGTCGTAGCATCTAAATGTACAAATGTTGTGGCAAGAGTAGGGTTGGTTCAATTAGATCTATTGACAATCTTGGACTTGAGCTCCCTCTTGACGACCTCCCCGAGTGTATGCATGACTTCTACTACATGCTCTCCAACAACTACAGCTTTCGAACAATCTCATATGAGAAAATAGCCTCACCCAGATGTAAGGTGTTATAAATTTAAAATGTGGGTTGCCAAACACACACATTACGGCGTTTGGCAATATAATCACAACACAACATAACTACAATATGGTCATAATCGTGCCAAACGAATTCTTGACTAACTATAACCTCCATTATTTTGTTATTTTGCATTTTATTTTATGAGTAGAAATGGCCTTTGCAAAAAGATATGTCAAGCATCCTTGAACCCCACCACCCAATTAACAAGAAGAAATCATGAAACTTTTACCCAGATAAAGAAGGAAAGAGTAGAACCAATGAGACACTTGTCTCTTTCTTGGTGACATTTGATCATATTTGTCATCTCTAAGTGGATGTATTTGACTGTCGGCCTATCATAGGCTGACCACGTGAAAAATCATATGTAGCTTTGCCAAAAGCCTAAGAATTTTTTCAACGCGTTTGTAGTTTCTTAATTCCACTTTTGAATGATGACATAATGTCCTTGGCCTTGCCCTTAAATGGTCAAAGATCCCTCTCATTATGCAAGCATTTGATCCTTCTTGCTTTTCGTTGAAGTTCTTCTTTTCAATAATGGACCCTTGAGGAAAGTGGGTTTAATCTGATATGTTAACGGGTTCATATTTAAGCTTTCTCTTAGTGATCTCTCCGGATGAAGGTATCGCATTTCAGTTACGCACTCTCTACATCCTTAATAAGCTGATCAGGTATTGTCTAGCTCAATATTCGGGTGAACTAAGCCAATAACAATACTAAAAATACATTACATAATTTAAATGTCCTTTGTGTTTTCCTCCGAAGAAGATATAATGGACTCGATACTTGCTCTTCTCCTCCAACTTTTTACAGCTTGAAGTCCGTCAAATTTGAAGGTTGAGAGCTTAGAGCTCTAGCAAATCATATCCGTCCATCTTTTGCCTTGAGGATAGCATCGGATCCTTTCACAATCACGATGACCAAAAACTATCAATTCTTTTGCCTAAGATGACCGAGGGCCTGTTTGGTAACTTGCCAAATAGTGAAAATTTATGTTCTTTTGTTCCCGGGAGTAGATTTGGAATAGAAATCCGTTTGTTAAAATTTTTATTTTCGGGAATAGATTTGGAACGGAATCAAGAATAAAAAAAAAGTTACTTCTTCGTTCTCGGGAACAATTCCAAAATTAGCCAAATTTTTTTAATTTCTCTCATCTTTCTTTTCTTTTTCTTCTTCTTCCTTTTGGTTCTTGTTCTTCCTTTTGACTAGTCGCCAGCCTTGGCCATGGCCGGCGACTGGCCAGCAACCAGCCAGACGAGGGCCAACGCCCTCGCCGGCCCCTAGCAACGCCGAGCACGGCTCGGCGCAAGCCTCGCTGTGGATGGGCAAGCTCAGCCTCGCCTTGGCTGGGCGAGGCGACCTCGCCCAGATCTGGCGAGGCCGAGCCTCAGTTAGAGCCTCGCCAAATTTGGCCGAGGCCGACCTTGCCTAGCTACGACAAGGCCGACCTCGCCCAGCCAAGCCGACGCCGCCCTGGCGATGGGCTGGCGAGGCCGAGCCTCACTGGTGGCTGGGTGAGGTTGCGTTGCCTAGCCAAGGCGAGGCCCAGCCTCGCCGTGGCTTGGCGTCGTCGGGGGCCGGCAACGCTCCGATGAGGGCACCGACCCTCATCGGGTCGGTCGTCGGCCGCTGGCAATTTATTAAGGAAGAAGAAGATGAAAAAGGAAAGGAAAAAGAAAAGAAAATTGCATTTAAATCATTAAAAAATTAAAAGAAAATATTTTGAATTAGAAATTTTCAGGTTTTACTAAACACATTTCTATCCCGGGAATAAAAATTTTGGACAGTTACCAAACGCTTTCAAATACTAAGAAATTGTTCCCGGGAGCAGAATAAAAAAGAATCATTTCTAAGCAGAAATTGTTCCCGGGTGCAGAATCGTTACCATGCGCATCCCAAGAGTTTCTCTAGAAAGTTACTATCAATCTTGATTTTCTTAGCCTCAATCTTGAGTGATAAGTAATGTAGCAAGATTTACGATATCAATTATTATTTCAATTTTATGTAATTTGGCGGGTCTCTTTTTTTTTCTTTTTTCTATTTAGGGTGTTAAAATCCACCTAATTGTCATTGAAACAACTACTCTAGAGTCATCCGGGTAATTACCTCTTATTATTTTGGTATTTACCCTCTTATAATGGGACTTATGAGGGATTATCCTGATCTGGTAGTTAAACTAGATGATCCAAACGTACGAAAACCACAAAATAGAGTAGTTATAAACGAAGATGTAGTAGATTGAAGTTGCCTGTTCTTAGGTTTTTCGTTAGCCCTTCGTGAGCAGAGGGGGGAAGTAGGGAAATCTACTCACAAGTGTCCGTAGTGCAACTCTACTAATTCAAAGGTTTCTCAAAAACAAAGCACGTTTTACAAGTTACACGTTAGTCAAAGACGAGGAATCAATGCGATGTGATTGCTGAGAAAAGAAACATCAGAAAGTCGTTGGAACAAACTTCAGGAACTCTTGCATAGGACACGAAGGTGAAAAGAACCAATCAGCTGCTAATAAAATTCCACGCTTTGACAGAGCGACAGACCAGGAAACTCCATGTCCCGTCGATATGCTATTGGCATTACCATTTATTGACTCGTCTATTTCCTAAAACTCACTCCACCTCCCCCACAATGTAGCTTTCCTAGTTCTGGAATGACTGCATTTGGTCTTGTCATGGATAATTCCACAAGCCTCCTGCATCTGAGTACTCCTGTGACTCCTCGGGTGGCGGCGGGCTCACGAGCATCCCCTCCGCCATGTTGGCCAACAGGTTCGGCATGTCCAAAATGGCATCCTCATCGATGAATTCTTGCCCTGAAGCTGGCACGCACTCATTCGTATCGATGCTGAGATCCCACCTCGGGAGCCTTGAAGCCGCCGCTCTTGATGCAGCGGCACGTATGTCGGATGGCGACGTGGAAGGCGGGATAGGATATGTGAGGACCGAGCTCGGGAAATTCAGGAGGGTGCTGGGGCCTTTCAGGGCAAGGGCTGCAACGTCATAGGCAGCTGCAGCCATCTCCGGGGTCGGGTAAGTGCCAAGCCAAATGCGTGTGGCTTTACGTGGCTTTCGTATCTCAGATACCCATTTCCGTCCCCGAGACCGGATCCCGCGATACTCCGGGTGTCTCCTGGAGACCGGCAGATGGTGAGCGGGCGACCCAGAGGAGCCGGGCGGCAGGGATTGCTGATCCATGGCAGCAGCTGCCAGGGGAGGCGCGTGGGGAATTGCTTCGGCGTGGGAAGAGCACACTCGAGAGGGCGGGCGGTGGAAGAAGAGTAATTATAGGGTAGACTGTTTGGTTGGTTTGTACGAGAGTAGAAGGCCGATCGCCCAGTTATCTAAATAAAAACACAAAACACCTGGACATACATGAAGGTGGGAAGTACAAACGATATATAATACGAACGCGTTGCTCTCTAGGCTTATGGTGGGGGTAGGGTTCTATGATGTTGGCTAGTAGCAACGAAGAAAATATTAATAAATTCAAGATGGGGGCAGACGAGGGGACTCGGAGGAGCCAAAGGCGTGGCCAAATTTGATGCATATGAAGGGAAATTATGTTTGGCTTGGTCAAAATGCGGATGTGTTTCTGTTCAAGGATTGGCTGCTGAGGCTACAGTCAAACGTGGAGGCGTCCGTACCTGTACTGACGTATAGCAATGAGTCTCCATTTTCTCGTTTCCCTTTTGGATTTTTTCCGCTCCGGTTTATTTCGTCCTAATTTACAATCATCTTGATAATCTAAACCAAACTTCTACGCATGTCAAAGGCGTTCCATCTTATATTGCGTCGACCAGTTGTTTCACGTGTGATTATATTATGTTGCCTTGATTCCTAGTGCCAAGAGATTGCATCAATCGAGTACGAATCGGGGTGTGAGATTTCGTGCTTCTATTTTTGAAAAGACATAATGATTTCCTCATTTCGTATTACTCGGTTCAATCTCTAATGTTTCTTCTATTTACATGAAATCATAGCAGATTATATTATATTAGAGCGGATCTGGTGGGGGAGTGGATGCCAATACTCCAATTAGCCCGAGTGCAGAAGTGCAGAGGAGAATACATTCGGATGCAAAATGTCGATTTGCCCCTACTCAAATCTGCCTCAGATTATCTAACCTCTGAATCAACCAAACTCTCTTATATTCACTCCAAACGACACTTCATGGACAGAGATGGGCCTTTCACACGATAGACAGCGACACCAAGTACGATGAACCCTCGTTAGCAACAGACTTAACAGATTTCCAACTGAATCAACGAGGCGAGCCAAGCGCAAGTGCTCCTCTAGCTTCGAAGTGGTCCAAACGTGAAATTATTTTGCACCTGTGAGTAAGGTAGAGAGCCAAAACCATGTTTCAGTTCGAGGGGTAGTGATTATTTGCAGCTTGTTATGGTCAAACGCCTAGGCATATAGAAGGTGAAAGCTGCGGCGGGGCATTCTCCGGTCTCTTTCGGAGAGCCAAAAGAGAGCGAAAGATCAGAATGGTGAATGCGCGAATCCTTGGAGTTCTTGCACCAAAAGGGATGTGTCCTTTTCCTAATCCTGGGACGTCGGCTGACTGATAAAATCCCATGGCTAAATTTTAGGTCCGATTGCTCCATAGGAAGGGAAGTTTGTTGAACATATAGTACAGGACTTCAGGGCTCCTCGTCCTGTCTATCTCCTACATGATTTGAAACGTTTATTACACAACTAGATATAGAGGACTACCGCACAGAGTTTAGATTTAATTGAATATGTTCAAATTATCTCTAATTGTAGATTATGAAGTTTACATGCTCCTATATATACATGTGATCTCTTTCAACCTAATAGTTTAAGTTTTTGGATTAAATTTTCTTATTGGGTTGGGTCCATCTCTTATAAGGGCAACTCATCATCAGAAAGAGAGAGAGAAAGGCTGCAATGGAGAAAAAAGAAGAGAAGAGGCAATCTAGATTCAATTGTAAAACTCTGTCGCAATTGTTTGAAATTTTAGTATATTGTTCTTAAGATCAATATCTTCAAGTTGATCAGTTTTGTTTATTAAAATCATTCTCCAAATTGTCTCTCAATGCCTCTAGCAACTTTAGACCTTTCTTACTTCTTTGAGTTAATCCACCTTCATGGCGATGACATGTTGTTGTTTTGCTGATGTGAAGAGTCTTTAGTTGTGCAATTAGAGATAAACTATTATGTATCATATTACTGTTGGTGATTAGTGGAAGTTTTTTATAGAACTGTGGCTTTTCATGAAATGGATTTTCCAGGTAAAAATTGTGAGTGTTGTTTCCACGTTGCTTTAACTTTTTTCAACACTGCTTCGAGATTGATATTGGTGGAATTGACCGCTAGCTACTAGGGTTAATTTTTTATCAGTTGGTTAATTTTTTGGAAGGATATTGATTTTGGATAGGTTTTACTATTGAATCGTTGCCCTTTTTCTCCAACAACGAGGTATTATAGTCAAGTTCTGCCCCACTTGTCATGCGCATCCATTCCATTTGTTGAATTTCATTTATCATTATGTCCCTTTGCACAGTGACGAGGTTCGCTTTCTGTTTCACTCGCTTGAGTCGGACTCAATCACTCTTTTAGAGGAATTCGGCCGACCACTATATAGGAGAGATAGCACAGCCAAGCTCTTTTCTCAGTATTGGGCTCTTGCACGTATAGGCTCTCTCTATTACATACACACACATAAAGACTCACTCGTCTTCGCTAATTGAATTTGAGCTCCATATGTCAGATCCGATGTGTTTGAGCCTAAATCTAGTGTCATGCGATTACCTCTAGTGGTGTGACCTCAAGCTCATGGAGAGAGAGACTTGGATAGAGATCTCGACTGGACAAATGGGGATTCTTCTATGTATTTTGTATCTTTGAAAGAATAGATATATAAGTGGTCATTGATATGGGAGATATGCTTCTTCTTTTTTGTGTTTTCCCAAAAATAGTATAACTTGGTCATCTTTTCCTTCATTCGTTAGTAGGAGGAAACTTTCTTCAACCGGTCTTCCAATTGGCAAACAAACATAGACCCTCTCATGCTTATCTTTGATTATGTTTGCTTGCCAATAATGTTCATAACTTGTAACCTATTAATTCTCTTTAAATTAAGGATGTAGGGAAACTGTAGTCTCGTAATAAGTCACTTAAGTGAATTATTCCTAATCAAATCAATAATAAAAAAGTTTATCCCTTTTCCTTCTAAGGATGGGCACTGTGTTTGAGCTTAAATCCAGCATCATGCGATTACCTCTAGTAGTGTGACCTCAAGCTCATGGAGAGAGAGACTTGGATAGAGATCTCGACTGGACAGATGGGGATTCTTCTATGTATTTTGTATCTTTGAAAGAATAGATATATAAGTGGTCATTGATATGGGAGATATGCTTTTTTTTTTTTTGTGTTTTCCCAAAAATAGTATAACTTGGTCATCTTTTCCTTCATTCGTTAGTAGGAGGAAACTTTCTTCAACTGGTCTTCCAATTGGCAAACAAACATAGACCCTCTCATGCTTATCTTTGATTATGTTTGCTTGCCAATAATGTTCATAACTTGTAACCTATTAATTCTCTTTAAATTAAGGATGTAGGGAAACTGTAGTCTCGTAATAAGTCACTTAAGTGAATTATTCCTAATCAAATCAATAATAAAAAAGTTTATCCCTTTTCCTTCTAAGGATGGGCACTGTGTTTGAGCTTAAATCCAGCATCATGCGATTACCTCTAGTAGTGTGACCTCAAGCTCATGGAGAGAGAGACTTGGATAGAGATCTCGACTGGACAGATGGGGATTCTTCTATGTATTTTGTATCTTTGAAAGAATAGATATATAAGTGGTCATTGATATGGGAGATATGCTGTATTTTCCCAAAAATAGTATAACTTGGTCATCTTTTCCTTCATTCGTTAGTCGGAGGAAACTTTCTTCAACTGGTCTTCCAATTGGCAGACAAACATAGACCCTCTCATGCTTATCTTTGATTATGTTTGCTTGCCAATAATGTTCATAACTTTTAACCTATTGATTCTCTTTAAATTAAGGATGTAGAAAAAATGTAGATAATAAGTCACTTAGCTGAATTATTCCTAATCAAATCAATAATAAAAAAGTTTGTCCCTTTTCCTTGTAAGGATGGGTAAGTTGTCCATTTTCTTCATCTGACAAAGGGGGAAGCCCAAACCCACTACAAGCCACCATAAAAAATTTCTCTCTTCCTCAATACTCCTCTCGCTTGCAATGATTAATCCCTCATCATCAGATATTAAAATCTCATGAAGATAAACAATTCTATTAAAGTCTAAACTCAGCTTAATTAGGAAAAAGAAAAAGAGTGGACATTTCTTCTATATGATGTTACTCATTTAGCTGAATCCCGTCTCAAAAATGTACTTTAAAATTATGAAATTTCTCAAATGATGACTAGAAATGTTCACGGAAAATAAGAAAATGAAAGGAACAAAGTAATAACATAGCAAAATCCTCTTCCCACCAAACTCAATCAAAATTGGACAACCTTAGAACCTTCATTCGTACAACATCAAGATGTATAGGATGAGCTATGTGTCTATATGAATACAATACAATGCCGTAGTATCAGAATATCTAGCATTTTTCTGATTTGCCTCTGCATACGTAAGCGACCTGTACGGATGATAAGTGGCCATGGAAGCACCACAAGCTCTCTCTCTCTCTCTCTCTCTTTCTCTCTCTCTCTCTCTATCCTTGGAGTGTGGAAGCAAATCCTTCCTCACATCCATGGACACCATCCTCAGATCACCCTTCCCTCTGTTCAGTCCTAACTCAACTCTGCGCACGCCCAGAATCGTCAGACCATTCAGGGCCTCGATAAGACCGCCGCCGCCCGGATTCGACTTCCGGAGAGAGGTTCTGGAGGAGTCCAAGGCCTCCATCGCCTCGTCGCACCCTGAGTTGCTGGACTTGGCGGACGACGCGACCCTCGTGCTGGTCCGGAAGGGGCAGTTCGGCCCGGTCCCGGCCTGGAGGTCGGAGTTCGTGGAGCCGGAGGAGATATGGCTGGTGGGCACCACCCACATCTCGCGGCGGTCCGCCGACAACGTGGCGAGGGTTGTGAGGGCCGTGAGGCCCGACAACGTCGTGGTCGAGCTCTGCAGGAGCAGGCAAGTTTCCACCTTTTCTTCATCATTGTGCTGTCACGTTGGATGTGATTACTGAGGTGGTTCGGTGCTCATATCACTAATTTATTGCGAGTGTAGTGGATGCACACAGGAGTTGATTCACTGTCTTTTCGTTTAGATTGTCTAGGAATTATTGGCAGGCTGGGGTTAGACCAGAGATCCTGATGAAAGCAGGAGTTGATTTACCTAGTCTTGTGCTGCCACTTATGGACGAATCGAGTTAATGAGTTGAATTAGGCGTTAAAATAGAAATCTTAGTTGAGTGCGGAATTAAGTCGCCCATAGTTGGTTGGATATGGGACATAATAAAAGTAACCCATCAATTTTGCTGCCATGTTGGCTATCAATGAGAGGTCGAAAATTTTGGATCATTGAGTGATGCTGCAAGAGTTTAGCATGCATGGTTTCCAATTTGTCACCCCAAACCGCACAGAGGCATTGGGCGTTTCGAAAATTAATACTGCAATAGCTCATAATGTTAAATCACAATTACTGGTCAACATTATGCTCCTTTTGGTTTGCTATATTCCCTTCCATGTCAGGTATTAGAAAGGAGAGTCGTTTCCCACATTTTAGCTTCCGAATTCTGACTGAAACTGTCACTTTGAGGTCTCATGAGCACTAAAAAGTTTGATGTCCTATCCATATCTAAACTCCTGTCGTTGCAGAGCTTGTTTTCAGAGCTGGGATCATGTACACATCTAGTGAAGGAGATCCTAGTCAACAATTACAGTCCAGCATGTTTTCCCTGAGTGGTACTGGGTTTTTTGGTGCTGTTGGTCGTAGCATAAACTTGGGTAAGCTCTAGCTTCTTGTTATTTGTTAGTACCATTTTGCACTTGAAATGCTATCAATTAGATGATTGTTCTGTTTTCATGACAGGTGGTCAGACAGCTCTAGCATTACGTCTACTCTTGGCAATTTTCTCCTCAAAAATCTCCTCAGATGTCAACCGCCCATTTGGAGATGAGGTAGTGACCTGGAATTATTATTTCAATAATCAGATCCTCTAAACTCCTGGGACAATCTCTCAACCTGCAATTGTTTTCTTGCCTACAGTTTCGAGCTGCTCGGAAGGTATCTGAAGAGATTGGTGCTCAAATTGTTTTGGGGGATCGGCCAATTGAAATAACAGTATGTATGCTTGAACATCTGGTCTCATAATTTATGAAGAAAGTTTCTAATCATTTAGCTTCTCTTTGTCCTAATCATTAGATTTCGGACAGGATGATTAAGGTCCTATAATAGTTGACTGACAGAAAAATTCACTTATGATGTTTTGTTGTTCAGCTTGAGAGAGCGTGGAAAAGTTTGAAATGGAATCAGAAAATAAGCCTAGTGGTCTCTGTTTTTCGTGGAATAGCATCACAATCGGATGCATCGTGGAGTAATCTTCAGGTGCTCTCTCCCTATCAGCTTTTGGTTCATTTTGCATTTTCTCACGAGAAAATAGCGGTAATTTTCTTTGCATTAAAAAATTGGTGTGATAGCAGAGTCACGCCATGAGATTATTCTGCAAGGTTTCCTTTTCGAACACAAATTGGGAGTAAATTTTTCTGGTTGATGTTATGTATGCCCATCTGTAATTCTCTGTTTTTCAAGTCCTCATCTAGAGCCGAAGTTTATATACGGGGAAACCATTTCTTGCACAGAATCATCTAGCTGTGGGCAATTTTCTAAGTCTATTTGTCTACCAGATAAATACAGAGTAATACGCTTCTTCACGAATCACATCATTCTTCATAATTCACGTCCTCCCAGGATGATGATTGAGTTTCTAGAATATCCAATAGGTATAGTAAACAACTGGTAGTTTCTAAAGCAGATTCCTGGTTTTGCTGCAGGAATCAAATGCTGGGGATAGCACATTTGAATTGTACAAGCAGCTTAGTTTTTCTTATCCAGCACTTCTACAGCCTCTTATACATGAACGGGACACAGTGAGTACATTCTCCGTCAGCTAAATCGCTACCCTTCTCCAACTTCTTTCAGCTTATGCACAGCAGATCATGCATTACAGTTCATGTGTAGATGAAGGGAAGAGCAGAACTCTTTTTTCATTCTATTAGAGTCGTGATTGCAAGATTGCTTGAGGTGGGAGGAAGATTACTCATCCAATGTCTGCAGTGCATCCATCCACCATATATACGGCAGCAAAGCATTACTAAATAGACATTTGCTCCTTTTTTTTCTGTTCGTGTTCATATATGGAGAAAATTCTTACATATGTAGCTTTGCTCAATCAATGTCACCCTGTATGCGATCACAGTATCTCGCATGGTCCCTAAAGCGGAGCAAGGCCGTGAACAACTGTAGGAGGGTGGTGGGAGTGATCGGGAAGGGCCACATGAACGGGGTCGTGTATGCACTTATCTCGGACCAAGGGAACTTGCGATTCCGTGATCTTGCAGGGAATAAGGCTGGGGGCAATAAAACTGGCGGTTGGGTTGAAGATCTCACGAGGAGCTTGATCAGAGACACTTTGTTGGGGATTCTGCTATGGGCATTGTATGAATGGGTCAAAGGTGTGGTATAAAACTAGATCAAAGGTTTATAGATGATCGACCTCTTTGAATTGAAGACAATAGGTCAATATGTTGGGAACTTTTCTTCATCCTTTTTTTTTTTATAATTGTTTTGGAAGCTTTGTAATTTCCAATTACTTGTGCTTGTATATCTGGCTTAAAAAGGAAAGAAGCAATGATTATTGGATCGGTTTGAGTCCCTTGAAATCTCAAGGAATAATTCCATAAATAGTTTCTGAATTTTGGTCTAATATACAATTATTTATTTAATGTGCTCTCTAAACTTTAGTTAAATGTATTGTATTTGACTTTTTAATTTGTTCATTGTGATTACTGAAATTTTATCTAAATGTTTAATTTAGTCATTAGATAATATGAAAATATTTAATGTTTTATTTTCATTAATTCAAGTTAACGGAGTTTCAATTTGGTAAGTTCGAATGGTGAACAAAAAAATAAAGGTACACATGAATTATAATGTAAGATGCAACTCAAATTAAAATATAATAATTCACATAATCAAATAACATAAACAATGATTTTTTATTTATTTATGAATTGAACAAATAAAACAATTAAATTGATTACTATATTCTAATTTGAATTAAATGCCTTGCGTGAATTATTCACTTATAACATATTCTTTATTCACTGATCAAATGTACTGGATTAGAAGCCAAATTGACATATTTCGCTAACTTAAATTAAAAGAATGTTAACACTAAATATTTTCGTATAGTTCATAAATTAAATTAAACACGTACTCAACATTATATATTGGGCTAAATATCATAGATCACATTCAAAAAATTGAAAGTTCATGGATGATATTATACATTAGTCCAAAGTTTAAAAATCATTTGTGTTATTTTCTCAAAACCCAAATGGCCAATTATGAGTTGGCTATTATAGTGGAGTTCTTATGTGTTTTGATAGGCAATATTGAATCGGTAGTTCAATGAAGCTTGGTAGTTGAAATTTGGAAGGGAATTGAATTTGGTTCTATCTAATATACTGATTAGTAAAAGTAATTTTTGCACATTAAGTGTCATGACCTACCTTTTCCTTCTAGAGGAAAAAAGATATATGTGAGTATACTTCACTTTCTATATAACCAGAGAACCTAGAGTTGAGAATTTGGTTACATTAATTAATCAATTAGTGCCTTTTTTAGTACCTAATCTTGTGCAGCCCAAGTTCATTTTAAATTTGTTCACTAATATACAAGATGATCATGACAATCAATGACTAAGGGAGCATTAAATAAATTGTAAGGAAAAACGAGAATTTTGACTCTAAGAGATAAGAAAATGTCAATCATAACTAAGCCAAAGTGAAACCACAATTAACATATCTGAAGTGCATAATCACATAATAGTCAAAATGGAAATGCGCAAATGACAACCTAGCATTTGTCTCTAAAAACACTCAAATCCTATGATAAAATCTAAGAGTTTGTTTAATTTTAAGCACGATCTTTTATCAAAGATTTTCACACATCTTAAGAGAAAACTACTCAAGAAACTAATATTTAAGCTTTTTCCTAATTTCTGCTATATATATATATAATTTTTTTTTTTTTGGAATTTTTGATTCTTTAAAAAATAATTTTTGATCCGAAAATAGAGATCCGGGTAGGGGTTGACCCGGGTCCGCTGACCCGGGTGAAGGGTCCTCAGCCGGACTGGGCCTGATTCGTGGGCCCAGTCCAGCTAAAAAGACAAAAATGGGTCCAACCCCCTAAAAACTAAAAAAATTCAGTCTGGCCCAAGAGAGTAAAATAAGCCAACTCGGCCCAGTCCTTCAAGTCCTTAAAAAAACTAAACCCAGGAGTGGAATTAGGCCGGCCCGCTACACCTACCTCGGCCCAGAAACGATTGGCCCGGGTCGGCCAGAACCCGCGAACCGGGACCGACCCGCATCCAGCCTACGCTGATCCGAATTGTGCCCCGCGGTCTGTCCCCACGCGACGCCAACAGAGATGGCCGCGGCGAGCGCGCCAGTCGTCTCTGCGTGGCCGCGCGCATCTCCTCCCCCGGCGTCGCCTCGGCCTCTGCTTGGGTCGCTGTCCCCCAGCTGGCTCTGGCGCCCCTGGCCGAATATGCCATCCTTGGCCAGACACCAAACAAAATAGCGGCGGCGGTGTGGAGGTGGCGAACGTCTTAACGTCCAACACACGGGGGCGCTCAACATCACAGGAGCACTTTGACAAAACGAGGCCGTGCACGGGCGACATGATTTCAGTCAAAACGAGGAAACTAAACCCGGATCTCATTGCGGCATTTCATCGAGCAGATGGAATGCACCGTGGGAAAGGGAGATTGTCTCCTCAACCGAGACTAAAACTCGAACTAGGACCCCTCGACAAACGATCCAGGACGCGCACAGCAAACAAACAAAGGCCACCGGTAGGCGCACATGGCTTCTGCCTTCGCCAGCTGCCCTGCTGACCTGGCCCCGACCAGCTATCGTGCCGCGCGATCTGCTCTGCTCCTTCACCATCTCGGCCGTACCGTTGCAGCGAATCGTGAGGGGGAAGGAGGAAGACATGGAGACTGGGCTGGGGAAAAAGGAGTGGACCGGCCCAGGTGGAGGAAAAAAGGGGAGAAAAAAGTAATAAAAACTGGGCCGGCCTGGACCCGGCCCGATCTTGTTCTTCTCTCTCTCTCTCTCTCTCTCTCTCTCTTCTTTTAAACTGAATTTTAATAAATCCTTATACTATTAATGCAAATACTCATATATCCTATGCAATTTAATGAGAATTTTTTTGGTTTAGGGGTTAAAAATTAAATCATAATTTTATGCAATTAATAAATTTAAATGGATTATTAAAATTTAGGTGTCTACATTAAGTATATCCAATGAGAGGTACTCCTTAGATCCTTGGTGGTTACAAGTGTTCTCAAGAAGAAGTAGGAGTCTTGCGACTCCGCTAAGAGTTGCTCTACTTGTCTAATGGATATATCATTGATAAGCTAACAGGATTGTGTCCCTTCCCTTATTTTAATGTGCCGGTGCCTACATACCTTGTCCCCCGATCTTGGCCGTACCATTGCAACGAGCGTGAAAATCATGAGAGGGAATGAGGAAGACATGGAGGTTGGGTTGGGGAAAAAGGAGTGGGCTGTCTCAAGTGGAGAAAAAAAGGGAGAAAAAAGTAATAAAAATTGGGCTGGCCTAGACTCAGCCCAATCTTGTTCCTCTCTCTCTCTCAAACTAAATTTTAATAAATTCTAATACTATTGATGCAAATGCTCCTATATGCTATAAAATTTAATGAGAATTTTTTTGGTTTAGGAGTTAAAAATTAATTCATAATTTTATGCAATTAATAAATGTTTAAACGGGTCACTACCTGTCCAATGGATATATCATTGATAGGCTAATAGGACCGTGTCCCTTATATTAATGTGCCAATGCTTACATACCTTGTCTCCATCCCCCCCAAATTTCCCCTAGTATTTTTGTCTTCTCCAAAGAGGAGGGACACCTCTAAATGTTTTACATTTAAGGGATACCAAGATCCGTATAATATTGCAGATGACATAGTTTAAGATTACTCAGGACCAATGGCCTTTAATGATGAGTCTTGTTTTTCAACATAGAAAAGGTAGGGGAATAAAATATTTTAATCACTAGGCACATGCCCAACGGGTAAACTTTCTAATACTTTTTTTGGTATGATCCTATCATATATCTAGTTTACAAACTATTGTGTGTGTTATGTGGTATATACACATTGGGAAACATTGCTCTCTCTCTTTCATGTGTCCCCACCTCTAGCCCCCTAAGAAGGTGAGAAATCAAACTCCCCACCTTCCATAACCATTAGGGCAAACTTGTAGTGGTTAACTTTTTAACATTCAAATGTACATCAATAAGCCATTTTATTACATCTATCCATGTAATCACAATTTTGAATTTTATACTTATAGTTATCGTGTACGATGCGGTCCAAGTCAAGTAATTGCTTCAAATACTAAGCAGAAAGCAATTTATATGTAATCTAAATGGCATAGGTGTAGAGACTCAATTACTTGAAGAGAAATCTATTGCATTCTTAATGTACAAATTTTTTTGGGGAAAGTTTTTAAAAAGTTCAAAACCTATTGTACTAGTATAAATTCAGTCATAAATATTTTAATTAGACCAATTTAATCATAAACATTTTCAAATCATGCTAGTTGAGTGTATCCATGCAATTTTCATTGAAAATTACTGATGCATACATGGCACTATTTGCACTAACATAGACAATTTTTGTAATTTAAAAAAAAAGTTGATTTTTTTAATTTTAAAATCCCTGCCCAGGTGAGGCCAGCCCTCAATTGTGGTTGTTGAGGGTGGCCTCGCTTAGGTAGGACAAAGGTTGCCTTGCCTAGGCAAGGGCAGCCTCATTTGGGTAAGGCAATGACCCTTGCCTATGGCCGGCGAGGGTGGCACTTGTCAAATCTGGTGAGGGTGACCTTTGCCCAGTCCTCTTTGAGCCTCGTCAGTGGCCGACCACTAGCAAAAAGGGGAAAAGAAAAAGAAACAAAAAAAAGAAAAGAACAAAATAAATTATGGAAATAATATTAAAAATGTCCATGTTAGTGTTAACTGTGTCTATAAGATGGTTTATGTGCACATTAACGATTTTCAGTTAAAATTAGCCAGGTGTAGTCCATTAATATTAATGTAATAAGTTTAAGATATTTTTTCTAAATTTTTTTATGATGGTGTGAATTCATTAATTAACACGAGCACTATTTGTTGGTCAACGGTAGAAGATCTCTAGTCAAATACACATAAACGTATTTATGACATGTAATAAATCTAAATTTGTAACCAAATTTGCTTTCTTCCTCCTTTTAGGGTCAACTCCTTCTTCATGCCGGATCATGGCGCATGCTTACCAAGTGGCAGCCTCAGATTAGTCCAGGCGTCACACCCTCAATGCAAGTGAAACTTTTTTGTCCAGCTTATCTTTTCGTTGATTTTATCAAATGCAAGTGTCAGGGGATTTGATTCAACTTGAAATAAGCAAGTAATGCAAATACTGAAAGTCAAAATTCTATAAAAACTCTTTTGTAAAACTACTTTGAGTTTAAGTAGTATTTGACAGAAAAACTTTAGCATTCCACAAATGTTACTTTGCAAGGCTTGGTGAGAGTAATATTGGGTTTTCAACATTCCAAATACCAGCATTTAACCGAATACTACTTCAAAATGTTTGTCAAATACTCTAGTATTTCTCTAAAAGGCTTTGGAGACTAAAAGTCCAAGCTCATTGGGAAAGCTGAATCAAATATATCCAATACATATTAAATAATAAAAAAAGAAATTTTATAATTTTCGATAGAATTTTCTTTTAAAAAATTGCTCTAAAAACACTTCTTTAGTAATTGATTAATTAACATTTACAAATTTTAATGCACCATCTATTATTGTGTTACATGTAATCCAAGAAAATTTGAAAGAAAGGCCATTTTGCACTCTCTTATTGTATTTCGCATGATACTCCCACTATTATTGGCAAAGTCCACGGTTACCGATCAACCGGCCAAAAATAATCACAGCGATATGTTTGATATAAATTATTCTATTGTCGATTCGTCAACCATAAATCTTCTGGAAAAATGTTTCTCTTACTATAATAGTGAGTAATTAGGATAAAGAATTCTCATATGGCAATTGCTTGAAGTTCAATTAGGCCCGCAAAAGAGGTTTTTTTTTTTTTTAATACAATTGCACGAAATGAAAACATGACTCATGTCATGTGAAAATTTGTTTGTCTTGTCCAAGCAATGCAGTAGCGCTATAGAGAACTTTCTCTCCAAAAACGCTCGACTGAACAAAAAAATCAAATTTGGTTTATTAAAAGATTTAAGCCCATAAAACTAATTGTGATGAGTGGTTTTCTTTTTGACCTTTTACATAGGTAGAAGCATTATTTGAAGTGGAACGTACTGGCTAGACGTCAAATTTGATAAACATCGCTGTAGATATATAATAATGTCAAAAAATGTTGGATCTTAGACATAAAAGTTTGGTAGAAAAGAATTTACACAAAATGCGGGTACGGCATTAAATTTCATAAATAAGTCGGGCATTACATAGAAAGACATAACTCAAATGTAATGTAATGAAGTAAGTGTGGAAAACAAAAATTCAATAATGTGAGTAATTGATAGAATAATCAAAAGAGGGAGTTCCAAAATTCAAAAACCTTTATGCTAAACATTACCATAATGTTCGAAGGGTTAATTATTTTTCGAAGCTTAACCCGCTGAAATTGGAATCTTGTTTATCGAGTATTTCTTAGCAAATTATGGTAGTCATTATAAAGATTTGCAATCCCAAAATTTCCCCGTTTGCTAATAAATCTATGCATAAAAAAATATATCAATCGTCTTAGTAGAATTTTAAATCAGTTCAACTATTTCAGCAATTCGTTTTTTTTTTCTAAAAACTTAATCACGCTGTCTTTAGGAAAATAAGTGATCCTAGCAAACTTGTGATATGATTAATCCCCTCACTCTGTCCAAATCTTAGATACGTATCGTACATGTCAACAAATTGATTATGCAAAGGCGAACTCAGAATTGTCTTGCACTTTCTAGTAAATAAATTCCACAAAACATCATCAGCATTGGCATCCAAGAGCAACATAGATCAAGCCATTGCACGAACACATGAGACAATAAGAATGGAACTTCAATTTCTGACTAACAAACCTGTGTAAGAGATTTATATAGATATAAAGAGCTTATTTGATGGCGAGGAATGTTAGGGTGTGGTTCATATTCCCCATCGATAGAAATGCATGAGGATAGCACCTTGGAGCCTCCAAAGGGCTTTTATTATTGGAGAACATATTCTATTGGTAGTTTAGGCTTGAGCCCATGTATGGCCATTGAGTATATATAATAATTTTCTCTTGCAATTGAGGGATGCAATAGAGAGGCATGAGGTGCTAATTATAGTGAAAATTCTCTGCTAAACCCTTATTTAAGGGTGAACTGAGATAAAACCTTGTGTCTCGAATCCTTTTTCTCCATTTTATTTTCTATTTCCTTGTAATTATGCACCAAATTCTAACAAGAAAAGTACCGATCCATTAAAATAACATACCAATTTTGTGCCACTAAGAGTGGAGTGCTTCAAGTGCATGGCCACGAAGCCAAGATCTTTGAATCTTACAAGGGACTTCACTAGCAATCTTATGAAAATTGTGAGAACTATCTCGTGAGGGAGGCACCTCATCGTTAATGGAGTAAGGATGCACATGGTAACGTTTCTATACTCGGAAATAATTTCTACTCGGACATTATTCTTTTTTATTCTGTTTCCAAGAACAATTTCTGAACATTAGAAGGTATTTGGTAATTGTCCAAAAATTTTATTTCTGGTAGTGACTTGCATATAGTTAGGTTGGCACGAACACTGGGGTCTTGAGCCCGGATCCCAACTCTTGGGCACAAGCATGGGCACTGGTCTTGGGTCCACCAAAACTAAGTCCAAGAATTTGGCGCCTGTGCTCAACTCCTTGGCACCCAACCTAGGTCTACAAAGCTTGAAGCTAGGTCCCAAGTCTATCGAGGATGGACCCCAGACCCTAGTGCTCGAGATTGAGACTCAAGTGCCGGGGGTGGGGTTAATTGAGACCAAGTCTAGGATTTCGGCACAAGTGTCTGCACTTGAATCCATTGATGTTGGGCCTTGAACCTGGCACTAGGGACCCTGTCCCCTGCATTTGAACCTAGGTCCATCGAGGTCGATCCTTGGACTTTAACGTCCATGCTCGTATCCATTAAGGCTAGGCTTTGGTCCCAAGTGCACAAGTCTAAGCCTACCGTCAATAGACTAGAGCATTAGCACAAGGGACTCGAGTAAGGGCATAGGAGTCCCTACCCTTGATCTCGATAGACCCAAGCTCAAAAAGTTAGGGAATTGGGCACGGGCTTTGTGGTCCGAGGCTTGTCTCAATGGACCCAGGCATGAGCATAGAAGACCTAGGCTCGACCTTGATATAATTGCGCTCATCATCCTAGGCATGGGCACCGGTGTTTGGGCCTAGCCTCAATGGACTTGAGTGTAGTGGTCGGGGTCTCATGCGTGGCCTAGATGGACGCAAGCCAAGGCATCGGGGTCTTGGCCGCCGCCTCAATGGACTCGACCTTGTTGCCAAGGGTTTGGGAACGAGCATTGGGATCGTTTTTTTATCTAAGTGTCGATAACTAATCATATTTTGGAAAATGATTTCCGATTTTTTAAAAAAAGAAATCATTTTTCTAAATTTAAATTTTGGTAGGAAAATCATTTTAGCTAATTCATAAAACATTTTCCTTTAACTAATTGTTAATGTGCAATTTTTTTATGGAGTGAATTCATAAACTAACAAGTTCACTATCAACCTTTGATGAAATTAGTAGTTGGTGAATAATGGTAAAATTCCAAATAAGAGCCCAAAGTGCTCTCAATTTTTCAAATAAGAATTTGAAGTGAACCCTACCTCAAATAGGAACCTATAGTGCTTTCGTTTTCTCAAGTAAGTGCCTAAAAGTTGACATTATTTCAAATAAGGATATGAAATGGCTAATATTAATCTTAAATAAGGACTTGACCTCATCGACTAGTTAAGGGCATTTTCTTCTTTCAATTTTTCTTATTTTCTTTCGTTTTTTGTAAGTTTATTTTTTTCTTAAAAAAGAAAAAAAAAAAAGGGCTAAAACTTAAAAAGAAAAAGAAAAAAGAAGGTGGGATGGCTTGTAGCCCTCCTCGCCTATGGCTGCCAACCCAGCATCAATGGGGCATCGACCATGGCCGATGGGATTGTCGGCTCGCCGAGGCGTTGATGGCCATAGGCCACCTAGGCTTCTTTTTAATTTTTTTTAAATTTGTGTTTTTTTTAAGTTTAAGTTTTCTTTTTGCTTTTTTAAGTTTGTCTTTTTATGGAAAAAGAAAAAAAGAAGAAGGGAAAGATGAAAGAAAATATAAAGAATATATAAAGGACAAAAATGCCCTTGAAGTCAAATCCTCCTTTTAGAGTAACATGACAACTTCAAGTCTTTATTTAAAATAAGGTCCATTTTATACTTTTATTTGAGATAAAATTCACTTCATATCTTTATTTGAGAAATTAAAGACATTTTGAACATTTATTTGGAATTTTCTTGTGAACGATAAGACATTTAAATGCACATAAATGTAATTATGACATGCAATAAATCCAGATTTGCTACCGATTTTGCTTTTCTCCTCATTTCAGGGTCAACTCTTTCTCCATGCTAATGCATGGCCGCATGGTTACCATTTGGCAGCCTCAAATTAGTCCAGGCCTTTTCCAGTTTTTTCTTTCTTTTTTGGATTTTATTGAAGCGAGTCTCTGGACATGTTAAATAATTTAATATGGAAAATTTTGAAATTTTCTATAGGATTTTCAAAAAGAAGAAGAAGTTGTAAGAGCACTTATTAAGTAATCGATTCATTAAATTTTACAATTTCAATTTGCCGCCTTTACCGTGTTCTGTGTAATCCAAGTAATTTTGAAAGAGGGGGCATTTTGCAATCTCTCTTATTTCATTTTTGCATAGCATTCTTGCTATTAATGTCAAAGTCCCTGGTTACCAATTTTCACTCTCTTATACTAGTTTCTCCAACTGTCCTAATGAGTAATTAGGATTAGAGCTAATTAGAGTCAGGATGGTGTTAATATGGTTGCATTAAGGAGTTTTACTTGTATGAGAAACTCATATGATAATCTCTTGGATTTTAATTAGGTCGACACTAATGGTAAATAGGTGTTCTCTTAATGCAAGTGCATGTAAAATTATCACATGTCTCATGTCGTGTGAAATTTCAATGACTAAACTGATATTTTCTGTGTCTTGTACTAGCACTGCAATAACTTTTCTCCAAAAACGATCGGCTGAATAAAAATTCAAATTTCGTTTAATAAATGCTTTAAGCCTATGAAACTAGAAGGGACAAGTGGTTTTCTTTGAGAACTTTTGCATAGGTCAAAGTATTATTTGAAGTGGAATGTACTAGATAGACGTCGAATTTGATAAACATCGTTGTGGATATATAATGATGTCAAAAAATGTTATATCTTAGATATAAAAGTTTGGTAGAAAAGAATGCACAAAAAAATGCAGGTTTGTGTTACATTTCATATATAAGTCGGGAATTACATAGAAAATATAGAACATGAATGTAATGTAATGAAGTAAGTTTTGGGAATTAAAATAATATACCGCGAATTATAAATAGAATAATCAAAAGAGGAAGTTCCAAAATTTGGAAACTTTACTATAATGTCCAAATAGTTAATTTCTCGAAGCTTAACCCGTTGAAACCGGGATACTGCATAACGAGCATTCCTTCTTAACGACCGCCATGTTATAGGAGCCGTTAGAAAGATTCGCAATCCCAAAATTTCTTGGTTTGCTAATAAATCTATGCATAGGAAAGTATATTCGTCATCTTAGCCTAAAATTGGAATGATTTCAACTGTTTCGGCAACTTGTATCCACCGACAATTAAGCCGCACCATGTATATCTAAAATATGTTGTTCCTAGGTGCTAATATCTAAAATAGCAATGGATACTTGGGCAGGAGAGTCAAAATGAGACATATTTGCTTCATGAAGAATGTTACGTAAGGAACTCCTTAAGCCCGTTCGCATTAAATGTCTGGATTTTTTTACATTACAGGCCTGAGGATCAGAACAAAAATGCATGTGGTTTTTCTTCTTGATGAGTTCTCTCTCTCTCTCTCTCTCTCTCTCTCTCTCTCTCTCTTTCTCTCCCTCTCTCTCCCTCTCTCTCTCTCTCTCTCTCTCTCTCTCTCTCCCTCCCTCCCTCCCTCCCTCCCTCATTAGACCAATCCCCACAAATCCATACATAAAGCACCCACAGACTCGTTGATACGGGCACCATAAAAGAAGCCTCTCCTGACCAGCTGCACTCCATATAAAAAGAGCCATCAAGTTTTCTCTATACCCTTGCGGAGCTGGTTTTTCAGATTACTGGCTTGAGGCAGATACAAGAGACCAATCCTCAATGACGCAAAGCCCACTCATGAATTTTAGCATCTTAGTCGTCGATGACTGCTCTACTACGCTTGCCTTAGTTTCTGCGATTCTTAGATCGTGGAACTATCAAGGTAAAACGACCTACGAACTTTGTGTTTTAGTCATGTATGTATAGATCGTGTTGTATGTCGTTTGATTTCAAAAGGGTTACTCATGATCTAGCCACCTTTGCCTCCTTCGTTTCGACTAAAGCAAGAGAGACGATTTCCATTTTCGTTTGACTAAGCAAGATCTCTCTCTCTCTCTTTTTGAGGGGGGTGGCTTTGTTTGTTCCAGATATGGAAGAAAATCTACGTTGCAAATTTGGGGTTTTGAAACTTTTGTCCGAGGGAGAAACGACAAACATACATTTTTCTTTCTTTTCCACACTAGAAACGATCTGACATCCTTAAAATTTTGAGTCACCTTTATAGCATATAATGGATATTTCTGGGGTATAGTCAGTTGGTGTAAAAATTTGCTTTTGCCTACATCTAAAATTTTCGAACGTTTTAATTTTTTTTAATTGAAGAGTGTTCTAAAAATTAACATGCAAGCTTTTATGCTTTACTTATTTTTATCCCTTAAATTAATTATAAAACGCGAGAATTTTAGATCTTTGATCAAGATCCTCATTTTTCTTGTTTTCTTGTTTGATCTAGTTAAATGAATCCGTTAGTCGAAGTTTTCATTACATCGACATTTGGGATAAAGAAAGTCACCCCTTCATGATGATTGCAAAGCCAAAAATTTAAAATTATGATGCATGTTCTTTATGGCTATTTGCTTATTTTATCTCTAAAAGTAAATACAAAGCATTAGAATTTTAGATCGTTGATCAAGAAACGGAATTTTCGCACTTTTATATTGATCTAGCTGAATAAAGTAGCTTAATCGAAGATTTCATAAGGTCCGCGACACAAAAAGTTGTTTTTTCCAATAAAATAAGATCGCTAAAATAAATTTTTAAATATTTACCTCCCCTCGACGAGAGCACTAGGCTGTGAATCATACGATCCTCACATAAATGCTTATAGAAAATGGGTTTTTTCGAGGAGAAAAAAAGGCTTCATCCGGGATATTGATTTTCCTGAGAATTGCTATATCTAACGATGGCTCTGCAATGATATGGATTTCAGTTGTGATCTCCAAACACCCTCTGCATGCCCTATCTATTCTTCGAGCAAGAAAATGTTCCTTTGACCTTGTCGTGACTGATTATCACATGCCTGACATGAACGGTCTCGAGCTACAAAGGCATGTCCGAGAAGAATTCAATCTGCCGGTGATCAGTGAGTCCAAATTTTTCGAACTTCAATCAATTTGATTTGTATAGTTTATAAACTAACAGCTCATTATATGTTCTAGAAGTGTTTTGAGTGAACTCTAAAAGATTAACTATTCGATCCATTTTCTTCGTACAGTCATGTCGAGTGACGATCGGCAAACAGTGATACTAAAGAGTTTAGAGGTAGGAGCTGCCTTCTACATTGTGAAACCGGTAAGGCCAGATGATCTGAAAAATGTCTGGCAATATTGCATTGCAAGGAAAAAGGAAAAGCAGTTCTCATTGAGGAAGAAGCTGCGAGTGCGTCAGCTAGTGCATCACCGTCTGAGAGAATAATACATGAAGATGTTAATATTCCTGTCCAACCCTTGAATTTGGAAAAGGAAGGCTCTACACAGGATCAAAATGGGAAGAAAAGGAGCAGGGTCGACGAGGGTGAAAATGATGAAGGGATCGATTACTCCTTGATCCCTCCAAGAAAATCAAAGGTGGTTTGGACCACTGGGCTTCACGATCTGTTTCTGCATGCCATCAACTACATAGGACTTGACAGTAAGAAAACCTCCAAACTTGCCTCGCCCCATTATATATATATATGAGGTTGTACTAATCATTTTCTGAATATTGTCTTCTGATATTGCAGAAGCTGTTCCCAAAAGAATTCTTGAGTTCATGAACGTCCCTGGATTAACTAGAGAGAACATCGCCAGCCATTTGCAGGTTTGCATTGCTGTAACTGTTTCATTTTCTTTTCCTATGAGTAGATATATCTTTCGAGGTTGATTGGAGCACAAATTATGAATCACTTGGGCTGGAAATATTGATATATTCCCATTTCTGTGCAGCGGTTTAGGGTTTTAAGAATATATAGTTTGAGATGTGATGTTTATGCATGATTAACTAGTTTGACATGAACTAAAGTATTAACATAGCTTTTCACTGCAAGTTATGAATCTAGAGAAGAGGTATGTACGTACTCCGCACGCTAGCTTCTGTATTTATTTGCTGACATTTTTTTAAATTAGAGAGTATGGATTCACTCCTACTGTTGTGAGTTAAGCTACTAATAATCAACGATCAATTTTGTTCTCCAAGTGTTTGCTGACTCTTACAAACTTCCATGACACAAGTGCATGTATCTATATACGAGTGATTGAGTGCGCGTTCATTTGACGATGTATGAATTTTCGTCACTGAAAAAGTGACTGGGTCCATAGAGTATTAGTAATTTAGTAAGGTCCATGTCCAGTTGTCTTGAAAAGGAAAAGTTGACCATCATTACAATGATAGTTACTAGAAACGAAATATTAGATTCCATTAACGTTCAAAAACATTTGTCGCGTGTGTAGAAAGTAGGAGTTCGTAGTTCTAATGTTCTATTTCTTCTTTGTTTCCTTGTTTGTCAAGTATTCACAATCTTCAACTTTGGACATATAACTATTTAATCTAAGTAAAATAGTTTCCAACCTTGCTTTCAAGAATATTTAGTGGTTGATAATATATCAACGAACTGGACTTTTTTTTGTTGATCGAAATTGGATTTTTCCATATGCTCTGGATATGAAATTTATAGATATCAAGTATTGTATGAGAAAAAATTTAAACTCTTAGATAATTATCATATTATAGTATAATCCCCTTATGTAACAAAAGGGAAAGACAGTGCTTGTCTGAAAGCCTTCCAGACCCTCTTCTCTTTCCTTTTTGTTACATGGGGGGGGTGTTATACTATAATATGATAATTATCTAAGAGTTTAAATTTTGTGGTATTTATGAATTTCCTATCCAGAGCAGATAGTAAAATCCAGTTCATACATAAATATAGTCTGCTTTGGAAATCTTATAAATTGTTTGGAAAATACAAGGAAACATGAAAAGAAATGAGAATGAACGGGATGAGTTTTAGTACGTACTTATAGTACTACCATATAATGAGCTTCAAATCATTTTTAGGCTATTTCCAGGACAAACGGTGAACTTGAGTCTTGCACATCCTTCTGACACGAAAACCACACCTGACAGACTTCCATCTGAATGAGTTCTTCAATGGCTCTTATCTTTTTTACCTTTTTACTTCACCAGAAATAATTCTGTATACTTTTCTTTGTTCCTTGTCATCCATGCTAGCTAGTTCTATACATGAATGCAAGAGAAGTAGGTACGCTCATAAATGTACATATGCAAATATATATACATTACCAATTCCTTCTGCTAATCATCTGCTATTCCTATGAAAAGTTCACATATATATTTATTACTCGGCTGTGTGTTAATTTTTTTTTCTCATATTCAAGGGTTCTTAGTCGTTTAAAAAAATTCTCGTGATGGTTTTGTTATCTGATAAAACATGCAGAAGTATCGCATATTCTTGAAGAAAGTTGCAGTTGTAGACAATGGCGCACCACCAAGAGCAAGGGACCCTCATAGAGAAGCCCCTAGTTTAAGCTCAACATTACTCCCTCGTTTGTCGGCCAGTAATGATGTCCAGCAACAAATGCTTCATAACAGTTTTCCAAACAGGCATTCCCAGCCGCTCCTTCCTGAAATAAGGCCCCGTGTGAGTACCCAGGTACTAAATGACCACAACTACAGTGCTGCACTAGTCCGATTTCCTCGTCAAGATGCTTCAGGTGTCGGCCTTTCCATCTTCAAGGATCCAACGTTTGGTAATTCCAGTGTCTACAACAACCCCTATCGATCAAATGCTTCGATTTTGCAAGTGATTCAGCCCAACACTGGAGGTCTTTCCATCCTGAACGATCCACTGTTTGCTAACTCCAGCGTCAATAACAATACTTATCGAACCTATGCCTCAAACTTGCAAGCGATCCAGCCCAACACTGGAGGACCAAGGAACCTACAAATTCCATCTTTAAACCCTAATAATTTCATAACAGGCCTCACAAATCCAACGCAAGTGTACCCTCCACAGAATCATTCTTCAAGTTCAGGAACTTCCATGCCCAGCTTGAGTAACATTGTTCCTTACCCTTCTGTCAATTCAAACCCCACCAATACCAATTTCTGGGGCACTCAAATGACTGGAGGTGCTGGAAATACGCTTGATAGTAATAAGGAATTCATGAGTCCCATTGGCTATGATAATTTTGTGGCTTCCTCATCAAATTTCGGGGAAGGAAGCTTATCAGGGCCTTACATTGTTCAAGAAGAGCAGGAGCCTCCCTTTGGATTTCACATCAGTGAGCCACTGCCACCACTTGGTTTTCCTGCTGCTAATGAGCCAGTGAGTCCTCTCTTTTCACCAGCACCTACAACACAACCACCTGTTGCAATGACAGAGCCAAGAAATGCTCATGAACAAGACGTGATGGAAAATGCTCCCATAGTTGTGAATAGTCTAGATCAGGAACATTATGGAGATGGCGATCTTTTTGATCTCGTTTTCAACCAACCTGCTAGTAAGGTATGAAGATTGCTTGTTGCACCCTCTATATTGGTTAAGCTCAGTTTGCTTCCCTTTGTACTTTGATCTATATGAAACATTCTGATGATGGAATCTTAGAGCAACTTGTTGACTTGTCATCCTAACAGGATCAGGAAGGAATACCACATCAGGGAGTCATTAATTCCTTGCCCAGTACTGGCATGAATGGTCCCAGCAATGAACTTCAGACTTTTGAAATTTTTGACTCGGGCCGTCAACTCGAGGATTTCAATTTCTGGTGTGAACAGGAGCTTGGCCAGGCACGTTTGAGCACCATTTCTTCTTTGAAATTTACAGTTGTTAGTTAAAATTAAGTTTCTGCAAGTGTAATAGGTTTCGACTGCTGAATAATCACCTTGTTTATGTTTTCCTTGCTGCCATCTGATATGAAAGTTGATTCAGAACAATAAACAACTAGTTAGTGTAGCTTTCCGCCTGTTTATGTTTATGACCATCATCCTTGTTCTTCAAGTAATCATTGGTCATTAATCTCTTTTTCTTTTTCTTTTTCTTTTTTTCATTTTTAAGGATATTCAGTTCAATGGCCACGACAATGAGGCCCCAGAAAACATTTTACCTCCGCCCTCCAATGAAAGCACCAATCTGGTGAGTCAATCTTCATTAACACAGAAACATATGTATATGTCTATGTGTCTAAAATTGAATATTCACCTCTCTTAACATGTGGTGTGTGCATACATATTCAGCAACAAGGGAACAATGAGCCCAGCGCTATACCTCTCCTGGAGCCAACTACTTCAGTGAATGATCTGTTTGTGGAGGAATCCTATTCTAATGTACAACCTTTTCTTCTACATATAGATAGAAGCATATACCGTTGAAATTGATATATCTTTCGAGCCTGTTGGTGAGGTTAATATAAGGTCTTGGTTGGTTGCAGATATGGGATGAGGATTTCGTAGATGCCTTGCTTACTGGTAGCCCCTTTCTGTGAAAGACTGAGGAGCTTCCAGTTCAGATCTCTGTATATATATAATTATGGACCTGCTTCTTTTTATTTCTGTCGTTTGAATTGGGACAACCCTGTTATTTCTGACATTTGTGGCTTAGAACCACCTGGTTTTGTATTTGGAGATTAAGTACATGTTTGATGTTGAACCTCTTTTCATTTCTGGCAAGGAGATTGTTAAAAAGGATATTTTGCAGTTCTGTGTGAGTTGGAAGAGTTCAGCTTGATCCTGAGCTCTATTCTGAATTTACTTTGCTGTTAGACTCTGTTTAGTGCAGCTGGAGAAGTTCTATAGTTGTGTTGTGGTTATACTGTGCCGTGCTGTATCGATGCACATGCGTTTGGCGACGCAGCTTTTACAGGTATTGTATCGTGGCTACGAACAACTGATGCATTTGGCAAAAGTTGTGAGGCGATTGATGCGATTGCCAAAATGACTTTGTTGTGGAGCTATTACCAACATTTATGCATGAATGATTAGGACTTTTGCAATATATCATTTTCACCGGGTAATAATATTGATGATAAAGACGATAATGTTGTCGTTGCTATCGTTATTATTTTTATTTGATATATTTTATTTTTATTATCATAACCATTGTGAAGTTAACGTCTTGAGGAGGCAATTAAAAACGTAATTGTTGACGTGAAAAAAAGTATGATTTTTTTTGACATTTTTGATCATATAAAATATCTTTTTCAAAATTTAAAAGTTACAACACTTCAAAACTACTATAGCTTTGGTTCAAGGCTCAAATTTTAAATTTTCTGGGTCTTGTACTTCAAAAGGTGAAATCAGTGAAGTAAGTTCAAGGATGTGACCAATGCTCTATTTTATCCTGAAACTTGCACATGCATCATTTCAAATTAACGATTTCACCGACCTAGATTATTTGGTTTATCGCCTACGTGACAAATTGGACTCATTTGTCTATTCTCCCAAAGAAAAGTGTATATATCAACCCAACTTATAATGCGTGATTTGCTTTATTCATCACATCAATGATAAACTAAAGATTACACAAAGCGACTTTACACAGCTAAAGCAATCATATATATTCACTTTGGTTCATTTGGGTTTGATTATTCCATCACTTGTCACACCAGAATGCTTGTCAAGTTTGGCAAGGCCCGACTTGACCCAACTCCCCACAACACGGGTACAGATGGAAGTGGGGCGAGTGTTGGGTGAGCTATTGAGAATTTACAAAATTCAAGATGGGATTGAGATTCTATAATTCGAAATTATGTAGTGATAAAAACTTGGTTTCTTTTATATTGAGTAAATTTACATAATTAGTAAATTTATTTAGATTTGAAATGGCTATTGGGATTCTTTTTAAGTTGCCTTATTCTGTCAAAACTCTAGAGAGTGCTTATAAAACATGTGAATGAGAACAAAATTTAGTATCGGCTAACATTTATAAATGACAACCCCCATTTTATATCTATCTCCAAATTATTGTTAGGTTTCGCTATTATGTAGCTTTGCAATTGGAGATTTTCAACACAAAGTTTATTATATATGCAAGAAAAGAATATCATCAACTGAAAAAAATGATATGATGGGCTATGAGTAAGAGTGTCGAATCGAAATCGAAACTGATTTAAACTTAACTGCATTTTTAATGTATTTTCAGTTCGGTAAGGTTCGGATGATGAAAAAATAACATTTTTATTGTAGTTCAAATAGTTTTGGTTCGGTTCAATTAACCAAACTGAACTAAAAATCGCCTATCTTCTTAATATACAATTCACACGGTTTCTCTCATTTTCCCCTAAACATCATTTTAATATTTCATGAAAGAAAACCAAAAAACCAAATTGATCCAATCTAAACAAAATCGAGTCTTTGGTTCCATTCGAATTTGATGTACACTCAAATGGTTTGGATTATATAAACCAAATTGAGTGACATCCCTTATGGGTACCCACAAGATCTTGACTAGTGTATTGATGTGGGTTGAGAAGTAATAAAAGATTAATGAGAGAAGTATAGTAGAAATCCTAAAACTTGTAAGAGAAATACAATTGAATTCTAAAACTTATATTGGAATTTGATGTACACTCAAACGGTTCAGAATATATCGAAACAAAATTGAGCGACATCCCTTATGGGTACCACAAAAACTCAATTAGTGTATTGATGTGGATTGGGAAGTAATAAAATGTTAATGAGATAAGTAAGTAGAAATACTAAAACTTATCAAAAAAGTACAATTAAATTCTAAAACTTACAAAAAATACCATCAAGTTATGAAACTTGTTGAATTGGTGCAATCAAGTCTTCCGTTAATTCTATTTAACTTGTCTGACGGAAAATGCTGACGTGACTTTTTAAAATATTTTCTCTTTCCTACATGGTGATAATGTGGCTAAAACTACATCACTTTAGTTAAAATATGATTTTAATGCAAATTTTATTTAAATTAAATTTAGGAAAAATTTCAAATAAATGCCTAAAATGTTCTTATTTTCTCAGAAAATGCCCAAAGTAGACCTTATTTCAAATAAATGCATAAAGAGTTTAATTTTGTTTCAAATGAGCACCTTAGTTTGTTAGCTAGTCAAATGTTCAGTAGCTGATGAACATGTGATATTTCCAGCAATCGGAATAAGGGCATTTTTGTCCAAAAAATTTTAAATAAAAAAATACTCTAAATTAAAAATTCCCAAACCCACTTTCCTTTCCTCTCTTCTCCACATTCTTTATTTCTTCTTCAACTTGTGTTTATCATCAAAACTAAAAGAAAAGAAAAATGAGGAAATGTTACTAAAGCAAGCACCGGTGAACATTGGTAATGGGCAACTAGGTGGTGGCATGATTCAAGCGACGGTGGTGACGATGACGCAGTCAAGAGGTGATAGACTTTGAAAGAAAATTAAAAAAAAAAAACTCCCTTTCTAGGGTTTACACAAATTCTTTGTCCTTCTAATGTAAAATCGTTTTGATTATGTTTTTCATTATGTTTCCGTAATTCGGCCGAGGTTAATTTTCTAAAGTAAAGTTATGAATTAAAACCCTAACTATTATAAATCCTCTTATTTCTTTTGTTTCCATGAAGGTTTATTTTCTAAGTTACTTTGTTCATCCAAGACAAGATAATTACACTCGTTGACGTTAAGTCATGGGCATGCGGTGGAATCCAGCATCAATGGCAGTAGTGATGGTAGTAAATTTCCTTTTCTAATGACAAGTTGAATTTATTATGCATTTTCTAATTATATTTGTTGTTGTCATAGTCCCTATATGTCATTCATGGTCTATGTTTCTCAATTATTTCTTATTTTCATATCGTTTTTTTTCATATGTTCTGTCATTAACATATGCAAATTCTTGTTTGTGGTCCATTATTTACTATTTTCATTTTACATTACTAAGTTGTAATAGCAACTTATATTTATTTGTGTATAGATTTAAGTTGGTGTAATTCTATTTAATTTATACAGGCTTAAAAAACATAGATATTTTTTCCTTTCATGTGCACTAGGTGAATAATGTAAATAAGTGATTATGTCACATCTCATAGTAGATGAACTAAGGTTGTTAAAGAAAATAGGTTTAGTATTATTGGTCTTACTGAATTATACTATAAAAAAAAGGTAATTCGATGTAGAGAGATACAGAGGTTAGAGGGACATCGGCTTATATGTAGATATATTATCTGATAATGCAAATTTCCTGAATATGAATAGTTAGTTTGAGTATACATATCTTGAGTTCAATGCTAAAGTGGATATGGAGAATCATGCCCTCAAGTTTAGGATATGTTTTAATAATGCTAAGGAGTTTAAAGAATTAGTTAGAAATTATGCCACAAATGAGGGGGGAATAGATGAGATTTGTTAAGAATGCATTAAATAAGTTAAGGACGGTATATTATTAAAATTGTATTTGGCTCATACACATCTCCAAAGTACATGTTGACACCTAAATTTTGATTAATCATTCGTAATTTAATACACAAAAATTTAGGGATTAATTTTAACCCCTAAACAAAAAAATATTAGGATTAAATTGCATAGCATATAGTTTTAGGATCATTTATTATTGCATTCGCATTGGACATGTGGCAAATGGGCTTCAATTGATGGTTCTAAGCTTTAATTTAACAAATTGGACTAAGCCCGCGGTGAAAGAGAATTTGGCCAGGCCCGTTAAGGGGTGATGAGTTGGAATATGAGAATATTCCCGGGAATATGATAATGTTCCCGAGAATATTCGCATTATTCTTTCAATATTCAAGGAAAATGTCAGATGAAATATTCCCGTTAAGGGGTGACGAGTTGGAATATAAGAATATTCCCGGGAATATGAGAATGTTCCCGAGAATATTCTCATTATTCTTTCAATATTCAAGGAAAGCGTCGGATGAAATATTGGAAAAATATTGCACGTGGGATACAAGAGCTAAATAGACAACGTACAGATTTATCATCTTTCCTTAAATAACATAGTCCTCTCACCTATAAAAAGCGGGCCACAAACACTGAAAACACACACAAAATACAGCCACAATTGAGAGAAAAGGAGCGGCAACGCAATAGAGAGAGAAAGAGAGAGGAGAAAAAGCGTCTCTTTTTACTGTAGGTCTTGAAGGTCGGCTCACAAAAAGAGGTCTCTTTTCAAGAGACAAGGTAGGTAAAGTTCCTATCTAAATTAATTCTTGAATATTTTGTTTTCTCGTTTAAAGTATTGCATGTTTGATTGAATTCCAATTAAGTGAGGTCGTTGTGTCGTGTTAAAAAATCTCAATAATCAAAAATATTGAGCCGCGAGACGTCGGATCAGGTTTTTGATTGTTTTGATTTTCTATCTTGGGTCGGGGCTAAATTGTGTGCTTTACATGATCAGTTGCATTATATGCGTTGATTTTTTTTAGTAAGATTACGAAAAATGCATAAAAAAAATCTGTCGCATAATAGGGTAGATTAATGCATTTCATATCAAATTAGTCTTATAGTTTACATTGCATATGACGTAGAAGCTTAGGAAATTTCATTAATTAAATATATATATATTTTTTAACAAAAAAGACATAAAAATAAAAATATAAAAAATAAAAGATCATGCATATGCATATAGCAAAATACATCATTCATCCCACATCATGTAGCACATGCATATTTAGATAGATTGCACACATGTTACAATATATTTCAATTAACATATGTTATTAGAGTTAGGCCATTTGAATTGCATGTCATATGTTGTTAGAGTAAGAATCATGCATATTAAACCTAGACTAGAGTTATATATATAATTAATTTTAGAAAAATAAAAAAAAGTAAATGTCATCCCATTTAGAATTTATGTTTAAGTCATGCATTTTAGTTATAGCTTATTTTGTTTTAAGGTTGATTATAATTTTTATATTCGTCCTTTTGGATTTACTGAATGTTATTGATTGTGATTTGCATGACCACTCATTTCCATGTTAATGGCTTAGGTTAAAATCAACCAAGATTGCTTGCAAAAAAAAAAAATTTTTGAAACTTAAAGAGAAAGGGTACTTAAAGGGCGCTAGTTTAACTTAGCGTAATCATGTCCCCGAACTTATTGAATCTCTGGTTCGCAGAAGTAAAGTATTCTCCCATACTTTACTTGAGTTTCTAATCAACTCTAATCGATTAGTGGCGACTCCTAATTAAATAAAATTACATGTTTAAATAGGTCAAATTTTGAGTACCAAGTTGCGGTTGGTAGGGCTTGGGAGAGTCCGCACTAAGTCTTTGGACTTAGTAATCCATTAGTCTTCCCATGGTGATTCACCTTTGGGAAGGTCGCGACAGTACAAATGAAGCATACTTTACCAGTCAAAATCGTTAATCCCATGTATATAATAGAACTTTACATGTTCCTCAAGTAAACTCTGAATGGTTAGCCAACAATATTGTAATCGATTGATAAATAATCTAACATGGCCAAGTACTTTAATGAAGAAAATAATAGAGTTTGAAAATATTTTGAAATTATCTAAGATAATGATATATTGAGTCAGGATTACAACAATGAGTATAGTCATATGGAATGAGGAAAAACAATTTTAGATGCTTACAAGCTAGTGTCAAGCACTTTTTAGTTCTAACTTAAGATTTATTGTGCAATCAAAAGTGAGCAATGTCAAAACCATTTTAAGTTTAAAGAAGTTTACATATGTTTAGATGCATTGATGGAAGTTTTCTAAAAGGATATAGACATTTGAAGAGTTTGAAGGTTGTCATTTGTCATTAGGCTACAATGGTATTTTAGATTTATTATGAGAATTTAAGACTACATCATAAAGGAATGGAACATGAACTTTTGGTTTGGAAGGTTGCCATCGCAATTAGGATATGTGATTTTGACTTTATACCAGAAAAGTTTTAGACAATCAATGAAAAAGCTCATAATTAGTTGTTCCAAAGGCCTCTAGTGCAATGGAATAAGTCTCACTTCATAATAAGCTTAAAATGTGATACTTCCTTTAAAAACTAGTGTGAAAGCTTTAACTAGAGCATCATTAATGTCAAAGACAAGCCTATCATTACCTTGCTTGAAATTATAAGAGTGCAACTCATAAAAATGATTTATAAGAAAAGAGATGGGTTCGTTAACTACAATAGAGTGATTTGTTTAAGATCCAAAAGATATTGGATCTTCAAAAAAAAAATGGACATGATGGATTCATGCATAGAATTGGGAAGATGAATTGACCATATGGAAACAAGATATAAAACATGGAACTTGTAGCTATAGAAGATATAACATTAGCATAATTCCTTGTTGTCATGTTGTAGTAGCTCTTGTATACCTAAGGAAACAACTTGAAAAATGAGCCCACACATGTTTCGGTATAGAAACATTCATGCAAACTTATAACTATGTTGTACATACTATAAATTTCAAGAACATATGGCATGCTAAAGAATGTTCACTTTCATCGAACATACCGAAGTAAGTTGGTAGAAAGAAAAAACAAAGACTAATGTGGATGAATGAAATAGTTGATAACAATTTAAAAACGGAGAAGAAGAAAGTTGTGTAAAAGCTAATGGGAACCAAAGTAAAAGTGAGATTATGGCATCCGTTAGATGGTGTACACTTGTGACTTTTGATTGGAACAACGCCATACATGATACTTTGAAAATGCCGTTTTTCTTTAGAGTTACTTTTGTTGGTTGAATCGCTACATATACTTAAGCAACAAAATATTACAATAACTTATGGAAAATGTGATGAGTTGAGCCATAATATGATTTATTATAAGAATCCATTAGTAGTATCAGCAGTAACAACAATATCATTAACTACAATAACTTTTACATTTATCTCATACTTATATGATGTGATAGAAAGTATTCCCTTAGGCCAACATCTGAAACAGTCGAATTGCTTACATCAAGGTTTTGGTAATAATTCAAGCTCAATATCATAAATGGGAAGAGAGAAAATGCAAGTGTCCATTTATATTTTGTCATAAAATTTTTCTTGTATTTGATTTTGATTTGATAATGATTTATTTTATGATTCAACCATAAATAAATATGATGATATGAGGACCTTAACATGAAAATGGTTGAAAATGAGCAACTTTTTGATATACAAGAGTAACATGACCAATAACACAATTTTTTTAGTTTAATTATTCGTTGATATAGATGGATATATTTTGAAACAAACAAGCAACTTTTAGAAATATGCAAAATTTACTAAACCGATAACACAAACTCCTTTTGTTTTACCGTTATTTGATATATGTGACAAATGTGGATAATTGAATTATGCTATATTTAATAATAGGTGTGCCGATATTGTTCAAAAGGGTGAATTTGCCATTATTGATCTTGATGGGTTATACAGTATAAATGTATAATGTATAGAGCTTGATGCAAAGGGATACAAAGGTTAGAGAGATATCAACTTATATGTAGATACATTATTTAATAATTCAGATTTCTTGATATATAGATTCAAGTTGGTTTAGTGAGGGCGATCGCAAAAGTCATCGAATGAGTTAGTCTTTTCCTTCAGTTTGTCATATTTAATAAAATAAAATGGATTCCATTTATCATGCAAATTCTTACTTCTTTACAACATATATTAAAATCAACGGTGTTGAAGCTAAAGCAAGACGGGAAATGAGAAGTGGATCAGTTGGCACAGTTATAGAGAATTGCAACAATTGCTGGTGAATAAGTTAATTTGCCTTCTTGAGCGGTTCAATTAAGTCAACTATTTGTGACACGAGACCGAATGACGTCCTAAGTTTAATGCTAAGGTGGATATTGCAAATATTGCCATCAAATTGGGATATGTTTTAGTATTGCTAAAGAGTTAAAAAAAAAAAGTTAGAAATTATATCATAAAAATAAGAGATTATGAGGTTTGCTAAGAATGTACCAAATAAGTTGAGGGCAATGTATTTCAACGATTAAGATTAACTCATATATACTTATAATGTGCAAATAAAACATACTTTATAAATCAAAACATTCAATCTTGTGTGTGTATATATATATATATCTATCTATGTATGTAATAAAACTCTACATATTTCTCAAGTAAGTTCTAAATAGTTGACAAACAAATATTGTGATCGGTGAAAGAATAATTCAACATGACTAAATGCTTTAATGAAAAAAACAACGGAGTTTAAGAATATTTTGAAACTGTCTAGGACAATAGTTTATGGAGTCAATGTTTCAGCAATGAGTATCGTCATATTGAATGAGGATGAACATTTTTAAATACTTAGAAGTCATTGTAAAACTATTTTTTTATTCTAGTTTAGGATCCATTTGTGCAATCAAAAGTAATCAACGTCAAGAACAATTCAAGTTTGAAAGAGTACATATATTTATATGCATTGAAGAATAGTTTTTTTTTAAAAAGGATGTGGGCGTTTTATAGAGTTTAATAATTAACATTTGTCATCAGGCTAAAATGGTTTGCTTCTAACAACAGTGGACTTAGATGGAAATAATCAAATGCATCAATTTGTATCGGCAGTCATGGAACAATAAACATACGAGACGTGGTACTAGTTTATTAATATGATCGCAGAAGATTTGGAGATTACAAATCCTGCAAAGTACTAGACTTTCTTGTGTAATAAGCAAAATGGATTAATATAAGTACTAGGAAATTTGATGCCTAAAACGAAACATAGATTTTGCTTGAGATATCTTTATGAGAATTTCAAGCTACATCATAAAAAACTGAACTTAAATTTTTGGTTTGGAAGGCTATCATAACAATTAGGATATTTGATTTCAACTTGACAATGAAAGAGCTTGAGGCAGTTAATGAAAATTTTTTATGATTGACTATCCTAAAAGCCTCCAGTGCGATGGAGCAAGTCCCACTTCAAAACAAGCTCAAAATGCAACATTTCATTGAATAATTGATGTGGAAGATTTGACAAGAGCATCATTGACGTTAGAAACAAGCTTATCATTATATTATTTGAAGCTATGAAAGTACAACTCATGGAAAGAATTTATAAGTAAAAAGATGGTTTGACTAACTACAATACTGTAATTTATCCTAAGATCAATGAGATATTAGATCTTCAAAAAAATTTATATTTTCAAAAAAAATATTGGATTGCTATATGGAATGAGAAGTATGAGTTTGAATTAAGTGCACTATATAAAGACAATAATGCAGCAAATATAAAATATAGAACTTGTAGTTATGAAAGATGGACATTAGTGGAATCTATTGTTATCATGTTGTGGCGACTCTTGTATACATGAGAAAACAACATGAAAAATAGGTTTACACAAATTTCATTATGGAAACATTCATACGGACTTAATAGCCATGTTGTATGTGCAATAGATTCTAAAGATATATGTTTTGTTAGAGAGCATTTACTTCCATTAGATGTGCCTAACTTAGTTGGTAAAAAAAGAAATAGAGAATAATATCGGTGAATGAATTAACTTATAACAACTTAAAAACAAGAAAGAAGAAGATTGTGAAGAATACTGTGCGAACCAAAGTGAAACGTCAAAATACCACAATTACTTGTGAAAAATGTGATGGGTCAGACTATAATAAGTATTATTATAAGAATTAATTAGTTGCATCAACAACAGGAATAGTAATATTATCAATCGTAACAGCCTTTACATTTACATCATGTTCACCAGATGCGGTAGAAAGTACTCCCTCAGGCCCAATATCACAACATAAGGCAGTAGAACTACTTGCATGAATTTTTTGTAACAATTCAAGCGTGATGTCATTTATAGAAAAGAGAAAATGCATGTATTCATATATACTTTACTTTATTATAAATTTTATTTTACTTGTACTTGACTTTGATTTATTTTATGATACCTCAATATAAAAATAGTTAAAAACGAGTAACTTTTTGAGATATACAAGAGTGACAATATCAACAACATAAACTTTTTTGGTTTTATTGTTGGTTAATATAGATGGGTCTATTTTAGAAAAAAATGAGTGATTTTTTGAAATATATAAGAGCAACAAGACCAACAATATAAACTCATTTTTTTTTCATCATTTAATATAGCTGGATCTATTTTAGAAGCATATCAAAGCTAAAGTATGTATAAGCTTCTTGTGTTAAGAAGATTTTTTGTGTTAGGATGTGTCTCTTTTCCATCGCACGATATTGATCAATATAAGTTCATATCATGTTATTTAGTTTGCTGAGAATACTTTCTGAGCAAAATGCTTAATATTTTGTGTAATGCTTGCGTTTTGTTGTTGGCAATAGACCCACCACCATCATCATCAATCTCAGTATAATAAGTATTATTAAATAGCCATCATTAATTATCATTAACAACACATTTTTAACACTTGAATTTATTGTGGTAGTTATATTGCAAAAGCAACACCTTATAAGTTTCTAACTTCAATATATGTGCACCGCACAACACTCAATGGAAAAGCTCTATTAATCACATCTCATTTTGATACAATCATTTTAAATCTTCAAAAGATACCTACAAATAATAACTAATCACAACTCTCTCACATCTTGCTAGGTGTAATACAGGCAAAAGAACAACGCAAGTTGGCATGATAAGATACTTAAATGCCAAAAGTTATGAAATATATATTTAAGTACCACTTTTTCTTTGAAATTAAGACATTTAAGTGCTATGTTTGGTGAATGGTGCAGGAAATCCAACATGACTTATATATATATTAAATAAAAAAAGTTGACCGGGAAGGTTGGGCGAGGGTTGTGTACTCTCACCGCTGCTCCACCATTATCGAGAAGGTCTAATGATGATGAGGCGAAGGTCACTAGGCCTTGGTTAATGGCTGACAATTTTGGCCAACCGATGGTGAGGGCTTTCGATCCCTTCCCTAGATCTAGAGTGAGGGTTATGTCCTTCTCCCAAATCTAGTGAGAGTTGCCGGCCCTCACCAATTGAGCCAAGGGCTACTTACTATTGACTATGGCTAGGGCGGCCTGGGCCGACCCTCACCCCACGATTGCTAGCCCTTCCCAATAATGATATGGCGATAGTGAGGGCTCACCTAACCCTTTCTGTTCATTTTTTTTATAAAAAGAAATTAATCGATTTTTGGGGTTTTTCTAATATGGCAATTTCTAAAAAAAATACCACGCGGACGATTTTTTTTTTAAAATTACCACGTGGATAAATTTATTGGATAACTTTTTTTAAAGAATTGCCATGTCGTAAACAAAATCGTCGAAAAATGTCTTATATGCATTTTGGTAGTAATTCTCGTTGTTGTCACTTAACTGATCCATTTTGCTCATATTTTGACATTTAAATGTACTTTTTTGAACTTTTGACACTTAAATATCTCCCCGTGCTAAGTTTTAGCACTTCAGGTGTCCAACATTTGGTAATACATTATCAAAGCACCTAATAAAATCTTCCCTATTTTTTGCCATAGCCATCAAGGTATGTGCACTCCTTATAGCACCATCTTCTAGCATTTTGTTGATGAAATTCATCACATCTTGATTTGCTAGCTAGTGCCAAAGACCTTTAGGCATATGTTGTAAGCAAACTTTGCTTGCACTCCTTATAGCACCATCTTCAGTAGCTTTTAGATACGAAAACAACATCACCTCCACTAAATTACTATTTAGGGCACAGCCTTAATGCAAGAAAGTGCCAATTATAATTGCACACGGACATGACCAATTATTGAAGCTAGTTGTAACCATTTAATGGCTTCCTAAGGTTTGAAGGTTCAATTGTAAGCATCAGAGTAATCATAAGAAGATGAATAACAAACTTTTATAGCCGAACTATAATAGGAAGTCATAATTTAAAATGATATAAGAAAAGAAGGAGCAACTCATGTGTAGAATATATCACACAAAATCCTTTAAAAAGTCCGTTAGCATGCACTACAGATTAAGTGAGAGATGGTTGTTCTTTAGAAATCCTCAATAGCTAATGGACAAGTAGACATACATATGAAGAAGTATAAACCCGAGCCGCGTAAGAGACAATTGCAAATTTGAAAGTAGCTGCACCACATTCAGTATTACCATTGGGGAAATCTTTAAACTGTCCTACTTTTTGCGATAGCCAATTCATTAAGGATCAAATTACCCTCCTCCAAATTCTTACGAAAACCTTCAAGGCTAATGCCATTAAATACTTCAAGTGGATCAGTAACATTTTTCATCCGTGTGCATCATGAATCACGAGATGCAAATAAACCTATAAAGGCATATCATGGATCAAGCCACATTTATAACAAAAAATAATTCAACTAGCATAGAGAAAGACTCTTCATTTTCCAAGTTGTAGCGACTGAAAAAAATCTTAATCACGTAACAATTAGACTGAGTGTTGACTCTTGACTAAATCAACTAGAAATATTTAGATGCAAACAATAGGCATTCAACAATTTAGTTGCAAAAGGAAGAGTCGCATTGACATTTGAATCCATCTACTCCACATATAAATATGAAGACAATTTTTTTTAAGTATATATGACAATAAATGAAATAGTTCAATGCTTTTAAGCATTCATACTAGATATCGATATCACTTGCAATCCTTATGCGGTTCAAGTTATCCTAGATCTTTTTAGGGAAGTTATCTAGAAATTTGCCTTACAAATGTAGTTAATGATCAATGAAATACCAACCAATTCTTAATGCCTATTTTAAAAGGGAATTTTTGTAGGAGGATCCAAAGCTATTGATGCTCAATTGAGCAAGTTGTACACTGTCTCTACCTTCGAATCGGTCATGGTTGGGTTGGTGGTTAGAGCTTTCTTCTCAGTTGCAGCGTCGCCATTCGGACACACATCGCTAGTGCTACTAAATCTTTAATGAATCAAGAAAGACACAAATGAGACAATTTTGAATTGGGGGCAAAGGTTTTGTGTGACCCTAAAAGGACGAATCTTTTAGTTTCTTTCAAAATCCCTCACCTTTGAAGGTTACTATTGCCACCACCCCCACAAGGTTGTACTCCCAGTGTCGTTATTGCTCAATCACATGTTGCCACCTAGTCGCATGTCACTAGCTCCTTGTCATTTGAAGAACAAGGGTTGGAGAAGAGAAGAAGAAAAAATTTATGGAAAAAAATGCCATTGTACAGATTACTAGAAAATATCGCATGCTTGCCAACTAGTGAACATTTGAGCTCAGATCCTCATTTGAAATAAAGTTCAACACTTCATTCTTTTATTTGAAATGGTGTCTACTTTAGGCATTTTTTGAAAAAATGAGGGCATTTCAAACTTTTATTTAGAATTTTCCCTTGAATTTAATAAGAAGTTTTTTTTTTAAAGAAGTTGAGAATCAGGCGAGGAGCCATCATCGCCCCACCATCACCACCAATTAGTGCTTAGTGACCCCACCGACAATTCCCCATCCATCGTTAGTCGGCAATGGTGAGGTAACGGTGACAGGCTATACAAGCCCTCACTCAACCTTTTATTTATTTATTTTTAATTTAACTTATTTTGAAATCACATTTATATTAAAACAAATAGATTTGGACCAAAATATCATCATTTTAGCCTTATGCTTCATGTTTTGGCCACATCATCACCACGTAAGAAGGAGAAAATAAAAATAAATCACGTCATCATTTTCACTTAGCCAAGTTAAATAGAGTTAACTTAATGATTTAATTATATTAATTTGACAAGTTTTATGACATGATTACTCTTTTTGTAAGTTTAAGACTCAATTGCACTTTCACGATAAATTTTAGGACTTTCTTTGCACTTCATTGCTCCTTTTGTTTTATGACATGACAAGTAAATGTAAAGATACAGTTACACTAGTTTGATAAGTTTTATGACATGATTACTTTTTTTGTAATTTTAAGATTTAATTGTACTTTCATGACAATTATCCCAACATTAATTTTGGCAGAATTGTGATGATCTTAATTGCAGAACCTATCCCACTTCCATCCCTAAGCACAGGGGTTAAAATGCAAAACATTACACGAAGGAAGGGCTAATTTGCTAATAGAAGTAAACCCAGGGACTTCCCTTCTCTTAGTGTCTTACGTCATTCCCTACCTGCTTATACTTACTCAGCGCGATTACGTTCCGTCTTTGTTCGGAGACCGTTCGGAAATATCCTCCCCTCCTCCTTTGCGAGCTCCGTTAGGGTTTTGGGAAAGTTGCAGAGCTCGCGGCGTCGGCCGCTTCCAGAAGGCGAAAAAAGGTACCAAAATCCCCACGATTCCTCTTTCGTGCGCGCGCTGTCTACTTTGCTGATGCTGATTCGAGCTTCGGCCTCGTGACCGGACTCTCTAGAGCTGCGATGTCGCGGGTTTCTGGTCGGCGTTAGCTGGTTGAGGTCGATTAGAGCCATGGTTGCGGTTGGATTCATCGTATCTCTATCTTTTGGCTTCGGATCGGATGGGTCTTGATCTGTTTGGTAGTTTGTCGGATCTGGTCTTAAATTAAATTGATGGAATTCTCGTGATGTTTTTAGTGCGTGCGTAGCTTGACCCTGAGCACATGCGAGTCCCTAATGGGTCATGTTGGGTGTACTGGGTGGAATCAGTGCTCGGTTGATGTAAGATGTGTTGCCTGGGTTGACCTCTACGGCGATGTTAGATATAGAGATTCGTAATAGAATGGGATTGGAATCTGGTGTATTATAGGAGGTTGATGTGGTGATATCGGTCCATCTTTTAGGATTTACGGGAAGCTGATTCTGCTTTAGCTTTTGGAAACTTACATCTTGCAATTTGCATCCAGAAGTTCCTTTTAATTTTTCAATTGGGTCATCCAAGTATACTTTTTTCTCATGAGCTTGGCTATCATTTTACGATTCACTTCCTTTGTTTATACTCTGGTTTTCTCGTTTAAAATATTTCCCTTTGTCTCCCTGTTTACCTTTCCATCTTACATCTTCAGAAGTTCATTTGAAACTTGGTGTGGCTGTCCTGTTCAAGAAGTTTTTCCAGTTTTTGCAAATAGATCGAGGAAGGACATCAGTTTTCCTTCTTCCTCTCCTAGGCATGAGACTTTTTAAATGTCAGAGCTGACCGATATTAGAAAATTGCATCTGGGCATGTATTACAAAAGTCGTGCAAACTATGATGCTCGACGACTGTTGCCTTCTGGTAGTTCCACGAGCTTACTGCTTATTGTTCGTGCAGGTCCTTTTGTTGTTTTTTATGAGCTTACTGGTTTTTTTCTCTTCCTGTTTCATAGAGGAATTGCAGAGCGGTGCGAAAAGTTGCTCCTTCAAAAAATGAGGCCTATCTTCTGTGGCAATTTTGAGTATGATGCCAGACCATCTGAATTGGAAAGACTTTTCCGCAGATATGGAAAAGTTGATAAGGTGGATATGAAGTCTGGTAAGTGCCTTGTCTCCGCTGCATGTATGACTACTACTTTAAATCTTTATGCTTCTTTTTATTGTTTCTATGGTTGTTCACATTTTCTGGTCACTCGATGAAATTGATGAATCTGGCAAGCCTGAATGATTTCTGTGATGAATGCGTGGCATTTCCAATTAGATCGCCATCTACCGATACATATTTCAATCGGCTTGATAGATTCTCTTGTATGCCTTTGATTTATCTACTTGATTACATTGGTAAAATCCTTTCCATGGAACTTTATCCGTTGCTTTCTCTGGGGTGAGAGATAATCATGGAGGCCGAAGTAGAATAATTTAACCCCGAATTTGCAGCTGTGTAAATTCTGTTCACAATTTTTTCGTAACATTTTCATCTTAGAGGGTTCATCATGAAAGGGTTTAACTGCGTAAAGAGGTGATATTACCGGTTAAGAAAAAGTTAACTCGAAGCTGCTGGGCTATCTTCTACACTAAGAAGCACTTCGGAAAATCTGCATGGTTCAGGGTGAATGCTGTGTACAGAAATATATTTCCCTCTATGAACCAAGTACGCATTCCACAACGGCACATGTGTTCTCTACCATGGAGGTGATTCGTTGGAGTCAAGAATACCATCTCAAGAGGATTCAGTTCTCTTCTGTGCCAGCTTGCCGCTGTTTAACTGGATGACTCGACTTGTGCATCTCCTTCTGAAATCTTCCGTGATTGAGTTTTAGATGGGGGTTCAGAGAAAAAAGAATATTTTATGTGGTGTAAACCCCCATACTCAATATTTTCTTTGACGCAGGATTAACTTGGCATAATCATATACCTCTCGGCTAATGGATGGCTCTTCAGAATCCTGTTTCATGCCGGGAATGAGCTTCCTCTTCTTGTTATTAAGAAGAGATACTCTGATCCGCAAATGGCACTACCATCCCACACTTTATTCAGATACCATTGCTTTTACCATGTCATCACATTCCTCCAGCCTTGAGTTTCAGACATGTTTCAAGGTCGAAACATTGCCGACTCCACTCGCAGAAGAAGCTGAATAGATGGTGAAGGCACGCATTTACATTGACCCATTTGAGACATCCACATTTGCGTTGTTGTTCCTTGACATCACTTAGTCCATCTCACAAGGTCTGTTACTTACTTATTAGTCAGTTAGTTTATAGATTAAAGAGGTTGGCAGGATAGGTTAGAGGGGAGGTCGTGTGTTGCTGGCGGAAATAACGGGCACATGATATCAAGGATGATATCACGGGATATCTAACTATGTGTACGTTTTCTCCCATATTAAAAAGTTCTTAATTCCTTAATCTTGTTTGATAGGATTCGCTTTTGTCTACATGGACGATGAGAGAGATGCTGAGGATGCAATCCGCGGACTGGATCGGATAGAATTTGGTCGAAAGGGACGCAGGCTTCGTGTGGAATGGACCAAGGTATTTTCGGAATTGCTGATTGTTGCAAGCAACTCTAGGCCTTTTTTCCCTCTGGTGACTTTGGCATGTCTTGTGAGGTTTGCGAATGGTTTTGTCAAGCATATGTTCTGATTGTTTGATTCATCATGCAGCACGAGCGTGGCGTCAAAAAGCCTGGTGGTTCGAGGCGATCCTCAAGTAATATGAGACCCTCAAAGACCTTGTTTGTGATTAACTTTGATACATATCAGACCAGAACTAGGGATCTGGAGAGGCACTTTGAGCCATATGGGAAGATCGTCAGCGTTAGGATTAGAAGGAATTTTGCATTTGTCCAGTATGAGTATCAAGAGGATGCTACAAAAGCATTGGATGCTACGAATATGAGGTGTGTTCTTGTTTTCCCTTCTCCTTAGTAGAGCTGGACTAACTGTTGGATTCATTTCCGGGAGAAAAAATCCTGTTCGATGTTTGAGTGGTTTTGGATTATTGGCTTTTTTGTCACTTTCTTCACTGGATTACTTCTCATTATGTGCAGCAAGCTGATGGATCGAGTAATATCGGTAGAATATGCTGCTCGAGATGATGATGATAAGAAGGATGGGTACAGCCCAGACAGAGGTCGGGGTAGGTCACCTGAAAGAGGTTATGATAGGAAGCGGTCCCCTAGTCCCTATAAAAGAGAGAGAGGTAGCCCTGATTACGGTCAAGGAGCTAGTCCTTCTCGAAGAGATAGGGGAAGTCCTAATTATGGTCGTGAGTCTAGCCCTGTTGACCGTCAGGCACGGAGAGCAAGCCCAAACTATGGTCGAGGTTCTAGCCGCAGTCCTCGTCGAAGGGAGAGATCTCTTTCGGGGGGTAGCCGCAGCCGCAGCCGCAGCCGAAGCCGAAGCCCATATAGGAGGCAGATGGTCAGCCGAGGCAATGGTCGTGACCGTAGCCCCAGCCCATATGAAAAACCAGCAACGGGACCCAACAATGGTCCTGATCGCAACAGGAGCCCTGAAAGGAGAGAGGAAAGCCCTGAAAATGGTCGTGAGCCCCTTCCGGACCGTAATGGGGATGTTGCCCGTGATGCTGGTGTAGAAAGTCCTGCATCAGGGGGGCGCCACAGGTCTGTCTGATTTTCAACTTTTGTTTTAGCTGAAGTTTCAACGAACTTGAAGCGTGCCTGATTTTTCCGTTCTTTTTTCATGTTCAGCTATTCACCTGCAGCAGAAGATTGAAAGCTTGTGTTGGCAAGTGAAGAAGGAACTGTAGTTACAATCAATGTCTTTCATAAGCATTCAAGTTTTTAGTTTTGTTCTTTCTTTGACAACTGCTTCGGATTAAAGTGTTAGTGGGATCCAATTAAGACTTGCATGGTAGCTATTGCGGATAGACCTTAACTGTTGTTAGTTCCTTTCATTTCATGGAGATTTAATGGTCCTTTCCAGTTCTGATGAATTGAATCTCTCTTATATGATGGCCATGGGGTGCACATTATAACAACGAGTAGATCAGACCCAATCAGGTAGACGTGTGCATGCATCCACGGACATATTCTGCACAGCCATGAGGCGAAATGCACTTAGCAGTTTTCATTTGCCAGTAGTTATCGCACGGGAGGAGGGGCGGGATCCTGTCATTACTGTCACTTATGCGTACCAAACTATCCTGGGCGCTTAAGCACCTTATGCATACCAAACTATCCTGGGCGCGTAAGCACCTTATTTTCTTTTTCTAATGCTGACGACAGATTTCAACTTGGTGAATTCTTTGACGCCCTTTATCTGTGCTCTTGGAGGAGTGCAAACGATCGCTGGTGACTGCTTGGTAGAGCTGGAGGCATCGGTCATTTCGCTGCTTCACACACCTCGACTGCAGACATTTTCACCATCATGTGTTCAATACTCAACAGGATTATCGCTTTCTTTTGTCTTATCACATATTTTTTATATATGGACGCAGCAAACATTTGGGAAATAGTTGCCGTTTCCACCGTGTACCCATAACGTTTTGGCACTTGCAAAAAGGATCCAAGCTCACCATTTCGCTAGAACTAAATTGGCTTGGCGCTTTGGAAACAAATGGCGAATAAGACAACTCTCGGCAGAGGAATTGGGAACGAGTTTTTAGCCCACGGACAAAATAGTTGTTGGACTGAGACTTTAAGAATCCTTTTAGGTTACACCCACACCTCCATTTTTTGACCTATGCACACGCCAGATGTCTTAGGCTGAATCTTGATAGCCCCTCCAATCTTTAGGAACACGGGAAGTAAACTTCTAATCGTAGATTAAGGCAAGTGATTTAACAACGTGGGTTTAAAATATTCATATAAACAGATATATGTCGGCAAACATGAGGCGCAAAATCCTGCGGTTCGTTTCCTTTAAACAGCTGAAAAAATGGTGTATAACCAAAAATATATAAGGCCTTGATATATGCTAATTCTTCTAGTGATGTGATATTCCTGTTAATACAAGATGCACATACACTAGGGGATAAAACAAAGGGGAGTTTTTTTTTTTTTTTTGCAACAATACTTGAGCATGCCACTAACCAATGTACTGATCAAAAGGACAAGGGGAGTCATAGCCCCTTTAACTACTTTAAGTTTGGTGCAATGTCTAACAAAAATATATAGTATATATGAAATTTCATATTAATATATCTTGCCCTATAATTCGTTTGTTATATCTCGTCATCTAATATAGGCTGCATCCGTCAATCCCTGCAACTAGCTATCATCGCAAACTTGAAGATAATCCCAACTTGTATGCACTGCTGCACCATGCCCACTGTACGTAAGCGAAAAGTATGGCTCCTCCGAGCCTTGTTATAGTTTTCCACTTACACCCAACACTCGAGACAAAATGGACAGTAAGTTTGGCGAAGAGGACAATCTTTTCAAACGCCAAAGAGAAGAGATTGGACGAAACTTGGTTGGAATTAGAGACGAGATTAAAAGGACAAAAAAAGAGAGGGAATGTTGGGATGCTTCTAGCTAATGCTCGAAGTCCCATTTATCTGATTCAAATGCACATTGATTGCAATTGGACTGAGACTTTAAGAAACCGTTTTAGATAACATCAAGCATTCTTTGGCGTATGCCGTGATATATGCACATCGATTCTCAATCGAGATCTTGAGTACAAGAAGAGGGTGCTACTATGCATAGAATATGGATGCTTCTAAACTATCTGAGGGTTTCGAAGTTACTAGAATGATGGGCCAGTCATCAAGCTTATCCTTATGTGTCTGTTTGCCCATTGTCATCACTAGAAGACGAGATTAGAGTTTGGAAGCTAATCCACAAGCGGTCGAAACAAGAGTTCTTACGGCATCGGGACAGCATTTCTATACGAGTTCCTAGGTTTCCCTCTTGGACGCTCGCACGCATTGGTCTTTATGGTGCCATAGTTCAAACCATGCCCCTTTCCTCATTTTTCACTAATCTTGTCCCCAGAAGAAAACAAAAAAAAAATAAATAAAAAAGAAGAAGAGAAAGAAGAGAAAGGCCTACTAGATATCAATTTTCCTATTAGCCACATCCAACCGTTGTAAGGGCAGCAAAAGTCTCTACCAGAAGTGGCGATGCTTCCTTCAACCGAGTTCTTTGTTTCTTTCCGGACACTTTAATGTCAAGACTCGAGAGGGAAATTACTTTTAATGATTTCCCTTTTCTTTTTTTTTTGGTGTTCTATTCGAGAATAAGACACTGTAGGGTTTAGCATTGGGACGGACATTAGAGTTTACCATCTGTCATATTAAGGGAATCCCCGTTTCCTTGGGCTTTTTTTTTGCCTTTAATATGATTTCCTTGAAGAGGATTGGCATAGCTTGGTCATCACCACAATGGGTTGTCAATTTGGCTGCTTTCCACACATCACACGCGCGTTGAAAGGGCACGCCGAAAGGTGGGTTCGTTGTTTTCTTCCGGTCTCGCGTACCGAAAGTTTGATTATAGAGCCTGACAAAATCGATTCAAAGGGAGAGTTTTCACTGAATGACAATCCTGATCAAGCCAGGACAGAGGGCCTTTCGGCTCTATCTCCATACTTTGATGAAGCAGAATGTTTCAAGAGCATGCAAGCAAAGCATCTCCTTTGAACAAAGAACGGGGGAAAGAATCATCATTGCATGGGGGTTCCTAGAGCACATAAGGTCAAAAGGGTGTGCCCTGAACTGTGGGCTACCGGTCGTACTTTGAAGGAGTGCAGCTCTATAGCTAGGACAAAGACCTGCGGCTCTATAGCTAGGACAAAGACCGACCTACCCCCAGTGGGAACGCGGAAGCCGTCCACTGGCCAGGTATTTCACAGTGCCACTACTGCTTTTTCTTGTGGGAAATTCACCAACAAATTGCTGACTCGGCTTCACTTTCTTGGGCTTTTTGGCCCTTTCCAGGAGTTTGAGTTGAAGTTTTAGAGGCAAGTTCTTCCCCCATATAGCTGACAAGAACACCAACCACACAAATTGCCCCCGACTGTGTGGGCATGATTGATGCTTTGTCACTTCCGTCAATACTTACGGTGGTCAAGATCCGAAATTTGCTTCCTCATGGAGCATGCGTGGACGAAGGAGCAAGAGACAAAGTTAGCTATCTACCCTCACGCATGACTCAATGTTTAGGTAATCAAATAGCTACGAGAGGAAGTTCAAGATTAGGTGCATGCCGCATTACAAAACCCATCTTGCCATTCTTATAATTTAGAATTGTATGGATGCAACTAATCGCTTCGAATATTTGAGCTTATAAAGGTTGATACTTGCTCATTCCGTCACTCACATAGAGATTGATTGAAAGATAAAATTTCACGACACGCAAGTTACTCTATATGTGCAAATAAAAATCAGGATGTCACGACTTCGATAAAGTTTGGAGCTAATCAAGCTAGCTGTTTACTCTAGAATCACCTCTCCAGTGGTCCGGTCACATATAATACATCCTTGCTAGGCACGCTTCTTGAAAGTACAGAGCCTCAATCTATCTGCCACTTTAATCAATTTCATATGTAGGGGGAATTTACCTTCTCTGTATGCCGCACGTGTATAGTATGCCAGAGAAAAGTGAGGAGAGAGTGAAGGAGCAACGCTGGCATGTTTAGGATCTCCCGTTTCGGCCGTCCGCCACGAAGAGGACGACAAGAGTAGGCGGGGGGGTGGCGAAAATCTATTAGCTCGTACTAGGAAACCACGATTTCTTCGTGAATGTGGGTTTGTGTATGGGTTTGTGATGGGCCCCGATTGTGCAATTTTTTTTTTTGTCTCCATCCGACATGTAAAAAGAGTTTTGAGGGGGGAAAAAACAACAAAGAAAGAAAAAAAAAAAAATCAAATCTTGTCTGTGTCCCAAGGACATCCCCCAATTCAAACCCCCTCCACATATTCATGTTTCCCCCCCAACTTCAATTTTGTCTTTATCCTAAGCCCGGAACCATACTCATGCCCCCTTCTTACACCTCAAATCAATTATGCGGTCCCTCTCTCCAATTGTTTCTAAGTTTTTGGTGACGATGTCTTCGACAACTAATCTTCTCATCAAAGTACATTTAGATCAGATTTGATGATTCTTGAACTGCTTATTCTAAATATGAAATTCATCATTTGCTTGTTAACATTTAATATTCAATATGTAATCGACGATTTGGTATAAAACAGCTTCTAAGTAATTATCGCACCACGGATGATTACATGGCTGGTGATTTCTTTTCTTTTTTTTCTTTTTTCTGTTATTTTTCTTTTGGAGGGGGAAGAAGATAACAAAGAGGCATGTGGGTCCAAATCTTAGTTAAAGGCATGATTCCAGTTTATTTTAATTCATCCTCGGGCCGGTCAGAAGAGACATGCACTAGAGTCTGCTCGGAGCGTTTGAAAAAGCCGACGGCCGACCCCTATAAATAGACGCTCTCCCCTCTCTCCTCTCATCTCTCTCTCTCTCTCGAGAACTCTCTCTCTCTCTCTCTCTCCCTGTGAAAAGCTCATTCCAGAGTTTGTTGAGGAGAGACGCAGTCGGACATAATGTGTCAGCAAACGTCTTCTCCTCTGCTCTGCAAATGCGATAAGAGCAAGAGCTCAACTTACCTCGTCCCGGTGGAGGACCCAGAGGAGACCGCTCCGTTGGTCCCCAAGGCCTCGCCACCACCTGGACCACCGTCCAGCGGCACCCGTTTCCCGCTCTCGCTGGCCGTCCATGAGGCCAGGTCCATCTCCCAAATCGCCCTCCCCATGATCCTCACCGGCCTCCTCCTCTACTCCCGCTCCATGATCTCAATGCTCTTCCTCGGCCGCCTCGGCGACCTCGCCCTCGCCGGCGGCGCCCTCGCCGTCGGGTTCGCCAACATCACCGGGTACTCCGTCCTCTCTGGACTTGCCATGGGCATGGAGCCCATCTGTGGCCAGGCCTTCGGTGCCAAGCGGCTTTCCGTCTTGGGCGTCACCCTCCAAAGGACCGTCCTCTTGCTTCTCCTGACGTCAATCCCGATCTCTCTCCTCTGGCTGAACATGAAGTCTATCCTGCTCTTCTGCGGCCAGGATGAGTCCATCTCCGCCCATGCTCAGTCCTACCTTCTCTACTCAGTCCCTGACCTTTTAGCTCAGTCTCTGCTTCACCCGCTCAGGATCTACCTGAGAAGTCAAACAATCACTCGCCCCCTCACCTTATGTGCCTCTCTCTCCATCCTCCTCCACATACCCATCAATTACTTCCTTGTCTTGCACCTCGACCTCGGCATCAAAGGTGTCGCGCTTAGTGCCGTCTGGACCAACTTCAACCTCGTGGCGTCTCTAGTGATTTACATCATCTTCTCCCGTGTCCACAAGGACACCTGGGGTGGCTTCTCACTAGAATGCTTCAGGGAATGGAGGCCCCTCCTCAACCTTGCCGTCCCAAGCTGCGTGTCGGTGTGCCTCGAGTGGTGGTGGTATGAGATCATGATCCTGCTTTGTGGCCTCTTGCTCAACCCTAGGGCGACCGTTGCATCAATGGGGATACTGATTCAGACAACCGCGTTCATCTACATATTCCCATCGTCACTCAGCTTCAGCGTGTCAACAAGGGTTGGGAATGAGCTCGGTGCAAACCGCCCTGCAAGGGCGCGGCTCGCGTCGGCCGTCGGGCTCGGGCTCAGCTTCGTCCTAGGTTTCTCAGCGCTGCTCTTCGCTGTGTCAGTGAGGAAACACTGGGCTGGGATGTTCACTGGGGATCAGGAAATTGCGGCATTGACGTCAGCAGTGCTGCCAATCATCGGACTGTGCGAGCTCGGGAACTGTCCACAGACGACCGGCTGTGGCGTGCTGCGAGGGAGCGCAAGGCCCAAAATCGGTGCTAACATAAACTTGGGGTGCTTCTACCTGGTCGGGATGCCGGTGGCCGTCGGGCTTGCATTCTATTGCCGGGTTGACTTCCTAGGTTTGTGGCTGGGGCTGTTGGCGGCACAAGCATCGTGCTTGGTGAGTATGTTGGTGGTGATAAGGCGGACGGACTGGAAGCACCAGGCCATGAGAGCTCAAGAGCTCACCAAGGCCAAGACTTGTGTTGCTGAAGATGACCGGGGTGACGATGAAGTTGAGAAAGAAGGGAATAAGAAGAACAAGATGAAGCACAATAATGATGAACTCAAGGAAGAAGATGACAGTTCGCCCGTTTGAGAGGAAAATTCTTTCTTTCTTTCTTTTTTAAAGTTCTCACCACTTCTTCATTTTCATTTTTCGGGAAATTTTCCTGGGTCAATCTTGTATTCTCGTATGTGCAGTTTTACGAGAGAGAAAAAGAGAACGGGAGGGGAGGGAATGAGGGAAAGCTTCTTTATCTTTGAATAATGCTAACATGTCACAAATTAATTTGAAAAGAATTGCATGTCGGTTGATTTCATCCGAGGTTTGAATGCAACTATACATGTTATCTTACACGATATATTAATTTTGTGGATGAATCTTCATATTTTTCTTATACCTGTTTTTTGTGGTATGGGGCATCATCTATGGTTGTCTCCGATATGGTAACCGGTGTGGAGATATGAGAATTTTCTGTTTAACGCGGCCCGGCAATAGCAAAGCATGGCATGACCAAAATCAAAGGAATGCGTTATCGCTAATCTTTCAAGGGTTTGATGGGATTTTCGTTTTTGAAGGTAGTGTAGGGATTTGATAAGTTGATTTCATGTTTAGATCAAGTGTACCTTCTTCCATCCATCTCATGCATAATTAAATTTAGATATAAGTTGTCCTAGAGGTAAATTGAACATTTCTTGAAGTTTTAGCGTAGTAATATATATGGCTCGGTAGATTACCTCTTTAAACTATCAAAATCTACCTATTTGTTTTAACTTACAAAAAGCAAAACGCTAATTATGAAAAAATTATATGTGAATTTTCGTGTCAACATTTATATATAGCAAAATTTTAAGTTGTTCAAAATTTTATTTAAAAAAAAAAAGTCAGAGTGCATGTGTCGCAAGATTTGGAAAAGGCAAAAGTAAAGGAATCTGTTTAGTTAAATTGTCCATATTTCTATCACTAAGTTAATAATATTATGCATTTTATCAAGAATATAGCCAATGTTAACGAAAAATATCATGTACATAATTATTGAAATAATGGAAAGACAGTTCATGGAGAATTTACATAACTTTTAGCCCATTCTATTTTGATCAAGATGATTAGTGAGGGTTGAAGATGTTAAGGTAAATGTGTGAGGGTCTTATGTGAAAGAAATTTTACATTGGAGATGTAAAGTAATGTGAAGTGGTCAATATATTTTAGTTAGTGTATCTTTATTGATCTAACCTTTTTGAGTAAAGACAGTTAACAGGTTTGAATTTTGGCTCCCTCTTGATAATTTCCTTGTGTGAAAGGTATTGGGTTTTCACTGTATCAACCAACCAATATACTTTTGTGTGAACTTAGTCCAGTTGGATATGTTAATGAATTTGAATTTAGTCTACCTCTTGTTAATTTTCTCAAGTGAAGACACTAGAACTTTGACAAGTTTGTACGAATTCAACTTGGAAAACCCATCACCTGAAGGTACAAATTAATCACATTTTGTACTCTTTACAAATCCAAAAGATAAAATGCAAAATTTTATGAGAACTAACCTAAAAGATACCTCATGGGGGATTTAATTAGACATAACTTGGAATAACTCTCAAAACATGGATAAATACAAAGACATTTCGACCGCATTTGGTTTACGGAAAGTTAATGATTTAAAAAATATTTTTCCAAAAATAATTGCAATAACCAATTAATTAAAAAAAATCATTAGTGGTAACAATTTATATCTAAATATTTTCGTGAGTGATAAAAATATTTTTCGTTCATTCATTTTATAAGTGATACAAATTATCATTTTTAGAAAAATATTTTTAAAATCATTCATTTTTAGCTAAATAAATGGAGATTTTATTCTTCCGAACAAAGACTAGCATTACCTAGACAAAATATGAACACTAATATTGACTCTTTCACTCGACAAGTTTTTGAATATTGTTGTCCCAACAATGACATAGACATACTGAAAGACTATATATCCGTTAGACTTGGCCAAATTTTCATAGTCTTCCTATTAAAGATTTCAACGTCATGACCTAGAAATTAGACAAAAACTATCCAAAAGCATACCATTTGAACTTAACCATGACGTTCTAGCATCAAGTGTCGGATAAGAAGTAATCCTCTTGGATTGATGCTTCGCCAAAATCGAGGCTAGCAGACGGAGATTCCTTTTTCAATAGTTTAACTACTAGCACATGAGTAAAATCACCTGGTATTTTGTCCACACATAGCTAGAGGAAACAGCAAAATTGTACTAGGATTCTTTACGAGAGGGCAATGCACCCAAAAAAAAGAAAGAAAAAGAATAGAAAAGCTGTGTGCATGAGTAAATAATTCCGTGTGCAAAGCACAAGCATGTAACAAAGGATTTCTATAGCTTCTTAATGGAGACACCTTTTAGACTTTCAAGGAATGCGAGCTTCACAATATTTAAAAGCCGAAGAATATATGTTTTGTCAACAAATCGAACTGGACCTATGTGAGTTGGTGGGTGTGTTGAGAAAATAAAAAAGCCTAGATACATGCCCCCCGGAAAAAGCTCGACGTTGATTAACAGAGGAAAGATTAATCTCAAAGCTGTCATTTGACCTCTAAAACCCTGGTTAGTTACGGTGAGAAAACAAGGGAATGTAGGGAAAGAAAATTTGGCTAGCGAGACGTTGAAAAGATAGGGTTACATACTGAGTCAAAAAGAAGCATGTGGAACGAAAGAGACGGGCTATATATCAAACAACATTCAACAGATGTGTAGTGTGGATGACTCTGTTGTTTTTACAATGAATTCCTGGCTGCCGCATCAGCTGATTTACCCTGGGAAAGAAACAAAGCCCGCCCCAAAAACGATAAACCGGTGACCTGCCCCATCGACAAATTGCTCTGTCGCCGTGGAAACCAGATTAACGTTAGCGAACGACGTGTCGTAAAGTGGGGAAGAGGTTAGTGTCGGTTGGTTGGGGCTCCATAAGCCATAAAACGACGTTTCGTGTCTTCGCAATCCCGAAGCCGGCATTTGGACCGGGTCTCTGTCTAATGATCTCTACGTATAGTCGTGGTACTCCAATACCCTTTTTTTCTTTTCTTTTGCCCCTTCCTTTCGACAGAACGTTAGGATACGATAAATAAAGAAAGTCAGAGCTTGATCTCCACGCTTCTCTTCTCTTTGATTCACGTCGCTCTTTTTCCTTCTGACCTTGTGCCCTTTCCCTCTACCGATGTTCTGTGTCCGTACTACGTACGTCCGCCATTCGTATTACAAAAATATGCAGGAGCAGAGGAAGTTCGTGCACTGAGCATGCATTAGCTTAAAAGAAAGATGGAGAAGAAATAAAGAAAAATCAACATGTAACACCTGAAACTCGCCAGAGCTTTGGCTATGGAGTTGACATTCTTCGACAATCCCATTTTTATATCAAAAGTCAACCACGACCATGAAAAAGTCAGACTATGACTTTGTGCATAAATGTCAACTCTGATAGATTCAGATGCTTATCTTTATGCCCACAATTCAACACTATTCACATGGACATTCTTCGGAATATTCCCCGACATGATTTCAATACGTCATGAAAGGTAATGTTTACAGAAGATATTCTACAACGTGTCTTCTAAGTGTTGGAACTCAAAATAATTAATTTTTTTAATGACTTTCATATAATACATATGATTTCTTACATTAGGGATAGCCTGTGTAAACCAAACTTCACACAAATAGTGTCTAAAGTTAATCGTCTCCCTTAACTTTTAACCATTATGATAGAAGTGGCTTCTTCTATCACGGATACTCTAATATATTATCAAGATGGGATTAGATTAGTATAGCGAAATAAAATCAATCCTCAAGAGTTTAACTATAGTAGGGTTGATAGATGTACAATCAATTGACGGATCTACTTTGAAGATAATAAGCCAGTTTAAGATGCATTAATATGAAGTATGACGCACCAAAGATTCCTGGATCCGGAGCATGATAATGGAGCATCTGCTGAAAGGCAAAGGCCAACTGATTATTTACATTTACTAAGAAATGCCACCGCATGCGTACTCCTACAAAACCCTAAATTCCGGAGCTCGGAGGACAAATCTTTTCGTGGGCTTCGTTTGTTCCGCCCGATTACTAGATATTTCCAACCAGTTTGTCAAAGCTGATCATTGACTCCCCTAGTATGTTCGTCATGGATTTACTAGTTTACTCCGTTCGAGGAAATTATTTAACTCGGTCGATATAAATTGAGCCGATCTCCTAGGATGAGTATTGGCTACCTTGTATAATGGCCTTGTCCAATAAATTGCATAGTATCAAGAAAAGAATTAAATAGGTTGAACGTACACCATGTGGGGATACAAAGTCCATTCGTGCAACCCTAAGAAGTAAGAAGGTCTTTGCCCTTATCTTAAGATCTCGCCCAGAAGAAACAACACTTTCATACGATCCGATGTCAATACAAGTTGCGAGCCTATTGAAGCGAGAGAAAGTGTATGAATCCCGTCCGCGACATGGACACCTCTCCTGATCGAAGGAAGAGAAAGGGGGCCAACCTTCTTTGGCTCCCTAAGCCCGAAAAAGGGAGGAATATTCACCTATGACCCATCTTTAGGATGAGCTGACGTCATAGAGATTGTCCGGTCCCCGCTCGACTTAATGATTAATAATCCATTAAACTATAAATCAAGTACAAGATTTCCGTCGGTTAATACAATCAGACGTGATGCTACATGCATTCGACTCGATTCCCAAACGTCCTGCATTATAAGAGTGGAAGACGTAGGAGACCACGGTGGAGCGCGAATGGAGCACCTTTTGGTGGATAATCCGGCTCTAGACAGCGCCGAAAGTATATACCTTTGACTTTTTGGGGGCATATAATTAATTCTTGTGATCATGCGCATTACATAAAAAAGAAAATTACACTTCAAATCAGCATGTATTCTTTTCTTTTTTCTTTTTTGTTAAAATTTAGTAAGACAGTGATAGGAAAATATTCCGTGACCGCAAAACGCGACATCAACTAGTGATGCGGCGTGCATTTTTTTATCCATATCTAATCAGAACTTGACACACAGATACTTGACCTAGAATTAAAAAAAAATACAAATATAATCGTATCTTTCTCTCCCTCCCCTTTCACACTGTTGCTACAGTTCTGGCTGGAGTCATGGTGACCACAGTAAGATGGAGCCGAACAGATCTAGCCGGTGAAGCCACTGGCCCACAACCGACGAGGTGACATCTGGAGTTATGGTCCATGGCCGAGCCGCCATCTTAGTCGCGACCGCTCGCAGTCGATGGCTGTCTATAGCCGAGCCACCTCTTCGTGTTTGCTCGTGCTTAGGCTCGTCCATCGCCAGATCTAAAAGTGGTTGCTCACGATCGCTTACGTCTTCCTCTGTGCTGTTCGTCTTCTTCTTCGGCCATCAGCTAGATCTGGTCGCTTCAACTTCCTGCCGTCATCATGGCTCCAAATATGGTCTTCAGCTTCGTCCTCCTCTGTCCGTCTTTGGGTTTGCCTTCCTTTGTTTGTTTGATTCGTCTTCCCACCTCGGCAGTCACTATTCAGGTCTGGTCGCCTCCGTCTCACCATGGCTCCAGATCTACTCAATCAAAGCAGATCTAGAGCAACAAAGCCGGAGGGTGCAAACTCGCCGCTGGGCACGACAGTCACGATGATGGAAGTTGCCGCAGCTTGAGCAGCGGCGACGGTCGTGCTGGGGGCGATTGGGCAATGGCTGTCCCGGTGGAAGAAGAGAGAGAGAGAAACGTGTTTTTAGTTTTAGTTTTTTAATTTCTAGTCAACGTAAATGTGTCAAACTGTAATTGAGTGGTAGCATAAAAATGCTTGCCATATCAGCTTATGACATGATTGAGAAGAAACCACTTAATATTTTTTCGATACAAATAGTCATTCCATGAGTTGAACTAAACCAAAAGTTTTAAGGATTCATAAATTGTTCTTCAATATCTGGTCATGTATTTACCCATTAAGCTAATCAATAAGCAGTAGCCCTAGTTTCAGGAGATATATATATATCTTAGTATGTCTCCTTATTAGTGATTAAGCACAGTCTTGTCACATAAGCACAACTAAAGATGATTGGAACGCCACATCAGCAATTTCCAGTAAAAATTGATGAAAATGACTACACTAGAATTTTGTGTAATTATTTAAATATAAATTGACATAATTCAAAATTTTATGACTAAACTAATATACTTATAATAGGTTTATGATTGATTGAGTAATTTTTCTATAGTGTGCATGCACGCGCTGAAATAGAAATAATTACAAATATATTAAAAGAGAACTAATCCTGAAAAATTTAAAGAGTGTTAGAGGGATATATATCACCATGGAAAGCCAAAAAAAAAGGTCATCCTACGTTGTCAAAAAGGACAATCATATCATTTTGGAATCAATGAAGATATCATAAAACAAAAGAACCAATGAAGACAATCATATCTGCATCCGATGCCGTTTGCGTTATAAAAGCATTGGCTCTCACTTTGGGCGGTGCTCACACCCAGTTTTTTTTTTGGTCGGTTATCCATACCCGGCTGAGCACGTAAACACTACTAGAGCAGGAAAAGGAAGGACCAGAACGTGTAAACGCTAGGCAAAGCAGGCGGAGGAGTTCGGTTTTGTTTCCGTGTTAGAGAGAGAGAGAGAGAGAGAGAGAGAGGTGTCTCGTGTCAAAGTTGACTTTATGTGTGCACCGATACGCATACGAGTACACACGTACTTGTACAAATACGAGGATGTGACTCGCCTGTTTTGCTGGCAGATATAACTTTTATTTTATCATTAAGAAAGTCCGTGTTGAAGAGGGAGAGATACCAACTGCTTGAAACCAGCATGATTGATGATGCTCTTCGAGGGGTTTGACAAATGAAAAGTCTTCCCATGAAACTAATTTTCTAATCTCTGACTGGTTCTTATGGTTTTGACTTTGTGTGGGAATATTTGGCACGAAACATCCACTACAAATCACTTCCATGTTCGTTTCGGCGACGAGGTTTGCAAATGAGGTAACCGGTTTTTTGGATTTTAATTAAGGTACAGACTAAGTAATATGAAAACGATTTGCTCCCTCATTTAATCCATACTTTCAGTTTGGGAAACATTCAACAATTCAAGTACGTAAGACTAGGAACATTCGTATCTGGAGAAGATACGGTCCACTTTGACTTTCATTTCCAAATTTGATATTCTCAAAACACTTCTTCTATTCTTATCTAATTGGTTTGGAGCTCAACCGTTTAGGGGTTGACATTCTTCTTGTCGGGAAAAAACACTGAAAGTGATGGATCTCATAATTTAAATATCACGCGAGAAGAAGTGATTTCCCAAGAAATTGATTAGGAATAATAAATAAATAAATAAACAAAATATCTTGGTTCAGTCCAAATAGCGATACCTATTCAATGGGGAGAGTCAACCATAGAGAGTCTACTTAATCAATCAAGCAGTTACAAAAAGTTATAATCACTCAATTGTTCAAGTGTTTTCCCGGTCTTAAATTATACCAAAACCCACGGTGTGTTGCCTCGCGCAATCTCAACGGGATGTGTTGCACAAATCACTGAGTGAACTCCACGAAGAAGAAGCTCCAAAGATTCCAATGGCTTGTGGACTTCTTTATGCGGCTTTAGAAAAACTTAACAAAAAACCAGCTGCTGAAGTGTGTGCATGCACGCGTCATGAACCAACAAATCTAGTTTAAATTGTTCGATGAAATCATAATTTAATATTTAATTATTCCAACACTTCCCATCACACTTAATCTTGTCTTTTTTTGCCTAATATTGATCGTGGACATATTAAATTGTAGAAGTAAATGGGGTCTAGAAAAATTCAAACTTAAGATTTCCAGCTCTAATATCCTGTGGGATTTTATATAATCATTGTTAACTATTCTAAAAACTTAAACCGTTGAATGAAGGCATGATTTGATATTTAATTGTTCCTACGGTAATAACCGAGCTTAATTCTGTTTCTGTATGTCCATATGCGACTTGCCGACACAAACTCAGAAACCTTGATTTTCTTCCTTTGAACTCTACTCTAAGATAAAATGCTACGAGATTTTGGATTGAATATATTTGCTCGGAGATAAAGTCCTGGTCAAAAGACATTCAAAATTTGGGCTAGAATTCTACGGGGTCAGGTTTGGCATCCTGATTTTAAACTCAATATATGCTTTAACGCATGGTGATCGAGACGCGACCTTGTGAAGCGATCAAAGTCAGCCATTTAACAAATAGCCGAAAATTCCGACCAACAAAAGATAAAAACATATAGCCGAATTTTAATCATTATATACAAGCATTTACCAAATCCTAATGTCAACGCATTAAATAACAAAAACTAAATCTTACACATCTTAAGGTGTTGTGCAGGTCAACCATAGACGAGTAAAACAGGAGAATTGCCAAAAAAATCCTAAACCTAATGCAATTATGCTAATTCAGTCCTAAACCTTTTGTGATTGTATCAATTTAGTCCATCCAGCTAAATTTAACTGTCTGGAGTTGACATGGACGCTGGTCGGCGCCGGTGACAATATTTTAATAATATATTTTAATATTTTCCGAATTTTTTAAAAATTTTCTGTTTTTTTCTCCTTTTCTTTTTTTTGTTTCTTCCTCCCCCCGGTTGGCGGCAATGATCAGCCAGCTCCAATGAGGTTGCCGACCATTGCTCAAGGGCTGCAAAGCCTTTGCCTACAACCTCACCTACACATGGGGGAGGCCTAGGGGCCATGGTGAGGGTCGTGGCCCCAACGACCCTCACTAGCGACCTCGCCCAGACTTGGGGGAGGCCTGGGGGCCGCGGTGAGGCCATCGGGGGCTGCAACCTTGCCGACAGCCTCACCCAAACTTGGGGGAGGCCTAGGGGCTGTGGCGAGGCGGCTTCGCCCAAATCTGGGCAAGGCTAGCCTCACCATGGCCTAGCTGCAGGTGAAGGCGGCCTCGCCCAAGGAGGAAAAAAAAAAAAAAAAAAAAAAAAAAACAGAAAAAAAATTAAAAAAATATTCGAAAAATAATAAAAATATTATTAAAATATTATCACCGGCGCCAACTGGCATCCACGTTAGTTTTGGCCAGCCAAATTTGGTCAAATGGACTAAATTGGCATAATTGCAAAAATTTTAAAACTGAATCGGACAAAAAAAAAAGCTTAGGATTGAATCGACACAATTGTAATAATTTTAGGACTTTTTGGCAAATCTCTCCGAGTAAAACAATAGTTTTAATAGCGAGAGTTTTAGGCGTGCTATATGTCAGGAAGTCGTCTCTGATTCTTTCTATTGGACTCTGATTTAAAGTCTTAACCTTACTTTGAATGGACAGAAATGTGGGAATAATTTCATTTCTGCCAACGGGTTGGGCAATTCGAAAACATAACGAGGAAGTCAAACGAAGAAGAAACCTTCAATAACCACTAAGTGGAGGCAACATCTGAGGGAGAACTTACGCGTGGAATTGTTGCATTTGTACGACTTGTTGGGCTAATCTTTGTTAATACAAGCTATGGCTGATGTATTCTCTGACATCATAATTTGCAACACCGCCTTTTGATTGATGGGACTTTTTCTAAAATCTTTTTTTCGCATAGTACTTGTTACACCAATTATAGCTCAAATATAGTCAAAATGTGCGTGTATACATAATACATACGTCTTTGCATAATACTTAGTTACGATGTTTCAAAAGTATAGGAATGTAAGATCAATAGTTCTCCAGTTTGATCACTTTTGAGTTTTTATCTTTAATTAGCATGAGGGCATCACCCGCTACGATTGAAGCTTTTGATTTTTTGGGCCAAAAAGGGGGGAATCTTTCTATTTCATGCCTCTGTCCTCACTACATCGATCGGAATCATCCATTCCCATCAGTAACTAAAAGTTGCGAGAATTGTAGTTCTTCTTAGAAGATGTTAAAAATGAAATTGACCAACCAATTCAAGGAGAGATTAATTCAAACTGGGTTGTATGTCCTCTTTCCTTTTGAGAGGAGTCGCTTTTTACACAAGGCGTATTCCCCTTCAGTTTTTTCTGCTTTCTAGAGGGAAAGCGGTTGTTAAAGTCCATAACCCATTGTCAAGTTTAGATCAAAGTCAAAGAAGGATAAAAAAATGAAAAGGAAAGAAAGAGTCTTTAATTTGAAGTCAAGGACACGTGATTAAGCCACCTCCATATCCCTCTCATTGGCTAGTTGCTTGATTTTGCAACTACACCTAAACCTTCCCACTCATCTCTTATAACATTCATGGAATACAAGAATCGTGCTGCCATTTACTATATATTCAGGAATCCTCTAAGCTTTAGATATAAATTTACATCAATAATCACCAATCAATTAAGTGGTCGAGATTTACTCACATCCCCCCTTGTAATGTCCCTATACCCTTGGGGAAATCAAACGTTCACCCACTAACCTTAGGCAACAAATAGTGTTGGGGTGTGATTTATCCTCTAAGTCGATAGGAAGGCACAGAGATCCTGCTTGTTGATGAGCGGGTAGGGGCCTAAAGGGTTGCTCTAACAGGGGTTTAGGGGACAGCACCCCCAGAGGGCTTTTAAAGTTTGAACCTATATTTTATTGGTAGTTTGAGCTTAGAGCCATAAGTAGGTATTGCTGCCTATATATAATCTATTTCTCTTGTAATTAAGAGTTGTAATGAAGAGGTAAGAAGTGTTAATTATAGTGGAATCTTTTACCGGATGTAATACTAGTTTAAGGATAAATCAAGATAAATTTTGTGTCTTGATTTCTCTTTCTCACATCTACTCTCTATTTCATTGTATTTGCTAGGGTTGAATATGGTTCTAAGGTAGAACATGAAAATGAAAAACTAAATCGGTAGAAACCTGTTCGGCTCTAGGCTCTAAAGAATGCAAGGTATATTTCGGGTTTTAAAAATTGTGGAAGCTAATTCAACAGGTAAATTCTAGATTCTAGATAAGTAGAACTTGGAACTTGGAACCTGAAATAAGTTTTGGTGTTCTTCTTGGTTTATGTTATCAAATGATCCTATGGTATTTTGTGGCATTTGATAATAACTGTATAATTTAAAATCAATAGTTTAAGCTTTCATTTTATGACTGAAACTTTTACATTATTAATGTTTCATATTTTTTATGTGTCTACAAATAAGTTGTGGTTAGTGGAGTAGTGGTCATTAAAGGTGATGATGCAATTCATTCAATTAATAATATATGTGGAACCTGTAACCGATCTTGAAACTTGTGACAAGGTAGGTTTCGGGTTTAAAAAAATAAGGAACATGTTGTTAGGAACGAGAATATATGAAGAGAAAAATAAAGAAGAAAAGCAAGCGAGTATTTTTTCCGTGGAAATCCCTTCCCAAAATCATAAAGGGAAAAAATCATGGTGTTGCACTAGGAAATCTTCCCGCTATCAATGTTAACATTACAAGATTAGGGTTAGAAGCTTCAAAATTATAACTATAAAAAATATTAATCGTATATATATAGTAGGAGTCTAGGGCAATGAATATACATTATGAGTAACCTATTCTGAAGTGCTTGCCCACAACAAACTATTTTTGCGCTTAAATATTATTTTTCTTTATCAAACTCCACAACTCTATCACCCGTTCCAACGGGTTGGTTTCAGATTTTGTATAGATTCCACTTGAAATTTGGAAATCAGATGGAATTTGTATGAAATCTAGAACTATTCATCTCTAGTATTTGTGCAACGAATCCTAACAGATAGGTGCAATAGTAACAACCACCCAAACCAATCACGATTTGGAGATTTGCCCGACTTTAGGCAACCTCCTGTCAAGGTTGTTTAAGGCCGGTGACCACCTATTGGACGTAACCTCCAATCCTAATGTAATTCTCTCAATCTCATGAAACACTTAATTATACAATGAAAAAACCCATTATGTTTCAAAAAATGCGATAATCTTGGACATGTAAACGAAAGGATTAATAAAGTGCAAGTTTGACCACCCTTTTGCGTCATCGGTGCTAAGTAACTCGAATCTGCGTGTACGCATGTAGATCAACCCATTAAGGATCCAAAAAGCCAAATCACGCGCGGTCAAATATAGAAGAGCGGCAAACTACGAACCAAGTGTACCATGAGCCAAACAGGGTATCCTGCGAAGGGGACAAGCCACTACTGTAGCCATTTGTCGACACTTGAGCACAGCTTGGGAGAATGATGCCGACTTTGGAGGTGAATTGTTCAGAAAGGCCGCGTGATGTCTGTTCTCATCTCCCCCAGAAGCTCGAAAGTGGATTGGCCTGTTTTTCGTCTGGTGAGCCGTTTTCGTAGACTCTGTGTGCCCCAAGCAGTGCATTGCATGCGTGCATGTGGGCAGCAGCACCTTTTGGCGGTGATGGGTTTTGATTTGATTTTGAGGACTGAAATGAGATTTATTTTATTGTTAACTGGGGAGATGTGATGGAGATCAGGCGCCGCCTGCGTTACTCCTTCAGGAAAATAGTTTAATGTTAATTATATACGTTCACACACGATGGAGAAAATATATGTCGAAAATTTAAAACATTATCATATGCTGATATAAGGACAAAAATACTAAGAAAGTTTCGTACCTATTGCGGTTTTGCTAATTTAATTCTAGACCTTTTAATTTGGCCAACTTAGGAATAAATCTTTTGATGATTTGCTAATATAGTTCACATAGTTGATTTTTGCCGAAAATCACATGGATACTAGCTGTCCTAAATGGCACGATCGGTATGGATATAAATTTTTCTTGGAATTTCTGGTTTCACTTTTTTTTTTGTTCTTTTTCTTTTTGTACTACGCAAGATGGGTAGCATCCATATCAGCAATTTCAATCAAAATTGGCTGAAATGACTAATTTGTAAATTTTCAAAAGGTTTAAAATTAAGTTGGCACAAGTGCAATGAATTTAGAATTTTCTTGGTATTTTTTTTACCAAAAGTGCACATATGTCCATTCTCAACTAGTTGAGCAATCTCATGATCATGCGAACTTTTTAAAGAAATTATTCACAATGCAAGCACTTTAATGAAATTATGAAATTATTCTCCGTTGGGGTTTGTTTTGTTTACACTTCATAATAGTATAATTTTTCCCTACTTTATACACTTTCCCTCAAAAATTTAGAAATGAAAATAGTCAAATTTAGAAAAATTAGAATATAATATCAACTTATGCATTAGACTTTCAGCATTTCGTGTAAAATATAAGTAACATGTTGAGAGAGACGCATGACTTGAAAGAAACTAAAGGTTAAAGTTAAAAACACTCAAGAATAGTATTGTTATTTGATGGAAAAAGAGGAGAGATGTGATTTGTATACTTCCATCATTACAAGAATCATATTCTAATTGATTAATTCTAAAATATACCGTCGGTGTAAGATTGTTTTTGGTGATTATAATATCCTTCCTAAGGCGTGAAAGTGGATGTGATGAATTGCATCATGCATCATCCACGAGGTCGATCTCTTAAAATCTACTCTTCTTCTTCTTTTTTGGCTCCTGAGAAAACAAACAGGTAAAGGAAAAAGGGAAAGGACAGTCAACAACCACAACTTTGACTAAGATTTTGAGGCATGGATGGATTAAACCCAACCCCCACATCGACAACAACCACCACCCACCTCCACCGGCGCAGCGGAATGTTCCATTGTCAGGCGCCGTTGTTGTCTCCCATTTGCTTTGTGCTCTCCATCCCGTCTCAGTCCACGTTCAACGCCTCCCCAAGGTATGACCGACATTCCCCCTGAGCGTGCTGATCGAGAGGCAGATGAACCATACCCCCCTTTCATTGAGCTCACATCTTTGAGTCGTGTTCAAGAAAAAAAAAAAAAAAAAAAAAACTCTGATGAACTTGCGCCTTAAATATTGGATAAAAGCTATAAAAAACCTCTAACTTTGTCCATTGTGACATATTTACCTTAAACTATTTTTTATGATACTAAAAACCCCAAATTTGTACATATGTGACATGTTTATCCTAAACTTTTTTTGTGTGACACATTTACCCAAAAAAAAAAAATTGTAATACTAAAAGGCCCAAACTTTTTTATGTGATACCAAAATTTTGAAGGTAAATATGTTATACGAGTACAAATTTGGGATTTTTAATGTCATAAGAAAAATTTTGAGGTAAATCTATTATATTGTATAAGTTTAGGATTTTTGATGTCATAAAAAATAATTTTTGGTAAATGGATCACAGTAAGCAAAGTTTAAGATTTTTAGTTGCTTCTTCTCTTAAACATTTGCTACCTCATACGAAGAGACTTCTTGAGTTCCAACATGCTCGTGAGGCCGTGGCAACGGACTCGTATGCCCATGGGTAGATTGAATAATTATGACTCAATCAAACAATTAGTAGCGGGTTCGAGGTGGTTATGATAATACTAGTCAAGAGGAGGTAATTTTTTCTTGGGAAAATGGCACAAGCAATTTTTGGACTTTAGCTTAATGTACAATTTGATCATTGAACTTTTAAATTATTCAATATAATCCCTAAACTTTTGGTATATATTTAATATAATATGAACTATATAAAAATGTTCAATATAGTCCATTTCCATTAATTCAAAACTAAGACAACATTGAACATTTTCATGCCATCTAGGGACTATATTGAACATGTATCAAAAGTTTATAGATTACTTTGAATAAATTAAAAGTTCAATGATCAAATTGTATATTGGGCCAAAATTCAAAGACTGTTTATATCATTATCTCTTTTTTCTTTTGCCCCTCCCCACCTTTTAACCAAATAGAAAAGCAAAGGTATGGCCAATATAAATCGATAAAATTTCCCGTGCATTAAGCAAACTCCTGCCATGGAAAATTAAGAGAAAATGCGGTCGACCTTGTATTACGGTAGACTCTACATGGAAGTCGACATTTTTGGGTTTGCAGAAACCAAGTGCATTGAGTGTATGTAAACTTGCATTTTTTATTACGTCAAAAGGTTACCGTAATGGAACAAGGTTGCAACGCAATAGAGCTGTAATAACGATTCCGTTGTTCGATTAGATAGCGCAATACCTATTATATTTTCTGGTTTATTATTTTCACAGTAACCCACAAATTATTATACTAGCTAAGCTCATAGGCCTATTATACATTGACTGCCTATTATAGTGTTTACTTGCAATAACGGGCATTATGGTATGATTTCTATTACAACCAAAGTTGTAGTTACTATTTCCCAAATACCCCAGATATGTAAATTATTACTTTTTTTTTTGTAATATCTTGAAATATATATGGGGTATCACACTCATTGTTGGTTACATAAGTGACAATAATTGTAAATAAAAAATTCTTGAACAAGTTGGCCCCATAATAATTTATAATAATTTGTTATTTGATTTTTTGTGGTCCAAAATGGACTCTTATTCTCATAGTACATTAAAAATTGTCACGCAATCATTTCTTTAAGCCTATAATGTCATAATCATTATTGCAAATTGAACATGTCACAAGAGTTCAATGGCTTTCTTGCTCCCTTTGGACAATGCCACCCTATTTTTATTTTTATTTTTATTTTTGGGGTTAAGAAAAAATTAACATCGAAAGTCTACAATCCCAACTTTATCACTAAACAAAACATGAGATAATTCTTTAGGAGACTACAAGTAGAGCATAGTATCCAAATGTTTCACTATGCCAACATTGGCAAGCATATCAATGGATTACTCGTTTACTTGAAAGATATGACAAATTTTAAAGCCCAAAGTGAGAGTTTAGAAGTCTTTTGATATCCTTAAGAAGTGTTGGTCCAGTGTTGTCCACTATTCTCTCTTGGCTAACAAGTTTTGTGATAATTTTAGAGTCTTATCTCAATAAAGAGTTTATGGAAATCTCGTTGTCTTGTGATGGTAAGTTCCAACCATAGTGCCTATAGTTTTGCTTATAAGGATGAATATATTTCCAGAAAAGATAGTAGTCTATGTTTAAAGTTTACTTCTTTTTTTGTTTGATAAATCAAAATCAAATATAGATGGACTACACTATGGAATGAGACGAGAATAAGATAATACAAACATGTGTTATTACACTCCAGGAATTCCAAAGTAGACAAATGATTGATCCTCTCATGATTGTAGTATAGACATTGCTTACCCAAATTGTATGTCCTTACACCCCACTTATTTGAAATCACTGATCCCTCTCCATCGTTCAGTAACTTTAGAGAAAAGGAAAATCTTTCTACAGGACATTAAATACTGCTTGCGTCGGTTTGCACATTTCCATATAAAAAGAAACGTATTTCATGCGACAGTTACATCGCATGGCAATAACACGCAGCGCCATGAGCCGACCAAAATCTAAATGCCACGCAAGAAGAGATGCATATTAGCACGAGCAATACAATCCGTCAACTCCACCACGTCGGTCGTGCAGTCGACGCTGTCCTTATGAGGAGTGCATTGAAAGTCAACCAGCAAAGCCATGCGGGCGCTACGTCATGAGGCAAAGAGGGAGTCAAACCAAGCAGCACGATGGAAAGGAATGAGTTTGGCCCTTTGGCAAAATTGAGAGGACGAGGCCACTGAAGTGTCTAGTGTAAGGAGCACGCTAACGACCGGAGATCATAGTGGGAATTGAGAATGCCGAGGGCAGGAAGCATGCATGATCTCACTCCCCATCTTTAAAAAAACCAAAAGAGATTCGAATCCGAAAACAGCAAAAGCGCGGGGGCGCAGTCGGGTCTGTGTTTCAGTGGATGGACCACTCGGAAACCAAAAGAAAAGATTAAAAAAGAAGGAAGAAGGAAAAAGCAGATGCAAAGGAGGAGAATGAGAAGAGGAGGTGTTTGGTTATCGGGAAAGACTGCGGCAAGAGGGGAGGCAGCCACCTCCGAGGCCGACAATGACCGGGACCTTATCAAACCCCCGCTTGGCTCGGACCGGGCCACCACGAAACGGAGATCGTGTCCTTCTTCGGGAGACCCCACGAAAAGGGAGCAGCTCCGGGCGGTCTCTCTTGGCCCATCATTCCATGCCAACTTGCCTACTTGATTAATCCCATGTCCTTCCCGAGTCAATCTAAGTCAACACCATATCCATTTGACTGCCTCCTCGTTAAGCTTCTATTCATCCGATAAAATGGCGTAGGTAAAAGATCAAGCTCATTCTTCCATTTGGATCTTTCGATTGTGTCACTTTAGTATTAAACCTTTGATAATTTACCAATATAGTCTTTCCAACAAATTTTGACCAAAAATCCAGCTGTTTCATGTGGCACAGTCGATGCAATCAAGGCATAAACGACCCTTATCCAAGGTCAATGAGAGTGGCTATCACCTGAAGCCGATGATGGGAAAAAGGGAAAAAAAAAAAAAAAATTTAGAAATTAAAAAAAAAATTAGTTTATGATTGAACTAGCCACCGTGCAATAAGTTTAGGGCTTTTTGAACAATTTTCCCGTAAAAGATCATTACATCAACGATAGATCTAGTACCCCTTTGTCTTGTTCTCATTTGATGAGAATGTTGAATAATCAGATTTTAATTTAAAAAAAGAATTATAGAGGGGAAATGATGTCGACATAAACAACTTTCTACACGTCGTAATCATAACTCGCCGCCACCACCACAGTTGATCAACGTCAATGGGGGAGGGGGGTTTGTTCCATCATTTCCTTCCAATGCAGCCTAAAAAATCCATGGTCAAGCCATGTGGAAAAACCCACAAACTAGCTTTTACCAAAATTGTAATTCGGGATAAGATGATGATCCGTCGGATTGACCAGCCCGCCGCACGAGGAAATGGTCAATGCTTGGGCTTGCGCGGGAATTGGAATAGAGGACGGGTCGACGGTTTGACCAACGCCAAGATCAAAGCGCGCTCCAAAAGGTCCAAAGGCCACTCCGAAAAGCCACTTTCGGGAGCGCTTTTCTTGTCTTTTAACTATTGCTATTTATCCGCATGTGCACGAATTGGCGGTAGTAGTAGTAGTGAGGAGTTAGTTCGGTGGTCCAAAAAACTCGCATGTGTTTTTGACCGGTCTGCAAAGGGCAACTCCACCCGATTTGCACTTTGGCGATTTCGAAAGCATTGTGCTCCGGTGGTCCATCCCTTCCCTTCCTGAGGGAATACCGCATTGCGTCGTTCGCGAGGTTGATTCGCGATCTCCAAAGTCCCGACTTTATTATATTTATACATAAAAAGATGAAGTAAAATAAGACAATTTTGGGCAGTAGAAAGTCGAAAGCCGTGTGCTTGTCCCTGAAATTCTCCGCCTTTGGCCAACGCATGGAAACTTTCAGGAGTTTTTCGCTTTAACTTTTCTGGGTGGGATGTGAACGGACTGACCATGGGCCCGTTCGGCTTTGTCCGTGTCGGACTTTTTGGGCTCCAAAGTTTTGACCGTCCGAATGACTTTGAAGGGTTTTCCCATGGGCAGGTCTCCTTAGGATAATTATTACTTTTTTTTGTCGTCCCCGAACGAGTAAAGATTTTTAGACCCGGTAGACTGCCCATTGTTCAGGTCCAATGGGAGGTGGAGGGGGAAACGTTAGCAACTTAGCATGGGCCATCAATTAGCTCCCACCTGCATTGTACTGACATTTTCCAGGGGCTCAATGGCACCAACTCATTGAACGCACTTCTAACACTCGTTCGGCGGCTTTTTGCTCAATTCACACGGGGTCAAATTCTCATCCGACGACTCATCGGCGGTGGCTTGGTTAAGGGAACCCTTTTCTCTTTGCATCGATGTTTTCTCCTAATAGTTTTAAGTTTCGAGAAGGAAAAGAAAAACCCATAAGGCGACGTTTCTCAACACTCTCCTCATGCATGTGAGTCGAGCCTTACGAGACACGCGAGCCTTACTTGTTATCCAAGCCCGGCCATCACGAAGATGTGTGTACGTGATTCCCAGCCCATGCTGGAAGCGGATTTTTGCATATGCGACGCTCAGGTGGAACACAGGGGCTGAAGAAGAACGATACACATGGGCTGACTGATCCACCAAATCCCATTCGAAATCCTGAGGGCCTGTTCTATGGACCCAATCTCTTTAACTCATTGGAGCGCAGCCATCCGTTCAAATTTCTTTGCACCCACACAGCAGACCCAAATGTTTAAATTTCGTTAATCAGCACCGCTCAGTTTAACTTCCACCTTGGTCACGAATACATCGTCCGGGTTCGAGCTCATGAGCATCGACAATCTGCCCTATGAAGATCTCCACTCCAATCATTAGGAGGTCATTCCCAGTATTCGGAGCTCACCCCGATTCAAACGCCTATCGAGATTCTAGCATCTCACACGTTGTCGAATTTTGATACCTTTACTTTCGATGGGGGAGATGAGATGAGCAGATGAAGGAAAGAATCTCCATGACCCGACTATAAACTCTTGGCCACTTCAATAAACAAAGGCCAAAAAAAAGAGAATAAAACGCCATGGCGTTCGGTTTTTTCCCAATCACAGTCTCTTCATCATTACAGAGGCTAATGATGAAGAGAGAACAAGCTTCCACGTGTCGACCTGCCAATCAAATTTCATCATGGCTTAACACGTATGGAAAAGGAGAAAATAGGGTTGAACTTTCCCTAATTGGAAAAGGGTACAGACTAAGCATCGATCCCAAATCACGAGCATGGCTCGGTGCCACTCCATCAAAGCAAAGATGCAACAGAAAAAAAGGGGATCCTTCCCTTGGCTTTCTAGTCCAATCTCTAGCTGAAATCCGTGGTCTAATGATGAAGGCCGAGAGAAGAGAAGGGTTATTATTATTATCAATTATTATAAGCTAAAATATCATCACCATACCCAAACGATATTCGTGATGAAGTTATAGCTGAGCTCGTGCCTATGCCAGATGCCTTATTTTTCAAGCCGGGCAGAAAGGTATGGAAGGTCGAATTTTAACCCGATTGGTAAAAAAGTCTAGAGCGACCGTATGATTAGATTCACAAGCACGCCACCTTCCCGCAAAAGGAAGGGGAAAAGAGAAAAGAGGGTTGGTTTAAGCTTTCAATCGAATCTCAAACCTAAGTCAGCATATAGCACATTAGCCTTTTCCCAATCCTGATTATACTTGCCTTTCTATGATTGGATAGGTAGGTTGTTTACTTTGATCATCAAGAAAAAAGAGATGGGGAAATCTTGCTCATCACTATCCCCCCCCCGCCCCCGCCTTCCTTTTGTCAGCTTGTACCCCAACCGGCAAGCAAAGTATAAACCGACACTATTTTTTTTAAAATTTCCCCGCTTCGAGAATTGCCCACCTGTTCCATATCCATCCATCCGCGCACCTAATGATTGATTCGCCCGACCACCCCCAATGTAGATATTATATGACATAATCATTGCAGAAAATGAAAGTCGTATGGTCATCTCCAGAACATGTCTTGCATCCGGCACCTAAAGTTAACTTGCGATTCAATTAAAATTTGCCTAAAAAATTAGGAATCGGCAGCAAGAGAGGGAGAGAACATGGCCTTCGTATACCTTTCTTGAGTCTGGAGTTTCTAGAACCTGAACAATTGTTTATTTTTTGGGCTTAGTTTTTGGCAATGTACGAGAGCATTGAAGCAAACAGCACCAACAAGAACAAGATCGGTTGGCTACTTGCTAGTTGCTACCCAGAAGATCAAAGCGGAACCATACAGATGTAAGGGTAATTGGAATTCAATGACACAAAAACGAGATGAAATCTTTATGGCACATTGATGATCATGGTCACTGCCCCTTGTCGTATATAACAGCACCCCCTCCTCCCCCATTTTATTTTTCTTTTCTTTTTTTGCTGCTGACACTGGTGAGTTGAATCCTCAGGAATAATTTTTCTTTCGGAGGGGGTGTCCGAAATAAATCTAAATACAAGAAAGAATGTAAAAAGCAAAAGACAGAGACAAACCCAGAAATGGCGATCCACACTCGAAGAGAGAGAAGGAAGAAAGAAAAGATCTTTTTTTCTTTTTTTTTCTTTCTTTTAGGAAGCTCTGATAGCTTACTCGAACAATTCCCAGTTGAATCTTGGCTGGACTGGGAGGTTATTAGTGGCGACCGGAGTGGCGGTGGACGTGGACGATGCGAGACCTGGCACCAATGCCGGGTTAGCGTCGAATGTCTCCCACTGCGTGGTCACAACTGTCCCTGGTGTTGATCTTCTTGGGTCCTGCTCCGCCTCTTCTTCTCCGCCTTGCTTCTTGTTCCGGCTCTGGTGGTGATTACTGTGATGATGATGATGACGACGGTTCGCTTGAGGCTGGGAATGCCCGTTTTGAGGCTGCTGCTGATGCTGAAAAGGTGTCGTTTTCGCCCCATTTGCGTGGGCTTGCTTGTTCTCCTCTGGGGCTTGGCCTTGACCTCCATTGGTGGTCTGCATGGAGTTCTTGATCTTCAACATGTCTAGGGTTTCCACATATTTCTGAACTCTCCTCACCTACAGTTCAGAGTCATTTATTTACAACAGTGAGACAAAAGAAAAAGGAGAAACTGGATTTGGTCAAGAATCACCGGTTCAGACATAACTGCAATATGTATGTATGCTCGCCGAGTTATACCAATTCAATAGCATTCAATTTTACCTGCATTTTTCTCTGCAATTTCACATCTCCATCCGCAATAATGCCATCCAACTTGAGCAGCTGATTCATTAACAGCTCAATTAAAGTCAACAGCTCCGTTTCAGGCATCTTCCCTCCTCTAGAGATCACCGATTCCATGGCCGAAACCTAAACCAAATTCAACCCAAACCACATCAATCCAGTGTATTCTCTTTTTTCTTTGTTTTGCCTTTTTCTTTTCTGGCACTACTTCAAATAGCAATAGTAATTGTACTGTTCTCGGTTCATTACCCGGCCCGCCAGCCTATCGACTTGCAAGCTGATTTCGGATATGGACTTGGACGCCTTCTCCATCTTCGCATTCCGACGCATCTCAAGGATCCGCTTCTCCTGACTGATCGGGTCCTCGACGAGCACGATCTTCGACCGATCCTTGACACCGACCATGTCAAGGAAGGCATTGGAGTCCCTCTCTTTGTCCTTGAATATCAGTTTCTGATCTTGATGATGCAGTCCTGTTGGCCCGGTCAACATTTTCTTCAACTCCCCTGCAATTAGAAACGCACGCAATGAATTCATTCGTTCCCTCGATCGCTCGCACACTCCCTCATTCAATTCACCCATCAAATTCAACGAATCGAATTAACAAAGTCATTTACAAGCGACTCCAACAGAGGAATCGTTACCATTGACACGTAGAAGGAAATCAAGAATGTGGCAAAGTTCGACTCAACACTTACCGAATGAGGCCTGCGAGTTAATGCTGATCTCGTGGTACGTTGACCCGTGCTTAACCCTAACTCGGATCGTCGGTGGCGGCGGTGCCAAGCTATGATCCGAGCCCGCGTTCCGCTTTGGACCAGCATTCCTCCGGGCCTCACCTCCCACTCCTCCGCTGACTCCCCAACTCTGCTCGCATTACCGCCTGCGGAGCTCCCGTTCATGGTCGTCAGCCCCGTCGTTTTGGCCTTTGTTCTCATCATCTTTCTTCGCTCCCGACTCGCAAAACCTCCAAGAAAGGATCTTGAATTGGACGGGCGGCTCAGATCTCAAGCTCTGATTCTTTACGACCCAAGTCAAAATATGCAGAGACCCATTCGCCGCTACGCTCTGCTTTGCTAGACTACCGCATCAAGCGACCCTAATACCGCGTGGAGAAAAAAGAATTGAGCAGAGAGAGAGAGAGAGAAAGCAAAAGATTCCTTTCTGAGACAAAGCTTGGAACTTGTCCTTTTGTCTTTGCAGAACCAATGGCGTTCCGCCCAGAAAGTTTTCCTCCCGGGAGAACACTACTACGGAGAGGCCAAAACAGACCGAGCGCTTACCAGAGCTTGACCTCCCGTGGAGTCGAAACTCCGGATCTCCAGCACAAGTCAAAAAGGGAGGAGAAGCGCAACAGAGAGCCCCCCAGAAAATTTTTCCGGGAAAACAAAAAGAAGAAAACTTCAGGAGCAGAGGAGCAGCCGAAGTGACGATTCTCTCTCTCTCTCTCTACGCCTCGCTTCTCGCCGGGAGAAGTAATTGGGGAAAGTCGATGGGGAGGCCGAATGATGGAGGAGTAGAATCTCCCTCCATAATATTCCCCACCCTGTCCCTCTCTGGTCTGGAAAACTCGAGGAAGAAGAGAGAGAGAGAGAGAGAGAGAGAGAGAGAGTATATGAAAATGAGAAAATGTGAAGGGGAAGAGGGGGGCCGACAAACGAGTGGACAGCTAACGGGGGGAGGCTCTGGCTGCGACCAAGAGCTCTCTGATATTTATCTTATACGAAGCCCAACCTGTCCGGTAATTATCTACTAATTTACCTTCTCCCTTATGGCATTAAAGAAGGAAAGAGAATATAAACTAACGACGGCCACGGAAGCCGCCAAAAGCCCTCTGTTAAGTCTTCGATTTACTTCACTCTCTCTCTCTCTCTCTCTCTCTCTCTCTCTCTCTCTCTCTCTACCTTCCTTTTGCTGTCTTCCAATGTCAAAAGTCGCGAAAACTAAAATAAAAAAGATATAAAAAGAAAACCCAAAAGAAAAATCGAAACACGACGAAAGTAGAAACCACTTGCTGGTGGTGGTGGTCTTAGTATCTTTTGCATTACCTCAGCAAAAAGCAGCGCAGCTGCTGCAGCAGCTTCGCGAGATCGGGTTCGAGTGGCTCGGGACCGAGCGGCGGCTCGAGGGGGAGTCGGACCGGACCGGACCGAACCGAACCCTCTGTCTGCTGATCGAGGAGGGGGTCTTGGTCTTCTTCGGTTTTGAATTTGCACGGGAGGATGATGTTAAAGATGGATGGATGGATGGATGGAAGGAAGGTGTTTCTTTTCTTTTTGCGAGTTGGTTGGAGAGCCAAGCATCACTCACCAAATCAGCTTTGGAAGCTTGTGACACCAGCCTCTCTCTAGCCGGTGACGGTTCTTTTTCCTTCACTAACCTCCACCACCCTTCGCCGCCCAAGAAAAGAACAGCCATGAATGCAATTAATCCCGGATCGGGTAAACCCGAGTTTCCACTCGTCCATATCCTACGGAATGCTTTTGCATTACACGACGACCATCTTCACCTTCATACCCCGAGTCTAGTAAAATTTTCCAAGCATCCGACGCCAAGTCAAACGGCCCGAAGTGGGCCATTCACTTCTCTTTTGACCAAATCACTAGCTAGCCCTTACCTTTTCATCACACGCGACAAATCATTTGCTCGACGGCTAAGTTTTCGGTGGGTATATTTATCGATCATGACTAGAGATAATAAGGTTACTAATGTCGATTTTGGATGTGAATAAGGGGGAATTGCGTGAATTGGTAGTTTTCATGGGGGATGATTAACGGGGTGGACGGGAATAGCAATTTGAGGCGAGAGATGCCGTCGAAAAATGTTTGGGACCAATCGGGCAAAAATTCCCCAAGTTGGACTTTTGCTCCAAACTGAAAATTAATTATCGGCATCCCCTATATCCTAACAAAATTACAAATAGCCCCCACTTACCCCATTCCTCTTCTTTAATTGCTGAAAACAATTCTCCATTCACTTTCTCTTTTTGGGCTTTCCTTTTTTATTTTGCTCTTTTTGGTGTTTTGCCGCCCGAAAATCGAGAGCTTCGATTGGTGTGGTTGTGAGTTTTTTCAGCGATCAGTGGTTTTTTTTTCTTTTTCTTGAACAAAAAAAAAAAAAAAAATTAAATTAGTCATAGTGATGAGACATTTCTGTCTTCCATCTTTCCAGAAAAATGGAGAATTTTGTAAAATTGGGTCATGACCAAGAAAGAAGCGGCCAGAATTATCGAATTGAGTTTTGAAATGGAAATTGCTTTTTTTGCCCCAAAAAGAACGCTGATATTTTGGTGAAAATCTACCTCGACGTGTGCCCAAAAACCAAATTAATGATTAATGAGGACCGAGTTTGCCAATTTCTTTTTTTTTTAAAATAAAATAAACGAGGAGCAATAAATACGGCGAAGGTCCACGTTAAGCTGACCTTTCGAAAGCCAAGTGAAAAAAAAAAATAAAAATAAAACAACCGGATGACGTCAGCGCTTGCAATTTCCACGTGGCGAACATCGGCCTTCGGATCTTTCCCCGATGTCTTCCCTCCGTTCCTTTTTAACGCTTTTTCAAACTTTAGACCCATTATTACAAACGAATTGCCCACCGACACTCCCTCGTACGTGCGACCGGCACGCTCGACGTGGCGCCTTCTCCGCCGTACAGCGGGTCGTCGCACGTGGGAACCGAGGGTGGTGGCGGTCGCGATTCCGTGCGGACGTGAGCCCGATGGGGACGGTGCAACCCACCCGGGAAAAAGCATTAAAGTAATCGAAAGCTTCCATGTCTTCTTCTCTTCTCTCTAGAACCCCCTATTTTTAATATTTCTTTATTTTTCTTGGGATATATTATATTTTAAGCAAAAAAAAAAAAAAGACATGGGAAAAATCGGAGGACATATTTTTCGTGAAGGGACAAGCGACCGACCAGTCAGTGGACACAGCTATAATTGGAAGGAAATGTGCGTACGTATTTAAGGTCAAAATTTTGGGGACAAAGAAGATGTTGAATTTTGCCCCTTCTTTGTCCAATTCGATGTCCTGTATTGATTCACGTAATTAAATAGAAGATTTTTTAAGCATATCATGTGTTCTCATATCGACCTTTAAAATATTAATGCATTCTATGGTTGTCAACATCGTAGTAACAATTTTAAACAATTTTCGGTATATTTTTTAAAATAACATTAATATGATCTTAGAAAGCGCAATCTAGCTCAAGTTTCATGGCTACAATGGGCATCGACATGCCGGATCTAGCGATTATGGCGGCTTGCTCAAAACTCGAGTGAGCCACCAGATTGAGGCCGAAAGCAGGAAGAGATTCAGCTTATGAAAGGGGTCAATTGGGGGTTCTAAAGTCGAAGAAGTTTTTGAGAAGTAAAGAGGAGATTCCGAGTCTCTACTCGTAATAATGGTGGAGAGAGAGAAAAGCATTTTGGAAAAATCAAAAGAAAGAAAGAAAGAAAGATACCCACATGCTCCTTGCTGCCCTTTTTATAAAATATAAGTCCGCATCGGCAACATATAAATAACTTCAAGGACCCATCAATAATTTTTAGCAAGAAAACGTGGAGCGACTATTTTGAACTTCCAACGAAAATAGATAGACTGGATTATTCGGGACATCATTGCCTAAATTATGATGAGGGTGAAATCTCTGAGATTGTGGCCACTTTCGAGTAAAACTTTGTGATATTGCAGCTTCCTCTTCCTCATGCTCGTTTTGGATTCCAATTTTGTGGACGAAAAGTTTTGATCGAGTGGGCGATTAGACTAATGTTTCTTTTCATCTCCTCGTGGCCCGCCCAAATAAAGACACCGATGCGAAAAAGTAGACTTGTTCCATTCATCACACGGATCGACAACGATATCATTAAACAAACATAACATATTAGATAAAGGGATAATTACTTACTAAAAAAATCTTAAAACTCATTATATTGATATCAATGTAATCTCAAACATTAGATCCAAATATTTTCATAATTTGTTAATGTAATTCTTCTTGCCAAAATTGTTTAGATGACCATATTAACAAATTGTCAAAAGTTTGGAACCAAAAATATCAAGATTCTGACTGTTTTTGGTAAAAAAAATTTGGCACGTCCGAGTCAAAGTCGTGGAAACGTGACGTTTGGTTAGGGGAAGGGGGGAGTCCATCAGAGGCAACCGACGACGATGGAGGACGCGGAACCGACGCCATTAACGTCCCGCCAAGCAGCAGACGTAGTCAGTAAGCAGCAGGAGAGCGGAAAAAGAAAGCTGATTGCGTTCGCGTTTGCTCGCGACGTGGATGGACCACCCAATGAGCGATGGTTGCTGCCCAACTTCTGTGAAGCTTCTTCGCTCTTCACTGCACTCCTACTCCTCTCTCTCTCTGACAATGCTTTCTTCTGCAGAAAAAGAATCCTGTCCCTCCGCTGGCTGCCTGCATCACCTGCTCCTCATCATAACACCCCCCAAAAGCCCCGATATGGAGCTGCTGGAAGCTCCCTTGCTTTCTTGCCTTGTTCTGCAAGCTGATAAGACTTCTCAAAGTCGATGGACAATGAGGACTTCTGTTCGAGAACGCCAGAAGTTTCTTTTTGAGTTATGATTTCTGCTTAGTCCTCGAGATAATGAGAGATGTAAAGACTTCTCAATGTCTTTCTTCTCTCCTTTGGCATTTTGGGTTTTAATCACGCAATGTCGTACGCCGGATAAAAAGTAGCAGACTTGTATGAAGAACGGGATTAATTGTACCAGTTAAGGTTTTTTCTTGAGGAAGAAACCATCCACGACAAAGGCTTAATTTTTATTGGAAATTCATTACGTGACCTCGGGTACAATTTTGCGTGAAAGAACCATGCTCTGATTGATAGATAATTGTCCTCCATAATTGAAAGGACTTTGGAAATTGCAGGGAAATAAATGGTCCTTTTCATTCCCATGTAGCCAACGGCAACAGCTGTGTCTCTCCATAATGATCACTCCTTTGGATAGTAGCCGCATCAGCCTCTAGGACAGGAACAAAAGATGATGCGTTTGCCTTCCAACTCAGGTTCTCTCTCTCTCTCTCTCTCTCTCTCTCAAAGGTCAAATCCTGCTCTCCCCTCTTTAAAATCTCTCCCAATCAAAAGGGCCGGCACTCTCTCACAGCTCATGCTGGACGACATTAGAAAGAAACTTGTCATGAATGATTCGTTCCTGGACTTGGGACCATGTCGACTGCTTGCACACGTTATTTAATACCGCACCTAATCAACACAAAGAATGATGTCGATGCGAGGGTCGAACCGTGTCGATGCTCGGTTTCTACCCATCTTCTGATTGCACCTGTCCCTCGCTCTCGCGCCTTCTCCAAGTTATTTTTCATCATTGGAGCATTATGTCTTGCTGAAATGTTCAGGGTGTGCTCGAGGAGAGGAAGAAGACAGAAGGGGTCACAGGTATCAACATGAGGCTTTGCTTCTCCTGGATAACTAAAATACATGTAGACAAGGAGACCACACTAACAAGAGCAACAACTAAAAGTTCCAAATGCCAAGCAACAAAGTGATACCGTACCGGCCCATCTAAATGATCTGGATAACGTTGAGGAAGTGATTGCGAAAGTTACTCAGAGAAAAAAATCACACCCAATCAATCAAGATATCGTGTCGCTTATCACAAACAGATAATTAGGATACCATGGGCAATTTTCAACGCAAGCTCCCACGAGAATTATGCCGAGAAACCTGAAACTGACAAGGCAAATCCAATGGACTCTGGCCTCGAAACTGTCACGGCATGGTTCCATCCCTCTTCTTGTTTTCATAGAGAAACCAAGATATCATAATATAGATCACTATAAGAACAGTTTGCACCGAAAAATGAATCTATAATCCCTCCCCCCTCTATCTACATATGCACTTTTACGTGTATCAGAAAAGGTGAAGACTAATAGGGACAGTCTCAATTGATTTCCAGCATCGATGAAAGCATGAATTGAGGACGGCTTGACCGTCCCTACAAACCTATGTCGAGGGCCTCAACTTGAGGCCAATTGATTGGAAAGCTCAAGGTCTCTGGGGATGGATTGGAGCGTGCATGTTCCTTTTTAAAGGTGTAGAGTCCCATCAAGCCTCTGCCAGCAAATTTCTTCCTTTTTATTCTATTTTACAGATTGTCCATCATTTATGTAAACACCCTTTTTTTTTATCGTATCACATTATCAGTCTCGTCTAAAACAAAGCCACAATCATTTAGCAACAAATTGAAAATAGATTATATTCGACTGCAAATCAGAAGTCTTAGATCCACACTAACCATTTTATCAGAACATGAAATTTTCACCCTCCAGATATAACGTGCAAGAGAGTGAATTGAACATGTATTCTACACCATCATATGAAAAACATAAGCTCAACCTCTTATAGATCTTCGCCATACTTTTGCAATCAGCCTCATGAAAAGGGATCACAAACTCCTTGCATATCATCACCATCTGCACGAAGATAGAAAAGAAATCGACTGGTTTCAATTTCACTGCAATACACTAGTTTGTGAAGTTGAGAAAAAAAGTGACAATTTTGAAGGAAATCAAGGAGAAACTATTTTTTTTTAACATGAAAGAGCATGTCCAAACCAACCTCAAAATTAATACGATCTACATGACGTGTAATCCTCTTCTGCAATCAAAGCCTCTGAAGACAAGCTAAATAAGCTTTCTCAAAAACTATTAGGAGTTATTTTGAGAACATAAAAAGTTCTACATTATGATTTCTACTTTGTGGGTGAGAGATACAATGGATCTTCTAGCCTCTAGTAGTAAAAATCTGTTTTTTCTCTTGGCATTTCGAGAACAGTCACACAATGTTGTACGTCAAAAAGGTAGTGGACTCATATAAAGAATCAGATTGATGGTTATGGTTATTCTCAGAGTGTCCAAATATTTGCACCTGAGATCTAGCTAAGGTTTTTCATGAGGAAGAAATTCTTTGCGACTTCTTTGGTCACCTGGGAATAGCGTAATATGTATTGAAATTGGAAAAAGTAGACTCAGTTTGGCACAGTGAAGGTTATATACATGAACATGGCTAGAATTTCACGTAAAAACACTATGCTTCAACTGATAATGTGTGTACAGTTCATTGTCATCCATTATTGAATGGACTTCGGAAATTGAACGAGAAAAATCATCATTCCATCCCACGTAGCCAAATTATTGGTTGTTTGTTATAAAGTATAACCTCACCACAAAAAAGGAGCCAAAATTCCCATCGGGGGCCTCTGTACCATGTTCATTTGATATACAGAGACAGCAGACTCACAAACATGTTTATTTTTTAAATATGCCGGTGCTCACACATCATATGCTTAAATTAGGGCAGTATATTTTCTTGTCCAGTATCTGACAATACTCTCTCTTTGCTTTATATCCTAGGAATCCCGAGGTCTAGACGAGGCTTAGGATGAAGCCTTTTAACGTCACACTTAGGGTGAGTCTGAGTCATCTATAATTGAATGGACTTTGGCAATTGTACGGAAAATTTGGTCATTTTCATTCCCTTGTCGCCAACGGCATAGGATAGTAGCATTAGCCTTTAGGACAGGAACAAAAGATCATACATTTGCCCGCCAGCTCAGGCTCTCTCTCTCTCTTTCTCTCTCTCGGAGGTCAAATCCTTCTCTCTGTTCTTTGAATCTCTCAATCAAAGAGCCAACATGCTCCAACAGCTCATGCTTGACAACTTCAGAAAGATATTTATCATGAATGATTTATTCTTGGACAAGGGACCATGTTGATTGCTTGTAAACATTGTTAATACGCAAGTCGAACCATACCAATGAGCGGGCTCTACCCATTTTCTGATTGTGGTTGTTCCTCGCTCTCGCACTTTCTCCGAGTTCTTTCACATTATTAGAACACGATGTCCTGTTGAAATGTTCAAGGTGTGATTGAGAAACAGAAGACAAAAAAGGTCAGTGTAAGAGCCCCCCTAGTTCCAATGCCAAGCCACAAGTTATCCCGTTGGGACATTTCATTACACAAGTTTCTTGTACATTTGTACAATGTGGATGGAAGCATCTTTACAGACATCACATGTGCACCTCTGCATCATTAGTATATTCAGAATCATAAAAAGCTATCAGCTGCTTTATAGGTGGGTAGGGATATATGATACTCCTGCAGCAGTTGGCTATGTATGTATCAATCTACTGAAGCACAGGTATATACCTACGTCCTACTGGACCATCTAAATGTTTCGGATAAGTCGAGGAAGTAATTGCATAAGTTACTCAGGGAAGAGTCACATCCAATCAAGACAACGTGTCACTTATCACAAACAGAAAATGGGGATATCGTGGACAATTTTCATCCATAGTTCACACGAGAATAGTCCCGCAGAGAAAACTGAAACTGACGAGGCTAATACAATCGACTCAAAATAAACATGGCATGCTTCCATCCTTCTGTTATTTTAACAGAGAAACCAAACTACCATCATATAGACCACCACTATAAGGACAATTTCCGCAGAAAAATGAATCTACAATCCCTCCCTCTGTTCTATATATGCATTTCTACGGGTGTTACTAACCCAAAAAAAAACAGTAGAGAATAGATGACGGCTAGATCCATCCTTTAAGTAAAATTTTCTCACAAACGACAGCAAAATCCCCCTTCTGGACCATACGGCCGTACGTTTGCTGTTAAAAGTTATACCCGGCTGCTAACTGGGACAGTCCCAATTGATTACTAGTGTCCATGAAATCATGTATTAAAGACGGCTCAACCGTCGTCACAACCCTTTGTCGAGGGCCTAGACCTGAGGCCATTTAATTGGAGATTCAAGGTCGTTGGGGATGACTAGGAGCATGCATGTTCTGTTTCAAGGGTGTAGAGACACGCCAAGCCCCCAAGTAGTCTCCCTGCACTCTGTTGATTTCCTCTTCTATTTTCAGATTATATACATCATTTATGTAAGCCCTATATCTTTTATCTGTCAAATTATCAATCTCATCGGCCCCAATAATTTGGCAACATATGAAAATCGACTGTATTTAATTGAAAATCAGAAGCCCTACATCTACACGAACCAAAAATCTAAACATCAAAATTTCCACATCCAAGATATAACACGATGAGAAAAAATTTAACCTGTATTCTATACAATCATGTCAAAAATATAAAATCAACCTCTAATAGATCTCCACCACGCTTTTGCAATTAACTGCATTGAAAGAAATCACATACTCCTCATGTATCATAACCACCTGCACAACATAGAAAAATTATTGTGACTATATTCAATTCCACTGTGATAGACTAATTTTTGAAGCATACAAAAAGAGTGACTATTATGAATGAACAAGGAGAACTCATTTTCTTATATGAAAGAATATGTGCAAAGCAACCTCAAAATTTTTACAATCTCCGTGATGTATATAATACTGCTCTGTAATCAAAGACCCTGAAGACAAGCCTAATAAGCTTTCTTAAAAACAATTTTCCACATGGGACCATCCTACACAACAGTGATTAAAATCTTCATCAAAATATATGATCAAATCCCTTCATCAATCAAGAAAGAAATAGGGGTTCGGCCTCACTTTCATCACCTAAGCAAGGAGACGGAGCTGGCGAGTGACGATCGGCTGAGGGGCCCTTGGGCCTCAGGGAATAGATTGTAGCTGGGTACAAATGGGCCGGTTAAAGATGAGTAGGTAGGGTACGACGAAGCCCGCGGGGTGACACATGGTTGTACTGGTCAGCTTTGGGCTGGAGATTGACGATCGACTGAGCGTGCTTTGGCAGCTCGTGGTGAAGTACTCTCTAATAGATTCGCTCTATTATTGCCTCCTATTCCTGAGGGAGTGATCGGGATTACCGGAGCTTGTGGTGGACCAATTTGCTCGAGCTTCAGTCTTTCAGTCCTTCACTAATGTTGCTATATGCCCTGGTAAGCTTTGTTAGGAACCTAGGCCTGTCCTAATCAACTGAAAAACCTCTTATTTCACTAATGTATGTTGATGGGTGCTTTCCCACCAATAAGGGCTGCCTATTGGGTCCCTCAAATAGGGTCATATATGACACATTCCTTATTTTAACGTGTCGGTGTTTATATGCTTTACCTCCTTGTTAATAAGTGAATCTTTTTCTTTCCTATCACTAGGGAATACGGGAGGTGATATTATGGGGTCTTCTACCTTAGGACAAATCTCCCGCCCGTTTTTTTTTCTTCCTTGAGACTTTTAAGGACTTATTCAAGTTCAAGTTGCCACATATAAATTGATGTAGCATTTAATTGTTATGCCAATATTTTCAGTAAAGTTTTTGATAAAAGGACCACCGCAATTAAATATAAAAAAATAATAATTTAGGGATAGATTGAAAGACAAAATCTTAGACTAAGAACGCAAGAATCGAAAAAGGAAATATAGCGAAAAGCTCTGAGTGAATTATTAATAATCAATTTATTATATGTCTAATTGCATTTGGCACATTGCATGATATATCAATCTTAATTAGTCTAAAACATTACTCTTTAAAACTATAGTGAATTTATTTGTCATTTTCATGTTTTTGTATTTCCCATGGTCTTTATGCTCTAATTATCCATTTGGTTAGAAGAGACAAATATTCCATGCATTCAATTGGGAAAATTGGAATGCCCATGCCTTCACTTGAGCCGAAAAAAGCATTTTATGTATCGATTAAACGGTTGATGTAACGAAACTAAGTAACCATATTAGTCTTTTAGGAAAATATAAAAACATATTTTTGATTTTTAAATATTAATTTGATACCTCTAAACAAGATCCTTATGTTAAGCATACAAAATTACCCCATTGAACCCAAACAAACTCCAGGCTCCATTACCCTGCAAACCCCATCTCCGCTTCCCCGCGCACCACCGTTGCACCATCAAACTGGATTCGCCACTCCCTTGAGCCAACTGGACCAGTATATCAACTCGACCGTGGAGGATTCGCAATGCATCAACGGCTTAATTTGCTTCAAGATTGGGATCTTACATACCTGCGCAATATCAGCACCAGAGAGGTCAAGGCCCTTTCGCCTACCGGTCCCGATTTCCCCGGCCATTTGCACCGTAACATCCGCAGCTTCGGCGCCTTGGGCTTTGATCCCGTCTGTGAAACATCATGGAGTCATGAAGATAACGAGTTCTGAATGCCCTCAACCATTCGGGAGAAGTCGTCACTGTACTCAAGATTCCAACGTTGGAACCAGTTTGTGGAGGAAAATTTGTATCGAACCTATTAAGCAAAAGAATACTAGAAGTGTCAAAAGTTATGTATAATACTTACTTTAATATCAAAAGTTTCATTTTGATCACTTAAATACCAAAATTAGAGAGAAAAAACGATCTTTTTAAAGTGCCAATGGCAATAAATTCTGACAAAAGATAATACATGACTTTTATAATTACATTATTTAGAGTGATGGGTTTTAATAACAATTGGTACTAAAGTTATCACTTTAATCAAAATTTGACACTCAAATAATCATTATTTACAAATTTTATACACATCTTAAATTAGTTACAAGCATGTCAATGAGCCACATGGGATTGAGGAATTAATAAAATATAGCCACGTCAAACTTTTGGCAGCCCATATTGAAGTTGGCAGCTTAAGTGATCATTTATTTAAAAAAGTGTCACTTAAGTAATCTAAAAAAAAAAATTGATATTAAAATGAGTGCCGTACACAACTTTTAACACTTCTAGTGTCCTTCTCCCGTCCTATTGATTTTCCTTTGGGAGGTAGCATTTACAGACCACTCCACTATTCATTTTCTGACGCTTGACCTGATGAGCAACAATGTGTGCTCAATCTTGGGACCTAGAAGTGTAGGACTCTTGCCTTGAATCAGCCGCATAGGATGAAGTTATAACATTCGGAGGCCATTTGGATCAACAGCATTCTTGTCGGTTTCTTGTCGGTCGTGTCCATGCCGGAGAAATCTTAGCCGACGAAAGTGATGGTAAAAATGAAGTGCAAGGGCAGATCTTACCCAACGAAATTGTTTAAACATTCTTTGAATTTGTGCTGCCCACTTTGTATCACTTTGTACATGGTGTCTGACACTGGTTCTCAAGATTGTGATTCCAGAATCTGAGGCTAGTTTCAGTTCCTCTTGGAAACATCTCATCTCCTTATTGATCTTTTCGAACTTCATCAATTTTGAATCTCTTGTTCTCAAGACCAGAAATTTGAGTTTCAGCTTCATCCCACTTTTTCTCCAACTTTTCCTTTCCATCTTTTATCGAAAGCAGTCTCATCAATTGGCTCTGGATCGCTTGGGCTCTTCCAAACAGGTAGCGAATATAATCTGGAATGAATGTTCTTCAATTAAGATGCCATCTGCGCGGTATTGGCAGAAGTCACGATGTTGGCAACGGCCAGTCCTTCACTGCATCCTTCTTTGCTATTGCTCAAATGTAGAAAATGAGGTGCTTGAATGAAATTTTGGAATACCTCCGAAGACTCCAATGCTTTCCATATGGGTGACTTTCCTTCTGCATAATCTCCGTTGCCTCATTCGCTTGGTTCGCACCACCAAGAAAAGAGAATGTTCTAGACAAAACAAAAGGAAAAAAAGTCCATTCTAGTGAATCAACTCCTTTCCTGAACTAATTTAATACTAGGAGACACAAACTTTAAAAGTCCCGCGTGGTTAACAAACCTATCCAATACTTGAGAATGTAATTTTTTTCATGCAAAGATCCTTTGACCCCAGAGTTGCAGATATTCCCGCAGTGACATCTTGTATTACTTGTGCTACACTACGCTCTTTAGTAGGTGCAATTAATATTTCAGCAAATGCATCTTGAGAACTTATCGCTGAGAAAATGGCAATTAGTGTGAGAAAAAAATAGGCCAAACCAAATGACCTTTTCTCACATTTTCTCATACGGTTGTTTCAGCAGATGTATTCAGAATACAACATGCCTCTCAATAGAGCTGTTTGTTCACATAGTAGGAACATGGTATATCATGAAAGCACATTTGGTTTGGATGCTTAAGTAGGCAGGGAATTCTAGCTAAAGCCTCTCAACTCAATTACTCATTTGCATGATATATGTGATTTCTGAAAGGACACATGATGCTCCATGAAATTCAAAATCAGAAGGAAAAAAAGGCTTGAATGTTTACCTTGATTGGCAGAGGTCTAAAAAAGTGTTGAAAAATTGAATGTGTGTGAAAGTATGATTTTGATATGGTTGAAAGTTTGTATTTTGATGTATGCAAGTGTATGTGCATAGTAGAGAAGAATGCTTTGAGGAATATATGCGAAGTTTATGGAACAGATATGGATAATTTATTTAGTGTAACAGAATAGTATGGAGGAGATGTGGACACATGCAGTGGAGGTCTAAGCCTCGCACACCGACAAATGATGAACTACTAGCCTATTTATAGGCAATTACAACCGACATAGTGTTTTCTTCTTTTCCAAGATAGTTGACGTCAACTTTTGACTGAAGCTTTCCTTCTTCCACTTGATTTGTTGTTGCCCACGTTCTTTTTCTTCTTCAGCCGTTATTCTTGACTTTTATTCAAGGTTTCCCACTTGAATCTTCTCCAACTTGGCTTTTGCTTATCCCTACGTGAGTCTTCTAGTTTCGGCTAGCAACCGCCACTCTAAACACTTCTGGACAAGTGTATTTTGCTTCTTGATTAAGCTAGCTGGATATTTGACTTCAAGTCTTCCTCTTCAACTTGGTCACTCCTCGTTCTCTTCATGATTAAGCAAGAAGGTTCCAGATTTTGTTGAAAATGGATTACCAATTTCCAACAAAAAGCTTTCGGATAGCTAGAGTATTAAATTAACTACATCAAATCAAGTTAAAAATGCTAAAAACCAAAGCAATTATCTGCTTATATCAAAAGCATCTATTCTGGTACCGGCAAAGGAAAATAAATTGTTGGTGTCTAGCCTACAAGAGCCTTAACACTTAAATGTTTTACTGGAGTCATTGGGAACCCAATTCCATCAGCTGCAGTCTATTATTGACAGTGTCATTGGAGAAGCGTCATCAGCTCCCTTCTTCTTCCCTACATATCATCGTAGTCCATCAATGTCTTGCGGTGATAAGAGATCAAATCCTAGCAGCCTAGAATGACTATAGCCGTCGCTGAAGCATTTTCAGTCCTAGCGCATGACTTCACAAGCCTTCTTCCCTTTCCTTGTGGACTCCTTCCCATGTCCTCACTTTGAGAAGTCCACTTTGGTTGACTACAGGGTTCTCAGTTTAGCTGCGGAGTATATATTCAGAATGGTTCAGCTCAAGCAATACAGATAAGATACTCATAGAAATGTTAGAAAAGTGACATATACCTAATGGCGTCAAAGTTGATGATCATACTAAACCATCCAGCCACGTTACTGGCTGCACTTGCTGCTTTGGCTTCTTGGGAGGGAGAAAACCACGGAATCTAAACAGCAGTCTTGGTATATTATCGATATAAACTGAGACAATTCTTGGATTATATTGGCAATGCTTTGGCTTCACATAATCATCCTACTTCAAAGTAGTGATGGCTCGTAACCAACACACTTTGTGATATATAATGGAGGTTTTTTACTCGGTAATCCTAAATGATACACTCCAGTAGATGCAAACAGTGTTCATGAATGTAATAGCTAACAGGTAATGATGACAACAATAATTAGCAGAAAATTGCAGTAATCTTTCCAGAAAGCGAGAAATAACAAACGAATAACGAAGTTCAATGCTTACTAATCAGGACATATTGTAGAGATAGATGATCCCATTTCACTTCAAGACTAAATAGGAAAATACTTGTAAATTGGATGTGAAAGAGCTTTGATAAATGGATGCATTCAAATTAGAAGAGATAAGGCTTATATAGACCCAGTCGAATGAAACAAATTCACTTTTTTTCTACTGGAAGAGTTATTTCAACACCTACCCCTCAAAATTTCCCTCCATCATTTTAGTTGTTCCCAATGGAAACTTGTCAAAATATTTCAGGAGCCTACTGAGAAAGGAAAATCAGAGAAATCCTAACGTGAGAAGCCAATTGAGCACAATGTGAACAATTGGCAGTGGGTCAACCAATTGTCAATTACTCGGGGTCAGCTACCAGATACATGCGAATGCATTTATCAAAGCAAAAGATGGAAAATAATGCTTGATGAAACAGAAGGTGGACATGGAACCAATTATAAGCAGCACATATTCCTAAGAGATGTAAACCAGCTGCAAGTGTCAAAGTAACTTATGACTTGAAGGCATTCCTTAGAAGACCATAACCCAGAAAGGACATCGTATATCAAATATATGTAATTATGCTAATTGCTTACACTGCTACATATAGAAGAGAGGTTATGAAACGGCTTTACAAGCAAACCTCACTCAAGGCCAAAATGTTTTGCACAAATCCAATGAGTGCACAAGCGATGATCATAGAACTTCTCATTAGAGATTTGCAGAGACCACAGACTTGGACCTTCTTCAGAGTCCTGTTCTCTACATCATAAGACCACAAGTACACTTCCACCAGTTGTAACCTTCAGAAAAAGCAAGAGTTCTCTGGCATGGATGCTAACAATGAGAAGCCGCCCTAGAATGCAGTTGATCCTCTTTCCAACTAAGGGGTAGCACAATTTGACGTTCTGTTCAAACTTGACTTGCATAATCCTCTAGTACACAAATTAGCATGATGTTTCCATCCTCAAGATGCTCATAGTCTAACAGTGTCAGATGGCCTCTGAATGGTGTCAACTTCAGGCCTATGCACCTGATTCAGGGCACCATTTGGAAACCTTATTGTCCTAAACTTCTTGATCCCCACATCGATCACCACAATGATTTTGTTGCTCATCAGGTCAAGCATAAGGAAATGAATAGCTCCGTTAACACAAACACTAACTCCCGAATGAAGCTCATAAGTGCCACTACCAATTTTTAGTGCTAAAAGTTTTTTTGTGTCTGGATCGCCTTCTATAACCTTGCACGCATGAAGGAGCGTAATTACTATGGCTGCGATTCTGGGGAGTGAAGCCATATGTGTATTTGACCTCCTTTTCTTGCTTCTCATCCTTCGTTAGTTTCGCTTTCTTATATAAGAACCGTAGCTGTGTTCATAAGAAGTATTTATCGCACCAGCAATTCTCGACAGCTCATTAGCTCCTGAACGACATATGCCCTTAATTGCTTCGAACGAAAGCCAGCAATATCGTATCTTGATGCGCATCACATCCTTTAAATGAATCTGAGGTCCGCCTTATTGAGGATATGACGATTGCGCAGACGGAACTACCTTCTGCTTCTCCGACCTTTGGTCGATACCCTCTTGTAACGGAGGAAAAGTCCCTTTCCTAGCTTCTTCTTGTGCTGTTTTACCTCTTGAAGTTACCAATATTCGACAACGTATGAACAACGAGTTTCTTGGTCCGGCCAAAGTTCCAAATCTGGTCTGCATCAAATTAAGAAGTTCTCGTTGTCTCATACACAGGAGAATATCAAATGCCGCTCCTGCTATTGCAATCTCTGTCTCCGCACCTTGGACTTCGGAAGCTCCATGAGTTTACTTTCAAAATATTTTCGATCTTTGGACACTTCTCTAATTTTTTTTTTCCGGATTTTTTTCCCTGATAATCCCTTTAAGTTAGCATAATGGGTAGTGCTATTGAGACTAATTAGACAATTAATGAATGTTTCAAACAGTCCAGAACCTTATAGCTTTTCCTAATGAAATTGAATAACCTAATTACCGGACAACTTGTGTTAACTTATCATATTAGTTCCTTTTAAAATAATTTTATCCATTCAATTTTTTAATAATATATTGTAATTAAACAACTGGAGTTATTTGTGGCCATAATAATAATAATAATAATAATAATAATATAGTATTTGCAAAAGCTGAACATAAAGTTGGCAACTTTGTCTCTCGACCCATATCGAATTCTTTAAATCAATGGGGAGGTCCACGATATCGAGGATCGACAAATAAGCAGACCGAACTACCTTCTGTTTTTTTTTTTACCTTCGGTAAGATAACCTCTTCAAATAAATGACGGCCCTTCCCTAGCCTCTTCTTGAGCAGTTTCATTTCATATTTTCATTCATACGATTGCTATTCAAATCTGGTATGGGACACCATAATGAAGTGACTAGTTTTTAGTTGTGAAGAGGTGGTCGGAGTCGATGATGTTGAGCTGCATTTGCTTTGGTTATCATCACATCTAATTTTATTTTTTTTCACACGTGTGATCACTTAAGTTTTGATGACCCATTTTAGTTATTCATTGCATTAAAAATATAGCGACCCATATCCAAAAATATGGTTAGTTTGTATTTGCATATTAGGAGCATTCTTTTTTTATTAAACTGGAGCTAAGGGACTTAAGTGAGAGAGATTCCAATATTAATTGAATTAATTGGACTAAACCCATTGGAACAAGCCCTTGATTCCTCTAAGTGGCCCAAGTTTACATGTGCATGGCACTAGGTAGATGCTGTGAATCAAAGAAAGATAATTCTTGATCAAAATTGGGAAGCAATACCGGACAAACGAGAGTCCAAGCATGGAGAACCAAAAAGGCGACGAGCCACCAGCTAACCAGTCCCATCTTTTCGGCCCGCTCCACCTTCACGATTCCCTGGGCATCTAACTAGTTGCATCATTGCCACGTCATGATATTGCCACGTTATCATTTGCCACTTCAGCACGTTGTCATGTCATAAATTTCATGTCATCATGTCATTATCACTTAGTTATGCAGATTTAGGATGCAGATTTAGGCTCTTATACATCAAATTGTGTGTCATATTATAATTACGCTTCATAAAAAATTGCATCTAGATAATTTATGTTACAAGTCACTAGTTAAATTAGGATCACATATACATAAAATAGAATTGCATCTCATGCATTGCATATAATATAATTTTATTAAAAAAGAATAACCTAAAATAAATTATTGGTATTGCATTTAGAAATTATGCTTAGGTCATGCATATATCGGTTACTTAACATTTTTTAGAACACTTAATGTTTTGGACTTAATGGAGCTTTTGCTTTGCTTGAAGCATTAAGGTTTTTGCCCTATTTCTTGTAATTTATTTACTATTTTGATTTATTGAGTGTTATATTATTGATTATGCACTCGCATGGTTTGCATATTTTGTTTAGTTAACATTTTGCAAAACACCTAATGTTTTTGACTTAATGAATCTTTTTCTTTGCTTGAAGCATTAAGGTTTTTGCTTATTTCTAACAATTTATTTACTGCTTTGACTTATTGAGTATTACATTATTAATAATGCACCTGTACAATCAACCATTTGCATGTTAGTGGATTAGGCTTAAAATTGACTCAAATTGTTTGCAAAATATATTTGAAAATAAAGAGAAAACATAACAAAAGGACGTTAGATTAATCTAATGTAACCAACTCCCCATATGCACGTATCTTTGATTTGTAGAAGTAAGATGTTATCCACATCCTACCTGGTTTTCTATCGACCTATAATAGAATATTGGTGACCTATGAATGAATTGAATTGCATGTTTAAATTAATTAAATTAAAACTTAAAAGTTGCAATTGATTTGGACTTGGAAAAATCCACATTAAGCCTTCCAGTTTAGTAATCCATTAATTTTCCCTTTAATAGTTCACATTTAGGAATGTCGCGACAACTTGAAGGGGTTAAATATATTTCATAGTCTCACAAGTTATATTTCTGAGCAAGAGGGAAAAAAGTTTGTTCCTAACACTAATAAGCATTGTCTCAATAGGATGTAGTCAGAAAATTGCACATTCATATTTTTTATGTCAAATGTATTTGATTCGATTTCTTAGGTTTATGGCCTAGAGCATAGCAGTGGTTTTTCAAAGGGATTTAGAAGCTTTTAGCCTCGGCAATTTGTCTTGTACTTTTTCTTGGGGGAAAGGATATTAAAAGTGTCAAAAATTGTGTATAACACTCATTTTAGTGCTAAAAGTTTTTTTGCGCTACACTATGCTCTTTGTAGCTGCAACTTATATTTCAATAAATGCATCTTGAGAACTTATTGGTGAGAAAATGGCAATCAGTGTGAGAAAAAAAAAATAGGCCAAACCAAACGACCTTTTCTCACATTGTCTCATATGGGTGTTTCAGCAGATGTGTTCAGAATACAACATGCCTCTCAATTCAGCTATTTGTTCACATAGTAGAAACATGGCATATCATGAAAGCACATTTGGCTTGGATGCTTAAGGAGGCAGGGAATTCTAGCTAAAGCCTCTCAACTCAATTACTCAGTTGTGTGATATATTTGATCTCTGAAAGGACGCATGATGCTCTATGAAATTCAAAATAAGAAGAAAAAGGCTTGAATGTTTACCCTGATTAACGAAGGCTTAGAGAAAAGCTTTTGGATAGCTAGAATATGTAGACATGAACGTGAATTGCCATGAGATTAAATTATTTGCATCAAATCAAGTTACAAATGCCAAAACCAAAGCAATTATCTTGTCTCAAAAGCATCTATCCTGATACCGGCAAAGGAAAATAAATTGTTGGTGATAACACAAAAAATATTCAATTTTGTGAATGCCATCTTCCTAAGATTATCATTAAAGACTTCAGCAATAGTTGTTGTCTAGCCTACAAGAGACTTAATTCTCAAATGTTTTACCGGAGTCATTGGGAACCCCATTCCATTGGCTGCAGAATCTATTATTGACAATGTCATTAAAGATGCGTCATCTGCTCCCTTCTTCTTGCCTACACATCATTGTAGTCTATCAATGTCTTACAGGGAAAAGAGATCAACTACTAGCAGCCTAGAATGACTATACCTGTTGCTGAAGCATTTTCAGTCCCAGCATGTGCCTTCACAAGCCTTCTTCTCTTCCCTTGTTGACTCCTTGTGTACTTGCTTTGAGAAGTCCACTTTGTTTGACTACAGGATTCTCAGGTTAGCTGCGGAATATATATTCAGAATGGTTCAGTTCAAGCCATGCAGATAAGATACTCATAGAAATGTTAAAAAAGTGATATATACCTAAGGGCGTCAAAGTTTATGATCATACTAAACGATCCAGCCACATTACTGGCCGCACTTAGTGCTTTAGGCTTCTTCGGAGGGAGAAAACGCACAGAATCTTTAAAGCAGTCAGTATATTACAGATATAAACTGAGACGATTCATGGATTATATTGGCAATTTTTTGGCTTCACATAATCATCCTAGTTAAAAGTAGTGATAGCTCTCACTCCACACACTTTGTGATATATAATGGAGATGTTTTACTCACTAATCCTAAATAATGCACACCAGCACATGCAAACAGTGTTCATGAATGTAATAATTAAACAGGTAATGATGACTACAACAATTAGCATAAAATTGCAGTCATCTTTCTAGAGAGAAAGAATTAACAAAAGAATAACAAAGTTCAATGCTTAACAATCAGGGCATATTGCAGAGATAGATGAACTCATTTCACTTCAAGACTAAATAGGAAAAAACTTGTAAATTATCTGTGAAAGAGCTATGATAAATGGATGCATTTAAATTAGAAAAGATAAGGCTTATTCAGACCCAGTCAAAAGAAACACAAATTTACTTTCTTTCTACTGGAAGAGTTATTTTAGCGCCTAGCCTCAAAATTTCCCTCAAACATTTTAGTTGTTCCCAATGGAAACTAGTCAAAATATTTCAGAAGCCTACCGAGAAGTGAGAAATCCTAACGTCAGAAGTCAATTAACCATGATGTGAACAATTGGTGATGGGTCAGCCAATTGTTCATTACTTGTGGGTCAGCTACCAGATACACGTGAATGCATTTATCAGAGCGAAAGCTGGAAAATAATGCTTGATGAAACAGAAGGTGGAAAAGGAACCAATGATATACAGCATATTCCTAAGAGATGTAAACCAGTTGCAAGTGTCAAAGAAACATTATAACTTATATCAAGGCATTCCTCAGAAGACCATAACCAGAAAGGACATCTTATAATCAAACACATGCAGTAATACTAACCACGGCTCCAAGCAACTAAAACAACATTAATCAGAAAGGATTGAGTCAAATCCAGTAACAGCATCAATAACTCCTAAATTCCAAAAATCAACATGGAACACTCTTAAGATAGAAAATATTTCAGCTCAAATGTAAAGTGGACGTCAAAGCACTACTCTAGTTTGGAGAGGAGTGAAAGTGATTTCTGCATTAAACAAAATATACGTACAAAACAACATGCATAATCAATGGATCATCTGTGTAGCCAGATCTCAAAATGAGTAAAACTCATCAAACCAACCTGGAAACTACGTTTATAGATATCTCCCGACAATTGCACATATTGCATGTCCAGAATATTGAAAACCAAAAGCATTTGAGCAATTGAAACAGATTCATCAAGTGAGACATTAATTGACTTGTCAAGAGACAAAGATTGAAGGCAAGCAAGAGAGAAGCGGAAGAAGATTATAAGTAGAACTTCATATTTGGTCGGTGAGTTATCACCACTCAGGAATCAGAGTGGAGTCAATAAACAAAGAAGCATATCTTAAAATTACATGTACTGGACCATATTCCTCAAATTCAGCAGACATTATCAGTAAAATGTGAATGTCAAGAAAATAAACTCATTTCGTGGAAAATGGCATGCTGATTTCAACAGAATTTCATATGAAGAAAAAATAGTCAACTCCCCTTATAGGCTACTGCTACAGTTTAGATGAGCATCAGGCATGTAGGTTAAATTTCAATGGCGAAGAACATACAGCATTAATCTCTAGTACCACAGCAAACTTATCTGATCCAGGAGAACTGTGAGTGCCAATCATTTATTGATTCACTTTAGCCAACCCAGTCCACAGTTCCATCAACTTCTGCAGTAGCAGATCCATTTATCAAACTCGAAACAATATCATGTCATGTGTGCCCTCATCCCATGTCAGGTCCTATCTTGGTTATGAGCATGTTTTCATTAACCATGTGAATCTCATTTTCTGGTACTATCAAGCATGGTTATATCTTCTTTTTTCAGTTTATAATCATCTCCCAAAATTTTTTTATATCCCTTGTAAGATTTCAAATATCCTGGTGTTCAAACGTCAGTCCCGATAGTGGAGCTGCTGTCTTACTCATTGCCTCGACAGAGGATCTATAAACCTGTCAAGCATTATTGATCTTCTCTCAACAGCTCCAATGGTATTGAATTACGTTGAGATGAACACGAAAGAACATTACACAGTATGACTTGAGGATATCCATCTTTGTAGCAAAGGGACTTGTTTTGACCCTTTCTTGACATTGCAGCAATAAAACTCCCCTTCATAATATTGAGCATTGTCTGAGAAGAGAGATTCAATTCAAGCACTAAAAATCTTGTAGTCCTGAGACAGCTTCTCATCATATGGTGTCTCAAGAAGAGAGTGTCTAGATAAGATGGTTAAGAAGACCTTGGTGAATGAATATTCAGAAATAGCAAAGGAAGAATATGGTCATCATCAACAAATTAGCCTGCTGATTCAGTTCCAAGCATGAGAAATGATGGACAAAACCTTCTTCACTCGCTCCCTTCCAGTTAAATTTAAATAAGTTGTGATAATTTAATTGCCTATTCAATATAGTAGACAAAAAAAGGATATGTCTTACACATGACTGAAGAAAAGACACATCAAAGCATCACTATTTGTGAAAGTAACAAATCCAACCAAATAATTCACAACTGTTTTATTATACATATGTTTTACCCGTAAACTTGTTTGCAACAGCTTTTATCCAGGCTCTGTCTTTGTCACTATAAGCATAACTCATGCTTGAGACCAGGACGACAAACCCTTCATTTTTCCCCATCTCGTATATCTCTTGATCTGAAACTGGAAGCAGTGGCTGCACCAAGAGTGAGCGTGTCCCATTTGGTAACAATTCCCAAAATCCAAAATCTGCAGTTTTGGTGAAAACTTCAGCTATCGAAAAACTACAGTAAAGAGATTTACTTTTTTATTTCCCCAGAACAATTGAACCACTCATGCTTACTTCTAAGATTGAAAAAATGAACAATTTCACTGAACTAGCGTGTGAAATATATTCTAGGCACTTCCATGCTCTTAGCTTCTTCAACGTACTAAGTGGAACAAACAGCAATTTCTACAGAGATTTTGTTTTCATATGCAGATGTTCATACAAAGGACTGCTTGCTTGGTCAAGCATTTGCCCTTGAAGAGAAAATGCGATACAACATTAAAGGACCTGTCAATAGATTTTCTCATACCTGGACTCTGAGTGAAATAGAGTGTATCCTTCAAATCAGAGAGGCCAATTTTCTGTATCTGTTCTGCAAACCAATCAAGGACATGAGCTTTAGACACATCATCCGGTGTTCTCCAATAGCCACGTATGCACAGCTCGCCTTTAATTGATATTAACTGTGGCAAGACAAAAGGATAAAACGTGTGAGATTTGTAACCTCCACAGGCAAAGTAAAAAGCAAGCATTTATCGAGGTTTCTCATGCTGGCTGCGTGACAAATTACCATGCAGGTCACTTTAGCACTTAGTAACCACGTACCACAGCAATAGTATTTGTGTTGCGCAACAGCACATATGTTGCCCAAGCCAAGTTCTCCTTCAATGTATCAGGCAGACGTTCTGACATGATGAAAACCTGCTCATTGCCTTCAGGCAACGTTACTTGATTCACTGGACCAGCACCCTGGAAAATCATTACTGTCACTCTTAGAAAGATATGATCATCAGCCTAGACAAAATACAGTACCCACATCATAGAAGATAATGTTCGAGTATCATTGACCAGCTCCTTATTAATTTTGATTCTGGTGGATCTCTCTCTCAGTTAATAAAAGTCTTAAATTTTGGATTACTAATTGGATACCTAGGCACCCAGAGACGAGGAAGGGCGTAGTAAGCGACGAAATGCTTCAGGGAGAATCCAGGACAAAAACGTGTGCAATATCCAAAGGCTAAACATATATTGCAACGGACACCAAGCACCCATGAATTGTGGAAAAAACCAACGAATGGCCTCATGAAGGGAAAAATGCAAATGAACCACCAGTTAGCTCCCTCAAATAGCATCTCAACTCAGCCGATGACACCAACTAGACGTAAGAAACATAAATCAATGATCAAAAACAGCAAAAATAAAAAATTACCGGAAGAAATTTTCCAAGATAAGGGAGTATAATGGAGAATGCAGCCAACGAAAGACCCAGAACCTCTGTCCTCTGAAAAGAGACACAAAAAAGAAAAGAAAATGAAATACAAGAACAAAGCACAGATTCCAGATTAATTTACGAAGTGTGCGCAATCAAAGTAATTACAGCCTCAGAAAAGATTATAACCAGCTGAGCTGAGGTTATATTGGCGAGATCCGACCCTACGAAGTGATTCAACAGCAAGAGCGAACCAAACCCATACCCTATCCATCTGGGCAAGTACGACTCGTCCAAACCAGGTATGCCTACAACATCATCCATCGAAAACACCTGCTAAGAATCGAATATTTTGCTTCCATGCATCGTGGGTATTACCCTAAAGTGATGGCGTATACAATTCGGGGAGGGAGAGAGAGAGAGCAGAGAGAGAAGAGAGTTAGTGATGGTACCGAAAGTGAAGCGCAGGACTGAGAGGTTGAGCTGTCGCTCGTCGCTGGTGGTCTCGGAGTCGCCGCCGAAGCGAGCAGAAATTCGCGACCGCATCGTATTTCTTTTGGCGCGAAATGGAGGGGGGAGATGTGGGTGAACCGAGGCGTTCAAAGAGAAGACGGCGCTCGTTCCTCTCCCTTCGTGCTTTCGCAGCGTGCCTTCCCAAGAAAGATGGCTTCTACTGCTTCCTGTTTTGAACCAATGCATCCCGGCATATGAACAAACACATCTCCAACTTTAAATGATAAGAACGCCTTATCGTTCGTCGATGTCAAGTCACTGCATTTCCTAATCTTTTTTTCCGGGTAACTAAAAGGGTCCTCATTCCCTATAACTTGGAACAATACACGATTTGCAAAACTGGAAAAGCCAACCACCAGGGGGGGGGGAGGGGAGAGGAATTGAGAATAATCGCTTCACTCACCGTCGTCAGCAGTTGAGGATGACCTCGTCCTCTTCGCCGACGTCCACTGATACTGGTTCCACGCTTGTGGGACTGGGGACCGGCTCGGGCCGCGAGTCTCGCTTCCCGGCGAATGCCCTGTTGGAAGCGGATGGGCATGCCCGAAGAGAAGATTAGCAGTCATAGGTGGAGGCTAAATGGGACCCCGGGGTGTCTGTGTCTGAGCTTCAACTCGAGAAGAAGACGGACGGGGCAAGAAAGCGCATCATCAATCATGCACGAGCGCCGCGGCAAGAAAGAAGCAGTCACGAGCAGCGCTGGCCCGAATGGTCCTGCTCTTGTCACCTAAAGAAACGTTCTTGACTCCAAAACAACGACAGCCACGCGCCTGCCGGTTCGGTTCTCCGAACACACGACGGATCCCACGCTCGCCCCAGCTGCTGCAGCAACTCCCTGCATTCCAAAACCTAGCGAGCCCCGCTATCATCCCTCGCCAGGAGGGATCTAATCGACCGTATTGAATTGGACCGATTAGTTTATTTCAATTCTTAGAAGTATCGGTCTAATTCTCGATTTCAAGAGAAAATTGAATTGAATTGAACCAATTGCATACATTTTATTATTATTTCTCCCAAAGAAATTAATAAAATATGAATTAAAATATTATATCATCCAATTATATCACAAATTACGATATTATGACTTTTCAGTCATTATTTGCTATACTTTCTTGTTACTCTTTAAAGGGAAAAAAAGTAATCAATTCTTTTGAATCGAACCGAAACCAATAGACTGATATCCGATTGTAGGACCAAATGATTCGGTTTTTGATTCCCAAATTTTACTTTGGAATCGAAACCAGATCAGACTGAATCAGAACCAATTATCCCTAGTCACGGTATGGGACGGAGGTTCGAACTCCTCGTTGCGGAGACGTTCATGCCCTTTCAAGTAGGGGTGTGCAAAAAAATCGGGAACCGCCCGAAACCGGACCGGACTGGCCCAAAACCGATGGTTCCTAAAGGGACCGGTCCGGTTCCCGATTCCAATAAATTGGAACTGGTGGGTACCGGTCCGGTTCTCGATTCCATGGGCGGATCCGCCTGTCCACCCATCCAGATCGGACCAATATTATAATAATAATATATATTAATTTTTATTATAAAAAATAATTTTTTTTTAGTTTAAAAAAATTAAAATTTTGAAGTCACATGTTTATAATTTTTATTGTTCTATTTGAGGCAACCTACCGAGAGAGGTAAAGAAAAAAGCGCGAAAACATTTGCAAAATCTCTAAATAGACCATCTTTTACGTGTCTAGTGGAGCATCTTTTCTTTGTCCGCTTGTGAGATCGGTTTCATAGATCCACTCAGGAACCGGATCGGACCGGCGGTCCGGTTCTTGGGTGGATCCATGGAACCAATGGACGGTTCCCAGATTCAATTTTTTGGAACCTGTCATTAGTGGGCGGCTCTCGATTCTAGGGTGGGAACCGCCCACCTGGACCATGGACACCCCAGGTATCTCTTCAGGGGAGCGGCGACCCACCAAAGTTTCCTTCGCTGGGGGGAGAGGCCCACGTTGTTGGAAGGAACCGGACCCAAGCCCATTGCTTTTGTACGGAGAACAGCAAAAGGGCGAAAAGCAAGACCGAAACAGAGCACGAAACACCGACCTGCCCGCTGCCCCTGCCCCTTGCCCTCGCTGCCCGATTGATTGTCCCTGACAGGAACGAGCCCGGCCACACGGGGGCTTGTACCCATCCGCCCCCCGCCCCCCTCCTGGCACGTGCGATATCGCACGTGCCTCCAATCCGAAGTGTCCATCCTAAACGCCGTGCGCTTCTCCCATCTCTAGGAATGTAGGGGAGGCAATCATTGCACATTCCATTAACTCCATTTATCCGAAAAAGGAAAAATGAAAAATGAAAAGATCACATTACTTTATTTTGCCTTTAACAGGGGTCCTCTTTTTTTCATGATTGACTCGAAAATTATATTGGAAATGGTTTTTCGTGTGTCGAGAATAGACCGCTGACAGTCGAAAATATAAATTTCTTTAATTTCTTTATTTATAGTCAAGAGTAGCTTAGGTTTGGGATTTCAACAAACACCTCTTTTCTGCTCCATTTCTCTTCATATGTTGCCCTAAGTCATGAACTTGACTCCCTACTGTATTTTCTCCAAACAACCAAATAAAAAGAAAAAAAATAACCTCCTAATCAGCAAGCAAAACTCTGATAAATTAAAATAGTTCTCTTCTCATTGCTTGAAAATTTCAGGTAATTATTTCTGCGAGAATCTCAAGTTTTTTTTTTTTTAAAGTATGGGCGTATTTTCTTTTATTGTGAATGTATTTTTATTAATTCGTTCATTTTGGGTAACTAGGGTTATGAAAATATAAAAAGCGAATTTAAGGAAACCCACCCTAGATCTAAGATGAATCTTAAGATTGGAATGTACATGATGACTTTATCAAATTTTGTGCATAACATTGCTGATTTCATAAGATATGTAATTGTTGAATTTTTAATTACTCTTTTTATTAATAAAAACAAATATTTTGATTTTTAAAGTACTTATTACCCACGCCTGCAAAGGCAATATCTCAATGAATCGTTGTGTATCTTCATTTAATCACTTTAATCGTTATCTTAACTTTTTAAGTATTGAGCAGTTGGCGATGCATTTGCTATCTTTGAAAATGGGGGTTGTGTTCGTGTAGATTTCTTGCAATATGGATTTGATTTTTCACAAAATCCAAACACAAATTCATAGTTTTAAATGAGTAGCTTGGACATTGACTTCCATATGGCTCATAAATGACTTCTTCCTGATAAAAAACATAAGAAGACCATAATTTTAGGTCCAAAAGTAAAATAAATAAATAAAAGGACAAAGCTAAGGAATATTCACAAATTTTTTTGGTCGAATTTTGACCGGTTTAACACTTCCAAAAGAAGCAACAAAGAGAAGGAAATGCGTCATTTTCATAAATATGAAACTACTTTGCCAAAAAGAGATGGCCGAATAAAAACCTCCCTTTGCCTGGAAGTTGCACGACTAGAGGAAATGAGCGCGGCCGCAGGCGATCCCCTCTCCCCCAGGCCTACTGGCTAGCGGCGGTAGCTAAAAAGCTAACCCCTCGCCCTGGCGGTCCGCATTAGGCAACTCTCGGATCGCACCAACTGGATCCCGACACGTCGCCCGCGCACCTCGCGTCGCCCACCGCGAGATCCCGCACCGTGCCACCGACTCCCCTTCCCCCCGCCCCATCGGTCGACGCGTGTCCGCACCGGCGGCCTCCCCGCTGCACCCGGCGGTGGGTGGGGCGGACGCCGGGCCGGACCGGACCGGGGCAGCCGGTCGCCTCGCCCATTCCCGCTAGGCGTATATAAATCCAGCTCTTTAATCTCTCCCATTTCCTTCCTTCCTCCCTCTCTCCTCTTCCCTCTTCGGCTTTCGATTCTCGCGGCTGCCTTCAGGTTGCAGCGACGCCGTCCCCGTCTCCTCTTCTTCTTCTTCTTCTTCTTCTTCGCTCCGTCAATCGAAGCTGGGGAGTGTTCTTCCCCCCGTCGTTTCGCGATCTCTCGGTCAGTCTTCGCAATTCCTCTTCTCGTGCGTGATGTTGTTGTTTTGATTCGTCGCTCTGGGTGATTTCCAGTGGCGGAGGTAGTGTTCAGTGCGGCTTCGCGGATTGCTTGCGATTCGCGTCGGCGGTTGTCGCCTTGAGCTTCCGATTGTCGGGATTCGCGTTACTGTTGGTCGCTTTTCGATCGGGTTTTGGGGGGGTGGTTGTTCTCATTGCTAGCTGGCGATCTCTGGCTCGGCAGTATCTTTTTCTTCTTTTCCTTTTCCTTTTCGCCACTCTGATTAGTTTCAATTCGCATCTAGCTAGGGCGCAATTGCTTTTAGGGTGACGAGGGGTGTTTAGGTTATTGGAAATTTGGGGCCTTTTGGGTTGTGGGTTGTCGTTGCTGCCGCTGAGCTGCGCAGCTCGTGATTAGGGTTTGTCGGTGTGATTGGGATGGTCTGAGTTTGATGAGGTCCTTTGGGTTTTGTATCTGAATTGCTTGATTATGTAGTAAGTTTCTCGCTTATTTGTGTCTCTCTATTGCTTTATTCTTGCCAGACTTTTTGCTGCTGCTGTTCAATTCTCTTAGAATATACGTGTAGAGCCCTGGAAGCTGGATATATTGTGCAACACTGAACGCTTTTTTGGTCTTATAATGACATTTTGTACATTCGATTCATTGTTTTCACTCACTGGAGACATTTTCAATACAGAAGTGTGGACAGTTTTTGGCTTGCTGGGTTGGTCTCAGCATCATTTTCATCCCATGTTCTGCTTGTGATCCACTGGTTGAAGTCCGTTATTCATGTGAATTGACGAAGATTGAGTGAAGGTAGCTTTATACGGAGAATAGGTAATCAAGCGTGGCTCTGGATAGCTATTTAGACTCCGTTCACCAAGGGGGAGCACCCCCTATGGTCCCATCACGAGCAACTGGAGGCTTGACACAGTCTTCCTCGAGTTCAGGAATCTATTATCAAGGGGATGGACAGTCCCATACTGTAGTTAATTCTCACTTGAGCTCTTCATTCGGTAACTCCTCTAATTCAGTACCTGGAACTGGGCGCCCTACTCTAGGAACGGTTTCAGGGGACATGAACAATGTAGTTTTGAATAGTGTGGCAAACTCAGGGCCAAGTGTTGGTGCAAGCTCTTTGGTTACAGATGCAAATTCTGCACTCTCAGGAGGGCCACATTTGCAGAGAAGTGCAAGTATCAATACGGACTCATATATGCGTTTGCCAGCATCACCAATGTCTTTTTCTTCGAATAACGTCAGTATGTCAGCTTCATCAGTTATGGATGCATCCTCTGTAGCTCAGCAGAACTCTCATCAAGAACAACCCCCAGTTCAACAGAATCAACAACAGCAACATGGGGCTTCTACTGCGACATCATTACCTGCATCACAAACTGGGCAAGTGTTGCTGCCCATGGGTGCAAGAATTCCTGGCTCTTTCATTCAGGATCCAAATAACCTATCTCAGGTGCAGAAGAAACCGCGATTGGACATTAAGCAAGAAGACATAATCCCACAGCAGGTCTTACATCAACTGTTGCAGAGACAGGATGCCATGCAGTTACAAGGGCGTAATCCTCAGTTGCAAGCAATACTGCAGCAACAAAGACTACGACAGCAGCAACATTTATTTCAATCAATGCCACATATGCAGAGGGCCCATCTGCAGCAGCAACAGCAGCAGCAGCAGCAGCAGCAGCAGCAGTTGAGGCAACAGCTGCAGCAACAGAGCATTCAATCAATGAATGCCTTTAAGCGCCCCTATGATAGCGGTGTATGTGCTCGTCGGTTGATGCAATATCTTTATCATCAGCGACAACAGACTCCGGTGAGTTGGAAGTCTAGACTGAAAACCTCTCTTTCCCTTTGAGACGTCCTTCATTACGCTTCTCTATCTACATGCATCTTTTCTTCCTGATGAACTGTTTAAATCTTATCAGTTAAATCGTTGCTTGAGCCAATCTCTCCTTTACTTTTTACAGGTTAATGCTATTGCCTATTGGAGAAAGTTTGTGGCAGAATATTATTCACCTCGAGCAAAGAAAAGGTGGTGCTTGTCATTATACGACAATGTTGGACAACATGCACTTGGCGTTTTTCCACAGGCTGCTATGGTTGGTTCTATGCCATCATGTTTGCTCCACCTTTCCATTGAACTGAAGCTCCAAAGTGTTCTGGATGATCTGATCAGTTTGGTTTGCCAATTTTTATGTAGGCTGACAGTCTTTTTTTTCCTTGTATCCTTTCTTTGTCAGGATGCATGGCACTGCGACATTTGTGGTTCCAAGTCTGGAAGGGGATTTGGTAAGAGATAGGGACTAATTAAGCCTACTGATTTACACTTGGAAATTTTCTCTTTACTGTGAATGAATCTCAATAGCTGTGCCTTTTTAGCTGCAAATTCGGATAATGGGACTTCCCAATCTACTTCTTTATCTGACGCCATGTATCAGTTCAAAACCATAGTGGCTGTGGATATTACTATATCTTGATGTTCTCTGAATGGCTCTTATGCCAAGCATGATTGGAGTTATCCATTTGGATGGTAGATGTTGTTTACCTAGGGATCACTTTGCAGCCCTGTAATCTGACATGCTTCAGAAAATTGCTAAATCTCATGGCATAGCGTGGTATATGTTCTGAGCTGGTACAATTATTCAATTAAAAATCACATGTCAATAGGAGTGGAAATCTGGCTATCTAGTTGAGAGCTTTCTTCTTCACCTTGACTCAAGCTAACTATTTTACATGTGCTCAAATCTGTTGAAAGAATACTTGACATCCTTTTTCATTGACCTGGATCATGAATATATCTAAATATTCTTCATGAACTCATACATCACCAAAAGATTTGGGCGAATGCACTGAGTGGCTTCTTGCTTGGGATGAATTGCTCTCTACTATGCATCTTGTATTTTTTAGTCCTCCTTGGAGCAATCCCCCTCACTGGGATTTTTTTGGTTGTTAATAATTTCTCTTCTTTCGGTTTTGACAGAGGCCACTTTTGAAGTACTACCTAGGCTTAATGAAATCAAATTTGGCAGTGGTGTCCTTGATGAGCTTCTTTTTCTGGACATGCCTAAAGAAGTCAGGTTTCCCTCGGGGATAATGGTGTTAGAGTATGGAAAAGCTGTTCAGGAGAGTGTGTATGAGCAACTTCGTGTTGTCCGTGAGGGTCAGCTTCGTATAACATTCGCTAATGATCTCAAGGTTATTCACCAATATACTTTCATAAAGACAATGTTGTAAATGCTCTATTCCTGTGAAGGTTTTTGCTAAGTTTTGGTGTTGATCAGATACTGTCGTGGGAATTCTGTGCCCGTCGTCATGAAGAACTTCTTCCTCGGCGCTTGGTGGCCCCACAGGTACCAACCGTGGTTTCAACAATCATGACATACCATTAACAGGAGTCAGCACCCCACATTCTACAATATTAGAACAAAAGACCTTAATATTGACTGAGCTTTGCTTGGATCTCTTAATGACATTCTGAGCCATTTCCTACTGTTGCTATATGATGTTACCATCTGACTGGTTACCCAACTGGTTGAACATTGAGTAATTGCCATCTGTTTGTTTCCTTGCTCCATTCCTCACATTTATGACCTTCGATCATGACTATACATTTTCTGCAGGTAAATCAGTTGGTCCAGGTTGCCCAAAAGTGTCAGAGCACAATTGTGGACAGTGGAGCTGATGGGGTGTCCCAACAGGATCTACAAACAAACAGCAACATGTAAGTTCATCAACTTGGTGGCTTTTCTTGCAATTTGTTCCATATCTTTTGTTTCGTTTGTGGATTCCTTCATCAAAGGCTCTTACTGGCAAGAAGCCAAGATAAATTTTTCTTACTTGGTAATACATATACATGTTAAGATGGTGTCCCAGTAGCTATGTTCCTTTCTCCCAGTTTAGTGATGGTTCTCCAGAGTTTGATGGGTTGGCTGTGTCCACTTACCTGTTTTTATGGTTGTATGACCAGTTTCGCTGCCTCATTGCATGTTCATTGGTAATTAAGATGAGTTCCTAATAGATATATGACTGATGGCATGGTGTTTCTCTTGCTCACTGCTGCATGTAAGTATGCAATTTCTTTTGTAAACTATTCTCAATAAAGATCCTGTTGTAAGAGGGCACCAGTTGGGGCTATATTGCACTTACTGAATGGATGGTTTATCCCCTTCTTTTGCCTATGCATAGATCTAGTAAATTGTTTTAAGCGTCTATTTTGGTTCATGCAACTTTATGGATGGCAGATACTGATCTTTTTCCTTTTCTTTTTAGGGTCCTGACAGCTGGACGTCAGCTTGCCAAGAGTTTGGAGTTGCAGTCACTCAATGACCTGGGATTTTCCAAAAGATATGTGAGGTGTTTGCAGGTAAGCTGTCTCATGGTGTATGATGGTAGTTGCTGCTAGAATTTCTTTGTTGTTAATGCTTCGACTCAAAATGCAGATCTCTGAGGTTGTCAACAGCATGAAGGATCTCATAGATTTCTGTCGAGAGAGCAAAGTTGGCCCTGTCGGTAATATACTTGTTCCGTCTTTTTTTCTTTGGGGGTTATTTATGTTGCGGTGGTGTTGACAAATATAACGTCTTTGAAGTGTATTCTCCCTTTACCCTTAAGTCTACCACTCATTTTCTGAACAATCTGATGGTAACCATTTTATGTGCATTGGTGCAGAGGGTTTGAAAAGTTTCACTCAACAGGCCTCAGCTGCAAAACTGCAGATGCAGAAAATGCAAGAAATGCAGCAGATAGCAAATGTTCAGGGTCTGCCAACTGATCGCAACACACTCAATAAGTTGATGGCTTTACATCCTGGTATTAACAATCACATGGGTAATAACCAGCACATGGTCAATCGTGGAGCCTTAAGTGGTTCTGCACAAGCTGCCTTAGCTCTGACTAGTTACCAGAACATGCTAATGCGGCAGAACTCCATGAATACAAGCTCCAACTCCCTTCAACAAGAGGCATCTTCTTGCAACCATTCTAACCAGAACCCACCTTCTACATTTCAAGGGTCTGCTGTTATATCTGGATCCATGCAAAAATTACCTGTCAGTGGCTACTCAAGCCCTCGTCTCACTCCGCAGCAACCCCAGCAGTTGCAGCAGCGCTCGGGGAGCACCAACAGTTTACTCTCCCCAAATCATCCTCAGTCGTCCCAAGGCAACCAAGCTTTTGAGCACCAGATGATTCAGCAGCTGTTCCAGGAGATGTCTAACAACAATTCTGGTCAGAATACAAATGGAAATGTGGCAAAAAGTGGCATGGGATATGGGAGTAATAATGCAGCTCCACAAGCAGCTGCATCTAATGCATCAGGTGGTGCTGCAGGGCCGGCGCCTAGTAGGAGCAACAGCTTCAAAGCTGCTTCGAACAGCGAGTCCTCTGCAGCTGGTGGGAATGATGGTTTCAACCAGAAAGGGCCTGATGTGCCTCAGGGTCTCCATATACAGGATGATATTGTTCAGGATATAGCCCAAGAATTCACAGATGGCGGGTTCTTCAACAACGATCTTGATGATACGATAGGCTTTGGATGGAAGGCATGAGCGTGAGACTAACATGATATAAGGCGCAATCTCCATTGGCAAAGTGTGTACCTTTTGTACAGGATATTGAAATAGGTGCTCCTTATCTTAATTCTTTTTTTATCTTTGGCATCTCTTCTTATTTAACTTTATTAATTGTGGAATTTGCTGTGACTTGACAAACTTGTTGCAGTAGGTACTTAGCAATCTTTGCAGAAGGGCTTCTTGTTTTCAAGTGATGCAAGTGTAATCTAGTGAACACAATCTTGAGAAAGGACTGCTTTGTTTTCGTTCCAACTTCTTTCACCTATTTTAGGGTGTGGTTGGCTTTTGGTACTTCAACTTATGACAGCCAATTATGATGATTGTCACCTGATTTCGTGACCTATTTGATCGACACACGACGTTAACTAAACATTTTCAGGTTATGTCGACAGGCAGTCATCATTTTTTCTTTCTTTCTTTTCCCACTTGTTCCCATGAACATTTTGTTGGTGAGAATGGTCTAAATTTGCTTGCGCAGCATCAGCAACATGTTCTTTCATCAGGCGAGTGTCGTGGTCCAAGGAAGCATACGATCCAGAGGTTTTCAAACGAAGGATCGTGACAGATCCATAAACAAGCAACCCTTGAATATCTCTGGCATCCGAGGGTTTTATCGAGTATCCTAAAATATTGTTGGGAGCCTGCAATATTGTAACAAATGTGAGTAGCTGGGTACATGGGAAGATATAATTTCTACCGTCAAATTAAGGAAAAATTTACGTCTACAGTTGAGTCGGATCTATGAGAGATTTGTGGTTACGGTTGACCCTGTTCTTATATATATATATATAGGGGATCGACTTGTGACAGTACATCAATGCTATGCTAATTATAACTGTGTGTAATTAAGATTGATCTCAAGAAGTTAACTTGCTGATAACTGTAACGTGTATTTAATTATTGATATCAAGAAGTTAATCTGCTGAGTGTTGGAAATGTGCAATAGATTAACCACGATCAAATCAGTTGCAACAAGGTAGAAGATAATCACAATCTCTCTAGTACCTGTACCTGTACTCTTAAGATAGCATCTCACTTAATGGTTGATTGCTTCTTAAAGTAGGATGAAGTCCTGGAACTGATGCTACAGACGATGTCCCTACCTGAATTGCTCTGAATAAAAAACCTCAGGAACATTCTGAATACAACTGTGTACATGACCGGAGTGTTGTCGGATGTATATACGTTGAGAAGGAAAACAAATTGACCAATACCGATCAATTCTATGGCCATTACTTTCTCTGATAAAGAAACCTAAGCATACTGCGGATTCATTTCAACCCTCACCTGGGCATATCAGCACACAGTCTACACAGAGTCCGCCTTTGGTGTGCGTACAATCAATCTGGACCATTGAAAACTTGATCCCAATGGGCGTGTCCTGATTCTCAACCACAAAGTCACCCACGTGGTACCGGACCCAATCTCCTGGCTTATCAAGATAACATTCAGACACGATGCTCTGACCGTTCGACGTCGACAGTTGAAATCGGACTGGTTTGATGTCCCAACCATGAACTTGATTGAGCTCGCATGTTCGCCGACGGAATCTTTTGACGGTTTTGCCGAGTTGGAGCCTGAAATAGAAGCTATATGTGCCTGGCGAGAGCTGGAACTCGAACTCCCCCACAACTTCAACCCACCACATCTGTTGAAGATACGCCACCGTGCCGAACCTAGTGATAATAGGAAAGCTATTACTTTTCAATCACTTTCATCACGAAAAAGAAATGGATGGTTCTTTCCTTGCAATTTCCTTGTGAGAAAACGTTCTTAAATTGAGGATATAGAATCTTGTCATTGTTTTTGTTCAGACTCTCTTACATTTCAAAATCTTCCCTATCAGATTGTTGCTGGTTGACCTCTTTTCCAAGAGGGTTGACCCTGAGTGAATAACAAGAAGTTGGCCCTCCTAATTGGGTTAATTACAGAAGATTTAGACAAATCAAACGTGTCCCTCAAATTTCACTGAAGTATTAATCTTCTCCTGAAACAAGAAATCCATTTTCTTTTTGTCTTCTCTTATAGATTAATCTTAATTACCCTCAATCTATGCTCAAGTTAGAGTACGAAAAGGAAAACCGACAACTGCCAGTGATGCTAGAGAATTCTGGACATTGCAAATAGAATTTTGTTTACTTCCGAGTTCGATCTACAGTTTCGGGTCCAATCATTGCTTTAGCTGAACAGATGGAAAGTATGATGAAAGGAACTTGTTCCTTCCTTAGAAAGGTGAACTAAGCTCTTACGTTTATTTAGTCAAACCACGAGACTTGAACAGAACTTAGGAGGAAGATAGCAAACGTGGATCACAAGGCACGTTATTCATATTCACGAGTATTAAAAAATATGAAATATCCCAAACTTGAAGCAGTCTTCTTACTTGCCTAGCTATTATCTTTTATTTTTGTGTGCGAGATAAAACTTTCTCCAGTTATTCCCTCTTCGAATAAAGCTTAATCATTAGCCGGGTAATTTGACTGTATTAAAGAAATAATTCTCACTTGGTGAGTTTTTAACTCAAATTGATTATCTAGCAAGAGCTTAATTCTATGCATCGTGAGCTTCGCTGATGATTTTTTCGAAACCAACAAGGTTGGCCTTTTGAGATCTATGACATATTAAAAGACTAAATGCAGTTCTAATTTAAACACCAATGTCATCTGTAATATTCTGTTAAATTGAAACTGGAAAATATTGAATCGATGAAATAACATCTATCAATTGAAGTGATTTCTTTGCTTTTCCTGCTAAAACAATCACAGCAGCCAAACCCTCCAACCCAGAGAAATAAGACAGTTGCATTTGAAGCTCTTTACCTGGATTCTTCGCTAGGAATACGATTCCAGTATCTCCGGTCATCAATCCCAGTTATCCTCAGCGCCTTTGATGAAACCGCCACGCAAATACTTCCGGTAATCTTATCCAACAAAGCTTCCTGCAAGTGAAATAATTTAAAACACACAACAAACATGCGAGTGAGCACAAGCATCTCTCAAAGTTTGGCATCTAGTTAAACATGCAGGCTCTAAATTCTTATTTACTTTGTTTTCTGCATACTGGTTTATGCGTAGATGATGCCTGTAGGCATGTGTAATATTGGATATGCATTAGAAATGATAGTGGGCATGAACTGGTTTTGGTAATGGTCAACCCAACACTACCTTTGTGCCGCCATCGAAGCGATTGGGTCTACACAATCTTGAGAAGATTTCCTTCTTCCCCATGCATCGTGGGTCTTTACCAAGAACTCTCTCGACCAGAAAACGGTAGTTGGGAGGTAATTTCGACTCCCAAATGATATCAGCCGATGAAGCGTCTCTGAAAGCTCTGTTCAAACACGCGAATCTGCAAATCTCCGGGGGATCCAAGAACTTGAGAATGGAGGTGATGCAGCCTTCTGGCAAGTCCCCAAGACAGGTTTTTGAAGGTGAGACTGAACCCCCTTCGGCCTCATCAGCGAGGCCAGATACAGCAGATCCCATAGGCACAACGAAGCCGATCACTTCACGAGGTGATGGGAAAAAGAATCAAAGAGATCGTGAGAATTTACAGGTAGAGAAGGAGCTGGAGGGGGTGAGAGTTGAAGAAGGGCCAAGCAAGCGGAAGTTGAGTTTCCACCATTCTCTTTTTTTTTATGTCAAATGAAGAAGAGCCTCCGGTCATTTAGAGAGAGAGAGAGAGAGAGAGAGAGAGAGAGAGAAATAGAAAGAGTGTAAGGAAGAGCGAAATGGAAATCATTTTTAAAAGGGATGTGGACATGACCGAGCATGAATCTTCAGCGAGGTTACCTAAGTTATTGCTTCGCTTTAATATAATATACTAGAACATAATGGCATATCAAGAAAGAGTGAGGCTCGCATTAAATCTTACAAACAAAATGGAAGTTCCCACGCAATTTTCCACCGTGCGATTTGACTCGGCCCACAGCATAATCCACAAAGTCACCTTGGTCCGACATTTCTTCTACTTGTATATAATTACAGATAATTTTATATACCTCCACGTGATTGGTGATGTTTGGAGATTAGGTGGTGTGTGCGTGGATCTAGGATTCTATGTTGAAATTCGGTTGGCTTTATTAAGAAAGATTTTTTGTCCTAGAAGTTGATTCGGACCGATTAATAACTGTGTACAGAGAAGCGGTTGGTGTCAACCCCATCATGCTTTTGCTAGGGGTAGCGAAATGTACATGAAGTGCATGGACCAAAGATGGAATTGGTTAGTGATGAGACGGTTTTCACCGGATCATTATTGGATGGAGGAGACAGCACGTAAATAAGAACTTTCCGAGATTTGTTATCATCTCATTTGTCTAGCACGAAAGAGATTACATATAAAGAAGATCCCGAGGTCATTAACCATTTCCATTTGAATAATCATCCGAGCTTCAATTAAGATGGTAACGAAAGCTACAAGTAAATAAATCTTGTCTGCGAAAGGCAATTAGGGCGAATAAACGGAGCGAAATAGAGCATGTGATGATCTCCCCGTCTCTTAATCAATGTGAAATCCCCCTTGCCGCCATCCCCTAACAATCCAGAACGACAATCATGATGATCTGCCCCACATGGTTTCGCTTGCTTCAGACAATTTCGTTTTGAGTATGGAGGATGTTTCTTCGATAGTACAATAATGCTTGGCATGAAGTGTTCTTCCCCCCAATACATATAAAAAAGATTATAGAAGTTAGACGAGCCCCTCGACTTTCAAAGGTGAATCACGTTGATTCCTAACCACGATCCAGGAATTCAGACGACAAGACCTACGACTTCTCCCCAATTCCGGCCGTAATTATACAGATTATTAAACTACTTTATTCGTTGCTTGGTTGTGATTTTATATGGGCGACCATCCTTGTCATTGACCTTAGGGCTTGGAAGACAGCTAGATCATCGCATTAACCTGTCGAACCTAGAAATTTGTTAAGACAAGCTCACCTTCTATAGAAGCCGTCGGCTGAAAGTATAAGAAATGCTTAGGTCTTGTGTAGATCATCTTTCTGAGGCGGAAATTACCTAACCTAATTAAAAGGTTGTCACCCTCCATTACGCAAACGAATATTCAATAATATATCAAGATGAAAAAGGTTGTGGATAGATTGGTGATATGGCTTCTTGAGGAACCCGCAATAATTTTTTTTTTTTAATCTATTTCTCAATTCCACACTTTGCTTCCTGTCACCTTAATTACTTTCATCTTTGGGAGAATATGAAAATATATATTAAGTGAAGTGGATTTAGATAGTGATGAAGTGATAAGGCCTGTTGAGAAGTTGTTCGAGTGTTTTGGTTTTCCTATTTCTAATTCACACTTCACTTGTTACATTCTTAGTTATAGTGAACTATCAAATGTCTTGCTATTCATGAAAATAAAATTTTATTTATTACCTGAACTTGAAGAGTATAAAAGTTATCTAACCTCTTGATCTCAGGATTTCAAAAGCTTTAATTATTCAATGTCATACTCCAAAAACAATGCGCTTATACTCTCAGCATTCCTAACCTAAAGTTCTATTCCCAACGCATATTGCAACAAAATGCTATTATTAGTTAAGTGGAATGAGGAGTGTGAATCCATTTTGTTAAAGTGGTCTTCTTAGAATCATGGGTTGGTTTTTCCTTTGCAATTTCAAAGCTTGAGAAAGTATGATAACATTTTATTCATGGCGGAATCTGAATAGTCTATGGTGGAGTGACATTTTAGAGTTATGGGGTGAAATTTTTCTTTTTATCTTTGAATTTCAGATTGGAAAGTATACAATTGGTGATATATTTTTTTCTTCTGATGATTTTATAGCTCAATAATAAAGCTCGACTGGTTAACAAGGTAAATGATGATTGATGCAATTGGAAAGCCTGTAACATAAGAACTTTAACTTCAATTATAACCATTTCTTTCTCCTTTTTAATTGTGCATATTACCCTTTGCACTTTCACACAATAAGAATGTTACATTATACCTATCTTATAATAATTTGATTTCTCACCTTACCTAAGTTCATCCATCTATGATGTTTCATCATGAACTCTGCCATAGATTTGTTATATTTATGATCATACATTGTGCTTTTTGATAAATATCACTCTATCAACATTTACAGTCTTGCATCATATATTATCGATGCAATGCAATAATATGATTGATTACGAATTATTTTCCAGTTATGCTCTATCTCTATAAGGGTTTTGTGAATGATAATTTAAACACTACTCAAACAATGAAAAACAACATTTTCTTAAAAAAGGAATTTGCTTTCTAGATATGGGTAAACAATTTTACTGTTAACTTTTGGACATTAAGATTATCAAGATAAAAATTGTTACATGCATAAGTTTTATCCGATTAACTTATGTACATTTTCTCTTGATCAACGTTAAACGTGGGATATTCTAGTTAAATTATGAAGAGAAATGAAATGTAGTAGGCTGTCTACCTGTACCTACCGACTTATATGATCCCATTTCTGTCACTTATACAGTGGATCTAGTTCTTCCCACGAGTGGTTGGGCTATAAAAGGGCAAAACGCTTTTGGGGTTTGAACTGCTTTGCGATTTCTTCTTTAACTGGTCAAACCTTCACGTTCCAATGTGGGAAAAAGTCAAGAAAAACTAATGCAGAAAATAAGCAGATGACGAGGATCAATTATTGCCAAATCCATTCAGATCACGCGGAATTACATAAACAACGGGGAAAAATACAAACTTTGCAGTCCCACGACCTTTATTTTTTATTTTTGTCAATTAAAAAAAGGTGAATTCAGCCAAATATCATGAAACACGTGAGGCGTACACAGAGCTTTGCATCACCACATAACAAAACCCTAATTGGGCTCGACGAATTATATAATAAGGCCCGATTTGATTTATCGGTCTTTTCTCTTTAGATTTTAGCGACTCAGTCAGTAATAATGAACCTTTACATGCTTAGGAAAAGCACACAAACCCAAGTGCAAAATATTATCAAGCAAATGATGTTGTCGATTGTTTCATTCACCCATCCAATTGTCAAAACTCGATAACATCGAACTTTTAGATACTCATACCCAATTTTTACTCGTTAACGTTCAAATTCCAGTCGCTTCAATTTGACTAGGGATAGCATGTCCTACCAGTCTTGATTTGAGTGAGTTTGATTCAATTTAGTATATTCTCTTTGGGAAAAAATAAAAAAAAGGATTTTCAATTTCAACTTTATTTGGGTGTCTCTAATTACAATTAGGTTTTCAATTTGGAGAGACACAAAAGCCATGATGGGACCATCAAGCAATGGCTGGGTCCATCAGCCATGATGTAATGGGCTAGAAATTCAAAACTTTGTTTTCTTTATCTTATGTTTGTAATTAGTGTTGAAGTTGCCAAGACAAGAACGTCATCTCCATGGGCCGAGCCCAGTGAGTTGAAAGTACGGTGATTGGTCTACCGAAAAACCATATAATTAATGCCTTATTGGATGGCAGTGCCGAATCTAGTCCTAATCAATTTTAACTCCTTAATATTTGCTAAAAAAAAAAAAAGAAAAGAAAAGAACAAGTCCAGATGCTACGAATCATGGAAGAACCAGTCCAAGGAGAGGGCATTGAGGGAGGATGCGTTAATCTTTCGCAATCAAAAGTCAATTTGATGGTCGGATTAGTTCTTATTCGATTGTTTCTTATAGTCATCACCCTCAAAATTTCGTAGTGATTTCACATTCCTACGTATGATTCGAGTGGGGGAAGCTGTTATACTGTCCAAAAGAATGGATGGTTTTTTGAATTATTTTTTTTTGAAAGGTGATAGGTCGATTAGGCCTAAGGAATGTGCATGGTCGTGAAATTATGATGATACGCATATGCATAGTTGACAATATAGAGTAATAATTGGCTATGTTCGCCATTACTCCTTCCTTGGCTCCATATAAATGCCCTTTGTGTACTCCTTAGAGCCCACCCGAAACTAGCTTCCCACGGACCCAAGCAAAAGAACTTGAAGCTTAATCGAGTAGCTTTCGCATACAATATAGCTTTTATTTTCAATTTCACCATCATTCATGGCAAAACATGATAGTGTGTAAGTGCTTGTAATGGTAAGTTTGTTGTTAATTTTAGACAATGCATGCGGATGCTTGTGTGGATATAGAAGCTTGTCTTCCATTTGCTTCAAAGAAGAAATGAAAGCTCTGCTTCAGCTCAGACAAAGTCTCTTAGACACATGTCACCTCCTTTCTTCTTGGAAAGACGCAAATTCTTTTGGTGAATCAGAGTAAAGTGCGACCAACCAAATGGACGGGTCATCATGCTTAGTGTTGAAATGTCCCCCATCCCTTTACTATGGAGTTTATATGGTCTTTATATATAAGCGATCTCCCTCCACTTATTTCCTAAGCTTGTTTTGTGTTTTGTCCAACCAATTCATCAAATTCTATATGTCATTCCTAATCAAACTTCACGTGATTAGGAGTGTTAAAATCCTTCATCGCTCGACTATGGTGATTAATTAGAGAGCCCTCAAACCCGCTCTCTCTAAAGCATCCATTTATTCTCTCCCTAATTGTTCATGGGGAGATATTGTTCTTCTTGCACTAGAAATTATATTGCTTATTATAGATACTTTGCGTGCATACTTATGTAGAAATTCAACATCCCTTTACATAAAGCAAAAAGGGAGAGGCTCCGCTCCAACTCAGATAAATCCTCTCAAAACCATATTGCTTGCTTTCTTTTTGGAAAGGTGGAGACTGCTATAGAGGGAGATGAGTAACTTTTGATAGAGTGTATGTCCATGTCATCGAGCTCCGATTGATATTCAAATCTATGATATGATATGATGGGAGAACGATAACAATTCAAACAATATCGAATTAACGCAGCGGAATAAAATAATCTCTCATCTTGTGTAAACCTAATAGGAACCGATATAATAGAGCAAAATAAATACTAAGCACGCAAACACAAGATGATTTTTTTACGTGGAAAACCCCCTTTGTGTGAGGAGATCAAAAACCACGGGACCGGAGTCCACCAGAAAATCTTCACTATCAACAAAATTGGGTGAATAATGTTCTTCTCTAGCAAATACTAGAAGTACATAATAGCAAAGATCTCAAGAACATAATTCTTGGCAATACACATAAACTTCACAAGAGATCAATGATAAATCTGACTAAAAAAGCAAGTTTTGATCAATCCATGAAAAAACCTGATGTAGGGAGTTTCAAACAAAAATCAAACCGTTCAGACTCGAGGAGATTGCACCACGAACACGCTGACAAAATTTCAGCTCAATCGAACCTCGAATCAACCTCCAATGCCAGCTTGATATAAATCAGACTTTGCTCCAAACCTCAGATTTTTTGCTTTCTCTTTTTCTCTTGTTACTATGTCTTTTACGGCTACAACTTCAACGATAGTGAGAAACCCTATTTCTCTATGTAACTTATTATATGGGCTCAAGTCCTTTTGGGCTTGCAATTTATTGAGCTTCCTCCACATAGGAGTGAACCTAGCTAACATGATAGACACTAATGGTACTATTCTTGTTGGAGTGAAGCTTTACATGGCTAATAAGTTGAACTCTTCTTTGCCTAACTTGAGATAATGGAATTACTTAAACTTAAGTGGGATCCATTTCAATCATGGAAGAATACTTGGATTCCTCAACTCGACTCGATGAAGCAAATATAAATATATTTGTTAGTTCTACTCGACTCCTATTATAACTCTTGCTCTCGGACTTTTGCCTACCTCAATGCAAAATGAGAGTCATAATTCATATCAAAACTAAATTATTCATATCCTAACCTCGCTTGAGAATGTGGCGATTTGGACTTTTTACCTCTCCCATTTCCACTAAGACAAACTCAAGTGGCTAATGAAGCAATTGAGGCACCTAATCTGTGATGTCAATTCTTGCCAGCCGAGTTCACTAGTCGGTCAAATCTCACCAAATGGCAAGCCTGTGCATCTCACATAAGATGCAAAAAAGATGCACGCATTCACCGGCCATCAAAGATTTGGTGGATCAAAGAGCTAGGGACCTTATTTGAAACTAGATTAGCCACTTCAAGGTCTTATATAAAGTCCACTCTAAGCCCTCTTTTCAAAAACGGCCTCACTTGATATCATCATTCGAAACTTTCCCTACTATAATCACTCAAGGTTGGGCCCGATAAGAAAAAACATAAAAATCACCTTTGAAACCTTAGAAGGCGCAAACCCATCCAAAAGTCCGGCCTCACCGAAAGGCCTGCAGCCATCATCTTCGGCCAGAACGTGCCTGTCGGAACCTTCCCGATTGAGCACAGTCGGTAAAGGTGGCCAATCTCGACATGCTCCAAAAATATAAACCACCTTAACTTGACGACGCTCAGCGGGTCGGGTATAAGTAGAAGTCATGACATTCTTGGCCGGTAAGAGCCATCTTGTTCATGAAGCCAAAAAGTTTGCTAGTTTCCCATCTCTATAAGCACATCCTGACTTGAGCATCGGAGTGTCTCCAAAATCACCGCTACGACGACTTCTCCGTCCGTGTTCGGTGTCCGGACAGAAGGATCAGTCACCCAACCTGAAGATTCCGCACCCCTTATTCCTATTCTTGGTACCATCAAAAAGCATGCTATACCTAAGTAGATTTCACCTGCTTTACTTAGGGAAAGAACTGAAACGATAAAGAAATATCTTTTTTCTTGGTTTTTTATACTTTTTGCGGTTGACCTAGATAATTATTTCTTGTTGACCATACCCTGCACCGGTTCGCAATTGCTCGATGAATGTGTGCACAAAAAGTGGCTAACCATTTAGTCAAAGGTCGCTGCAATTTTCTATATATATTTTTTAATTTTTTGGTCAAGAAAGTAGTTACTGAAGTATTTGAAGAAACATGCAATTGGACAATCGAGATCAGATCGTCGAGTTAGTTAATATTGTCTAGACAAGGTTATGCGTCTTTCCAAGAAGTACCCTCCACTTTTTTATTAATCGTCTTTGTCCCCGCATGCTTACTCGGTTCCTTGCTGTAATGGACCTATAAAACTATAAAAAAAAATAGAGCCAACTCATGTCTGAGGTCGAGAAAGACCATTCAACACTCATGTACATGAACGATCCAAGACCATTCAACATTCATGTACATGAACGATCCATGCTTCGTGGGGAAGTAGCTGCCTCCCCAGTGGTTAGTCCACATTGAATCGCATTTTTTTAACTAGATTTGGTCAATTTAAGGATCTATGAACTTGAATGAGCTTCTTGTAAAACTTTCAATATTCAAGGATCGGCCTATGTATACGAATACCATATTGCCAAATCCCTCTTTAAGAAACTTGGAGAAAAAGCAAGCCTCGCACAGAAAACAAAACGTATTCAAATGTCCATTGCAATCACAAGTTTTCAATCCGGTCATTTTGGGGTTTTGCTTGCATAAATTGCACTTGGTTTAACTATGGATTGATTCTTAAATCACATCCACCGATGCGACTAATTAAGTGAATTGAGTTCGAAGTTCTATTGGCCCAATCAAATCAAATTGATTTACTCATCCGAATGATACCAAATTTCGGTCAATCTCAACACTGAACTTACAATATAACCGGAGGGGCTATTCTTCTTATTATTAGAAAAAATACTATCACTCTTCCATCTAACGCGCGCATTTATCATATAAGGTTACTCGTTCACCAAGAGTTGACTTTAAAGTCCACTTGAGAGTGATGACCTTTCACTTTGAACACACTTAAACAGAACATGGCTTTCAAAATATCAGCCCATTTACAATTTATAAGTCTTCAGCCAGCTATAGATTTCCAATGCATTCACATGCTTATCAACAGGGCGTGGTCAATAAATATTTAGCGTTTGCCATGCAAGTCCCAAGTGTAAATTAGTAGTAGTAATAACTAATAATACAAGAATAGGCTTATCTTTTCCTGGTGTACAACACGCTGTCACGCCAAAATTTCATGGGGATCTAAAATACTTTCAAAAAATATACCTCAATATAAAGGGCGAAAACTACAAAGCCACGTCCTTTTTCATAAGTTTTGAAACTTCATTTATATAAATATATATATTTTCTTTTCTTTTTTTCTCGTGCCTCTCATGTATATATCTCGAACTTAGAGCTCATCGCTTTCATAAGACGGAAGCCCTCCTAGTTGGTTATCGAAATTGTATGGGAGTTGATGAATCACGTCGACCAAAAGAATTTTCTAATTGAGGACCCGTTTCTCGGAAATGGTGATTAGTGGACCTTATTCTTTGTTCATGGCACCGTTAGTAATAGTTCAACATGTGCTTATGTGGACCTATTTGTTTACTTGTAGACTAGACGGTGACTCGAAACCCTAGAAAGTTCTTAAAAAACATGTAATTACCCAACGTTTGAATCTTTTTTGGCCAGTTGAATTTCGAGATTTGTGTGCGATGGATTAATTTCCTAAAAAAATCTAACTTTAGGTTCAATTTAAAAGAAAATCATCAATTTCATTTCAATCCCAAATATGTTCTCATTAACTCGTTATAAAAATAATCATCACTAGTTTCCTCATAATTATCAATATCAGGGTTACTTAGAAGTTCATTATCAAAATCCACATTTTTATCAATATCTCGAGATTAACAATAGCCTTCTAGTATTGATAGTTTTGAAAAATTAGAGGCACCTTTTGGACAACGGGTTAACTTGGGCGGATATGAAACTAGAGTGAAAGTTCATGATTTTTTTTTATAGACAAAAAAAAGAAGTCGAGATAGAAATGCAATTGAACCAAAAGTTGAGTTTTTTTTAATGAGTTAAGCCTATACAAATAGAATTTTGCAAGATATATAAATTTGGCCTCATAAAGAAGAAAAGTATTTTCCCCTTCTCATTCATAGGAATTCATTTTCCTAAAATAATACATAATATTTATGTTGACTAGAAAGTATTTTCCATTGATCAAATTTTTTTGAAAAAACAAATAGCGAAAAGTCTAGAAAATACTTTCTATGAAATTACTTTCATTGAAATAAATGCATCCTAAAATTGATTTTTTTTTAATGAGTTAAGCCTATACAAATAGAATTTTGTAAGATATATCTAAATCCTACAATTGAGATCTTGGTGCCTAGGTTCGAGACCTTGAAGCCAAGGTCCTCAACACCCAAGTCCAAGACACTAATGGCTAGGCTCGACTTCTCAAGGACAGGTTGAAGACCTCATTGCCCATGCTTGAATCTTTGGTGGACAAGCCTAGCCATGTTCCTTGTGGTTAACCCTGGTGGCTAAGTACCCTATTTGGATCCTAGACCTAATCACTTGAGCTTGGGTTCCATAAGACAAAAATAAATAAGATATTGACAATCTAAAAAATTATTTTGTGTTACAAAAATTTAATTTGATAATCCTTATTTAACACTTAGTGGTATAGCATGTATAACTCTTTAAATAATTTGCATAGTACGTGTTCTTTTAGGAAAATAAAAGTAAGTTTTCTTTTCCAAATAATGGAAATCAATTTCCAGTTCATTTTCAAATTCCAATCAAATATTTTTTTAAAAATTGACATGTTATTGGATGATGACTAATTGGGAAACAAATTTTTAAAAAACATCTATCATTCAATGAAACGAAAAGAGCATTAAATTATAGATATTTTATCATGCCTATCTGAGCATCAATAAAGGCGTATATATTAGTAATCACATTGTATAGCTAGATACATTCACCATGTCGACAAGTTCTAGAGTCCAATACTTAAACCCGCAGTCTTGATACTTTTCAATCAACCACCGCTAATCCATATTATTAAAAGTCAAAAGTTGGTCTTTTTATATAAGCATTTGATCCCAACTGGTTCAGGCTTAATTAGCTTGCTAATTAAGATTGTCAGAAGGTCCCATTACACGAGTGGGCCCCACCCTCGTGCACTGAAGTACATGGGATGGTACATGGTTTGAGACGCTCCATCATCAATGCGGTGCGTGTTGCTCCACCAGATGAAGACCGCCCCGGACATGCCATCCGGGAGACGCCACCGTCGGGCAAGTGATCGCCACCGCCGCGAGAAAACCAGGCCATAAACTAAAATTAACTAAACCCGAGGGTGGTCGAGTTTGGAGGAGATCCAACGAATGATTCAAATCCTTCGACCGGCCGATTTCATTTTCTTTTGTCATTACACTGGACTTTATAAATTCTTACAAATCGCTTAGTAATGACAACTTAAAAATTCAGAGACGGCCTGCCACGTTTGTTATATATTCTTTAAGATCGAAAAGTCTATCAATCGGGATAATAAAAATAATAAAAAAGAAATTCAATTTTAAAAAATAATTAGGACGCCATTCTGAGCTCCCCTCGTACGCTAGCGTCCAGATGGAGACACACGCGGACTGTCTCCCGCTGCTGTACCTGGGATAGGGGTCGACCGGGGAGGGACAAGCTCCTGGGTGGCCCCCACCACCCGAGTTCCCCGAAAATCTCACTTGCCAATCTCGAAATTAAGAAAACAAAGAAAATTAAAAACCATTATATCGTATTATTATTATAAATAAGGAAACAAATCGGGACGTACCTAATTGGGCCCCGCCCCACCTCATTTCCGAATATTATAAATTCCCTAAATAAAAATCCCCTTACCACCTTCTGAACTTCCTCCTTTCAGAACCAGCCCCAGCTTTCCAAAAATAAATATACGTATTTTCTCGACGTTATATCTAGTGAGACAAGGAGATTATATTTGTGACGTCAATTATTGTATGTGACGCGATTTCTTTCCCCGTTTGGATTCATGTGAAGAGTCGCTTCTATAGTAATCCGACCGACGTCGATGTTCTTAATATTTTTTTTTAAAAAAAAATTAACGAAATTAAGGGGAAAATCCAAAGATGTAATTAAATAATTTAGTAAATCGCAACTGGCTTCCCCCACATGATCCACTTGCTCCTATAAACCTGTTTCTCGTCAACCCCTGTCCCTCCCTTCCTCCCACCCTATTAAACTCTCCAACTCTCTTCACTCCCATCCTACTCTCCCAATCCCAAAACCAAAACGCCACCAAGGCGAAACCAACCTTCGCCGTCACCGCCGCCGCCGCCGCCGCAGCCGCCGCCGCCAACAACAACAGTTGACTCTGTAGCCCACCTCCGGCCGCCGCCAATGGCTGGCCCCTACGCCCCCTACCACCCCACCGCCAAGCCCGGCGGCGCCGCCTCCTCCCCGTACCACACGATCAGGAACGCCAGCCTCCCTACGTGGGTCCTCGTCCTCTTCCTCTGCTTCATGTCCTACCTCCTCGGCGTCTGGCAGCACGGCGGCCGCATCGTCCCCGCCGCCTTATCCACCACCGTCGCCACCGTCGCCTGCCCCTCGTCCCGCGCGAAGGGATCGTCCTCCTCCTCCGCCGCCGACGGCTCCACCTCCGGCGTCACCCTCGACTTCGAATCCCACCACCGCCAGGATGACGTCGGGGACGCTGAGCTGGACGACCGGCCCAAGACGTACCCGGCGTGCGCGGCCAACTTCAGCGAGTACACGCCCTGCGAGGACGTGCAGAGGTCGCTCCGATTCGACCGGAACAGGCTGATATACCGGGAGCGGCACTGCCCTGACAAGAGCGAGCAGGTGAAGTGCCGGGTGCCGGCGCCCTACGGGTACAAAATACCGTTCCGGTGGCCGGCGAGCCGAGACCTGGCGTGGTACGCCAACGTGCCCCACAAGGAACTCACGGTGGAGAAAGCGGTCCAGAACTGGATCCAGTTCCAGGGCGACCGCTTCCGCTTCCCTGGGGGCGGCACCATGTTCCCCCGTGGCGCCGGCGCCTACATCGACGACATTGGCAAGCTCATCAACCTCAAGGACGGCTCCATCCGGACTGCCATCGACACCGGCTGTGGGGTGAGTCTTTCCCGTCGTTTCAACAGACCAATTCTCTTCGATCAATCAACACGCAATTACAATTCTTTTCGTCCATAATGGAAATCTTTTAATTAATGATTTGCTTTGAATCGAGTGGCCAAACGAGGCGAAAGCGAGTGGATCGATCAGGATTGCTTCTTTGTTTTCTTTAATGGTAATTTAAAAAAAAAAAAAAAAAGGTTTGGATTCCTATAGGTTTGACTGGCCCGGCTCGATTCGCCAAGTTGAATTTCTTTTAATTGGAGGAATAGAATAGGAAGGTGGGGGGACGCAAATATTTCTGGCTGGCAAAAATTAATGCAGCGGTACGCGTCTCGAGTCATAGGAATCATCAAATCTTACTCGCCCAATTCGATTCCTTCTTTGAAAGGGGAATCGAATCTTGATTCATAACGTTAGGATTCCGTTTATGTCGCAGTTAGTGAGGTTTAACTTTCCTCCACATGCATGCCGCTCGCCGGTGCCATGGGGATTGATGTTTTTAGGTCTGAAAAATAATGGGTCGTCACGTGAATTTGAATCGTTGGATTTTTGTTGTTCATGGGTTGGATCGTCTTGTCCAAACGTAGGTGGCGAGCTGGGGAGCTTATCTTCTGTCTCGGAACGTGCTGACCATGTCGTTCGCGCCGAGGGACTCGCATGAAGCTCAGGTGCAGTTTGCCCTCGAGCGAGGAGTGCCGGCCCTGATCGGGGTCCTCGCGTCCAAGCGGCTTCCCTATCCGTCTAGGGCGTTCGACATGGCCCATTGCTCTCGATGCCTCATTCCTTGGGCCCAATCCGGTAATTCTTGCATGCTAAATCCTTCTCGTAATCAGCTGGTTGTGTCCGAACAAGTCGACTCGACGTAATTGACCGTGCAATTGGTGTCTACAATAGGTGGAACGTATTTGATGGAAGTGGACAGGGTTCTGAGGCCGGGCGGGTACTGGATCCTGTCGGGTCCGCCGATCCGGTGGCGGAGGTACTGGAGGGGCTGGAATCGGACCCAAGACGACTTGAGTTCCGAGCAGAACTCGATCGAGAGGGTGGCCAGGAGCCTGTGCTGGACCAAGCTCATCGAGAAGGGCGACATCGCCGTCTGGCAAAAGCCCACCAACCATTTGCAATGCAAAGTCAATCAGTTCTGCCCGACCCAAGATCCGGACAGCTCCTGGTTCGTAGCTTGTTTTGCTTTCGCTATTTTTCATTCTGATTAACGATGAATCTTAAGAAAACAAAATAATGCTCGATCTAATACGGCCGAGTTGATTAACGGGTTTGTTCCTTTCAGGTACACCAACATGGACACTTGCTTGACCCGGCTACCAGAAGTCTCCAGTGACGAGGAGGTCGCGGGTGGCCAGGTGGCCAAGTGGCCGGAGAGGCTCAATGCGGTCCCTCCCAGGATCAGCGGGGGAACAGTGCCAGGCATCACGGCAGAGGCCTTCCGAGCTGACGCCGAGCTCTGGAAGCGGAGGGTCTCGTACTACAAGACAGTGAACAACCAGCTGGGGCAGGCCGGGAGGTACCGGAACCTGCTGGACATGAATGCCCACTTGGGTGGCTTCGCGGCGGCGCTGGTGGAGGACCCGGTTTGGGTCATGAACGTGGTCCCCGTGGAAGCCTCGGTCAACACGCTCGGAGTCATATACGAAAGAGGGCTCATCGGGACTTATCAGAGCTGGTAAAATCCTGCAATTTGCCGAACTCCCTGTCATCTATCTTTTTCTTTTTCGGGCAATGTACTAAGTGATGCTGTCTATTGAATCCTGGACCAGGTGCGAAGCCATGTCTACGTATCCTAGGACTTACGATTTCATCCATGCCGACTCCTTGTTCTCCCTCTACAAGGACAGGTATTTCTCTTCTCTGATCGAAGCTCCGACCTTCTAATTCGATTAGCATAACCTAGTTATTAATGTTTTCGGATGTATGAACAGGTGCGAGGCGGACAACATATTGCTGGAGATGGACAGGATCCTGAGGCCAGAAGGGAGCGTGATCATACGGGACGACGTGGACGTGTTAGTGAAGTTGAAGAGGATGATCGACGGGATGAACTACGACAGTCAAATCGTCGACCACGAGGATGGGCCCCTCGTGCGGCAGAAGCTCCTCTTCGCTGTCAAGTCCTACTGGACCGCTCCGTCGTCTTCCAAGCACCGCCGATCCTCCACTTCTCCTTAGGAACCTAACTAAGTCACTTCCTCTGTTTTTTTTTTTCCCTTTATTTTTTGGCTTTTTTCGTGTTTTCGGCAATTCTTTCATGATGAAAAGTTCCAGATAGATCCATTTCCACCAACCCTAACTCTTTGAAGGGGTCCAATTGGTTTAACACACATTTGACGATGAATTGGGTGCCATACAGCTTATAGGTCACTCTTGTTCTTGGTTCGTTCTCTCTTTTTTAGGGTTTCGAGTGATTTGTTACTGGTAGATGCGCAATTTGGTTGTATGTAATCCCGAAAACAATAATGTTCATTGAAGAATGTTCATCTATCTCGCTTCTCACCCTTCACCATGATGCTATACTTCAGTTAAATTCCAAATATGATGCTTTTGAAGTTTGAAGTCTGCTGTGATTTGTATTCAAACGAGGTCGCAACGCATGATTCGAGCGTACAAGTAAATTCGACTCTATATGTTTGGCCATAAAATGGACAAAGTAGAAAAGGGTCCCAGGCTAAATAACTAGCTCTCTTTCGGGCCCCTAGAAATTAGGGCAACACCGAACTCGAGCCTCGAAACTTTGCGCATCAGACCTGGCATGGATCCTCATCAATTGACTGGGATCTCGAGGTTTCTGCTTTGCCGATGAGGCACCTGAATCGTAATGGCAAGGGAATACCTCGTACATTGCCAAAATAAAATAAAATAAGAAGGTTTCATCACTTCATTCTGTGGACTATTCTTTTCGCTTTTTAACTCTGTCTTATTTCAACTGGATGGCAAAACCGACAAAAGGCTTGTAGTTAAAAAATAAGGTGCTGGATCGAGGGCTCCCTTGGATTTAGTCATTTGCAAAGTTTCCCCAATATACACATTATAAGGTATGATCTTCGAAAGAATTTATTACGTATTCCGGTGCGTGCATCCAAAAATAAGTACTCCGACTTTGATATAACGAAATTTTGCTCTACGCCATCCTGTATGGACGCGTATCAGTGATCTAATAATCAAGTAATTACTCGTATAATCTTTTTCCTTTGTGTGCGAAATTATTTGACAGTCATCCCACAAGAATCAACAGCTAAACGCAGGGAACGTAGATGCAATGACCTCAAAACCCTGGCAAATTAGGTGGTTCATGCAAGGAAAAGGAACGCTCACCCTCCCACAAGCTAATATATATAGGGCAGAGCTCATGCGTGTACTACTCATATACACAACCGCATCGGAGTTTTCGTCCCTCATAAAACAAGTGATCATCGACCGACAATGGCAACGGCTCGGGCCACTTTGCTAATGATGTTCCTGGTAGTGCTCGTGGCGGTCCAGGCCCAGGTGGGCGAGGTGCAAGCGCAGCAGAGCTGCCCGAACCAGATGGCTAGCCTGAACGTGTGCGCGCCATTCGTGGTGCCTGGGACGAGCAGGGGGCCCAGCTCCGAGTGTTGCGGCGCGCTCCAGGCGGTGGAGCACGACTGCCTCTGCAGCACTCTTAGGGTTGCCAACAGCCTTCCTTCGGCCTGCCACATCCCTCCCATCTCATGCAGTACGTCGTACTTTTTAGTGTGCTCGATCACAACATTTTTCTTTTTTTCCGGTGACAGTGGACAGAATCTAATCCTTGTCAGACTCCACTAAGATTGAATTGATGCATTAGAACAAAATCCGAGTCAATTTATTCGCATATATTGGTATCATAAGAGAGTTCTATGTGGTGCACTAAACAAAGGGAAACTGAAAAGTTCTATTAGTCTCTCTTTTCGTAGAAATTGCGACGTTGTTGAATATACCTTTCGCCTTACCTCGTTTCTTTTGCCTTACCTCGTCTCTTTTGCCATTTTTGCAGATGGAAACTGATGAAGACCTCAGCGACTGCTGATCCGCTGGCTAATGAGCTGAATAATTTAATGGTCTTTTTTTATTTTCGGTTTATCTTTGTTTGAAATTTCCCGGCGTGTTTCCTCTGGAAACTCAGCAGATGCCCTGTGGGCCAGAGATGGGATCTCCTACACTTGCACGAAATAAAAGAATTCTTGTAATCGCTCTTGCAATCTTAATTACGACTATGGCATGGCCTATACAATAAGATAAATTTTCCCTGTTGCAGCTCTTCCTATCTTCTATTCGAAAACTGACAGTAAACTATATGACCAAATATAGAAAAAAGATGGAGAAAACAAAAGCTGATGGATTAAGTGTTGTTTTATAAAGTGAATAAACATGTTCGATGGATAACACCAATGATAGCGACGGATAACAACAATGATAGCACATATGGGAACATGTAAGTATTAGAAACTTCAAAACATGTTATCTATAAGGCCACCGCTTTTACAGGGCCGGTATTTTCTTTTTTACCTAACCATTTTGGACAGTCGACATTCAAACATGACTAGGCATCGAGACATAATAAAAATTGAGGAAGTGTCCTTGGCCTCAGATTCATCTGCAGTAGATTGAACTGAAGCACAGAAATGGAATCACTCGTGTGAAACAAGGATAAGGCGATGAGATTACCGAGTATCAATAACCATGCCGAGAGTGATCTCTGTGAAGCTCTTTAAATATATACATTCTAATTGTCTTGCTTGCCCAGAAGCTTCTGTTGTCGCTGATAAAGATAAAAACTGTCTTTGGAAAGTATGTGAAAGGCAAAAGTTACTATCGAAAGAAAATTTGTGGAGATTGATATCATATGTCACAATATGACAAGCTAAGTTGTTGAATTCTTGCTAGGAATAGCTTGTTACAAAAGAAGGCAATCCACTTTGCTTTTTGCAATCCCCATTTTTAGAAACTAACCCAGTAGAATCATGTGAATTTTCACATCGATAGTAAAGAATGCTGAGTCGAAGTTAGGTGTCCCTTGTCTTTGCCAGGCTGGTCATTCTTGCTGATTGAGGCGCTTAGTGACATTGCGGGCAAGTGTTACCAAATTTCACGAACCACTCTTATCAGTCTTTGTTTTGTTTTAGAGCCTAGTTTCTCTAATCAGTATCTCAAAACGTACCTACCATGAACCTAATGATGCAGAATTTGCAAGAGCTCAATGATCAATTTTCTGAAATAGTGTACTGACTTAGTCCCTAAATAAACGAAAAATAACTTTGAAACCCATGAATACGTCAGATTTGAGGTCAAAAATGACCTCAAATGGATCTTCCAGTCTAGCCCTGGTAGAGCACTCAGAACAGAAGTTTTCCTACGGATTACATACAATCCCCCTAACTCTACTGGATCAAAAGCCATGATCCGTTCGTTGTGGGATGTGCAAGTTCTTAGTTTTGGCGCTTTCCTTCAGGATCTATTATGTAAACGTTGGAGAAATCCAGCAGCAACAGCATCTGCGTAAAAGAATTCTCCGGATATGATGTGTTTCTACTTGAGCTTAATTGCAATGGTGAAGGAGATGGACGGATTGCTAATTATGGTACATTTTATGCTTCCATCTAAAGATGAAGCCGCATAAAGCCGCACTTCAGAGCTTCAGTAATGGCCAATGTAGATGATCCAAGCTAACTTCATATCATCAAACGCAATCAATTTCTCATAAGGAAAATGGAGAAACATTTCAATTGCAAGGAACTCATATTTATTCCGTGGTTATAGGGAGTAACGATCGAATACATATTCTCAGTCCTCCCTGATGCTGACTTGAAGGTAGTTACCCTTCTTTATTCGGCACTGCATTTATCTTCAAGCTGTGAATTCACTTCGGGATCGCTCTCGGCTCTATATGCTGCACAATTCATTAAACAAGAGAAAGAGATCAATTGCAGAGAAATACCGCTCCATATCTTTGAACTAGCAAGAGAAACTTAGTAAAAATAACTACTGTAGAAAAACCTATAATCCCTCTCTCTTGATCTTTCTTTTCTTTCGTTCGAATGACTTTAGGGAGAGCATGAAATCCTTCTGAGGTTCACTGATAACAAAAAATAAAAATAAAATAAAATTCCCAGGAAAGAGGGAGACAGAGAATGGATCGTTGGGCTCACTATTTGCAGTCGGTGTTGGGGCTGATGCTGAACCCGAGAGAGACCCCGCAGAACCCGGCGAGGGTGGCGATCGCGGTGGCATTCGGGTTGTGCGCGTTGATGAGGCCCATGAGGCACGCGCACACCGCGTGCCGGTCCTCCAGGGGCTCCGCCACCATGTTGAGGGTGGTCATTGCGTCGCAGCACGGCGTCCCCGGGTACGGGTCTGGCGTCCCGTAGGCTATGAAGGTGGAGCACGTCGACACGAGCGCTGTCACCGTCGCGCAGTCCACAGCAGCTTCACCGGCACCAAGGAATAAGAGGGACGTGACCATCACCACCATCACCGGCGCCAGCCGCGGCGTCGACGTCGGCGTTTGGACGCTGCGCCCTCCCATTGCACTCCCGGCTGCTGAAAGCCTTAAGAAGGCTATGCTATGCCTCTTTTCTCCGATCTCAGACGACGTCGCCACTTTATTAGCTCCTCAGCGAAATGGAACTTACGAAGTTTCTCTTGCTTGAGTTGGAGTGATGAATTGAAGACGGAGAGCGGGTGGGTGCGCAATGAGATCTCCATGAGTCTGCATGTTTGTGTTTCAAAAGATATATGATATTAATATATATATATATATGCGGGGAATAAGGGCCAAGTGGTGTCGTGGTGTAGTTGGTTATCACGTCAGTCTAACACACTGAAGGTCTCCGGTTCGAACCCGGGCGACGCCATTTTGCACCTTTTTTGTTTTTCTCCGTTCGCTCTCGTTTCTTTGTTCTGCGACCCTTTTGTTTTTTGCTAATTTCTTTTTTGGCCTCTTTTTTCAAAAAAGTTTTCTCGATTGAAGTGCTCGATTTCTTCTTTATGTGGCATATTTGCCCCTGCAACTATTGAGGCTCAATAAGCAAGTGCTTTACTCGCTAGAACTTCGGAACTCACAAATTAAACAAAAAAAACGTGCAAATTTATTAACAATGCTTTCTAAATTTTAATGCAATAGGTGCACTAGAAGTTTTATGTGATAAGTGCACTAAAAATTTTAAAACTTGTCAACATAAGTGCAATTAAATTCTAAAATTGATAAAAATGAAATAAAATCATAAAACTTGTTAAATTAATACCATCAAGTACTTCTGTTGACTTCGTCCAATTGGACTAATGAAAATATTGACATTTTTATTTTAAATATTTTCTCTATTTCACGTAGCAATGACGTGGCTAAACATTAAACATAAAATTAAAATAATGTTATTTTGATCAGAATCTAATTTTTTTATGTAAATTCTATTTAAGTTAAATAAAAAATAAGCTAATTTTTATTTAAAAAATAAAGGGAGAGTTGGCAACCAAGCAACAAGATTGCAAAGCCCTCACCTCCACCACCCCACCATCGCCAACCGCAGGCGAGGATTGTAACCCTCCTCTAGATGACCCTTGCCCAATTGTGGTTAAGGGCGTCACTAGTAGCCGACCCCTGCAAGTGGAGGAAAATGTAAAAAAGGTTATAAACCTATTATATTTATGCCAATCTAGACGTAAACCTTTTAATTTTGTGCCAATTTAGTTATAAATCTTTTAATTTGATGCCAATTCAATCATAAAAATTTTCATGGTGCCCATTTAGTCTTAAACATTTTGAACTAGTACTAATTTAATTACAGACCTTTTAACTTAGTTCCAATTTAGTACTTAGTCACAATTAACCAAGATAACTTAATTGGCACCAAGTCAAAAGGTGTGTGACTAAATTGGCATCATTAAAAGGTTTAAAATAAAATTGGTACCAAGTGAAAAATTTTAGGACTAAATTGACACCACTAAAAATTTTGAGACTAAATTGGCACGAATACAATAGATTTAAAAATATTTGTTCAAAACGAGGCTCGCCGCTGTGGCTCCACCTCTTTTGATTTTTGGGCCGCTAGCGATTGGTGATTGCAAAATTTAGTTGTGTGGCGACTTGAATACGGATTACAAGATCTCTTGCTCTGAAAGTGTGTGAAATGTTACGAATTGTTCTACTAAAGAATTTATGTGATTATTTTGAACATGACTCCTTCTGAACTATTTACATGGATTCAACTTACTTGTACCTGTGGCTCAAACTCTTATTGCTCAAGGATTTTTGTTGTTGGTTCATCTAGCGATGTTCCCCGACTTCTATCGATTCATCAAGAGTAAATATTTTTAATTGATGCATGTTTGTTTCAGAGAAAATTTCGTGATAAAGGTAAATATTTTTAAAAAAATGATTTCTCCATTTTTAGATTAGGAAATTCATTTTTCTAACTTTATACGTGCATATTTTCTCTGATAATAAATTATTTCCCATCGAATGATCATTTTTTAGCAGATCAAATAATTGAAAGTCTATAAAATCAATTCACGAAAACTTATTCCGCTCAAATAAACACACCCTTAATTTGACACCCATCTAGTAATCATAATTATCATTCTAAGGTCTCCTTGAAAAGAGGCTGCGCATTTAGTTTTGGGTCCCCTTCTGAATCGGTTGACCACGGTTTTTAACTTTATACTGTCGATCAAATTTATGAAACTCGCATTTTGACTTCAAAGATTGTCTCGCAGAATTTCATATAATTTTTTTCACAAGTTCTCAAATGTTAAGGAAGGAGTCAATAAGCAATAGGAAGACTTGGCTGACAAATTGCTCTAAAATAGGCCCGTACACCTTAGTAGTCAACAAAAAAAAAAAAATCTGAAGGAAAAAGAAGAAAGGCCATTTCGAAGATTTAGAGGCATGAGATGTTACTTATCTTTTTCCTAAATTTGCTATTCCCACTTATTGACTTGTGTTTTCATTTGTGAGAGCTACAAAAAAGGAAATCGAGAAAATGCAGAATATATATATTTCAAGTAAAAGCCAAAAGAAAATGTGAATTCTTATGGCATGTTTGGTAACCATCCCCTTTTTTTTTCCTATTCTTTTGTCATTCATAACAAAAAAAAAAAAAAGAGAAACATCAATCCATTTGGTAGTATCAATTAACTTTTCTGTTTTTTGAAATAGAAAAGTGGCTAGGAAATATATTTGGAACGAAAAGAATTTTTTTTTTTTTTTTTTTTACTCTTTTGTTCCTAGGAACAAACAAATAAATAAGGTCATTTTAGAAAAATAAGCTCAATATAACATAATGCTGGTCTTTACACAATCGACAAAGGGTCTAGCCTCCTAACCTGATCTAAGTGCCCATTTTTCAAAATTAAAAATTAAAAAATTATTTAGGAAAAAATTTAGAAATTAGATTTGAATAGTTTTACTATATTTTAGTGTTAATTCTAGATATGGATTTTTCAATGTTGTTTTCTTTTAGAGACAATGCTACATTGCGAAAGTTTGGCAACTTTAGTTTTCTTCCTTAAGATTCTATAGGAGACATTCTTTAAGATTATATGCAATTCTATTTTGATAGAAAATTACATGGCTCTAAACAAGTTTTTACATTATCATCTGTCCAGTGTTCATAGCAATCAAATAAACATGTACTCAATGGATTTTTTATGTCATTTGCTTGAAGGTCTTATGAGTTTGTGCAAAAAAGCACACCAACTTAAAGATCACCTCCATCCACAGTCGTTCCATCATTACCCATTCCACCAAGCAATGTTTGCTCTTCTTATTGCAACCAAAAAAGCTCGAAAGGTTTATGCACCTATTGATTGTAAAGCTCAATAATTTACTATCAATCTTTTCATAATGTAATTTATAAACCAATGACACTCTCCACTGCAATTTCTAGTCATTTATCTTTAACTAACTATTACATTGAATTTTCTAAGGTTGTCATAGGATATCTTGATCAATTAAATCTTTACAAAAGTCCAGTTTTATCCAAACATGAAATATTAAGTCTCGCTGATATTTTTATAATAAAATGAAAAAAATTAGGAATAGAAATTTTTAAGGTCATATCAAACTTATTTATGTTCTTTTTTCTATTCGGGAAATAGAAATTTTGTACAATTACCAAACATATTCTTTTGCTAAAAAATTCATTAATGAAAAGAAATATTCCGATCATAAATTATTCTTGAAAATACAAATGTTATCAAATACACTTTTAGGTTACATTTGGTCATCCAGATTTCTAATCAGGTTCGAATTGGATAAGATAAGATATAAAATGCACAACATTATGCTATATTTTATCAATTATTTGATTACTGCAGTAATAAAGTTGAATATATTATTATTATGTCATATATATTATTTGGTATAAACGACATATTAGTATAAATAAATCACAAATTTTACAAATAAAGATGGTAAGAATCTCTTGCGACACTTTTGTTTACTTTATTTGTATTTATTTATTACTTCATTTTACTCTCTTTTCTAATTATTTTATTTTTTATTTCTTTCTTCCCCTTCCATCATCCTCTAATAAAATTTTATTAAATAGAAAACCGTACTAATGTACCTAAAATACTAAAACACCTACAATATGTAATAAATATATATATTTGTACATTGAATTTAAATTATAAGATAAAATTAAATTCAAATATACAAAAAAATTAAATTAGATTAAAAAACCAATTTGTTATTATTTGTTATTTTGAATTTCTTATATTAGAATTCAAATTTTTTTATATTGAAATATAATTTTAGATTGTTAATTTAAGAAATTTTTATTTGATAAAAATAAATTTTCTATCATGAAATTAGAAATTGTATTAATTTTTATCCCACCTCTCCCATGTAATAGTTTTATTCAACCTATATCTTCTTTATATCCAACTTTATCCTACCTTAAGTAGGCATCAAACGTAGAATAGAATAAATTTTATCTTGATCGCCAAATGTAACCTTAGCGGTTGCAACTTGTGGATAAAAAAAATTACTAATCATACTCTAGGTTAAATGACACATATGCATAACTATATTTGCTCAAGCTCAATCAAGTACATTGCAAAACCATGTGAACATCATTAGATTTCAATTTTGTCGATAAAGCTCAAAGTCCAAGAAACATACTCACTTTGTACACTAGATATGTGAGAGATGATTCGATATCTTAATAGAAAATTTACCATCTATAGAGGCGCATATTATTTTTCAAGAAGGTAATGTACTTGCAACAAAAAATTCATGCATGACAGATTCAGAGAACTATAAAATCTCAATTTTCCATACTATCCATAATGACTATAATTTTCCTACTCATGATTTGCACTCCAATATTGATCACCTTACCTTTTAAACTAATAAATATATCAGATTGATGATTTGGAATCTTAGTAGAAAATTTATCATCGAGGCATATATTATTTTTCCGAAGGGTAATTTATTTGCAAAAGAAAAGTTCATGACAAGATAAATTCAGATCCATAATGATAGATTACTTTTTCACTATTATGATTTGTACCTCAACATCAGTTTTTTATCTTTTGAACACCATGCCGGCAAAACTGTCACGTGCGTTTAATACTGCAAAATAAAATGGAATCAGGCAATGCAATGGAACGAGGTGATGATTTCAATATCTTTGATGGGTGAAGTATTGGAACGGAGTGGAGTAGGGATTCTTGCGCTTGATTGCAAGAACTGCGGGAATAGAATTGAATGAGAATTTTTTAATAAATTTACTTTGTACTGTACTTGCATTAATAGTATAATAATTGTGATTTCTCAAATATAATTTAAAATCATTAATCATTAACTCCCTTATAGTTGTTGTATTTAATAGAATATCGTAATTGATATCTATTAAGTATTAATTATAACTGTCAATTACTCAATATTAATCCTATTATAATTAATTAAAAGACTTGATGATTCTATCAAAAAAGAATATATCATGATACAATTTAATTTGAACTAGATAATCACTTAGATTTACCCGTCAGCTATACTAAAAAATTATTAATGATATTTAATATTTCTAAATAAACACCTAGGTTTTACTTTACTGATTCTAAGTCTTGGGAACACAAACTTACTAATAATCCACTAACATAGTATCCACAAGACACTGGCTAATATATATTTTCTTGAAAATATGGTCTTAAAAATTGAAAATTTGCGCCAAATCGGCCAAGCCAACCAATTTTACATTGCTTAAGCTCATTGATTTCCTACAAAAAGATGCATCTAACAGACAAAACCGTGCGAATATGTGTGTTTTCTGAATGAATATCTCTCGTGGACCCTAGTTAGAATTCTCATTTACCCCGAAATGGAACTCAAAATTTCTGTTGACACAGGGCAAGCAAACTATAGAATTTCCCTAGTATCTGATGGTGCTCCAGATGCACCTTGCTTGACTCCATTCTGCAGTGGTGTCGTGCTCATCTGCAACTGTTTTGCTTCGCAATTAATGAGATGCCATTACTAGATGATTTGTTCATATATGGGAAAATCTCATGACATATAATCGGATTACATTCCATATTGTTCCATCGCATCCACGGCGTCGTATAAGCAATTCTTGATCCGATATGGGTGGCGTGGTCCGGTAAGTTTGAACTAATTTTATGTGGGAGATGAATTGGTTTTCTATCATATACATGCATTTTTTTTAACTCAGTCAAAATTCTCTGAACAAAAGACATAAACTCAGTAAAAAATTAAGTGAATTAGGGAGGAAAATGATAGATAGGCAAGTACATCCTTGAGAGCGATATCGTCTATTAGAATGCCAAGAGCCTCTCTCTCTCTCTCTCTCCCTCTCTGTCTGTCAGTTCCTCTCGCCATCTCCAGATTCACGAGCCCCTTTCTGGCCAACCCCTCCTCCCTCCTTCCCTATATAATTTCTCTCCTGTGCAATTTTTCAGAGAGAGAGAGAGAAAGAGGAGAGAGACGGCCATTGTTGTTGCTGTTGCCGTTTGCTGTGTGAGCGACCAGATCAAAACAGGGTTTCTGAGTTTTTGATACAACCAAGAAATCCAAGAATTGTTTTTTATTTTTTCTCTGGAAATATTTTTTAGTCTGCAAAGAGCTGGTTTTTGACTCTCCACCTTCTGCGGTCCCCCTTGTAAGTCAGCTCCAAACCTCGAGAGCTCCAATTTTCCCCCCGTTATATCATTTATTTGTTGTTCTCTCTTGTATCTTTTTCGCCATTTTACCTTTCTCTACACGAATATACGCAGGGAGAGAGGGGGCACAAAGCGCCTCAAAATCTTTACATGTCCAATCTCACAATGTGTTAGGAGAGACGTTTCTTGGGCTTCCTGTCACGTTAAAAAAGGTACCTTTTATCGCACTTGAGTCTGTGTTTTATGCAAATCAATGCCAGGAGGTCAAGCCAGTCTTTTTGATTAAGATAAACACTCGGTCTCTCTCTCTCTCTCTCTCTCTCTCTCTCTCTCTGCGTTCTCCCTCGGGTTTTGTCTGAACCGGTGTGAAACGAAAGGGGTCAGAAGTCACGACTATAGACCCCTCTTCCTTGCTGCCTTTGTCATGCCATCCAAGAAAAAAGAAAGGGTTTTTGTCTTCACACTCGCCGAGTCCCCTAATACGGACAATCCATCGGTCAAAGCATTTTTAAGGGAGAAAACGATTTTAGAGCTTTGCGCATTCCAGTCCACTTCCCTCTCTCCGTGGTTTATCTTAAGTAAAATGTCTTTTTCCTGAATTTTTCCTGTCAATATTTCCCCCCACAGAGAGAGAGAGAGACAGACACAGGTCTGAACCATCGAAACAATACACGGACCTACTTGTCTTGTATCTGCATCGGGACACGTTCCCAGAGAGAGAGAGAGAGAGAGAGCGAGAGAGAGGGAGAAGAGGGGAGAATAGAGTCTTCCAGGGAGAGAGAGAGAGAGATGGTTGACTCTGTTGAGTTCTGCATGGAATAAAGGTAGTTGACAAAAAGAAAAAAAGGGCGATCCTTTTTCCTCCTTTTCGTTTTATATGATCTCGTCTTAGCGACTCAATTGAGCTGGGGTTAACTGATGAAATAGGGAGTTTTCTCTCTCTCCCCCAACTATTTTCTCCTACACGGTGTCCTGATAGCATGTCTCTGTTATATGAGGTCACCTTGCAGAGAGCCAAAATGGAGGGGCAGAGTGAGATTGACCGCTTCGTTGAGCCATTCGAGGGGAGCTTCATGGGGAGGCTGAGGGACGAAGGCTCGGGGAGTGACAACCCGTTCGATGGAGCTTCTGGGGATGACGATCAGGATGATGCCGTTGATGAAGAAGCAGGAGTTCCAACCCGCAAGAGGAAGAAATACCACCGTCACAGTCCACATCAAATTCAAGAACTCGAAAAGTAATCGATTCTATTTTCAATGTTATAGCAACCCTTTTGTGTAAATTTCTTCAATTTGGATGAAAAATCTCAACTTTCTTCCCCTGTCGCTTTAGTTTCTTTAAGGAGTGTCCTCATCCTGATGAGAAACAAAGGTTGGAGCTGAGCAGGAGGCTTGGTTTGGAGTCCAAGCAAATCAAGTTCTGGTTTCAGAACCGACGGACCCAGATGAAGGTGAAGCCACATTTTTGTCTTAACCAGTCTTTTTTGTATGAGCATAAAAATTGCTTCCTGGGCATTTGACTGAGTTGTGTTGTTGGTAATTTGAACCAGACTCAAATGGAGCGCCATGAGAATATTATGCTGAGAGACGATAACAATAGGCTCCGGAACGAGAACGACGCAATGCGGAGCAAACTGGCCAATCCCATTTGCAGCAACTGTGGCGGCACGGCCATCTTTAGTGGTGCCGGCATGGTGTCGTACGAGGAGCACCAGCTGAGGGTCGAGAATGCTCGGTTGAAGGATGAAGTAGCTCGGGTTCGCTCTCTTACTGACAAGTTCTTGGGAAAACAACTCCCCACTGCACCCCTTCCCTCGAGCTCTCCGAGGTCCAACCGTGGTTCAGAGTATTCCGCCCAGGGGCACGTTCCCAATGTTTCAACCGCAGCTGCTGCCACATTGCCGATGGGAATAAGCTCTTTAGATGGAATGTCGAATGCTTCCCCGGTTACTCCTTATGTTAGACCAGCAGTTGCGATTGGTAGGAATCAATTGTCCAGTGAAAAATCGGCTTATATTGATGTTGCGATAGCTTCCATGAACGAATTGATCAAGATGGCTGAGCCCAATTCCTGCCTTTGGCTGCGAACTTTGGACGGAGCAAAAGAAGTATTGAACCACGAGGAGTACTCACGGTTATTCACTCCTCTTGCCAGTGTGAGCCGCAGTGATCTAGTGACCGAGGCCTCAAGGGAGACCAGTATTATCCCCATCAACAGCTTGGCTGTTGTAGAGATTTTGATGGATGTGGTATGGTGCACGACTTTGAATACTACTTACTAATGAGGCCTCATTGCATTCACAAAGTCTGACAAAAATGTTGTTCGCCTATCAAGTTTTAATTCTTTTCTTCCATTACCAACTGTTTTGATGCCTCTTGAACTGCATTATCTTAGCTTTAATGATCTGATACAGAGAGTCCTTACTCGATTGAACTGATATCCTTATCACATCGTGCTAGTTGTTTGATCTTTTTACGTTTGTCTCTAGACCTTGAATGATTTCGCAACCCTCTTCTTTATATAGAATCGTTGGGTGGAAACATTTCCCTGCATAATTGCTCGATCGTCCACCATTGAATTAATATCGAGTGGAGTTAGAGGAAACAGGAATGGAGCTCTGCAATTGGTAAGTTTCTTTGCTTTGATCTCTCTTTTGCATCTCTAGGATTTCGGAACTAACGAGACTCGCTATTGTTTGCCCTGTAGATGCATGCTGAATTTCAAGTGCTTTCACCGTTGGTTCCTTTGCGCCAAGTGAGATTCCTTAGATTCTGTAGGCAGCAGGGAGAGGGTATGTGGGCGGTGGTCGATGTTTCCATTGGCATGCTCCAAGACAGTTCGGATCCACACGGTTCCACCAACTGTAGGAGGCTTCCTTCTGGATGCGTTTTACAGGATATGCCCAATGGCTGTTCCAAGGTATTGCCAATATTAAATATTTACCATACCTCTCTTTCATCAAATGCTATAGTTCTGGGTTTTTGTCGCATGTCTTTCTCTTGCCTTATAGGTACTATTTTTGTTAGGGTATTGAGCAAGATCATTGATATTATTGCACCATATTTAGAATTCTGTTGTATCTTCTAAATGAACCTTATTTTACACTTGTTTACTCTGTCACTTTCACTGCCCAAAATTGTAAAGACTTTTTAAGAGGCTGTAGCTACAGGGCGCAGGGCTAATTTGCCAGAGAATCTTAGCCTTTCTCCAATAGTTTACTGAATGATGCCTCTATCATTATGTATTATATAGTTTTGTTCGATCTCCAAAGTGTAGATTGTCTGGAATTAACTATTCTACTGGGGCTTATCGGAGCGGGCAAATCCATGGTGCTGTGCTGTTTTTTTATTTATGGATAGGCCAAGACTGCATCTTATACTTTATTTAGTCTTGGCCTTGAGACTCTCAATCTTTGTTGCATAAAGTATGTATCTGATGCTTCTATTCCTGTTTCTCTTCTCAATTTTAAAATTTATCCCATGTCTTTTTATTGACAGCGAGACTATATGACCTGGATCCAGACTTCCATTTAATTTGTTTGAATCTCCTTAGACACTAAGTTGCTGAATAAATTTATTCTCCATGTGTATGTGCAACGTGCTCACGACTCGCGAGGCCTTCTGCAACTGAATCAATTTAAGTGATATTGTTCCAGACATGAACATGCTATTAGATTTATTTATGAAGTGCGTTAGCAGTGTCTAATCTGCATCTTGGTAATTATTCTGCACCGGTCACTCTATTTGTTCTGTGGAAGGAGCGATAAAAACTTATGCAAGCTTTGACTTTTCGTCAAGCTTAAGTGAGATAAAGAAGTCCCAGGTGATGGAGGATTTTCTTAATTAATGGAGCATGAACATAGTGCAAATGATGCAATCTTGGAAGTACATCAAGACTTCTAAGTATCTCATGAAGAATGCAGTTGGCTTTCATTGCTAGAGTCGCAAAATATTTAACATGAGTATGGTGAATTTCAGGTAACTTGGATCGAACATTCAGAATATGACGGAACCGCAGTTCACCCTCTTTACCATTCCTTCCTTAGTTCCGGCATGGGATTCAGTGCTCAGAGGTGGATTGCCTCGCTACAGAGGCACTGCGATTGCTTGCTAACATTCATGTCATCTAGCTACCCTAATGAAGATAGTTCAGGTCATAATTCTTATATTCATCGCAAGCTTTATTCATATAGGTAGCATTATTTGAGACTAAAAATTTTTGGAACAGGAATGAATCCAAGTGGAAGGAGAAATATGCTAAAATTGGCGCAGCGTATGACAGATAATTTCTGTTCGGGGGTCTGTGCTTCACCGCTGCACAATTGGGAAGTCCTTCACCTTGGGAACATGAATGGCGATGTGCGGGTAACGACTAGAAAAAATGCTGGTAGACCCGGCGAGCCGCCTGGGATTGTACTGAGTGCAGCTACTTCCATTTGGATGCCCATAGCGCACGAGACAGTATTCAATTTTGTGCGCAACGAGCAGTTGAGGAGCGAGTGGGATATATTATCCCATGGTGGCCCAATGCAAGAGATAGTCCATGTGGCTAAGGGTCAGAGGCGTGACAATTGCGTCTCTCTTCTCCGGGCTAATGTAAGCTATCGTTGATTAATGGTAAATCTTGTAGCCTCCCCTGCTTTTCATTTTGCTTCAACGAATATGCCTACCAATGACTTGCAGGCACTCAGCGCGAGTGACACAAGCATGGTGATTCTGCAAGAGACATGGACAGATGCGTCGGGCTCCCTCATAGCCTATGCTCCAGTGGACATAACAGTGATTGAATCGGTGATGAGCAGCGGAGACCCAAATAGCGTTGCGCTCCTACCATCTGGATTCGCGTTGCTCCCAGACAGTCCGACGCACATTGATGGCCTAAAGAATCCCGATGGAAGTCTCATAGGCAGTGGGTGCCTCATGACTATTGGGTTTCAGATCCTCGTGAGCAGCACTCCTGCTGCGAAGCTCACAGCCGAGTCAGTCGAGACAGTGCACAATCTCCTTTCGCGCACAATCCAGAGGATCAAAAGCTCATTGCGAATGTCCTAGTTCATTTTTATTTTTTTCCTGATCTTTCTTGTTGTTTTTAGATTGATTTACTCTTTGTAGGGAATAAGATAACAAAGTATAGAGGACTGAAATGATTGGAAAGGCATAGGTACCAAAAAGAAAAAAAAACAAGGTGGTTTCAAGTCAAGAACGAGCCGCTCGTCATTCCCGGACATGGTGATGGAATTGAAGGTACTGGATCTTTTGCCGATCCGGGGGTTCAGGCATTGACTTAGATAACAACCAGGATGGACTTAGCTCTCAAATTGTGATCTTGAGGGAAATTATTCTGCTGTCTACAGGAGTTGAAATTTTGTCATAAATCTGATGTCTTTATCCTTGGGCTTCCGAAGTAGAGAAAGTCCATGCATCTCAGCGCGCCAGGCGGCTTTACTTTGAATTAATGCAGGTTGAGTTCTGGGATTATGTATTGCCAAATACAGCATTCGTGCAGTCAACATGGACAGTTGTACGTTGGCAGAACTCAATAATCATATGAAAATGCATTGACTGGAAGAAACAGAATCCACACCTGCTTGTGAAAAAAAAAGAGCCTGCCTGAATTCTCATTCAATTCCAAGATCAGGTACTGTGCAGTGCACGTGATTGCGGTTTGCCAAGGTCTTTGGGGTTCAATATTAAAGCGGAGACCATGTTTTTGCTTTCACGGACCTTCTGTCCTTGTAAAATCATTTGCAGGACCGTCGTTCAACTGCAATGTTTACAGAGTTTATCTTCCATGTCGGGCATCAGAAAGGAGGGTAGTTTCCAATGTATTAGCAACTGGGTTCTGACTGAAACGATCTCAACTTTCATTAACTAGTTTAAGTTTGAGACAGGGAAGTGTTCAACATCTAAACATAAAAAGACCACAGAGGGTGGGGGGATTAGTCATCTAATTCGGGACAAGAGAATCCTTTCGATCCGATGAGTCTTTGTTATCCAATCTGCGACTTGATTTTCATCTCTATCTCTGGGGACAGTGGGCTAATGAAACACCAGGTAAACGGGCCATAAGCCTTCGGCAATCCATCGCAACGGAACGAACAGCCCATGGGCTTTCAGTCCGACCCAAAATCATTTCCACAGCTGATAAAGAGTCAGTAAAGATGAGAACGTGCAGGTCTGTCGTTCGCTTGCTCAGTTGGGTTCGTGCAATCCACGGACGAGAGTCCTCCCGCAAAGCCAGAGCTTCTGCTGCCAACGCCAGCGGAGAATGGATTTTCTTTGCGAAACCCTCGATCGACGTAAGCACCGAATACTTTGGTATCCCATCCCATATATGCGCTTCAGTCGCTGCAGAGCTTTTTGGCAAAGCTGGAATCATGTAAACATTTAGTGGAGGAGATCCTCTGACAAAACTTACGTTGCTGTTGAGTTATAAAGCAGCTAAATAACGAAGACACTCCCCATTCAAGTTAGGACATGAATCCTCTTTAAATCGATCATTTTTAAGGGATAACGACACAAATAATTCTTGAACTTTCGTCCAATCTGCAATATGGTTCTTATCTTTGAATTTGTTTAATGTAGCACATGAATTTTACCCTAATATGTAATGTAGTATCTAAAATTTTTAATATATATTCAATTTTGTTCTTAAACTATATGAAAATATTCAATGTTGTCATTCAATTAATTCAACTTCAAAAAATATTGAACATTTTCATATATTCTAAGAACTAAATTAAACATGTATCAAAAATTCATATGTCACATATTTTTTGTTAGATCATGAATTACTTTGAACAATTTAAAAGATTAAGGACGATGTTGCATATTTGATTAAAGTTCAGAAATTACATTAAACAAATCAAAAATTTAGGGATCACGTTACATACTAAGTCATAATTCAAGAGCTATTTGTGTCATTTTCTATTTAAGTAATCTCAGTAAACTATATTTTAATGAAGGGAAAATTCTATATAATGACATGAAGTGATATCATTTTTTCAAATAAAGATATGAAGTGAACTTTGTTTCAAATAATGACATAAATTGCCCTCATTTTCTCAAAAAAAAAAAAAAAAAAAAGGCTTAATGTGGATGGTGTTTTGAATAAACACCTAAAATTGCCACATAGTTAAGCGCACTACTTGATAAGGGCATTATCGTCCTTTAACTTTTTTGAATTTTTCTTTTTATGTATTAGATGAAAAATAAACTAAAAAAAATTAAAAGAAAGGTAAAGGCAAATTGATGAGGCCTCTAGAGCCCTCATTGCCACTACTCACCATCACTAGGAAGAGCTGGTGACCCTCACCGACCCTTGGCTAGCCATCCCCCACCATTGCCAACTTTAATGGGGAAGTGATGGTAAGGTCAAAGCCCTCACCTAATTTGCTTTTTCTTTCTTTTTTAATTTAATTTATTTCAATATAATTAATAAGATTTAAATTTAAAATTGTATTGGACGAAAATGCCTTTGATTATTTAGAGGCCAACGAGATCAAGTTTTTATTAGAAATTGACATAATCACTTGAGACTTTTATTTGAAATTGCCATCTAAATAAGATTGATATCGACATGTGATATGTTACATAACACGATACAACAATACAATACGTCAACATATTATTTCTTAAAAAAAGAAGAAAATTTTGACACATTATATATTAAATATATATTTTTATATATATGATAAATTATCATTTTTATAATTATTTTTTTTTTTTTGTCGAATATTTTTATGATTAAAATCAATTTGATTCAAATTCACAAATAAATAATTAAAAAAAATAACATAAAATGAATTTACATTAAAAACATTAATTCACTATTTTTAATATCATTTATTATTTTAATTTGACAAATTCAACTCTATTCCAATAATTCATAAAAGGAACAAAAAAAAAATAAGCAATTCACGTTCTAGACTCGTGTGTTAGAGGAAAAGAGAAAAAAACAAACTTGGAAGTGAATTGTTGTCACGGGAAATGAGAGTCGGAAGAGAAGAGAAAACCGGAGTTTTCTTCTACCTTTATTATTTATTTACATATTTACATTTTGACACTTTATTTATTTAAATTTTTTTAAAATTGACCCATGTATGTTAGTATTCCAAACTCATATGTCAAAATTTCAAATTTGCGTGTTAAAGAGTGTTGAGAAAGTTGACAAAATATTGAATTTTTGATACTTATTAATCGAGTGTTGAAAAGTGTCAGGCATGTATTGAAATATTCGACAAGATACAAATGCTTCAAGAAGAGTGTTGGTATTTTAGATTACCATGGCTTTTTCAAGCCTTTATCATATATTTGAGGAAAAAAAAAATTCCTCAAAAAACACGTCGTATCTTATTTACAATTTTTCATTGGAATGAGGGTTGAGATCCTCTGCTTGAATGACCCAAATGCCCTTGCTCTTTGAGGGAATTTACACACGAAGCCCAGACCCTCGAAAAACCCTCACTCTTCTCTATTCTCGCTCTCCCCTCCACCTTTAGTCACCGTCGGCTTCTGCCACTCGCCGTCGCGCCGCCGTCAACGTCATCTCCCCTCCCCGTCCCGTCGTCGACGTCCCCCCCTCTCGCCGTCGTCCCGGTCTCCATCTCTGTCCCGTCTCTCTCTCCTGAAGGCCAGTGGCATCGCCAGGCTTGGGCGACATTGGTTCTTGGGTCACTCAAGGTCGGCAACACGGGAGCTGGACTTGACGACGAGGTAGTGGTGATGCGTGGGGGAGCTGCTGCGGCAGTGGTTGGTGGTGCCGGCGCCTGGGATTCCTCTGTGTCCGTCATCGTTCGTGCCTCTGGTGCTCCGTGTCAAGCAACTCGAACCGCTCCGAGGATCCGGGCATCAAACTAACGTCCCGGTGAGCAAAAGCCCTGAAAACCCTGGTTTCCCCTGAAAGCGTCTAGATGAAGAAGATCGTCTTCTCCTCTTTCGTAACCAATTTACTCAAATCAGACTCGCGCAAGCCCTCCAATTCGATAGCATTCACTCTCCACAGCTCCGTTTTCACCAGACCCTTCTCGCAATCCACCTCCATCCCCAAGAATCTGCAGAGGGTCCGCGACCATGGGTACGACAACTACATGGAAATCGCGAAGAAAACGCGCAAGATCCTCAAATTCCAAGACTTGATCCTCTCCCAGCGCAACCAGACCGTCCCGATTTCGCGCCTCGATGTCCTCTCTCGTAGGTTCGGATTCAAGCAGCACGAAGCCGGGGCTTTCCTTCTCAAGTTCCCTCACGTTTTTGAGGTTTATGAGCACCCGGTGCAGAGGATTCTGTATTGCAGACTGACCCGAAAGGCGTTTTTGCAAATCCAGCAGGAGAAGGAGGCTCTCGATGCCCAAATACCTGATGCCGTGGTTCGGCTCAGGAAGCTCCTGATGATGTCTAACACGGGACGGCTGAGGCTGGAGCATGTGCGGATTGCGCGGGCCGAATTCGGTTTGCCTGAGGATTTCGAGTACTCGGTAATTTTGAAGAACCCGCAATTTTTTAGATTGTTTGATGCTAAAGAGACCAGGAATAAGTACATTGAGATTGTAGAGAGAGACCCTAGTTTAACTGTTTGTGCAATTGAGATGGCTAGAGAGAGGGAGTATAGAGAGAAGGGAATCGATGCCGAAGATGTGCGTTTCTCATTCATCATCAATTTCCCACCAGGATTTAAGATAGGAAAGTATTATAGGATTGCAGTGTGGAAGTGGCAGCGAGTCCCATATTGGTCGCCTTATGAGGATGTTTCAAGGTATGATTTGAGGTCACTAGAGGCTCAAAAACGTATGGAGAAGAGGGCTGTGGCAGTGATTCATGAATTGCTTTCGCTGACTGTTGAGAAGAAGATTACACTAGAGAGAATAGCACATTTTAGAATGGCAATGAATTTGCCAAAGAAGTTGAAGGACTTCCTCCTTCAACATCAAGGGATCTTCTATATTTCAACAAGGGGTAATCACGGGAAGCTTCACACTGTGTTTCTTAGGGAGGCCTATAAGAAGGGAGAGCTGATAGAACCAAATGATTTGTATTTGGCAAGAAGAAAATTGGCTGATTTGGTCTTGTTGAGTCCAAGAAAGGCAAAAGTGGATGAAGAGCTTGTTAGTTTTAGTAGGGATGATCACGATGAAACAAGGCGATTTAGAAGAGACCATATAGAGAATAAGTTGAGATTTGATGTTCAGGAGAATTATGTACTTGATGAGGAGGGGGATGAACAACCAGACTCGGATGCAGCTTCAGAAGCTGACTTTACTGATGGCAATGATGATGGTGAGGCAATTATTGATGAAAAAAAAGTAATCCATTGACTCATTTCAGCATATTAAGAGAAGCTGTTTGTGGCTGGAGCCTAAAACTTCTCTCATGCAACGCTGAATTTGAACATGAATCAGAGTGCTTCCTGAGGTTGTATTAAAGGCTCACTACCTCATGGCATGGTTTGGACTATGGAATTAGAATTCATGTGAAAACAGGCAAATCGAAGACGGGCAGTCTAAGTCATAAGACAGCCGCAAGTTCTTAAGCTAGACATATGCTGGCCACAATGACTTTGAGTTGGTAATTGGTTCTCGTCTTCTCCACATCTAGAGAATTAAATGAGCACCATTTTATTGGAAAAATAAGGTGCTTGTCTTCTGGGAAAGAAGTCTGCTTACTAGCTTGTGGAATAGAAATCAGTGAGATGATTTAATGAACATGTAAGTTGAAGCTAAGGATCTTTTTGTCGTTCCAATTATTGTAGAATGTAAAAGAATGTTTTAGGTGAAATGACTTTAATAATTACATTGTACAAATATTTGTCTGCTGATGGAAGTTAATTGCATTGAGCTACAAGATCTTTGCTTTGATCTTAACCATTGAAATCGAAGGCCAAATTGGACTCTGGATGCATCGGTTTCCATATCTGTGTTCTTTATGCGCTTTGGTTGATCTTGTGTTTGTGTGCTCTTGCATCTTATTATTTTGTTAGTTGCCCCCCTGTCTTTTGCATGACAAAGTGGTTGGTAAACGAGAACTAAGCTTGGCATTTGTGAACCACTATCTACTAAAGGTGGTTTGAAATAGCAAGTATTCATCAGAGAGTTGCAAGCATAAGGCAATTGGTTTTCTTTAACAGTAAAAATTTTCTTAGACAAAGTTGAGCACTCGTATGGGTCCACTTGTTTTCATTCAATCGGGCACAGGAACCAAACAAAGGAGATGAACGGTGATTTTGGAGCCAGGTATCGACTTAGGATTGCAGAAGATCAATTCACGATGTCATCTTCTCTTCTGTTTTTTCTTTTTCCACCCTCAAAATTTCGGGTTTCCTTGAACACCTGCACAGGCTCGTAACTTGGGGGTCTGTCGTGTACAGGGTGCAACATTCCATCGTAGATAATGATGTTGACCTCACATGGCGTTTGGAGTGTGCCTTATCTTGAGTGGAGGAGAAGTTGGAAGAGGACGTGTTTTTGAGGTGCCGTCTGCTGAAGAAGTTGAAGTTGGCTCGAGGTAGGTAGAATTTGACGTAGAATTTTAGAGTTCCTGCTCACACATCTAACATGGAATTTTTATTGTTTTGGTCACTTTCAGTGTCAGCTCCCAAGCTTCCTCCGAACAAACTGATAAACAACCAAACCATGCACCTGCGGATTAAAAAAGGCACCTGTGTCCTGTGATTAATTAACAACAAATTCTGAGGTCATGTCCTTGAGAACTCAGGTAGAACCTTGAATGAATCATGCAGTCACCAAGTGGAATCATCCTGTTTGTGGTTTTATCAGGAAGCCCTTCTGCTTTAATACCGATGAGTTGGGGAGGTCGCCTTCCAAAGGGTCGATCCACCAATGTCCTCCAAAGTTTTCCTGGTTGTTCGACACCCTCTCGAACGTCATGCATAACATACAAGGCCATGCATGTATATTGTGCAGATTCATTCTGTTGCTTGAAGCTGTAGGCAAAAATATTCATTGTGCATGATGAATCACATGGAGCTGATGTCTCAGCAGATGGGTTTGATGTGGGTTCTGTGAGAAGTATCTGGGACTGTGATCGGTTCTCTCTTTTTCTTCTCTATTAAAACCATTCAGGATAACATATTCTCTTATGTATGTATTCTTATGCAGAAACGGAGCTTCAACAGTTACGAAGGCGAGTGCCATCCATTGAAGAAACGGGGTGGTTCCAGCAACTTGCGAATGAAAACGACTACGACAACGACAACTTACAAGTGGGATGTGAACGTGTCAATGCGCACGTATGACCGATGTCGCGTGACATCGCCCTCTGTTTTGGGCAGTCATCTGCTTGGAAGCGACGGCAAGAAGACACATGCCGGGCATAGTGATCGTGAAGATGCCGTCACACGTATTTGTTTAACGAGTTGTCCATTCAAAACCATTAAACTAAGGGAGGGACCATAGGAGATATTTGGGAAGAGGTCGACATATAAAACATCTCAGTGGAGGTTGGGCAGTGGATTTTCAAAGGAGCAGGGATCTGATGGATGATTGTAACATCTCAGTGTTGCCGCATGCATTGCTTCCATTATTGGCATGCAAATTGCGTCTGCCGAGAAGTCCATTCAATAAATTGATTTAATTGTAGCACAAAATCTAACGGAAGATATTACATATAAAATTGGGTCTAACCCAAATTTACATGCGCTAACTTAGGAAACATAATTCGACTATTTCTTGCCATTCTTGTACTTCCTCGTGCGAGTGTTTATTTTCTTTATGTTCGCCATGCAAGAGAAATTTCAAGTCTCTCAGCACAGGATCCAGGACTCCGCTCCTCCAATTTGAGGTCGTCGTTCGAGGCACTGTCTAATTTCTAACTTTTTTCTTAAGAAAATAATGGGGAAGGCAGTTTTTTTTTTTTTTTTTTTTTTAAAAAGAAAGATAAAAATGAAAACATGGGGTTTTGGTTAAATTAATTTTTGGATAAGGCACGAGCGGCGGGCCCAATTTTTTCCCGAGGGCTTGTCCGGACCGATGGGGTCCAATGTGGCGTGGGACCCACTCACGGAGCTGAGAAGACCCGGGGGGGACTGGGACAAATACGGTTGATCCGATTCCACACCAACTTTGATTTTGATTTTTTGCCTTGTCCCGGACGTTGGCTCCTCTACCGGAATACCTTTGTACTCTCTTCATTCATACACATATATGTATATTATATGATATACGTCGATTTGCCCCCCATGCAGGTTGGAAAATTCCAATAAAAAATATTTATTTCATTTTTTCCTACTAAATCCTCCAAGAAAATTGCTCCCCAGATATTATATGATTATTTTTTAAATAGGCAGTGCCTCATTGTTAATTGCCTTTTTTTCTTTTTTGGTGGCGTGTTGGCCAAAAAGAGGGATTGCATCGGTCAATCATAGATATCCAGTCAATGATTACTCCCGAATTTTTCCACCCTCGTCGCCGTCCTCCTTTTTCTTCCACTCCTAGTGGTGGACTTCACTTTAATACAAAGAAGTCAATCGCTGATTTATGTTCACATTCCCCCAAAAAAAAATGAAAAGAAAATAAAGGCTAAGCATTTTCGAATACCATCGGCTTAATTTCCCCCGGCCATTCTACACAAATGAAATCTCAAAATGAGAGTTCTATAAATCATCCACGAGAGGTGATGGATATTTTAGAAGTGTGAATTTTTACATCACAAATTACTTGACTATAATATGGGACTTTGTAGATGCCACTCTAAGCTCGAGGATTTTTGGAAAATTTTATGAAATTCGTAATAACTCATGGACGAAGAGGATCTGCCAAATTTTCCAATTTTTTTTTCCTTTTCCAATTCCTACAAGAATAAAAAAGATGTTTTCAAGTTAAAAAAGAAAGTAAAAGAGAGAAATAGGATGGGTGGGGGAGTAAAGTAAAAAGCGTGACCTTCCTCTTTCACATCTCACCAAAAAAAAAAAAAAAATTAAAAATGCATTCACTTGTCACGCGTAGAAGACAAGACAAAACACGCAAATTAGACAAGAGCGGAGAAGAAGACATTACATGTCCTAAAGGGGAGAGAGAGAGAGAGAGAGAGGAGTAAAGTTCGCACCTTTGCACACCCACCACCTTCTCCCTCCCTCCCCTCCGCAAGCGGAGCAGCTCCGCTCGCCAAGGTGAAGAGCTCCGACTCCGTCCCGGCGATCGTCACCGGAATCCGCCGTGCTCCTCGCCGGAGAGCTACCCGCCTCCCCCCCGGTCGCCGATCCTCCCTGATCGCAGTCCCCTCATTTTCAATTTCGAGCTTCCTCTTTTCTTTTCTTTTTTCCTTTTCTTTTTAATTTGAATTCGTTCCACGGATCGTTGACCTAATATTAATATAAAAAAGCGCGATCGATTCGGAGGTAGGGAGAGATAGGAGGGGGGGAGAGAGAGAGAGAGAGAGAGGGGGGAGGGAGGGAGGGAGGGAGGGAGGGGTAAATGGGGAATTCGTTCGGTTGCTCGGCCTCCGGCGAGCGGCTGGTCTCGGCGGCCAGGGACGGCGACCTGGTCGAGGCGAAGATGCTCCTCGATTGCAATCCTTGCCTCGCCCGCTACTCCACCTTCGGCGGCCTCAATTCCCCTCTCCATTTCGCCGCCGCCAAGGGCCACAACGAGGTTCGCTCCTCCCCCTCTTTCTGATTCCTTCCTTCCTTCTTTTTTGTATCAACGGGATTCTTCGATCATCGGGTAATCGTAATTTCATGTCTGGTTTTATGTGGCAAGATTGTGGCTCTGTTGCTCGAGAATGGAGCTGATGTGAATTCCAAAAACTACTGCGGGCAGGTACCGTATTGCTTCATTGCTCATTTTTTAAATATTTTGCTTACGTAGCTAGCATCGTTCGGCCTCTTTTTCTTTGGCCTGGATAATTGGAGCCGCATTTAGATGATGGCACGTGTTTGGATTGGGGGACTTTAACGGACTCCAATCTTGAAAGCTGAAGCTGGGATGGGTTTGATTAATTGTAGGGGGGCCACTTTGCTTGAACTTTGGTGCTCTTGCGCACCCATGTATCTGCAAATTCATTTCTTTTCAGATTATTAGAAAACAAATGAATTTGTTTTTGGCATTTTCTTGGAAAAAAAATAATTTGTGTATGCCATGTTCCTCTACATAACATAAAGAGACAATTGTTCAGAAGTTGTTGATGCCTTAGCAATTGATTCGATATGACTTGATTTCTGATTTCGTTTGTCCTTGTTTGTGTGCACAGACGGCACTTATGCAGGCATGTCGATATGGGCATTGGGAAGTTGTTCAGGCGCTTCTGCTTTTCAGATGCAACGTGGGTTTCCTTTGAAATTAATCCTTTTCAAGTTTTGCTGATATGCACCTTTCTACGAGAAATTTTCTGTCTTAAAATATCACGCCCCAGTTCATACGTGTTGCAAGCTGGGGTTTTTAGATCTCAGTTTCTAATTTCCAATAATGGAGGGGCCTATTTGACTTGTATGGGAAATTGCTGCTCTATCTGTTTGGTGCTATAATTGCAAGTCAAATACTGTAGTTCAGCATCGTCTACAACATGTCTCTACTACACTTTTCAGGTTACAAGAGCAGATTATCTTAGTGGGAGGACAGCTCTTCATTTTGCTGCTGTAAATGGGCATGTCAGGTGTATAAGATTAGTTGTAGCTGACTTTGTTCCAAGTGCTCCTTATGAAGCAATAGCCAGGCAGCTGGAAGGGGATAGAGGCGATGGAGCAAATGGGAAAGGCAAATGTGATCAGGGGTACGATGTTAGTTTCTCTTACTGGGCTTTTCCCTGCTCGAATAAATGCACTTCCATTTTCAAATTTGTCCTAGTGGGATCCTGAACTTTAATATGTTGAACCTCAAGCTTTGGGTAGGTCTAGATCTTGTGGTCTTTGGTACATTCTACAATAAAAATGACTTCTTAAGTTCTTGTTGGGAGAACCAATGTGAGGGTTTAGATGAGTCAGCAGTCGCCTTTTTTATTATTCACTAGCGCTTGCCGCTAGGAGTTGAGAATCTATTCGTGCTATTTATCTTGTTCATTCCAGTGCAGTGCGCTGTCCAAGTTTGTAAATAAGGCGGCTGATGGTGGTATCACAGCTCTTCATATGGCAGCATTGAATGGGTATTTTGATTGTGTACAACTTTTGCTTGACCTTCATGCAAACGTATCGGCTGTCACATTCCATTATGGAACATCCATGGATTTGATAGGTACATGTTGTCTTGTTTATGCTTCGGTTGGTTATGAGGATCAATCTCCTGTTCTTTGACAAATTGGTATATCTCCTTAGGAGCAGGCAGTACTCCTCTGCATTATGCTGCTTGTGGAGGGAATCTTAAGTGCTGTCAGGCAAGAGTTCTATTAGCTATGAGCATTCATTTACATAGCCTTTTTCACTGGAAACTGATGTAACCATTTTTCTTTTCAGATACTTCTTGCAAGAGGTGCTAGTCGGATGACTTTGAATTGCAATGGGTAGATATTGCATCTTGAGTCTCCTCACAGCTTTGAGATGAAATCAATTATCTAATCTGAACTTTTGGCATACTTTATTAGGTGGCTTCCTCTTGATGTTGCTAGAATGTGGGGGCGGCATTGGCTTGAGCCACTGTTGGCTCCTAGTTCTGATTCGTTAATCCCTGTGTTTCCTCCTTCCAAGTATCTGTCTTTGCCTCTGATGAGCGTTCTCAACATAGCAAGGTAAGCCTGTCCCGTAACAGTTAGTCTAGCTGTTATATGAAATTGAAGTTGTGTATTGCCTTTTCTTTCTATTTGTGTCCTGAAATCTTTCTAGGTGCAACCTTTCAGAGATTTTTTGTGAACACTTAATTTTAATAACATTAAGACCTTGCTGCTTCCTTACCTTTTCAATTCATAAACACATGAAATATTCTGTCTTTCCCAGCTTCCACTAGTTTTAAAATTGAAGATGCAGGTGTTGAGCCATGTTTAGCTCCATATGCTCCATCCCAATTTACTAGTAGCAGAATTATAGAACTGACATGTCATGTGCGTTTCAAATTTCTTGATGAAATGGAACTATTTGAATCAAGCTATAGAAGTTTGGTAGTTGGTAAGACATCCTTAGACATAGATCAAACAATTAAACACAGAGAAATGCTACCATGAGGAAGCGGTAGGTCAGATCGTGCGTTTCTGCTGATCTAGCTAAATATAATGCAGGGACTCGGGGTTGCAATCCTCCACAACTTCCTCCGATGATACGGACATTTGCGCTGTCTGCTTGGAGAGAGCGTGTAGTGTAGCAGCTGAAGGTTCGATACTTCTATGTCCTATCAATTTCTTTTCTATTTTTTCAGTAAGAAATTTAAGAGGATAATCATAGACTTCAGAAGGTATCCCTGTTTGTTTACTTTACCCCCTTTAATGATTTTTGTGAGCTATGGGAACCAACTTGTTTGCGCTTTTCCCAACAAGTACTCCTTTGTGTTAAAAATCATTGGGAAAGCTTGATTTACTGAGGTTCTACTATCGTTGTGCATACTTAATTCCTGGAGAAGTTGAGATTATGTATTAAAATATTTATTAGCTGGATCATTTGGTAAATATATGACCGGAATGACAGTAATCTATGAGTTCCCAATCAAGCTCTCTGTTCTAAGGATGCGTCTTTTTCAATTTTTCTTACAAACTACTGGATCGAGCAGTAGCAAGGATGCATCTTTTCAGTGCTTGCTCACAAACTATTGGTTCAGTTTGATTAGTTTGACAATTAAACTTCCTGAGTGTAACTTCTTGCGGCTTGCAAAGCACTCCTGCTAGGATTATTCTTCTTGGTGGATAGTTCTTCTTAAGGAGTCATTCTCAGAAATAATGCAAGGTCATGATAGGACAGATTTAGATACCGCAAAGTAAAGCAATTAATTATGATACCATCACAATGTGCCAAATTTATATGATAATGGAGATTGACATCTCTTTGAACAAATTCTCAACTTTGAAGAATAAGAGTTGCTCAAGATGTCATAAAGCATGATTTGTCAGAGCAAGCCATTATACCTGCCAATGGGGAGCCAGTTGGATGGATGCTTTCTGACCATTTTACATTAATCTCCGCAGGTCACCCCATTATCTTTATTTATGAACCCTAATTTCCTTGCTGCCTTTTTTGGCCAAAAGTGATGATAATCCATTTCTCATTAAGGCAATGCTTAGCTGGTTTCTGTCATGCTTTTGTGCTTTCTGGCCTTTACTCTCCACGAGGTATCTTCTTGAGGATGCATTCAGATATTCTGAGCCTTTTCCTGATTATGAGTAACATAGAGAAATTATTGAAGTCCTTAATGTTAGGAGGGTCATGTGGATACAGAGCTCCTGCTGGTGGAGGAAATGAGACAACCATTTTCACCTGAGATTGATGCAACTTACAATAAGGGTGGGATCTTGAGAGAAAGAATTAAGCCTCCAGAGCAGTTTTGCACATTCGAGAATATGTTGCTTTTTGCTTTTTCTTGTTGTCTATCCAGTATGATTGTTGAAATAGTCAAACTTTTTCCTCTCTTGATCTGTTTCCCCAGCATGCCAAAGGCATAGTAAATTGTGTTCAGTTTAATGTTCAGTCTAGAATCACTCTTGTGCTTTGCTGATGGCCTTTGACTTTTGTTTTTCAGGTTGTGGCCATGAGCTTTGTGTGAGATGCGCTCTATATCTTTGCTCCACAAGCAACATATCTTCGGAGGTGGTGGGACCACCTGGGTGTATCCCATGCCCACTTTGTAGACATGGAGTTACTTCTTTCGTTAAAATTCCCGGTTCCCCTGCCAAGGAGATCAGACTTCATGCTTCCCTTGCCCTCTGTAACCCCTGCATTCTTCATCAATGTGATCCAGAGTTTCCTCCAGCATGTACACCGGATTTTAGGAAAAACCGTGTAGCTTCTGTTTCTTCAGATCTTTTTTGCCCAGTCACATGTAGCCCATTTCCTTCTGTTTCCATTCCGCTATGCACATGCAATGACAGGCCTTGCCCGTCTTTTGAGCCTGGAGAGGAAGACGCAGAGGGGGAGACTCCCCATCATTCACAAGTGATAGCAACAGAACAAGATAAAGTGGACAGGCCTCGAGTAGAGAGAACGACGTGCTCAAGCATGTTTTGGGGCAGAAGAAGTTGCAGCAGGGAACATCAGTGCAACTCGGAGATAAATGCCTGATCCCTGTATGGGAACTAAGGGCTCCTTTAAAGTCCTCTATATGTAGTTTTGATTCACAGTGACGAAAATTAGGTTTAAATGGGAGCGGAGGAAGAAGATTTTCAGATTTTATGCGTGCTTCTTTCTTTTTTGGCTCGGTGCTTGTGGGTAAGTAAATTCATGTTATTGGAAGATGACTGATTGCAAACGTTTTCTGTATTGATTTTTCAAATTATTCAGGAGGGTTTGTAAAAAAGAGGACGTCTATCCTGAGATTTGTAGATTACAAGTGAATCCCTTTCAAAAAATGCGACACTTTGTATGCTCTACTTCTCTAACGCCATGACCCTTCTTAGACAGCAAACATGAGCTCTTTTGGCTGTGGAGCGCATGGATTGGATACGTATGCCTTTTCATGCCTTAGTCATTATTGAATGAACGTCGATTGAACTGGGATGCTCATAAAATGATTTAGTCCGAAAGTAATGGCCTCAAATACCGTCCTGTATCTGATTTCATGATGCACCTGAGAAGGTACTTATCTCAGGGTTTCATACATACAAGTCTTATCTGCAGCGAGATTGTCTTTGAGTCCACCACCGTTTTCAACTCTTTGTTCACATGCGAGTTCTGTCGTAAGGTCTCTGAGTTGATTTCTACCTTGAATGAGTGGCAGATCTTTCTACTAAATAGGAAATGGCATGGTTGTCAAGGCAATGTTTATGACCTTACGTATTCTCACTTCGCCTCATGTCCAACGTCATTCCTTGAAATCTTGTTAAACGCTGAGGAGGGAGGAGCTACCATTCTATTTTCCCGATCCAACCGAACTCTTTAAGGCAGGTTAATCGAATCTTCAAGACAATCGCAATAAACTATACAGCTACGGTGCTATGACATACATACCCCGGATGCTTCCCAAGACCTGAGTTTAGGCCTTAATACATGTTGTCATGGCCACGATGGCTTAGGGTCTTGCCTATAATTATTCTTGGAACTTTCTTGCCGAATCTTTTTCTTGCTTATGCTACAACTGCTCGTTGATTCCTTCGCACCAACTTCACACGCCACTTGCATATACGCCCATCCTTTTCTCTTAGTCCCTTTCCTTTCCTTTGTCTGCTAAATCACTTCAGACAACATGAGAGAGAGAGAGAGAGAGAGAGAGAGAGAGAGAGAGAGAGAAGAGAGGCAAATATTCCATCACTGATCGTTGCATGCCACATTATACTAAATATAAAAATGCATATATTATATAGAATCGTACAATTCCCAACCGTAGGGCTTAGGTCTGATGCTACATGCATTTCCCATCTTTTGTTTCGCTTCCTCTTTTTCTGGTCCTATGAAAAAGACATGACATGGGACCAATCAACGACAGTCACCTACGCACAGTACCTAGTACCGAACCGGTACCGACCAATCGAAATGACACACACGACACAACATTCTCAAATCCCTCCCCACATGATACGCTGACGAATCCAAGCCTTTTGGAAGCCTAGGAAAAAAAGAGAACTCACTCAAGGAAAACGAAAGGAAAAAGGAAAAAGTTTTCATAAGCTAAGCTGAAGTGAAATAATAATGAGGACAGTGTCCGTAGTAATTTGGGATGATGGTGGTGATATGGGTCGATTGATCATCTTCTTCTAGCGGCAGTCTCTCGCTGGGCATTGAAGTAGACGGCGGCGACAGGTGAGCCCAAGCCGTGGTTGAGAGAGAAGGCTCGGGTGTTGAAATGGTCTCTCGAAGCCAGAGCCCCAACCACTGTTTGCCTCCCTCTCTGCTTGAACAGCACGAACACATAACGGTGGATCCCTATCACTGGCCTCGGTGTCTCATAGCTCACCACCTCTCTCCCTGTGTTCATTGCATTAACAATGCGGTTTACTTACTCATTACTCAAGCTATATCTTAAGAAGTACTGAATGGAGAAGGAGGAAAAACATTGTTAACAGGAGGAAAAAGGAAGAAGAGGAGCTCACCAAAAGAAGCATCAGTAGTACCAGGAATGTCCGTGACCATCCTGAAATGTTGGAATCGAAGATTTGAAATGTTAGACATGGCGCTGTTATCTTCCACAAAACGCTGATGTATAAAGCTTTGTAGCTATTGATGAATGAGGAGAAAGGGTGGTACGTTACAATGTTATCTTGCCGAGACACAATACTCGGCTAGTGACCCTATTGTCACCTATCTCCATGAAAAGGCTAATAAGGTTATAATGTCTAGAGAATCACAAGCGACATGACTGTCCAACCTAAATGAACGGGTGAGATGCATCAAACTTGTCTCTTAAGAGACTCTCATTTTCATGTAAAACTAAGTTGTATCAACTAAGAGATTCATTTTCACATTGTCCAACCTCCTCTTTTTTGAACTGCTGCACAGACAATTTACTAATTCAACTTCCGCATCAGAACAAAGGCACATATTTCTTCAAGTTGTAGCTAAAAACACGTGATTTTTTAATAAACAATGCAGAGTGAGGCAGCTCTCGCTAGGTCAAAAATTGAGGTAAACGCAGTGTGAAAACAAATGTTATTGCTGAAAGACTAGATAACAGTAGTGAAGAGACAAACCAGTGGAGGTGTTCCCGTAAACGAGGATCGCTAGGGCTTGGAGCATCTGGGTCGGTCATTATCTTTGTGTCGGCCCCAAACAATTAGAAGTAACCAAAACAAACGAGTCAGAATATTATGAATCAAAGCCATGAAGATATATCATCATTCAAACAATTACACATGGACAAACCAGCAAAAGAGAAACTAAAGCATAGACTAACCAATGTATAAGCCTCCCTCATGTCATCCCCACCGACTTCCACGCGAGGCCTGGATACAACAACGGCTGGCATGAGCTCGTGGCCATTAGAGACTCTCTTGTTAGAGCTATAAATCACGTTCAACTTCACCGTGGGCGTGAAAATGTCCACCACATCCCCCACCACTCTTCCCACAGTCAGCGGTTCCATTAGTCTCGACATTATACACGACCAAGAAAGCTCAAAAACCAATACACTCAAACAAGTTGGTCTCGATATATTACTATGTTTCTTCGTAAGAAAACTGGTGGAGTGTATGGTTATTCAGCAAAGCAAAAGAGCCCTTTTATAGGCAAGAGAAAGAAGCAAAAATTAATTACAAGGGGGGGAGAGAGAGAGAGAGAGAGAGAGAACGGCCTTGAAAGCGCTCGAGCTGGCTCAAAAGATTCGGAGATGCTCTAACATCCCGTTGAAAAGGCTGTGCATTTTGTGGAAAGGATTCAGACTAAAAGTGTGTCTCTTTTCATCGGAAATGAGTTGTCTCTTTTATGTGAGTTTGCAGAGAATTGAAGCCACCAGAGAGATGAGACCCATGATTAGTTTGTCCTAGCTAAGATGATAAAAGAAGAAAAAATATCTCAAAACCCTAAATTTGCATAGTAACTCATTTCATGCAACGAATCTCACACGTATTCATATAATTGGGTTGACGGGAGAATAATTCCCTCTTCCTACTTAGATTAAAGAACCATATCTTTGGGCAAATGGGCATTCAGCTTTCAAGGTGCTCCCGCCCATACACCCTGCTTTCTTTGCAATTCAGAAACATCAAAAGAAAAAAGTATCTTATCGACTAGCCCCTCGTCTAACCCTAATTTTAATGTTCTTCTGTACCACCCCGAGAGATGCCTCAAATGGAAGGATTTGATTAGTAAACTGTCGTTGATGCTTCACTTTTGGATGGTATCCCATACCATTTACAGTAAAAACCCAAGTGATGATCCCTTTTTCCAGTTATATCAAGGCATGTGGACTTGGACGAGAAAAAAAAAATTAGGGTTTTGTCTTGGGGCAGCTAAGTTGTCGCCTAATGAACCGTTCTTTCTATCAACGGAAATAGCTTAAAGTTGCATTGATTATGATGATATTGCTACTCTAAATGGGCACGTGTACTTTCCAAGGGACGGCCATTCTGTTTCGGAATGGGATATATTATCACTTGTTAGTCCACTTTTGTTTTTTATGGTATGGACACGACATTGGACTTCGATTTTCGTTTCCGTGCTCATTTCCAATGCAAATGGCCTATGCATGAATTGCTTGTCTTTTAAGCTTTACCATATCTTTGAAACTATTATTTGGATGAACCTATTATTAGGAATACAGTTACGAAAAAACTCGTCGAGATCATGAGAGTTTGGTGCAAGTAATCATATTGCAATATTTGTTCATGTGGCATAATGAAGATGATTACATTATCAAGAAGTTATTCACCATGTACGAGCACAACACTAGGAACTCGAAGCCAATGCCGCAATAATTAAGATTATTCGTGGGAATGAGCCACGAAAGATCAACCACACTTTGTAAAAGATGGTGGATGTGTCGGCTAATCTATATAAAAGAGTTGAAGTACTTGAAAAAAGAAAAGAAAAGCAGCACAATCATGCAAACTGATTCTTCATCTACACATAAGATTTAGACCATGTCAAATGCATTGTTCGAGATTCTTAATTGTGCTCTTCAAGATATTTTCCCAGCCTCTGCTTAAGTTACGAATAACTCGCTGGGTGGATGTGGCAGCATCTTTTGTCCCTCTCGGCCACGAATGCCAGAATTTAAAGTACACTTCCAGTTGCAGAACCAATTTTTCCTTATCTTTCGATTTCTATACATAAAGTTAATCTTCGCTTGAAAAGATGGGGAGAGGCCGACCGAGGGAACGGACCGAAGATGCAGGCCACTTGTCCGGTGGTCTCAATCAAATGAATTGGAATCAACCTATCCCTGCTTGACACGTCTTTGTGTGTCGATGAAGAAGAGAATACAATGTGACTGAACATGCATAGAATATCAAGGTAAGCTCCGGAAAAGCAATTCCCTTTTCCAATATTCCTTCTACTATACACTGACAGTTCATTTGATCAGCAGGAATTGAGGAAATCGTGCACTTTCTTTTCCATCATTGACACATGACACGTACCCGTCCCGAAAAGCCACTGGAAGCTGAATCCTCTCTAGTCAAATTTGCCATGCGTCGCCGCTTTGGCAGAGCTCGAGGCCTCCAGCTATCATGCCTCGCCTCTTAGCATCTTTCAAACAAAAGTTGCAGGAACGAACCTTCGTCGGCTTCTTGTCCCTGCGATTCTCTTCTCTTTCCATTTTGAAATCTCCCGCATCAAATAAACATTATGCGTGTCATCTAATTTAACCCTAGAGAGGGGGCCGGGAATGGGCACTTGATGCTTTCTTAGACTTTCATCATGTAAACGCTCGGGCCTAAAGCCCTAATTCTACCGATAATTTCGTTGAAAATTAACACGTACCCAAACATGTCGGATGAAGAAAATATTGATAAGTTGGATGACTAGCTTCGCATACACATAGCACATCTTGGATGAATGTTGCATGGGAATTAGAAGTGTTCAACTAAAAGGATGCTCAGAACATAAACTTAGGACTTATATGGTAACGCTTTTGTTCTCGGAAACAATTTCTGCTCAGAAATTATTTTTTTTATTCTATTCCCGAGAATAATTTTTGAGCATTTGAAGGTATTTGGTAACTATCCAAAATCTTTATTCCTGAGATAGAAATGCGTTTGGTAAAATATTAGAATTTCTAGTCTAAAATATTTTCTTTTAATTTTTTAATGATTTAAATATATTTTTCTTTTTCTTTTGTCTTTTGTCTTTTTTTATTTTTCCCTTCCTCCATTGTGGCTGGTTGCCGCTGCCGGTGACTGGTTGGGTGAGGTCCAACGAGCTAGGCCTTGCAGATCTGGATGAGGCTAAGCCTCACCAATGGCCAAGTGAGTCTCGCCCCTTGATCACGCAGATCTGCAAGGCCGAGCTTGCCGATGGCTAGGTGAGCCTCCGGTGATGGGGTGGCAGTAGATTGAGGGAGGAAGAAGAAAAGGAAAGAGAAAGAGAAGAGAAAAAAAAAAGAAAGGGAAAAAAAAACTGATTCTTGAAATTGTTCCTGGAAACAATAAGCAACTTTTTTTTGCTTTTCGATTCTATTCCAAATCTATTCTCAAAACAAACAAAAATTTTAACAAACGAATTCATGTTCCAAATCTACTCCGAGAATAAAAGAATATAATCAGTTGTTTTTAGAGTGTTAACAAACAAGCCTTTAGCTACTAAAAATGTATGAAGAACAAGAGGAGCATAATGCATCTTTCTAGCAAGCATCTCTGTATATGCACATTCAACGCATGCAAATGGAAGGAACGATTGAAGGAGCACGATTCGATGTGAAAAGGCCTCTACGGACATGTGTAATGTTCAAGCAAAATCCAACCTTCAGCTTAACGTTGTCTCAAAAACCACGTAAACCTTTATCATTATCTAAAGCAATCACAATGTGATTCGGATCAACCCGAGCCACGTGTTGCGCTGGGCCTATGCCCATCTTCTGCCTCAACAAGCACGAGCCCAAAATCAAAGGTTCATCGCCAACGAAATCTTGAGAAAATAGCCGGAATCGCATCACAGTAGCAAGAAACGCCCGAGATCAGCACAGCAGCAGGAAACAAAACCAAGACTGATTAGGTTGCCGAGCGGACCTAAAAGAAACATGTTTTTAAGGATTGCTGAACTTCCCCTTCACTCCAAATCCAACACAGCCTGCGTACATAAAAAAATTGGATTCGCATTCTTCAGATGCGTCGGCCATTCGTTGCTGATCGTGTGTTTTAGTTCATGCATCATAGACAACCATTTACAAACGTAAAGAGGCTAGTATAGAAAACAAACCTACTAGTTAATAGATGCATCAAGGAAAAGGGCAATCTGGAGAGAGTGGCTCCTGTCCTCAGGGCCAGTTCGCTCGGTCATTTTTCCTAACTTCCCTCTTCCCTCCTCAGAAAAAATAATTTGGAAATGGAGAAAGATTAGATTATCCAAGCGTCGATGTTTTTTTTAATATTTCTTTTGCGAGTCCGCTGCGCGAAAGTAGAAGATTAGATTGCGAGAATTCGAAACCACCAACAACGTTAAAGGGCTCGACCGGGACCTTAGCCTAACCCGCAATTACGTGCGGTCAGGTTGGGCAAGTTCGGCAAAGAACAGATTTGACGAAGATGGACACTGACCGACTCTCTCTCTCTCTCTCTCTCTCTCTCTCTCCCTTTTGTTTTGTCATCTCCCGGACGCCAAAGCAAGAAATTGGCCCGTCCCATGATGATCTTTATCCAAAATCAAAGCTTTGAAAAGTAAACGCTCCGCCACCCCAATCCATCTTTATCGACATTCATAAGTGGAGCCTTTACAGCTCAAAAATAAAAAATAAAAATCAACTCTCGAATTTTCCAGCCGGCCGCAATCTCGGTGCTCCTTTGGACCGGTCGATCTGCAATTTCCTAGCAAACTACCGTGAACCTCGAAGAAACTACGTAGAAAGCAAATCAGTAGCTAGTCAAAGACCAGATTGGCGTCTGCTTAATAAAGTTAAGCTAAGGTGTGATTGCACGCATCACGCATGACGTACAAAGCCCGAATGACGCACATAAGAAATGAACATGATCCAAGAAACTTCAACCCAAAAATGGATACTCAGAACATGATCGAAGAAAATTCAACCCAAAAATGGATACTCATAAATAGAGATGAGGAAGATTATATATACAAAACACATTCTTCAATGAAAAATTGATACTGATAAATAGAGAAAAATTATATATAAATCTTATATATAAATCAAGTTATTTTACTATCTAGCGATAAATGAAAAATTATATATAAATCTTACTAATGTACAATATTAATCAAATTATTTTGATCTTATTTATGCTCACCGATACGCATTTAGTATAGACATCATCATACTCTCATGAATTTTAGGAAAATTGCGCCAGATATGATTTAAGTTGTCCAGTCAAACTAACACTAGATGTGACAATAGCTAAACAAACACTAATTATATTATTTAAGAACAACAAGAAGCAACTAAGCTAACACGGATTTGACCTCCTCTCCTCGAGAATCGCCGTTTGAGATTCTACAGAGGCTTTATAGCTTCTTGCATTACATACGACTCATCGTAACATACGAAAAGGACAGACAAAAAGAAAAGGAAAAGAGAAGTTCTAGTGAAGTCTAGAAAATGAGGTTCAGGTGGATCACGTGATGTCCGCACGTGCCTCCCGCTGGTCCCCACCACCCTTTGGTTTTCCAGTTCGTTCTGCTCCTCCCTTTTTTCCCTCGCCTAATTTAAAAATTCCTAAAAATAGCTTTTCCGTGTTGGGTTAGTGATGGTGATTAGTTGAACACCCTCTGATTAGATCTGTGACACTGTTTCATCCACGGCTCCCGGCGGCTCCGGCCGCCATTGTTCTGACAATCCAACGGCTCTAGTTTGATCTCCGTCCCCACCTCTTCCCTTCCCCGCTTCACCCCGATCGGCACCCCGAACAGCCTCGGGCTCCCCTCCGACGCCTCCCCCGTCTCGCCGCCGAGCGGCGATAGCGGCTTCTCCCCCACCGCCGCCGCCCGGACGCTGCCCCCGCCCCCGCCGCCGTAGTCGTAGCTTGACATCAGGTTGAAGATGCTGCTGCACAGGTTCTTCATCTTGCTCAGCTCCTGGCTGAGCAGCATATTCTCGCGCCGCAGCCGCTCGTTCTCGTCCATGATCTCCGCCGCGCAGTTCTGCCCGCACGCCGACGGCGACGACCGCGACGACATCCCCTGCTCGTCGCCAGAGGTCGACGGGGAGGTCCTGGGCCGCCCCGCCGCAAGGACTGCGGACGGGGCGGCAACCGTCGGGGAGGTGGAGATCTTGCGGCGCTGGATTTCGCGCAGGAGCCGCTTCTCGCCTCTCTTGAAACAGTCGTTGGAAAATTCCCAACGATCAGGCACGACCTTCCTAAATCCCTGAAAAAAAGAAAAAAAAAGGAAAAGAAGAAACGGAAACCTTAAACCTTCCATCGACCCCAAAAGAAACGTCACGTTTGATCAGTCCGGATGCCCGATGGAACGGGAAACAGAATCATCCCAGGGAACCGAGCATGCAAGAAGAAGAAGAAGAAGAAGGGGAGGGAAGGGAAGAGGGGGAGGAGCAGGTCGTACGTAGGTGTTGAGCTGGCGGACGAAGCTGGAGAAGTTGTTGTGCTTGAAGTACTTGGGGAGAAGGTCGCGGGCGAAGACGGTGGGGTCCCAGACGATGAAGGAGGAGCCGTCGCCGTTCCAGGAGATGACGTCGTCGATGGCGGGGTCGTCGACGAGCTGGTGGGTCTTGGTGAGGAAGGGGGTTGGGGAGGAGCGCTGGGACTCGCCGGGGGCCACAGCGTCGCAGCCGCGCTCCACCGGCATGGCGGACCTGACGAACGGGACCGATCGAAGCTCGCGAGGAGACGATGATGGATTCTAGAAGGTTCAGAAGGAATGTCGAGAGGAAAGACGGAAGAAGTAGAAGAAGAAGAAGAAGAAGAGCAGGAGGAGAGAGAGAGAGAGAGAGAGAGAAGAGGGCGATGAATTAATAAATAAATATCTTCTTCTTTTTCTTTTTTTTTTGCAGGAAGGGGCGAGAAGGAAGGAAGGCCTTTACTACTGACTTACGTTACAATTTCGCCGTACCTTCTTATTCCGTCCGACGTGTCGTCGAGAAGTTTCTTCGAATTTGGGGTTTCATTCGGAGGTGGTGGTGGGCCCCCACCTCCCCCTCCCGGGTTACTACTCCCCTACACGTGGCGCCCCGTTCGCGAGACCAGGCCCTGGTTTGTCTTCCTTTTTTGTCCCCTTTTTGAGATTGGAATTCCTTGTTCGATCATATCTGTCGGTCAAATTCAGCCGTTCGATGATGATAGCCTATCATCGGTATTCTCATCCAGAAAAGTTTTTGAGCTTCCCGACTTTGGGAGAACCAGATACTTATTACCGGGTCCTGAATTAGAGTTGTGTATCGCCCGACCAAAAAATTCGGATTAGTGACCGTGGAAAGAACTGAAGATACATAAGCCAATAGAAAAGGGACAGAACGTGATAATTTTAAAATATCGTGTAGGATGACAATAGAAGTGATCGGTTCTTAGTCCAATCCGATTTCGAGATGAACTATGATCAGACCGAGAGAACTAGTTCACCATTTTTGGGATCAAGGACTAGATTGGCCAATCTTAGAACCAAGAACCAAACCAACCAATTGCCCAATCCAATAGAACCGGTCTCTATTTAACTTTCACATCGATTCATGCAAAAAAAAAATTGCTTAATAAAATCCCCCCTCCTCTCTTTTACTTTTCTAAAAACAAACCAAACCATCAAACATCATGTAAAACAACAACAAAAAGTCGTACATCAAGAAAAATCAAGCCGAATACAAAATCAATCAAAACAGTTATACCTTTCCCGGACACAAGAGGGGGAGAGAATCATCATTGTCGAGCACGCAAGAGGGACGGATTGAATGATGGAGGAAAATTGTGAAAATTAGAATTTATAAAGAAATTTAAAAAATATAAAAATATATATAGTTGGTCCGGTCCTGTTCCCATCGTAGAATCGAGAACTGGACTGACCAGCCACCGATTCCAAGAATAGGAACTGTGAACTGGACCGCCATCTATGGGAACCATCCAAAACCGATCGGTCCATTCCAGTTTGAGCAGTTCCCATAGCATACCCCTAGATGACAAGCATATCGAACGGACAATACAATTAGTCAGGTGACGATTCGCTGGCCATGCGACCAACATATAAAACTAGAGAAGGTTAGAACCGTGTAAACAGCTTCTGCATTCAGGACAAATCATCAGGGAACATTGTCAACAGTCGTTTACATTGTCGATGCCCAGCGCTGGGTCCTATGAAATCAAGCACCGTATGAAACGCGAAATCTGTAAAGCAAATGAGACTCGAACCAACATAAATCTTTAGAAGTTGCAAACATGAGAGCCGAAATCACAATGTCCGAGACATGATTTGCTGAAGTAATCTACTTACCAATAGAGCTCAGAAGCTTGTTTGGCAGTGCCAAGAAGATGCATCATCTCTAAAGTACGTGCATGCAACAATGGATAGCTACATCATTCCTTCTGCTATCCCAGCAAACTTTATCGGGTTAAATTAGATAGATTACCACAAAAATTGGTAGCTGATTATAAAAACAAAATTTCACGACCATAGGTGAACATTTAGAAGGACAAGACATGGCTGTCATAGAACTCATCAAAACGTCAGTGTTCCTGAAAGTGCACATTTTGAAGAGAGGCAACTTGATATTTTCCGTGATCCTTAGAACAATAGAAGGGACAGAGGGCAAAAGAAAAGTCCCCAACCGATATCTTGAAACAAATAACTTGTACAACAAGAAACAAAGTAGTGTTCAAGGAATAGGGAATATCTTAGATGAGAATTTAGGGTTCTTCAGCTGTTCTCTAGCCATTTAAAGGAATTCATATGCTAAAGGTGAAAAAAACAAGTAACAAACAAAAATAAATCAATGTCGAAAATATTAGCGCATGGTTCTGTCGAGGAGCACCAGGAGGGTATAAGTTCATTACAGATCAACTTCCAGTCCATCAAACCAAACTTCTCTAGCATTCCATTAATTGAACGATGCAATTTATGATGCCATACTTTGACAATCAACATTCCATTCAGTCACAGAAGCCTTTTAGACCCTATAAACAACAATTCACATAACACAATAAAGGCACAGAGACAATATAGCACCTAATTAAATGACTTCACTCACAGTGTTCTTTAATTCACTACTCCTTGCCTCTGAGGGCCAGTACTAGCATCAAACACCACGCATGACATGAAGCAGTCGCTGAGTCCACATTAGATCATTCAGGTACTCACCAAGCAAGCCTTAGAGAGGCATCGAAAAGCCAGACTAGTGAGGTAGCAAAAATATAGAAAAAGCACTTTGAATTATAGATTCATCTAATAAAGAATCAAAATGAACCAATAGCAGCATGGAATTGAACATGAAATAGACAATGCACAGTTACCAGCTCCAGCTTTAGCAAACTAATAGAGAACTTGCAAGAGCTCCGGCAGTAGTCAGTCAGTGGCCAACAAAATTCATTAAAGAGTCTATCCAGCAATGAAATGAGCCAGTGTGGTCCCATGTATTGCAGCTATCAAACTAACATTTAAAAGGGTCTCACAAGCGCGACACTCCACTCAAAATTAGTCAAAATTGTCACCCGATGGCCAAAAGATACAGGCCCAAACCCAGGCCAGTGCGCGTAGCCCTTCCTACTGTGGAATGAGTCATCAGGAAATGGAATGAGTCCTCAAGAAACGTACAAAAAACCACGACGGTATAGCACCAAGGTTACAGAAGTGAACATGGTCCAAACAAAGACCACCCACCAAGCCATGAGCAGAGCCACCTGCTTGAGAAAAGCCGAGCAAGGTAGCTGGCCACATAGCAAATTTAACTTTCCAAAGGGGTTACCTTCAATCTGAGACAAGCCAAGAAAGAGAAGCACCAAGCTCGGGGGGGCGAGGAACTGCAAGATAGTCAGGCACAGGTAGTGATTGTGGAGAAAAACCTTGGCCCGGCTAAAATCTAAATCCGGAACTCTGCTAGAGTGCAACCTCTGGTACCACGACAGTACTGCTTCATTCAGATACATTTGAAAGATTGAACGAAAAGCCCCGATTTGCAATACACTCGATATCAGCAAGCACCAAAGCCTAAACTTGGTAAAATCGGATCTCGACATTCCCACATTTCCAAGTAATCTGTCAGCATCTCCACCATCACCGGATAAGCTCCCCACCTTATCATCACCGAGTCTTTCGTTAATAAGCATTTTAGATAATGGATTGATCCAAAGCAATGCCGTGAAGATACTCAACAGATAGGTCGCGAAGAGCACCATTCTCGCAAACCATCCGCAAGAAATTATGGACAAGTTGGATCGAATCTGATCGGTTCCGAGCCAAAACGCCCGGGCACTTTTCACCCCCGGCACATAAAGATAACCGGCCAGGCAACCCATTGAGCCGGCGATCAAAACCGCACAGAGACCATCTACGGCACCGAGATCAAAATCCAGACTTGACCGAGCAAGCGACGAACAAATCAAGAGCCCCGCGATAAACCCCAAAACCCCAAAGCACAAGCTCAGCTGCTTCTCCGACCTCCTCGAGGCCGACCTCTCGAACGAAACCTTAGCGAGCGCCAAGAACCACTTGGAGACGGCAACGAATCCGAACAGGACCGGAATCAGAGACCCGTCCGCCAGAACCCCATCGCCCTCGGGCCCGCCGCCCAAGTAAAGATTAAGCGCGGCACCGGAAACGCCCACGAGAGACAAAGCGAAGACGCTGCTGTACTCACCGAAGTAGATTCTGGACTCGAGGTGGGCCTCGTCGAGCTTGAGGCGGAAGATCTGGGCGTTGTTCTCGTCGAACTCGAACCGGTCCTTGGATCTGCCCCTCTTCCGGAGCTCGGCATTGGTGGTGGAGGAGAGGGTCTGGAACCCATTGAGGCCGGAACCGGGATCAGAGCCGGGCCTCCGGATGGCGGCCCTGAGGCCGGAGGGGGAGGCGTTCTGGCCGGCGCCGGCGCCGAGGTTCTCGGGGTGGATGTAGGTGAAGAGGCCGCGGAGGAAGAGGACGGGGAGGCGGAGGAAGGAGAGGAGGAGGGAGAGGGAGAGGGAGAGGGAGGCGTAGAGGACGAGGTTCTTGTACGTCGTCGGGAGGAGCGACGACATCATCGTCGTCTTCTTGGGATTTCCGATGACTCCGTGGAGGAGTTTCTTGGGCTCGGAAGGAGATCCCGATGCCTGTCCGCCGGAGGAAAAACAGCTCGTTTAGGATGCTGTCGTGTTAGAGAATCCAGAAGCTGGTGCAAGCTTCTTTGGTGAAAATTAACTCCTAGAATTTTTTAATGGAGTAATGACTAATGAAACCTACGTCTTGTCTTGTCGAAATTTAAAATCTTTAAGTCTTTATCGTGATGAAAATCACACAGACATGCACATTACAAAATTAGCGAAATGACTCTACTCAAATTTATAAATTTTCATTAAAAAGTTGTAAAAATTTATACATTTTTCGCGTCAAATTAAAATTCTCGATTCAATTATCTAATGGCGATTGTATGATATTTTTTCATATTGGATGCATTAGTAGATTATATTGCTTTGGCTCTTCAAATTTGGATAAGTTGTAATGCCATTTATATATTTCATATTACAAAAAAAATATACTTTTGAAATTTTTGCAAAAGTATTGAGCTCAACATATGCAATAATCTAATCGAGCTAATTGTAATGATTTTCATTGCAAAAATTTGTCGATAAACGGGTTGAAAGTGTAAAAAAGTATATCCCATGATGATAATAAGCATAACCCAAAGATATTTGATGCAATGTCCATAGACGCGATCACTTCAGAGGGAGTTGGATAAGTTCAACGAAAAGGTTTCGGAATTGCAGTCGAATGTGTGGAAGAATGGGATATGGGGAGTAAGTTTCTAGGACATGGCACTGTTTATAGGATGGAGAAGCATACAAATTTAGGGAGTCAATTTCGTCCGTGTCCTCTTCTCTAAGCTTCGCGAGCAAAGACAATAGTAGCGCAAATGGACAAACACTTAATAAGAGACAAAGTCGTAATTCTTCCTCGCATACCCTTGGTGACTACATTAGATTACAAAGTTATCATTTTCACACATGGCTCAAACGAGGTCCTTGTCTTACTATCCATTTGGCTCGAATAATTATCCAAAAAGTACTAAATATATAGTGCGGCGATCAATTTAATATTAAACTTTTCAATTTGATCAATTTAATTATAAATTTTTTTATGATTTTTTAATGCAATTTTGATTGAAAAACGTAGATGCTAACCGTCTTATATGACATGATTGGTACAAATGTGGATAATTTTGGCAACGACTTTGCTTAATATGGGTGAGATGAGGGTCGTCGAGGGCACTACAACCTTTGCTTAAGGCAGACAATTGCCAGGGAAAATAGGAAAAAAATTCAGAAATTAACAAAAAAAGTGCAAAAATCATTCACATAAAGGATTTCAAGCTAAAATTGATTGAAATAATAACATAGTAATGCTGATTTAGATGGATAGACAGGAAACAGAACTAGCCCGAAATACCACTGAATCGAAACCAACATAAATTTCACGACACGTGTGAAGGAGCCGTGGGAATCGGTCGATGTTGATGACTAGGAAATGAACCTCTATGTCTAGCTTGTCCCCCTAAAAAAATTAAAAAAAAAGAGTCAAAGAAGTAGCTCAAAGAAATTAGCAACTTACATCAGGCCCTTGTCACCGCATGAACATTTAAGAAGACGAAAGAAGAACGATCTCCGCAATCTGGAGTTGAAATTAATGATGGCCAAGTTAGGTGAGGCAATCTTTTCTTCTCGATTGATGGATTAACCTTCTAAATCCTTCAAAGTAAACTTAATAGTACATATCGCATTACTTTTTCCAACCGCTTTGATTTGATGCAAATAATTTGTTTGACAACCATTATCAAGTACCAAAAAATCCAATGCCAATCAATTGACAACCGCTGATTATAAGCAACTTAATCGATTGATTTAAGTTCAAAATTGCTTACTGTGGTAGATAAGTGGTCTACACCGAAAATTAACTGAGTCATTGCAATTGGCGTGATATCAATTTGAGTAAGTATATGACCTGAGACAGGGTGATATGGCTGCTGATGAGATATAGACTACAAGAGTCTTATTAATGGCTATACTAGTCACGGGTTTACTGATAACCATGATTGATTAGTGATGTCTGATACAATCTGTTGATCGACAGTTGTCATAGTAAAATTGTCATAATGTCAAATAAGGCAAAGACGTGGATTGATAGCTGAATAAGAGAAATCATCGAAAAACTAATCATTTTGCGAGTAAAAAGTGGGTGCAAAGTTCAGACATAGTGGCATTTGAAGTGAAACCGCTTGCGGATGGGACAATGGAGCACAACGGATCGAAATTAGAAGGGGGATTCAAAGGAGTAACAGCTTGGATGAGAGTCAAGGTGGAGACAAACAAACATGGATAATCAAAGCGCGATTTTTCAAGGAGATGTGAAGGCATGGTTGAAATTGCTAAAAAATTGGTTATGGCCAGTTATGTTGTAAATACCATAAATACTAATGCTTGCGTACCTTAGAAATGCCTGAACAAATGAACAAAACCCATTATCTTCTTTTTAATTATCTTTCCTTTCTTGAATTGTAACTGTAATTTTCAGATTTCTCATCAAATTCCTACGTATATTTTAATTGCCAACTAAATTTCGACATTACACCTTTTTATATCTTGCCGTCGATGCAACTCCAGCAAAATCTTTTATACTATGATATTAAGTAAATTCCATCGAATCATATCTATTGGATTCCTTGTGCTCCAATGAAAGGTGATTCGTCGTCGAGTCGAATCAAATTCTAGCAAAACACAAGTTAAGCGATGTTGTACATAATAGAAAGTAAAATCTTATTATCATATATATATATCTTCAAAGCATTCCAATAATGCCCATTACTTCATGGCTTGACCAAAAAAAAAAAGATTATCTATTTAAAATATCATACGTAGTCAAGCCCACCCCTAAGTAAAAGCTCACTATTTCTCTTCAAATTTCTGCTAAACCATCCACATGTACTTCAACCAAATTCAAGAAAACAGACCCTTAATTATGACCCCAAAAAAGAAGAAGAAGAAGAAGAAGAAAAACCCTTAATTAGGAAAATTAAAATTCATCCCTGGACAATAAATTCGGAAATCCAATTGGTCGGCATGTGCCACGTGTCTTCTTCAAGATGGGGGCATTCGCATTTTGCACTTTGGGGGTGGGTCCCCCTCTCAACCTTTGATATCACCAAGCTGTGGGACCACCTGCGTTGGGTCAGGTACGCAATATTAATCATCCCTAATTACAGGAATTCCATTGTAAGAGAGCCAAAAGGATTGCCGGATTAACCAAAATGCGTTCCGTCTATTTCGCATAAAAAAAAAAAAAAATTAAAAATATGTATTTTAAAAATAATTATTTGTATTTTTCGAATTAATTAGATAAAAATAAAATTTTCCAATTTATTTAATGAAAAGTACGATTGATTATTTTTCAAAAAAATATTTATTTAAATTATTCGTCTTTGGCGATATTTTCTGTCGTAAAATATCTGACGGTGCGCACTTAAAGTGCGGGTGGATCTTTCTGATGGGCACAAACCTGATCGTGAGAGGAATTTCTCTTAGATTGCGACGAAACCTTCCTCGATCTCCTGTCCTGCTTGCCGTCCGATCTTGGCCTCGGTCCCACGCCGTCTGATGCCCCCAAAAAAAAAAAAAAAAAGAGCCCCGGATGAATTTAAAAAAAAAAGGGTAAAAAGGGTAAAAGCAGAGGAACAGAAAAAGGGCACAAATATCTGCCAGCCCTCATGGCATTTTCGATATTTTCCGTTGATTTTTCCGGGGGTAGCCATCCAATCTCGGTATACGAAACAACAAAAAGAGCTCATGTAATTTTGTCGCAAAGGCCAAAAAAAAAAAAAAAAAAAGATGGAAAAAGAAAATCAAACCAGTCATAGGTTAATTTAAAAAAAAAAAAAAAAAAAGACCCAGTTTAAAGGAATTAATAAAAATCGCGGCGTTGACGAAATAGGTTGCATTTTATATACTTCATCAAGTAATCGAATAATAATTTCAGAAGATCGGATTTTTAATTTAAAGAAATTGATTCGGCGGATCATCACGTAGAGCTCTCGATGTTTTTCCCTCAATACCAAAGGTTTGTAAATTACCGCAGGTTAAGGTGAAGAATCAAAGGTTAGAGCATAATTCGAAGCTTCACTCTTTATGAGGATATTTTGTTTATAGAAATTTATCTAAGTTATCTACTAACGCTTCAAAGCATGGCAAAAAAAAAAACCATGGCAAATGATACGAATTTCCGATCTTTTTATTGGAAGAATGAATGATTCGGAGTGAATTCATGCGAAAAAAAATCAAAAAAAGCGCAGGCGTAGCTACTAAAATTGGCGAGAAAAGGTGGAATTTTTGCTTCTTGGTTTTTTTTTTTTCCATTTAAAATTCACCTGATGACGACGACGATGACGAGGTTGTGCTCTTCTTCCTCCTCTGGGACTGCAAATCCTCGGTTGACTCGGAACTGTCGGGAAGATACCGATCAAGGCGGAGACCGCCGTCGTCGTCGCTGCCGCCGCCGCCGTTGGCGTTCTTGTTTCCGAAGACGGTGCGCACGAAGGAAGCCTCCACCGAGTTCAGGAAGCGGAAATGCTTCTCGTCCGTCCACGCCTCCGACGGCGCTCGCGATGCCATTGCCGGCGGTCGAGTTTCGAAGAAAGAAGGAGAAAAACGAGATGGGGGGGCTTGGTTGGTTCGGTCGGGCTAAGGTTTTTTTCTGGATCGTATGTTTCAGGAGTTCTCCCCAGACGGATTGTATAGCTTTGCGCTTATATAAAATGTGAGAGGGGCTGTTTTTTGGAGTCCCTACTTTCGGACTAGGAAAGAATCTTGAGGATTATCTCCCCCTAAGGTTTGTGAAATTAATCCACCAGCTTTTGAATAAAGTAATCAAAATTGTAAAAAGTGGAAAGATCGAGAATTTGATTATTGAAATATCTATCGACTTTTATCGCCAGTCTTATCGTGTGTAACACGATCTTCTGTACGATAAAATTAACAGATGTAGACCCACGAATTTAATGGCGTGAGAGCCGAAGGGTGAAGGAGAAGGAACTCGCCAGGTGTCATCCTTTCAATAGTCCCCCTGGTGAAATTAGAAAATTAAAAACTCATTTAAGATAATTTCGGCTTAAGGCGAAACTACCATGATAATAATAAGAAATTATCTTGGTCAAGCTACTTGGGTTCAATTGGGGATGGTATCATGGTACCGCACTAGAGGATCTTGTAATTATTGGATTAGGACGGCCTAAAATCTCGTAAAGAATGAAGGCAACCACGTTCAATTACTGATGCATGTTCAATGCCGTAGCAGAGATTCGAACCTCGAAGCCAGCTCATACTTTGGCACCACCAAAAGGTCCCAAAAAAGTACAAAAAGGCTATATGGCTCCGTAGATAAGAGCATGGGACTAGACGGCTGAAAGTGGAAGAGAAAGCGAGTAGGCAAGACATTCGGCTACCCTAGAGGGTGGGTATGGACCAGGCAGAGAAAAGGCTCAAGGGAGGGACAAAAATATCTCTCTTGAGGCTTTCAGGAGATATAAATACGGGAAGCCGGAGAGATATTTTCTTCGGAAGAAGAATCGAAGAGACAAGTATCCATCATCTCATCCCCAGCACAGCAGTAGCAGTAGCAGCAGCAAGCAGCGCAAGCGGCCCACAAGTAGAAAAAGAGCAGCATCCGGCGCTGCAGTTCCTCTCTACAGATTGCGATCGTTATCCTCACCTATTAAAAATGTGAACTTTATGGTTCTTTTTCTCCTCCTTCCGTCCCTTTTTCTCTCTTTTGTTTATATTTTAATCCTGTGTCCATTTTGGCCCATGGCCTGGTTACAGATGTACTCCAACGACGGGGTCTGAGTCAAAAAGAGATGGGGGAAGGGTACTTTCGCCATGCAGTATGGACAAAAAGCTTGACACGCACCCACGCGGAAAAGCCAACAAGAACGCTCGAAGCGATGGCTACCCTTTTCTTTCTGGCTGTGGCCCAATGCATGATGCAAGCAAGAACTGGTGGGTTCCCCGACTGCCGAACTGGAATTATTCGGAGTTCAGCAGCGGGGATCGGTTGGGGGTCGATCCCGAAAGCCACGGGATGTGCACTCCATCGCCATCGGCTCGAGCAACTATTCGAAGAGAACAGATATCGACCCATAGGGTAAAAGGAGAATACACAGATATTTGTAAAGTTCGATGTTGAAAAAAACCTTGAGAAGTGTTTTCAGTTGTACCGGGAGGACGACTCCGATGAAATTGACAGGGCAAGCGCGCCACCACGAAAGGTGGGAGAAGGGTCATTTGCCTGTACACAACGAAAATTGCGCAAAATATATAACCGAATACAACAAGATCACAAGAAAAATAGTCAGCTTTTGAGTCTTGGCTCGATCTTGTACAGCCTTTTAAGCTCTGTTGGCTGGAGGTCCCGATGAAGAGACCGTGCCATCCTCGATCTCTATCTCCTTCACGCCTGCGCTTAGAGACGATGAGGAATCCCCATCCTCGATCTCTATGTCCTTCATGCCTGCGCTTAGAGACGATGAGGAATCATGCGCACCGTTGTCCCTGTCCATGTCTTCAGCGTCCTCATCCACTTCCTCAAGCATAGAGCCTTGCTTCCGGAGTTCTCTCACTTTCAAAAACTCGTCGTAGTGCGCTCGTCTGTGCTCCCTGAAGGTCATCCCACTCTTGTCCGTTTCTGAATCTGGACATACAAAAGCCCAAGACAAAGCTATTCAACTTCCGACAAAGGAGTGCAATATGTGATGGAAAATAGTTGAGATCCAAAGTTAGGAGAAAAAGTAGCACCATGAAAAGCATAAGCAAAGCAAGTCAAAAAGAAGAAAGAATACCACACGAAAATAATGCATATCTACCTCCACAGATCACTATAGTCATCAAGGAAGATATCTCATGGTCTCTCCAAACAAAAGAGTACAACAGAAAGAATTCTAACAAAAGATAACAAAGAAAATCAATTAAGGTAAAGAGAATTTAATAACACACCAACTTACACTCCCAAACGTATTCTCCTAACGCTAGAAAACCAAATACCCCCAGCAATTCTTAGGTAGCTAGATATTTCTCAACTTATAAGACATGACAGCTCTACAAAAGGCAAAATGGAAAATCTAGAAGCCATAGATAAATCTGCAAACCTTCATCATCTGGTTCCATAGCATCTCCCTCATCCTCAGATGAAGTCCAGCCAGATCGTCGATTAGTTTTTGTACTCGAAGAAGCCACATCATTTAGAGCAGTAAGTATAGCTTCTGCGTGATCATTGACACACTCATCAAAATGACTCCGCATTGGAGATAGCGAACCTACAAATAAACAACTTTTAAGTGGGAGTAAGTCTGAATCCAGCACTGGTTGTAACAGAAATATCAAAACCTCAATGGAGATTTAATCCTCAAAAATATATGTCAGGAAAATTCAACTCTCTACAGCTCTGAGGGCATATTATCATCAGTCGGAGACCAAGGTCCATCCATAGTCTTATAATCTTATTATCAAACTAAGAAGGGGAAGTCAACCGTTCATGGCACTTCCAATATGGAGCAGAGATACATAACAACCTACCATCATCATCAACCATGGGATGATATGGCGTCTTGGGTTCTGTAATTTTCTGCCTAACAGGTTTATTTGCTTCTATCTCACCCAAATTATCCTCATCCCACTTCACACGGCTCTTGCCACCCCTGGAAAAAAAGTTGAGATAAGTACATCTTTAATGGCCATACTATAGATGACAATGTGCCAACTTATTGAAGGTCCACAAAACATGAATAAGTCACTTTCCAATTGTATCACTTTAAATGCACATCAAAAATATATATATAAAAAAAACTTGTCATCAATACAATGCATGTTCATGTTAATGATCAAGAAATCCTAATGAAACTATTTTTCTAGTATCCCCTAACATGAACTCCTCTTGGAGTTTCCTAGCAGGTCCTTCAACCAAGTTCTCAATCTAAAACCTTTTATTTTTTTTAACTGGGAACTTATTCCAATCTATTTAACAAGCAAATAAAGAGCCCATCCTTCAATAGCAACGTTAGAGAATAATATTTTTCATCATTCCTGGAGAGAAACTACTCCAAACTATAGAGTAGAAGTTTGAGACTGAAACATGTTAGCCCATTAAAGTGTCACGGTACAATTAAAGGACTATGTGATGATCATGATGACATTTAACGTCTCCCTAACTCGGTAGCATGTAATGCACATTAATGTTCCAACTATCGGAAAAACAAGTCCAATCCATGATAAAAGCAGTCCTGTCCTTCAATAGCAACGTTAGTAAATAATATTTTTACATCATTCCAGCTAAGAAACTATTCCAAACTACAGTCTAGACGTTTGAGACTGAAACATATTAGTCCATCGAAGTGTTGCAGCACAATTAAAGGATTATGTGATGACCATGATGACAATTAATGTTTCAATACTTGGTAGCACGTAATGCACATTAATGCTCCGACTATCGGAAAAACAACTCTAATCCATGAGAAATTAGAATTGCGTAGTAATTCCATGGTCTCTTTAACTAGAAGTTAATGAGGATAGCCATAGAGGTACTTAGGATGACGCAGCCGATTCAGAATTTAGTCCACCGGATACGACTTAATCCGAAAGATCAAAAAGAGAGATCTTTGCTAGATTTACATGCTATATAGTCACGTAGAACATGCTAGAGACAGGACATTATTGCGCCAATGCGTTACGACACAATTTACACCTCACTGATATTGATCCTTCATTGTGGACAGTTACTGGACCTTTTTATCCGTGACTAAAGCCTTCAAAATCAATGACAAAGTCAGACAAGAAATTATATACTGAGAGATCCAGCATGAGATATAATTACTTCATCTCATTCATCTCGTCAAACTGCCGGTCTACTCAGTTGCAAAAGTACTGAGAATCCCTTCACTAACTCGCCTTCCCGCTGCAACAACCAAGAAAATGCAATAGTTTCAGTAATTCAACAGAAAGATGGTACTTTGACATACTACAGCAAAAGTACACAAATAAAAAAAATAAAATCCGCAATCATAATTCAGCATGACTGATTCTCCATTTCATTGCCAGATTAACGATCCTATGACACCGCGAGACAGCCACGATATTGCAAGCCAGAATCATTAAAAGAAAAAAACTCTGGAAATAGCGTATGCAGCAGCAAATTACTACGCAAACTCATAATCGACAGAGAAATGAAACGCCGCTATGATCACGGCTATCCTCATTCGTTGCGGATGGGTGAAGATTCTAAAAGCAGAGAACGCATCGAAGGCGTCGCTGGAGATGCTTTTCTTTATCCCAAACCGTACACAGAACTAGTGGCTCCCCGATACACACCAGATTTTGACCCTATCGGACACCTCATCGCATCATCGCATTCGTTCATGAAGGAATTAGGTTTACCAGAAATCCCTGGTCCGCCCGCGACCTGCGATCCGGAGGGAAGCTTGATTCGAAACCCTAGCTGGAGGAAAGGGAAGAAGACCGCCCCTCACGCTGCTTTCGTTTTGCGGACTTTAAAGCAAAAATTGCTCCTTCGTTTTATCGAAAAATGCCGGGGCCTTTTTTACTTTTTTCCCCGAGGAAGGGGAGCCTTCCTCTTTTCTACATATTGTGGAAGACAAAAGATAAATAAATAAATAAATAAGGAAAACTGTTGTCAAGAATTTACTTGTCTAAATTTCATTTACTAATATAATTATAATGTGAAAGAAAAAGTAATGTATCATATCACATGAATATTTTCTTTTTAACAAAGCATTGGCTTAAAGTTCTTTATCAAATCAAGCACATAATTCTAAGTTGTATTATGCTATTTAATTTTAACATTGGACGTCCTAAAAATTCAAGACAAAAAGTAAAGAAGCACTAAAAAAAAAATCATTTTGAAAGACATGAGCATAATCAAAGCGTTCGATGTAATCTAGTACATTTTGGTCTTTTGGATCGCACTTACTTTTGAATCAGATCGCATAAATGGCTTTTAAGATTGCTCATGAATCAAGGCGGTTGTTCTTTTATTGAATGAATAATACAAATGGTCCATGAATTTTCAATTTATTCAATATGATCCTTGAATTTTAACATATTATAAAATAGTCCTTGAACTTTTTATACATATTTGTATTTAATTAATGAATTATATGAAAAATGCTCAATGTTTCCTTATAATTATTCAAATTCATGAGCGACTAAATTAAATATATACCAAAAATTTAAGAATCACATTAAAAAAATCAAAAAGTTCGAGACCATGTTACATAACAAGCTGAAGTTTAAGGATCGCGTTAAATAAATTAAAAATTCAAAAATCATATCACATATTGAGCTAAATTTTAATGACCGATTGTGTTATTTTCCTTTTCCTTTTCATTTAGGCATGAATTGTGTAGTCAGTAGTTATAGAGCGAATGGGCACTCGAACTCCATAACATTAACTTCAGACACTGACGTTGGGATGCAGAAGAGTGACACCGACAACTTTTCTTCTTGGGCACACGGAGATGAGCACCACATGTGGCCTAGGAAACATGGTTCGGGCCTTCCAGTCCCTGTGTGTTCACCAGTCAAAAGGGGACGAGAATGGGATCATCACACTTCAGGTACAGCTAACATCACAGCAATGCAACAGTTCTTACAGAGGAACACATGAACGGCTCGGCATGACAAAAAACGACAGTAAGGAATGATGTATGACGAGAAGGAGTCGCACTGGTGGTTAAGTTTGTTAAACTTACGAGCCACTCTCACTCTGCTAGATTGAAGATGTCCTTGCTTTAGGTTGCAAGTATCATATTCCCCTTTCGGTTGATCATATTTTTGGCCTTCATGCGTCTCTAAAGTCAGGTTTACTTATGGCATCTTTGCTCCCCTGTACTTGGAAAGGTTGGATTGGAAGGCTCTTTACATGTTGCAATATCATCAAATGATTCTAAATACATGCCTAATTTCAGTTTGTTAACAGTACACAGAAAGGAAGACTAGTTCTCATGCTCTTGAGTATCTGACAGATCTAATTTATTGGAAGGACAAGGAGAAAAACACCATGGAAGAGAAATAAAAGAGAGGATGAACACAGAATCGACACAAGCCCCAATAAACGAATAGAAATAAATATCAGCCAGCAAAATGAATTTAGTGACCAGTAGAGCTTCCAGTGAAGCCAAAAGTGCCAAAGTTCGTTATTTCAGCATGGAAGAGTTAGAACTTACACATATCATATCTTAAGTAGATCGCTTGCATAAACACCGGTACAAGTAGAAAGGCATTATTTCATCGTTTGAAATGTTTCAGAGTTTTACACATTCAAAAAGACTTATGGCAACTTTTGCCAAAAACAGATTAGGTAAAACTAATGGAAGCATTGACTTGTTGCCATAATCAGTCTACAAATCCTCTTTTAATAAAGTATCAGCTCCAGGCCCTCCAACATCCTTACTCATTTCATCGAGATCAGTTTGATGCGATTGAACCAGATGCACGTGCTCTTTCCTTGACAACCGGCTCTGGTCCCAGGGGAGAATGAGAGTCAGGAGAGAACATCATCAGACAGAAACAATCAATATTAAAAACTATCCTAACTGTGCAACCTACATTGACCCACCAGGAAAGGATGAAACAAACAGGGTTCAGGTAAATAACTAAAATTTAAAGCAGGGAAGAGGAAAAGAAGTAAAAAGAAACTGCAAGGTAGAGAGAGAGAACTAAGATGACGGGACAGATAAATGCGGGTTCTTCAACAGTTCATAGATCAAGAGAACTGCCTATATGGTATATTGTTTGACCACATAACCTACAAGTAGACCCTGGTGGTCAAAACACAAAATGCGGGGAGACCTGGAATTTGTCGACTGCCTATATAAAGTTTGATTACTTTCATCCAGACAAATCATTAGTTTTGCAAAATTACTTCGGGAAGTCACACAAGAACGGGTGTTTTTTGTATGAGTACATAATAAGTCAAAAGACACATCAATCTTAAACTAAGATTACAGATTCAGGATATAGCCATAAGCAATCTGGAAAAACAAATGGCACCAGACAGAATTCTGTCAGCAGACATGCAGGCAAGTGTTCCAGAACTAGAGGATAAGAAGAGCTCAATCATGCCAAACAGCTTTCCATCCATAAGAGCTGATTTTTTTTTCAACCACAGAAACACAGCCAGCTCCAGGGTCAAAGAAGAAGAACCAACTAAGAAGCACATAATGCTAAGAGCTTAAAAGGAATCCCTCTTAGCTTTTACAATGTTAAAAGTGAAATCAAAGATTATCATATATCCCGCAAAGCAAAGTCACAAGCAATCTCATTCCCAATTCAACAGGCACTTCAGTCCAAAGAAAGAGCCTCACTATCAATGTCATCACTAAGAAGTGCTTACGGGAAATGAGGGCCTTTGGCCTGGTCTTGAACAATATCCGATGCCTGATAATGCCAACAACTTCTAGCTCAACCTTTGGTGAATCAGCTGAATCATTATTAGAGCTTTGCTCCACATCCATGAGTTTTACTTTCTTCAATACCAGAAGTGGTTTCTTAAGCGGCACTTTTGAGCCCGTTAATTCATGATAGCCAACAGTAAAGGTGTAGGCTTCCTGAACAGAAACCCAATATAACAAACTTAAATTTTGTTATATGAAGAAAAAAGAATCAGGCAAGGACTGCAATCATGAAAACAAACAGAAAAGCCACAAATAGTTTTCCAGTTACTCTGTTACAACAGCCAGAAGTGAAAGCAAGACCAGACTAAGCTAGAAAGTACTGAAGGAAATAGAGCTACATACATACAAAAAAAAGCATGTGCCTGGAAAGGTGCAGCATCTTTTTTTTTTTCTGGGGGAGGGGGAAGTTGATTTTGGGTACTACATCCTTGGATAGAAAGAAGCAAAGCCTATTTCTCTAAGCAGCAAGCGACCATCTCCAAGACACTTCGATAGAGATGACATTTACACGAACCTGTGACGAAGGACGACAAAGCTTTCCAATTTCAAGGTTTTGCAGCTGATCTTGGAATGAAGGTTGAACTTCAATCATGCCTTGCAATTCAATGATGGCCCACTCGGGGCAGCTTCCATCCCCGCAGCTACACTTCAATTGAATCTGCATTTGCACTGTATCCTCCCTGCAAACCCCAGACGTGCTTGGATCAGCCCTGTAACGAAGCAGACATTCAGAATCAATCTAAAGGTCCAAGAGCATTATCCACCGCCAGCTTCCGAACTCATTATATTCGGCACAACCTACCCACTATAGCAAGCAAGTATTTGCACATCTGTGGGCAACAATAAACCACAAGATAGATCGAGACCAAACTCGTTCGACATCAACCTCTTGCTCCACGACTCAATACCTCGGGATTTTTTGAGTCTAATAAAGCATACAGCAATCTCATTCAATTACGCTACTTAAAAAATCTGCAATATCAAAACGGAGTACTCCTAATCAACCCACCCGCTAAAAGAAAAACAAAACCCAGTTTCGATTCTCGAATCCTCGACGTAAATTGAGAGCTCGCGGAGCAACCAGTAGAACATTCCCCACCGTATAGCATACAAGAATTAAGACAAAACGAGAAGAAAAACATAAAGAAAGGACGAAAGAAGCGATTCTTTTTTCCTCGCGAGCACGGCCACTCGCTCGGTTACTCAGGGTTGAGAAAGGACCTGAGAGAGAGAGATCGGACTCAGTGAGCGCCGCCGGAACCGGAGATGCGGCAAGATTTCCGCCGTCGGCGCGGTTCGACGGCGATGGAAAAATCTCCGATTGAGATAGACGATTGAGGAGCTGTACAAAGATTGGGACCAGCCTGCCGTTTCAATCAGAAAGAGCGCGCGAATCGGAAGCGAAGGGTTTTATTCGTTTCTGGGTCCCCGCCTAATTAACTGGAAATTTTAAATTTTTTGTTTAACTTGTAGTACAGTTAAATTTCCAACATAAACTATCAAAGAGTGAAATAGAAACTTGGGAATTTATTTCGTCTCTTTTGAAATCCTCAACTTTTTAATTTCTCAAATAAATATTAAATTGCCATGATATTTACCTTTTTATTCAAAACTTAATTAGAACCAATACGTCTATTGAAATTGATGAGAAGTTTAAATCTTTGAACATAAAAACATTAGAATGCAAAAAAGAATTTATTTGTATTGAATTCTTCAGAACTTTTATTTGATGCATAAGTTTAAGGGTGCGACAAAAATCATTCAAATCAAACCAAACCAAACCGACCCAAGTAAAAACACCTCGGTCTTGCAAGAAAAACCCCAAACCAACCCGAGCGAAAATACCTAGGTCTTTCCGAGATGGGTCTCCTTTCGATTTAGATAATAAGTAAAAGGACTTCTGACGGTTTAGTTCTTCGAGTCATAAACCAAAAACGACCCGAAATTCATTGTTGAAATTGTTTGGGGAACCAAAACAATCATAGTAAACACTAAACACATTCGCCAAACACAGAAAAGGAGGTGTTACGTGAAAACAAGGAAACCCTTAATTCATTCGGTGGCCATCGTCGGCCCTTCACCGCCGAGTGGCTAGCATTAAACCATTTTCAGCATCGTATTCGTTCGCCATTTCCTCGCGTTCGCTTGCCGGCCAAACATAACATTTCCGAGATATATAAATGACAACAACGACCGCGACTCTTCCTTTTCTAAAATGACAGGGCAAATGGAATCTCTTCAACATTTTCTCCATGAGCACGCGGATCGCGACCCGCCGTGTTCACTTTTTGTATGAGATATAATGGGTCGGGTATCACTGGGTGACCCGAGCCAAAATAGCCAATTGACACGCTAGGTAACTTCTCCTTTAAGCTGCAAAAGAAATAAAAAAACTTTTCTTTTTTAAACCTGCAACAAGGAAAAAGAAGAACAAAGGTGGAATAACCTTGTTGACCTTCAAAAGAGGAGACAGCATATCCTTGGTGTGAAAAATTAAGTGGACCTTGGTACCAAATCAAATGGACCCTTGCAAGTTCAGCCACAGCTTTACCTCCCCAGGGGTAAAGGGCACCCAGCAGCAAAAGAGGACACGATGCCGGCATAAAGGAACCAACAGTTACCACTTGGGACCTATTGTCATAATACAGAGCAAGCGTCCTCATAAGCCTATCAAACAAAATGCCTCAAAGGAGCAACAACAGGCACTTCTTGGAGAATCCCCGCTACCCTCCTTATCTATTAGTCAATGCTAAGCTAAATGAATAATGATTTCGGTTTAACAAACAAAAGGGTGTATCCATGAGGGCAGCGACTGCGGAAAGAAAAAAAAGCCACAATGGGAAATGCCCGTTACACCGTTCCATGGCAACAAGAGATTACAGATTACATTAAAGGCGACATGTCAGACTAGCTAGAGAAATCAATACAAAAGACTTTCCTTTCAGGAAGCATTTGCATCCAGAAGAGAGCTTATGATGGACCTGCAGCAGAAAAAGATGGAGAGAGTTGATGAACCCAAACTAAAGAGCTCACTTATCTCTCTCAGAAAAGCACAGTGAATCAAAGCTCGAAACCTTGCGCTCTAAATGTTTCTCCTACCTGTACAGTCATTTGATTAAAATGGGATAGCGGTTTCGCCCTATCTCTGGCATTTGTTGCTTCTGTCCTGACGATGTTGGCGCCGCACACTTCCACTAGATCTTTGGAAATCAATATTGCTAGTTTGTGGTGCCGCGGGCACTAATCCCACTTGAGGTCTACAGACAGGCTTAACTGCCGTGTCAGAATGCTGCCACAACAAATCAGTTCGACAAAAGTTATCTAGACCAGCATTGGACAGACTCATGTCACTAGCTTCTTGCATTTGTGATGAACGCATCTGTTGCTGGATCAGGTCATGTACGTCCAAACCATACTCCACAGGAATCGCACCAGTGAGAGTTTTTATAGCGAACTCAATGCATGGATCTGCCCATGAATCTCCGAAGGGTAAGCTCAGAGAGGAGCCTGGCCCATCACCAGCAGTTTCTTCAGCACTAACTTTCCCCCCATGTTTTTCTGGCTGAGCTAGTTTTTGAAGAGGTGGATTAGCACCACACCCCTGCTTTTCGTCGTCCTCTTTCTCAGTTTCCATGTTTTCACTATGCACATTTTGGTGAGCCAAGTCACCTAACGAGTTTCTGCCATTGCTGAATTCAAGTGCATTCTCGGTGGAAGTATCAAAACTTATACCAGTGAGGGTTTTTATAGCAAACTCGATGCATGGATCAGAAAGTATATCCTGAGAAGGCAGATCAAAAGGCAGTGCTGGCTTCTCTTCAGATTTATTAACAGATTCAATATTTCCAGGATGTTCATTTGCAATAGCTAAGCTCTCCTGTTGCGATGGTTTTGTGCCTCCTTGTGTCTTTTTATCGTCTTCCTTGTTTCCTTCCAAGTCTTCAAAATCTTCTTTGGAAGCAGCCACCACCTCGGAAGTTTCTTTAGCTTCCTCCGCTTTGCCAGTGCATTTTGTGTCTTGTTGCAGCCCAAGCTGATCCATACTTTGGGGTTCCTGAGCAACGCCACTACCACTTGTGGCACCTTTAGCCTGATTAGCTTCCTCCTGATTAACATGCTTTGCTGAGCCTCTATTTGCTCGAACTGTTGTTATTTCCACTGTGGGATCAACAGCAATGCCAGCAAGCCGTTTTGAAGCTCGCCGAGGCACGTCAATCTCTTTCTTCTTCTTCCGGGATTTTTGGATGGAAACGTCAGTCTCTTTGTTTCCTTCTGCCACCACCAAATTGTGCGAATGCTCCTCAGAGAGGGTTCTGCATTCAGGAACTGCAAGATCCTTTTCACTGCAGTTGCTCTTCTCTTGCCTCTGCTCTAGACCTTCAGCATCAGAAAGTCCTGAGCAGCCGAAATTAGTTCCCTCCCTGCCCACAGCATCTACAGAAATTCCACAAGCTGCAGGATGGTCTCCTTGTTTATGACATATAAAGACAGGGAAGAAGATGCTTCAAGTACAATGGTGAATAGGCTTACCTCCAGGTACAGGTATGACTTCTTCAGGTTGGTCAGATGTAGGCATATGTTTATCTGTCACACATTCACTCTGTTGCAATCCCTGATCATCTGTACTTTCGGTTTCAGCAACTGATAATTTCTGCTTCTTGGTAACAACGGGTGACTAAGGCAGAAAGGAAAAGACAATATGACAGATAAGTCCAAATCTTACAAAAATCTGAACGAAATTTCAACTTACAATCAAAAGACAAGAATTAATTTCAGCACTGTGGAGTAAATATGATATGCAAGGCTAAGAATTAAAGCATCCACATTGTCAAGATAAGCATGCATCACACCAATTGAGCTGAAGCCAAGAAACATAGGCCATGGTCATCAACTCAACACCACCTGTCTAAATTTGTTCCCAGGAACTTTTGACACCTGTGAGTAGAATAATTTGTTTGAAATATGAGGACTAAGGTACTAAGGTAGGGTTTTGAAAGCAAATAGATGATTAAGTGACACTCTTATGTATGAACAATTACAAGAAATTTCTTTCCATTTCCATCTTTTGGTCAAATCAGGTGCTCCATGGATCTTAGAAATACATGTTGAACTCGATCGCAAGATTCACATCCTTTTGATCAATTGGCGTTAGACTTGAATTCATTCTTTATTCCTTAAGAGATTCAATTGGTAAAATATCAAATCAAACAAAACTGATGAGTACCAACAATAGTTTGAAAGAAAGAAACCCATCCAACCAACCTGGACCGGACAACAGGCTGATTTAGCCAGTCTCAGTTAGTTACTCAATTATAACTCTCTATTTCTTCTCGTCATCCTTATTATCTGCTTTAAAATTTATTGTTATGTGACAAACAACATATCTAGAAACCAACCCCAACCCAAACTCAAACCCAAATACGCCTGATGAACCTGAACTGGACCTCAACCCAAACCTGACTAAACCCAAATCTTCCCATCTAGCCTGGTAAATTTATCATGATTTCAGTTACATAGGTTTCATGTACGATACCCTTAAAATTCTCTATCTCCAATAGATATCCACAGCTGCAGGTAAAGTAGTAACATCTTTTTTAGTCCTTATGACCACCACATCTCATAATGCCAGGATTCCCAAAGAAGCAATTCCATGAAGATACATTTCTCTGTTTAAGTCTAATCTCAATCTATTCCATCAGCCGAAACATTAAAAAAAATAAAAAAAATAGACATACATAACACTATTTTAGTAGTGATAGCTGCAAAGAATAGGAAATAGTAAATCACATCATGTAGAACTTGACAAATTTATGAGTGCTCCAGGAGTTTCACCAGCAGTCACTAAAATCTTAGCCATGAAGGGTGACAACATAATGATGTCTCAATAAAGTAGATCACATGCAAACATTGTGCCATCTGAGAACTGAGATAGTCATGTAAAGCAAAGGGAAATTAGAAGTTGACTGATGGCAAAACAAAAACTTCATACTCACTCACAGTGATTTTGCTGTCTTCTAAATCAGTGTCAATCTCATCTTTGTCTGGGGGCTTATATGCAAGCCTCCCAATGTCTCCAGTTTCAAGATAGCGACGGACATCTTTCATTGAACGGAATACATATCCACTGACAGGGTCAGTGTAGTACTGCAGAAATTGGATGCCACTTCAGAAACAACCATTTCCAGTGGCTAGGAAAGCAAAAAAGCGTGAAGGATAGTTCATGCATTGCCCACTTGGATTGCATTGGATACTAGCTAGACATAAAGGAAGATTAAGCTGTGATACAAGGCCGTGGAAGAAGGATACTGAATTCAAAACATGAAAGGTGATGGAAGAGACATACAAAAGATTGGAAACTACAACCGCTTAAGTATGAGCATGACAAGAGATTAGATCAAATACCGGATCTCTCCTGATGATAGAACCATTCTTCCTTTTAACTTTAATTTCTTTGGCCCATCCCTCAGGTAACCCTTCTGCCACAACCTTTTCAACGACAACCTAGATTGCTTGAAACGGCAAAACCTTAAATTAGAAGAGAATGATGATAATACAGGACAATCATCAAAACAAGACAGTGGAAACAACTTTTTGACGAACATTTACAGTAGGCTGCTGACGCCGCACTTTGTTCTTCTGCTTCAAACTAGGAGAGGCACTTTCTGTCTGGTCTTCATGAGCTTCTTTTGCAGATTCGTCAAGGCTGAACATTTTCTCCTCTTTGAAAGTAGAAGAGCTGATCCATGGAGTGTCGCTGCAAACATCTTGCGGGGACTGCTGATGGCTGCTCTTGTCCTCCTCTCCAGTTAGAGTAGAGTGGTTTTCTGCACTTTCACTACAAACCATTTTCATGGGTCGATCAAGATCAACCTTCTGTCCTATGGGAAGAAGACCACAGCTGTCTAGGGCACCGCCACAAACAATTTTCTCCCCTTTGCAAGTAGGAGAGCCACTCTCTATAGCACTGCACGAAAAATCTTTTGAAGAATGCTCAATGCCGATCTTTTGCTCCTCTTTGGATGAAGAAGAGCTGTTTCCTACAATGTGATTATAGCCTTTTTTGTCAAATTGATCAAGGTGGACCTTTCTATCCTCTTTTGATGGAAAAGAGTTAGTGTGTACAATGCCATCACAAGCACTGCCCACAGATTGCTCAAGGGGGGCATTTTTCTCCTCTTTCGATTGAGGAGAATTGCCTCGTGCAGTTTTCAGATGGCGCAACACCTCCATCTTGGAAGAATATCTGATTCCATCAGGAGAGGTGTAAAGCTGCATGGACATGAAAACTTATAAAAGTCACAACTACCAAAAATTTCCAAAATAAATCAAGACACTCATGGACACAGGAATATACTGAAGCCAAACCATTCCCAGATCACCACACACAAATATATTACAGAATGCTTTCATCTCAGTTCTGTGCTGAAATTCATTAAATGAGATAAGATAAGGAAGCAAATATCACCCACTCTCTCCTTTCTTACCCAATAGAAAAAGGAAAGTTATAAACAATCATACAACTAGCACAGTCACAGCATATACACATTTGTTCCGGAAAAACCTTCAGAGTTTGAGTGGCAGAGAAAAGGAAAATGGATGTTCTTTTAATATAAGAGCATGGAAGTGAAAACCCCCATATCTTGATAAGTGATTAGATCACAACTATGCACGGATGAGGTGGCCTCGAAAGAAGAGAACAAGTTCAAGAGAAAGGGAACCAGTAAGATACTTTTGGAGAGATGGAGGTTTTATAGCAAGAAAGTGGGAAGTTAGTGTAAGTGAAAGTAAGATACTTTTGGAGGGATGGAGGTTTTATAGCAAGAAAGTGGGAAGTTAGTGTAAGTGAAACGAAAGGATTTAATCTTCCTCATAACTAGTTACTGCGTATCCTTCCAAAAGTGATGGAATATGAATGGAAACGGAAATCTAATGTCCTTGAAGCATGAACTGACGCATAAATAACCAGAAACAAACCCACCAGTATCATACCATGCATTGAAATGATCGGTGTTTGCTCCAATATCTTTAGAAGTCAAATTATACTTCGAGGAGTTTAGATTTCGTTTCCGTACATATTCCCGTCACTTTTGGAAGGAAATATGGAACTAGTTATGAGGAAGATGAACTCCTTTCCTCTTACTTACCCCAACTTCCCTGCTTTCTTGCTATAAAGGCGCCATCCTGCCAAAAGTATCTTACTATTTCCCCTTCTATTCCGCCCAATTCCGTCCATCCAAACACGAGGAACTAATTTCAACTGACGAAATGGAGATATTGAAAGGTATCAACCTATCAAGCCTTCTCCTTTTTTACCACAAAGCCCTAAACACTACATGCAACCCAACAATTCACACGATCACAAGAAAGGCAGGCATATATCTCTTGCTGCTCCAACCGCAGCACAGGCAGCATCTAATAAACAAAGTAACTCCAAACCCACGTTAGTAACGCCAATTTCAATGGCGAGCCGGCGACATAACCAGCAAAAAAACCAAGCAGCTAACAAGCAACCTCAAATTGCAAATTGAAAGCAACCCGAACTAAAAAGAATCTGCCGGCTAACAAACGGCCGAAAGCACAGAAGGTAAAGACATCCGAGCATCAATCCGCAGCAGAAGGAATTAAAGCCAACAGGCGAAAAAACCGGAACTTTGGCCTGTTCCCTCGAAGAAGGAGAAGCAATCCAACCTACCCTATCCTTTCGACCGCTCCGCTTCACTCTGACATCCACAGTCCAGCCGGTGGGAAGCCACTCGTCGGAGCTCTCGTCCGCCATTTCTCCCGGAGCCCCGGACTCTCCGGCGCCGATCACCAGTCCTCGACCCACTTCTAGAAATCACTCCCCCCACCACCCACTCACACTCCCTCCCCCTCTCCCCTCTCTCTCTTCTCTCTCTCTTCTCTCTCTGCTCACGTTATGGGAGTAAAAGAGAGTTAAAAAATAACAGGAAGACCGCACAAAGACGAGAGAGAGAGAGAGAGCAAATTGAGCGTTAGGAGAAGGGGGTGGGGGTCGGGGAGGGACAGAAACGTCACTTCGAAGACCACGTGTTGCCGAACTCGGATTTGCTGCGAATCGCGAAACGGAAACTCCCCTCCCTCTCCCCCACGCCCACCCCCCAACCCTGCTTTTTAGGCTCTCTGACGTCGAGATGGGGTCCGTTACTCCCCCTCCACTGCCACTGCTGCTCCCCTCCTCCCTTCCCTGGACGCTTTTGTCCTCCTCCTCCATCAATGATCATCCCCAGGTAATCACGCCCCACCTCCACCTCCACCTCCACCTCCTTCCTCCTTCCTCCTTCCACCGCATCGCTCCCAAGCTCTGGTTTTTTCTCTCTTTTTTATTTTCTTTTTTCTTTTTTTTTTCCTTGTTCTCTCGTTCAATCGGGAGTCAAAGCAAAAAGGTTTCCACGAGCAGGAAGGACAGAGAGAAGAGAGAGACGGGGGAGATTTTTCGCGTTTGGATAAGACGGGGAAAAGGGGTAGGTTGGGCATTTCGCAATGAAGATGTTCGGTGGGCGAATTTCCGGAAGTGCCCCTTGGGGCTCGGTTACGGGCAGCAACTGACCACTGCTGCTGCTGTGCTTTTAGTGGGAGGTACTGGCGAGGTTGCGTGTGCCTGCGTGCGCGCGTCCGTGTCTGTCGTTTAGAATAATTATTCGGACCTACTGGGGGGCTTGGATACCTTTTCAGTTTTACTTCGATATGGGCCTCTCTGCAGGCCCGGTTACCACCGGTCCACGACCCGACCTCGGGTTGTGCCTCGTGAATCTTTTTTAACGTTTTCCTAAACGTTGGGTCGGGTCGGGACGGAGTGGATCTGGGCCTAAAAGGTTAGGCCCACGCCAATCCGTCACTTGGAAAGGACAGTCGAGTACAATTTTCATTAAAGATGATCAGTTCCCAATTTGATCACATTTAATAGAACCGGTCACTTAGCAAAAAAAAATTAAAATTAAAAATTACAAAAATACTAGAGTTCTTACTATTTTTGAGATTATTGTTATATTTAAGAAATTAAAAATATATATTTTTTCAAAAAGAGTCAATCTAATCTATCAATCTAGTTCCCTCACCCAAAATCGGGATCCGACCGAAAATCATCAGTTCCGTTTTTATAGATTAGAAACTAAATCAATGTCTCCAAGAACTAGACCAAACTAGGTGATCTAGGCAATTCCCGTTTCAGTAGATTTGATAAGCTTACCCCTAGTTTTCATCCCCCAAGCCTAAGTGTCTATGCGATTCAATCCTCTAACTTTTTTTCTTATTATTTGTTTGATCAAGTTCTCTACCTTATTTTATTCTTGGTATTTGGTCCTCTGAGTTCTATTTTGTACAATTAAGTCCTCTACCTTTCTCAATTTTTGCAATCAAATCTCCCGGTTAGTCGCTCTCACTCTACTGTCGAATTAATTAATGACATTGTATTGTCATTTTGGTGTAAAATGTGCTGCAATGCTAAGGTGGTGCCATATTAGCAAAAAACTAACTATGAAAAAGAAAAAGGAAACTCTAATACAATAATGTTAGTTCCAAGGGGCACTTGATTGTACAAATAAAGAATGTCAAAGGACTTGAATGAAGAAAACAAAACTAAGAGGACCAAATCGCACAAACAGAGAATGATGGAGCACTCGATGGCATAAAACAAAAGTTAGAGAACCAGATGGCTTATACAACGAAACTTAAGATGACTTCTTTTGAATTTAACCCAAAAGAATACCGTAACAAAAGAGTCGAGTTTGGGCGGGTCGAGCGTCGAGGATCGTCGCTCACCCAAGCCCGCCCACCTTAAAGAAGTTTACGATGAGCGGGACCCGGCCCAATGGGCCTCATCTGTGCTGGGCTGTTGACAATTTTACTGGCCCGTAAACATTCTCCCCCAGTAGATTTTGGAATTAGAATTAGCTATCTTCCGTAAACCTATAGCCTTTGGCGTAGACAAAATGATCAGGGCATTCACGTTCCGATATTATTCCAATTATTCGTGGACTCGTGCTTGTAGGGTCCAAGAAAATCTTGAAGGTTTTTGCGGTAAGTGATGGTTACACATTCATCAGTCCACCAATTCCAACTAGTCCGTCCGAGAGTACCGGTGAATTTGAGACATAAGACTATTTTCATTATAAGTTGGTCTGAATAGAGCGGATTCGAACGTTATTGATCGTTCAAAGCATGTATTCCTTGAGTGCTCGAAACTGAGATACTTTCTCTAAACCAACCATTGACAGAATGAATTTCTTCTGCCACACTCCATTCTGACAAAGATCAGTTGTCTATGGATTAGAACACACAGCTAATAGCTGGAACTGCATATGCAATGCATAACATCTCGAGTCTCGATATCTGCTGAGCAATCTTTTCTTTTCACGTTAGATTCGGGCTGGAACTCTTTTCCTTTTACTCCAGGCTGCGAATGCACAGGCTCTTTCAAACATGCGATCTCGATCTCTTAGGCAAGCCTGTCATCACTGCTCATGCGAGTCCCTTTTACTGGGATTGCTTCACAGAAGCGAATTGCAGGATGCATTTCTTTCGAATCATCCATCCATCTGATCAGCTGCAGTATTCTAATGACGAGTCTGCTATCATATATCAAGTGTTCACAGCTCCCATAAAGGGCAGTTTCACTTTTTCAAATTGAGTATACATGCGGATGAAATATGGATCGAAACAAACCTTTTCGGTAATACTCTCTTTAAGGCTCACTCAAACAATAGCTACTAGTTCCCCTCCCTTCCTCTTTGGACATAACATCTCACGGGACAAGAGCCGAAAGATCTTTGTACAGACTCGCTTATTGCAAAGAAAATAAACGAACAGGGATCAGACGACACTCTGCCCCATCAGATCAATTATGAAGCGGATTGGGTCCGCATGGGACAAGCCTGCGCGATACCACGTGCATCAAGCCATGTTTATTACCCCTGGATTTGGCAGATTCATGAATCGAAGAGAAGCTCCGGAAGAAGATAGGAGAATACTTGGCCCACAATCTTTGTTGGCTCACTCCACCGGTGGCGGCTTCATTAATCGGACGGCCACTGGAAACTTGGAACAGAGCTGATATCATGAAGATCATGACAAGCAGAAGATGAGACCTGCGAGCTTTCATGTTCTGAAGGTCGGAAAAGACTCGGAAATAGTATGCTGGCTGAATGATAGGTTGGTGGAGCTTTGAATGCTCTGGCAGCTTCAAGAGGCTAGTCTATGTATAAGGGACCAGCCTCGGTTGAGTTATATAGTGCAGACAAATCTCAGCTGCAATTAACAATGAATTTGGTGAGTATTGAGAGATGGCGATTAGAGATGGCTCAGCACTGAGAAGAAGAAGGGACCGACCTAGCTATGCTGCGGAAGAATGAGCTCTATACAGAGTATCAGATTTAATATTGTTGAAAGACTAATTCGAATTCTTTTTCTCTTGAGTTAAACCACACGATGCTATGACTTTCTTTCATGCTAGCACATCGCATACCTCTACAAAACTATAAAAGTTGACTTTTGGGCAGTCGCTTTCGCAAAAAATGAAAAAATAAAAAATTGCAGGCTCTTCATAGACAGCGGGCAGTACTCTCCTACCTAATTCCTGGATCTTCACGGACTTCTCAAGCCGTTTGATCTGATGCCATGTCCCGTGTGAACTTCGTGCAAGACATTTGTCAGCTCGCATACTCACGACACATATGAGACACAAACTTTGTTTCGGAAATGCTGCTGCTAGGTCCAACTAAAGACAATGGCATGCTTTTCAAATCAGCCTGTCCTGAACCAAAATCTGAGCTTTCAAACCATTACGACAGAGAGAGTTCGGGGTAAGCAACAACCATAAATTCCAGATGTAATAATCAAAAACCTTTCTTTGTCTCTGTAGTGCATGTCATATTGTCAAGAAAAGCAGGCTCTTCTGTTCTCCTGGGATGTCACATTTGGCAAGAAAGTATTGTAAAGCGACTCTTTTTTTCCCGTTTGCTTGTTCGGTTCAATGAGCACATTTTCTAACATTTTGAAACTCATGCCTTGATTTCTGCATATATATAAAAGAAAGTTTACCCTAGACATTTCGCGTCGATTTCCTATTCTGAATCTGTGATGACTTTTGACAATGCTTCGGTACACACGGGGGCTAACAGGAGAATAATTACACTTAGAAATAAAGAATGAACAGTTGACAAATCTCCTGAATAACTAAATCCATAAAGTCAGAAAGGATGCTGTAGCGTGCGTGGCTTCATTGTTAGAGTAGAATATAAATGAGATGAAACCAGGTGTATGACCAAATTTTATCACTGCTTCTTGCCAGTCGTCATGCTCAGAAATTCATTGCTCGAGATCTGTCACTCTGATATATGTTTTAGCCGTTGACCAAGCGAAACCTGTCGAGTCATGCTTCTGTTAACGTGTACAAATCAGACGAGAGAAATGTGCAAACGTCGATCGTCCATTCTAACTTCTGCTATAATATTTGGGAGTTTGGATGATGTATGAGAAAATAATTGATCCTTAAACTCTGGTGGTCCTAAAATATGCAACCGTCATCAGCTGAATAAAAATTAAGGAAGTTGACTTTTGAAGAGAGGATGATGTACTGAGAAGTACCAAGTTCTCCATTCTGATGTCAATACAGGAGATCCCAACTTCTTCATTTCTGCTAAATTCTCAGTTTTATGATTCCGTTTCCTCATTCTTCTTGCAGCCATGATCAGAGTCCACATTTCTCCTCGTTTTGTCTTGACTTATAACCCTAGGATTCTTTCAATAGCACCTACTAAGGTCAAACTATTCGGTTTCACATCTCTGTGATGCCTTGATTTAAAAAATTTCTAATTTCTAACAGTCCTAGGTTGCATTATAAACAAATTGGGTCTAGCTTGTGATGCATGCCTTGTATCTGCTTGCTCATCCATGATTAATTCTCTGTTGTTGAAATAGAAAGACGATTTATCACGTCTTGATGATCATGCATCATATACTAATTGAAACACTGATTGCACATGCAAAATCAATCGACATCAGACATAACAGGGATGACGAAAGGCTATGTCGAATCATCCACAAAATTGATACAGAGTTTAAGGAACTGCCTTCCTTTTCTTTTCCATCTTTTGGCAGCAATTTGGAATACTACACTAACCAGAAGGCTATTTCCAGTTTCGAGATTCCTGTCCTTTCCTAACATAACAGTGACACATATGATCCTACTGAAGAGTGTCAACTCTCCATAATTTACAAACATCTGCTATCTAATCCACTATTGTGTTGTCTCAGAGAAACTGAAATTGACTCTTTAGTATAATCTCATACGGGAAGGAAAACCGATACTATTAATTTGCCGACACCGAGCTGAGTGAATGAGCGTCTCAGCAACATGAACTGTGATTTATACCACAGTCCCTTTCTTACAATCCACAATTATAATAGTACATCACTTATCCAGCTATATCCTGAGGCTTCAAGCTTCAATTACAGCAACCAGTCGGTTCTTCCTAGAACAAGGTGGCTACGAGATTAGCTCCCATGATGCATAGATCTCAGAAAGGATTCTTTCCCTTGTTCGGTGAAAGAACCAAAAGTATCCCTCAGTTCAATACCAAATTCACAACCGCGCCCAATAAGAGAGAGCGAGAGAGAGAGAGAGAGAGGACAGAAAATTCAATCAGTTGTGAAGTGGGTTTGGTCCACTCGGAATAACTTGATGGGAAACATATATCTGATCCACCTCGGAGCTCTCAGACATCGAAAAGGGAGGACTACCAGTGTGAAAATGCTCTGATCCTGGAGAAGAGGACGTGGTTCCTAAATCAGAGACAGAGCTATCCCCTTCATATGTAGACCCAAGAGGTCGGCTGGAGCTAGAGACGTGAATGGTTGCCATGACAATCACTGCGAAGAGAAGGGGAGCGGTAAGAATTCTCATGGGTAAGGAATCTGTATTAGCAGAGACACTGAAGCAGGGAAAAAACTGGGTTTCGGACTTGCAGGTGAGGACACTTATAGAGGATCAGTAACAGGACAGACAAGACTTTCGCATACAATCATGATTCAAGTGCCTGGGGACCAAAAATTTCAACGTGTGCTCTCTCTCTTTCAAAATAATCATGATCACAAAGGGCAATAGAACGAGCCCATTAGGCGACATATTCAAGATGTGGGCTTGACCACCATGGTTAAAATGCACCATTCGAGTCCTGATGCCAAAGTTGTCCTCACCTAAGTTGATCTGCAGTAGTACCCTATCGCCTTTGTCAGTACTATGCCCTAAAAGATGCAGCTCGCGCTAGTACCACGCCACTCTTGTGTCTTCTTCATTGAGAGGAACCTTGTCAATTCAGTTGCTTCCGAATGCCCATCACAGCCATTCCCCTAAGACTTCCTATCCAGACTTGTCATTTGTGACATGCCGCTTGAGAATTTACCGTCCGATAGGATCGCATTATCTAATCACAACACCGAAGTGCAATAATACCAGTGTAACTTCACAAAAACACTAAAAGACTGACTAATTGGATGTCGGTGGCATGGCAGCTTCATTCAAGAATCAATTTTTAAGGGACCTAAACAATTACTGCATACGTCTATGCACTCGACGAAGACTGACATGACATCGCATTTGCTTAATCACCGCCAACCTACGAAAGCGATATAGCTTTGTTGTCCCACGCCTGCCACGCCACACCGATAACATCGGCAGGATCACCTTCCTAGTATCATATGATTTACAAGAACCAAAAGAATGCTGGAAAAACTAGCATTAAAAAAAGTAAAGAAAAGTGGCTCCAAAAGGGAAATAAGAAAATACCCTGGGTAGAGCGAGGCGTGCTCTATGGTTTATTTCGGTGGTTGGCTTGTTTTGTTGTGTTGTCCGGATAAGATCTTCCAAGCAGCGCATAGAACATGGTATTAGATGCCAAATCAATCGCTTTCGATGCTTACAGCCAGAAATGCCAAAAAGCGCACCTCTTTACTAAGCAAAACCCTTTAAAATTCTGCCAGGTTACGAATTGCAGTTGTAGTTTTTTTTCTTCTTTTGGCTGGTAATTGCAGTTGTAGTTAACAAGGTCATTTTCAGCCGGCCTGTAATGTCAAACTTCATCATAGGGGGAATCTAAATATACAATTGTCTTCGTCGTGAGGTTTGACTAAAATAATGACATATCTACCATCCTGCCTGATGAACCATTTTAATCCCTCTTTTTAAGTATCTGTCAAGTTGGTTGACCACAGCTAAGAATCAAAATCCTGATCAAGCGTGGTCTAAAAATGTGATGAACTCGCCGAACAATGATCACGATAAACCGGCTCTTTAATTCTAAGTAGCCTCTGCTGAATACAAGCAAACTTGTGAGTGGCAGTACAGTAGGATGCTGGAATTTTAGGCAACGTGTTTTACGTTGCCTAAAAACACACCACACGCTGCAGATGTTTCTATCAAACTACTCCCGCAGTACTCAAGGCCATTACTTGAGAAAATCTGGATATAATATACCATCTAAAATGATACCCATGGCGAAAAAGAAATTTGCCCACTCCATTTTAGAGCTGAATATCCATCCAAAATACTAATACCCAAGTATCCGTATAATGATTCTCTTTCTTTTCACCCGACTCCTCTTGCCGCAGCGCACTCCATCTACCATATCCTTGTACATCCTCCTTTTCCCATCCAAAGAACATGAACAGCCAGATGCATGTCAATGTCGTTGAAGATGGTATGAATGGGGGATATAAAAAAAATAGCATGTGAACCGCGTGCACCAATCAGATGCAAAATGCTGACATAGTTCCATGGCTTTCCTCCCGACTCACCGCAAGCCAATCCAAATTGGACCCTCCCAAAACAGTCAGAGAAGGGAGACTACGAGAGGAAAACGAACGATGAAATGACAAGTTCTTGAACCTAAGAGTTAGATACTCACGTCAAGATGCACCAGACAACAACATCAGACATGTGACCCTAGTATACTGCAGGGCCTCATTGAGTCCATTTCCGCTAAGGTGAACCCCGCATTGATTAACCATATCCACTCCTGTCATGCGCCTGTACCATTCTTAAGGAGAAAATATATTCTAGGTCCTCATTTACAGTTACATTATCACATCACAACAAGGCATAATACAAGTTGCAGCTCCAAAATCCGACATACCTAAGTTCACTGGGTGTCAAATACATTATTTGTAGAACTAAATATCCATGAGAATCAACATACAGTGTCCTAGGCCTCTTATAAGTTATTTTTGGAATATGGGTATGATAACGGAGAAGCACGCAGACAACAATACTCCCCAAATCTCAATCATTCAGCACCCTCAGGTTTGACTGATGAAGGGGTTTCTTCAGTTTTAGCCTCAGTGCTCTCTGATGGGCCGTCTTCACTCGTTTTAGGCGCATCTTTATCAGCGACTTCTGCAGGTTCAGCAGTGGATGCTCCTTCTGTCACTGGGACGGTCTTCTTGATGGTTCCGACCTTAACATACTTGCTCATGAACTTGTACTCCCAGTCCTGCAAAGCATCAAGTTCAAATGGGCCAAGACCAGATATATCCCCAGTCAGATCTTTCTCTTCAAATGACATCTTTGCGAGAGCTCTGCTTGCATCCCTTCCAGCAAATAGAGCATAAGGACCCCCCGGCCCATAAAACATCCTGCATAAAAATTACGTTGTATGCGCCATCAGACATTTAGAAAATTCTAAATTTTCTTGATTATCCTTTTTCTAGTCAGTACAACTATTTATATTTGGCCACCATTGGACCAAACTCATGTTTTAGAAAGTAACCAACACATAATATTTTGAAATCAAAACTTTTAACAGACCACGATGAATTTGAATGAGTCGACATAACTAAAATCATGCCATTTTTGTGTAAAACCTATGATCAGCTGTCCATTCCAGCGGAATCACCCAATTCTACACTCGATCACCAATTCTATCCAATTCTAGTGAGAGGACACGCCAGCAGAAGTACTGAGATCAGAGTAGCAGATTATACACAAAACGATGATTCCCAGAACTTTCATGGCTCAAGGCAAAGAGCTCTAGATACTAAGCGACACTATCTCATGTTAAAGCAACTGAAAGCAATTATCCACCATCCCTTTGTTTGAACACCAAATTGCAGCGTAGTTATGAACAAAGCAGCTCACTGGCACCACATGTTCAATTATGTGGCTATATAATATCATAGACTTCGTTTTGCATGAGAAAAGCACCTGCTCTTCTCTCAAGAGACATATCCATGGTTCTCCTAAACAAAATTCCAAAGAAGTCCCATGAGTGGAAACCACTGAGACATTCAATAAAATGTTTTGATCCTCGACAACGAGAAACACTGTCATGTAAAGTAGACGGCATGCACCAATATGACATGAACTGCTAATTAGGTATATTCATTTATCGAGACTTTTCCACATCAGGTGATAATAAATGCAAGCGAGAACATTTAACTGGTCTGGCGATACTACTCTACATGGTATCACCACACAAGAGATGCACTTTCCAACCTCAACATCACATGTCTATAAGGCGACTTGCAATTTTCCGTACGGACTATGCTAAATAGAGCACACATATTAATCTGTCCCGAAGGACATCTTATACTATACTCCATCAAATTAAACGGACAACCCACACCCCTAAATCTCCAAGCATGAGCTGGAAACTGGAAGACTTTCCAGAACCCAATGGCATCAAACGCGTAAAAGATCGAACCATGAGGCAGGTGCAGGTGTGGACCACCAACCACGAGAAAGGGGAAAAGGAAAAAACTACAGAAGCTGCAAATCTTCAGAAACTGCGACACTGACACCAAAGAGTCCCGAAAACCATTGTAGCATCCGAAACTATAAACCCTAACTCTATCAAAGCTCTACCAACCCATAGTCACTAGGCAGGGGATCTTCGATACGATAATCCGTCCTAGAAAGAGAATCGCATCGAAATCGGTCAAAAAATCGTCAGTCAGTAGTCAAATAATCAGACTAGACAAGCGATTGACCCGGTCGAGCCAGTTCATCTCGACCCAGTGACGATCCGATCCACAAACCCACGACCGCCACAGGAAGCAAGAATCGAAATCGCGCGACGAGCTCAGCGATTTCCCAACCGACGCCGAGAAGGTCGCGGCGTACCTGCTCTGAGAGACGTCGTAGATCTGCCCCTTGATGGCCATCAGGAGAGGCATCTTGGGGTCGGCGCCGTCGTACTGCTTGAGCTCCTCCTCGGAGATCTCGCCGAGCTGCACGGGAGGCGGGAGGGGCTGCATCTGCTCCTGGTAGTCCCTGGACCGCTGGTGGTGGTCGGACGACGACCCGAAGAGACCGGAGACGACATAGTAGACGGCGAGGCCGAGGGCGAGGACGGTGAAGAAGATCGCCGGGGAGAGGCCGGTGTAGGTGACGATGGATTCCTTGAGGGTTTCCCACAGCTGCAGAGCCATCGCCGGAGTGCTCCGGGAAGAAGAAGAGATAGAGAGAGAAAGAGAGAGAGCGAGAGGAGATAGAGAGGGAGTGAGAGAGAGAGAGAGATTCCGGATTTTCTAGTGTCGTCGATTCGGAGTCGACAGGGGTTTGGTCCGAAGTTCGATATGGCCTATGCTATGGTTTTGGTTTGGCCTGATAATAAAGATCTTGTTTTTATCAAATTATTTTCTCATCTTGATTAGTAAATTTCTCTGATTTTCGTATCTAGGAAAAAGGTGTCGCCAGTTAATAATTGTGATTTAATATTTTATTTTCTTTCGTGACGAAAGTGACTTCCCGTACTTACTTATTTAGCGAGGTTGGTAGTACATAGCATGTCACGTATGAAAGTAAAGTGTCATATTTACAGAAATTGCAGCTTCATTTTAGTCTAAAGAAGATTTTAGTATAGGGTTGATATCTCGAAAAATCCAAATTAGTACACTCATAATAACTTTGTCTCAAACTAATCTTTTAACAACAAAAAAACCCTAAATTAATATGATGTGATAAATTTATCTTCATTAATTTCCGTTAAATTTTATTGTTAAATTACCAAGTTTCATGAAATGTGGCAATTAAGGAATGTACTGATTTAGGATTATACCCTCTATGTCATCACAAATGTATCTATTTGTGGTTTTTCATTGTATTAATTAAATTTATGGAAACTAATGGAGGAAAGATTTGTCACTAATACATCGATTTGAAATTTTTGGTCGTCAAAAATTAGTTTGTGATAAATTTATCATGGGTATACCGAATAATCAATTTAAGATAAATTTGCCACATTATTAGATTGAGATTTTTCATAATATTAGCTCTTCGGTATATTTATAATTAGTGACTCTCCAGATTAAATAGCTTGTTTCAATAATTAATCGATAATTACTACTTTCCGTTACTTTTTTACATCTCTTTTAGTTACTTACCGCCGGTCAATTATTGTTTACCAATTGTCTTTGATCTGATCAAGCAAAAGGTCCATAGCTTTTCTTCAATCGAACAGAGGAATCCAGGAAGTTTCATTTTGCAAACTTAGGTCCGGACATGTTACGGGAAAGATTCCTCTCCGGACAGGACGAAAGGGCAAAGCCTTTTAAGTGTAGTACCCAAACTGAAAAATGAACGAAATGGCCTGCTCGACTTTACAACCCGCTCTGAAGTCACGCGAAACGCCCCCTATTCCCTTGGCATGCAAAGCGTGATCCACGACGTTCGTAGCGCCGCATGTGACCAAACCGCCTATTTCGACAATAAATGGTCGTCAAGTTTAGCTCGAATTTTGCTCCACCGCGACGGACAATTCAGCCGTGCCGTGCCTTGCCGTGAAATTTGGTCGGTAGGCGGGTGGGTCCGCCGAGCAAGATCATTTCTTTTCCGCCTACAAGAAAAGGCCGCTGAAATTTATTTTTCTCCCATTTTTTTGGTTAAATTTTTTTTTTTTTCTCTCTTTAATAGGAGGAGTGTTGGCCACATATCAACGTCAATGTTAAATTGCTTGATGTCGGGCACCATCGATTCCCACCCACCAAAGATCTTCAAATTCGGCAGGCTCTTTCCCAAGTTTCATTCAATGAGCTCATAATTCTTGACTTTTTCTATTAATCAATGTGCAGTGTCTCGTCCGAATTTTTAATTAATTTAATATGATCTTTGAATTATTTTTAAATGTCTGATATAATTATTCAATTTAGTCGAGCCGAGAAAGAAAATGATTATTGACGAGATGAATCATCATAAGTTAAGCTGGATATTTTGAATGCCAAGCCGGCACAAGATTGTGTAGTCGTGACGAGTCCCTTGCTCTTCTTTTGCATCATCTTCTAGAATTTTCTTCGGAAAGGGAAGTTAAGGTTTGAGTAAAAAAAACAAAATCTATGGCTTAAAAATCAAGGTTCCATCCACCATGTTTGACGCACAGGGCGTCAGCACCGATGGGGGAAGCCGGGGAGGTGCCTCCAAGAAAAAGGAGATAGGATTTATCTTTCTATATATATATATATTTATTTATTTATATAATAGTTTAAGTTTAGAATTGGGAAATCGACATAAAATAGTCATTGAATTTTGACTCAATATACAATTTGATCTCTAAATTTTTAATTTATTCAACAAAGCTCCTGAATTTTAATTTGTTCAATGTCATTTCTAAACTTTTAGTACATATTCAATACAATTTCTAAACTATATGAAAACATTTAATATAATCATTCCATAATTATTCAAGATCATAGATTACATTGAACATTTTCATATAGTTCAGATATTTTATTGAACACATATAAAAAATTTAGGAATTGCATTGGACAAATTAAATGTTTGAGGACTATATTGCATATTTGATTATAGTTTAAGGATTACATTAAATGAATTGAAAGTTTATGAATCAAATTGTAAATTAAGTTAAAGTTCAATGACTGTTTGTCCAATCCTAAACTTAAACCATTACTAAACTCATGATCAACCACATACGTAAAATATAAAACATGAGGTTTTTTCTTTTCATTTTTCATTTTTTTTACTCTAAAGTGTTCATATGTTTTGTTAAGCGGAGGCTAACGCTCGTACAAATATTTCCGGGGCCCGATAATTTGCTTTTCCCATAGCTGTCGGGCCGGTTAGGTATTTGGGCCGTTACCGGCCCGGCCCGGCCCAAATAGTCCAGTCGGCCCATGAATCGCTCTCCGCTTTTCTCGGTTCATTTGAAAAACTGCAGGTTTCGCGTTCTTTTTCGAAAGGTTTCGGAAGTCGCTCGCTCGCTCGTCTCAGCGAGAGAGAGAGAGAGAGAGAGAGAGCAAGCATGGGAGTGAAGAATCTGTGGGACATCTTGGAATCGTGCAAGAAAACCATCCCTCTTCACCATCTCCAGTGAGCTTCCTTCTCTCTCCCTGCGTCGGGCTGCTTCTTGTTTCTCCGTTCTTGATGTAGAGGATGGTCGGGTCTGGATGCACGGATGTCATTGGGCGTTTCTTGAATTTGCGTAGGAACAAGAGAATGTGCATCGATCTCTCGTGCTGGATGGTTCAGCTGCAGAACGTGAGCAAGACCCACAATTGCATGAAGGAGAAGGTTTATCTCAAGGGCCTCTTCCACCGGCTCCGAGCTCTCATTGCTCTCAACTGTAGCCTCATTTTCGTCACAGGTTCGGACTTTTTGCACCTTTTGTTCTCCTAAAGTGAAGTTCACTGCGTGTTCATCGTCAAAAGATTTGCTTCTCCTTTCCTCTTTACTTTGCCAATCCCTGCTAAGCTAAGAGGTTCACCCTGGTGCTACACAAATAAATAGTGGACCGTGACTCCATCTGTTGAGAAGAAGGTTCTCTTATGTGCGCAATTGAAAGTTTGGGCACAGAAGTTTTTGTGAAAGTTCCTCTTTTTAGCATCATTCCGTGTTTTAAGACCACACAAAACTGGATTTTTGTTTAGATAAGATGCTTTTCTTCTCTCCTTTTTCTAACTAAGAAAAGTCGGTCTTTGTTTCACCTTATAGCATGTTACATTATGCCATTTTCACTGGTTCATCCAGAAGACATGTACAGAGTATTTGAGCCATGATCTTTCTTTTATTCAGATGGATCCATTCCTGCAATCAAACTATCCACTTACAGGCGTCGGCTAAATTCGGGAATTGAGGTATGGTTCACTATCTACGGATTCGAACTGTATGATCTTTGGACATCGTTTGCATTGTGTTCTCATACTAACCTCGGCAAGGGCAGGTTAATCGAGATGAAGCAAATCTACGAAACTTAGCTTCACTGAAAAGAAACATGGGCTCTGAGTTCTCACGCATGATCAAAGAGGCAAAGGTTTTGGGCATGGCACTTGGAATCCCTTGCTTAGATGGGTAAAGTTTTTCACAGTTATTAGCATTATTCATAGGAAACTAGGAACCGCCGTAGTAGTATGGCAAAAAGTGTTCATTCATAAGAGAAGTGGATATCACACCTAACAAAGCCTTTTATTTTGCCATGAGATGTAACAAGGGCAACATAGACAACTGCATGTGTACTTGCATTAAGTACATCGGTTTGGCAAAATAGATGCCTTACCCTCCATTGTTGAACATCATTAATGGAAACTTTTGGTTTCAATTTTCCCTTTGCAAACACTTTGGCAGAAAAGTGCTTTCAGCAACTATTGATCACCTTCTAAGCATTAGATACTATAGATTTACAGAAATATAAATGAGTTGTCTAGAAACTACTTCTAATGTAACTATGGAACTTGCTAACTTGTCATCACCTTTTATTCAGGATGGAGGAAGCAGAAGCTCAGTGTGCACTGTTAAACTCAGAATCACTATGTGTGAGCACAAATCCTGTTTTATCTTCAAATCACTAATTTTGCACTAGAGATCTACAGTAATATTCCTATCAGTATATTTGCTTCAGCATTGACTTTGCTGCAATTATTAGGATGGTTGCTTCAGCTCTGATTCAGATGTTTTCCTCTTTGGAGCAAAGACAGTTTACAGAGACATTTGCCTTGGTAACCTTTTTTTGGACATCTTTAAGTCATCCTTGTATTTTTTTTTTCTTGCGAAAAAAGAGACTTGTCATTGGATTTTAATGTTCAAATAACAATAAAAGTTGCTGTGTGAATCAGGTGATGGTGGCTATGTTATCTGTTATGAAATGGCAGACATAGAGAGACAGCTTGGATTTGGAAGAAACTCGTTGGTAATTCTCCTATTGGCCTGTACATCTGCTTGTGAGATATGTCACCCTCTTCATTGTTCTTGAAGTACCTATAGACATTTGTCACCTTGCACATGATGGACAATGAGGCTATGTGGTGATTTTATTTTGTGTGTGCCTGCAGCCAAAAACTATGTTGCAATCTTCCCTCAGTTATTTTTTGTTACCTCTTTGGTTAACTCAGCAAGTTATGATTTTCAGATTGCTCTTGCCCTGCTTCTGGGGAGTGACTACTCCCATGGAGTTCGTGGTTTTGGTCCAGTGAGTTTTAGATATCTGTTCTTCTTAGCTACTGTGTGTTCTCTCTGTGGTTACTTTGAGACCACAATTATAATGGATATTTATTCATGTCATGCTTACTCTTGCTTGGTATAGGAGTCGGCATGTCAGATAGTAAAATCAGCTGGAGATGATGGGGTTCTTCATAAGATTGCATATGGGGGATTGCCCATTCTAAAGAAGACAAAAGGTTCAAAGAAACAGCAGAAGCTGCATGAGCCAAATGATAAGGAAAACTCATCGCCTAATGAGTTTGATGTCAATGGTATGTCAATGGAACTTGATACTTGTTATTAAGCATTTGTAGTTCTAGCAGACTCACTTGGGTTGGTGTAATATATTTGGTTGAAATAGGAGCTCATTCTCCTAAATTCAACTGAGATCATTTATATCCTAGCAGAAAAAGAACTAAGATTGATCATGAAAGAGTCAGAAATCTTACTTGCAGTTGTCCATGACTTAATATAGGAAAGGTCCATGAGTGATTTGTACAGGACTTTCAGCTTTTCCTCTGGTATATCTTTCAAATGCTTTAATATTTGTACAGGACTTTCGACTTAATTAATTGTGTTAATTTGTTCTTTCACATCCTAGGTTCTTACCAATTTCTAGTTACCATAATCTGAAGAATGAGGAGATCTTTTGAAGGCTTATTCTGCAGTAATTTTTCAAATATCTATGTGCATTTCTGAAGCAGTTGTTATATACTCAGTTTTTGTAGTTTGACATAAAATTGAATTTATTTATTTATTTTATGGCTGTGATAGGTAGTAAGGGTAATCCTCAAGGAAATGAGCAATTTTTGCAAGTTATTGATGCGTATATTAGGCCAAAGTGCCACTCTGCAGATTCTGAAGCTGTCCACAGGTAAGAAGGCATGTCTCCATCTTCCACAGATTTGTTCTTCTGCATCTTTTTCTTAGAGTGATTTGGATAATGAATAATATATTATTGTTGCATGATGAATCCGTTTAGCTCTTCTACAATTAATACTCACAGAAAGACCGTACAATATTGTGATGCAATCAGGCTGCACTTGAGATTTCAGTAGTTAGAGAGGTCTGATATGGGTGTTGCAAGAGAATATCCTTCCCAGTACTGTACACTTTATCTCATAAGTACATCATGCTTTTTATTCTTCCTTCTCTCTATCAAATTATTGTGATTAATTTTGACTAAAGCAAATAAGGATGCAAAGAGATGGCAGGACCATTGTTGATCCATGTTCCATTGACTGACAGGTTTGCATGATCTGGTGAAATATGGTTTTAGCTTCTATTGGACTTTTTTGCCTTCTTTGCGTGGAGTGCTGTGTAGGTTTTGTCTGAAAGTTCAATACTGGCTAGCATATTGGGAGGTTAATTAGTTAGCTACTGAATGGTGTGAGTAGCTTATAATCATTCATTTCATGGCATGCATGTGACCATTAATTGGGACTCTTGTAGCGAGCGAAACCTTTTAGCTGAAATTTAAACATGATGAACCAAAGTGACTCTTTATCAATTAATGGAGCAGAAGGTGAACAAGATGAAAAACATTTGAGCTACTTGATTTGGTTTTGTTTTTTTTCACTTCCAAATTTTGGTGTGACAATGATCATTGATTAGCAATTAACTGGTTCAATCTTTGTAGGGTCCTTGCAAATCATCCTTTTGAACGTTTTAAATTTCAAGAAGTATGTGCCGAGATGTTTGAGTGGCCTCCTGAGAAAACAGGTTTTGTATCCACTCTTGCATGTGGATATACTGATGTTTTTTATATACATTCGTGCTCTCTTGTTAGCATGTGCACAGACACACATACACACACACGGCCTTATATGCCATACATTTGCATTCTCATGTTGTTATGGTTTGCCTCAGACGAGTATATCCTACCAAAGATTGCAGAGAGAGATGTAAGGAGGTTTGCCAAATTGCGGTCAGCATCTTCAGAACTCGGGGTTGAGCTTCCACTATATGAAGTATGATTTTTCCCTTTGCAATAATGCCTCGTGCTTCTTAATTTTGCTTTTTTTGTATGGTAATAGACTTATCAATTCAGTAAGACCTTATATGTTGAGTCATCAAGAATGTGCTCCATTTTCACTTCAAAAGATAAGTACTTCCGAATTACAGATTCCTGTCAAATGTCCAGTATCTGGAATCATCAAGCAGAGAAAACTTCTCGGTGTAGAATGTTTTGAGGTCTCATGGGAGCACTTGGACGGACTTGAAACTAGCATTGTGCCTGCCGATCTTTTGGAAATGTGAGGATTCATACTTGTGGTAATGGACAACATATTGAAATGCTGGATCACATAACTTATGGTTTTTCTATCATTTTACCTGTTTTGCTTTACACTTTTTAACCAACTCTCTCCGATTTACCTGTTTTGCTGACTTACGCTTTTTAACCAACTCTCTCTGACATTTCTTCTAATTCTCCTCTCCTTTTATTTTCAATTTTTTATTTGTCCTATAGTGCTTGTCCTGAAAAGATACTGGAGTTCAAGGAGAAAATAGCTCTTCAGAAAAAACAGAAGTGTCATAAGCCAAGACAGAGAAGATTGAAGAGCGAGCAATCACTTGCGGAGCTTGATCTAAAGCTCCAGCAACTGTTGCTTGAAATCAACTCCGAAAGTGGCAGCAATCCTAAAACTAATCCACTTTCTTCAAGAGCTGTAACACCAGAAAATGGAACAGTCACGATTGAAGTGGATCTATTGGATGATGGTTCATTAGTTGATCAAGTGCTGGACATTGAACACGGTTGTAATGCTACCATGCCCTCTTCTTTGGCTGATACAAGTGTTGCAGTAAAGGAGGTCATCGATCTCTTAAGTCCTTCCCCAGCAATCCGGCATCCAGCCGTTACTAAATGCAAGCATTTTGAGTATCAGCATATTGATGTAATTGATTTAAGCGAGTCAGATGCTGAGGTGTCACCTGAACATGAGAGGAAAGCGAGAGAACTACGACAGTTCATAACAAATGTTAGGGATGACATTGCTTGAGTTGCATAAATGAAAAACTTTCAGGTGCTTGTCTTAAAATTTTGGTTGGACTGTTTTAGTCAGCACTGAAGGCTCAAATAAAGCTTATGTGATTAAACGACTAACCATATCCATCCACTGGGTGCTCTGCAGTGTAATTACTCAAAGCTACAATTCCTAAGATGCAGATCACGGTTGTTTTTCTACCCTGTCGTATGTCTAGCCATTGGAACGTCGAGCATGTCAGGCTTTCACGGTAACAATGACAATGTCTTGAAATCCGGTTTATGAGTTCCTTGCCCGTGCACATACTCAAACGAGACAAAAACAAAGTGCACAAATAAGGAAGTCCTAACCTAAATTTTAATAAATTACATCAAAGACCCTTATATAGATTTGGCAAATAAATTCCATCAAAGGGGACTAAGATTAATTCTCTGCTTGAAGAAACCCCATTATGAATATCCAGGCAGCAGCGCTTGTCGCTGTTCAGTGTGTCAAACTTGTGCCAAAAAAACTTATAAGGAAAAGTGAAGCAAATGCATGAGTACAAATAAATTCATGCAGTGTCTGAGAACACTGAAAATTCAACATCAGAGCAAAGCGTGAGCTAAATGGTTAGCTGTAATCCCTGAAGGTTTCGCAGAGTACATTGGTGTTGTTCCAAATAGCACAAAAAAGTATACTAAGTACTCATCTCATATTCACTCAATATTTCTGTGATATAGCTATACAGCACACTAAGCCTATGATGGACGATGAGCCGTTGGCCAGTTTATTGGTTTCACAAGGCTTTCTGGTGTCTGCAAATCTTCTGGGTTTTCATGGATGGTTTCAATTGAGGAGCTAGAGTAAGGGTAGTCAAGATGACCAGGGAACTGCAACAATGAACACGGTGATGAAGATGGAAACCAGTCTGAACAACAGTTGGATGAACAGAAGGAACTTGTATTACTACTATTTGAGAGACTTCCAACACTAGATGGAGTGATTTTAAAGTCTTGATTCTGAGAATGGAGATCAGACATCCCTTCACTCTTCTGAAAGGAAGCCTGAGGTTCCTCCAGTTGTGATCCAGGTGGACCAGGCCAAGCCACCTGGGTCGCAATACATAGAGTAGAGCAGACTGAAGCTTCTACGAGCAGTGATTCTGGTAGACCAGTTTGAGTCGTGTGATTTGTGATGCTTGTTGCACAGGAGCCCTGAGGCTCCAAAAGCAATGATCCTGCCGCACCTGGCCTATCTGTCTGGCTTGCAACACTAGGAGAGACTGATTTACCAACTTTTGCTTTTCCAGCCACTTTTACGGTCAATATCTTCTTCCCCATCTTGAACCCATTTAAATGTGATGAAGCTACGGCTGCATCAGCAGGATTTTCAAATCGGACAAACCCATAACCTTTGCTGACTCCTGTGTTATGGTCCCTAATCAATTTAGCTTCAACAAGCTTGCCAAAAGGACAGAACAACTCTTTAAATTGATCATCATCTACCGTTCGAGGCAAATGGCTGACATAGAGATTTCCATTGCTGCTGGATGTCTTGAAGGAAACATAAGTAGAAGTAGGTGGCTGGTCAGGGCAGGCATGATTCGGATGCCTCTGCATGCCACACATAAAGCACGGACCTTTTGCCTCGGGGTAAAATTTTTTCCATGTAGAAAACTCCTCCAGTTGGGCTTGTTTGTGATCATTCATTCTTGCATCAACCGGAATCAGAAGTTTCTCAACCATTCCAGCTGCTGCATCTAGAGATTCTTGATTATCTGCCTCTATGTAGACATGCAAGTCATCATTTTCAGAGGCATGTTTCCCCCGCGCAAAGGAGCCTGCACCCCTCAAGGAAATCCTTGCTCTGGTTTCTTTCTCCATCCTCTTTTGAGTATTTCCGCGAGGACCAAGAATAACACCAACAAAATTGTATCCTGGATACTGCTTCACTGGCACATAAAGCTTCTTGAAGAGCTTGGAGGGCTTGTGGCTTGGAGGAGTCTTGAAAGTTGGGTGCTTCAGGATCAATTTCGATATAATTCCTTGGCGTTTCCTAACAAGCTCGTCCCTAAGCCTTACTTCACGTGTGTTGACTCTGATGCCGAGATCATTGTACACAGGTTCAGGAGAAGGGGATCGCCTTTCTGCAGGTCGGACATCATGCAGCACCGGTTTTTGCAATTCATAGTTGAGTTCTGCAAGCTTTGCCTTCAGCTTAACTATTTCTGGGTCGGAGTCGGATTCTAGTACACTCTCTTTGATGAAGTCAGGAAGCTGTAGGGGTCCTAACAATTTTATCCGTGTATCAAAGCTAGACCACCTAGTTTTTCTTCGTTTCTTGCTCCTATTGTCTTCAACACTTTCTTCATCATCCCCAACTTGCAGGTCCCCACTAGTCCGCCTCCGCTTTCCAGAACTTCCACTGCCATCTCGTTTATCAGAATGGCATCCACCATCTGATGCCTTGGAGAGAGCAGACTCACAACAACAATCCAAAGCAGCAGAACCTAATTCCAATTCCGATTTTGAATTTTCACCAGACCTGTGTTTCTTCCGTGGTTGAACACCCGAATCATCCTTTGCATTCGAAGATCTCTTCTTCCCATTCAATAAATCCTCCTCCGACAAAACCGGAAGGGAATCATCTCCTAAGCCCTCGTCTTCCATCAAGTTTCTCATGCCAAATCACTCAATCTGATCCATTAAACGGCCAAAAGAAAAAAAGTTCATTTCCAGAAAAGAAAATCTACAGTTATAATCCGTCTGTTGCTAAGGATCATGAAAGAATTCACGTCGAATTCAATTAAATGAAGATGCAAAATGCGAAGAACTGGCCCTGCCGCATCAAAGACCTCAAGATGATCATCAATCCACAGTTTCACAAGCATCAGGCCCTAAACACACTTACAGTTCATGTAGAATCCAAGGCACGGACATCTCTTCTGGCCACAAACCCATTTGAAAATCAGAGAGACCGGCATTAATCCTGATCGCGACCGCCAATTAGCTGGAAAATCAGAGTGTTATCGTGAAGCTTCTTCGCTCGAAACAATTATGAATCTTCACCTTGCAAATGAACAAATTCGAAAACCAGGAAGGGAGAATTACAAAGAAAGAATCTTCATTTTTTCTTCCCATTATGTCAAATAGCCTCATCGCATTCATCAAAGAACCTACCCCCACGTTCCTACCCAGATTCGGCGTTCGGTGCGCGTTCAAAGTGTTTCGAGGCTAAATGGCCATGTCTATTGGGTGAAGGAGAAGGAAGACAGAGAACCCATGATTTCTCTGATCTTCTGAGATCGCGTGTGCGTCGTGTTTAGCTCCTTCGCCCACGTCTCTATCCTCCGCCATCGCCATGTAGATCTGCAACTTCACTCCCACGAAGAAGATGAACAGTGAAAAAGATAGGGAAAAAAGAGAAAAAGAAAAGAAAAAGAGAAATGGTTTTGGTTTTCAATTCGTTTATTACCCATAACGCAAGGAGAGACGGTTTATTGAAAATTGCGAATTTTTCTTAATTGAATGTTTTTTTAAGGTTTATTGAAAATCCTTCTGATTTATGGATATTAGCCAACCAATGTTGAGTTTGAGAACGCAAGTATTGACTTCTTGAATTATCTTGCCTATTTAATTAGGTGAAATAAAGATACAGCTAATAAGTTTCCCTAATTTTTTTTATCGTTTTATTTTCCATCCTCAAATGTGAATTAATGGTAACTTTCACAAATTTCATGGCTCCATTTTTTTCCCCTTCTAAATGGGATCTATAAAAATCACTAGGGAGTGGAATTTCCCATTTCGAGTAGAATTATACAAGAGATGCCGAAACTGACGTGGGAATTGATTACAAAATGATGAGGAGGATGTGATATGAAAATTCTTTAGCCTTTTTGCTTTGTTTTAAGAACGGAACTTGTTAGCTTGGTGATCTTTCAAGCCCTCACATCTCATGAAAGTAGCAGCAGCTGATCATGCTTCAAAAGGTCTGATCAATTAGGCAGAAGAACTAAGAAGCTTCAGCTCGGTTGATAAATGGTCATGGCTCAACCTTCAAGTCAAAACCCATGACAATATCTGCTTTCCTGGATTGTTCTTTTTGCTGGGAAAGTCCTTTCATTAGATGTATTAAAACAAGAACACTGTATTCAGACACAGAACAGCATATACAAAATTGCATTTGCCTGCACCGGAATATGTACACCTCAGACATTGTGTATTAAATCGTGTAAATAAACGAAGTCATCTCTGAGGATGCTTTCAGGAAAACACAGGGTTACGAGGAACAAGGGCGCCTCTTTAACAAAATTTTACATATGCTAATCATATTTACCAGAATCACGAACAGTAGAACCTGTTTGTGTCTCGTATTTCTCCACTGCCATGTGCTTAGTATGCTTACTGTACAGTCGAATCAAATCAATCCCGTGGGACTTGGGTATTTGAGATCAAATTATGAGGATCCAGTGTCAACTGCTTTGCCAAAGTTCTAGCGTGAATTAAGAACTGAAATCTTTTTGCTGCGTCCTCCTCTTCAAAAGCAGACTTCAGATTTGAAAGGAATTCCTTGTAAACAGTATCCCAATACTCCAGATTATGGACAAAGCAAGACCTTGACCTTTTCTTTTCTCTTTCTGCTTCCTGTTCAGCTATTGTCTGCATCGACCCCTTCTCTGACCTATTACTCATGATGGCCTCCAGCTTTGAAGCCATTTCAGTGGCTCGATTTATACAAGAAGGTGGTATCTGCAGTGGACAAATTGGCCAGATTCCGGCCAAAGTGCATCAATTGCAAAAAAATTGAAAGTTTGGTGCATGGGATGATTGGAACCATAGTGTAGTGGCCAATAGTGAAGTCCACTTAGTTTAGTGATCATTAGTTCAATTTACCCAAGAAAATAATGAACAGTATTATGGATGTGAATTTTAGTATTGAATATAGATGACAAGACCAACAAAAGAAATGCATATGGGAGTCTGCACTGGCATTCGTAACCAGAGAAGAAATGCAGGAGAAGTCACTAACCTGTGCAAGCTGAGCAACCTTGAATCCGAAGCTTCTTTCTGAAATACCATGCCTAAGTTTATACAGGTAGGTAACATCCTCATAATCAGAACTTGAGTCTGATCTTGCATCTTTGCTTGATGTCAGATATGAAACATGATATGCTGCAATGGACCCTGGGAATTCATTTTGTATTTCAGCTATTTTTGGGTAGTGCGTGACAAAGAGGGTCATGCACCTTTTCTTCTCTAGAAGATGATGCAATGTGGCATAAGCAATAGCAACGCCATCATGTGTACTAGTTCCTCTGCCCAACTCATCAATTATTACTAGTGAACGTGGAGTGCAGTTGCAGAGTATAAGAGAAGCCTCGCTCAATTCTTCAAGGAAGGTGCTCCTCCCTTTTTGAATACTATCAGATGCACCCATTCTTGTGTAAATGCCATCAAGTACATGTAATTTCGCTGAAGATGCTGGTACAAAGGAACCAACCTAGAGACAGCAAAAGGCATTCTTTAATGAGGCAACCATCCTCAAAAGATCAACCCCTAAAAGAACTCCTGATGACAGAGCATGCAAAGGAGGGGATACACAATAAAGCAATATTTCCATTCAGCTATTTAGATTATAAAGGTGGAACTTCATCTTGCATTACGTAAAATTAACAGGACAGAGAAACAAGAGCTTTTAGAAAGGAGCGTAGAAATTTAGTGCATGATGCCAACTCATCATGGAAGAAAGATACCTGAGCCATAATAGCAATGAGGGCAACTTGGCGGATATAGCAACTCTTGCCTCCCATATTTGGTCCTGTTATAATCTGACAAAATTCTCCATCCCCATGCAAGTTGGTATCATTTGGAACAAAATTGTCAAGTAATGAAGTTTCCAAAACCTGTCAAACCAACTGCAACAGTCGAAAAGGGCCCAAAACCATATAAAAGCCATGCATACATAACATTTTAGCACCCACACATATGAAGTATGGACTCATATGCAGTAATAATTGATGCAACATACGGGAGAGCAAAAAGGGTAATGCAAATTAATGCTAGACCAGCTTGAGCATGTGGGTCTTAACCAACTTGCGACAAGCACAAACTATGGGGAGAAGATTGTTAACCTCCACAATCTCTACATTATAACAGCCTTTTTCAGTCAAAACATTTGGGCAAACTTTTTAAAATCTTTAAAAGAAAATAAATTTTATTCCATGGCATATACTGCAATATCAGAAAACACGCAAAATACTTGATGAATTTTCAAGTAGTAGTGCTTATTTTAAAACAGACATAATTACTCATCTACTTGGGTGAAATAAAGTCACAAGGGGTCTACAAGCATTTCACACATACCGGATGACGACCGGAACATATCTCTATCTGGACAGGATCATCGTCATAGACAAAGATTGGACGAACATAATTCTGAAGCAGAAACCTTTAGAGATCAGAAACTAACAAAAGAAGCTACACGATATGGAATGAAATTGTGTTGTTCAATTCACCTTATTTCTTGAAAGGAGAGCCAGTGAATGTAGGCAATCCAAAGCAGCTAAAGCTTGAACAGAAGCTTGAAACTCAGGGTAATATTTGCCAAATCCTTGCAGAAAACCATCCCAAGCAGTTCGGCATGCAACTATCAACTCTTCATTTGCCAATGTCAATTGATCTAAAGCAGTCACGACTTCAGGTGGGTGATAGCGTATTGTTTTCTTAGTGCTGTTTACTTTGACCCAATTCAAAGGAACCTTTACATCTACAGGGAGCTGCAGGAATATAACATATTAGATATGCAAGCAAGAGCTACAGAATCACTTGAATGTCATGTCTTTCACTGCACAAACTAACATGAAAAGAATTAGGACATTAAAATCAAGAAGCAGAAAACTAAAATGTCCAGCTGATATGCCGGATCCAGGAATGTTGTAAAAGGATGCTTTACTTTCAATTTCTAGAGGAAATTTCATCAATTCAAGATGGATTACTTTTTCATGCCAACAAACCAAGATTCAAACAATTATACAAGATTAATTCCAAGCTCAGTTACCTCTATCAGATGTGTAGATCCAGAGACACTCATGAACTCTAAATTTCGCATTCGAAGTTGCTTCTGGTACATAACAATCAAAGATTCCAATCTCTCCTTTGCCACTTGAACAGCTTTCCGGGCAGCAGCAACCTTAAAATGTATGAAGATTCAGATAAAGAGATATAGAAAGGGTAATTGATTAGGAAATAGGGACATGGTCTTACTGACCTCAGGAAATTGGCCATCGGATATCACAAGTAAGTTGGACAAGTCCCCCTTGTCAGCAGCTTCTTTGTTTAGAACTGAAATTAGTTTTGCTGCATTGGAAATCATGCTAGATGACGATGCAGTCAAAATCAGCTTTCTCAACAAAACAGAACGGACAGACTTTAAATGCAGCACATCCTTATTGAACTCTTCTTCCACGTGAAGTCGCTGAAGTTGTTTTCCAGAATGCAGTATAGCTTGCATGACTGCAATAAACTATAACAGAGATTATTTAGAACCAATCAGCGCACAGGAAGCTTAATCAAAATAGGTTTGACAATCATAAACCTTAATATTATTTTTGAGGAGATAATTTATGCCTAAATTGCCACATCAAGCTTAAAGAACTTTGGAAATTGTTCCAAAGAACTCAAGGGTTGCTTGGAAGTATTCTAAAAAATTCTCTTACCTAAATGGGAAATAAAGTCTAGAAGTTCCTCAAAAGGAATGAGGAATGTCCTTAAAAACAAATTTTCTCAGAGGGGAAAAAATAATTCAATGATTTACTGCACAGCAGGCCAAAAAGAAAAAGGAGATTTATTGGCACAAGCTCTAACTGGTTCACAGGTAGACGAATTATTACCTCTGATGCAGTGGCAGTGCGAAAGAAGATTCTAGTTATTCCACGTTGAATATCTGGTGATCTCCCCAAAAATGTCAAAACTGAGGAAAGCAAATGATTGAGCTCTGCTTGTTTTACTTCCACATCCCAATTCTCATCATCAAGCACAGTAGTATCTCCTGTTACTTTGTAAGAACCCATAGATTCTGCGAGCTCAGCAACAGCATCAAGGCGAGCAGATATCATGCTTCTATCACACAAAGGATGAGTCACCTAAATCATCTCGGAAGAACTTAAACAGTCAAATACAGATTAACAAACAAAACTAACAAAAGCACTCCTGTTCAAATCACACTTGGTATATACCCAGTGCCTTAGAAGCCTTGAACCATAGATGGTGAGAGTGTTATTCATAATCTTCATCAAGGAGCCAGCTTCAGAGCCATCAGAGTTATTCCTCAGTATCTATGGGCATCAAGAGAGCAATATTCAGCATTCAAGGGGAAGGAAAAGGAAACTAAGAAAGGAAGTGCTTTAGCTGCGAGAAAATTTAATTTATGACAAATATAAGGTCATCAGGAGTAGAAACGGTTTCCGATCAAAACAAAAATCCATTCAAAACTTCATCAGGACATCCTCTTGAAGTTCAGACCAAGTTATCCACAACCTTTGTCTTCCATGGCTCCATGCATCTGCATAAGATCCAAAATTTGATTTGCCAAATATATATGTTTATATGCCCTTTCCATTTTGTCATCTTTGAGAACCAACCAATGGATTTCTTAAGAATTGAAATGAAATTAAACAGACAGATGCAGAGGGGGTGCATCACCATTAGCAACAGGAACATGTGATTGGCTGGTCAAATTAGTGGCCTTGATTTCTATATAAGTGCCATGGGGGCTCTTTTGGTTTATCTTTTTTCCACAATTCGCTTTTAAAGGAGGACCGAGCAGTTTCAGTCAGGATGTTTATGGCTGACGAGAGGATTAAAGAATAATCTAAGTACCTCAAGATGTTGAATCACATTGCCAGAAAGGATCATCTCCATATTGCATGAATAGGGCCGAAAAGCTGCTCCAAGACACAGAATCCTTTCAAAACCAAATTGCTTTAGATGACGTATTGATAAGGCCAATGCTTTGACAGCCAAATCTGGCATATTCATCATTACCTTTGGAACCAAAAATGTCAAGCTTAAAATAGGTGATAGAAACTGAGAATAATGTAAACTAATCACTAATTTTCACATGAGTTGGACAGCAACATTGGGAAGAAAAGAAGAGGTAAACTAGAAGTTCCATCCCCACATGAAAAAGGTACAAAATTTAGTTACTGGTGACGCATTAAACAATCTGTTGCCATCAAATTTGGACCAATTTATTGACAAGCAATAAATCGCGACCAGCTTATCCAATGAATAACGTAAAATGCTTTATACATATGGTACCTCCACTGCTGAGCTTCTACTCTCCTGCTTGTTGTCTTCTCCATTTCGCATTTCAGTAACTGATGTGTTGAAACTATTTATACTCTCATATGTAGTCATGACTTCAGCTAGTGCACCTCCCTTTGTAAAGCTATCTTGAGGAGCATGCTCCACACGAATATTTGAGGCAGGCCCAGCATAAGAGAGTAACAACTGAAAATACGAAGTCCAGACAGTCAAGAAATTAGCCTGGGACTTGTCAAAGGATAAATTTTCAAGGCAAAAAGTAACTTTAGTCGTCTCTTTACTCTGGATAAGAAGAACATGAACTATTTAATTCTTGTGGAAATGATGAAAATGACACAAGGAGAAAAGATCCTCCATCATGATTGATACGGGGAATCTAATACAAGAGAAAATATTCCATGGGCAGTAAATGCCGGATCATCAACTAATCTAGTGCATGACTATCATGTTTAGTTTGCCATCCATGTGTAACCACCAGCTCCACTTCCTCCATTTTCTTATCGATTATAAAATAACCCCAAAAACATGGATGGCAACATTTGATTGATAATAATACATCACAGGGATAAATCGTTTGTTTCCTACTCTGCAGCTAACTGAGAAATGTATGGTGAAAAAGAAAATTGAGATTAGTGTATTTAAGACTCCTACATAACATATTTGGAAGTAAGATACAGTCTTCCCTATCTTGCACCAAAAGCCTAAAGATGTTTCATGCAAAATGAGCTCCATGAAACTGCATTACACAAATGGGTATTGTAAAATATACTTGTTCAACTGCTGCATGGAAAAAAAACACACCTCTCACGGCAAAGTGGAAAGAGAAGATATAGTACATATGGATCCTATAGAACAGGAAAGGATTCTCAAAGTGGGTTCAACTACTTGCATGGTGTAAACTATTAACCCTTCCATAACTAGATAATGTAGGTTCACATACCAATAACTGGACATATATCAGTTCCTAGTCAGTAAGGCAGAAGAGAGAGAAGATGCAACCCTGTTCATCGTAATTAAACGAACAATATCTCAAGGATTACTTATAATCGATTATAACTAGTGAAAGCTACCTTCTTCGTTTGATTTGAAAGTGGGTCTCCAAGAAGCAACTCAGCCGGTGACAAACTTAAAATCATAGCCTCAAGCCCGCTTCTCATCGAATTATCATGAAACTCTCCAAAAACAACTTCCCCTGTCGAAATCTCAATAGCAACAACTCCAATTTTTACATCAAACCCATTCTGTATGTTGCATTCCCTATTCTTCACCAACAAATTCTCCTCCACAACACAAGCCAGATAATTACTCTCCCCACCATACCCCTCGTCCTTACCCCCCATATCCTCAGCCGCTTCGAGCGTGGCCTTCGTATACAAGGCCGACAACCCACGACAGAACGGGCCTAGGCGATTCGAACCATGGGCCTTAATGGCTGCGGTCTCAGTCTGCTTAACCACACCGACCTTGTACCCAGCATTCACAAGCCTCCTCACATGGACATTAAGTCGAAAAGTTGGTATGCTAGCAGTCATAAAGCTATGATCCATGTGAGCATATATCCCCAGAACTCTAGCAGCTACTTCCGCATCTTCCCCAAAGAACCTATACTTGTAACCCACTTCTACCATCAAAAGAACATCCGGATACTTCTCTTTCAGCTCTACCACTTGCTGTTCAAGTGGCGTGTACTTTTTGGAGCTCGACTCCGGTGTTTCCTTCTTATGGAGTCTCTTGGGGGAGAGAGGGCACGGGGTTTTGAGTGTGGGGCGAGAGTTTCGGTTTCTTGAGGGGGGAGACGAGCCGGGAAGAGAGGCGGCGCTTGGAGGGAGAGAAGGAGACGACGGCGGCGATTTTGGGAGGTGGGTTCGACGGAGATGGGGAAGACGGTGAAGGGTCCGGCGCGAGCGGTGGCGTTTTGGGTTTGGGTGCGAAGAAGCGCGAGATCACCTGTTGCTTTTCCTTGCCCATCGCCGATTCAGCGGAGGAATGGTGGTTTCGCGCGCTTTTTCTCCGCCGGAATGGCGGTTCTCGCGGAGGGAAGACGACGAGAAGGGGATCGCCGGGCACTCGCTAGGCGTTTGATGAGTTGAGCATTGCGAGTGGTGGGGGTAAAAGGCAAATCATCCCCTAATTTGACGGGGTCGATGATTAAAACTTTTATTTTTGTGTTTTGTAATTAATAGAAAATGAATTTTTTAAAAACATTTACTTTTATCGATTACAAAGATAAATGAATGAATTCTTTTATTATTTAGGAAAGTATTTAAATATAAATTTTTATCGATGATGAAATCATTTTTATTAACTAATTATTTTATAATTATTTTTAAAAAATATTTTCAAATCATTCAATTTTATTTTATAAAATGCACTTTCTATCTTGAAAATTTATTCCCCTTGCTGGGAACTTATAAGGTACGATAATGTGCCGTACCTCTCGATTTATTTATTTTTTAAATTATTTTTCATGAAATAAATAAAGTCAAATTCCTATCGATGTTTTCTAAGTAAACTATGTAAATGAAACATTAGTCTATTCAAAGCAATTTGATAAGTTTAGTATATTGGAAGTCTAGAATTGAAACTATTAGGATATACGGATAAGTTATGTTAAAAAAGTTTAATATCAATTATTGTGATGTGGAATAGTTAATATATTCAAATTGATCTATAACTCATTGGTTTGAACTTTTGAGTGAAAGTGATATTGACGAGTTCAGACTTAAGCTCTCTCATAGTAATCGCCTTAAATGAAAGATAGTTATATATAAGGGGGAGATTATTATGATATATGTATGAGTTGTATTAGAAAATATCCCAAATCAGAAGAAAAGTCCCATATTAGATGGAAAATTAGTATGGTGTGGAGCTCATCAATAGGTATTGGTGGAGAATTAGTGACCACATTCACTCTATGTATCGGAGGAGAATTAATGTGGCGTAGGGCATGTTAGTAGGTAATTGGACTTCTATTTTTCTTTTTTTTTTGTTCGAATGTCGGACTTTTGTTGCGCACTCTCAACAAAAACACTATAATTTTTATTTAGTTGGACCCATCTTCACTTAATGTATCGGAAGAGAACTAGTGTGGTGTGGGACAAAAAGTCCCACATTAGACGGAAAATTAGTGTGGTGTGGAGCCCCTCAATAGGTATAATTGGAGAATTAGTAACCACCTTCACTCAATGTATCGGAGGAGCAGTAGTGTGGTGTAGAGCCTGTCAATAGATATCGGACTTTTGTTGCGTGCTCACAACAGAGACCATGATTTTTACCTAGTTAGACCCCCTTTACTCAATATATTCGAGGAAAATTAGTGTGGTGTGGAGCTTGTCGGACTTTGTTAATAAGTATTAGACTTTTGCTGCGCACATCCACTAGAGACAATGATTTTCATTTAGCTGGACTCACATTCACTTAATATATTGGACTTCTAATGCGTGCTTCCAACAAAGACACAATGATTTTCACTTTCGAGAGAATATGCCAGTTGAAAAAAATCCACCATTTTCAATATAATTATGGGAATAACAAAGAGAAATTAGAAAGAGTGATTTGAAATATATTTTAAAAAAAAATCTATATTTTGCAAGATAGTGAAAGTACAATGTAAATTTAAATGATCTATGCGAGGAGATTTTACTCATATGATCCCTTATAAATTATCATTTTCTCTATTATTTAGCGGTAAAGTACAGTTGTAAGTGTCAAAATTTGGCATGAGTGAATATTTAAGTGCTAAAAATTTTAATAAATATACTTAAGTACAACTTTTTTTGAAAATTGAGACACTTCTAGTTCTAACGTGGCTTATTTTAAAAGTAAATGTAGCCTACATGGCTTGTCAAAGTTGCCTGCTTAGTAATCAAGAAGCAAAACAATGTCATTTTGCCCCCAAAATTGATTTTTTAATATAAATTTTAATTAAATTAAGTTAAAAAAATATAAAAAACACTTAAGGAGGCTCATATGGTCATTGCCACCCCATCATCGCTAGAATGGGTTGGCGACGGTGGGGCAAGGATTGACTAAGGTTGTCCAACCTTGACCAATGATCGGTGATCTTGGCCGACCGCCGATGAGGGCATGTAGGCCCTCGCCTAGATCTGGGGTGCGGGTTCGCGACCTTTCCCCAAATTCGACAAGGGTTGCCAATCCTTGCCTAGAGGGGCCAAGGGTCACCATTAGCTATGGCCCACCCCACCATGTGGCGGCCCTTGGCTAGACTAGATGAGGGTCGGCGACCCTTGCCCCAGATCTGAGTGAGGGCTTGCTGTCTCTTGTTGATAGTCAACTAAGGTCACTGTCCAATAGCCGGGGCTTGGCTTGGCGACCCTAGCTGACTTTCGCCCCCATCATCATTGGCCTTTTTCAACAATGGTGGGGGCAATGAGGGCCTCTATGGCCCTCACTAAATGCTACCTCTTTTTTTTTAGTTTTTAATTTAATTTAATTTAATATTTATATTAAAAATCAATTTATGTGGCCAATATGACATTGTTTTGGGAAAAGCTAGCCGCATAAGCACCATGTGAATAATTTTTTTATTTTAAATAATTGCCATCTCAAAAAGAAAGTTGTCGGAAAATACCACATTAGCATTTTGGTCAGAATTTTTCATTGTTGGTACTTAATTGTCATTTTCTTTTTTGATTTTCATACTTAAGTATACCTTTTGAAATTTTTTATACTTAAGTGTTCATCCGTGTTAAATTTTAGCACTTATGGTGTACTTTAGCCGTTATTTAGCAAAGTATGATTTATTAATACCTATGACATTACTAGTAATATGTGGGACATAAATTAAATGGCATGTGATACGGACATGTATCTATTATCATTTTCTTAAATTTACAAGAAAAAAGTTCGACCCTATTGTAAGAAAACCTAAAAGTATTGTTATCATGAATATTCTTAATCATATAAAATTTACCTCAATATACCTATTTTTATTACAATTTCTTTTAAAAATATTGGGATTGATAATTACATTTTGTGATTGTTTCATGCTATCTAATGATAAATCAAAAGAATCATATAATTGTCTGATGAAGATGACTTGCTATAATGGTATTTTCAATATGAATTTATAATATGAGATATGTTACTTCATCAATTGATTAAAAAAAATATAAATAAGCAAAAATCAAAGCAGGTTTTACTGAGTATAATGTACTAGGTAGTTTTTACATTACAACTATATTTCACTTCAAGAGAATGAGTATTTTTCTATGAGTTCAACAAACATGCATGATTTAGAAGTTTTATTGAATATCACATATGTACATGTATTTTGCATGAAAGTATGGGTATTTTACTAATAGAAACTATGACAAACATGAATTTCATTAGATTTGTTTAATAAAAATTCAAGACAATTATCATTGAGTTTGCTTCGTAAGATCGGAAGGTAGCCATTGATTTCGATTAGATTCGAGCCGTGCCCCAAATTGGCAGGATGGGGCACATCAACTTTAAGGACTGGACAGGGAGGAGGCCCATCAAATTGATCCGACGTTGGGCTAGATCCCATCTCTTCTGTCTTCACTCTACTCTTGGGAAAAGCATGAATGACAGCTTGAAGAGACGCTTCTGGCCCATGCATGAAGTTCTCGCGTTTTTTCTTCCTATGCCAGCTGAATTTGTTGGTCCACTTTTTTGGCTATTTACTTTGTTTGTCTGTACTAATCTACAATCTCTACAGTCAGCTTTAATTGCTGTACCATCCACTAATCCCTGTTCACATTCATTCTCAAACTAAAAGTCATGATTAATGGAGTGATGTAAGGAAGTCCCAAAGAAGCGATGGATGTAGAGTTCCCAGCTTGCAATGAGAGAAATACTCTAGCATGTTGTTGTGTATAGACCATTATGATACTGGTCAAAAAACTTAATTAGGGACATTCACGTCTTTATGTTTGGTTGGATTTGACTCAAGGTGAACTTACAACATCATGTAACAAAACTCCGGTTTTTAAACTTGAAGCCTATCGTAACCCTCTTCCTATGTGGTGCCAAGTTAACCAAGCATGAAAGTAAGGATGTTTATGTGACATACATGGTCACTAAAACATTTCTTATTAAAGCGTGTCTAATAAAATGTTCTGAGAATAGTAGTTAACAAAGCTTTATTTTTTATGTATTTCTTGGATAATTTGAGTTATTTGTTTATTTATTAAATGGTTACGCACGCAATTCCCAGTTCGAAAGATTTTCTACGGGCAGGACATCTCTTTATGGTTGGTGAAATGCATGTTCCTTACTTCTGTTTAGGAAGAGACAACGTGAAGAGCGCTTACACGGGTCAATAATGGTTGGAGACTTGGGTTGAGAATTGTTGGCGCAGAAGAGTACCGAGCTTCAGATTAAAGGAAAGCTAACCTAGTATAAGAGATCGGACGTAGAGAAAAGAATGTTAAGCATGCATACAAGGAGTGAAATAAAGTATAATCTCGTGTTAGATGGTTGGAGTAAAAAGAAACGGTTGAGCATGGTCAAATCTCAATGCTTAGTTTTTGTTGAGATGAACATGTAAGGATGTTAGATGAAAGAAGTTTCACATCTAAGATACATTGCAAGGTGGATTAGTTAATGAATATATTATAATTGACTTATAACTCATGGACTCAAGTTTTTAAATGAATATGGATCAAATTGGATAAGTTGATAGGCTCAGCTGTGGACTCGCTTGACAATTTCCTCAAAATGAAGGTCTCAAATTTCTGTTGTGTTCAAACAAGTGATATCAATGCCTTGACTTGTTGCAGGCTTTCAATGTGCATCGGGGTCCGGTGAAAATGTCAAGGTGGCAGATGGTGTATTCATGCCGAGCTTAGCTGAGCTAAGGTTGTTGAAGATGACTCATCAGGTTAGCGAGTCTAACACGAGGCTTACTTGTGAGATGAAGAACATGTGGGATACACATGTTGAGTTGTTAGGTGAAAGAAGTCCTATATCAAAGATGAGATGTAAGTTAGAATGGAGCAATCAAGACATATCATAGTTGGTGTAATGATTGTTGAAAAAATCTTAAACTTATTATATAGCGACCAATTTAGTTTTAAACCATTAAATTATACTAATTTAATCTTAAATCTTTTGACAATTTGCCTAAGTAAATTTCAATCAATTTTGGAGGGAAATTACTGGTGAAGACACTGAAAATCCTACATGACATGGCTGGTGTTGATATGGACAATTTTTGTAATGTTTTTTTTTTTTTTAAAATTTTTTGACTATGTTTTTATTGATTATTCTTTTCTTTTTTTCCCATTATAAAGGGCAAGGGATGATTGATTGCTGATCCAATTTGGTTCCAATTCCAATACAATGAAACTAGTCTCTTATTTAACATGAAGATGAAATTAAAAAAGAAAGAGGGCGAGGGATTTTGGCTTTCATTAGGTGAAAAGAAAGTGGTCCAACTAATCAATTAGAGAAATCTTCCATGTTTTTTTTTCCTGGCAAATTTTGGCTGGCATGATTGAAGGAATTATTTCCTCTAGACTACATAACAGGGGGCCAACAAATGTGGGAATGGTAAGAAGAGGGCAACAAAGGAGATTGTCTCCATTTTATTTGGCAACAAATTAGCAAGGGAGGGAAAAAGCATATAGAGAGGGATATTCTCTTTGAAAGATAGTGGGAAAGGTAGGTTAACAAGGGAGGATTAAAAGGAAAATATGAATAAAAAGAAGGGATAAGTGCATTAAAAGTCTCAAAATTTATTAAGAAAGTGCGATTGAATCCTAAAACTTTGAAAAAGTGCAATATGGTCCTAAAAATTATTATAAAAGTGCAATTAAATCCTAAAATTTTGAAAAAGCGCAATTAAGTCCTAAAATTTGTCAAATTTGTCCAAACAAATCCTTATGTTGGTTTCATATTTTGAAAATTTTAGAACTTGATTGCATTTTTGTGATAAATTTTAAGACTTGATTGCATTTTATAAAATTTTTAAGACTCGATTCCATTGTTGTGACAAGTTTTAAGACTTGATTATATTTTTTTCAAATTTTACGACTTAATTGCACTTTCCTGATAAATTTTATGACTTCCAATACATTTATTAATAAAAAAAAAGGGTGAGATAATTACGCACTAATGAGAGTGAAGCAAACCAGTGAAACTATTCATGTTGCTCTCTTCTCTTAATTTTTTCATATATATATAGTTTAGTTTCCCTAGAATTGGGAACTGGATTGCTTGGATACTGGTTTCATTTTTAAAAATTGGGAATTGGATAAGCACTCTCGAGTACTAGACTCAACTAGTTGATTTGATCTGGGTTTGAATGGTTCCTACTCTGTCTCTGGTTCATATGGTCCCTACTCTCTCTCTCTCTCAAAATAAGAATTGAGCCTTCCACTATTTAATGAGCTCCACCATGAGTAAGCCAACTTGTGGCACCTCCTGCGCCTTTTGTAACCACGAACAAATCAATGTTGTAGCTGCTTTAAATGACGCACACCACAGGTGAATTGCCGGAGCTCGATGGCCTTGGACAATGGAAAATAGAGATGCAAGCTGTAAAGATATGGAGAGCAAAGAATAATAAAGACTTGTCTCGATAACTGCCATTTCCATATAGAAAAAGGGAGGTGAGGAGTTGGAAACTCCGCTCCTCTGGCTGAAGTGGTTATGGGATTTCCCCAGCTGAGCCCAATAGGAGTTCGCCATGCTCGTCCTAGAGGAGCTCCAAAGTCTAAAAATATACCTGGCCAAAAAAAAAAAAAAAAAAAAAAAAAAAAAGAGAGAGAGAGAGAGAGAGAGAGAGAGAGAGAGACAGCGTGAGCTTAGAGCCACGGGGGTGATCTCTGATCAAAAAGAGGGGTGGGCCGGCGATGAGAAAAGGAGGGCGGTGACAGAGGCTTGTCGTGATTACACGTGGAAGAGAGATTGGTGGAACAAGTAAAGCTTAGGGTACTTCTTTACGGAATTATTACGATTGATTAGATGCGTGACTATGAAATTCACCAATAAACGGACAATGATATCAAGCCATCGACGGTCAATAACTATTGCTTGAGTAGCAATCAATTATTGCCGGTCAAATAAATTAGCTCCAATTAAATGGTCGTGGTAAAATAGGTTTGAGATTTTTCCTCCTTCTTCCTATAATTAATGCTCTGGACTGTCGCTGCACTTTTCCAACAACACGAACATGAAAAAATCATGCAAAAGGGGACATTGTCGGTGCATGGCAATATGGCATGCATATAATCCTTCCTCATCAAAGTTAAGAGTTATTCATTTGAGCTAATACTAAATTTTTAACGCCCCCACACAAGTTTGGCATTCTCATAATAACTCATGATGCAAACCTTAAGTAGGTACGAGATTTCTTTGTAAGCTTTCCAGACAAGATGCACCGGTTGATGACCAAAACAATTTAACCAAACATCCGCAAAAGTGAGATTATTAGGATACAGTTTACGTGATGATGAATATGACACGTCATGCTAAATTAAAATCGAGTTAAAAAAATAACCAAAGTCATATACATGGAGGTTCGCATGACCTTGGAACTTGCCAAAACATCACATCCCATGTGAAATGAGAACGTGAGAGTTCCAAGTAGGCGATGCAGCGCCATTGAATCTGAAACACACGATCAGCCTCCGGACCAAAGAAAGCTCTCCAAGATATGAATACAATCTTCTGTTCGCAATAAATTCACGTGTGAGTAATCAAGGAAAAAAGCAAGAAGTCAATATATATGGTCCAAAAGAATCCGAGATTCTCCAAAGTTTCGGTGTAATGGCTTCACCCCGTAATTATGACCGTACGAACAAAGGTTAATAAAGAGGATCGGGCGGCAGCTGTGATCTCGTAAACCTAGACCAGCGAACACGTGGTCAACTGGGCAACGGGCCACGTCGCCCCCAAATCAACCTTGCCCTTGTTTGTACCACTGTAATTAAAGCAAGCACGCGCGCACGGACGGTCCGAAAGTTGTCAGGCCAGCGCTTGCCCTTCCCCACGGAGTGGCCTAAAAAGGGCAAGCTTCCCAACGTGAAATTGTGGCATGAACTCGGAATTTCTCCACGTACAGAATCCGGTTTTCGCACTTTGCCATGCTCGCTATCAAGAACCTAAACTTCTTCGAATGCTAATGCGCACATAACACAACAAGATCCAGATCAACATGCCTGAACGTTACACCCCGTAGCAAATATGGATCAAAGATATTTCTCTTGAATTCAATGAGAGAGAGAGAGAGAGAGAGAGAGAGAGAGAGAGAGAGAATACGGGAGGCTTGGCGGAGACCACGTAGCGGAGACGCGGACAAGAGAGGGTATCCACAAGCATGTAATGAGGTACAAAAGCGGCCACCACTCCTCTTTTTGCCTCCTCCTCTCCACTTTATTATTCATTTAATGCCCCTCCTCCTCCCTCTCCCTACACATCCAAACATCCCCTCGCCTCCCCCCAAATTTATCCAATTTCATTGGGTGCAAAAATCCCATCTTGGCCCTCGCCTTTTCCATTTATTTACTTGTTGGCCCTCGCCTTTTGGAGGTCCTGTAGGCATCCAATGCCATGAGGTTTCCTTTCTAAGTGGAGATTTTCTAAGGGAAAATTCTAAAAGAAAATGCTAGTGGGTCACCAAAGCTATCCGCCAATATATTCTATAGTGGCATTATAGTGATTAAGTGGGAAATCTAGAGCGATATTCTACCCATGCCGAGAAAGATGGAATTCCGTGACCGCCCAAAAGAAAAAAAAAAAAAGTACAAGACAGAATAACTAATACCCTATATTTATATCCACACCATCAAGCTATCGAAGGAGACTTTGTGCCTAAAAGAAAAACTTTAGAGCTTGAGGGTTTCCATAGCCTCTATCCTCAGACATTACTCATGCAATCCTTTGATTGGTCCAAAGCCCCACAACCCTCCAACCATATCATCTCCGCCACAACCCGTAGCACCATCGCCTCTTATGTATGGGCTATGAACAGCTTGTTACAACCCCAGAAATCACAAGAAATTACAAGAAACGAAGAAGAAGGAGAAGCAGCAGCAGTGGCGGCAGAAGTAGAAGGAGAAGAAGAAGATCAAAGGAAGGAGAATCAAGAAAACATAAAGAGAAGTGGAGATCAAGAACTCGCCATCACCCCTCAGTTTGAGCTGCCCCAAGAAGAAGAAGATCAAAGGAAGGAGAAGCAAGAAAACATAGAGAGAAGAGGGGGTCAAGATCAAGAGCTCAACATCGCCCCTCGGCTTGAGCCGCCCCAAGAAGAAGGAGCAAGATGTGAGTGGGACTTCCATCTCTCCGCCGTCGTCTCCACTGCCGCTGCCTCCTCTTCCGACACTCTTGGTGTCGTCGAATTTGACCCGCCAGGTGCGCTCATCGCCACCGGCGGGATTGCTCGGAAGATCAGGATTTACAGCTTGAGCTCTCTGGTGCCCCAAGAAAGTGACCTAACAACAACTGCATTTTCGGAGCATTCCATCGCCTGCAGCTACTACATATGCACTCCGGCGAAGCTGAGCAGCCTCAGGTGGCGGCCCGGCTCAGACAGCCGGGTCGTTGGGTCTGGCGACTATGATGGGGTTATCACAGAGTATGACCTCGAGCGGCGGGTGCCGGTGTTCGAGCGTGATGAGCATGGCGGCCGACGGGTCTGGAGCGTGGACTACTCGAGCTCAGGTCCGGCCATTGGGGCGTCTGGGTCTGACGACGGGACAATGCAGCTCTGGGACCCACGCTGTGGCGACGGTGGGCGGTGCCTTTCCATGGTGCGGCCTGGGGAAGTGGGTCGGATCACCGCCGTATGCAGCGTCGAGTTCAGCCCGTTCGACAGCACCACTGTGGCCGTCGGATGCGCGGACCGGAGAGCCTACACCTATGACCTGCGCAACATGTCGGGCCCGGTTCGGGTCTTTGATGGGCATGCAAAGACGGTGACCTACGCCAAGTTCCTTGGCTCACAGGCGCTGGTGTCCGCAAGCATCGACAGCTGCCTGAAGCTGTGGAGTTTGGCGGACGCGGGCGTGGTCCGCACATACCAGGGGCACGTGAACACACGGAGCTTCGTCGGGCTGTCCGCGTGGCCAGACGGCGGGTTGATCGCCTGTGGCTCAGAGAGCGACCAGGTGTTCGTGTACGACGCAAGGTGGGAAGAGCCCGTCTGGGCCCACCGGTTTGAGCGCGGGTTCGTGAGCAGCGTGTGCTGGAGGCAGGCTGGCTCGGACAGGTGCACGCTCGTCGCCGGCGGGTCGGACGGTGTTTTGCAGCTCTTTGTGGGCACGAGGAAGTCATCATCAGGAGGAGGATAGTCTGAACGCACAATTCTACCCTTGAAAGGCTCGGAAATGAAAAAAGAATTGGTGAGCGAGAAAATCACCGAAGCCATTTATTTTTCAATATTCTCTCTACAGCTTATCGGGTAATGTTAGCATTTCCATCTATTTCTTTGATGGATATGCAGCTGGTATTCTTCTTCATGACATTATCTTATAGATCGTTCTTTTATCGATCTAGAGATTGGAATCTTATCCTGTTGGACATACATCGAAAACGATGCTGTCAGGTCCCTTTTTTGCTTTCTTCTTCTTCTGATCAACATTTTTGTTGTTTTTTTCCATCGTTTGTATGCCTAGGAATTGTCAATCATTGCTTTTCCCTGGAAAGAATGGATAAGATTCTGATCAGAGCTCTTTTGGCAGCTTTCACTTCATGAGCTGATTATTCTTCATAAAACCTATTTCCAGTTTTGTGTCCCTCTAAACTTGTTTCGCTCTCCTGAATTGATCCGCAATCAAATCAAGCCTAATGGCCAGTTTCTGCTGGCTGTGGTTTTTCTAATCTTCATGAAATGCAACCCGTTTCTTGATCTTAGCAACTAAATTAGTAAACTTTAGTTGGGAAAAAGGAGTTTTACGTATGAACTGATAAGATTTTTATTTCAAGAAGACGGGGGTTTCTTTACTAAATGCAAATGTTTCCACTAATTAGAAGTTCTAAACATGCATATGTAAGAACTACTTGTGGCTACTATTCTTGGGTAACTTTGCACTTGCAAGCGGTAGACAATTTTAGTAAATCGTTTTCTTTTAACTTGTATATGGAACATAAATATAAACAACAATTTCATCATTTTAAGGAAAAATTGTTTCAGATTTATCAATTTTGTATCAAACTTCTATAGATAATGTTAGAGGATATAGCTCTACAAAGGAGAAGCGCATCCGTTAACGGCAGCAGAGAAAGCTCCTCATTTACATGTATTCTTTTGCAAAGCTTAATGACATCCTCATTCTAATTGTAATTCAAATGTGTGGAATGTTGTGATTACAGAGCCCGTGTAGTCGATATTTATCTGTTTAAAGAAATATTACTAATGGTTGAAAGAAAAAGGAGAAAAATAACTTTGCGAAAGGGATTAAACCTTCTCCACATATATTTGATTCAAAATTTCGATTATGTGCGATTCAATATCTAAATGATGCTTGCATCATGTGCATTATGAATGTCTCTCGATTATTGACTATAGTAGTTAGTCTGGGGTGATTGCAAAAACTATTTTAATTCTATTATATGGATGCTGATTCAATTATAAACTTTTTAATTCGGTCTATTTAACTCTAAATTTTTTGACAATTTATCAATATAATTCTTTCGGCCAATTTTGACGAAAGATTGATGTGGACACTTGTGGTCTTATGTAGCAGAGTTGGTGTGAACATGGACATTTTTTTGTATTTTTTTAGTTTTTTTGAATTTTCCCTTTTTTAAGATACAAAATACAAAAAATTATCTATATTAGTGTTGGCTGTGCCAACTATCAAGTAGAATGACTGGTGCTGATCAAATCACCACCTTAGTAATTTCAGTGACAAATTGATTGAAATGACTATATTGATAAATCTTCAAAAATTTTAGGACAAAATTAGGATTGAATTTGTAATCGTGTAGATGATTTATGATTTTTTTGATAATTTAATTAGTCACTTGAGTTAAATGAGAGTTACTTAGGGCATGTTTGTTAACGCTTCTATTTTTTTGTTCTTTTATTCTTTGAAATAAAAAAAAAATAAAAATATGCTTGATAACGTCAACTAATGTTTCTATTTCCTGAAATAGAGAGTTGTTTTAAGGAATAGATTTGGAATAAAAACAAGAAGTAGCAAAAACTAGTTTCTTATTCTCAAAAATAATTTCTGGAATAGGTTATTTTTTTTTTTTTTTCCTTTTCTTCTTCTTCCTCTTCTAATTGCCACCGCTAATCGTTGGTCATCGCTGTGACCATTGGAAGAAGAAGAAAGGAAAAAAAGAAAAATCTCAAAAAATTACTAAAAATTAAAATAAACTTTAGATCATAAAAAAATTTGTGGATCGTATCAAATGCATTTTTATTTTTTTTATTCCAAAATATATAAATTTTATGTAGTTACTAAATGCATCCTTTTATTAAAAAATGTTTTAGAAAATAGAAATAAAAAAAATATTTCTAAAAATAAGAATATTATCAAAAGCACTCTTAAAATTTACCATTCTCACCCATCAAATCAATCACTTCGGTAAAAGTTATCATGTTTTTCATTTATTTCTAGACATGTCTTCTCCTGTCTGAGCCTTTTCAATACCTTGATATAGAAGTGGTCATGTGGAGTTTGGTTTCATTCCCATGTTTATCGCGACTTTTCCTATTAATTCCTCTTGAAGTCTGAATTATGCATGTGCGAAATAGTCCTTTGTATAAGCGAAGTTTTAATTTTACAAGGAAATCATGGCCATTTTCTTTTGAAAATTGTTCATTGTTCATTAATAATTACTGTTGGTTACAAATATTTAAGAGTATTCGACCCAAAAAACAAATTTTAAGAGCAAGATTGACAATTTAAAATATGCAAAGAAAAATATTATTTCTTCAGGATCATTAATTTGTATTTTCTAGTTCTAAAGAGAAATTAATTTCAAATATACATAGTGCACATGCAAACTCTTAAATCTTTGAGAGAAAATTTTATTGGGTGTTAGGATTTTTAAATATTAAATATAAAAACAGTTTAAGTTTTTTTGAATAATTGATAGTAATTTCACAAAATTTCATACGATATTAGAGTTGGAGTTTTTAAGGAAAGTGGTTTCCCTTTTTTGTGATTGGAAAGTCGTTCTCCTTAACCAAAACTTATTGTTTATAATTCATGTAAAATGTTTTTGATTAATCAATTAGTTTAAACTGAAAATTCGAACGATAATTTTGGAAAACAGGTTTTTTTCAAACATATTATCCCTCAATATTCATGCTTTTATGTTCCCTTACTTATATATATATTTTAAACTAAGCGTTTATTTGCATTTTCCTTTTCGAAATAAAGAATGATACTGCTCATCCCAGCAAAAGAACATGAAAAAGATCATTGGCACAAGCGGTACCTTCGCAAATTATTGTACTTTAATGTCTTCACTAAGCAAAGTTATAATCATTATCAACAACAGTCCTGCCGCTACCTATGCTCTTTAGGTGGATAAGTCCGAGGCAAGTATAATACTTCACTAATTGCATAAATCTATTTAGGTGTGCTTGGTTTAGTATTATCAAAGGACTATGAGCCTTCGAAGTCCTTTGTGCTAATTTGAGGTGCTTTATAACATAATCCCAAAGGCCTCGGGACAAAATTTACCATCCCATTGTAACTTTCTACCTAGCATTGACATTATGCTTTTCTGGAATGCCGCTTTTAGGGTTAATACATTTTTTTTTTCATTTCAACCTCACTGATATTTTCGTGTTCTAATGTCGCCCTCTCAACTACTGATTGTCTCTTTGCTCTCTGAAACTAATGCTCCAAATTTAGATCTGGGTTACGAGTCTGATGCTCTGCCGAGGGTCATGCTCACCCATTGAGGGTCGACGACGGTTGCGGGTATGTAGGTTAGATTTGGAGCGCCTTTACTCTGTTAAGTGAGATCTAGCAGTTTGAGGGCAGCCAAGGCTCGTTGAGGTTCGTAAGTGAAGGATGTCATTGACGATCGCGTGAGGCTCATCGTGGGTCACCGACCCTTGCCTGGTGACCTCTGGTCACTTGCTCAATGCTCACGTGAGGCTAGCCTAGTTGACGCTTGCTCGAGGCTCGCCGATGCTTGTCAACGCTCACCTCTGCCTTGCATAAGGCTCGTCTTTTGTTTTCCAATTTTTTTTTTTTACTTTAAAGTTCCTTTGCAAAAAATTCACCAATAGTCAATTTGCCAAACGATATTTACTTTGAGTAAATACACTTCGAGTCAAAGATCATTGGAAAAATTACTTTGCATTTCTACAAAGCTCTCCTAAACGCTACCTCTACACATAAACGATGTGAGAGAGTTTGTAATTGTGATCCTAGCGTATGGTCAAGTGTCATTAAGCTAATCCATCTATCTTATAAAAACAATTTTCATTGCAAAAATTGATACATCTAGTAAAATTGATAGAGTTTGAAATTTAGGTTTCCGAATTGTTAAGAGTTCGAATATTGATGTGCATGTGAAGTGGCATAAAGTCACTCCAATAAGAACCTCTAGGCCATTAATCTCACACAGCAAAGACTTGATACATAAATTGTTAAGTTTCACATGTTTTAAGCATAGCAAAAGTTTGATTCTTAAGTTGTAAATTTCACATGTTTTAAGCAAAAACTTCCCTTCTTTTCGGTCAGCAACATGCTCTAACATTGACTGATGCATTTTTGCTTATGTCGTGCAATGACAATGGCTAAAGAATGGTCATGTTATGGCATCCCACAAGCACAGCGGCAAGGGGCTTAAAAGAAGCAGGCGAAAATGCTCAGTTGGGCTTCAAGGCATTTTGAGAGCCCACTTAAACCCATTGAAAGAAGCCCAGCCCACATGGAGAGAGAGCGAGGGGGGGGAGATTAGCTACAAATTAAACATTACGCCATTCAATGATCCTCAAGTCCACGTGCCTTTAGACCAACGCCTACTTATCGCCTAAAATTTGTTACCTTGCATATTCCAAGAGCTGTGCAGTTTTTATTTAGCGAATTTAAGAGCAACTCTCCACCTGAAATAGGTTGTCGAGGGATTCGCTAAGTAACGAGAAAATTACCGAAAAATTTATGAATTTATTACATCTGTATCCATTTAATTTTGAATCTTTCAATTAATCAATTGAGTTCTTAACCTTTTGACAATTTATTCATGTAGTCTATCTAGTCAATTTTGGTCGGAAAGTTGATACGGATAATTTTTGTATTATTATTTTTTATATTTTTAATTATCTTTTTCATTTCTTTTCTTTCTCTCTTTTTCCTTCTTCCTCTATTGATCGTCGGGTTTTGTTGAAGCTGGCGAGGGTGAGCCTTGCCTTAGGCTGATAGGTTGCCTCTTGTTAGATCCCAACAATTGTGACCTTTGGCTAGTTGCTAGTCATTGTTGAGGCTTGATGGCAGGCTAAGAAAGAATGGAAAAAAGGAAGGAAAAAAAAAAGAAAAAAAGAATTTTTTTTATAAAAGATTATAAAAATTGTCAATACCAACGCTGGTCATGTCATGTATGATATTTGGTGTTCACATTAGTGATTTTTGGCCAAAATTGACCAAATGGACTATATTAGCAAATTTTCAAAATGTTTAAGATTAAATTGGTCAAATTGAATTGTTTAGGATTAAATTTGCACATATACAACAGGTTTATGATATTTTTGGTAATTTTGTCATGAGTAATAGTTGGCCAGCAATTACCAATTGAAAATGGCACCAATATGTGAATTTATCTTATATTATTTGCGTGCATTTGTGAGACTGCAAATAATTAAAGACCGGAAATTTCAGTTACCCCTATCAATTGGGACGAATCTACTCATTGAGAATTTGTCAAAAAAAAAGAAAAAAAAAGAACTTATAAGCAATCCACCTACTGCTACTCTTTTCTTGTATGGGTATTAGGTCTACCTAAAGATGAACAAAAACAAGACGGTACTTGTGTTAAACACGACTTACAAGTTTAATAAACAATACTCAGAGCCGTTGTCCATTTTCTATATTATGATATGATGTGATCCGATCCGATATGCTTTGTGTCTAATAACTATTCATCACATGGGCATTCTTGTATACGTATCTGCTATAAAAGCTGATGGCACATGACATTATCAAACTACGATTGTACGTATTTTGAGACAACGTAGACAAAAGGCTTCAAATCAATTTAATAATGGAAGTTGTCTCGTCCGATGGAATATTTATGGAACACGACTCTGCCGTTATCAATTTGATAATGATGGTTGGTATAGAGTATGGTAGTTGACATTCGAAGCTTCTTCTGCTCCGGCCTGTAGTGGCTCGAGTCGTCATTTACTAGGCCTAAAAGAAACTTGTCACTTGTACATTCACTGATTATGATAAACAGCCCAAAAAACAATCATGTAGAACGACAGTGGGTTGTTTTTTAAAGACTTGCTGATCATATGAAGAGGAAAACGACGGAAGAGCGACGTTGAGATATAAAATAACCCTGCAAGAAAATATAAAATCCAGGTCGCTGTCAAGTTACGTGAGTTAGCCTAATCATGCCACTAATTTCTAGGTATCTTCTCTACCTTATTCTAAGATCAAAGTCTTCCCTTCCTTCCTATGGTCTGGAGCTAAGTTCTGAATAAAGTAGATCCAATGATTAATGGAGTGATTCTTTTCTGCATGGTGATGATGTTTAAGGTTAAAAGCTCCAACAGTCAATGTGCGATCGTATGTATGAGCATGAAGGGTATTTCTTGAAGGAAACCCTACAACCAACCACCTACGCTTTGTCTTTGACCGGTCACACTGAGCTTCTGAGATAGATTAAATTGGCGAGTTCTTTAATCAAACTTATATTGAGGTGATGTATATTTGTAACGCGCTAATAATGATGTGCTAGATTTTAGAAAGTTTCCATCAACAAAATTGGAGGAAAACATGACTAAGGTATTGCATGATCTTTATTCGTGGAATTATATCATTTTTTTATGCATAGAAACCCTCTTAACCTTTCGAATTAGGGAACCTTTTAACCTATTAATCTCTATATCATTATTGTTTTGTGTTTCTATTATAATTTACTGTTTCTGATGTTCATTTTTGACCGATTTGCATGCAAGAACGTATCGATATAGCTCACGCTAAATCTTCGAACTTTTTGCTCCTTGTCAACCGTTGACAAAAAAACAAGGGATCTACAGTTGTGGGAGATATGTTAAAGAACTCTCATTCTAATCCAGTAATTTAATTAATCAGCCCCAAAGCAACTTGGCTTACCAAAGAATGATTCTTATTTCATCTTGATCTATGGCATTATTTACTTTTTCTCTTCCCTTTTGGACATGGTTTTGGGACCAGGGGACAAGACTGGACAGCTGTTGGTCATCTCCAGGTCGAATTAATTCGATAATTACTTTAATTAAGAGGCAAGTGTGGCCTAATCCTTCACCATCCTTTGAGACCATTAGAGACACATGCCTCATCATCATCTGACCATTAAATGTTCTAATTATATAATGGCACATTGCCTAAGCACTATGGCGTATGCGCTTAGTCACAATTTGTTCTTAACTGTCATTAATTATGATTATACGAAGTAATCAATAGTATGCTGATACTTTGGTACTAACATAAAAATAAGGAATGGATTTCTTTAAATAGAGCAAAATCTATCCGATAGTATCCAATGATGCTTAGGCTCATGGCCCTGCTTAAATGGCCAGACGGCTCGCATCTCATAAAGAACTTTGATAAACTCTCATTTTCTTTTGACATCAGCTTGAAGAATCCATTGAATAAATTTTCACGAATTTAAGAAAATAGAATGAATACAAGGACTTCTGGACAATCTTCTCCCGTCAGTGGTCCAGGACGAATTGATTAACCTAGATCTTTTTTTTTTTTCCTTGATATTGTAATCAACCCAGAGCTATAAATGCGAAGATATGGAACCTAGATATATTTTTTTTCTTGGTATTATAATCAACCCAGAGTTTTAAATGCGAAGATAAGTATATATAAAATCATTAGTATTGGCATCTGCAAAGATGAATGTGATCCATTTTGCTTGCTCTATCAACATCAACATTGTGACCGACCATAGTGTTTGTTTAAGGATGGATTTCTTTCCTTATTGGTATATTTCTGGAGGAGTTGGCAAATGTCCAAAAAAAATGTCAAGGGAAGATGTCGGTCACCTAATTTATTGGTAACTTGGCAACATTCTTTATGAAACTACGGACTCTTTTTCGACAATATGCAAAGTACCAACTTTTTGTTTTATTTTTAGCCAGCTTTCACTTTTCATAAAAACCCATAAAAATTATCACCTCTTGAATGAATTTACTGATATTCATTCGAGTGAATTTACTGATATTCATTCGAGTGAATTTCCTCCTCATTTCCAATTACATGGTCAACTAGTTTTGGGTTACAAGTTCTTATTTGGGGTTCTCTTATCCTAATTTAAGAACCTTCTGACCATTGATCCATTTTTGCTTGTCTTTTTTATAAACGCCTCAAGTTTCTCAACTCTTATATGAATTTTCTAACCTTTGTTCGTGTAACTTACTAGTTTTTCTTCCCTTAGGTTCCAACTAATTTTGATTTATTAAATCTCATTTGTGTTGCTTGCCAACATTTATTTTCTTTTTATAAAAAAATTACCAACTCTTTTTAGAAACTATCAACCTTGTTTGGAATAATTACCAGCTTTGTCTCCAATTAAGTTGCCAATTAATTTTGCATTATGTACTCATATATGAGTTAATTACCTTCGTTCATTTGACTTTGTCTAATTACCAATTTCTATTATCTCTGAGAATAAAAAAACCTTCTCTTACATTTGATAAAATTTTCATTTATTTCATGAAAAACAATTTTCATGAGAAAATTTTTCGGATTTTTTGAAGTTTGGTTCACAAAAAATAAACTAATCAAAGAAAATTTCCCATCAATGGAAAAAAATACCTTCAAAAGTGGGCAAACAGAGGAAATTATTTTCCCTCCTCTTTCTTTCACGTAGGCTAAGCATATTCTCCTTACACTACATTTAATTATTATTTTTTGATTTTTTTAAATCAAAATTTTAATTCTTTTTGTTTTTCTTTTCTTTCATTTTCTTTTTCCTTCTTCGACTGATCGTCGACTATGGCGATGGCCGATGATTGGCCGTAGGCAAAAGACAAGCTTGCCCAAGGTTAGTGAGGCTTGAGCTTGACAATATCAGGCGAGTTCGACCCTCGACGACCATTGGCGAGGCTCGAGCTCATTGATCTATCGGGGCCTTGGGCCTTGTTGACCTTTGGCACGGTTCGACCTCACTGGCCTTCGGTGAGGCTTCACCTAAAAAACAAAAAAAAATTAAAAATTCGAATATTTAGGCATTTTTCTTAGGAAAATCAAATCAAATTTTCATATCAAATAAAGGAAAATATTTTCTAGTTTATTTTTTAGTTTCAGCCAAACACTGGAAAATATTTTAATTTTTCTGAAAAATGATTTTCTAAAAATGATTTTCCAATAATGTCAATTTTTTTTTTTAGTTCACTGACAACAAAAATACATATTTTTAAGTATGAAACAATAAGTTTTGAAAATATTAGTGCCACACAAACACACATATGTACCTAACGGACAGCTACATAGAGATTTTTTTGGGTCGCTGGATAGCTACATAGAGATTAAGAGGTCATACTTTTTGCTAAAAATGTAACTCACCTCGCTTTTCTTGGAAATTTTTACAGAAAAATTATACGCATGATCTTCACTTTTTGAAATAATTGAAAGACAATCAGGAGATTTTCCATATCTTCTTTAATTCTCCATTTCACTTAAAATAGTACATTACCTTCTTTGATTGATCATGATTGATTATAGTTGATAGTGTAATATCATGTTTTCTTAGACAGTTATTATAAATAGAAATGGGGCAATTCTCTCTTCCAAATACTCATAATCTTTCCTTTTACCTGATGATATGCAGTGATTTAGATCTGCAGTGGATTCTTGCACATGGATTATCGATTACATCATAGATAAAATTTCTTCATGAAGTCCCATTTATCTACCGACTCTTGGTCTTCTCAATTCTTATCCTAGGAGGTTTTTTTCATTTGTGTGTGAAGGGGGACGACAGGACGCTGGATCATTCCCCATTTCATATCGGCTGATGTCTTTATGAACTCAATATCCATGAAAGGAATTTACCCTATAGCGTAAACTTTCTTAAATACATCTGTCAATTTGTGATGAAGAGAGAAAGGCAACACCGTTGCTGAGCCTTTTCTTTGTGCACCTTTATCCATACACATATCTTCACCCTAATTAGTGGGTGAGGAAGTAAGTTTTACATGGAATTGATGCATGTGAGCCAATTTCATTTTATTAGATTACGTGAGTCTCATATGGGATCCACAACATTTAATGGCTAAGAACCACCTAGAGGCGGTGGCCACCATCGGCCTGTAGTGACTTTGAATTTATAAGCCTCTCCTTTTTTTTTTTTTTGCTCATTTTCTTTATGGTGGGCCAAATAGAGAATGAAATGCTGAAATAGATGAAGGGTTCCGAATCTCTCTAAACCACGACCTAAAACCTTCAATAGCGCTCTTAAAATCCAAGCCTTTTGAAGCACCGATAGTTGTAGCCAGAGGTAGGTAGGTATGATCCAGTCTTTTTGTCTCTTCTCCTCGTATTCCTATCGAAAGACAACCACCCAGGTTTTCCCTCTTCTTCGAGGCCACTTATGAATGAATTTATGCTAATCATAAGGTGAGATGTCTTCTTTTTTTAGTCTGTACATTGATGGTGACCATGTTTTAAAGAACGATGGAAAATCCCATCACCAAATACCGACAGTACAGCAATCGTTGTGGGATATTAAAAAAAGTAAGCGTCAATATGGCCAAAAATGAAAAAACACGGTCACCACCACCACCGTTATGACATTTGTTAAAGGGAAAATGACAGGTTGCAGTGAAAATGGAGAATGAGTTGGTAGGAAGAAAAGGATTGAGAGCGAGAGCTTTTCATGAAACTCTTATAATCTAGGAAAAGACGCGCTTTATATTAAGCCCACATTCACCTTATTATATGAACTTTCCAGTCACATTCACCTATGTCTTATGCCTTAATAAACTTTAGGGTATACTGGCTGACTCCATTGAATATTGCAAACGGTATTTCTTGAGTATCTTTTTTCATTAAATATATCGAGTGCCGAGGGCAAGTACGTTTATTAATTCTTCAAAGACATCAGATCTTTTGTTGACCTTGAAATGTTATTCTTTAGTTATTATTTTAACAAGAACAAATCTTCCACATTGTTAACCATGCCGACACCTATAATCTCTTTGTCACACTAAATACTTATCGGATTTATTATATTTGCTACATAGGCTAGGCTGTACAGCTTTTAGATTACATTAATTCTTTCTACCGACATCGAGAAGAGTGTTGATAGAAATTAACTAATTATCCAAATCAACCATGGTAGGCTTTGGTTTTGTAACCAAAAAGTTCCTCAGCCTGTATAAATAAAAGGTCATACTTATTATGCATATCTTAGAATTTGTACGAACCATACAACAAAGTGATTCGTGAGAATATTAGATGAGAGAGAATCAAGTTAAAATTATGTTGAAATATTGTTCCACATCACTTGATAATAGATCATAAATACTCTTTATATTAATGTGATTTCCCTTCACTTATCAGTTTAAGCTTTGGGATTAGATTTTCTAAAATGGTATCGGAATCAGTGCTATCCCTTTTGCGAGTTCCACTTACTAGGGCTTATCTATTTTTCCTACAAACTTCCAACATGACCAATTTAGTGGACCAATTCAATTTATTCAAATATTGCTGATGTGGACATTGATTGTCCGTCCTATGTGGCATGGTTGGTGCTGACGTGGACACTAACTATTCGTTCTACATGGCATGGTTAGTGCTAATGTTCTAAACCTTTTCACATTGGTAGAAGTTCGGTTTATTCAACCAATTTAGGTTAGAAATCACTGACATGGACGTAGACTATTCTAGGAGGCACTAAATTACTCTAATTGGAAGGTTTAAGATCGAATTGGTACAAGTACAATGGGTTTATGACCTTTTTTGGTACTTTTCCTGATCGATTGAAGAAGTGGAATCCTTCTTTGAATGATGTTTGCCTTCTCTATGGATCTTTACCCGAATCTAGGGATCATTTTTTTTTTTCAAAACATGAAAGAAGGGCAAAGGGAAAAAGCCATGATCACGAAAAGGTAGTCGTGTGAAATCTGTGGCTTGGTTCATAGTTTCTATGGTTTTCGAAAAAATAGGTAGAGTTGGAGTAATGAGTTGCGGCAGATTTGTGCTAGTTGGAAGGGGAAAGCTATAGCTAAAGTTGGTAGCAAGATTGCATGGTATGCTGTTGTTTACCACATCTAATACGAGAGAAACATGATAATAGTTTTCTTGTTTCTAGTGGTGTCATCATGTCCGGATTCAAATGTGATGTTTTGTATGGAACTTGGCAGCATTCAAACCGGCAATTCTTTAGTTCAATCTCAGGTAGGAAAGTCTGCAGCAACCGGAGACTCTTGGCTTGAGTTACTGTATTTCTCGAGTTTCCATTGTAATCCTTTCGGTCATTTGTAGCAAGATTCCCCTGCTTTGTTTATTCCTGTCACTTGCTTATTGTCTTACAATGTATAGTTCCATCGAAGCGTTTAGCTACTTAATTATTTGACAACGGGGAGGATATTAAACAGTTCGTACTGGAGTGTGGATAAAATTCTTGGTTTAATTCGGGTTAGCGTGTCTAGAGGGTTTACTCTCCCAGCCATTGATAAGTGGATGACAGTTAGTGCTAATAGTAGCATCTCATCTTTTCTTTTCTAATCCCACTCAGCATATGATATACTGTTAAACAACATCGTCTGAACCCAAGCCAAGTGTTTTTGTACGATTGGATAGATGAACACATGATGCACGACGGGATTTGTTCTAAGTCTACAAATCTCTGGAATTCCCACATCTTCTTCTTCTCATTCCCATTTGAACCCAACTCGACATCTCGATTTGGTGAGAATGGATTGCATCTTGTTTAAAAATTAGGTTTGATTTGGTCTGCTGTTCATAACTTAATATTGACGTTGGGGATATTTTCTTGCAGTTTGTTGTTGTGAATACATTATAGGGGACCCAAAAAAGAAATTCGTTGTCTAATTAATTCAATCATAGAGAACACAAAACAACCTTACGTAGGAAAGTCTTTGACTAAATTGCATAGCCGAATCGGACAAATTTATGTGCGCTTCTACATCTCTGCTCACTTCGTGGAAAATGAGATGAATTCCGAGGCAATAAAAAATTGTTGCCTCTCTTTTAGGTGATGATGGGGTTTTGCCAACTCCCCTAACCGAGTCAATAATTACTTCTCCAGTTGTTGCGATTAGTAGAAATGGGTGTCGCGGCTTATTGGGTAAACTCTCGACTTAATCAAAGCTATGAGACTTTCGATTGGAGTTAGAGCTGTAGATCATTTGACAATCCCTAACGAGGAATCTTTCTAGAGAAACTACCGACATTAGGTGCACGAGTGAAAACACGTCGGGTAGGGCTCATTTCATCGATAGCACGTGTTGTGGGCAAAAACAATTATATGGGAATTGTATACAAACTTTTTTTTTTTATGGCATTTTCTAGTCTCGTTGGCAAAGTCGGTATTCCGCGCAAAGATATTATATTAGTGAAATTGAAAAAGTGTAGGACTTAACCGATGGTAACTTGCGCCAAGCTTTCTTAAGGGCTTGACAACATTACATTCTCAGCATGCTGTAAGAAAGACAAGCCTCTACGGAATACTATTTTTTCAAAGATGGTCAATATAATATTCTGGGTTCACCATTGTACACATATTATTTGCTTTGAACCCTATCGGGCCCTCATGATTTTGTTATTTTAGGTTTTGCTTAGAAAATGTGTATATACAGATAGAGAATCCAGAACTTTATAAACCATCCAAAATTCCCCCTAGGCAATGTGGGATAGGAGATGTGCTCCCTTCTTGCGCATGTTCAAGGATAGAGTGCTTATAAGTCATCTAGGATTCCCCCCTTAGGCAATTGGGGATAGGATATGTGCCCCCTTCCTACGCACATGTGATGATGGAGTGCAGCGCTCACAAGCTCGCCTTTCCTTCTTGTACTTGAGCCGTCACACTCTCCACCCCTTAGGAGCATAGTGTCCTTGTTGTAGCCCCACATGTGGTCAGATTCGAATTTGATACCACTTGTAATATCATAAGTCTGCCACTATGCATATATTATCCGTTTTGGACCCTATTAGGCTTTTACGGTTTTGTTCTTCTAGGTTTTGCTCAAAAAACACGTAAACATATATAGAATCCAAAACCTTATAAGCTGCCCCCCTTAGGCAATGTGAGACTAGAGATGTGCCCCCTCTTTGTGCACGTCCGTGGACAGAGTGCAATGCTCATAGGCTTGCTCCTCCTCTCTGCACACCGTTGCTTGGATCGTCGCAGTCAAAAGATGCCCATTTCTTACGTGCGGTGTGTTTAGATGCTTTCTTGCTTATTTGGCATCATAAATCGAATCATGGAGAAAATTTTTTACGTATAACCACAATTTATCTTATACTGCAGTAACTGCAGGGTGGTTGATGTTAGTCTTACAATGATGATGTGAACTTGAAATCCAATTAATTTGTGCGAAGTGGTGACGTCATAACTCTGTGCTAAGTCAACGGTGAAATGCTCTTTGGAGTTTCCATCGTTAAACAAAAGAGAACAGAAAATATAAGTTCAACTTGCCATGTGTCCAAGGGGTTTTATAATAAGGATGCGTTTCGAGGTGTTAAGTGGGAGAGAAGGGATTTCAGAATTAGGGTTTTGAATAAAACGATCTTTTTCTTTTTCAATATATATGAAAAAGTAGTAATAAGAATGAGAGGTGTTAAGCTTTTTATCACACGAGAGAGACAATATTTTCATTTTGGAAATATCTTCTAACGTCTATTCTAAACAATTAGACCTATCTTCTAGCTCCCATGCCATGCTCACCTTCTAAGGCCCAGTTTGATTCAGCTTTCCCAAGGGCTTTCAGCCCTGAGAGCCCCTTGAGAAAATTTTTTTGTGTTTGGTTCAGCATTTAGCTCAGCATTGGCCAAATGCTGGCATTCCAAATGCTAAATGCTCAATGCTGGTCCCCCGGCATTGAGCATTCAGCATTTGGAGAAGGCAAGTCAAACCTCATTTGACTTTTTCTTTTTTTAGAAATCAGGTGGAGCCGGTCACGCTACCGGGCGCGACCCCCGGTGACTACCGTCGGGCGGCGGTTGTCGCCGCCCGAGGTCGTGCGCCCTTCGGCGGGCGACGCCCGGGTCGCGCGACCCGGGCGTCGCCGGAGGTCGCGCGACCTCGGGCGGCCCCCAGTTCGCTCGACCTCCGGCGGGTGACACCCTAGGTCGCGCGACCCGGGGCATCGCCGGAGGTCGCGCGACCTCGGGCGGCCTCACCTAGGTCGCGTGACCCGGGCGTGGCCCCCTTGGTCGTGCGACGGCGGGCGGCACTGATGATGTGAACTTGAAATCCAATTAATTTCGCGCGAAGTGGTGGTCATAACTCTGTGCTAAGTCAACGGTGAAATGCTCTTTGGAGTTTCCATCGTTAAACATGACAAAAGAGAACAGAAAATATAAGTTCAACTTGCCATGTGTCCAAGGGCTTTTATAATAAGGGTGCGTTTTGAGTGTTCACCAGATTTAAAAAGAAAAAAGCTTTCCAAATGGGGTTTTAAAACGGCATTTTTAAGCCTTTTTTTTTTTTTTTTCCAATGAAAAGTTTGCTAAACAGAATAGCATTTTAGAAAGTCTTGTTAGACTAAAGGTATTTGCATTTTTTCTCTAAGTTCTTTTCTAAAAATTAGAACCATGCCGGGCCTAATAGCTATTTCATTTACTTTGTAGTCGATATTTTCCCAGATCTTTTAAATTGTTACGACCAACGTGGAAGAGTCAACAAGTCAAAACGAAAGAAAAAGAGGTCAAAACTGCACAAACAAAATCTAAACGCAAGAAATTTACATGGTTGACTATCTCATGCAGAGAGATCGACGGGATTGGTTCACTATAATCGATAAAGATAAAATTGCAATTGTTCATTTACACTCGTTTATAAGTGGATCTCAATCCTAAATTAAACCCCAATCCGCATGAATCAATAAAAAAAAAATGAGTTTTCTCGCACTCTCAATTCTTTTGGACAACGATTCTTGATACTCATGTTTCTCGCAAGTTTCAAACATGTTAAGCGTGCTCACTACGTACCAGAGACCAAACTCAACAACATATTTAAATGCAAAGACATACTAGCCCTTCTCTGACGTCAACATAAGACTTCAATTTCAATCGGAAAATTAAGTCTTATGAGAAACTAATCCCTTTTTTTGTGTCACCCACGATTTTGTTGGCAAGAGTTTAATTAAAACTTTACAAAAATGGTTGGGTTTCCTTGCAAATTAAATTTGTGTTTGGATTTCAAATCAATTGGGAATATTAATTTAAATTGCGCTCAAGTCTTTTATGTAACCCACTTTCATCAATTAGAAATCAACTCGATAGTTTATTTTATTTTACTGTCTCTGCTCATTGTTTTACCATGGAGGAAAATGAGCCTTTTTTCAAACTTGAAATCCTGAGAAATAATCTGTTATTGTTATAATGTTATTAGTAAGTATAAATTCGATCGAATACTTCGATTGAAATGAGAACTATTCCCATGGCAAAGCATGTGTGCTATTCTATTTTCTTTAGTAGCCTCCACCTCACCTAGACATAGCTTCCATATTCAAGTATACCAATACAATCCCACACAATTTCAAGGACCACGTTTTCGGTACAATCCTAACTATTCCTTTAAGGTAGTTGCAACCTAACCTTGCTTGACTTTTGTTAACGAGTATTTCGAGCAATCGTTCATTAAATCTTTCAAGTATAAATCCATGTAGTATTGAACAGTGAAAACACGAGCTTAAAATATCCAAACACAGAAGACAAAACTGAAAGTAAAACCTCGTGGTCACAGTCATGATCAGCAAGGTCAAAAAAGTTAAGAGGTAACATTGACATTTTGATAGACGATACGACAGTTGTTGAAAGGCAATGTATTTTAATTTCCAAACACAAAGAAGACAAGCCCATTATTGTATGGGGACTTTCATATTATTAAGAGGAGACTTGCAACAACTCCCTTGGCTTTAAATATCACTTGCCCTCATGTTTGGGCTCTGCGCGCACTGCCCGTCCGATTCCAAAGGAACACTGCAGAAACTCATCTCTCTCTCTCAAAGTTTTTGTCAACATCTGAGATTCACATTGACTCTCAAAACTATCTTCCTGAGAGCATCACGTTATGGCATTGAAGTCACCAGAAAGGCCAAAACCCAAGCACAGGAAGGGCTTGTGGTCACCTGAAGAGGACCAGAGGCTCAGGGACTATGTCCTCAAGCATGGCCATGGCTGCTGGAGCTCTGTCCCCATTAACACCGGTAAGTTTTTTATATACTTCTTTATCATATATTATATGAACATGAAATTCTAGTGTCCAATATATGACTAGGAAAATTAGACAAAGCTTTTAACGTTGTTGCATTACCTTATAATGCGCTAGCCATAGCTAGTTAGCTATATGGAGTCTGCATTGCTCGAGGAAAAGAGTGTTTTTTGTTTTCAATGACTAGATCAACTAGATGCTTTTTCATTTTAATCAATCCTTTTAGGGTTGACTATGCATGCAAGCTGTATGTATATGGTTTGTGATTATATATATGAATGTGCAGGCTTGCAAAGGAATGGCAAGAGCTGCAGATTAAGGTGGATCAATTACTTGAGGCCTGGCCTAAAGAGAGGCATGTTCACCATGGAAGAAGAGGAGATTATTATGTCCCTTCATCGCTTGATTGGCAACAAGTAAGCACAACAGCTTAATGACCGAAACAGTTGATGAGATCTTCATTATTTAACCAGTGTATAACAATCAGCAAGATATTAATCAAGCTTTTAGCAAGTGCTTAATTTTTATTTGAAGGGATGAGCGAATATTGACGAAGGGATATGTTTGTTTTTTTGTGTGGGTTAGGTGGTCTCAAATAGCAAAGCATTTGCCAGGAAGGACCGATAACGAGATAAAGAATCACTGGCATTCTTATCTTAAGAAGAGGGGGGCAAACAAGACAGAATCATCATCGTCATCATCAGAAGCCCACCATCATGCCCAGAGTCAATGTAACAATTCGGACAATGTGGAATCTTCGCCTCCTCCAGATCAAATCCCCACAAGCCAAAACCCATCAGTTCATGCACCATCACGGGAACAAAAAGAAAAGAAATCATTTGACTTTCAGATAGAAGGACCACGCAGCTTCTTGCCCAAGATTTTCTTTGCCGAGTGGCTGAATCAAGATGATCAAGGGAACAACGTTCTGAATTATGATGGTGCTTTCGATGACCGCTCAAATCTTCAGGACCCTCTTCTGCATGATCTATGCACGAGTGATTTTGGAAATACTTATGGCGGTGAATATGTTGGTAGTGATCTAAGTAACCGGTCTGCTAGTGCCACCGTGAGCGACATGTATAGTTCGCAGTTGAAGTTGGAGATGGATCAGGTTTCGGAAGGTGGGTTTTTCTTGGATTATTTCTCTGGGGAAGATATCTGTAGTCAGTTCAACATGGGCAGTGATGTGAATGTGATGATGTACACATGAGGGGGGTCAATCTTTGTATTTACACGGGCATGAAAAGATTGGTTGGGAGAATAATTTGTAATTGTACGTAGTAGTCATACTTTGTTTTTTAGGGTGTATTTTCGTCAATGAAAGTGCATGGCATACCCAAATAATGTACCGCCTAGAAGCCTTTTTTCTGAAATCAGTTCAATAAACCAGGGCGGATTAATAAAAGCGAAGTTTTTAGTAAAGTAGGTGTTTCGTTGGAATTGTACCCACGATAAAAAATATTTCACCGATAGTCATTTTTTGGCTTTTAAAAAGAAGAAGAAGGAAACCTATGTTCTATACCGGATAGAGGATATCTCATGCAAAACGAAATTAATTTCTTCAATTCAAACAACAACGTACAATTTGAGACCAAGCCAAATTTAATCAACGGCAAGACCCATAAATTAGAGACTCAATAACATAACCAAATGTGGACAAACTATGCTGGAACTAAACCAACAACATAGCTTGAGAACACAAAAATATAATGTCGGAATTTATTGAACGATGTAGCATCCATATAAAGATACATGTTGGAATTTAAACGATGACGTGAACTTGAGAGGTACAGCTAAGGACAATTCATGAAAGATAAAGATAATTGAAAAAAAATATTTTGTTTAATTTGTGAAGAGGGTCTTTCTGGTGGGCAATTGATGGTATTTATAATGATTGATCTTTTCGACAGTTTTCGGTGATTACAATCTTCCCAATAACTTTTGCCAGTTACCTCCATGTTTCTTTTGTAACCAATACATATTCCATGATCTTGCTTCTAGGTAGTAACTATCCCTTTCAAAAAAATTGTGTTCTCTAATCTAAGTTTACTCAACGGACGACTTAGTCTTCAAGCGGTAACTGCTCCCTCCAAAAATATGTGCCTTTAGTCTCAATTACTTTATTGGACGACTCGGTCTTCAAACGGTAACTGTTCCCTCCAAAATTTTGCACCTTTGGTCTTATTGATTTCAAATTTCAAACCAACTTATTAACATTCTTTTAATAGATATTGCTAATATTCATATTAGCAACAATCTGTGGTTTGTTACCATATTTCAACAATTGAATACATGGCGCCAATGGATATTACTGTCAATTGACATATATTGATCCTTATATTTATTGATATGTTAGCACACTGGTATTAATACCCACACAGTATGCACATGACTATCTATACTTATTTCATCTGATGCTTATGTGTTTATGCTAGATGAGTCATATTTTGTATGTCAACAAATAGGCTATGAAAAGTCAGATGGTGTATCTGTTAACAAAATCCTTTTTACTCTTGCTCGTTGGAAAAATCCAAGAGAGAGATCAAGTTGGAACTTTCCTATTAAAATCTCAAGCATTTATAATCCAACTAGATATATATTAATGCTACATATTACATATCTATTATCCGACAATGGACTTCTTAGTGCACTAATTAACATCAATTGTGAAGATTAAGAACGCATTATGAATCTTTACAATTTTTTAACCCATGCATGCATGACTTTTCGATTTTCTTTTTTACAACTATTTAAGTTTTTGGCCTTTTTTGACCCCCCCAAAAAAAAAGCTTTTGGCCTTTTATATTGCATTAGTTGGAATTTTAAAATACCAATGAATTTCGCATCGTGGTCCTTAGCAGAATTAGATTGGTTAATGTAAAAAAATACGGATTATTTCCTATGCAGGTAAAATTCAATAATGTGTTGATAAGTGTCAAAAAATTATCGGTAAAAAAGTAATTGATAACTTTTTTTTTGGTTACTTATCAGTAACTTATTTATATTTAATGAAATTATCAAATTTTTTTTTATCGTCTGTGAATCACCAATTGTTATATCAATATAACTTACCAATGCTTCGGCTCGTCCCCTTTTCTAACACAGGAATTACTAATAACCCAAATGCTTGCAAAATCAACTTCAGAAAGAGACTTCAATGGCTGGAAAGGCATTGGAAGAAGAAAGGATATACTACAGAAAATGTCCAAAAGGTATTTTACGGACTTGTAGCTCCAGTGGGAGGTGACCGCTCGCATGTACGACACCTAGGAAAATAAAAAAGCACGCCTTGACTTTGTATGTACACAATGGAAGGGCGGAGTTCTCTTCCAGCTTCGCTGCTTGTGGAAACTGTGATTAAACAGCAGACTCACGCACACCACACCAGTGCCCACCTACTTCCGTTGAATGCACTGATTATTATATATATGATAAGACCTTTTCGTTGTCACCTGAAGTGATTGCTGCAGATGGGAGAGTTACTTGCGTTTAGTCTGTGACTCTCTTAATTCACGTGTGCTCGCATTGTTGGTTTCGTTGAATGACCTTTACGGCACAAAGGGCCCAACGAAGGCTAAGAAAAGTCGATTTTTCTTCTTTTCTGGTCATTTTTTTTTCGTGCATGTGAAGTGAAGAAGAATATGAAGCACGACCGTTCTTAGATCACAAAATTGACGTGGTTGAAAGATTTAGTATTAGAACGGTAAGTGCTTCATGGCCGAAAAGCTAGAAGACTGAAAGATGATCCAGCCCAAGATCATCAGAACTAGTTACTTGACCAAAGGGTTGGGCTGTATCAAGGCCTATTAAACTTGCCAAGATCGGCCCTTGGCTTGCAGCAATCTATCCTCTTTTCTTTAACTAAGTTTCGTTCATATCGACCCCTTTGATGAGAAACCTTGTATGCATACATCTGTTCACATATATTTATATAATGTGTATTTATATAATGGGCCTAATATTTGTGATTTGTTGTACTGCCAAGTGAGAAGTGTCTCTGCACAACGAGAAGTCCCATTCTTGGGCATATTGTCAGGGATGGACGAGTGCGAATGAACGCAGCCAAAATCTAAGCCAAATGGAATGGGAGCTGTCGACTAAAATGATAGAGTTGAGGTCATTTTTTGGCCTCACGAACTTCTATCGGCGCTTCATTTGGAACTATTTATGCATCATAATGCCACTTACAGACATGTTGAAGAAGAAGAAATTGTGGGAGTGGACGGATTGATGCCAAAATGTGTTCGATCGGTTGAAATAAGTTATGACCAAGAAGCTAGTGCTCATGCTACTCGATCATACCAAACCCCGTAAGGTAAAGACTAATTCCTTAGATTATGCTATTAGTGGTGTTCTCATGTAGGATGGACACTCGATGGCTTTCAACTCTCGCAAGCTAAATGATACCAAGAGAAGGTATACGGTCCAAGAAAAGGAGATGACCGTGTGCTGTAGTGCTTTCATATGTGGAGGCATCATCTTTTGAGATTGAAGTTCATCATGTGGACAAACAATGTGGCCATGAGCTAAATTCATGGAATTATCTCATAATTATATATTAAAACCTCTTAGCTTTCAATTTGAACTTTTGAAATAGATAACCCTTTGAGCTTTTAATCTTTCTATGTCATTATTTTTCATTTTAATATTATAATCTATAATTCCCCAGTTTTCACTTGATTTATACATGAGAGCATATCGACATAGCTCTGGCTAAACTTTCAAACCTTTTGTTTCTTGATCAAGTATTGACCAAAGAAATGATTCTAATCCAGTAGTTTAATTAATCAGCCCTGAAGCAAGGCTGGCTTAGGTAAGAATGATTCCCATTTCATCTTAATCCTAAATAAGATAAATTAACATATGTTTTTTTCCATTCCCCTTTTCTCCCTTTTTGGGCACGGTTTTCTTACCAGGGGACACCACTACACAGCTGCCGGTCATCTTCAGGCCAGACCAGTTCGGTAATTGCCTTAAGTAAGAGTCAAGCGGGGCCCAATCCTTCGTCATCCATTGGGACCATAAGAGACACATCATCATCTTGTCAGTGATTAACTGTTCTAATTATTTAACAGGGCGAGGACCCTCATGGCACATTGCGTAAGCGCTCCGGCGTATTGGCTTAGTCACAACTTGTTCTTTAGTTAAATTCTAATTATACGAAATACTTACACATATGCTGAGACTGCGATGCCTAAATCAAACTGACGAGTGGAATTTTAATTAGAGTTAAAGCTATCCGATAGAGGATCCAACACATGGCCCTGCTTGTATGGCCAGCTGGTTCACATCTCATGTCTTACGCTTCCACAGAATTTTCAAAAAATATATTCTTAGTCTCAATCTCAGTCCATTGCTGCCCTTATTCTGTAATCAATGGCATGTCGAATCCAATGATAAAATTCCACAAATTAAGAAAAAAATAAGAGAGATTAGAAAGAATTCTGGACAGTCTTCTCCTATGAGTGGTCCAGCACGAATCGATTAGCGTAGATCTTTTTTCTTTTGTAAGGTTATATAATCAAATCAGAGTTTTACAATGAAAAGATAAGCCTAGATACAATCGTTATAGTACTGTATTAGCATCTGAAAGAATGAATTTGTTTCCATGTCAGTAAATTTTTTTTCCCCAAAATTTCATTTATTGATTTTTACCGGTCTTTCCTTTAAATGCCTCCACTTTTTTATTATTATTTTATTTTAAAACTTGCATATGGATTTTTCAACCTTTCTTTGTATGACTTACCAGTTTCTCTTCCATTATGTTACCAACTAGCGTTCATTCACCAAGTCTCATTTGTGTAGCTTATCAACATATATTTTTATTCCTTTTAAATTTACGAGCTTTTTTGTTGACTTACTGACTTTGATTTTCGTTGCTGTTAATAAGTTAAATTTACCAATTCTTTTTAGAAACTGCCAACCTAAGTAAAAATAATTACTAGCCTTTCTCCCATTAAGCTACCAATTGATTTTGTGTTACGAAACTCTTATTTGAGTTAGTGACCAATATTCGTTTGACTTATTCCAATTACCAACTTCTATTATATCTGACCAAAAAAAAAATTCTCTTATCCTTGGCAAAATTGTTTACTTTTTCTTTTATCTATTTTTAACAATGGCTTAAGCTTATCAACAATCATATCAAATTACTAACCTTTATTTGAGCAACTTACCAACTTTTCTTCAATTTAGTACTAACTATTTTTGAGTTATCAATTCTCACTCAATTCTCAATTCACCAACTTTTCTATTGAAATGCCACTTTCATTGGATTTGCTTGCAAAACTTTAAAATTCACTTTTCAACCTTAATTTGAGTGATTACCAACTTTCTCCATTAAAATATTAAACAATATACATTACCAACTCTTATTTTAGTTAATTGTCCATGTTTAATTGTTTTTTTTTTTTCCGTATATTACTAATATATCTTATCATTGACAAAATAAAACCTTCTCTTATCAATTACCAATTTTCATTTACCTTTATTAGTGAGGCTTGAATTTGACAACACTTATATGAAAATACCAGCTTTTATTTATGTGATGCACCATCTTTCCTCCAATTAAGCTATCAATTAGCTTTGCTGACCAACTCCCATTTGAGTCGTATATACGCGTTTAATTTTTTGTTACATTAATATAAATATTTTTATGTTTGTTAAATCCTTCTCTAAAGTGTGATTCGGTCTTTTGTCCTTTTGTCCTCGTATTCATATGGAAGACAACCACCCAAAATTTCCCCTCTTCTTTGAGGCCACTCTTTAATGAATCATACAAGTCATACGAAGGTTAACTGCCTTCTTTTTTAGTCTGCAAATTGATGGTGACCATGGTTTATATTTCGATTGAAAATGTCATCACCAAATACCGACAGCACAGCAACCGTTCTAAAATACATTCAAAAAAGGTAATCGCCAGATTTTAAAAATTGAAAACACCACCACCATCGTTATGATATTGTTAAGGGAAGACGACGAATTGCAGTGAAATTTGAGCATGAGTAGGTAGGAAGAAAAGGACTGAGTGTGAGTTTTCATGAAACGCACACAACCTAGGAAGAGATTGTGCTTTATATTAACCCCACATTCACCTTATTATATAAACCGCCCAATAACCTTTGCCTTGTAGCCTTGATATACTTAAAATATGCTGGCTGACTACACTATTTCTTGAGTATTCTCTTTTCTTACATTTTTAAATCTTCAAAGACAAATAAGAGCTTTTTGTTGACCTTAAAATCTTATTCTTTGGTTATTATTTAAAATCGATAGAATCCTTCCTCAAGGTTAGTGACACGGACATAGGCTAGGCTGTGTCGCCTTTCGGTTACGATTGTCATTTCCACCAATTAATACTTATGTATAGCTTTAGAAATTTTATAACTGTCCAAATTAACGATGATGAGCATAGGTTTTGTAGCCAAAAAGGTACTTCGCCTATATGGTATATAGAGCGTCATACTTATTGTGCGTATCTTAGTAAGTTTTACAAACCGGGTAATAAAGCAACTTGTGTTAGATGGGAGAGAATCAAGTTAAATTATGTACAAAAGTCGATGGAGAAAATCATGCTGTGTACATTAGATGTGAGGTATATACTTGCTCGTTGCATTGTGAGGATGGTATCTGGGAATAGAAATTTTACCTAGCGGTGTGCATTTAAATTATTCTTTTAAAGTAGTCTGATTTATGCTTGTTACTTCAGTTCTTCCTATATGTGGAGGAAGCTCGTTAAGCTTAGAACTGAATTTAAGTCCTAAATTAAGCATGTTACTCGTGGTGGAAAACTGACTTTCCTTTGGAACCGTTGCTCGATCTGCTTACTCAAAGGGTAGTCTACGATACTGCAAAAGTTTGCAATGTAATTGGCTCACTGCTAGGTCTGAGGACCTACTTCTAATTCGATCAGCATTCTGCGGAATTCAGACTAATGTTGAGCAATCTCAAAAGCTGGTTTGGTTTGCTTCAAACGAACCAAAACACAGTTTTGTAAGCTGGCAAATTATTTTGAGTAAGCTGCCCACTAGAGATAGATTGCACCAGTGGAATCCTTTGTTGAATGATGTTTGCCTTCTCTGGGGTTCTTTCCATGAATCTAGGGATCATTTGTTTTCTGAATGTGCTACTTCTTGTGAAGTATGGAGCTCAATTTATAGTTGCTGTGGTGTTCAAAGGATTAGGCAGAGCTGGAGTGATGAGTTGCAGTAAAATTTGTGCTAGTTGGAAGGGGAAAGCTGCAGCTAATGCTGTCCGCAACATTTCATGATGTGCTGTTGACATATGATATGAGAGGAATAGAAAGCTTCATGACGATAGTTTTCTTGTTTCCGGTGGTGGTGTTATGTCCAGAGTCAAATTTGATGTTTTGTATAGGCTTGGTAGCGTCCAAAACAGTCATTCTTTAGTTCAATCCCATTGTAGGCAAATCTGTAGTAACTGGAGACTCTTTCCTTGAATTGCTGTATTTCTTGAGTTTCTGCTGTAATCCTTTCTGGCATTTGTAGCAGGATTCCTCTACATTGTTTATTTGAATAATACTCACTTGCTAACCTAGCAGATTATTATTTTCTTACAATATAGATCTCCATCCAAGGTTTTAGTTGATTATTATTTGACAACGAGGAGGACTTTAAACAGTTCATCCTAAGTAGTGTGGAGAACATGCTCGATTTAATTGGGTTAGCGTGTCCGAAGGGTTTATTCTCTTAATGATTGACAAATCAATGATAGTTAATGATAACCATAGAATTGTGTCTTTTCCTTTTCTAATCACCCTTGGCATATGATATGCTATTAAATCATATTGTCTGAACCCCAAAGCAAAGTATTATTCTACTATTCGTGAGATGAACACATGATGCACAATGGAATATTTTGTCCCCAAATCTCCGGAATTCCCTGAATTCCCACATCTTTTTTCTTTATATTCCCATTGGAACCCAACTTGACATCTCGATTTGGTGAGTATGAGATCTTGTTTAAAAATTAGGTTTGATTTGGTCTGCTGTTCATAACTTAACATAGATTTTGGGGACAAAGAAAAACCCAAATGAAAAACATACATTTCAGTGTCTAAGCAATCAATCATAGAGGAGAAAACAACCTCATATTGGAAAGTCTTTGACTATATTTTAAAGCCGAATCAGACAAATCTATGTACGCTTTTACATCTATTCATTTCGTGGAAAACGAGATGAATTTTTAGGCAACAAAAGGTTGTTGCTTCACTTTTGGTTGATGGTGGGGTTTTGCCTACTCTCCTAACTGAGTCAACGATTTCTTCTCCAGCTGTTACGATTAGTAGATATGGGTGTCAATAAGGCTGCTCATTGGGTGAACACTCGTCTTAATCAAAGCTGTGAGACTTTCGATTGGAGATGGAGCTGTAAATCATTTGTCAATTCCCGACGAGGAATCTTTCTAGAAAAACTACCGACATTAGGTGCACAAGTGCAAAAAATCGTCGCGGTAGGGCTCATTTTCATATATAGCGGGTGGTGGACGGAAACAATTATATCGAAACTGTATAATTTTTTTTTTTTATGGCACTATCTAGTCGAATTATTTAAGACTATGTTGGTAAAAATGAAAATTTTATAATTTAATTGGAATCCGTACAATAAGTTTATGATTAAATTGATAATTTTTCTTTGATTAAAAAATTAATAATTTTTCATAGAAAAATGAGTTAAACCAAAATAACTCGTGCCAATCTTTCTTGAGGGATTGAAAACATCACATTTTCAGCCTGGTCGTCTTTGAATTCTTGTACCACGTACATTCATGAGGCAGGAAAGACAAGCCTGTGCATAATAATGATTTATTCTAAAGATGGTCGAGAGATGCTCTCTTCTTACGTGTTATTGGTGTTTTCTCACGGAGAAATTACCAACAAAGTCTTAAACCTATTGTATTTATACCAATTCAATTTTAAATCTTTTGACGGTTTGCTAATTTAGTCTTAAACTTTTTAACTGTGTTAATTTAGTCTAAATTTTTTTAATAATCTGCCAATGTAGTCCTTCCTGATGTGGTGGTCTAGCCAACATTGCCCGTCCTTCATGGTATGGTCAGTGCTAATATGGGTTTTTATAATTTTTCAAAAAATTCTTAAATTTTTATTTTTCTTCTTTTCTTTTCCTCCTTTACTTCAACTTTTGGCTAGCGAGGGCCTCTATGCTCAAATCTTGGCGAGGGTTGCGATCTTTGCCTATTGGCTGTTGAGGTTGTGATGCCCTCACCTACTAGGTGAAGATTGCTACTAGTCGTGAGGGTCAAGAGTTGGAAAAAAAAAGAAAGAGGAAAAGAAAACAAGAAAAGAAGAATAAAAAAATAAAAAATTCAGGAAAAAAAATAAAAATCTGTTCACATTACCACCAAATATGTTACATAGGATGATCGGTGCTAACTAGATAACCACGTGAGCATATTTTGACTAGAATGACTAAATTGACAAATCTTCAGAATACTTATGATTAAATTAGTACAACTGAAATGTTTAAAAATAAATTGGCAAATTGTAAAAATATTGAGAATTAAATTGGCCAAAGATTTATTACTGAATTGGTACAAATGTGATAAGTTTGAAATATTTTTGGTAATTTTTCCGCTTTCTTACTTATATGGCATCTTAAATTAAATTATGAAGAAAAAAGTTTACGGACAACCACAAATTTCCCTTATACTGTTGAATACTGCAGGGTGGCTGATGTCGGTCTTACAGTGATGATGAGAACTTGCAATCCAATTAATATGACAAGTGTCCAAGAGCTCTTATGTGAAAAGGACAATATTGTCATTTTAGACATATCTTCTAGCGTTTATCCTCAACAGATAAACCTATCTTCTAGCACCCATGCCATGCTCACCTTCTAAGAGCTATTTCATTTACTCTGTATTGATATTTTCCCAACTCATGAGCCTACTCTTTTAAATTGTTACGACCAAACACAACAACATATCTACATGCATAAACACACTAGCCCGTCTTCGACGTCAACATAAGACCTCAACATCAATAAGGAAAAGAAGTCTTGTGAGAAACTAATTTCCCCTTCGTTTACATCGCCCACTGTCCGGTTAGCGATAGCTCAATTAGGACTTTACTAATATGGCCGGTTTTCCTTGCATTTAAAATTGTCCGTCAGATTTTAAACCAATGGAGATTAATCTCGAGCCATAATCAGAAAGAATATATTAAATTAAGTTGTGCTTGAGGCTTTCTTGTAAAACACTTTCATCAATTATAAATCAACTCGCTAGTTTATTTTTTCTATTCTATCTCTGCACATTGTTTTACCATAAAGGACAATGAGCCTTTGCTCATTGTCAAAATCATACAAAATATTCGACATGCGAACCCTTGGAGTGCCAAAACTTGGCTAGGGGATATTTAAGTGCCAAAAGTTCGGAAATGTACACTTAAGTGCCAAAATCAGAGTAAAAACAATTAGTTAAGTGCTAATGGTGGAAAAATCCAGCCAAATTGCCACATGTCATTTTCTAGTGATATTATTTGCTAACGGAGCATTTTTTTTTTTCAAAATAGAATATCCACGTGGCAATGTTAAGAAAAAAATTGTCCAAGTCAGAAATTTTTTTAAAAAATCAATTTTATTTAAAAAAGGGGGGTGAGGGTTCGGTGAGGGCCGTGCAACCCTCGTCGCTCCACCATTGCTAGGAAGGGCTAGGGATGGTGGGGTGAGGGTCGGCCAGGGTCGCCGGGCCCTGGCCAATGACTGGCATCCCTAGCCGACCTGTGGCAAGGGCATGCGGGCCCTTGTTGAAATTTGGGGTGAGGGTCGCCGGATCTGGGGGAGGGCCTGCAAGCCCTTGCCCCACCGTCGTCGGCCCGATCCTCCCCTCCCTCTCTCCTCTTTTTTTATTTTTTATTTATTAATTAAATCGATTTTATAATAATATATTTTTAAGTTATTCAATATTATTTAATCAATACATTTTTTTAATGCCACGTCAACAAAAAATGATGTCGTTTTAGTTGAGTTTTTGCTGACTCAGCTTAAGGTGAGCCACGTAAGTGATTTATATTATTAAAATAAGCCACGTCGGATTTCCGGCAGTTTTCGCCGGAGTTGGCACTTAAGTGATCCAATTTTCAAAAAAAGTTATACTTAAGTGTACCTTTTATAACTTTTGGCATTTAAGTGTCCACTCGTGCCAAATTTTGGCACTTGTGCTGTACTTCTGCCCAAAATATTCTGTTATTGTCACAATGCTATTAGTAAGTATAAATTTTTACGTAATGCTTTGATTGAAATAAGAACTATTCCCGTGGTAAAGCATGTGTACTATTCTACATTCTTTAGTGGCCTCCAGACACAATGGTTGGGTGAGGCTGGCCTTGCCATAGCTGGGTGAGGCTTACCCTCACAGCCCTTGCCTCTAGCCAGTGGCGATCGGCCAAAGAAAGGAGGAAGGAGGAGGAGAAAAAGAAAAAGAAAGGTATACAAAATTGGAAAACAATACTTTCAAAAAATTATTAACATTAGCGCTAGTGAGCTAAAAGTTTTTGGTTGGATTGAATTGGCGCAAGTGCAAAAGATATATGGTTGAATTGGCCAAGAAAAAAATCAGGATTGAATTATTATAATTACAATAGATTTATGATTTTTTTTGATAATTTTCTCCAAACACAATCCCACACAATTTCAGGGACCTTGTTTTCAATACAAACCTAAATATTCTTTAAGATAGTTGCAAATAAGACTATTAAATGGGTGGGTTGGATTAAATTTAGGTTGGGCTAAAGATGGTCCAACCCTAATCAACCCATTTATATGCAATACAAAATTAGTGACCCACAATTGACCCATGCCATTTACTAAAATAGTTCCATATTTAATCCAACCTATGAAAAAACATATCCATCTACTCAACCCACTTTAGGTTATGTTATTTGGATAAATTTGTTATTTCAACTATAATATGCTAAAAATTGGCTTTCAACATTATATGGAATTTTTAATATTTGTGTTGATTCACAATGAAGAATAATAGGAAGTTAGTATTTGGTAGTAAATTTATAAAATTACAGCAACAAATGACATGGAGGAATTGAAATTTTAATTAAATGGAATGTGATATTAAATATGATGATTTTTACTAAAAATAGGTTGCAATGACACGAACAAAGATTAGAATATTACATAAAAATAATAATGACAAATGCAACCAAAAAAGATATACCCTAATAACTAACAGACAAAAATTACAAGATTAATAAAAAAAAATAATGGGAAAAAAGAAGCCATCTTGAAAATTTTTAACAAGGGTGAAGTCGAACCCATCTTGTGGGTGCACTAAGACTTCTATGAACTTGGAACAATCTTGAATGGTCCATTATTTTCTCATAGAGGGGAAGAGAGTTACAAAGGTAAGTTGGGTGAATTGTAAATCCATTTAACACCCCTATTGTTTTGAGCTTTGTTATTATAAATGCATCCATAACCCATTTACTGAATATAATTAACCCATATAATGACTCAGCTCATCAAATAAGAGTTAAAAAATGGGTTTATAATAGAGGTGATCGGTTCTTGAGTCCCAATTTTGAGAGCTGAGGATTGGATCGAACCATACGTTCTAGTCCGGTCCAATGGAACTAATTACTTTTTCCATCTCGTAAAGAATGGCTGTGCACGATGAGAGAGAGTGACATCTTAAGATATTGACGGACGCAACGATAAATAAGGAGTTATTATGCTATTACTTCTGGCGCCTTTGAACAACATAATATTTAGTTTACATTTTACTAATTTTTTAAAGAAATAATAAAAAAATGTATATGTAATCGGTCCGGTCTGATACTCTCTTGGAACTAAGAATCAGATTGCCTGGACATTTTGTTCCACTTTTAGGAACCGGGAACTGGACCAACACTCTCAAGATCGGACCAAAGTGGCCGGTTTGGTCCGATCCTAGCAGTTCCTGATTTGAGCGGTTTATTTTGTACACCCCTAGTTTATAACCCATTTCCATAGTTCTAGTTGCAAATTAACCTTACTCGACTTGTTTATACATTAGTTTGAGCAATAGTTCACTAAATCTTTGAGTGTAAGTCCATTTAGTATTGAGAAGTGAAAACACGAGATTAAAATACATGGAAAATAAAAGTGAAAGTAAAACCTCACGGTCAGAGTCGTGATCACCAAGTCAGAAAATTTAAGAGGTAAGATGGACATTTTGATAGACGACAAATGTTGAAAGGCAATGTATCTTAATTTCCAAACACAAAGAAGGCGAGTCCATTATTGTATGGGCAATTACATTTTATTAAGCGGAGACTTGCAACAACTCCCTTGGCTTTAAATATCACTTGCCCTTATGTTCGGACACTGCACGCACTGCCCGTCCGATTCCAAAGGAACACTGCAGAAACTCATCTCTCTCTCTCTTTCTCTCTCTCTAAGTTTTTGTCAACAACTGAGAGTGTCATTGGCTCTCAAAACTATCTTCCCGAGCATAACGCCATGGCATTGAAGTCATCAGAAAGGCCAAAACCCAAGCACAGGAAGGGCTTGTGGTCACCTGAAGAAGACCAAAGGCTCAAGAACTATGTCCTCAAGCATGGCCACGGTTGCTGGAGCTCTGTCCCCATTAACACCGGTAAGTTTTTGTTATATACTTCTTTATCATATATTGTATGAACATGAAATTCTAGTGTCCAATGTATGACTAGGCTTATTTGACAAAGCTTGTAATGTCGTTGCATTGCCTTATAAATAATTTGGAAAGCCATTCACTAGCCATGTTTAGTTAGCTTTATGGAGTATGCATTGTTCAAGGAAAAGAGTGTTTTTTGTTTTCAACGACTAGATCAACTAGATGCTTTTTCATTTCAATCACTCCTTTTAGGGTTGACCTATGCATGCAAGCTGTATATACATGGTTCCTGATGATGTATTTGAATGAGCAGGCTTGCAGAGGAATGGCAAGAGCTGCAGATTAAGGTGGATCAATTACTTGAGGCCTGGCCTAAAGAGAGGCATGTTCACCTTGGAAGAAGAGGAGATTATTTTGTCCCTTCATCGCTTGATTGGCAACAAGTAAGCACAACAGCTTAATGACCGAAACAGTTGACGAGAGCTTAATTATTTAACCAGTGTAAAACAATCACCGAGATATTAATCAAGCTTTTAGCAAGTTCTTAATTTTTATTCGAAGGAGTGAGCGAATATTGACGAAGGGATATGTTTGTTTTTTTGTGGGTTAGGTGGTCTCAAATAGCAAAGCATTTGCCAGGAAGGACCGATAACGAGATAAAGAATCACTGGCATTCTTATCTTAAGAAGAGGGGGGCAAACAAGACAGAATCATCATCGTCATCATCAAAAGCCCACCATGTTGCCCAGAGTCAATGTAACAATTCGGACAATGTGGAATCTTCGCCTCCTCCAGATCAAATCCCCACAAACCAAAACCCATCAGTTCATGCACCCTCACACGAACAAAAAGAAAAGATATCATTTGACTTCCAGAGAGAAGGACCACGCAGCTTCTTGCCCAAGATTTTCTTTGCCGAGTGGCTGAATCAAGATGATCAAGGGAACAACGTTCTGAATTGTGGTGGTGCTTTCGATGACCGCTCAAATCTTCAGGACCCTCTTCTGCATGATCTATGCACGAGTGATTTTGGAAATTGTTATGGCGGTGAATATGTTGGTAGTGAGCTAAGTAACGGGTCTGCTAGTGCCAACGTGAGCGACATGTACAGTTCGCAGTTGAAGTTGGAGATGGATCAGGTTTCGGGAGGTGGGTATTTCTTGGATTATTTCTCTGGGGAAGATATTTGTAGTCAGTTCGACATGGGCAGTGATGTAAATGTGATGATGTACACGTGACGGGGTCAATCTTTATTTTTACATGGGTATGCATAATTTGGATGGGAGAATAATTTGTAATTGTACGTACGTAGTCATACTTTGTTTTCTTTCTGTGTATTTTGGAAAGAAAGTGCATGGCATACCCAAAAAATGTACCGCCTGTTAGTTACAATAGAAGATCTGAAATCAGTTCAATTAACCAGGGTGGGTTAAAAAAAAATGAAGATTCTTATAAAGTAGATGTTTCATCGGAATTGTTCCCACAATGAAATATCCTTCACTAAAAGTAGTTCTTTGGCTTTTATTTAAGGAAACCAAGGTCCTATGCTGGATAAAGGATATCTCGTGCGAAAGGAAATTGATTCCAACAATGATGTACAATCCTAGACCAAGTTGAGTTTAATTGACAACAAGAACGTAATTAGATGTGGACAAACCATGCCAGAACTAAAATCAATGACATAATTGGAGAACACAAAAATACAATGTTGGAATTTAATCAATGACGTATCGCCAAGATAAAGATACTTGTTGGAATTCAAATGATGATGTGAACTTGATAGCTACGGTTAAGGAAATTTGAAGTACAATGCATGAATGATAAATATATTTATAAAGTAACATTTTGTATGATTTGTGCAGTGGTCTTTCTATTGGGTGATCGGCAGTATTTATAATGATTGATTGTAACCGCTTTTCGACGGTTCTTAGCAGTTACAATCTTCTGCCAGTCATCTCCATGTTTCTAAATTCCAGGTATACAAACTGCTCTACGATGTGGTTTTTGTAACCAATACATATTCCATAATCTTGCTTCTAGGTGGTAACTATTCCTTTAAAAAAAAAATTGTGTATCTCTGATCTCAATTGACTCATCGGACGACTTGGTCTTCAAGCGGTAATTGCTCCCTCCTAAAATATGTGCCTCCAGTTTCAATTAATTTATCAGACGACTTGGTCTTCAAACAGTAATTGTTGCCTCCAAAGTTATGCGCCTTTGGCCTTATTGATCTCAAATTTCAAACCAACTTATAAACATTCTTTTAAGAGATATTGCTAATATTCATATTAGTAACAATTGGTGGTTCGTTGCTATATTTCGACAATTGAATACATGGCGTTGATGGATACTATTGTCAATCAACATATATTGATCCTTGTACTCGTCAATAAGTTAGTACACTTGTATTAATATCGACACTATACCTATCTCATGTGATGCTCATGTGTTTGTGTTAGACAAGTCATATTTTGGATGTCAACAAGTAGGCTATGAAAAGTTAGATGGTGTACCAAGTAACAAAATCCTTTTTACTCTTGCTCATTGGAAGAAGGACTTTGCTAACATGACAGTCTTTGGATTACTATGATAATAACAACTTGTCGTGAGCTATGAATTTTTGAGGAGTGGGTCTCATAATAATTTATAATTATTTGTTATTTTATTTTTTTGGTTCATAATAGACTATTATTCTCACTGTAGATTGAAGACTGTTATCTAATCATTTCTCTTGGATAACTTCAAGAGAGAGATCAAGTTGGAACTTTCCTATTAAAATCTCGAGCATTTATGATCTAAGTAGATATATATTAACGCTACATATTACATATCTATTATCCGACGGGGGGACTTCTTGTTGCACTAATTAACATCAACTGTGAAGATTAAGAACGCATTATGAATCTGTACAATATTTTCACCCATGCATGCATGACTTTTTTTTTTGTTACATTAGTTGGCCTTTTGCATAGCATTAGTTGGAATTTTAAAATACCAATGTAATTCGCAAGGTAAAAAAATACCGATTATTTCCCATGCGGGTAAAGTTCAATAATATGTTGATAAGTGTAAAAAAAAATATTAGTAAAAATAATAATTGATAACTCTTTTTTCAGTTACTTGTTGGTAACTTATTTACATTTTAATGAAATTATCAATTTTTTTTTTTTTTTATCGTTTGTGAATCAGCAATTTTTATATCAACTTACCATTGTTTATTTGTATAACTTACCAACGCTTCGGGTCGTCCCCTTTTCCAACATTGGAATTACTAATAACCCAAATGCTTGCAAAATCAACTTCAAAAAGAGACTTCAATGGCCGGAAAGGCATCAGAGGAAGAAAGGACATATTCGAGAAAATGTCCAAAAGGTATTTTACCGACTTGTAGCTCTTCCTTGGGCGGTGACCGCTCGCATGTACGACACCCAAGAAAATAAAAAAAGGATGCCTTGACTTTGCATGTACACGGCGGAGTTCTCTTCCAGCTTCGCTGCTTGTGGAAAATGTGATTAAACAGCAGAATCACGCACACCACAACAGTGCCCACCTACTTCCGTTGATTGCACTGATTATTATATATATGATAAGACCTTTACGTTGTCACCTTAAGTGATTGCTGTAGATGGGAAATGTGACTCTCTTAATTCACGTGTGCTCGCATTGTCGGTTTCGTTGTATGACCTTTATGGCACAAAGGGCCCAACGAAGGCTAAGAAAAGTCTATTTTTCTTCTTTTCTGGTCATCTTTTTTCCATGCATGTGAAGTGAAGAAGAGTACGAAGCATGATTTGTTCTTAGATCACAAAATTGATGTCGTTGAAAGTTTAGTATTAGAATGGTAAGTGCTTCATGGCCGAAAAGCTAGGAGACTGAAAGAAGATGATCCAGCCTAAGATCATCAGAACTTGTTACTTGACAAAGGGGTTGGGCTATACCAAGGCCTACTAAACTTGCCAAGCTTAGCCCTTGGCTTGCAGCAATCTATCCTCTTTTCTTTAGCTAAGTTTCATTTATACCGACCCCTTTGTTGTGAAACCTTGTATGCATAAACACATCCGTTTACATATATGTATATAATGGGCCTAATGTTTGTGATTCGTTGTATTGCCAAGCAAGAAGTGCGTCTTTGTGCAAAGAAAAGTACCATTCTTGGGCACATCATCAAGGGTGGACGAGTGTGGATGGACATGGCCAAAATCCAAGCCAATGTTGAATGGGAGCCGCTGACTAACATGACGGAGTTGAGGCAATTCCTTGCCTTTACAAATTACTATCGGCGCTTCATTTGAAACTATTCGAGCATCATCAGGCCACTCACAAACAAGTTGAAGAAGGAGAAGCCATGGGAGTGGACGGATTGATGCCAAAAGGCGTTCGATCAGTTGAAACAAGCTTTGACCAAGGAACTAGTGCTCTTGCTACCTAATCATGCCAAACTCTATGAGGTAGAGACTAATGCCTTGAATTATGCTATTGGTGGTGTTTTCATGCAGGATGGACATTGGTAGTGTTCAAGTCTTGCAAGTTGAATGATACCGAGCGATGGTATATGGTCCACAAGAAGGAGATGATTGTGGTGTTGCAGTGCTTTCATATGTGGAGGCACTATCTTTTGGGATCCGAGTCTTTCACGTGGACGGATAATGTGACAACGAGCTACTTTTAGACCCAAAAGAAACTGAGTTTGAAACATGCTCGCTAGCAAAATTTCTTGAAGATGTTTGACTATGTGCTCGAGTACAAGCTGGGGAAGGCTAACTCCATGGCCAATGCACTTAGTTTGAAGTTGGGTTCAACGGTCACTACAAATCGACCCCAGTGCTCATTGATAGACCACATCAAAGAGGGGCTGAAACATGACCTAATGACCAAGGCGCTCCTTGAGTACACGTGAGAGAGAGAGACCTAACGGTTTTGGTGTGAGGAAGACCTTATTTAGACCAAAGGGTAATGACTACATGTGCCTCTCCATGGGAAGTTGAAGAAAGAAGTGTTGCACGAGTGCCATGATTCCAAGTGATTGAGTCATCCTGGTATCCATCGCACCATGGTGCTTGTGGAGTATCAATACTATTGGCCTCACTTATAGGACGACGTTGAGGCATATATGAAGACATGTCTTGTATTCCAAGAAGACAAGCTCGAGCAACGTTCATTGCCGAGCTTCTTGAGCCACTTTCCATTCCGGAACATCCATGGTCAGAGTGTTGCCATGGACTTCATCGTCAACCTGCCAAAGTCCGAAGGGTATTGGCCTTTTATGGTCGTGGTGGATCGATTCTCCAAATATGCAACATTCGTTCCCCTGCATCTAAGGATTATCTAGTCAAGGAGGTGGCCAAACTATTCATCAAGCATGTTGTCAAGTATTGAAGAGTCCCTAGAACAATCATGAGCGATCGTGCTCCTCAATTTATGGGGCGTTTATGGATTGAGCTTTTCAAGTTGTTTGGTAAGATATCAATTTCTCTATAAGTTTGCATCTCCAAATCAACAGTTAGACGAAGAGGGTAAATTCACTCTTTAAAATGTATCTTTGACATTATGTGAGCACAACACAAGCGAATTGAGTGAAGTTGATCGACGTAGCCCAATTCTCATACAAATTACAATAGAGTGGGTCCACAAATCGGAGTCCATTTGAGATTGCAATGGGGCGATAATCACTCACTTTGAGCGCTGTTGCCATGGGTTACCGTGAGAGTCCACCTACATACAAGTTTACCAAGGATTGAGAAGAGCAGGCGGACTTGGCATAGATCTACATAAGGCCTTGAAGTGCAAGAAGTGGCTTGACAAGAAGCGACGATGTATGGAGTTCAAAGTCAGGGATCTAGTGTTAGCCAAACTACACTTGGGTCTTTAATATAACGATGTGCATAAGGGGTTAATCTGTCACTACAAGGGGCTATTCTGAGTGCTGCAATGAGTTGGGAAGGTCATATACAAACTGGAGTTGTCACTAAAACTCAAGGTATATTCGGTAATCCATGTGAATATGCTTAACCTTTCCATGTAGATGAGGAAGATTTGGATCGAGGGGAATCACAATAGGCTACACTTGGGGCGAAAACCTCGTATGATCAAAATGTTGAGTGTATCATGGCGGATTTAGTCATATGAAAGCAGTATTGTGCACCAAAGTGAGAGTATTTTGTCTAATAGAAGGGTCTTTCAGAGAGCGAAGCAAGTTGGCAACCCACCAAACTTTTTGGCAGCTCAAGAAGCATATCAATGCTTTCCTTGCCGATGAGGCGACAGGGGTATTGCTTGATTAGGTGGGGGAAAATGTCACAGCCCAATGAAGTAACACAATCCAAGGAGTTCTCTAAACGAAGGCTGTGACCAATCCATGAATGAATGACCATCAACCTATCTCCTAAAGTCCTAGGGTTTTCTCGAATATTCTATAGTACTCCCAAGGGCGGAAGATACACTAATTGTATATGATTGTAATTAATGTGGGTAGTTGGTAGATGGGGAGAGGTAATCTCTATCGTTAGATTGAAAAGAGGTTAACGGATACGATTTGTCTTATACTTGTATCTATAGGTTGTTTCCTCCCCCTCATTATGTTATCTCATTCACAAGTAGAATACAAATCTATAACTTTTCTCTTTAGAGTTTCTCACTCTATGATCTTTGTGAGTTAAGTGAGTAAGGCTAACTTGGGAAGACATTCCTAATACTGCATGGGTTAACAAAAGTTATATCGATTAACCTATGACAAAAGCATCTTTCGGTAATCTTTCATTCTTTTCCATGACATAATATAGGTCCAAAACACAAACTGATAGTAATCATTAATCATCATCACATCATAGCTTATTTTTCTGGCCTCACAAACTGAATTTTTCAATTGTATCAACTAAGCTTCATAAACTTCAAATAGTGAAACTCTCTGTGATGGCCCTAATCCAATTATAGCGACTGAGATAACAAGGGTGATAGCCCTCCATTTCATTGCTATCGCTTATGGCAAAATAAATAGAACATATCATTGTCGCCTAAGACCATGTCACTACGCGTGTTCTATAATGACAAACTTGTGAAGTCATGACTAGATCATACAATATATTGACATTAGACTATAGTCTAAATTTGTCTAAATGAATTGGAGGACTTTATAGCTTAGTAATTTACGTAACTCCATGTGTGAGAAATGCCAAATAGGTAATATGGTCAAATTCATCACTGTGCTTTCAAAAATTTTAGGATACAAGGAAATATGTTCATACGATCATTCCATTTTATAATGTACGTTCAGGCAATGCAGCAAAAACAGGATAAAAGATGAGAGGATGTTACCTTCACTTCTCACTCTTCTTTTGGTAATGTCTCAAACATGCATTGTAACTATGTTGATATCCTTTTTGTGGTTCGCATTAAGCTTTGACGGATTGGCGTGGGTCCCTATATTGGTGTATCCCTTCCTAATGTTCCCTATTAATAAATCAACACTTGTAACATTCAAAGATGCATAAACATAGCATTACTTCATGAAGAAAGCTGTCAAACAGCTAAATCAAGCAAAGTAGCATAGGCATTAGTCACGCTACTAGAAAGCAATGACTAGCAACGAAGGAAAGAGAATATGGAGTGATAGAAATAGATCGAGAGGTGGAGATGAGTGAATCCTTAGGTTTTTTCTTTGAGTTAGACGACGGACTTCCTTGAGAGTCTAGTGAAAAAAAGAGGGAGCGATGGCGTGAAATTCAACCACATTAATTGTGAGCTTGCACTCACATGCCATGCATGCGCGCGCGCACACGTATAGATTGTCACATCTTTCCTAGAAATGAATTATCGAGGGAAAATTAATGAATTACTTTTCAAACACTTAGCGTGGACTCTCCTAAATCCTGATTGCAATTTTGGGATTTGATTTATTTAGTTAAATGTACAAATTGATTCATCTTGGAGACACCACTAATATATTATAGATCAATTAGTAATCCAAGTTGCAATATGAACCAGAGATTAAGGAATATGAGGACTTGATTATGCTAGATAAATTTAATGCCCTTTCTATACATTTTTTTATTTCAAAAATATTTGCAAGTGTTCTTGGCCAATTTAACTCATAAGTAAAATATAAGAAATGATCATGAATGTGCGTAACCATAAATTCGACACTCAATAAATTGAAATAAATGGGTGCAAGGAAATATCAAACATCAATACCTTAAGTTGCTTGTCAAACCCATTTCTTAATCAATATTTGATGTGGTGAGTTGTTATATGGGTTAGTTATATTTAAGAAGTTGGTCATAAATGAGTTTAGAATGAAAAAACCCAAAATAATATGGGTGTTAAATGAGCTTACAATTTACTTAGACCCAACCCACTTCTATAATTCTCTTCATTCTCGCTTGCCCTCACTTGATCTCATGCTTATGCATTTGGCGTTTTCACCTCAGTTTGGGTATAGGTTATCCTAAATTTGGTTAAATATAAAAGTGTTTTAGTAATACGGGTTGAGTTGGGTTTGCGGTTGGGTGTGAGTCACTACATTTGTATTGCATGAAAATTGATCAAAATTGGTTAAATATATAACATCCTTGGAATAACTCACTTGAGCTGTTGTTTGCTTAAGCTTGTCCCTTACCGAGCTTCACGATTTTGCCTTTTCACGTACATGTAAACACTTTCCTAGGAGGTTACCCATCCTGGTAGTACTATAACTTGAGCACACTTAACTTTGGAATTCTAAAAACAAAACTACTATTATGTCCAAAAGGTCTTCATGTGTTAATTCCAATTTACACATATTTATCTTGGGCATGCTCTCTCCTTATTTGGTATGCAATTCAGTTCAATCTTGCCCCCTTGTCATCTTAGAAGCTCATCGGGAGCCGCTCTTCGTCATTTTAGAAGTGCCGCTCTTTGTCCGAGCTTTCTGGTCCAAGCGATCATTTCTTGCCCTTGTTCAATCGGGTCGCTACAAGCCCATTAGCTTTCACATTGTTCATCCCTAAACCATACACCTATAAGAGAGGTCTCACTTTGATACCATATTATAACATCTCTAGATTAACTCATTTGAGGTATTGTCTGCTTTGACCCAACCATATTGAGCCTTTCAATTTTGTATTTTGGCGCATATATATATGTATTTTCCCAAGAAGTCACCAATCCTTTAGTGCTCTAACCTAAGTAGGCTTAACTTTGGAGTTTGTTGTTATGTCACAATGCGCATTTGTGAGTCAATTCAAGTTTTCACATATACCTCCCAAGCATGCTTTTTCCTTGTTCAGTGTGCAATTTTATTCATTTCTTCTTCATTTGCCATCCTAGAATCCTGCAAGGAGCTGCTCCTAGTCCAAAGCCTTTGACCTCGATAACCACTCTCCACTCTTGCCAAATCATGTTATAAAAAAATAGATCAATTCAGGTCTGACTATTTTGGACCCAACTCAAATAGACCTAACCCAACCCACCCAAATGGATTCCTACAAACCACTTGTTGACACCTAAATTTTGATTAATCATTCGTAATTTAATGCACAAAAATTTAGGGATTAATTTTAACCCCTAAATAAAAAATATTAGGATTAAATTACATAGCATATAGTTTTAGGAGCATTTATTATTGTATTTGCATTGGACTTGCGGCAGATGGGTTTCCATTGATGGTTCTAAGCTTTAATTTAATAAGTTGGACTAAGCCCACAAGGAAAAAGAATTTGGCTAGGCCCGTTAAGGGGTAACGAGTTGGAATATGAGAATATTCCCGGGAATATGAGAATGTTCCTGAGAATATTCACATTATTCAAGAAATGTGTCGGATGAAATATTTCCGTTAATGGGTGACGAGTTGGAATATGAGAATATTCCCGGGAATATGAGAATGTTCCCGAGAATATTCTCATTATTCTTTCAATATTCAAGGAAAGTGTTGGATGAAATATTGGAAAAATATTGCACGTGGGATATAAGAGCTAAATAGACAACGTGCAGATTTATCATCTTTCCTTAAATAACATAATCCTCTCACCTATAAAAAGGGGGCCACAAACACTGAAAAGACACACAAAAAACACAACCAAAATTGAGAGAAAAGGAGTGGCAGTGCAATATAGAGAGAGAAGAGAAAAACGTCTCTTTTTTTTTGCAGTCTTGAAGGTCGGCTCACAAAAGGAGGCATTTTCCCAAGAGACAAGGTAGGTAAAGTTTCTATTTAAATTAATTCTTGAATATTTTTTGTTTTCTCGTTTAAAGTATTGCATGCTTGATTGAATTCCAATTAAGTGAGGTCGTTGTGTCATGATAAAAATCTCAATAATAAAAAATATTGAGCCGCGAGACATCGGATTAGGTTTTTGATTGTTTTGATTTTCTATCTTGAGTGGTGGAAAATTGTATACTTTATATGATTCAATTGCATTATGTGTTGATATGCCATTGTTCGAATTGATTTGGCTTATTAAAGAAAACCAAAAAAAAAAATATAGTTGAGTTAGATGTGCTTCTTATTAGAATATTTTAGATAGTTTTCATGTTTATATATAGGTTTTTTATTTATTTCGAATTTTGATTATAAAAAAAAAAAAAACATAAAAATTGCCATGCTCATGTCATGTAGAATTAGGTCATCTTCCGTGTGTCATCTAGTCATTGCATGTTTAGGGTCATTTGGATGCGTGACATACTAGGATAGTTGTATTAAATATTTTCTAGCATTAGATTAAGTTAAATAATTAATGTCACGTGACATATAGTTTGCATATTAGGTTGTACATTGCGTGTTATTATAATTAGACATTTTTGCACATCATCGCATGCATTGCACTTATTATTTTAGGCCTCATTAAATAATTTAAAACCTTTAAAAAAATTGAATTGTTGCATGTTAATTAGAAATCATATCTAGGATCATTGATGTGATTTTTTTAAAACTAACATTGCAGATGCTTTCGTTGCTTTGAGGTAAGTATCTCTTCCCGGTGCTTGCAATTTATTTATTACTTTGCTTTATTGAATGTTAAATTATGATTGCGTACTCGCATGATCACATTGCATGTTAGGGATTAAATTAAAATCAATCAAAACTGCCTACAAATCATTTTTTTTTCAAATAAAAGAGAAAATGTACCGAAAGGGCGTTAGAGAAATCTAACGTAATCAAGTCCTCGATCTTATAGTCTCTGATTCATAGGAGTGAAGTAACTCTCCCGTACTTTACATGGGTTTCTAATCGACCCACCAAAAATAGATTAGTGGCGACTCCTAAGTAAAAACCATTGGCATTAAAATCATTGGCAAAAATGTTGGCGAAAAAACCATTGGCATGTTAAAAAAACTTAAACCCTAAGTCGCGAATTGGTATGGGCTTAGAAGAGCTCGAACTAAGTTTAGGCTTAGTAATCCATTAGCCAAACCCTAGGTGGTGCACCCGAGGTGAGGTTGCGACAGCTTGGTGATTCCGCTGGGGACTTGAGTTTATACTCTTAGTGGACTTAGGCCAATTTTCTCTTTTTTTTTTTAATTTTTTTTTGTTTGGCAGCAAGGATACCAGGTACGTCCCTAACCATTTGAGGTGTTAAATGTTTTTGCAGATAGAGTTATAAGGGGTGGAGTGATTGTTAACCCCTTATCTTGCAGGTTGGAGTTGGGAATGAATGTTTTCAATTTTTGAAGTGTTGTTGTAAATATAAATTGCTGTGCATGTCTATGCATTTACACTACCTCTTGCACACACTACCTGCCGTCGGATCTGGACCGCAATTAAGGATGTTAGGATGGTGTTGAGAAATGATCCAACCTTGAATGCGAGACTGCGATGTAGAGGTTGCCTTTCTCAACTCCGAATTTTTTTCTCGGTGTCAAAATGTTTATCCTTGTCTACGAGATCGCATGACTATAGGATTTTCTTTGACCAAGCCGGAGCTAAGAGGACCCGACCTTTGTACGCGAGACTGCGACTAGTCGGATCATTCCTCTTAGCTCTAATTTGCTAAGCCCTATAGTTTAGGTGTCAAACCTCACATCTCATGTGTATGTCTATGTGGTTGCCATTTTTCCTTTAGGAAGTAAGTATTCTTACCTTACACTATGCAAGATATTTATTTTATCATTTTTTTTTTGGGTCCATGACAAAAGGTCAATTGTATATAGAAAAGATTGTTTTTATTTTCATGTCTAGGAGTTCAATTTCAATTTTAGAGTGTTATTTCAATTTTTCAAATTGATGTTTTAGGAATTTAATTCCCTAGGGAGTCATTTTCATTTCTTAGGTTAATGTCTTTGGAATCCAATTTCACTTAATAAAATGCACGATCGATCATTGTCATGGACCAATTTCATTTGTCATGATGCTTACTGTGTTGTTTTTTTTACATTAGGTGACATTGATACAACACGGCTCACCCAAGATCACCTATTCGTACTCGTTCTAGAGCAACAATGGCCGATAACATTGAACAAGCACGTGTTACTGCCCTTGAAACGGAAATGAAGCAAGTCTTGAATGTCCTTGAGCAGCTGTCTAAACAAATGGATTCCCTCAAATCGAGCATTGTCCCATCAGCTCCGCAAGTTGAAGTGGTGTTACCTCAATAACCTCCTATTGGTGATTCGAGAAATAAGGGCAAGAATACAATTGCAATCGACCCGTTAAACTCTGGTGATGCTCTTACAGTCAAAATCACTGACACACCTCAAATTGTTGTTGATGATGAGGTACAAGTGATGCACCCGGTCGTACCAAAAACCGAGCAAGAAAAACGCTTGGCAAAAATTGAGGAAAAGCTCAAGCAACTACAAGGTTCAGAATGCCAAAGCTTGACAGACTTGTCTCTTTATGCAAAAGTCAAAGTGCCGAAGAAGTTCAAAATGCCTGACTTTGAAAAGTATGATGGCACCTCTTGCCCAAAGATCCATTTGCGGACATATTTGGTCGGGATGACCCAAAGTATATTGATAATTTACCCTTAATGATCCAGTCGTTCCAAGCGAGTTTGACAGGGCCGGCATTGCAATGGTACATCATGAAGAGAATTAATCTCTTAGAGACTTGGGAGGATTTGACTAATGCTTTCTTCAAGCAATATAAGTATAACATCGATGTTACTCCATCCCGGGAGGATTTGATTCATACGTAAAAGAAGAAGACGGAATCTTTCAAGGCATATGTCACAAGGTGGCAAGTCGTCTTCTCAAATCGTCCCGAACCGACGGAGAAAGAGTTAATGGATTTGTTTATGAAGACACTCCCGCCTGAATATCGAAGCCGGATGCTCGGTTCGACTTCTGAGTCATTCAATAAGCTAATCCCTGTTGGTGAACGAATTGAAATGGCCCTGCGTGATGGATGGGCATCCGATCAGACCAACTCGTACAAGAGATTCTCAGTCAAGAAAGATAAGGAACCCGTAGCGGAGGTTAATGCAGCTTATGTCCAACCACCTCGCTCTACCCAGAACACCCAGCAAGGAGGAGTGCGACTGTTTTATGGTCAACAGAGGAACTCTTCTAGGCGTCAGTTCACGCCGCTTCCTAAAACTTTGTCTAAGATTTTGCCGATCCTCCAAAAGAAAGGGTTACTAGCCAAAGAGCCTAAGTGGACCAATCCCGAGCGTTTCCCTAACTACGACTCGTCCAAGACATGTGATTATCACATGGGGGAAATAGGGCATTCTGTTGATGATTGCTATACGTTGAGACACAAAATCCAAAATCTTTTGGATGCTAAGGTGGTCTCCTTTCGCGATACACAACCGAACGTCCAGAATAACCCACTCCCTGACCAGGCGGAAGGTATAAATGCCATTTTCAGTTTTGATGCTGACAAGAAGAAGAACTTGAAAGTATATGTGGATGACGTTTATGATAGTTTGGTTTGTGCTGGGTATTATTCGAAGACAAAAAGACCTACCATGTCTCAGAAGAAACAAAGAGTTGAGGCAATGTCCAACCAAGGCTTGATTGCATATTCAGACTATACTGGCATAGTTTCAACCATCACTCCAATTGTTATTGATCTGGAAGAGGAGTTCCTAGGTGAAGAAACAAGGCCCTTTATATCTCAGTCAAGTGTCGGGATACTTTAGTGGCCCGCGTACTCATTGATAATGGATCGGCTTTAAACATATGCCGTCTAGCAACTCTGAAACGCCTTGGGTATGATTTGGAGAAAATTCGTGTATCTAGGACCTCTATTCGAGCATTTGATGGGACTAGGAAAGAATAAGTTGGGGAAGTCGATTTAGATGTGCAAATAGGGCCAGTGCTATTCAATGTGGTTTTCCAAGTTTTGGATATACCCACTGCGTTCAACTTTTTGTTGGGTCGTCCATGGATACATGCAGCAGGTGCAGTTCCTTCAAGCCTTCACCAGAAAGTAAATTTTGTGACGCAAGGGAAGATTATTACAATCCATTGTAGAAGATGACGAGGTCGAAGGAATGATTGAATTGTTCGGGGAGAATTTAGTGTTCGCCATTGATGAAGCTCGAGAGTAGGAGAATTTTAATTGTTTGCGTACTCCTCTGTGCAGGAGTCTTTATTGCTTTCCTAGTTTGCATGTTAGGATTTCTTTCATTCCAATAATGTAATTTGCTTTTCATCCAATAAAATACATGAAGATTTTCATATTTTGAGGGCATGTTGAAGTATACCAAACTGGCCCTGTGATGAAATCCTACCAAAAAGAAAACGGCATGGAGCTAATTCTAAAGGTTGGGCTTCTTCATGTTCTCTCAAAATTTTCCAAAATAAAAAGATTTTTTCAGCATGCATCTTGTTCACCCCGTTTGTCTCTCTCGATTGTTTACTTTATGTCTCGGGCATGATCCCGCACCATCTCGCTTTAATGAAGACGAAGTCTCGAGTGTATAATCATGCATGTTTTACTTTTGCAGGGGCAAAAGGTGGATGGTGTCATCAGGCTCCCTTACAAAGAGGGGCAAGACACAAACACCTCTTAGCTCTGACTTTAGGATTCGATGTTTGTTGCTTGCAGGAATATAGCCTAGTTGCTTTATCATCATAAAGCATTTTCACATGATAGTTTGCTTGTTTAATTCGCCAATTTCACTCAAGATTTGTCAAAATAGACAATTCAATGAATGGTGTGGAAATGCTTGAATTTTCTAGAATGATGAAAGGCAAGCCTTATCCTATACACAATCCCTTGTATATACATTGTGAGATGAGTGTGAAAAATCCATGTCGGCAAGTTAAAGGGTTTTCTCGCGAAAGGGACGACAACTAAAATGACAAGAGGCAGTTTATTTCTCTATCCTAAACACTACAAGTAAACCTTTGTTTAACCCCTTTGAGTCTCATACACTTGTGGAGATTTCTTTCAAATTACCCCTGTCAAGAACCACCCCATATTGGGGCAACCGGAGGTAAGTTGGCATCATGTGGTGAGACAAATAGATAGAAATTTTCTTGCTCTCACTTGCATCAATCTTTGAGTATCTTATTGCAGATGAACTCAAACAATAATCCAAGTGCCTTAGGATGACGAAGAGCATTTTTTTTCTCATCCTACACACGTATATCCGTTGCATAGCCCTTTTGAGCCTAAAAATTCATTTCTTTGAACCTAGTTGGTGATCATCCCCCACACAGGGGCAAGCAAAAAATAACCATTTAAGAAGCAGCAAGGTCTAGAGTGCCAACAAAATGTAAAGACTTTCAAAAGTCCAATTGGAAAATTGATACATCGTAGACAACGTGTCATTGGTAAAAATAGAACTAGGGGGCATGAAAAAGCAGTGCGCCTGGTAAAAGCAAGGTCGATGCCCATAGACATAAGAGTAAAAAGAGGGGCAAGAAAAAGCAGTGTGCCTAGTAAAAGCAAGGCCAATGCCCATAAGAGAAAAAAAAAAAGAGTCAAGATAGATGACTATCGATTGTGAAAAGTTATCAAATGCAAAACTTTTTGGAAATAATCCTTGATGGCGAAGATGAAGACTGGTGGTAATGTCAAGATGATCACCAACTCTCACCCATTTACACACATTTTGAGCCTGATAATCCTTTCATTTCTCAACTTGTGAACCTAGCTTACATTACGACTCTCATAAAGTCTCTTCAGATTAGGGCACTTGAATTAATGTAGGTGTTCACATGTCTTAAGCATTGCTCGAAGAAGTGTGAGCAAGATTATTTCTATCTCATTTTGCGGGATTCTTGACTTGTAAACCCGGAGATGATTGCAGAATTGTTCTTTCAATAGCCTTGACTCAAAGAGTCCCCTTGTTAAGCCGTTGACCAAGATCACATTATAATCCCGGTAAAGACCTCTCGATTGGTAAAATCGTACCGCCCGCGAGAAAGCTCGAATCCTTGTTGACTTGATGGTAAGATCGAGTGATTCAGATATTCTCGCATTTATCGGACAAATAGCCTTCTTAAATGAGAGTGAGTGAAAAGCCCTTTCGACTAAAAGTCTCTCATCCGGCATTTTCAAGAAGTCCACACTATGAGTGAAAATTGTCTTGATGATGATTAACTGGTGGAATGTGGAGATGAAAACATGAAAAAATATGCATGGGTCTCCTTGAGTTTTAATGTCCAAAAATGGCTTTAATTCTTCACTTTGTTGTTAAATGCACACTTGCTATAATCATGTTTGATGTGGGTTTCTTCAGAGATCAAAGAGCTCCTCTTTGAAGCCTTGAGTTTGACCAAATATTGTTAAATCTTCAAAATACCTGATGAGAATTCCAGGTATTTTTTCTTAAGATAATTCAAAGTACCTGATGAGAATTCCAAGTATTGGTTCTCAAGTCAATCCAAATTCCTAATGAGAATTTCAAACGAAAATTTCAGTGTCCTAAAACTTTTTCAGTATTCGGTGAGAATTCCTTATACTTGAACTTTTAAATACCTGATGTGATTTCCAAGTGTTTAGTGAATTTTTTTTCAAATGTCTGATGTGAATTCTAGATGTTCGAACCTTTAAATACCTGATGTGATTTCCAGGTGTCTAGTGAATTTTTTTTTAAATGTCTGATGTGAATTCCAGATATTCGAACCTTTAAATACCCGATGTGATTTCCGTGTGTCTAGTGAATTTTTTTTTCAAATGTCCGATGTGAATTCTAGATGTTCAACCTTTAAATACCTAATGAGATTTCTGGGTGGTTAGTAAATATTTTCAAATATCTGATGTGAATTCCAGATATTTAAACCTATAAACACCGGACGTGATTTCCATGTGCTTAATCTCTTTTGAAATCTGATGAGAATTCCAGATCTTCAAATGTTTTGCAAGTTTCATGGAATTCATCATGTACCTCAAGATGCTCTATTGTATTAATTGGTAAGTAACTACAGGTACGCTCTTTTTCTTCTTCTTTTTCTTCTTCTCCTTCTTCTTCTTCTTCTTCTTTTCACACTTTGCATTAGCTTTTCCATGCATCATATCATATTGCATTTTAAAATGGGATTCATTTTCCCAAAAAATAACATTATATTGCATATACATGGTCAAAATTTAGGTTTCAATTTATCTTTGAATGCAACCTCTGCGAGCCCACCTTCAAAGAGGGGCAGCTGTTGATACCTAAATTTTGATTAATCATTCGTAATTTAATGCAAAAAAATTTAGTGATTAATTTTAACCCCTAAACAAAAAATATTAGGATTAAATTACATAGCATATAGTTTTAGGAGCATTTATTATTGTATTTGCATTGGACTTGCGACAGATGGGTTTCCATTGATGGTTCTAAGCTTTAATTTAATAAGTTGGACTAAGCTCACAAGGAAAAAGAATTTGGCTAGGCCCGTTAAGAGGTAACTAGTTGGAATATAAGAATGTTCCTGAGAATATTCACATTATTCAAGAAATGTGTCGGATGAAATATTTCCGTTAATGGGTGACGAGTTGGAATATGAGAATATTCCCGGGAATATGAGAATGTTCCCGAGAATATTCTCATTATTCTTTCAATATTCAAGGAAAGCGTCGGATGAAATATTGGAAAAATATTGCACGTGGGATACAAGAGCTAAATAGACAACGTGCAGATTTATCATATTTCCTTAAATAACATAGTCCTTTCACCTATAAAAAGGGGGCCACAAACACTGAAAAAGACACACAAAAAACACAGCCAGAATTGAGAGAAAAGGAGTGGCAGTGCAATATAGAGAGAGAAGAGAAAAAACGTCTCTTTTCACTGTAGGTCTTGAAGGTTGGCTCACAAAAGGAGGCATTTTCCCAAGAGACAAGGTAGGTAAAGTTTCTATCTAAATTAATTCTTGAATATTTTGTTTTCTCGTTTAAATTATTGCATGCTTGATTGAATTCCAATTAAGTGAGGTCGTTGTGTCATGATAAAAATCTCAATAATAAAAAATATTGAGCTGCGAGACGTCGGATCAGGTTTTTGATTGTTTTGATTTTCTATCTTGAGTGGTGGAAAATTGTATACTTTATATGATTCAGTTGCATTATGTGTTGATATGCCCTTGTTCGAATTGATTTGGCTTATTAAAGAAAACCCAAAAAAATATAGTTGAGTTATATGTGCTTCTTATTAGGGGTGTGCAAAAGAACCGGGAACCGCCCGGACCGCCCGGAACCGGACCGGACCGGCCCGGAACCGGTGGTTCCTAAAGGGACCGGTCCGGTTCCCGGTTCCAATTTATTGGAACCGGTGAGTACCGGTCCGGTTCCCGGTTCCATGGGCGGATCCGCCCGCCCATCCATCCGGACCGGACCGGTATTATAATAATAATATATATTAATTTTTATTGTAAAAAATCATTTTTTTTAGTTGAAAAAAAATAAAATTTTGAAGTCCTATGTTTATAATTTTGATTGTTCTATTTGAGGCAACCTATCAAGAGAGGTAAAGAAAAAAGCGCGAGAACATTTGCGAAATCTCTAAATAAATCATCTTTTCGATACATGTCCAATGGAATTTATTTTCTTTGCCCGCTTGTGAGACCGGTTCCATAGATCCACCCGGGAACCGGACCGGACCGGTGGTCCGGTTCTCGGGTGGATCCATGGAACCAACGGGCGGTTCCCGGATCCAATTTTTTGGAACCGGTCCTTAGCGGGCGGTTCCCGGTTCTAGGGTGGGAACCGCCCACCCGGACCATGCACACCCCTACTTCTTATGAATATTTTAGGATAGTTTTCATGTTTATATATAGGTTTTTTATTTATTTCGAATTTTGATTATAAAAAAAAACATAAAAATTGCCATGCTCATGTCTTGTAGAATTAGGTCATCTTCCGTGTGTCATCTAGTCATTGCATGTTTAGGATCATTTGGATGCGTGACATACTAGGATAGTTGTATTAAATATTTTCTAGCATTAGATTAAGTTAAATAATTAATGTCACGTGACATATAGTTTGCATATTAGGTTGTACATTGCGTGTTATTATAATTAGACATTTTTGCACATCATCGTATGCATTGCACTTATTATTTTAGGCCTCATTAAATAATTTAAAACCTTTAAAAAGAATTGAATTGTTGCATGTTAATTAGAAATCATATCTAGGATCATTGATGTGATATTTTTTAAAAACTAACATTGCAGATGCTTTCGTTGCTTTGAGGTAAGTATCTTTTCCCGGTGCTTGCAATTTATTTATTACTTTGCTTTATTGAGTGTTAAATTATGATTGCGCACTCGCATGATCACATTGCATGTTAGGGATTAAATTAAAATCAATCCAAACTGCCTACAAATCATTTTTTTTTCAAATAAAAGAGAAAATGTACCGAAAGGGCGTTAGAGAAATCTAATGTAATCAAGCCCCCGATCCCATAGTTTCTGGTTTGTAGGAGTGAAGTAACTCTCCCGTACTTTACTTGGGTTTCTAATCAACCCACCAAAAATAGATTAGTGGCGACTCCTAAGTAAAAATCATTGGCATGTTAAAAAAACTTAAACCCTAAGTCGCGAATTGGTATGGGCTTGGAAGAGCCCGAACTAAGTTTAGGCTTAGTAATCCATTAGCCAAATCCTAGGTGGTGCACCCGAGGTGAGGTCGTGACCTATTAAAATGTAAATGCAACATGATGCATGAACTAATTATTTACACGAAACCTATGCTAACAATTTTTTTTGTATTTTTTTTTATGATTAAACATGATATTAATTAAAATTTCGTAAGACATGAATGCAATTTAATCTAGATTCTATGATTACATGAATTCTAATTTAACATGCACGTATTAAACTAATGACATGTGATATGAATTACTTATATGCAATCTATATATGAGCTAATTCTAATGATGAACAAAAGAATTATGAGCTGATCTAATATGACATGCAATATATGATGTGGGTATTATAAAATAATTCTATATAAGATATTCACGTGATATTTTTGAGATTTTTTGTGTTAGTTAAATAGGAAACTTCCTAAGTCTATATGATGACTTGATTTAAATTAAGAAATAATTTATATAAAATAAAATCTAAATTAGGTAATTCCTAAATACTACATAATTCCTCAAATATGTAATTCTAAAATGGTAAATTAGACGAATGCAATTTAGCTTTAAATGCAATACATTTTTTTTGTTTTTTTTATAATAGGAATATTTTCAAACTAATGACATGTAATTTGACCCAAAAAAAAGAGAGTAATGACATGTAACATCTTTGTTGACACCTAAATTTTGACTATGTACTAAGATAAAATTGTCTAGAAAATTAGGGACTAATTTGGCCCTAACAAAAAGGATTTTTGAGTCACCTAAGTACTAATATTATGTACATTTACTAAGTTTTATTTTCCTTTTTTTATTTTCCCTTATTTTTGAAAAAAAAAGAAAAAGAGAGAGGCCCGTAGAGGGTTTGGGCTTTCGTGCCCAGCCCTCTTGTTCCTCCTTTCTTCTTATCCACACAGGCCCGGGCTTGTCTTCCTTATTCTTCTCTTCCGCTTGGGTCAGGGCCCATTCGGCCCCCCTCACCTTCATGGCCCGGCCCTCTCCATCTTCTTCTTCTGCTGCACGCGAGGAACAGAGGAGCAGAATGGAGGACGGAGGATAAGGTAGCCGGCGACGGATGGGGACGTCTCGCAGGCGCCATCAATGCCGCCGAACGAAGCAGCACGATTCGGCGGGAAACCCGGACGGATAGGACTCATCTTCAACGCAAAGCAAGTGGCGCGGTAAAACGGGGCACGCCGGTCAGCTCACCGTCGATCGGCAGTCAAGCCCTCGGTCGACCGGGTCCTCCTTCGCCTATAAATAGGGGGGTCGAGCGAAGAAGAACAGGGGCAGCGAAATAGAAGTGAAACCAGAGAGTGAGATCTGAGAAAGAGATCTAGAGGGCGGTGAAAGCGTGAACTCAGAAAGCCTTCCTCGGAGAGACTTCCAAGGTGGCCGGATGAGCGACCGCCGATCCGAGAGAGCCGAGCGGAAACCGAGAGAGACAGCAGAGATCCAAAAAAAAAAAAACCAGAGAAGAGAGATCTGTGAGGGAGAGGAAAAAGAGAGAGAAATCTCGAGAAAGAGTGAGAGTAGAGGTTCGCAAATCCAGATCTGAGGGAGAGAGTCGAGCGGAAACCGAGACAGGCGAAAGAAGGTCTCCGGCCACCGCATCCTCTTTCTCGTCGGAGCTGCGGTAGGTTTCGTTCAAGAGCTGTCCCGTTTCTTTTATTTGTTGAGAAGCCGAAATCGATCCCCGAGGATCCTAGTTCGGTGAAGAGCGAGGTGGACAGACGTGGCCCGATCTATCGAGCTCGTCTGCCGTCCGACGTCGCCAAGCTAGGTAGGGGACAACGTCGGCCTCCACTGTCTACTCCCTCATTCTGCCCTTTTTTTTCTTCGCGCGACGGACCGGAGCTCGTAGACGCCCGGCTTGTGGGAACTCCTGCCTCTTCCTCCCCGGTCCCTCGCCTTTGTTTTTCCTTTGGTCCGGTGAGAGCTTCGGTTCTGGTCCCAAGCGTTCGTTGAAGTGCCCGAATGAGATCCGGACGGCTGGGATCCGTGAGGCCAAGCCTCACGCCGCCGGACTCACCGCTGTCCCTGTTGCTACCTGTCCCTTCGTTGTTGGTGTGCTGCTCTCGCAATGGCCGGCGTTGGCCGCCACGACAAGGCCGGGATGGCCGGGACGCGCTCGACTATTCCAGCGGCGTCGTGGAGGAGATAGCCGCGATTCGGGTCGCAGCCAGGTCGCACACGGGTTTCGATTTTGGGCTAGGGTTTTGAATCTAATGGGCCATACTTGGCTTGGTGGGCTGGGTCTTTCTTTTAAATCAAAATGGGCTCGAGTCTTGTTTTTTGGGCTTGGAGTGTTTTATTAAAGAATTTGGCCGGGCCATGTTTCGGCTGGTGGTGGACGATCCGGGTCGATCCCAACCCGGAATCCGAGCCGGTTCCTTTTAATATCATAATATTTTTTTAATTCAAAAAATATTAAAAAATGTTTTTAAAAAAAAATCAAAAAATCCGAAAAATATGTTTTTATTTCCAAAAATTATAAAAACCCAAAAATATTTTATATTTCACATTTCCTAAAAAAAAAAAAATCAGAAAATTCCAGAAATATTTTATAAGAATCAAAAAATTCGAAAATATTTTATATTTTCTAAAAATCAGAAAAACCCAAAAATGTTTATATTTTTCAAAAAATCAGAAAATTCCAAAAAAGGGAAAAGTAAAAAAATGTTGTTTTAACAATCCTTGAAAAACCCGAGGGTTTAAACAAGATTAGGTACCGGAAGGGCATTAGTGATTAACTAGTGTAATCAAGTCCCCGATCCTAGTTTTCTGCAGTTGCGCATGAGTAAAATATTTCTCCCGATATTTTACTTGGGTTTCTAATCGACCCACCCCAAATTGATTAGTGGTGACTCCTTTTTAAATGAAATTGAATTGCAGGTTAAAAACTTGACCCTTAAGTCGTGAATAGGTGGGCTTGGGAGAGCCCTAGCTGAAGCCCTGATGAAAGGCGTTCAGCCGAGCCATTAGCCTCCGAGATCGAAAAGGAGGTCGCGACAGCTTGGCGACTCCGCTGGGGAAATAAAATTTTTTTTTTGTGGACTTAGGCCATTTTATCTTGTTTAAATGTTTTCCTAACTTGGGTATATTTTTGTGTGCAGGGATACTAATTTTGTTAAAATAAATTTTCCTGTATAAATTATGGTGCATGTTTTAAATATTTTAGCACTACACTGTGGCACACACAACCCTGCCGCCGGACCTGGGCCGCCATAGGATATTTTAGGATGGTGTTAAGAAAGATACAGCCTCGAACGCGAGACAGCGATGTAGAGGTTGCCTTTCTTTTCCCCGAAATTTTGGTTAGAGTCGAGGTTGAAAGGATTTGGCACGAACGCGAGACTGCGTCGGTCAAATTACCTCTTAACCTCATTATACCTTTTTAGTTAGAAATCAAACTACACGTATCATCCGCATGCCTATGTGTTTACTGTAATCTTTGAGGGTAAAGTAATTTCTTAACCTTTTTTTATTTGGTTATTAATTTACATTTCTTGACCCATGGCAACTCAGGTCGGTCGTTAGGTCACTTATTTCATAAGCGATGGGTAGGCACGATGTCCAGCTCATTCCTGCTCCCAAGAAAGAGCTCCTCCGTTGGTGGGACCAGTTAGATCAACCCGCTCGAAACATGTTGAAGCAAAAATCGGCCACCTCCTCCCACCGCTCCCATTAGTATCCATTCCGGCGTTATGCAAGCGATCCCACATTTCTGGTGTCCCGAGACGTCCACTTTCATATTCGGAAAATTTGAGTTGACCCCAACCCTAGAGGAATATAGCCTCACCATTGGAATGCCTCTTGGAAACGAGCTCATTAGGCCACCAACAAACATTGACCCTGTGATTTGGCTAGCTCGATTTTTAAGAATCGTAACTCCAACAAAGTGAGAGGAGTAGTTCAAAGCAGTGGGATGCTTGCCCCCTATCCTTTTTAGCCGAATGTTTTGAAAAGCAACCCATGACCCAAAAATGCAAAATATTTCTCTTAGCCTTCTTTGGGTTTGTTGTTTTTCCACACCGAAAAAATGCCATCAATCCTTCCGTGGTCTGGGTAGTCAATCAAGTCAATTTCGGGTTAAATTATGTAGGCATGGTTTTAGCAGAAACCTTTTTGTCCCTTAATCGTTTCAAAGAAAATACGGAAAAAATCATGAGGGCTGCTCCAGAAATTTTACAAATATGGTTCTTCTCTCATATCAGAGGATTTGGGCACCTCATGCAAATTTTAGAAATCAATGATTTCAGGCATCCACTACAAAGATTTCAAATTTTAGAAAAATACACCCCTAATAAGAAATACTCTTGCTAGATTAAACTCTTAAAGAACCCCTTTCCAGAGGCATTCCTATGGCAGACTAAGTGGTTCAGGGAGGGAGAAGCTCGCTTTGCACTGGAATATCATGACCCGATCCCATTGCTTGGTCTCTCGGGGACCACTTCGTATTACCCATATAGAGTGGCTCGCCAATACAGGGCCCTCCAAGAAATCCCGCCTCCACTCAAGCCCGGCCTATTTCGGGTCCTTTTCACTCGCAAAGGCTATGATTACATGAATGAGATTCGTATCATCAAGGACGCATGGAGCAAATGCCTCCCTGAAAAGATTATCGCGCCTAGAAGACTACGAGGACTGGAAAAAGCTCATCATGCCTCTACATTTTACATTCTCAACCATCGAATATTCGACAACTTGCGACCAATAATCCCAGACGTGACGGATAAACTAGCACAACAAGAGCGGATTGAGTTTCTTGAGAGGAGCTTGGAAATGAGCAGGACATGTACTTCAAAGCTAGTTCAAGAGAACAAACGGCTTCGAGCTTCCCATCGCATATAGAATAGGAGACCTCGTACTTTAAATATGAGTGTGGATGTTTAAAAGTGTGCTTTTTGTTATCTTTTACGTTTTTTTCTCTACCTAAAGGATCCTTTTTGTAATCCTCTGTGGATAAATAAAAATGACTAGACCCTTGCCATAGGCCAATATTATGTCTACTTCCCTCGCTCACATTTCTTTCATTTATGTGCACGACAGGTAATAATGGCTGAAGAGAATGTACCAAGCCGTATCATGATGATGGAGAACGAAATGAAACAAGTTTTTAATGTACTCCAGCTCCTCTCAAAGTAGATGGATTCCGTCCAAAGCAAACTCACTCCTGCTCCACCTACAATCGAAGTAGTATTGCCCCAGTCATCTGCTGTGGATGGCCAAGGTGGAGAGATTGAAGATGACATGCCTCCATTAGAGGACGAATCGCCTCCAGTCACAATGGAAAAAGTCAAGCCGACAAACGCACCAACAACAGAGCACGATAAGCGTTTCGCAAAGCTGGAGGAAAAACTCCGGTTGTTGCAAGTGTCGCAAAGTTCACCTCCACTGGATCTATCCGTTTACGCCAAGGTTAATGTGCCAAAAAAGTTCAAGATGCCGGAATTCGGGAAATATGATGGCACCTCCTGCCCAAAGACTCACTTGCACATGTACCATGTACGGATGACACAATATGTCAGCAATGAACCTCTCATGATCCAATCGTTCCAAGCGAGCCTAACCGGGCCTCGCCCTAAAGGCGGTACATCAAAAAGAGCGTGAACCTCATTGAGACTTGGAGTGAAGTGGCTGACGCATTCATCAAGCAATACAAATTCAATCTCGACATCACCCTCTCTCGTGAAGATCTGGAACGCGTCGAGAAGAAGAAAACAGAGTCATTCAAAGAATATGCAGCAAGATGGAGGAACCTGGCAGGGCAAATCACGCTGGAGCCCACTGACAATGAGTTGATGAAACTCTTCTTCAAGACTCTTCCTCGTGAATTCCGAGCACAAATGGCCGGCTCGACCGCAGACACCTTCAGCCCACTCATCCCCGTGGGAGAACGGATCGAAATCGGATTGAGGGACGGTTGGTTTACAGAGCCCACTGCTGTCACTAATAAAAGGTTCAGTATGAAGAAAGATAAAGACCCTTCTGTAGACGTCAATGCAGCCTATCTTTGCAGTCACAAGTCATCCCCGACGGTACGAGATAGGCGGAGGACAGAAGCAGCTACCGGTCGTCAACCTTACCAGCGCTACAACAACAAGACACAATTCACCTCTCTTCCCGGGTCCCCATCACAAGTATTGGCAATCCTCCGAAAGAAGAACCTACTTTCGGCCGAGCCTAAGTGACCCAACGCCGGAAGTTTCGCCAACTATGACCCATCCAAGAAATGTGATTATCACATGGGTCAAATAGGGCACTCGACTGATGAATGCTCCACCTTGAAACATTGAATTCAGAACCTGCTAGACACTAAAGCCTTCTCATTTCAAGCTGCCAAACCAAATGTCCAGAACAATCCACTCCCTGATCACACGGAAAAAGTAAATGATGTATTCGACTTTGACGTCGGCCAAACCAGGAATGTTAAAGTACACACTACTAAGGTTTATCAAGGGCTGGTAAGAGCTGGGTATTATTCGAACAACGAAGTGCCATCCTTAGCAACAATGAAAGAAAGGGTGTCAAAAATGGCGGAGGCTGGAATGATTGTTTACGCCAACCACACTGGTATAGTCTCTACTATCTCACAGGTCATCCTCGATTGGGACGAAGAGCTTGTTGTACTAAGCAGGAGGTCAAATGAGATGGATTCCACCTCATCAGAAGACATCCTTGGTAGAAATGAGGCTACAGCCCAAACGTCGGCGGAGGAAGAGCACATAGTTATCGAAATTCCCCAACCTTACAATTATGATGGTGACAACGCAGTCCCTTGGTCCTACGATCTTGGTGTTGGTTTAGTCACGAGGTCTGGACGGACCTATGCCCAAGCCAACGCACAACCTACCAAGCCTGTCACCAATGAAGAAGCCAAAGAGTTCTTGGCCGTGATCAAAGCCAGTGAGTATAACGTGGTGGATCAGTTGCGGAAACTACCAGCTCAAATCTCTATATTAGAGTTGCTCCAGACGTCTGTCAAGCACCAGAAATCCCTGATGAAAGTGTTAAGTGAAGTACATGTTCCCGAAACAATCGAGCATGACAAACTTGAAGAATTTGTCGGGGCCATCCTTTTGAAAGACCAAGTGGCATTTTCTGATGAGGAAATCCCGAAGGAGGGTAGAGGACACACAAAGGGTCTCTATATATCAGTTAAGTGCGATACTTCCCACGTCGCTCGAGTATTGATCGACAATGGATCTGCCCTCAATATATGCCCACTAGCAACGCTACAGCGCCTTAAAATAGATGCATCCCGGATCCAAACCTCCAAGACATCTGTTCGGGCCTTTGACGGGACAAGGAAGGAGACAGTGGGAGAAATAGACCTCGATGTCCAAATAGGTCCAACTGTATTCAAAATCTTGTTTCAAGTAATGAATATCCCCACTGCGTTCAACTTCCTTCTTGGTCGCCCGTGGATCCACGTTGCTGGAGTAGTACCCTCAAGCCTCCACCAAAGCGTGAAGTTCGTGGTTGAAGGAAAACTGGTCACAATCTACGGAGAGGAAGAGCATCGCATCTATCATGAGACAATCATCCCCTACATTGAGCTTGATTGCAAAAAAGAATCTAGCTATCAGTCGTTCGAACTCGTGTCCACTATATACGAGTCTCGAGGAATTCCATCTCGTATCCCTAAAATATCAGGTGCTGCACTCATGGTAGGAAAAATCATGGTAGGATATGGCTTTACCCCTGGCCAAGGACTTGGCAGGGAGGGACAAGGCATCTGGCAACCTATTGAAGCAAAAAAGAGACCCCGCACCATCGGTCTAGGATATTGCAAAGGAAAAGAACAACACCCAAAGGGAAAGATGGCCAGTCTGGTACTCCCGCGTCTCGAAGAGACTTTCCCAGGTCCTGCTAAGATGATGCATGAGGAGGAAGGAATAATTAGCATTGCAAGACAATCCCATCATGAATACTTTGACCCTCTTAATGTTGGCCAAGGGGATGTCATGCAGCAAGTACTCGTAGAAGAGGAGGATGTAACCACCATGCTCGCAGACCTTTTTGTAGGTGTTATCGAAGGAGAACCATTAGAGATGGCGGACGATAACTTTTCGTTCGAACAACTTCAGCGCCAGATTGATGAATTGCACAATACGGTACACCACATGACAGAAAATTTTGCTCAAGCCGCTCAAGCATTCCTCTCTTATCACAATTATGGGCCGATAATGGGAATGAACGAAGAAAACCCAACTGACGTAATATGGCAGGGGGCTCGTTTACCTTTACCCCTAGGGAATGTACGGTCATATTCACCACTTCCTAAATCAATGACCGTAATTTTCCCCTGTCCTCCCTGAAACATGGACGATCGCAGGGAGCCGTAGCGCCTTGCCCTTGAGTATTTTTTCGGACCACAATCCATCCAAATTCTGTGACTATCATTCGGGAGAACTAGGGCACTCACTAGATGATTGCACAGTTCTCAAAGACAAGGTTCAAGATCTCTTGGATGCTGGGGCATTCACATTTCGCTCGCTATGGCTATATAATGGTCGGGACGACCTCCTGGTAGCACCTAGCATCCGTGCCATGTTCCCTGAACATACTGAGAAGACACATGGGGTAGGCGCAGTCATGGACACCTTGGGTCAACCAAGTGGCAAATTTGACTATTATGTTAACTACTCGACCCCTCGATATCTCTATAACAACTATCAGGACATCGTTCCCGATGAGTGGGGGAGTATGGAGGATCTGACAATCACAAAGCAGGAAGCATCTGGAGATGCGACGGATGACTGGTTCGAAGACTTCTTCATAGGCGCTATCAACAAAGGACCATCGGAAGGGATGGGTGCAGGCCCGCCCGAGTAGAACCTCTTTCAATTCCCCTTACATAATCCCCTATGCGGGAGCCTTTCCTGTTTTCCTTTACTGGCTTATTTCTTTTTTGTTCTTTTGGATGTCATTCCCACAAGAGGAATTGAGTTTTGAAAACCTACCTTTGTAAATCCATCTAGTGCTTGATCAATAAAACTTTTGAGGGTATGAGGAAGTACACCAAACTAGCCCGTTGATGATATCCAACCATATGAATGAAAGAAGAAATGCGAGGCCGGGCCTCCTCATACCCATCCGCTTTGAGTTTTCAAAAAAAAATCATTTTAAAAATAGAAAAAATAGAATAACATCCATGCCTGTGACACTGTTTGTCCCTCTAATTTGTCTACTTCCTGCCACAGATGTGATCTCGCAGTATGCAAGGGTATGGGGACGGTCCAAACCAACGTTATAACTAGCAATGACAGCAATTCTGATGAGTCAGATGACGATTCCAAGGAAATCCAACAGAGCTGGGAACGACATGAAGAAACAAAACCCCCCACCACTGAGGACACCATCACTATCAATTTGAGCAACACAGAGGAGCCAAGAGAAGTGAAGATTGGTGCTAACCTTCCTGAAGAAGAAGCTGCACGCCTAACTATCCTCTTAAAAGAATATCAAGACATATTTGCATGGTCCTATGCCGACATGCCGGGCCTCAATCCAATGATCGTGGAACATAGCCTACCAACTAACTCTGACATCGCCCCCAAGAAGCAAAGGTTGAGAAGAACCAAGCCAGAGTTGTCAAAAAGATCGAAGAGGAGGTAATGAAACTCTTAGAGGTAGGCTTCATTGAAGTCTTACAAGTATCCGATTGGGTAGCAAATATTGTGCCAGTAAAAAGAAAGATGGTCGGATTCGGGTTTGCGTCGACTATCGTGACTTGAACAAAGCCAGCCCGAAAGACGATTTCCCATTACCGCACATAGATGTTCTTGTGGATAGTACGGCGGGCTTCGAATTATTCTCTTTCATGGATGGATTCTCAGGATACAACCAGATAAGGATGAAAGAAGAGGATAAAGAGAAAACAGCATTCATCACCCCGTGGGGGACATTTCACTATAAGGTTATGCCTTTTGGACTAAAAAACGCCGGTGCAACCTATCAACGTGCCATGGTCGCTCTTTTCCACGATATGATGCATAGAGAAATCGAGGTATACGTCGATGACATGATTGCCAAGACCGGCACGGGGAGGACCATGTGAGAGCCTTAGAAAAATTGTTCGATCGACTTCGCCAGTATAAGCTGCGTCTAAACCCAGCAAAATGCGTGTTCGGGGCAACCTCTGGGAAGTTGCTCGGGTTTATTGTAAGCCAGAAGGGGATAGAAGTGGACCCGTCAAAAACCAAGGCAATATTTGAACTACAGCCCCCATTTTGTGAAAGAAGTCCGAAGCCTTTTAGGGAGATTGAATTACATTGTGCGATTCATATCCCAACTCTCTGAAACTGCAAAACCCTTCTTTAAGCTTCTCAGAAAGGATGCACGAATCGAATGGGATGATGATTGTCGATCGGCATTCGATAAACTAAAACGGTATTTAATGGACCCTCCAATTCTGGTTCCTCCAATCCCAGGCCACCCATTAATCCTATACCTCACCATTGATAGCGAATCCTTAGGCGCTATGCTAGCGCAGAAAGGACCAGACGACGGGAAAGAACGAGCCATTTACTACTTGAGTAAAAAATTCACCACATCGGAGCAGAACTATTTCGAATCCAAAAGAACCTGCGCTGCATTGGTATGGGTGCTACATAGACTCCGGCAATATACCTTACATCATCGAATGTTTCTCGTGACCAAAAATGACCCAATTAGGTACCTGCTCAATCGGCCAGCCTTGGTAGGAAAGTTGGCCAAATGGCAAATCCTAATTTCAGAATTCGACATCCAAACAATGTCGCAAAAATCAATCAAAGGGTGAGTGATCGCCGATATGTTAGCTGAATGCCCGGGGGGAATGTATGAAGACCATCCCCTAGATGATCGCATAACGTCAGTGGAGGAAAACACGTGGACTATGTTCTTTGACGGGGCTGTAAACTTGTCTGGGTATGGCACCGGAGCAGTCCTGATATTTGTCGCGACCTCCTTTTAAGTTTTCTGAGGCTAGTGGCTCGGCTGTACGCCTTTCATCAGGGTTTAGCCCGGGCTCTCCCAAGCCCACCAATTCACGACTTAAGGTTCAAGTTTTTAACCTGCAATTCAATTTCATTTAAAAATGAGTCGCCACTAATCAATTTGGGGTGGGTCGATTAGAAACCCAAGTAAAATATCGGGAGAAATATTTTACTCCTGCGCAACAGAGAAACTAGGATCGGGGACTTGATTACACTAGTTAATCACTAATGCCCTTCCGGTACCTAATCTTGTTTAAGCCCTTAGGTTTGGTATCTTTTCAAGGATTTTTCCATGCATTTGTTGAGAAAAAAAAACATTTTAGGCTTTTTCTAATCTTTTAGAGAATATAAAATATTTCTAGACATTTTTGGTTTTTTTTTTTTTTTTAGAAAATGAGAAATATTTTTAGATTTTTGCTGTTTTTCTGAAATGATAAACTATTTTTTGATTTTCTGATTTTTTCTGAAAAATATAAAATATTTTTCGATTTTCGATTTTTTTTTAAATAAAAACTATTTTTTTGGATTTTCTGATATTTTGGAAAATATAACATATTTTCGAAATTTCTGATTTTTTGAAAAATAGAGAATATTTCTAGATTTTCTGGTTTTTGGAAATTATAAACTAAAAAAATATTATTATTTTTTGAATTTCTGAAAAAATATTTTTTAAAATATTATTATAATATTAAAAGGAACCGGGTCGGATTCCCGGGTCGGGCTCGACCCGGATCGTCCACCATCAGCCCGAAACATGGACCCAGCCCAATATTTTTTAATAAAACACTCTGAGCCCAAAACAAAATTAAGCCCATCCAATTTTTCAAAACCCAGCCCGCCAAAGCCAAGTATGGCCCATTAGACCAGAACCCTAGCCCAGAAACAAAGCAAACCGGGTCAGGCAAACCCGCGGCTGACCCGGTTTCTTCCTCCTTCGCCGCGGCTCCCTTGCAGCGGCCGACCGAGACGGCGACTTCAAGCGTCGCCTCCTCTCCTCCGCCTGGGCTTAACGGACGCCGTTGCCGGGCTGCGTGGGGTGGATGGTCAGGTCCTAGACCGACCGGTAGTGTCAAGGCGGCGGCCACCGTTGGTCGGGAGGACCTCCATCTCAGCGGAGACCGAAGGCAGCAGAGGGAGGGGGCGACAGACGACATGCAAGGCGGTGGCCACCGCTGGTCGGGAGGACCTCCATCTCAGCGGAGACCGAAGGCAGCAGAGGGAGGGGGCGACATACGACATGCATGACCGGGACAAGATGAACTTGCTTTTAGGAGGCGAAACCGGCGATGGCGACACACGCAGCAAATCAGTAAGGGGATGCAAGATGGCCGAAAATTACCGCGATTGGCATGATAGGCTACCCTTCGCATTGATGGCATATCGAACATCGATTCGAACGTCTACTGGGGCAACCCCTTTTTCTCTAGTTTACGGCATGGAGGCAGTCTTGCCCGTAGAAGTAGAAATCCCCTCCCTACGAGTCCTTTCTCAGGCAAGTTTGATGGAAGCAGAGTGGATGCAGCAAAGGCTCGAGCAACTGAGCATGATTGATGAGAAACGACTGAAGGCTCTTTGTCATGGTCAGTGTTATCAACAAAGGGTAGCTCGGTCATTCAATCAAAAGGTTCGGCATAGGTGCTTCGAGGTAAATGATTTGGTCTTGAGGAAGACATTACCAATCTTTAGGAGCCCGGAGGCAAGTTCGCCCGAGTTACAAAGGTCCCTACATAATAAAGAAGGTGCTCCCCGGAGGAGCCTTGATCTTGACTGAAATGGACGGCCGTGAGTTCTCCAAACCAGTCTATTGTGATGCTGTAAAAAAGTACTATCCTTGAGAGTTCCCCCATATTCTGCCAGGAGGGGCTTAAATGTTCAGTACTTAGCATTGCTAAACATTTTCCTGATGAATGAAAATGCCAATGCACGTCTCATATGAATGATAGTTTCTACATGATCGTTTCACCTCAAAATAGAGAGTTATTCAGCAAAGAGAGTTTAAAATGAAAAGAGGGGAGGAGGGTGCATTAGACTTACTTCGTGTCTCAAGATTACCTCCTCTTGATTTAGCACAATAAAGTGGGCTTTTGAAACTGGCGCATGAGAACCCAAAGATCTAGACTTGTTAGATTTGAGAACACCTCTTTCAAGAAAACATAGGTGGGCAAGAACAAAAGACAGGACGTAATAGGTATATACACACAATCAAACTCGAAGCCTGCAGATCATAGTAGCTTAAGGAAAGCTTCCTAAAACGTTTCTTTCACGTTGCTCATGGTCCCCGTCTCTCAAGTTATTTTCGAGGTAGAGCATTGTAATAGGCGGGACGTTCAACTTCGGCAAATCGGGAAGCACGGAAAATGAACTCCTTCACTTCCCCCTTTGAATTGACTACTATCAACAGGGAGAAAATCCAGACAGTTGAGACAAATTCTAACCAACTGTTCCAAATAATGACTTTCGTTCCGGACACATGCTCGCGAAGAAGTGATTGCGACGTAAAATTGGAGGTTTTGATTATCCATCTCGATTCCATAGAAGCCCGAGGTACATGACTTTACCCAATGCTGCTGATGTCCAACAATGAGAAAGGAAAAATTTCCACAGAAGGAAGGCGTTGAAGATGGATCAACCATCATCGGCCATTCGTCTAGGGCCATAGGCAAAGAGGGCCAACCAAAATGAAGCGCCAAATTGTGGCAAGGCCATAGCAATCACCAACATTCAAGATGCCGAGGAGTCATCAAATACCAACTTTGTAGAAAGGAAGCATCGGCATTCAAAAAAAAAAAAAAAAAAAACTGACTTGATAGGTCAATTCTAGCCAGCCGATATGGTCAAGCAAGCACCTGGAGACGACCCATGCTGAATTCACCTGACTTGGTGTAAAAAGACAGGTCATTTTAGCGGCCTGGCCCCTTAAATAAAAAAAATGCGCTCCATGGACACCGCCGGCGTCTTTAACTGAGTGGTATTCGGGAATGGAGCGCCTGGCTCCGAACGGGGGTTCGAATCCCGAAGCGGCAATAGCCGCATGTGGAAAAAAAAAATAAAAATAAAAATAAAAAATATTAAAATTTTTAAAAAAAAATTTAAAAAAAAAGTTAAAAAAAAAAAAAGGCTTTTCTTTCTTTCTTCTCCTTTTCTCTCCCTTTGCTTTTTTTTGGCATACCGAGATCAAAATTTTAGGATCTCATGCTCGCTTTAAGCCTCAAGACCCTAGGTTTATCCAATCATTCGCAAACTGGCAAAGGGTAATGTTGTATCGTTTCCAGTTTTTCAACTTTGGAAAATTTATACACTAACACATTCCCTCTCATTCCTTGTAGGGTTATTTGTCGGCCAAAAGTGTGGATGACAAATGCAAATTGGTGAAGGGGTCATCTGTCTGCCAAAAGTGCGAATAACAAATGCAAACTGGCGAAGGGTTCATCTGTCCGCCGAAGGTGCGGACAATAGAGCAGGAAGAGATATGTCAAACTCTGATGACGACATTGGATCAACACTTCCAAATGAAACGGTGTCCAATTTATCACCAAAATGGATAGCAGGAATCTTTCGGGCCTTAATTTGCATTTGCTTTTGGCCCTACTCAAAGCAATTGATTTCTATGCAGGGACAAAAACAGATGTGCCCATCCGATCAAAGATGGGATTTTCAATCCTGACTGATCATTCATGCGTCATTCCCCTTTGAGTAGGGGCAATCCATGAACACTCATTTTTTAATAATCCCCCTATATTCAAACACGTCTGCAGAGACAAATTTTGCATCTCATGCTCTTAGAAAGTTTTCTTCTTTTGAGAAAATTCAAATCATTCTAAGGCAGCAAACTCCTTTGTGCTTACGTAATCCATGCCTTTTCAAAATGATTTTTGCATGATGATTTTTGTCTGTCTAAGTCACCAATTCCACTGAGGCTCATCAAATTAAGCAGTTCAACAAATGATGTGGATCAATTGAGCATGCTAAATGAGGTACATCAGGATGATGAAAGGCAAGCCATAACCTACACACAGTCCTTTGATTAAACACTTGTGAGGTGAGCATAGAAAATTCTATGTCTATAGGGTAAAGAGTTCTCTCACGAATGGTACGATGACCAAAGTGATGAGGGGCATTTCAGTCCTCTACCCTAAACACTACAGGTTATCCATTGCTTAATCCCTTTGAACCTCATGCCATTGTGAAGTTTCTTTCATATTACCCCTGTCAAGAACCACCCCACACTAGGGCAGATTGAAGGAGGGGACGGCATCATGAGGTGAGAAATTGGATGAGAATTTTTTTGCTTGCACTTGCATCAATCTTTGGGTGTTTTTATTGCATATGAATACTCATGGTAATTTAAGTGCCCTAGAATGACGAATATCAATTTTCTCTCTATTCTGCACACTTGTACCCATTGTACAACCCCATTGAGTATGTAATTTCATTTCAACTCCCCACATTGGGGCAAAGAGAAGGTCACCATTGTTCGTGCAGTATAAGCCGAAGCGGCCGACTGTAAATGAAGACCCAAGAATCTAGAATAGTCCTGAAACAAAAACAAAACAAAAAAAAAATGAATGAAAACTAGGGGCATGAAAAAGCAGTGTGCCTGGTAAAAGTAAGGCCAATGCCCTCAAGAAAAAATGATGCTCGAGCAAAAGAGTCTCTATAAAGACGAGCTCCATTGATGAGAAAAAGACCGGTGACGACATCAAGATGATCACCACCTCTTGTACACATTTTTGAGCCTATTTGTTTCTCAACCTGTGAGCCAAATTTACATTGCATCCCTTTGTAAAAGTCTCTTCTGACTAGGGCACTTGAATTAACATAGGAATTCATATGTTTATAAGCATCGCTCAAAGAAGTACGAGCAAGATCATTCCTATCTCTTTTCGCAGGGTTTTTGACTTGTAAACCCGAAGATGGCTGCGTAACATTCATTTCGATAAGCCTTGACCTTCATGGTCCCCTTTGCTAAGCCTTTGACCAAGCCTACATTACGGTCCGAACAAAGACCTCTCAGATTGGTAAAGTTGTACCATTTGCGAGGATATTCAAACCCCTGTCGACATGATAATAGTGAAATGGTGAGATTCCTATGATCCCGCATCAATGGTCTGGATAAAATAGCCTTTTCAATGAGAGTGAGTGAAAAGCCCTTTCAGACTGAAGGTCCCTCATTTGACATGTTCAAGACATCCTCATTTTGAGTATGAATTGTCTTTCTGAAAAATTTTCCCCAATGAAACTTTGGTGATGAAAACTGACAAAAATTGTCATGCATGAACCCCATTTGAACTGAAAAAATTACAGTATGCACAGATCATTTGCACATGTTGCATATTTGTCTCACAAGAGACATACTTTCAGAGAGCAGAGATATCATCATGTCTCCAACTTACCAGGAGGTGGGAGACCTTCACGAGTATTCGAGGTTTGTCCTCTATATTCTCAACTCCAAGAGGTGGGAGACCTTCAGGAATACCTGAGGTGCATCCTCGATATTCCAACTTACTATGAGGTAGGAGACCTCCAGGGATATCTCAGGTGCGTCCTCGATATTCTAGATAATCAAGAGGTAGGAGACCTTTTCAAGCATATAAGGTAAGTCCCTCTTCATTGACATCGTGTGCTTCCATAGCCTGGAATCCCTCTTTACCGACGTGGCGTGCCTTTGTGGCCCGAAGTCAGGTAATGAAACAAACTGGTGTCCTTGAAAAAGTCAGGTACAAAAAAACCTCTTTGCTTCTATAGGCGACCGGAGAATGGTCTGAGTCCTGAAAAGGCAACCCCCCGTCAAGGCAACCGAAGAATGGTTCGGGTCCTAGACAAACAACTCTTTGCTTCTACAGGCGACCGGAGAATGGTCCGAGTCTTGGAAAGGCAATCCCCCGTCAAGGCGACCGAAGAATGGTTCGGGTCCTAGACAAACAACTCTTTGCTTCTACAAAGCGGCGGAGAATGGTCCGAGTCTTGGAAAGGCAATCCCCTGTCAAGGCGACCGAAGAATGGTTCGGGTCCTAGACAAACAACTTTTTGCTTCTACAGGCGACCGGAGAATGGTCCGAGTCCTGGAAAGGTAATCCCCCGTCAAGGAGATCGAAGAATGGTTCGGGTCCTAGAAAAACAATTCTTTGCTTCTACAGGCGACCGAAGAATGGTCCGAGTCCTAGAAAGGCAATTCCCCGTCAAGGCGACCGAAGAATGGTTCGGGTCCTAGACAAACAACTCTTTGCTTCTACAGGCGATCGGAGAATGGTCCGAGTCCTGGAAAGGCAATCCCTCGTTAAGGCGACCGAAGAATGGTTCGGGTCCTAGACAAACAACTCTTTGCTTCTACAGGCGACCGAAGAATGGTCCGAGTCCTAGAAAGGCAATTCCCCCGTCAAGGTGATCGGAGAAAGGTCCGGGCCCTAGACAAACAACTTATTGCTTCTACAGGCGACCGAAGAATGGTTCGGGTTCTGGAGGAGCAGTTTCCCCATGTCATCAATCACAGGTACGTTTTCTATATCAACATCAGATAAGGAAAGATCCTGATACTTGCCAAAAACTCGGGGTTCACACCCCATATCACTCTTTCCTGGTAAGTAACTGCAGGTATTTTTCTTATCCATTCAGTACGTATTACGCATTATTGCCTTTTTTGCTTTGGACACTTGGTCCTAGGTGAACTATCATCTATTGCATATGCATGGATAAAATTTAGGTATCAGTTCGTCTTTGAAAGCAACCTCTATGAACTCACCTTCAAAGAGGGGCAGCTGTTGACACCTAAATTTTGACTATGTACTAAGATAAAATTGTCTAGAAAATTAGGGACTAATTTGGCCCTAACAAAAAGGATTTTTGCGTCACCTAAGTACTAATATTATGTACATTTACTAAGTTTTAGTTTCCTTTTTTTTTATTTTCCCTTATTTTTGAAAAAGAAAAAGAAAAGAGAGAGGCCCGTAGAGGGTTTGGGCTTTCGCGCCCAGCCCTCTTGTTCCTCCTTTCTTCTTATCCACACGGGCCCGGGCCTGTCTTCCTTATTCTTCTCTTCCGCTTGGGTCAGGGCCCATTCGGCCCCCCTCACCTTCATGGCCCGGCCCTCTCCATCTTCTTCTTCTTCTTCCCTTTTTCTTCTGCTGCACACGAGGAACAGAGGAGCAGAACGGAGGACGGAGGATAAGGTAGCCGGCGACGGATGGGGACGTCTCGCAGGCGCCATCAATGCCGCCGAACGAAGCAGCACGATTCGGCGGGAAACCCGGACGGATAGGACTCATCTTCAACGCAAAGCAAGTGGCGCGGTAAAACGGGGCACGCCGGTCACTCACCGTCGATCGGCGGTCAAGCCCTCGGTCGGCCGACCGAGTCCTCCTTCGCCTATAAATAGGGGGTCGAGCGAAGAAGAACAGGGGCAGCGAAATAGAAGCGAAACCAGAGAGTGAGATCTGAGAAAGAGATCTAGAGGGCGGTGAAAGCATGAACTCAGAAAGCCTTCCTCGGAGAGACTTCCAAGGTGGCCGGACGAGCGACCGCCGATCCGAGAGAGAGCCGAGCGGAAACCGAGAGAGACAGCGAGAGATCAAAAAAAAAAAAAAAAACCAGAGAAGAGAGATCTGTGAGAGAGAGGAAAAAGAGAGAGAAATCTGAGAAAGAGTGAGAGCAGAGGTTCTGCAAATCCAGATCTGAGGGAGAGAGAGAGCCGTGAGAGAGAGAGTCGAGCGGAAACCGAGACAGGCGAAGGAAGGTCTCGGCCACCAGCATCCTCTTTCTCGTCGGAGCTGCAGAGGTTTCGTTCAAGAGCTGTCCCGTTTCTTTTATTTGTTGAGAAGCCGAAATCGATCCCCGAGGATCCTAGTTCGGCAAAGAGCGAGGCGGACAGACGTGGCCCGATCTATCGAGCTCGTTTGCCGTCCGACGTCGCCAAGCTAGGTAGGGGACAGCGTCGGCCCCCACTGTCTACTCCCTCATTCTGCCCTTTTTTTTCTTCGCGCGACGGATCGGAGCTCGTAGACGCCCGGCTTGCGGGAACTCCTGCCTCTTCCTCCCCGGTCCCTCGCCTTTGTTTTTCCTTTGGTCCGGCGAGAGCTTCGGTTCTGGTCCCAGGTGTTCGTTGAAGTGCCCGAACGAGATCCGGACGGCTGGGATCCGTGAGGCCGAGCCTCACGCCGCCGGACTCACCGCTGTCCCCGCCGCCGCCCGTCCCTTCGTTGTTGGTGTGCCGCTCTCGCAATGGCGGCATTGGCCGCCACGACAAGGCGGGATGGCCGGGACGCGCTCGACTATTCCAGCGGCGCCGTGGAGGAGATAGCCGCGATTCGGGTCGCAGCCAGGTCGCACACGGGTTTCGGTTTTGGGCTAGGGTTTTGGATCTAATGGGCCATACTTGGCTTGGTGGGCTGGATCTTTCTTTTAAATCAAAATGGGCTCAGTCTTGTTTTTTGGGCTTGGAGTGTTTTATTAAAGAATTTGGGCTGGGCCATGTTTCGGGCGGTGGGACGATCCGGGTCGATCCCAACCCGGAATCCGACCCGGTTCCTTTTAATATCATAATATTTTTTTAATTCAAAAAAATATTAAAAAATGTTTTTTAAAAAAAAATCAAAAAATCCGAAAAATATGTTTTTATTTCCAAAAAATTATAAAAACCCAAAAATATTTTATATTTCACATTTCCTAAAAAAAATCAGAAAATTCCAGAAATATTTTATAAGAATCAGAAAATTCCAAAAAATATTTTATATTTTCTAAAAAATCAGAAAAACCCAAAAATGTTTATATTTTTCAAAAAATCAGAAAATTCCAAAAAAAGGGAAAAGTAAAAAATGTTGTTTTAACAATCCTTGAAAAACCTGAGGGTTTAAACAAGATTAGGTACCGGAAGGGCATTAGTGATTAACTAGTGTAATCAAGTCCCCGATCCTAGTTTCTCTGGTTGCGCATGAGTAAAATATTTCTCCCGATATTTTACTTGGGTTTCTAATCGACCCACCCCAAATTGATTAGTGGCGACTCCTTTTTAAATGAAATTGAATTGTAGGTTAAAAACTTGACCCTTAAGTCGTGAATAGTTGGGCTTGGGAGAGCCCTAGCTGAAGCCCTGATGAAATGCGTTTAGCCGAGCCATTAGCCTCCGAGATCGAAAAGGAGGTCGCGACAATCTTAACCTTACATGATTGATTATATTTAATTACTATTATCACACACAAATAAGAAAACAAACTTAATTGATGGTCCAATCTTTAGTCCGAAAATCAGATCCTAATTATCCGACCAAAACAAGAAAACTGTCTATAATCAAATCGAGTTAGAATCAAATAATTTCAATTTAGGAAATTAAATATTTGATTGGGCACGTGAATTAGGAAGCTATCTTAATTGGGCTTTTGACTTGAACTACGACTGATGGCAAGGAGGATCATGGTGACCAACGAGGGGAACAACGGTGGAGACTTGATTAGCATCGATGGGCTCTGTGGATGGGGTCGGAGTTGCTAAATGCAGGCTTGACCACTGGAGTTGGTGTGAATGATGACTAAGGATTGGGCTTAGCTAAGTAGCACCGATACTGACATATGATACACGATACACGATACACGATACACGACACGACAAGATATGACATGCCGACATATTATTTCCCAAAAAATAGAGAATTTGGACACTTTATATATTAAATGTATATTTTTATATATACATGATAAATTATCATTTTTATGATTATTTCAATTAAATTAATTTGACTCAAATTCATAAATAAATAAATAAATAAAATCTAGAATGAATTTACAATAAAAACATTAATCCACTATTTGTAAGTATCATTCATTGTTTCGATTTGATAACTTCACTCCATTCCAATAATCTATAAAACTTGAAGGAAAAAAACAAGCAGTACATATTCTGGACTCGCGTGTTAGACCGTGTTGCAAGAGAAGAGGAAAAAAAACTTGAAGTGAATTGTGTGTTATGGGAAGTGAGAGTCGAAGAGAAGAGATTATTAGATTTTTCTTCTTTTTCCATTTATTATTTTTATTATTTATTAATTTTTTTCTATATTTACATTTTGACCTTTTATTTATTGAATTTTTTTAAATTTGATCATGTGTGTGTTGAAATCATTTGTTGGAATTCTGAACTCATGTGTTGGAATTCCAGATTTGCATGTTGGGAGAGTTAACCAGGTGCCAGAAAATCCGAGACTTGTTGACCGATTGTTGAAAAATTTGCACCTGTTAATCAAGAGTCGGATATGTGTCGGAATGTCTAATACGACATAAAGGCTTTCGGAGAGTGTCGGTGCTTTTTAGAGACTCGGTGAAAGTTGATAACTCTTAGTTGAATCTTTGTGTCTCTATATCTTTAATGCTGATTTCCTCTTATGGTGTTGAAGTTATAGGCCCAATATAAATCTCATCAAAATTTCAACCCATTCCGACCCAGGACAAACATGTATCATTTTCGCAAGACCACACGTTGAGCTCTCCTGTCTTAATTTAACAATCCGATCAGTTCGAATTTCTCTATCAAAAACAGACTTTCAGATATTCTATCATCAATCCCACCAGACAAACTCAAGACCAATGTCTTACCATACTCTTCACAGAATTTGAGCACGATTAACTGTTAACGATTACGCAGTCGTCAATTTCACGAAATTGCGTGTTGGAATTTTCTGTTGCAGAAGAAAGAGAGCTTCACTTTTTTTTTTCTCTTTTGAAATTTTTTGAACGTCCCTCTATTGTATCGTTTGTGTATTATGTGCCTCCTAATCTTTATTGTCTCTTCCTCTATTTTTAGAGAAAAGAGTGCTTATATTAGGTATTATATTAGGGTTATCTTAAGATATCGACTAACGCATCACTTCTATTAGACCAAAGAGATATATTGACTCACTCCCTTTAGGAAATTAAGATATCACCTTCTAATTATTTCAATATAATTACAATCCTCAAGGATAATATCTTTATTTCCTCCAAATTCAATTTAATAAAACAAACTTCCTTAATTAGGCATGCCCATGTGCTAAGCACATACAATTTTCGCCCACAAGGATTATTAAATGGGTTTGATCGAATTTCATGTTCCTGCGAGCTTAGTCTAGATTATTTAATTAGGCTCGCAACCTCCTTGCTTAAACCCATCGAGAGTCAGTCTAAAATAAATTATGGGTAATTGGTTCTTGGTCCGGTCTGGTCCTACCCAAAGACCGAGAACCGGTCCCCATTTTTTAGGATCATGGACTAGACCAACTGGTCCTGGAATCGGGAACTGGGGTGGATTGACCAATTTGGTTCCAATGGACCAAACCACTTATTGTCATTACATTGAAAAAAATAAAAATACATCCCTTGTGGGCTTCCAAATTGGGAAAGTAACGGTAGAATAGGAAAGTAATGGTAGAATGGGAAAGACATGGGCCTAATGACATATGGTTGTTCAAAAATAAAAAAAAAAATAAAAAAAATGTACATGAATGGTCGGCCAGGTCCTATCAGTCCAATCGGTTCAATTTCCACTTTGGAATGGAAATCAGACCAATTGGCCGTCGGCTCCAAAAATAGGAATTGGGGATTGGACCAACACCCCCTAGGACCACCTAGAATTGGTCGGTCCAGTCCGGTTCGATTTGGTCCAATCTTGGTTCGAGCGGTTCCTATTGTACACTCCTAAATTAAATAATTCAAGTGGGCTTTATTACTAATAGAATGCTCCTAATTTGCAAATACGGTTATGAATTAATACTACAAAAAAATTTTAATTATGCCCACCATGATAAAGATATATCGAGCTCTTTTTATTTATATATTACTAAAAACTCTAAACTTATATCAATGTGGCAACTCTAGATAGGACTAAAATTGGGTTATATATATCACACAAATATAAGTTTGGATTTTTTTATGAATTTTTTTGGGTATTTGTGTTATAATAGGCAAGTTTAGAATTTTTGGTGACATGAAATAAAGTTTTAATATTTATATCATAGTGGGCCTAATTTGGCTTTTTATTGTATTAGCCTTATTATTAATAATATTTTGGGAAAATTTGAAAAAAAGGATATGAAGTAAGCCTATTTTCTCAAATAAGGACCCAAAGTAGCCATTGTCTCAAATGAGGATCCAAAGTGGCTAAACCAATCTCAAATAAGGATCTCAAATTGCCAGGCAGCCAAATGTTCGCCTACCGGCGAGCGTGTGGAATTTTTGGTAACCTAAAGAAGGGCAATTTTGTAAAAAAAAACATTGATAAAAATTAACAAAATCCCCCTAAAAAAATCTTGATAGTCCAACGAAGAATACAAAATCTTGAGCCTAAGGGAAAAAATCAAAATCCCCCTAAAATCTCCCTAAAACAATCTTGACAGTCCAACTTTCTTCTTTCTTGACTTCAAATTTTTTCTACCTTCATTTCTTTTCAACGAATAAGACAAATCTTGAGTAAAACAATCTCTTCGTTATTCAAACACACACGAAGAGATGGTTTTTTTTTTTTTTAAGGAACGCAAGACCAACAACATAATTTTTTTCTTTTTATCGTTAGTTGATATGGATGGGTTTTTTTGTTGTTGTCATGATGTTTGAAGTTGGAGGGTTACCCTAATATTACAGCCATGTCCTCTTATTCGATGGCCCTCTATAGATTTTGAGATTCTTTCAATTGATGATTTGTGTTTTGGCCATGAAAGAAATTGATTATTTGTACTCTCTTGAAATGGTACTTACCCTTTTTAATCTTACGTATATTTATCCTTCAAAACGAGGTTAGGATTTTAATTTTTCAAAAATCTGATGTGGACAATTTTAAAAAAAAATTGCCACGATTTTTTTATTTTGGTTAATGTATCTAGGTTTTATGTTCCTAATATCTATGATGCTTTTACCCTTGTCCCTTTGTGCCAACTTTTGGCACTTTGCATATCCATCAATTTGATAGAATTATCAACTCTTGATATCATTTGACTCCATTTAGTGAGCTGCAAGTACCACTTCCATGTTTCTTGAACTTTGGTTAAACTGGGTTCCAAACTCAAACGGAAATGCCATTATGTTTTCAGAGTATTAATCGAAGCTCAACGGTCCAAGATGTGAGTTTCTCTACCCATTGAACTTGATCTATCAATGGCCATTTAGACATCATGTCCAAATGCTTTGGATAGCATAATTTAGACATTTTTTTTCAAACATTCCTTGTGTAATGTACAAAATCAAAGCTCAAATTGCCATGGATGAAATATTGCCTTTGCATGATAATCATTTAATTGTATTAGGTCAATAGACTGGACTGTTTCAAAGAATCTTTTGATATTAATGCTTTATCAACTTATTATATACGACTCATTATCATGGCAGAAATAAACTTCTTTGTCCATTGAAACCCACGGAAATGCGGGTGTATTACTTGAGTCTCTTAGTCAACATGTTCTCGTAAGGCAATAAAGAGATAATTTCAAATTTCCATCTTTATAATATCATTTTTAGTTCCAAATTGAGAGATCACGACAGACTTTCTTGACATCAAAATTTACATTTGCGGCAGCACTTCTTCCTCAAAATTGATTTTGTACCATACCAACTCATGATTGTCCCTCAGTTGTTACACTTCATTGTTGTTTTCTCGAACCCGATTGTAGGAAATTGCTTTGCATGCTCCTCGACATCGTGACAAAGTTTACAACCCAATTATAGCAATCTTTGATTGAAAGTGAGGGGCAAACTGCACTGTGGCCATGAAGTCCTTTAGCTATGTTCCTGTTAGACAAAATTTTGACATTGAATAAAGAAAACGTGAACCAAAAAGAGGAAGCAGTACAGAAAAAGCATTAAGCATGTTTGATTGCATGAGGTGATTTGAACCAAGTAAAATTGGTAGAGAAAAAAATGAATTTGGTAGAACCATTCATCTTTGGTTACGGCCTTGATTTTCATTTCCCAACTGATGACGGCATCAAAGAACTCAACTAATTTCACAAAGTCCTCTTCGATAAGAAAGCAACAAGATGGACAAATTCATAAGTACCCAACATAAAAACCATGAACCTGAAAGCATAATTTAGTCCATAAGATGCCTCCACCACCAGAAACCATGGTAGATACATGCCCTATAACACAACAATGTGAACAGATTTCATCACCCTTTCAACTACAAAACCATCAATTGACAGCATAGATTTGAAATAAAAAAAGAGGGATAAATTGATTCCTATTTTTGATGGGTAAAGGATAGTACAAGTGAAGTGCCCCCATTACCTACAAGTAAAGGGTAGATGAACTATATTACTTGCGTAAATTCTTCAAGATATATCTAGTAGGCTTGTAGAAAGGAGGGAATGTGAAGTTTCTGCATTTTCTTAATCTTCGAGTTCACTAAAACCAAATGATTTTCAGTCCCCCTTCATTAAAAAAGAGACAAAGGCAAGAAAGTAATACAAAGTATTCCTCGAACATCTCAATGTTGAGCACAATTCGAATCCACTTCCATGGATCCAACCGAGGGACATAGAGTACCAAATGATTTTCAGTCCCCCCGAAACAAGTTCATGAAAAAAAGGAAACAAAGACAAGAAAGTAATATAGAATATTCCACAAACAAATAGAAAAATATCGATCCGTTATGCAAAAGGAACCACAATATTCCATCCAAGCAGTGAAGCTACAAAGGTCTCATTGTATAAAAGATGGATGCACTGGAAAGTGGCAGAGTTCATACCACCAATATCATCTGTCACAAGAGCATTACATACAATGCCACAATGTGAAGGACCTTTGCAATCCTGTAGCACAAGTGCTATAGTCAAGCTACAAGAGAATTTAGGAAATCCTCTAAATAATATAGTGCAAGGAGAATTTCCAAATCAAAAAACTTGAGAAGTTACCGAGCAGTCAATGCATCTGGGCAGGTCATGATTGAATATCATGACGCTACAGAGGTGCTCAAGAGAATAGACGTCCAAAGCTACACGGACCCAACCGAGAGACATAAAATATCTTGATCTCAATGACCCACATCATGGGCATAATGCGAATCCACTTCTACAAAGAGAGAGAGAGAGGGGTAGGCAAGGGGGTGTTGGCACATACTTTTAGAACTTGAGGAGTCAGGGATCTTGCTTTATTGACAAAGAATTTGGACTCTTCGAGTAAGAGGGGACAAAGAGCCTAAAAGATGAAGTGTAGAAGAAGAGGGTGAAGAGTTGGACTATCAAGATTGTTTTAGGGTATGACAAAAACAAAAAATTGTTTTAGGCAGATTTTAGGGAGATTTTGATTTTTTCCCATAGGCTCAAGATTTTTGTCTTCTTCGTTGGATTGTTAAGATTGTTTTAGGGGGATTTTGTTAATTTTTATCAATGTTTTTTTTTTTGACAAAATGGACCTTATTCAGGTTACCAAAAATGTCACACGCTCGTCGGTCGGCGAATATTTGGTTGCCTAGCGATTTGAGGTCCTTATTTGAGACTAGTTTAGCCACTTCGGATCCTTATTTGAGACAGTAGCCACTTTGGATCATTATTTGAAAAAATAGGCTCATTTCGGGTCCTTTTTTGAAATTTTCCCTAATATTTTTGTTTAAGGGTGTCGCGACTTATTTTTTTCGTCCCGATGAGGGAAAGGGATATCTGAATAAATAGGTTTAGGGGTATTGTCCAAAAGGAGGATCCGAGACCCTCATTAGATGTAAGTTCTCCCAAGCCCATACCCCGTGTGACATTGGGTATTCATGAAAATCTTCAAGTGAGGAGTCACCACTAGCCTATTGGGATCGGCTAGAAATCAAGCGAGGCATGGGAGTATGCCTTATTTTCTACACAATTAGAGAATTTAGGATCGGGGACTTGATTACACTAATTAACCAATTAGTGTTCTTTCGGTACCTAATCTTGTTCATTTAAAAATGATTTTTGTCAGGTAGTTTGGATTGATCTTAGACTTAACCACTGACATATGAGGTGGTTATGTGGGTGCGGAATTATCAAAATAACAATTGGCAATTAAAGAAAACAATAAATAAATTGCAAGAGAAAATAAACACCTAAGAGATAAATAAATGAAATCCTAATTAAACTAAGGGGAAACCATAATCAACGCATCATAAGTGTGCAATCAAGAATAATTGTATCCGAGGACAATTAAAACCCTAAGGTAAAGCTGTAAGGGCTTATTCAATTTTACAATCTTAGACCGATGATTTTTTCACATTTTTTTTAGAGAAAATTGGTCCAATAATTATTTTAGAGCTTTTTAAGGAACTCTAAAACAAACTTGGAATTTTTGGATTTTTGAAATTCTTTTGGAATTTTCAATATTTTAATATTTTCGAATATTTTTTGATTAAAAAAAGATTTTTTTTTCGAAAATTTTTATAAATTTTCAGGTTTCTGAGTTTTCCATGAATGTTTTTTGAAATTTCGAACTTTTTATGAATTTTTAATATTTTTAATATTTTCTGAATTTCTGATTTTTTTGGATTTTTTTAAAAAAAATAATAATTCGGACGGGGTCAAAAGACCCGGCCCTAAATCACTAGAGACTAACAAAGGCCCACGAAGTTCTTTTTTAAGAAAAAGGCCCACGAAAATTCGTTTTTTTATAGAAAGAGCCCACTTCTAATTTCTGTCTCTCGGCCCAGCCATCCCGGCTCGCGATGAACCCAGCCAGGCGTACACAAGCCCAAGACGAAGCCCACCCTCCTATTTTCTATTTTTTCCCATTTCTCTTTTTTAATCTTCTTTTTTGTCTTTTTCTGCTTTCTTTTTATTTTTATTTTTTTTCTTCCCCGCAGGTCTCTTCCCCCCATGCGACCCCATGCACGCCCGACGTCCTCCTTCTCTTCCCGGGTGTGCCTGCAGCTGCTTCGCCGGGCCAACGCCAGCGCTGCCGCGAGGCCTGCCCGTCCCGAGGAGGTCGTCCGCCACTGCCAGGCGCCGGTCATTCCGTCCGACCGACGCCGAGCACCGCCAGCCGTCAGCTGGCCGGTGTCCGAGAGTCACCGGGCTGACTCCGGCGAGACGCACGCGTTTTGCCCGCCCGAACGGCGCGGGATGACCTGGAGGAGAGCTGGGACAACGCCGAGGACGGTGCATGACGACGACGTGGTTGCTAGCGGGACAAAAAAACTAAACGGCGGGCTCCGATTTAAGGGGTAAAGTCGGCCGTTCAGTGAGGCATTTCGTCGAACAACTGGGGTGCTCTACTGGATTTAGAGGTTTCCGGCTCGACCGAGCCTTGAACATGCTTTGGGGGTTTCAAACACAACATACAATGGATGTGGGAACGTCATGGAAGAGCAAAGAGGGCCGGAGCTTGCGCGAGCCGGTCGGCCGCGAGCTCCGGCCCACTATTCTCCGAAAATAGCACAACCAAGGTTCGGGGAGGCCTACCTTGTTCGGGGACGACCTGCGGCGGACGACTACGGCGGATGGGCCTCCGGCGACGGCTGGTTGCTCCTCGAGTCTTCCTTCTTCCCCCTTGGTTCGCTCTCTCTCTCTCCGTTTCCTTTCGTCTCCCTCGGTCCTGCCCTTTTTCTCTGGTTTTTTTTCTCTTTTTTTCCTCCTCTTCTCTCTCGGGTTTGCCTCCTTTTTATCTCGGTTTCCCTCTCTCTAGCCTCTGCCTTTCATCTCTTTCCCTCCCCGCCTCTCTGTCTTTCCTTTTCTGTCTTTCTTTCGTCTCGGTTTTCTCTCGGCTGAGCTCCACCGAAGACCTCTCCCCGCTGCTCTCTCTTTCTTCACCCCGCTGCTCTCTCTTTCCCTTTTCTGCTTTCGCCTTCTGCCGACTTCGCTTCTGCCGTCTGACCTACCGACCTAAACGCTGCCATCTCCCTGCACCCCCTCTTCTGCCCATGCTGCAATCTGCCTCGATTTTCTGCTCCTGCAGGTCGCTCGTCCCAGGCGCGGGGAAGAAGAAAGGTGGACGGGCCGGGCCGAAGAAGGAGAGAAGGAAACGTGGGCTGAGCCCTCGCGGAGGAAAATAAAAGAAGAAGTGGGCTGAGCCCACGCGGGGGAAGAAAAGATAGAAGGGAGGGGGGTCAGGCGGGCCTAGCCCCGGCCCGGACTCCTTTTCCCTTCTTTTTTGGATTTTTTTTTTTAAATAATTTAATTTTTTAATTAATTTTAATTTTTTTTATTAAATTTTAAAACTAGTAATGCAAATGCTCCTAATATCTATATGCGATGCAATTTTAGTGAAATAATTTTTTTTATTAAAGGGTTATAAATTAATTCCTAATTTTCAATACAATTAATAAATACTAAAGCATATCGCCAAAATTTAGGTGTCTACGAAGGGTCAGAGTCAATTTTTAAGTATTTATGCAATAAATGGTGTCCCCTAAGATGTGGGTGATAATGTAGATTACGTGCGAACAAAGAACTTGTCAACGAGAGGGAAGAGAAGGTGACCCTCATCTTCAACTCCTCCGCATCCGGCGCGGCAGTCTTGTGGCTCTTCAATCGGCTGGTCGTCTTGCTCAGGCTCTACGAGCTTGGGGTCGCGGGGAGATTGCTTGGAGTGGCGGCGGCGGTTGTGAGGTGTCCTTGTCGTTCGCATTCTACGGAAGGACTAGGAGAGCACAAGTTGTCACCTTGCAAATTTTACGAGTTATGCAATTTTCATATAATTAATTTGTTGGTAAATCCCAAGCTAATTTAGGAGTAATTATGCACCTGAAATAGTTTATCGAGGAGAAAATTATACAGTGGTTAGATACCATCACCGTCAGACATGAAGCGGTAAGCATCATTCACTCATATATTGACACGTGTACACATATGTGAAATTAAATATACAAAAAATAAATAAAAAATAAAAAACCTTGTTCCGAGTCGTTCTGCCACGGAAGCTTGCTTCTTGCCCCGAGAGATAGCTCCTTTGCTTTGTTGTCCAGAGAGATCTGTTTGTCCATGGCCATCGTTGGTGTCACTCGTACAAGCCTCTCCATTGCCGCTTGTGGCCATGGAGGAGCCACCGTCACCAACTCCAGATCTGGAAGTTCACAAGCTAGATCTAGAGGCACAACTCCTCATCTGGGCAACGAGTAGAATGACTGTGAGCAATGCCAGAAAGGGTTAGTCAGCTTGGACGCGCAGGACGTGATGCTTGCGATTCCAGCGGTGGCTATGGCGATGGGAAGGGAGGTGCTCCGCCGGTGGCCACGACCAGAGGGCTATGAATAGAGAGGGAAAAAAGTAAAATTTTTATCTTTTTTATTTTATACCACATCAGCTTCTGATATGACATTGAGGACACATTAACTTACGAGTGGATGTAAGCAGGAAAAACACATGCGACATTGATTGGTGATGTGGTGGTATCTTTTTTTTTTTGGTCAGAATGTGGTGGTATCTAACTAGCATCAATTGTTTCTAACGGGATCTCAATTAGTCTCGTAGCAATTACCAAATAGCTCAAAAATGTGGTTTTACTTTATATTAATTGTGTATGCACTTGTGAGACTGCGAGTACTTACAGAAGGAAACTGTTCGTTATCCCAATAAATTGGGATGGATTTACTCTTTGAGCATTTTGCATAAAAGAATTTTTTTTTTTTTTAAAACATGAGTACAATCTTGGGAACAAATCCAAGATTGTACTCATGTTAAACATAGGTGTTAGGATAAGTATCGAGTTGCTATCGATTTGTTATTGTACTATGATATGATATGATTTGATATGATGTGCCCGTTGTGTATAATAACTATTTATCACATGAGGTTTCTAATATAAGTAATCCACTACAAAAATATTTGCTGACGCGCATGGTGGTATCAAACTACAATGTAATGTACTTTAAAACAATATAGATAGAGATGCTTCAAGGCAATTTATTAATGAGTGTTGCCTTGTCCGGCAGAATATTTTCGAGACATGACTTTGCCGTTATCAATTTGATAATGATGGTTGGTTGGTATGGAATAGGGTAGTTGACATATGAAGCTTCTCTTGCTTCAGCCTGTGCTAGCTAGAGTCGTTCTAATTTTAAAGGTCTCCCCTTCCCATATTATAGAATCTTCAATGGAGACAACTAATAAATACTATGGTTATAGAAAATGAATAATTTGAAAAATAATTTTCTGAAATGATCGCTTGTATAGTTATCAAATGAATGAATGAGAAATATTTTCATCGTCCATAAAAATATTTAAACATAAATTGTTGTCGATAATAAAAATATTTTCTATTAACTAATTATTTCAAATGATACAGCAAATTATTTTTAGGAAAATATTTTTCAAATCATTCATTTTCCACTAAATAAACAGAGCTTACACCTTTATTCAATTGACTTTGCTTTTTAATGTAGAATCAAGGGTATTTGTACTCAAACGATATGTATAGGAAATGAAATAATCTAATCCAAGAAGGAAATTAGCTATATTAAAAGATAATGAAATATGAAATAATATCTCTAATATACAATAATATCTCTAAAAATATTCTCTAATAGAGAATTATCTAATATTCATAATTATGTTTCAACACCATAGTACGAGGAAAACACATACCATGTATCACATGACCTAAATTCATGGAATTATCTCATAATTTATTAATGAAAACCTCTTAGCTTTCACTTTGAACTTTCGAAATAGATAACCCTTTGAACTTTTAATCTTTCTATGTCATTATTTTTCGTTTTAATATTGTAATCTATAGTTCCTCTAGTTTTCACTCGATTTATACATGAGAGCATATCGATATAGCTCTGGCTAAGCCTTCAAACCTCTTGTCCCTTGATCAAGCATTGACCAAAGAAATCATTCTAATTCAGTAGTTTAATTAATCAGCCCCAATGCAAGGCTGGCTTATGAAAGAATGATTCCCATTTCCTCTTGAACCTGGATAAGATGGATTAACAAATGTTTTTTTTTTTTTTTTTTTTCCATTCCCTTTTGGACCCGGTTTTGGGACCAGGGGACACAACTACACAGCTGCTGGTCATCTTCAGGCCAGACCAGTTCGATAATTGCCTTAATTAAGAGTCAAGCGCGGCCCAATCCTTCGTCATCCATTGCGACTGTAAGAGACACATCATCATCTTGTCAGTGATTAACTGTTCTAATTATATAACAGGACGAGGACCCTCATAGCACATTGCGTAAGCGCTCCGGCGTATTCGCTTAGTCACAACTTGTTCTTAACTTTAGTTAAATTCTAATTATACAAAGTACTCATACATATGCTGAGACTTTGGTGCTTAAATCAAACTGAGGCGTGGATTTTTAATTAGAGTTAAAGCTATCCGATAGGAGATCCAATACATGGCCCTGCTTGTATGGCCAGCTGGTCCACATCTCATGTCTTACGCTTCCAAAGAATTTTCAAAAAATATATTCTTGGTCTCAATCTCAGTCCATTGCTGCCCTTATTCTTTAATCAATGGCATGTCGAATCCAATGAAAAAAAATAAGAGAGATTAGAAAGAATTCTGGACAGTCTTCTCTTAAGAGTGGTCCAGCACGAGTCGATTAGCCTAGATCTTTTTCTTTTGAAGGTTATATAATCAAATCAGAGTTTTACAATGCAAAGATAAGTCTAGATACAATCATTATAGCACTGTATGGGCATCTGAAAGAACGAATTTTTTTCCATGTCAGTAAGATCTTTTCCCCTAAATTTCATTTATTGATTTTTACCGGTCTTTCGTTTAAATGCCTCCTGCCTTTTTTTTAGACTTGTATATGAATTTTTCAACCTTTCTTTGTATGACTTACCGTTTTTTTCTCCATTATGTTACCAACTAGTGTTCATTCAACCAGTCTCATTTGTGTTGCTTATCAACATATATTTTTATTCCTTTTAAGTTTATGAGCTTTTATTTTTTCATTTACTGACTTTGATTTTCATTGCTGTTAATAAGTTAAATTTACCAATTCTTTTTAGAAACTGCCAACCTAAGTTAAAATAATTACTAGCCCTTCTCCGGTTAAGCTACCAATTGATTTTGTGTTACGGAACTCTTATTTGAGTTAGTGACCAATATTTGTTTGACTTGTTCCAATTACCAACTTCTATTATATCTGACAAAAAAACAGAATCTTCTCTTATCCTTGACAAAATTGTTTACATTTTCTATTATTTATTTTTAACAATGGTTTAAGCTTACCAACAGTCATATCAAATAACTAACCTTTATTTGAGCAACTTATCAACTTTTCTCCAATTTAGTTACTAACTATTTTCGAGTTATCAATTCTCACTCAATTCTTAATTCACCAACTTTTCTATTGAGTTGCCACTTTTATTGGATTTGCTTGCAGAACTTTAAAATTCACTTTTCAACCTTAATTTGAGTGATTACCAACTTTCTTCATTAAAATACCAAACAGTATACATTGCCAACTCTAATTTTAGTTAATTGTCCATGTTTAATTGTTTTTTTTTATACATTACTAATTTATCTTATCATTGACAAAAAAAAAAAAACCTTCTCTTATCAATTACCAATTTTTTATTTACCATTATTAGTGATGCTTGAATTTGACAACAATTATACGAAAATACCAGCTTTTATTTATGTGATATATCATCTTTTCTCCATTTAAGTTATCAAGTAGCTTTGCTTACCAACTCCCATTTGAGTTGTATACCCGCATTGAATTTTTTGTTACATTAATAAAAAAATATTTTTATGTTTGTTAAATCCTTCTATAACGTGTGATTCGGTCTTTTGTCCTTTTGTCCTCGTATTCATATGGAAAGACAACCACCCGAAATTTCCCCTCTTCTTTGAGGCCACTCTTGAATGAAGCATCCAAGTCACACGAAGGTTAGCTGCCTTCTTTTTTAGTCTGCAAATTGATGGTGACCATGATTTATATTTCGATTGAAAATGTCATCACCAAATACCGACAGCACAGCAACCGTTCTAAAATACATTCAAAAAATGTGAACGCCAGATTATAAAAATTGAAAACAGCATCACCACCACCACCGTTATGATATTGTTAAGAGGAGACGACAAATCGCAATGAAATTTGAGAATGAGTAGGTAGGAAGAAAAGGACTGAGAGTGAGCTTTTCATGAAACGCTCACAACCTAGGAAAAGATTGTGCTTTATATTAACCCCACATTCACCTTATTAAATCGACCGCCCAATAACCTTGCCTAGTAGCCTTAATGAACTTAAATTTTGCTGGCTGACTACACTATTTCTTGAGTATTCTCTTTTCTTACATATTTAAATCTTCAAAGACAAATAAGAGCTTTTTGTTGACCTTAAAATCTTATTCTTTGGTTATTATTTAAAATGGATAGAATTTTTCCCCAAGGTTAGCCACGCCGACATTCGTTTTTTATTTGTCGGACTGTTTATTTGATGGGTTTATTATTTTTGCCACATAGGCTAGGCTTTGTAGCCTTTCGGTTACGATTTCAATTTCCACCGATATTGATATGAATACTTATGTATAGCTTTAGAAATTTTATAACTATCCAAATTAACGATGATGAGCACAGGTTTTGCAGCCTGTATAGTACATTGAGCGCCATACTTATTGTGCGTATCTTAGTAAGTTTTACAAACCGGGTAATAAAGCCACTCGTATTATATGGGAGAGGATCAAGTTAAATTACGTACATAAGTAGATGGAGAAAATCATGTTGTGTTCATAAAATGTGAGGTATATACTCGTTCGTTGCATTGTGAGGATGGTCTCTGAAAATAGAACTTTTACCTAGCGGCGTGCATTTAAATACTTCTTCCAAAGTAGTCTGATGTATGCTTGTTACTTCAGTTCTTCCAATATGTTTTTAAGCTTAGAACCGAATTCAAGTCCTCGATTAAGCATGTTATTCGTGATGGAAAACTAACTTTCCTTTGGAACCGTTGGTCGATCTGCTTACTCATAGGGTAGTCTACGATACTGCAAAAGTCTGCAATGTAATTGGCCTACTGCTAGGTCTGAGGACCTACTTCTAATTCAATCAGCATTCTGCGGAATTCAGACTGATGTTGAGCAATCTCAAAAGCTGGTTTGGTTTGCTTCAAACGAACCAAAACACAGTTTTGTAAGCTGGCAAATTATTTTGAGTAAGCTGCCCACTAGAGATAGATTGAACCAGTGGAATTCTCTGGGGTTTTTTCCCTGAATCTAGGGATCATTTGTTTTCTGAATGTGCTACTTTTTGTGAAGTCTGGAGCTCAATTTATAGTTGCTGTGGTGTTCAAAGAATTAGGCAGAGTTGGAGTGATGAGTTGCAGTAAAACTTGTGCTAGTTGGAAGGGGAGCTAATGCTGCTCGCAACATGCACGGTGTGCTGTTGACATATGATATGAGAGGAATAGAAAGCTTCATGACAACAGTTTTCTTGTTTCCGGTGGCAGTGTTATGTCCAGAGTCAAATTTGATGTTTTGTATAAGTTTGGTAGCGTCCAAAACAGTCATTATTTAGTTCAATCCCATTGTAGGCAAATCTGTCCTAACTGGAGACTCTTTACTTGAATTGCTGTATTTCTTGAGTTTCTGCTGTAATCCTTTCTGGCATTTGTAGCAGGATTCCTCTACATTGTTTATTTGAACAATACTCACTTGCTAACCTAGCAGATTTTTTTTTTTTACTTACAATATAGATTTCCATCCAACCTTTTAGGTGATTATTATTCAACAAGGAGGAGGATTTTAAACAGTTCATCCTAAGCTGTGTGGAGAACATGCTCGATTTAATTGGGTTAGCGTGTCCAAAGGGTTTATTCTCTTAATGATTGACAAATCAATGATAATTAGTGCTAATCACAGAATCGCGTCTTTTCCTTTTCTAATCACACGCAGCATATTGTCTGTACCCCAAAGCAAAGTATTATTCTACTGTTCATAAGATGAACACATGATGCACAATGGTATATTTCGTCCCCAAATCTCTAGAATTCCCAAAATTCCCACGTCTTTTTTCTTTATATTCCCAGTGGAACCCAACTTGACATCTTGATTTGGTGAGTATGAATTGCATCTTGTTTAAAAATTAGGTTTGATTTGGTCTGCTGTTCATAACTTAACAAGGATGTCGGTGACAAAGAAAAACCCAAATGAAAAACGTCCATTTAAGTGTCTAAGCAATCAATCATAGAGGAGAAAACAACCTCATATTGGGGAGTCTTTGACTAAATTTTAAAGCCGAATCGGACAAATCTATGTACGCTTTTACATCTATTCATTTCGTGGAAAACGAGATGAATTTTTAGGCAGTATAAGGTTGTTGCTTCACTTTTGGGTGATGGTGGGGTTTTGCCTACTCTCCTAATTGAGTCAATGATTTCTTCTCCAGCTGTTACGATTAGTAGATATGGGTGTCAATAAGGCTTCTCATTGGGTGAACGCTCGGCTTAATCAAAGCTGTGAGACTTCCGATTGGAGTTGGAGGTGTAAATCATTTGTCAATTCCCGACGAGGAATCTTTCTAGAAAAACTACCGACATTAGGTGCACAAGCGAAAAAATCGTCGCGGTAGGGCTTGTTTTCATAGATAGCGTGCGTGGTGGACGGAAACAATTATATCGAAACTGTATAAAAACTCTTTCTTATGGCACTATCTAGTCATATTATTTAAGACTACATTGATAAAAAAAAATGAAAGTTTAGGATTTAATTGGAATATGTACAATAAATTTATGATTAAATTAATGATATTTCTTTGACAAAAAAATTAATAATTTTTCATAGTGAAATGAGTTAAACCAAAATAACTCGTGCCAATCTTTCTTAAGGAACTGAAAACATCACATTTTCAGCCTGGCTGTCTTTGAATTCTTGCACCACGTACATTCATGAGGTAGGAAAGACAAGCCTGTGCATAATAATGATTTATTCTAAACATGGTCAAGAGATGCCCTCTTCTTATGTTCAGTAAGTGCTGTTGCTTTCTAGCATGGAATTTATCAAAAATATTTTAAACTTATTGTATTTGTGCCAATTCAATCTTAAACCTTTTGAAAATTTGCTAATTTAATTTTGAATCTTTTAACTATGTCAATTTAGTCCTAAACAATGTAGTCCTTCCTGATGTGGTAGTCTAGCTAGCATTGCTTGTCTTACATGACACGATCAATGCCGATATGGATTTTTATAATTTTTGAAAAAATTCTCAATTTTTTTTCTTCTTCTTTTCTTTTACTCTTTTGCTTCAACTTTTGGCTAGCAAGGGCCTCCACACTCATATCTTGGTGAGGGCCGCAACCTTTTCTTGTTGGCTGATGAGGTTGCAATGCCCTCACCTACTAGGTGAGGGTCACTACTAGTCACGAGGGTCCAGAGTTGGTAAAAAAGAAAGAGGAAAAGAAAACAAGAAAAGAATAATAAAGGAATAAAAAAAATTCAAGAAAAAATTAAAATCTGTTCCACGTCAGCACCAAACATGTCATATAGGATGATCGGTGCTAACTAGATAACCAAGTGAGCATATTTTGACTAGAATGACTAAATTAATAAATCGTCAAAATATTTAGGATTAAAAGTAACACAATTGAAATGTTTAAAAATAAATTGGCAAATTGTCAAAATATTGAGAATTAAATTGGCCAAAGATTTATTACCTAATTGGCACAATTGTGATAAGTTTGAAATATCTTTGGTAATTTTTCCGCTTTCTTACTTATATAGCATCATAAATTAAAGCATGAAGAAAAAAGTTCACGGATAACCCCAAATTTTCCTTATACTGTTGAATACTGCAGGGTGGCTGATGTTAGTCTTACAGCGATGATGAGAACTTGAAATCCAATTAATATGACAAGTGTCCAAGAGTTTCTGTATGAGAAGGACAATATTGTCATTTTGGAAATATCTTCTAACGTTTATCCTCAACAAATGAACCTATCTTCTAGCACCCATGCCATGCTCACCTTCTAAGAGCTATTTCATTTACTCTGTAGTTGATATTTTCCCAACTCATAAGCCTACTCTTTTAAATTGTTACGACCAAACTCAACAATATATCTACATGCATAAACATACTAGCCCGTCTTCGACGTCAACATAAAACTTCAACATCAATAAGGAAAAGAAGTCTTGTGAGAAACTAATTTCCCCTTCGTTTACATCGCCCACGGTCCGGTTAGCGATAGCTCAATCAGGACTTTCCTCATATGGCCGGTTTTCCTTGCATTTAAAATTGTCGGTTGGATTTCAAACCGATGGAGATTAATTTCGAGCCACAATCAGCATGAATATATTTAAATTAAATTGTGCTTGAGGCTTTCATGTAACACACTTTCATCAATTATAAATCAACTCGATAGTTTTGTCATTCTATCTCTGCACATTGTTTTACCGTAAAGGACAATGAGCCTTCGGTTTTGTTTTTTTTTTTGATAATGAGGAACCGTCGGAGCCCCCTTTCGCCTATGCTAGTCGGGGTCACACGACCTGCCAATACCCGGTGGTATCTAATGAGCCTCACCGCAAGCCGCTATTTAGATGTAAACCTCAAGGGAGGCTAGCACAGAAACTAGGGGTGTCAATGGGTCGGGTCGGGTCGGGTTTTGATGTTACCCGACCCGACCCTAATCCTATAGGGTCATGCTTTGGCCCGACCCGACCCGACCCGAAACGCATTAGACCCAAACAAAAGGGTCAGGTCGGGTCGGGCCAGAGCGTGACCCTTTACAAGTTTGGTTTTAATTTCTTGTTTAGCTCAAAAACTCTAGAGAGTTGAGAGCCAAAACGTACAGAGAGAGATATAAACTTATTTTCTTTTGTTTATTTTATCTTACTTTATCATTTTTCCTCAACGGATGAGGACCAAAACGCACGAACGGAACCAGTGTCAAAAAGGCTTGCGTGCGACCCGTTTTGACCCGACCTGACCCTAAATTTAGGGTATTTTCGGGTCGGTTCCGAGTATGGAGACGGTATCGGAAAATACCCTAAGTTTAGGGTCGGGTCGGGTCGACTCGGGTCTTTTTGACACCCCTAACAGAAACCCAACACCCATGACCCCCCACTTAAGTCATTTTAGCAACACGGGAGATTTGAACTCTCGACCTCTGCGATGAGGGAGAGAACGAACACCAACGTAGCTACCCATGGTTGGGTGGACAATGAGCCTTTGTTCATTCTCAAAATCATACAAAATTTTCTGTTATTGTCACAATGCCATTAGTAAGTATAAATTTTTATCTAACACTTCGATTGAAATAAGAACTATTCCCATAGCAAAGAATGTGTTCTATTCTATATTCTTTAGTAGCCTCCACCTCACCTAGACATAACTTTCATATTCAAGTACATAGGCACAATGGTTGGGCGAGGTTGGCCTTGCCATGGCTGGGCGAGACTTACCCTCACCATTGGCCGGTGGGGGTGAGCCTCGCCATCCCTCACCTCTGGTTGGCGGCGACCAGCCAAAGAAAGGAGGAAGGAGGAGGACAAAAATAAAAAGAAAAGAATACAAAATTGGAAATAAAAACAAAATAATATTAAAAAATTGTCCACGTCAACGTTGGTTGGCTAAAATTTACCGATTGAACTGAATTAGCACAAGTGCAAAATATTTAGGATTGAATTGGCCAAGATTATTGTTACTATTGCAATAGATTTATGATTTTTTTAGTAATTTTCTCTAAACACAGTCCCACACAATTTCCAGGACCTCATTTTCAATGCAATCCTAAATATCCTTTAAGATAGTTGCAAATAAGACTATCAAATGGGTGGGTTGAGTTGAATTTATGTTGGGTTGAAGATGGTCTTACCCTAATTGACCTATTTATATGCAATGCAAAATTGGTGATCCACACCCAACCCATCCCATTTACTAAAATACTTTCATATTTAATCCAACCTATGAAAAAAATATATCCATCTAGTTAACCCACTTTACGTTATGTTATTTGGATAAAATCGATATTTCGACTATAATATGCTAAAAATTGGCTTTCAACATTATATGGAATTTTTAATATTTGTATTGATTAACAATGAAGAATAATAAGAAGTTAGTATTTGGTAGTAAATTTATAAAATTACAACAAAAAATGACATGGAGAAATTGAAATTTTAATTAAATGGATGTGATATTAAAGAAGATGATTTTTACTAACCATGGGTTGCAATGACAAGAACAAAGATTAGAATATTATAAAAATGATAATGACAAATGCAACCAAGAAATGATATACCCTAATAACTAACCGACAAAACTTACAAGATTAATAAAAATACAAAATAATGGGGAAAAAAAGAAGCCTTCTTGAAATATTTTAATAAGGGTGAAGTTGAACCCATCTTGTGGACCCACAAAGATTTCTATGAACTTGGAACAATCTTGAGTAGTCCATTATTTTCTCATAGAGGGGAAGAGAGAGTTACTAAGGTAAGTTGGGCAAACTGTGAACCCATTTAATGCCCATATTGTTTTGAGCTTTGTCATTATAAACGCATTCATAACCCATTTACTAAATATAGTTAACCTATGTAATGACTCGTCCCATCAAATACGAGTTAAAAAAAAAAGGGTTTATAATAGAGGTGATCGGATCGAACCATCGATTCCGGTCCGGTCCAATGAAACCGATCACTTTTTTTTCCACTAAAGAATGGCCGTACATAGCAAGAGCGAAAGAGTGACAAATCTTAAGATATTGACAGAGACAATGATGGATGAAGAGTTATTGTACTATAACTTGTAGTATCATTGAATAAGATAGTATTTAGTTCACATTTTACTAACTTTTTTGAAAAAACAATAAAAAATGTATATGTAGTCGCTCCGGTCTAGTTCCCTCTTGGAATTAAGAATCGAATTGCCTGAACATTGGTTTCATTTTTAGAAATTGGGAACTAGACCGACACTCTCAATAATTGGACCACACCAGTCGGTTTGGTTTGATTTGGGCAGTCTCGATTTGGGCAGTTTGTTTTATATACCCCTAATTTATAACCCATTTCCATAAGTCTAGTTGCAAATTAACCTTACTTGAGTTGTTTATACAGTATTTTGAGCAATCGTTCGCTCAATCTTTTTGAGTGTAAGTCCATGTAGTATTGAGAAGCGAAAACACAAGCTTAAAATACACGGAAGATAAAAGTGAAAGTAAAACCTTATGGTCAGAGTCGTGATCACCAAGGTCAGAAAATTTAAGAGGTAACATTGACATTTTGATAGACGACAGATGTTGAAAGGCAATGTATCTTGATATCCAAACACAAAGAAGGCAAGCCCATTATTGTATGGGCAATTTCATTTTATTAAGCGGACTTGCAACAACTCCCTCGGCTTTAAATATCACTTGCCCTTATGTTCGGACTCTGCACGCACTGCCCGTCCGATTCCAAAGGAACTCTGCAGAAACTCATCTCTCTCTCCCTCTCTAAGTTTTTGTCGACATCTGAGAGTCTCATTGACTCTCGAAACTATCTTCCCGAGAGCATAACACCATGGCATTGAAGTCATCAGAAAGGCCAAAACCCAAGCACAGGAAGGGGTTGTGGTCACCTGAAGAAGACCAGAGGCTCGAGAACTATGTCCTCAAGCATGGCCACGGTTGCTGGAGCTCTGTCCCCATTAACACCGGTAAGTTTTCGTTATTATACTTCTTTATCATATATTGTATGAACATGAAATTCTAGTGTCCATTGTATGACTAGGCTTATTTGACAAAGCTTGTAATGTCGTTGCATTGCCTTATAAATAATTTGGAAAGCCATTCACTAGCCATGTTTATTTAGCGTTATGGAGTATGCATTGTTCAAGGAAAATAGTGTTTTTTGTTTTCAACGACTAGATCAACTAGATGCTTTTTCATTTCAATCACTCCTCTTAGGGTTGACCTATGCATGCAAGCTGTGTATACATCGTTCGTGATGATGTATTTGAATGTGCAGGCTTGCAGAGGAATGGCAAGAGCTGCAGATTAAGGTGGATCAATTACTTGAGGCCTGGCCTAAAGAGAGGCATGTTCACTTTGGAAGAAGAAGAGATTATTTTGTCCCTTCATCGCTTGATAGGCAACAAGTAAGCACAACAGCTTAATGACCTGAACAGTTGATGAGAGCTTAAATATTTAACCAGTGTATAACAATCACCGAGATATTAATCAAGCTTTTAGCAAGTTCTTAATTTTTATTCGAAGGAGTGAGCGAATATTGACGAAGGGATATGTTTGTTTTTTTTCTGGTTAGGTGGTCTCAAATAGCAAAGCATTTGCCAGGAAGGACCGATAATGAGATAAAGAATCACTGGCATTCTTATCTTAAGAAGAAGGTGGCAAATAAGACTGAATCATCGTCATCATCAGAAGCCCACCATCATGCCCAGAGTCAATGTACCAATTCGGACAATGCGGAATCTTCGCCTTCTCCAGATCAAATCCCCACAAGCCAAAACCCATCAGTTCATGCACCATTACAAGAACAAAAGGAAAAGACGTCATTGGACTTTCCAAGAGACGGTCCATCCAGCTTCTTGCCCAAGATTTTCTTCGCTGAATGGCTGAATCAAGCTGATCAAGGGTACAACATTCCGAACTATGGCGATGCTTTCGATTACCGCCCAAATCTTCAGGACCCTCTTGCACATGATTTGTGTATGAGTGATTTCGGAAATTCTTATGGTGGTGAGTATGTTGCGAATGAGCTAAGTCATGGGTCTGCTCGTGCAAGCGTGAACGACATGTATAGTTCACAGTTGAAGTCGGAGATGGATCAGGTATCGGGAGGTGGGTTTCACTTAGATTATTTCTCTGGGGATGATATTTGTAGTCATTTTGACATAGGCAGTGATGTGAATGCGATGATGTACACATGAGGGGGGTCAATCTTTGTATTTACGTGGAGCACGCAATAACGGAAGGAGAATAAATTGTACGTGCGTAGTCATATCTTTGTTTCTTTTGTCTGTGTTTTGGTCAATGAAAGTGCATGGCTTACCAAAACGGGAGGAAAAATAGAAGAAAGTGCATAGCAAAAAGCCCTAGAAAAGTGCCAAAAAGTATGGGGAAACTATGTTACTCATTGAAATTCGCATCGGTAAGTAAAAAGTAACTCCTGCAAGTTAGAGGAGGAGACTCTAATCTGAAATCGTTTTAATAAACGAGGGCAGTTCAAAAAAATGAAGCTTCTAATACTGTAGACTACATTGAAAAGTCAGATGTCGGTTAACAAATACTTTTTTTATTTGCTCATTACAAAAATTCAAAGAGAGAGATCAAGTTGGAATTCTCCTGAACATATTGAGACCCAATCTTATTAAAATCTTAAGCATTTATGATTTGACTAGATAAAGATTAATGCTACATGTGTCATATTTATTATTGGACGTGGGCCTTCTTGTTAGTAATTTGAACCTTGAGAACAAATTAAAGAATTTTTACAATTTTTCCATTAATCGTGCATTTTAATTTTTCTTTTTACAACTTTTCAAACCTTTTGACATTTAACGAGCCTTAGAAGTGGTTAGTCATACAAGCAAAGGTTGGTAAGTTGGCATAATAGTTGATAAATCTGAGATGTTCTCTGAGAACAAATAAAAAAAAGGATAACGATGACAAGAGTTGATAAGTTAAAAAAAGATTAAATAAGCATTTGGTAATTAACTCAAATGAGATTTTCCAAAGATATTGATAATTTAATTCGATTTTTTTTTTAAAGTCACTCAAATAAAGATTAGTGAGTTCACATTGGAGCTGGCAAGTTTAAAGCATTTCGTAATTAAAGTTGGTAAAAAAATAAGAAAAGTCAAGTATTTACAAAATGTAAAAAATAGTTGGTGAATTATCAATAAAATTCACGTGATCGTAATTTTCATACTCATCAGTTTTTTTTTTTTTTCTTTTATAGATGTGCCATCTCTTTTAAAAATTTACACCTGAATAAAATCTCTCTCTCTTTTTTTTTTTTTTTTGAAATGAAACATAAGAATCGTCTATATTTCTAACATTAAAATTTTTAATAACTCAAGTGATCGCAAAATTAGCTTCAAAGAGACTTTTTTATTTGGTCGGAAGTATCGGATATTTCATTATCTCAAGGTAAGTTGGTGAGCATCAGAAACTAAAATATCGATTTGGGAGAAGACAACCAAATGGTGGGGAGTTTTCTTGTTTCCCGTGGGTCTTTGCCACCGATTCCTAGCATGTTAGTCTCTTTCGGAAAGTCTTTCTTGGACAATGCGTCAGACGCAGGGTTGAATGGCTGGAAAGCCGTCGGAGAAAGAAAGTACTTTTCACGAAAAAGTCCAAGGTATTTGTCTTAGACGTGCTTGTGTTTTCCCAGCCTCCTGTCCTCCCTGTTCTAGCCTCCTCCAGGTGGGCACCGACTTCCTGCTCTTCGGTGGACGGTGACGACCGCGCCTGTACTCGCCGCACCGCACCGACACACCAGTCTAACCATAGCCCGCTTCTCCCATCACACACCCTCTGATGCTCTTTTAACTATTATGGACATATATTTACTCTCACGAATTCGACCGCTCAAGCCCCATGTTTCAAACATACTTGAACATTCTTAGTGGCAAGGGTGTCTCGTTTCATTCACGCATGAAACACAACTAGTGCAATGCGTCAACCCCATTGCAAGTTCGTTAATCGGATGTTGATCGCTCATCCCCCCATCACCAATGAATCTGTTTTGCCACTCTTATCATTGCATTTGTTTTCCCATAACTTGTGATTCGCGCTAGTTTGATTGTCAATATAATCTTTATTAACTCACCAACATGTCCTGATACGGTTATGTCTCTCGGCGTGCAGAGAGGCTCTCTAGGTCCATATCTTTTTCAGTTGACTGAGCTTGTTTTGCTGCTAATTGATTAACATAACACACCCAGGAATATGAAAAAGTAATAATGATGGCATGGAAAAGCTTCAATGACTTTTGCCTTGACTTTGTATGTCCACACGACGGAAGGGACGGAAGGGAGTAGCTATTCACCAACTTCGCGAGCTGTAGAAAACTGTACTTTAACGGGATTAACCCGCACGATAGCTCACCACCTACTTCCGTTGAATTTACTGATTGTATATGTAATAAGACCTTACGCTGTCACCTAACAAAGGAAGGGCTTTTGTGATTGTTTTGTTAGATGGTAAAACTTCTTACGTGGAGTCTTTGACTGTCTTGATAAACGTCTACTCGCTTTATTGATTGATTTTATTGGGAAGATCTTTTGTGACGGAAACTCCCGCGTCCATGGGAAACCTTTGATGTCACAAAGGGGAAAAAAATGGGCTGAGAAAAGTCTCGAGTCCATGTGAAATGAAGAAGATCATATTGTTTTGACTCAGAAATTCTGAGATCACAAAATTGCTGTCATTAAAGTATTTAGGAAAAAAATTATCTAAAAGTGTTAAACTTATTACATTTTTGTTAATTCAGTTATAGATATTTTAATTTATCAATTGAGTTATGAACCTTTTGACTTTTAGTCAGTTGAGATTATCCACCAAACTAGCTCTCACCCATGGCTGGTGAGGATTGTTGGCCAAGCTTGTTGGCCCTAACTCTTAAACTGGAAAAATGAAAAACAAAAAAGGAAGAAAAAAATCATTAAAAATTGAAAATATTATTAAAAATTATACATGTCGTACCCGTGTTCCATAGGACAGTTTGTGTCCACGTTAGCGATTTTTCAAAATTCAAAATTGGCCAAATGTGAAAAGGTTTAGGATTCAAGGCAATATTGCAAGATTTAAGATTGAATTGAGAATAGTATAATATATTGACAACTTTTGGGACAATTTTCCCAACTATTTAGTCTTAGAGATTTATGGCCGAAAGCTAGAAAGCTGAAAGTAGATGATCCAGGCCCTAAAATCATCAGAACTTGTTCACTTTGACCAAAAGGTTGGGCTATTGCAAGGCCCATTAAACTTGCCAAGCTCGGCCCTTAACTTGCACCCATCTCTCCTTTCTTGTTCGGCCATTTTTATTTTTATTTTTTGAGATATCAAGAGGCTGCCGAAGATGTTGATGAAAGCACTTGTTTTGATAGGAAACCTCTAACCGACCTTGATGTTGATATATTTTAAGAAATTAGTGACCATTTTTGGATGCGTGGATAGATTTGGGACTTAAATGAAAGTGGGAGAATTTGTATTAGACGAGGGGTTGGGTTTTTCTTCAAGGAATTGGCCTTATTTATTAGGAAAATGCTACATTTATTCAATAGTAGTCAAGATGTCCCTAACCCCTTTGATGAGGAATTTTGCACGTATGAATTTGTCTGTTTACAACGGGTACATATGTGTCTAAATGTATAATAGGCCTACCATTCATGACGCATTGTGATAATAGAGGGTCGAGTGAGAAACAAGCAAACTCAAAGATCAGCAATCAAGGAGTGGCCATCATCTTTCCTTCTTTTCCATGGGGATCATCACTACTGATCATCATAGCCGATCTTTCTGGCGTCACGAGCTGAACTTTCTGATTGCAACGACTGAGATTCTAAGCTTCAAGCATCGAAACTCTCTGTGAGGTTCACCCTTGCCCATAATAGAACAGCAGCAACTGAGACAATAAGGGCGATCGGTGTCCATTTCATCGCTATCTCCTATGGCAAAACAGGGTCATTGCGTCATTGCAAACGAAAGACCATGCCAGATCAAAGGGGGAAAGGAAAGATCATCTGCAGAAGTCATGTAGTCGCAAATCCTTGTGAACTCATGACTAGATCATACAGCTATTTAACCTATCCGAGACCTGAACAGTATTTATGTATAACTGCGATCTAAATCTGTCTAAATAGATTGAAGGGCTTTGCAGTTAAGTATTTCTCTTACCTCCATGTGTGGGGAACCCCATATAGGCGAAACGGGTGCATTCATTGCAGTCGTACTTTCCAGAATTTCTGGACATAAAAAAATTTGTCGATCTGGTCATTTCCATTTTGTAATTGTATGTTCAGGCAATAAAGCAAAATCAGATTCGAAAACGAGAGGATGTTCACCTGAATTTCTCGCTCTTCTTCTGTCAATCTCTGAAATATGCGTGGTAACTATTTCGATGTCCTTTTTACAGTTCGCATTAAGCTTTGACAGATTGGCTTGCGTCCTTGTGTCAATGTAGCGCTTCCTAATGTTTTTTTTTTTTTTTTTTTGATCAGTAAGACTTTCATTCATAACTAAGAAGAAGTTTCGTTACAATCTGATTGAAATTCATGGCATAAGATAGATACTAGGGGATGCGGTGGGCGGGTTACCCGGTTGGGTGGGAGGGAACCGGCTAGGTGGGCCTTTGCTACCCAGTCTACGGCCCGGTTCGCAGCTCTTGGTTCATAGATTAAATGAACGTCTTGAAGATGGGCCAGTAAATGCTTGCAATCTTCAACTGTAGACCTTGCAGCCCATGGACATTCCTCCAAGCCCAGCACGTGCAGCACCGCTAGTTTGCAGTCAGAAGCGATGGTGACTTTGGAGTTCAACGCAAGTGAAGTACTTGCTGTTCCTGTGCAGACAGACACGTTTCTTTTGTCCCTTACCCATTGGAGAGCCTTTCGAATGGTTAGGGTTTCCACTAATGTCGCTGATGTAGCTCGGATCTTCTCTGCAAATCCGCCGATAAGAAGACCATGGGTGTTCCTGCAGACTGCCGCTGCTGCTCCCTCCATATCCACGCAACTCCACGCAGCATCCAAGTTTATTTTTAGCGCATCCGGATCTGGGGGTTTCCAGATCTCCGCTCGTGGGTCAGAGCATCCGGCGCTGCTACTCTTCTTCGATCTCCACTTGGTGAAGTTCAGGTGTTCCCGTTCAACTTCGCTTATAGTTTCGGAGGGTCTTAGATTCTGTTGTCTGAAAATGCTTGCATTTCGTTGCTTCCAGATTGACCATAAAGAGCCTGCGAACAGAGCTTTGAACAGAGGAGATGCGTCGGAGGTAAGGGTCTCACTCACCGTTTTTTCCATCCTCGAGATCGATGTTGGGGAGGTGTTGACATTTAGTCTTTGATCTGACCAAATCAGTTTTGTCCAGGGGCAAAGGAGAAAGAGATGCTCAGGCGTTTCGATTTCGGCGTTGCAAATTGGACACCTCGGATCAGGTAATAGATTCCGTCGATGTAGGTTTGCTTTTGTCGGGAGGGCGTCGTTGCATATTCCCCATATGAAGAATTTAATTTTTGGGAAAACCTGTAATTTCCATATCTCGGACCACAATCGCTTGGGGGTTTGGTAGGAGATTGATGTTGCTTGTGCTGGAATATCTGTTTGTTTGGCTCGTAGCGCATTGTAGCCGCTTTTGACGTGGTATGAGCCCGATGGGTCGGCGATCCATTGTAGTCTGTCTGGTCCCGGTTGTAGGCTTAGGGGTATTGTGAGGATCTCTTGCACCGTATAGTCAGGAAAAAATTCAGCCAGTAGGTTGGAGTCCCATTCCCCTGTTTCGTTGTCTATAAATGCTGATACTAGTGTAGGTTCGGCTCTATTTGGTGGACCCCCTATCTTTCCTGATAATAACCATCGGTCCTCCCGTATTCTGATGCTATTACCATTGCCGACTTCCCACTTTGTTGCTGGTTCAATGAGGTCCCGTCCCGTGATAATACTTTGCCATCCCCATGATAGTCTAAGACCTTTGTGAGCAGTCCATAGGCTTTCTCCAGGGAAGTAAAGGCCTTTTAGCAGCCTGCTCCATAGTGCATTAGGCGACTGGCTGAGCCTCCAGGCTTGTTTTCCGAGCAAAGCTCTATTAAACTCGACCAAATCTCTGAAGCCTAGGCCACCCTGGTATTTGCTTAGCTTCAAGTGGTTCCAATTTTTCCAGTGAACCCCTTTTCTAGCTGCATTTTGTTTCCACCAGAAGTTGGAGATTTTCTTTTCTATCGCCCGACAAATAGAAATAGGAATGCGAAAGAGAGACATGGCATATTGTGGGAGAGCTTGGATAACTGTTTTGATTAGAATTTCTTTCCCCGCTTTCGAAATGAGCTGTTCCTTCCAACCCTCCAGCTTTCTATCCACTTTTGCTAGCACCCATGAGAACATCTGTTTTTTTGTTTGGCCCTAGTCAGACGGTATCCCCAAATATTTTCCTGTTCTTTCCATAATAGGGACACGTATTTCAGCTGCAATATTTGTCTGTAATTCGGGGGGACAGCTTTTGCCAAAATAGATACCTGACTTGTTCAGATTTATGGCCTGTCCTGAGGCAAAACAATACTGATGTAGAGTATTCGCTAGATTCTGTGCTTCTCTGGTGGTGCCCTCCAAAAAGAAAATTGCATCGTCTGCGAACATAAGGTGTGATAGTGTGGGGCAATGGGAATTTAGTGTGATCCCCTTAATCTGGCCGTCTTCCACAGCTTTGGACATTAGATTAGAGAGAGCGTTGGCCATAATGATGAAAAGATAGGGAGAAAGAGGATCCCCCTGTCTTATACCCCTTGATGGCTTGATGACATCAGTAGGTTCTCCATTCACATTTATCGTAAAGGAGGCTGTAGATATACAGAACCTGACTAGAGAAACCCACTTATCACGAGAATCCCATAGTCAACATATAGTTGCATAGAAAATCCCATTCCACCCTATCATATGCCTTTTGCATGTCTAATTTTAAAACGGCTTGAAATTTCCTCTTCCTTTTCCTCACTCGTAGCTGGTGCAATACCTCCTGAACAATGAGTATGTTGTCTTGAATTTGGCGCCCCTCCACAAAAGCACTTTGTTCAGGTGCAATAATGCTAGGAAGCCAGGATTTTAACCTATTCGCCATAACCTTTGCGATTATTTTGTAATTGAAATTGCATAGGCTGATAGGTCTATATTGAGTTAGGCTTTCGGGGTTTGTAACTTTGGGAATGAGGGTAATTTGGGTTGAATTCATTTCAAGGGGGAAGGTACCTTGGGCGAAGAAGGTGACCACAGTATTAAAAATATCCTCCTGAATTACTGGCCAGCTGTTTTGGTAAAATAGCCCGTTTAACCCATCCGGACCAGGTGCCTTTGTAGAGCCCATTTGGAAGACTGCTGTCCGCACTTCTTCCATTGTAATTGGCCGTACTAGGTCTTCGTTCATACCATTTGTGACTACCCGGGGGCATTGCTCTAGCACAAAGCTGGAAATTTCTAGGGCCAACCGAGGTGAATAGGTCCTTATAGAAGTCTTTAATGTGCTGTTTGAGAGCTGTTTGTTCCCTACACCAGTGCTGGTCGGTAATCCTTAGCATGGAAATCTTATTACGTTGCCTTCTTTGGATAGTGGTCGCGTGGAAGTATCTGGTGTTCCTATCCCCCCATTGCATCCAGTTTATTCTAGACCTCATATGCCGGTACATTTCTTCCGTCGCCATAGCTCATCAATTTGGTCGACAATTCTTTTGTATTCATCACCATCCGATAGCCTAGCCCCGCTGTTTGTTAGATGAGTAAGTTTGGCTTGGAGTTTATCTATTTGCTGGAAGGCGTTCTGAAAATTCTTTCTACTCCAAGACCGTAAGTTTCTAGTCACCCGCTTCGTCTTGCTAATAATGTCCTTATGGTGCTGAGGGTCGCCTTTCCAGGCCTGTCGCACCACTTCCAGCCATTGAGGCTTATCTAACCAGAAGGCTTCAAATCTAAAAGGTTTTTTCCTTTTTCTGTTGTCGTCGGATTGAATAGCTAGGATAATTGGATTGTGATCCGATCCGATGGCTGGAAGGGCGAAAGCCTCGGCAGAAGGGAAAGAAATCCTCCAATCCAGGTTGCAAAGAGCTCGGTCTAGTCGCTTTTTAACTAGTTGCTCCCCGGTTCTCTTGTTCGACCACGTGTAGGTACATCCTTTGCTTTCGATATCCATTAAGGCACATGAGTCCACAAAATCTCTGAACGCTGCCATTCGATTTCGGTCAGCCTCCCGAACCCCAATTTTCTCCCAGTGATATAGTATCTCGTTGAAGTCACCAATACATAACCATGGGAGACTATTAGAAAGAGCACCATTCCGCACGTTTTGCCATAGTTCTAGTCTGTCCTGCTGGTTTGTGGGCGCATGGAGAAAAGTAATTTTCATCAAAATATCACTCCTAGGCTCCTTGCAATGTATTTCTATATATACACCTGAGCTGCACATCACGTCTACATGCACCTCTTCGTCCCACAATAAGGCCAGGCCACCTGCTATACCCACCGGATCAATGATTTCTGAAAAACGTAGCTTGAGACGCTGCTGAAGTCTTTGTACAACCTCTCTTCTATTCTTGGTCTCCATGAGGAAGACCAAGTTAGGCCTTTCGCGAGCCATTAGGGCTCGCATATGCTGGACTGTCAAGGGGTTGCCCAGCCCTTGACAGTTCCAGCTCATTATCTTCATATCTCCCGCGGTGGCTTATTAGGGCTAGCCACCAAAGCCCGTGTGTGTTCCCCTTCCCACAGTTGGATAGGTGTATCTAAGAGCTGGTCCTCAGAACCGAGGCCAAGGTTCCCTTTGATGCCGTATGGGGCGAACCTTTTTGCTTCTTTGGAGCACGGGTTTTCGGGATCGCTTTGCCCTTTTTGAAATTGCTGTATATTCCATACATTTGCTCTAGAGGAGGCTGGGGGTAGTCTTGTGGCTGCTGTCCTCTTTTACCCCTGTTTGGGGTGCAAAAGTCGGGGGCGTCATTGTTGCAGTTTTGCCTGTTTGCTGCTGGATTATAGAGGATTAGAGCCTTCTCATTCCGCCTGGTATTTTCTGTTTGCGGGGGCTACAAAGCATTGGGGGAGGTAGGAGTTTCAGGCACCATTTCATCATCAACTCCCATTTGATCAATATCCCCGAAGAAAGTTTTCCAGCATGGGCTTAACTCCTTGACTTCAGCTTTAAGCCATGACCCATATCTTCCCGGTTGATCCTTTGGTAGGCCTGACTCCTCATAAGGGAATTTTGTACAATCATTTGCATAGTGGCCAATGCATCCGCATGAGTAACAATAATGTGGTAGGCGCTCGTACTTGAAATCGATCCACCACTTTCTTCCGCCTACCGCTATAATAGTTCCTGTTTTAAGAGGTTGCAGTAAGTTCAATTTAACTTTGGCTCTACTGACTTTGCTCATGTTATTACTTCTAGCTTCTGTTTTTACATCTTCAACAATCCCCAGCTTTCCAGCTATTTGTCTTATGGCACTATCTGAAATTGCAGCACGAGGCAGCCCTATAAGGTGGACCCAGAAGGCATACTGAGTAAAATCGTAGCGATGTTCTGGAATTGTTGGGTCACCTTCTTGCAGCACTAGGAGGTTGCTGGCGAAAGACCAAGGGCCTGATTCAAAAACACGGTTCTTTTCTTCTACCGATGTGAAAGTGAATAAATAGAATCCCTGTTCAATGATCTCGCATTGGGCTGTTTCTGTCTTCCATACTCTCTTCATAGTATTCCAGAATGCTTGGAAATTTACATTTGGTCTAGAAAACAGTTTGCCATAAAGTATTGCTTGATTTACCTGGGGATCGTGCTCTGGAATAGTTTTGCTGAGGTCGGTGAGGTCAGCTTCTGACCACATATCGCCCATTTTGCTGCACAGGGCCATAAGGCGAAGGTGGTCTTCTTTCTCGTCATCCATGGTATGAAATCTTCGGGAAATAGTTGCTTGGGCTTGTGGAATGAAGGGGGCTCTAGCCGAGGTTCAGTAATTTGCGAGGAAGGTTTGGTGGGGTTGGGGCAGGGAGAAACTTAGGGTGTGGGATTTAGTCGGGGGGTAGAGAGTTGATTGCTGTCATGGTTCACAGTGGGGTGCAGGTCAGGAGGTTAAGAGCTGGTGGTTTTCTTATAGTGGTGGGTGATGCGTGGGAGAAGAGGGCCTAGCTGAAGGCGATTCCATTTCTGTTGTGGGGTGGGTGGATCAAGCTGTGGGCAGGATTTTACAGACAGCCATGGGACTTGACTAACCAGGCTGAGAAAAGGAAAATTAGGGTTAGGGTTTCAGAGGTTTACCTATTCACCATGGGAATAGAGGGGACTCACCCAGATGGTGAGAGGTTTCAATCTTACATGAATGATTTGCGCTTCTTTTATTAGACATGCAAAATTTTTTAGCGCTTCCTAATGTTCGCTATCACACAATCTGTGACCCAAAAATAAAGCTCTATGAAAGGATATATCTATGCTGTTAAGACCCATTTCATCTTATAATACTACCCTTTTGATGCGTCGCGAAAACGGCTCACAGTAGTGCTAATCAATCATTCTTTTCTGCCCCTTTTCTCGAGGTGGAAAGATCAACAGAAAAATAAAGAGATTTGTGAGCTGATTAGTCTTAACATGAACATGTAAAACTTTTAAAAATTTACCGAATTTGACAAAGCTGTATGGTCTGGTAATTTTGTCTAGGATTCTTTTGTCAAACTTGTCAAACTCCGTGTGCAAATCTTGCAGATAATGGAAAGCAAGCTTTCTTGGATATGAAGATTCGCACAACACAATAAAGCAAACACCATCCTCCACCAAGTAGCTACCATATAAGAAATGCAACGAAAATTAATCATACAAATGTCCCCCTGAATGAAAGAAAAAAACGACCCTATTATCCTCTACTAGCTTTTGCAGATTCTTCTTGTCGGTAATTAATTGCTTCAATCCATCTAATCAAATTCAAGGCCAAAGATAAATTTGTGCGAAAGATGCTCAATACAATGCTTGACATTGACATTCTCTGCTAAACCTCGTCTATCCTGGGTCTACCAAGAATATATGCATGTAATTGACCTATCTCTCACGGTGCACATTGCCATTGAAAAAAAAATTAACTTCACAAAGAACTGCTTTATCTTCATAGATAAAATTCAGAAGCATCTGATCAAAGTTATGATTAATGACGTCGCTATTGATAAAAGAAGGAAAAGAAATACTGGAAGGAATGGTGATCGACGTGAACGGTCATTTTGGGAGACTCCAAGGCTCCTCTTGCGATTTCTTCAAGTACAAGTTCAGCTTGTTGCTTGTAAAACCCAAAGATGCTGTTGTCGTCGGTTATGTACCGATGACCTTGTGCAAGAGGCAAGCCATCCTTCACCCTTCCCACAATTGTTAGCTTAACCATCCCTCAACAGAATTTTTAGCTTTGATCACAAGTTCTGCGCTGATTGTATGGAGATTTTAAAGAAAAGCCCTTTTTATAAGACGCAAAAGAGAAGGGAACGAGAAAGATAAAGCTTGGACATTAGGTTATGCCTTTTGGTCATTCTAAAGAAACGCTAGCCGGTGGGAAAGGAAAAGCCATCTTTTGAAAAAGGACCACAACACTTTTGAGACAAAAAGGTTTCGCGCACTACAGAATATTTATTTCCTTAAACATCATTTCCTTTAATCTCTTGATAAAGTTCAAAAAAGGTAAGAGGAAGTTGAATGAAGAAGACAATCATAGAGGGGCAGAAAAAACAGCAATTGATTATTATGCTTGAGTGTGATCGATTAGGATCTCGGGCTGGTTAGGTTCACTTTTTCAGAATCAATCTGCAAATAGTTTGTGAAAAATTCTGGGAAAGATGGATTCTCGCCCACATCAGAATGCATTGCTGTGGATAATTTAAACCATTCATCGAAGTCATAACCTTTAACACTCTTACATGTCCCATGACCTATAAAAACTTGATACCCCCGCAGATATCTTCAGATGAGCTATACATAATTGCTATACAAGATTTCTTTACATTTTCCAGAAGAAAACAACACATTCACTCGAGAACTATAGATATGAACAGCAAGAACTTCAAAGAGCAATGGCTATTTATCCACTATTAAGCACACCGCAAGGAGATGGACACAAACCAAGCTGGAACACGTTGATTTTGGAAGATTTTCACTTCCCCAGGATGGATAGTTCAGCCTCCAAAGCAGATGAGGAGCTTCTTTGGAACAAGTCCAGTTGCACGATACTTAGCAGCCATCTCCTCTGCCTTGAGGAGATCTTCCCCTTTCTTGGCTTCCACAATCGCCCTCTTTTCTTCAGCAAGCTTGTGGATTGAAGCAATCTTGTTCTTCATTGTCTCTGCATATTCCGCTTTCTTCTTTTCCAGTTTTTCCTGCAAGCAAGCAAGATGAAATTTCATCAGAAACTGCAGCACATCAAAGCGCCACTTCTCTTGTCACTAGTATACTAAGTATCTTCTGCTAGCAACTTATCCGTAATCTAGACTCAATCAGAAGCACAACTGTTTGTAGCACAAATACAGTTCCTTATTTATCAATATAACATATTACTTCTTTGAAGTAAATTGGCTAGAACAACTCTATGGCATGCAAAAGGACAATGGACAAGCAAAAGAAGCATGGCTTGGAGAAATGGGAGGGAAAAATTCACAAGTCTGGTACAGCAATGAAAGGAACTAAGAAGAAAGAACTACTATGAGGTGCTCTGATGAATTTGAGATGCACCAAAATGGTGAGCGGGGAACAGCATGACTAACACAGGAATGTACCACTTTTGAGACTTATGGAAATACAATTGAAATAACTGAGATAAATAGCAATCAAAATGGAGGATTACCTCAATTTTTTTGAGGTCAGCCTCAACAGAAGCTTTCTTGGTGTTCTCCCATGATCCAATTGCAGAGTGCTTCTTCTGAGCTCTGTTTAATGATCAAAGCAGGACTTTAGCATGCTTTTTTTAGGTCTCTTGATCGTACTAATGGTGAGGAATAATCATATTTGATCCAAAGTTCCATAATGTACAGCCAGTTTATGGCATAACAACAGGAATGGTACACTAAATAGCATCTCTTACTTGTTTTCTGCCTTCGTTTTCTCACTTTCTTCCCATGCTCTAATCAAAGACAACTTCTTCTCTGTCTCAACTCTGGCAAGCTCAACATCTGATCAAGAGGCATGGAATCAGCGAAGTGTCTTAGTGAACCATAAACAATAAAGAGTACAAAGAACAAGAGAAAGAGAATGTTAAAAGACATCGACACTTAAACATCAAATTTACCTCGATTAACAGAACCTTCTTTACTTTTCTCCACTGGGGTCTCAATAGGCTCTGCCCACAAAAAAAATAAAAATAAATAAAAAGGTTCAAAACCCCAGTTCAGCAACAGAAAAAATCGGTGCAGATCCTTTGCTTCAGTGTCCTAATACTAATTACACCATCAACATGGCAGTGCTAAGCAAACTAAAGCGTTCAAGTAAGCTGTGAATTCCAAAGTGAAGTGGTGAAAATAACTAAATTTTACACCAAGACACGCAACAATCACTTAAGGTACCCAACTAATGTCTTGAAGTCTTCCAGGAACTTCAATTTAAGAGAGAAAATTAGGCGCATGTAGCAGTAAATTTAACTATAATTACAATAGCAGAAGAAGAATCTCAGACTAAGAGTCTCGCAAGTTCATATTTACATTCGAAAATAGAGATGCAAAGAATGAAAAGAATGCATAAAAAACTCACTCTCAACAACAGCAAGAGCTTTGGTATCCTCTGCTTTTTCTTCAGCAGCGGCAGGAGGAGGAGGAGGAGCAGGAAGAGGAAGAGGAAGAGGTACGACCGACTTCTCCTCTTCAGCGGGTGCGGGTTCGGATTCGGGTGGGGGATGTTGAGGCTGAGGGGGCTCGGTTTCCACCTTCTTGGGCTCATCCTCTGCCATTTTCTCCAGGACCTCTACTTTTGCAGAGCCTTTGAGTTCACTGAATTATTGAAGATGAGAGAGGGATGAGGAACAGGTGAGAACTTGAGATATGGTATAGCCGGTTAACTGTAGCTCTAAAGCCAACGCTCGGTTGCCACGGTGACCCACACGGCCTTTCGTTTTCCTCCTTTATTATTTGGAACGTATACAAGGCATAGTCATTTATCAACTTTTCCCCTAGGAGAATATTAATGATTGGTTGTATTTGCGTTTTGTTTTTTAACCCAGAATAGGGTGCTCAGAGCGCGCATTTAATAATTTCATATGATTTTAACAAGGTTCCATCCGTATCAAATTAACGTACAAGCATGTCTGTCCTTTCGAAGTTAGAAATAATAAAACGTATCGATTGCTGAATTATGGATCCATTTTCTAAAGTTTCCTGTATTTTTCTCTGAACTACAATTATTTAAAAGCTCCTAGGTGAACTCTTGTGGTTGTTTATAGTGCTCAATTCTTACATGTACACCAACTCTAGCCATCTTAATCCCATGCTTCTAGTACTCTCGTAGAAATCAAGATATTACCATAGAAAATTGGGGAAATTCCAAATAATGACCAAAAATGCCATCATTTTCTTAAATAAAGACTTGAAATAGACTTTATTTCAAATAAGTATTTGAAGTGATCATATTAGTTTTAAAAAATGGCCTAAAGTGAATATGGCTATTTCAAATACAAGTCTACTTTTGTCAGCAGGCAAAATATTCTGTCTGATCAGGGATATTTTTGTTTAAGGACAATCTAAATTTAAATTAAATTAGATTAAAAAAAAAAAAAAATAAAAATGGAAGTGAGAGAGAGCCCTTTCCATGCTTGCTTCCATTACTAATGGGGTGGCAACGTTAGCCAATGGGGTTGTCAGTACCTAGGCAAGGGCTGGCTCATCGAGCAAATGCGAGGGCCGTCAACTCTCACCTAAGCGCTGTCAACCCTCATTGGCCAGCATCACTATGTAGTGGCCACATGCTACTTTTGATTTCTTCTTTTTTAAGTTTTATTTTTTTAAATTTTTTTATGGAAAGAAAAAATAGAAAAAGAAAAAAAATTAAAAACTTGAAATTGCCCTTCTCGATTGATGAGTTCAAGCCATTCTTTAAGATTGATATGGATATTTCAAGCTCTTATTTGAAATAAAATCCATTATAGGCAATTATTTGAGAAAATGATGATACTTTGGGTTTTTATTTTAAATAAGATCGATTTCAGATCTTTATTTGAGAAAATAATAGCAATTAAAGCCCTTATTTGAAATTTTTCCTAGAAAATTTGTTGTTCTTCATCGTCAGCCATGTCCCACTCACATACATTTCACGTTAAACATAAACTTGAGTTTGTGTCTTGAAATATGGTATTAATCTGCTTATTATATTAATAACTTGATGTAGTCAAGATGACTTGTGACGGCGTGAAGCCTACGCCCGAATTTGGGAAAGAAAAGACATTAGTTAATGAGGAGGAAACTAATGACATGTCCATTCAACTTAGGTGTCTTTGTCGGAATTTGTGGCTCTCGTCACCTTTGTGGCCTATGGGATAACATCAGATGTTGAATCCACTTTCAAAAATCTCATTCGAGTGCGTATCCTATAATGATGGTTGTCTTTACTTCTAATCTTAAATGATCATTTTAGGCCTAAATTGTTAGTCGGGATCCTTTGCGGGAGGCAAAAGCAATCTCTAAAAATAGTTTAATGAATTTCCCCCTCGTGACTTCAGTGATTGACATGGGAGAAGAAGCATCATCAACTTTGTTGCTTTTCAACAAATCACTAATGAAGAAACCAGGAGCATGAGTAGGCACTATGACTGAATGAATGATACGTCTGGATATATGAGGTTTTCGGTAAATATGAAGAAAAAGTTGTTAAGAAGTTTGTAAAACTCATCTCGACATGCCACTTAACTGGTCATTCAATGGCATGGCAAATGACCAAATATACTGAAATTGATCAATGAAATAGATTTATGAAGTGTTTAACATATTGTGAGTAGACATTCAATTAAATGGACCAAATATAATACACAATAGCACCTCTATCACATCACTTAGTAAATCAACTCCATAAATCAACCTCAGTAAACTTGTAATTTCCAACATGACAAGATGATTTATAAATTTAGTAAGAAAAATTCAAATTAAAAAAGGGACAGCCCTAAGAGAAAAGAGAAATGACCCTCTCTTTTTCAAAGAAGCAACGGAAATATCAGTATTTTTGGCACGGAATAATAGAATTCTGTAAATCCCACCATTCACTTGGTGAAGCCACACACCACTACCATTACATACATTAAATCTCAATCTCTAGAAAAGTTGGGCCAAGCCAGTTTCACAGTTCATACTTCCACAAACCTCCATCATGATCAGCTGCATATATATACTTTAAACAGATGGAAAGTTCTTCCTCAATTGCAGAATGGCCATGTTCATCTTCATCAGGATGGACTCGAGATTATAGGAAGGATAAGAGTGTCATAGTAGGGAGCCGCTGAGAACCATCGTAGACCAAAGTATAGTACACTGGATGGTGATATTTGCAGACTACGTCTCTCGCTTATGTTTGTTTTGCTTGAGTTGTAGTATGAGAAAAATGCACATCCAACCATCACAAAAATACTTTCTTTTAGGACTCGAAACTAGACACAGCTCAGTTACAAATCAGCAATTGCCCAGTCATTAGGCAGCAAAACATTATTGTCCCATTCGAATTTCCATTTCCATGCTGATAAATTTCAATAGGTGTTAATAAATATCACAAAGCTGTTGGAAAATGAACTGACCGGCGACTCTTTTTTTTTTTTTTTAATAATATATTGGTAATTTACAACCCATTTGTGAGACTACCAATCTTTGTGATAGTTTGTAAAATGGCAATTTTTGTATTTACAAGCTTACCAACTTTTATTTGCATAATAGCTAGCTTGGGCTTTTTGTTCATAAATCACCAACTCCCGGCTGCCGGCCGTGCGGGGTTTGTCACCAAAAAAAAAAAAAAAACTTTTATTTGCATAAATCACCAACTTTTGAATTAATCAAATTTAACATGCAATGACCAATCTAAATTAGAGTAATTTATCAATTTTTGTCAGATTGAATTATCAGCTAATTTTGGGTAACAAATTTTCATTTAACTTACTTATTAAAGTTTAATTTTTTTCTTAATTTATCAACTTTTTAAATAATTAAATTTTTTTCTTAGGCTTGGTTAGTAACCCTTTCATTTACTAGCTCTTTTAGAGATTACCAATCTAAACTAGTGTAACCCATCACCAACTTTTTGCTTATTAAATTATCATATACTATTTGATTGCCAACTCTCATTTGAATTTATGAACGTGTTTTTTAATTTGCCAACTTTTCTTATCAAGTATTAACATTTATTTGCAGTTCTTAGCAACGCCAAACAGCAAATCACTAATCGAGGATGATTTCACCACCTTACTCCAATTAGACTCAGCAGATTTGGTCGGTAGCAGATTCACTTATTGGGTTGCAAAAGCTAGAAACTATTTATGTGTTGAGCTGCATTGCACTTATATGTATGTACCTCTAGTCACGTTGAGGATACTCAGGATAAAACATGAAATACGAATGTATCAATTTCTCTTGCCAAGAACTTCAAAACTTAATGAAATTATGAATAGAGTCCCAACAGAAACATTGAATTTTCATCAGCGGTCCCATAAATGCCAATGCAAATATTAAAAGCACAAGGCAACAACACGATCTGTAGAGGGCCAAGAAAAGAATGAACACTCATGCTCATGAAAGACCTTGTACATCTGATAAAAAAATGTGAAGTTTGGTTTTGAGCTGGATCATACAAATTTGGCCAACTTTGTAATCCATGTATCACCGAGACAGCTTTAATGTGGAGAATCCGACATCTTCACCTAAAAAGCAAATACTGAGCTAATCCTAGTAAAGAAAATCAGTTGTCCCCCAATTTACCTAAAATGCCGAGATTAGTCTTTTGAAGATTTATGACCTTGACCAAAATTCAGAATATTAATCCACCCATTATTACTAGCCAAATGCGGTAGATTAACTACTAAATACGGATATCTGAGGGCTATTTGAACAACCCTGAAAAGAAGACAAAGTGGGTCTCGAATGGTGTTGTCTCCTTGCTTGCTCCTCCTCCTCCTCATCTGTCTCTACCAATGCAAAAACTACATGTCAATCTATCTGATTTATCTAGCTGCAATGGCCCAAAAGCATGCAAGAGGATGACTAAATTTGTCATCTCTGCTTTCCCTTGAGGATGCATCTATATTACAGCTTCACTTTCATCCTTTGTATTGCAATATTGGCCACGTCGTCCATCTTCAGCCAATTCTTTTCCCTTCAACTTTTCAGTATCAGCAAATAAGTGCTATTGGATTGCATGAACAATTCCTTCCATTTCTCCTCTCTGAACTTGTGTTACCACAGGAAGAAGCGCTGAAGGTGTGGACGCAGGATCAAGCTCCCAGCATCCAATATGAGAATTTGCACCTTATTCACTTGTAAGCAAGTAAGCAGAACCTGATGAGAAAATCTGAACATTTCCTCTTTTGGAATCATCCAAAATTTACGTGGATCCAAATGCTTTTGAAACATAGTCTTCAAGCCAGAAACTTTGATGAGCAGAGCAATGGTTATTCCAAGGTTCTCACTATAGTCTTCAATCACTTCAACCATATCGTAGCTGTGCATTACCTCATTTGGAGTGAATTTGTTCCAATTAGAAGATGACTTCCTATACAGAACTCAAATATCTCCCTTCAATAGATAAATTTGAATCAAACCCCTTGCAACTTTCATCCACTTCATCATGTGGCATAAAGCATTAAGGAGCCACAGACAACAGATTTCCTAATCAGCAAATCCCCACAGGTCTTGGCAAAGCCAGATCCAACCCAACACATAGGGCTTAGTTCTTGGTAGCTTTTGGAACTATGCCAACTTATGTGCACCTTGAAGGAGTGTAGCAACAAGGCATCCCATCATCATTGTATAAGAAGCCCAGACTTCATAATCAACAAGTGAAACCTTTGTCCAATTGTTGTCAAAATTATGAAAATAAGGTTCTGGAACAAGCATTTGCTTGGGAGAAAGTTCTATGCTTTGATTCAACATTAGAAATGGCATGGGAAGTTTTTTTAATGGAACTCTATCTTTACCACCCATAGGCTTCCTATGCTCGATTGCAACAGTTTTCGCACTATTTGCTGGAGCTTCCAATTAATTATATTTTATGTTAATTAATTATAATTAAGGGCTATCGAAATGGGTGATAAGCTATCGCGATATGCAATTGGAAAATGTGATAAGCTATCATCAAAAAGACGATAAGCTATCAGAGGATTAAGTGATAACCTATCACCAAAGGGGTAATAAGTTATCGAAAGTTTGATGATAAGCTATCGCTAAGTAGGCGATAAATTATCAAGAGGTAATTGTTAGGCTATCGCCATGGGGAGAAAAGTGCCGCTTGTTACTGAATTATGCTTGAGTTTTATGATATTTTCCAGCATGTGCCGTGCTGTTTGATGCCTACTTCTTCTTGAAAAATATTTATCTCATGTGAAACCCAAAGTAGAAATTTTTAAAAGGGTTTTTATGAACATATAAAGGGAAAACCCTGAGGTGTCGGACTTATATGTCGAGTTTTATATTTTAAATGATGTCAGTATGTTTAAAAAGTAATGTATGCAAAGTTTGACCGATTTTTGATAAATATGTGATAACATATGATTATTTTCCTACATTTTTATGTGAAAAATATATAGTGATTTATTATGTTGAACACGTATCACATTTGTATTGGCCAATGCATGGAAATAAATTGAAATTGAGTGATGTGGTGTGCTAGTATGGTCACATAGAGTAACCCGTCACCCAACGAGAGTTTGGGAGACAAAGTCCAATTTATCGGAATTCTCGGTGGGGATTTGGATGCCGTGTCACAGTTGATGCCAAACTAATGCCACTTTGGGAATACCATCCGAATAGGGTTCTAGACGTAGTTGTGCCCAATGGGACAAGACGACGTTTAATCATATTGAAAAACTACCAACCCGTGTATTGGTAGTAGGCCATTGGGTTATAATAATTAAAACACATGTAAATATAGAGTGCATGAAAAATATATTATGTGCTCTATTGTTTATGGCATGCATGAGTTTATACCGTGCAAGGTATAATTGTGGCAAGATAAGGTTGCCTACGAATCGATTCGATTATTGGTTGGTTGTTGTAAGGATAAGAATATTTATTTGCATCAATTATCATGTAGCATATGTGCAATGGCAAGGTAAGAATGATTGTGAGTGGAATTGATTGTTGTGGGGTTTGTTATGGGGTTTACTAGTAAGATCACGTTTATAGTTAAGGGAAAGCAGGGGTCACTTTGCTATTAATTTGCCATCGATATGTAGTTGTATACTTAGGAATCCTAAGGCGCGTTAATATTCTAATTGAGATTTAGAACTGTAACTCATTAAGATATAAATCTCATCTATTGTTAACCATTTTTCAAGTTAATAGTACTGGTATCTCTAGGGGTGAGTGCGGTTCCCGATTCTAGGGAGACCGGTTCCGGTTCCCGGTTTCTCATTTCCCGGAACCGGAACCGGAACCAGAAGGGAAATAAAAAAAAATGGAAAGCAAGCAGCAGCAGAAGTCAGCAGGAAGCAAAGCAGGAGAAGGTCACACGGCAGGGGTTAGGTCGGCGAAGTTAGATGGCAGAGAGAAGTCAGACGGCAGCAGCATGTTGCCGAGGATAAGGGCCGGTTTCGGAGGAGTTGCTCGAGAGAGGTTCTTCAGAGAAAAATCGGGAGGAGGAGGGGGGAGAAAAAGAAACCGAGAACCGAGAGAAGAAAGAAGGGGGAGACCGGAGAAAAGCTAAAAAAAAAAACGAGCTAGAGAAGGAGAGAGACCGAGGGGCGGAGATCGGGAGAGAGCCCAAGAGAGAAAAGGAGGAGAAAGGAGAGAACGAAAAAAAAAGCGAGAGATAAAAGTGAGAGAGAGACGTGTGTTGACTGAAAAAGACAGGGAGAAAACAAGTGAAAAAGCTTCAAGAGAGGAGAGCGACCGAGAGAAGGGAAAGATCCGAGAATCGAGTGCGAGAGGGAGGCTCGAGAGGGTCTTCTATTGTTGCCGGAGGACCACCTAGTAACCGCCGCCCGTCGCAACCACCGAATGAACCAGGTTAGTTTGTTTATTTATTTACATTTTCACTGGAATACCTGGTTTTGTAGGCGTCGGGCCGGAGCTCGCGCGGAGCAGTTCGCGTGAGCCCGGCCCTTGTCGTCCCTCCACTGAATTTCCTTTGCATGCTGCCATGTTTAGTTGGAAGCCTAGTCCCGGTATAAGTTCGGTTCGAGTTGGAAACCCTTCGGTTTATTCATGCCCGCCAAGTGTTTGATGAAATGCCTTATAGAAAACCGAAGGGGGTTCATACTTTAGTCGAAAACCAATCTGTTTTCATGCTCTTTTATCTATAGAATCACATTGTATTCATTCATATTCGAGGTTCCATGATGATTCGTATGAAAAACCCGTGTATCGTCGAATCGGTGAGGGTTTTGCAGCCACCGGAGTTTATGGCCAGCGGTGGTCGATGTCGACAGGGATGAGTGGCTGATAAAAGGGTGGTGTCTCGGTAAGGAGAGAGGAACCATTTGTGAGACTTGTGCTGTACCTCTTGTTTTGCAATATGATGACATGATTGTTTTATGACTTAGGGAGATCTTCATAGAAATTACGTCATTATCATTATAAAAACTATGTTGAAATGGATGATCACGATTCCCGATTCTAGGAAGGGAGGTTCTGGTTCCCGGTTCTTCTTTTTTCAGAATCGGAACCGGCTCCACTTAAATGAAAAAAAAAGAAAAAAAGAACCCGTTGGACCCTAGAACCGGAACCGGAACCTGTAAGAGGGTAGGTTCTAGGTTCCACATTTCGACGGATAGGTTCCGGGTTCCAAAAAATGAGGAACCCGTACTCGAGGGTAGGTTCCGGGTTCCAAGCGGAATCTATCACCATAGATCTTGTAGTGATGGGCACATCGTTGAGAGTAGTAGGATTGTGTGCTCAATTGTTGAAGAATTTAGGTTGACCCCATCTAATATCTTTTTTGATGACTATTGAGAAAGTCGCCCGATTGAAGGGTTTGTATATAAACTTCCTAGGGTTAAATCAATATAAAATAAAAATGACATTATTGTTGTTATTATTGGTCTTTTTGTTATCCCTGTTATGATTGTTTTGATTGGGTGATGTTGATTCGCTTTCGCATACATATAACTGAAAGATAAAAAAATAGTTAATGACATACCTTGAGATGTCGCATTCATTTGACCAAAGTGAACAGGATTGTCACAAGCTCAAGAGTTAGGACATGACATATTATGTGGATATTTAATCAAAAAAAAGTTAGTGATGAAACATGCTTATTTAGACTTGTAACCTCTGAAAGAGTTGATAAATGAAAGATGTTACTAATCAAGCCTAATAAATATTGGTGAGTTAAGAAGGAAAAGTTTATAAATTAATAAACAATTTATCTTAAATTATAGTTTGTAATCCATAACTAGTTGGTACTTTAATAAGACAAAAGTTATTAAATTACTCTAGTAATTTCTATATAAGAATTGATATGTTCGAAAAGTTCGAAAGTTATGTAAATAAAAGTTTGTAAGTTAGTACTACAAAAATTGCCAATTGACAAACTATCAAACTCAATTGGTTATTTTACAAAAAGGTTTGATAACTTACCAATAAGTTCTATGAAAAAAGTCACCAATCAATTTATTTACCAACAATTTTTTTTACACTCACTAACACATATTGAAATTTATCAACGTGAAAAAAAAACATATGGAACAACAAAATTATGCTACCTAATGATTGGGCAATTGTTGATATGCAATTGAGCATTATCTATTGAGACATAAATTTTGACTACCCATTTAGTGATAAATTGCATAAAGAATTAGGGTACTAAGTTTTAGTCCATAAACAAACATAATACAATTAAAGTGCATAGCATATAGTTTTAGGAACATATTCATACAGTTCATTAATTGTATTTGCATCATACCAGCCATGTCAAAGGAACTTGAATTAATTGTGTGGACTTAGTCTGCAATGGGAGTAGAATTAGGCCAACCCAAGGAGAAGTAGTGGCTGAAAATTACAAGAAAAATAAGAATTTTGAACTTTAATTGAGTTGGGTTGGACTCATAATGTTTACAGACCCTAAGCTTTTTTAGAATAAGCCTTCAATGGGTCAAGGCTTATCAAATTCAAGCCCAACAAGAGCAAGATTCAGCTATCATAAGGCATAAGAAACTAACCAATTTCAAGCTTAATTCAATATAATTTCAGCCTGTTAAACTTAGACCATAACAATTACTGTTGTTTCAATTTAGGCCTAAATCAAGCTCATGAGATGAATCAAACTTCACTAGGCCCACCTACACTAGTTGAGCCGAATTCACAAGGATAATGGGCCACATTCAGCCAAACTCAATCAAGTTCTAGCCCATCCAAGGTCTATTTAGGGAGAAGCCTTAGGTTAATAGAGCCAATCATTCCAGGAAGGCCTAAGATCAAGCTCGGCCAATTAAACCTAGGTTAATAGCATTATAAATACAAACTTAAGCTTTGGAATTAGGGGTGGCCTAAGTTCAGAATACAATCAAGAGAACACACGAGAGAAAAGAGAGATCTTGGAGAGGGAGAGTCTCGGCCGAGTCCCCCTTCGGTCTGAGTCCCCTACATCGGCGTTGGTTGCCTCTAGCAATTCATTGATCATGTTGCTTTTGCGATTGCGAGAGAGTGGTCTCCACATCAGCACAGCCACAAGCCATCGCAGCGAGTGGTAAGTAGCCACCAAGCCTGCATGCTCACCGCCTGACGACGATTTATGCCGCTGCCCCTCTTCCATCATCACCCATTGCTACTTCAACAGAGATGACAAGCCCGGTCCGTCCTATTGCTAGACAACGAAATGCACCGTGATGAGGTCACCCTGTCCTTGCCATCAAGAGTTCTTGCCCAATCGAGTTACTGCCGTGTCACACTGCTTCTTACTCTAATCCAAGGCTACACTGATGACATTGCTTCCCTTGCCATGATGACACTGTTGCTCCACCTTGATGATCTTTTTGCTTCTCGGTTGAGCCAATTGAACTTGGCATGGGCATGGCAAATTTTTTGCTCCAAAAATCAATTTTTCTATTTCTATTTTATTGACGAATTTCTAAAATAAAATAGGCCTTTGATATCGATATAATTTCTGTTTTCGAAATAAAAATTCATTTGAAAATATTATAAAATTTCTCATTCCCAAGCAATGATGATGGCTACCGGGGAGTGGTGGCGGTGGCTGGCAGGGAGCGGCGGGTGACGACGGTCGGTGGGGAGTAGTGGGTGATGGCTAACGGTGGGGAGTAGGCAACGACGGCCGGTGGGGAGTGGCGGCTGGTGGCTTGCGGCACCTGTCATCGCTTGCTACTCCCCCGCTGGTTGGGCGGCTAGTGGCAATCGGCACTTGCGGCAAGCGACGGCCAATCGCAATGGTGAGCGACCGGCAAGCGATAATGAGAGCAAGTAATGAGATAAGTTTTTGTTTCTCATTTTTGTTCCATAAATTATTTCACACTTTTATTTCAAAAATAGAAAAGTAAAAAAATTTAATTTATGTTCCAAATTTATTTTTAAGTAGAAATTTGTTTTAAAAATAAAAAAATGAAATCGCATGATCAAATGAATTTCTATTCTAATCTATTTCTTAAACAGAAAAATAAAGAAATAGGAAAAGTAAAAATAATTTCATGCATACCCTGATTTGCCACACCAACGACTAGTGCAAAGCCCAACCAACAAGCCCCACTACTACTATGTTTGCGTGTCCAAGAGCTTCGACACTACCCTTGACTTAGCTTGTCATTTCCCATCGCTGTTGTGGCCGTTGCTTCCTTCCACCGTCATTGAAGGTGTCATTGTTTTGCAGGTTAACTAGAGTTTGGCATCCATCGTGGGCATCGCTGATCAATACTTAATTACAGACCACGTCATTGATGAGTCATGCTGCTGGCATTGTCGTCCATTGTCCATCAAATTCGATTTGGAAATATATCTTCAAATTAGGTAAGGATGGTTATCTGAATTTTAATATATGATTTTATTGCCTAATTTGAGTTATTGTTATATGAGTGGAATATATTGTGATTCAATGCATATTCCATGAGATTGAGATTATATTCAAAATTATCAAATTTTCTTAATTTGACAACATGCATTAGCTAGCAATCCGATCTCAATCCTAACATATGACTCTTGACCGCATGAAAATGTTAGATTAAAAGTTGCATGTCATGTTAGATTAGGCATACTTTCTACGTCATTGCATTTAGAGTAGTCGCATTACATACATTGCATAAGGTTAGCTCTCATTTAAATAAGAGAAAATCCTAAAAAATTTGAGTGGAATTGCGTGCTAATTAAGCATCATATTTAGGTTGAAAATGTGATTTTTTAGTTAACATTGCAGATGCTTCCATTACTTAGAGGTAAGTTTTCCTTCTCTATCTTAGCAATTTATTTATTGCTTTGATTATTGAGTGTTAAACTAATGTTTGCATGTCTTCATGATCACCTCACATATTAGTGGCTAAATTAAAATTGATTTAAGTTGCCTGCCAAAACATTTTTCATGAAAATAGAGCATTACCAAATGGGTATTGAAGAAATTTAGTGTAATCAAGTCCTGAATCCATTTAATCTCTCGTTCATAGAAGTAAATAATTATAAGATATTTTGTTTCTAATAGACTTGCTAAAAATAAATTAATGACGACTTCTAATTGAAAATGATCTTGTATGTTAACTAACGTGAACCTTTAGTTGCAAATTGGTGTAGGCTTTGGAGAGCTTGAGTTAAATATAGGCTTAATAATCCACCATCCAGTCAAGGCGAGGTCGCCACCTTAGGCTTTGGGGAGCCCCAATTAAATTTAAACTTGTAGTTTTGAGTCTCAAAAGAACTAGTCTATGAATATCACCATCTTATATACTTGGCCTCAATGGTTCTCAGTAGCTACCAACTATGAAGCTCTTGTACTTTCTCTTTGTGTACAATAGTAACTGTAGATCAACGTGATTATAAATTACATTGTATTTGCAAGATCACTCTACATTCTGGCATAAATGAACAAATATATCAAAGATAGGTTTTCATAAAACCAAGAAAGGTATAACCTACATTAATTGAAATTTCCATTTCACCCAAATCTAATTTTTACCGTCCTTACTAATTCAATCTCCATCCAAGGGCCCAAGAAACTTACCTAGTTTACTTCTTTATTGTTCTCTAGAAACAAGATATAGGATTAAATAAGAAATTGCTCTGTCCGTGGTACTAATCATACCATACATGCAAATAATGTCTCATGTCATTTATATTTGCCATTTGGTTGACCAAAAAATAGTTGACCCTTGCAGGAAAAACATAACCACTCATATGGTGTAATTGGACTTTCTTGAATGTGAAAATAAGTAGGGTAAACAAAAGGGAAAAGATCATTAGAGAGGGTCTTTGTTTTTTTAGCAGGATGGTAAAAGTTGGCTCTAAGAAAATCTTGGTCAATTAATTTACCTATTTTGACAATGTTAACCATAGTTAACATGTAACCAGAGATAGGGTTTTAACCTATGCATAAAAAAAATTTGTTAATTGTAAAAGAAAAATACTTAAATTCAATAAAAAAAGGCCTATTAGTGTTATACATTCATTTATTATATATTGTGCCTTTTCGGATATACAATGCAACAAGACAATCTTTCGTTTTAAATTGAGAGTTTTAGAAATAACTATTTTTTGTGGGACAGGGCAACTAGTTTGCAAATGAGTAGTCCTAAAATTGATAGAAAAGAGAACATAAATCTAGTGCTGCCTTCGAAGTCCAGGAGTTGGTAAAATTCTTACTTTGAAATATAAGATCCATTGCAATTCCATAAATATGCTTTTACTGCATGAATATTATAGCTTTGTGTATTAGTTATATTAATGGTGGGATTTTATTAATGTGAAAAATAATGCTTGTAGTTTCTCTATTAAATTTTTGGGATATTGTGGTGTTATCTACCATGAGTACTTGAATGGTTCAAGATTTCCAAGGCATGCTTGCGGATTCTTAACTATCATCTCACCACATTTTGTTTTTAAGTCAATCTTCTTATGTTTCATGGCCTTGGTTAGGTAATACAATTTTGCTATATCAGAATCCCCACCCATCAAAGAAGAATTGCTTGATGCCCTTGTAGAAGTTTGTTCCTTCATGTGTATGAATATCATTCCATCATTTGTGTGGATATATGCTAATTAAACACAATATATTAAAAATGGTGAATCATGCTTTATCATTACTCTTGTTCTTGTTGTGGAAATTTGTCGCTTGTATACATGGATCTACATCATTTTCTCGTTTATGTAGGCGTATGCAAATGGAGTTATAATTTGCAAATAATGATTGTTATGTTTTATCCTGATTGTCATGCTTTTCACAGAAGTTTGTTGTGTGCATACGTGAATATACATCATTTGGTCTTATCATGTTTGGTCATTGGCACATCATTTGGCTGTATTTTGTAGGGCGACTTACGTGCTCCTTTATATGTATATAAATGCTTTAAAGGAGCATAATCTGGCATGTTAGTATAATTACAAACGTGTATCTAGATTTTTTGCCAATTGTATCATATTGTTATTAAGTTATTTTGACTGTATAAAGGAAGTATTACATAAGAAAAGGAGAATGGGTGATATGTAAGCAGGGAACATCCAAACCACTAAGAGATGGAATGCAATAAGGATTTCAACACTAGGGATTGCAAGAGTGGGATTGATGTCAATTATGCTCCATTTGCTTCTTGTCCTATGAAGAGGTCATTTTGGACACAATGCAGTGCTTGTCAAATAAAGTTTAAATACTCAATCTACTAGTTAAACAAATGGCAAAGTAGCAAATTGAGTATTCAAACTTCATTTGGCAAGCATTGCACTATATCCAAAATGATGTCTTGATAGGAGAAGGAGGTGCTAGAGCACAAACGACATCCGCCGCACTCTTTTAATCCCTAGTGTGAAATCTTGTTGCATTCCATCTCTTAGGAGTTTGGTTGATTTAGATATCACCAAATCTTCTTTGCTTATGTAATACATCCTCTATATAGTCAAAATAATTAACGTCAAAACAATACAATTAGCAAAAATATAAAATGATGGCAAACGTTTGTAAAGATTCTTAAATGCCAGATATGCTCTTTTAATGCATGTATATATACATAAAGGAACATGTAAATTGCCAAACAAAATGTAGTGAAATGACATCCAAATGACCAAAGATGATATGTTCGAATGATGTAATCCACATGTACAGGCAACTTCTATGTAAAGCATGATGGTTGAGACATGCAACAACTAATAACAAATTATAGTTCCATCGGCATACGTCTTTGTAGACAAGAAAATGATGTAGATTCACATAACCAAGTGACAAAGTTCCACAACAAGAGTAAAGTAAGGATAAAACCTCGATCCACTATTTTTGACGTTTATAATGAATTATGATTTCATTCGCATATATCTACATGAATGATCAAACATTATACATTTACATATACAAGCATTTAGTGTAAACAGCAAGTGACAAACTTCCAATAAGCATAATGGTCAGGATAAAACATGATCCACAATTTTAATGAATTATGATTCTATCCAAACAATCAATTACATGAGCAATGAACTTTCATAATAAACATTATCATTAGGATAATGAATAAAGGGTTTGCAGTTCCATTGATCTACCTACTATCCTATAAAAGAGCCATGAACTTGCAAAAAAATTTCATAATAGTTGGGAAAGCCCAATTAATCTTAAAAAAAGTTTTACAATTACATCATGTCTTAAAAGTACGCAATATAAAGCAAGCCACGTTGATTATATTGACAAATTTCCCGTCATGAAAGCAAATTGAACACAATAGACCTCATTAAATATGATTACTTACGAGAGCATCAAGAAATTCTTCTTTGATGGGAAGGAATTTAAATAAAGCAAAATTATATCACCTAAGCAAAGACCATAACACAACAAGAGGATAGACTCAAACTTTGATGGGATGATACCTTAAAAATCCATAAATCCTAATGCATTCAAGTACTCATGGTAGGCAACGCCACAATAAGCCAGAAATTTAGTAGAGAAACTACAGATAGATTCTTTTTCACATCAAAAACATCCCATTATTAATTCAACTAATACACAAAATTAATGACTCCCATCACGGAGACTAAATTTTACCCACTCTTGGACTGGAGAGGCAAGACTAGATTTTTTCTTTTTTTCTATCAATTCTACTTGATCGATCAATCAATTACAATGTTCCATAAAACATGGTTGTCTTTAAATTGTCTCTTCAAAACGAAAGAGTGTATCGTATGTATAATGTATATGGAAGTCAAAGACAATGTATGATGAACCAACACATAACACCACTATGCCTTTTTACTGTATTTAAGTATTTTTCTTTTACAATTAACGTGGGTTCTTTTATAAATTGGTTAAGACCCTACCTTTAGTTATATGTTAACTATGGTTAATGTTGTCATAATAGGCAGATTAATTGGTCTAGATTTTTTAGAGTCGGCCTTTAACATTTGCTAACAAAAGAAGATCAAATACCACAAAAAACATCAAATTATGCTCATTGTGACATTCGATTTCATATGAAAGATATTCAATCCATCCAAAGGATTTAATGATTCTTAAAAGTGGATTCATATTTTTTTTAATTAAAAAAAAATCTTTATTTATGGTCATTTTTTGTGGTAATTGAAAAAAAGATAATAACGAATAGAGGGTAAGGGTTTGGATTGTGTATTGACAGCCACATGGCCAATCTCCGGTAGAAGAAAAGGTTCCATCGGAACAATTATTTAGTTCAGGGCAACCTCATTTTTTTTATCATAAAAATCCCAACTTATCCAACGTGACACAAAAAACCCTCAACTTTTCTTTTTGTTGTGAAAAAAACTCAAATTTATGCATGCGTGACATATATATCCTTTATTTTAATTCCATCGTCACATTGATATAAGTCTAGGATATTGTGTCACAATGGGCAAGCTAGGTTCATTATTTACACAAAGAAAAATTCAGGATATTTGTATTACAGTGAGCATAGTTTGACTTTTTTTCTGGTATTAACCCAAAATAAAGACACTCTTTAATGATATTTTCCTTTTAATATTTACCCTACTCATTTTTGCATTCCAAATGAGTAATTTATGTTTTTCTGCAAGGTTCAACCATTCTTTGGTTAACCAAATGGCAAATATAAATGACATGAGATACATACAATGCAATTTTCCTATTTATCCTATAACTTGGTTTTCCTTTTTATGCCGTTATGTTATGTGCACATCCCATGCGTAGGAACGTTCTCTAGAATATATTCCTCAAGCTTTGTATAGTAGATGGTGGTTTGAGATTGAGGCGAAAGTTAACTAGAGTCATGGTCTGAACATGCCTGACTCACCTTGAACATGATGCCGGTGCACCGATTCTCGTTCCGTTTATCGTAGACCTAGTAACAGGGTATGCAATACGCTAATACTTGCATCTGCTCTATGCATACACAAGCTCAAAATCATTTAAAGAGAACGCTTGACGAATGTATGTAAATATCAAAGACAACAATTATAATATTTCACTATTTTGAGGAGTTTTTGATGAAGGTAGTAAATGAATCTTATAAAAATGACAAAACATAAGAAAAAGAAGACCTCAGAATGCATCAACAATTAATAACGTCTTAAGAACTTCCGTATCCAAAATTTTGGGGTAGAATAGTTAGAAAATTGAAAAAATTAGTCTCAACTTTCCTTTGTTCTCATAAGGAAAGAACATGAAAATGTTGACGAATCTCATAAGTTGTTACATGCACACGCTTCCTCCACAGAATAATTTGCGTGCAGAGTTATAGGAAGGGGAAATTAAGTCCAAAATAAAACATTATTGCAGTCACAATTTCTTTTCACGAAAAATAATTTTTATCATGGGGATGAAAACGATAAATCTGTGCCCCATTTACGAGAATCTTCATATATCTTAGGCAGAAATATTTTAGGCCGAGCGACATCTGGAAAAGTTTCATGCAAAATGAAAACAAAAAGCGGAAAGTAAACGTTGGAACCATAGGACAACTCTATTGATTTTAGGTGAAAGACTAATTGAAGACAACATAGGAAATACGTTATAAGAAATACACAAAAAGGGTTTCTTCCGTTTACAATAGACCATACACATTGAAGCAAAAAAAAAAAAAAATTGAAGAAAATGTGAAAGCAAGAACAAGGTTGGAGACAGTAGTTTTTTATCTTTTGATCGGTCCTACTCTACTCCTACTCTAATTGCTTAGACTCGCTACCTCCCTACAGGGCATAAAAGTCAAAACCCACTCTTAAACTAAATTGTCCCCACCCTAACCCCCTTAAAAAAGTGAAGATTCGAATCTCCCATCTCATTTTCTCATGTGAGAAAGGTGACCACTGAAACAAATCCCAGTAATTAGTTGGACAGTAATAAAGACTAGGAAATATGCAAAAAGCACTAGAAGCATGAATTCTCTAGCATAGCCAATTGAGACCAACCAAAGTCGACATAATAAAAGTTCAATTTGATTGCATCCTATAATTGTTATTGTCAAGTTATTGGTTTTATTCAATCAAACTTCAGGAAAAATTTTCGACAATGGTTCACTTTTATGTCCGCCATGCTCCTGCTATTTCTTGTTGCAACTAAGAATTCCACATGACAGTGAATTTTCTAGTTGTATTTTGCCTTTGTATATTAAGTGTTGATATTCTTTTCTTAGAATGGGTATTCAAAAAGTCAAATGAAGCTGTGTTGAAAGTAAAGTAGATCTTAAGTAAAAGACTTGAGACTGATTTAAAGAGAAAATTTTAAAAAGAGTAAGATAGAGCCATTGATATAATATAATTGACTTCAATATATATAAATTAGTTCACGAGCACCGTGCCTAACACATGCTTAGAGGCTAGTTAAATAGAATAAGAAATCAAGAAGATGGTTCTACAGTCAAAGAAGTTGATAATTTCTTTAGTAAGGACATGAAGACAGAGAACACTGAAGATGGAAATTCGGAGAGATTCTTCGGTGTCTTCAGGTGCTCTCACTCCTTTCTGAGAGATTCTAGAATGCAGTTTCTTGTCCAGAATGACAATTGACTAGCAGATTAGCAAGCATAAAACATGCAGAAACTTAGATCCGCATCAACCCTTGTATACATAGACTTGCTGTATTGACATTCGTGTCATGAAGCTTTTATCCATATTTGCAGTAAACCATATTGTTGCAAACCAAAAATCCATATATAATGGAGAACCATGGTTTCCTTAATAAGATTTTCTAAAACCATCTCTGGCTTTCAGAAATAAGCCCTTCAATTCCCAGTGTAACTAATTGATTGTCAGAATTAGCGACTGATTAAGAATATAAGAACTATACATCGGTGACTACTTTAGTTTCTCTAAAGAGTTCTAACCAAAATCCAAAGGAATTTGCTCGACTAATAAGAGAGAACATTCATTAATGTTCAATCTATGCAGCTGAAGTTGCCAGCCTAGTCTGACATTTTTTAGAGGAAATAAATGCAAATGGGAACTCACCTATATGTGCATAATTTCTTGATGAAAGTCCCCTGGGAAATCTCAGAAATTCTTCTTGGTTGTTCAGTTCTGTGAAAAATTATGTAAAAATTAGATATGATTCGATGAATCCAGTTACCCAGCAATCCTTGTAAAAAGTGAGGCTATCTTGTTGAGAGAGATTACCCACTCTAATACTCTATCCTATAATCAGCTCAAGAAGCGCATTGTTCAGTGGTCGTGAATTTCTCTGGCTTTATCACCCCAAACCAGCTTAGTCTGGCTCTCAGATTCATTCGTCGCAAAGGAAAGTTTCTGCACCAAAATGAACTGTTTATTTGAAATTTTGGTAGAAAGCACTGGAAAGATCGAATAGGAAATTCAGACAAACCTGTCTTGCTCTTTTATCAACAGGAGTCCATGAAGGGACGAGAGATGCTGACACCTTTCCATTCTTGAATGAACCAAATGATAGTGTGGATCTCTTCTGCCTCTTCTCTTCAGGTGTTTTTCTGACAGTGCTACCTCCTTGATACTTAAAAAATTCGAGAATCGATGGACTTCTTCTCTTTATCGTATTTGATTTAGTCCGTGTATTGCTATAACAAGGAGATGCACTGGATGGAAGGGATTGCTGCCACAACTTGCTCTTTTCCCGGATTCTGTTCAGAAACTCAATTGTCCAGGGTGAACCTTTTTGCAAGTGGGGCATGTGAATGGCATTTCTTAGTGGGGTTCCATTAAACCTTGCCCTGTTCGCCTGTACTGTTGTACCTTGTAAGTTCTCAATGGATCTCCCATCCAAAAGCCCCTTAAAGAATTTCTCCTGATCGTCGGTAGGCATTTTGTCATTTACTAGCCCCATAGATAAAAAGCAATCGGTTTCTTCCTGTAAACTTTGTCTTTGATGATTCCCAGGACTATGAATGAATGAAGTAGAATTGCACTCAGCAACTGTTGGGAAAGTTGGATAATTGTGTTGATCAAAGGAAAATCTACTTGCATAATTGGATCCACCTTTGGTGTCATTTTCCAGATCTGGCAATGAAAATGAAAATTCCAAAGGACTGGCAATTGATGGATTGGTGAGGCTGACAGCTTCACCTTTAGTTTTCTCATGAACAATATCAGAGTTCTTGATATTTGTCCAATCAAAAGTGTCCGTTCTAGCTAGGTGTGCTCCTGCATACCAATAACGGAAATCATCATCAGACACTAGACTTTGGTGTTCAGTCACATCAGAGGAGGAAACACCTTTCTTGATCCAAGAACCAAGTTGATCGCTGACTCTGGAAGGATACGTGGTATTTGACTCATTCATCCCTCCTTTTTGACCTAGGAAATGATCAACACAGGAATTGGGCTCTTTAAACTTATTGGTTATCTCCTGATCTTTGAATGTTGACGAATCAGATTGATTCGTAAACCCAGGAAGTTTTGAGGAACTGCTGTTACATAGTTTTGAAGGCTGAAAATGCAGCATGTCATCCACAGGTACATCACCTTTGCAAGGGTGCTTCTTGTAGTTACATATTTTCCTGGCAGAATCCAGCTTACTATGGCAGTGTTTAGAGTCAGGGCCTGAAGACACTGAAGAAGAGCAGTCTGTCATTATAGACCGAGAATCCTCACGTTCCCCAAATTGGCATAAAGCACTAAATAGAGAAACACTTTCATCAGGGACTTGATATTTTTGGACTGTGGAGACTCTGCATTCACGAGATGATTCAAAAAAGTCATTGAGCATCCCTTCAGTAGACAATATTGCATGAGCTGATAGTGGATTGACAGAAGGAAATTTGTTCAGGAAAGATTCTGCCAGTGTCTCTGATTCAGGAAGTTTAGTGTAAAGACCTTTAACAATCCTAGTTTCCTTAGCAATAGATTTCAATATGATATCATCAGTCAACTCAGGTGAAAAGGAGCAAAAGAGTTGTAAATCAATTCCCAGACTAGCTGCCACAGCATAAAGTCCATCTGATGATTCCATTACTGAAGCAAGGAAGCCAGATTCCCCCTCAAATATCTGGTAGAAAAAATCAAGCATAAGATAATGAGAAAATCATAAAATCACAGGCCTGCACTAACTTCCTCTTGTAAGGAATGATATAAATCGTATGCTTTTGCCAACTAGGCTAAGCGAACATGAGAAAAGAAGAACACTAATAGTATGAAAAGAGAGGAGCCCAATGCAAAAACCCATTGAGAGTAACAAATTTACAGTTGTTTTATGCTTTTCTATTGGCTTCATAACAATATGCACAGGGCATGGTATATAATAGCAAATCATCATCACACTGTCTGCATGCATGCAGAAATAATTTAAGTTCATCTTCAGCATGACACAGAGAAAATCTCAAATAAAAGCATGAGATGGAGCTGAAACAGCAGTCGTTACTTAAATATAAATGTAATTACTGCACACATTTCTTTACAACTGCTAGACTTTTTCCTGCTTTAATTATCCAAAAAAATACAGAAATGATTATTTTTGTCTCTGGAGAAAATAATTTGCCTTTCCAACCAGTTGAATGTAAGTCGAACAACAAGGAAATAATGAATGATATCTACCAGAATGCAGGCCCTAAAAGCGAAGCTTAAGTTCATAAGAATATTTGCTGCAATATTCTCAATATGACATGCTAACTCTGAAGATCCTTCACTGAAACCAGATGCTTTTCTGCCAATGTTCTTGCGAGTATACCACACCAGGCAAACTGCAGCGCTGATTATAATATCAACAGGCAGGGTTGTATCTCGCTCAATTACTTGAATTCCTTCTTTCTCCATAGCCAAAATCTTTTGATATGTACTTCTTCTGGACACCAACATTACTTCACTTGAATTTTGTGTGTTCACAATAATGACTGAATCAGGAAAAGAAAAAATCCCTAGCTCAATATGGCCCAATCCTACAACAGGTGGGTCACATAATGGATTTCCTGCTGCCGGGCTACTAATTGAAACCTTGCAAGTAATATCACCAGGAGCCTTGACTGTATGGATATTGTTCATTTCACCAGGAATCTTGCCTCCAGGTTCACTATTTTCTTCAGCTCTATCTTTCGAAGGATTCAAGAAGAACTCCAGGTCATGAAATGGTGACATAGATTTGAATAGTGACGAAGCCCTCTCAGAATCATACTCAGAAACCAGTGTTTGACTTGCTGGCTTTTGGTATTCAGTATCAGTAGACATCCGGGAAGCAGCCTCAGTCAGACCCTCCTTCAGCAAAGAGACCCCATCAGAAAGCATGTCCAGTGGCCCGCTGCCTTCTTCGAGTTTAAGCCCGCTAGGAGTATGATCAAGAAGGATGAAGTCGAGAATGACTTTCCCACAATTAGCAGTATTTAAATCAAAGTCAAAACTCCTGTTCAGCTCCGCTACCATGTTATGATAAAAGGAATGGATCGCAGAGCTGCAGTTGTCTTCCTCCAATAGATGCCAATTTAAATAGATCCCATCAGATGCCAATGGAGGCTGTGGCTTCAAATCAATCAGTGCTCCCACAACATTTGCAGACAATGTTCCCAATACAGAGTTGGGGAGAACAGGCACTGGCAGTGATTTGAACATCTCATCTACAAGAGCCAGTTCTCGACTGATTACCAATTCCTCAAAATTCTTGAACTTCACCTTTTCCTGCAGCATTTCATTGCAGAACTCAGGCTCATGGACTTCTTGTAAGCTGAAGAGATCACAAAATACAGCTGTCCCCATGTCAAGTATCTGAAAGTCCTCAAGGACCACTGGGTTAATTGACAAAAAATAATCCCTGTCTGATGATCCTTGACAAGGTGAGTTGCCTCGAAGATAAGGTCTGTCCACAATGCTCACAAAATCCATGTCCAGAAAAGTGGCCCCTATTACCGAGTCAGATTCAAGGTACTCCTTAAACAGACAATGGTGTGGAGGAAATTCAAAAAGGTCCTTCTCGAGCAAGTTCCAAATTTCTTTGGTGTCAAATGGAAAATCATCATTTTGACTTAGATGTAGTGGTTTGACTTTGTCAAGAAGCTTTACAAGCTCATATTGCATAGATGTGCTCGTCATAACTTCCAAACTAATCTCCTCCCCTTCTAATAGAGGAAATCGGGTACATGGGAAGTCCAACTGGCCCACAGCATAAGCATCATCTTCCCAAAAAACAGCCTTTGGCTCTATGAGATACTGTATACTTGTGTCTCCAAATTTAGTAACCACTTCTTGAGCCTCCAAAGTATAGTTCACTGAAAAGCCTAGCTTGGGTGCATCCTGTCAGTAAAAATATGGTGAGAGTTATCTATTTTGAGTAAAACCTTGTCATCAAGATCCATTTGCTAGCAAACCATACAGTCTTGGACCAGAATCTTGTTTAAATCTGACAACCATTTGGTGAAACAATTGAAAGCAACCAGCGGTTGTGGTGTTGAGGCTGCCAATGGTTGTCCTAGCAGATTTCTAAATACAGACTTGGATGATTTTGCTTTCTTAAGGACAATCAAATGCTCAAGCATCAATTAAGGGATGGACTATGATCATTTGGGAGGGTCTAACATTCATAAACTTGCTCAATATTATTCATGTAGAAAGAGAAACACGTCGCAATATGTAACCACAGGGTCACTCATCAAAAATTGATTCAAAATGGATTTCCTTGATGGATCAGACTTGCCACTTTTCTCCAGTTTTCTTAAATTATCTAACGGTCAAACCTAATGCTTGCAGGTTGAAGACTGAAATTCAGCTTAAATGCACCAAGTTACAGAGGAAAAATAAAATGGAAGGATCTTACAAATTAAGTTAAGCCTGGAATTTACCTCATTGTTTTCAATTTCGAGAACTTCAGAGAAGATTCCTACCGCTTCTTCCTCAAGTAAGTAAGAATTCTCCTGAGGATTACAATGAACAAAAATAGGACTGAGGCATCACACTTCCAGCATAATCACTTTAAGTTCCTAACGATATTCAGTATACCAAGCAATTAGCCAGCTCTGGTGTCTCAAGCTGGAATGCTGCAATGCCTTGTGCGCCCTTTTCATCGATGAAGTTTTCACTGCTAATCTGATAGTTGCAGTGACATAACATCAGGAAGACAAAGACAAGGTTTTCGAGAGTTCTGAAAAGGTAAGAGTAAAAAAATAAAATTCCTCAGGCATCGGTTCATACTTTGGGAAGTTCAGCTTCCCTAGCTGCAGTCTTAATAGTTGAACAGCAGTCCAACCTTTCCTTCATTCCAGGGCTTAGCTCTCCTTCTTTCTGCAAGTAAGCAGGAACAATCCGCTTGATGGAACTTGACTTGGCAATACTGACTACTAACAACTTTGCTAATTTGCATGCCAAAAGTAGAAATAATGAAAGGTGCTAGAGCCACTAAGCTTTTCCTACTTATCATAATTTCCAAATTCTTCATTTTACAACCAAAAAGAAAAGGAACGTTGAACAAGGGAATACCAAAACCTACAAGCCAAACTACTATGCCTCGTGGACAATGAACTGTCTTCATATTTACATAAGTTCAGAGTTAATCTTACCACCAAATCTAAACAGCAACGCTTTAGAGGGCAAGGATCGCACCACATTCAATACGAAATCAACAGATTACAACGAGAGCTCGATCTCCAGGCTTTTTCTCAACCAATCACAAGTCAAACTCAAACTCCTACTAGATCGCTCGACATTTCCAGTTTCACCCTCACGCAACTAACCAACAGTGTCGACGCATCACGAGCGATCACCGATTAGTCTAAGCGCAAAGCACGGCCGAGATTGCATATACCTCAGCGCTTCCATTTCCACAAACTTCTTCGCCTCCGGCGTCGACGAACTGAGGAACGACGTCGGTCAGGAACTTCGAGAGAGCGGGTTCGATCTCTAGCCTGTCGAGCTCGAGGGAGACGCCGATCGCGGCGGAGAGAGAGTCGAAGCAGAGGAGGCCCTGCTCCGAGGGAAGAGGGAGAGTCGAAGGGAGGCGAGGGACCGGAAGGTCCAAGAAGGTTAGGGTTTGGGCCGGAGAAGACGGAGGAGGAGGAGGTGGTTCGGCGCTGAAGTAGTCGATGTTGAGGAAGCGAGTTCGCATCTTGCTTCTCTGGTTTGGGAGAGGAGGAGGAGGAGGGAGCTTTAACGGATGGCTTCGAAGAAAGATTTTGAAATTGGCGCTTCTGAGGTGGGGCTTTATATACTGGAAGGCGAACGCGAGTTCGCCGAGTTGCGGCCATGAGTCGGCTGAGTGGCTCAACGGGTTACTTTTTACCGGGGCGATTCTTAGCTACTTCTTACTTTTATATGTAATGAATAATTATAAAAATAATTTCTTAACTTTAGCTCAATAGCCAATATCATCATAAGACTTTTATATTTTTTTAGACATTCTTAAATTTTTAATAAATATTCAATTTAATTCATGGATTATTATATCTCTAAATTCAATACATTGAATAAATTAAAAATATAAAAATTACATTATATATAAACATTTATGTGATTTTCCTTATGTATAATTTTCCCTTTAGTGAAAAGTAATCAAACGTTAATTAACGTTAAGAGGTTTCGAGCGCTTCAAATCAACTAAAAAGATAAAAACAAGAGTTTGGCAAGATTAAGAAAATTAAAAATTAAAAGTACAGGTCATTTAGATAAATTTCATCACTTTGCGACTCCTACTTTTAGAAAGTCCAAGTTCACCTAGAAATGTCGCCATGAACTTCAGATTTGAGCATTTGACCAACGTGCTACTTTTTCCCGGAAAGTTTTTACCACTTCTTTTTTCTCATTTTCTCGACTTTTGAGTTTTGATCATTGAAACTGGATTTGCTTTTTTTTTTTTTTTTGCTAGTTTGGCATGCAAATTTAAAAGTTTCGAAATTCAGATATGTAAAGTGATAAACCGTTGATTTTAAGGAAGATATTCGGTATTTCAAGAAAGGAAAGATATCGAACACAATTTAAGTATGTATAATAGTACAAATAAGTCATTCAATACCTTAAATCTTATACACGCCATGTATAATAGTACAAGTAAGTCATTCAATACCTTAAATCTTATACACGCCATTCATCTAAATTTCATCAAGTTGTGACATGAAATTCTTATCTTGCTTGACCATTATACCCGCACACAAAAAAAAAGAAAGAGAGAAAGGAAAAAACTAGGGATATGCAATTGACCAATGAAGATCACTCATGTCATCTTCATTTGTTCTCCACAGCTTTTGCTTCTCCTTTATTCTGCACTTGCGGGGTCTCTTCCTTCTTTTCCTCTTTCTTGTCCTCTTTCTTCTCCTCCTTTTTTTCCTCCTTCTTCTCCTCCACGGCTGGTCCTACCGACACGATGTCCAATTTCCCCACCTTCTTCAGCTTCTTCACCACCGCCACCGTGTCCATCAGCCCTATCACCGTCAGCTTCTGGTCTGTCAAGTCCGCCGCTATTGAATCCACCCCTTTTCTCGCAGCGCATAATCGAAAGGCATCCATCAGCCACATAAAACCATTCGATGACCAGATGACAGAAGTGAACCAGCCCAGGATTCACAGCAAACAGCAACTGATTCTCACGTAATCGCAAGTCCTCGCATGAGAGGATAGCTTGAAAATGAACATGTTTAAGGGTATAGAATTCTGATATGGGAAAGGAAGATACCGAAAATATCAGCAGCAGCTTCGATGGCCTTCTGCTTCGTTTTGTCGTCCGCCATCGTCAGCACCTTCAGCACCACCTTCTGCAGCAATGAATTCAAGAACGGCAAGGAAAAGACAGGAGTTTAGAACAGTTGAATTTCGACGTCTCAAGATGCAGTTTCTTAAGAAAACGAGATCGTGCAGATGGTGAGCTTGTTAGAAAGTTAACGTGGATGGGAGAGGAGAACATATGAAGTTGGAATGGACCTGAGCCATGAGGATTTGAAGCTGTGAGAGAGGAGGGAACTCCGGAGGTGGGGAGGGGAGAGATGGGAAGTGGGGAGGAGTATGTAAGGGGGCATATTGTACTATTCGAGCTTTGTCTTGAGCTAAGAGACGTGCGCAACGTCCAAATTGAGGTCGGTCGATCTTTCTAGATAACGTTCATGTCAAGCAAAGAATATCAAGGCAAAAAGTGAGCAGGTCACATCATTCCTTTTCTCCTTGGCTTGGACATGAAATCCTCATAAATCAAGAAATTGAAGGACTTACCAGCAAAAACTGAATGGAAAGTCGGAGACGTCATCCCTATTTCAGCTGATTTCCCAATTAAAAAGAGGTAACAATAGCCCAGAATTCATAAGTATCAGGCACGCATGCATGAACATGTATATCGAATATCGCCTTATTAGTTGAATGCAGCCGTTTTCACTCTTTGAGCCCGCGTATCCTAATGCTCTGCACGATTTTCGAGGAAGCATTCCATAATTATAATTAGTGACGTCGACAGTCAAATGAATCATGGAGGATTTTAATACAATTCCGAGACAATTGAAAGAGAAGTTTATGATTTGTGATGAGCTACAACTTCTACTGGCTTATGTATCTTATTAGTTGACTTGTAAATTAATAAGGATGGACTGATTAATCTTCACGGATGTATAATACTCGTAATTTTTTCTCTTCATAGATTTTCGTTTTCCTTCTTGGTATTGTCAGGAGCAAGCTCCATACGCGTCTCATTTTCTTGCCTTGTAGTAAAGGAAGAAAATATAAATTAATAAAGTCAAGATATAAGTACGAGACTCTTTTTGGGGTAAAGGAAAAAAATTATTTATTGCCTTATTAAGTAAGATGGGTTTTCGATAGTAGTGACAACCCTCAATTTAATTTTGGTTAACGAAAACAAATTGGAACTTCCTGACCGCGTGAACTATGTAGAGCACCAAATTGATCTATGTGGGAAAAGAGTGCATTTTTTTTATAGAGGTCCCGGTACTGCAAACTTCTGGAAATTAAGACAGGAAAACCTACAAGAAAATACATGAGCTTGAGAGGGGAGATCCATTGGGACTTCGTGTCCGAAGCCCATCACAGCAACCAATGTGAGCCCCTCGTAGGCCTCGATCCGACCCGCAAGCTGATCAGTAACCAAAGAGTCCTGTTTTAGTCTACCCTGAATTACTGCGTGGAAGCTTTTTCTTTGGCTTGATATGTAATTGCGCTTACTAGATTATTCTGGTTCCAGGGGTACCATTTATCCTGTACTTTCAACTTGAGTACTCTGATGTTGCGCCCGGTCATTGACAAAGGAATGGCTAGATCCGTCATCCCACTGCTCAAAAAGGAAAAAGCAAACAACAATCTGTGAAATACAAACTCCCGTACTACTAATGTCAAACAGACAAGACATCTTGACGATGCGTCGATGAGTTCTTATACACTGATCCTACCAAGTCAACAAGTATATCTCAAATTAATCAAATGTTGGAGGCTGGAGACTATATGTTGGCGTGGTCTTCTTTTTTCTCGTTTCTAAATCTAATACACCTTACCTATGCATCCAAATCCGCAAATTGGTGTCTGAGTTCTTTAAGAATCGGCAAAACCGATGACTGTTTGTCGCTTTTTCTCCGGGTTCTCTGGTTGCTTTATCAAGAGAAGGTTTTCCAAGCTAGAAACTTTTATCCAAGAAAATAGCAATAGCTTAGTTCAGTTCAACAAGAATGGATATGCTTCGACATGTAGATTCGACATTAATTATCTCACCATTATTCCCTTCGGATTGATGATTGGTCACAAGATCCCCTTATTTTGACCTACGATCAGTCGAGCAAGTTGAGGCACATAATGTCCTAAAGTAAATGTTTACCATTTGAACTCTTGAGTGGGTAAAATTACATTATACAATTAAACGGCCGTTGTACACTAATACCTGCATAGCTCTCTCTGGCAACATGGAAGTCTCTGTATTTGTATTTTGGAAAGATTTCGAGCCATTTACGTAAAAATGTAAGACTATCCACACACGACTAAGATCGAAAGAAAAGGAAGTAACTAAGACTTTTGGAAAGAAAAAATCGAGCGGGAGACACCAATACAAGGGCGGGCTAAAATACCATGAAGGTAGAGCAAGTTGAAAGTCCTGACTAGTGCTATTATCTCCAATTGACTATACCAAGGGTGTTAGAATAATTAGTTATTAAATTACGTTTTCATCTAATAGTTTGAATTTTTAGAACAGTCGGTAATAGTTTCACAAAATTTTACATAGTATCAAAGCTGGAGATGCTGAATTGGAATATCTCCAAGCCCTATTTATTTCCCCAATTAAATTTCCAAGCGTGAAGGAAAGTGTTAGAATAATTAAATATTAAATTACACTTTCATTTAACAGGTTATATTTTTGGAATAGTCAATAGTAGTCCCACAAAATCTCACAAATGATATCAAGAAAGATCAAATTGGCCTCTAGGAAAAAAGAAATTGCAAGATGTTATTATTCAATCATCTTGATTATGGATGGCTTAGTGATGATGCATAGTTCATGAGTTTGAAAGAAGAAAGGTTCATAATGATAACAAGTTCTTATTTTGTGCTAAAGTTATATTGGTTAGACTTTCCTATAAATTGATTATCTGAAAGACCCAGTTTAAGTACATGCAAAATAACGCAGCTAGGCTTTTTACTCTAGGCTTGTTGGAGGGTGATTGGCTCACAGTGAAGTGAAGTAGAGGTTGTCTTCACTGACCAACCCTCTTCCAAGGGTGTTTCCATCTATGAGGACCGTTAGCGGTAATCCTTTCAATGAGAGCACCCAGCCTGGATTGCATTCTTTATATTTATGTGCTAGTACCCACATGTCTTGCATAACTTATTCCAAATTATATATTTTTCTTGCCCTACATGGTGTGAATACCCTCATATTTTACATCCCAAAATTTAGATGAAATAATTTAAGAACTTACTTAGATCCTATTTACTTATTAAATGAAGTGGTACAAAATCGTCAAAACTCACATTGATGAAAAGCATACCTTGTAAAATTATTTAATCACTTAGTTTAGTTTACTTGAGCTTTACTTCCGATAAGAATACTCAAATGATAACGATGTAAGGGTGTGTCGATAACATTTCAACCTTTCATATTGCACTTTAAGCCTTACTATTAATCCATTTCCAGGGTCTACCGCGCATAGGAGATTGATTATTGGTAAGATCATATGTGGGCTTACTCTACAACCAATGATTTAACAAACTACAATGAGCAGTGTCATTGTTTTCGGCAATGGCTGCAATTTGTTAATCCTATCATTTCCTGGATCGACAGTCCATTTGTTCCAATTTTGTTGTTCAAAACAGATCTAAAATGCTAAGTTGTAGTGTAAATAGAAAAGACAAGCTCTCGATAAAAGATTTGTAGGTCACGTGTATCAACTACAGTCTCTAAAGCATCGCAGGAGCTTTGATCCAAACCTCTCACTCAATTCTTAAACATTCGCCATTAAGATGTCAATAACAACATGACATAGATGTAAGAGTTTTTCTAATATGGGTTATATTAATTGAGATTGTTATTTACCGTTTTACGGGATTGGTTTGTTAAGATGAGATATACGGTTTTCTTAATATAAAAAAAAGGCCTAACTTGTTTGGGCCAAGTTGGGCCAAGTTCACGATGAGAGGACCCTGCTGGAAACTCTATAAATAGTGCTAAAGATCTTCATTTAACCCTAGTTGAAATGTGCGCTATAACCCTCACATCAAGTATTGGTGAGGGGTGATCTAAAGGGTGGTCTCATTGGGCCAAGATTCTGAGGATAATAGAGAAGATTTATAGCACCTGTGGGTCCAATCAACGTCATTCCAAATCAAGATTAATGAATTCAGAAACAAGTATGCGAATCTCTTCTTTTTCAGATATTATGTTCGAGTTTCTAGCTACATTGATCTTGAAATGCTATCAGAACGGCCGACAAGAGAAACAATAGATCACGTCCAAATTAAAATCCCATGCAAATTGAGTCTAGTTAGCTCGCAGTAGTTGGAAGACGCTGCCAGAAAGTCAGAAGTGTCTCGGGTCTTAAGGACGAAGATCGAAAGCCTAAACAAAATGTAGGAAACACTAAGAAAGAGTAGAGTTTTGAGAAAAACTTATAAAGAAAAAAAAGAAAAAAAAAGAGAGCAATGTGAAAGAGGAAACATAAAGTTCGGCGTAAACAATCTCCCTGTCGCGTGATACTTTTTCTTTTTATCAGCAGAACCTCCTGAAATCCAATACCTGCTTTCTTTGTTTTGAATGTTGATAGGTTGCACCTTGCGACCTCTCTTTTCAGTTGTCCAGAACATTGTGCCTTTGGATGATTCTTTGGGCAACCTTTCCGAAGATCCGCACATTCTGATTGTCCCTAATAAAAGACTTCTTGTGACATATCGATTCCTGCATCGGATGGGGAAAACCATTTTTGAGTAATTTATAAGTTAACACCCATCCCAAATGGTTATCACCTTGTGTGTTCACTTGAGAATAATTTTCTTGGGGCTTAGCCCAAGCTGGATCATTACACTTCTATTGATGTTCCTAGATTCGATCTTTTTGATTCTTACATCAAGATGTCCGTAACACAAGAAAGGTTTCTTCCTTGCTCTTTATCAAAGAGAGTCCTCGCGGGGGACAAAGTTGAAAACCTCATAGCATACTAATTGCAATACATTAATGAGCAAACTATTGGAAGGGAAGTGATTATTAAATGGAAGAGATCACACGAGCACAAGAAAATTCATACATCCTGTAATATTTGGGGCCAAATAAGTCAGCCCATATTTGTCTCTTAAAAAGCCAGCCCAGCCCACATATATTTGCTTCTTCTTGCTGCGTGCAAGCTGCAGAAAACCAAAAAAAACAGATCAGAAACAGAAACAAAGCAGAAACAGAACGAGAGAAGAGGAGAGAAAGAGAAGGAAAAGAGGAAAAATGGAGGCGAAACCTCCACGTGCTCACCTCAGACACCTCCACAGCTCATCTTAACTCCATTCCACGGCGCCGGTAAGTGATTAAGGCATCTAATCTTCCTTGGAAAGGATTAATAGCAATTAGGGCTTGAAATTCGGAGTTTATGGAGATTTGTGCGGCGAAGTCCGATTTTTGAGTCGTTGAGCCGAAAATTTTTATGGGAATGATAATTTATGATGTTGTGAAGCTATAGCATTTTGCGGAATTGAATTTGAGCTTGCGGTTTGTCCGGAATAAATTTTTGAAGTTCGGCGCGCACTCTGTTACTGTTGCGAACAGTAGCTTCGAGCCTGGTTTTCTGCTGTTTTTGGCAAGATTTTGAGGCGGCTGTTATGGGGTTGTTGTAGTGCATCGAAAGGGCTTTCTAATGACTATAAGTGGGCTTGAAACCGATTTTTGTGGAGGAAGTTATGGGGCGACAAAGTTGATTGCGTGTCCAATTCTCATGCATAAAAATAGGTCTTTGTTTAAGGCGAGCTTTCCGTTGACACGTAGGTGTCGTGTTATCGATAATAGGCGTAGGATAGCCAAGTAATTATTTAGGATGTCATTTTTCTCAGTCTTTGATATTATTTTGAATTAATTGTTAGGAATTTGAGTACGTCGGCTCAAATAAAGGCTTATTTGGTTTTTGACTCTTTCCAGGTGAGTGGCACTATTTCTTCCTTGTATTTTAAACTCATGTTTAAAATATATTATGGGTAATATATGCTATTAGTTGAAAAATAGCATTCTTTGATGCATAAAAACAGGATTGGGCTTTTACTGCAATTTGTTGTTTAAGTGAGGAAATTATCCTTTGATTTTAGCTGGGATATTTGTTTGAAAGTGGTTTGAGAAACCTTTATCAAAGGACCTTGGAAAGCTTTTGGTTTATGTAAAGCGTTTCCATATTTATTAAATGCTTGACTGGTGAGATGATTCTGATTTTATTTGTGGATTATTGGAGATTTGTGATTGTGGTTGATGCTCAATGTCTATGTGAACCCTAAGGGGTGTGTAGGTATGCGCATACTAGTCTAGGATATCCTTGTGGGCCGAGCCACCGGCTTATAGTAGGTGGAGACCTAACCAAGGGGGGAATCTTGGTCGCCTTGTCACGGGCGTTAAGCGTGACCATGGTTGGACATTTGAGCCTGAGTTTGGTCAATGGAATGGACCATTGACATTTGATTTGAGTTTGGTCGGTGGAATGGACCATTGATCCGTGTTTTGACGAGTTTAGCCGATGGGATGGACCCTTGGCATGTGTTTGATGAGATTAACCAGTGGATTCGACCATTGGTACCTACTTTGTTGTTTTCTTGAGATATTTGTAGTACGTGTTCAAAGTGGATTATATTGATATTGTAAATGTGCATAGTAATTTCCCGATCCGTTTGGAAGAAATGTGTTACTCACTGAGCTGTGGTTTGCTCACCCCTCTATTCTTTCAATCTTTTCAGGTTTTTCAGCTAGTGATGAGTAGTACGAGAGCGATAATCTTGAGGGGACTTTTGGGAGCAGACTTTTGGAAGCTTAGAGGCTGCGTCCTTCGAGAGGAAGGACGGCCGTGTCATTCCCCTTTCTGGCTAGGATTTGGGGTGTGACATTTTTGGTATCAGAGCTTAGGTTATGATATTTGGGTTTAGATTTTTAATGGGACGTTGTGAGATTGTGTGTTAGTTTATAACACGCGTTAGTCTTGTTTTACTAGGACGTACGTTTCATTTTAGGTCTAAATGATTATCGGTCCAACTCAGAGTGGGAGAGACAAAGCGATTAAGAAAATTTCAAGTTTGGTGTTGTCGCTACCGAATCCAAGGTGGAAACTCTAGATTCTTCCTTCCTTCAAAGTCTGTGTCGATTCTTATGCACTTTGACTTTCAGGGTTTTGAGGATGTGGATTTAATGAGCTTTTTATTTTCTAAGAAATGTGCTATTGGACGGAGAAAAGCCAAAGAATCTTGACTTTAGTTGCAGAACTTGAGAAAAGGAATTGATGAAAAAAAAATTTATTAGAATGAGCCTCTGAGACTTTAACGCGTGAAGAGGAAAAGAAAGAATTTGAATTGGAGAAGCAAAGAACAATAATGGAGAGACACATTTCTCTGTTCGATGCAAATTCTGATACCAAGCTCTTTTGTTGTAGTCGACTGTCATTTTTCTCGCTCAACTCCAACTTAAATCTTGTAACTTTGTGGAGTGCTCTTGAGAGAGAGAAAATGTCTCATTTGTCTAAGGACATTGACGTTCTAAGGTGTGGAAATGAAGTGTGGTTTAGAGAAATGGTGAATAGAAGAATCTTCACTTAGTTTGCATTTCAAAGACTTCACATGGCAAATTCTATTTTGCGAGGAAGTTTCAAGCCGATAAATGGAGAAATTATTGTCCTTCTTTAGCCCATGCATTATACCCATCGAAGGGGGTGTACAAGTTAGAGACAAGAATTCTGAAGGGGGAAAAGCACTTCATCAGCTTATTTGCATGCAAATGAGAGCATATTGTTCATGTTAATAACATCATTTGGTCAACCATTCGTGAATCACTATGATGTGTTCAGATTGGACATTGTTTCAAATATATATTTTTCAGTTGGTGCATTTCTAGCACACAAGAAAGAGCTAAAGCTCTGGAAGTTGTTCACTACATTAAGGAAAATAAGCATTAATGGAACTATAAGGTGACAACAATAAGGGACGGAAAGTTTGTGGGTGATGCTGATGTTGGTGAGTTATGGAGTTTCTTTAGTGGCTATGCTCCTATTCCTCAAGATTCACCTTCTGCATTCCGAGAGTAGGAAATTGTTCAATTTGTAAAATTATTCAATATAAAAATGATGGAATAGAAGTCATCGGTTTCAGCCACGGAAGATTTTCTCTAAAAGGAGGGCAAATCAAATAGGACTCGTGTGACCTTATTAACTGAAGGAGTGGAAACTCTCGTTCTTGGCCAAGTTACAAGTTTCATGTTCTAAACTTTCCAGCATAAATAATAAAATGTGTTGAAATTCTCAGGAAATTCTACTGGATAAAAACAAATGGTCAAGATCATCTCTTAGAAGCAAGTGCACAAATGGTGGCCGGGTCTTATAAGAAGAACATGCTGGTTCGAATTCGCCATGACTCTAGAAGCGCGCCCTAGCCCTTGAAGCACTTGAGTGGCTAGATATGTTAGATTTGTGGTGATATTATTAGATGTACAACCAATGATGAAGTCTTTGTTGTTTGTAAGGAGAGTGCATTCCTAGTGTGCCGTCTTTGTTATGAGTGTGAGAGGAAAGATGGTAATTAGTGTTGTCCTCAGAGTATGACTAGCTACAAAAGGTACAAAGGGAGTCCTTGAGTGAGAGAATATGTTGTTAATGATCTAGAGAGTGAGTTCAATGATATCCAAGGAAATATCAAGAGGTGCTAGTGGAAATGAGAATATCCTGATTTCTTGTCTTCTTCTAGACATGAATCTTAATATCCAATGCCACTTCTCACAAATGGGCAGCAGTATATGGTGAATCCCCTTGTGCTATACCTGAAAATCAATTTGGTCGGAAAACATTTGAATCTTTTGTCCTTTATGATAGACATTTAGTTCATTATGTCGATCATAGACAGCCAGTTCATATGTGGATTGTGGATTCCTCAAGGGACTTGACCTCTTATAGCCTTGGAAATGTTGAAAAAAAAAAAAAAAGAGAAATGGTTTAAACTTGAAAACTCAAGTAGGAAAAGAACATTCGCTACATGATTGGTACATAAAAAGGGACCAGTTCTAATAGAGCAGAACTTCAAATGGGTAAAAATGATTGTCTACCTTTGAGCCATGTGGTGCTTATACTAGCATAATAGAAAATAAAATAAGAGTGATGACAAGGAAAATGTTGACAAGAAGAGAGCTGTCCAAAAGAACTGAATCTAATATTCCAGTATTCAATATGGAGGATATTGAGGAGGGGGTCAAAGGTTATGGTGATGAGAGATCACTGCTTATGTTCCCAAAAGCTAAAAAAAAAAAAAAAAAAACGCATTGGTTAATCGCCACTCTTCATGGTAGCAGCATTCATGGAATAAGGAAGACTTCAACCATCTACTAATCCGGCAACACTTTTGAATGAAGCGTTTCATATCTTTAGCGGCAACTATGAGGAACAGATTGAGTGGGGCAAAGAGATTAGATGGATATATGGTTCTATCGTAAAAGATTTCTTAATAGAGTTTAAGATGCATGTGCAAGGTTGGGTCTCTATTTGCTGGATCTCTCTTTTCTCAGCATTCAAGGATTCTATGACTAAGACTACCATCATTGAGGCTTATGGAATTAGTCACATGTATCGAGATGCATGAATGATGCAAATCCAGGGAAGAGACAACATAAGCTTCAGTTGTTTGTTGACTTCATGCTCGACCTTGGTTGACTTGATTTAGGCATGTGAAAAAAAAATAAAAAAAATTCTTTGATTGCTCAAGTTGTTTTCCACACAATGGATTCCTACAATTGTGCATTAAGTCATACTGGCTAGCTGACGAGCTTTTGATAAAATACTAGTACATCTCAAATTTTTATTACTCTGGCTTACTTTGCCATCATCCTAGAACTTGTGTTAAGAATTTGCTATTTCCCTATAGAAAGGTTTTTGTTCAGTGTAATGCATTCATAGTTTTATGTGGAACAGCCCATCTGATCAATTTATGGATATTTACCATGTATTCAAGAATTGTAGAAGTGGTTATGACTATTGCAAAGGTTTTGACTATTGTGTATCATGTGCTACCACTCTCATGTCTATGCATATCATCCTTGATCTACTTGGCATGAAATTTGGGGAATGAGTTCTGAAAAACAAAGTTGCGAAACCTAGTAGGGAAATGGGTTTCATTTGTACTCAAGAGGAAACTGGCAGATTATTAAGATGATAACATAAAAATTAGGAGTGCTCTTGATGGACATATTATTTTGAAAACTACTCTGGTTGTACACGGCAAAACTTTGGCATTGGGAGAGTGCCCTGTGGATGCTAGCATGAAGTGGCTTGGAGCTTTAGCTATCCTACACTTTTTGGCAGTATCAAGGATTCAGTCAGATACATTGTACCCATTCAATTCCTCTAATCACTTGAGTGCTTAGTAACAATCGTATGGTGAAAATATCATCAAATTCACTTGTTGCAAGGATACATCCTCTTGCTCGAGAGTACATTCCAGGTGAGGTTGTCACTATGTGGGTTCCTATGCTGCATCTCTCTAATTTCCATATTGATGACTAGCCTACATTTTCAACAACATAGTATGGTTTTGATGCTTCCATTCGACAGTACTAGGCAATGGCATGTTTATGAGCTAGAGCTCGTTGAAGTGGTGGTCGAACAAGTTGCAATTGCTCTCTCACGTGCATGCTACTAAAAGAGTATGCAAATAAGGGATCTTCTCACGTGGCAAAAAGTTGTGTTAAGCAAAAAATAGCGACTCGTACTTGTAATTATTTTGGCTGTTATGAAATATGAAATGAGAACTCCCATGCATCCTAACATCGTGGTGCTTGTTCAATGGATAAGGAGAAGAATGACATATAAGGATTCTTAGAAAATTGATTCTTTATTTGAGCCATGCCATAAGGACTTCTCTCTCTTCAAAAGAAAACATAGTATGAAGATTTACTCGTACTGCACATCACAAATCGTCATGATTATTTAGAACATATGTGAAGATTCAATGGCAAAATCACATGGAGAGGGAGGCCACTTGGGAACTTGAAGAGGAGGCAAGACGCATATACTCTCACTTGTTTTATGATTGAGGTGTGCGAAAATTTCGAGGACGAAATTTTTTATAAGGAGGGTAGATTGTAATATTTGGGGCCAAATAAGTCAGCCCATATTTGTCTCTTAAAAAGCCAGCCCAGCCCACATATATTTGCTTCTTCTTGCTGCGTGCAAGCTGCAGAAAACAGAAAAAAACAGATCAGAAACAGAAACAAAGCAGAAACAGAACGAGAGAAGAGGAGAGAAAGAGAAGGAAAAGAGGAAAAAGGAGGCAAAACCTCCACGTGCTCACCTCAGACACCTCCACAGCTCATCTTAACTCCATTCCATGGCGCCAGTAAGTGATTAAGGCTTCTAATCATCCTTGGAAGGGATTAACAACAATTAGGGCTTGAAATTCGGAGTTTATGGAGATTTGTACGGCAAAGTCCGATTTTTGAGTCGTTGAGCTGAAAATTTTTATGGGAATGATAATTTAGGATGTTATGAAGCTATAGCATTTTGCGGAATTGAATTTGAGCTTGCGGTTTGTCCAAAATAAATTTTTGAAGTTCGGCGCGCACTCTGTTACTGTTGCGAACAGTAGCTTCGAGCCTGATTTTCTGCTGTTTTTGGCAAGATTTTGAGGCAGCTATTATGGGGTTGTTGTAGTGCATCAAAAGGGCTTTCTAATGACTACAAGTTGGCTTGAAACCGATTTTTGTGGAGGAAGTTATGGGGCGACAAAGTTGATTGCGTGTCCAATTCTCATGCATAAAAATAGGTTTTGTTTAGAGGCGAGCTTTCCATTGACACGTAGGTGTCGTGTTATCGATAAATAGGCATAGGATAGCCAAGTCATTATTTAGGATGTCATTTTTCTCAGTCTTTGATATTATTTTTGAATTAATTGTTAGGAATTGTGTATTTCGGCTCAAATAAGGGCTTATTTGGTTTTTGGCTCTTCCCAGGTGAGTGGCACTATTTCTTTCTTGTGTTTTAAACTCATGTTTAAAATATATTATGGGTAATATATGCTATTAGTTGAAAAATAGCATTCTTTGATGCATAAAAAAAGGATCGAGCTTTTACTGCAATTTGTTGTTTGAGTGAGGAAACTATCCTTTGATTTTAGTTGGGATATTTGTTTGAAAGTGGTTTGCGAAACCTTTATCAAAGGACCTTGGAAAGCTATTGGTTTATGTAAAGCATTTCAATATTTATTAAATACTTGAAATATGAAATGATTCTGATTCTGTTGTGGATTATTGAGGATTTGTGATTGCTGGATTGATGCTCAATGTCTATGTGAACTCTATGGGGTGTGTAGGTATGCGCATACTAGTTTAGAATATCATTGTGGCCCAAGCCACCGGCTTATAATAGGTGAAGACCTAACCAAGAGGGAATCTTAGTCGTCTTGTCACGGGCGTTAAGCGTGACCATGGTTAGACATTTGAGCCTGAGCTTGGTCAATAGAGTAGACCATTGACATTTGATTTGAGTTTGGTCGATTAACCCATGTTTTAATGAGTTTAGCCGATGGGATGGACCATTGGCATGTGTTTGATGAGATTAACTAGTGGATTTGACCATTGGTACCCACTTTGTTGTTTTCTTGAGATATTTGTAGTACATATATATATTATGTTCAAAGTGGATTATATTGATATTGTAAATGTGCATAGTAATTTCCCGATCCGTTTGGAAGAAATGTGTTACTCACTGAGCTGTGGTTTGCTCACCCCTCTATTCTTTCAATCTTTTCAGGTTTTTCAGCTAGTGATGAGTAGTACGAGAGCGATAGCCTTGAGGGGACTTTTGGGAGCAGACTTTTGGAAGCTTAGAGGCTGCGTCCTTCGAGAGGAAGGACGGCCGTGTCATTCCCCTTTCTGGCTAGGATTTGGGGTGTGACACATCCAAAATGAAGAACTAAAGGCAAGGAAGGACATGAGATTGCTCATCACGTAAGCGGTACTTGATTATCTCAATCTCTTCAACTTGACTATCTTCACCGCTATAGCCACATATGCCTTGTCTATTACTTGATCCACAAAGGTAAAATATGCACGTCTCCAATCCTTCTTGAACTGCAATACTCCAAAAAAGCCCCAAAACCCAGTCGCAAACCCAAGCATTACGACCACAGAGAACAATGCCTTCTCAAGCTTTTCCTCTTCATGTATATCTTCAGGTTGAGAGGTTTTCGATGCTTGAGGTGACTCAACACCAGGGCATTCTCTTCTCAGAAGATTGCCACATAGTAGAGGATTGTTGGCAAAAATGGATGGATCATCGAGTGTCTGAATTTGATTGCCCTTCGGAATCTGCCCTGTAAAGTTGTTGTGCGACAAGTTGAGGTGGGATAGGGATGTTAATGCTGAAATGCCTTGTGGAATTTTTCCTGAGAGACGATTGTTGGAAAGATCAAGAGACTCGAGTGACTTCATGTCCCCGATGCCAATGGGAATGCCCCCGGAGAGAAGGTTGTGTGACAAGTTCAAACCTTGCAATCCTGTGAGAAAAGTAAGTTCTTTAGGAATCGGCCCTATCAAGTTGTTGCTCGAGAGATCCAAATTGCCCAGAAGTGCTAGAACAATTTTGGTATATTCATTAGGCCTTCCCTTCATGATCTCAACCACTCGCTCTCGATTCCAATCCATATAAGGTGGATCGTCTGGAATGAAGATTTTCGCGCCACCCATATAGCCGAGACAACTTGGGATCGCTCCTGTCAATTTGTTCACTGCCATATCCAATATATGTAATCCCGAGAGTGAGCAAAGCTGCGGAGGGATGCTACCAGTAAAACTATTCTCTCGTAGCCTCAGAATCAGCAAAGACTGAACGCTTGCACCGAACCATGTCGGAATGCTTCCAGAGAAGTTATTCTCTCCAAGGTCCAAAATAATCAGAGTCGTGCAATTACCCAAAGCCGGAGGAAGCTCCCCATCGAGATGGTTCCCATTCAAGTGCAGGGTTAAAAGTCCCCGTAAGGATCCCACTGAGCTTGGAATTACTCCGGACAACTTATTAAATGACAAAGTCAAGTGAAATAAACTAAAACCCTTCCAACAGTCGGGGATATTGCCAGATAGCGAATTATTGCCAAGATTTAAATCATACAACCCCTCTTCACATAAGGATGATGGTAACGTGCCATTAATATGGTTATCATTGAGATACAAGGTCTCTAGGTGCATCTCCCCAATATTGGATGGAAGAGGTCCAGAGATGAAGTTGTGGGAGAGATCTAAAATGGAACAATTAGAAGATATGTTTGGGAACGGTCCGGTGATTTGATTGTATGAGAGACTGAACTGGCTATATGTCATGTTTCCTAACCATTTAGGCAAAGCCCCGAAAATTGAAGCATTTGAGAGATCTATGCGATTGACGTTCACTTGTGTCTGCATCCACAGGGGAAATGTGGTTCTGAATTTACAGGAATTCATCCGAATGGATTGAAGTTGAAAAGGTGGCCTCCAGCCATGTTCTACCTTAAAAGTCAAGTTATAGTTGTCTCCAATATCCAAATCCTTTAGCCTTGACAAATTAGAAAAATGGATTTCCGAAATCACTCCCCCAAAGAATTGTTAAAAAGATGTAGAACGGAAAGTTGGGAAAGTTCTCCAAAGTTCTCGGGTATAAAGCCGCTCAAATGATTACTATTGAGTCGCAAGTCTTGTAAAGCTTGCAGTTGCCCTAACGACGCTGGAATATGCCCCAAGAATTGATTGCGAGAGAGATTTAACAATCTCAATGATGACAATTGACCTAATGATGCTGGAATTGTGCCATTCAATTGATTATTCGAAAGATCTAACAATATCAATGACGACAACTGACCAAATGTTGATGGGATTGTGCCATTCAATCGATTATTTGAAAGATCTAACCATCTCAGTGATGACAACTGACCTAATGATGATGGAATTGTGCCAGTCAATCGATTATTTGAAAGATCAATTGTTACCAGTTTTGGCAATGCTCCGATGACTTTAGGAATTGGACCTGAGAAGTAATTGCTGCCAAGCAATAAGTATTTTAAGAAAGTAGAGTGCACTAACCAGTTTGGCAAAGCACCGCTCAGATGATTGTCATATAGGACTAGACTCTCTACGTTGTTCTCGATGAATCTTGACAAATTCCCCTGGGATGTCGAAAGCTCTTCTCTGATTTGGTTACAACACAAACGCAACGATTTGAGGTACTTCTTACTCTTCAAGAATGACAATAAGCCTCCTTCAATGCTGTGGAGACGATTTCCCTCGAGATTGAGATGAACAAGGCTTGTAAACTTGTCAAACCACATGGGAATCGAAGAGCGCAAACAATTCCATGAAAGATCAAGATGCTGGAGAGAAGTCATGTTTTGGAGTATGGCATTGGGGATGGGACCTCCTAGGAGATTGTTTGAAAGATTAAGGTATTGAAGATGAATAAAAGAAGTGGAATTTGCCAAGCGAATAGAAGAAAGATTAAGTTTGGAAAGCCCGCAAGTTGATAAGCTCAAATGTGATAAAGATGGAAGCATGCTAAGCACTTGCATGAGGTCTCTTCCAGCGGTAATCTTTGAGCCACTCATGTCAAGATAATTCAATGACTGAAGATAAGAAACCCACAAAGTATCATCAAAAACCAAATTTCCTTGATCATCATGAAGATCAAGAACTTTTAATTCTGTGAGGTTTCCCAATTCTCGAGGAGCCGTTCCATGGAAGTTACCAAATGATAAATTGAGATACCTTAATTGTTTCATAGATCCGAGGAATGTGGGTATCTTTCCGTGCTTGAAATCGATCCCACTTAAGTCCAAGTAGCTCAAGCATCTTAAGTTGAGCAAAGAAGAGTTCAACTTACCAATCATGGAGAACATATGTTTCATGGGACTAACGATCATACCGGTTTTGTCTCTTACAGTTTGGCGTAAGAATTGGAGCTTGATTACATGACCATGCACTCCATCACAAGTGACTCCTTTCCATCTGCAGTAATCTTCACCTTTCCAGCAAGAAAGCAAGCGATATGGGTCTGAGAGGCTTTTTTTAAGTTGAAGCAGAGCCTCTCTTTCTCGCTTTATCCAGATGAATGTTGAATTTCTGCAGAAGCATACGTATAAATTATCTGAAAGGAGTGATAGGGTTACTAGTACAAGCAGTAAGGAACGATATCTCCCCATGAGCAATGAAGGAGAGAATAAATCTATGATTTAGAGAGTGGGTTTGGGGGTTCTTTGCTGAAACCCAGATTATTTATGGAGAATGGCACATCCATTCTTGCAACTGTGAGGTCCATATGTCATGATGACAATAAAGAAGCAAAGGCATATCCATTCTGGCAATTGGTTGTAAACTGATGACCAGATGCCATTCAGAACATAAAATTGATTTTTCTAGAAATTAGGGAAAGTCAACTTGGAAGCGAGAGCAGCACCATTTAGGGGATTGTGGAGAACTATCCAATTTTTGCAGCGCTGAACACGGACCGTCTTTTGGGTCCAAGTCATGAATTATACAAGGTAGTTACTCTGTCTAAATGTGTGTAATATAAAAGTATTAGACTCCATTTGTTTTGCCAAAAATAAATCATTTTAAAAATATTTATCTAAAAATATCGTTTATATCTATTACAAAAATGAAAAGACAAAAAATATTTTCATCATCCACAAAATTATCTGGACATAAATTATCAGCAATAATGAAAGTCTTTTCTATTGAATTATTGATTTTGATTGATACAAATTATAATTTTTAGGACAATATTTTTCAAATCATTTATTTTTCGCAAAACAAACAGACTCTTCGGGAAAATAGCGTTTTCCCTACTCTTACCCATTTTTAATTACGTACTTCCGTTCTCTTTTATCTTTGACTTGTTTTAGTGTGTTTTTACTTATTTTAAAATTTGGCCATTTCAATTAATAAAGCTTCATTTGGCAAAAAAAAAAAAAAAAAAAAAAACAAAGAAATCATATACTTTCGCTTTTGCCCGCTGCTATAAACAAAGCAATAGATAACATCTTAACTAAGTCAGCACCGACAACTGCGCTCTTCGCTGGGGCTGTACCAACCGCATTATCGTGTAGAACTTATGTATGGCTGAGTTTTGCTGTGCAAGACCCGCAAGCATCAAGTCGAGTCTTGGGGTCCATGTTGTATTCTATAAAAACTTGGGACTGTATTGAAATGTTTGCATTTCTTTATGATGAAATGCAAATTCTAACAAGTTTTTAACGAAATGGACGCTTGCTCTTTGTGTGTAAATCAAGCAACTTCCAGGATAATACATATTGATGCTATGGATTCTCGAAATATTCTCATGGACGATATGTTTATCAAGTCAATTGTAAGGTAACTTTTTTTTTCCTTTGGAAAAAAAACATAATGCAGGATCAGTTAGAGTCAGCTATAGAATCATTCTCTATAATGAACAGGAGGAAAGGATTGACTCTTGACCTTAGATCAATTTCATTCAAAGCGATAATGTTCATATCACTAGCCTTCCACGTTGTTGTACTTCTATGGGATGTATAGATGGAGAAATTACAATTAGACAAGCGTACCTATGCAGTCATTAGCCATTTTCAGGATGATACATATTGATGCTATGGATTCTTGAAATATTCTCATGAACGATATGTTTATTGAGTCAATTGTAAGGTATCTTCTTTTTTCTTTGGAAAAAAACGCAATGCAAGGTCAACTGTAGGATCATTCTCTGTAATGATGAACAGGAGGAAAGGATTGACTTTGACCTTAAATCAATTTCATTCAACTGATAATGTTCATATCACTAGCCTTCCGCGTTGATGTACTTAAATGGGATGAATACATGGAGAAATTACAATGATGACAAGCATGCCTATTCGGTCATTAGCCATTTCTGATTGAAGGAGAATTTATCTAGCCACGTAGTCTAGCCTACATGTAAGACCTTCAAAAGGAGTGCTCAAAAGATGACGATATAAAGATGTATCAATAACATTTCGAATCTTCTCCTATTTCTTATGGCACCTGCGGTCTTACGGTCTTACCATTAATCCGTTTCGTGGGTTGTACTGCACATGATATTTCGATTATTGGTCAGATTGTATGTGAGCTTATATGACAACCGATGATTTCACAAAGTGGAAAGAGCAGTATAATTACTTCCGGCAAAAGCTGCATTAGTCCCATTATTTCGTGGACGACCGTCCATTTGTTCATTTAGTTTGTTAAAAAGAGTCTAACTGCTAATTTTTGACATAATGACTCAATTTTCAAAAGGATTAACTCTTGATAAAATATTTAGGCTATGTTTGGTGGTCATGATAAAATTCAAGATAAAATAAAATTTATCTGATCCCATGTTTGTTGCCTACTCAAGATAGGATAAAATCATATATAAGATTGATATAAGCCAAATAAAAATATATCATGGGGGATAGGATTTCTAATTTCATAATAGGAAAGTTAATTTTCTCAAATAACAAATTTCCTAAATTAACAAATCTAAAATTATATTTCAATGTAAATAATATTTGAATTCTAATAAAAGAAATTCAAAATAACAAAAAATAAAATTCATTTTTTAATTTAATCTTATTTTATATATTCGAATTTAATTATATTTTATAATATAAATTAAATAAATAAATATATTTATTACATATTTTAGGTGTCTTAGTATTTTAGGTATATTTGTATAGTTTTATATTCAATAAAATTTTATTAGAGAATGATGGAAGGGAAAAAGAAATAAAAAAAGAAAATAAAAAAAGAGAAAAATCAAATAAAAATAACGTTGACAAGAGTGTCGCAAGAGATTTTTACCATCTCTATTTGTAAAATTTTTGATTTATTTATATTGATATGCCATATATATGATATGATATAACAAAATCCCTTGAATTTTATATCTTATAATAATTAGAAATTCAGACGACTAAACATAGTCTTAGAGAACTTGTATCAAGTATAGTCTCAAGATCCTAGCACAACAGGAGCTTTGATGCAAGCCTTTCTCTCAATTCTCATACATTCGCCATTAAGATGTCTTTGGATTGGCCCATCGTTGATGAGGCCCAATTAAATCCATCCTTATGTGAAATCAGGTCCTTGTTCCTTCTATAGCAAATGTTAGGAGTTTCTAGGGCACAAGGGTCTTATTATTAGTAAAATTTTATTTGATCAATTAACAAGTATCAATCAAAGTATATGACTTATTAGGAAGGTTCTTACTAACTTGGTATAGTAAAATTCTACTCTCGAAATATCACTTCTATAGTTTGAGGTGCACCCCTAACACATTTGAAAATGTGAATGCATTGATATATGGTCATGTATAATATCAAAAGTTGTGAGCAAAGTACACTAATTCAAGCACTCATGTTGCATCTACTGTCCTTTTATATCATAACGTGGTTTGATGTTTCGTATTTAAATAAAAAATTTAAAATTCATGCTAAAAGTCAACATTATAAAAAATTTACCAACGTTAAAGTTACAAACTTCTTCATCGACTTAAGAACTTTTCTTCCATATAGATATGCCGACCACTCTTTTAAGTTATCTTATCACCGTGTGTTGGGCGTGAGTGAGAGCACGAGCATGAGGGGATCATAGATTGGAGAAGTGAACGCAATTGAGGCAAGGGAGAAAAAGATAAAATGAAGATTAAACTTTTTTCTTTCAAGTTATCCGTTTGTTTCATAGAAAATGAATTATTTAAAGAATATTTTTCTGAAAATAATCATTTGTATTTTTAAAAAATGAATGGACGAAATTAATTTTCATCGTCTACGAAAATGTTTAAATATAAATTGTTGTTAGTAATAAAAACATTTTTCATTGAATAATTATTTCAAATGACACAATTGATTATTTTTAGAAAAAATATTTTTCAAATCATGCATTTTTCACGAAATAAACATAGATTGAGAATAGTCTATTATTTTTTTAAATATGGGCCGGTGCAGATCTCTTCAAAATTCAATGTTTGCGTCTCAATAGCCAGGACCGGCCTGAACTTTTCCTACAAAGATTAGGCGGGCCCAAGGAAATCCAACCCAAAAAACACTCTGAACAGATTGGGATGGTCCCATCTTTCTGCCCCGGTGTTGATAAATTAGTAACCTCTAGTTTCTTAAGTACACTTGTACAGATTTAATAAAGCTAAAAATTACTATTTTCATTGGAATGTTAGTTATCAATTAATTTCAAATTTTACCCATGTGGTTTAGTACACTACTAAATATAATGAATTTGACAATATTTCTAATAAATTAGTAAATTGCTAACTCCTTTAAAATGTTACAAGTTGGTTAGTATGTATCCAATCCCATATAGAATTCACCACCAAAACAAAAAATTAGTGTGTTAACAATTTTTTTCAAATATTACAAGTACGGTTAGTAACCTATGGTGCCATAATGAATTTACTGATATCCGAATAATTTTGTAAGTTACCAACTTTTTACAAATTTTATGAGTATACTTAGTGAACTACCAATAATTTTGATAATTTATTACTTTATTGAGATGTTGGTAAATCCATTGTAGTGTGAGTAGTCTATTAACCACACTGTAAAATTTGGAGGCAGTTAATAACTTGCTAATTATTTGGATGTTGATAAATTCATGAAAATGATGATAATTTACTAATTATACTTCTGAAATATAGAAGAAAGTCACTGACAAGCAAGTCATTAATCATACTTGTTTTTTTTATTTTATACCAATGGTATTTGAAACTATCAACAACTTAAAAATTCTATCAACCATGGGAAATTTTCCATGACCAGACCCTAGATTCCTTTTAAACAATGAAATTAAAAAGAAAAGAAAATGAGAACGGCAACGTATTTTCCATGATCTTCCAAGGTTGATAAGTTGAGTGATTCACTTGTCTGATAGCTCATGTATCATCAGTTGAACTTCTGTACTAGCAAGTGTAGCCCTTTTACCATGTATTCACATTGTGATTTAGATGACATGCAAAAAATTTTACGAAGTCTTGAAATTTTGAAAGGAAACGTAATTTTAGAAAAAGGCTACATTGAACATTGGAGGGCCCTATGCCGTTAAAAATTTTGGGTCCTCATTATGTATTGCCCTCAACATGCAATTAGCAATAATAGCATAACCAGGACGAAATGGAATTTGCTAACATAATTTCACATCATTGACGACAGAAGCATCATAAGTATAATAACACAAAGTACTGCTAAATTGCTGAGCAACACTAAATCACAGAATGACATGATTTGCACTTCCCATGCCGTTCCATTGACGGCTTGCTTGGACAAGCTTGAACTTAAAGACGACAAAAAATTAGCTACTACTCATTAGAAGAGAAAAGTCAACTACTAAGATGAGTCTGCTTGAACAAGAAAGCAAGAACATCACCGGATCAATAAAGCATTGGACAGATTGACGTGGATAACTGGCCTGTTACGCTATTCTCAGCCTCCTCAACTCGGCTACCTTCAGTGCAACAATCACGTACACCATGTCTATTTTACGATCTATGTAGTCAAAATACGCGCGTCTCCAATTCTTCTTGTACATCAAACCACCAATAACTCCCCAAAACCCAGTTGCAAACCCGAGCATTATGACTACGAAAAACATTACCTTTTCAAGCTTACCTTCTTCATTGGTATCTTCTTCTAGTGCTTGAGGGGCCTCTGCACCAGGGCATTTCTTTTGTAGAAGATTGCCACAAAGTAGAGGATTGTCAGCATAAATGGAAGGATCATCAAGGGTCTGGATTTGATTTCCTATCGGAATTGGGCCTGTGAAGTTGTTGTGTGACAAGTTTAGTTTGCTCAGTGAAGTGAATGCAGAAAAGCTTTGCGGGATTGCTCCTGAAAGGTGATTATTTGAAAGATCAAGTGACTCAAGCGATATCATGACCCCAATCATAGTTGGGATGTCTCCAGAAAGAAAGTTGTGTGATAAGTTCAAGCCTCGCAATCCAGAGAGCAAGGTAAGCTCTCCTGGGATTGGCCCAAACAATTGGTTGCCTCGAGAGATCTAAATTCACCAAAAGCTGTAGATCAAGTGTTGTGTAGTCAAGGTCTATCCCCTTCACGACCTGGTCAACATGCTCTTGAGTCCAATCTGCTGGAGCGATGCTAGCAGCCGTCGGCCCAAGCACGGGAGGTGCAGGCGCAAAAGCAGGGGAGAGTGAGTTGCCTTCGTCTATGCTTTTCTTTAGTTTCATACCTTTCATATGGCCAAAACAACCTGGAATTGTTCCTATTAGATTGTTCACTGCTAGGTCCAATATTTGCAGTGCGGAGAGCGTGCATAGCTGCGAAGGAATACTACCGTTAAACATGTTTTCTCGTAGTCTAAGAATCTGTAGTAGGTGAAAGCTTGGTCCAATCCAATGTGGAACACTTCCAGAGATTTTGTTCTCGCCAAGATCCAAAATCAACAAGTTTCTGCAATAGTTTATAGTCGTAGGAATTTCTCCATGGACACTGTTGTTGTTCAAATGTAGTGACCTAAGCGCATATAGATTTCCCAAAGAACTTGGTATGATTCCAGACAATTTGTTGGATGATAAATCAAGGAGTGTCAAAGGGTTGTCCTTCCAACACGCAGGAATTTCACCAACTAATTCGTTCCTGCCAAGGTGCAACGCCTCCAGAATTTCCATCTTGCATAATGAGGTTGGTATTGGACCACTTAAGAGATTATCATTCAAATACAATAAATTCAACCGGGGTTTTGCTACGCCAATATCTTGTGGAATAGGTCCTGAGATTAAGTTGTGGGAGAGATCTAATAATGAATATAGTTCAGAGGAAAATTTCGGCAGAGATCCATTTATTTGGTTGTAAGAGAGATTCAGGTTGGAGAGTGACATGAGACCTAGCCAATCTGGGAGAGCTCCTTTGATGGTGGCATTGGACAATACTATCTCCGTTGCTTTGGTTTGAGTTCTTATCCATCGTGGAAACTCTGTTGCGAACTTGCAAGACATCATCCGAATGGATGAGAGATTGAAGGGGGTATCCAATCAGAATCCACCTCGATAGCTAAATGATTGTCGCTGATATCTAAAAACCGATAGCTTCGAGAGGTTGGAGAAATGGTTTTCGGAAACTGTTCCGCTCAAGGAATTTGCTGAAAGATCTAAATAGTCAAGATGTTGAAGTTGTCCGAGACTGTGTGGAATAGTGCCATTTAGAAGATTATGACTGAGATCTAAAAATGATAAGACTTGCAATCTGCCTAATGCCGGGATTGTTCCATGTAACTGATTATGTGATAGGTCAAGTACTGTGAGGTTTTTCAAGTGAAACAACTGATCTGGCAAAGCTCCCTGAAGTGAATTATTATTTATCCACAGTAGCTTCAAGTTTTTCCCAATAAGTCCCGAAGAATTTCCCTCGATTGAAAATATCTCATCATGAAGTTTGTTGTCGCCTAAGAATACTAACTCGAGGAACTGGTGGCTTCTCAAGAAAGAGAACAACCCTCCTTCAACGCTTTGCAAAAGATTTTGTGCAAGGTTGAGATTGACAATACTTCTCAAGTTACCGATCCACCTTGGTACTGAAGAGTTTAAAAAGTTTGATGAAAGATCGAGGTGTTGGAGAGAAGACATATTTAGAAATATAGTGCTTCCGATGGGACCTTGAAAAGATTATGTGAAAGATCAAGGTACTGAAGATGAAGAGAAGTATAATCGGCCAAGTTGAAAAAGTTCGATGAAAGATCGAGGTGCCAGAGAGAAGTCATGTTTTGAAATATAGTGCTTGGGATGGGACCTCTGAAAAAGTTATTTGAAAGATCGAGGTACTGAAGATGATGGGAAGTATAATTGGCCAAGTGATTAGAAGGTAAGTAAAGATTATGAAGCCCACAAGCCGATAGGCTCAAATATGATAAAGATGGGAGTCTAGTGATCACTTGCATGAGGTCTCCAGAAGATTCGGTACCATTCAGGCCGCTCATGTCAAGGTATTTTAATGCTTGAAGATGCGAAACCCACTGAATGTCATCAAGAACAACCGAGCAATATTGACAGTGGAGATCGAGGACTTCCAACTTGGTAAGATTTCCCCATTCACGAGGAATAGTTGCAACGTAGAAAGAGTTGGACAAGTTAAGGTACCTCAATTGCTTCATCGAGCTGATGAATTTGGGCATGTGTGCGTAGGTCGAAATAGATCCCGCTCAGGTCTAGGTGGTTCAAGTATCTCAAGTTGAGCAAAGAAGAGTTCAGTTCACAGCCGTGGAATCAATTTGTGACCCGAATTCACCTCCTGGTGTGATCTGGAGCTTGACAACATGTCCATTTACTTGGTTGCACGTCACTCCGGTCCACTGGCAACAATCTTTGCCGTTCCAAGAAGAAAGGAGGTTAGATGTGTCTGAGAGACTTTGTCTGAGTTGGAGCAGAGCATCCCTTTCTTCTTCAAAGCAAGTGGAGGAAGAGCTTCTGTTTGTGCACAAACATACACATGCATTGTCTAAAATCAACAACAGACTCACTAGAACAAGCACCTTGGCATTATCATGTCCCGCCATGGATGATGATGAAATTGAAAACAGAAGCTATATTGAATGCAAAAGCCGCTCAAAGTTGGTTTGGAATGGGTTCTCAAGAGTAGACAAGTGGCATTTATAGAGAACAAGGGAAGGAATGATAGTAAATATAATCGATTATTGTTCTATATCATCGGTGTACCGTGTAGGCATGCGTTCATAACTTCATTTACCATCAACAGTAGGCATAACTATCACTTGTTGGTCCTAGTAGCATTTTAAAAATGAATTAGGAAAGCACAAATTCTACGACTCCGAGATTGTCATGCTAAGGAACATATATTTGATATATTTTATGAGCCTGTCTTCTCTCGCGTATTTAAGTGGTTCTCCGTTGATTAATTCCTGATGACTCGCCTCCAGGTCCACCGTCTCCCAAAAAGTCAAAGTCGACACCATCTCTTTAAACTTTTGCGCTCATATTCAAAGATGGTCCCGTGCGGTTGCATTGCATTACCGTTGAATGGACAGATGTTGTTATAGGGTAGGGCCTGCATTGGCAACATGCATCTAACCCAAATAATTGATGAGGCAGTTAAATGATTTCAAAAATCACATTTTGAATCGCTTAGTCAGAAGACACCCGAAAGGTATGATTATATCCCATCATCCAGCAAAGTAGGATCAGATTAGAATATGCAAAAATTGGGTCGGGAAAACATCACGCGAAAACTTGAGGAGGAAGTAATAAAATTAACACAGACCCACAATTAAATTGAAGTTAAGCTTAAAGAGTGATATGAAGATATTGAGGAACTTGGCTCTGATTGAAGTAAGACTTCACCAGAAAATATAAGTTGTTAGGTGGGAGAGGACACATAACTATAAGGCCTTGAAATAAACGTAAAAAAAAAAAAAAAGAATTACAGGGAAAATGTTAACACAATGCGATGATGCTTCCCCAGTTGGAAGAAGGAGAAAAGTCTATCCATTGAATTCGTCGTCAAACGTTGATCTGAGCGACATGTGCCTACGGTGGTCCTCTAGCGCCGCCATTAGTGACAAGACTACAGAAAAAAGAAAAAAGAAAAAGAAAAGTTGCAGTCAACAAGCGCAAAAGTCTGGTCATTCAAATCTCTTGTTTCGATTATGCTCTACTATCGTATCGTGGGTCTTGACAAAATAGAAATGGCTTTTCTCGTTTATTGATGTCTAGCTCTTGGTCTTATCTCAAAGATGACGATAAAATCGAGATTGTCGAGTTCTTCCTGTTCATATCCGCTGAAATCCATTTTCAACACTTGCAAATGCAAGTCCTCTCTATCATTGTACTGTGGGCCTTGTTCCATTTATTCTTAGAAATTCACACTATGAAACTTTTTTGGGATAAATAACATAACGGAACTTTCCTCATCTTTTTTGGGATTTTGGAACTTAGTGTTAATCTGTATCATAAGGAAAACTTTGCATGGGTAGACAGATTATTTGTTAGATTAGATTTGGACAAATTTTAGCGATGATGATTTAGCAAACTGCAAAGAGCAAGTCACCAATGGGAGTCCGTGTATTAGCCCTTACTTATAATCGTTTCTGCACTCCTCACGAGTCCCTGGTGATTTGCACTGCCCATGGTTTCCTTGACTGCTTGCTAAGACAAGCTTGAAACTAAAGAAAACAAACATTGGCACTCAAGAAAAGAGGAAAAAGCCAACTACAGAGATGATTTTACCAGAACAAGAAAGCAAAGAACTTCATGAGATCAGAGGACTGGATTAATTGATAATGCGGAGAGCAGGCCTTTCTTCTTTCTCTACGCTCCTCTTCAACCGGCTCCCTTCTCTCCAACAATCACCTACATCATGTCTATTTTACAATCTGCCTAATCCAAGTTTGCACCCGATGCTCCAAAAACCCCCCAAAACCCCGTCGCAAACCCGAGCATTATGACAATGTAGAACATCACCTTCCTTCCTAATGGTTATCTTCTTCAAGATGAGCAATTTTCGGTGCATCTGCATCAGGGCACTTCTTTTGTAGAGGGTCACTGCAGAACAGAGGATCATCTGCATAAATCCAAGGATCATCCGGGGTCTGGACGATATTCTCACTTTGAACTGGCTGCATGAGGTCGCTGTGCAACAAATTGAGTTCACTTAGTGATGTTAATCATGGAAAGCTATGTGACTGATCCTGACTAGTGATTATTTGAGAGATCAAGTGACTCGATGACTTCATATCTCCAGTCCCAGTGAGATGCCTCCAGAGAGGAGGTTGTGCAATAAGTGCAAGCCTCACAATCCAGAGAGCAAAGTAAGCTCTCCAGGGTTCAGCCTGATCAATTTATTTGCTCTAGAGATCAAAACTGGGCATAAGCTGTAGATCAAGTGTTTTTGCTCTAGAGATCAAAACTGGGCATAAGCTGTATAAAATAATCAAATAAAACTAATAAGAAATATAGTAGAAATAAAATAAATATTAAACACACGAACACAAGACGATTTTTTTTATGTGGAAAACCTCCTCGGTGTGAGGAGATAAAAAACCACAGGCCCAGAGTCTACCCAAAAATCTTCACTATTAACAAAATTGAGTGAACAATGTTTTTCTCTAGTAAATACTAGATGTACACAGCAGCAAAGATCTCAAGAACATAATTTTTGGTAATATGCATAAATTTCACAAGAGATCAAGGATAAATTTATTTTGACCAAAAACGTATGTTTTGATTAATTCACGAAAAACCTGATGTAAAGAGCTTTAAATGAAAATCAAACCGTTTAAATTCGAAAAGATTGCACCATAAATACGCTGACAAAATTTCAGCTCAATCAGACCACGGATTGACCTCCAATGTCAGTTTGATGTAAATCAGACTTTGTCTCAAAGTCGCAGATTTTCTGCTTTCTCTTTTTCTCTTATTACCGCGTCTTTTTGCGGTTACAACTTTAAAAACAGTGAGAAATTTTATTTCTCCACATGACTTATCTTTTGGGCTTAATGCCTTTTTGGGCTTGCAACTTATTAAGCTTCCGTGAACCCAGCTAACATCATGACATGCTCCACCATGCTCCTGATACTAGTCTGGGGGTGGCAGTGGAGGGGGGAAGGTAGCCAAGTAATTCATGCATTCTATATAGCTCAGAAAACCTTGGAATTTTTCCTGTCAAATTATTCACGGCTAGGTCCAATATTTGCAATGTGAAGTGTAAGCACAGCTGTCGAGAGATATTGCCCCTGAACTTGTTTTCCCGCAGACCAACAATTTGCAGAGACCGAAAACCTGGTCTGATCCAATTTGGAACAAGTCCAGAGAATTTGTTCTAGATCCGTCGAAGATGACAAACTACCTATCGATGGTGGAGTGGACCCACTCGATTGATAATTTGAAAGAGCTAATGTTACCCAATTGGACCTAAGAAGGAATTCCCACGGCATAAGTACACTAGGAGTGCCATAATTTTCATACGGCGCTCACTTTGGTGCCAAAACTTTTTTTTCGCTCACTTGAGTGCCACACGTTTTAAAAAACGTTCACTTGAATGCCAATTCTGACGTGGCCACTTTGGAAAAGCGACGTGGCCGCCGGAAAAAGCCGACTTAGCCGCCGGAAAAGGCGCGTGGCGGCGATGAACAATATTTTAATATATTTTAATATATTTATTAATTTTTTTTTTGATTTTTTTTTTTTTTTCTTTAAGGCCGGTGAGGGTCACCGGTGGCCCTCGCCGGCCCTAAAAACAAAAAAAAGCAAAAAAAAATCGAATTTTTTAAAAAGAGTAAAAACGGCATCGTTTTGCCCGAAAAGTCTACGTCGGCGCTGAAATTTATTAACAAATTCCACATATGCATTTTGGCACTTAACTGAACGATTTTTGGCTGGAAGTGGCACTTAACTGAACAATTTTACTCCGATGTGGCACTCAAGTGAGCGAAAAAAAAGTTTTAGCACCAAAGTGAGCGTCGTACGAAAGTTATGGCACTCCTAGTGTCCTAACCCCGTATTCCCACAAAGCCATAAGTACTTTTTAAGTCCCTAAAGTACACTAACCAGTTGGGTATATGAATTGCAAAACTACAAAACCATGAATGGCGAGCCGGAGCAGAGCCTGAGCTGATTGAGTTTTTGAATGAATGGCGAGAGTGATGAGCAATATCACATGCAAAACAAGGCAATTAGGCTTTATTCTTTGTTTCTTTTTTGGCAATTAGTATATGCTTTATCAAGTGATTTTGGGTGTCCTTTGAGTGAACAAACAGAATTTATGGAGAAAAGGGTGTAGTGTGTGAGCGTGTTCAGTTCATCACGTAAGGAGCTCCCTAGTCTATATGCATCTAGCGTATCCAGTAATTCAGGGAAATATATGACCATCACTGTGCTTTTCGATGGGTAAAAAAATGGAATGGAAAGATACACGTTTCTTTCAATCGAGGTTTCGTAAATCGGAAAAAACGGAGTTCTTTGTGGACTTTTATTTATTTTTTATTTTTGAACTCCAACTCAACTCGACGTATATTGCACTTTGGTGGGGCTGGACTGATGGCATTATTGCGGTCTGCCCAATTTTTGCAGCGCAAGACCCGCAAGCACCAAGTCAAGTCTATAATGATCTGCTCGACATCTCTTTCTGAGAAATGCAAATTCTAACATGATTTTAATGAAATCGACGTTCGCTTTTTGTGTAAATCAAGCAACTTCAGGATAATGCCGGTTGATCTTATGGATTCTCGAAATATTCTTTTCATATCTTGATGAAAAAGAAGAGAGGCTACGGATGATACGATCTAGCAGGTCGATTGTGCAGCACCTTTTTTTTCCCTGAAAAATCAAAGAAGCAATGCATCGTCTGCTGTAGGATCATTCTCAGCAAATGACCAGGACGAAAAAGGCTGACTTTTGACCTCACATCGATCGCATTCACCTGATAATGTTCACATGACTAGCCTTCCACATTGATGTACGTCTACGAGTTGGAGAAATTGTCAGTTATATTTTTACCAAGCGCAGAGAAGAAGTTAAACCTGTTTCTATTAATTATGAAAAGAGGTTCTAAATAAAGAGATTGGGAAATGATGAAGTTCACAAGAGGAAAAAGATAAAATACGATACAAATCATGCAACGTTCCATTCCCGTGAGCGTCTCTATATTATTGAAGTGTTGATCCTGTTGAATTCCTTTGTAGAAACTTACATGGATGACAAGCATACCTATGCAGCCATTAGCCATATCGGGTAGAAGGAGAATTAATTTAATCACTTAATCTAATCTACATGAGTTGAATACATTTTCAAAAGGAGTACTCAAATGGTCATGATTTGAGGGTATCTCAATAATATTTCAAACAGTCTTCTATCTCATATGGCACTTTACTTCTTACTATTAATCTATTTTTCGGGGTGTGCCGTGCATGGGAGATTGATTATTGGTTAGATCATACGGGGCTAGTTTTACAATTGATGATTTAACAAAGTGCAATGAGAGGTGTAATTGTTCCTGGCAAAAGTTGCAATCTGCTAGCCCCATCATTCCCTGGACAACTGTCCATTTAATCATTGTAGCGAGTCTATATGATAATTTTTGAGATAATCAGTCAATTTTCAAAAAAGGTTAACTCTAGATAAAAAATTTACAATACACGTTTATCAACTCTAGTATCTTATATTAAAAGTTGGAGCCTCACACAAAAGGAGCTTTGATGCAAGCCTCTTCCTCAATTCTTAAACATTCGAGATTATGCTTTCGTCAACAACATAACAAAGAAAACAAAAATCAAATCTAAATTAAAGATTGTTCGGCCAAAAAAAAAAAAAGATTGAGTCAAGCTAGAAGCTCACGGTGGTTGGCAGATGCGATGCTGCTAGAAAATCATGAGTGCATAAGGTCTCGAGGATGAAAGGAGAAAGGGAAAATTACCAAAAAAGTTACAAATTTATTGTAATTGTGCAAATTCAGTTATAAACATTTTTGTAACCAATTCAATTATAAACATTTTACAATTGTACCAATTTATTCCATTCGATCAAATTTGGCTGGCCAGCGTTAATTTGGACTCCGGTTGGGTGATCGGGTCCATACCAAAGCGCCAGAGCCCCAAGGCCTCGGCCGCCCAGGCTCAACCTGATCCCACCCCGAATCTCCGACCCTGGAAGCCCGTCATCGACGCCACTTCTCAAACCCGGAGGATGCGATCGAGGTGTTAGTAGACGGCTACCCGATGAAGATCCCCAAGGGCCTGCAGGCGTGTGAGGCCGCCTTCACCGCGGTCCCTAGGCCTTGCCCAAATCTTGGCGAGGCCGCTGTGAGGGTGGGCGCCCAGTGGCCAGCGAGCAGCGAGGAGAAGAAGCCAAAGGAGGAAGAAGAACCAAAAGAAAAAGGAAAAAAAGAAAAATAAAAGGAAAATATTAAATATTAAAAAAATTAAAAATTACCACGTCATTGTTTATCGATGACCGGCGTCCACGCTAACGTCAGTCAGCCAAATTTAGCTGAATGAACTGACTTTATATAATTATAAAAAGCTTAAGGTTTAATAGATTAAACAAATTTAAGGTTGAATTAGTATAATAATAATAGGTTTAGGACTTCTTCTTTTTTCCATACTCCCGAGGGAAAAATGCCTTCCCTAAGCAATCGTTCACCGGCAGCTTCCCTACGCATCCTCGTTATCTAAAATATTAGGGGCCCGTCATTGTTAAGGCCCATTTCAATTTGACCAGATCGGCACCATTTATTAGGGAAGATTCAGTACTAACGACACACCTAAAACATTTAAATTGTGAAAGTATAGATGTATGGAATCATGCGTGACATCAAAAGGTGAGAGCAAACTGTTGTGATTCAGGTACACAATACAGTGTCTATCGTCCTTTTAAATTGCAACTATCCTCTAATTTTCAAATTTAATTCCATATTGTAAAAATCCATGCTGAAAGTTAATATTGTAAAAAGAAGGATAAATACCATCAAAAATATCAAATTATATCACTTGTGATAATTTTACCCTAAATTTTTTCTGTCATCAAAAATCTCAAATTATGTCACTTGTGATAATTTTATTTTAAACTATTTTTGTGTCAAAAAAAATTCCAAACTATGTCATTTGTGATAATTTTATTCTGAATTTTTTTTGTGTTATCAAAAATCCCAAATTATGCCACTTATGACAAATTTATCCAAAATTTTTTGGCTAAATGGCATTTTCGTCCTTTTCTATTTTCTTTTTTTTCCCTTCTCCTCCCTTCCATCTACCATGATTGGCAAAGGGAAGCCGACGATGGCCATCCTCGTTGGCGTCAGAGTTGGGCCAAGCGAGGGCTGCCCAAGCTAGATCCAACAAGGGCCGCCCTTGCTTTATGCTGGAGAGGGTTGCCCTCGCCTCACCCGACCATTGCCCGATGCTGGTGAGGGTAGCCCTCGCCTAGACAAGTGAGGGGAGCCCTCACCCAACTCAAGCGAAGGCAGCCCTCGCCAAATTGGGCAAGGACGACCTTCACTGATACAGCCCGCATTGAAGACCAGCTCTCTCGACCAAGAAGATCGGCCCGCATTCAAGCTCGACGAAACCGAGGAGCCGTATCGATATCTTGAGTCCATCCCGGAAGCTTGAAAGACACCTTGGGAGCCCGCATAACGCTTTTACTAGTTTATAGTTTCTATGCTCTTTACTATTCCTCCTAGTTTCAATGTTTTGTCTTTATTTCTCCTAGTTCAACGTTCTGTCTTTATTTCTCCTAGTACAATGTTCTGTCTTTATTTCTTTGATGATATAAGCCATCCAATTTCTTATAGAAGACAGACGACTTTAGATGAATGAAAAACTTTGCTTTGAAGCAAGTATCATGAACCTTGTAGACTTCATACCATTGAAAACCTAAAAGAGTTTTCACTTCGTCCTTGAAGAGTCGGAGCTTTAGAAATCTGCATCCTTGAAGAGTTGCAGTCATCGATCGAAGAATCGATGCCCCATCAACTTCCTTGGAGGCCTAGAAGAGCAACCAACAAAGTCTCTATCTTTTCCTGTTCTGTTCGTCATTTCGAACCTAAATTCGACCATCCTACAGTGCTTATTTCAGAAAACCCAAAACAGAGAAATTGTAGATCCAGAAGTCTTTGTTCATTTGGCTTTGGAATCAGGTCGATCCGATCTGTATCGACTAAGATACGACTATTCTCCTGAGCTTGTGCAGTGCTGGAGTTTCTGTTCGTCCTGTTTCCCGTGTGCGAGTCACTCTCCCGATCCTATTGTTTGAGAAAGCCTAACCTGGGCTTGCATCATTTGGTATCAGAGCTTTGGAGGAGAGGACAATGCCTCCAAGACAAGCGAGACGTCATGGCGGCAGAACCATTCCCCTTGATGAAGTGCATACACTTGCTGAGAACTTGCAACAACAAATTGACGAATTGAAGCGAGAAGTTCAGCATTTGAGGGCTGAAGCAAATAATTCTCCACCCCGTTCCAGGACTGAAGATTCCCATGGTGACTCTTCCTCTTCGGAGAGTATTCAATCTAATCACGGTCGGAGGCATGTTCGACATCATTTACAACATATTCGTGAGCCAGATTGGGAAAAGGAAGTCAAGAAAGACATTCCAGAATTTACAGGTACTGAGTCTCCTGATGAAATTGTTGATTGGCTAACACTTGTGAATGAGGTGTTTGAGCATCGAAATGTTCCGGAGAATCGTCGAGTTGGGATCATTGCTATGCGATTCCGAGGCAAGGCGATTGCTTGGTGGAGACGTGAAAAACAAACTCGCCAAGCCATTGGCAAAGCACCAATCACTTCGTGGAGAAAGATCGAGGGCAAGATTCAAAAATATTTTCTTCCCAAAGGATATAAGAGAGAGCTCTACCAACGGTACCAAAACCTAAAACAAGGAATGCGAACGGTGGACCAATACACCAATGAATTCAATGAGTTGGTGATTCGTAACAATATCCAGGACCCGGAGGAGGTGCTTGTGAACAAATACTTGAATGGTCTTTAATTTTACATTCAAGACGCCTTGGAAGTCCTCGGCATTTGGGACTTAGGAGATGCACACCAACGGGCACTCAAAATGGAGCGCTCTCATTCTCGGAGACAACAATCAACTGCCATGACAAGTTGGGCCACTAAGAGTACCACTAGCACTGCTAAAGTTGCTGAGGCTACAACGCAATCTGCTAGTAAGCCTTCTACTCAGCCCCATATTTCAAAGCAACCTGCTATGTCCGAAATACGTTGCTATTCTTGTGGGGAGTTGGGTCATCGTGCTAGCAATTGTCGCATCAATAAGAATCGACCAGCCGGTAAAGCCCTCATGGTGGATGATGATTCGATGAGAATGCTGAGGACCCACTTGAAGAGGAGTTGAACAATGATGAAGAAGCTGCGAATGATGAACAAATAGTGCATGCTGACACTGGCGAACTTCTTATGGTAAGGAAAATTTTTCTTACTCCTCGAGATAACACTGGAGATAGGTGGCTGCGTACCAATATTTTTCATTCCGCTTGCACAATCATGGGAAAGGTGTGTCAATTAATTATTGACTCTGGTTGTTGTGAGAATATAATTTCTGAAGTAGCGGCAAACAAGCTAAAGTTGGAACTAAAAACACACCCTACGCCTTATAAAATGTCATGGTTGAAGAAAGGCACTGAGGTAATTGTTTCAAAACGATGCCTTGTTAATCTGTCCATTGGTTCTGTTTATAATGACAAGATATGGTGTGATGTTCTGCCGATGGATGCTAGTCACATTATTCTTGGTCGACCATGGCAATTCGATAAGAGGACTATGCATGATGGTTATCGAAATACATTTTCTTTTGAATTTGGAGGTGTTGACACCCGAATTTTTATTTTAAATGCACATCTATCTTTTGCATATATAAATATATATTAATTTACGAAAAGAACAAAAAATTGAAACAAAATTTCAAAAAAAAAAAAAAAAAAAAAAAATTCGGTCCAGCCCATCTAGCGGGATTTTCTCTCCGGCTCGGCCCGATTCCCGAGGGATTCGGGTCTTCTCTCGCACGCACGCAGCAGCAACGTTCACAACGTCGTCTCTCGGACGTCGCCCCTTGGGCGCGTCACCCGCGTGACGCCAGGCAGGGAAGATTCCCTTGCTGCGCTGTCACGCGGAGAGAGGAGGGGCGAGAGAAACGGTTGAGGAGCAGGGATCGACGAGGAGCAGGGGGGCGTCGATTCGGAGCAGAAAGGAAAAAACGAAAAAAAAAAAAAAACCAGCAAGAACGAAAAGAGAGGAGAAAAAGAGAGATCGGAAAGAAAACAGAGGACGACGACCGTTTGTCCGGCGAGCCCCCTCCCACGGCGGTGAGGATATTTTAAAAAAAAAAACCGAGAGCGAGATCCGAGAAGGAGAGATCGAGGAGGCAGCAAGCAGAAGAAAGTGCCGGCGAGAAGGAGTTGAGGTTCTGGGTTTTAATCCAGATCTGAGCGAAAGAGAAGACAGAGAGAAAAGGAGTTGCTCGATTGAGTCCCGCCGCCGCGGCGGCGCTGGTTGCTGGCCCGACGCCATCGCTGGTCAGCCATCAAGGACGCCACCCGCGGCGTTGTTTATTCTTGCTGTTGGCATCGTTTCCGTAAAAAAAAAAAAAAAAAAGGAAAAGAGAATGATGGCCGAGAGTTGAGAGAGAAAAAAACAGAGGAGAGAATGGAGGTTGGGGTTTTGGTTCTGGGTTTGAGGGCTGAAAGGTGATAATTTTCAGAGAAACAAAAGAAGAAAACCGAGAAAAAGAAGGAGAAAAAGGGCTGGTTTTCGGGTTCGATGAGAGAATCGGTGCTAGCTAGAGAGAGGAGCAACAAGGGCGATTCGGCGGCGGGACCAGATCTCGAGAGAAAAAGGATAGAAACGCAGCGGCAAAGCACGAGGTCGAAGTTGGACAGCTCCTCGGCGATCGTCGGAGAGCGAGCGAGAGAGAAAGAAAGAAAAACTCGAGAGGAGAGAGAGCTCGAGATCCGAAGGCGGAGAGAGGCGCAAGACCGAGCCCCGCGGCTGCGCTCGAAAGTTGCCGGTCCGATCTAACGCCACCACCGCTCAAACACTCTCGACGCCCTTGCGTCCGCCAGCCATCGCTTGTTTTTCGCCGCACCAGCCTCACGCCGCGCCCGCTACGAGTTGAACGCCGTTGTCAACCGCCCTCAAGCACACGCCGAATCAAATCCGAGGAAAGAGTAGAGAGTGAGCTTCGAGGAAGGCGGATCCGAGAGAACCAGATCGAGAGAGAAGAGAGAGGGAAGGCCGGCGCCGCCACTCAGAAACGACGACGAGGCCTGCTCGTGGCTTGCTCCGAGCCGTCGCCGCCCTCGTCCGAAGCCGTCATAAACCGCGCAATGTGACCGCCGTGCCCGCTCCGCAGCTAACACCACCACCGCTCCGCCACCATCCGCTCGCATAGCCGTCGAAGTCTCTCCGGCCAGCAAGCTGCTCTCACCGTTGCAGTCGTTCCAACCCACGACGATCTCGCGACCTCACGCCCTGCCCCGCCGTCGACCGCCGTCGCCCCCCGGGGCCGCTCGCCGCTTCGTCGCCCGGCTCCCGGTCTCACGCCCGTCGCCGCCCGTCGCCGTGGCCTCGCGAGACATGCCCGGCCGTCCCCATCGGCGTCGCGGAGGAGATCGCCGTGATCCGGTCAAGAACCGGGGGTCGGATGAGGTATAAGCGGGTAGGGTTTAGTTGTTGGGTTAGCATAAGTGGATCGGGCCGGTTTTATGTTTAATTTGCTATGTGGGCTTGTTTTTATTTAGGTCTCGGTTAAATTATGGGCTTGGCTAGTTTCGACCGGGCCTAATATGAATTCAGTCGATTGTTTGATGTGGGCCCAATATGAGTTTGGGCCGATTTTTTATGAATTAGAAATGGGCTGTTTTTTTTATTTATGGGCCATTTTTTAGAAAATTTTCGACCAGGGCCATTCGGCCGGCCGGTCTCGGCCCGGCCCGGACCGATAGGGTCCGGGTCGGTTTAGTAGGGCCGGGTCATCCGACCCGGTCCGAATCACTTTTTAATATTAATTTAAAATTTTAAAAATTAAAAAAATCAAATATTTCAGAAATCAAAAAATTAAATATTAAAAAATATTAAGAAAATCTTTATAAAAAAAAAAAAATCTTTAAAAATCTTAAAAATTTTCGAAAAATCATCAAAAATTTAGAAAATGCTTTTTTTTTAATTTCAGAAAGGTTTTAAAAGCTTATTTTATTTTTATTTTTATTTTATTTTTTTTCTTTCTTTTTCGAATATTCAAAAATTCCAAAAAAATTAGAAAAATTAGAAAATTCCAAAAAACATTAATAAAATTCAGAAAAGTCAAAAAAAAAAAATATTTTTAAAATCTTAAAAGCCTTTTTTTTAATTTCAGAAAATGCGAAGATATTAAAAAATATTTAAAAAATTCAAAAATATTAAAAAAATTCAAAACATTCAAAAAAAGTTTAAAATTTTCAAAAAAAAAAAAAAATCAGAAAAATCAGAAAAAATTACAAAAAAATTCAGAAAACCCTTAAAAAGAAAAAAAAGACCAAAACTGAATAAGTCTTAGGGCTTTACAATAGGCTTTTTTGAATAGCTTGCCAAGACCACACTAATACACAATCAAGTTAGGTACCGAAAGGGCATTAGTCGCATGACTAACGTAATCAAGTCCCCGACCCTAGACCCTCAGGTTGCGCAAAAAGCGAGACACACTCCCATGTCTCGCTCGGTTTCTAGTCGACCTTAATAGACTAGTGGCGACTCCTTATTTGAAGTTTTTACGAATATCCCAATGTCGCGCAGGGTATGGGCTTGGGAGAGCCCAAGTTAATTAAGGGCCGTTGGTCCGAAATTAACAATACCCCTAAACCTATTATTATTATTTTCATCAAAAATTTTAATTTTAGTAGGTCGCGACAGGAGGCAAGAAGATCACGTTGGCACCTAGTAGGGAACCTTTGAAAACTCCTGTAGTTGAGAATTCCATCTCTATGTTATTTACAATGAAGGGTATGAATAATGCTTTGAAAGGAGTTCGTATCAAAACTGAATCCGATAAAACGGACATCGACAAGCAGCGGCGTGAAGTTATCTTTGAACCTGGAGATTTTGTTTGGGCTTATTTGCCACCGGAACGACATCCCGTCGGAACTTATAATAAGCTTAGTGATCAAAAGCTTGGACCTCTCGAAGTTCATGAGCGCATCAATCCTAATGTGTATCGATTAAATCTTCCTTCTCATTTGAAGATTCACGACGTCTTCAACGTTCGACATTTAATACCTTATGTGGGAGATTCTTCTGATGATGATGGCGAGAATTCGAGGACGAATTCTTTTAAAGAAGGGGAGGATGATGCAGCCCGCATTGAAGACCAGCTCTCTCGACCAAGAAGATCGGCCCGCATTCAAGCTCGACGAAACCGAGGAGCCGTATCGATATCTTGAGTCCATCCCGGAAGCTTGAAAGACACCTTGGGAGCCCGCATAATGCTTTTACTAGTTTATAGTTTCTATGCTCTTTACTATTCCTCCTAGTTTCAATGTTTTGTCTTTATTTCTCCTAGTTCAACGTTCTGTCTTTATTTCTCCTAGTACAATGTTCTGTCTTTATTTCTTTGACGATATAAGCCATCCAATTTCTTGTAGAAGACAGACGACTTTGATGAATGAAAAAACTTTGCTTTGAAGCAAGTATCGTGAACCTTGTAGAGTTCATACCTTTGAAAACCTAGAAGAGTTTTCACTCCGTCCTTGAAGAGTCGGAGCTTTCGAAATCTGCATCCTTGAAGAGTTGCAGTCATCGATCTAGAAGAATCGGTGCCCCCTCAACTTCCTTGGAGGCCTAGAAGAGCAACCAACGAAGTCTCTATCTTTTCCTGTTCTGTTCGTCATTTCGAACCTAAATTCGACCATCCTACAGTGCTTATTTCAGAAAACCCAAAACAGAGAAATTGTAGATCCAGAAGTCTTTGTTCATTTGGCTTTGGAATCAGGTCGATCCGATCTGTATCGACTAAGATACGACTATTCTCCTGAGCTTGTGCAGTGCTGGAGTTTCTGTTCGTCCTGTTTCCCGTGTGCGAGTCACTCTCCCGATCCTATTGTTTGAGAAAGCCTAACCTGGGCTTGCATCATTCACCCAACCCTAGTGAGGGTGACCTTTGCCTGAGTCGGGCCAGGGTCATCATCGGCTTCCCTTTTTGCCGGCGAGGGTGGGCATCACCGGCTTCCCTCTAAAGGGAGGAGAAGGAAAAAAAACAAAGAAAATGGAAAATAATGAAAATGCCCTTCAGCCAAAAAGTTTGAGGTAAATTTATTATAAGTGGCATAGTTTGGGATTTTTGGTGACACAAAAAAGTTAATGATAAAATTGTCACAAGTAGTATAGTTTTGGATTTTTTTCTGGTACAAACAAAGTTCAGAGTAAAATTGTTACAAGTAGCATAATTTGGATTTTTTGGTAAGACAAAAAAAATTCAAAATAAAATTGTCATAAGTGACATAATTTGAGATTTTTATGGTATTTGTCCTAAAAACAATTTACCAACATTTCAATGTTACAAACATCAATGTTGATTATGAACTTTTTCTTCAATTACATATGCCAACCACTTGAAGAAGGGAACGCGATTGAGGCGAGAGAGGAAAAGACAAAACTAAGATTAGAGTTTTTCTTTTTTAAGTCTTAATAATTTATTATTTTTTGAAATTTGAGCCGTTATAAGTCTCTTCGAAATTTAACATTTGTAGCCTAATAGCCAGGACCGTCCTCAACTTTTCATAGAAAAGATTAGGTCGGCCCAGGTAAATCCAATCCAAAAAACAGTTTAAACAGATGGGCTGGTTTTTTTCTCCCATGCTAATAAATTATTAGCCTCTAGTTTATTAAGTACACTTGTACGATTTTTTATAAAAAAAGTTAAAAATTATTAATTTATTGAAGTGTTAGTAAGTTATCAATTAATTTCAAATTTTACTAATATGGTTTATTAAACTACTAAATATAATGAATTTGACAATATTCCAATAAATTTGTAAATTACCAACATCTTTAAAATGTTACAAGTTGGTCAGTGTTCATCCAATCCCTTATGGAATTTACCAACAACCCAATAAGTAACAATTTATTTTCAAATATTACAAGAACGGTTAGTAAGCTTCAACACTATAACGAATTTACTGATATTGAAATTCACTATGTATTCACATTGTGGAGAATTGTTTCTACACTTTTCACAGTCCTTCATTATGATTTGGATTACATACAATTGTTTTTTTTTTTTTTTTTTTTATGTCTTGAAATTGACAAAGGAAACATTATCCTAGGAAAGGAATACATAGAACATTGGAGGGCCCTATGGCATTAACAATTTCAGTTCCTGATTGTGTATTGCCCTCAACATGCAATTAGGAGCAATAGCATGAACAGGACGACATGGAATTTGCAAACGTAATTTCACATCGTTGACAACCAAAACATCATGAGTATAATAACACATAGTACTGCTAAATTGCTGAGCAACACTAAATTATAGAATGGCATGATTTGCGCTTCCCATGCCGTTCCATCGGCGGCTTGCTTGGACAAGCTTGAAATTAAAGAAAACAACAAATTAGCTACTACTCATAAGGAAAACAGACCAACTACGAAGACAATTCCGCTTGAACGAGAAAGCAAGAACTTCACGAAATTAATAAAGCATTGGACTAATTGATGTGGATAGCAGGTCTGTTATGCTCTTCTCAATCTCCTCCTCAATTCGGCCGCCTTCACCGCAACAATCACGTACACCTTGTCCACTTTACGATCCACAAAGTTGAAGTACGCCTGTCTCCAGTTCTTCTTGTACGCCAAACTACCAACAACTCCCCAAAACCCAGTTGCAAACCCGAGCATTATCACTACGTAGAACATTACCTCTTCAAGCTTACCTTCTTCATTGGTGTCTTCTTTTGGTGCTTGAGGGGCCTCCGCACCTGGGCATTTCTTTTGTAGAGGATCACCACAAAGTAGAGGATTGCCGGCATAAATGGAAGGATCATCAAGGGTCTGGATTTGATTTCCTCTTGGAATTGGCCCCGTGAAGTTGTTGTGTGACAAGTTTAGTTTGCTCAATGATGTGAATGCAGAAAAACTTTGTGGGATTGTTCCTGAAAGGTGATTATTCGAAAGATCAAGTGACTCGAGTGATTTCATGTCTCCAATCATAGTTGGGATGCCTCCAGAAAGAAAGTTGCGTGACAAGTTCAAGCCTCGCAATCCGGAGAGCAATGTAAGCTCTTGTGGGATCGGCCCAACCAATTTGTTGCTTGAAAGATCTAAATTCACCATAAGTTGTAGATCAAGTGTTGTGTACTCAAGGTCTATCCCTTTCACGACCTGCTCCACGTTCTCTTGAGTCCAATCCGTTGGACCAGCAGGAATGGGAGCCGGCGGCCCAAGCATAGGCACTGGAGTATAAGCAGGGGAGAGTAAGTTGCCTTCATCTATGCTTATGTTCAGTTTCATACCTTTCATATAACCGAGACAATTTGGAATCATTCCTGTCAGATTGTTCACTGCAAGATCCAATATTTGCAGTGCGGAGAGTAGGCATAGCTGCGAAGGAATGCTACCATTGAACATGTTTTCTCGCAGTCTAAGAATCTGTAGTAACGGAAAACCTGGTCCAATCCAATGTGGAACACTTCCTGAGATTTTGTTTTCTCCAAGATCCAAAATCATCAAGTTTCTGCAATAGTTCAGAGTCACAGGAATTTCTCCATGGAGACTGTTGTTGTTCAAGTGTAATGACGTAAGCCCAATTAGATTTCCCAAAGAATTTGGTATGACTCCAGACAACTTATTGGATGATAAATCAAGGGATCTCCAAGGGCTCCCCTTCCAACATGCAGGAATTTCGCCAACTAATTTATTCGTTCCGAGGCGCAAGCTGTCTAGACCCATCTTGCATAATGAGGTTGGTATTGGACCACTTAAGAGATTATCATTCAAATTCAAGAAACCCATATTCGGGCCAATATCTCGTGGAATTGGTCCTGATATTAAGTTGTGAGAGAGATCTAAAAACCAGGCAGAAGGAAATTTCAACAGGGATCCATTTATTTGGTTGTGGGAGAGAGATAAAGACCGTAGGTTAGAAGGAAATTTCGGTAGAGATCCATTTATTTGGTTGTAAGAGAGATCTAGCCAGGAAAATGACATGAGACCTAGCCAATCTGGGAGGGCTCCGTTAATGGAGGCATTAGACAAATGTAAATAATCTACATTGACTTGCGTTTTTATCCAACGTGGAAATTCTGTTCCGACCTTGCAAGACGTCATCCCCACGTGCCAGAGATTGAAGGGTGGCATCCAGTCGGCATCCACCTCAAAAGCTAAATGGTTGTTGCTGATATCTAAAAACCATAGCTTCGAGAGGTTGGCGAAGTGGATTTCGGAAACTGTTCCTCTCAAGGAATTTATAGAAAGATCCAAATAGTAAAGATATCGAAGTTGTCCGAGACTATGTGGAATAGTGCCATTCAGAAGATTGTTACTGAGATCTAAAAGCCTTAAGACTTGCAATCTTCCTAACGCCTCAGGGATGGTTCCATGAAGTTGATTATACGATAAGTCAAGTATTGTCAGTTTTTGCAAGTGCATTAGCCAATCTGGCAGAGCTCCATGAAGAAAATTAAATTCCATCTCTAGTTGCTCCAAGTTTTTCCCAATAAGCCCCGAAAAATTTCCGTCGACTAAAAATATCTCCTCTTGAAATTCGTTACGGCTCAACAGTAGTGACTCAAGGAATGGTTTAGTCCTTAAGAAAGAGAGCAACCCTCCTTCAAAGCTTCGCAAAAGATTGCTTGCAAGATTGAGATCCCTAAGACTTCTCAAATTATCAAACCACCTAGGTACCGAAGAGTTGAAAAAGTTTGATGAAAGATCAAGGTGCCAAAGAGACGTCATGTTTTGAAATATAGTGCTCGGGATAGGACCTTCCAAATGATTGTATGAAAGATCAAGGTACTGAAGATGAAGAGAAGTAGAATTGGCCAAACGATCGGGAGAAATATGAAAATTACAAAGCTCACAATGTGAAAGACTCAAATGTGATAAAGATGGGAGCGTGCTGATCACCTGTACGAGGTCTCCAGCTCGGCTAGCATTTTGACCGCTCATGTCAAGGTACTTTAATGACCGAAGATGTGAAATCCATTGAACGTCATCACCCACATAGCAAGAAAAATAACACTGGAGATCGAGCACTTCCAACTTTGTGAGATTGCCCCATTCATGAGGAATAGTTGCAAAAGCGAAAGAGTTGGCCAAGTTAAGGTACCTCAATTGCTGCATCGACCCGATGAATTTGAGCTTGTTTGCATTTCCGAAAAAGATCCCACTCAAGTCTAAGAAGCTCAAGTATCTCAAGTTGAGCAAAGAAGAGTTTAGTTTACTAGTGTTGGAAACAATTTGTGGTAACGGGAATTCATATCTTGGTGACAGCGCATCTAATTCACTTCGTGTGATCTGGAGCATGACGACATGTCCATTTGCTTGGTCACACGTCACTCCCATCCATCGGCAGCAATCTTCACCGCTCCAAGAAGAAAGGAGGTGAGATGTGTCCAAGAGACTTTGTTTGAACTGGAGAAGAGCATCCCTTTCATCTTCAAAGCAAACGGAGGATAAACTTCTGTTACTACACAAACATACACATGCATTGTGTAAGATTAAAAACAGACAGACTAGCACAAGCACTTTCACACTATCATATCCCGCCATGAACGACGGCGAAATTGAAAGCAAAAGCTCTATTGCATGAGGAAGCAACTCGATTAGGCTTCGAGTTTTTGTATTGTGGGCATTTGTTGAAATTTGGGGAGTTGGTTTTGAGTTCGTAAGAGCAGACGGGTTTTTATAAAGAGCAAAAGGAGGACTGACTATGACTATAGCTAATTATTGTTTAACATCATCGGTGGGGTGGGACCTGCAGCATTATTGTGAAAAAGTTATCTTGCAGTGCAAGACCCGCGAGACCCAAGTCAAGTCTTGAGTTCCATGTCGTTATCTTATACAACGATTTGGGTCTATATTGATATTTTTTGCATTTCTTTTGGCGATATGGGAATTTCAACAGAATTTTGATGAAATGGATGCTCTCTCTCTGCGTGTATATCAAGCAACTTCCAAATTAATACACGTCTATTTTACAGATGCTGTAGGATCATTCTCTATAATTGAACAGGAGGAAAAGAGTGACTCTTGACCTTAGGTCAATTTCATTCAACCGATAATGTTCATATTGCTAGCTTTTGACGTTGGCGTACTTCCATGGGAGATATATATATCACGTGTTTTCTTGAGCCTTATACATTCAACGTGGGACTTCTTTCTTTCGCATCTCTTACATGCACACTCGACAATAATTTTAGACAAATGTTAACAACTTTGACAGGTTCGCATACTAAGGAAATAAATGTCGGTAAGAAGTTGGTTAGCATGCTTTGTGAAGGGAGTTTTGACATTCTTAAAGCACAAAAATAGAATTTACAAAAGGGTGTAAGTGTGTGTTACCATCTTATGTGATATCCTGTACACTTGTGATCTATTTACCATGTGAGAAACAGATGCAATGCATTTGGCGTATATAATTATTTCGGAGAGTCTAGCTGTTGGTTTGGCTTTTAATTGCAATTGGAAGTTCACGTACTTCATTCAATTAAAGTTTGTGAAATTGATAGTCCATGAATAACTCCAACTCGAGTCAACGTTTACCAGTTTCGATTAATTTCCTTCTTCATCCTTAGTTCAGTGCTCTTTCTTTATTTTCCTTTCGGTGAGCAACAGTCCCAGCAGAGTAGTCATGCCTCACTTTCATAGCCTGAAGTTTGAAACAGAGAGGCGTTCGCCTTTGCCCGCTGCTATAAGCTGATAACATCAACTTACCTCAGTCATATCAATGTGGAAAACCTGCAAGACCCGCAAGCACCAAGTCTAAGTCTAGTGGTTTTTGTCCTCAATCTACCATATCCTTTTTTTCCAGATTTTAATTTGTCCATCTTTATCTAGTTTGCATTTATTTATTTATTTATCGATAAGCAAATATCGCGTATTTTTTTGTCATAATCCCAATTTGTTCTACATATGTCCCAATTTGTGCCCATGTATGTCCTATCATGTCTTAAAACGTAGGTTGAAAGTGAGCATCAATCACACCACAATACAACATGTTGGCATCAAAAGAATTACTAGAATAGTTACTTGAAGATGGCGAGAGTTATTACATGCAAAGCCACGCAACTAGGCTTTTACACTTTGTTTTAGCAAGTATGCTATTCTTAGAGCACACAAACAGAATTGACAAAGGTGCGTTTGGGTGTGTTCCCATCTCATATTATATCCTATGCACCTGTGATCTATGTGCTGTTTCTCACACGGACACATGCATCCAGCATATCTAATCAGTAGGGTGGAAATTTAATGATCGATTGCAATTTGAAGTTTAAATATTTCTTTCAATTAAAATTTAGAAATCGAAAGTCCCCGAATAACTCCTACTCGATGAACTTTTACCACTTTTCGATCAATCTCTTTCTTCATCCTTCCAGATTATTTCCTTTAGGTGAGCAGCAGTCCCATCAGAGTAGTCATGCCTCACTTTCATAGCTTGAAGTTGAACTCGAAACAGAGTTGTTCGCGTTTGCCCACCGCGATAGACGGATGACATCAACTTCCCTTACTCATTTTTCTCTTGGCCTTTGCCCGCAAGACCCGCAAGCACCGAATCCAAGTCTTGAGGTCCTTGTCCTCATCCTACCTGATCCTTTTTTCATCTCATATATCAAACTCATTGCTCATGTCCTCATTCTACAAGACTAACAAAATTCAAGTCCACAACTTTCATTCACACTTGAACTAGAACAAGATCCCAATTGTACTGAAATTTTCCAAAGTTTCAAACAGACAAACAACACCAAAGCAAGAAACGACATATTAATAGGACGTCTGCCTAATTCTGCCATTACCCAGAATATTCATCTTGGTTTTTCTTAGTGCAAACTCATATTTAATCTGCAGTGTACATCTAAGGGATTTGTACAGATGAAGAAATTATAAAAATTTCCAGCTGGAAATAATAAAAATAACCAATCAATTACCGCTCTTAAATGATCGCTTTATTAAAGGATGACGTAGTCAAAGAATTAAGAGCTAGAACATTATTGTATGCGTTAGAACAATCACAACTTCGACATAATGTAAAATCGCCATATATAGAAGAGACTAGCTGACTTTCTATTTGATAGTTTAAGTTATAAGGCATCTCTTTACCGCCGAAAAAAGTAAATGAAGAGAGCCAGATGAACAAAGAAACATAACTGTTACTCCATCTAAAACATGAAAGCAAGTTACAAAAAATTATTTGCTGTTGATGAGAGAGCTCAAGGTCGTACCATATTTACATATGAAGAGTTTCTAGAAATTCGTAAGGGCTAAAATCATGGGGAGAGACTTTGTTATACATATGCATTCTATTATTTAAAATGTAACTATCGCAATTTGAGTGTCAAATATAACGAAGGAAAATACATACTACTTTCGATTTGAACACATATCAAATTACTTAGGTAAATGCATGTGTTCCGTCTCAGAGGATGTATATTCAGCAAATGTGAGGTCCACATACATAAATATAATTAGGAAGGAAAGGCAAATTCATTATTGCAATTGGAGTCGGTAGATTGATGACCAGAGCCCATCTAGAAGAGAAAATTCATCCTCTACAACTCAGTCAAGTGCAGCACCGTTAAGGAAATCGTGGAGGACCCCGTCCAGTTTTTGCAGTGCTGGACACAGACCAAGTCAATGTCTTTTGGATCAATGTCGTCAATCATGCAAGGTGATTTATCTATCCCTGTCATTTACCACGTCAAGTCTTTTGGATCAATGTTGGGTATGATACGAGGTGATTTCTCTATCCCTGTCATTAACCAAGTAAAGTCTTTTGAGTGTCAGTTATTATGATAAAGAAAAACACATTCTTCTTTTAATTGGGGATAGTGAAGTGACAATCCACACATAAGTTACAGTCAAATGGACATTTTCTCTCAGCAAATGAAAATCAAACCATCCAGATTCGAGAAGATTGCGCCTCGAACATGCTGACAAAATTTCAATTCAATCGGACCATGGATCGACCTCCGATACCAACTTAATGTAAATTAGACTTTGTCTCAATCCCCTAAATTTTCTACTTTCTCTTTTTCTCTTGTTACTGCGTTTTTTTGCGGTTACAACTTTAAAGATAGTGAGAAATCATATTTCTCCACATGACTTATCATATGGGCTTAAACCTTTTTAGGCTTGCAACTCATTGGACTTCTTCTACATAGGAGTGAACCCAGCTAACACCATGACCTGCTCCACATGCTCTTGATACTAATCTAGGGGTGGTAGTGGAGGGGGGAAGGTAGACGAGTAATTCATGCATTCCATATAGCTCAGAAAAACTTGGAATTTTTCTTGTCAGATTATTCATGGCTAGGTCCAATATTTGCAATGTGAAGTGTAAGCACAGCTGTCAAGAGATATTGGCCCTGAACTTGTTTTCCCGCGGACCAACAATTTGCAGAGACCGAAAACCTGGTCTGATCCAATTTGGAACAAGTCCAGAGAATTTGTTCTAGATCCTTCAAAGATGACAAACTACCTATCAATTGTGGAGTGGACCCACTCGATCGATAATTTGAAAGAGCTAATTTTACCCAATTGGACCTGAGAAGGAATTCCCACAAAGCCATAAATACTTTTTAAGTCCCTAAAGTACACTAACCAGTTGGGTATATGAATTGCAAAACTACAAAACCATGAATGGCGAGCCGGAGCAGAGCCCGAGCTGGTTGAGTTTCTGAATGAATGGCGAGAGTGATGAGCAATATCACATGCAAAACAAGGCAATTAGGCTTTATTCTTTGTTTCTTTTTTGGCAATTAGTATATGCTTTATCAAGTGATTTTGGGTGTCCTTTGAGTGAAGAAACAGAATTTATGGAGAATAGGTTGTAGTGTATGAGCGTGTTCAGCTCACCATCTCATATGATGTACTGGGCTCCCAAGTCTATTTGCATCTAGCGTATCCAGTAATTCAGGGAAAATATGACCATCACTGTGCTTTTCAATAGGAAAAAAAATGGAATGGAAAGATACATGTTTCTTTCAATTGAGGTTTCGTAAATCGGAAAAAACGGAGTTCTTTGTGGACTTTTTTTTTTTTTAACCCCAAGTCAACTCGACGGATATTGCACTTCGGTGGGGCTGGAATGATGGCATTATTGCGGTCTGCCCAATTTTTGCAGCGCAAGACCCGCAAACACCAAGTCAAGTCTATAATGATCTGCTCACATCTCTTTCTGAGAAATAAAAATTCTAACATGATTTTAATGAAATCCGTTCGTTTTCTGTGCGTAAATCAAGCAACTTCCAGGATGATGCCCGTTGATCTTACGGATTCTCAAAATATTCTTTTCATATCTTGATTAAAAAGAAGAGAGTCCACTGATGATACAGTCTAGCGAGTCGATTGTGCAGCACCTTTTTTTTCCCTGAAAAATCAAAGAAGCAATGCATCGTCTGCTGTAGGATCATTCTCTGTAAATGATCAGGATGAAAAAGGCTGACTTTTGACCTCACATCGATCGCATTCACCTGATAATGTTCACATGACTAGCCTTCCGCATTGAAGTACGTCTACGGGTTGGAGAAATTGTTAGTTATATTTTTACCAAGCGCAGAGAAGAAGTTAAACCTGTTTCTGTTAATTATGAAAGAGGTTCTAAATAAAGAGATTGGGAAATGATGAAGTTCACAAGAGGAAAAAGATAAAATACGATACAAATCATGCAACCTTCCATTCCCGTGAGTGTCTCTATATTATGAAGTGTTGATCCTATTGAATCCTTTGTAGAAACTTACATGGGCGACAAGCATACCTATGCAACCATTAGCCATATCGGGTAGAAGGAGAATTAATTTAAATACATTTTCGAAAGGAATACTCAAATGGTCACAATTTGAGGGTATCTCAATAATATTTCAAACATTCTTCTATCTCATATTGCACTTTACTTCTTACTATTAATCCGTTTTTCGAGGTGTACAGTGCATGGGAGATTGATTATTGGTTAGATTATATGGGGGCTAATTTTACAACTGATGATTTAACAAAGTGCAATAAGAGGTGTAACTGTTTCTGGCAAAAGGTGCAATTTGTTAGCCCCATCATTCCTAGACAACGGTCCGTTTGATCATTATAGCGAGTTTACATGCTAATTTTCGAGATAATCACTCAATTTTCGAAAAGGTTAACTCTTGATTAAAAATTGGAGCCTCACACAAAAGAGCTCCGATGCAAGCTTCTCCCTTAGTTCTTAAATATTCGAGATTATGCATTCGTCAACAACCTAACAAAGAAAACAAAAGACCAAATCTAAATTAAAGATTGTTTGGCCTAAAAAAGAGAGTAAAAGATTGAGTCGAGCTAGAAGCTCGCAATGGTCGGCAGATGCTCTAAGAAAATCATAAGTGCATCAAGTCTTGAGGATGAAGGGAGAAAGGGGAAATTACCAAAAAGTTTCAAAACTATTGTAATTGTACTAATTTAATTATAAACTTTTTTTTTATCAATTCAGTCTAAATCTTTTTTTTTAGTTGTGTTAGTTCAATCCATCCGACCAAATTTGACTAGCCGACACTAATATGAATGCCAGCTAGGCAGCAAATATGGTAATTTTTTAATTATTTTTTTTATATTTTCTAATTTTTTTAATGATATTTTATTTTTTGAATTTTATAATAATTTTTTCTATTTCTTTTTCCTTTTTCTTTTGGTTCTTCTTCCTCCTCTAGCTTCTTCTCCTCGCCTGCTCGCCCACCCGCGAGCGAGGCAGCTTCGCCTAGATATGAGCGAGGCCTCGCCATGGCCTAGCCACGGATGAGACCATGGCGACCTTCGCCCAGGACTAATCACTGAGCTCTCTCTCTCTCTACGAAACCCACCCTCGAGCTCAGCCATCTCCCGCACCATTGGCGGAGATCGCACGTCGTTAGCCGCACGAGCACAAGTTCCGTCCGATGGGTGTAGGCTAGCAAGAGCACGAGAGGCGAGGAAATGGGGCTAGGATTGTTGGCTTCAAGGGCTCTCCAACCAATGGCCTCGCGGCTCCTCTGAAACCCCTCGAGGGACGGGCTTGTCAAGGAGATCAGGTCCACACCAGAGTGCCAGAGCCCGGAGGCCTTGGCCGCCAAGTCTCAACTTGATCCCACCCCGAATCTCCTCTCCAGGAAGCCTGTCGCCAACGCCACTTCCCGAACCCGGAGGACACGATTGAGGTGTTCGTGGACGGCTATCGGATGAAGATCCCCAAGGGCCTACAGGCATGCGAGGCCGCCTTCGCCGCAACCCCCAGGCCTTGCCCAGATCTTGGTGAGGCCGCCAACGAGCAGCGGAGAGAAGAAGCCAAACGAGCTCGAAGAACCAAAAGAAAAAGGAAAAAGAAAAAAAAAAAAATCATTACAAAATTCAAAAATATTAAAATATTAAAAATTACCACATTAATGTTTGCCGAGCGGTTTGCATCCTCATCAATATTGGTCGGCCAAATTTAGTTGGATGGATTAAATTAACACAATTATAAAAATTTTAAAATTGAATTGATTAAAAAAAATTTTAAAACTAAATTAATGTAATTATAATAAATTTAGAACTTTTTGGTAATTGTCTCCTGAGAAAAATGCTTTCCCTAAGCAATCCTTCACTGGCAGCTTCCCTACGCATCCTCGTGATCCAAATTATTAGGGGCTCATCATTGTTAAGGCCCATTTCCGGCACCAGTTATCAGGGAAGATACGGTACTAACGGCACACCTATGACATTTTAAATAGTGAAAGTATTGATATATAGAAACATGTGTGATATCAAAAGTTGAGAGCAAACTGTTGTGATTCAAGTACACAATACAATGTCTATCGTCCTTTTAAATTCAACCATCATCTGATTTTCAGATTTAATTTCAGATTGTAAAAATCCATGCTGAAAGTTAACATATAAAAAAAAAAATTACCAACATTTCAAAGTTACAAACATCAATATCGAATTATGAACTTTTTCTTCAATTAGATATGCCAACCACTTGAAGAAGGGAATGCGATTGAGGCGAGAGAGGAAAAGACAAAAATAAGATTGGAGTTTTCTTTTTTAAGTCTTAATAATTTACTATTTTTTGAAATTTGGCCATTGTCAGTCTCTTCGAAATTTAACATTGGTAATCCAATAACTAGGACCGTCCTCAACTTTTCACAGAAAAGACTAGGCAAGCCCAGGTAAATCCAACCCGAAAAACAGTTTGAACCGATGGGCTGGCTTTTTTGCCCCGTGCTGATAAATTATTAACCTCTAGTTTATTAAGTACAATTGTACATTTAAAAAATTAAAATTAAAAACTACTAATTTATTGAATTGTTAGTAAGTTATCAATTAATTTCAAATTTTACTAGTGTGGTTTAGTAAACTAGTAAATATAATGAATTTGACAGTATTCCAATAAATTTGTAATTACCAACATCTTTTAAATGTTCCAAGTTGGTTAGCCGTCATCCAATCCCCTATGGAATTTACCAAAAATCCAATAAGTAACAATTTTTTTTCAAATATTACACGGTTAGTAAGCTTCTACACTATGACAAATTTACTAATATTGGAATTCATTATGTATTCACATTGTGGAGAATTGCCTCTACACTTTCCAGGGTCTTTCATCGTGATTTGGATTACATGCAATTTTTTTTCCTGATGTCTCGAAATTGAGAAGGAAACATTATATTAGGAAAAAAATAGATAGAACAATGGAGGGCCCTATGACATTAACAATTTCGAGTCCTGATTTTGTATTGCCCACGACATGCAATTAGTGGCAATAGCATAGACAGAACAAAATGGAATTTGCTAATATAATTTCACATGTTGACAACCAAAACATCATGAGTATAATAACACATAGTACTACTAAATTGCTGAGCAACACTAAATTACAGAATAACATGATTTGCACTTCCCATGCCGTTCCATTGGCAGCTGCTCGGACAAGCTTGAAATTAAAGAAAACAACAAATTAGCTACTACTCTTAAGGAGAAATAGACCAACTACAAAGAATTCTGCTTGAACAAGAAAGCAAGAACTCACGAAATCAATAAGGCATTGGACTAATTGATGTGGATACCAGGTCTGTTACGCTCTTCTCAATCTCCTCCTCAACTCGGTTGCCTTCACTACAACAATCACGTACACCATGTCTACTTTACGATCCACAAAGTCGAAGTACGCCCGTCTCCACTTCTTGTACACCAAACTGCCAACAACTCCCCAAAATCCGATTGCAAACCCGAGCATTATGACTATGTAGAACATTACCTTTTCAAGCTTACCTTCTTCATTGGCATCTTCTACTAGTGCTTGAGGGGCCTCCGCACTAGGGCATTTCTTTTGTAGAGGATCGCCACAAAGTAGAGGATTGTCGGCATAAATTGAAGGTTCATTAAGGGTCTGCATTTGATTTCCTCTTGGTATTGGTCCCATGAAGTTGTTGTGTGACAAGTTTAATGTGCTCAGTGATGTGAATGCAGAAAAGCTCCGTGGGATTGTTCCTGAAAGGTGATTACTTGAAAGATCAAGTGACTCGAGCGATTTCATGTCTCCAATCATAGTCGGAATGCCTCCAGAAAGAAAGTTGCAGGATATGTTCAAGCCTCACAATCCAGAGAGCAAAGTAAGCTCTCTAGGGATCGGTCCAATCAATTTGTTGCTTGAGAGATCCAAGTTCACCATAAGCTGTAGATCAAGTGTTGTGTAGTCAAGGTCTATCCCCTTCACGACCTGCTCCACATGCTCTTGAGTCCAATCTGATGGAGCGTGAGCCAAATATGAAGAGACGGAAGCCGTCGGCCCAAGCACGGGTGCAGGAGCATAAGCAAGGGAGAGTAAGTTGCCTTCATCTATGCTTATGTTCAGTTTCATACCTTTCATATAGCCGAGACAATTTGGAATAATTCCGATCAGATTGTTCACTGCTAGATCCAATATTTGCAGTGCGGAGAGTAGGCATAGCTGTGAAGGAATACTACCATTGAACATGTTTTCTCGGAGTCTAAGAATCTGTAGAAATGGAAAACTTGGTCCAATCCAATGAGGAACACTTCCTGAGATTTTGTTTTCTCCGAGATCCAAAATCCGCAACTGCCTGCAATATTTTATAGTCATTGGAATTCCTCCACGGAGATTGTTGTTGTTCAAGCGTAATGACGTAAGCCCAACTAGATTTCCCACAGAATTTGGTATGACTCCAGACAACTTATTGGATGATAAATCAAGGACTCCCTGAGGGCTCTCCTTCCAACATGCAGGAATTTCGCCAACTAATTTATTCCTTCCAAGGTGCAAGTTGTCTAGATCCATCTCGCACAATGAGGTCGGTATTGGACCACTTAAGAGATTATCATTCAAATTCAAGGAACTCAGATTCGGGCTAATATCTTGTGGAATTGGTCCTGATATTAAGTTGTGAGAGAGATCTAACCGCCAGGTAGAAGGAAATTTCAACAGGGATCCATTTATTTGGTTGTGGAAGAGAGATAGAAAGTACATGTTAGAAGGAAATTTCGGTAGAGATCCATTTATTTGGTTGTAAGAGAGTTCTAGCCAGGAAAATGACATGAGACCTAGCCAATCTGGGAGGGCTCCGTTAATGGAGGCATTAGACAAAAGTAGATTTTCTGCATCGACTTGCGTTCTTATCCATCGCGGAAATTCTGTTCCGACCTTGCAAGACATCATCCCCACGTACCAGAGATTGAAGGGTGGTATCCAGTCGGCATCCACCTCAAAAGCTAAATGGTTGTTGCTGATATCTAAAAACCGTAGCTTCGAGAGGTTGGCAAAGTGGATTTCAGAAACTGTTCCTCTCAAGGAATTTGTAGAAAGATCCAAATAGTGTAGATATCGAAGTTGTCCGAGACTATGTGGAATAGTGCCATTCAGAAGATTGTTCCTGAGATCTAAAAGCCCTAAGACTTGCGATCTTCCTAAAGCCACAGGAATATTCCCTGTTAATTTATTATTAGGAAGGATAAGTGCTTCCAAGGATAACCAATCATATGATGACGGAATGGTTCCATGAAGTTGATTATACGATAAGTCAAGTATTGTCAATTTTTGCAAGTGCATTAGCCAATCTGGCAGAGCTCCATGAAGAAAATTAGAATCCATGTCTAGTCGCGCCAAGTTTTTCCCAATAAGCCCCGAAGAATTTCCGTCGACTAAAAATATCTCCTCGTGAAATTTGTTACTGCCCAACCGTAGTGACTCGAGGAACGGTTTATTCCTTAAGAAAGAGAACAACCCTCCTTCAAAACTTCGCAAAAGATTGTTTGCAAGATTGAGATCCCTAAGACTTCTCAAATTATCAAACCACTTAGGTACCGAAGAGTTGAAAAAGTTTGATGAAAGATCAAGGTGCCAGAGAGAAGTCATGTTTTGAAATATAGTGCTTGGGATAGGACCGTCCAAATAATTGCTTGAAAGACCAAGGTACCGAAGATGAAGAGAAGTAGAATTGGCCAAGCGATCCGAAGAAATATGAAAATTATAAAGCCCACAACGTGATAGACTCAAATGTGATAAGGATGGGAGCATGCTAATCACCTGTACGAGGTCTCCAGCTCGGCTAGCATGTCGACCGCTCATGTCGAGGTACTTTAATGCCCGAAGATGTGAAATCCATTGAACGTCATCACCAAGACCCGCATGGCAAGAAAAATAAAACCGGAGATCGAGCACTTCCAACTTTGTGAGATTGCCCCATTCATGAGGAATAGTTGCAAAAGCGAGAGAGTAGGACAAGTTAAGGTACCTCAATTGCTGCATCGACCCGATGAATTTGAGCTTGTTTGCATTTCCGAAAGAGATCCCGCTCAAGTCTAAGAAGCTCAAGTATCTCAAGTTGAGCAAAGAAGAGTTTAGTTTACTAGTGTTGGAAACAATTTGTGGTAACAGGTATTCATGTCCTAGTAACAGGTATTCATCTCCTGGTAACAGGTATTCATCTTCTGGTGTTAGCGCATCTAATTCAGTTCTTTGTGTGATCTGGAGCTTGACGACATGTCCATTTATTTGGTCACACGTCACTCCCATCCATCGGCAGCAATCTTCACCACTCCAAGAAGAAAGGACGTGAGATGTGTCCAAGAGACTTTGTTTGAACTGGAGAAGAGCATCCCTTTCATCTTCAAAGCAAACGGAGGATAAACTTCTGTTACTACACAAACATACACATGCATTGTGTAAGATTAAAAGTAGACAGATTTGTACAAGCACTTTCACGCTATCATATCCTGCCATGAACGACGACAAAATTGAAAGCAAAAGCTCTTTTGCATGCGGAAGCGACTCGATTAGGCTTCGAGTTTTTGTATTGGGGGCATTTGTTGAAAATTTGGGGAGTTTTGAGTTCGTAAGAGCAGAAAAAGGGTATTTATAAAGAGCAAAAGGAGGACTGATTATGAATGTAGCTAATTATTGTTTAACATCGTCGGTGGGGCGGGACCTGCAGCATTATTGTGAAAAAGTTATCTTGCAGTGCAAGACCCGCGAGACCCAAGTCAAGTCTTGAGTTCCACGTCGTTATCTTATACAACGATTTGGGTCTATGTTGATCTTTTTTTGCATTTATTTATTTATTTACGGATGCTGTAGGATCATTCTCTGTAATTGAACAGGAGGAAAAGAGTGACACTTGACCTTAGGTCAATTTCATTCAACCGATAATGTTCATATTACTAGCTTTCGACGTTGGCGTACTTCTATGGGATATCTATATATACACATCACGTGTTTTCTTGAGCCTTATGCTCCCAATGTGGGACTTCTTTCTTTCGCATCTCTTACATGCACATTCAACAATAATTTTAGACAAATGTTAACAACTTTGATAGGTTCGCATACTAAGGAAATAAATGTCAGTAAGAAGTTGGTTAGCATGCTTTGTGAAGGGAGTTTTGACATTCTTAGAGCACAAAAACAGAATTTACAAAAGGGTGTATGTGTGTGTTACCATCTTATATGATATCTTGTGCACCTGTGATCTATCTGCCATGTGAGAAACGGATGCAATGCATTTGGCATATATAATTATTTCAGAGAGTCTAGCTGTTGTTTTGATTTTTAATTGCAATTGGAAGTTCACATACTTCATTCAATTAAAGTTTGTGAAATTGATAGTCCACGAATAACTCCAACTCGAGTTAACGTTTACCAGTTTCGATTAATTTCCTTCTTCATCCTTAGTTCAGTGCTCTTTCTTTATTTTCCTTTCGGTGAGCAACAGTCCAGCAGAGTAGTCATGCCTCACTTTCATAGCTTGAAGTTTGAAACAGAGAGGTGTTCGCCTTTGCCCACTGCTACAAGCCGATAACATCAACTTCCCTCAGTCATATCAACGTGGAAAACCCACAAGACCCGCAAGCACCAAGTCTAAGTCTAGTGGTCTTTGTCCTCAATCTACCATATCCTTTTTTTCCAGATTTTAATGTATCCATCTATATCTAGTTTGCATTTATTTATTTATTTATCGATAAGCAAATATCACGTATTTTTTTGTCATAATCCCAATTTGTTCTACAAATGTCCCAGTTTGTGCCCATGTACGTCCTATCACGTCTCAATACGTAGGTTGATAGTGAGCATCAATCACACCACAATACAAAATGGCATCAAAAGAATTACTAGAATAGTTACTTGAAGATGGCGAGAGTTATTACATGCAAAGCCACGCAACTAGGCTTTTACACTTTGTTTTGGCAAATATGCTATTCTTAGAGCACACGAACAAAATTGACAAAGGTGCGTGTGGGTGTGTTCCCATCTCATATTATATCCTATGCACCTGTGATCTATGTGCCGTGTGAGAAACGGACACATGCATCCAGCATATCTAATTAGTAGGGTGGAAATTTAATGATCGATTTGCTTTTCAATTGCAATTCGAAGTTTAAATATTTCTTTCAATTAAAGTATAGAAATTGAAAGTCCCCGAATAATTCCTACTCGATGAACGTTTACCACTTTTCGATCAATCTCTTTCTTCATACTTAGAGATTATTTCCTTTTGGTGAGCAGCAGTCCCATCAGAGTAGTCATGCCTCACTTTCATAGCTTGAAGTTCACCTTTGCCCATTGCGATAAACCGATGGCATCAACTTCCCTTACTCATTTTTCTCTTCGCCTTTGCCTGCAAGACCCACAAGCACCAGTCTAAGTCTTGAGGCCCTTGTCCTCATCCTACATGATCCTTTTTTCATCTCATATGTCAAACTCATTGCTCATGTCCTCATTCTACAAGACTAACAAAATTCAAGTCCACAACTTTCATTCACACTCGAACTAGAACAAGATCCCGATTATACTGAAATTTTCCAAAGTTTCAAACAGACCAAACAACACCAAAGCAAGAAACAATATATTAATAGGACGTCTGCCTAATTCTGCCATTACCCAGAATATTCATCTTGGTTTTTCTTAGTGCAAACTCATTTATTCTGCAGTGTACATCTAAGGGATTTATATAGATGAAGAAATTATAAAAATTTCCAACCGGAAATAATAAAAATAACCAATCAATTACCGCTCTTAAATGATCTCTTCATTAAAGGATGACGTAATCAAAGAATTAAGAGTTAGAACATTATTGTATGCATTAGAACAATCACAACTTCGACATAATGTAACATCGCCATATATAGAAGAGACTAGCCGACTTTCTATTTGATAGTTTAAGTTATAAAGCATCTCTCCACCGCTGAAAAATGTAATGAAGAGAATCAGATGAACAAAGAAACATAACTGAATTATTCCCTCTAAAACTCAAAAGCAAGTTACTAAAAATTCTTTGTGGTTGATGAGAGAGATTAAGATCGTGCCATATTTACATATGAAGAGTTTCTAGAAATTCGTAAGGGCTAAAATCATGGGGAGAGACTTTGTTATACACATGCATTATATTATTTAAAATGTAACTACCACAATTTGAGTGTCAAATATAACGAAGGAAAATACATACTGCTTTCGATTGAACACATATCAAATTACTTAGGTGAATGCATGTGTTCCATCTCAGAGGATGTATATTCAGCAGATGTGAGGTCCACATGTCATAAATATAATTAGGAAGGAAAGGCAAATCCATTATTGCAATTGGAGTCCGTAGATTGATGACCAGAGCCCATCTAGAAGAGAAAATTCATCCTCTACAACTCAGTCAAGTGCAGCACCCTTAAGGAAATCGTGGAGGACCCCGTCCAATTTTGCAGCGCTGGACACGGACCAGTCAAGTCTTTTGGATCTATGTCGGCTATGATACAAGGTGATTTCTCTGTCCCTGTCATTAACCAAGTCAAGTCTTTTGAGTGTCGGTTATCATGATAAAGAAAAACGCGTTCTTCTTTTAATAGGGGATAGTGAAGTGACAATCCGCACATAAGTCCCAGTCAAATGGACATTTTCTCGCTGCACTTAAACCAAGCAACTTTTGGGATAATACATATTGATGTTATGGATTTTTGCAGTGCTGGACACGGACCAAGTCAAGTCTTTTGGATCAATGCCGGCTATGATACAAGGTGATTTCTCTATCCCTGTCATTAACCAAGTCAAGTCTTTTGAGTGTCGGTTATTATGATAAAGAAAAATGCGTTCTTCTTTTAATATGGGATAGTTAAGTGTCAATCCGCACATAAGTCCCAGTCAAATGGACATTTTCTCTCTGCACTTAAACCAAGCAACTTTTGAGATAATAAATATTGATGTTATGGATTTTGGGAATATTCTTGAGAGGCCACATGAGATACCGTTGATTGAGTCAATTGTATAGTACCTTCTTTTTTTGCAAAAGAAAAAAGAAAAAAGGCAACGCGGTGGCTGCTGTAGGATCATTCTCGGTAAATGAAAAGGAGGAAAAGGCTGAATTTTGACCTTTATCAATTTTACTCAACTGATAATTTTCATATTGCTAGCCTTCCACATTGTAGGACATCTATGGGGATGCATAGATGGAGAATTATTAAATAGGTTCGTTATGTTTCCCCGAGCGCAGAGAAGAATTTAGGCCCTTTCTAATTAATTATGAAAGGATGTTCTAAATAAAAATAGATTGGGAAATGATGAAGTTCGCAAGAGGGAAAAAAAAAAAGCTTGGTACAAAATCATGGAACATTCCAATCCGGTGTGTATCTCTCTATTTTTGAATTGTTGATCTTTGCGTTCATTTGTAGAAACTTACATTGATGACAAGTGTACCTATGCAGTCATTACCCATTTTCGGTTGAAGGAGGATTATTTTAATCACTAGGTCTAATCTAGATGAGTTAATACATAACGAATATACCATTGGAGAGAAAGAGATTATTAAAAGGAAGATATCACACGAGCACGAGAAGTTTCGTGCACCCAAAATGAAGAACCAAAAGCCAGGAAGAGTGCACGGGATTGCTCATTACTTAAGCGCTTCTGTCACGCCCCGACTCTCGAGCTCGCGGCAACCCCATTTCACTTGAGGTCTATTTGTACGACGTCCCAGGTACTGTCGTCGACCAATTCATTTTATCTTGTAATTAAGCACATGCGGAAACGAACAACTCCCAAACCAAACAACAGGGATAGTAACAACGGCGGCAGAGGAAAGACAACTAGTATTTTATATATCGAATGTTAGCCAGCATACCAGCAAATACATACACGCCTTGCTACAGGCGACAAGCTAAGGCCTACTCAAAAAGGGACCGGCCTAGCTAACCTAACCCTATACAAGTGGGGGAAGGCTCGTCAAAAAGGAAATAGGCTACAGCTGCCTACTCACGGGCCTCGGAGGGATCGCTCTCTTCGATCCTCGTCGCATCATCTAGGGCCTGAAAATGTTAACCACGACGGGTTGAGATAAACTCAGCAAGTTAAAGTCCTAAGCCCCGGTTAGGAACTTCGCTCGCCTCGGGAGTTTAACATACAACCTAATGCAGCAATCAATGCAATACCACCTCGAGAGATAACCACGAGAAGACGGTTTAATAAACAGGTGCAATCACGGGCGACCCTACCGGCCTTGGCACACGCGACTGCGTAAACCGTCATTTAATTCATCATGACATTAAGAGACATGCGAATAATCGAGCATTACACACAGCTTTCTCAAATCTCACACCCACACATGCTCGATTATTACGACCCCTCCTCCGGGCCACGGCACAACCTTATGATTGGCGGTTACGGCTAAACCAGCTTCGTCCTCTTTACCTCGAGGCACGGCGACGTCAAGGGCTCACTCCCAAGACGGCATTCCCGAAGGAGCACAAGACCCGCCCACTACCGCAGTCCCGCTGCGACAGAGGCCGGGACCCGCCCCCATACCGCGGTCCCACATAGAACCCCTCCCGTCGGGCATCCGACCGAAGTCGGGCGACCCACCGGCCACGGCACAACCCCCAAGGATTGGCGGTCTTGCAAGCAACGCCAGTTCTCCTCTTAAGGTGACCATACAACACATCATCAATCAATTCGTTCTTTTCTTTGCTCTTTCTGTCGTGAATGCACACCACTCATGCTCATGCGACATGCCATTTCGATAACCCACGCAATATGTCATGCAATCTCACTTGACAATTCCAAAATCCAACTTCCAAATCGGCATTCGATCACGCATTTCATCAATATTCACAAGTATAATTAACAATCGACACTTCAATAAATCATAACAACCAAGAACACATCAAAATAAGCCAAAATTTAGCTTCGCATGAACAAGTGCCGTGAACGATAATCCGTGAACAGTAATCCGTGAACAGTGATTAGTGAACGAGTAATCCGTGAAAGTAATTTCGTCCGAAATTAAATAAATAAATAAAAATAAATAAACTTAACCATGGTTAACAAATTAACCTAACCATGGTCAAATTAACCTAACCATAGTTAAATTCTAACCTTGGTTACTTTTAAAACTAACTATGGTTACTTTATTTATTAACCCTAGTTACTTTTAAAACTAACTCTAGTCAATTAATCTAACCCTAGTCAGCTTAATTAACTCAGCCACCATTAACAAACTAACCCATAATTAACCAAGCACAAAAATTAAACTAATTAACCCCTAAGCAAGATTAACCCCTAAACAAGGATTAGGAAGTTAACTTACTTGGATCGGAAATCCGGCGACACCGGCGCGTAGAGGGGAACGAGGGCTACGAGGGGTAAGCTCGGGGATGGCAACGGATGACAAACGGTGGCCGAAACGGGCCAAAAACCTTGCTGGTTACTGTTCACGCTTGAACCGACCAGCAGTGCGGAAAAGGCCGAAACGGGCGGTTCGGGCGACCAGGGGTGACCGGGGTGTGCGGCTGGCTTCCTAACTTCCAAGACTACACTTTGGGTGGTGGCGGCGGCTCCGGTGATGGCGGCAAGGCTGTTTTCCGGCTGGAAAACAGTAAAGGCAGCAAGAAACAGCAAAAATGGAAGAGAAAAGGAAGAGAAAAAGGAGAGAGAGGGAGGCTGGGCTGGTGCACGAATTTTGGGGGAGAAAGAGGAGAGAGAAGGGGCTGCTGAAGGCTTGGATAAGGCCAAGGCAAGTGGGCAAGCCACTTGCTTCAAGAACCAATCAAAACAAAGAAAAACAAACAAAAAACAATGCCCACTTGGGCACAAAAGCAAGAGGCCTAAGAGAGAGGCCATGGGCTGGAAATGAAGGGGAACTTGGGCCAACTTGGGCCCCTCTTGGGCTGGGCTAAATGGGTGCAAGGCCCATTGGGCCGCCGGTCTTGGGCCGGCCCACTTGCGGGCCCGAAACCCGGTCTAATTTTTCCTTTTTCCGACGCTTCCGTGTCCAACGGAAAATCCCAAAATAAATGAGGCGACGTCCAAGTATTTAGTCCCGATATCACGGAGAAATTGGTTCCAAAATCGGATTAAAAATCGGGCTAAAATGCATCAATTTTCAGGATGTTACAGCTTCTTGACTCGTAACCTCTTTAACTTGGCTACCTTCACTGTTATTGCCACGGATGCCTTGTGTATTGCTTGATCCACGAAGCTGAAGTCTGCAACCATACAACATGCTTTGCTGGCATCAACAAAGTTACTGGGCTTGTCATTTGAAAACAATATCTGGGATTTACTGCATGCAGTGAGTTTTGGCATTCTTAGAGCACACAAACAAGATTGACAAAGGGACTTTTGGGTGCGTTCCCATCTCATAAAATATCCGTAACATCTTTGATTTATGTGCCGTATGAGAGATGGGTGCACTAATAATTTCAGAAAAAGTTAATCATTGCTTTCGTTTTCAATTGCAATTCAAAGTTTACATGTTTCTTTCAATCGAATTTCGTGAAACTGAAAGTCTCCCATTGAATCCAAGTCGGTGAAACTGAAAGTCTCCCATTAACTCCAAGCCGAGTCAACGCTTGTCACTTTTCGCTTACACTCCCACTTCATCCCTAGAGGTGCTTCAGTCTTCTTTTTACTTTTATTTTTTTGGTGACTCAGCAATCCCCGTAAAGAAGTCATGCCTCACTTTTACAGCTTGAAGTCGAAACAAAGAGGTGTTTGCTATAATTCGATTACATCAACTTCCGTCAGTCAAATCACTGTGGAAAAAAACCCACAAGCAGCAACCCTAAGTCTTGAGGCCCAAATCCTCATTCTGCCAGTGGCCAATCCGAACCATTATTGATACCCAATGAAAGAAAGAATGGAATGGGAAAAAAAAAAAAAATTCAAAAATATAACATGTCAGTGCCGGCTATTCCATATAAGATATTCAGTGCTGACTAGACCACCATATTAGTGATTTCCGATCAAAATTGACCAAAATGACAAAATTGATAAATCATTTAAAAGGTTTAGGATTAAATTGACAAATTATAAAAAGTCTTATAATCAAATTATACAATTGAAAGGTTTATAATTAAATTAAAAAGTTGTCAAAACATTTAGAACTAAATTTCACAATTGAAAGATTTGGCATAAAATTAGTTGCCATACAAAAGATTTAAAAATGTTTGGACAATTTTTGCTATGTTATAGTGATTTTGATGGAGAAGAAATCCTTGGTCGATCTATATATCTAAGCCTTTCTTTATGGATTTGACTTGATGAAAATTCTATGGCTTACGTTCTTCATGTAGCGCTAGTAATTAATTGAGGATTACAAGTTGTATTATATCCATACAATAAACATATTTACCAAACAAAGACCTATTTGTCTGGGCTTGTTTGGAATATCTTGTAGGTACTGAATTATCTCCTATAATCCGAATGTAAAGCACTGTGATGATCAATGGTCGATAGTTTAAGAAACTTCCTTTCTCATTTGGCATTGCATTATTCATGGGCGTAAAGACCCACTCATGCAACATGTGTAATGTTTGAGCATGACAAATCAAAATCCAACTTATGATTTTTCTAAAAAGACTTATTCCAATTTCTAAAATGTCATGGGAGTTTCAATATGATTTCTCGAAGATTTAATCCTAGATAATAACATTTAAAAATCATACACGAAAAGAAAACAAAAGGATCCCGTAAAATTCGTTCTAAGATTTGTACTGATGAAAAGGAACCGCTCCAATAAAGCTAATTGATGCGCTGTCGCTCATGCACTATCCCATCGGAATGGCAGGACGAGGTTGAGGCAAAATATTAGCAAATTTGGTGGAGCAATTAAAGCAAAAAAGAAAGGAAGCATGGAGGAGATTGTGGGTTGCGGCATGGATTTATGACGGAGAAAAGCTTGGGAAGTTGACTACAATTCATGGGGCGGAGAAAGAAGGTATCTTTCCCTCTTTAGATATGTTCTCGATTCGACTTATCTAAGAAACAAAGTGAAATGCTAGAATGTGATCATCTCACATAATGTCCTGAACCTCAACTCACAAACTCAACTCATAGAAGCGAGTCCCCAAAAATATTCGGCTGATGAGAGAACTTAGCAATCATGCCAACTCAACACAAAGAGTTCTTAGAAACTCCTTAGGGCTAAAATCATGAGGAGAGACTTTGTTAGTTGTCATGCATATGCATTATATTAGCATAAAATGTGACTCCAACCATTTGAGTGTCAATTACAACATAGGAAATCATTTACTTATTTTGATAAAAGTAAATCAACAAAGTTTAAGGATAATACATGTCGGTGGTTATCAAGTCAATTCTATTGTATATCTTTTCTCCAAAAAAAAAAAAAGAGAATGTGATGTATGCTATAGGATCATTCTCTGTAAATATATAAGAGCAAAAAACAGACTTTTCAATTCAACTGGTAATGTTCATATCACTAGCCTCCCCCATATTTTAATCGAGGACTTTCGGATTACAGCAAGAAATATCAAGCACTTCAGACCAACTACCCCATATGAATTCCCAAGCTTCTAGTATTCCGAAAGCGCTCCAGTAGTTTTGCATTAAGTGCAAAGATTGACATCAACCTTTCATTATATCTAATAATGAACATGAGCATTTCAATGGATCAGCACTCATGGTGATTTCATCCTGGGCTTCTCATCGTTTAAAAGGTGCCTTCCGTTGCAATGGACAAGAAGCTCTTAAACAAAGCATGCGCCTGAGAGGGGAGATACATCGGCACTTATGTCCCGATCCCATCACAGCAACGAAAGTCAATCCTTCATATACCTCGATCCAACCTACAAGCTGTGTAACCAAAGAGCCTAGTTTTATTGAATCGTGATTTACCATATGAAAGCATTTCTTTAACTGATTTCCATAGTGCTTACCTGATCGTTAATGTTGCGTCAGGTTGTTGACAATGGAACAGTTGCATCTGTTGTCCCACTACTCAAGAAAAGACAGCGATCCATGAAAACACTCGACATCGCTAAATTACGGTAAGAGAATAGACACCTTTGTGATGAATTAGAAGAAACGTACATTTCTCCATATGAATGTGCACCAATCCTATCAATTAATTCCACTGTAGGTATATCTCAAGTCTATATATCACGTGCTGTGATACATTCTTGTTTCGCATAACTCGAGACACCTCACCTATGTATCCAAATCCACATGTGAGTCCCTATGACTCCTTGAAGGATTGGCAGCTTTTGCTGTATCTGATTTGGACATTCCATTCACCGCATAAGCCAAATTTCAAGATTAATCTCCCGATGTTTTGCATGCCCTTGAATTGAGCAAGGTTCTTTTCTCGTGAACAAGACCTGCAGAGAGTGTAGTTCAATGGAATATGGGGGGATCGACATGGAAGGACTCTTGAACCTCTTTCCTTCTCATGAACTTCACAGTGTCAGTCTCCAGGCAGAAATCATCCCCATTTCTACACCTCAAATCCTGCTTCCACAGAAAAACCATGGATAAACTTTGAAGTTATTTCTATATATTTCTTTTCTTCCCTCTGAAATAAATTGGGGAGCTATCTCACCTCTGTGGAGTTATTCCCGCATGGTCTCCCATATATGTCATAGCCATTCACGTCTCCAATTTCATTGGTGTTTGCTTCAATCCATGCCTTGTGGCAGCGTTCAGGATCTCCATCCACAGTGCAAAAGTTCCTCATATTTTCAAATGTAGTGTCTGAAATAAGCCCGTGATTCCAAAGGCACTCATGCCTTCCAGGATCTCCAGTTGCTGGGTCAAGAGTAGGATTTCCTAACTAAAATTTTCCCCCAGCAAAAGAGCACAATATTTTAGTATAAATCAGTAGTGAAAAGAATCTGCTTTGACCAGAGATTCCATGTTAAATATCTCACCAAGAATCCCTTCAGATTGATTTTCGGTCACAGGATTCCATTGTTATGATCTACTATCACTTGAGCGAGTTGAGGAACATAATGGCCTTAAACAAAGGTCCATATAGAGCTTGTGAGTGACATAATCTGCGCTGTATAAGTAGGATCATTAGGGTCCAATGGTGACAAGTTCACATACCTGAATAGCTCTCTCTGGCAAGATAAAAGTCTCTGTACTTGAATTTTGGGAAGACCTCAAGCCATTTATTTAGAAATGCATAACTGTCCATGGCTGAGATCAGAACAAAGGGAATATAAATTGATATTTTTGAAGAAATGCATCAGCAAGACAAATAATTAATCCATGAAAACAATATAAAGAGATAAAATGAGCCGAAAGTCCTGACCTGTGCTATTATCTCCAGCAGGCTCAACAACACTGCGAACAGAATATCCAACACCAGAAGGGGAATCAATGAAGAGCAAATTTGCCTCTGCAACAAAACAATGAGGTGACATGAGTAAATTGTCATCTAAAATATGACCTCTTTGCAATTCTGCAATGTCCATGAGGTTAAAAGAAATAACATTCATTACGACTTTCATTTGTTCAAACAGGATTTTCTAAAATGAACCATTTAGTCTCGCTACATGAAAAGTTCATTGCTTTGGTTTTCTATTGGCAGTGTCCTATCATATCACAAATTAGCATTATAGAACTTCACACAAACTAACAACCATTCACATCATTCGAAAAATGAGTGCTCCCAGATATATAAGCATTGCTCAAATGAAATTACCAGTGTTCCACGAGAATTGTCTCTTAGAAAGTTTTCCATCGGGAAGGACCCAAAGAATCTGATCTCTTGAAAAGCTCCATAGGCAATGGACAAGCAATCCTCGATTGAGCCAAAGGAGAAGAGGTTTACGCTTTGCGTCTGTCGCTGCTTCAACTAACCAGTAGAACAACTTTTTTTCCTGTTTTATCAAAACGTATCCTGAATACTGAGCAAAACGGACATTTTAGTGTTCTCTGCTGCTCTTGAGGTGATAGACAACATAAGTAGGCCCAACAAGAGAACGTGAAAAGCATTTCTTGGTGAGATAATTGACGTGGAATCTCCGGTCGAGGCAGATTCTTTTCACGACTGAATTGAGCTCAATTTTTGCTCTTTTGTTGGGCAAAAATTTTAGTAAAAATTTTTGGATCGTTTATTACACAAAATATGTAGCACTTTCGAAATCTCGAAAATAAAATAGAAAATATTTCCCACTATTTGGTATGTAAAGTGAACAGCAACAAATTAGTAAATATCCGGGATGGGAATCAATTGCAATTCAATAAATGGGGAACCCGCACCTACCTCATTTATTATATCATGTCTTAGGAGTCTTAAAATCTTTTATAAGTAATTGTACATTCCTGGATAATTTATGGTTTCGAAAAATATTTTTTAGTAAGTCATTTTTCAAAAAAAATAATAATATTTTCAGTATTTAGTTTAGTTCGTTGTCGACGGACGTCAGAATTGAAAGAGAACTTGTATTGCATATTCTGCATTTTTAGATTTGTGAGATAAGTAGAATTCTATTTTTTCCATGATTAGAAGGTATGGTTTTTTTCCACGTTGGTAAATACCAATAAGTATGCGTAAATATAAAAAAATTGTTGGTAATTTCTATTTATCTTGGTTAATTACCCCTTACATTTATTAACCCTAGATTATGTGACTTACGTACTTTGCTCTCATTAAGTTTTACTTACCAACGTCTATTTGACAATCTCTTATTTGTCAACTTTTTATCGTTTACAAAATTTATTTGTGTTTCTTAGCAATCACAGAGACGGTAAAATAAAAGAAAACTTGGTAATTCGGCTAACTTAGGAAAAAAAAAAAAAAAGAGAATAGTTTCATGAAACTGGGAAATACACTTGGTTTGCATCATCGGAAGGAATCGATTAGGTTTACAGTTTGTTAGTCAGTCAAGGCTGAAGCATTTCTCGACGCAATTCCCCAATCCCGAGTGAATGCAATCGTTGTATCAGCGAAGGTCTGCTTCTAAATTGGGGAAGTCCTCATAGTAATTCGAAGCTTCCGCACGGTTCTCATCGCCCGAGAAACCACCTTTCGGGATGCCAAAGCCACCAACACCATGGAAGACAGGATACAGCCAATCAGCATCAGTACCGCAGCTTGTTTGTAAGCCATTGCAACCGCCTACCCTGCAATATAATGTTGAAGCCAGAAGATATAACATACCGACGATGCAAGATTATACTTGTCATCATCAAACCAAGCATGTGCGTGTTGGTTTAAGCTGATCTTTTCTCTGGTAATGAATGAGGAGCTTAGCTATTGATCGTTCATGTTGACATCATTCTACGTATGATCGTGCACATAACAAGTGTAGAAATGCTGAATCGTACCTGTGCATTTCTACTTCTTGTTCTCTTTTATTGCAGGTTTTGAATGGGGTTACGAACTGCTAATATAAAGGAGTTTCTTAATCAACTGAAGTCTGGAAATGAATGCTCATCTTTAGTAATTGATGCATCCGATGTCAAACTGATTATTTGAAAGACCTAGTGCTATCCTATGCAAAACAACGCTAAAATCTAACTTTTGAATTTGATATAATATTTTATTGAAGTAACATAGTCACATAAATAGTTAAAGTGATTAAGTGAGTAGGTATAAGTTTTCATGGGTTTAATTAAATATAGATGCATTTTGATTATTTGGGTTGGGTCCGAATCAGATCGAATATGAGTCGCTATAGTTGTATCACATTGAAATTAATCAATATAGGTTAAATGGATTGATTTGGGTTGGACAATTTTTAACCTAACCCACACATTTCACGTGCCTAGTTTTGGGGCTTTTTTTTGGAGTATTGCGGTTCAAGAAGGATGGAAGATGTGTGTATTTTAGCTTTGTGGATCAAGTAATAGACAAGGCATATGTGACTATAGCAGTGACAGTAGCCAAGTTGAAAACACTAAGATAGTCAAGAAGTACTTAAGTAATGAGCAATCTCATGCCTCTTCCTTACTTTTGGTTCTTCATTTTGGATGCATGAAACTTTTTGCTTTACCGGTGAGAAAAAGGATACCACAAGTGTCATAATTTTCATATAATGCTCAATTGAACGCCATAACTTTGTTTTAATCACTTAAGCGTCATATAACTTTTTAATTAATTACTTGAGTTTCATAATTTTGTAAAAACATTTATCCCAAGCACTATGCTACATCAAATTTTTGACACTTAGATTTTTTTTAAAAAGTCATGTTCACTAAAGTGATATGACTATGGGATTGGACCGTGCAATTCCCGTGCTTGTCACATATGGTCAAAGTAGTGAAGAAAAGTCTTTACTTATTTATATTGGCTATAGAATGCACAATTGAAGCACGAGATAAACAATGAGAATCACCTGGCTTAATGTGGTTATGATTTAAAGAGTTCGCATTTAAACCCCCCATTTGTTGAAACTTTGGGAAGCCGGTTTTGAGTGGGTTCTTAAGACTAGACGAATGGGATTTATAGAGAGCTGGGGAAGGAATGATAGTGAATGTACTCACTTATTATTCAGTCTAAAGGGCATTTGTTTAAACTTTTCAGCAAGACGATTACATAATTCAGGACACACGATTTAGGTCGAAAGTTCAACAGTGTTAATGAATATGTTCGACGTACATTACGAGTCCATCTTCTAACATATTCAAGTGTTCTCCATTAAAAATTCTCCAGAGACTTCACTACACTCTTTAATGTATGTGCTTACATTCAAAGCCTTGCCTAGTTAAGGCAATTAGATTTCAAAACCATTCGTTAATTTGTTAGCCTGATGACAACCCAAGAGCATTACTTCCTTTTGATTGCATAGTTTCTCCATGTTTGCTCCCATGCATGTACTGATAAAAGATGAGAGGATAACATAAAAACGCCACCCAGGAAAGCAGTGGAGACCAAAAAAAATTGTATATTACAGGATGCAGCAGATACATTCGAGTTTGAGCTAAGGGAGGACTATTTGCGACACTCATACAACATCACCGATTTGAGGAATGGAAAAAAAAATCACTTTTTAGACAGAAGAAACGACGGCTCTCAGCCTCTCACACACGATACCATAGACGAAAAAAAAAAACAGTAGGAATTTAAAGGGATGTCGAGATTGTATCAAGCGAGCCATCTAGAGCGCTCGGCTTTTGATGATGTCTAAGCTCATCTCGCTTGGGTCCGTGGCTTGCAACTCCACTTGAATGCCGTCCAATTCCCTCTTGAACCTGTCCTTGGAGCTGGCGTACACCATCTTACTCCTTATCTTTGCGGTATCAGGTGCCCTACCAACAACACATTCGATCAGTGAAGCTCTGTCTTTGTTCAAATTCAATCTGATTCTTGTCTCGTTTTTGCACAGAGAGAGCTTTTTCATTTATCATTATGATTATGTAGACAACGATTCACAAGAAATCGAACAGATGACAGACAAAGCTCAGCACAACTGCAATAAACTAGTCAGACTTCGGGGGTTGAGGAATTGCGCGAAATACAATGCTCGAATCCCCGAAAACAGTCGAGAAACTGGAAGTATTCCTTTTACATGTATATGGAACTGTAAGATAATCAGAGGTCACATTGATTGAAAATTTGCATGAGTTTTCTGTGAATGAAATTTGGAACCTCTGACTCATGTGAAATTCTTGCGCATCGCGCATTTATGATCCTTCAAATGAAGCGCAGATCTTCCATGAGCAATGACGTTACATGACTAACTATCATCGTCTTTCTGATACCGAAAGGTACTTAACCATTATTAGACTAGTCACATAGATAAAAGCAAGGTCATATCGGTCGAGAGATAATATTACCATGCAATGAAGAAGATCTTGCTTTTCTGGCAATTCTCGTCAGTGATGAAGTCGAAGTCGAATACCGAATAGCGGCACTCATCAGCAGGAAAAGAGGCGGTGAAATCCTCGTAGGTTTCCTCCGGACTCCCAACCTTCTCTACCACCACCTGCTGGTTCTCAATCTTGAAGATGATGAATCGGTAAATCCTCTTCGCTTTTAGCTCCATGAATTTCAGCTTGCACTCGTCATTGACAGCCATTCCAGAAGCCGCGTTCGCCTATTCCATTCATTTTCAAGTCGATACAGCGAAAATGTCAGGCGGTTAGGATGATCATAAGATTTCAAATTGCCTGAGAACGACACAAGAGGCCGGTCGTTCGTTCACTCTATGCATAATTCTCGATGCAAACAATTATAATCACCTTGAGCATCTAATGGAAATCTACCTAGATCATGGCCGTCTACAACAATCACAATCTAGATTAGCAAGAAGAACAAGAAAATGCACAATCCTCATTGATGTGAATCATAATCAAAAGAACCGTCGAAACGGTAACAACATTTGTCCTCATTCGTTTGCAATTTCCCAAAGCACGAAAAGATCGCACGTTAGGAGAGATCGGAGACGGCGGACGTACCATTTTGCCTTCAACGAGAGAGACAGAGAAGCTCCTGGCAAGAAGAGAGAAATTGAGGAAGAAGCAAAATCTGAGGAGGGAGAGAGAGAGAATGAGGAGAAAGGGCGAGAGAGATGAAGGCGATCCTTAATCCCGGGGGGAGATTTCTAAAGCCGGTGGAGAGGAGGAAATGGAGGAAGAGAAAGAGGCTGATAAAAAAAAATGGATCATGCCCCTCCAACGCCAACGCCAACGCCAACAACCAAACACTTCGGTGTTGCCACGTTCTTGATTCGTCTTGCATGGCACGTCTGTTTCGTTCCATCCATACCTAGACAAAGTTCACTTTCTTCCTGTATTTCTTTTTTCTTTTGTTTTGTTAGGTCCAAATTCCAAATATAGTAGTGGCAATCTACCCACGTTCTCAAAAGTTCATATACTACATGAATGGCATTATCTTATATACCCCTTCAATTGACTATTTCGTTCAGCCCCGGGAAGGTACACGGCTCCGATATGTGTCCTTTACATTCTTAAAGATTTGATGAAGAAAAATCCAGTCAAAAGCATGAATCGATAGGCAATCGACGATCCAGGATGATCGACAGCAAATGATGTCGAGCCTATGCAGAAGTCGAGGTTGTGGGGTCAGGTTAATGGAGAAGCCGAGGTCACCTATGCCGTCATATATCTTGCTCCCACATGATAAAATGTCGCATTACGAGACTATTTACATTCAGGGTATGTATGAATTTCACAAAATTGACGCACGCTCTAGCTCAGGAAATCATCCTTAAATGAAGCATTTGACTCTTCAATGAGTACATGAGTCTGCACACGAACTCACGTTTCAACTAATGAACTATAAATTCAAGTAACTCCCCGACCACATGGGAAAAGCTTCATTGCAACTACATCTACAACATTATCGTCGACAGTCAATAAATACTGCAGTAATTTTCCTGCATTTCTTTTGGTTCATTTCCGTGAAAAACTCACTGTATCCAAAGGTCAAAATTGCTGTAAGAACCAAAAATGCCAACATCGTTGTAATCCTAGCTATCTCTCGTAAATCAACAATAATTAACCAGCAAAATTAACAACTTTTGCACCCTGTTTTCTCTTGGCTTTTACATTAACATCTTTTGAGCCAGAAGTATCAGCTACAAATGCACTAGACTTGTCTTTCTTAGCAGGTGTTTCATCCATCATAAAGTCATCATCAAGATCATCCCCGCTAGTGAATTTGGTAACTTGGGGTCTCGGCGCCTCTTCTGTTTCAGCTACTGGAGACAAGGCAAAGAGACAGCATCAGAAAAAACCTCAGAAGTCATACAATTTAACTTGTCAACAAGAAATAACATTTGAGGACATTAAGCAAGGAAGCATTCAAAAGAAAAGGCAGAAATTACAGAACAAGTACCAAATGCTATGCCTGTGCTACTACTTATCTTTAAACCAAGTGAAGATTCTATGGTAAGCTTGTGCTGGTCAAACAGGATTTTACTTTACAAGTAAAGAATAAGATCCGCAAAAGAACTAAGGATGTCAAACCAAAGTCACTTTGAGATGGCTGCATTAACATCCTTAACGTTATATCTCCTGTTTATAGCCAAGCCCCAATTACAATATGTATCCCAAACGTTAGCCACCAATAAGGCAATAGCCCATCAAGGCCAACACCGAAGCACCAGACTTACTGATATAAAGCAAACTCTTGTTAATTATTTCATAGAGTATCAGCATTTACAGTGACAAACAAAAATCTAAAAGGCAATTTTCTGCATCCAAACTGCAATGGGGTCGATTGAATAAGTGAACGAGATCATAGGAGAAAGATCATTAGCTTAAGGACAAGGCTAACATTCTTATCAAGTAAACACTATGAGATCTGATGTCATTTGTCTACTCTTGATGAGAGTAAGTCCCCCAATCCAGAACCATAAGAATCAGAAAAAAAGCTAAACTAACAAACCCCTCGACCAAGGTCAGGCTTCTTATTTCAAGAATAAAGAGAGAGTTTTCTGGATACACTGAATTCATTTTTTCTCCACCCTTTCATGCTTAAGTGGCTGATCATCTCACCCAAGCATTCCTTAAACATGCTAGAGAGTTAATGTCCAAAGGCTGTGGAGGCTCAAGATATTAGCAAATTGTTACACTGTTTTTATTCTCTATTACTGAAGTTGATCTGGTTTATCCTCGGTTCCTAATGCCTGAGGAACACTCCATTGAAAATGATAAGGTTTGTGGGAACAATTTGTACTGTTGGCTGCAATATTTATCCTCAAAATGCAATTATACTTTGCCACAGAACATCATCAGAATTAAGAATCCTTTGGGCTGGTACAAGTTTGAGTTATATAGAAGATGACTCACATCTACCACCAGCTCCAGAAAATCTTTTGCCCTTTTCAGGGCAGTCCTTGGCCAAATGCGTCACACCACCACAGATTTTGCAGCAACCACCCTACAAAAGAGCAATTAGATGTCTCCTATTCATGAGAGTATTGTAATGAGTATAAACAGATATCAAACAAAGCACCTATCAATATGTATAAGAGAAGATTTAGCAAATGCCTATTTCTACTTTAAGTTCTACTGAAACCATTTATAATAAACAAAACAATGTTACCTTTGGATAAATTCCATGAGCATTTTGAGGGCAGTTTTTGCTCAAGTGACCCTGTTCTTTACAAATGAAGCAGCTGGCGAACTTAGTTCCCCCTGCCACCACATAGGAGAGTAAATGATCATGGAAAACCATTCATGACGTAAAAGTAAACACCACAGTAGCAGAACAATGGATGGAGGTTCAGATGAGCAGTCCATTTAATCGATCCAGCTCTTGATGATGAAATAAGCCATCCAGCACATCGCCAAAAACTACGCTTGTGTAAGTAAACTAAAGTTTAGCCTTTTGAGAAGACGATTTAAGAAGCAAAATCAGAATGATGAAAATCAAAAGATACACCAATAAGAAAAGTAAAACACTAGTCTACAATATACAGAGGAAAAGGAGGGAAAATGACTTCTGCATTGGTGGACACCCAAATTGTATGGCTCACAATATGTAATTCAATTTTCAGTAAACATCAAAATAGATTAACGATTTTCAGTACAATCTCATAAGATCAAATTACCGTCTTTAAGAGGCTGAGGACAGTTTGAAAGAGAATGCCCCGTTTCCCCGCAGTTATAACACAACTTCCTATCAACGGACTCGTCATTCTTCTCTGGGCAGCTCCTGAGGCTATGGCCGCGCCGACGGCAAAGCAAACATATCTGCAGACATCAAGCAGCATAAAACCCACGAGTCAGACAACCTAAGCAACAACGAGATACTAAAGGAACTAAAATTCTGGACCTGGGTATTCCAAATGCACATGCCTGGATTTTTGAACGCTCACCAATACCCAAAAAACCAAAAAATAAAAATAAAAATTCGAGAAACCGCCTGAGCAAGGTTCCTGGACCGGCACACTGTTTCTCAAACGATCTCCCCATAAGAATCCCCAACGTTAACATACCATCAAGAAGAAAGGATAGTCAATTCGGTCCAAGGCCACAAAAACAAGAACAAAGAAAGACAAACCTTGTTCTTCTCCCACTGAGCTTTCTCAGGGCAGAGCTTGGCAACATGGTCCTGACCTTTACAAATAAAACAGCCCTGACCAGGCATCAATCCGGGAACTCTAAGCGGGTGTTTCTTGAGGGTTTTCTTGTTGGGTCTTTCGGAATCTGATTTCTTGCGCTTGAATTTGTTTATCTTCTTCTTCTTCGTCTTCGTCGGGTCTTTGGGCGGGGTTGGCTCCGGCTTGGGGAACAGCTCCGGGTGTGCTTCTCTGTGTCGCTTGCGAGCGAGTCTCTGTCTCTGGCTCACCATCTTGCGAAGCTCGGTGCCGGCGCGATGGTTTCCGCCTTTGAGCTAGCAGCAGAGGTGACGCGGTCTCGTACCAGCGGATGCTTTAGGGTTCATCGAGTGGTGCATTGGGCGACGGTGATTTTTCACTTTTAAAAAAACAAAATCAATTTTTTTGCCATATTTCTTTTTGGTGGTATGAAATTGTTATTCGTCTTCTTTTAATGAACAAATTACTTTTCACACACTAAAAAAATCAGTCTTGATGTTTGGAGTTATTTCAATCTTTTTGTCGTGTAAAATTCGAAACCGTTTTGCCATTGTGAGCAAGCGAATTTTTTGAGCCATAAGAAAGATTAATTTGCAATAATAAATGTATCGTATATTTAAAGTGCAAATGAATTTGGAAAACATGAAATTAAATGGTAAAATTTATACAATCATGTAATTTCATTACATCCATTTTTATTTAAGTTATGATAAAAATTGAGATGAAATTGTTGTGTATCTTTCGAAGACGTGCTAAATAGTTCTTGAAGTTTTATTGAGTTGGGGGAGCAACGCAAATTTTATGCTTCAAGTCAACAAATTTGAGATATCAAGTTCCCTTGCTTGTAGATGCGATGCGATTTTTTGACATTATATCGCAAATCAAGTAATTTATATTGAATCTTAATTTTAATAAAGCTAGTTTTACGTAATCTTTTCCAAAGAAAGATGATTAGAATGAGAGGCTACTATGTTTATGGAATAAAGGGGACTCCCAATTGCACATTCTAAGCCATGAAATTCGACGATCAAGACTAACTTTTGGGCAATGGCCAAGGATAGCCATCTTACTGCAAATACAAATGTCAATCACCATAAACTTTTTGGGGAACTATTTGATACATAACAAAAACGTGGGAAACATCAAACTCTACCTTAAGAGCAGCTTTCACAAAAATTCTAGCTAGGCTCCTTCCCTGTTTATCATCTAAGGTTAAAGAGTGCAGTCCTTAATCTCATTTTGCAATCGGATAAACAAGTGATCTGACTTGTGAGAAATAAGTTTGTGGTTAAAATCAAGTACGCCACTTTTTGAGACTAAGGGGACCATCCTCTTCTCGTTTTTTCTCTTTTCCGGAATAGGAAGGTGGACTTAGAACGAAGGGCCAAAATTGATCAAAAGCACCACCCAAGTGCAACATCCGAAAAGGAGTTTCCAAAGTAATCTGTCGACTTCCAATGCATTCATCAATTTTCAACCTTTAAGCCGACCTGCTAATGACCATTGAGCCACTTGAGCAGTGCCGGTGGGTAAGTTGTGGCTAAGCCAAATAAGACCTCACTTGCTATAGGCTACCACCATGACCAATTTGCAATAATTCCAAATAAGTAGGGCTCCACATGCCAAAATTACTTGTAACTTCATTGTCATTGTGGCTAGCACACTACCACTTAATATTCTAAATCTGTCAAATCAAAGACGTAAATCAAATTTCACTATATAGCCAATCAATTCCTCAGGTCATGTCTACGCTAGCACATTATTAAAAAATGTTTAAATTATTATACTCGTGTATGAGCAAATATGCATTGTCCTCCATTAGCCAAAGGATGTAATTGGTAATTTCTTGAGCGAGAAACAAGTTCTAGATCCTATTTCAAATTCAAGCCCATGACCTTTTGAGATTAATGGGACCATCTGCTTCTCAATTTTTTCTGTTTTTCTGATTAGAGAGGTGGATTGAAGGGCTAAAATTGATTAAAAGTACCACCCAAGTGCAACATTTGAAAAAGGAATTTCCAAAGTAATCTGTCAACTCTCATAGAGTCTCTTCACTTGTCCCTTAAGTTGCTTCCAAAGCTTCCAATTGCGTGTCCGCATTGATAACAGTTCGTTGCACAGTCGCTTCCAACCGATGCAGCTCAGCCTCCTTTCATAATTACAGAAAGCCCCCCTCCTATTGTCCTTTTTGGTTGACATAATGCACACAATCAATGTCAAAACATATACTCCGTCTTCCATTTTAAGGAAAAGTAGTTTCCGGGTTTGAGTCAACTACTTCTTATGATCAAGTTCTAATCAATCTTTCCCTAGTGGGAAAGGTACATCGATACGCGTCTAGATTCAAGAAACTCAACAGATATTTTCATCAGAGCATGTCTTGATAATTTTGTATTCGACGATATCAATGTATCGTTAGCGTGGAAATCATAGATTCTCTTCAAGTTTTTTATATAGTTACAATGATGATACTTCTGGTTGAGGCATGGGGAGGCTTTCATGAGATCTGGGAGAGGTGCGCTTGCTTTGGCACGAAGCCTCGAATTCCCCCTTTTCGTCAGAGCAGCGATGGGGGGTGGTGGAGGTGGTGGTGGTGGTGGTGGTGGTGGGGTGTGCAAAGTGGGAGTGAGCTTTCTTTGATGTCCACAGCGTAACTTTCTGTTCCATGAAGAAGGGTGTGAATCGGAAGACTTGCTCTTCGGGTTTGGATCGTTTGGCCCACAGGACTTCCTGCTGTTTTTCTGCAAGAAGGAGATGGAGTGAATCGTACGCTGAGGACCCCCTCCAGCTCTTGACTCGACACGGGCTGTGGGCCCTCCTCGATGGTTCTTCGTCCATGTCGACTTTGATCGCTGCCCCCACTTTCCTCTCATGTTTTCTTCCATGTTGTTTACGGGGAAAGATGACACAATTACCCTTTAAATTTTGATTTAATATATAATAATTCTTGAATTTTAACTTAATACGTAATGTCATATCTGAATTTTTACCCTGATGTGGCTCTTGAATTATTAGTTAATATTCAAACTAATCCTTAAATTGTATGAAGATATTAAATATTATCTTTTTGTTAATTTATGTTCTAAGACAATATCTTGAACATCTTTATATATTTCAAAAACTAGTTTGAATATAAATCAAAAGTTTAAACACTAAATCGAACATATTAAAATTTGGGGGTAATGTTGCATGAAAAAATTTAAATTTTAGGATATTAATGTAATTATAATAATAATGATTATTATTGTTGTTGTTATTATTATCATGGTTACCTGAATTATTCTTTAATTTGTCTCGACACGCTTTTTTCTACTTTTCAGGTTCGATTCGGCTCGGCACGTGCGCTCCGCAACCTCGCTGCCGTCATCACTCGGCCCGAAAGGACGAAAACACTCACCCGCTCTCGGGGGCGCGTGCAAGCCACCGCTCCGAGCGACCGCGCGTGGTCCCAAACGGCACCCTCCCTCGCAATTCCCAAGGGGGCAACCACAGTTCTCGTTTCTCATTTCTTAATTCAAATTTCGAATTCCCACTCGAACCTAACGCCGTCAACCCCCTCCCCCTTCCCCCTCTGCCGTCCCCTAACGGCGTCGCACAATTCCGTCTTCTTCTTCCTATATAACGTAACGCCCCTCGTCTCTCATACCCAACCCTCTGCAGAAAAAACACAGGTTGCTTTCTCTCTCTACCTTTCAACTCTCACTCCCTCTCCTCCTCCTCCTCCTCCTCCTCCTCGAGCTTCACTCTCTCTCTCTTCAAGATGCGTGAGATCCTGCACATCCAGGGTGGCCAGTGCGGCAACCAGATCGGGGCCAAGTTCTGGGAGGTCGTCTGCGCCGAGCACGGCATCGACTCCACCGGACGCTACCAGGGCAACAACGACCTCCAGCTCGAGCGCGTCAATGTCTACTACAACGAGGCCAGCTGCGGCCGCTTCGTGCCGCGCGCCGTGCTCATGGATCTGGAGCCCGGCACCATGGACAGCGTCAGATCTGGGCCGTACGGCCAGATCTTCCGGCCGGACAACTTCGTCTTCGGCCAGTCCGGCGCCGGGAACAACTGGGCCAAGGGTCACTACACCGAGGGAGCCGAGCTGATCGACTCCGTGCTCGACGTCGTGAGGAAGGAGGCCGAGAACTGCGACTGCTTGCAAGGTAATGTGCTCGGTTTGGGTCTCTGCTGTTCTCGGAGATGTTGCTTTCGGCTTATGGATGCTTTGTTGAGCTCTCTGTGGAGCTAGGTTTTGATTCGGCTGGCCATTGTCGCGGCTCACTTCGATCTGCTACTTCTGAAATGCGCCTCGTGCATGTCGATTCACAGAGTCAGTGGTTTAGTGTGTAGATTTGTATGATGGACGGGGTTCCTGCTTATCGTCATTTGCTATGAGGTAGTAAGCAAGTTTTTAGCGCTGATTGTTAGCGACCTATGCGTTCCATCTGCTGAAATCGCTCTCTTAAAGCATTTCTGGCCATTCAATTTGGTTTCACCTGCTGATTTATCGACCTGAAGGGAATCCGTTCGAGATTTATTCATTAAAAGCGAGCAGTTAAGTGGTTTTGTGTGCGATCTGGTGATTTTAGAATGTATGTCATGCGTGAGTTACTTACGAGAGGTTACTGTGTGATTGCATAAGTCAGTCAGTGTTTCTAGCTGCGAATTGTCCAGCGGTTCTGTCGAAACTGCCCTTTGGAAGTTGTCTGGCTTATCTCTCATTGTGCTCTTGTTAGATTACAGTGTTTCAGTGGCCCTATTGCTCATTGTCAGATGTTAATTATCTGGTAGATCTTCGTTTGACATAGGTCAATTTGAGTTCATTATGTTTGCTAGACTAACTTGATTGTCTCGATGCCTGTTGATTTTATTGTGTGCTGTCACCGTGTTTGTTTGGAGAGAGAATTCTCATTAAAACCCTTTACATTTTCAGTACAATTAATATTGAATTCTTGATGTTAATGGGATCTGCATTGCTTTTTGGTGCTCTAAAAATTATTGCTTTTGTATGTGGAGGCATTACGTGTTGCCCTTGTCTTGTAATGGTTCTACTTACTCACAAGTTTTAATGTGCAGCTGCTATAATGTATTAAACCTTTCTAATTGGAAAGTTCAGTGCTTGAGCAATTGCACGGGAGCAATTACAATGTTCGAATGTTTCAATCTCGGGATTTCTGTCTCAGATGTTACTCATATGCTTCATTGGTTAAATCTTTTGTAACTGGAGCTGCATTCTTTCATGATGCTTTAGACAGTGCTTTTGTATGTGCTGACATTGCTTGTGGCACTTCCTCGTTGTGATTCTGGTGTCCTTGTGGATTAAACAATTGTTTCATAGGCTACTCTTCTGTTTGGCTTAAGTGATGGCTTGTTTGTGATAATCAAAGCTGAATCCTTGTGTGTTTCTTGATTTCAGGTTTTCAGGTTTGCCACTCTCTGGGTGGTGGGACTGGATCTGGCATGGGAACACTCCTCATCTCTAAGATCCGTGAAGAATATCCTGATAGAATGATGCTTACTTTCTCTGTGTTCCCTTCCCCTAAGGTGTCCGACACAGTTGTTGAGCCCTACAATGCAACTCTTTCTGTTCATCAGCTTGTTGAGAATGCAGATGAATGTATGGTTTTGGACAATGAAGCACTCTACGATATTTGCTTCCGGACTCTGAAGCTGACTACGCCTAGCTGTAAGCATCTCCTTCTTGCTGTTCTAGAGAAGGCCTTTTTGTTTTTTAGTTGTTGGACCAAATTGCAATTGCTTAGTTGTCCAGTCTAGATTAATGCAGCATTCATTTGTGTATTTTCTTTAGTTCAGATTCTAAAATTTTAGGACTTCAGAATGAGAACATGCACTACCTAATCCATTTGACTGCATATAAAGGCTGGATTTTCCATGTTTCTTTTATTCACTCCTAGCAATTTCTGTTGTTATATCACTGTATTAAAGTGCACTGTAGTGCTATTATCGATTTGTTCTCTCTTTATTAATCTCAGGAATATGTGATCCCATGTGGATTTTTTCTTGGAAGTAGCTCCATTCTGACTATTTATGATAAGTTTATCATAGCTCTGGTCTGTTGGTTCAGAATATTCCTTTTTATATGCATATCCAATGGTTGCTTGGAGCCCCACATGCTGAGACCTGGATCTGACATTTTAAATGAGATACCTTGGATCACTCAGAAGTCACGCCTTTCCACATGGCTTTGTCAGTGTGACCTTTAGGGCCATAGTATCCAGTTGTCTGTGGCAGATATTTTTTCCAACATGCTGTAGGCAGTTAGACCCCAGATCTTATACTGTCACTCTCGTATCTTTTGGCTGGTACCTTATTAAGAGTTTGGTAATTTGATTTTATCATCTGGTTAAATATATCTTTGACTTAATTCTGGTGAGACCTTTGATCTTCAATTTTCTCATTTCAGTTGGAGACTTGAATCACCTCATCTCTGCTACCATGAGTGGAGTCACATGCTGCTTGCGTTTCCCTGGCCAACTCAACTCTGACCTCCGCAAGCTTGCAGTCAATCTCATCCCATTCCCTCGTTTGCACTTCTTCATGGTGGGTTTGCTCCGCTCACATCTCGTGGGTCCCAACAATACCGAGCCCTCACTGTTCCTGAGCTCACTCAGCAAATGTGGGATGCCAAGAACATGATGTGTGCTGCAGATCCACGCCATGGCCGTTATCTCACTGCATCAGCGATGTTCCGTGGCAAGATGAGCACCAAGGAAGTAGATGAACAGATGATTAATGTACAAAACAAGAACTCGTCCTACTTTGTGGAGTGGATACCTAACAATGTCAAGTCGACCGTGTGTGACATTCCTCCGACTGGTCTGAAGATGGCATCCACTTTCATCGGAAACTCCACCTCCATTCAAGAAATGTTCCGCCGGGTGAGCGAGCAGTTCACTGCCATGTTCCGCAGGAAGGCTTTCTTGCACTGGTACACTGGTGAAGGCATGGATGAGATGGAGTTCACCGAGGCTGAGAGTAACATGAACGATCTGGTCTCTGAGTACCAGCAGTACCAGGATGCAACCGCTGATGAGGAGGGTTATGACTATGAGGACGAGGAAGAGATTCAGGAAGAAGCATAGAGGGCTTTGCATGTATTAATTACGTCTCTAAAGATCTCAAACTTTTGTGTGGAGTTTTATTATTTTTACCTGAATGGCTTATTTGGGCATTTGAATTGTGGCACTCTGGATGAGTATGCCCTGTAGTTGGTTTTTGCCTTTGTGCTGTCTTAACTAGCTAGTGGATTTGCTGTAATGAGACCTAAATTTTCCGTTTTGTTTCTCTTACTTTTGTGCCATTGTGAAGCGATGCTTTGCTTATTTTGAGAATAGTGTTGATGGCATTTCGTTTCTCATTTTTGGATGCGCAGTGTTAAGCCAGCAACGTATCTTACCCATCTTATAATGTACTATTAGAGCGTCCGTCCGTCCGAAATTCATGTATTTTGTCTGAATCGTAACTGGAAGCAGAGAGCCTAGCAACATAATAACGGACTTCACTAAATATTATTTGGCAATTGTTCAATTTTTTTTTCTCTTCCTAAAGATCATGTTTTTTGGTATTATCATTTTGTCAATATATGAAAAAATTATCAAAAAAGTTTTAAATTTATTAGGTAATTTGGTTTTGAATTTTTTAATTTTGCTAAATGAGTCCTTAATTTTTCATATTTTGATAATTAAGTTCATTTAGCTAATTTTTAATTGGAATTCTTTGATGTGGATATTTTTATTAGTATTTTAATAATATATTGAAATTTTTATGATTTTTCCTTTTTTTATAAAGGTTTTTGGAAAGAGGGTTGATGACTCATTAATGATGAGGGGCGTGATGCTCTCCCCTAGCTAAATTTGGCAAAGGTGTCGTAGCTCTCACGATTCTGCGCTAGGACTCCTGCGTCCTAAGAGTTATAAGAAAATGTAATTAGCCAAAAAGCACTTTCTATTTGACAAATAGCTAAGGTCTAAATCTGTATGGCAAAAAGGAAAGAGAAAAGAGAAACCCCTCACCTTTGTTTGCTCGAGCAGGATCGACTACAGCGTGAATGGAAAAAAGATCGGGCTGATGTTCTCGAATTGGGCGGCCATCCTTATTGAGAGCACTATGGGCTTGGACCTCAGATGACGTTTGGGCTCAAGTGGAGAATCATCTTCTAGGGCTTGGACCTCATATGACGTTTGGGCTCAAGTGGAGAATCATCTTCTAGGACTAGTTATGCTTTCGATCTTTTGAAATTTTAAGCGATTAATAGTTTATGTTTCGCACTTTAAGAGTTCAAATTAGATAGTGCAGACATTAGGTTGAATTTCAGGTGCCTCGTTAATTTGATTTGGATTCAGGTATTACATATCAAATTAGTGGTCTAGCGATTCACAAATTGGGCTGAGAAACCGAAATTTATATGATTGGAATGTAAAGTCGGCAAAGTGATAGCCGCACGAAATTTACTTTCAAGATGCCGTGTGCTTTGCTTAGAAATTGCAGGCACAACCATTTTTGTATTTGCAGCGTTGGACGGACACGGACGTGGAAGTTATGTAGTGTTTGTCCGTGCAAAATCCATGTATGTTTTCTTAATCTCGAGGCAAAGTAAAGGGCCTAGCAACTTGACAAAGAACCAGGCATAAAGGATTTTCAGCAATTGAGAGAGTTTTCAATGTAATTGCACCGTCAACAGTTGTGTGGATCCTGATAGGAAAAATAATAATGAAAAGAAAAAGAAAAAGTTAAGAATGTTTACATTTTCTGAATGGCAAATGAAAATGAAAAGCGATGCCGGAGCATCCCTCGAAGTCCATTAATTCGACAACTTTGGAAATAGTCAAGGCATGGAGGCCCACAACCAACTACATATCTAATATTTTCAATGTGTCATAAATGTCATTATTGCATTTCTTAGTTCCTCTTTTTAATGAGTCCAAGAAATTATTCATACTTGGAGAGTTGTTCCATGCTCAATTATATAAACATGCTGTGATGAATGATAAAGCCATTACGTGATTGATTCATAACTTATTTGAGCCTTTAGCTTGAGATTAAGAATAATTGCTTATTTTGCTCTTATCCCTTAGGTAAATTTCGACGGATGGCATGTAAGCTATCAATTTAAGTTCTCATTTGTATTAACTCTTACTCTTCTACATTATCTCCAAGCATCTAAGAGGTGCTTTGAAAGAAAGACGAGTGTGGCATAATGGGAAGACCTAGGATGTAGAAGATCATAATATGAGTGATTCGGCAGATTTTGATTCCTACATATCCGATGTTAAATTATATCTCGAATTTAAACTGTTTACGGGACCGGACCCAATTGCACTGCAGCTGCCATTTGGGGTTCCTTCGTGCTCGGCATCGCACAAAGAGAAAACAAGGAGTAGAAGCTCAGAACCTGGTGATTTGTGGTCTAACTTTACGTCCAAGTGAGTCTAACTTTGTATTTGGGTGTAATTTAGGTTCGTTTTGGTGTAACTTAAGTATCACTCAGAGCGAAATACATAAATCTATGATATCCTTTGATATTCATTCGTTGTTTATTTTTTTCATTTAATTTCGCATCGACATTAATTGCGTTCGAATTGATGGTCTCGTGGTTTAATGGATTAAGGTTACGACGGTTTTAATGAGCACAGATCATCGGTCTTCATGAAAGAAATTGAAAGCCTCCTTTGGCAGAAACTCTCCATAACCGCACTTGACGTTACCGCTGCGAGAACACGAATCGTCCGTAACACCCGGGTGAGATACGTGGATCTTCGAAGAAGAGCATAGCTTGAAAGAGCTCACACCAGAGACTGCTACGGGCCAAGCGTGAACTATAATCTTTTCTCCTGGACAAGAATTCACGTTTTGTGGAAGGAACTCTCCATAAATCCGGCCTTCACGTTGCTGCTGCAAGAGCATATATAGTGCAGCGGTCCCCGGTTGAGCTGTGGATCTTCGAAGAGCATCGAAAAGTCCATCACTCGAACAGGCTAAACCAGAGACTGGTATCGATTCTGCACTTCTCTTAAGGAAAGATAGAAAGAAAGAAAGAAAGAAAGAAAGAAAGAAAAGAATAACAAAGATGCATTGAATCATGTAGACATGATCAATTAACTTAAGATGTTCGTTTGATGCTGACAGATACAATCGCGGCATGGCCCGTATATTATGTGCCTTGGCTTTATAATATTACATTGCAGGTGGTTGGGATGATGGCATATGAACGAGCTGCAGCGCTGATGCTGATCGCCTGTGTTCTTCTGTCTTCGACGGCGTTGGTGGCTCTCGGCATCGTGAACGATTGCTCGTACAATGATAGCTGTGTGGAAGCTCCGGAATACCCTGCGCGATTCTTCTTTAACCCGTATAAAAAAGCTCAAGAACGATGTTACAACATATGCATTCATTCCAGAGATATGTGTAACTTCCGCAAGGAAGTGTGTGAGGAATTTTGCAGAAAAAAATGCCAGCTGATACATACTAAGGAACCATGAACCAAATTGGTTACTTTCCAATGAGTTGAGCATTGTTCAAGTAAACGAATAAAGGAGGAACTTTTTCGCCACTTTTCTCTTTAAATTATAGTGTTCTTATTGGATCTCGTCTTGTGAATGAGACAGAATGAGACAATTTTATTGTTTTGTTCTAGATAAAAACTTGTTTTTTGTTTTTCTAGTGAATTCCTAAAGAAGGTTGTAAGTATCACGAAGGATTGAATTTTAATAGTATGCAAATTACCAGATTTACTCATCTTCTACCGATATTTGTGCAAGCCTTCTCCTAAGAAAACATAGGAGAAACTCTTGGGTAAGGGGGAGAAAAGTTAACGAGTCACCCTAATCCGGAGTTAATAAATGTAATGGGCAGTTGACCGAGTCAAAGAAAAGTCAATAACTCAATATAATAGCTGATAAAATATTAAAAATAATTAAATGTTGGTCAGTGAGAGTTGATAACCCATAAATATTAGAGCTAGTAAATTGAAAACATCGGTAAGCTATGTAATTAAGTATAGTTGAATTGATACAAACATTACCAATTGCAAATTATCACAGTAAATTAGGAAAATTTTGTAAAATTACTAACAAATAACCAATAATTCATGTAAAAAAAAAAGTCATCGATAATTTTTTCACCATCAATTTTGCCGATACTTATTATAATTACCACCTCGGAAAAAAAATCCTTATATTTTTTTATAAGCGGAACAAGAGAATTCTGCTCATCTTACAACTTTAAGTATGCAGAAGTAAACGATTTATAGATTCTTATTCATTTCCAAAATCCATGGACAACGAACTAATCTGAAACAAAAGACACCACACAACTTGGAACAACATATAAAGACTTTGATGCTCCTATAGAGCACCTTATTACAGATATATTTATATGCTTCAATCCAAAATGCTGGTGCATTACATCGTTTTAAGTAAATACTAACGCACGTCTCCATGCGTGCGGCGGAACGGCGAAGCACGCAGGCCCGGCGACCATCGTTCGAGGAACATAATGAAATCAAAACAAACCCGTATAGCCTATTCTATCGACATAACTTCTGCAGAGATATGCTTCGGAGAATGAGGCGAGGCGATTAGTAAGAAGGCGCCAGTGCCGGGGCGACTCCTATGAACTTGACAGGTTGAATCGGTCCTGGAGCCACGTCGCCCGAGCTTCGGATCTCAGCCATTCCTCTGCGTGCAATCCCTCTTTGTGCCTCGCATAGTTTGGGAAGAAACACACCTGCACAAAGATGTTTTAGAATCAAAAGGCGTCCTTAGCGGAAGATTAAAGGAGTACCATCTGTAGTTTCTATTCAAATCAATTTTAAAGATGAAGATTCTGTTCTCTAATCGGCGAATCCAATCTCATCTTTTAAACTGTTAAATGAGGGATTGAGAGATTGAGATATTGGACAAACTCGTCATGCTGTACGTTCCTTTTCAAGTGGTAACTACGACTACGAGTGGTTTGGCTTCCTGACTATAGAACGTGGTTGACGTAGTTACCTTCACCGGCGGCAAGACTGAAGTAGAGATCGACGATGTTGGGGCAGTTCTCGTAGCACCCGGAGGAGCAGAGCTTCTGGGTGAAGCGGGACTCGAGGAGGGAATCCGACGAGACTCCGAGAGTCTTCCGGTCGAGCCCGCAGGCAGTGATGCATGCGTCGGTCTCAATATGGTCCTTCAGATTGTCGGCCTCGATCTCCGAGGACCGGCAAGTGTACGCCTCCTCCCCGCTCCTCCTCACCTGCTTCTCGAGCACGCACCGCTTGCCTGTGGAGGACACCGCGAAGGCGCACGACCCCTGGTCGAGATTCTCGCATGCGATCTCTCCTGCAAACGACCAACCGACATAAATATCAAGATGCACGGAAAGATGCCGAAACTTTTGAAGATAGCACTAAGCATATAAGGATACCTAGGGTTCCCTGAACGCAGAAGGCAACGGCGAGAGCGAGGAGCGCGAGGTTGCAGAGGCTGGACGCCATTGTTATCTGAATTCAAAGCTTTGGGAGAGGGAGAGGGAGAGAAGGCGAGAGCGGGGGAGAGCTCTGGAGAGGAGGAGGCTTTATCAGACTCTTTCTCAGCGTTTTCTGAGTGGTGCCTAACGAGTTCGATGGGGCAGGCCATTTATAGGGGGTTTCCATGGAACTGTTGGTGCGTTTGCGTGGATCGGTAGGACGGAGAATGGGCTTTCGATGTTTTCTCTTCAACGTGAGAAGGCGACAAGCAAGGCATGGACGGATACGGACTATACTTTAAGATCCATATTCTGCTAGACTTCGTCAAACGGAATCTAATGAGATATATACATCATCATCTAATTTTTAGCTACACGTTACGGTTCGTGTTTGAAGGGGGAAAATCCCATTTCGTCTCGCACTCTCATTCGTGATAAGAATATAATGCAAATTCTAAAATCAAACTTTTGATTATTGTAAGATGAGATTAAGGTGCTAAAATTTGAAGTGTAAAAGTGGATGAAGATAATATTGTGTTGGATGCGGGAAGGTTATCATTATTTTGATTATTCTAATCTACATTACAGAGTTCCGCATTTGGCCTCGGGTGTGGTTTTTGTAAAATAAGTCATTTAAGGCAATTTGGCAAGAGAAGAAGATCAGCATCCCCAGACCCTAAGATCCTCTGTGCTCTTATATTGTATACATGGACAGATCGATAAGTAAGTAGATAGATAACTTTCACTTGTGATTTTTTATTTATTTGTTATTATTCTGATTTCAAAGTTAAAGTTCCATTTGTTTTGGAGAAAATAAACGATTTGAAAAATATTTTTAATAAAATATGATTGCTTATATTATTCAAAATGGTTGGTCAACAAGAAATCGTTTCATTATAGACACCAATTCATGTCTAAAATATTTTCGTGGGCGATGGAAGTATTTTTCATTAATTCATTTTGATAAAAATACAATTGATTATTTTTATGAAGTTTTTTTTTTAAATCATTCATTTTTCAGAATAATAAACGGAGCCATCCGTAATTAAATTCGAATTCTTGTATTCATGGACGCAAACTTTGGTTCAAAATCAATGTAGGGCTTATCGACATAGAAAGTCCGTCTCCTTTTTAAGTTACATAGTAGCAAAGCTTGCCACGAAACGGAAACTCAACTTGATAATCCTCGCAAAGCTTCCCCCGAAAAAAAAAAAAAAAAAAGACAACTTGGTAATCTTCAACTTATTCACAAATAGGGTCTGCGTAACATGCAAAAAGAGATCATCTCCATCACATCTACACGGTAGACTTTCTGTCCGCAGATGTCAATGTTGTCGTATTTGATTTTGTTCCACACTGAATGTTCCACGGGAGGGACGCCCCTTTGAGGCTCCGCATTCAGCGGCGGATGGAGGGGGCCTTTTCCATTGCCAATTGTCAATTGTCAATTGCCACCATTGCCGAACTTCAAAGTCGGGGGGAGGTCTTCCAAGAGAATTTGAATCAACACATGGAACCAAGTTTGGTACATCTGATGGCGACCCTTGCCAGCTTAGGACGCCCACAAATATGTTACTCTTTTTCCCTTTTCCCTTACGGATTCATACATAGAAAAGTTTCAAATCAGTACAACTGTGACATTTATCTCAAATTAATTTTTTTTACGGTACACTCATCACAAATTTATTCTCAATTAGTTTCCGGTCAAATTACTGAGTCGAATGATACATAATAGCTTACGGGCGTATTGATTTTGGATTTTACCCCCAATTTGTCACATATGTACCGGTTTGTGATTTTTTCTAGTATTAATCCAATTGAATTGAAACTTAATGTGTCACACCCCAAAACTGCAAGAAAAGGAAATATGACACGGCCGTCCTTCCACACGAAGGACGCAGTCTCAATATAACCAACAACCTGATATCAACATATATAAACTCAAGCCCATATATATATCAAATAGACCAACACGTTGGCTATACATCAGAGTTTCTATAATCCTCCAAAATAATATTAACAAACAGAACTCAGCCAACCTAAAAGATAATAAGCACTAAACAAGTTTCTTCCTCAAGTCATACCCAAAAAGAATCAAAAGTTTCCCCCCAATAGCGCTCTCGCTTTACTCGCCGCTAACCGAGGAACCTGAAAACATAAATGATGAGTGGAATGAGCAACCACCGCCCAGTGAGTAATACATATCTTCTAAGCAGATCGGACAAGCACTATGCATGGATTCAAAGAAATCCCATAATCTTTAAACTCCATTCATTATATAAAATACGTAATCAATCATATAGGAGTTACTTTTATACTCATATGAAAAACTCATTTAAATAACCATCACAATACAAGAATCAATGGTCAAATCCATTGAATAATCTCAATTCAAAAATCACAAGTCAATGGTCCATCCATTGACTAATCTATTGCTCAATCTCTTACCATGGTCACGACACAACACCTTGTGACAAGGCGACCAAGATTCCCCCTTTGGCAAGGTCTCCACCTATAATGCCGGTGGCTCGGCCCAGAAGGATATCCTACCCAGTATGCATACCAACATGCCCCTCAATGGGCTCACAGCAATAATGAGCAAAATAAACATCATCCAATACCATAAATCCAATTCAGAAATCAATATAATAAATCAAGCAAATACCTTTTTGTAATATCATCATCCACCATTTCAAATCCATTTCTCAAGTCATCCACATACTTTTCCATAAACCATTCGCAAGGCACATATAAATATAATTTTCCTTCCAAAACTTTGCATAACATGCTTTCCAAACCTTTTATAAACAATCAAAAGGTAGTCTATGCCCGATCCGATTTTTATGCAATAATAATGTCATTTCATAACCTCATACTATATATAATCCATATAACTTTCTCAACATGAATTTTACAAATTCAAAGAAGATATAGTACCACTCACCTCGTCGCCTACGATCCAATAAAACGATATTTGAATCGTCAAACTCGCGGCCCTAACAAATAATTGAGGAATGAGTTAAAACCCAATAAAACTCTACCTCAATTATTGAGACAACTAAATCACGCCTTAACACTAATAAAATGACCCCTAAGAGCTAACAAAACGCCTAACAAAAGCAATTTATTCCAAGCCGTTCAAGAAGTGAGACTAGGGTGCAAAACTTGATTATGTCATAACTTTCTCATCCGAACTCCGATTCAAGCAATTTTATAGTCAAAACGAAGATAATTCCGAGCACTAGAAGACCCATCAGTAGGACAATCCAATTTCGAGCCAAAACCGACAAAATCAGACCCCACAGCAACCGCGCGCGTACTGTACATCCAGCGGGCAGAAGTTCAAAATTCCATTTCGGACAAACCACAAGCTCAAATCCAATTCCGTAAAATCCCATGGGCCCATGACGTCTTAAAACTACCATTCTTATAAATTTTCACAGCTCAATAACATAAAAATTGGACTTTGCCGCTCAATATTCCCAATATTCCGAATTTGAGCCATAAACTGGAAAAATACTTCGATTGGAGGAATAAGAGGCACGTGTACTCACCGGGTGTTGTATAAAATAATTGAGTCGGCTTTGCGAGGCTCCCACGGTGCGCACGTGCGAAACCCTCTCCTCCTTTCCCTTTCTTCTTCTCTCCCTCTCTTCTCTTTTCTCTCTGTTTTCTTTCTCCTTCCCGACTGTTCTGGTTTCCGAAAGTGGGAGACAAAGCCCCACTTATTCTCTCTCCTCTCCTTTTGACTTTTCAACTCCCATTCTTCTCCTTTTTTTTTTTTTTAAATCCATGTGGAGCCCACCAGCCAACAAAAGAGCCGAATATTACATAATGGTTGGGATGATGGCATATGAACGAGCTGCAGCGCTGATGCTGATCGCCTGTGTTCTTCTGTCTTCGACGGCGTCGGTGGCTCTCGGCATCGTGAACGATTGCTCGGACAATGATAGCTGTGCGGAAGCTCCGGAATACCCTGCACGGTTCTTCTTTAACCCGTATAAAGAAGCGCAAGAACGACGTTACAACATATGCATTTGCTCCAAAGATATGTGTCACTTCCACAAGGAAGCGTGCGAGGGATTTTGCATGATGGAATGCCAACTGATACATACTGAGGAACCGTGAACCAAATTGGTTACTTTTCTCGTAATTTGATATCATTAGGGGTTGATAAACTTTAAGAGTATTTAAATTACTTGAGTGCCCATTGTATCGTTTGATCTATAGTAGATATTTATGCTACTTTTTTAGTGAGGTAGATTATATTGATCGAACAACATACATTCAATGTCTGATTTATTTACTCGTTCCTTGCATTATTGTGTTAGATCGCTAGTTTTGGCAATGCTTTTCATTAGTTATAGTGTGATTCATCGAAATTTAATGTGAATATACCATATTGCAAATTTGAACTCAAGAGAGCAAGGGTTGGTAAAGATTTAAAAAATTCTTAAACCTATTGCATTAATACCAATTCAGTCCTAAATTTTTCAATTGCACCAATTTAATCCTAAACATTTTCACATTGGTATCAATTCAATTCATCTGGCCAATTTAGGCCCGAAATCGATGATTTGGATGCCGGTCGTCTTACGTGGCATAACCGGCATTGACGTGGACGTTTTTATATAATTTTTAAATAATTTTTTGATTAGTTTTATTAACTTTTTTCCTTTTTTTTTGGGGGGGATTATAGTCAATACTAGCCACAAGTAGGCACTGACAAGGGCATCGTGGCCCTCGCAGCTTGGGCAAGGGCAGCCTTTATCGAATCAGGCAAGGGCTCAACCCTCACCTTCCCTGCCAAGTTTGATGAGGGCTGCCTTTGCTTGTGACTAGCAAGGACCACAACACCCTCGCCAACCCTCGCCAATGGCCAACAAGGGCCAGGATGTCCTCACCGGTGCCTGCTTATGGCTGTATTGGGCATAGTCCAAAAGAGAGAGAATGGAAAAAAAAAATGAAAAAAAAAAAAGGAAATTAAGAAAAAAGGAATCATTTAAAAAATATATAAAATATATAAAAATATAAAAAAATTATTAAAAAATATCCGTGTCGGCACTAGTGATGCTACGTAGGACAATTGGTGTCCATGTTATCGATTTCCGACCTAAATTGATTAGATGGGCTGAATTGATAGTAATGTGAAAATGGTTAGGATTAAATTAGTCCAATTGAAATGTTTAGATTGAATTGGTCTAAATGTAATAAGTTTATGACTTTTTTGGTACTTTTCCCGAACAAGGGTATATGTATTTTAGAATTTTTTTGGATTACTTAAGATTCGTCATATGTCATATTGCCGATCCACTTAACGTAGGATCAACTTCTCCCTCCATGGCTACAGATTTGAATTATCTATCAATATACTCTCTCCATTAAGAGATTATATGTCCATTTGACGTTTTGACCAATTCAAGTTTATCTATTTCAATTCAAGTATATCCACATGTATGCACAACCCAAATGAGCTTTTCGAAGGTATTTCCCTTTCTTTTGAAATCATACAAATGTGAGAACCGTGAGATAACTGATGAAGCTGCATATATTAACATCTGAAGCTTTTCGAGACAAATGTATCATTTTTAGAACAATGTTTATATTTTGTCCTATCGGTTAAAAAAGAAGAAGCACTCGCCCTTTTCACATGATTTCAGAAAAGTAATTCATTTTGAAGAAGAGCAACATGATAACACGCTAAAGAGGCGAATTAATTAGTTCGAGATATTAAATAGATGAAATTTTACTATACCCACCCATAAGTAGAAAATGTCCTAATAAATAAGATATCTACTCATGGACATGATGGGAACCCAATCCAACAATTTACCATAAACAATACACGCCATTAAAAGAATAGTTGTCAATACTAATTAAGGGAAATTTCCTTGTAGGATCCTATCAGAAAATTCCTCGTCGGGAAAAAACCCAGTAGTAGACCGTCGTTAAAAGCCGGTGATGGCCAATTGGTCATGGTCATTCACGCGGAGTAGTCGGTGGTCGGTGGTGGTCTAGATTATTCAGTACCAATGGGCAAACATGGGATCTGTTCCAAATTTTTCACCCATTGCGCTAGAAAAATGCAAGTTCCTGTCGCTATAGCTCCTGAATTATGCGAACCCGAACAGTCTGATCACGAGCACGATGCTCTGATTCAGTTTCGTGTTTTCCCTTCATTGAGACCAGAATGATTCTTTTTCACGATCATCATCAAACGCAGCCCATGCAAACGCTCTTGAAACGCTAAAACCCTGCAGAAAAGTACGCAAACTGAAGGTGACGAAGGAATAGGATTCATGTCAGAGAGAGAGAGAGAGATCATGATCACTTAATAACAGTCTTGCTCTCTTTTGTTCTTTTTGATAGCCTTTTGACTCCCAATCTCAATCAAAACTTCACAAAAAGAACAAATTATTCATGGTCTTCTCCTCAATGATCATCGCACATCCCCCACATCCACGGGCTCGGTCTCTGCATAAATCTCGAAGATACTCCTGTACTTCCTCTTCTTCTTTTGATGAAGTGACTCGGCTTGATCGAGAACTGCCTCAGTTCTCTTTTTCCCTGTCGCCATCACCTTGCTCTGGCCCTGATGATTGCTGCCCTTGGACCGACCTTTGACGTCCCAGTCCAATCTGTCACTGCCATGGCTGCTGTTATCGCAGCTCTCTCTGTCATTCGGCTGCTTCAGCCTCATCAGCTCCTGTGCCGACTGCATTTGGGATGCCGTGAAGCCCTCTCGACTCTGTGACTCTATCAATCTCTCGGTTTTGTCCATTTCTGTTCCTTCTCTAGATTTTCAGGGAGAGAGAGCTTGACTGAAATGGGTCTCTCTCCACAGAGGCTGAGTTCTATTGTATAGGGGAGGGGGAGGGGGACCGGGGGTTGGTAATAGCTCCAAAGATATGTGTCACTTCCGCAAGGAAGCGTGCGAGGGATTTTGCAGGATGGAATGCCAGTTGATACATACTGAGGAACCGTGAACCAAATTGGTTACTTTCCAATGAGTTGAGCATTGTTCAAGTAAACGAATAAAGGAGGAACTTTTTCGCCACTTTTCTCTTTAAATTATAGTGTTCTTATTGGATCTTGTCTCATGAATGAGACGATTTTATTGTTTTGTTCTAGATAAAAACTTGTTTTTTTTTATTTTTGCTGGTAAATTCCTAAAGAAGGTTGTAAGTATCATGAAGTTGTTGCTAAAAATATTATAGTTCACCTGATTTCTTGATGACTTATCGATCAACTATAGGCCACGGATTGAATTTTAATAGTATGCAAATTAGCAGATTTACTCATCTTCTACCGATATTTGTGCAAGCCTTCTCCTAAGAAAACATAGGAGAAACTCTTGGATTAGGGGGAGAAAAGTCAACGAGTCACGCTAATCCGGAGTTAATAAATGTAATGGGCAGTTGACAGAGTCAAATAATAGTCAATAACTCAATATAATAGCTGATAAAATATTAAAAAGAATTAAATGTTGGTCAGTGAGAGTTGATAACCCATAAATATTAGAGCTAGTAAATTGAAAACATCGGTAAGCTATGTGATTAAGAATAGTTGAGTTGACACAAACATTACCGATTGCAAATTATCACAATAAATTAGTAAAATTTCGTAAAATTACTAGCAAATAACCAATAATTCATGTAAAAAAAAAGTCATCGATAATTTTTTCACCAACAATTCTGTCGATACTTATTATAATCACCACCTCGGCAGAACAAGAGAATTCTGCTCATCTTACAACTTTAAGTATGCAGAAGTAAACGATTTATAGATTCTTATTCATTTCCAAAATCCATGGACAACGAACTAATCTGAAACAAAAGACACCACACAACTTGGAACAACATATAAAGACTTTGATGCTCCTATAGAGCACCTTATTACAGATATATTTATATGCTTCAATCCAAAATGCTGGTGCATTACATCGTTTTAAGTAAATACTAACGCACGTCTCCATGCGTGCGGCGGAACGGAGAAGCACGCAGGCCCGGCGACCATCGTTCGAGGAACATAATGAAATCAAAACAAACCCGTATAGCCTATTCTATCGACATAACTTCTGCAGAGATATGCTTCGGAGAATGAGGCGAGGCGATTAGTAAGAAGGCGCCAGTGCCGGGGCGACTCCTATGAACTTGACAGGTTGAATCGGTCCTGGAGCCACGTCGCCCGAGCTTCGGATCTCAGCCATTCCTCTGCGTGCAATCCCTCTTTGTGCCTCGCATAGTTTGGGAAGAAACACACCTGCACAAAGATGTTTTAGAATCAAAAGGCGTCCTTAGCGGAAGATTAAAGGAGTACCATCTGTAGTTTCTATTCAAATCAATTTTAAAGATGAAGATTCTGTTCTCTAATCGGCGAATCCAATCTCATCTTTTAAACTGTTAAATGAGGGATTGAGAGATTGAGATATTGGACAAACTCGTCATGCTGTACGTTCCTTTTCAAGTGGTAACTACGACTACGAGTGGTTTGGCTTCCTGACTATAGAACGTGGTTGACGTAGTTACCTTCACCGGCGGCAAGACTGAAGTAGAGATCGACGATGTTGGGGCAGTTCTCGTAGCACCCGGAGGAGCAGAGCTTCTGGGTGAAGCGGGACTCGAGGAGGGAATCCGACGAGACTCCGAGAGTCTTCCGGTCGAGCCCGCAGGCAGTGATGCATGCGTCGGTCTCAATATGGTCCTTCAGATTGTCGGCCTCGATCTCCGAGGACCGGCAAGTGTACGCCTCCTCCCCGCTCCTCCTCACCTGCTTCTCGAGCACGCACCGCTTGCCTGTGGAGGACACCGCGAAGGCGCACGACCCCTGGTCGAGATTCTCGCATGCGATCTCTCCTGCAAACGACCAACCGACATAAATATCAAGATGCACGGAAAGATGCCGAAACTTTTGAAGATAGCACTAAGCATATAAGGATACCTAGGGTTCCCTGAACGCAGAAGGCAACGGCGAGAGCGAGGAGCGCGAGGTTGCAGAGGCTGGACGCCATTGTTATCTGAATTCAAAGCTTTGGGAGAGGGAGAGGGAGAGAAGGCGAGAGCGGGGGAGAGCTCTGGAGAGGAGGAGGCTTTATCAGACTCTTTCTCAGCGTTTTCTGAGTGGTGCCTAACGAGTTCGATGGGGCAGGCCATTTATAGGGGGTTTCCATGGAACTGTTGGTGCGTTTGCGTGGATCGGTAGGACGGAGAATGGGCTTTCGATGTTTTCTCTTCAACGTGAGAAGGCGACAAGCAAGGCATGGACGGATACGGACTATACTTTAAGATCCATATTCTGCTAGACTTCGTCAAACGGAATCTAATGAGATATATACATCATCATCTAATTTTTAGCTACACGTTACGGTTCGTGTTTGAAGGGGAAAATCCCATTTCGTCTCGCACTCTCATTCGTGATAAGAATATAATGCAAATTCTAAAATCAAACTTTTGATTATTGTAAGATGAGATTAAGGTGCTAAAATTTGAAGTGTAAAAGTGGATGAAGATAATATTGTGTTGGATGCGGGAAGGTTATCATTATTTTGATTATTCTAATCTACATTACAGAGTTCCGCATTTGGCCTCGGGTGTGGTTTTTGTAAAATAAGTCATTTAAGGCAATTTGGCAAGAGAAGAAGATCAGCATCCCCAGACCCTAAGATCCTCTGTGCTCTTATATTGTATACATGGACAGATCGATAAGTAAGTAGATAGATAACTTTCACTTGTGATTTTTTATTTATTTGTTATTATTCTGATTTCAAAGTTAAAGTTCCATTTGTTTTGGAGAAAATAAACGATTTGAAAAATATTTTTAATAAAATATGATTGCTTATATTATTCAAAATGGTTGGTCAACAAGAAATCGTTTCATTATAGACACCAATTCATGTCTAAAATATTTTCGTGGGCGATGGAAGTATTTTTCATTAATTCATTTTGATAAAAAATACAATTGATTATTTTTATGAAGTTTTTTTTTTAAATCATTCATTTTTCAGAATAATAAACGGAGCCATCCGTAATTAAATTCGAATTCTTGTATTCATGGACGCAAACTTTGGTTCAAAATCAATGTAGGGCTTATCGACATAGAAAGTCCGTCTCCTTTTTAAGTTACATAGTAGCAAAGCTTGCCACGAAACGGAAACTCAACTTGATAATCCTCGCAAAGCTTCCCCCGAAAAAAGAAAAAAAGACAACTTGGTAATCTTCAACTTATTCACAAATAGGGTCTGCGTAACATGCAAAAAGAGATCATCTCCATCACATCTACACGGTAGACTTTCTGTCCGCAGATGTCAATGTTGTCGTATTTGATTTTGTTCCACACTGAATGTTCCACGGGAGGGACGCCCCTTTGAGGCTCCGCATTCAGCGGCGGATGGAGGGGGCCTTTTCCATTGCCAATTGTCAATTGTCAATTGCCACCATTGCCGAACTTCAAAGTCGGGGGGAGGTCTTCCAAGAGAATTTGAATCAACACATGGAACCAAGTTTGGTACATCTGATGGCGACCCTTGCCAGCTTAGGACGCCCACAAATATGTTACTCTTTTTCCCTTTTCCCTTACGGATTCATACATAGAAAAGCTTCAAATCGATAGAACTGTGACATTTTTCTCAAATTTTTTTTTTTAAGGTACACTCATCACAAATTTATTCTCAATTAGTTTATGGTCAAATTACTGAGTTGAATGATACATAATAGTTTACGGGTGTATTAGTTTTGGGTTTTACCCTCAATTTGTCACATCTGTACCAATTTGTGATTTTTTCTAGTAATAATCCAATTTAATCGAAATTTAATGAGAGTAAATTTGTCACAAAATGTACTGATTTAATGTTTCTTGTGGCCAGTTTCTCACAAATGTACCGGTTTGAGATTTTTAGTAGTTAAAAAATTAGTATGGATTAAATTGGTTACAGATGTACCAATTTGAAATTTTTCATAATATTAACACTTTTCTTTTTCCCTAAACCGTGGGTATTTGATCTAATCAATCCCCCTAGTCTCTTTGCAAAATTGAGCTCATGGGTTTAATTGGTCTAAGTCCCCTGCCTTAATCAACTGTGTTTTAGAATGGTCTTGAGCTCAACTTGGTTGGGCATTAGTGGGGCTTGAGGAGGGAGAAAAATCTAGATATCCTCATATCCATACTCCGTCACTCACAATTTGACGACCTGTACCAGACGCAGCTTAGGTTAGGCAAATGTTAACTACTAATGTGAGTAAACCCTAATCATTAAAGCAAAAGCTTGGGGGTTATCGATTCAATGCATTCAATCATACATAACAGAGAAGATGTTCGGGATCGCGAAAGTAGTGAAGCGTATTATTAAGCGTGCAAGATAAATCGTAATGAATAGACACTACTAGGACGCGTGGTGCATCCGATTCGTGCGATATCCTCCTCCAGAGATTCCCCATCGGATGGTACATTCCTTCCTGGTCAAACAAGGCATGGCCAAGAAAACAGGACTGGCTATTTACTTCTAGAGAGAGATCCTCCATTTTTTTTCCACCACAAGGACCGAATGAATTAAGGCTGCTTTTCCAAGTGAGTCGAGTAGACCCGTCAAATGGGTGGGTCAGGTTGGGTTTGGGTCGGGTCGAAAATGGTCCAACCTATATTGACATGTTTAACCCGTTTTGATCCAAATTCATGTAATGTAAATCTAATGACTCATACCCGACCCAACCCACACCTGACCCATACCCGACCCGACTCATACTGCTAAAAGCCATTATTATTGTAGAGAAATCCAAACTCACTCGAAACTCTATGTTAAATAACTCACTCAACCCATATTTGACATATATTTAATTTTTACTTAACTCATATATGATCAATATTTAATTTTCACTTGACCCATATTCAATTTTCACTTGACCTATATTTAACTTTCACTTGACCTATATTTGACCCATTTAACTAAAAATGAATCATAATATGAGTTTATGACCCATTTTAACACCTCTAGTCGAGAGGTACGAAGAACGGAATTGAGGTCGAGTTACAAGGAGACGCGTCAAAATTCTTGAAGCCTGCGTGCGTAATCAAAAGGAGTTCCCATCCTTCGTCAAATGGCATTGGTCAGCCCCGCTCCGTTCGTCACGGCGCAAAGCGTAGCGCAATGATGCCCATTAGCGACTATTCGACTGCGAAGTTCGTTATGTGCCGACCGTTGAATTTGACGTTTTGGGTCTCCCGGAAACAGGGAAGGAAATTGCAAGTGACGTGCGAAAGCGATGGGAGCCCGGAGAGTCCGTTTTCACATGCCAGAGCAAAGACCGGAGGAGGCTGCGTAGAATTCTGCGGGATCGGCGACCGACAAGCAAAAGCTATGTGAGTCTCCACGGTCCATTTCAAAAGCTAGAGCAAGATGGACGGAACATGTCGGGTACAGTTCTGCGGGATCAATGCTAACTAATCTTAACTATGGAGTTATTAGATGGAATATGTTTGAGCTTGGGATCTGTTGCTGTAATCATATGAGGCTTTGTGAAATCGACCGTTTGAAGGTATCGGTTATTGAATAAGGGATGAGAGATGACTATTTAAAAAGGTTCGGTTATTAAATGATTTAACATAGAGCGAGAGATTGTAAAAGCACGAGTAATGGCCCTATGTTGTCGAGGTTTTCATATTGCGTGAATGGGATGATTTGGTCTGGTGTAAGTGACATTAATAAAATAAGGCTAAATCGACTAGCGAGCAAGATATAACATTCAGATTTTCCTCCACAGCTTATTTCAAAGTAGTGGTGAGCACTAGTTAGGTTTGATCTGGAAACCAACCTAAATTGACTTGAATCGACTGGTTCATACCATTTTTAGGGAGAATTGGTCTAGTTCCTAGTTCCATGAACTTAGACTGGTCGAGAATTGGTTTGGTTCTCAGGTTAGACTGGTTTAGTGGCTTTTTTTTATTTTTACCTTTTGCTCATGGTTTTCAACATGAACAAATAAATTTAACCTTTTGATTAGCATGTGTTTTTATAGTGAAATGATGCAGCTTTCGTGTTTTTATCATAATAATTCAAATTTTCACACAAAATGAAAAAGAGGGCCGGTTCTCAGATGGAACTAGGCATCATCCGTGCCGGAATCAATCAATTCTATTCTTGATTCCAAAATGAAACCAGATTTATAGGATTGATTCTCCATTTTAGGTTGGGAACTGACCTATTCAAAATCAAGTCGCCACGTTTCAAAGGATATTTCTTTTTTTATGTGTGGCTATCGAAAATGGAAATAATCTTCCTGATTTTCATTTTGTAACAATCTTCTTCACCATACGACCAAACATTTTTTAGACTGAAAATATTTTTCTAAAGACAAGCCTGTAATATTCGTATATGAATGCATGTAAAGCGCCTAGAAAAATTCTAATTTTGGTCATGGTACTTTTATTGCTTTTCTAATCAAATCAAATCATTGTACGTTCAATTTTTCCAATCAAACCCTTCTACTTAAAGTCAATTCAACTTGGGGAGCGGCACCGAAAGGGTGATTCCCCCTTTCCATTGAAGTTGTTGGAAGGTTAGGGGCTCACATTGAAGTGAAATTGAGGTTTACTTCACCGGTTTATCTTCCTTCAGGGGTATATCCACTTACAAGGGCTGTTAGCGGTAGCCCCTTCAGTGAGGGAACTCAGCCTAGCAGCGTTCCTTATATTAATGTGTCGATATCTATATGTCTCACAATTCTTATTCCAAGTTGTATATTTTTCATCCTCAACAAGGCGGGAATATTCTCATGTTATACATCTTAGAGTTCAAATAAAGCAATTTAATGACTCATTGGGGACTATTGGAAGGTTACTAACTCATGGTAAAGTAAAGTTGAGGTCAATTTCATCGATTTATTCTCTTTTAGAGATGTTTCCACTTACCAAGGCTGCTAGCAGTAGCCCTTCCAATAAGAGAGCCCAACTTGATTATGTTCATTAATTTAATGAATCAATATCTGCACGCTCCGTATCTCCTTGTTAAGTTGTATATTGTTTTCTTTAATAAGATGGGAATATTCTTGTATTTTACTTCTAAGATTTCAGACAAAATAATTCCCCGATCAAAGTCCCTTTGACATAAACAAATCCGGTTAAATCTTCCAGGCGTTGCCGTCGGTGGACGTCGGAGTGTATTGTTGATCAAAAAGTACCTACATGAACACCCACTGTGCATAGCTCATTGGCTTGAGAATAAAAAGCCAAATCAAAGAAAAAAATAATTTTAGTCAATATCCTCGCCCTACAGTGGGTGTCCCAAGTAGACAGTGTTTCATCCATGTCATCAACAGAATTTGACCAGCTATTGAATCGGAGGGACTCGATTGTAAATTTTGTGTAAATAAAAGGACTTAATTAGAAAAATTGAATGCAAGAGAGCGAGATCATTAAGCAATTCATGGACCTAAAAAGAATCGATTACAACATAAAGTAAACATGAAAAGTTTGCTCTTAGAACAGTAGTAACAAACTCACTTTATGAAGCGCGTCAAATCTAGTGGTGAATAGTCGAATCCCCAAAGAGTCCACGACACCTTGTTATTAAGGAAATTAAAAACCTAATCGAGGTCATTTTTACCACGTAATCTCCCAATTCGGGGGCAAATAGGTCATTCCACTTGAGGACAAACTGCTTGGTAAAGGAAGTTGGCTGGGCTTTTTGGGCCGGAGAGACTGCAAGGAACACAATAGCCCACGTTTCTGAAACTGCCGGCTCCTCATTGCTGAATTTGGCCCATGGAATTATAAATGGATCTCCAACTGATTGTGTTGTATTCTCTTCTGCCCCACGACAGTAGGCAGATTAGATCACACAATCTGTTCGATTTTAGGGCCACTTGGTTGGCCCAAAAAATTATGAAATTAGGTCTCGTGGTAGAAAGCTTTCTTTCACTTTCCCACACATTGGAGAAGATATGCTCTTTCTGTGATGCATGAGAAAATGAAAGAACATCCAATCCACAAATTCAATCTCGTGTTTCGTTCTAAATAGAATGGGTCTTCAAATTCCGTAGAAGTTATTTGACGGTACAAAATTCAAATGACGGCTTCACTAGGAAATGATCCTTTTATCTATCGTGTTTGAATGACGATACTCTTTAGTGATTCTCTCCATAATTTTGACAGAAAAATTCACATAATTTGAAAGGTGTCTTTTGCGAGTGAAACTATGCAATTTGTTAAAGGGAAGAAATCCGGCATTTCTAGCATGTAGTAAATCACGTAGAACTTGTCGATTTTCTCTTATCTCGCTATAGTATAAAGTAAACCCAAAACATCTATCAACCTCAAATTTTCATAGAAAGGTTTCAATTAAAACCTGCGCACGGTAGAAGTTTAACGGTAAGGGTTATCGATAATAATGGATGAAATGACAATTTAAAATAATTCAAATACCTTTCATGATATATCCCAAAATCAATTTGTGTAACAATTCAATTCAAATTATTTTTTTTTTCTAAAACAACACAAATCCCGTAATGTCTTCCCTTAATAATATCTTTTTCCTATCTTTTGCACTCACCTTTTTAGGTGCCTTTTTATGCTAATTGTGTATGAAAGAAAAATAGTGGAGATAATAAGCAAGGAAAATGCGTTTGAAGCTAGTTATAGAATGAAATAAAACTATAACATTTAATGGTCACATGCAATGAGAAAATAAATCGTGAAACCTTGCAATGAGTAATCTTACTCTTAAATCTTAAAAAATCATTCCACACATCAGAAATTTAATCAATTTGTGAAGTGCTATTATGACGTCGAACCTTCGAATCATGGAAGACCACATGGCATAGAGGGTGCACGTGGTCCAATCAGATAGTAGATCGGTATGACGAGAGCTAGATGTGTGCTCAAAGCTCTGATGCGTCAAGGACTGCAAGAAAAGTATAATGTGTGTATAACACACTAACTTAATATAACATGGAATGAGAAATGTGAATCCGCACGAGGGATTTCGAAACCATATACATTTTTGGCTTGATCACCATCAAACTAAGTGACAACTAAGTAGAACATGACAACCCACGATTTCTACCCTTAGGCCACCCAAAAAAGAAAGAAAAATCTCGAACCAAAAGGTATATGAACAAGTACATGCTTGGACACACCAATTAGGCACATATGCACAAATAGAGACATGTAATTACAAATAGCCCATGTATATATGCATTAGCTAAATGTGTGTTTGGCACAGACGTTTTGTTACATATCACTTTTACATAACAACACAAATATGGAGAGGCAATTTGTGCATTCATGTCAACCATGTCGATGCACGTGCAATTGTGGGGTAAGAGGTCATAAACAAAAAAAAAGAAACAACTTGTGCCCGAAACTGTAGACGGAATAAATGGCAAGAATCAATAGAGAACAATATCTTCATCACTGTGTTAGCAGATCCGAGAACAGAAAGGGGGATGACATGTCTTTCGAAGCTTTTTCGCGAGCCCGAGATATTATGAAATGGCTTTGTCTCCCTCATCCCCACATGTGCTCCACGGTTGCCATGCATGCAATGACATAGATCCAAGAAAAAACTTGTTTTTATATGGTCTATCATGGTCATGCAGCATCGACTCTTGCGCATGATTTTTTTTCTTCTTTTCTCGTATGCGAACCAGGATTTATAATTGATTGATTGCGTTCTGTCAATGTCCGCACAGTGGATTGAAAATGAAAGAATCAGATATTTTCAGTGGAGTTAGAGAGAATAATCAGCGAAAGCGAGCTTCCAAAAGTCCAAAGGGAGCTTCAGAAATCGATAGATCATGGCATGAATGATGCAAGAACATAGTGACGACGATGTTGGGAGCTTCAGAAATCGATAGATCAGGGCATGAATGATGTAAGAACATAGTGACGACGATGTTGTCAAACTTGGTATTATGATATGATTGATAAAAAAAACGAATCATCCGATGCAGTACCTAAATGATAAGAGTTGATGCAATTGATGATATATATTCTCGCATAGCACATGACTTATTCTGGTCAATTTCTATTTCCAGCATAAGGGAAGGTGCCCTGGTACCTTTTCCTTGATGATCTAACTAGAATTAAAGCAGCAGGAAAAGATAAAAAAGTTAACTCCACAATGACCTGTTTAGGGTTTTATAGCAAGAACAAGACCGCAATTATTACCTGGGAATACTTCATCTTGCGAAATTATGCAAAGATCAAGTCCGCGATCCTCATCGAAAGATATAAACCGATCAACAGATTGACCAGGATATCAGAAGAGTCCCAGGCTAATCAAACATGAAAGAAACCCGACCTCTGTATAACAAACACAGCACCAGCAATCAGTCAATCCGTCGATCTACTTTATAGGCTCACATGAAGTTGAATTGAGAGATTGATTATAAGACCTCGGACCACGTCCAAAATCATTCTTGACAAAACTTACAATCAACTAATCTGGGGTAGGAACATGAGAAGGCGTACCTTGAAGAAACGACGGGGAAGAGAGAGAGAGAGAGAGAGAGAGAGAGAGAGAGAGAGAGAGAGAGAGAGAGAGAGAGAGAGACCATTTAGCACACAGCCATGCGAGACTTTAGAGCAAAACGATGGAGAATTCCGAAGGGATCGCATGATCTGATCGACAGGCACCGAGAGAAAGGAAAAGATCGAACCCTTTCGATTCGAATTCAGGTATCTTTGACGATCAGATCAATGCGATCCCTTTGGAGCTCTCCACCTGCACTAAACCAAGACCTACCGCACAATCACAGAGCTAGGTCAGATCAAAGATTCAGGAAAAGGCCAAAAGGGTTGAAGCCATCATGGATGGGGTTAGGTTTTTTCTCTCGGTAGTCCTGGGGCTGATCAAGAACGAGCCTCGGAGAACCAAAAGAGCACGAGGGGAGCTCGGTTCTTGATCCAAAAAGTTGGATGAAAAGAAGAAGAGAAAAGAAGGGGGATCTCTTCCTTTTGTTTTGGGGGTGGGACTTAGGTGGTGGAGGTGGTGATGCGGGTGCGTATATATTCTCGGGCGTTCACGCAGCTGGTGTGAACGAGAGAGAGGGGGGAGGGAGGGGATGGGCGATTTGGCTGCGACATGCGTGCAGAATTTAGGTGTCAAAGATGGTATATTGTATTACAATTTGTGAAGTAGATTGACAGGGAAAAGTGGGCATCCGAAAGGCATTATTAGCCCCTCCCAAAAAAGCAAAACGCACACACAGCTTATCTTCTAAGCCAAGTGGAGGGCAGAGAGAGAGAGAGAGAGAGAGAGAGAGAGAGAGAGTTACTTGAAAGCATACGTTTTTTCCAACTGTTCGAGATGGACGAGGGTCTTACTCTTCTAGCCCTTGGGATGGCTCCAAGAGGGGGAACTTCACATCACGTCCACTACAAAAGCGCACGGGAGCAAGTGGAATTTTTTTGTTTAGGTATCCTGTGGTGCTAATTTGGACGCATCTCGATTATCGACTAGCAGAACGTGATGCATATTGTAGGATCTAGTGACACGTTTCGAGTTGTGAAGATTCATAAAAAGTGATACACACCGTCATCACCTGTCATCTATTCTTAAACTTTAGTTACTCAAATTTTTGTTGTTGTTTGATGATTCTTGATGATCCAAATTACCCTTTGAAAAGTTTTTTTCCCCATTTGCAAGTGATCTAATATAAGTTGTACCAATTATAGTTCTAATTGATTCTTCTTGAAAGATTAATAATCATTTGCCCTAAGAGCTTCACCCTAAATTCCAATTATATTTTTTGGGGAAAAAGGCAGAATGAATTAGCAAATTTTGACAACATAATGACAAAATGAAAGTGATATGTTCCATATATTCAATAGCACTTATATGTACAACTGATCCATAGGTGCAAACCTAATTATGCATAAAAAACCAGTTATTGCCATGACAAGTTCTAATTCATTAACTTCGGAATAAGTCACGAACCAAGTCTTGGGAGGCTCGACACAGAAATATCTCGTGAAAATTCTTTAAGAATTCAATTGCATATATTGATAGAAACTGCACCAAGCACTCTCGCCACCGCCAGCTCCTCCTCCTCCTCCTCTATCTTTTGGCCTCGAAATGGCTAATAAGAAGAAGGCGAGACTTAGAGTTATTGTCTGGGAAGTTAAGGGTTGCAATCGAACAACCAATGCTCCGCTAGGAAGCTGCAAAACACCAGTCCCTTCCCACGAAAACGATGCCCCTTTTCCCTCCCTTTCCCACTCCCTCCCCCTCTTTTATCATCTTTATCTTTAATGGTTGGATGCCATCTTATCCTCATCCCAAAACTAATCGAGAATCAATGCATATTAACCAAAGGAGGCAAGCAGATTACGAATTGATTAACCCTCCTAATCAAATAGATTCACTCTCCATTCTAATCTTGTTTGCTGAATACGCAGCTCGTGAGTTGCCAGTTCATTCCAATAAACATTCAATGAGCGGAATCTAATAAAGGTCGAGGAAAATGAACCTTTTTCCTTTTCCTTTGCAAAGCGAAACAGTGAAGTGCTATTAAAAAGGTGTCAAAACGTGCTCCAATTAAGTTCAAATGATCGTTCCTATATGTTTCTGGTGCAAGGAATTCAGGAGTTCGATCTCTCAATCTGCCAAAATCCTATCTCTTCGCATCCGAATCTTGCTCCATACATAGCAATAGTGAAGTGCTATTAAAAGGTGTCAAAACGTGCTCCAATTAAGTTCAAATTATCGTTCCTATATGTTTCTGGTGCAAGGAATTCAGGAGTTCGATCTCTCAATCTGCCAAAATCCTATCCCTTTGCATCCGAATCTCGCTCCATACATAGCAATAGCACGATTCGAACAAGGAAAACTTGACCGTTCCTGTATGGTTGAGAATAGAAGATGCATATGCTAAAAGACCCTGAAAACTCATTGGCAGAAACAAACATGGGCAAGCGACCTGTTTTAACTCGGGTGCATCCAGTGGAAAAGTAAACGAAAATGACAGTGTCATACTTCATGGGCTAGTCCATACAATATCCTAAAGTAATAACCTGACCCTTCTTATAATGAGCGATGTAAGTTAAGCAGCTGGTCCCCCTCTCAATTCTAAAAGTCGCGAACATGGGGGACGACTGTTCACGCATAGAGACAAGGTCATGTGAGGTGCCGAGACAAAATATAAGATTGGCACGTTGGCGCATCACATCCCACACGCGTGGCCATTATGGTACGGCTCCCATGCACTCACATCCATGTTGTCCCCTTGATTCGGATCACCTGGGGTCGCCCCTGTTGGCTCCTCTTTAAGCCCCTGGATCGCAACAGCTCCTCCAATCGCACCAGAAGTTCCCATCTTCTCTTCTACAACCTTTTTCGCTGGCCATGCCGCTGTTCATGTTCTTTCTCCTCTTTTCTTTTTCTTTTGAACCCTCCAAACATGTTGCGTCTAGGTTTTGATCTCCTTTTTGCTGTGCCCTCGGTTATTTTTTTGGTGCTGTCGACTCGATGCTTGACTTGAGAAAAGGCGCAGGAAAGCAAAAATATGGGACGCAAGAAGAGAATCTTGCAATAGGAAAGTTTAGAGTAACGGGCACCTAGCGGGATCAAATTAATTGGCCACTATGTCAGTAGGTATGCCGCCTTGCTGGTAAAGGAATTGCAGGTATGTCGCACAGTGTCTTTTAACCAAGGATACTAGATTGGCATGTCATTTAAAAGATACTATGCTAGGCACAATTCTACATAACAAGAGAGCCTTCATCTCCCCTTCTCACTTTTATCGGTATGGGCGGTTACTATACTTGCCAACCAGTTCCTCAAACGACCTTTGAAAAGATTGCAATGAAGTCTACTCCCCCCGGAAAGGCCCCTTAATTCGTATATAAATATTTTTTCTTCTCTGTTAAGGAGGGAACACCTCCGTATTTTACGTCTCAGAATTTAGACAAAACAATTTTAGGACTTACTCATATTCAAGACTTAAGAAAATGTGTGGGAAAAAAAACATATGGGGCGCGAGAAGAGAATCTTGCGTAGGAAAGTTTAGAGTAATTAGCACCTTGCGTGTCAAATTTATTAGCCAATATGTCGGTAGGTATGCCACCTTGTTGGTAAAAGAATAGGGGGGGTTTGGGGTCAAATAGTATTAGGTCCGAGGTTTGATTCCGGTGAGCACCGCACATACTTATACATAGAAAAGAGGAGCGAGACAAAAAAATAAAAATTATTGGCTAATATCAAAAGATTACTAAAGAACATTGGTCCATATTCTATCCCGACATAGATAAGCTTGGGCCTCACAGTTTAAGAATGACCTAATCTCAGTGTGAACATAACATGAAGTATAGAACTTAAATAAAAATGAAGGACAAATGCTATAAAGAGACCTTAAATTATGCATACTATGATATAAATATCCTAATTTTTTTTTTGTGTTCCAAAAAATCCTAAACTCACCCACTAGACACAAATATCATGAAAAAATCTAAACTTTATATGGATGACATATATACCCTCTATTTCACTTCCATCTAGGGTATTTTTGTCATACTTATATATGTTTAAGATTTTTAAGACACGACAGAAGTTTGGAGATATTTGTGTCACAATAAGTAAATTTAGGGTTTTTAGTAATAAGAAAAAGATTGGGATATTTATATCCAGGTGGGCATAATTTGGAATTTTTTGTGATATTAATAAAAAAAGAAAGTTCCAACAACGATACATATAGATTTTTTTACAAAATGGCATGCACAAGTTAGACGCATTTTTGTTTGTCACTTCTTTGACATGTTGAGATTCGTGGTGTCCTTAACATTGCGAGATTGACAAGTAATGAGGGCTGGAAAGCTTAGACAAAACATAGGATTATATTCATAAATTTTCCTTCGTGACGAAACCCTAATTTGATTATGCACGGCATGAATATTGAGCATTTTAGTAGGTTTCTGAAGACAATTTGCATCGACTGATAAATGCAAGAGTGGAAAGAGAATTCTAAAGGAATGACTCTCTTTGTTATGGTTTTGTTAAGGAAGAAATGGACAGAGATTTTTATTGTTGCTTAATCTTTCACTTTGATTGACTGAAAATAGAAAAAAAAAAAGGAACAAAAAAAATCAAAAAAAGGAATGAATCGGTCCCTAGATAGACCCTGAAACCAACCTTAAAACCACAGCTTCATTTTAGGGTATACATGATAGATTCCGAATTCCAAAACTAGGAACTGATGTCGACAAATAAATTTTAGTTAGAACCTAGACCGATGTTGAAACCGTTTATCCCTACTAACAATTGATAGGTAATCCAATTCCACATTTTATGAAGATCCTATTTCATGTGGAATCCAAATCCCATTGTCTGTGGATGGGGTAATTTTTGGCATCTTCCAAAGTTAATTGCTTGGGAATTGAGGCAAGTTGTGTCTAGATAGATTTTGCCGGACCTTCTTTGCAAGGCTCTTGCCAAAGGAAAATTCTCCTGGATAATTGAATACCTCATCATTCAAGAAGCACTGAAAATTATAAAATGATAATTATGTGATTTTTACACAAACTCGATCAAACTTTGACCGGTCATAATTTTTCCATCCAACATCCCATCGCTCCATTTTTGCACCTAGGAAAAGGGCGCGACTCAATGTTAAAAAATTCCGGTGCAAAAAAAAGGTCGCAACAGTTGAGAGATTGTACAATTCTTAATTTTCAAGATTTGTCTTTCGGTCTCCTTTAATGGCTCAAGTAGTTACCACAAATATAATAAAAAGGTTTTGACACTTCAGTTTTCTCTTCTTCATTACAAAATTATAATTTACGCACTTGCCAGCGTGCTTAAAAATCTTCATGTATTCTTTGATGAAAGTATTGTACAAAAAAAAAAAAAAAAATTCTCTGAAGGTAATTTAACACAACAAAAGTCCAGCATTTAAATTGTGAAATGCACTCTTTTTAGTACTTTACTAGCATAACCATTTTTTGGCTACTGTGATAATAATAGCATATTATGAACCATAAATTTTTGAAAAAAGTGGGCTCACAATATTTTATAATTATTTGTTATCTATTTTTGTGGCCCAAAACAAATTATCATTCTCATAGTAGGTTAAGGACAATTATATAAGCATTTCTCTTTTCTTTATTCGAGAAAACTGGTATATGTGACATTTGTGCCGAGGTAATATGTCCTAGAAGCTGGCCAACATCAAGTCACAACTTACTAGTTCTTTCTTTAAAATGTAGGAACTAAGGGATAGAAATCCCACAAAATTTCCAGCGTTGATTAATCGCAAATCATCGTTGGATCTGGTTTTGATTACAAAGGCTTGGATCGGAATCATCGCCCAAATCCCAAGCCCAACATGGCCCAGTTCGTACCTCACTCTCCGGCCCAAATCTGTTACTCTCCTGAAAGGGCCTCAGGCCCAGTAGTGACCCCCTCGTATCTTCTTCGTCTTCGTATGCTCGGCGTGCCAAAGTGCAGCAGTCGGAGCAGGAGCAGGAGCAGGAGCCGGAGCAGCCGAGAGGAAGGCGGAACAATGGTGTCGCCGTCGCAGTACGGCATCAAATACGCCGTCCACATCGTCTCCTCTCACTTCGGCGACCTCGTCGCCGTAATCCTCTCTCTCTCTCTCTCTCTCTCCGGCGTCTGTGCGATCAAGCGTATTGCTTTTATGCGCATACGAGCATGTACAGCCGCACTTAGTGCTCTATCCACCTCACGTCATGAGTCTCTGTGTGTTTGCAGAAGGTGTGTGAGTGTCTCCTCCGACGAGGGGCGTTGACGCACCAGAACATCGTCCGCTTCACGGAGATGTCGGCTTCTCAGGTCAAGAACTGCTTGTTAGTCTTAATCCAGCAGAATTGCGTCCAAGCCTTCTCTGTCGAACATCCAGGTAGATTAAATTAGCAACTGGGTTGGTGAATCCGGACCTTGTTAGATTGAATCTTTTCTGTTCATAATGCCGCCGGCAGGTGGTGTTGGAGATGCGTCGAGACGGAGCACTGAGTACATGGCGTTGTTTGACAATATAATTCATAGGATGAGGCTCCCAAAGTTCGTTGCCGTTGTGTCCCAGGAACTCGACAAGGAAGTCAGTTTCTGCTCCCATCCGGTGTAAATTGTTTTCTAACTCGTGAAGTCGGTTCTTTTCTGTTGTTAATTTGCTTGTTTTGATTGATTATGGGCAGTGTGTAGAACTGTTTCAAGGTTTGCTCCAGCATGGTAGGCTGACATTGGAAAAGATGATTGACAGAGCTAAATCTGGCCGAGGCAAGTCTCGTGAGAAGTTTTGCAGTTGATAGGATAAGTATAGTTGTCTGCTCATTCTAATTTTCTGTCTGATTCACTCTGTTAATTGAGGATGAATAGGTACTATTGGCTCAAGTTCTAAGCTGAGTAGTCGAACACAAACGATGTAACTAAAAAGGGAGAAGCCCGTTTTCTTTGGATAGTCCTTTTCTATTGAGACTTTGATAGCCTCTGCTATTTAGATATAGCTAGTCATTGCAATTATGTCATGTCATTGGATTCAAGTCAATAATCTGTGCCATAGCAAAAGATCTTTCAACTCCTATGGTGATTCCTTCTATTCAAGAAAGCTGGTCAAAAAACATGACAGATCGGTTCAGAGTTCATTTTTATGTCATGTCAACTTCATGTATCTCTTCAAATTTTTATCATACTCATACATTGTTCGGGTTGCACTTGCAAGACTTATTCATTTGCTTGTGCTAAGGACTCAAGTTGTAAAACCAGAAATAGCCATTGCTGATACATTTTCTGTGTGAAGGCTAAAGTGATCTTTGTATTTTCTAAAGTGGAAAAAAGCTTTGTGTCAGAAAATGCATGTTTCGATTATTTGAATCATACCACTTACAAAAAACTGTGTGTCCATTCAGAAGATTGTACTGCTCAGGATGCTACACGAGAAACCCTTTTTAAACTCGTAAATGCTCGATTTGTTGAGCACTGTCCAGACCCCGAGCCACATCTTTCTCCACCAAGTGAAGAAGGAGCTCCTGCAAGAAAGCGAACCAAGTCTTCTAAGGTGCTTGCTCTAAAGATATCTGTTGCTGAGTGCTCTTGCCTAATGATCCAAATATATGTTTTTAATTTACTATCAGTGGCACTAGAGACTTGGTTTATATGTGATTTTAAGCACGAGTGCGTGCAAATCCATACAATCATTCTCCAGCGCAGGAAATCAATTGCTAGCTATGAGCATATTTCTGCTACATGAAAGTTTTATTTGAAGGGTAAAGAGAACTCTGAATTTTCAGTGGTTTTGTCATTCCTCATCTTTAATTGAAAATGTGATCAAATCTTACTTTTTGGAAACCATGATATATGACTTTTTACATGGTGAGTTTCCTACTGCATTTGCATAAGTTAGTAGAAACTGAGTTTATAGTTGCTCGGTTACTCACTATGTCTAAGTGCATCAGCATAAAATGATTCATCTAATAGTCAACCTAAATCAGAAATACTTGTTTGATGTTATTAGCTTTCTATCTCATGTACCATCACCTCATTAATTCCGTTGATCTGATCATGTCACTTAAATGGTTAATTTGTGAGTGATACGTGTAGTCTGTTCTTTCCATAATGAATATATGCATGCAGGTGGCTGCCGAGCCAGAGACTATAGAAGAACGTGTTCTTGCTGCTGCAGCTCCAATGGAAGCAAAAAGATTCCTAATTATGTTTGATACCGCTACTGAAGGAGATGGTCAGAAGATGGGGGATTCTTTCCTTGGTGTTGGTGAGAAGGTTGGTACATATATAGATTTCACAACCCATTTGCTTTACCTTATTATTAATTGTGCATATTAATAATGTATAGAGGAAGAGTGATGCTTTGGAATCAGATAAAGAACTTGGAAGTGAGGGTGACCGAGTTCTTTGGCGCGTCAATATCCAGGAGTTCATGCATCGTTTTAGGCATAAGGTTTGCCATCTCTCCATTTATATTTTGTGATCACATTTAGATCAGGGGATCAAAAGACTGCTTTGACATAAGAGGATTCAATTCTTTTGCTAGTTAGAGTTTTCCTTTGGACTGATAAGATATAATGGAATTTACTCTGTTCTCCTTCATGCACTCTCACTACCCCATGCCCCTTTCTCAAATTACCTGGCTCCATATAATTAGCTTCCTTGAAATTTTCAAGAACATGCTGACCACATAGAAGTGTGTTCTACCAAAGAACAATTTACTTCACTTATTTTTGGGATTCAAGGATGTGTATGATGCCATTTCAATGAATGATGGGATTTGGTTGCCATGCAATCATTGAGTGAGGGGTTGTATTTGCCTTCACTGACTTCTTTATGATGCTTCACCATCACAGTAATTAGATATTAGATGGTTTCTAGCAAGATATGGGGCTTAGCAAATAGCAAAACTCTCAACATCTCTTTTATGGAAATTAAATATTGGAGAAAAACACTATCTGACTTTTGACATTCAACTGAAAAGGATTATCACAACAAATGATCTATAAGGTAACCACTCCAGATTTATCTGGACTTTGTTTTACAATGTTCAACTGTGAGAAAGGTGAAAAAGTGAAAATGATAGATTGAAGTAATGCTCTATACCTACTACCTACTAGCTCCTTGGTCAGAGCCCTATAACCGCTACTAACCCTTGCATAGGGCAATGTCAAAATGAAGACCGGGTTGATCCGGTTTGCAACTGATGTGGTTCAAGGCCCAGTCGAAGATAATCACTGCTAGTTCTTGCCATTTAGCAGACTGGGCAGAGCTCTAGTTTGTACTGGCCAGACCGGTGTGACTTACAATGGTGTAAGGGATGTTTTCTTGGTAAAAGAGGAAGACAAGGAGACACTGACAAGCAGTTTGTTCATGCGTTTATCATATGTTTTATTTTGGTCAATTGTCTGTTGTTTTGACAACAGTTTTGCCAAACTGAATGGAGCTTGATGCACATTGTTAGAGAATGGTTCAAACTTGGAGGCATTAGTGTACTCAAAGACTTATCTTTTCTTGGTAGTTACATTTGAGAAATAATGGGAAGAAAGCAGTGCTACATGCATCAGAACTTCTCCCTTTCCCTCTCCCTCCCTCCCTCCCTCCCTCCCTCTCTCTCTCTCTCTCTCTCTCTCTCTCTGCCCGTGTAAGTTGAACTTATCCTTCTGTGGTTTAATCCAAAGTTTACATCCAATTGGGGGTTTTCATTATTCTAGGCTTGTGTTGAGAATGTTCGGGAGCGGCTGGATGGTGGAGCTGCTGTTGCTCTGAGTGCAATGCTTGAGACCTCCAGAAGCATGGAGAAGAAAGTGAAAACAGATATTTCTGGTAATATGGTTTTAGGGCAATTTGGAATCGAATAATCGATGCTCTTTGGAGGTTTCGAAGGATCCCTTAGAGCTTTGGCATAGAATAGTAAAATTTCTTGTTTGTTAAGCTAGTGACTTCGCCAATGAATCAATGATGATGTTCTTTCAACTAACTGGTAGATTATGTCTCTTCACTAATAACATTTTATGTTCCAGTTCCGTTGTCAATTAATACCATTTACGAAGAGGTTATGAAAGGAGAAGCAGGTCGTGCTATGACGTTGGATCATCTTAGAGCATCTCTTGTTATGCTGGGTTGTGAAAGAGGGGCTGATGAGTCATATAAAATTGGTAATGTTGTCTCTCTATCCTTCTGGCTTGTTTCTCCTTCACATGAAAAATCTTCATCACATTCTTTTTACTGAGCAATTATTTTCATGTTTTCTAAATTGTGCAAATCCCCATGTCTTGTCCAGATTTGAAGAACATTATTGAACAAGCTCAGAATGAAGAGGTCTGTTGTCTCTCTTATCTGTACTTAAGATATTATATCATGAAGACTAACTACAAGTTGGATGCTTATGTATGGTGTTGAACCGCAGGTAGAGTCTGTTGTCTTGAAAAAATATGGCCAGAATGCTTACAGAATATTTAGGTTGCTGTCAAAGGCCAATCGGCTACTTGAGACTGACAAGGTTAGTCATGTTTCAGGTTTTGCCTCTTTTAACTGTGGCCTTTCAAGAATGCAAACGAGAATCCCAAAATTCTTTATTCTTTCTATTGCATGTACTCTTTTTATATATATAATGTGCCGTTTGGGACTCCTTACTGAAGAAAATAACTAATGAATGGTCACAGTGCATTCTTCACTTTTCTAACATGTTTGGTTGATCTCCATATTCCACTTCTTTTTATCATCATCATCGTGAAGCCATGATTTCAGAATCGACCATTAGACCTGGTACTGAGAAGCACTCCCCCCTCCCTCCTTTTCTTTTTTTCTAGAAGAAATAGTTATATAGGAAAACTTCTGTAATTCAATCCTGTAAAGCTTTCAAAATAATACAAATAAAATTTAGAATATCAGATGGAAGCTTTTCTTTGAATTTTCCAGGAGCAATCATCCTTTGGGTTGACATAAAATGCAAACAATGCAAAAGAGCAGATATCAACAATGCTTGAACACAGATGATGATATTAACTGATATATCTTATGGGCCAAGAAGCACCAACGGTTCTAAATATATTCTACTGAAAAAATCAATCTAATTCTTAATTTGTTCTTGGTTGAACTTCTATTGTCCTTTTACAGAGGAAGATTTTCTATTTGCAGCTTCTGTTATGAGCATTAGTACACTCTTCACTTCCCTTATGTCGTATGTCCACTGTGGCTCTGAAATTCAGAGAAATCCTGTATCATGAGGATCATTCTGAGTGCTGCAAGCACTCTTGTTAGTCATTGTGTCATCAACATTGTCTTTTAGTTAATTACATAGATAGTTTTTATGCTGAATATGCCTTTTTAACAGTCTTATTGCTTCTAGTTGATATGACTAGGCTACCCCTTGATTTCCAATTATTCATCCCCAATCACTAGAAACCATGATAGTAATCAAAGTTCTCAGTGTGGTTATATAAAAGCTTTGGAATGCATAAGCGCTGAGCATTGCCATTGTGGATCATGTAAATTTTGAAGGCCAATAAGAGTCGAAAATCAATGCTTTTCTGTTTTGACTCACATGTTATGGTGTTGACCTTAGCTTTTCTTGCAAGCATCATTGCCAATTTATTTAGGTTCTTGATGTGAGTATTCAAGATCTTACATGTTTCTTCTGATACTTAAAGAAAACGTTTCTCTATGAAGTTGCTGCTAGAACTGGGACATTATTTTTACTCAGCTCCTTTTCTGTAGATTTCCGATACTGCATTTGTTGATAAGAAGGAGACACCAAAAATTCTTTTTAGGCTCTGGAAAGATCAATTCTTGCACATGGAGGTATGCTTGGAAATTCTTGTGATTAGATTCTCTTATGCACAGCATTCATGTAATTTCCTTTGTAAAAAATTATCATTTATGTTGTTTGGTTGCCACACTCATGAATAATGTTTAATGTCAAAATGTTTCTACAGTGGCATGTTTATATTTGTCTGGTTGTAAGTTTTCTCAAAGCACGGAAGTTTCTTGCATACCCACTCCCACTTTTAATCATAATCAAAGGTTCTTGTCCTTTGCATACATCTTATGAATTACATTTGATCCTTGCAGAAAGTAGTTGTCACTGGACCTAGACAAACACAATTCTTGCTGTGGAAAGTAAACAAATCCACTCTTTGGCCACATGTACTGGATGAGATGTACCATGCTGCATTGAATCTGAATCTGAGGGTGGCCTACGAACTGGAGAAAGAAAATGAGGTTTCACATGCACATATTTAGACGGATCTTCCATGTTTTGATGTATCATTTCTCTGTTTGCTAACACATCTCTTCATTTTTATTTGTTGGTCTGCTTACGATGTGTGACATCTGCCCCCTTTCCACCTTTCCTTGCCTCTCTAGACCCAATAAGGGGAAAAGTAAAACAAGAATTAGGCACTTCGTTTGCTTGGTTTTCCTTTTATTGTGCAGTGAGTGAGGTTTTACTTTTCACTTAAATGGATATTTTCTTCCAGCTTCTGAATCTTCCCATTGAGAAAAGAAGTGGACCACTTGAGAAGAGGTACAACCGAATAAGAACAGTGAGGTTGCTGCTGGAATCATCTCTGATGAAGCTTGATGATGCTATCATGCTGTTCCACAACTTCTGAGTCTTGACTGCATGTCTATGCTAAAGCCAATTGATTGTATAGACATTGATCTGAGGAGAACCAGGTACATCATTGGTTCATTTTGCTGTATCATGATTGGGTGCTAAATATGGCATTTATATTCGTTCATTCATGTACTTAATGACTTATTTTCTTGGTCAGCTCAAATCAAGAGATAAGAAGAGTTTTGATTTAACTTATGATATTCCGGAGAAGTAATAAGCTTTGGTAATGGTGATTTGATCCCTGAAAATGTAACTTTTAACATGGTAGAGATTGAGCTGGGACTGCATCAGAGCCTGGGTGTCCATGCTGACTATTAGGGTAGTGCTCCAAAGTTAAACACTGAAGCAAACTGATAGGTCTGCATCAAATCTAAAAGGGCATAGGAGTTCCTTCGTTCTGCATTCTGGGGCAAGAACATAAGCTTCAGCAGCTCAGAGTCACAAGTCCAACATGACCACTTGTTTGTGGTGGCATTCACTTTGTCCATATTTAAAAGCCAAGCATCTTTGTACATCTCTAGGTTTTATGGCTTAAGTTTAATTCCAGCATTCTCATCATGCCATTTTGATCTTCCCTTTCTATAGGAAATCTTGAGATTAAGTTAAGATAGAGGAAAAACACGTGTATCTCACAGAAAGAGTCATGGAAATCGTCCCTACGGTGAAAAACCCGTGCATCACGGGTGTAGTTGTCAAGTTCATTTTCTTGAGTTGTCAAAAGGACTTTTGTGTGAACTTTAAATGTGTGAAAGAGCAGCTATGGTAAATAGTTCCCCATTTAGGAAGATAATTGGTGAAATGGCAATTCTTTTTCTATCTCTATGTTGAATGAACCCGTTGATGTTTTGAACTTCGAATGGAAGTTGACTGAAGAATTTGGGAGCGTGTTAAATGCTTAGCCGGGTCTAAGTATCTTGATAATCAAGATTGGGTCGACTATTGTGCATTTGACTTATGCCCTTATGCTTTTCTGTATCAGCAGGCAAGAAATCACTCTGATGTAACTTACAGACAGTCCAAATCTTTGTGCCATTATGGACTTAGTTCTACTAGTGAATCGGATCATATCGAAGATTTTTCTGTCCGTACACTTTTGTCAGTTTTTCATTATAAAACTTGTTTGATAGTACCAATGCACACGAGGAAAATGAGGGGCGTGCTGCTTAATTGCTCGAGTAGTCATGTATTATACTGTGTAAAATGTAACTATCAAAACTAATAATAAGATAGAAGGAAAATAAGTATTAGATTACTTAGATTGAAATGACCTATCACTCTCTTTAGTAAAATAACATTAAAATTGATGGTTTGCAATTTTATGATATATCGTATTTTATGGTAATTATAATTTTAACAATCATATTAAAATTGATTGTCATTAATTAAATTTGCTAACATAGTTCTTGTGATAAATACATTGATTTAATCATCACAAAATTGTCTTATAAAGAGATCATTGCTTATAGTTAATTTATTTTAATGTGTAATTATTTTAGGTTCCATGTAATCATCCTGGTAGTTATGATATGATGTGTATTAAATAATTCATACACTAGCTGAACCCTATATATTTCATTAATGTCAATAATGATAAATATCATCTCGCCATTGATAAGTGGAGAGTCAGAAACAGAGAAGATTATTTTCGAAATACTTTATTTTATATGTACAAGAGGATGTCCTATTGCATGGTCTGTCGAAGCTAAATAGCCTATTTAACTGTATAAATAATGGATTTTAACTGCACGATTTCTCAAATGTCAGGAGCAATTTTTACATCGTTCATGGACTCTATGCTTGTCTCCATTTCTTCAATTTTTGTCGGGGAGGAGTTGGAGGGATTAAAGATAGGGAGCTTAATCCACCAAAAATGACTGCTCAAAATTTTTCTGGTAAATTACATGAGCTGAGCTTGTAAATCCATGAAAGGGAATTGGAGAGGAGAGCTACCAACATCCTTCAACTTCGTGCATAATCTCTAGAGCTATCAAGAGTGTATATAACTCTTGTTGTTTGCCCAAATTACAAAAGCTCATCCGAAAATTTGTGCTACCACATCATCGTATATTGATTTTGATGCTCGATTCTGCTTGACGATCTAGGGAATATTGAATTTGAGCAAAGCAAGTTTGTCTGTCCAAGTGACTTTTGTCCGTCTGCCAAACACGAGAAGTTGGATTGGAGATTGAACAAACTACCAAAATCAAAACTAATTTTACAAATTGTTTATTCATATCACCCCAGGGTCAAGAAGATGCTGGCCATAAAGTAGAAGGGCATCGACCATTCCTTATATTCAGAATAAATCTTCTATTGGCAAGAGGCATTCGCCTAAGAAACCATGTTCATCATGTTAATATGCGCGAGCTTGCTGCAATATTAGAAGAGCCAGAGTCAAAGCTAGGCCCAGTAGGATCCAAGAAATATCTAAATTTCTGCCCCAAAAAAGATCATTTCTTGGGCCGATAGAACTGTTGCTGGGCCCTTGATAAGTGCCTCTCCTACCAAAATGACCTCTTAATGCTAAAGCATGTGAGGCAATTTATACTTTATAAGAGTAGGAATATTCTACTTGTAAATCACTTATATTTGCATAAATACCAAACGAAGGAATGTTGGAGAAATCTCATACAAGGAAAATAAATAAAAATAAAAAAAATTACAGAAATAATGCAGCACACCACTTGTGTGTTTCATGTAGGAAGGAGATAAACTCGACACTTCAATGTTACAGTCAAGTCAATATACAAGGAAAGGACACCCCTATTCAAACATGAGCACCTGTTTGCACAATCGTTGATTCCTTTTTTGATCTAAAGGTGGATATGTAACCTTCCATCTCATGAATTATAAGTATTAGTTCACATAATTAGTAATGACTGATAATGTGTCACACAGAAAATTTTATGATAAAGCAGAGTGCTTGCTAGGAAATCAATTTCTTCATGCGTTTGGTTTCCTCTTTTTCAGGTTAGGGAATTCATTTTCCTATATTTAAGCATGCAAATTCAGCGATCCAAACGCGCAAAAGTCTAGAAAATTAATTCGTGAAAAGTTTATTTTATTAAACAAACACACCCCAAACGTGCATGGATTTTGCCCCGGCCTTTTAAACGTGCATATCATATCTCTTTTTCTTTTTCTTCAAAAAGAGGCCAGGTCGACGCATGCTACCCTCTTTCTTTCTTTCCAAACTATTCCTTTTGCATCATCATCTTATCCCTTCAAATCGTGATTTTTTATACTAAAGAATTTATACCCATCGTCCCTTCACTTAAATTAAAAAGGAGGGTTCCGTAAATTATTGCGGCCACATCCTCACATGGTCCATATGCATTATGCGGGCAGCAAAATGAGGGGCAGAAAAGAGAGCTTTTCAGTCCAAACACGTAGTTTCAGTCCAAGAAAACATGAGTTTTCCGGCCGAGTCAGAGACGGTCGCGTTGGACGCGTCCCACCGTCTTTCCAAGCGTCGCTGTTGCCTTTCATCTACTACTCCAGAACCATTATGGCCTTTTTCTCTCTTTCTTCTTTTTCGGCTTTCATTTTCATTTGATAGAGAAAGGAATGAAAGAAAGAAGGGCTTCCAGACTTTTTAATAAAGCCTGAGAATTGGATACGAACTTCGGTTTGCTCCTCCTAGCCGTCCAACGGCAGGCTATGTCCTGTCTCTTTCTTTCTTTTTCGGTCATATTTTACACAATTGATGTAGACGGGGCACGCGTACCGTGCTAACTGTTTGCCTACGAGTTGTCATCAAAGTAGTTTCATCTCGACCTCGACCTCGACCTCGACCTCGACCTCAATGAATACAAAAAATTTGGTACAAAGATATTTGTACCAAATCAAATATCATTTTCAGTATGGAACTTAATCTCACTTCACAATGTATCTAACAGATCAAATTTAGATTTCCATTAATTTGGAATGGGGAGTATTTATTAGATAATGTTGAGTTTGGCATTGATATTTCATGTCCTTATTTTAGTTTGTTGACTTATGATCGCATATTGTTGACAGAGATATCATCAATCAATGAATTCTTTCTTTTGTTGGAATTTGGAATATATTTGCATATTTGTAGAGGTTTTAGATGTTCAAAGACAAAGAAAACCCAAATTATGAGCACTGCACCATTTGAGAAAGAATAAGAAAAATACAAAGTTACTGCAAATAGACTTTGATGATGAAAATCACGTGGAATAGGTGCCTAATTGGTCCTTTAAACATGTGGATTACTGACCACCTTTCCTAGGTACTAATATATATTAAGTACAAAGTCAACAAAACAAAAAAAGAGAATATTATAAATTATATTAAATACCCATTATGCAGAGAACCGCGTCTCTTTGATTACATTGGTAATCAATCGTGTACTCAGTACTCAACAATCATTTATTTGTATTTAACGTTTAGTTTTTCGTTTCGCAAGCGTTTTGTATGACATTTTCATGTCCAAGGCCTGATGTGAGTGAATGCGCTGTGATTTTTCGACCGACCGTGAAATCAGAGCAAAGTCCTTAGTAATTTTACACCAACATAAATTATAGGAGTATGATTTTGATTGGTAAAAATTTCATACCTACCGTGTACTTTTTGTGCAACTATTTGACACCTGACAATAGTAGAGTTTTATGGTTGAAAACGCACCAAATATCGTCTCAATAGAATATAATAGAGGTTGCGTTGAGAGCCCCCGAGACAACTAATTAAAAATGCTAATCAAGAACTATATGCAGCAGCCCGATTTGGTTTAAGAGCACCGCAAATTGAGAAAAGGTTGACGCTGCCCATAGCAAAGAGCAAATGCATGAAACAACCACAATTCTGATTAACATGCATCCAAGATTACGCCGAGCAGATAGTAAAAAAAGTTCAGAGAGAGAGAGAGAGCTTAAAATAACAAATGAAGTGAGCAAAAATGTCGATGTAAAAAAAAAATTGTTGACCCACTTAACTACTTTCAACAGGGTGATCGGTTTCTGATTCAATCCGATTCTAAGGTGGAACGATGAATCGGACCGAGAGGATCAGCTCCCATTTTTTGGGACCGAGGACCGGACCGCACGGTCCTAGTAGGGGTGAGCAGTTCCAAGTTCATTAAAGATTTTGCTTGGAACTTGAAACTTATGCGTTGAAACCTAGAACCTATCTTGTTATAAGTTCCAAAGTTGGTTCCAAGTTCTTTTTTCTTATTTTTTTTTATCTTTAGTTAAGCAAACAAAAATAAACGTAACAATAAAAATAAATAAGGATCTCATTATCGATTACCTAAGAAAGAATGTCCATATGCTATCGAATAGTATTAAGGAAATTATATAGTTTTCAATATACCGATTACTTTTGTATTATATGGAATCATTATCTTGAAAAAAGTAATTGCCTAAATATAATTGCATCAAAGAAGCAATTGGTGCTTCCACTAGTCTCATAGTTTATGAAAATAAAATTCTCAATCATAAAATTGAAGTTTATACCGGTGATTTTAGATTATATATTCATCATCAAACATTATGGAATACCTCAAGATTATGTAAAAACATAGACTAAGAAAAACACAAAAATTTTATTCTAGGTTCTAAGTTCCAGGTTCCAGGTTTCAGGTTTTAAGTTCTACTAACCTAGAACCTAGAACTTACTCATCTAAACAGGTTCTTCAAATTTTAGAATCTGAAACCTACTTTTTATACCTTGGAACCCCGAACTTATAGGTTCCCACTTATGCGGTTCTTAGGTTCCAAATTCTATCTCAGAACCATGCTCACCCCTAGGTCTTAGGACTAGAATTGGACCGGACCGATCAGTTCGTCCGATCTAATAGAATCAACCACTTAGCAAAAAAAATAAAAATTAAAAAATACTAGACTTATTATTATTCTAGGGTTTATTTAAAAAGTGCAAAAATTTTTTAATTTTTACTTTCGAACATGGTTTCGTTGGTGCAATTGCTATCTAAAGTAGATTCGAACATCTATCTCGAGAGTCAAAAGTTGTAATCACTTGAGTAGCTACACCATGCTAGGTTGTATTCTAATTTTAGGGGAGTTGATGAAATTAAATATCGAGCTCCTGTAGAAATATATGACACCGACTGGCACTGTCCTCGCCTGGAGTGGAGAGAGTAGACTCCCTTTTCTTATTAGGGAGCTCACCAGTTATGGTCCGCTATTTTATATTAAGTTTCACGTTCCAAATGTGACTACACGCATGAATTGCTGCGCGATCTGACCTAAGACGTGTTCCGCGGTGGTTACTTACTCGGAATTGGTCAGCGTGTCTAAGTACAGAAGGGTCGTGTATAGCTCTATCACCCCACATTTCATCACAGGTTTTCGCTTTTTGGCTAATATGTGTCGACCACTGTAGCTCTCAAAGGGGTCTTTCGGCTACGTGCCGGGTGTCGAGGCTTCGTCGCTTTTAAGTTTCTGTCGACAGAGGTGAAGGTGAGGTAGAGCACGTATTGCATTAACATAAAGATGATTCCTTCTTGTTGAAATTACTTATGCTATTGAATATTGGTTATTCTTCAACTCCTGGACCATTGATAATTACCACTAAGTCTGCCATATTCTAATCAAACTCTTAATCACTCAGCCATTCACTTGGAAATCACACACACTAACCTTAGTATAAAATACTTTTATCATTTGTGTTGCTGGCATACATAGACGAATTAATCGATGTCGACTAATTCAATCTCATAAGAGAGTGTAAAGTAGACCTACCTAATGGATGGGCAAAGCCAAATACGTACCAAAACTCTATTAAGTGTTATAAGATGTGATTTCTTGTGGCACTTATATTGTAATACCCTAAAATTCTCGTATAAAGTGAAGAGCTTGTATTGTAAGAATTCACCGACATTATTGACCAAGGGAGTCTTCTCGAGGCCCAACTCCAGTGATCAGGCTAGGCTGTTACAAAAACACGGCCGCGTGTACATCTTAACGTATGTATTATTAAGATCAAAATGGATTAGAAGAGAGCTAAGGTATTGGTCGGTGCTCCACTGAAGGAGATCATAAACATATTGGGATCTCAACTTCCTAGAAAAGACTTAGTCACAGGCCAAAGTGGGACTTTCCATTTTTGTGGGTCATCATCCTCATCATCATCACCATATCTTTATAATAACATTTCCAACGTCAACTTTTCATGGCGATGCTGCGTTGTGCTCTGTGGGGGAAAGCATTTTATGCGATTGAAAGGAGAACCAATTTAATAACACTCATTTTGGTGTTGAAAGTAGGGGTAAACACATTACATCATTTGAACTGGAAATCACACGGATTAGTTGGTTTGGTCCGATTTCCGGGAGTCGATCCGGTTCCCTATTCCATTAAAATGGAACCGGTGATTTTCCATAAGGTTCTTGATTTTGGGGGGAACTAGATCGAATTGGACCAACTATTTTTATTTTAAAATATATTTTTTTAATTTTTTTAAAAATTAAATAAACCCTAAGGCTGCTTTATTGACCGTAGGGGGCTTACACCATCTTGGAGAACTATCCTTTTTTGGTTGAAAATTTATAATCGGTGTGAAGATTTTATGACGACATTAAAATATAGCTACTCTAGTTGTGCCTTACTGATATTTTACTTTAGCAAGAAATAAACAAGAATGTTATAAATAAATAAATAAAACGTTTTCATGGTGAAGGAGGATATAGTTGGGTTGGACTGAAGTTTATTATTGCTAGAGTTGATTTCTCGCACCTAATTTTGGACTATAATGCCATAAATCATGCGATCATTGTATTGAGCTAAATATAACATAATGTGTCATCTCATTTACAAATTTTCTCGAGCAAGCAAACTGATTATATTGGACCTATGAAAACAACTCTCTAAATCCCTTTTTTTTTTTTTTTTTTTTTGTGGAAATAAGAACATGCAAGGGAGGGGGGAGAAACATCAGATGTCGACCGAAGGAGAAGCGTCACGTCGAGCTTTCTAAATCCCAATAGTTCCACCATAGTCACCTCCCAATATCCATATAGTGACATGTCCCATCCGAAATATTTGATTTTGAAGGGTCACTTCTCTCGTTCATGAATGAGGTCCAAGAATCTAGGACGCTCGCCATGATTACTCGGTGGAACAGAAGGAAGCTCAAGATCTACAGAGGACTCGGTCTGCGATCTACATAGGATTTGGTCTATCGGTGCTAATCTTTTGGCCGTGAATAGATTGGTGCTCGTTCCACGGCCATGCACTTCTCCTTCTTTTGCTTCTCCTTTTTCCTGTTTTCTGTCGAATCTACGATGATTGACAGGTGAGACGCATCTTTTCACTTCGCAATTGCAAGTGTGGACGCATATGAGGGATCTTGTAAAAAACGGCGCTTCACATGCAGCATCACTAGCGGATGAAACGTGTACCCGACGAAGCAGGGATTTAAGTAAAAAGTCTACAGAACCTCCTCTATCTTTCTTTTTTTTTCCGCGTTTTATTTAACTTTGGATGTGTTGACCTTGGCTTTGGCACGTCACGGTTACTAACTAGAAAAGTGCACACTTGTTGAGCGCATCTAAAAAAAAAAAATTTGACATTAAATAGTTTTGCAAAGTCGCCTTCTTAAGAAATTATTGAAACAATATGGAAAAATAATTATACATACATATATGTATATACATACACACACTATACACACACACATGGAAAGGAAAAATATATAAAATTTTCAACTTGTTTTGGTATGGTTCATAAGACAGAATAAATTGAAAACTTAGAATTGGAAGGTATGAAAGATAAAATAGAATTATTTGTTTAGGCATCCGCTCACTGATAAATTATTTATAAAGTACTTGATAGGGAATGTTTTGGAAAAGAGAAAACAAAAAAAGGATTGGATTTCCCATAAATGAAATGTCCTCTTTTATTGTATATATTAATATAGACCATATCGGAAGATTACCCAATGATTTAAATTTATTGTATGTATGTCAATTTAATAGTAAATTTTTAAAATTTTTTGCAAATTTAGTTAATTTTTTCACAAAATTTTGATGTAGTCTTTCAATTATTTTTCATTGAGAATCATTGATGTGGCACTCTAATCATTGCCATTCATTCCATGTGGCGCACCGCCATATTAATGATTTCTGATAAAAGTTAGCCATTGAGAATTTCAAGTAAAGATTTAAGACTAAATTGATAAAAGTAAAAAGTATTTTAAAATTGAGTGGACAACTTTCCCTAGATGTCTAATTAAGTGTTTGTCAGTACCGTGTTCTCTCCCTTGCTGTACAGTTCTCTGGTTGATTATATTACAATCTTACCTTACAAAAAAAAAAAAATTTCCCTAGATAGTATAGATAAGGTGCTAGCCAACAAGTCCTCATAATATTTCTCTTTTCATTCTTTATCTAAATTGCACAATTAGAAATTCTTGGCTACATAGTTAAAGGGATCAAATGACAATCCTTGTATTGATTTTTAATAGTCACTTGTTATAGGCTAATCAAATATATTTGTTGCTCCTCATCGAATCATATGTGAAGTGGCACTTACATCCTTTCGCGTGTGTCTTTCAATGTATATTTCAACAAAATTCTTCTTTTGCATGGCAAAGATATCATGGTTAAATTTGTTTTCATCTTACATTATATGAACTAGGAAACAATGTAAACATCTCATCGATTGTTTACATGCAATTTACTTTGTCTCCTTCCCGACCATATAAAAAAAAGTGCCTTTAATAAGCATTTTTTTTTGTCTGTGTTTCTTATTACTTTGCCAGGGACAAAATCAGACAATAAATTGGCTTTCTAATTACTTTGGTCGATTTGACCCAAAAAAGAGAAATTACCCTTGGTCGGGACGTAGATCAGACAGCAATTTTGACGTCAGGTCTAACGTTGTCGCAACGTCAACATTAAACAACCGAGTTCACTTTTGAGGAAGTGGTAATCACGGTTTTCTCAATTTTGTCCGCTCTTTCAGCAGGCAGATTAGACTTTGATTGCTGTGTTTACGCGAAAAAGTGGAGACGGTTTAAAGTAAATTAATGGACGGCAAAAAAAAGATTGAAAGGAGAGAGAGACCGAGGAATTTTGGGGGCCGTACGACCTTGCATCTGTCCACACTCATGATTTGACTTTTATTTATTTTTTCGTTTAAACATCGGGGAGAAAAACTTTGACTTTTCTGACTCTGAATACTTTGGTGGTAGGAATCAAATCTGGACGAGCGTGACGCGGATTCGGCTACACGACCCAATGCTATATTATTCTCTGACTTCTCATCTTAGCCATAAGACTGAAAATTGAGGTAAGTTAGGGGGAAGCCGAACAACCCCGCGGTGGTCCACCTGAGAGTATCGCCAAGCATGCATTTAAGAATAGATAAAATTCCACCTTGAGACATAAAAAAAAAAAGACAAATTTATCTAGCTCTTATCACAATTTTAAGAAAATTACCCAAAAAAAGTCAAACATATTATATTCATACCGATTTAGTTTCAAATCTTTTGGCAATTTGCCAATATAGTCATTATGTCCAATTTTGACCAAATATTCTAATGTGATGGTCTAGTCAATGTTATTCATCCTATGTAATGCGATTAGTATTGACTTGAATATTTTTTTAAAATTTTAAAATTTTTTCTTTTTTTTTTTTGTCATTCATTTTTGTTGATGGCTAACCTCATGTGATGGTTAAAGTAAGGGTGAGTACATTGGACTGATCGAACTGGGAACCACATAGATCAGATCAACCAATTTGGTCTGGTTCTTGAAAGTGTCAATCCAGTTCCCAATTCCATAAAAACATAATCGATAATTTTCAATCTAGTTCCCAATTCTAAGGGTTATTGGACCGAACTGGATTGACTATGTTTTTTTAGTATATTTTTTAATTTCTTAAAAATAACAATAAGCTCTAATATAGTAATAACTCTAGTATTTTTTCAATCTTCTTTTTGTTTTTGCTAAGTGACCAATTCCATTAGATTGGATCGGACCGATTCTCGATCCAAGGACCATCCAGTCTAGTCCCCAATCCCAAAAAATGGAAACCTAACCTCCCAATCTTATTCCTAGTTCCTAGTTGGAATCGAACCAAACCTAATCAAGGATCGATCACCTCAAGGTTGAAGATTGGTCATGGGCAATGGTGGCGAGGGCTTGGGCAAGAATCGCAATTCTTGCCAACAACCATCAAGGTCTTGTAAGGCCTTGCCCAGTGGCTAGCAAGGGTCACCAAGCTCTTACCATCCGCAATAAAAAAAAAAAAGGAGAAAAATAAATTATTTTTAAAATTTTCCAAAAGTTGTCAAAGGTACCACCAATCATGTCATGTAAGATAGTCAACGTTCACATCAGTGAATTCTAATTAAAATTTTTTGGATGGACTTGGTTGGTAAAAAGATGAAAAAATTCAAGATTCAATTGGTAAAATTGAAAAATTTAGAACTAAAATGGAAAAATACAAAAGTTTAAGACTTTTGAACAATTTTCCCATTTAGAATGGCTTCAACTAGTTTTCTTTTACAATTCACCAGCTCTTCAATTTAAATTCATCCATGACAAAGCACTTGAAATCTCTAATTATATATTAACATTAGTATGTAAGGCGACATACAATTTTTTTTCATAATTTTGGGAGATATGTATATTTTTTATTGTCCAATTTTTTTGGGAAAAGTTGTAAGAAGAAATAATGAATGGGTTTTCTTTGAGTCTCAAACAAGGTTCCTAAAGTCTTCTTCTCTTATGGGCAGTCTTCTCTTGTAGGCAAAAGTTAAAGTTGGAGGTTTTTTAGAGTATTAGACTGAAAAATTAAACACAAACATAATTTTATTTTTGGCTATATCATTTAAGGAGAGCTTCTCTTTTTTTTTTTTTTTTCTTCTTTTTTGGTTTGAATATTTCTTATTTTGAGGTAGTTTTACTTTGAATCATTTGATGACGAGTACGGTTCTTTTGTTTATTTATTTATTTATACCAAATCCTGTTTCATTCTCAAAATCAGTTCTTCGTCAATACTGAGAGGCACAACATGCCTAAACAGAGAGAGAACAAACCATCCTATGAGGTATGGAAAGGGCGGATTTATATTTATAGTCAACATTTACTATATTAAATAGCCGATCAAATGTTCATCCAAGATTCATCAACTACACGAGCATATGAAGGCAACATGGGCACCTACACGCTTGGAGTCTAATTTTTGACTGGAAGACATGCAAATTCAAATTTGCAAAGTACAACATATGCTTCACACAAATCTTTGGTCTTCGGCAACTTGAATAAATTATTAAAATAGCTCTCATAAGTTTTGACAAAAAACGATTCAAACAATACCTGTTGTTTTAGGAAAATTGCACGTTTGAAAATTCTCAAAACCGATTTATTTTTCATATATCAAATGTCTTAAGAAAAATTTCCAGTTTTGCGGAAATTTACTCGAAAGTAATTGTAACGAGACCATTGCTCCCGGTAATAATAGCAAAATCTTTTTCCCCGAGCGTGCAATTTATATTTGATTTGACGCACGTAAGAAAAGGAACCAATTGCAGGAACTTCAACCCATCGTGCTCCATACTCTCTCCAGGTCCCCACTCCACGCATATACGTGTCGGTCGAAGAGCATGACGTGGAACGAGGTCATTGGTTGAGCCAGCCTCAGAGTTGCGGCGCCTCAGAAAAAGCAGAAAATTGCGGGGTTGACCATTCAATCGGAGAACTCAATTTCTGAAGTGAAAAATACGAATTAAGTATGTGGTATTTAACATTCGATTGGAGTAGACTCATTACTTTTTTTATACGTAAAGTTTATTCTGAAACAGAAGATGATTGCAAATATACAAATGTAAGTTATATGTCTTTATATTATAATTAGATATGTTCAGGAAATCATTCGTACAATAAACTAGCATGATTATTATTATTATTTTTGTGTTGCATCAGGAAATTTTCTGGAAATAACCGAAGTTGAAAAGATTTAGACAACAACCGAGGCGGAGAAGAGTAAACAGGACGGCGCCCGCGCCTATAATAAAATAACAAAGACCGACTTTTTCTTTTTCCGAGTTCCACGATAATGACCAGGACTAGGGGAAAAAAAACAAAAAAGGTTCAAAGCCGTGGCGTGATAATGGGCTGGTCAACGTTCCGACTTACGACCGTCCTTCGTCGGCTATAAATACCCAGTTGCAATATCCCCCTTCTCAACCAACATCAACACATAATCTTGACCCCTCTTGCGTAGTCTTTACCTGCTCTACATTCCTTTCTTTGTCTTGAGAGAGAGAGAGAGAGAGAGAGAGAGAGAGACTTGTCTTGAAGGGAGAGAGAGATGGAATACTTCCTTCCGTTATACAATCTTGCTCTAGCAACTTCAGTTGCTTTTGTGCTCTTTGTTTTGTGGAGAGTGTCGTTCAGGTGTTGGATTTCACCTGCGAGAGCTTATCAGAAGCTCAAGAGAAATGGGTTCAAAGGGCCTTCCCCGATTTTCCCTCTCGGGAATATCCTGGACATGAAAAAGGCCATAGAAGAGGGCTCCTATTCTGTGACTTCTGACAGTGAATCTTTGAACACCATCACTCATGACATACACTCCACGGTCTTCCCCTACTTCGCTTGCTGGCAAAAATCACACGGTAAGCCCCATAACGATTCCGTTACAGAAAAGTTCATGGCATGAAGTTGGGTCGCCAGTTGCTTTTGTTGGTTTTCATTAATGATTTCCGTGTTTCAATTTCAGGGAAGGTGTTCATGTATTGGCTGGGCACGGAGCCATTCTTGTATATTGCAGAGCCTGAGTTTCTGAAGCAAATGTCGAGTGGTGTATTGGGGAAGAGCTGGGGAAAGCCCAGGGTGTTCAAGAACGACCGAGAACCCATGTTCGGGAACGGACTGGTCATGACGGAGGGTGACGAATGGGTCCATCACAGGCATGTCATCACCCCAGCCTTCTCTCCTGCCAACCTCAAGGTATCTCTCTCTCTCTCACACACACAGCAAGATTCGTACACATCAAACTTATTTCTTTGAAAAAAAAAAATTGCGTGTCACAAAATCTTTCGCAAAATTGAGGAGTGCATGTGCACGTACATCGTTTATCTCTATTTTTTTTTGGTCGGTATATCTAATTATCTCTAATTATTCAAAGGAGGCGATTAGTTAGAGTTTACGTTTCAGCACAAAAGACTCAATTATCTTAAGGCCTTATATCCACACATATACTCACTTTGTACATAATTTGCTTGTACCACAGGGAATGGCAAGCTTAATGCTGGAATCAGCCAACAAGATGCTGGAAAAGTGGACAGCTCTCGTAAACTCTGGAAAGCCAGAAATTGATGTCGAGAGAGAGATCATATCGACGGCAGGGGAGATCATAGCCAAGACCAGCTTTGGCATTAGCGACGAACATGGTAAGAAAGTTTTGGAGAAACTGCGAGCCATGCAGGTCACTCTCTTCAAAACAAACCGTTTCGTGGGCGTGCCTTTCAACCAATTCATCGCCCCCAAACAATCTCTAGAGGCAAAAAGGCTGGGAAAAGAAATAGACGACCTACTAATGTCCATCATCGAAGCTCGCAAGATCGGCATCACAGCAAATAACCAGAAGGACTTGCTCGGGTTGTTACTCGAAGGGAGCTTCGGAAATGGAAAAGTAGGGAAGAGTTTGACGACAAGAGAGTTGGTGGACGAGTGCAAGACCTTCTTTTTCGGGGGTCATGAGACGACGGCGTTGGCTCTGTCGTGGACGTTGCTGCTATTGGCCATGCATCCCGAGTGGCAAGATCAGCTCAGAGATGAGATCAAACAGGTGGTTGGCGATAAAAAAGAGATTGATGCAACCATGCTTGCCGGACTAAAGAAGGTAAAAACACTATTCGAAATGAGAAGCAAATGATGCTCGTTTCTTTTATACATAAGAGCTAGTTTCGTTTGATGGTGCTGTCAATTGCTTGATGTTGCTTAGATGATAATTCACTTGGAAAAGGTCTGTGTCTGTGTTCCCGGAATTAGTATAATTTCATGTTTCATAAGGGGCGAATAGATTGGGAAAGAAAATATCTAATAATTGGAGCACGAACATAATTTATTTTGGATAGAAAGTTGATGTAGAACCTATGCAAAATATGTAGGGAACCGAAGATGATTTATTCACAAAAAACGGAATGATGCAAGCTTTTTATTTTAACATTTCTTTAAAAACTCCTGTACAAATTTCATGTAAAAGTTCTTGAATGTCCGTGTCCAGTTAGTGGGTCACCTTTCTTTTCCAAGAAAAGACGCTCTTCTTCTGTCCTTTTCGAGGCTCAATTCGAGGGGTGTGGTCAACGTTGATCCGCCATACCTGTGGACGGAAACGTTGAGACAAGCATTGTGACGACCACACAGAGCTTCATGGAAATGCCAATTGCCACGTGTCTGCATCTCCATGCTTAAATATATATATATATCCGCGAGCCGAGTGAAGCAGTCAGTGTCTATCTCGATCGGTCCATGCAAGGCCCGGGACCGCTTTTACATTTCTCAAATTACAGCATTCAAAAATAATAATTTTCATACGCCCAAAGCTAGTTATTTGCATGGCATCTGTATGCAGGCGTGTGTACAATTTTCATTGAAACTATAGATCTTTTCTAAAATATGGGTAAAAACATTTGTCAATTTACATAATTTATGTAACATGACATCCCATAATGACTTTTCAATTAGTAATGTTATTTTGACTTGTGATTAATTGCAGATGGGATGGGTGATGAATGAAGTTTTGCGACTATATAGTCCGGCGCCAAACGTGCAAAGACAGGCACTAGAGGATATTAAAGTATATGACTTGGTAATCCCTAAGGGAACAAACATGTGGATTGATGTGGTTTCAATGAATCATGACCCTGCTCTATGGGGAGACGATGTGAACCAGTTCAAGCCGGAGCGGTTCAAGGAGGACACGCTCTACGGAGGGTGTAAGCACAAGATGGGGTATTTGCCATTTGGGTTTGGAGGGAGAATGTGCATTGGTCGGAACTTGACCATGACGGAGTACAAGATCGTCTTAGCCCTCATTCTGTCCAAGTTCTCCTTTTCTGTTTCCCCAAGCTACCGCCACTCTCCTTCGATTTTGCTCTCTCTTAGACCTTCTCAAGGGTTGCCTCTCATCGTAAAACCTCTTTAAGATGGTCAGCAGTAGTCCTACTTTATGTTGAAGAGTAACAATACATAGCATTTATAATATAGAATCGATATTCTTGTATCTGAAAAGATTTCACTATGACTATTAGGGTCTTGAGCCTTTATGATGTGTATTAACTCATGATTTAGCCAAATGAATTCATATGTTACATCTTATCACTCATTTTCTTGTTATTGTCCCATTCTTTAGTGTATCCAATGCGACTAGCAATCATCTCCATCCTCTCATTAGCTTTTACATAAAAAGAGCCAAAAATGGTGGTGGTGGTAAGTTGCACCATTAGTTGCCTCAACATTATGATTCTCACATTCTCAATGGTTTAAAGTCGCATGAACTTTTGATGGGTCTTCACTAAGATTTCTGCTGGTAAGAAGGTGAGGTAATAGCAAAATCGTTGTGTTTAACTAATGAGGAAAAAATGGAAACATCAAACAAGAACAAACTAGCAAGTGAGATAATGGTAAAATCAAGTAAAATCACGTTGGAATCAACAATTTAGAAAGTACACAAAGCATTAAAAAGTTTGGTAAGAGGAATGAAATCATCAATAATGTACAATTGAAATCAATGTTAGCAGCCATAATAAAATTTTCAGTCATCAAAATCATGTGGGAATCAACAATTTCCTTATAGTTTCATCGGTTGTCTCTTGCTCTCACATTAATTTTTTTTTGTTAGTAATTCGAATTTTAGCCAGATGTAGCAACCTGGGTCACCTCACGTATGTATCGCCTTTTTATTAGAGGTGTACAGGCAAACGGCATTAGACGTGAAAGAAAGAAAGAAAGCTGCCAAAAGTGTCCAAGAACCAGCCTAATAATTTCTACGGGTCAATTCAAAAAAAAACCCCAAACTTTAGGTCAAGTCCCAAATATACCCCGAACTTTTTTTTGTCTCAAGAAAAACCTCAAACTTTAAGTTTAGTCCCAAATCTGCCCCGAACTTTTCTGTTGTCTCAAAAAAAACCCTAAACTTTAATTTTAGTCCCAAATCTACCCCGAATTTTGTTTTGTCTAAAAAAATCTCAAATTGGTACACATATGACAAATTTACCCAAAATTATTTTTTTGACCACCAAAAAAAATTACCATATATTATTTTCCGTTAAATTTTACCGTCAAATTTCTAAATTAAATAACACGCCGCAATTAACGAATATACTAATTTGGAGTTTTGCCCTCCATTTGTACTAAAAAAATCACCAATTTTTGATATGTTCTCGAATATACCCCGTGGTCTAGTCCCAACTTAACATGGCATTTCCACATAGATAATAAATACACATAAACAAGATGTTATAGAAAATTATTTCAAAATAAAACCATTTTAGGATATAAAAAATTAGGGATTACTAATACGGCTTTTGGACAGAGGCTAATGAGGGCAAATTTAGGATTATAGTAAAATTTGATGATTTTCTTTTTGACAAAAAAAAAATCGGGATAGATTTGGGAATAGATTAAGAGTTTGGGGTTTTTTTCTGAGATTAAAGAAAAGTTTGAGGCAGATTTGGGACTAAATCTAAAGTTTGAGGTTTTTTCTGAAACAAAGAAAAGTTCGGGGTATATTTGGGACTAAACCTAAAGTTTGGGGTTTTTTTTGGAATTGACCCTAATTTCTACAAGAAAGTGTTCAAAACCTGAACTATTCTCCTTCAGTTGACGAACTTCTTTCGAAATCTCCCTCTACCTTTCAAGGTTTGGAGCTGACTTAAGGTTTCTAGCTATAGATCCATCCATCCTTTAAAATAAAAAAACTGCTTTATGGCAATTCCTGGTAATAGTTGAATCACCCCAATTCTAGAGATGATCGGTTCCCGATTCGGTCTCAAAAAAAAGATCGGATTGAATAGTCCTAAGAACCAGATTGGGAGGATAGGTTCACATTTTTTGGGACCGTGGACCGGACCGGATAGTCCTAGGACTAAGAGGATAGGTTCACATTTTTTGGGACCGTGGACCGGATCAGACAATCCTAAGACTAGGAATCGGACAGGATCAATGGTCCAGTCCGGTCTAATAGAATCGACCACTTAGCCAAAAAAAATTAAAAAAATACTAGAAAATATTATTATTTTAGGGTTTATTATATTTTTAAAAAAATTCAAAAAAATAAATTTTAAATGGAAAATTGTCGGTCCGGTTTGATCCTATTCCTTTGGAATTAGGAACCGGACCAAAAATTATCGATTCTATTTTTATGAAACCGGGAATCAGATTGATGCTTTCAAAAATCAAATCAAACTGATCGATCTGATCTGAGTGATTTTTTTATTTAGACGGTTTAATATACTCACGCCCTACCCAGTTTTCACCCTTACTATTCTCTAGGAAAAAACTTCGGGCCTAGGACAGTATAATGGTCATGTCTGCCAGAGTCCTTCGCTCTGAAGTTCCGTTTTCCAATGTGGGGACCTTTCTGTTGGCATCAATAATTTAAAAAACCAAATTCTAAACAGTAAATAAAATTATTCAAGTAATTCAAAACCACGGAATAGACAACGACAAATAGAAAGCATGAATAAAACATGGATACATACACGCCGATCAATGATGCGTAAAATTAGAGGACTCAAATCTTTATACAACGAGAGGAAGTATAATCATTGATCTCCGCAAATTTAAAAGGTACGGTGCTTTGACTTTGTTGTCATTTTTGTGAAATTTGGACTTAGACAAGATATAGAGGAAGAGAAGAAGAAATCTTATCTACCGTTATCTCACCCTTTATATAAAATATTTTTATCCGAGCTATATCCCTTTATATTTGGTATTATCCTATTTTGAACAATAATCAAATACGAGATAGGATAAGATTTTTATCATGACCATCAAACATATTTTTAACAGGTATATATGTTGGCCTTGGTCAATGCTTCACGTTGATTAAAATAGTGTATCTATCCTAAGCATGCGTCCCTCTGATTTGACATTTCTTGATTTTTGTTTGTTTGATTATCAAAATAACAACTTATGGTTTCTTATCCCCTCCTCTTCTTTTTTTTTACTTTTCTCAGCGATATTATTTCAGGGATCGACAGTTAATAATGCAGAGATGTGAATCGGGAAGCATTGATATCTATCTAATATTCACTTCAAGCATCCAACTTTCCTACCATCACAAAACCTCGATTTCTTCAGTAAACTCTTGACTTAGTTCATCTTTCTGAAGAAGTTGTAGCTGTTTAGTCTTCATTAAACCTCCATCACAATTGCCATGGCAGTTGTCAAGCCCCAGGTGCGTAACATAAATTTTTGCTTCTTTTATTTTATATGAGTAACAACCCATGCAATACATATGGGGTGTTTTTAAGGGGAAAAACAAGAGCCTTAAATTAATTACATTTGTACTAATTTAATCCTAAACATTTCAATTTGATTAATTTAATTATAAACATTTTGACGATTTGTCAATTTAATTATAAATATTTCAATTGTGTCAATTTAATAGTAAACATTTCGACAATTTAACAAATTAATTCAAAATATTTTGACGATTTGTCAATTTTGGCTGAAAATCATTAACGTAGTGGTCAAATTAGCCGGTCATCCTATATGACACGACCATCGCTACATTTTGGTCACATCTAAAGGGAAATATAAAACTAAATGGAGGGTTTTGGTTCTTTTTCACATAACATTTTGAAGAAAGAGGTGTCGTCCTGGTTGGACCTAATTGTGGAGTAAATGAAAGGTGTCACTTTTCAGTGAACTTGACATTCTTTCTTCCAGCTTCCGAATCTTCCAACCGAGAAAAGAAATGGACCGCTTGAGAAGAGGTACAGCCGGTTAAGAATAGTGGGGTTGCTTCTGGAATCATTTCCGATGAAGCTTGATGATGGTGTCATGCTGTTCCGTGACTTCCGACTCTGGACTGCATGTCAATGCTTAAGCCAATTAATTGTGTAGACATCGATCTGAGGAGCGCCGGGTACATCATTGGCTTTTTTCGTTATATCATGATTGGGTGTTGCATATGGCAGTTCCACTCATTCATTCATTCATGTCTTAATGGCTTCTTTCCTTGGTCAGCCCAAATCGATAAATAAGAAGGGTTGTGATTCAACTAATAATTTTCCAGAGGAGTAATAAGCTTTGAGGCAATGGTGATATGATCCACGAGAAAGTTTCTTTCAACATGGTAGTAAAGATTGAGCTGACTAGATCAGGAACTTGGTTGTTCGTGCTGCTAACTATTAAGGTAGTGCTCCTGACTTAAAACACTGAAGCAAACTGATAGGTCTGCATCAAGTCTCAAAGGGCATGGGAGTTCCTTCATTCTGCATTCTGGGGCAAGACTTCAATCTTCAGCCGCTTGGAGTCGCAAATTCAACACGGCAACTCGTTTGTGGTGGTATTCACTTTGTTCGTATTAGAAGCAGCGCGTCTTTGTACATCTCCAGTTTTTATGGTTTGGCTTTATTCCAGCATTCTCGTCATGCCATTTCGATCTTCACAAGGTACTTTTCAGTAGTAAACCTTGAGATCAAGTAAAGATGGAGCAAAAACATGTGTATCTCGCAGAAGTTGTCATGGAAAACGTCCCTAGGGCGAAAAACCCCGTGGATTACCGGTAGAGCTTGTCAAGTTTATTTATTTAAAGTGTCAAATAGACTTTTCGGTGTGGCCTTTGGAAATGCGAAAGAGTGGCCATGGTCAATAGTTCCCCATTTACGGAGAGAATTGGTGAAATGGCAAGTCGTTTTTCCAGTTATATAGAGGCTGGACTTGTAAAACTGAATTTCAGCATGTTTTGAACTTTAAAGAGAATTTGATTGAAGAATGCCTTGGAGGCGTGGTAATTGCATAGCTGGGTCTAAGTATCTTTAGATAATCAAAGTTGGGTCATCTAATGTGAATTTGCTGTGATGCTTTTCTAAATTAGCGGGCAAGAAATCACGCCCGATGTAACATATAGGAAGTCCATATCTTTGTTCCATTGTGGGGTCATCATTTTGCCAAAGATACGTATGGATTGTTTCTCAGTTTTTCTAATCACTCGGATCATATAAATTTTTTTTCTTTTCAAACACTTATTTCAATTTTCCGTTATAAAAGGTGTTTAATAGTCCTGATGCACGCGAGGAAATTTAGAGGTGTGGTGCTTAATTTTTCAAATAGTCATGTATTCTACTACATAAAAGGCTATTATGTCACATCTATCAAAACTACAAAACGAAGATAACCATTGGATTGTTTAGCTTGAATGTCCTACTACTTTGTCTTGTAATATAATAATTTAAATTGATTGTTTGTAATTTTATTTAGGGGTGTACAAAATGAACCGCCCAAACTAGGACCCGCCTGTACCAAACTGGACCGGTTGGTTTGGTCCGGTCCTTGAGAATGTTGGTCCGATTTCCAGTTTCTAAAAATGGAACCAGTGTCCGAGCAGTTCGGTTCCTAGTTCCAAGAGGGAACCGGACCAAACCGAACCGAACAGACTATATATAACTTTTTATTATTATTTCTTCAAAAAAGTTAATAAAACAAGACTTAAATGTTATTTCATCTGATGGTACCACAATCTACAGCACAATAATTTTTCATTCATTGTCGCTTCCGTCAATATCTTGAGATTCATCCCTCTCTCACTATGCACGGCCACTCTTTAGTGGAAAAAAAAAAAGTGGTTGGTTTCATTGGAACGGACCAAAACCGACGGTCCGGTTCGGTTCCGATCTTAGGACCAAATAGTCTAGTTCCTAGTTCCCAAAATTAGGAACCGGAAACTTATCACCCCTAATTTCATCATAGATCATATTATATGGTGACTATGATCATAGCAATTATATTAAGGTTAACAGTCATTAACTAAATTCCCTAAGGTAGCTCTTTGTTTAGAATACATTAATTTAATAATTTTAACAATTGTTATGGTATGATATCATTAGTTACAACTAAGTAATTAATATGTAATTATAAATTCTAGATTACATACTAAAATCAAGTTATGATATAATATATATAATTAATACAATAGGCGAATTCTAAATTCCTCATTAAATGCTTATTATGATAAATATCATCCCGCCATTGATAAAGGGAGAGGCAGCAACAATGAAGGTTATTTTGGAAATACCTTATTTCATATTGGGAAAATACTAGCAAAACCTCTAAACTATACCCATTGTGCTTATGACCCCAATACTCGAAAAAAAGTTTTATGTCATCAAAATTCTTAAACTTGTACAATGTGATAGAATATACACTCTTTTACCACAAAAAATCATATTCATTGCCTACTATGATACCGGCACCCAAAACTTTATTTTATGTCATCGATGCCTAAAAGTTGTAACAATGTGATGAAAACTTAGGATTTTATTTTTTTTGGCACTAGTACAAGTTAGGGGTCTTGATGAAATAAAATTTTTAGGATATTAGTGCTACAGTGGATTAGTTTAAGATTTTCATTGACACAGTAAAAGAGTTGGAGTATTAGTCTCGCAGTAGACATAATAAAAGAATTTTGGTGGTGTTAACCCTTTATCTTTAGGTCATAATAGAAACCCAATGACTCTTACATGACATCGCTATGCAATTGTTTTTATGGTGTCGACGGTAGTAGAAGTTCTAGGCAAATAGCAATTTTTTGTTCACAAATGAATTGGTAATGGACATGCAAGGTAAGAATCATTAGGGAAACTATGGGTGAGCATTGTTTCAGGGTAAAACCTAGAACCAAAGAACCAAACTTGTAGGAACTTATCCAGTTCCAAGTTCCAAGATATGTAGAGTAGATTTCAAGTTTCAAAAATTAGAAAACCTGTTTTAATAGGTATGTTTCAAGTTCTCGATAAGTTAAACTTGGAACTTGAAACAAGTTTTTGTGTTGTTCTTAGTCTATATCTTTGTTTGATCCTCCGACATCCCATGATATCCGATTATAAGTGTATGATTTGAAACCATTAACCCAAGCTTTTATTTCATAACTGAGACTTTTACTTTGTTAATGTTTCATATTATTCATATGTCTAAATATAAGTTATGATTAATGGATTGTAGCAGCAAGTTGTGGTCATTAAAATGATTTATTGTAATCATTCAATTATACAAGTGGAACCCGAGTAGGACTTATAACTGACCTCGGAACTTGTGATAAGGTAGGTTCCAGGTTCCAAAATATGCAGGGTAAGTTTTAGGTTTCAAAAGATAAAGAATCTGTTTCAACAAATAAGTTCCAAGTTCTACATAAATTTTGTACAAAATCTAGAACCACTCATCCCGAGGGAAACGAAATGGGCGGTATGTTTTCAACATTGATTCTGTCCCAACCTTTTACACGTGCATATCACATATCCTTTCTTCTACAAAAAGAGGTCAGGAGCTGAGAACCAAGGACTACGCATGCTACCTCTTTCTTTCCAGAGTATTCTTCTAGCATCATCTTTTCCTTCAAATCTTGAATTGTTATACTAAAAAGATTTCTAACCATCATCTCTCTTGGGTTAGTAAATTATTGCGGCCGCATCCGCCCACGTTACGTAATTATTATGCCACAGAAAAGAGGGGGCTAGAAAAGAAGGAAGCAAAACAGAGATTTTTTAGTCCAAACACGTTAGTGTTTAGTTTGGTGCGGTCGCAGATGCAGAAGAAACCCCAGCCACAACAAGCGCCGAGAAAAGCATTAGTTCTCCGGCCATGTCGGAGAGTCGCGTTGGACGCGTCCCACCGTCTTTCGAGCGTCGCTGTTGCCTTTTCGAATTGGATTCTAAACCGATACTTCCCTTTTATCTGCGAGTCCGTATCATTATGGCCTTGCCCTCTTCTTCTTCTTCTTTTCCGGCTTTTGTTTTCATTTGCTACTCCTAGCCGTCCACGTCTGGTCGCTTTTGTCGAATTACCCAATTGATGTAGATGAGTCATTCGTACCCTTGCCTTTGATTTCACCGACTATCATCAGGCATAGGCAAGGGCCGGCAAACCTCACCTGGTTTGGGCGAGGACATTGTGGCACTCACTGCCCATGAGCATGGGCCTTTGTGCTCTCGCCCTCCCCCAGTTGGGGACAAAAAAGAAATGAAAGAAAAGAAGTAAACAAAAGAAAAAAAACAAAAAAGTCTAAAAGGTTTTAATTTAGAAAATTTTAAAAATTGTCCACGCTAATGTCAGATGTGCCATATAAAATGGCTAACATCCACATCAATAGTTTTCGGCCAAAATTGACCAAATAAATTCAATTAATACAAATGTAAAATATTTAGAACTAAATTGGTCAAATTATAAAGTTTGAAACCGAATTAACACTAATATAATAGGTTTGTAACTTTTCTTGTACTTTTCCTTAGTATTTGCATATCTTTTTTTTTTGGTATGTTCTATTTTAATTTTCAATTCACTCTTAAATTCTTATCATACATCTTTACAAGGCTTAGAAGTTGAAACTCATGTTTAAAACTAATCGTCCACATCCCAACTCCTCCCAGTGAGAAGATAGGGATTTCAATCCCTCATCTCTCCCTTTTCATATAGAAATGGTGGACATCGGGATTTGTCCCAATAGTGGTTAGTATTTGCATATCCTTAAGAGGTTTTAGATGTTCAAAATTGACACTCCACATATACTTTGGTGATGAAATATCATGGGGGAGCAAGTGCCCAAGTGGTCCCTCATACTCGTGGCACTATGGACCGCCTTTCCCGGGTAACAATCCATAGCAAGTACCAAGTCAACAAAAGAGAAAAAGTTATGGACGTGCACGGCTGCCCAAGTCCTCGTAAACTTTTGACCCTTTTTGCACTGCGGGCGAAAATGGGCGGAGAAATCATAATAATTGTATAACATTTCATGCACAGAGCAAACGCATGCAACACACCAAAGTGAGTGATTGTTCTCTCTCTCTCTCTGTCGTAAAATGATTTTCTCACATAACACGAGGCAGCACCGCCATGAAGAGTTGATATTCGTGACTTTTTTATATAAAAGATAGGATGATGCTGACAAGACGACCGCCCAGGAAGATGGGAAGTGGTAAGTAACAAGTCATCTTCTTGACGGACTCATCGGAAGTTGAAATCCTAGTATGGTTATGATCTCCCTTCCTCGGGGCACCGACCAATGCTTTAGCTCTCTTTCATTTGTTTCGTTACCATTTGGTCGAACTTATCTTTGATCTTACTAATATGGATTTTAAGATGTATGCGTGGGCATGTTTGTAATTATATAACCCGATCCAATTTAAGTCAGGCCTTGAAAAGGCTTAACTGGTGAACATGTTGGTGTGTCCTTAAAATACAAGCTCCTTATTTTATATGAAATTTTTAGATTGTATTTTGTCGTTTGGATTTCTAATCAGGATGTGATAAGATGTGAAATTCAGGATTCTTTTTTATATCATTTTTATTGATTGGTGAATAGCGATAATCTCTTATGACACTCTTCCTTACTTCATTTTTATTTCCTTTTTTGTTTTGTTTATTTTTCCTTTTCTTATTTCTATTATTTTTTTCTTTTTCATTTATTTTTTCCTTTCCATTATTCTCAAAAATTTTTAAAATTAAATAGTAAACTATATTATATACTTAAAATACCTTAAAATGTATTAAATATAAATATTATACAAAAACGAGATTGCTGTTATTTTAAATTTTTTAATTAAAATTCAAATATTATTTATATTCAAATATCATTTTAATTTTATTAATTTTAAGAATTTTATTAATGGAAAAAAAATAAATTTTATCTTATTAATATTAGAAATGCTATCCACTTATCACACCTCTCCCATTGGATGATTTTATCTAAGTTCTATCCCACTTATACCCGATTGTATCTTGTCTTGAGTAAGCATCAAAAACAGAATAGGATAAATTTTATCCTATCTTGAATTTTATTCAAACTACCAAACATAGCTTTAGGGTTTTACAATATTAGTGCCATGATCCAAAATTTTAAATCAAGACATGTCTATATAGTTGTAGTTCTGTTATGTGTTACTACGATGGATTGTTACTATGGTATGCAATGTTGTAACTTATATATTTGACAGTAGATACAAGTTGAATGAGTTCTCTCTTTAAAGCTACTAGTTATTCCAACTACAATACTGCAATGGAAATGTTTGACATATTTATGTGGTGAACTTAGAAAAACTGCAACACAACTGATATAGGAATATTGTGCCAAACGTGTTTGACATCTATACATGTTGATGGAAATTAGGTGTTCTTTTTAAGAACTTGTTTTGTTTATGTTAGAGGTTATCATGAATGTTGTCACGCTAGGTCAAATCAGATTAAAAGTAGAATGGGAGGGGTTAGTGCAAGCAATTTCCTCCTCGGCCTCGCACACTTGGACCTAGTCAATTTCACACGGATCGTTCAACATTTGCTTTTTATCCTTGGTGAGCATGGGTAAGATTTCAAGCTCGCTAAGTATTAGGCATTGTCATCCATTAATTAGGCCTGGTCTATACTCCGTTGATATTTTGAATTACTCAGCATCATTAAATTTTCCTATGTACAGGCGCAACATGAACGGTACAAATATCACTGCAATTAGCATATGTTATTTCCAATAGGTTAGTTGAATGGTTAAGAATTTAGTTTGAATGAGGTAGACTTCATTGTAATTATCGACGATCGTAGAACCTTATAAAAGCATAGTTCCAATGCCCAATTTAAATCAAGGATCCAACAGTTAAAGCTTGAACCAACATTGAATAGATTAATCAATGTCATCAAGAACGAATCCTCTTTATGTTTATGCAATACGTATCAAAGACCGGTTACACCGAATCAATCGTGAAGTTCTAAACTTAGTACCAAGCGAGATTTGGGGGATCACTTGTATCCGAATCACCTTGCTCTGCCTCTGGCTTTAATGGATTTGCCTTTCACCAATAGAAACTTAACACCGGCGCGTAGCCGAAAGACCCTTTGAGAGCTACGATGGTTGACATCCATTGGCCGAAAAGAAACAAAACTTGCGATGAAATGTAAGATGGTGACCTAAAATATCGCTCTCTTGTGCTTAAGACACATTGACCAATTCTGGGTAAGAAATTACTGCGGAACAAGTCTAAATTTAGATCGAGAAGCAATCCTCTTTTTCCCATATACGATCGATGACTGAGGTTTTCATGTGTGTGACCACATTTGGAACGCGAGACTGACTTCAACATTGCGGCCGCAATTGGTGAACTCCCCCAATAAAACATAACCTACTCCCTCCACTCCAAGCAAAGGACAGTGCTGGTCGGTGTCCTATTTCTACATGAGCTCGATATTTTCTTCATCAGCTCCACCTAAAATTAAAATGCTGACCTACTGTGGTGTAGCTATTCAAGTGATTACAACTTCTCTTTCGATTGCAGTTAAACGAGCAAAACCGTGTTCGGAAGGAGAGTCGAGAAGGTTGCGTGCCAAACAAGGCCGCTTTGTTGACTTTGAGGAAATTACCCCATCCCGGAGGTACGTGGAACATTGAATGACGACGAAAAAAGAAGTGTCCCGGGGGACCTTTTAGATCCCAAAAAGTTTCGCCATAGTCATCTCCCAATATCCATGCGGTGAGATGTCCCACAAGAAATATGTGATATTAAACGGTCACTTCTCGCGTGCATGAATGAGGTCCAAGAATCTAGGACGCTCGCTATGATTACTCAGTGGAACAGAGGGAAGCTCAAGATCAACATAGGACTTGGTCTATACGGATTTTGGTGCTAGTAGTTTTCATCGTGCCTTTTTAGCTATGAATAAGTTGGGTGCTCATTCCACAGCCATTGCACTACTTCTTTTCATTTCCCTTTTCTTTCCTCAATCATATTGACTGTGATTGACATGAGATATATCCTTTCATTTTACAATTACAAGTGTGAAAACAAACAAGGAATTTTCTAGAAATGGGGCCTCACAAGTAACATCAATAGCATATGAAACTAAGGCCGCAAGTATCTAATAAAAAAGGATTTAGATAAAAAAAAATATAAACAGTTAAATTGTCTAATCAAATTTATAATTATTGTAAGGTTGCAAATTCAGTCCAAAATTATTACGGGAAATTTCCAGTGCCATGCACTTTTTCTTCTTTTTATTTCTTTTTTCTCTCTTCAATCAAATCTATTGTGATTGATAAGAAATATATCGTTTCACTTTGTAATTACAAGTGTGAGAACATATGAGGGATCTTCTAAAAATGGGCCTTCACATGTAACATCACTAGCATATGAAACTAAGGCCGAAAGTATACGATGAAAATGGCTTTAGATAAAAGTAAACAGTGAAATCATCCAATCATAGTTAAAATTATTATATGATAATTCAATCCATAATCATTAGGTGAAATTTCAATGTAGCCCTTCCGACTAAATTTCATTGGAAATTGTTGATGCGTCAGCATTAAATATAGGATGGTCAGTAATGATTAAAGAGCCACATTAGTAATTTCCATTGAAAATTAATTAGAATAACTATATTAGAATCTCGCGCAAAGTTTAACACTAAATTGATAATATTGGGAAGTTTATAATTAAATTGATATCCGTATAATAGATTTATGACTAATTAGATAATTTTATCAACAATAAATATATAACACCGTAACACGTATTGAGTGACTATCTAAATGTGTGAACATATGTGTATATGAACTGATAACCTTCTCTTTCTCTTTCCCCCATTTTCTAGAACTTTGGGTATGTTGACAATGGGATTGGCATTCAAAATTGCACACACACTTTGAGTATCTTCAACAATAAATTGACATTTAAATTTTTTTTTTTTGTGCAAAATTTCCTTTTATCTCAAAATATTTGAATAATTAATTATGAAAAGAAATTTTTGAGACAATATAAAAAAAAAAAAATTTGTATACATATATTATGTGGCCCCTAGATTCTATCCTTGGCATAGAGGTGAACACTTTCCCCAGAAGTTGTTTATCTTGGTGGTGCTCTCTCCCTTGAACATGCTTAACTTTGGAGTTCCAAAGTTAAATATTGTCCTTACGTCAATATACACCTCCATTAGTTAATCCGAATTTTCATACATACATATATATATACCTTAGACACGCTCTCCCTCTTTTCGGTGCACACTTTGATTTATTTCCGTTCCCTTCGCCATCCTATAAGTCTACTATGAGCCACTAGCCCTCTAAAGCCAACGACCACTCACTGCCATCATCAAATCGGGTCATAACATGTCCACCGGCTTCCACATAGTTTATCCTTGAATCACACACTTATTGAAAGGGGTCTAGCTCTAAAACCATATTATAAGATCCAAGCATTAAATATTGTCCACTTTAGTCTATACTATACCAAGTATCGCAATTTTACCTTTCGGCATATATAAACAGACACTTTTCCCATGAGATCACATATTTTGGTAGTGCTCCCATCTAAGCATGCTTAATTTAAAGTTAAGCATTGTTGTTATGTTAAAAGGCACTTTCGAATTAATATATGTCTCTATTTGATGTATAAATTGATTCATTCCTACCTCTTTTGCCATCTTAAAAGCCTACTAGGCATCACTTTTTATCCAAGCCTTCTCGCCTCAGTAATCATTCTCCGCTCTTGTCAAACCAAATCATTACATATATGTAGCAAAGGAAAAATATTTTCAAAATTTGAACTCCTATTGGTAATTTGACCAAAATATTTTTTATATCGGTAAGGTTATCAATAAGATAAAAAAAATTCAAAAAAATGTAGAATGCTCTCGTTCCCAACCATGATTAAAGTTGACTGTAATAATAACCTTTCTGACTACTTTGCTAGGGACATAGATTAGACACACAGCTTTGATATTAGATTTTATATTGCTGCACCGTCAACATTAAACAACCGAGTTCGCTTTTACTGCAGCGCTAATAATTCTGTCTGCCCTTTGAGCAGGCGGATTAGGCTTTAATTGCTGTACGTACAGGAAAAAGTGAAGACAGATTGATATAAACTAATGGACGGAAAAAACGAAATTAAGGCCAGAGAAATCCATCCAAGACCGAAGTATTTGACGACATCGTGGTCCCCGTACGACTGCGCATCTGTTCACATTGCTCTGTTTTGATATTACATGATGTAATAAGCTTTGACTTTTGTTGATTTAAACCTCGGAAATGGAGATTTTGACTGTCTTACTCCTTCAAATCGGATTTATTTTGTCTTTTTCTCCGGCCGGGGTCGTAGGAATAAAATCCGGACTAGTGGGACGCGGGTTCAGATGCATCATGCCTCATGCTTAGATCACTCTACGGGGGCCTATCATATCCCTACCTCTTCATAGATAAACGATGTCCTGCAAGTGTTCAGAGAGCACTACTTATTAAGAATATATAACATGAATTAATATGATTTTTAAGGTACTAATTATGTGTAACTTCAGAATAGCCGATATACTTACGGACTATGAAATTTTTTCTAGGGTAAAAAGCTACCAAACACCCTAAATTATATCCAGCATGATACATTTATCGAAAAAAGAATAACACAAAAAATCTTAAATTTATACCTATTGACACATTTACTCTCGGTCAAGGTTTTGTTAATAAGAATTATTAAAAATCTATCTACATAAATGCCATAAAGCAAACGGTGTTGAGATGGCACTCTTGTGGCTTAAATGAAATAAAACCAACATTATTTTAACTAAAAGATCACCTAATGGAACATTGATAGAGATTAAATGTGTCACCTAAGTATAAGTTTGGAATTTTTTATATCACAATCAAAGTTTAGGACAAAGTGTTACATTAGCCATAATTTGAATTTTTTTTGGTGATTTTCCCTTTTTTTAATTAGTTACTTAATAAGTTTCTTTGATACACTCGTTAATCTTATTGGACGCTTTTAGCTACATGGCCTTGATTGCAATGGAGGGACGAATTAATTGGGTGCTAATTTTATCACTACTTTTCTTTATGGATTTTTTTTCTTTCGCTTTTAGAGATTAAAGTCTGAATTTTAGTGCATTATTAAACACCAATTTTCTTTTTCTTTATTATAGAGAGTCAATTCTTAACGGTGATATTACCGAATTAAAATAATGGGTGATATATATACCTATATTATCCAATCCTAATTTTGACAATAGTCTTCACATGGTTGACAACAGCATTGAGGGAAGAAGGAAACCGCCATGCAAAAGAACATTTTTAGCTCTTTAAATGTGATACATTCACCTATTCCATGATACACTTGTCTGGAGTGGTCACATTGCAGGAACTGATGATCCCTTGACATTAACAGGCTTCAATTTTTGCAAGCCAAATTATGAAGAGTAGACGGGCCATTTAGTATTGTCATCCTAGCCTTAACAATAAATTTAGGCACGTTAGGAGAAAACCCAACAAACCTACGCTAGTCCACCTTACAATTTGTGGATATGAGGAAAACGGGAAAATTATTTTTTAAAAAATTCTAAATCTAATATAAATTGGTAAATTTAGTCTTCAATTTTTTCAGTTTAGTAAATTTAATTCTAAAACTTTTGATAATTTATCAATTTAGTCATTTTGGCCATTGTACAATAAATTTATGACTTTTTAGATATTTTTCCTAAGAGTATCCTAAGCATGCATTAGCAATAGACAAAGTTTCCCTTTGAGATCTAAAAACAACCTTATCTTCACCCAAAGAGCTCTTGTCACAAATTTTTTAACTTGGAATTCAGATAGATATCCGAATGTAAGCAAGTCTTTTAGGATGGCGATGACAAAGAGGACCATGTGTGTGTGCCAATTGTCATGCCAACATGGTTTCACAAAAGGCTTAAGAAGAGGCCTGACTTTTGATATGTTCTTCCACAAATTAGTGCAATTACTAAGAGTTTTGACAAACCAATACCATATACTAGTACCCCTTAATGGGTAATGATCAGGAGCAAATGGTTACTAGGTGGATTGGTCCTGGCCTAACCATGGGGCTTTGGAACTAGGAACCAGACTAGGTAGTTTTGACACTAGGCCAAAGTACTTTTGTCCACAACTATATTTCTTTTTCATTTTAAATAGTTTATTAATTTATTTAAAAGAAATTAAAAGAACAATATCTCACATGCTATTTGTTTTTAGTGTTTGCGGGTGTTCATTTTCCTTCTATTATTAAAACACCTCTCCCTCTCCCTCCCTCGCTCTCTCATATTTACATCAAGCACCCAATGTTTCCTCCATTAACAAATCTCTTTTACTCTCGATTTCCACGTGATGAGCTATATTTTTGTCTATCTTCGTTGTGATGGTGGCCATGCGAGATTGTGGTGGTGTTTGCGTGAGAAAGAACGCGAGGTGAGAGGGGAGGGGGAGTGGTGGTGGAGGAGGGGAGGGGGAGGGAGAGAGAGAGCCCAAATTTTAATTTAGAGTTACCTCTAGGTTGGCTCCATTGCTTCTGTTCGGTTCCTGATAGGTCTAGATTTGCACGAAGAATCGAAAACCAGACCAATTATTCCTAGTTGGAACTAAGAATCACCCAAAATAGGCCAATTCAGTTTCGTTTCTAGTTACAGGAATCAGTGCTCACACCTAATAATGATTTGAGTCAGATAATCCATAAGCATCCTTGACTTCAATCTTGAATAATCTTTCAACTGATAAAATTAATATGCACTTACAGTAGACCTTGACTAAATGTAAAACATAAAATCATTAAAAAAAAAAGTACATAAACAAAAGAAATTAACTCACCATATATTTATACAATATTTTTCATAAGAAATTTGAAATTTGACAAAAAAAATTAGAAATGGTGTGTCGATTTGCCTTCTTAGTCTCATTTATGCATGGAAGCTGCTTTGGAAATCGCAAGCATAATATAACAATTGTAGTATATATTCGTGCAGATCATATAAGATAGAGAATCTCTCAATTTGTGAGAAATAAAGAAACAAAATATATCCTTCAAACGTCAACATATCATTATAGAGAAGATAATAATTGAGTTGCAAAAGTGGAATTTTCACAAAACTTATCAATGAATGTTTGTAATTTGTGGAAAAAGATAATTCTTGTCCCTTTGATAATGCCCACTACAACCAAAATTAACAATTTGGATTATTTGACGACCGTAGAGGCTCTTTCTTTTTCCCATAACATACCGTATGCATTCAGACTTCAATTCTCGAAATCAATTCTTTGTCAATAATTAGATGAGGCACAGTATGCCCGAACCGAAAAAAAGAAAGGAGGGGAAGAGAACAGATCGCCGTCTAAGGTATGAAAAGGACGAATTGACGTTTTCTTTGTTGTCAACATTCCGTTTGTTTGATAAACAAGCCAGCATGTAGTGTATTTTATAAGCTAGTTAGCAGTAGTACATAAAAAATGAATAAAAGAAAGAGCCAATCAAATGTCCCACCCAAGATTTTTCAACTACGATAGTATAAAATGCAACACGAGCATGTACTCGCTTGGAGTCTAATGTTTGACTTGAACACGTGCAAATTCAAAATCTTACAAATTTTTATTGTGAACAATTCCCGTTTAATTCTCATGAAAGAATGATTCAAAATTACGCATGTCATTCCATGGAAACGACAAATTACCTTACCCCCAATTTTTCTCAGCATGTCGCATGTCTTGAGAGAATTTCCCATTTTCCGACCTTAAAGTGGTTGGCAGAAGTTTACTCGAAAGTAAGAGCAATGATATCATTGCTCACGGCAATCGCAATAACATTTTTCCATGAGCATGCAATTTACGATTTTTTTATTTGACGCACGTAAGAAAAAATAGCCAATGGCAAGAACTTCGCCCTCAACTTTTCCACGATCCGCGTGTTGAAAGCATGTACGCGTCGGTCAAATGGGATGACGTGGAAAGAGACATTGGTTGAGCCGGCCATAGGATTGCCGCGTCTTCCACACCAAGGTTGCATCTTGTCCACAAATGGTCGTCCGTTTTAGCCCTCATTAGCAAATTAAGACAGAAAAGTTACAAAAAAAAAAAATTGAGGGTTGAAACTTTCATCAAGGAAAAAAGCAAACCATCTCCTAAACCTATTATATAAAAGTCACTTTAATCCCAAACATTTCAATTATACTAATTCAGTCATAAATATTTTGATAATTTGTCAACTTAGTCTTAAATATTTTAATAATTTAACAATTTAGTCCTAAATCTTTTGATAATTTGTTAACGTGATCTTTCTGGTTAAATATTCGGGTAATAGGTTTAGGACTAAATTGACAATTCTTTAAAATGTTTAAGATTAAATTGATACAAAAATTAAAATGTTAGAATCAAATTGACATAATTGAAAGGTTTAGAACTACATTAATCGTCTTATACTAGGTTTAGGACTTTTTGGATAATTATCTCCCAAAGAACATAATTTCAAAAGATATTTTGGTGATTGAACATTAGCGATAAATAAATAATAATAATAATAGTAATCCACGTTATAAGATAAATATAGAAAACATTTCATTAGTTAATATGGCAAATTGCAAATGAGAATTTTGAATAAATAAGTTGTTTTTAACACTCAATAAGAGTGACATTGTTACTTTCAAAATCAATCTCGATGTAAGTAAAATTATTTTAAAAATGAATAGGACTAACGTTAGAGACCATAAATATAAAAATGCTCATATAGTTTTTCTATATTATTGTTCGCAATATCATTTACTAAATAGATTAACATGATAATTATGTTATTTTTTGTGATGTTGAGAATATTTTCTAGAGAAAACCACAGTGAAAGATTTCGACATCCACCAAACCCGAGAAAAGCGAACGAGACGTGGGCCGCGCCGAAAATAAAAAAACAAAAACCACTTTTGCTTTCCAAGTTATAGATTGAAGACCGGGACAAAAATATATTCAAAGCCGCGGCATGATAACGGGCAGTTCTCAAGTCAAAGTTCGACATCGTTGCCTATAAATACCCAGTTCCTGTTCTCTCCCTTCTCAACCAACGTCAACACATAATCTTGTCCCCTCTTGTTTAGTCTTTACCTGCTCTACATTCCTTTCTTCGTCTTGAGAGAGAGAGAGCGAGAGAGAGAGAGATGGAATACTTCCTTCAGTTATACAATCTTGCTCTAGCAACTTCAGTTGCTTTTGTGCTCTTTGTTTTGTGGAGAGTGTCGTTCAGGTGTTGGATTTCACCTGCGAGAGCTTATCAGAAGCTCAAGAGAAATGGGTTCAAAGGGCCTTCCCCCATTTTCCCTCTCGGGAATATCCTGGACATGAAAAAGGCCATAGAAGAGGGCTCTCATTCTGTGACTTCTGATAGTGAATCTTTGAACACCATCAATCATGACATACACTCCACGGTCTTCCCTTATTTCGCTCGCTGGCAAAAATCATATGGTAAGCCCCATAACGATTCTGTTACAGAAAAGTTCATGGCATGAAGTTGGGTTGCCAGTTGCTTTTGTTGGTTTCCATTAATGATTTCCGTGTTTTAATTTCAGGGAAGGTGTTCATGTATTGGCTGGGCACGGAGCCATTCTTGTATATTGCAGAGCCTGAGTTTCTGAAGCAAATGTCGAGTGGTGTATTGGGGAAGAGCTGGGGAAAGCCCAGGGTGTTCAAGAACGACCGAGAACCCATGTTCGGGAACGGACTGGTCATGACCGAGGGTGACGAATGGGTCCATCACAGGCATGTCATCACCCCAGCCTTCTCTCCTGCCAACCTCAAGGTATCTCTCTCTCTCTCTCTCTCTCTCTCTCTCTCACACACACACACACAGCAAGATTCGTACACATCAAACTTATTTCTTGAAAAAAAAAAAAAAATTGCGTGTCACAAAATCTTTCGCAAAATTGAGGAGTGCATGTACACGTACATCGTTTATCTCTTTTTTTTTTTTTTTGGTCGGTATATCTAATTATCTCTAATTATTCAAAGGAGACGATTAGTTAGAGTTTACGTTTCAGCACAAAAGGCTCAATTTTCTTAAGGCCTTTTATCCACACATATACTCACTTTGTACATAATTTGCTTGCACCACAGGGAATGGCAAGCTTAATGGTGGAATCAGCCAACAAGATGCTGGAAAAGTGGACAGCTCTCGTAAACTCTGGAAAGCCAGAAATTGATGTCGAGAGAGAGATCATATCGACAGCGGGGGAGATCATAGCCAAGACCAGCTTTGGCGTTAGCGACGAAGATGGTAAGAAAGTTTTGGAGAAACTGCGAGCCATGCAGGTCACTCTCTTCAAGACAAACCGTTTCGTGGGCGTGCCTTTCAACCAATTCATCGCCCCAAAACAATCTCTAGTGGCAAAAAGGCTGGGAAAAGAAATAGACGACCTACTAATATCCATCATCGAAGCTCGCAAGACCGGCATCATGGCAAATAACCAGAAGGACTTGCTCGGGTTGTTACTCGAAGGGAGCTTCGGAAATGGAAAAGTAGGGAAGAGTTTGACGACAAGAGAGTTGGTGGACGAGTGCAAGACCTTCTTCTTCGGGGGTCATGAGACAACGGCGTTGGCTCTGTCGTGGACGTTGCTGCTATTGGCCATGCATCCCGAGTGGCAAGATCAGCTCAGAGATGAGATCAAACAGGTGGTTGGCGATAAAAAAGAGATTGACGCAACCATGCTTGCCGGACTAAAGAAGGTAAAAACACTATTCGAAATGAGAAGCAAATGATGCACGTTTCTTTTATACATAAGAGCTAGTTTCGTTTGCTGGTGTTGTCAATTGCTTGATGTTGCTTAGATGATAATTCACTTGGAAAAGGTATGTGTCTGTGTTCCCGGAATTAGTATAACTTCATGTTTCATAAGGGACGAATAGATTTGAAAAGAAAATATCTAACCATTGGAGCACGAACATGATTTATTTTGGATAGAAAGTTGCTGTAGATATCTAGCTATGCAAGATGATTTATTCACGAAACGGAATGATGCAAGCTTTATGCTTTAACATTTCTTTAAAAACTCCTGTACAAATTTCATATAAAAGTTCTCAAATGGCCGTGTACGGTTAGTAGGTCACCTTTCTTTTTCAAGAAAAGACGCTCTTCTTCTTCCGTCCTTTTTGAGGCTCCATCCGAGGGAGGTAGTCAACGTCGATCCGCCATATTCGTGGACGGAAACGTTGAGATGAGATAAGCATTGTGACGACCACACAGGAGAACTTCTGGCATTGCCAATTGCCACGTGTCTGCATCTCCATGTTTAATATACATATGTATGCGATATATATATCTTATAGGCCTATATATATATATATATATATATATATATATATATATGTATGCGAGTCGAGCAAATTAATCGGTATCTATCTTAATAGGTCTACGCAAGACCTGTATTTGCACAAGAACTTCAGGACAATTGCCATAATCCCCTATGGTTTGACCTGTGCTCATACCCCCACCAATAGACCGCTTTTCTATTTTTCAAATTACAGCATGCAAATATATTAATTTTCATACACTAAATGCTAGTTATTTTATATGGCATCTGTACACGTGAAATTTTCCTTGAAACTAAAAATATAAGTAAGATCATTTGTCATTTTACATAATTTGGGTATTATGACATCACATTATGACTTTTCAGTTAGTAATATTATTTTGACTTGTGATTAATTGCAGATGGGATGGGTGATGAATGAAGTTCTACGACTATATAGTCCGTCACCAAATGTGCAAAGACAGGCGTTAGAGGATATCAAAGTATACGACATGGTGATCCCTAAGGGAACAAACATGTGGATTGACGTGGTGTCGATGAGTCATGACCCTGCTCTGTGGGGGGACGATGTGAACCAGTTCAAGCCGGAGCGGTTCAAGGAGGACCCACTCTACGGCGGGTGCAAGCACAAGATGGGGTTTTTGCCATTTGGGTTTGGAGGGAGAATGTGCATTGGTCGGAACTTGACCATGACGGAGTACAAGATTGTCTTAGCCCTAGTTCTCTCCAAGTTCTCATTTTCTATTTCCCCAAGCTACCGCCACTCTCCCTCGATTTTGCTTTCTCTTCGACCTTCCCAAGGGTTGCCTCTCATAGTAAAACCTCTTTAGGATGGTCAGCAATAATACTACTTTAGGTTGAAGCGTAACAACATATACCATTTACTATGTGGAATTGATATTCTTGTATCTGAAGAGATTTCACCATGAGTGTTAGGGGGCTCGAGCCTTGATGATCTATATCAACTCATGATTTAGCCAAATTTATTCATGTACAACATATTATCGCTCATTTTCTTCTTGCTATTGTCCAATTCTTTAGCTCGTCCAATGTGACTAGCAATCATCTCTATCCTCTTATTATCTTTTCCATAGAAAGAGCCAAACATGCTTGCAAATTTAGCTAACCCATCACCAATTTATCACTTGCTTTAGACCTTTTTCTTCCTGAAGGCTTGGAAGATGATGATGATGGTGTTAACTTTTTACTTGCACCATTAGTTACCTCAACATTATTATTCTCACATTCTTCACGGTTTAAAGACGCATGAGCTTCTGAATGGTCTTAACTGAGATTTCTGCTAGCAAAAAGGTGAGATAATAGCAAAATCATTTGATCCTTAATTAACGAGAAAAATATGGAAACATCAAACAAGAGCAGACTTGCGAGTGAGATAATAGCAAAATCATTTGAAATCAAGTTGGCAACAATTTAGAAAGTACGCAAAGCATTAGAAAGGTCGGTAAGGGGAATGAAATCATCAATAATGTAACATTGAAATCGATGTTCCTTACATAATAAATTTTTCAATCATCGAAATCATGTAAGAATCAACAGTTTCCTTATAGCTTCATCAGTTGTCTCTTGCTCTCACATCGATTTTTTTTTGGTTTTGTTAGTAATATGAATTTCGGCCAAATGTAGCAACCTGGGTCACCTCATGTGCGTATTCCTTTTTAATTAGATGTATCCAACCCAGACAAACAGCATCAGACGAAGAAAGAAAGCTGCCAGAAGTGTCCAAGAACCAGCTAATAATTTCTACAAGAAAGTGTTCAAAACCTGAACTATTCTCCTTCAGTTGATGAACTTCTCTCGAACTCTCCCTCTACCTTCCAGGTTTGGAGTTGATTCAGGTTTCTAGCTACAGATCCATCCATCTTCGAAAAAATTGCTTTATGGCAGTTCCCCTGGTAATAGTTGAATCATCCCAGTTCTCACCCTTACCGCCTCTAGGAACGAACTTCGGGCCTAGGACAGTGTAATGGTCATCCCTGCCAGAGTTCTTTGTTCTGAAGTTCCGTTTTCCCATGTAAGAACCTTTTTGTGGGCATCAACAGTTTAAAAGACTAAACTTTAAACAGTAAAGAAAATTATTCAAGTACTCCGGAGCCGCAGAATAGACAACGATAAGAAATATAAACAAGTTACAATAACCTCGACAAGATAGATGAGCCAGGGAATGCCAGATGTAGTAACAAATAGAAAGCATGAATAAAACATAGGTGCATTTACGCTTATTAATGAAGTGTAAAATCAGAGGACTCACATTGTTATATGACGAGAGGAAGCATAATCATGGACCTTCGCAAATTGAAAAAGTATATTGCTTTATGTCTTTTGCCATTTGTAAAACTTGGATGTGGACAAGCTACAGAGGAAAAGAAGAAATCCTATCTACTATTATTTTTCATACAAAATATTTTTATTCAGGCCATATCTTTTATATCTAGTCTTATCCTATCTTAGACAACAATCAAATGCAGGATAAGGTAAGAGTCATAAGACTTTTATCCTGACCACCAATAATAACCTTTGTTCTTGACTGGGTATACATTGGCCTTGGTGGATGCTTCACACTGTTTTAAAAAGTTTATCAAGTTTATCTATCTTGAGCTTGCATACCTCTAATTTGACATTCATCTTCTCATTTTGCTGTCAGGTACATATTTCGTAATGGTCTAGGTTATTATTTGATGTTCTTGATTTTATTTTCTTTGATTTTCAAAATAACAAATTATGGTCTCTTATTGCCTCTTCTTCTTTCTAGCTTTCTCAGCGATAATATTTCAGGGAGCGACTGTTAATGATGCAAAGAGACGTGTGCATCGGGAAGCATTGACATCTATCTCATAGTCACTTGAAGCATCCATCTTTCTTACCTTCACAAAACCTCCATTTCTTCAGTAAACTCTTGACTTAGTTCATCTTTCTAAAGATGTTGTAGCTGTTTAGTTTAGTCTTCAGTAAACCTCCATCACAAATGCCATGGTAGTTGTGAAGCCCAAGGTACGTCACTTAAATTCTTATGGGAGAGGATTGCTTTTGCTTCTTTCTATTATAAGAGTAACAATCCCATGCAATACACATGGAGTGCTTATCACAAAAACAAAAAATCATAAACTTATTGTACTTGCGTTAATTTAGTCCTAAATCTTTCAATTTGACTAATTTAATCATAAAGCTTTTGATGATTTATCAATTCAGTCCTACAACTTTCAATTGTATTAGTTTAGTTCTAAAAATTTTGACAAATTTCCAATTTTGTCCTAATTATTTTGATAATTTGTCAAATTTGATAAAGATTGCTGATGTGATGGTCTAGTCAATGTGGCCATTTTATGAGACATGACCGACCCTACATTTTGGTCACATGTAGAGGGAAATATAAAACTAAATGGAGAGTTTTGGTTCCTTTCTGGATAACATTTTGGAACAACGTAATAGTACAGTAAATGAGAGGCGTTACTTTTCAGTGAACTTGACATTCTTTCTTCCAACTTCCGAAACTTCCGACTGAGAAAAGAAGTGGGCTGCTTGAGAAGAGGTTACAGCTGATTAAGAACAGTGAGGTTGTTGCTGGAATCATCTCTAATGAAGCTTGATGATGCTATCATGCTGTTTCGCAATTTCTGAATCTGGACTGCATGTCAATGCTTAAGCCAGTTGATTGTGTAGTCATTGGCTTTTTTCATTATATCATGATCGGGTGTTACGTATGGCAGTTCCATTCATCCATTCGTTCATTCATGTACTTAATGGCTTCTTTTTTTCATTATAACTAACGATGTTCTGGAGGAGTAATAAGTTTTGAGGCAATGGTGATTTGATCCACGAGAAAGTTTCATTCAACATGGTAGTAAAGATTGAGCTGACTGCATTAGGAACTTTAGTGTTCATGCTGCTAACTATTAAGGTAGTGCTCCTGAGTTAAACACTAAAGCAAACTGATAGGTCTGCATCATTTCTAAAAGGGCATGAGAGTTTCTTTGTCCTATAGGCATAAGTACAGCCCAAGTGCTAAAACTTAGTACGAGAGGACACTTAAGTACCAAGATCGAAACAAAAAAGATCAGTTAAGTGCCAACGGCGAAAAAATCCAGCCAAAATGCTGATCTGGCACTTTTCCAGCGCGTTAGAATCAAAATGGCGTTGTTTTGGGTGTTGATATGGTCAAATAAACCTAAAACAATGTCATTTTGAGTGCTTATGTGGCTAGATCAACCCAAAATGACGCCATTTTGGTCAAAGTTTATTTTTTAATATAAATGTTAATTAAATAATATTAAAAGCAAATTAAAAAAAAAAAAAGGCAGCAGCCCCACCTATGGCCGTTTCCCCATCTTCGATGGGGCGACTACAACAAATGGCGAGAGTCACCAATGCCGGGAGAGAGCGGCAACCCTCTCCCAGATCTAGGCAAGGGTCAACCGCCCTCGGCCCAGCCTGGGCGAGGGTTGCCAACCCTCGCGCAGAGCCGCTAAGTTTCCAACGGCACTGGGCGAGGGTTGCCGGTGCTGGGGAGAGGGTTGGCAACCCTCGCCTAGGCCGAGGTGAGGGTGGCTAACCCTCGCCCAGATTTGGGAGAGGGTCGCCGCCCTCTCCCAGCATCTGGCAAAAGCCGTCTAACCCTCACCTTCAATCAGTGAAGGTCGACGAGGCGCGCTAAGGCATCGACAACCCTCACCATTAGTTGCCGCACCCCCACCAGCGATGGGACGACTTGACCATAGGCAAGCAAGCTCGCCCCTCTCTTTTTTTTTTTTTTTTCTTTTTTAAATTTTCGCTTTTAATATTATTTATTTAATATTTATATTAAAAATTAAATTTTAGCCAAAACGACATCATTTTGGGCTTCTTTAGCCATGTCAGTTAATAAAACGACATCGTTTCAACCCCAACTAGCCGGAAAAGTGCCATGTCAGCATTTTGACTAGATTTTCTCGCCGTTGGCACTTAACTTATTCTTTTTTCTTTGATTTTGGCACTTCATTATACATTTTGTAATTTATGGCACTTAAATGTCCAACCATGCCAAGTTTTGACACTTTAGGGATCCATACATCTCGTTTTGCATTATGGGGCAAGAATGTAAGTAGAGCATCTTTGTACATCTCTAGTTTTTATGGTTTAGCTTAGTTCCAACATTTTCGTCATGCCATTTCGATCGTCACAAGGTACAATAGGAAACCTTGAAATCAAGTCAAGATGGAGAAAAAACATGTGTGCCTCGCATAAGTTGTCATGGAAAACGTCCCTAGCGCAAAAACCCGTGGATTACCGGTAGAGCTTGTCAAGTTTATTTCTTGAGGTGTCGAATAGACTTTTGGTGCGGCCTTTGGAAATGCGAAAGAGCGGCTATGGTCAATAGTTCCCCATTAACGGAGAGAAAGGGTGAAATGGCGAGTCTTTTTCTATTCATATGGAGGCTGGACTTGTAATACCGAATCTCGGTCTAAGTATCTTTAGATAATCAAAGTTGGATCATCTAAAGTTGGACCATCTAATGTGAATTTGACTTATGTCGTGACGCTTTTCTAAATTAGTGGGCAAGAAGTCACACCCAACGTAATATTTAGGAAGTCCATACCTTTGTCTCATTGTGGGTCATCATTCAGACAAAAATATGTATGGATCGTTTCTCAGTTTTTCTAGTCAATCAGATCATGTCGAAAATTTATGTGAATTTAATTTGTGTCGTGACACTTTTCTAAATTACTGGGCAAGTAATCACACCTAATGTAACATTTAAGAAGTCCATATCTTTGTTCCATTATGGGTCATTATTCAACCAAAGATACATACTAACCGTTTCTCAGTTTTTCTAGTCATTCAGATCATATTGAAGATTTTTCTTTCCAAACACTTATTTTAGTTTTTCCATTATAAAACTTGTCTAATAGTCTTGATGCACGCGAGGAAAATTAGAGGTGTGGTGTTTAATTGCTCAAATAGTCATTTATTCTACTGCCTAAAAGGCTATTATGTCACAACTATCAAAACTATAATAAGACAACAAAAACAACTATCGGATTGTTTAGCTTGAATGTCCTATCACTCTGTTCAATAATATAATAATTGAAATTGATTGTTTGCAATTTTATCATAGATCATCTTACTATGATCATAGCAATTATATTAAGGTTAACAATGATTAACTAAATTCCCAAAGATACACTTTGTGCTAAGTTATGATATAATAAATATTAAATAATTAATACGATAGGTAAATTCTAAATTCTTCAATAAATGCTTATTATGATAAATATCACCCCCACCATTGATAAAGGGAGAGGTAGCAAACAATGAAGGTCATTTTGGAAATACCTTATTTCATGTAGGGAAATACCACCAAAACCTCTAAATTATAACCGTTGTGCCTGTGACACCAATACCCTTAAAAAAAATTATGTCATCAAAATCTCAAAACTTTTACAATGCGACTGAACATATAGTTTGTCTACCACAAAAAAATGATATTCATTGCCCACTGTAATATGAGCACCCAAAACTTTCTTTTTATGTGGTCAATACTGAAACTTGTAACAATGTGATAAAAAAATTAAGATTTTTTTCTTATGCCGGTATAAGTTAGGGTCTTGATGACATAATAATTTTGAGTGTCACAGTGGATTAGTTAAAGATTTTTTTTTTTTTACACAATAGAAAAGTTAGAGTATGAGTGTCGCAGTGGACATAGTAAAAGAATTTTGGTGGTGTTAACCTTTTGTAGGTCATAATGGCCTAATAGGAACCCAATAACTCTTACATGGCATCACTATGCAATTGTTATTATGATGTCAATGGTAGTAGAAGTCATAGGTGAACATCTATTTCTATTCGCAAATGAGTTGGTAATGGACATACAAGGTAAGAATCATCAGGAAACTAAGGATGAACATGGTTTCAGGTAAAACCTAGAATCAAATAACTGAATTGTTGGAACCTGTCCAATTCCAATAGGGTAGCTTCTAGATTCCAAAAAATTGGGAAATTGTTTCAATAGGAAGGTTTTAAGTTCGAGATAAGTGGAATCTGGAACCTTAAACAAGTTTTTGTATTTTTCTTGGTCTGTTTCTTCATGCAATTCTCCGACATTCGATAATGAGTGTATAATTTGAAACCACTAGTTTGAACTTTCATTTTATAATTGAGACTTTCACTTTGTTAATGTTTTATATTGCTCGTGTGTTTAAATATAAGTTAAGATCAGTAGATTATAACAGCAAATAATGATTATTAAATGTGATGATTCATTGCAATCATTCAATAATACATATGAAATCTGGATAAAACTTGGAACTGATCTTGAAACTTGTGACAAGATAAATTCCAAGTTCTAAGATATGTATAGTAGCTTCTAGGTTGTAAAAATTAAAGAACATGTTCCAACAAGTAGGTTTGAGGTAGAACTTGCACGTAATATGAAATTGCTTATCCCTAAGAGAAACCAAACGTGCAGTATGTCTTCAACATTGATTCTGTCGCAACCTTTTACACGTGCATATCACATATCCTTTCCTCTACAAAAAGAGGTCAGGAGCGGAGAACCAAGGACTACGCATGCTACCTCTTTCTTTCTAGATTATTCTTCTAGCATCATCTTTTCCTTCAAATCGTGAATTTTATACTAAAAAGATTTCTAAGCATCATCTCTCTTGGATTAGTAAATTATTGCGGCCGCATCCGCGCATGATACATAATTATTATGCCACAGAAAAGAGCGGGCTAGAAAAGAAGGAAGCAAAACAGAGATTTCCAGTCCAAACACGTAAGTTTTTTGTTTGGTGCGGTCGCAGATGTAGAAGAAGCCCCAACCGCGACGAGCGCCAAGAAAACATGAGTTCTCTGGCCATGTCGGAGAGTTCGCGTTGGACGCGTCCCACCGTCTTTCGAACGTCGCTGTTGCCTTTTTGAATTGGATTCTAAACCGACACTTCCCGTTATCTGCTCCACCGTATTATCGTGACTTTGTCTTCTTCTTCTTCTTCGGCTTTTGTTTTCATTTGCTACCCCCAGCCGTCCACGTCTTGATCAAATACCTAATTGATGTAGATGGGCAATTCGTACCCTTGCCTTTGATTTGTGCGAGTCCTCGTCGAAATAATACCACCTGGACCTTAATGAACGAGGAAAGCGATAGAAAAACATTTGTACCGTATCGAATTTCCTTTTTTGTCTAATAATTTATTTTGTGTTTATGTGGGTCGGGTCATGCTCAAAATTGTAGAACCTGATTAGCGGTTCAGTTACTGGCTGTTAGGACACCATATTTGTGGAATTTGGTCTCACCTTGCGACTATTGGACAGATTAAATTTAGATTCCTATTAACGAGATAGAAGTGTCAAAATAGGTCTTAAATCCATTTATAATCCATTTAAAATATAAATGGGTCAGTTAAATTTAAAGAGACTACTTAAATAGGTTTAAAGATTGAAAGCTTAGAATAAATGGAATATATATGGTTAAAATTTAAGGCCAATTTCTAAATCTGTTTAAATAACTTGCAATTTCGCTTTTCCTTTTTAGTCTTATAAGAATATTTATTGTAAAAATTGGAATTATAATTATTTTTCTTTTTTTCCTTTTTATCTTTCTTTCTATTTCAACCGGTTACCTACCGGGCAAGGGCCTCAAGTGAGCTCGAGCTCAAGCTCATCATTTTGTGAGGTCGGGCCTTGCCAACGGGCTGATGAGCTCGAGCTCGCCAATCAACAAGGCTAAGGCCTCGTTTAAGGTTGGTGAGGCTCGAGCTCATTAGATCTGTAAGGTCGAGGCCTCGTTGGAATCGAGCGAACACCAGCTCATCAGAGGCTAATCACCAGTCGTCATCGTGGCTGGCAATCAGTTGAAGATGAAGAAGAAAACAAGAAAAAATTAGAAAAACAAAGAAAAAAATAATTAAAAATTTGATTTTTTAAAACATATATATAAATACGTTGAGCTCAAACAGCGCAATGGCATGCACTTAATGAAGGACTATGGCAGAAAATCCTTAGGTGCTTTTAAGCCCTCTTGACAAACTATGACCAAAATCGGATGGTTAGAGATAATTAAAATTGATTTTTTAAAAATAGAAATAATTAAAATTTTGATTTAAAAACTAAAAAATATTAAAAGAAATACATGGAGGAAAATCAAATAAGTTTTTTCAATTTTTAATTTATTTTCAAAATTTAGGTAAACACCTAAAAATATTATATTTTTCTATAAAATAACTCATATAAGAAACATAAGAAACAAAATTTTCTAGATTTGTAAATATTTTAGCAATATAATCTTTAAAATAAATCTTAAAAATAAAATTTCCTAAATCTAGTTAAATATTGAAGTGTTAGAATATTGATCAGGTTAGGTGTGGGTTGTGTATAGATTAGGTTGAATAAAGGTCAAAAATTTTATATTATGCTTAAATAGGTTATAAATGGGTTAATGGGTTAATGGGTTAATGGGTCAATGGGTCAATTTGGGTCGGGTCATTTAACTCAACCCACCCGTTTAACAAGTCTATAGTCAGGAATAAAAGTGTCTATTAACAATGGTGAGTTTGGTACTGTACTTAAATCTGTGTTCATCCCCTTTGTCAATATTTCTTGTTCTAATTTTAGTTTGTTGACTTACGATCACCTATTGCTAACAGACATTTCATCAATCAATCAATTGTTCTTTTGTTGAAATTTTGGAAAAATTCTACATGAGTCCCATATCAATATTTGCATGAAAAGTACCGAAAAGTCTTAAATTTATTATTTTTGAGCTAATTCAATCTTAAACATTTCAATTTGACTAATTCGGTCCTAAATTTTTTGTATTTCTTGCCAATTGAGTCATATTGCTAATGTAGCTACCAATTATCCTAATGGCACAAATGGCATTAATGTAGACAATTTTAAAAGATATTTAATAATTTTTATAATTTTTTATTTAGGCTCCATTCGTTTCGCATAAAATATTGTGTTTTTGGAAAATATTTTCTAGGAAGTCATTTTTTAGGAAAATATAATTATTTTTTGGTGTTCATCTAAAACCTAAAAATGAAGTGTCTGCTATTTAATAAGGAAAATATTTTCCTTCATATGCTCTTTTTTAACAATTTTATTATTATTTTTATTTGTTAAAATCGATTTTTAATTATTTTTATTTTTCAAAAAATCATTTTTTCAATTTTTTTCAATTTTTTTCATCTTCTTCTTCATTTGATCGGTCGCAGGCAATGAGTTGGCTAGTGATCGGCTGTAGGTGAGCTGGAGCTTCACCATAGATCGGCGAGGTCGAGCTCACCCAACCCTAGTGAGTTTGGGCCTTGCCCGAGGTCACCAAAAGTTGACAAACCTCTGGCAACCTTGGGCGAGGCTAAAGCCCCACCCAAAACTCCTAGATCTAGCAAGACCCGAGCTCGCCGATGTTGGGCAAGCTCGGCCTCGCCATAGGCCCGTGAGGCTCAACCTCACTAGAATCTAGAGAGCTCGAGCTTGGCTAGTTTATGGCGAGGCTCCAACTCGCTATGACCAATCACCAATTGCCATCATGGCCGATGATCGGCTAAATGAAGAAGAAGATGCAAAAAAGAGAAAAGTAAAAAAATGAAAAAGATAAAAATTAGTTAAAATATCGATTTTTTAAAAGTAAAAAAATAAAAAGGAAAAGTGTTCAGTAAAAGAAAGCAAGGTGAAAGAAGATTTGAAAAATGTCTTCTCCTTTCTCAAAAGTGGAAACATTTTCCCCTATTTTAGAAGACTTTTTTTTTCTTTGATTGAAAATGTTTTCCCAACCAATTCATTTTCGTAAAACGAACATTAAAAAATTCGGAAAAATATTTTTCTAGAAAGTTATTTTCTATAAAAAAACAAAAGCCTTACTCTTTTCTTTTCTTCCTTTGTTTTTTTTTTTTTTTTCAACTCTAGCCAACAAGGTCACTAGCTAATAGCCAACTATCATTGACCATAGGCAAGGGCCAATGACCCTCGCCTAGTTTGGGCAAGGATGTCATGGCCCTCATTGGCCACAAGCAAGGGCCTCCGCACCCTTGTCGGCCCACAATTAAGGAAAAACAAAAGAAATGAAAGAAAAGAAAAAACAAAAAGCTAAAAAGCAATAAGAAATTTAGAAACTTTTTTAAAATTGTTGTTTTTTGGGTGTCGACACACAAAATGCCATCTTGAGACCTGAAACCACTAATTAAAACGCTCAATTAGTAACTAGGTGAAGTCGCTCGATTTGGTTTCAGTGCACCAGCCATTGTATATCGAACGAAGGTTCGACGCCGTCCACTGCACAGAGCGAACGCATGCAACCCACCAAAGTGAAATGGTTGTTGTCAAATTGGTTCTCTCTCTCTCTCTCTCTCTCCCCGAGTCGGGTGAAATGCTTTTCTCACGGAACACGACGCAGCACACGGTTGAAAAGTTGATATTCGTGACGTTTTTTATAAAGATGCGATGATGTTGACAAGACAACCGCCCGGGAAGATGGGAAGTGGTACGTTACAAGTATGGCTTTGACCCCCCTTCCCCGAAGCACCGACCAATGCTTTGGCTCTCTTTCATTTGTTTCGTTTCCATTTCAATCGAACTTGCCTTCGATCTTTAATAATTCGTATGTTAAGATATACACGGGGGCATGTTTATAATGATCTAGCCCGATCAATTTGAGTCGGTTCTCCAAGAGACTTAATTGAGGAAAATATTAGTGGATCCTTGACATATAAGCTCCTCATCTTAAATAGAATTTTCAGATCATGTTGTTTATCTAGATTGATTTCTAATTAAGATAAGATAGAATGTGAAATTCAGAGATTTTTTTATATCATATTCACCATTTAGTGGGTTGCAATAATTTCTCATGACACTCTTCCTTCATTTTTATTTGATTATTTTTAAAATTTTTCCATTTTTTTTTTGGATTAATACCACGAAAAAAAAAATTAAATTGGTATGTAAAATAAATTAATTTTTAAATCACCAAAAACCTAACTCATATACTTGCAATAAATTTACTCCAAATCAATTTTTTTACCATCAAAATCCCCAAATGGATACATCCCTTCATGAGATTCTATTAAATTAGAATAATACCATGAAAAATCACATAATTGATTTACATGTGACAAATGGAAGGTAAAGTCCCAAATTGACGCACCTGTCAACTACCAATCTACCATATATCATATAACTTAGCAATTTAACGATAAAATTTAATAAAAACTAATGAAAAGTAAATTTATCACAAGTATATAAGTTTAGAGTTTTTGGTGGTCAAAAAATTAATCTTGGGAAAATTTGTTACATGTATACTAATTTGAGAACTTTTGTGATATCAACCCTTCTTCTTCTTTTTATCTCTTTTTTCTCCTTCCATCATTCTCTAATTTTTTTTATTAAATAGTAAAATATACTAATATACCTAAACTATGTAATAAATATAAATTCTATATAAAAAAAATTTGTTATTATTTATTCTTGTTATTTTGAATTTTTATATTAGAATTCAAATATCATTTTAATTTTATTTATTTTAAGAAATTTTTTATTTGAGAAAAATAAATTTTATATTATGGATATTAGAAATCTTTTCACTTTTACCCCACTTCCCCCATTGAATAATTTTATCCAAATTATGTCCCATTTATATCCGATTTTATCATGTCTTGAGCAAGTATCCAATAGAGGATATGATAAATTTCATCTGATCATGAATTTTATTCTAATTACCAAACATAATCTTAGGGTTTTGTAGTATCAATGCCACAATCCAATATTTTAAATCCATACATGTCTATTTAGTATACTTGTAGTTTTGTTGTGTGTAACTGCAATGGATTGTGACTCCATAATGAAGTGTTGTAACTTATATAATTGACAATAGATACATTGAAGCTGCAACACTCTCAAAGTTGAATGAGTTCTCTCTTTAAAGCTACTAGTTATTCCAGCTATGGAGATACTACAATGGCGAAATGTTTGACATATTTATGTCGTGAGCTTAGAAAAATTGCAAAGCAACTGGTATAGGAAAATTGCACCAAACGTGTTTGACATATATATATGTTAATGGAAATTAGGTGTTACTTTTAAGAACTCGTTTATGGCAGAGGTTATCATAAATGTTGTCACGCTAAGTCAAATCAGATTAAAAATAGGATGGGAGGGGTCGGTGCAAGTAATTCACTTCTCGGCCTCGCACACTTAGACCTAGTCAATTTCACACGGAGCATTCAACATTTTTATTTTCATCCTTGGTGAGCATAGGTAAGGATTTTCAGGCTCGATAAGTATTAGGCATTGTCATCCATTAATTAGGTCTAGTCGATACTCTGTTAAGAGATTGAATTACTCAGCATCATTCAATCTTTCTAGAGCAGCACGAATGATACAGAATCTTAGACTGTAGTTAGCATGTGTTATTTTCGAAAGGTCGGTTGAGTGGTTAAATATTTAGTTAGAATAACGTATGCTTTTTGTAATTATTGATAATCATCAAACCTTCTAAAAGCATAGTTCCAATGCCGAATTCAAATCAAGGATCCAACGGTTAAAGCTTGAACCGACATTGAATAGATTAATCAATGTCATCTAGAACGAATCCTCTTTATGCTGTGCTGTTGACACCCAAATTTTGATTGATCATTCGTAATTTAATGCACAAAAATTTAGGGATTAATTTTAACCCATAAATAAAAAAATATTAGGATTAAATTGCATAGCATATAGTTTTAGAAGCATTTATTGCATTTGCATTGGGCTGATAACGAATGGGCTTCAATTGATGGTTCTAAAGTTTTAACTTAACGAGTTTGACTAAGCCCACAATAAGTGAAAATTTGGCCAAGCCCGTTCAAGATCGACAAGTGGAAGATTGATATATTTCGAAATATTTGATGACGCGGCGGTGGATTTTTCATATATTTGGGTAATATATTCACATATCATCAAGGATAAATTGTGAGCTCATCTTTACAAGATTCGGAATCCGGACAACTCTGTTACGATCTTGAATTTTTGGCAATGTTGGGTCAATTTGGGGCTGATATTTGGTCTAAGGAAATAAAATTGGCGAAGAATATTCATATTTTATGATTTGATGCGAACATGCACAAAGGTAATGAAAGAGAGCAAGAAAAGATTTGTTGCACGTAAAGAGCATATATTGAGCAACATGTTTCCTTCTTCAAAGAAGGAAAGATGTGCACATCCTTCAATAAGGGCACATGGACGTGTAATACACAAGGAAAGTGAAATATATTTTAAAGCATCCCAAGAGAAAATAAAATCTGCTTTCTTTCCTTGATGGCTCAGACCCTTTGCCTATAAAAGGACCCTACAACTCAAGGAGGAGAGGGGGACAAAAAAAAATACAAGAAAAGAGAGAAGAGGGCACAGTGAGAGAAAAGAAGAGAGATTGAGGAAAAGGCTGTTCTTCCAGGGGGGAACTGTGTGCTTGCCATCCCATCATCGAGCCGCTCGCACCTCCACCGTTCAACCGAGGAGATTTGGCTTTCTGAAGACCTTTGCAGGTTGCCAAAGCAACAAAATCTATTCAACAATAGCCACGGTCAAGCGGTAGAGTTTTTTCGTTGCCATCACCAAGCTGGAAGATCGACGAAAATAGCAGACACGCATCCACGGAGAAATCCAAAAGACTCCATCGAGACCAGTGAGCACTTGTCGTCCCCCACGTTTCAAGTCCATCCGGATTCTGTACACGAAGTTGCCGTTCGCTGGTCAAACTTGATGCTTGACAGCGGTTGCCATGCGGTCGATTTTTTCTTGCCACGTGCTCTTGACATTCCACGGGAAGCGCACCAATCCACCATTGGCCTGGTTCATTGGAAGAACATTGACTTTGCATGCCAGCATCCCAGCGAATTCTCGTGTCCTTGAAGTGAATTTTTGGAGAGGCTGGCCGTGGAACAAGGTTAGGTGCTGCCATTAGCCAATTGAAAACCGCCTCGGATCGTTTGTGAGAACCAGAGAAAGATCATCAAGGTAATTTCCTAATCCGTTTGCTTATCTAAATATAAAGTTGCCTAATTAGCAATGCAATAATGTGATTTCCTTTGAGATATTTGGCATATTCCCATTGAGTGAGGTCGTTGTGTCGTGATAAAAATCTCAATAATCAAAAATATTGAGCCGCGAGACGTCGGATCAGGTTTTTGATTGTTTTGATTTTCTATCTTGGGTGGCGGAAAATTGTATGCTTTATATGATTTGGTTGCATTATGTGTTGATATGCCTTTGCTTGAATTGATTTGGCTTATTAAAGAAAACCCAAAAAAAAATATAGTTGAGTTAGATGTGATTCTTATTAGAATATTTTCTTTTAGGATAGTTTTCATGTTTACACATAGGTTTTTTTTTTATTTCGAATTTTGATTATAAAAAAAATAAAAAAATAAAAATTGCCATGTTCATGTCATGTAGAATTAGGTCATCTTCCGTGTGTCATCTAGTCATTGCATGTTTAGGGTCATTTGAATGCGTGACATACTAGGTAGTTGCATTAAATATTTTCTAGCTTTAGATTAAATTAAATAATTAATGTCACGTGACATATAATTTGCATATTAGGTTGCATGCTGCATGTTATTATAATTAGACACTTTCGTACGTCATTACATACATTGCACGTTAGTCTTAGGCCTCATTAAATAAGAGAAAATCCAAAATTCGAGTGATTGCGTATTAATTAGAAATCACTTTTAAGTTGATGTGATTTTCTAACTAATATTGTAGATGCTTTCGTTGCTTCGAGGTAAGTATTTCTTCTTTATGCTTGCAATTTATTTATTACTTTGCTTTATCGAGTGTTAAATAATGATTGCGCACTCGCATGATCACATTGTATGTTAGGAATTAAATTAAAATCAATCTAAATTGCCTGCAAATCATTTTTTTAAATAAAAGAGAAAAGGTACCGAAAGGGCGTTAGAAATCTAACGTAATCAAGTCCCCGATCCCATAGTTTCTGGTTCGTAGGAGTGAAGTAACTCTCCCGTACTTTACTTGGGTTTCTAATCGACCCACCAAAAATAGATTAGTGGCGACTTCTAAGTAAAAATCATTGGCATGTTAAAAAAAACTTAAACCCTAAGTCGCGAATTGGTATGGGCTTGGGAGAGCCCGAACTAAGTTTAGGCTTAGTAATCCATTAGCCAAACCCTAGGTGGTGCACCCGAGGTGAGGTCACGACAGTTTGGCGACTCCACTGGGGACTTGAGTTTAAACTCTTAGTGGACTTAGGCCAATTTTCTCTTTTAAAATTTTTGTTTGGCAGCGAGGATACCAGGTACGTCCCTAACTATTTGAGGTGTTAAATGTTTTTGCAGATGGAGTTATAAGGGACGGAGTGATTGTTAACCACTTGTCTTGCAGGTTTGAGTTGGGAATGAATGTTTTCAATTTTTGAAGTGTTGTTGTGAATATAAATTGGTGTGCATGTCTATGCATTTACACTACACTCTTGCACACACTACCCGCCGTCGGACTGGACCGCGATTAAGGATATTAGGATGGTGTTGAGAAATGATCCAACCTTGAACGTGAGACTGCGATGTAGAGGTTGCCTTTCTCAACTCCGAAATTTTTTCTTGGTGTCAAAATGTTTATCCTTGTCTGCGAAACAGCATGACTATAGGATTTTCTTCGACCAAGCTGGAGCTAAGAGGACCCGACCTTTGTACGCGAGACTGCGACTAGTCGGATCATTCCTCTTAGCTCTAATTTGCTAAGCCTTATAGTTTATGTGTCAAACCTCACGTCTCATGTGTATGTCTATGTGATTGTTATTTTTCCGTCATGAAGTAAGTATTCTTACCTTACATTATGCAATTTATTTATTTATTTATTTATTTATTTTTTGGTCCATGACAAAAGGTCGATCGCACGTCTTAATCTATATACAATGGGAAGATCCGATGTTCAATTCGTTCCAACTCCTAAGATCGAGCTCAAGGGATGGTGGAATAATCTAAATAAGGAAGGCCAAGACTATGTGGAGTCAATACTTGGTCAGCTCATACCCCTTCTAGACATTGGAGTCCATAGTGGTGTCTTGCAAGCAATATCTCACTTCGGTGCCCCGAGACTACTACCTTCATCTTTGGTGGTAAGAATGAGCTAACTCCAACACTTGAAGAATATAGTGTTATCATGAGAATGCCCCTTCGGGATTGAACTTGTTAGGCCGCCTCTCGGTTTAGAGCCCACATCAATTTTGTCTGAATTTTTAAGAATCAAAACCGATGAGGTTAAGAAAATTTTGAAAGCTAATTGCAATGCATGCCCTTTCTCATTTTTGGCTAATCACTTTTCAAATCAATCTTCAATGCGCCAAAAAGGTAGGATATTCATTTTAGCTTTCTTTGGATTTATAATTTTTCCTTATAGAAAAAATGCTATTAATCCTTTGATTGCATGGGTGGTTAGGCAAGCATGTGCTGGCGTGAATTTTATAAACATGATTCTAGCTAAGACATTTCTATCCCTCAATCGTTTTAAACAAAATGGAGGAAAAATCATGAATGCATCTGCTGAACTTCTACAAATTTGGTTTTTTTCACACGTGAGGGAGTTTGGTCATTTCATGCATCGAGGTGAAATAGAAGGTTCTAATCATCCAATAAAAAGGTTTTCAATCTTAGAGAAAAAGTATACTGAAAAGTCATATTCCAATTGGATAACTTTTCTAAAAAATCCAGATCTCAAGGGCTTCTTATGGTATGCTAAATGGTTTCATGTTGGTGAGGCTCGTTTTTGTCATAAGAAAGATGATCCGGTTCCATTGGTGGGAATCACTGGCGTGACATCTTACTACTCTTATAGGGTAGCCCGCCAATACCGTGTGCTCCAAGATATTCCACCTCCTCTTCGGATGGACCTATTTCAAACTCTCTTCATGCGTAAGGATCATGAATACTTGGAAGAGATCAATCGTTTCGAAAGTGCATGGAAGGAATGCCAGCAAGAAAAGATAGTGGTGCCCAAAAGGTTGAAGGGAGAAGAGAAGATTTATCATGCCTCGAATTATTATATCCACCACCACAAAATTCCTAGAGCTCTACTCCCTCTAATACCTGAGGTTATAGTGTAGCTCACTCGTAAAGGGCAAATTGAACATCTTAAAGAAACAGTGGAAGTGAAAGAGGCTCACATCTCTGAGTTGGTTCGACAGAACAAAAAGCTTCAAAAGACGGTGATCTCCCAATTGTATATAGAGAAGAGTCAATAGTTTGTTTCAAGAGTTCAATTTCAATTTTAGAGTATTATTTCAATTTCTTAAACTGATGTTTTAGGAACTTAATTCCCTAGAGAGTCATTTTCAATTCAATATCACTTAATAAAAGTGGCTAGACCTTTGTCATGGACTGGCATGTTCCATATGCGATGCTTATGTGTTTTCCTTTCCGCAAATCAAGTGATAACGGAGCCATCTCGTTCACCCATCATTACGAGATTGAAAGCACGAATGGCCGAGCAAACTGAGTTGCGCGAACATATTGATAAAATGGAATATCAAATGAATCAATGCTTCGTTGCAATACAACAAATGACAAGCGAGTTTAAGGAGCTCCGAACAAGTTCGAGCCTAGAAGTCACACCTCCCGGAACTACAAAGCACTTAAGCAGAAAAGTTGTTCATGGCCAATCCAATGAATTTGATGACAACATGCCCCCTTAGAAGATGATATCATTGTCGTGGAAGGAAAGGCCAAAACTCATAAGCTCTTTAAAACAGAGCAGGATGAACGTTTTACAAAGCTTGAAGAGAAAGTGAAACAATTGCAGGGTTCGCAAAGTTCACTCCCGATTGATTTGTCTATTTATGAAGGTCAACACGCCAAACAAATTTAAAATGCCAGAATTTGAGAAGTATAATGGCACCTCTTGCCCAAAAGCTCACTTGCAGATGTACCATGTGAGGATGGCCCAACATATCAAGAATGAACCCCTCATGATCCAATGGTTCCAAATGAGCTTGGGCGGGCCCGCACTCACTTGGTATATCATGAAGAACATAAACCTCCTCGACACTTGGAATGAGGTGGTTGATGCATTTCTTAAGCAATACAAGTTCAACATGGACATTGCACCTTCCCGAGAAGATCTCGAGCGAATGGAAAAAAAGAAGAGTGAGTCATTTAAGGAGTATGCCATAAGATGACGGAATTTGGCCGCCCAAATCACTCCTGAGCCTACTAACAAAGAGTTGATGAAGTTATTTGTTAAGACCCTCCCTTTCGAGTTCCGTAATCGGATGGTTGGCACGTATGTGGAGAACTTTAATCAACTCATCCTTGTGGGTGAACAAATCGAGATGGGGCTAAAAGAGGGGTGGTTTAATGAACCAAATAGGAGGTTTACTACAAAGAAAGGAAAAAGAGCCAACCATCAAGTAAATGTTGCATATGCGCAACCAACCTTTAATAAGGCTCCAATTGTTCATGTCCCTAGGAATCGGTATGGGGAAGGCCGTCCATCCGCATCACGACCATTCACTAAGAGGCAATTCTCTCCACTTCCCGGCCCTCTATCTCAAGTCTTGCCGATCTTGCAAAAGAATGGGCTACTCTCTTATAACCGAAGCGGCCCAATCCGAGAAATTCTCTAACTACAACCCCTCCAAGAAGTGCGAGTATTATATGGGAGAAGTGGGACATTCAACTGATGAATGTATGACATTAAAGCACAAAGTTCAGAATTTATTGGACACTAATGCATTCTCATTCCGCACCACCCAACCGAATATCAAGAGGAACCCATTGCCTGAGCACGAAGACAAGGTAAATGTCATATTTGGATTTGACGTTGGTCAAGTCAAGAATTTGAGAGTACATGTTGCAGATGTCTATAATGGGCTAGTAAAGGCTGGATACTACCCGAGTCATGAGGCGGTTCCCCTATCCTTGATGAAAGAAAGGGTCGCTATGATGGCGGACGCCGGCATGATTGTGTATGCTGACCATACTGACATGGTTTCCACTATATCCCAAGTCATTATTGGTTGGGAGGAAGAATGGGATGCACTGAATGCTAGTAAGGATGAAATTGATCCACTGCATGTGGATATGCCACACCAAAAGGATGTGGAACCATTTACTAAAGTCCTTGTGCACAATGATGGAATGGATGATCCGATACCTCCACGAGAAAAGAACCCTGATGATGTAATGGAAGGAATCATTAACCTATTTGATGATAGGTGCCATTGAAAAAGAATCTTCGGAGGGAACGGGCACTGGCCCACAAGAGTAACTCATTTATCATTCTCGCATATTCCCTTGCGTGGGAATTTTTACTGCATTCTAGGGATTTTTCTTTTCTTTTCTTCTTTTTCGCTTTCTTTTAGGGTTTGAATACTGCATTTTCCATTCAATAAGTTGTAATTGATTGATGAATATCAATAAAATTACAAGTTTTGTTTTGAGAGCATAATGGGGTACACCAAACCAGCCCGGTGACGATATCCAACCAATAAAAGAAAAGGAAAATCCAAGGAAAATTCTGAGGGCTGGGCTTCATTATGTTTCCTCACCCAAAAGAAAAATTCAAAAGAAAACTTTTTTGGAGCCATTTCAAAAATAATGCATTCCAGTTGATCTGTTTATTTTTCTAACTTATTTACTTCATGTCTCGAGCATAATTTTCTTGGTCTAAGGAAAGAACATCCGAAAAAGGCACAACAAGTTGTAATGGATCCATTGACTTGATTGTTATTCAATTAAGTTGAGAGCACAACTCCAAAAGTTAATGTGGGGCATCTTTTGTTGATACTTGAGATATCTATCTCGAAAACCAAAGCAAAGTCACTCCTACATTTCTCATCTCCTAGAGAAAGTGAGGGCAAGTCAAAAGAGGACCATCCATATTTGATGAAAGAGGTACATCTCATCCCTAAATATAATTAATTATGGAATTGATAGTTTGTTATTTTCCTTGTAGGTGATGGATCAAGGGGATGATAGATTTGATAGTGACCAAATTGAGATAAAATCTCAATCCAAGCCAAAATAGATGGTCAATTTGCATTCTTTGCATAGTGTCATATTCATGCACATTCTCTTGTGTTGGGACAAAAGCAAGAATGAAGCATTTATCGAATCGAGGATCGATTTCTATTCTCAATTGATCAATTTATGTGTTGGTTCCCTTCAGATAGGGGCAATCCAAGGACACTGATTGCTGATGGAGTCCCTTTATAGGGAAATTCCTTGAATGAATGCTCAATATCATGTTTTTCATGCTTGTGAAAACATTTTTTGAATTGTTTGTTCTAAAATCACAAACTTTTTCATGCTTAAAATTGTTGAGCTCTTTTGGAAAAAGAATTTGCATGGTGATTTTACTTGCTTAACTTACTAATTTCATGTGGAAATTTGTTGAGATGTGCAATTCAATAAATGACATCCAATTCTTAAGAATGGTAAGTGAGACGTATCAGGATGATGAAAAGCAAAACATGTCCTATACACAATCCCTTGCTTATACACTTGCGAGATGAGTGCAGCAATTTCCATATCCACAAGGTAAAGAGTTTTCTTGTGAAAGGTACGACGGCCAAAATGATGAGGGGCACTTCATTTTTCATTCCAAACACTACAAGTGATCCATTGCTTAACCCCTTTGAGCCCCATACACTCGTGGAGATTTCTTTCAAGTTACCCTTGTCAAGAACCACCCTATATCGGGGCAAACTGGAGGTAAGTTGGCATCACATGGTGAGAAAAATGGATAAAAATTCTCTTGCTCTCACTTGCATCAATCTTTGGGTATCTTATTGCAAATGAACTCAAACAATAATCCAAGTACCTTAGGATGACGAAGAGTATTTTTTTTCTCTATCCTACACACTTATATCCATTGCATAGCCCTCTTAAGCCTACAAATTCATTTCTATAAACCAAGTTGGTGATCATCCCCCACACTGGGGCAAGCAAAAAGTAATCATTCAAGAAACAACATGGTCTAGAGTGCCAACAGAATGTGAAGACGTTCAAAAGTCCAAATAAAAGATTGATGCATTGTAGATAGTGTGTCAATGGTAAAAATAGAACTATGGGGCATGAAAAAAAACAGTGTGCCTGGTACAAGTAAGGCCGATGCCCATAGACATAAGAGTAAAAAAAGAGGGGCAAGAAAAAGCAGTGTGCCTGGTAAAAGTAAGGCCTATGCCCATAGGAGAAAATGAAAAAAAGTCGAGATGAATGACTATCAATTGTGAAAAGTTCTATCCCCAATGAAGCGGTACTCAAAGAACTCAAGTGCAAAACTTTTACAATCAATAAAGCACAGAACAAATGGTGAAGATGAAGACCGGTGGTAATGCCAAGATGATCACCAACTCTCACCCATCTATACACATTTTGAGCCTGATAATCCTTTCATTTCTCAACCTATAAATCTAGCCTATGTTATGTCCCTTATAAAGTCTCTTCAGATTAGGGCACTTGAATTAATGTAGGTGTTCACATGTCTTAAGCATTGCTCGAAGAAGTGCAAGCAAGATTACTTATATCTCATTTTACAGGGTTCTTGACTTGTAAACCCAAAGGTGATCGTGGAATATTATTTTTTCAATAGCCTTGACTCAAAGAGTCCCGTTGTTAAGCTATTGACCAAGCCCACATTAAGGTCCCTATTAAAGACCTCTTAGATTGGTAAGGTCGTACCGCTTGCAAGAATTCTTGGAACCCTTGTCAATATGATGATAATGAGATGGAGTGATTCTCATAAAATAGCCATTATGAATGAGAGTGAGTGAAAGTCCTTTTAACTCAAAGTCTCTTCATTTAGCATTCTTAAGAAATTCATGTCATGAGTGAAAGTTGTTTTGCAAGATTCTTCTCCCTAGTGACAATTTGGTTGTGCAAACATGGTAAAGTCATTGTGCATAAACTTTGATTGGATTGAAATGTACATTATAGAGTAGCTCAAATTGTCTACCTTTTTAATGAATGCATATTAGTTTTGCTCTAATCGTGTCTAACAGATAATATTTTCTTGAAGACAGAATAGTGCTCGACATTCGAGTTGCTCTCTAAAGCCTCGAAATTCATCGAAGCATTTTTTTAATTTTATTTCTACAGGAAATTGACATGATGTGCTTCCATAGCCTAATGTGCTCATCAACTTGGCGTTCTTCTGTAGCCTAGATTCGCTTTCTCTCAGCACGACCTGCTTCTGTAATTTGGAGTTTTCTCATTAACCTGGCGTGATTTTGTAGCCCAGAGTCTCTTTCCATCAACATGACATGCTTCTATAGCCTGATGTCCCTCTTAAGTGACACGGCGTGCCTCTATAGCCCGGAGTCTCTTCATCAATCCGGCATGCTTTCGTAGCCTAGAGTTCATTTTTATCCACCTGGTGTGCTGTTGTAGCCGAAAGTCTCCTCATCACCTTAAAGACGTTTTCTCCAAGGGTCAGAAATGTCACCAGGTAAGTATTAAATCTCTTTGAGTACCCAAAGCAAAATTTGGCAACTCCTTCCAAAAGTTAACATCTCAGTTTGGATCTGAATGTTACACAATATTTTTGTTGAACATTTCATTTTGGACATGAATGTTCTTTGATTTTTCTCATTATACCTTAGTTTGGATCTAGGTATTTCGAATCATTTTAATCCAATATTTGGCTCACCTAACATTGAGCATCTATTGGCGAAATTGTCTTAATCCAATATTCAGCTCACCTAACATTGAGTGTTTATTGGTCAAGTTTCCCAATTCTTGACATTTTAGTCTCGGATCTAAATGTCTGAATCTTTCCATCGAACATTTCATTTTGGATATGAATGTTCTTTGATTTTTTTTGTTATACTTTAGTCTAGATCTAAGTATTTCGAGTTATCTTAATTCAATATTTGACTCACCTAACATTGAGTATCTATTGGTCAAAGTTGTCTTAATCCAATATTCATTTCACCTAACATTGAGTGTTTATTGGTTAAGTTTCCAAATTCTTGACATTTCAATATGGATCTAAATGTCTCGAATCTTTTCATCGAACATTTCATTCGGAACATGAATGTTCTTTGATTTTCTCATTATACTTTAGTTTTAATCTAAGTATTTCGAGAGATCTTGGTCCAATGGTCGTCTCACCTAACATTGAGTGTCGTTGATTCGGTTGCCTCGCCTCGGATCTAGGCAATTCGATAAACATTAGACTCTTCAAGAAATCTAAAATGAAAACCAGATGCTTGTGGAGTAAAAAAAAAAAAAAAAAAAAAAAAAAAAAAAAAAAAAAAATCATCCCGTACCTCAAGATATTCTACCATATCGATTGGTAAGTAACTACAGGTACGCTTTTTTCATTTTTCTTTTTTTTTCATTTTTCTTTATTTCTTTCTTTCTTTTTTCCATACTTTGCATTAGTTTTTCCATGCATCATATCATATTGCATTTTGAAATGGGATTCATTTTCCCACAAAAAATAACATTATATTGCATATGCATGGTCAAAATTTAGATTTCAATTTATCTTTGAATGTAACCTCTGCGAGCTCACCTTCAAAGAGGGGCAGCTGTTGACACCTAAATTTTGATTGATCATTCGTAATTTAATGCACAAAATTTAGGGATTAATTTTAACCCATAAATAAAAAAATATTAGGATTAAATTGCATAGCATATAGTTTTAGAAGCATTTATTGCATTTGCATTGGGCTGATAACGGATGGGCTTCAATTGATGGTTCTAAGTTTTAACTTAACGAGTTTGACTAAGCCCACAATAAGTGAAAATTTGGCCAAGCCCGTTCAAGATCGACAAGTGGGAAGATTGATATATTTCGAAATATTCGATGACGCGGCGGTGGATTTTTCATATATTTGGGTAATATATTCACATATCATCAAGGATAAATTGTGAGCTCATCTTTACAAGATTCGGAATCCGGACAACTCTATTACGATCTTGAATTTTTGGCAATGTTGGGTCAATTTGGGGCTAAAATTTGGTCTAAGGAAATAAAATTGGCGAAGAATATTCATATTTTGTGATTTGATGCGAACATGCACAAAGGTAATGAAAGAGAGCAAGAAAAGATTTGTTGCACGTAAAGAGCATATATTGAGCAACATGTTTCCTTCTTCAAAGAAGGAAAGATGTGCACATCCTTCAATAAGGGCACATGGACGTGCAATACACAAGGAAAGTGGAATATATTTTAAAGCATCCCAAGAGAAAATAAAATCTGCTTTCTTTCCTTGATGGCTTAGACCCTTATGCCTATAAAAGGACCCTACAACTCAAGGAGGAGAGGGGACACAAAAAAAAATCCAAGAAAAGAGAGAAGAGGCACGAGAGAAAAGATAGAGGCGGCCACATTGAGAAGAACGGAGAACATCCAGAGGGGTCCTGCCTCGCGCCTGCCATCCCATCATCGAGCTCTTGCTGAATTCGTACCTCCAACCGAGGAGTATTGATTTGCAGGTTGTCTGAGAGAATTACCGCCAAAGTCCCATCGAAAATTGATTCAGTGCCACAATTCAAGGAGTTTTTCGTTGCCATCACCAAGCTGGAAGATCGACGAAAATAGCAGCCCGCATCGCATCCACTCATCATTATTGCATCCAATTTTAATTTCACATGTCTTTGATTTCGTCCAGTGAGCACTAAGTCTCCACCATGAGTCCCCCACTTTGCCGTGAAGTCCATCCGCGGTGTACAAATAGTACACGAAGTCCTCCTTGCCCTTGAACTGATTACCGTGACTAGTGAGCTCCGATTTTTCTTGCCATCGTGTTGACGAAATTCCACCGGGAAGCACCAATCCACCATTCACAGATTAGGGAAGAACATTGACTTTGCATGCCAGCATCATCCAGCGAATTCACAAGTGTCCTTGAAGTGAATTCTTGGAGAGGCTGTGAGCATCACATCGGGTTAGGTTCATGCCACGCCATTCGAGGCCACCGTGAAAACCGTCTCGGATCGTTTGTGAGAACCAGAGAAAGATCATCAAGGTAATTTCCTAATCCGTTCGCTTATCTGAATATAAAGTTGCCTAATTAGCAATATGTGATTTCCTTTGAGATATTTGGCATATTCCCATTGAGTGAGGTCGTTGTGTCGTGATAAAAATCTCAATAATCAAAAATATTGAGCCGCGAGACGTCGGATCAGGTTTTTGATTGTTTTGATTTTCTATCTTGGGTGGCGGAAAATTGCATGCTTTACATGATTCGGTTGCATTATGTGTTGATATGCCTTTGCTTGAATTGATTTGGCTTATTAAAGAAAACCCAAAAAAAAAATATATAGTTGAGTTAGATGTGATTCTTATTAGAATATTTTCTTTTAGGATAGTTTTCATGTTTACACGTAGGTTTTTTTTTTTTATTTCGAATTTTGATTATAAAAAAAAAAAATAAAAAAATAAAAATTGCCATGTTCATGTTATATAGAATTAGGTCATCTTCCATGTGTCATCTAGTCATTGCATGTTTAGAGTCATTTGAATGCGTGACATACTAGGTGTTGCATTAAATATTTTCTAGCATTATATTAAGTTAAATAATTAATGTCGCGTGACATATAGTTTGCATATTAGGTTGCACATTGCATGTTAGTAAATTTAGACACTTTCGTACGTCATTACATGCATTGCACGTTAGTCTTAGGCCTCATTAAATAAGAGAAAATCCAAAATTCGAGTGATTGCGTATTAATTAGAAATCACTTTTAAGTTGATGTGATTTTCTAACTAATATTGTAGATGCTTTCGTTGCTTCGAGGTAAGTATTTCTTCTTTATGCTTGCAATTTATTTATTACTTTGCTTTATTGAGTGTTAAATAATGATTGCGCACTCGCATGATCACATTGCATGTTAGGGATTAAATTAAAATTAATCTAAATTGCCTGCAAATCATTTTTTTAAATAAAAGAGAAAAGGTACCGAAAGGGCGTTAGAAATCTAACGTAATCAAGTCCCCGATCCCATAGTTTCTGGTTCGTAGGAGTAAAGTAACTCTCCCGCTACTTTACTTGGGTTTCTAATCGACCCACCAAAAATAGATTAGTGGCGACTCCTAAGTAAAAATCATTGGCATGTTAAAAAAAACTTAAATCCTAAGTCGCGAATTGGTATGGGCTTGGGAGAGCCCGAACTAAGTTTAGGCTTAGTAATCCATTAGCCAAACCCTAGGTGGTGCACCCGAGGTGAGGTCGCGACATGTGCAATACGTGCTCTATCATCTCACCTTCACGCGTATCGATAGAAACTTAAACACCAGCACGAAGCCGAAATACCCTTTGAGAACTACAATGTTTGACATCCATCGGCCGAAAAGAAACAAAACTAGCTATGAAATGGGGGATGGTGACCTAAAAGTATCACCCTTTTGTGCTTTAAGACACATTGACCAATTCTGAGTAAGAAATTACTGCGGAACAAGTCATAGGTTAGATCGAGAAGCAATCCTCTTTTTCCCATATATGATCGATTACTTAGGTTTTCATGTGTGGCCACATTTGGAACGTGAGACTGACTTCAACATTGCGGCCGCAACAGGTGAACTCCCCTAATAAGACAGAGCCTTCTCTCTCCACTCCAAGCAAGGACAGTGATGGTCGGTGTCTTATTTCTACATGAGCTCGATAATTTCTCCATCAACTCCCCCTAAAATCAAAATGCTGACCTACCGTGGTGTAGCTATTCAAGTGATTACGAATTCCAACTCCGAGATTATGTGTTCAAATAGTCTTTTGATCGCAATTGCATGAGCAGAGCCATCCTCAGAAGGAGAGTCATAAAGGTTGCATGCCAATTAAGGCCACTTCACTAACTATGAGGGATTTACCTCATCTCGGAGGTACAAGAAACACTGAATGTCGACAAAAAGAAAAGTGTCATTGCGGGCCTCCTAAATCCCAAAAAGCTTCGCCATAGTCACGTCCCAATATCCATGGAGTGAGATGTCCCGCAAGAAATTTGTGATTTTGGAGGGTCTCATCTCTCGATCACCAATGGGATCCCAGAATCTAGGACGCTCGCTATGATTACTCAGTGGAACAGAGGCAAGCTCAAGACCAACATAGGACTTGGTCTACACGGATTTTGGTGCTAATATTTTCATCGTGCCTTTTTAGCTATGAATTGGTTGGGTGCTCGTTCCACTGCCATGCACTTCTTTTCGCTTTGCAATTACAAGTGTGAAAACAAAGAAGGGATCTTCTAAAAATGGGGCTTCACATGTAACATTACTAGCATATGAAACTAAAGCCAGAAATATCTAACGAAAAAGAATTTAGATAAAAATAAATGGTGGAATTGTCTAATCGAATTTAAAATAATTGTATGGATGTCCATTCAGTCTAAAATCATCGTGCAAAATCCCACTGCCATGTTCTTCTTCTTCCTTTTATTTCTTTTTTTTTCCTTTAATAATATGACTGTGATTGACAAGAGATATATCATTTACTTAGCAATTACAAGTGTGAAAACAAACAAGGGATCTTTCTAAAAATGGGGCTTCACGTATAACCTCACTAGCATATGAAACTAAGGCCAGAAGTATCTAATGAAAAGGGATTTAGATAATAAAAAAAAAAAACTTTGAAATGGTCCAATCAAATTTAAAATTATTATATGGATACCAATTTAGCCTAAAATCAATGCGCAAAATTCCACTGCAATGCATTTCTTCTTCTTTTTATTTCCTTTTTTTCTTCAATCATATTGACCGTCTTAACAGAAGATATATCATTTCACTCTACAATTACATGTGTGAAAACAAACAAGGGATCTTCTAGAAATGAGGCTTCACATGTAACATCACTAGAATATAAAACTAAGGCCAAAAGTATCTAATGGAAAAGGATTTAGATAAAATATAAAAAAAAGGTAAAATTGTCCAATTAGATTTAAAATTATTGTATAGATGCCAATTCATTTCAAAATTATTGTGTGAAATTCCAATGTAGCCTTTATGGCTAAATTTCGATGGAAATTGCTGAAGTGTCGACATGAAATATAAGATAGTCAATGATGACTAAAGAGCCAATTTAGTAATCTTCGATGAAAATTGATTAGAATGATTATATTGGAATTTCGCACAAATATTTAGCACTAAATTGATAATATTAAAAAGTTTATAATTAAATTCACATCCGTATAATAGGTTTATAAATGATTGAATAGTTTTACCAACAATAAATATATAATGCTGCAATATATATCAAGCAACCATCTAAATGTGTGAATTTATGTGTATATGACAAGTTCATGTTTCATATGTAACCACATTCTAGACCTAGGTGATTGCCCACTTGTAAGAGCCGCCTGTAGTAGTCCTAAACGGGGTGCCTAGCAAGACTACATTCCTTATTTTAATATGTTTGTATTCCGCACACTTCATACTCCTCGTTGATAAATAAATATTTTTCTTCCCCACAAATCAAGGAATATGAAATGAGACATTGCGGGATCTCTCACCCTAGGGCAGATCTCTTGCCTATTTTTTCTCCCTCGAGCTTTCTACAGTCCTACTCAAGTCCAATATGAATGTATGCGTTTATGAACTGAGAACCTCCTCTTTCTTTTTCCCCCATTTTCTTTAATTTCGGATGTGTTGACGATGGCATTGACGTTCAAAGATGCACACACACTTTGAGCATCCACAACAATAAATTGACATTTAAATCTATTTTTCTTTGCAAAATCGCCCTAAATATTTGAATAATTAATTATGAAAAGAAATTGTATATATATATTATGAGGTCCCTGGATTCTGTCCTTGGCGTTCAAGTGGACACTTTCTCGGGAAATTGTCTATCCTAGTGGTATTCTCACTTCAGCATACTTAACTCTAGAGTTCTAAAGCTAAGTATTGCCCTTACATTAAAATGTGCATCCATCAGTTAATTCTAATTTTGACATATATTCCTCAAGCACGCGCTCTCCCTCTTTAGCATGCAATTCGATTTATTTCTGCTTCATTTGCCACATCAAAAGCCTACTAGGAGCCGCTATTTATCCAAGCCCTCTGGACCAACAACCACTCACCACCCTCATTGAACTAGGTCATTACAAGTCCACTAACTTCCACATGATTCATCCCTAAACCACACACCTACTGAAGGAAGTCCCACTATGATATCATATTGTCTTGAAGTGTTGTCCGTTTTAGCCCGTACAATGCCAAATTTCACAATTTTACCTTTTGGTGTATAAGTGGGCACTTTTTCCATGAAATCACCCATCTTGATAGTGCTCTCATGTTTAACTTTAGAGTTATAAAACTAAATACTGTTGTTATGTCAAAAGGCACATCCGTAAGTTCATAATATCTCAAGCACGCTCTCCCTTTATTTTGTGTCCAATTTAGTTCATTCTTATTCCTTGCACCATCCTAGAAACCTACCAAAAACCGCTCCTTTTCCAAGCTCTTTAGCCTTAGCGACCACTCACCGCTCACATCAAATTGGGTCACTACATATATGTAGCAAAAGAAAAATAATTTTCAAAATTTGAACTTCTATTGGTAAGGTTATGTATAAGATAAAAAAGATTCAAAAATGTAGAATGCTCTCGTTCCCAACCATATTTAAAGTTGACTTTAATAACCTTTCTTGTTACTTTGCTAGGGACATAAATTCAACACACAGCTTTGAAGTTGGATTTAATATTGCTGCACCGTCAACATTAACCAACCGAGTTCACTTTTAATGCAGCGCTAATAATTTTGTCTGCCCTTTATGCAGGAAGATTAGGCTTTAATTGCTGTATGTACAGGAAAGTGAAGACAGATTAAAGTAAAATAATCGACGGAAAAAAGGAAATTAAGGCTAGAGAAAGCCATCCAAGACCGAAGAATTTGGCGACCTTGTCGTGCCGTACGACTGCGCAGCTGTTCACACTGCTCTGCGTTGATATTATATGATGTAATGAGCTTTGACTTTCTTAAACCTCGGAAATGCAAATTTTGACTTTTTGACTCCTTCAAATCGGATTTATTTTGTCCTTTTCTCCCCCGCCCCTCGGGGGGTTGGGTTTGGTTTGTGGGGATAAAATCCAGACGTAGGGGGACGCGGATTCAGATGCATCATGACTAATGCTTAGATCACTCGACAGGGGCCCATCATATCTCTAGCTTTTCCTAGATAAATGAAGTCCCGCAGGTGTTCAGAGAGCACTGCTTATTAAGAATATTTAACTTGAAATAATATGATTTCTAACGTACTGATTATATATAACTCTCAATATACTTACCAACTATCAATTTTTTTAAGATAAAAGCCACCAAATAATCCTTTATACCCAGTATAACACATTTATTGAATGAGTGACACAAAAAATTTCAAATTTATACTTGTTGATACATTAACATAAGAACTATTAAAATTTGTCTTCATGAATGCCAGAAAGCAAAAAATATTGATATGGTGTACACATGATTTAAGTGAAATAAAAATAATGTTATTTTAATTGAAAAATTACCTAACATGATCTTGACAGCGGTTAAATAGGTTACATAGGTATAATTTATGATTTTTTATGTTACAATAAAAAGTTTAGGATAAATAGGTTACAAGAAGTATAGTTTGAAGTTTTGTGATTTTTCCATTTTTCTAATTAATTACTTAATAAGTGCCTTTGGTACACTCATTAATCAACTTCAAATATATATTTGAAGATTTTAGCTATATGGCCTTGATTGAGGAAGAAAAATTTGGATGCTGAGGACATGCATGATACAATTTTTGTTCCAAAAATCAATTTCTTGCTAGAAATTTATTTTTTATTTCTATTTTCCAAATGATTTTTTCAAACAAAATAGGCATTTGATAGCGATATAAAATTTATATAATCAGAATAGAAATTTATTTGATAAAAATATTAAATTTCTCATTCCCAAGTGGTAGCCGAAGGTGACCGGCAGCAAGTGACTTGCAACGAGGGTCAACGACCAACGACAGGCAACAGGGGGTGGGCCGATAGCGGCCATTGATTGACGGTGAGCAATTGGTGATAGCTACAAGCAAGCGGTTCAAAGTTCTTTACAAGTTTCGCGGTTCTATGTTCTTTACAAGTTTTGGCCTAAAACTGGAACCTACTCTTAAGTACATTTTCCTCATTTTTTGGAACTTAAAACCTATTTATCGGAACCCCAAAACTTGAAACCTACCCTTTTATAGGTTCTAACGAGTTCTTTTTTTTTAATCTTTAGTTAAGCAAAACAAAAATAAACGTAACAATAAAAATGAATAAGAATTTTGTTATCAATTGTTTACGAACAAGTGTCCAAATGCAATTGTTGAATAGTATTAAGGAAATTTTATGGTTGTCTATGCATCGATTGCTCTTGTATTATACAGAATCATTAATCTTGAAAGAAGCAGTTACCCAAATATAATTGCATTAAAGAAATAAATGGAGCTTCCATTGGTCTCATGATTTATGAGAACACATTAGGCACAAAGATATGAACATATCGTACTGTAGAATAAACCCTATCTTGATTTCATTCAAGAGTGAGATCTCTCATCTTTCTTCCCTATTTTTTAAAAGCCACATATAGAGGTAAGCAATTTTAGGTTCCGTATAGGTGCCACCTAGAATTTGAAACATGTTTGCAAAACAGGTTTCTTATTTGTAAATCCCAAAATCTACCTTGCATACTTTGAAACTTGGAACTTACCTCGTCACAAGAAGGTCTACCCAAGCTCCACTTATATTATTAATTGAACGATTGCAATAAATTATCACATTTAATCATCACCATTTACTACTATAATTCACTTACCATAACTTATATTTAGACATATGAAAAATATGAAACATTAACAAAATAAAATTTCCAATCATAAAATGGAAGTTCAGACTAATGGTTCCAGATTATACACTCATCATCAAATACCATATAATACCTTAGGATCTTTAGGTTCTAGGTTACCAGTTCCAAGTTCCACTAAATATAACCTAGAACCTACCTGTCAAAATAAGTTTCCCAAATTTTGGAATTTAGAACTTACCTTGCATATATTAGAACCTAGAATCTACAAGCTCCCATCGATGCAATTCTCAAATTCCAGTTCTTACCTTGGAACCATGCTCACTACTAGTGGCGGTGGGCAACCATCAACCGGCGACTAGTGGTGGCGAGTGGGTTGGCAACTATTGATGAAAGCAAATAATGAGAAGATTTTTTTATTTCTCACTTTTGTTCCAGAAATAGCAAAAAACATTACTTTTGATTTATGTTCTAAATCTTTTATGAAGTAGAAGTTTATTCCAAAAATAGAAAAATGAAATTGTGTTATCAAACGAATTTCTATTCCAAACATGTTTACGATAATAAAAAATAAAAAAAATAGAGAAATAGAAATTGTATCATGCGCACCCAAATTTATTTATACTTTTCTTTATGGATTTTTTTCCATTTGCTTTTAGAGATTAAGTCTGAATTTTATGTATTGTTAAACATAAATAAAAAAATCTCTTTTTTTTTTCTATAGAGAGTTAACCCTTAACGGTCATATTCCCAAATCAAAATAATGGGTGATATATATATGTATGTATGTGTGTGTACCCATATTATTCGATCCTAATTTTGACAGTAGTCTTCACATGTTTCACAACAGCATTGAGGGGAAGAAGAGAACCGCCATCCAAAAGAACATTTTTAGCTCGTTAAATGTGATACATTCACCTGTTCCATCATACACCTATCTGGGGTGGCCACATTCTAGAAACTGATGATGCCTTGACATGCTGGCTTCAATTTTTCCAAGCCAAATTATGTAGAGTGGGCATGCTGTTCAGTATTGTCATCCTAGCCTTGACACTAAATTTAGGCAGGTTCGGAGTAAATCCAACAAACCCACGCTAGTCCACCTTACAACTCGTGGGCATGAGGAAAACGAGAAAATTATTATAAAATATATATATATCTAGTGTAAGGCAGTCAATTAGTCTTAAATTTCTTCAATCTGGCTATTTTAATTCTTGAGAATTTATCAATGTAAATTTTTTTACCATTGTATAGTAAGGTTATGACTTTTTAGATACTTTTCCTTAGAGTATCCTAAGCATGCATTTGCATTAGCTATAGACAAAGTTGCCCTTTGAGATTTAAAAACAACCTTATTTTCAAAAGAGCTTTTTGTCACAAATTTCTAACTTGGTATTCATATAGATATCCAAATCTAAGCAAGTCTTTTAGGATGGCAATGATAGAGGACCATGTGTGTGCTGATTGTCATGCCAACACAGTCCACAAAAGGCTTAAGAAAGGCCTAACTTTTGATATTTTCCTCCATAGATCAGTGCAATTACTAAGAGTTTCAACATACCGGTACCAGTATCCCTTAACATGTAATAAAAAGGAGTGATCAATTCCTAAGTAGATCAGTCCCAACCTAGAATGGGGAACTAACCATGTGGCTTTGGAACTAGGAACCGGATTAGGCCGTTCCAAAACCAGGCCAAAGTACTTCTATCCACGACTATATTTCCTTTTCATTTTTAAATCGTTTATTAATTTATTTAAAAATTTTAAAAGAAAGATATCTCACATGCTACTTGTTTTTAGTCTTTGCGGGTGTCCATTTTCCTTCTATAATTAAAGCACCCGCCCCTCTCTCTCCTCCCATGAGACCACCACAATATCGCGTAGCCACCATCATAGCGAAGATAGAAAAGTCATATGGAAATCAAGAGAGAAAGAGATTTTTTTAATTGAGGAATGCAAATGAGAGAGAGAGCTCTAGGTCAGTTCCGTCGCTTTCTATCTACCAGTTTGATCCCTAATCGGTCTAGTTTTGTGCAAATAATTGAGAACTGGACTAGTTATTCCTAGTTCCAAAAATTTGAAATCGAGAACCACCCAAAACAAGCCGATTTAGTTTGGTTTATCGTTGTACCAAGGATGGTGTTTACACCTAGTAATGATCGAGTCAGATAATCCATAAGCATCCCAACTTCAATCTTTAATAATCTTTCAGGGAATAAAACTAATATGCACTTGTAGTTGACCTTGACTAAATGTACACATAAAAATCATTAAAAAAAAGCATATAAACAATAGAAATTAATTCATCATATATTGATACGATATTTTTCATAAGAAATTTGAAATTTTGACAAAAATAATTAGAAATGTAAGCCACTTTAGAAATTGTATCAATGCATAATATGAAAATTACAGTATATATTTGTGCCGATCATATAATTCTTCTATACCCTCAAAACTGTTTTTCAAACTAGTTATGATATTGTCTCTTTTTAACAATTGAGATAGAGAACCTCTCAATTTGTGAGGAATAAAGAAACAAAATATATCCTCCTAAAGTCAACATATCATTATAGAGAAGATAATAATTGAGTTGCAAAAGTGAAATCTTCACAAAACTTGTCAATGAATGTTTGTAATTTGTGGAAAAAGATAATTCTTGTCCCTTTGACAACGCCTGCTAAAATTAAAATAAACGGTGGTGTTTCGTCAATCAACAATTCACAATTGATGAATGATAAAATATTAAATTATTAAACTACACATTTCATTAATAGCTTGAGATAGTAGGGTTTGTTTAGGATGACTTCGACTCTTGATCATTTTTTGTTCAGCTCTTCGATTTGACTTGTATTCATCGCAAAACACTTAAAACCTCTTAAGATGTAGCAATAAATAAGTAGAGTCGTGTGATTTTTCATAATTATTTTCAAGATATATATATATATCCAATTTCAAAGGAAAAATCGTAAGGAGAAAATCGGATGTTTGAATTTCCAAACAAGCTTATTCATATCTTCTTCACTTAAAAGGCAATCTTTCTTAAGCGATGAGGACAAGAAGCTAACTAAACACAAAGGAAGCAAGCGAGGAAAATAAATAGGGATTTGGCTATATCCTCATGGAAAAGTTTTCCTTTCTTCTTTTTCAGAATATTTCTTCTTTTGAAATACTTTTGCTTTGGATTATTTGACGACCACGGAGGCTCTTTATTTTTCCCATACCAAACCGTATGCATTCGGACTTCAATTCTCGAAATCAATTCTTTGTCTGTAATGAAATGAGGCACAGCATGCCCGAACAAAAAAAAAGGGAGGGCAAGGAACAAACCGCCGTCTGAGATATGAAAGGACGAATTGATGTTTTCTTTGTAGCCAACATTTCATTCATCTGATAAACAGGCCTACATTGTAGTGTATTTTATAAGCAAGTTAGCAGCAGTACATAATATATATATACATAGCCGATCGAATGCCCCACCAAGATTTTTCAACTACGATATTATAAAATGCAACACGAGCATGTACTCGGTTGGAGTCTAACTTTGACTTGAATATGTGCAAATTCAAAATCTTACATATTTTTATTATAAACGGTTCTTGTCTAGTTCTTACGAGAGAACAATTCAAAATTACGTATCTCGTTCTATGAAAACGACAAAATTCCCAACACCCCATTTGTCTCTACGTGTCGCATGTGTTGAGAGAAATTCCCATTTTCCGACCTTGAAGTGGTTGGCGGAAGTTTACTCGAAAGTAAAAGTAATGAGATCATTGCTCACGGTAATCGCAGTAACGTTTTCCCACTCGCATGCAATTTATATATTTTTAATTTGACGCACGTAAGAAAAAAAGAGCCAATGGCCAGCACTTCACCCTCAAGTTTTCCACGTTTCGCGTTGAAAGCATGTACGTGTCAGTCAAAGGGGTGACGTGGAAAGAGACCGTTGATTCAGCCAGCCATAGAATTGCGCCGTCTTCCTCACCAAGATTGCATCTTGTTCGCAAATGGTCGTCCATTCTAGCCCTTGTTAGCTAATGAAGACAGAAAAGTTTATAAAAAAAAAATTTGGGGTTGAAACTTTTGTCAAAGAAAAGAGCAAATCGTCCGAATAGTCTTAAATTTAAAGTTAATTTAATCTATTATATATAAGTTAATTTAATCTTAATCTTAATCTTTATAATTATATTAATTTAATTATCTAGATAACATATTTAGGACTAAATTGACAAATCTTCAAAAGGTTTAAAACTAAATTGATACAAAAAAAAAAAAAAAAAATGTTTAAAATTAAATTGGCATAATTGAAAGGTTTAAAATTAAATTGGCCGTATAATTAGTTTGAGACTTTTTGGACAATTATCCCTCAAAGAAAAAAATTTCAAAAGTTATTTTGGTGGATTGAAAATTATTGATAAATAATAATAATAATAATAATAATAATAATAATAATAATAATAATAATAATAATAATAATAGTAGTAGTAGTAGTAGTAGTAATCCATGTTATAAGATTAATTTACAAAATCATTTCTTTAGTTGATATGGCAAATTGCAAGTGAGAATTTTGAATAAATAAGTCATTTTTAACACACAATAATAGTAACTTGGTTACTTTAACAATCGATCTGGGTGTAGGTAAGATTATTTTAAAAACAAATAAGACTGATGTTAGAGACGGTAAATATAAAAATGCTTGTATAATTTTTTTTTGTATTATTGTTCACAACATCATTTATTGAATAGATTAACATGATAATTATGTTATTTTTTGTGACGTTGAGAATATTTTCTAGAGAAAACCAAAGTGAAAGATTTCGGCCATCACCCAAGCCAGCGAGACCGGGGGGCGCGCAGAAAATAAATTATATAAAAAAAAGAAAAAACCACTTTTGCTTTCCAAGTTCTACATTGAAGACCGAGATAAAAAAAGAATTTGAAGCCGTGGCATGATAATGGGCAGTTCTGCAGTCAAAGTTGGACATCGTCGCCTATAAATACCCAGTTCCATCCTCTCCCTTCTCAACCAACATCAACACATAATCTTGACCCCTCTTGCGTTGTCTTTACCTGCTCTACATTCCTTTCTTTGTCTTGAGAGAGAGAGAGAGAGAGAGAGAGAGAGAGACTTGTCTTGAAGAGAGAGAGAGAGATGGAATACTTCCTTCCGTTATACAATCTTGCTCTAGCAACTTCAGTTGCTTTTGTGCTCTTTGTTTTGTGGAGAGTGTCGTTCAGGTGTTGGATTTCACCTGCGAGAGCTTATCAGAAGCTCAAGAGAAATGGGTTCAAAGGGCCTTCTCCGATTTTCCCTCTCGGGAATATCGTGGACATGAAAAAGGCCATAAAAGATGGCTTTCGTTCTGTGAATTTTAACGATGAATCTTTGAACACCATCACTCATGACATACACTCCACCGTCTTCCCCTACTATGCTCGCTGGCAAAAATCACATGGTAAGCCCAAAAAACGAATCTGTTACAGAACAGTTCATTTCATGAAGTGGGTTGCCAATTACTTTTGTTGGTTTTCATTAATAATTTGAGTTTTAATTTCAGGGAAGGTGTTCACGTATTGGCTAGGCACGGAGCCATTCTTGTATATTGCAGAGCCCGAGTTTCTGAAGCAAATGTCGAGTGGTGTTATGGGGAAGAGTTGGGGAAAGCCCAGGGTGTTCAAGAACGACCGAGAACCCATGTTCGGGAACGGACTGGTCATGACGGAGGCTGACGAATGGGTCCATCACAGGCACGTCATCACCCCAGCTTTCTCTCCTGCCAACCTCAAGGTCGGTCTCTCTCTCTCTCTCTCTCTCTCTCTCTCTCTCAGAGCAAGATTCGCACACGTCAAACTTATTTCCTGAAAAGGAAATGGCGTCACAAAATCTTTAGCAAGAATTGAGGAGGGCATTTGCACGTATATCTTTTTTCTCTAATTATTCAAAGGAGGCGATTAGCTAGAGTTTACGTTCCAGCACAAAAGACTCAATTATCTTAAGGCCTATTATCCACACACATACTCATTTTGTACATAATTTGCTTGTGCCACAGGGAATGGCAAGCTTAATGGTGGAATCGGCCAACAAGATGCTGGAGAGGTGGACAGCTCTCACAAACTCTGGAAAGCCGGAAATTGATGTTGAGAGAGAGATCATATCGACCGCGGGAGAGATCATAGCCAAGACCAGCTTTGGCATTAGCCACGAAGGTGGCAAGAAAGTTTTGGAGAAACTACGAGCCATGCAAGTCGCTCTCTTCAAGACAAACCGTTACGTGGGCGTGCCTTTCAACCAATTCATTGCCCCAAAAGAATCCCTAGAGGCAAAAAGACTGGGAAAAGAAATCGACAACCTACTAGTGTCGATCATCAACGATCGCAAGACCGGTGTAGTGGAGAATAACCAGAAGGACTTGCTCGGATTGTTGCTCGAAGGGAACTCCGGAAATGGAAAAGTAGGGAAGAGTTTGACAACGAGAGAGTTGGTGGACGAGTGCAAGACCTTCTTTTTCGCGGGTCATGAGACGACGGCGCTGGCTCTGTCGTGGACGTTGCTGCTTTTGGCCATGCATCCTGAGTGGCAAGATCAGCTCAGAGATGAGATCAAACAAGTGGTTGGTGATAAAAAAGAGATTGATGCAACCATGCTTTCCGGACTAAAGAAGGTACAAACACTATTCTGAATGAGAAGCAAATGATGCACGTTTTTGTACATAGAGCTAGTCTTGTCTGCATGTCCTTTCAATTGCTTGATATTGCTTAGACGACAGTTCATATGGAAAAAGGTCTGTGTCCGTGTTCCTGAAGTTGGCAAAATTTCATGTTCCGTAATGGGTGAATAGATTCAGGTAAAAAATATCTAATCATTGGAACAAGACCATGATTTGTTTTGGGGTAGAAATGAGCCTACAATTAAACTGCGCATGTGAAAATAATTAATACATCTGTACTTTGATTGGCGAAAGCGTGGCCTTTAACCGCAATCCAGAGAAGAAGGTAAAAATCAGAAGATTAATGTACAACCTAGCTATGCATCACGCGTAGGTAATTGAAGATGCTTCATTCCCACAACAAAATGAGATGCAAACCTTTTACTTCAACAGTCTTTTCGGCAACTGTCCTGTTCAAGTTCCATGTAGAAGTGCTTGTATGTTCATGTGCGGGTAGTGCGGTCTTCTTCTTTCCTTTTTTTGGCTTACTTTGAGGGAGGTGGTCAACGCTGATCCACCATCATTCATGGACGGAAATGCGGAGATAAGCGTGTGGCCACCATACAATAGAACTTCATGTTATGTATATAGCCACAAGCCAAGTGAAGCTGTCCGTGTCCATCTTGATAGGTCCATGCAAGACCCATAATAGCCCAAAAGAGTTTCGGGACACTTGCCATGAACCGTTTTTGTAGTCCTCACATTACAAGCATGTGCAAATGTTAATTTTCATACGCTCGATGCTAGTTAATTACATGGCACGTGCATGCATTGTGTGTTTTCTCCTTAAGAGTTAAAAGGTGATTTCCAAAATGTAACATCTATATCTAATTACGTACTTTTCAATTAGTAAAGTTATCTTAACTGGTGACTAATTGCAGATGGGATGGGTGATGAACGAAGTCCTGCGGCTATATAGCCCAGCACCGAATGTACAAAGACAGGCCCTAGAGGATATTAAAGTATACGACATGGTAATCCCTAAGGGAATAAACATGTGGATTGATGTGGTGTCGATGAACCATGACCCTGCTTTGTGGGGGGACGATGTGAACCAATTCAAGCCAGAAAGGTTCAAGGAAGACGCGCTCTATGGCGGGTGCAAGCACAAGATGGGGTTTCTGCCATTTGGGTTTGGAGGGAGAATGTGCATCGGCAGGAATTTAACCATGATGGAGTACAGGATCGTCTTAACCCTAATTCTCTCCAAGTTCTCCTTCTCTGTTTCACCAAACTACCGCCACTCTCCTTCCATTTTGCTGTCTCTCAGACCTTCCCAGGGCTTGCCTCTCGTAGTCAAACCCCTTTAGGATAGTCAGCAATAGTACTTCTCTAGGGTAAAAGAATAATAATGTTTATCCAGTTAATAACGTGGAATCTGATGTACTTGTCATTAGCAATATTAGGGACATACGCAGGGTCTATTAGCCCAGCTGCATGAGTGTCCAGTGCAACTTATGTATTCACATCCTATTATGATACCGGACTTTAGTGAAATTTCCAGTTATTACAACCTATGATTATTTGAATTACAATGTGGCTACAAGATACTTTTTCCATTTGTGAGGGCTAGGCATGACAATGAAAGTTAAGGAAGTGCGCTATCATTCATTTTTAATAACAAGAATGAACTTTCCTGAATTTAAGGTGGAGACAATTTGAGTTTGTTTTATGAATATGGAGACTGTGAATTTACAAGGGATAAATGATACAAATAATTCATGAATTTTTGTCCAATGTGCAATGTGATCCCTAAACTTTTAATTTATTCGATATGGTCCTTCAACTTTAGCCTAATATATAATATCATTCAATCCCTAGACTTTTGGTATATGTTCAAATTAATCTCTAGACTATATGAAAATGTTCACTATTAGATTAAACATATACTAAAAGTTTAGGAACCGCATTAAATCAATAAAAGTTTAGAAATGACATTACATATTAAGCTAAAATTAATGAACCACATTAAGCAAATTAAAAATTCAAGAACCATATTGCATATTGAGTCAAAATTTAGAAATTATTTGTGTCATTTTCTCAATTTACATAAGTTCTTCCTCGAAAGGGCACATGCGCGCGTGCTTTATTTCTAAATCCGAGCAAGCGTTAGACAAGCAACGGGAAAGATTACATGGTGACGAGATGGAAAAGGAGATGAAAAATTTGCCCGTCGTGTATTTCTGGTGTGCACTTTTGCATGTCGAATTCACTTCTTTACTTTTTGGGAATGTGCTGCTGAAGTTGGCCAACCGGAGGGAACGAGGAGAACGCAAAATTCGTGCAAAATAGAGAACTAGCACGTGGCGTAAAAGAATGGCACTAATTCATTGACTCATTGGTCAGCCGTAATTGGTCATATGCGAGCATAGCGGGGATTCGGCAATTAACACGGATATTTCTACTTTAGTCCGCACTAAATCTGAAAATCATCTGATTCTGTAAATCAAAAAACCATGCACTTTAAATCTCTAGTCATCGAAGAAAAGCCTTCTTTGTTATAGGAATCATCATCAACTATAGTATCTGGCAAAAACGAATTGATTATATCCGAGTTATATTAGTAGATTTTTTTTTTTTGTCAAAAAATTTCATTCATCATCAATATGGTACTTTGAAAGAATTTATAGAAAATTTTATAAATCAACACAATAAATCAAGCCTCTAAAGCTGCAAAACAAAGATAAGTACATGATTGTTCTTCAAGAATAGATCTGTGACTACAATTAAGTAAAAGAATTGGCGGCCGATTACCGAATTACGCATCATCATTGGTGATAAGCATCCACCAAGATTTTCATCTGTAGCTATGGTTTTGCCTTTCAACAGTGCACACCTAAGTTCAGTATCTTCGACATTATCACCACATGAAGACAACAAAGACATGTTTGATGAAGCTAGGATTTGACATATGTGAGAGCAAGTCCTTTACCAAGTGCGAGATGTCAAAATCAAAAATATATTGAATGAACACAAATGTGACATCAAAATTAATATCATTGAAAATGTAGGCAGAGTATTTATTCATTAAAACCTCTATATTTAGAGCTAGATCGAGAGAGAAAGTCCCAAATATAAGATTGAGGGAGTAGAGCTCCTAGATCTAGATTTAAATCAGGAGAGTAGGGTAAAAAATAAATAAAAAAATGGAAGGAAAAGAGACCAAAGAAGGAGGGGAGGAAGAGATTGAGGTCAAATCTCTCCCTTACAGAATTTGAAGAAGCAAAGAAAGGCTGAAAATCAGAGAGGGAGGGAGAGAGAGAGAGACTAGGAGCCTAATTAAGATGCCTCGTTATCCAATATTCATCCCAAATATTGTAGTCTAGCCCAATTTCCACCCCGGCCCTAATAAGGTCGTTAAAAGATTATTTTCGGACGAACTAGGCCCATTAGAAATGGCGCTCTAAATCTTGATGGGCCTAGCCTAACTTGGGCTATTTATTCTTAACCTGGACTTAGGAAACATGAAGAAAAATCATTTAGGAAAAATTTGTGAAGCTTGCATTAGAATAACTTAACTGGGCCGGTATTTATTAAATAGCAGCATTCTGGGGCTTAAAATCACAAAATTCATCTATTAGTATTATATTGATAGGATAATTATTTTGCATCTTTTTCAGAAAATAAGAGGATAATGATGTCATAAATCTAAAGCGATGCAATTTACCAATTCTAATAGTTTACTTTTAAATATATAAAATTTGTTCTCTTACTATGGTTACATGTCATTACTAATTGTGATACTAAAGTACAAATGGTAACTATTTTGCTCCTAAAAACAATTTCTGATAAGAAATTATTCTTTTCTATTATGTTCTCGGGAATAATTTTTGAATATTTAAAAGCATTTGATAATTGTCCAAAATTTTTATTCCTAGTGATAAAAATGTGTTTGGTAAACTCTAATTTTTTTTTGCTTCTTCCAATTTTTTATTACTTTTCTTTTTTTTTCCTTTTCTTTTATCTTCTTCCTTTCATGGCCGCTCGCCACTGTCGATGGTGGTTGACAAGCAACTGGATGAGGTCTGGCAAACTCGCTCAAGCATCACCTAACTACCAATGAGGCTCAACCTCACCCAAGTGGTGCAAGGTCAACCTCATCCTAGCCTAGCAAGGCCTAGCCTCACATTGATTGGCGAGGCTTAGCCTTGCTAGGCTAGGGCGAGGCCAACCTCACACCGCCTAGGGGAGGTCGAGCCTCGTCGGTGACTATGCTTAGCAAGGCTCAGCCTCACCTAGATTTGGGAGATCGAGCTGCCGGTGATCAAGAGCTTGGCCACCGACGAGCTCGTCAAACCTTGCCCTAGCCTAGTGAGGCTCCGTCAAGCTCATCGAACCTCACCTAGCCAGTTGTTGACAATGGCTAAGTGATTGGCTAGGGGGAGGAAGAAGAAGAAAAAAAAGAAAAGGAAAGAGAAAAAAATTCAGAATCAATTATTGGAATTATTCCCGAGAATAAGAATCGACTTTTTTTTTTCTTGATTCTATTCTAAATCTATTTTTGAGAACAAAAATTTTACCAAATGAATTTTGATTTTATTCTTTTATTTCCAATAATAGATTTGATATATAAATCCATTTGGCAAAATTTTGTTCCCCGGGAATAGATTTGAAACAAAATTAAGAATAAAAATAAAAATTGCTTCTTTGTTCTTAGGAACAATTCCAAAATCAAAACCAATTTTTTTTTTCATTTTTCTCTCTTCTCTTTCCTTTCATTTTCTTCTTCTTCCTTTTGGTTCTTTTTCCTTTTGGCTGGTCATAGGCCTTGGCCATGATCGGCGATAGGCTAGACAAGGGTAGCTCCCTTGTTGGCCCCTAGTAACCTAGTAATGCTGAGCATGGCCGAAGCCTTGTCGTGGCTAGGCTAAGCCGAGCTCACCCAACCATCGACCTGCCTCGCTAGCCCACTACAAAGTTTACATCACCCAACCAAGCTAACATTGACTTAGCAGCAAGTTGACAAAGCCAACCTCAACTAGCCACGATGAAGCTTGACCTTGCTGGTGCATCACCAAGTCAACGTCGCCCAACCAAGTCAATGCTAACCTGGTGACGGGGTGGCAAGCCTTGCCAGTGGCTAGGCCAGGCTTTGCCTCACATAGAAAGAAAAAAAAGAAAATTGTATTTAAATCATTAAAGAATTAAAATGAAATATTTTAAACTAGAAATTTTAAGATTCTACTAAATGCATTTCTATTCCAAAAATTGTCTTTAATACTTTTATTATATTTCTCGTTTTATTTTATTTTTTTCATTTTCTCTTTTTCTTTTTCCTTTTGTGGTCAATTGCTATGGTTGGTGGTGACTAGCAAACAATTGGGCAAGGTCTCACAACCTCGCCAGAGTCCTACCAAACTAGAGCAAGGTTCCGACAAGCTCAGGAGACTCATTTGGCCACTGATGAGGCTTAGCATTTTAAGTAATGTTTGTCTTTTTCTTTTTTATTAGTCCTACTCTAACTTTATTTTAACTCTCATTCTTGGAGCAAGTCGAAACCCACATTTATATTTTAAGTGATTTTGTCCTCTTTTTTTCTTTTTTTATCATACTCTACTCTTATTTTCAAACTTTTGCCATATTTTTTTATGAAGTGTGGGAGTTGAAATTTACACCTAAAACTAAATCAATCTTAGTCAAACCATCCTAAAAAAAGGTGAGAATTTAAATTATCACCTTTCAATCGCACGTGGTTGATTTTTGTCTACTAAAAAGTTGCAAATTGGAATACGAACATTAGACATCATATGATGAAAAAAAAAAATCCTCGGAAAAGCGGGTAAAACACCTGTCATGCCGAACGACGACGTTTTGCTCGGCGTCCCTCCTCCTCCCTCCAGCCCTTCTGCTTGCAGTCGTCTTCCCCTTTTCCCTCCAATAAGGCCAAAACCCCTAAAAGGGGCGTCGCCGGACTCGAAGCTTGGAAGAACTTCTCGCAGGTTTTGCAGTGAGGATCGAAGATGGGGACGTCGGTGCAGGTGACGCCCCTCTGCGGCGTCTACAACGAGAATCCTCTCTCCTACTTGATCTCCATCGACAACTTCAACTTCCTCGTCGACTGCGGCTGGAACGACCACTTCGATCCCTCTCTCCTTCACCCGCTCTCCAGGTCCGTCTCCCTCCCTCTCTTTCGATTCCGATGCTTCGCGCTGCCCTCTCTCTTCGTTTCAATCGACGACGATGCGAAATGGGAGCTCGTCATTGAGCGCCGGGTTGTCCCGATTGCTCTCGCTGACTGGAGTTGCGGGAGTGTTTCACCGTTTGTTTATTCCGTCGTGGTGTGTGCAGAGTGGCCTCGACGATAGATGCGGTGTTGCTGTCGCATCCGGACACTCTCCACCTCGGAGCTCTGCCATATGCCATGAAGCAGCTCGGGCTTTCTTCTCCTGTCTACGCCACCGAGCCGGTTTACAGATTGGGGCTTCTTACAATGTACGATCAGTATCTCTCGCGGAAAGTAAGTAGTGCTCGTGCCAACACAGGTTTTCTTTTTTCTTTTTTCTCCCCGGCTGGGTTGGTGCAATTACGTGATTTGATATCCTGCCTGCCTCAACATGGCTGGGCTTGGATGGGGGTGATTATCCTGTTGACGCGAACATTCTTTAAACCGCAAATATAAGAGGTAAGTTTGCGGGTGAAATGAGTTTGACTTAGTTCAGGCGAAGAAATAGGCTGAGGTCATAATTTTCCTTCTTCTTTCTGTACCATATGTATCAATTAAGAACTAGTTCAACTAATTCTTCAGCGCCCGTGTTGCCTATATCATATCAGCTGCTAGTGCTTGATTAACCAAAGGGACTTTTAATGTCATCTTTTGATCCCCGAAAACTCCTGTAATCTGGAGAACTGATTTTAATGGGTACATCACCTGCAGCTGTGTCATTTTCATTGTTGTTTTAGTTAACACAATTTACTCTTACAGCAGTATATGCTTTTTGAGCAATGAAAAATAATGATGAAAATGTCTCGCCTTTCTTCTGCAGCAAGTATCAGAGTTTGATCTGTTCACATTGGATGATATTGATTCAGCTTTCCAAAATGTCACCAGGCTAACATATTCTCAGAACCATCATTTTTCTGGTAGGCATTATGAACAATTGTATCATTTTGATCGACGCTTGTTTGATTATGATATATCCTGTCATTTGACTGCAGTAGCTCAGACCGAACCCTTTCTTGAACCTTTTTAAGCATGATTGGATATTTCTATATCTCCTTTGTGTTGATTCTGGATACATCTGTAATCTTCCTGTATCTCTGCATTGATTGCTGTTAGTGTATTGACTTTATCAGGAAAAGGGGAGGGGATTGTGATTTCTCCACATGTGGCTGGGCATCTCCTGGGAGGTACAATCTGGAAAATATCAAAGGATGGAGAGGATGTTATATATGCAGTGGATTTTAACCATCGCAAAGAAAAGTAAGATTTTCAACCAAGTACCTGCCTTGGCTGGCTGATTTATACCACTAGAAATTACTTATTATAATTATGTGTTTATGTCAGGCATTTGAATGGAACTGTTCTTGAATCCTTTGTCCGACCTGCCGTTTTGATTACAGATGCTTACAATGCTTTAAACAATCAGCTCCCAACTAAACAAAGGGAGAGAGGATTTATAGGTATTACCCTCTCCTTTGAAGATTCTATAAATAAAGCAGTGAGTACAAATTGTATATTACTGAAGTTTGTCTTTCTGGGTTCAATTTTACTGTTATGCCCTGACTGATAAGCCCCTACATATCTGCTTGTTCATGTGTATGATTTAACTGCTCACACACTAATATTCTGTTCTTATGAAGATGCTATAAGAAAGACTGTCGAAGCAGGAGGAAATGTATTAATACCTGTTGACACTGCTGGACGAGTGCTGGAACTTATTTTGATACTGGAAGAGGTCAGTGAGGCAATTGAGGCCTGATATTTACTTTTTGAGTCTATGAAAGACAAATCTTGCTAATTTTACATCCTGACTGCAGAGTCCTCTGAATTGTCCAATCTATTTCCTCACATATGTCGCCTCAAGCACAATTGATTATGTCAAGAGTTTCCTCGAGTGGATGAGCGACAATATAGCAAAGTCTTTTGAGCATACACGTGACAATGCTTTTCTTCTGAAGTAGGTGATTTTTTCTGCTCAAAGTTTTTGTTCTTTGGCTTTTCTTTGTGCTTCATCTGATTTCACTTTGAAGTGATGCAACTTACCTCGTAAAAGATTTTTGAATTATTTTACATTATGCTTACCACTTAACAGGCATGTCTCACTCCTAATTAACAAGAATGATCTTGATAATGCTCCCGCTGGTCCAAAGGTTAAATCTCCTTTCATTTATTCATTATTGTATGCTTCTTTATTCTTTTTGTTGCTAACTATTTCAAGTTATTTAGGTTGTTCTAGCATCGATGGCCAGCTTAGAAGCAGGCTTTGCTCACGATATATTTGTGGAATGGGCTACTGATACAAAGAATCTTGTACTTTTTACTGAAAGAGGCCAGGTAATACGATGGCTAATGTGGGTGCTACTTAATTGATTGTGAATTTGCATGACTGAAGTCATCTGCTGTTTAACTGTGTGAACCAATGCAAACTGCTTTTTTGGGTTGAACTGATGAGAAAAATCTTGGACTTGTTAGGCATCTTCTTGATTTAGCTACACTTGGGAGTATTTTCCTGAATGAATCTATGGAATTATTTGTATATTTCAGAATATAAAATCTGCAATGGATTCATCAACAATTGGAGTAAATATTAATCTAGCATAAATGGGTGTATATTTACATTCTGGAAATCAGTGCCCTCCTAATTACTGATTTCAGTGGCTCTTAGAATTTTAGCATTAGAGAAAAACATCGTTAGTGGTGAAGGTTATTTTCTGAAAAGGCAGACAAACTTATCTAGATAGTTGTAAATATTGCCATTTTCTGTGCAATGTTTTAATGGAAGCTGAATTGTCAGCCTTATAAGGAATAAATTATCACTGTTTGAACAGTTCTGGCAAACAAACGATTGATGGAACTGATTTCTGCTGGTTTTAGTTTCCTCAGTTGTTTATAAGCAAATTGCATATAAGATGAAAGGCACCATTGTTGATGGAAAAATCTGTTGTTTTTTTCAGTGAAAGGATCTTCCAAAAATAATTTTTCACAGACATGATTTCCAAGTTGATTTGCTGCACAGATGTTTCCTTTCCTTGTCATATTTATTTGCTGACAGTTACCAATGAACTTGTAGTTTGCAACCTTAGCCCGCATGCTTCAGGCAGATCCACCCCCAAAAGCCGTAAAAGTTACCATGTCTAAAAGAGTTCCTTTGGTTGGGGAGGAGCTACTTGCTTATGAAGAAGAGCAAAACCGGATAAAGAAGGAAGAAGCTCTGAAAGCTAGTATTATTAAAGAAGAGGAATCAAAAGCAGTGCGTGCATCTGATAATGTGGTTGATCCAATGGTCATTGATGCCAGCAACACTCAGACATCACAAGAAGGTATCATTTCTCAAGAAGTTGATATAGTAGTGATTTTTTTGTCATGGTCTGTCTTAAATGTTATCTGTAGCCAAAAGATGTTCTCATTAGCTGGCAAAGATGGTAGTAATCCACCCTAAGTTGTATTCAAGTAAAAGGCGGCAATTCCTCGTTATTGAAGCTTTTGCTAAAGATTTTCGCTGTTGAGTAACTTTCTTTGGGAAACCAAATTCTCCTCTTTCTTCCTTCACTTTCACAGCATGGTGAAGCTTAACCTTGGATGGGTCTTGCCCTGATCAGTCTTTTCCTGTTAAGAAAGACTAATAACAGTGTACACAAGTTTCTGACTCTACATTATTTCTGTTGTATTTTAATGTTTATTATTTTTTCTGGCAGCAGCTGGTTCACATGGTAGCAGATACCGTGACATTTTTATTGATGGATTTGTTCCACCACCCAACTGTGCTGCTCCTATGTTTCCTTTCTATGAGAATGCCTCTGAGTGGGATGATTTTGGCGAGGTGATCAATCCTGATGACTATGTAATTAAAGATGATGACATGGATCAAGGAGCTTTGCCTGTAAGTATTCTATTACAATTTTCAGCCTTTGTGCTTGTCTCTTCGGTTGCTCTTGGTACCATGGGACAGTCACCTTTGAATATGGTGTCTATTCATGTATGCATAGTCCAGTAAAATGAAACAAAGAACATAAAAATATTGGAAGTTTTTGCCAAGATTAGCGATTCTTGGCTTTATCATTAGAGTTTTTTAACCTGAAGAAGCTATGTAGATCGTGTAGTGTTTGTTAATGCAATATCTTGTAAATGGTTCTTGTAAATGTTTGTGTTTAGCTAGTGTCACCTAAATGAAGAACTTCTGCTAAATGATCCAGAAGAAGGGTAAAAAGGAACAAAACAAAGTAAAGTGAATTAATGGTATTGAAACATGTAATTTGTATGGGTTTGGAGCTTTGAACATGTAATGCTTATTTCATGTCAAAGAATGATATTGGATTATCCTTTGTAACCTATGCTAATACCGTGGCATGTGAATCATATTGAGAGAGTATTACTAAGTCTAGCAGTACTGGTTTTATAATGAGAAGATAGATCCCCTGGTTGAGTTGAATGAAAGAATGGTCTTTCAGTGCTGTGAGCTTTCCTAATGAAACTCTTCAGTTGAAATTCATCAAGTCTTCTCTTCCACTGTCATCTTAGTACTGTAGTCTTTTGATGCATCATTTTTTTACCTTCTATGTTGCTAAAGTAACGAGATATTTGATTGGATTGCATATGTGGCTTTGCAGTTTGTGAACAACATGGATGGAAAACTTGATGAAGGACCTGCTAGTTTGATACTTGATATGAAGCCCTCAAAAGTTGTCTCAACTGAACTAACTGTAAGTGAGTTCTGCCACAAGTGATGCATGCCATGCATCATTTTCTTCCTGAAGTAAAGTACAGTCATATCTCAAATTGCCGCCTGAAAAGAGTACTCCCATGATGGTGATTGACAATATGGACAGGAAATAAACTCTCATCTAACCTTGAATTGTGGGGCACCCCTTTGTTTTATTGTTTCATTTATTTTATTACTTACATTTTTAGAAGCCTCAAAAAAGACCGAGCATATTTATGGCCTACTACTGCTCTGTGAGAATTTCTTTTCTTTACTTATGAATTTGGCTGCAAAAACTTGAACTTTGTGAACATGTGGGAACAAATTATGTTGTTCTTTTTTGTACTTTGTGCAGTAATTACATTGCATTTGTGAATTTAATTTATACATTGATTATTTAATTGTTTGATGAACCTGCCTTTTTCATGTGTTGTGATTTGTAATATCAGGTGCAAGTCAAATGCTCATTGATATACATGGACTTTGAGGGACGTGCGGACAGCCGAGCAATTAAATCAATACTCGCCCATGTGGCTCCCCTAAAGCTTGTAGGGTTATCTTTGCTTTAAATAGTTTGGAGGATGACCAGAGACTGTTGGGTCTCTGTACCATGCTCAAATTGTGTTATTATGCTTTGAAGGCACTCATGATCAAGAATCCAATAGCATCTTAGTAGTATTCATGCAGGCATATGTCATGCCTGCTGAAATAAGGAGTAGTTTTCATTGTTGTTTTCCATCCAATGTGAGGTTTCGACCTGGTGCTGCTTATCATTCATCAGAAGATACAACTAATTTATCACTCAAAAGATTATAGTACTTTTTTGGTTGGTCAAATGATAGTTATCCTGTTGATGTTCTTCTGCAACGAAGCTTAATTGCATTGCAAAATATAACTATATGATTTGTTGAATGTAAACTCATTTTTTGCACTTTTTGAAGGTTTTGGTGCGAGGATCAGCTGAGGCAACGGAGCATTTGAAGCAACATTGCTCGAAAAATGTCTGCCCTCAAGTCTATGCTCCTCAAATTGAAGAAACAATTGATGTCACGTCTGATTTATGTGCTTATAAGGTACCTAGAAGAAATGCTATGTAATCTGAGTCATCATGATGCTGCAAATATGTGTCCTCTGAATCTTGTTTTGTGACAATTAGGTGCAACTTTCTGAGAAATTGATGAGCAATGTGCTTTTTAAGAAGGTGAGCTCTTCATGTTTTCATTCATCTTCATAAAACTTGATCGCCATGTTATTTTCCACTTGGAGTGTCTCATGTTGACGCATTATATAGCTAGGAGATCATGAAATAGCTTGGATCGATGCTGAAGTTGGAAAGACAGAGAATGGAATGCTGTCTTTGCTTCCACTATCAACTGCAGCACCACCACATAAATCGGTACTTGTTGGTGATTTGAAGTTGGCAGATTTCAAACAGTTCCTAGCCAGCAAGGGTGTTCAGGTAAAATTTCTGTGCTTGCTAACATGAGTACATCCAACATAAGTAGTGATGATGGATTTTTTACCCGATGAGCTTGACAATCTGACAGTGCTTGACACAATCGGATGTTGAACTTTCGATGTTTGCAGGTAGAATTTGCAGGTGGAGCTCTTAGATGCGGTGAGTATGTAACATTACGCAAAGTCGGTGATGCAAGCCAGAAGGTCAGTATTTTATTGTTCTCAGTTTTGTCCTTTTCCTTTTTTTCTACTTACCTCTTGCTTGGTCCTGCCTTTTAACCACTGTGCATGGCAACCCTCTTTGTCTCTGAACAAAGTGATAAGAGCCATATAGTTTTCATGATTGAATTTGTCCGTGTCCGATTTATTGGGGGAAAGAAGTATGAATGCCTTCTACCTTTTGTATTTTTACCTGGTCATTGATTTTATGTGTTTTCATCTCGTAGGGTGGTTTGTCTGGCACTCAGCAGATTGTCATTGAGGGACCTCTCTGTGAAGATTACTACAAGATTCGTGACTATTTGTACTCGCAGTTTTATTTGCTTTGAGTTTAGGTACATATGCAATTCTACTTATGGGGTAAAGAAGCCTGTGCCATGTCACAATATTCTGTTACGAGCCATCAAAAGCTTATTTCCCATGAACCAAACGCAAGTGCCATACCACCTGCAGAACGCTACAGTGGAGTGCATTCTTAAGTAGTAGCACCACCTCAAGGATTTTGCCATCTCTCTGTCCATCTCGACATGGACCTGTTTCTTCAAACCACTGTTGCAGAGTGGTTACACCCACAGCCATAGATTCATTATTTTCTATTTTTATTTAACCGTATCTTAAAGTCTCCTGAGCAATGGGCATAAAGTGTTTGTCCTTAACTTATTCTCCAAAAAAGGTTGTGAAACGACTAACCTGATCTAATCCGATTTTACATTATGTATGGCTACTGGTGACTGCCTCACTTAATGGGCAGCTGATGCCGAGGGTACAGATCAGTGAATTCAACCTGGATATCCCCTTGTGGTTTGGAAGCAACCAGCCAACAGCATCGAGAGCATCGAAATTATGTGCCAAGTTGAAAGCAAAAATGCACAACTAGAGAGGGAACGCATGAAAAACATTGTCTTGCCGATAGACATTCTAAGAAGCACGAGAATTTAGGCCTTCCCAGTTTCAATGTAGGCCAAATCAACTGTCACCACTTGTGCCAAATTAAACTAGATAGTTGTTATGGCCTTTTTGTGGGCAATTTTTACCATGGGAACTCAACCGTCAGCACTACAAGGAATAGATTAATGCTATCTGAACAATTCTGGCAAACAAATGAATTGATGGAAATGATTTCTGCTGGTTCCATGATTTAGTTCATCAGTTGTTTAGATGAAACCTGTATGTAAGTCGATAGTTCCATCAGTTATTTCTACTGGTTTTATGAATTATTTTTTTGCTGGTTTTATTTTACTCCGATTTATCTTATGTTCTTTTTTGCTACTCCCCTCTTGCTTGATCCCGACTAGGGGTGTCAAATGGGTGGGTCGGGTCGGGTTTGGGTTGGGTCGAAAATGATCCGACCCACATTGACTCATTTAACCCATTTTGACTCATTTTCATGCAATGTAAATTTAATGATTTATACCCGACCCGACCCATACTTAACCCATATCCGACCCATATTACCAACGCATATTAAATATTTAATTTAATTTAAGAAAATATACTCCAACTTATTTAGTTCACTTTAAACTTTTCATATATAAATTATTTGAATAAAAATTTCACATGAAATTTATAAAGTAAATTAAATAAAAAAAATTAGTAAATAAAAAAATGTAGATACCTCTAAATTGAAATAGTTTGAGGAAAATAATTTTAAAAAAAAATTGATTTTCAATTATGTTGAATGAATCTTATCGGATTGACAACGGAGATCGAGAACGTATAGAAAAGAGGATGAAAGGAGAGAGATGATAAATCTACCTAATAACTCACTCGATCCATATTTGACCCATATTTAACTTTCATTTAACCCATATTTAACTTTCACTTAATTCATATTTAACTTTCACTTAACCCATATTTGACCTATATTTAACCTCACTTGACCCATATTTAACCCATTTAACTAAAAGTAAGTTATAATATAAGTTTATGACCCATATTGACACCTCTAGTCCTGACTCTGCACAAAGTAAGAATATTAAACAACCAATCCAATCTTATCCGACTTCACATTATGCACGGCTGCCGCCTCAACTCATGTGAAACGGATTCCAAGGGTATGGATGAGTGAACTCGATTCCGATTTACGATAGAATAGATGAAACAACTCTAGGCAAAATTTGCGAATCCATTTACTTCACTAACCATCTGGCAGGCGCCAAATGTTATATTAGCCAAAGAGCATAAAGCTGAACCGACAATCACCGTGTGGTTGGGAAGCAGCCAGCCCGCAGCATCAAGAGCATCGAAATTGTATATTGAGTAAATAGAAGAAAAAAAATGCACGAGTAGAAAGGGAACATATGAGAAACATAGTCTTGGCAAAAATGACATTCTTGGAAGTACAAGAATTTAGGTTCTCAGTTTCAATAGTCCAAATCAAGGGAAATTTCTAAACTGCTAGCGGACTGTTCGGATTGTAATTGATCAAGAAATCCCTTTAAAGGACTTCGTAGCTTCAAACTATCCCTCACTTCTTCTTTTCACCACCACCAGCAGACCTGCACCAAAATCCAAGAAAGGGTGCAAGAGATTATCTCACTGAAACACATTAAAAGAGAAAAAAAGATCTGCCAGCAAAGATAAAGCACCATGAAGAGTATACCTCATCTTGCGGAGGACATTAGACATCTCCTCACGCTTCTTCTTTGCCCTCTTGTGGGTACCCAGCTTTCTCTTAGCTACCTTCAGGGCACGCTTGTCCTTTCCAACTTTTAGAAGCTCAGTGATCCTTTTCTCATATGGTGCAAATCCAGCAACTTCCCTGATCAAGCTCCTCACGAAATGGACCCTCTTGCTGGTTTTCTAAAGGACAAAAGGAACCAAATCATACATAGGAAGCGGATAATTCAATTATTCCTACCTACAATTATTGCCCAATAGAAGTAACTCATGACCTCCGTTTCGCTAATACTACTTGAGGGAGAGAAGAAGAGAGACCCCTCCAGTATGCTCGACACAGGAAGCAGATAATTCAATTAATCCTACCCTACGATTATTGCCAACAGAACTAACTTATGACCTCTGTTTTTGCTAATACTACTTAAGGGAGAGAAGAGAAGAGACCCCTCCAGTATGCTTGAATGTAACGATTTGTATTTTGAAGAGGAAACCAAGATTTTGCCATAGAAATTTAAGTGGAGTAAATTAATTGATGTAGAGAGACCTTAACACAGGTTATTGTACAGATGTGCATCTTCGATAGTATATGGAAGACAATAGTGATATTTTGCAATCCACCTACGGTATCAGGGACCAGCTGCACAACATATTTTCAACAAGCTAGAGACAGTTTACATGATTTAGCCAATTGTGTGAGTGCACTGACTATTAAACAATTTGTGCCAGAACTTAAACCAGTAAGAGGAACTAGTTTCCTCCTTATATCCTTATACTCTCTACAAAAACCCTCAAACAAAATATTAAGGCATCTTGTCTCGATAAACCTCTCTCAATCATCAGCAAATTTCCACATTACAAAGGACAACTATAAGGGGCAACAAATGCCTGCCATCAATGGCAAGGCCTTAAGATTCTCTTTGTAGGAGACAATACTGATACAAAAAACCACATCTTTCAAATTGTATCGATGAAATGCACATGCCTCGATACCAAAACAACAGAAAGGGAATGCAACGCACTGGTTAATTGGCATAAATGCAGGATGCACTTACCCCTTTCCGGTCGCTGGGGCGTGGGGCAAGTTCCTTCTTGGTCACGATGTGGCCCTTGTTAAGGCCCACGAAGAGGCCAGTGTTCGGCTGCTTCGGAGCCATTTCCTGCTCATCATTTACACGAACCCATGTATTAGCGTGCGCTTGTAAAATCAACCACAACCAAAATATGCAAACAGCACGCCAGTGACGTACCATGTAAAAAACCAAAGCCATAGAAATCACAACAAGCCAAAAAAAAAAGAACAAAGAACACAGGCACCAAAGAAAGGGAAAAAAAAGCATCAAAAAGCAGGTGAAATTAGCAAAACCCTAACGAAGATTTGTAAAGAGAAGCTTTTGCCATACAGTGACATAAGGAAACGACTGATGACTTCACTTAGATTGCAGCAAATGCAAAGATTTCCAGCAAGCAACCGATAAATACGCAATGACCAGAGCTAGGTGAGTGAGAACACAGAGACAGATCAAACATCGCGAAACTGATGCGTTGAATAATAGAGAGAGAACAAATCTCATGAACAACAGCATGAAGCTATCAAGCTTTCGATCTTCTGAGTTCACAGAGTAGAGCACGTAGGAGATTCACCTTCTGGGGCGGCCTGACGATCTGAGACGGTCGGCTTGAAGAAGAAGAGCAGCTAGGGTTAGACGTTGAGAGTCGATTTTATATATCCGCAAAAAGGGTAGGGACCGAAAGGAGGAAGGGTAAAGTCGTCATTGCGTATTGGAAGTTAATTTTGCTAAAGGCACCTTGGCTTAATACACTTACAAAAAGAGCTCACCTTTAGCTTTATACTCAATTCTACCCTGAATTTATTATAAATGAAAACCCCAAACTTTAAATCTAATTCAAATCTGCCCCTAACTCACAAAAACCCCAATTTTAGGTGTAATCCCTAAATCTAAACTTTTTTTGCCTAATAAAAAAATCGGTAATTTTTACTCAAATCTCAAATCTGCTTCTGATAACCCTTTATCAAAAAATTGCCATTGGTCATCCCTAATTCAAATATCTAAAAATGATTTCATTTTGGAGATAATTTTTCATGTCATCTTATAGTGTGGATCAAATTGGGATTGGACCATAAAGTAAATTTGAGAATAAATTGAAAATTAGCGATTTTTTTTAGACAAAACATTATTTATAGTAGATTTGGTATTGTACCTAAAGTTTAGAGTTTTTTGTTAAATAAAAAAGTTTGGGATAGAAATGGGATTAGACATAAAATTTGAGATTATTTAGGGAATTAGACTCAATTCCAAAGAAATCTATTTTCAACTTTTAAAGAGGTACGGACTTCTAGAGTGCCAAAAGTTGGCACGAAAAGACATTTAAATGCTAAAAGTTACAAAATATATATTCAAAATGAAAAATCCATGTAGTAATTTAATAAAAAAAATTGTCAACGTCATATTTTAAAAAAATTTCAATTTTATTAAAAAATAAGAAGAAGGAGAAGGAGGAGGAGGAGGAGGAGGAGGAGAAGGAGGAGAAGCAGGAGGAGAAACAGGAGAAGGAGGAGAAGAAGGAGGAGTGAGAGGAGGAGGAAGAAGGAGGAAGAACAGGAGAAGGAGAAGGAGGAGGAGGAATTTTTTTAAAATAAAAAATCCAGGATGGCAAAGAGCAAAAAAAATTGTCCATGTCATAAAAGGAGGAGGAAAAAAATAAAATCGATTTTTTTATTCGGCGAGCCAAAAAGAAGAACAAGAACAAGAACAAGGGGATCCGTGAGGGTAACAAGAAAATTTTTTTTTATAAATAAAATCGATTTTATAATAATATAATATTTTTAATTATTTAATATTATTTAATTAATAATTTTTAAAATTCACGTCGGCCAAAATGATGTCGTTTTGGCTAATTTTTTGCCGATTCAATTTTCGGCGAGTCATGTAAGTAAGAAAATTAATAAAAAATGCCACGTAGGATTCCGGTAGGGTTCCGATGACCGACACCGAAGTGATCCATTTTTTTTTTTTTAAAATGGCACTTAAGTGTATTTTTTGTAACTTTTGGCACTTAAAATGTCCCTCGTGCCTAACTTTTGACACTTCCGCTGTACTTTTCCCAACTTTTAAGACACCTAACGGGCATTACTAAGTATGAAATTTTGTGCATGTTTATAAAAACACCACATAACATGCATATCATGTGAGCAGAAAGAAAATACTAAGACAATACAATTATGTAATAGTATTAGTTTGATTTTATGTTATTAATATGTATGAGAAAAATTAATAATTTTCTTGGGTCGCACAAAATAAATGTAATACTTATTTCTCAATCAAGCATTTTTCTCATAGCTAGATTCGATTCCCTAGATCTTGTGGACGATTTAAAATATAGATAAGAGAGAAACTTGTGGTCCATCATGACTTTGAAGCTTTGCGGAGGAGGTTCAATGGTATGCCTATATAGGTTCGTTGCGGATCATGAAATATCAGGAAGCTTCGTCGAGGGTCACTTGATGTCGGTATGCTTTTGCCTAGGGTCACGTGACCCCGTCATTCCACAATATGAAGCTCAATAAAATTGTGCTTTGGTGTTCTGGTCAAGTGATCTCATGCCTATGAGATCCAGCTTTTTGATTGAACACTTGCATGTCTTGTAGCAACGTGGTCTAGTTTGAGACTGTGCAACCTTGATGTCACATCACTTGAGCTCACTCGCCCAAATATCGCATTACTCAATTAACATCTTAACATTACCAAAATAGTGGAGGAGAAATCAGTAAAAATTAAAAAGTTAAAAAAAAATTTCTTTGATATTTAGCAATAATATTCTGTCTTATTGGGTAAGAAAAATTCTCGAAAATGAATGTAACGAGGGACATGGAAAGAAAGTGGAAAAATATTAATTTCACAGAAAAGGATATATTTCCTTTTCCTTCAATCTCCCAAGCTTCCTTGGGACTCATCCGAAACTTTTTTTCGAAAAGACGAAAATACCCATGGAGTAGTCATAAAGGACGAGGGCATTTCCGGGTAAAGGGGGGGAGCGTCGTAAGAAAGCCAGTTCTATCTCCCCCCATTTTCAAACAAAGACCAAACAAACGGCTACTTCCTAATCCATACTCCTCCTCCCCTTGAAGAATTCTCAGAGTGTCTTCGGCTCTCCCGATTTCGCTTCCTCAAACGCTTCAAATTCCCCCCACCCCCTGCAATTCACTTGAATTCTGCATCTCTCAAGGTCTTCGGTTTCGTCTGCCGTCGATCGCGCGCGCTCTCAGGTTTCGGTCCTGTCCGATCGTCAGCGGCCGCAGAGGGAGGAGAGAAGACGAGGATGAGCTCGAAACCCTCTCTGAAGATCCGAGTCGTGGCGAGAATCGGAGGCCATGGGGATCGAGAGGCCAAACCTTGGATCTCCGTCCACAAGCCTAACGGAGAGGACTCGGAGACTGTCGCCTTGTCTTTCGACGCTCCGTCTGCTAGGTTATTCTCTTGTCCCCGTGCGTGCGTGCGTGCCGATTTTTTTTTTATTTTTTTGACCTTTTTCTGGTTGCGGTTTTTACGTTTCCTGTACTTGCGTTGATGGAAGGAAGCTTAGGGAAGATTAGGCGTCTTTACTTCACGACTGCTCTGTCCGGATTGGGTGTTGGGATCCTGTTGATGATGTTGATTTTCTCCTGTTGAATTGCTGAGGAGAGTAGACGTCATTTTCATGTTTTTCTGGATAAGTCAGTTCTTTTCAGTGGAAAACGAGAGAAGGCAATTTCTATCTCCTGAGATTAGGCTTCTTTTTTTTAGCTTCCCTGAGAACGCAGTAATTGGTGCCGGTGGTTAGATGTGATGGGGGCAATGAGAAGTTGAAAAGGCTTTCCCAAGTCTTGAAGAGGGGAAATTTTTGAGAGAGAATATTAATGTTTACATATCCTGTCTAATGTCCATGAACTTTTTAACATGTGTTGAGAAGACAAGTCTTGCGTGTTGAAAGTAGTCTGTGGATTTCACTTTCTTTGGGTAATATGTGGAGTTGGATGGCTGAATTGCCTTTATTTTGCAGTAAAAAGGAATCCCATCAAGTGCACTACTGCTACGAGCCTAATGAAGACAATGATAGGATATACACCAGGGAGATCAAGCCTTTTATTTCGGAAGTTTTTGATGGTCATAATTTCACTACCATTGCTTATGGGGCAAGAGGCAGCGGAAAGACTTGCTTAATTCAGGTTAGATTTGATAGCTTTAATCTTTTTGGCGATATTATTCACAAATGTCAGTTCTAGCATGTGCTATGGTTACTGATAAGTCAATCTTGAAGGGCTCGGGGGAGTGTCCAGGTTTGGCTGCACTAGCCATTGAAGAAATTACTGAAATAGCCGAAAGAGTTGTTGCAATATCTTTTTATGAGATTTACCAAGACCAGGTCTATGATCTGCTGCAATCAGAAAGGGCAGCTGTTACAATACTTGAAGATTCTCAAGGAAAAATCAAATTGAAAGGGCTTTCTCAGGCATGTCCTTGTTGTAATTAGAGAAATGGCTTGAAGGACTCTAAAGAGTTTTTTGTGAATTAGTGACTTGATGTTGGCCAACTTCGTTTCCTGATTCATGTTCTGTAATGTTCAGGTTCCCATAAAGTCTAGCTCAGAATTTCGCAAGCTTTATTTTGGTGGTTGCAATTCCAACAAAACAGTCAACAAGATGGCTAATGAACTTCCTAAAAGAAGCCACAGGGGCTTAATTATTCATGTCACATCTCCTGTTGAGGACACGGATGCACCTCTTGTTGGCAAACTGAATTTTGTTGACTTAGCAGGTTCGGGTGATGCTTTTGGTGAAATCCCATGTTCTTTGGCAAGTACAAACTCTGCTTCTCTTTGACTTTGTCTTTTATCAGGTTATGAGGACCCTCGCAGGAAAAGTAAGGATGGCCTTAGCTTTGTGGAGAAGAATAAAATCAACAAGTCATTGCATGCACTACAAAATGTTCTTCTTGCATTAAATGCTAATGAAAACCATGTTCCTTTCCGGGAAAGCAAAGTTACTCGCCTGTTGCAACATTCACTTGGAGGGTTAAATAATAGGCTCACAGTCATAGCTTGCTTGGTGAGCCCGGTTGCTTCTTTGCTCTGTTTACATGTCTTGTTTGCATTATTTACTTATGATATCTAGTCAATGGTCAACTAATTTTGCTTAATTTGCTACAACAGAACCCATTGTTTTGCCAAGATTCCATTTATATCGCTGGTTTAGCTTCTCGGACTTGTCAAGCAAGTCGTCAGATTGCCATGAGATCTGCAAAGAAGAGCAAAACATTGGAAAAAGCAGTGGGGATATCCTCATCTAAGGTTAGAACCTCACAAAGTGCTTCTAGTAAGCAGATTAGATTGCCGGTTCATCTTCTTCGAAAGAATACCAGTTGTAAATCTGCCATGAAGGGAAAGTAAGTTGATGTTTTCCTTTTTTTATCCTTATAAGACTAGAATCTATGATGCTTCTATTCTTTGGATATACATTTTATCTTTCTTCTTGCCGTGAAGGAAATTATTCGGTGAGACAAGTGGCCAGAATAATGATGTGAAGGTATTTGATCACCTCTTTCATACTGAATTAGTTAGTTATTTTTATCTAAATTGGCAGTAGAACAAGAATGGTTACATTTATGGCAAGAGGCACTATCTATTTATTGACAAGAATGTTTAAGAATTGCCTCTATAATGAGCATTTTGGGTCTTGAATGTGGATTGAAGTCAACTTAACTACTTCTTTTAGCCAATAAGCTTTAGTTTATGTCCCCTATTGCAGGCAAGCTCAGACCCAGCTGTTGCTTCAACCGTTGAAGCTGGAGCACAAGAAGAGGTTACTTCTTTCTAGTTATTTCTAACAACCACATTTCTTGAGACACAATTGTTTCCTTATCTAGTATTTTCATATATTGCAGGAAACTCTTATGTCTGCTGCCACTTCATCTTTTGAATCTTTGATGCATGGAGATGTTAGTAATCCCAAATCATTTAAGGTCTGAGGTTAAAAGTGTGTTGTTTTATAACTTGGTTCATGTCCTCATATTTTCAGGAAAAGTCCAGCTTAAATGTTACCGAGAGTATGGTCTCATCAGAGAAGGTAATTCAGTTTTTGCTTTTTCATTCTCATATTTATTTATGTGATTTTATTTTTAAAAAAGTAATGATAAATTCCTTTTTCATCAGCAAGCGTCCCCTGCGGTGTTGGAACATTCCTTGGAAAACACTTTGCCGCCAAATGCGGTAAATAACATGTCACATTGTCTTTCAGATATTCTTAGAAGAGCAACATATATGTATGCATTCCCTTTTGCGTTTTAGGATGTTTCTCAGCTCTGTGAACAAAATCAAGAGGAGGTTAGCTCTAATCTCAGTTGCAGCAAGGAAGCATTGCCACTTCCTAATAGAGGTACAGATGCATTCCTTCAATTGAAAGTATTCATTTATGATTTCCCATGTTTTGATAGTTCTTTTTTGAAAACATGCAGGTAGCATGGATAAGGAAAATTGTGAATTTTCTATCAATCAAGGTGGATCGCCACCATTAAGTGCCAGATTGCAGGAGCTATCAAACAGCTTGAAGCTATTGTATTCCTCTACTCCATGCGTAAAGATGCCAAATGAGAACGTGGAAGCTCTGGAGCCAAAAACTCCAACAATTGACTCAAATATCCAAGGAAATGAAAGAAAAGGCATTGCTAGCATAAATAGTCCTTGGCCAGCTTCTAGGACTTGCTATCCAGGAACAAAGGTCACATGCATCAATTCTCTCTAATAAAGAAAAAGAGCGTTTCTCACTTTTCAAATACTGAATTTTTGTTTTGCTAATTCACCTTCTAAAATTTTTCTTGCAGAATTCCCTCATTCAAGAATATCTAAGGATTTTCAACAGTGCTAGCAAGTGAGTTAACCATACATTTATTTTTTTGAAATGAAAAAGAACTCTATATTAGTGGTAACTACTTGAGCTAGGAAACAGTAGGACAAATTATGAAACTAAAAATGCACAATTTCTCAACTATTGGGGACATTTTTTTTTTTTTTTTTTTGCACTGCATTTTAGAACCGTGGACTTATGCTTGTCTCCATTTCTCTGATTTTGTCAGGGAAGAGTTGAAGGGACTAAGGGTAAGGAGATTATTCTGCATAAAATGATTATTCAAGACTTTTTCTAGTAAGTTACATGAAGTAAACTTGTTAATTCAGGGAATCGGAGAGAAGAGAGCTACCCACATTCTTCAACTTCGGGAAGAATCACCGGAGCCATTCAAGAGTGTAAGTACTTTTTATTGTTGCAAGAGCTCATTCAAAAATTTGTGCTGGTATGTCGCCTGTATATTTATTTTGATGCTCAATTGAGTCATTTCTTTGATTTGGCCAATCATTGTCTCTCGTAATTCAAAGTGATTTAATGAGTGATAATAACTTTTATATTTGATTTCAGCTTGACGATTTAGGGAGTCTCGGACTGTCAGCAAAGCAGGTATATCTTTCCAAATAACGTTTGTCCTTGTGCTAAATATGACATATTGAATCGGAGATGGAAAGATTAATAAAACAGAAGCTGATTCTACAAATTTTGTCTATTCATGTCACTACTGTAGGTGAAGAAGATGCTGTCAATAAAGTAGGGTCCACCGACCATTCCTTGTGGGCAAGATAAATCTTCCATTGGCAATAAATGTTGCCTCGAAACAGGGTCTATCTGTCCGGAACTTCTTGTGTGATATGTAATGTGTCATATCCTCATGCGATGATGATTCGGGATGTAAGGGAAACGAAGATATATTTGTGTATTTGCTTTTGTATAGACTGCAAAGATAACCCGCCTCACTACTATTGGTGCGATTTATTTTGGAAAGCAAACTAAATTTCATATGCTAGCGTTATGGGCCAATCTTTTAGGATCATGCGGCGATTTAGGCTCCCTTTGACTGTTTGGGATAGTTGAAGCGCCTAAGCCACAACGACTTAGCTTCCTTTGACCATTTGAGATTATTGGACCATTTGGAATTATTGGAGCACCTAAGCTAAGCCCTTCCTTTGTAGGGATTGATCGCTCCCTCGCTTACCCGGATTGTAGAGAGTTTCTAGATAAGAGTGTTTAGAGAAACTTTGAAAAAGAGAAGGGGAATTTAAATTACCGAATGATTGGATAGTTATAATGAGAAGGAGAACACCGCTTCTTATATTTGAGGCCTTTGGATTATAACCATTTATCGGGATTACATTCAGCAAATGAGATCACATCTCTCAGCCTACTAATCATCTTGCACCTCTCTATTGATCAATCTATGGCACCCTTGGCACAATCATACTCTTGCCCGTCCCTAAAAACATTCCAGAAGCTCTCAGGGAAACTTTGGGTTGGATTAGGACCATTTTTTCGTTCATGCACGGTCCCTTAGTTATGGGAACCTCGAGACCGTAACACTACTATGTGGCACTTCATTGTGGCACTTCGGATTTAAGCTTTCCAGTGCTTGATTTTCTATTTGACCAATAGAAAGATATAAGATTCACTTGAATTAGAAAGAATTAATTAAGAATAAAAAGTTTATTTTTTTTAATGAGGTGTACATTTCTATATTCAAGCCTTTCATTTCACTTCCCGCCTCTAGTTCTCGGGTCAATAGTGGGAGGAGATCGCTAGTTGAGCCTTTCTTGATATAATCTTTCTAATTCCTTATACTCATTAAATTCAAAGCAACAAAATAGTGGTCCTTCTACAATAGAATATCCAATTTTTGAATCATCTGTGGCCTTGAGTTTGACAATTCGTGCATTTGTCCGATGGGAAAAATGCCATGTATCAAAATCGGTTTATTAAATTGATTACCACAATATTTTTTCAAAATATATATATTTTTTATTTTAAGTATCCACAAGCTCCGGAGAGATTATCCTTACTCATATAGCACTTTCTACATCTTAATCCATATTCCAATCTTTCCTTAATTGATACTACATGGGATTAGACTTGTCAAAATGAGTCTAAAATAGGTTATTTAAATCTTAAAGAGCTTTTTTAATTGGGTTTAAAAATTGAAACTAGTTAGAACTCATTTCCAAACCAATGCTCACTCTTTTTCTTTCTCTTTTTAACTTTATAAAAATATTTTTATAAAATTCGAAATTATAATTATTTTTATACTTCCATTTTCTTTTCTTTTCTTTCTCATTCTACCTTCCTCATTAGCTGATGGCCGGCCATCGCCCAACCGTAGTGAGCTCACTAACTGGTCGGCGACTCGTCCTACCGCGATGAGCTCAAGTCTTGCCAAATCGACGAGACCAAGGCATCATCCAATCTAGCACAACTCAAGCTTGTTGATTGGTCGTCAATTCGCACAATGTTGGTGAGCTTGAGTCTTGCTGATCTGGCAAGGACTTGGCCTTGCTGACATTGGTGAGCTTGAGTCTTGCCAGGCGAGGCTCATCCTTGCTAGACATTGGCGAGGCCAAGTCCTCACTAGATCAGTGATACTCGAGCTTGTCGGCGTTGGGTGAGTCAGCAATCGATTGGTGAGCTTGAGCCTTACCTGGGTGATCGTTGGCTGTTGTCTTGTCAGCCACTAGCTAATGAGCAAGATGGAAGAAGAAAAAGGAAAGGAAAGAAAAGAAAAATAATTAAAAATTATATTTTTCTATACAAAACAATGAAAAATATTTTCTAATTTATTTTTAGATTTTAGATAAAAACCTAAAATATTGTGATTTTCATGAAAAAGTACTTCTTGGAAAATGTTTTCCAAGAAACAAATGAAGTCTTATTTTTAAAAAAAATTATAAAAATTGTCCATTAACTTTTATTGCATAAAAGTGATTTAATAATACCATTTAATTAATATATATATATTAAGTTTAATTAAATGGATCAGATATGAATTTAATCTTACATGAGTCAAGAATTGTGCATTATAAAAACAAGTTAAATGAATCAATTTAGATTGAATCATTTATGACCCGACCCAACCCGTTTGATAGGTCTACATGAGACTTTTTGTTTATACCGCTTAAAACTGTGGAAGAGTTTCAACAGATGCACCCTCCAGACCCTGCTGATTCGCAAATATATTCAGTATGTGAATCATCTCGGATGTCGTCATCTTGATGACCGTTATCTTTATCTTCGACTTCGAATCAGAAGTCCCAAAAATCCCTCACTCCAGCACTCGAATGGTGCAACGCTCCAGTCAGCCACGATATCAATAACATAACAATTGAAACAACAAAAAACAAAATATAAAGGAGAGAGTACTGCAAAAGTAAGAGAAGAAAAGGATACTAAAATGTCTAAAGCCACATCCACATTTTGCAAAAGAATAATGACTTTATTGGAAAAATGTAAATTCCATGGCTAATGTCGTTGAAGAAAGCCATAAGGGGCGGATGACAGAAGCAAATCTGATATGAAAACATCATGATATCACCAACAAAAAGAACGCCTTGTCCCTCTATGTGTGCTCGGCCAAATTGTGTAAGAAAAGAAAAGGGATCATTATTGGAATTGACAATTCCTAGCAAGCACATGATCCAGCCAAGGATCATGTATAAACTACAAACAACCCAATAACAGAAGTAAACAAGATACATAAGCAACGTCTGCTTGAACTGCACGTCAAAACTTCGAAATACTTCCTCTTCTTTCCCGGTTTCTCATCTTCTTCTTTGCATTGACATCTACTATGCACACAGGACGATGAAGGGGCTCTGGTGATGGCAAACTAGGTATGTATGATGGCACACGACCCACCCCAGAGTATTCGAACTCTCTCTATTGCAAGAGCAACAGAGCCTGCATTTGCAGGTAGCTCAAACAAGAAAAGGTGGAGACAATTCTGATTACTGAAAAACAACCATCTCTCTTCCACCAATTATCTTCGATCCAAGCCTGCGCATATCCATGAAGAACATAATTAAATGCTTTTCTTTGGAAGGAGCCTTGTAGAAAAAACAAGAGGATTCAGCAAAATCTAACTAAACATAAACTTGCTTCCTACATTAGTCCCCAAGCACTTAACTTCGGAAGACTCTAAATAAGTTGAGACTGGACAAGTAAATCCTAAATCGCACCCTACCTTAGAAAGAGGATTCATTTTGAGAGAGAAATAAGAAATAAGAAATAAGTAAGTAACCCATATGTATAACAGTAGAAAAGATGAGAGTAATTGAAATGATAACAAGCAGCTAGATCCATAAAGTGAAGGGGGCAAAATACTTGAGGATAGAAACATACCTATGCATGCACAACTGGAACTAGAACCATTGACATGTACTGGCAGAAGTTTCCTTTCTTGGCGGTCCAAACACAAAATCTCCTGCATCCTCTCAGGCCAATCTGAATTCAATCGACGGGCAAACTCCTCCACCTCCCTACATTAGAAGCCAACCCAAATGAGAGGCCATGCCAGGAATGCAACATCCCGCCTTTAAAAAAAGAAAAAAAACACCCACTATGCACAAATCATTAAAAATGATCCCCTCTTTACACCTTCATAAGGGTTGAGATATACCATCACGCTCAACACATAAAGTAAAAAGATCTTCACGATAAACTTAGTCTTTAGTGCGCACATAAATGTAAGGGAAGGTAAGCCACTCAAGAAAGAAAACAAGCGCAGATTTCATTAAAAATCATATCCTTGCTTGAAGCTATGCTATAATAGCAGCAGCTACTCTATGAAATTAACAATTAAAGCACAAATCCTTTTTTGCAACTCACTTATCAAGCTTTGCCCTCATTGCAGGATCTAAATCATCATCCATATCACCATCATCAAACTCAAGCTTAGGGGAAAAGGTGCCAACAAGAGAATCTTGAAGTTTAGAAGCTTTATGAGGTGTAACCACCTCACGATCCTCAGCCTCACCATGCAAGCAAGCAGTGGGTACAGCTTCCAGTTCCTGAAATAGACGAAAAAAACCAACATATTACACCTTGTCTCCAAAATATATAAGAGTGGATTTGCATATTGCATGAAAAATTGTCACCAACCTCATGATCACCATTCACCTTATTTGACAAGGCATCTTTTGATGGGTCTTTTCTCCTTCTATTTTTCTTTTTGCTTTTATTGGCTCTCACTCCCTTGCCATCTGCAGACGAACATGGTTACGTCTTAAATTTGGTAGATATGGAAAAGAAGGCCACACCCATAGCAATATCTGATAATTGCGCATGACATTAGATATGGAAAAGGGATGGACCGCTAATGCACAAAGAATCCCAAGAAGAATGCGAGGGCATATACCATCGAAAAATGTTCATCAACATGATATTAATTTTCTATCATGGACAAAAACTACATATGCATTAACGGCCCAGACTTGCAGCTACTTTCTGTCCACTCAATGAGTACGTTACAATGGGCCACAATCAAAAAAACAGTATCATAAATAATGAAATCTTAAGCAGAAACAGGATAGAACATATATCACTGAATCAAAGCATGTATGAAGAAGGGCACCATACGTTGTCATCTCAATCTACCTCCATATTCTAGATAGTGTTATCTGACAAAATTGACAGAATACATGAACTCCAAATTAAACCCAGTTGCTCCAAAAAATTAACATCAATGCAATTAAACAAAAGGATATATCCACATAAACCTCTTGTATGGCCAGCCAATATATATTAAAAGAGGTTCTTCCCACTCTAACTAAGGCAAAGCTCAGGAACACAGACGGACTAAGCAAACAAAAACATAGGCTTCGCAGATCACTTTGACGGTCCAAAAAATCAAAGGCTTCAATGAAGTCTAGAATACACACAATAAAACTGTAGTTTCAGATCCAAATCTCCATAACCAATCATATGCACTTTCTAATATATACCTGCTCACAAAAACCTCAATTGCAAAAGTTCAGAATCAAATGATGGAGATGGAATCCTAATCAAAATCAGCAATGCATCTCCCATATAACTTGTAGATATAAGTTCGAAACCAATCAACATGTGGAATTATATTGCCTTTCTTACAATATAATAGCTAAAAGCTAGTGATGGCAAATTGAGTTAAAAACTGGGAGGTCAAGAATATTGAAGTTATACCATTTCACTATCATTGAATGAGCAAGTATCCAATAACATACCTCCACTATTTATAAATGACAAGAGATCATCTACTGAACGTTCATCAACATGCTCCTCCTCAACCTCCACAGACTGGAAAATGTGCAATTCCCACTATTAGCAAGACATGCAAATTTAAATTGGATCCTTGAGTGCAGCACTGAAATTAAACACATACCTTCAATTTCTCTCGCTCTTTCAACTCTTTCCTTTTTCTTGCATATAATCTATTCAACAGTCGGATGCGCGGATCATCGGTAATGTTTCTTAGAGGTTCCAACTTCTCCTCCTAAAAAACCCAAAATATTATCTCATATGTGACCCAAAAACCCAAATAAAACATTTATCAATATCACTGATTAACACCTCGGTGAGATCATCAGGCAAATGAAATGTCTCCCGAATCTCCTCAGGAGTTTTTCCTTCAATAATTCGAGCAAGTGCACGACTGGTTAGATCCACCAAAGGCTTAAGTTGCAGACTGTCGGCAGCTGATGTCAATTCACAGAGCTTTTTGGTATCCATTCGGATAAATTTCTCATCAAATGTTTTGCGTTCCTAGACACAAAAGTCAAATCAGAACAGAACGGGATAATTTTCTTTTTTCACTAAAACAATCTCCCAAGTGGCCTCACCCTGGGAGATATGACCATATATCATGTCAACCTCAAAAGAAGACAGGTGAAATCAATTTCGATAACCAAAAGATGAGGAATGAATTCCATTGACATCAGACCAGACCTTATTTGACCGCCCCGGTACTTGATGAAATCGACAATAGTCAAGAATTAAGCCCAAGATAGGAGGATTGACCCGTTGTGGAAGTACTATAGCATAGTTTTTTGAAGATCCCATTCCAGTTTGAATTACTTCTCGGCATATCATGGGGCAGAACATGGCAACCTCCTCTTCCACTTGTTGGATTGAACCATCAGCAGTTTGGAGCCAGATGTATGACTTCATCTTGATATAAAAGAAATATGTCTCAGTAAAAAACATTGGCACAGAACTTAAATTCTTTATTAGAATAAAAGGAATGAGTCTTTTCAAAAGCCAAGATGCAACAACAAAAATAGCGCCTATAAGGATGGAGAAATAAAATTCTATGTACTATGCCTCTAAAAGTTCCTTTAAATTTGGGCTCATATATGGTTCATTTGCTTCATTATAATCCAACATGATATCTGAATGTTGTTGGTATCAACCATCAACAAGTCACCAAATTTGACATTTCGAGACACTGCCCAATAATAAAAAAGAAACAAAAGTAACCTCTCCCATAAACATTTAAGATACGCACCTCGGGCTTGGCAACTGCCATGGCACCTTCTGACATTTGAAGACTAAGCAGCTACAACTTCTTCAGAAGGATGAACTAAGTCGAGAGTTTTATAGAAGAAACGAAGGTTTCGTAATGGTGAGAAAGATGGATGCCTGCGTTAAAGAGATAGATTTCAATGCTTCCCAATAAAACAAAATACTCATTTCACATGACATGTCTCTCTGCATCTTAACAGCTGCTCTCTTGAATACTGTTGCTGGGAAAAAGCAAAAAAGAAGGGAGAAGAAACCACAAGTTGTTATTCCAACAATCAAAGGGAAAGAAATTAAGAACATGAAAAAATAACCAAGATATTTGAAAAATATATATACATGACAGCAAAACAAGAAGAAGCATGTCAAATCAGAGTTATGCAAGCTTAGGACATATAAACATTCAAATCAAATGTGAAGAGTCCACCAAGGCCAGCGTCCACCTATCCAGGAACTAAAATTTCACACCACTCAGTCCATGTTGCCACAAAATTACTTTACTTCATTTCAATCCACACAAAGGGTTCGTTTGTTTGGCAGAAATCCCGCAATTTGAAAAATATTTTGCTAATAAAAAATTGGTCTTTTGTATTGCTCACAGAAACATATGAACGAAGAACATCATCATCCATGGAAATATTTAGGCATCAATCGTTGCTTAACTACTCATTTTTTTGGAAAATGTTTTCCAAATCTTTCAGTTTTTTCACGAGACAAACGGACCCTAATCTCACAGGTCTTTTTTTTTTTTTTTGGTTTTTCCTCCATTAATAATATCCCGGTGCAGCAAATGCTGAGCAACGAGAATCAATCCCTGCGATTGAATCAAAAAGCACCCTCGTACCGAAAAGAGAAAAACTATCGGCTCACTCAATCCTCCGGCACTAAACAGAAGCTGACGGCATGTAAACCAAACCATCAACTGAGCAAACCGTATAAAAAGACGAGAAAAAAAAAAATTCAGCCGAATCCTCGAATTGATAGACGTCGTGTCTTTTTTCTTATAGAACGCCCAATGACCAAATCACAACACCTCAATCGAAACGACACCAATTCAGATCTTAATTGACGGGCGGAATCTCACGAAACAAGTGACGAATTGAACATGCTGGCGAGCCGGGGCAAAACACAGACGCGCAATGCACCCGCCCGATGAGGGTAAAAAAAAAAAACTCAACACCGGCGCGCGGGGAGGAAGAGAGAGGATAGAGACAAGGTCGAACCTGTCGAAGAGATGGCGAGGAGGAAGGAGAGAGACGCGACCAATTTCCAGCAGGCGGGCGCTAGGGTTTTCGGTGGGGGACTTGGGGGGAAGGAGAGCCCTCTCCCTCTCTCTCTCTCTCTCTCTCTCTCTCTCCCTAGGAACCTTATTTTCTCTCTCTAGATTTTCTGCTGGGGAAGGGGAGGCGGGGGCGTCAGGGGGCGCTGTTACGGATTTGTTTGCTGGGGCGGGGGGCGGGGGGGGCTGGTGGTGGTGGTGGTGCTCGCGCCCTCCCTCGCACGTGACGCATATCAGAGAGAGCACCGGGGGGGCAACCGTTGCACGTGTTGGCAGTTAGGGTTTTTTTTTGTCTCCCTTCCTCCTGGCTCGCGCGCTCGCTCACCGTTCGGGATCTGGTTCGAACCTCTCGCGTTGATTTTCCAGCCGATAACTTTCCCATTACGAGTTTTAAGAGTGATCGGTTCCCAATTCGATCCAATCCTAAAACAAAATTGAGATTCGTTCCTAGGATCGAAAATCAAATTGACCGAATGGTCCGATTCAATGGACCAATCTCTATTTGGCTTTTATAGCAAAGCACAAACATGCCATAAAAAAGAAACAAAAGCTTAAAAAAAACCCCTCCCTTGCCTATCTTTCGCTCCTTTGAAGACAAACCAAATCGTCAAGCATCATATAAAACAACAAAAAAGAGTTGCACATTAAAAAAATCGAGCCAAATACGAAATCAATCAAAAGAGTCATACCTTATCCATAGGCAAGAGGAAGAGTCATAGACGCGAGATGAAGGGATTGAATGATTGAGGGAAATTATGAAAGTTAGGATTTATTAAGAAATTAAGAAATATAAAAAATATACATAGTCCGTCCGATTCGTTTCGGTCTAATCAGTCTGGTTCTCACTCTCGAATCGGGAACTAAATTGACTAGCCATATATTCCAAGAATAGGAATTGGAACCGAACCATTGCCCCAGTTGGCATATCCAGGTTGATTCAGGTAATTCCTAGTTCAAGTGGTTCTCATTGCACTCCCCTAATGAGTTTGGTGGGGCCTCCACCTTGATCAATCAAACTTCTGTGTCATGAAAAATTACTTAATCAAGCCCTTAGATAAATTGCAATTTCAACACACTTTTAATTTGGTTATGTTGCATTACGTGCGTGGCATAAAGAGACATGTGATACTAACATGGAGCCCAACGACACCTGCCAACAATTGAAATAATTAGTAATCTCACTTAAAGGGGGTGAATATGAGATTTTATGTATTTTTACAATGGAAATAAAATTGTTAAGGGTGGTGTGAATGTGATTGTGATAATTAAAATTTGAATAAATTAGAGACTTGACAATATCCAACAGTTTTAGCAATGAATGTGATTAGGGATAGAAAATAGAGCATATAGTGGTTTGGCTTGATGTAATATTACATCCACTCTTCTAGCCGACATCTTGGTAGCTGGATTCCACTAGATAATTAATAAGAAATCACAGTTGCAAGTGCTACTTATATTTAAGCAATAGAACTCAATCTCACAACTAAGCACAAATCTATTTTTTGGTCAACACTTCTCAATGACTACACATAAAAGACAATGTAAATGTGTGATGCTTTCTCAAAATATGGAATTGTATTCTTGATGTCTAGTCCCCTTCTTCGGTTCCTTATTCTTCCTTTTTATACTCCTCTTATCCAATATTCCCATTGGCCTATTTTCAAGAGGATCAATTTCCAATCTAGCTGGTGGACAATTGTTGAGAAGATAAGGTAGTCAGTCAGTTAGAAGTTGACTTAGTCACCCATACAATCAAATCTAGGTTTCCAAATATGCAGTGCTTCGAACAAAGAAAGAATCTTATCTTCATGATAATTGTCGATCATTGACAATTTCTTGCATAGTTAGGCTATATGCAAAGATATTTTAGAAGACCGTAATCTTATTAGATGAGAATATAAAACAAATCACTAATTGTTGAGGGAAGAGATAAAATATCTAAAAATAATAAACTTGAAGATTATAGATAATTATCATCTTTGGCTAAATAAGTGCTCTAATCATATTCGACCTTTTAGTACTTTGGTGATGTAACCTGATTATATCCACATAGTTGTTTTGCTCAAATCCACGTATCAATATGCTTATATCCATATAATAAGCTGCTCATATCTATATAGTAAGTTGCTAATATTCACGCATCAAGCTACTCGTATCCACGCAATAAATACATTAGTTGTTACTGGATATATTCAACTATTCTTCTAGAGGACCCTAGGTTATGGATAAGTAAAGATCATGTAGACTTAATACTTCGGCAAATCCAAGATTATGCCTCTTCTTAAAAATAATCCCACTAAGCAAATATTACCTAAGTATTTTAATCAACATAAAATAGGGAAATATTTTTCAATTTCAAAATATATTAGAGGTTTTCTCAATAGCAAAAACAATGAGGAGTAAATAAAAGGAGGATAATCTTTGAGAGAGATAAGTTTTTTTTTTTTGTTAGAAAGAGAGAGTTTGATACTGTCTAATTGGCAACCCTTCCACGAAGGGACTAGTGGAAGTTTGGTGACTTTCATCCTACTCGACCACTAGCGACTTAGGGCCTGTTTAGTAACGATTTTACTTCCGGAAATAATTTTTAATCAAAAATAATTTTTTTTAGGGAAAATTTCAAAAAATGATCCAAAGTGATCGTTGTCTCAAATTAGGACCCAAAGTAGCTAAACCAGTCTCAAATAAGGACTTCAAATCGTCAGTCAGCCAAATGTTTACCGGCCGACGAACATGTGGCATTTCCGATGACCGAAATAAGGGTAATTTTTGTTAAAAAAAATTGATAAAAATTAACAAACCCTAAAAACAAAACCCTCAAACTTTTCACGTTCTCACATTTTCTTCTTATGCTCTCCATCTTCTTCGTTCTCTGTCCTCTCTTGCTTGGAGCATCCAAATTTTTTGTTAATGGAGCACAAATTGAAGCACAACAAAAAACTCCTACCTTCGTTTTTTCACATTTTCTTTCTTTTTTTTGGTCTTCATTTCTTTCCAACAAAAAATACAAATCTCGAGTAAAGCTTCATTTTCGTTATTCAGACACTCGTATGTAACACGATAACTCGATTCTTCATCATCTTTTCCCAACTGAGAGACGAAGAACATCTCGATGTTGAAGACCATATCTCGGGCACAATTCGAATCCACTTCCACGGGGAGAGAGAGATAGAGAGACAAAGAGACCCGAGGGGAGTGCCAGCACGTTGTTTGGAACTCAGGGAGTCAAGGATCTTGCTCCATTAACAAAGAATTTGGGTTCTCCAAGCAAGAGGGGACAAGGAACTTAGAAGATGAAGTGCATATGAAAAAGAACACGAAAAAGAGTTTGGGGTTTTGTTTTTAGCGTTTGTTAATTTCTATCAATTTTTTTTTTACAAAATTGCCCTTATTCCAGCCATCGGAAATGCCACACACTCGACGATCGGTGAATATTTGGCTGGCCGACAATTTGAGATCCTTATTTGAGACTGGTTTAGCCACTTTGGGTCATTCTTTGAGAAAATAGACTTATTTCGGGTCCATTTTTGAAAATTTCCCTTTTTTTTATGCTGCTTCCAAGAGCAATTTCTGAATATTTAAGGTGTTTGATAAACTGTTTAAAATTTTTAATTCGGGAATAGAAATGCGTTTAGTAAGAGTTTTTGATTTTTTGATTCTTTTAATTTTTAATACTTTTTGTTATAAATTTCTTTTTTTTTCTTTTTTTCTTTTTCTCTCCTTCTTTCTCTTGGCCGCTGCTACTAGTGGTGGCCAGCGAGCGGCCAAGTGAGGTCCGGCAAGCTCACCGGAGCCTTGCTAGGCTAGGGCGAGGTCTGGCAAGCTCACTTGAGGCTCGCCTAGCCACCGACAAGGCTCGGCCTCACCTAGATTTGCGAGGTCAAGCCTCACTCATGGCCAGACGAGCTTGCCGAACTTCGCCCTAGCCTGACTAGGCTCCGGCAAGCTTGTTGGATCTCGCTTGGCCACTCGACAGCAGTGGCCCAAGGGCGGCAATGGGGTGATGAGGGGTGATGATAGGGTGGTAGTGGGTTGAGAGAGAGAGAGAGAGAGAGAGAGAGAGAGAGAGATTGATTCTCAAAATTGTTCCCGAGAGTAGACCTATTAAACGGGTGGGTCGGGTCGAGTTTGGGTTGGGGCATAAATGATCCGACCCAAATTGATCAATTTACCCGTTTATGACCCATTTAAACATAATATAAAAATTTTAACCTATACCCAACCCAACTCATACCCGACTCGACCCATATTGTTAAAACACTTTACTATCTAACTAAACTTAGAAAAATTTATTCTTATAATCTTTTTTAAAGATTTTAAACTTATTTGGGTTTTTTTTTTTAAATCGAATTATTAATAATTTTATTTTAAATATTTTAAATTATTTTTATTTTTTTCAAAATCACACATATATATGGGAGAACGAGACTCACTTGGGTTTTGACGGCCAATCAAGCCATCATCCGACGATGGTGGTGACCACGTGCGACAGCGCCGTCATGCGAGCAGGAGCAGGAGCTCCTGTACAAGCGATGGGAGCGAGACAACGCATTGTCGTGCGATGAGGAATGTTTCTTCATTTTGATTTGAGAGCAGAGAGGAGATGAGTCATTTCTGAGAACTGATAAGTAGTTGGGTTCTAAATAAGTTTAAACTTTGACCCATTAATAATCCATGTATTTTAGTCTTTTTAATTTTAAACCCATTATAGGTACACCTGTCAAAATGAGAACATGACTCATTTATGACATATTTAATATTCAAATGGGCCATAAATGGGTTATGTTAAAAGAAAGCCTGACCCATTTTGACAAGTGTACCAGGAGCGAGAAATTACTTCTTCTTTTTTTATTATTCTCAATTCCACTCTAAATCTATTCCCTGGAACAAATTTGTTCCCGAGAAAAAAAAAATTTACCAAATGGATTTCTGTTCCAATTCTATTCCCGAGAATAAAAGAACAAAATTAGTTATTTTCGAAAGTATTACCAAATATACCCTTATTGACTATAGAGGTTTATACAAATTAGGGATTTAAATTTTTTGCTACTTCACTGATCAAATTTGTACGTCTCTACAAGTATCATAGAATGCAAAACCTTACCGAATACATATAACTGCTCATAAGCATCAAGTCAGAGCTTTGCCCCCTTTCCCACCACGCAAGTGCCCCCTTAGCCGAATTCACTGCAACGACATCATCCAAAGTTCTATCATCGACGAAATTTGAGGTCAAGGAAATGTGTCATCATGCACATGTTGTCTAATTAGACACTGTTAAACCGACAGCAATCATTATGATTGTCGACGGAACTCCGAACTTTAGATGCCTCCACAAGCTTAAGTTGTAAGCGAGATGAGGTAATCACGAACCTTCCTGCAAACAATCAAATTGGTGGCTGAGCCCAGGAGCAAAAGGTTTCCACCAGCGGTACTGGCCTAAGGCAAATGCAGCCATGCCTTCTTGATGTAGTCTCGCAACATGAAAGCTGTGGGATCGGCTAATCTTTCCCCCTTTGCAATGAATCAAGGCTAGTTTGCAACAGGAAGTCATCATGTGCTGTGACTATGCTAGGCCTTAAGAGTGAAATGGATATGATCTCATTTGGATGAAGTTGGACTGGAGAAGAGATCGCAAATTTACTTGCTGGATTGACATTGTCATAGTTGGATGTCCGTCACAGGAATCTTACAACTATAATTGAAAGTGAAGTGGTCGTGCCTTATTGGACCGGGCTTGGCCCAAATGGCATCTTATCTGACACGCCCCACCTCACCTTTGACTAGTTTCCTGGGGTATTTTGCCTGAGCGTCGGACAATGGAATCCCACGGCTTTTTTTAGCACCCAATATATCCACAAGAAATTCTACGTAGTGATCACAAAGCGTATTCTGTTGATTTTTTTTTTAATAGTAAATGTATGAAAGTTACAACTAATAACATACTCCATGAATGATGCTACATCAACATATCACATGATATAACCGTCATATAATAGTTTTTAGAAATATCGTTTATTAAATTTTGGCATGTTTCTTAATTGGAGTTCCCATATTCATGTCATCCACTAAGTTCCAGCATATGTCTTTGCTATAAATTTTGGGTGCCTTGTCATCTATTAAATTCCGGCTTTGCATCTGAATGTTTTTAGACTTTTCATTAATTAAATTCCAGCACAACTTATGTATGTTTGGTTCTGTTTGAAGTGAAGTTATGATTCTCTCATTTACTTGTGATATTTCTTATGTGGAATCGCAACAACTCATTGAACTAGGAAAATCCATATGAAGTAGAGATGGAATTTATATGCTACTTTATTTATGTGAATCTCTACATCTCTAGAAGTACCATATAACACAAGACCTTCACCAAATATAGAGTAGCTAGCTGACCACAGAAACCAAGTTAAAGCTTTGCCCTTTCACGCCACGCGAGTGCTCCCTTATCGAAGTCACTACAACATACTTTCATCATCTGAAGTTCTATCATCAGCAAAATTTGCAGTCTGCTGGGTGATCACGCCCGTGATCATTTAACTAATAAGTGTTAAACCGACGGCCATCACTACGATCGTGGAAGTGACTCCGAACTTGAGGTGCCTCCAAAAGCTTAAGTCGTAAGCGAGATGAGGCGAGCGGCGGGCCTGCTCACACACGATCAAGTTGGCAGCCGAGCCCAGGAGCGTGAGGTTTCCGGAAACGGTACTGACCCAAGCCAGAATCAGCCATGCCTTCTTGAGGTCGTCCCGTGACATGGAAGTTGTTGAATCTGCTAATCTTGCCCCTAGCAGTAAGACTGCAATGCAAATGTTTTACAATGATTTAAAGCTAGTAGGCTATAGAAGAGATCAACGTAGTTACGATAGTTTAAAACTTAAAAGCGAAATGGATATGATCCCTGCATTTGGATGGGGTTGGACTAAACAAGAGATCACACATTCAGTCGTTAGATTGACGTTCTCATAGTTTGATGGCCGTCACTGCAATCTTACAACTATAATTGAAAGTGAACCGGTCGTGCCTTGTTGAACCGGGGCTTGGCCCAATGGTATCTTTATTCTACATGCCCCACCTTACCCATTCACTCTCCCTTTTTGGCAGAGCGTGGGAATTTGAAAACCCACAGCTTTGTTCTAACCACCTAAACATATCCACGTGAAATTCTATCATGCAATGCCCATATCAAGTGACGTATTGATCACAATGTATTTGCCGGTAATCTATTTTTAATTGTAAATGTATAAAAGTTGCACTAGATGATAAACTTAATAAGTAACATCACATCAACACGTCACGTGATATAAATATTACATAATAGGTTTTCTCGAAACCTATCAGTGAATTGCAAAAGGTTGAAAGGATTTGGTGGACCCGATTTCATAATCTTTGGATTTTAGAGTTACCCATCAATATCCAAAAGCAAGAAAGATGAATTATCTTGTAAAATTTCACATATTGCCCAAAACTTAAGCAATGCATGCTATTGGTAACTTCTCCTAGCAAAGCTAAAGCAAAATCCGCAAGGCACGTTAATTAAAAGGGGCTTCAGATAGCATGTTCAAGAGGTCACAATCCATTAGATGATAAGAGAGAACGTGTTGGTGAGGCTAGGTAAACTCTATATACGAGTGATTTGGGACGCTCTTACAGAAACCCTTGTTTTCTACGACTTGTTGCGTGACCTACCTCAACATCTATTATAAACAGAGACCTGTCTTCCTCTAGCAATTCGCGAAACAGTAGTCACTCGATATCAAGACGCCTATTGGACCAAATCTGCATTTACAACACAACCAACAAAAGACCGTGTCAAGATACTAGATGCTCTTCCCATGATAGACTCGCACGTTACAAGAACGAGGAATGCAATCTAACCCATCCAAGCATAGCTAGCTACTTAGCCATTTTTGCGAGAAACCCCGTGTGTAAACCAAAGCCTCCCTCCCTCTTCTTACAGGAGAAAAAAACTGGGAAAGACTTTGGCCACACGCACACAATTCTGGCATAGTGGTGCTTTTGGGAAATCCTAGACAAGAGAAATAGTGGTTGCAGCGGTGTCTTCACATATAATAAATGCAGGCGCAGGTGTACATTGACAACAGCCACCAAAAGTGGTAAATGATTCCGCATGTAGGGCACAGCATCTGCATATAGTACGTTAATTGAAAAGGCACGAGCTTAGCATTCATTTCAATTCTTGCTGGGCCTGAGTGTCGCCTGTAGGTAACGTTGCTAGCTAGTTTTTTTCCTTTCTTTCCCTCTATATGTTAATTGCCATCTTATATATGTTTTTTTTTTTTTTTGGGGGGGAGAGGAGGGAGTTCCGGAGCAACTTGTTTTACGTGAACTATAGCCATAAATTTTACTCGACCAAGATCTAATATCTTCTTGTTGTATATATCCACCGTAGCTTTGCTGCAGAAGTTCCCCTTCCCTAATGGCACTGGTTTAAACATGATCACTCTCTCCCTTTCAAAGGTGAAAACCTAGGGTTCATAAGCATGATGCAAAAAGGCCCGTTAGAAGTAAAGACCGCTCTGCTCCTATGAATACTTATGCTTTTGGTCATGGAGCAAAATTATATGTCTCTGGCATCTTTTCTACGTTTAAATTCCGAAAAGCAGGAGTTTAAAATACAGTCAAAGTAAAGGGTAAGTAATCTGCATTCGATTGACTTATCAATCTACCTAGGTCTTAATTTTCCTTGGGACTACCGGTTTGTTCTATGTCAACTCCACCTATTTGAAGATAAAAATCAACATGTTTTAACGTGGACCTCAGACCTATGAATGGGTATAGTTGATTATGTAATATCGTTTCCTTTTGTGCATCAAGTATTGATAATGGGCATAATTCAACTTATCAATAATGTAGAAGATGCATAAGATAGTTCCTCGCATTTGAAATGACATACCGGTTGGGACATTTGAGAGGGAATTGGAGAGAACAAGGATGACAAGGGCAAGAACAGCGATGCCTTTTGCGCTCGTGACCTGAGCATATCTCTCCGTGTAATCCCAAAGCAACGACGGGATCCCAGTTCTCTCGAAGCCTTCGACGGTGATGAACATCCCGCAAAAGAACACCAGGAGGGAATATGAAACCTAAAACAAATCAAATGTTTGCAAATAAAGGAGTCAACTGTTTTGCTTAAATGAGAATATATGTAACTGTTAACACACGTCAAATCAATGGATCTGGGATTTCTGTTCTGTTTTTCCCTCATAAGGTAAAAGAACAAGAGAAGGAGCTTCAACTTCCTAATCTCGTGGCTCGCTTTTTCTGCCACCAGAAGCACATGGAACGGAAAACCCTCTGATGCAAAGGACCGATATATTTAAATGCAACGGGCCCCAAAAAGAGAGAAAGTTGCTGACACTGTCGGACTGATGATGCATGTGCAAGTTCTATTCTGGGACCGTCGTCTTCTTCATTTGCAGAATCGCTATTCATCAAATCGTCACACATCGTACAGAAGTTCTTACTCCCTCACTAGGCGCCCATGACAGTTACTTGCGTTTAAAACATGGGATTATTTGCTTAAAAAGGAAACACACTTTTCACGAGGAAACTTCACCTTCTCTAGGGATGGTCCGGCGTCCTCGAAACCAAGAACGATTAGGGCAAGAGCTGCGCCAGTCGCCGTCCAGGACATACTGACACCCATCAATAGAGAAATTAACATTCCTACCATGACCAAATATACACAGGTCTTCCACAATATCCTCCTCCATTTCGTTGATGTGTTTGCTACCGCGTTACAATCTGAGATCTCATGGACAATTAGATGTGTCGTTTCGTGTTCGTCCGAGGACACTCGGCTCTCGAGATCTTGTGTGTCTGCATGTCCCTCGTTCCCATTCTTGTTCAGGTTCGAGGGTCCATGTGACGTGGCGGCGGGCAAAAGCCCATGGCGATTCACATCTTCCTCGTCGTCGTTTTGAATGGATAACACTTTCCAATACATAGCCAAGAGGATGAGTGTATTCAACACGAGCCCTACAAGCATTGCCGGAAGCATGCCTTTCGTGAAGCTCCCAAAGCTGAACAACCCGCTCTCGATGGCAATCACCAAATTTTGAGGGTTCCCCACCGGAGTCGCTGACGACCCAATATTCGCACTCGAAGCGAGTGCTAGCAAAAGTGGATGGGGCGGGATGTTCTTTTGCCTAGCAATCTTGAGCACAAACTCGGTCAAGACCATGCATGAAGTGTCGTTCGTGAAGAGTGCGCTCGAAACTGCTGAAACCACGCAGATCCGGCACATCAAGTCCTTCACGCCAATGCTCTTCCATGAGAGAAACTCTCCCAAGTATTTGAACATGTCTGCTCTTTCAAGGTACACACTCACCACCATAGTTCCGAAGAGTAGAGCAAGTATTTGTAGGTCTATTGCGTCATAAGCATCAACCGGGTCTAGAATTTGAAAGACCACCATTAATAGAGCTCCAAGAAGTGAACCTGCGGTTCGTCCGATGGGAAGAAATGGAACAGCCGGAAAAACCGCCAGGACCCAGAAGACTGCAAAGGCTATTGAGCCCAGAATCACTCTGAGCAAAGGTATCATCATTTTTTTGAAGCCAAATGGATAGAAAATTTCAGGCTCTTTACAAGTTCAGAATGAAGGCCCTCTCTTTATGTGTACTATTCTAACTTTGGGAGTGAAGCTGGGAGATTTATGCCAAAGAATGACAAAAATGCAATCATGGTTTGAGAGATAGAGATTCGACCCCCATAAAATGCGTGTAGGTAGAGCGTGAAAAGACGAAGACAATGGAGGGGGGTGTGGGGGGTGGGAATTTAAAAGATAAAGAGAGTAAATCAGCTTGTCTTCAAGAATCGTAAAGATTTTGACACACCACTTTAAAATCAACTTTTGGAATTAGTCCTGGCATATACTCGTGACCAATAGTGCCCTCGACTCTCGACAGACCTTCAAACGGGAATGAAGTTAGTATTTTCTCTGCAACCCTTTTTTTTGGCGATACTGATTGGTGAGTCAACTATACATCTATGAAGAAATTTATAAAAAAGCAAACTATTCGCATGAAGCAGCTAACGGATGTTCAACATAAGACGGACTTCATAGCTATTGACATTGTAGTGGGAGACCAGGAATTCACATGAGATTGGATATTCTTTCATTTTTCCCTTTTCATTCCATAATTTTTTCCTGTCTCTCGGGAAGTTGGATCCGTGCAAGGATTGACCCTTCCACATTTTGTCGTTTCCAGTGTACGGGCACGGTCGATAGATACGCAGAGACAAAAAGCATATATTGGGTGGTCCTGGAGCTCTACGGCAGCCACGAATAAGGAGCAACTGAACTATAGTGCCGACGCAGACTACCATGATGGAGTACCTCTTCCATGGCATATATGATTGTCATCTAAGGTAGAACTCAGAATCTTTGTAGGGGACGACAAAGATAGTCATAAGATAGTGGATCCTGAGAAACTTTCCATCTAGGTTCGAGCTGAAAAGCCAAGTCCTTTTACAAGAAAATCACGTTTCCATCTCAACATGACCGAAAATAACTGATAAATGAAGCAAGAATGATTAAGCAACAGTTTTTAATATATCAATAATGTCTGGAAACATCTAGTCGATCTTAAATATGGGAAATACGTGCACCTCCATGTACGAATATAATAAACAAAAAGGGATAGTAGATGGTATTTCAAAACGTGCTAGCTGCATGTGATGTGCTCCACGTGTTTGCAAAAGGGCTAATTCACCCACTAATCAGAGCCGTATACAAGCAGCTGTATGATTTTACGATTTTACGATTATGAGAGAGTGGATCTTTACAACCCTCAAATTAAAGATAGATAAGACATCTTACGGACTTTTTTTTTTTTTTTCTGGCTTTTACTCAGACAGTATATCTTATTACTGTATATCTATACTGCTCAGCTTGTAAGTAATGTACGCATGTAATTGACTGCATTCATGTGATTATTCACCCACAGTATACAGATGATAACGACTCCAAGCTTGACTTTCCCTCTCTCTCTCTCGCTCTAATATGGAAGTTCAAGTCCCCTGTTCAATACTGAATCAAGAGTTCTTTTGGTTGAAGCCGGAGCTTGTGTTTTTTCTAGGAGAATTACCAAAAAAAAAAAATTTTCACTTATTGCAATTTTGCAACTAGCAATTGAAAAAAAAAAACAAAGTTTAAGATTGATTTGGCATAATTGCAATAAGTTTTAAGACTTTTTTGGTGATTTTTTCATTTTTTTTCTTGGGTCATATGCAATGGAGAGAGATAATATATAGAGAGAGACACACACATAAATGTGGGTGGACGAAAATAAGCAAAATGAGTTTTTTCTTGGGCCATACATTGAGCAAAGCTTGGAGAGAAGATAACTTGTATGTGCAGACGGATGAGAAACGACAATGACTGTTTGGCAGGACTATCCCCTCATAGAAAGCTAGTTTTGACTTGAAAATACCCAGACATGTATAGTTGAGAGAGAGAGAGAGAGAGAGAGAGAGAGAGAGAGAGCCCTCAAGTAGAGACATGGTGTTGATATACTTGGTTATCTATCTTGATCAGGGCAAAAAGACATGGTGAAGGGTGGCGGCGGCTGGCAGCCGGCGAGCAAAGGTCGACGAGTGGTGGTTGTCAGACAACAATCAATCATGAGTAATGTGACCCAACTTTTTTCTATTTTTATTTCTATTCCAAATATATTCATGGGAATAATTTTTTTTATTCTAGGGAATAAAAATTTAATTAGCGTTACCAAACGGATTTCTATTTTTTTTATTGCAATGAACAAAAGAATAGAAAAACAAAGAAATAGGCAAATTACCAAATATAGCCTTAATTACTTGATCAAATATCATTATAGCTGGGTCAATTTGCATTATTAGTATTTCCTTTTATAATAAAATTCCTTGGTTGTACGAAATCTATAAATTGTACCTCCTACGAGGAATTTTCATGAAAGAAATTTAACAAAATCAAAGCATTTTAGATTTCGCTTGAATCTTTGGTGGAAACATCTCAGAGATTTCAAAATTATGCGACCACGTAATCGAAGAAACCGCGTTAAGAATTCCAATCCCAAGAAACTCATTGTTTTTTTGTTTTGTTTTGGAACATGCGAAAGGAATTATCCGAAAAGTCTACACACAATCACGAACATAATATTGGTCGAGGTGGATAATGGTTACCGTCAGGAGTACCCTTTTTGGAGTTCCCAGTGTAGCCGAACCCGCTACTTATGTTTGTAAACAAGATGATGGAACAAAAGAAAGAAATGAAACTGTCGTTCATCTAGTTTCACGAGCTTGTGTTATTTGTCCTGGGTTGTCTCAGTCAGATTATGTTTTGGCATCTTACGAGTGAAAAGAACATGATAACTACGCTACTAGTGACGTACGGGAATGTCGCAGGCTCTTTTGTGGTGGTCTCCATACTCACGATAGATATAACCAATCATTTCATTTCTTTGAGCGGAAACAATCAGAGAACCATCTTCTACTCGAGATGGATATAACCAAGGTCAAAGTGCCCCATGCAATCAATGAGTTAGGTGATCTCTAGATATCTATCTATCATATGCATGTACATCTACCACACCTAACAGCTGTCACCATGTCCCATATTGCTTTTTTAAACACCGCAGACTATCGAGCAAGACAAGGTTCGCTTCGCACGTCTAAAAATATCATGATATTTGGAAATGTTGTGCGATTGCGTACTTAGATAGATGGTCCGAGGAGATTGTCCTTGATGGAGATGTAGATGATCGATATTCTCCACGGAAACACGAGAGACCAACAGATACTTCTCGTTCGTAAAGGAGGACGGACAGATCGCTACAGATCGCCACTAATGCCATTGCTTCACCTTCCTAGGGCTCCACAGCCGTCGTGGAGCAGATGAGGCCGTGCGTTGCTCAAGCAAGTGGTCGAAGAAGAGGAATGTGAACGAGAAGGCTTATGAGGAAGTGCACGAGATGGAGGAGGAGAACGTGTCAGGTGTCCTGTTAGGTCTCGTGTTAGGTTGGGTGAGAGAAAGAGGAGAGAAGATGATTTCCTCCATTTGAAAAGTGGAAGTTTTTCCCTTGTTTTGGAGGTGCTTTTTCCATTGATTGAAAATATTTTCCTTGATGAATCTGTCTTTCATGTTCCAACCGTGGAAAATTGAGAAAACTTCTTCATAAAAGTTATTTTTTACGAATAAGCAAAACCTAAATGTCATATAACACTCGAAAATCCTTTTGTTTTATCTTTGATTTAGGGTGCATTTGTTTGAAAGAAAACTTCATAATAAAGGAAAATGCTTTTTGATAATATGGTTAGTTTTCCTTTATGCGGTGATATATGTGGAAAACGTCTTATGATATCTGGATTTCATTTGGAAAATGATTTTAATTTTATAAATAACATTTCGGTCTCATTTGATCCTCTTAGCTCAGCCATGACGGAGCTACAAGTAGAGAGCCCTCCAAAGGGCAATAGGTCACGTGCACGAGGGTCCATAATCGTGTAGATCAAGTTCCAAAGAGGAGAGAGAGATCTACTGCCTTTATATGGAGTCAAAAATATAAAACGAGGAGCGTCAAGATTAAAGAGGTGGTTGGTAAAGGCACTTACAAGCAGAGACAAAAAGAGAAAAGAGAACAACAAGTCAGTTTCGAGTCAACTCAAGAAAAGAAGAACAATCCTATAAAGTGTTTTCACCTTTTTAGATTTAGGAATTCATTTTCATAATTCTATATATGAATATTTTTATCAATCGGAAAAAATTTTCTATTGACTAAGCATTTTCGTAAAATCAAATGGGTGAAGGTCGAGAAAATTCATGTTCAGAAAATGCTTCTACTTAAGCAAACAGATTTCTATTCAATTATGTTTATCAAAGCTGGCAACTATTCTCAAATCCAATTGTCAGAGCCTGGGCCTGAGAATTGCAAGTATTGTATCCATGGCCGTGGCCCAAACTGGTAATGGATGCTCATGAAAAGGACGTACATGCCTCTGTCGAACCCTATCATTTGCGACATCGACATTGATTCATAGTCGTTGCGTTTTATCAAAGTTAAAATAAATTACTAAAAAGAGAAAAAAATAAAAAGATGTGCTATATTCAACATTAATATCACCAAAAATCCCAAAATTGGCATTGACTGTATTATCTTTATCCTAAATTAATTTTTGCATCACAAAAACTCTCAAATTAATATACACATGCCACATTTATGTCAAATTAATTTTATGTTTTAAACTGGTAAATATATGTCACATTTATCTCAAATTGGTATATACTTGCCACTTTTACTCCAAATTGTGGTGATTTTTTTTTTTTTTTGTAAATGCAGCACTAGTCTACGGAGAATAAATGTGGCAGAGATTAATCATTTTGGGGTTGTCCATGACACAAAAATTAGTTTTAGGTAAGTTTTCAAACATTTCCGGCAATTTAGTGAGGGACAATTTTACATTCCTTCCTCAAAAGGGAAGAACAGAAATATGCAACATTATGGGTCAATAAGAAGGCCAGGGCAGGACAAGAAAATGTACAGTCTCGCCTCTTGAACGAATTATCAAACGGAGCACACTTATAGCCAGTAGCCATAAAACGTTTTCCTGCAAAAGTTGAACTTTACAGGACGCGTTGGTATAATCATATCATCTTATGAGAATCAACCCAATGGCAGTCACTACAATGGTGGAAGGAACCCCGAACTTGAGGTGGCTCCAGAAGGATAGAGTGTAGCCCAGGTGCGGGGTGCGGCGTGCTTGCTCGCACACGATCAAGTTGGCAGCCGATCCCAACAGCGAGAGATTCCCAGCCACTGTGCTGACCCAAGCCAGGATGAGCCACGACTTCTTTTCTTCGGCTGCAGAGATTGCAGCTGCAGATGCTGCGACCCGTCCTCCAAGCAAGAGAACTGTGTGGCAAAACATATCACTAGAATCAGTACCCTGTGGTTTAACTTCTATGCACACTCACAAGTTTTGTTGATTGCAGAGCTGTTCAGGAGATTCACATCAGATCAGATAACGAGTGGGATCAGCTCAGAGTCAGGTTCTAAATGTCATCATAAGGAGTGGCAAAGGAACAAAACAAATTCATATACATTAAAGCAATTGCGCAGGTATCGCATCTTCGATTAGTCTCAAGTACTTATGTAGTGCAGATGCTTTGATTAGAATGAACCATCTGGGTTGATTAAAATACAAGGACGTCATATAGAGAGAGAGAACCATATGTTCTAACAGTAAGAACCGCAGGACTTGTGCATGTTTTCTTTCCTTAGCCTACGTGATCTTAATGAAAATCGATGACCTGTATTTGCTCATATTCTACTGTCAAATACTCTTTACGAGTCGTATAGAGAGAGAGAGCCATATGTTCTAACAGTAAGAACCGCAGGACTTGTGCATGTTTTCTTTCCTTAGCCTACGTGTTCTTAATGAAAATTGATGACCTGTATTTGCTCGTATTTTACTGTCAAATACTCTTTACGAGTCTAAGAGCGGAGGGCGTTATACACGTACGTTCAGTCCTTACACTAGCATTCCTGGTAAAACAGCTGCATTGTAATAGTTTAGCACTATTAGCGTGCTTTGTAAGGTTGATGTTCCTTGCAAAGCTAGAAAAATGCACAAAGATTACCAAAATGTGCTGCAAAAGGATAGTAGAAGAAGAAAACAGCAAAAAAATCAACTAGATCACTCTACCTGTTGGCACATTCGAAGCCAAGTTCGAGAGAACCAGTATGACGGCTGCCAGAACCGCTGTCCCACTAGCACGATCGATCTTGGAATAGGGTTCCATGAGGTCCCAGAGACTGCTTGGAATTCCAGTTTTATTGAATCCATTGACCGTAATGAACATTCCACAAAAGAAGATCAAAAGAGAGTAAGATACCTGGTAAGAAAAAAAACACAGAATATAATTAAGAGTGACCACAGAGTATACGGCAGTACTATCAATGGGCACTGAGTAAGTCAAAGCGATTTGATATGAGAGTGTAATGGCTTGGCCTACCTTCTCTAGGCATGGTCGTGCATCCCTAAAATCAAGGACGACAAGAGCAAGCGCTGCTGTAATGGCAGTCCAAGACATGTTCAGACCAATTAACATCGACACCAACATTCCTAAGGTGATCAGGTAAACACCTGATTTCCATAACATTCTTTTCCATCTAGTAGCCAAGGTTTCCTTCCCCTGTGAGTACTTCATCGAGAGTACATCACTTAACCTGTCCACTGAGAGCACTCTCTGTAAAGAACCATTCTCATTTCTTTTCTGCGAAGAAGAGTCAGTAGTTGCTTCCTTTGATGCATTTGAAATTCTTGCTGAGTCAAGTGAGCCACTCAGGACCCTATGGATTTCATTTTCATTTGGAGCCAAGCGGCTTCTGAGTGTCTCAATTTGACCTGGGGTATTACCATTCACGATGGGAGAGCCTTGCATATTCATGGACTCCAACCTAGAGTTCCATTCCTGAGAATTTAAGGACGAAAGATGCGACATCGTTGCAGGGGAAAAGCGATGAGAATTCACGTCCTGCTCGGCAACCACTTCGGTAGTGGCATCTTCTTCATCCTTTTGAATGGATAATAGCCTCCAGTACATGCACAGTAGAATCAAAGCATTGACAAAAACCCCTGCCAACATCGCAGGAAGAAGGCCGAAAAGAAATCTTCCAAACGAAATCTTGCTCTGAACTGCAATAACCAGGTTTTGAGGATTGCCAATTGGAGTCGCTGAAGACCCAATATTCGCACTTGAGGCAAGAGCAAGTAGAAACGGATGAGGAGGAAGATTATGTTGCCTGGCTATTTTCAAGACAAACTCAGTCAAGACGACACAGGATGTGTCGTTGGTGAATAGGGCGCTGGATATGGCGGATATTATGCAGATACGGCAAAGCAAGTCCCGGGCTCCCCAGCTTTTCCACAAGAGCAACTTGCCCAGGTACTTAAACATGTCCGCCTTTTCAAGATACACACTAACAACCATCGTCCCAAATAGAAGACCGAGGATTGGAAGATCGATCGCCGCATAAGCTTCATCGGGTGTTATGACCCTAAAAATGACCATAAGCATGGCCCCCAGAAGGGAGCCAGCAGTCCTCCCGATCGGCAGAACTGGGACAGCTGGGAAAACCGCCAATACCCAGAAGACTGCGAAGGCAATAGATCCGAGAACCACTTTCACTGATGAAGCCATTGCCATTTCCTTTTTTGGCCGATTGATGAGAGTTAGCACTCAAAACTCGATGGACTGAAAAAACACCTACTACCAGAACTTCACAGCCGATACAAAATCGCTTCTGAGAGCAAGGTTCCCCATTAGAACATAGCGAAAAACAAATATAGACTCCAAAGAAAATAATCACCTGGCAACACTCATGCTCTAGGCTGCTCAAAGGAGACCAAAGTAATAGGAAAGTGCCTTAAGATGCCCTGAATTAACCAAACAATCAGTTCAACTCACCTTGACTGAGTCTTTTTCCACTAGATATTGTCATGATCAGCTCGGTCTCTCCAAGAGCGAAAACAGTCTCCATGATTGAAACTTATCAGCACTTGAGGAGACGTAGCTTTAGCTTCGAAAGCTGTCTGGGGTTTTAAACCACGAACCCGAGACCAGAGTCTATAACTGCAAAAGGTCCCTGAAGTTTCAAACATGTCAAATACTAGCTTTCTTCATTAATAAAAGACAAGGGACTAAACAAGACATGATTCTCTGTCAAAGAAGAGTGCTAAATCGAAACAAGTACACCCGTCCAATTTTGGATCCACTCACGCAGAGTCTCAGTTCAGTCAGGTCGAGATCGAAATAGAAAGAGCCAGATCAATCTCTGCAATCGCTATTCATATGCAACAGTATTCATATGCAACAGAAGGTAAACTGATAGCCACAGCGATTTTTTCAGTTCAATGAAAATCCAAAGGACAAGCTCTATCATATCCCAAAACCGAAACACACATCCTTCTCATTACACAGAACAAGAACGTCACGGTCAAAGTCACAGAGGACGACCTCAAAAGAAACAGTAAAGATTCGCCAGAGTGCATGAATCATGATGAGCGAGCGGGCGATCGAAGACAAACCCACGAACGAGAGTGGCCATTTCGAGCACGCTCTACGTGCGGATTGCATAATTCGAGTGACGAAATCAATAAAACTCATGAAGCAATTGGAGTCTCGGTCTCTCACCAATACATCAAGCGCTGATCAGAGTACGAAACATTGATGTTGAGTGGCCTCCAACGATTACCCAGAAGCATCCGGATTCAGGATCAACGGTTCTTATCCACTTGCTATGTATCGCCCTTCTGAAATTTTATTTTGGGCACTTCTTCATGTCTTATATGTCACATGATTTGTCATGAGCTCGCAATGACCTTTTTTTCTCCAAAGGCCCAGATTTTCTGAACACCCGACTAATATCTATCCAGCCTTTTCTTCCATGCACATCGGGAAATTACAAGAAAATATGTCTAAATGACGATTCGAATTCGGATGTTGAGGGCTGAGAGATAAATAAGTTTAGGTGCATTAGCTTAATTTATCACTTCTTTTTTGCTGTCAAATGTGGAAATACAGTTTGGGATTCGGCCAATGATGTCCCTGTCGAGCATTTAATTCTTTAGCCCATAATTGATTGATTCTTAAAAGATGATCTGGGAAAACTTGATCAGTTTTGCTCTTGCGAAGGCAGGAACAGGGCAAGCAAGAAGAAGAGACCTTTGCATCTGATTAAGGTTTAAGGATAAGAACACCTTTCAGCTCCTTGGAAACAGCAGTTATCCATCTGCTTAGCATGAATTTTCTTCGAGTCCACAACACGTGGGACGGGGCCGACAGACAAATAATGTTCTCAATCATAGTACCAAACAGATAACATAATCTACTACAGAAAGCGTAAGGAATGTGACTACTTTTTGTTTCTAGCTTAGGTTGTTTCTTTAATGATGACGAAGTGAATAAACATTGATCAGAAGGAACTTCGCATGGGCGATGCCGACATTATCACCAATGAGTAAGCTTGAGCTGAATATGACAACAGGGTAATGTCCCATTTGAATGACATAACCATTTAAGGCAACAGAAATTTGGGGAGGAACTCTTTCTAGGGAGTTCTGTGTCATCTCCTCTGAAGTTGGTGGCATGTCTCACGCAGACTGAGTTTCCATCACTACCAAGCGCAAGAAGAGATTCCAAACTTGGGTTTTATCCATTTCATGACAAGAAGAGTCTGGATGCCTATTTAACAACTATTGATTTGGTTAATTTAATTTGGTACAGACAAAATCATATGCAAGAACTCACATGGAGAAATCCCTGGCCGTTCTCTTTTCTAGTCTATGTTCTGTGCCTGGACGTAAAAGGTCGAAATGAGCAGAACATGCTGTTCGGCCTTGACCTTAAAAAAATGGCCCTTCAGGCTTATCCACACACGGTACAACAAAAGCTGGCATCGGTATTTGGTAGCAAGATCAGATTATATCCATGTGCTGCTTAGCACTAAATATACAAAAGAGGAGCAGTCTTAAGCTTTTTTGTGTTCTTAAAATGGACAGGACTTTTTCGTGCAATCACCAGACTTGAGCCCAGCACAAGAAATTCTCTCACGACCACATAACTAATGCCAAATTCATCAGTCACGTCACAGAGGTGATGATCATGCAGAAATCGTCTCTCAGGAAATTTAAGTGAATGTGGCCGATTTTTATTTAACATAAGATCCCTTTCATTTTCCCCTCTTGATAGGGGAGATGAGGAAGTAGAGCTTGAGCTCACTCAATCTATCATCTTAATGGAATCGGATAGAGAAACAGATACCCTTGAAATCAACATGGTGAAGTCGGCTAAAAAGACATACAATAACTACATCTATTGATAGTCTCTACCATTTATTGCAGACGACATAATGAATAATGCACATTGTGCTACCTATACTTGCTACATGTAAAAGCTATGGTAAAAGAACTAGAAAGAATGCTCTATCAATACCAGCACTCCTACCAAAACCCTCACTTCACATTCACAAGTCACATGCAATCCAACTATCAGCAGTCATCCAAACCCAAGAAAGCAATGCTGTGTCTAATCTACATCTGGTTATCACCTCCGGATATGCTTTGAATGGGGTTAGTCGATTAGTAGATCTAACTTCTAGAAGTGCAATTGCTGGCTGTTGTACACATAGATGAAGCTGAGGAGGATAAAGTTGCCCTCAGCTGACTTCAGGCTGCAGCAATGGGAAGAATGACCAACTGCTACCAGACTTCATATCTTTCCCAGCAACCTTGTCATTTGCCCACCACTCCGAGTTGATATTGGGCTTACTAGATATACCTCCATTTCTGTTGTCGAAGTTGAACTCCTTGGTGGACCCAAGTGTGATGGAACGTTGCTTTTGATAGCTATGGTCCTTCTCCACGGGACCTGACCCCTTGACAAGTTTATCATCTGTACCTTTTTCAGTACATTGTTCATCAGAATCATCATCACCTCCCATAGTCCCACCACCTCTTTCAGCAGGGACTTCAGCTGCTTCATCCTCAGGACATTTTGATAAAGTTCCGAAAGAGGTCACGGCTTTATTTGCAAGACAACGCGCAACATCTTCGCCAGTTAATTCAAACGATACTCTGTGATCTACTATTGTCTCGTCATGTTTAGCTCCATCATCCAATCTTGGAACTGATGCCCTTACACTGATTTGATTGCCAAAAGGAAGAAAGCCATCATGGGACATAGGGCCAGTACCATCAGGAGTCAAGCATCCAGAACCCAACCTCGATCCCACTCCCATGCCATCTGGTGTTAAAGATCCAGAACCAAGTCTGGACCGTAGTCCTGCACCATCTGGTGTTATAGACCCAGAACCTATTCTCGAACCCCACTTTCGAGTGGAAAAATTTTCAAAGCCCCATAACTTGGGAGCTTCCCCCATTCTTAACTCAACAAACGGATGTTTCCCAGGGAACGGCGAAGTGGTTCCCGAATATGAGACTGCTGAACCTGGTGATCTCAGGTTGCCACCTGGGCTTCCCGGATATGATTGATGAGGAAGGAATTCACAATTGGATAGTGAAAACTTATGGTTGGTCCCACCACCCCTTTGCGTGCGTTCGAGCGAAGATGTGAGTAGTTGAGCAAAGGGAACTTCAGGAGAAGAAGGTGTTGTCAACTGCACTGATTCCGGAGGAGGAGTAAAAGGAGCAGTGGATGGTTCAGTGGTGAAAGTGGAAAATACAGGTGGTGAAACAAGCTGGGTCTCGTAGGCATAAGGTCCAACGGCAAAGATGGATGCAGGCCCTCTGGGAGAATAAGCATTGATGGAAAGAGAAGTAAGGGAAAGTAATCCAGCAGGTGATTGGGTCATGGATGGAGGATCAGACGGGAGGAATGATGCAGGAGATGAGGGAGGAGCATTGAATGGCAGCACAATAGCAGTTGATGTGGCCTGGTTCTCTGCTGCAGGAGCTGTATTACCTGGAGCCACTGGTTCAGGGTGAAGGACGGCATGACCAATTCGTTTGTTGTTCTTCTGATGTCCAAAGCACCAGTACAGGCTCCAGCAGCTCCCCCATCTTCTTCTCTGCATTTGCATTGGATAAAAAAGAACAACTAAAAATTAGAAAGCATTAAAGTCTCATTTTAATAACATTTACTAAAACAACAATGGAATCAAAAATCGACCAACAAGCATTTGTTTCAAGAAAAATCAGGAATGTAAAAGAAAAGTTCACCTTAACCTCTTTTAAGAAATCATTTTGGTTACTCACAAACTAATCCATGAGATGAGTTTTGTAAGAGGATCTACACTATCTTGATTCATTAACGTGACAATCTATAGGCTCCACTACCTGATGTGAGTCACGACCAATAAACTGACCAGGAAGAGCTTTACACTAACAGGAACAAAAGTTATAAACTGCTTATATCTGAATAATAATCAATCACCTTGTACCAAATCAAAAAAGATTACTATGCAAGTGTGAAATTACGTGAGACCACAACCTGGAGTGGTTAAATATTAAAACTTTCTAGTATCATCACGGATAGGCTGGAATTTGGCCTAAGATTAAAGTGTGGAAATATATAATAAGGGAGATAAATAAGAGCCCGATTGATTTGAAGTTGGATCCTCTTGTAGGAGCATGACCAATTGCTTTAATAGCATAAGCTGTTAAAAGAATAGGTGCTTTAGTATGAAAACGCTCTAACAGTAAGAATAGAGTCACTTCGAGTATGAGGTCCTAACTATAAGCAGAAATCCGCCAGAAGCATGCAAATGGGGGAAACTGAGGCACTTCCTGGACCATACTTAGACAAACAATGCTATGAAAAAGGTACAGAGCTTTGGATATTAAAAATCACCGCTAAGTTCCTCAGTCTAAGACCCTTTCCTGCAACTTTACTGGGAAGTGAATAAACACTCTGGCACCCATATTAAAGAAAAGCCCAAATCATGAGCTCCCAAACTCTGTCTACCACGTCTACCATCTTTGGAGTGCTTTCTGCTCATCAGCTTAATGCAGTAATCACTTTCATTTTCAATGATCACGGATATTAGAGGAACTATATGTGTTTGAAAATATGTGTTTGAACTTCTGTTTTCTTGGTTTAGGAGCATGAAATAAAGTAATGAAAATTCATGCAATGTGTAGTGAAATCATCACGAAAACAAAGAAGAGCAAATTCCATCTTAGCAGATTCAACTATTCGTAAACAATATACAAGATCTCCTTATATCACTGCTCTCAAAGCAGTCATCGTATCACAGACCATAAGCATAACAATTACGCACAACTAAAAATCACAAATCTAGATCAATCTTCTCAGCGACAAAACAGGACCCTAAGAAAGAAGAAAGATTCTCCCTTTGCTGTTGACAGATCACAATACTGCCTCCATTCACTTTCCCGATTCACAACCTCGTAGCTCCAATCTAAACAGACATTAAATCTCTAACCACAACTCGTCCCAAAAAAAAAAAAAAGAAAGAAAGAAAAGAAAGACAATCAAGGCACACACACTAACTTGATTCACGTGATCAGGCGTTCGACTGGAAGCTCATAAATCAAGGAGAAAACGCAACTTAAACAAGCAAACGCGAGGTCGTGAATGTGTAGAAATCCACAAATCACGTCTCCACTCCTCTCCTAGACCAACCTCGACTTCAAAATCAAAGGAGGAAAAAAAAAACACGCGAAATCCAAATCAACCCACCGCCCGCGGATACGCGGTACACGTAAGCAAGCAAGCCGCGCGGACAGCTCAGGAAGAGACGTACCTGAACGGCGGCGGGCGGGGCGCGGGCCTCGGCGGCGACGATCGCAGTAGCGGCGGCGTTGACAGTGTCGATGCTGTTGTTGTTGTTGCTGCTGTTGATGCTGCCGCCGCCGCCGCCGTTGCTGTGGTGGCCGTGGCTGTGGCTGTGGCTGTGGCCGTGGTGGTGAGCGCCTCTCATTTTGTGGAAAAGCAGAGAGGCTGTCCGAACATCAAGAAGGAGGAGGAAGAAGAAGTGTCGTTGGGTTTCGATCTGGAAATGGACGCTCGCAGAGAGAATGTGCAGACCCGAGGGAGCAAGAATAATTACTCTCGGTCCCTGTTGAATACTTCCCCCCATATTTATTTATATATATAAATATACGAAATAATTAATCTCCAAATCTCTAATCTAATCACAAGACCCAGCAGTCAACTAACCCCCTCTCTCTGGTTAATTCCCCCACAAATAAATAAGTAAATTTATCACAAGATCAAAAATAATTCATTTTAAGATAAATATCACAAAAAATTCCAAATCATATTCACTGTAACAAGAGCACTTAGGATGGAATTTATTTGTGTCACAATAACTGATTTATATTTTTGAGTGTTTCGTGATAATGACTTTTTTATTTTATTTACAAAGCTTTATGGTCACGATACATGTACATTTCATAGTAAGTCATATGTCCAATTCAACCGTGAGCGCACTGTTTTCTCCATTAAAATAATTGCAATATATTTTCCGAGAGAGATACAGTGAACGGACAAAGCTGAGCTAAGCAAGCACCAAATTGCAATATTCAAATCATTAATTCTCAGATAAAACATGTGACCGCATTTAATAATAACGTACGTTATATATTTATTTATTTTTCCATTTTCCTTTCTCATTTCTCTGTGGAGACGGTAGTTGGAAAGGTTCCTACGCGTAATAAAATACGAGGAAATACAAAGACTGGAGCCCGGCTATTGATAAGAACAAAAGGGCCGTCTACTTTGCAATAAACAACTTAGGGTAATGGGACAGATGAGCAATTAAAATTTTATTGATTCCCCCTAGAGCTATGCCAAGGGGGTCACAGAATAATGCAATCTTTTTCGGTTTTTCTCCCATTTTATTTAACCGGAAATAAATTTTAAAAAGAAAGGGAAAAAGAAGAAGAAGAAGAAGAAAAGGACCCCACTTGAGGATAAGAGTTGGACACCAGCCAGCTGTGTTATTTTTATATTTTGTTTTATATTATTTTACTTTTTGCTGACTAACTTAATTATTTGCTTGTGATTTAGAAATGATTATCTCTTAAGGGTCAAACGCCCAATGGAGTAACAAAGATTTGTGCATAATTTTGGCCCTTTGTTTGGGTCCCGTGGGATTCATTCAACTCCATTCTTATTCAATCCGCCCACCAATGATTCGATGAGAGAAGGGGGGTGCGGGAAAGAAGTAATGGCCCCCGGTCGAATTGACGGGACTGCCCCTGGGTCGCGTCCTTATTTACCGAGGCGTCCCGGGGTGGTAGGGGGGAAATAAATATTTACTCAGGAGGCCACAGCCACCACCTAATACATGCGACTCCCGTGACCATGTCCTCGCGCTCGACCGAGGAAACCCCCGCATGGGCCAGCAACGGTCACAGCATTAATGGCATCTCGTAGAAAATTGCTTCTTGAATTTCATGGGATGTGAAGAAGTCCCCCACCATACACACAATTCACTCGATACGTCCCAACACATTTATTACCTTCTATCGGATGAGTGTAAGGCATGAACCGAATATATCGTGACCGCAAATTGACAAAAGGGTTTCATTATGAATTCGTCATTATGCGTGGACGAGAATTTTGAGATGAATTCGACATTATGTGATGGTTTAGTACAGGTCTAATTAGATCTTCTCCTAGACTCGTGAGTGAGATAGATAAAACTTGCATCTTGATGCGTTTATATCTTGATCTCGATATTTCTTCATTCTATCGAGAAAATAGTGTCATGGGGCAAGGAGCAATTTTTAGAGGAATCTATACCTAATTTGTGGGGTGATTTTGGAGACTCTCTTAATTCAAAAGCTAACTTAAAGAGTAAAAAAAATTTCACATTTATAAATTGAATATCAATCCATTCCATAATCGATTTTGGACAACTTTAACATAATTGTCAAAGCAAAATGAAAATTCAAGAAAACTCAAAAGTGGATGCACGGGTTGCACAAGTTACTATTGCACTTGTCACTTGTGTAACTTGAGTTGGATTAAGGATTGGACTTGATTGGATTATTAGTTGACAAGTCTATGATTAAAAATCATGATTTGTAATAGTGACCGTGAGATGTACCCATAGTATCCCAATTGCAAAAATCCATCGTGTATTGGATGAAGAATGATGCATCCAAATTGGTCCATTTTGAGAAGCCAATAAATGCGTTGATTGCTGCACAAATCATGTGTTTTGTCTTTATTCGGCCGCACAAAAGGGGAATTTGTAATTTATCATCATGCGATTGATTTGACTGGCTACTTCACGAGACAACTCTTTATGATCGAAAATATTTCTCTCTTTTTGATCAAAAGAAAAAAAAATATTTATTATCGTAAAAAAAAAACTTGGTTTCACTGATCAAACGAAGTTCCATTGATCTTTGAAATTGAATCGTCACGAAGTACATGCCTTTTTTTTAATTCAATCATGTGAGGGAAATTTAAAAAAAAGAAAAGATGGAGACTTTTTTTTCTTGAATTTCCTTTTCAATCTGCACATTGTACACAATCGATTGATAGCGTACTACCCCCGCTCATGCTGTTCTTTTATTAAGCATAGGATGAACTTAGCTGTAAGAATATATATATATATATGATTTTGAAAAGATAATCGATTAATTTTAGCAACTATCTCACGCAACAGCAACAAAAATAAATCAATAAATAAATAAAAGATGGGTTTCCCCCAAAAGCAAACCCCTCACCCGAACAGAGAAAGATTCCCTCGCACAAGGTCCCCGCAATTCCAGCCAAAACGCGAGGGCAAAACGGTCAATGGAATTTCCAGCTCTGGCCATATTAATATAAGCGTGGGAGAGAGATTAGTCGTCCCTTTAGCAAGAAGGGGCAACTTTATGATATTTGTCAAAGGAGTGCACGTGTGCAGATCCACTTTTCGTGCATCTCTCCTCGTGCGCAAGATAGTGACAGGCCCTCTTTCTCTCTCTCTCTCTCTCTCTCTCTTTCTATCACTATTCTTTCCCTCATTATCACCCACCCCCACTTTTGCATTAGAAAACAAGAGAGGAGAAATCGCACCGGTGCGGTTACGTCTTTAATTTATTTCTTCACGCCCCTAGTAAAAGAAATTATAGTTTATATTTGCTTGGAGGATCCAAAATGCAATCTTGTAGTGTAGATTGAGTATGTAATTGAAACTTAATTATAGGGTTCATACTAACGAGCATCTTTATTGATAATTGCAAAACTCATCATCAATTTTGTTCTATGTATCGAATACTGTCCTTATATTACCAAACCTACATTCACATCATCTCATCTTGAAAAGACCAATTTTACGCTCATGCCCACCCAAATTTATACTCGAAAGATGATATGGCAACTCAGTATATTATGTTTGGATGAAAGGTGCAACTTGAAATCCAAAACAAAACATGGTGAGAATGGTATCTATAGGTGTTGATACCTGAGATAGGCATTCAATATGAAGTGCAAAATTGAGGATGATATTCGTAATTAAAAGAGCATTACATTGTAAAGTAATTGGGTAACTTTTATCTTGTAGAAAACTAATTCAATGAAAATCACCAGCTTCCTTGTTGGGTTTTTCTCGTGAATGTCCAAAATGCACTTGTCCCATTGAAAACATAGTGATTTTCAATTTAACTTGTTTTGCCTGTGCATGAGTGATTAAGATCATTTATGGAATATTTTCGACAAATTATGATTATAATAATATTGAATATAATTTAGTGGTATTTATTAAGTGACTAATTAAAGAAATTTTCTAATTGTACCGATGCATGGAACGTTCTCGTGTCGTGTGCAATAAGAATTTCAAACAGTTAACTATTTTGCAGTAAAATATATATAAATAAGTGTTAGAGGGTAATCATTAATAAAAATCTCGATAGTAATTGAGGATTAAAATATGCCATCATGACCAAATAACCTTTTTATTCCCGGAAAGATAATGTCCCCACCACCACCCCCCTCATCTCACTTGGTCTGGGATTCCTCAATCATCTCCCTTTTCGTCCCTTTCTTTTCGCAACCTTAGAGTCCGTGTGAGAGACCTAAAAGGCCCTTTTCAGACACTAACCTTTGTCCAACTCCCTCCTCCTACCCCCTCTTTTTTCTTTTATTTAATTATTTTTTTAGTTTTCTCTTTCTTTTTTTGGGGGCTGTTTCTATGATTATGATTATTTTTTCACTTTTCATGGGAGTCGAGATGGAGCTAGATATCGAGGTACAGCTCCGAATCATTCTTAGCAACTTTAATAGGTCTAACCTCCTCTGTAAAAACACCTCCAAAAAAAAAAGGAGAAAAAAAAAACGATAAAGTAACTCGAAAAGGCTTATGTTAAAAAGGAGCATAGGAAATGGGTCGACTTTTTTCCATCATCCGATAATCGAAAAAGTATCATCGACTTCATAATCTTATCTCAATGCCTTTTTTAACCTTTGCATCTAAAGATAGAATACTCATTACCACCTACTCTCACCCCCCACGGGATTGACTCGACAATCAAGACATGGATTCGTGTCGTGAACTATGCTGGCGACACGAGTTTGATCATGACATGATTAAAGGCTTAATTCCTAAAAACAACCCCTTAAGTTTAGGTTCGATCTTAGTTTTATCCCAAACTTTTCTTTTGTATAAAAAGAAATTCACAAACTTTCTCTTTATTTAGGTCGTATCCAAAAATCGATACTAATTTCCTTAAAATTATCAACATCACAATTAGTTAGAGGTTTATTATCATGACCTGCATTTTCACCAATGCTCTCACCTTTTTATGGAACAAAAATAATCTCTTGATATTGATAAATTTGAAAAAAGATGGCAATTTTTGGATGCAAAAAGATTTGATGCTAGAGTGAGAATTGGTGAATTTTTCTTTTAAGAAAAGTTTGGGGGCATAATTGGACTTAAAGTGTTTATAAGGGAATTGGGCCCATTATTGGATGTAGACTTTTCCATATTTGACTCGTGCCTTCCTCGATTAGTGAGATTAACAGGGAATTTTGGAGATCGGCGATTGATTCATTTGACGTGCGTGGAATGTTCAACGTCCACAAACCGTGTTCACAAATGGACTTCCAAAGCAAACGTGCAACATTTGTCATACGATACAACATGATTATTTTTCTTTTAACGACACATATGAGTATAACTTTGAAAATATTGCAAGTAGAAATTAGTATTTTTATAATGCGCATAGACAGGCAAAACTAAAAATTGGAAATAATTAGGTTTTTGGTTTTTTTTTTTGGGGGCGGTTGGGAAATTAATTGCAAGATTTGGCCCACCGGGAGGCTGCATCACGAAACGGCCCTCCCAACGCGGTGGCGGATTGGGGGCGGCGATCGGTCCCACATGCAAAAGCGCAACCCAGCACACCACATGTTTCTCCAAAGTAGGTATGGAAATTAATATACTAACTAATTTATATAGAATTTACATGTATCAGATGTTAACCAGATTTGGCGTTGGATTTGGGACCGTCTGGCCGCTACGTTGGGATGGTCTTTAGTGCCGAAAAGGCCCATGGACACATGCACCAGTTGGCTCCTGAAGGAAGAAGATTCACCAACTTTGGATTTTTCTTTCCTTTCTTTTGGGCTAAGCACAGGTGTGGTCTTTTTGCTTGGGATCCTCTTAACTTTTTATTTTATTAAATCAAATGCTCTGACGTTTTGGATTCGTGCAATTTGATACTCTAAGATTTATGTTGTGCAACCGAATTCTTTATCTTTCTTAACAGCTTGAGTGCCCATGTCGTATCATTTGAAAAATTCGTGATTTGTTGGGAATAATCAAAAGGGGAAAATTGCAAGAATGCATTTCGGTTCCAAATAAGAATTTTTATCTTTTATCTTTCCTTGAAAACACTTGAAAAATTTCATGAATTATGGGCTTTCTTTGGTGTCGCTTGTTGGTCTTTCATATTCTCATGAAGTCGAATTTGTAATTCCGAAAATTTAGTGGAGGTCGAAGTTTACAAAGAGAGCAAATATACAATTTTTTGCAAGTAAAATTTGTAATAGTACAATATGGAAAAATATAAAATTTTGAGTTGGGTTAACAGGGCACGCTCCATCCCTGCCGTGACATTTGTTTGAAAAATGAAAACGTTAGTTTTGATGATTTTCAATGCTGAGAATTAACAACTATGGAAATTCCAAAAGGTTCTCCAGCATTTCCTACGAAGTATTTCCTTGGAAGATTTTCATTATTTTCTCTCAATTTTAGTATTATATTACATATAAAATTTCTCTGAAATAACATTACTTAGGCCAAATAACTAATTAATTTTTCCTTTTCTTTTCTGATGTACTATTTCAATAAATGCGGACTCCATGTATTTCATATTTGGGTTTTTCCAATCCCCAACTTTCATTTTAATCCCAAATCTACTCACGTTGCAAAAATCGCCACTATTTCTTTAGGATTATCAATATTAGCATTAATTAGAAGTTTATTAACTTAATCGCATACTATCCTCCACAATTTTAAGGATAAGTAAGCTAGTTCTTTCTTAGGGTGAGCGTAGTGTCAAGGTAGAATTGAGAATCGGATCAAGAATCTGAAACCAAATCGAGGGAATCGAGAAAACGCTCATTTTTGTGTTGACCTTGTATATGCTTAGTTGCTTTTAGGCATTTTTATAGGCCTTGTACATGCATGTGGGTCACGAAATGGAAGATTTCATTCACTCGTTTGACTTCAATTGCATTTGCCTAAAAGTGGAGACGAATTTGGGGATGAAACAAAAGTACTGGGGCCAAATGGGAAAAGATGGAAGGGCGAATAAAATTTGGATAAACACAATCATGGCAAGGGATAGGCTGCATTTGGACAACTTCTCCCATAAAAGTGTCAGAGCATGAGTATATTATGGTTAATCTCTAGCCGCTCTTATGTCCAAGTCCAACAACTATGTATCCTTAATCTTGGAAAAGATTCATGTCACAAGTTTCTATTGATGGATCTAATAATGTGTTGAGTAGGTTGTGAGAATGAGACCGATTATTTTGTTGATAATTGAGTGATTAGAGAATTCTGACTTTCTAATAATTATTGAATCAATACAATCTTAATAGGATGTTTAGTTCAATTTTCAAGTTGATTTTGGTAGGATTTGAGCAATGTTTTGGAAATAGTATTGGAAGTCATATTGAATAGGCCACCAAGGCTCCACTGATCTATTGGGTTTGGGCGTCGGAATTTATAATTGGGTAGGGTTCATTTGCAGAGTATTCATAGTAGATTTCAAGCAAATTTCAAAAGATAAGAAACCTGTTATATATGGATAGATTCTAGATTTCATATGGAACCTCCTGGAAGTGCTCCTCCTAATTCTTTTAGTCATATTAAGATAGTACCAATTGATATGACAGTACCAATTGATATGACATAGTCTTTTCAATACTTTATAGAGATAATGTCAAACCATGTAATTCCTTACCATGCTTAGAGAGTCAAGCTTTAGGCGCTGGTCTTTTGGAGGGTCCTAGCCTTTTTTAATTGTTAGTTGAAAATAGGGTATTTAGTGAGAAAAGAGAACGGGAAAAGTGCAATAAGCATTGTTGAATTGAACGTATCCCTCTTGTGCATGCAAAAGTGTTGAAGCAACCACTCAAGACTTGAAGTGCGAGTGATTTGACCATCATGTGCCTCCTCTTTGTGCAATGTAATGTGGATCAAAGCTTGAAGAACAAAACACACATTTTGCATTGTATATCCAAACAGGACGAAGGTGGACTAGCAAGCCGTTGCAAAACGTGTGATATACATGCGTTGTGCATTGCGTTTGATAAGTTAAAAGGGAAAGAGAAAACCTATTATTTGTAATGGGCCCAATCACAAAAATAACAGCGTCCAATGTAGTTCGGCAAGCAAGGATTTTCTTTCCCGTACATTACGGTCATCTTAAGAATGCGGTTAACTTTGGAGGAAGTTACAGTAGAATCAGTAATTCAATTATGAGAGATAGATGAAAAAGAGTAGATCTTCTAAAATGTGTGGGTAATGCTGAAATTTTTTCCAATTGACGATAACCATATTGCCTCAAATTTTATGTTCAAACATGATCACATCAATGGACAGCATCCGATTGAAGGTTTTCGTATTGTTAGTTTAAGAAACTTGCGTTGTACTGTGAAGCCTCTAAATAATGCTCTCACCAAAAAAATTTATTCAATGGCACGTGATATATAAGCAACAGTCGATACATTAGAGATTACTATGTGACACCATAGAAGAATTTCTAGAGAAACAATCAACCGGTGAAGACCCCAATCAAAGAAGAATTTCAAGCGAAACCTGCAAAGAGGCGGCGATTCTTGTTTTTAAATTTTGACCGTTCTGTAATTTTGGAAGGGCACACTTGTATTTCGACCCTTTTTTCAACATAAAAACACTCAATATTCAAATATTGACCGGTAGATTTTGATATAATTTATTTTCAAGATTTTCTGAAATATTATAGGGAGTGTGTTTTCCCATCATTTTCAAATTTCGAAAGGAAAGATACAAGTTGAAGTTATAAACAGATGAAACCCCAGGACCCCCAACACCAACTGGCCCAAGATGAACTCTTTGGCCCAGCTGTGTATGCTGATTGGGCTCAAAACGAACGATCGTGCTCCGACATAATCTTCGGCCGCAACGGCCTACGTTCGATGTTTGGGCCGACGAACAGAGAACGAACGGGAGAGAACGATGGTCGACGAATCTGTGCAGTTCTTCCTTCGCGAGGATAATAGCCAAGCGAATTGAATGGATCCGTCCCCATCAGTCATCACGAGATAACGCCCATGTCCGCAGCTCGAATCAAGAATCTTCAAAGTTAGTCTTCACCGGTGAAATAGTCGTCTCGACGAGGCAGAGAATCATGGTCGTGGCATCACCAATGCCAGCTCCAGCAGCCATTTTCTGCTCGACGTCTAATTGCTCAAGACCAACCCTTTGTACCTTATCGTCTTCTTCTTCGTCCGTTGTCTCATGCCCCAGAAATTCCAAATTCGGCGGCTCCGTATTGTTTTCGCCTCTGAATCTGCGCAAGTTCTCGCCATGGAATGGGCTGAAGCATCTTGGCATTTCGCTGAGGCCAAAATCTTTAAGAATGGGTGCTTCGATTCTGTCCCTTTTCGCTTTTCGCTCGAGTTTATGGCCAATTAATATGAGGTGGCTTCATTCACGATTCTTGAATTGACGGTGATTGCAGGTGGGAGGAGCAGGAGTAAAGGCATGATTGTGTACGCGTCTCTGTTTGGAGTTGGAGCTCCTGAAGCTCTGGTTATTGGGGTTGTGGCTCTTTTGGTTTTCGGTCCCAAAGGTCTCGCTGAGGTTAGTTGAACTAAAATTTAGTAGTAATCTGGAGTGATAATATTCTCACTTTCTTTTATCAGTTCTCTAGGTTGGATGATTCTTTTCGTTGTAGCTTGAGTAGTTTTGGCTGGCAAAATTTATAGGTTTGGTCGCAATCTTAGAGTACGCTGGTCTTGGGATTATTTTGTTGAATTGCACCAATTCAGATTGATGATCGAGTCGCTCTTTTGTCAGACCTGCTACGTCCTTAGTAAGTTCAAAAGGAAGAAATGAAATCAACTTTTTGAATGCTGAAAATATTTTAACTTTGGTATGCTTTCATCTTTAATAGCAAGGGATTAAATTATTACAAGCCTTGAATACCACTAAAGCATTACAGGATCAAGAACTGTTGCCCTAGAGCTATGTTTATCCATGTTGAGCTCTAGTGACTACTGACGTTATCTGTTTCAATATGTGTTTACATACAATAGCGTAATGGAAAAGTCCCATCTGTTTCTCCTTGAAAAACAAGGCTTAGAATTGCCTCAGTGAACTTCACATACTTGGGACATTATTATCTTGCAAGAATCTATATGCCTGATATTGTATTTGGAGAGGGAGGTCTTCAGGTGATGTAATTCTGCAAGCAAGGCTTTCTTTGTGGTACATAGCGGTCTACTTAGAATTTGTGTACTTAAGTAATAAAAAATGTGAGGAGCAGAGTTTTATTGCAGTGTGATGCAGTGTGTTTAGGGAAACTGGGCAACTTTGGAGGAAGTTATAGTAGGATCATTGATGCACTTATGAGACACCAGCTAATGAGAATAGATCGATTAAATGTGTGGCGATGCTGAAAGTCCAGCTTCTGGTTGAAATAGTCATATTGCCCCAGTTGCATGTTCAAACTATCAAGTGAAAGGACAGCATCCAATTGAGCATTGTGGCGGTTTCCATATTCTTAGTCTAAGAAACTTCTGCTGTAATGTGAAGCATCTAATAATGCTCTCAGTATTCCATAGGGCAAAATCACATCAAGCCTGTCTTGTGTCACGGATGTACCATGAATGATTTAATTTGATATCTTTGTTAAATCCCTCCACCCGTAATTGTCCTGTTATTTTTTCTTAGGTTATGGAATGAGTGCCCCTGAAGTACTTGTTAAGCATACTTTATGATCAAATGTTAGATTTCAAAACATCGATGAGACATATTAGGAGAAAAAGTGTATTAAAAATTGCTACATTCCCTTTTTCTATGCCAACCTGTTTTTCTTTCAGAACTATATATGGTAGGTGTTAGAGAAGCCAGTAGGTATGACATCACAATTTTCAATATTCACATGAACAAGGTGCCTTTTGGTGGCCATGGTGCTGTAGGCCTAGTGAAAAAATTGTATTATCTTTTAACTTGTGCAATCATATTTTTTTTCTCCCCTTTCCTACAGGTCATTTTTTATACTCAGTTTTGGTAATTTATGCTATTGTGAGAGCTGAGGTGACATTGTAGAACATTTGAAAGAGATTATGCAGTTCTTTTGGGTTTCAGACAATCTATTGACTCATAATGAATATTTATTATTCTATTTAATAATCTTTCTAAATGCAGGTAGCACGAAATTTAGGGAAGACTTTGCGAGCATTTCAACCCACCATTAGGGAGCTTCAGGTTGGCAAACTATCAAATTCTTAATTTAACTATTGTTTTGATGGTGCAAACACTTTAATTTTTTCCATATTCAGGAAGTCTCAAGGGAATTTAAGAGCACACTTGAAAAGGAAATTGGTCTTGATGAAATTTCAGAGCAAAACATGTACACTTCAAGCAGGACAAGCACTTCATCTCCTCCGACAGTCAACCGTGAAAAGGAGCAGGAGACTGTGGTTGACCCTAGTGAGTCATAAGTATTTCCACCATCTGAAGTCTTCATCTCATATTTATGATTATAAGAGTGAAATGTGTCTCAAAGAACCCATGTGGTGTTTGCTGATTTTTTTATTTTTTAATTGCTCAATTATTAGGTTTCAGGAAATTCTTTCACATCAAGTTGGGGTAACGTCTGGATAAAAATATGTACAAGGGAGATCTGACAAAAAGAGTAGTCTTGAGCATTTAGGTCATATTATTTGAAGCTGTGTAATAGTAATTAAAATTTCACATTTCAAAGCAGTTTTAACTCTTTATAACTGTTTTAAAGAACTTTGTTCAACTAGACTTTTATGTTGTGAAGGCTTGGGAGAAAAATTTAGCCAGACCTACATCAGGCTCGCATGTATTGGATTTACAGTATTTCAATATTTGGATGGCTGTTGGTTCTATTTTAAGAGTATATATTCAACATATTTGATGACGATAGAGGCCCTTGAATCAAGCAAGTACATGAAAAATGATTGCAAAGGGATATGAGCAGTGACATCATCATTAGTGAAGTGTGGGACTGAATTAAGCTGCTCTATGGACTGTACAATCAGAATTTTGTGCCTATTGAGATCAATCAAGTGAACAGAACTTGATTTCAGCAATAATAAATAGCCTGAATCTCGATTGACATTTAGCTCTAACATCAAAAAAATGTGACTGCAATGATTTTAACTTGCAATGAAGTGGTCTTAAAGTTTTCCATTTATGGCACCTTGTTGGTAGGTTTGGTCTTAGACCCCTCTTTGATGTGATGCATTTTGCTTTTCACAAATTGGAAAACAATACCATATATAGGAAGCATCATTCATGCCCTGCAGATTCTGGTTCTTTAGTCATAATGTTAATGCAAACTGTACTCTGCTGAATATCATATGACAATTGTAGTATAATTTGTGCTAATTGCAGATGGTGCTCCTTCCCCCACCAGAGCATACACGAGTGAAGAGTACTTGAAGATTACAGAAGAGCAATTGAAAGCATCTGCTTCACCACAGCAGGGCCAGACAATGTCTCCAGAAGAAAGCAAGCCCAAACCTCAACGTAAGTCTCTGAGTCTCATTCTCAGTCTGTCTCTGTCTCCGTCTCTCTATATCTCTCAATCTAAACGGGGTTTTACGTTACTGCAGTAGAACAAACTGTAACTTCTGTGCCTCCCCCCTCAAAGACTGAGAATGGGACATGAAGAGATGTGAAACTCCATTTTTTGTGATGGTTGAGACAAGACAGTGGAAAGCTGAAAAGAATATAGAGTCCGGCGATAAAGTTGTTCTTAAATCATTGTTTTAGAGTGCTAGATAGCTGGGCTGTTGATACCAAGAAGTGCTCATAGGTTCAGTGCGGAATATGAGTGGGGAATTTTGTTCTTGGGACTATCCCTGGTCTCGAAGATTGATGTAAGATTATCGAATAGCACAGTACAAATTGTAGAGGTGAAGCAGCTTTTATATCTTGAGAGCCTCCATCCTATGTTGGGAGTTGTATATACTGTTCTGAGTTTTCTTGTGCAGCTCTATTTGCCATTTTATTCAGGTTTCAAATTCATCGGCCTGATGGTATGAACTGACTTAAAAGCTCCATGACCGCAAATCTGTGCGTGGGACTCTGCAGCATTGATGGAGGACGTGAGGCCTATTGCAAGAAATTAGAACGTGCTAAGGATATGACGTTTATTATTGCGTCGTGACAAATTGTCATTTAATCCCGCAAGGATGTCTACTTTCCAGTATCGAGCATAAGTCCATCTCATCTTTCAATCGTTGAAATTTCCTTCCCAAGTCAATGGAGAGAATTGCATGAGTCTGGGGACGAATCCTGCAGTTACGTGGACACGGAAATTGTTGTCCCCGCAATGCTTGGAGGATGCATATATTAAGTCATGCATTGTTGAATCATGCGAAGGGAAACTGCTAATGATTCGGCGGTCTCAGATGCAGCAAGAACATGCTGAGTGGCTGTGTGCTAGTACCTAATGAGGGTGATCTAGTCTTCAGGTGGAGGAGAAGAGAGCTGAGGTGGGTCGAGATCAAGAGCCTTGACAATAAGATGGATTGTGTTTGGGATTAGTCACTCAATATCGTTTCAGTTGCGCTTGTATGGTGCATACTTCTCAATTGATGATTATTGTTGTAATTACACCTGTTAAAATGGGTGTATAACCTATCTATGACCAATTTAATAAATGGGTCATAGATGGATTAGGCCTTCTTTTAGTATAACTCATTTATGACCCATTTAAATATTAAATGGGTCATAAATGGGTTATACACCTATTTTGACAGGTGTATCTATAATGGATTTAAAAATTAAAAAGACTAAAATATATGGGTTGTTAATGAACTTTAATAAGTTTAAAACATTTAAAAAAGATTATAAGAAAAAGTTTTCCTAAGTTTAGTTAGATAGAGAAATGTTTTAACAATATGAGTTGGGTCGGGTCGGGTATGGGTTGGGTATGGGTCAAAAATTTTATACCATGCTTAAATGGATTATAAACGGGTTAGTATGTCAATTTGGATCGGACCATTTATGACCCGACCCAAACCTGACCCAACCCACTTGTTTAACAGGTCTAGTTGTAATATTAATGCAAAAATGACGAAATCTTGCAAATAAGTCAACGCGAAAATACCAAAGAAATAAACTGGGAATAACAAAGAACACTTAATATTTATATTTACAAGAAAAGTTAGCAACAAATAATACATTAATAATAGGAGAATCAAAATTATAATCATCGACATGCTCAAGTGTGATTTAAGTCAAACTAAAATGTTTACAAATAAAACAACTCAATTTAAATGTAAATTGACCTCACAAATCAAGAAAGAAAGGTAAAAACACAACCTTTTCTTATACTCATATATATATAGTGAGTGCAGGCTATCAAGAAAGAAAGGTATGTGTCTATGTGGGTCTCTCTCACGGTCAAACCCTTATTGACCAACCACTACTCGAGAAGGAAGTGATGTTCACCACTTTCTTTTCTCTTACGCAAAGACTTCCTTTCTATCTCATAAATAAATAAATATTTAAACTACATTTGATTGTTTGAATTTCTAATCGGAATAGAATTGAATAGGATATAATATGAATTATAGGGATTTTACTATTTTCTATCCATTGGCTCGGTTTGGCTCGGCATTGATCAAATATCTTTGGAGAAATACAAATACTTTTGGGTTAAAGAGATTTTCTGAAATGCAAATAACGTTTGTTAAATTATAGTTTTAAATTACATTGCGAAACAACTTTAGTATAAAAGCCGTTTGGTAAAATCTACATCTTGCGGTGGACTTTGGCGGCCAAAATTGGCCATTGGAAAGCTTGCCTGAGGTTAGGCAACCTTAGGCAATGGTCATGACCTAGGCGATTAGCCACCTAAGTCGTGTGAACCTAGGCGACGCTTGGACCGCACAAACCGGGCGAGGCTTGAGGTCTTGCAACCTCAAGCAACGATCGCCGGCATCGGCAACCCCTTGGTCGGCAGTCGTTGGCCTTCGTTCACTTCTCTAGAGAACATGAATAGTACCCTGTGAATAGTATTAATTGCATTTCAAATGTGTAACTTCCTAAAGGAGTCTGAACCCACTTTAAGTTAAAGGCCCTTAGAATTCAAATATTATTTATATTAAATTATAATATAATTTTCTTAATTTAATAAGTTTGTTCTTAGAGAAAAATAATTTTTAATTATAAATATTAAAAATCTTATCTATTTTTAAGAGAAACTCCAATACTCAAATAACTAAATTGACAAGGCGGTACAAAATTTCATCGCTGTCCTTAGACCAAGGGATCAGAAATTCGAAAAAATCGTTAGATTTGCGATAGGTCGCATCCCCGCAAAAGTCTAACAAGACATTCCAACCGCCCGGTACCACCTGATCCTCGGATCACGCGAACTTTGGGTCCCCTGAGTTGTCTTTCTTCGGCAATATTCTCGACAGAAACAGTTTTCAGTCTTTTGCCTGTAGAAAAGACAAGACGCCAACAAATGTCGTTTGAGGAGACTGCTGCAATCGTGGGAATACACTCGTTCGGATAATATTTTCTGCTTTTGGAGTATGACAGGAGACTTGCAGCCTTCCACAGTAGATGTTTGAGAGTGGCGCCGACTCATTCCCGTTCAAAGATACCAGCTTGAGCAAAAGGGCAAATTCAAAGCACGCAAGTAAGAGCCACCTCCCTCGCGATGCAAGTAACTGAGTAGTCATGGGTACGAGAAACTTGATGCTGACATTATTCAACCGAAGGAGATATGGTGGCCTCGAAGAAGAAGATGAACTAGAAGACAAAAGAAAGAAAGGAAGAAGTAAACAAGAGACAAATATGCGAGAACAAGCCCTGGGTGCTTCAAACTCTTATTGGAAATTCGGAAACATCAATCAACGGATAATGGGGAGAGACTAATTGCTATCATCACCGTCCTCTTCGTAGGTGAGATCGATTTCGACGGTGTCTTTGTCTCCGTCTCTGTCATTGGAGGTGTCTTCGGAGGTTTCGGAGGAGAGATCGGAGGGATCTTTGGTGGCATCGGAGAGGAGAAACTCCTGGAGCTTCTCCACCGATTCAGCCATCTTGTCCACTACGTATACCCACCCCCTTGGCCAATGCGAGCCCGCTCAACACCCCTGCGCCCCCCGCGACTATTGTGGCCGCACCTAGAACGAGTACTGTGGACATTCCCCAATACCCTCTTCCTGTCCAGAGCTCAGTGGCGGTGGGACGGGAGGCACCAGGAGCACATCTCCTTCGGCGCAAGCTCAATGTCAACCATCCCCTGTGCCTGACATATTAGAATAATTAAATAATAAATCATGTATTTATTTAATAGTCTAAATTTTTTAGAACAATTGACTGTCACGCACTAACCCCATCGAACACGCAACATCCCTCTCATACAGTCATTTACTTACGACTTCCCAAAACGCCTCGCTGACCCTTTTCATTTTATCTTTTAATTAAATGCAAAAGAAAGCCTAACATCTCCATTCCAACAATAATAATAGAAATAGCGGGAAAAACATACCAACAAAACATGCGAAATTACACAGTACGCAGAACGATTGGATTACAAAATTAATTCCAAACATGCATGTCAAATATTCAACGGGCGAATGTGTAAGTATTTCTATCCTTTTTGGTAAATTGCCGGTGGACCTTACAGAGATTCTTCTACTTAAAGGCAATGGGTTTCAATTTTTCAATTCGTTTGATAAAACCCACTATTTTTGATTCGAAAGGTTTTAATCAATTGAAAAATTCAATTCAATCGATAAGGGAAGGAAACGTGACCTGATTCATTTGATTCCTTCAAAGCTCTTTTCCATAATTTAGGATGCGCATGGTAACACTTTTGTTTCCGGGGACAATTTCGATCAAAATGATTTTTTTTTTTTTATTCTCTGTTCCCAAGAACAAATTCTGAGTGTTTAAGGTGTTTGATAAACTGTTTAAAATTTTTACTCCGGGAACAGAAATGCATTTGGTAAAAATTTCTAATCTTTTGATTCTTTTAATTTTTAATACCTTTTGTTATAATTTCTTTTTTTTTGCTTTTTCTTTTTTTCTCCCCTTCTTCCTTTTGCTACCACCCCTGGGCCACCGCCGGCAAGCGGCTGGGCGAGGTTCGGCAAGCTTGTCGGAGCCTCGCCCGGCCGCCATTGGCGAGCTCACCCGATTGCCATCAGCGAGGCTTGAGCTAGCCTAGCCCGGCGAGGCTTAGCCTCGCCCATGGTGATCGAGCGAGGCTTGCCTAGCCTGGCCTCATGTCGCTTGGGCAAGCTCAAGCCTCACCAATGGTGGCAGCCCAAGAGCAGTGATAGGGCGGCCATGGGGTGGGAGGAGGAAGAGGAAGAAGAAGAAGAAAGGGAAGGGAAAAAAAGAAAAAGAAAAAAGAGAAAAAAAAACTAATTCTCAAAATTATTCCCGAGAGCGAGAAGCAACTTTTTTTTTTATTCTGGATTCTACTCCAAACCTGTTCCGGGGAACAAAAAAATTATTAAATACATTTCTGTTTCAAATCTACTCCCTGGAACAAAAGAACAGAATCAATTGTTTTCAAGAGTGTTACCATGCAGGCCATTTATCTTCTATGTCCGTACATAGCCACCTTCCCTTCTCGTTATCGAGCAACTGTATAGCATTGTAGAAACCGAACAGATTCCCGCAAAGCAACGCGTGCAAGGATGATACTGTGGTAATTTCAACATGAATCGGAGTAGAAATTAAAGTCTAGTAGAATATTATTATGCCATAGATTAATATCATATATGGAGATATTTCGTATGTGCTACTTTAAGATAGATCACGACACTGGATTTTAACGATTTTAAGTTAATACTATATCATTACACAACATACAAAGTGATGATCCATACTTATGAAGATACTATAATGTGACGCATCATTCGAAGATGTGTCGAAAAAGCAATGAATCCATACATACGAATTCGCGAGTACGATGACATTTAATTGGATGGAATATGGAATGAGAAGTTGCAACCGATAATTGACGGTATAATTTTGGATGGAGAAAATAGCTAAATAGAAAAAAGAAAAGAATTTAGACACGCTGGCGTGATCAATAAATAAGAATGTTCTTTTTTATTATTATTCTCATGTCTTTTTCTCTTCTCGATTTCCGATGTTAAAAGGGGCCATTACGAACTTTTTGGGTATCGCATACAAACTCTCTCTCTCTTTTCCGTCGGCGGCATTGAATCACCACAAGTAGGTTTTGTCACGAGAGTCGAAAACCAGGATCGTTGAATTTTCAAACTTAGGACAAACGAAGGATATAGTGGGAAATACACAACATGGCAACTTTTAGAATTAAGATTACCATATCAATAGAAATCAACATTAGTCTCAAAATTAGCACAGGCTTAACGACAAGTCGTATGAACTTATAGACTCGATATATGCAACATATCTAGGTAAAGAAGACTTCACTGACTTATAATGGCATCATAGAACCATCGGTTGCTAAAAGAAAACAAAGAAAAACTCAAATCAATCTTTCAGGATCAATCTTAAATCCAAGTTCAAACTACCACTTAAAAAAAAATCATCACTTCAGGGGAAGCTCCGGTGCTCAAGTAGCTAAAATGGCGAGGCAACAAAACACAATGGCTACTTTGAACCTTTGCAAAAAATTCCCCTTCCTTTCCCTCTATCATATCATATGCATGTGTCATGGATCCGAGGTTTCCGTGATCAATGGAGCATTCATGATCAGGAGAGAATGACCAAAACGTCCTGTGAGGAGCCAAGTGCTTCCAGAACATTTTCAAGGATGGACGATATCGTTATTGTGCCATGGTCTAGAATATTCTTGGCATAAATGTCGGTAGATGATAGGTGGGGCGGTACGATTTCGTTCGCTGGATCCGAAGTCGATCAATGGTTGTAATCCGAAAGCCTCAAGTATAAAAAGGGGTGCCCTTTCCCTCATTTCTAACCATCCAACCATTTAGTAATCTAAGTTAGTTAGCATTCTCTTTGAGAGTTTCTCTCCCTAGACTTTCTTCTCTATGATCTAGGTGAGTGGGTGATCAATCGATCCGAAGAAGGATCCCAAGTGATCTTTCTCTCTATTTCTCTCTATTCCAAGTGATCTTCCTCTATACGAACCGGGTGAGTGAGTGATTGATCGATCCGATCACTCTCTATTCCAAGCGATCTTTCTCTCTCTGCGATCCAAAATAGCCTAAGTGACACATGGCTCGAATGCCACCCCAAGATGGCCACCTAACTTTATAGAAATGCCATGTCTTTCTATTGAGCTCCACTTAATCTTAGGTGGGAATAATCCTAAACTTTTTCGCAAGATTTTTTTTAATTTATAGTGTCGGCCAATATGACTTTTTCTAAATCAATTAGATGATAAAAATCCTGACATGCACGACTTAAATGTATCAGCCAACGAAAATAATTTCGATACCACCAAATGAGGTGCTTGAGTTCAATCTCTCGTATCATAACCTTGAACCCGCAAAGTCAAGAGAACGAAACGACTCAGCATATGAAGAGCGCTCATAAGAAATGTTGACAAGCACCAACGTGTTTTGAAGATTCCCCAAATATGGCTGATTCAAATTTTAATATACTAATTTATAAGAAGGATCTAAGCAATATCATGGATACGATATTAACAACATTTGTGGAGGGAATTTCATGAGTATGGGGACAAATCTTGCCGGGCACGTGAACATGAAAATTGTAGTCCCTGCAATGCTTGGAAGATGCATATATAAGAATTGTCGAATCACACGAATTGCTGAGGATTCGGTAGTCTCGGATGCAGAAAGAACATGCTGAGCGGTTGTGGTGTACTAGTACATAACCAGGGTGTTAGAGGAGGGGAGGAGAACAGGGTCGAGATCAGTAGCCTCGATAGTGAGATGGATTTTGTTCGCGATTTAGTCACTTGGCGTCCTTTCAATGAACCAATATTGGGTTATTTACACAGAGGAATGGAAAAAATTGCGGAAAATCGAACAGTTATACAATATCTACCTTATGTAACACGTTATGAGTAGCGTTGATTTAAAGCACGTAAGCGAGAACCACCTCGCCTTGTGAGAACTGAATAATCATGGGTAAGAGGAGAAACTTGATAACATGGGTAAGAGAAGAAGAAACTTGAGTGTTAGCTGAAGGAGAGGATATGAAAGAAAATGAATAGAAATATGAGAAAGAAAGATAAAAAAAAGAGACGCACATGCGAGAACAGGCCTATGAATCATTCATGACTACAAGATTTACTCCTATTGGAACGGATAATAGGGAGAGACTAACTATCATCACCACTGTTGTCTTCATATGTATCAACATCCATCGGGTCTCCGTCATGGAGTCTCCGAAAGCCCCCGCAGAATACTCTTCCTGCCCGGAGCGCTCGGAGACAATGGGACGACGTTGGTAGAGGGAGGCAACCCGTACTGCGCATCTCCTTCACTGCAAGCTCGATCTCAACTGTCCCTTGGGCCCGCCAGAGGGCCGCTTCAGCTCGAGCGTGCGCTGGTTGGCGTGCCCTCCGCCGCCGCCATCATCCTCGAGGACGGAGGACCAGCTGGGCTGAGCTGACGAGCGGGTTGGGTCATCCTCGAAGCTGGCGTGCATGACATGGACGTGCAACACGGCGTCCTCAAGTGTCTGGTTCCAGAGGGGAGTGCCGCTTACTGGATCCACCGAGGTGGAGCACTTGTAGCTGGGGTTAACCCAGACCAATGCGTAAGGCAGGAGAGTCCCGTGGCCGCCAATTGATGCTCTGGAGGTGCTTGACGCTGATGAGTTTAGTCTCAACTACGTAGAGGGGAGGAGGCCATTTTCAAGTAGCGAATCGGAAAAGGAAAGGATATAGAAGGTAATGGAATGGATCAAATCGTCTGCGGATGCAAAATAGAATGAGAAAGAAAGGGCAGGGCCGCAGCACGCAGCAGGTGCTAAGCGCACGACAGAGTTGCGGAGTCTGCCCCTTCCAAAAGAGATGTTCTAAGATTCCCTGACATTTCCTTATAAAACACGATTGTTTCTTTATCATCGCGGTCTTAAATCCTCTACCTTTTTGACGAGAGCTTTTTGGATTGTGGAATTTTTTTCGCTGCACCGTCGGTCGGTTTCCTAGACAGTCTCCTCTGCGTCCCCATCTCCCTCCTTCGCTTCAGATAATATACAAAGAAAGATATGATGGCTAGGGTCTCCGTGTCGAAATTGATCGAGCCAATGCAACTACTTGCGACGAATTACTTTTGGCCTCGTTATGATTCGAATGTGGAGAAGAAAGGAACCATGTGGACCGCCCAAAGAATCCAAACACCAAGCATCAACCCTTAATAAAATTTTCAAGAATTAAATAGCTGGAATTAGAGCAATGACGATCCCACCTCAGCAAAAATCCCATTGGGAGGATGGCAGCGTCGCCGCCACCAAATCAAACCCTTCCCCACAACCCAGAAAGCAAGAAGCGGCGACCGAGAATCCCGCTCGGCACTGGTGGGAGCTCCCACCCGCCGGCCGGGCAATCCCGCCACACGTCGCCCTCTCCGTCTATCGCTGCCTGGCCATAGAAAGGGGAATCGGACGGTCAGAATCTATTGATGCGAATCGGTTCAGCCCTTTCAATAAAAGAAGGAAATGAAAAAAGGAAGATAAAACGAACTTTATTAAGGAAAGAAGTGATGGATCTATGCCATTAGCAAACGTGATAGCATCAGGGAAATTTTCATCTAGGGTCTTGGGTTAGAGTATTTGTTACCATGTTGGAAAATGTCCGCACACAGCTGCCTCCTTCTTGATCTCGATTGGCTGTACAGCATTGAAGAAATTGTGCCGAAGCAGGATAATTTATGATGAATGTGTCTAACTAGAACAAAAAATTAAATAGAAAAAAATTGAGGTTTAAATAAAACCTACACTTTGTTGCTCAACTAGGCCCGTTATTAATAGATGTCAAAATATAATTTAATATGATCACTAAAAGGTTCAATATGTAATCGAATATACATTAACTCGATCATTTAAAATAGAAAATCAGTTAATTAATATAAGCTCATATTATAGGAAATTTCTAACAGTTGAGACTATTTTCGCCTATCCAGCAATCATGCTCTTAACGGGTTGCAAGGATTCTGAATTATTTTTTGATGATGAGGAGCCTATCCCCAACACCCCTAATTGACCCTAGATATTTTTCTTCCCTAGGATTAGAGATTATGGAGGACTCTCTCATAAGTGGGGTAAGTGGCCCGCTTTCCTTTTTAAGTCTTTGAAGAACCTACTCAGGTCCAAAAGGAACAATAGTCAACTTGGGATTTTTTTTTCTTGGTAAGTTTCGGGATCTGTTGGATTTGATTCTTCAACTTTTTTATTTTGTTCGATCAAATACTGTGATGTTTTGGGTTTGCGCAATCCAATCCTCTAAGTTTTATCTCGTATGATCAAGTCCTCTCGCGTTTTGAATGGCTTAAATGCACTTCTTAAAATATATGTCGTAATATTTGTCATATCATTTGAAGAATCCATGACTCGTCTAAGGACCATAGAAGGGGAAAATCACAAGACTGCATTTTGCACACGGACCTTGGGACTTAAGAGTATACTTGTTATCTTTTATCTTTTCTTAGAAAGACTTGAAATGAATTTCATAATTTTGTGCTTTCTTCAATATCACTATTCGGTCTTTTCATATTCCATGGAGTCGAGTCTGTCCTTTAAAAAATTTGTCTTTTCATATTCCATGGAGTTGAGTTTGTACTTCTGAAAATTTAGCGGGGATCGAAGTTTAGTATACATTGTCGTTTCGTTTTATATCAAATTGGGAGGATTAAGAAATATAAGGAAGTCAACTTCAATTTTGACTCCCCGAACGGTGGGAATGTCTGCATATATTCTCACGAACAACTACATAAGTCAATTCTCACATTACAACATTTATGGAGCGCATTTCATGAGTAAGGGGGAGGAATCCTGAAGTTATGTGGACACTGAAATCATAGTCCTGGCAATGCTTGGAGGACGCATAGCATATATTGAGGCACTCATCGTCGAATCATGCGAAGGAAAATTGCTAATGATTCGGCTGTCTCGGATGCAGCAAAGACCATGCTGAGCAGTCATACTAGTATCAAACGGGAGTGATCAAGTCTTCAAGCAAAGGAGGAGGAGAGCCGAGGTGGGTTGAGATCGAGAGGAGCAGTCATGCTAGTATCTAATGAGAGTAATCAAGTCTTCAAGCGAAGGAGGAGGAGGAGAGCCGAGGTGGGTCGAGATCGAGAGTATTTGGGATAGGTCACTTGACGTTGTTTCGTTTGCGCTGTATGACATCTGTTGTAGGAAAATATGCGAAAAACCAAAGATTTTATTTATCAGGATCGAATGCCGAAACGTGTAAAATTCTATACCAAATAAAAACCGATGATCCCAATTTATCATTCACGGACAAAATCACACAATATCGGGAACGTCTTGCAAAAGCATAAGGATCAATACATACCTCCCGCCATTGATGAAAACAAACACAGAAACCTCAAACTTTGATCGGATGCATGCTGCAAATATAGAATTGCCAGACTTGAACGTCATGTTCTACTACCCGATACCTCTAAAATGTATTTTTCTATAGTGAAAGGGTTTGGTATAGACAACCGGACGTATTTATTATGTTTCTTATGATGTTTTCCATCAAGACTGTTATGGTAATAATTAAAATGGATAGTTACCATGTAATCAACTTGGGTAATAAATTAGGTAATAAATCGGAATCAATTTAGGAAACTGAATGTGAGATCATATAATAATTAATATATATTATTATTTTAATATATTATAACATATGCTTCTCGAACGATGATTATTGTTGTAATATTAACACGAAAACGATGGGATCTTACAAATAAGTTAATACAAAATTATCAAAGAAATAAAAGAGGAAAAATAAAGAACACTGGAGATTTACTGTGATTCTGCCCAAGTATTGAAATTTATATTTACATGGAGAGCTAGTAGCATATAATCTACTAAGAAAGAAAGGTAAAAGCACAACATTTTCTTTTACCCTATGTATACGGCTACCACAAGCTATCATGAAAGAAAGATGTATATATCTATGTGGGCACCTCTCTAGGTCAAATCCTTATTATTTGGCCATCGACCGACAACTACTCTAAGAACGTTAAACAAAGGCTTCCTTTTTGCTCCATTAACAAATAATTTAACAATGACCCGTGTGGGTCACCCCGAGAGATATGGTCCGAATCAGAGAGGACTTCGTCAACTGTGGATAATCGAACCTTGAAAGCCTTCTTTCCTAGGGATATTTCTGATAAGATGCTTCCACTGCTTTTTTATGCGAAAAGAACAATTCAAATGCCAAAACTTAATTCAACGAGATATTTAAGTGTTAAAAATTATGAAAAATACACTTAAATGTTATTTTTTTTAATTGAATCATTTAAGTGCCAACTTGGTAAAGATTGTTGAAAATCCAACGTGACTTATTTTAATATTTTCTAACGCTTACGTGGCTCACCGGAATTCTACGTCGCCTTACCTTCATAAAAAAAACCGACACTATTTTGACTTAAATTTAATTTAATATAAATATTAATTAAATAATATTTAAAACAAAAATTATTTTTTTAAAAAAAAGAAAAAACTCAAGAGTGGAGGGCCACCGTATTTTTAACAAACAAGTCACTTCTCAGTGGAACGTATCTAAAAGCAAAGAAGGCTTCACGTATCATATTATGCATCGAAAAGAAAAAACTCAAGAGTGGAGGGCCACCGTATTTCTACCAAAGGATATGGTATGGTGGCCCCCAACAGGCAGACAGAAAACAAAGAGAAAGGAAAAGAAGCGCATGCAATGACAAGCCCTCGAGCGGTTCCACACTGGAAATCACCTGCACTTGGAGCCCTTAATACAAAATCAATCAACGGACAATAGGGAGCGACTGATCATGTCGTTGCTGTCGTCTTCGTAGGCAAGATCGATCTTGACCGCGTCTCCGCCTCCGTCTTCATCTTCAGAGGAGGTTTCGGAGGCCTCGTTGGAGAAGAGATCGTAGGGGTCTTCAGCGGATTCGGAGTCGTCAATGGACGAGATAAACCCCTCAAAAATCTCCGCCGATTCAGACATCTGGTCCATCCCCCAAATATCCTCTTCCTGTGCAGAGCTCCGTCGTGGTGGTGGTGGCGGCGGCAGCATTAGTAGTGGTGCGGCGACGACGTCGGTAGTGGGAGGCGCCCAGCGTATCTCCTGCACGGCAAGCTCGACATCAACCGTCCCTTGGGGTTCAGCTGGATTGTCCACCGGATGGGGCGCCCTCTGCCGCCGTCCTCCTCAAGGACATCGCGGAGGCAGAGCTCAGCCAAGCCGATGAGCAGCTTGGAGCCAGCTTCAAGGACGTCGACGTGCAGCACGGCGTCCTCAACAGCATTCCCTGGGGGCAAGAGGACGTAGAGGGTCTCGTGCCAGGAGGGGGTGAAGCCGCCTCGTGGGTCGGCGAGGGTGTAGCATTTGTACCTGGGGTGAGCCCAGACTTCGACGAAACAAGGCAGGAGAATTCCGTCGCCCTGGTTCGCAATCCGAAGGTTCATGGCGTCGATCACTTTGGCCTGGACAACGTAGAAAGTGGTGGAGTCCATTTCTGAACCGGCGGATTGCAAGAGGTTAAAGATCAAAGAAGGTGGTGGTGATCTTTTGAGAGCTGCGTCATTTAAAGGGACGAGTCCCCGGAGAGCATAGTGTTTTCTTTGGGTGAAAACGTGCGAACTTAGAAGAGGAGAGAGATGAAAAAGAAAAGTTTTGTGTGGGCCCCCACAAAAGAGTTGTCCCATTTTACTGGCTCGTCTCTTGTCAAAATCTCTACTGCAGGAACCCTCTCGATTTACTTGTAGATGGAATAGTTCTTATTGGCACACTCGCTGAGTCAACTCACCCAACAGCATCGCTCCCTGTGGAAGAGGTATTAAATTTCCCTTTTTTAATTAAAGGCCACGGGTTTCGATTTTTCAATTTCTTTTTTTTTGGATAAATCTCACCGTTCCGACTCCAAATGGTATAAATCATTCAATTTAAATCAATAAGTAAAGAAATGTTACTTGATACCATTTGATTTTTATTTTTAATAGGAACACACATCTAATGAAGAATTTGCTTAAATCGATTTTATTAACCATATGATCTCTAATTTCTATGCTTGCTTGTCTTTGTTAACCCCTTTGAAACGACTGTGATAGGCACTTTCCTAAGCAAAAAATTATCCCAAAAAACATCCTTTCGCCAACCTTGATGGCTGGCAGCAATTTCCAACCCCTTTTGTGCCATTTATATAATTTACGATGTTTGTCCATCGTTATTTATCATTTACAATGTTTGTCGCTCGACCTCTCCCTTATTTCCTCCTTGGTTTTGCGATGAGAGCCATCCGTTACATAACTGCCTTCCCTCAAGCAACTGTAAAGCACTAACGAAAACTCAAAACATTTCGCGCAAAGCCATGCACGTGAATCACAATGTGTTTTTTTATTTGACCAAAAAAAAATCGCAATGCTTTTCTTTCTTTCTTTCTTTCAACATTAAGGATGATAAAAAAATCGTAATATATTAACAGTTTTTAATAGAGCTTTACTAGTATAACAATTTTTATACTATTATGAAAATAACAGCTTATTGTGACTTATATATTTTTAAAGAAATCCCACAAAAATTTATAATTTGTTTTTCATTTAATTTTGTATTGTCTAAAAAAGGTTGTTTTCACGGTAGATCAAAAACTGTTGCCCAATCATTTTTCATTTTATGTGACCAAATACTAGATGGGTACTTGAATTCAATTCACTCCTTTGACCCATTTAATATAGACTCTTTTTTCTTCTTCTTTTTTCCTTGTTAGAATTTCGGACTCTTTCGATGGTGGGAATATGCATACATATATTCTCATGGATATCTTTTCTTGTTTGAGTCGGCATAGGTTCAGAGGATTACCATATCTCCTTGACTCCGTGCTATTTTAGTGGATGCTGATGAATACATGCAATATACATACTGTGGTACCGCGGTTTCCTCGTGTGCTTGCCAGGGGTTTATACATTGGTTTTGTTTGTAGAAGGGCACCAAGAATTCAAGTGTTGAAATCAATTAAATTTTGTAATAAGATTTGTTAATTCCTTTGTGAGATTGAAAGATTATATCATGAGAAATTACAAGACTAAATTCTTCTCAACGAAATAGATTGAGAGCTACTATCGAAGGCCATAACAATAGAAATTGGCATTAGTCTTAAATCTAACACAGGCCTAACGACAAATCGCAAGAACTCATGGACCCGAGATAGACAACTTGCAGAAGCAAAGAAGACTTCACCAACATATGATGCATCACAGAACCACTAGTTGCCAAACCAAGCGGCCACTTAAAATCGCTAGCTAAATTCGCAAGGTGGGACCAAAAAATCATCATGTCCTAAAATCAAATCAAAGTGCAATGACACTCGAGGAAAAAATCCTTAGATTCACGATACATCAAATCCCCCCGTGATCCGATGAGACTGTTGAAGTGCAAGGGACACCTGGTGCTGGAATCATGCGAACTGCGGGTCCCCTGAATTCTCTTCCTTGGCCCCTGTCATCGACGGGAACGGTGTTCGTAGTTTGACTTTACAAGAAGACGGGACAACAACAGATGCGACTGGAGACTGCAGCACCTGTGGGAGTACACTCGTTCGGAGAAATTCAATTTTTCCTGCTTTTGGGGCACATGAGATGACGGGAGACTTGCAGAAACCGAAAACTTCTATGCATGGTGTTGAGTAGCGTTGATTGAAAGCCCGCAAGCAAAGCATATGATCCACGTCGCTCGCGATGCAAGAACTGATTACCCATCATGGCCCCGAGGGCGAGGGGAACCTTCCTAAGCAAAAAGTCAAAAAATCAACCTCCCAAAAAACTCCTTTCTCTGACCAAATTATTAAAAAAAACTAAAACACTCTTTTCGCCAACCTTTACGGCTGGCAGCAACTTCTCACATCGTCTCTTGACTTAAGTAGCACCGACATGAGTACACGACACGCGACATGATACGACACGATATGCCGACACGTTATTTTTCAAAAAATAGAAAATTCCGATACATTAGGACACGTTATTTATTAAATATGTATTTTAATATATACATGATAATTCATTGTTTCAATTTAATAAATTCAACTCAACTTTAATAATTCATAAAATTTGGAGGAAAAAGCAAGCAATCCATGTTCTAGACTCTCATGTCAAAGTGTGTTGGAAGAAAAGATGGGGAAAAAAAAAACCTAAACGGGTGAATTATGTGTTACAGAAGTAAGAATCAGAAGAGGAGAAGACTAAGTTTCTTCTTTTTTCCATTTATTATTTTTATTATTTATTTATATATATTTATATTTTGACTTATCATTTATTGAAAATTTTTAAAACTAACCCTATACATGTTGGAATCACATCTCGAAATTGTGACACGAGTGTTAGAAAATGTCAGGGAAAGTTAATTAGGTGTCGGATTTTCTGACACCTGTTGATTGAGTGTTGAAGAGTATTGGACATGTGTTGGAGTGTCCAACACAACACAAAAACTCTTGGAGAGTGTCAGTGCTTCTTAGCTCTCTACATCTCTCTCATTTCCTCCTTGCTTTAGCGATGAGGGCCTTCCGTTACATAACTGCCTTCCCCTCGAGCAACTGTAAAGCACTAATGAAAACTCGAAGTGTTTCATGCAGGGCGATGCGCGTGAATCGCAATGTGTTTGTTTTATTTGACCAAGAAAAATCGCGTGAGTCCACACGCACGGTGAAGTCGGCACGTGCACGCCAATTACCATATTTCATCTTAAGTAGACATATAAAACTCCCTAGCTCGAAGCTTCATTAGCTCGGAGCGCGATCTAAATGACGCTGTGGGAACAGATCTAGATTCCTTCCCAATGCATGTCATGGTTTCTTGATTCCTCGTTATCCCAAACTCAAACACAGATCTTTTGATTTTCGGGACCAATGAATATTAAATTGCAAAACGACCCATGACGAGCGGCAAAAGTCAATTTATTAATAGTTTTTTTTTTTTACAGAGCTTTGCTAACATAATGGCTTTTGTATATCGTGAAAACAACAACTTATTGAAAGTCATAAATTCTTGAAAGAATGAACCCTACAATAAATTATAATTATTTGTCATTTGATTTTTTTATTATCTAAAACAGGCTTTTTTTTTTCATGGTAAATTATAAACTGTTGCCCAATCATTTCTCATTTTATACGACTAGATACTGGATGGGTACTTGAATTCAATGCAGCGTAGCACATGTCCTCCAAAGGGACTACAGCTCCTGGAGGACGATTCATCAATTGGATTTTTTTCTCTCTCCCAAGTTCAGAATAGACATAAGTTTTGGCGTTTGTTCGATTCAATTCTGCAACTTTCCACTTCGTTCGATCGAGTACTATGGTGTTTTGAACTATATTGTCAAATCATTGAAATGTTTTAGGACTAAATTAGCCAAATTGAAAGGTTTTAAGGGTGCATTAACAATGGTGCGATAGGTTTAGTGCCTTTTTGGGTAATTTTGCCTATAAGAATTCCATGCGTTTCATATATGTGTTTTACCAATTTTTCACTTTTAGTCCAAATTATAAATATTCTAAAAGTTAAACAAATCCTCAAGTTTTATATTAGTGGAAGCTAATTCGAGAAATACATTTATGTAATTTAGGAGCTATAGTTGTCCCTCTTAGACAATTGACAACATTATATGTTTAAATTTTGGTTGTCTTCTTTTCTCACTTTTTACTTATGAAGTTCCAAATCTTTGGATTTTTTTTTCCTTTTATAAATCATTTCTTCCCTGAGCGTTTTCCTTTAATGAAAATTAAGCTTTAAATATAGAAACACATGCTCCTTAAAAAAAGAAGAAGATGCGCCTAGATAATAATATAATTATTTTTCCACCCCCTATATGATCTCTCTCTCACGGCGCGAACCTCATCTTTTTCTTACATGCATGAAGTGTTATTCCCTCAGTTTTCAGCCAAATTTCAATTCTAACCAAACTTTTTTTAAAAAAGAAAATTATAACCTCCACTCTAATCCAAAATTTGCCCACTCGTCAAAAATTGCCACTAGTTTCTTCAAAATTATCTACATTGGGACTAGTTAGAAATTCATTATTAGAACCTACGTATTCATGAACCCTCATCTTCATATGGAAAACAGTAACCTAATTATACTGATAATCTTGAAAAAACTAGTAGTAATTTTTGGAAACATTGGCAAATTCCGAATTAAAGTGAAAGATGAAGACTTATTTTACACAAAAAAAAAATGCAGGGTAAAATTAGAATTAGACCTAAAGTTGAGGGAGTATTTCTAGCTAATGATAGCCATATCGCCCTAATTTCATGTTCAAGTGATCATGTCAATGGACAACATCCAACTAAATATCGTGACGATTCCATATTTCATAGTCTAAGAAATTTGTGTTGTCCCGTAAAGCCTTTAGTAATGCTCTCATTAGAAATTTTCTTTGATGGCAAATGATACATAAGCAACAATTGATACGTTGGAGAAAACTACGTGATAAAGAATTCTAGACAGCAATTGACCAATATAGAGCCCAATAAAAGAAGAAATTCAAGTAAAGCCCGTTTAGAGGTGATTCTTGTTTTTAACTTTTCACGTTTTGCAAATTTTGAAGGGCATTTACACTTGGCATTTTTTACACAAAACACTTAATATATAAATATTGACCTGTGGTTTATATAATTCCTTTTCAAGATTTTCTGAAATTTAAAACCAATTTCTCTTTTCCCTCATTTTCAAATTTTGAAAGGAAAGATTCAAGTAGAAGTTAATAAGGGAAAATATGATAAGTATTTTATTTCTGTTCCACGATTATTTTTCTATTTCAGACTCGTTTCTAGAACAAAAATCCGTTCAGTAAAACAATTTTATTTTCCTATTTCTCGAACAGATTTGTATTCCAGAAATAGATTTAAAATAAAAATCAAAAGTATTTTTTTCCTTTTCTATTTTTAGAATAGAAATTAGAAATTATTTCTTTTCTTTTTTTCTACTTTTCATGCAAATAAGTCTCTCTCTAACCCCTAGTTGTTCGCTTGCCCCGATCGCCAGAGGGCAAGCACCTCAAAAAAATTGCCAGGCAATGCACGCGTCGGCTTGTCACCGAAGCATACAAAGTTGCATAATAAATGACTGATAAAAAAAAATTCAGGGGGTTAGCCCAATAATTTTACCCCACCAAAGGACCATCGCGACATTCTATTAAATCTGGTTCCTGATTAAATTCAATTAATAAGATCGACCAATTTCTTAAGTTGTTGCTAGATTTCAATGATGTACGAGGTAGGGGTGTTAATGGGTCGGGTCGGGTCGGGTTTTGATGTTACCTAACCCGACCCAAACAATAAGGGTCATGTCCTCTGACCCGACCCGACCCGACCCGAAATGCATAAAACATGAAGCAAAAAAAATGGGTCGGATCGGGTCGGGTTTCGGGTTTCGGGTTTCGGGTTTTTTATTAAAAAATAAAATGACATGAACCTCATAAGCGCCTCGAGATTGAAGAGGCTCATGTGCAAATTAAACAGATTCAATGGTACTTTTAAGCAGCAAATGGAAGATTCAAGCATTTGTGAAATCATAACAGCCAAAGGTGACAAATTTATTGGAATTTTTCTATCATTCACAAGTCTAGCAAGAGAAAGTGCAAGACCTAATGAGAGACTATGAGAACTAGAGCACCCCAATTTGCCTCGCTCCTCTTCGAAAAATGCTTCCTTGAATCAAGGGAAGCTCTTTAGCGTCAACCGCATTAACGTTGATTCCAGCAGTCCCTTGCTTTACACATCTTACCTGCTCAAAATTGACAAAAGAAAATGACATTACTCTAAATTCAACAGCAGAAGAACGTGAATGACACCACCAATTACAGCAACTTTAGATTATTCAATTCCCCTGAAAAGACATTACATGAAAGCAATTCTACCAATGTCAATGTCAAACATAAGTCCTCGGGCATTCGGATAGTTGAGGAGCACACATATGGCAAACCTGAAGCTAAAAGAGTATCCTGCAATTCCCAAGCCATCACAAAATACCAGCAAACCAGTTATCTATTGAAATGCAACCAAATCTATCGCGGCTTCTTACCTGGAGAGAAAAGGTGGAGGAGAGAAGCGAGTGGCAATTGGGGAGGAACTGCCAGCACAAGGGACAAGAAGAGACCAAGGAGATTCAACAAAGAGCTGTCAACGGCGCCGGAGTTGATGAGGAGGAGAAGGCGGAGACGTTGTAGGCTCCGAAGTTCCAAACCGTTTCACAAGGTTTGGGTGGGTGTGTTTGGTTGGAATAATATTCTGATCCTAACTTGACCCAAAATATATATTCCGTTTGTGTTTATAATTGTTACCCGAACAATATTAAAACTTAAAACATGTACCATACTTATTTCGTGTTTGGATCGTGTTCAGGTCATGTTTGGATTGAGTTGGATGGATTTTTTGGACACCCTAATACGAGGCATGTTTTGATCAACCAAATAAAGTGCCTTGCGCTTTTTTCCCAATTGAAATTTTTACAATAGCGTGCATGCATTGCCTGGCAATCAAGTCTTCCACTTAAAAAGTGGCAACTCTCTCTCTCTCTCACTAATAATTGTAGGAATCATCTATTAGGATTGGGTAGATCACAAATGATAATGTGAACAAATGGATAACATTAATGATTATCAATAAAAGCCATACAAGCATACCAATTTTGTAGAGCATCCTTATTATACCTAACAAAAAAATCCAAATTGAAAAAAAGTTCTTGTTTGGTGCATCATACCGTTTCGACACAAGATTATTTATGCTATTTTGTGAATTTTAAAAGTTTGCTCTTTTGCATTTAACTATACTTAATAATTATCCCACACTTTAAAGAGGAAAGGAGAAAAGTTTTCGAACCATAAGACAATCTGTGGGGAAAGTACAGCGCAAGTGCCAAAACTTGGCACAAAGGGACACTTAAGTGCCAAAAGTTACAAAAGGTACACTTAAGTGCCACTTTTAAAAAAAATTGGATCACTTAAGTGTCAAGTCGCCGGAACCCTGCCGAAAATCCTATGTGGCAATTTTTTATTACTTTTCTTGCCTACGTGGCTCGCCGGAAACCGAATCGGCCAAAAATCAGCCAAAACGACGTCGTTTTGGCTGACATGGATTTAAAAATATTAATTAAATAATATTAAATAATTATAAATATATTATTATAAAATCGATTTTTTAAAAAAAAAAAAAAAAAAAAAGGATCGGGGATCGGCGAGGGCTGTGCAGCCCCGCCGCCGCCGTCGTCGCCCCACCTCGCCGGGAAGGGCCGGCGACGGTGGGGGAGGGTCAGCCGGGTCGTCGCGCCCGGCCGGTGGCCGATGGCCCTTGGCCGGCGGGCGAGGGCCGGCGACCCTCGCCGGATCCGGGGGGGTCGCGACCCTCGCCCAGCATCCGGGCGAGGAGCGCAGGCCCTTGCCACCGGCCGGGCGCGACGACCCCGGCCGACCCTCCCCACGATCGCCGGCCCTTCCCGGCGAGGTGGGGCGGCGAGGGCGCACGGCCCTCGCCGATCCCCTCATTTTTTTTTTTTTATTAAAATCGATTTTAATTTTTCAAAAATCTGACGTGGACAATTTTTTTTAAAAAATTGCCACGTGGATTTTTTATTTCGAAAAAAAAAATGCTCCGTCAGCAAATGAAGTCGCCGGAAAATGGACACGTGGCAATTTGGCCGGAATTTTTCGCCGTTGGCACTTAAGTGATCCATTTTACTCCGATTTTGGCACTTAAGTGTACATTTTGTAACTTTTGGCACTTAAGTGTCCCTTTGTGCCAACTTTTGGCACTCCAGAGATCCGCATGTCGAAAATCTGTCCAAACTACTGCTTCACGGGAAAAAAAAAACACGGCTCTCTCTCTCTCTCACGTACGACGCGTTAGGTTCCACGTCACTTATCTGCATTTTTCTCTTCGGGATACAAGATACTCTCGGGCATGAAGTGAGAGAGTCCACAGACTGTTCTTTCATGAGGTAAAACATGTTACGGAGAGAGAACGGTTGGACTGTTGGTTGGACCTGGATTGCATCAACTTCGACATCAGTTCTAAAAGTAAGACCCGAGTGACCTTTCGACTCGAATATAGACAACATATCTAGGCAAAGAAGACTTCGCTAACAGTGATCTCAACTCTGACTCGGGTTTAAGGGAAAATCGCACGAACTTATAGACCCAATATTAGACAACGAGGCAAAGAAGACTTCGCTGACATATAATGGCATCATAGAACCACTGGTTGCTAAAACAAAGCAAAGAAAAATTCAAATCAATCCCTCGAGATCAATCTTAAATCTGAGTCCAAACCACCACTTAAAAAAAATCACCACATTTGAGGAGAAGCTGCGGTGCTCAAGTAGCTAAAATCGTGAGGCAACACACGGTGCCTACCTTCGACCTTGGCCAAAGATATTCCCCTTCCTTTCCTTCTATCAAATCATATGCATAGCTCTGAGACCTTGGTTGCCATCTCAGGATGGCCACCTAACTTATAGAATTGTCATATTTTTGTTGACTGGTGGCGTGTGGTGGCATATATTCAATTGCGAACTTCACTTTAAGAAGCGAACCCCACTTAATCTTAGGTCTTGGACGACCCTAAAACTTTTGGGTTTTTGCTTCTATATTCCCATCGCCTATCATTTTCTTCTTTTTGCTACCCCGGGACAAAACCCACCGTGATTTGGTGAATGGACATACGGTGATTTGCTTTCGAAGGAAGAACGCTCGCTGTTGACGTCCCCGTTCATATCAATTTGCACACCGTTGCCAATATGTGACCAAGCTAGTGGATGTGCTCTTTCACGAGCAACTTGATATAATAACAAAAATGGTCCTTGGACTTTGGTCCATTATACAATATTGCCTCTAAATTTTGATTCAATATGCAATGCCATTTCTAGACTTTAAATTTGATTAATGTTATTCATGAACTATTGTTAAATGTCCGCAAGTACCGCGTTGAACTGATATTTAGAAACCGTATTGAAAAAATTAAAAATATTGAGATGACATCACACATTGGAATGAAATTCAAGAATCATGTTGCATCGAACAAATTATAAGTTCAGAAACTACATCACGCATTGTATCAAAAGGCAGGGGACTATGCTTGTGATTTTTCCGAGCAAACCGAGTACAAAAGCCATCGCGTTGGGTCGTCATCATTCACAAGCCACGCTTTCGGGGCAAAGGAGGGGGAAAACAACGGATAAGGGGAACTTTTAAAAATCGTGTCCGATGGTGGACATGCCCTCCTCAATCATGTTTGCCCGCGATCGTTCGATTCGGTCCCGTCTCGGCCGATCTCTCCCACTGGGAGTCTCTCAGCCTCTCTCTTCCTCCTTCCTTCCTTTCCATTCACAGGCGCCTTCCTCTCTCCTTCTCGTTGTGGAGCAAATATAAAGCACTGAAGAAACCAGAAAGATCACGCAAAAGGGATCCGCGTGATGATGATACTATGATATTTTCAATGTGAATCGGACTAGAAATAAAGTCTAGTAGAATATTATGCCATAGATTAATATTGTATATAATTATGGTATCAAATTTTAACGATTTTAGATCAATATTGTACCATCGTGCAACATCCAACGACATGTTGAAAAAGAGATGAATATTAATCACGTACACACAACATGGGCCACACCATCTCCTCAGATTTTCTAGGCAAATTTTTGGATTAAGATCACCATAGATGAATATTAATCTCGTATACACAACATGGGCCACACCATCTCCTCAGATTTTCTAGGCAAATTTTTGGATTAAGATCACCATCTACTACTGAAGGTCATATCAATAAAGATCAATATTTATGTCAAACCTAACATGGGCTTAACAACAGGTCGCACAAACTTATATATCCTCGAGTTTTATATTTTTGGATGCTAATTCCAGAAATACATTTATGTAATGTAGGAGCTATAGTTCTCCCTCTTAGAGGATTGGCTATATTAGATGTTTAAGTTTTGGTTGTATTATTTTCTCTCTTTTTAATTATGAAGCTCCAAATCTTTTCTTCCTCTTTTTTTTTTTTTTTATATGCAAATTGAGCTTTAAATATAGAAACACATGCTCCTTAATAATAATAATAAAAAGAAAAGAAAAAAGATGCGTCTAGATAGTAATATTATTATTTTTACCACCCCCTATCCAATCTCTCTGTTAGAGCGAACCTCATCTTTTCCTTACATGAGGACACCGCGGAGGCAGAGCTCGGCCAAGGAGACCAGCAGCTCAGGGCCGGCGTGGAGGACGTGGACGTGCAGCACGGCATCCTCAACAGCATTCCCAGGGGGCAAGAGGACGTAGAGGGTCTCGTGACAGGAGGGGGAGGAGCCGCCTCGTGGGTCGGCGAGGGTGTAACTAGACCCGTCAAATGGGTGGGTCGAGTCGAAAATGGTCCGACCTGTATTGACCCGTTTAACCTATTTTGACCCAAATTCATGTTATGTAAATCTAATGACCCATACCCGACCCGACCCACACCCGACCCGACCCGTATTGCTAAAAGCCATTATGATTGTAGAGAAACTCAAACTCACTCGAAGCTTTATGTTAAATGACTCACCCAACTCATATTTGACATATATTTAACTTTTACTTAACTCATATTTAACCAATATTTAATTTTTATTTGACCCATATTCAACTTTCACTTGACCCATATTTAACTCATATTTAACTTTCACTTAATCCATATTTGACCCATTTAACTAAAAGTGAGTCATAATATGGATTTATGACATATTTTGACATCTCTAGGTGTAACATTTGTACCTAAGGTGAGCCTCGACTTCGACAAAAGAAGGCAGGCCCTGGTTGGCAATCTGAAGGTTCACGGCGTCGATCACTTTGATCTGGACAACGTACAAGGTGGGGCCATTTTGGAAGCAGCGGATTGCAAGAGGCTAAAGATTATTGAGGGTGGTGGTGATCTACTTGAGAGCCCGACGTCTGCTCTGGTCGGAGCTGCGTATTTAAAGGGACGAGTCCCGGGAAACCTAGAGGTAGTACATTTTTTCGGGTTTGAAAGGGGGAGATTATGGTTACGTGGAAACGGCAAAACTCCTTTTGCTTAGAAGGGGAGAGAATGACGAGAGAGAAAAGGTTTTGTGTGGGCCCCCAACAAAGTAAGTTGTCGAATTTTTTAAAGTTTAAGTTGCCTAGCACATACGTCCTGCTACCTGGAGAAACCCACTTGATTTTACGTGTGGATGGATTAGTTCTTATTGGTTCACTCGCTGAGTTTAACTCACCGAACAACCTCTCTCCCTGTGGAAGGAGCACCGAATTCCCCTGTTTAATCAGCCTCAAGATTAACACGGACGGCGTTTACCTTCCCAGCGAAACCGAAGGGTCAGCAGCGTGGATTTGCCGAGATTCTTCTGGCCGACTGTTGCACGGAGGAGCCCAATCGATTCCAGCAACTTCCCCTCTGTTGGTAGAAGCTTGGGCGCTCGTCGATGCCCTAATTTTCTGCTCAGCCCGACTACAGTTCCCCTCAGCTTCAGTGCCCCTCTCCCTTATTTCCCCTGCACCGTGTGACGTCGTTTTGGTTGAAACAGACAATAAGTTTTTAGCTGAAGCAATCACTCACCAGCACTACATCACATGGGAGGCTCGGGTCCTAGTCCAGGAGTGCAGGAAAATTCTGTCGCATTTGGCCAATATCCAGGTTGTCCTCTCTCCTCGAGAGACCAATATCGCTGTAGACTGGGTTGCAAAAACTCATCGCACTAAATGTTTACCATTGAACTGGGTACAATCCCCCCCTCCTGTCTCTGGAATTTGCTTTGTACTGATGCCCATCTTTCAGGGCCCCCAAATTTGGGTTGATTTTATGCAAGCTTTTATTTCGACCAAAAAAAAAAAAAATTAAAGGCCACTGGTTCCATTTTTCAATCTTATATTTTTATAAAACTCGTCGTTTCCAACTCAAAAATGGCTTAAATCAATGGAAAGTTCAACTTAAATCGATAAGCAAGGACACGTTACTTGATAACATTTAATTTCCTTTTAATAGGAACACATACCTAATGAAGAATTTGCTCAAATCAATTTTATCAACCATGTGATACTCTAATTCATATGCTTGCTTTACTTTGTTAACCCTTTTGAAACGATGGTGATGGGAACCTTCCTAAGCAAAAAATAACCTCCCAAAAAACTCCTTTCGCCAACCTTTACAGCTGGCAGCAAATTCCAACCCTTCTGTGCCATTTATATCATTACAATGTTGGTGTTTTGTCCAACGTTATTTATCATTTACATTGTGCATTTGTCTCTTGACCTCTCCCTCTTTTCCTCCTTGCTTTTGCGATGAGGGGCCGCCCTTTACATAACCGCCTTCCCTCGAGCAACTGTACAGCACTAACGAAAACTGAAACTTGGTCTATGAGTGCGAATGTTTTTTTTTCGTTTTCTTCCTTTTTTCTTTTTTCTTTTTTTATATATTAAGGATGATATTATAGTAATTTTCAATGTGATTCGGTATAAAAATAAGGTCTGGTAGAATATTTATGTCATAGATTAATGGTGCATATGGAGATACTCCGCATGTACTTCCCTCGACATAAATTACAATCCCAAATTTTAATGATTTTCAATCAATACTGTACCGTTATGCAACATATGAAGACTTGTAAAAAAAAAGAGGTAAAACTCTACTCGAACAGGTCCAAATCCTCGCTTGACAAAGACACCAACTAGCAATTGACAAACTTTAATAGCAGGAATCTTCTGACTTTCAACTGTTTTGTTTTCTTTTTTATGCGATGAAATGGCAGATTTCATTCTATTTCAAGCCAAGTATACATATAAAGCTCCATTAGGTCGCGCAGGACCTTTCCAGGTACTGGACTGGGGCGATCCAATGCCGTTTTCTTTATTTTTAGAATTACGTCTCATGAATTCCATGCTGCGGAGCCCTGTGTGAACACAACGAGATTCCTTCCCGAGGCATACTATGGTTTCTCGATTCCGCATTCTCCCAGGCTCAAACACAGATCTTCTGATTTTCATGACCGGTGAATATTAAATTCCAAAACGACATGACGGGCGTCAAAAGTCAATTTATTGATAGTTTTTTTTTTTATAGGACTTTGCTAGTATATAATATTTGAGTTAAAAGTGAGAATAATGACTTGTTGTGAGCCACGAATTCTTAAAGAAATAGATCTCACAATAATTTATAATTATTTATTATTTGATTTTTTGTTATCCGATATAAGTTGTTATTTTTATAGTAGATTAAAAACTGTCCCTTAATCATTTCTCATTTTATACAACCAAATACTAGATGGGTACTTGAATTCAATCCAACGTAGCCCATGTCCTCCAAAGGGACTTTAGCTCCCGGAGAAAGATTCATCAACTTGGAGTTTTTTTTTCTCTCTTCCGGGTTTAGATGAGATGTAAGTTTCAGCATTTGTTTAATTCAATTTTGCGACTTTTCATTTCGTTCGATTGAGTACTATGGTGTTTTGAATTACATTGGCAAATCATGAAAATGTTTTAGAACTAAATAAGTCAAATTGAAATGTTTTAAGACTGCATTGGCAATGATGCAACAGGTTTAGTGTCTTTTTTGGTAATTTTCTCTATAAGAATTCCATGTATTTCAAAAAATTAGCTACATTTATGAGTAGAAATCATGTATCAAGTCTATAAAATGCGAGCCTTGTAATCATTTTTGTTAAGGTGAAAATAAGATAAATTAAACAGAAAAGTCTATCTCTTTCTCTTCTTTGCATGATTTGTGTTTCACCTTCAAAATTACTCATAACAAATTGGTATCAGAGCTGTGCCTCTAACGTTCATTAGGCATGCATGACCTGGAAGTGCAGCACGGCATCCTCGATGGCAATTCTTAGCTGCAAGAGGACAACGAGCGTTTGGTTCCCGAGGGGGGAGGAGCCGCCTACAGGGTCGGCAAGGGTGGAGAATATGCAGCTGGGGTCGGCCCAGACGACAGCATAAGCCTGGATGATCCCATGGCACCGTTTCACATTTGTAAGGTCATTGACGCCGACGAAGGTAATCTCGACAAAGTGAAGGAACAATATGCAGAAGATATGAAAGACGAGACAAAAGGATGCGTTGTAAAGGAGTACATGGATGATGTGGTGGTCGGTGAGTCGAGATAGCTGGGAAGAAGTAAGGGGGAGACGGATTGAAGTAGGAGGAGGTTGTAAAAGGGAAACGATGCCCACGAGAGATTGGATGGTACGCCACTCAAGTATTCTATTGTTAGTAACCTTTGTTTCTTTTCTTTTCTTTTCTTTTTTTAATAATTTTGGGTAGAGCTTATAGGGATTAGTTTAATTAAGAGGTTCATATTAGGAAAAATCCCCAAACTGATACGTGTTTGACAAATTTATCCCAAACTTAAATTTACTCTCTATTAGTTTCTGTTAAATTTTACTAAATTACTAAGTTGGATAACATGCAATAATTGAGCGATGTACTAATTTGGGATTTTACTCTCTGTTTATCATAATCATACATGTTTTGTAATTTTTTATGGTATTAATTCAATACAACAGAAGTTTGGAGTTCTTGGCAATCAAAAGATTAGTTTAAAGATAAATTTATCACAAGTATATTAGTTTGCGATTTTTCGTGGGTAAAAAATTAGTTTGAGCTACATTTGTTATAGGCCTATCAATTTGGAATTTTTTGTGGTATTAACTCTCTCATTAAAGGCTATGGGTTTCAATTTTTCAATATATTTGATAAAACTCACTATGTCTGATTCAAAAGGTTTAAATCAATTGAAAATTCAATTTAAGCGATGAATAAGGAAATATCACTTTTTTTCATATATAAAAGTCGGGAATTCTCCGGTTGGCAAGTCCACATTCTTTTTTATTTTTTTAAATTAAATGGTATAGAAAATTTAACAAAATTTTAGTCAAACTAATTTTAGTGTCAGCTGTAATTCCAAAATGAACTTAAATTTACTAACTTCTTGAAACAACGTGACGGGAGTCTTCCCTGTGCAAACAGCAACAACCCAAAGATCGAACTAAGCAAACTTCATTATGCCGGACCTTGTCTAGCAGAATATTATGTCATAGATTAATAGTGTATATGTTGTCTCTTAAGTAGAATGCAAAGATAGTCTGCATGTACTACCCTTAAGATAGATTATAACATTGAGTCTTAACAATTTGAGGTCTACACTATACTATGGTGCAACATCCGAGGTGTCAAAAGAGTGATAAATCCATATGTATGAAATTGACGAGTTATGATAGTACTTTATCGGATGTGAAATGGAAGGAGAAGTTATAATTTATGATGAATGTGTTTGAATAGAGAAAAAAAATTATACAAAAAAATGAATTGAGACACACGGGCGTAGTTATTGACAATCAAGCATCTCTTATCTTTCATTACATTTGGCCACATTAGTAATTAATAAATAAATAAAAAAATTGTAATCATCTTTTTGTCCCTTTTTTTTTCTCTCGTCTTCCTAAGCAATTTTCAAAATTGGGTCACCTAAAATTCAAATTAGGATCTGATTTACCCCTATTCTTTTTTTAATTATTCCCTTTGTTCTACAAGGGCGACCAATCGCATTGCGTAGACAGGAGAAGATTCCTAAGCGATCGGAGAATTGATTCTCTAGAACGTATGCCGACGTGGCACTCTTGGAATGGTAGTTGCTATCAAATTTGAAAACCCCCTATTGATAATGCTCCTGATTAGGTCGGAAAGGCCCTTCAGCGGTCCCCTCACCCCCCAACCCAAAACAAAATAAATAAATAAATAAAAAGGCACTTCAGCAGCGGCAGAAAGAAGAATCATCAACTTGGGAATTTTCTTCTCAGTAAGTTTCGGCGTCTATTCGATTTGATTTTTCGACTTTTTTTAATCCTGTTCGATCAGACACCGTGAGTAAATATACATTGCTGTTATGTTTTATATCAAATCGGGAGGATTAAGAAATACAAGGAAGTCAGCTTCAATTTGGACTCCTTGAACGGTGGGAATATCTGTGCATATATTCTCATGAACAACTTCATAAGTCAATACTCACATTGCAACATTTATGGAGGGAATTTCATGAGCATGGGGGAGGAATCCTGCAGTTATGTGGACACTGAAATCGCAATCCCTGCAATGTTTGGAGGACGCATAGCATATATTAAGGCACTCATCGTCGAATCATGCGAAGGGAAATTGCTAATGATTCGGCGGTCTCGAATGCAGCAAAGACCATGCTGAGCGGCTGTACTAGTACCTAACAAAGGCGATCAAGTGCCTTGGCAATGAGATGGTTTTTGTTTGAGATTAGTCACTCCACGTCATTTCGTTCACACCGTATGATGTATTCTCCTCTAACCATGATTATTGTTGTAATATTAATACAGAAATGATAGGATCTTGCAGATAAATCAATGTGAAAATATCAGAGAAATAAATGAAGAAAAATAAAGGACATCGAAGATTTAATATGATTCAATTTGAATATTAAGACCTACATTTACAGGAAGAGCAAGCAGTAATCAATCCACTAATAATTGGAGAATCGAGTGTTTTCCATATCTAAATTTAAACCCAAATCTAAAGTGTTTATAAATAAATAAATAAATACAAACTCAATTTAAATGTAAATTCACAACGTAAAATCAAGAAAGAAAGGTAAAAGCGCAAACCTTTTTCTTTTACCCTTTATATATACGGCCACCGCAGGCTATCAAGAAACGCGGCCAAACCCTTATCATTTGACCAAGAAGACCCAAAGCACCTTCCCAAGGCCCTTACCCAAACGCAGCCTATTATTGTCCAACAACTCCGCAAAAGTATTCTTTTCTACTCCATAAACAAATAATTTAAGAATGATCCGAGTGGGTCACCACGAGAGACATGGTCCGAATCACAGAGGACGTTCGTCGACGTGGATAATCGAACTTTGAAAGCCTTTTTCCTTGGGATATTTCTGTTACCCACTTGCTTCTACCGATTTTCATCGTGCAAAAACACCGACGAAGTTCGAGCTAATTCATCTCAACTTTGGTTGTAGCCAGTAGCCACTGATCTGTGGACGCTCCTTCGGGAATGTAACTCAAGCTCATGCGTGAGCATTGAAAGCTAATGCCGAAGGCCATACCAATAGAAATCAGTATTTAGAGTCAAATCTAACGCAGGCTCAACGACAACAAATCGCACGAAACTTAATAGACCCGAGATAGACAACAGATTTAAGCAAAGAGGACTTCACTGGACACATATAATGCATCATAGAGAAAAAGTCAAACTTGACGGTGACTATATTCGACCAAAGGAGATGATATGGTGGCCACGAAGAAGATGACCCAGAAAACAAAATGAAAGGAAAGATAAAAAGCAGAAGACGCACTTGCAAGAATAAGCCCTTGACTACTTGGATACAAAGGTTCACCTGGGCCCTTCGACGGACGATAGGGAGCGACTAATAGTCATCGTCATCGTTGCCCTCCTCGCCATCATCTTCGTAGGCGAGATCGATTTCGACGGCATCTCCGTTTCCGTCTTCGTCTTCAGAGGAGGTCTCAGAGGCCTCTTCAGAAGTTCCGGAGGACTCGTCGGAGAACAGATCGTGGGAGTCTTCAGTGGATTCGGAGTCGTCATCGGACGAGAGAAACTCCTCAAAAATCTCCTCCAATTCGGCGATCTGGACCATCAGGTGGTCGAGCCTGTCGGCCAGCACGAGCGAAGTCAAAAGCCCTGCGGTCACTGTGGCGGCAATCAGATTGAACCCCGGAAACATCGCCCCAATATCCTCTTCCAGTCCAGACCTCGGTGGTGGTGGCGGCGGCGGCGAGACGACGTTGGTAGTGGGAGGCACCCTGCGCATCTCGTGCACGGCAAGCTCCACATCGACCGTCCCTTGGGGGTTCAGCTGGAGTGTCCGCCGGATGGGGCACCCTCCGCCGCCGTCGCCGCCGCCGCCGCCGTCGTCCTTGAGGACATCGTGGAGGCAGAGCTCGGCCGAGCCGACCAGCAGCTCAGGGCCGGCGTGGAGGACGTGGACGTGCAGCACGGCGTCCTCGACAGCAGTCCCTGGGGGCAAGAGGACGTGGAGGGTCTGGTCCCAGGAGGGGGAGGAGCCGCCTCGTGGGTCGGCAAGGGTGTGGCATTTGTACCTGGGGTGAAACCAGACTTGGACGAAAGAAGACGGGAGAATTCCGTCGCCCTGGTTCGCAATCTGAAGGTTCCTGGCGTCGATGACTTTAGTGTCGATAACGTAGACGAGGGGGAGGCCATTTTTTTTTCTTTTTTTGAAGAAGAAGCGGATTGCAAGAGGTTCTTTTTTTTTTTTTTTTTTTTTTTTTCTTGGGATAAAAGGATAGCAAGAGGTAAAAGATTAAAGAAGGTGGAGGATATCGATCTGAGACCCCGACGAATTCGGTGTGGGGACGCTTGCTTTTTATAGAGGGGCGAGTCACGTGAGAGGCGTCCAAAATGACGTTCCCGTAATTCGAATGGAACGCGGAGGGCGAAGAGGGGAGTGGGGCCGCCCGAACCCGAACCTGAACATTTGCAAATGCCGACGAAGCCCCCACCCCATCCAACGGCCTCCCTTTTTCCACCAAAATCTGCCTTACTTCCTGCTGTAGGCTTCAGTAAGATGGGTCCCCCATCTCCTTCCTTTACTCGACACGTGTAACCAAGCACACCGACACCACACTAGAAAATATTATGTGGACCGGGCGCGCCAAGTCAACTGCGCGGGCCCAATCAGAATCCGACAGTGGCTCCACGTGGCGCTCTGGGCTCCTCGGATTTTCTAAGCAATTTTCGGAATTAAGCCACATAAAAAAATCCGAGCTGGGGTTTGATTTCTCCTCTTCTTCTTTTTCTCCTTTCCCTTATCGTATCAACCTAACCGTGTTTAGACAGGACGACAAGATTCCTAAGGATATCCCGCATTTTCAACAACTCAGAGTGCACTTTTTACAAAAATACCGTATCATTAGAAGAATTTGTAACTCGTATAGAAACGACAAAAGGAGAAAACTACAAGAACGAATGCATTTACGCGCATGGACTTTGGGACTTACAATATACTTTTTTATTTTAATCGTTTATCTTTCCTATAAAAGACTCTAAATGAATTTCATAATTTTAGGCTTTTTTCGATGTCACTGGTGGGTTGGTCTTTTCATATTCCTCGGAGTCGAGTTTATAATTTGGGAAAATTAAGTGGGGTCGAGGGTTACAAACAGAGAGCAGATATACATTGCAACTTAATTTTCATAAGTGTACACGACATGGAAAAAATAAAAATTTTGAGAAGGGTCAACAAGGCACGCTCTTCCTCCAACTTTTCCCACTAAGTATTTCCTTGAAAGATTTTCATTATTTTCTCAACAATAATATCTTATTACATATCCAGTTTCTCTCATATTACATGACGTAAACTAATATTATTATTTTTATACAATTTCCCATGAAGCCACCCTCCCTCTTCCCTCCTCCGATTCCTTCCTTCCTCCTCCTCATCACTCAACCCATCGCCGCCTCGATCGCTCAACCCATCGCCGCCTCGTTTACTCCCTCTTTTCATTCCCAATCACTGCTCCCTATCCTCAAAAATGAAAAACTTAGAATTTTTCTTCTTTCCCCTTTTATTATTTAATTTAATATATTTATATTTTGATATCTCATTCATTGAAAATTTTAAAATCGACCCATTCATGTCAAAATTGCATGTTAGGGTATTCGACGCCAATACGGATGCTTGTAGACAGAGTCCTACTTCACAGATATATTCATAAACAAAGAGGGCACCTTAAGACCGCATTATATTTATGATGTCTTAAGGTGCACTCTTTTCTATTTCCTTTGTTTATGAATATATCAATGGAAGCACCTTAGGACCATTTATGAAATTCCTGCACGCCTTTATTTCTTTTTTCTTTTGCCTTTTTCCTTATCATGAACAATTTTTAAAAAAAGAAAATCCTTCATTCCATTAAAAAAAAAAAGAGAGACAAAATTTCGTTCTTTTAAAATTTTAAATTACCATATCATTCTGGTAAAATTCGTCCTGAGTTTTTTTATTTTATTGTAATGCGATATTTAGAACGCTGGTGGTATTTTTATTTTCATCTACTTGAGAGCCCGACGTCTTCTCTAGCGGGAGTTGCTTTATTTAAAGGGACGAATCACGGGAGACTTACTAGGTTAATGAAATATGCAAACGAGGGTCCATGGTTAATTATCATTAACAATGTGGATTTCCATGTCGACCTCTCCATCATTTTCTCCTCGCCTTTTGCGATGAAGCTGTCCGTTACATAACTGCCTTCTCTCGAGCAACTATAAAGCACTAATAAAAACTCGAGACATTTCATGCAGAGTGACGTGCATGAATCTCAATTTTTTTTTTTTATTTGGCCAAAATAAAATTCGTATACTTTTTTTTTTTTTTTTAACATTAATGATGATAAGAAAGCATCACAATGTTTTCTCTTTTCTTCCTTTCTTTCTTTTTTAAACATTAAGAATGGTACTATGGTAATTTTTTTCAATGTGATTCAAAATAGAAATAAGGTCTAGTAGAATATTTGTGTCATAGATTAATGGTGCATATGGAGATACTCCGCATCTATTGTCCTCGATATAAATTACAATCTCATATTTTAACAATTTTAGGTCAATATTATACCATTGCGTGACCGCCAAAGATGTGTCAAGGAAAAAAAGCGATAGAACTCCACTTGAACGGGTCCAAATCCAACAACGACCACAACTAACAATTGACAAACTTTAATAGGGAGAATCTTTTGACTTTCAACTTTTATGTTTTTTTTTTTTTTTGTCTTATATGCGATATTTCATCCTAAGTAGACATGTAAAGATAAATTAGCTCAGAGCGCCATCTACATGCCGCTGTGGGCCTTCCCAAGGCATATCATGGTTTGTTGATTCCTCATTATCCCGAACTTACACACAGATCTTCTGATTTTTGTGTGACCGATGAATATTAAATTGCAAAATGACGCATGATGAGCATCAAATTTAATAGGATTTTGCTAATATAATAATTTTTGGATTATTATGAGAATAACGAATTATTATGAGTTACGAATTCTTGAAGGATGAATTTCACAATAATTTATAATTATTTGTCATTTGATTCTTTTATTGTCCAAAATAGACTCTCTTTTTTTTACAGTAGGTTAAAAACTATTGACCAATCATTTCTCATTTTGTATGACCAAATACTGGATGGGCACTTCAATTCAATCCACCGTAGCACATGTTCTGCAAAGGAACTTCAACTCCCAAAGGAAGATTCATCAACTCAGATTTTTTTCTCCTCCCTTCTGGGTTCAAAAGAGACATAAGTTTTGGCATTTGTTCAATTCGATTCTGCAACTTTTCATTTCGTTCAATTGAGTACTATGGTGTTTTGAACCACATTAACAAATCATTGAAAGGTTTGAGGACTAAATTAGCCAAATTAAAAGGTTTTAAGGTTGCATTGATAATGGTGTGATAGGTTTAGTGCTTTTTTTGGTAATTTTCCCTATCATAATTCCATGTATTTCATATATAGGGTTTTCCAATTTTCACTTTTATAAATATTCTAAAATTTAAACAAATCCTCGAGTTATATATTTGTGGAAGCTAATTCGAGAAATACATTAATGTAATTTAGGAGCTATAGTTGTCCCTCTTAGACAGTTGACAACATTAAATGTATAAATTTTGGTTGTCTTCTTTTCTCACATTTTACTTATGAAGTTCCAAATCTTTGATTTTTTTTTTTCTAAATAAATTACTTCTTCCCTGGGCGTTTTCCTTTTTTCCATAATCGTTGCTTTAAATATAGAAACACATGCTCCTTGATAAAGAAGAAGCGTCTATATAATAATAATATAATTATTTTTGCACCCTCTATACGATCTCTTCCTCTGAGTGTGAACCTCATCTTTTCCTCACATTCATGAAGTGTTCATATTGTAAGGCTCTAATTCCTTAAAATTTTCTCTGACTTTAGGTCAAATTTCAATTTTACTGCAATTTTTTTGTCTAAAAAATCTCAACTTTCACTATAGTATTAAATTTGCCCATGTGTCCAAAAACTGCTATTAGTTTCTTCAAAATTATCAACATTGGGATCGTTTTTTTTTTTTTTTTTTTTTTTGGTGCAAAACATTGGGATTGGTTAAAAGTTCATCATTAGAACCTGTGTTTTCATGAACACCCTCACCTTCGTATGAAACAATAGTAAACTCATGATGTTGATAATCCTGAAAAAATTAGTGGCGATTTTTAGACACATTGGCAAATTTGGAACTAGAGTGAAAGTTGAAGATTTTTTTTTGTACGAAAAAATATTTGGAGCAAAGCTTGAGGGGTTTTTCTAGTTGATGATAGTCATATTGCCCCAACTTCATGTTCAACTGATCATGTCAACGGACGGCACCGGATCGAATATTGCCGCTGTTCCATGTTCTTAGTCTAAGAAATTTGTGTTGTCCTGTGAAGCATCTAGTAATGCTCTCATTAGAGATTTTCTTCGATGGCAAATGATACATAAGCAACAATTGATGCATTAAAAATCACTAAGTGACGCCAAAGAAGAATTTCTAGAGAGCAATCGACCAGTGTAGACCCCGGTAAAAGAAAAATATCAAGTAAAGCCTGCTTAGAGGTTATTCTTGTTTTTAACTTTTTGAAGTTTTGTAAATTTTGAAGGGCACTTATACTTTCACTTTTTTTGTTAACATAAAACACTTAATATTTAAAATATTGACCTGTAGAGTTTTATATAATTTCTTTTCAAGATTTCCTGAAATTTTGAAGCAAGTTTTCGTTTTCCTCATTTGCAAATTTTGAAAGGAAAGATACAAGTTATAACTTATAAATAGATGAAACCCCAAAGGCCCCCCAACCCCAACCGACCGTTGATTAACTCCTTGGTCCGGCTGTGTATGCTGATTGGGCTCAACATGGGGTTATCGTGCAGCTGTACGGCACTCAGGCGACGTGTGGTAACTTCGATTGGAATCGGACAAGAAAATAAAAGTCCAGTAGAATATTATTATGTCATAGATTAGATTAATAGCGTATATGGAGATACTTCGCATGTGCTTCCTAAAGATTGATCACGAGTTAAGGCCCATATTATACCATTGCGCCACATTCAAATCCATGAATCCATACACGTAAAGATATGATGCCATTGCCGACATCCGACTGCATATCAAAAAAGCGATAAATCTATACGTATGAAGTTGACGAGTTTGATAATACTTAATCAAATAGAATATGGAAGGAGAAATTGCGCCGATTGCTAACGGTATAATTTATGATGAACCTATCTGAATAGAGAAAACAATTATATAAAAAAAATAAATTTAGACACGCCGACATAGTTATCCGCGACGACACATCTTTGGCCTTTTAATTAATTTTTATCAATAAAAAAATTATCCTTTTATCATTTTCTTTCCTTGATTTCATTTTTTTTTTTTCAGTCTTACTTTTAACTTTCACCCTCGAACTTTTGACATATCTCTATATAGGGTGTGGGAACCAAAACCCATATTTCAAATTAAATTATCTCCACCTCAACCCCCAACCTCTTGAGAAGGTAGGGATTCAAATCTCTTACCTCCCCCTTTCCATGTGAAAATGGCGGTTACTAGAGCAAACCTTGGTAGTTAGTCATGATTGGTGGTTTACTCGTTGATAAGTTGATAAATAAGTTGACTGGGGAAGGTCTCAACTGGTAGCTGGCGAAGAGAGAGATGATAAACAAGAAGGAGAGGGAGGGTGGACCGTCGCGTGGAGTCGTCCCGTCCCGAAAGAGAAATGAACTCGTCAAAATCCCATGACATTTCCTCATAAAATATGATTGTTTCTTTGTCATCGCAGTCTTGTATCATTCAACTTTTTTTTTACGAGAGCACGAACGGAATCGTTTACAGCTCCTTGGATCGAGCAATTTCTGGCGCTGGATCGTCGTTCCATCTCGTGAACGGTCCCCGTGTCCCCATCTCCCTCATTCGTTCTGGGAACGTAACATCTATACAATTTTAGCTGTGGGTCGAGTAGGAAAACGTGATATTATTGACAAAGAAGTTGAAATCGATCATTTACAATGTTGACTAATCTCTCTATTCCTCCTTCCTTTACAAGATGAGATGGGTGCCCCGTCATCTTTTGGCCTTTGCATAAGTCGAATGAGGAGAAGAAAGGATCGATGTTGACCAACCAAAGCATCCAAACGTCAAGCATCGATCCTAAATACAAATTTCAAAAATAACAATCCCACCTCGGCAAAAATCCCATTGGGAGGATGGCAGAACTGAATACGAGTCTAGTAGAATATTATTATGTCATAGATTAATAAAGTATATGGAGATACTCCACATGTGCTTCCTTACAATAGATTACAATACCAGATTTTAACGGTTTGAGATCATATGACCATATCGCCGTTTGACATCCAATGTGTTGGAAAAGCAATGATTCCATGTGTACAAAATAAGCAATGGTTTCATCCAATAGAAATGCCCAACCAAATAGAACATTTTTTCAATGATGATTCAAGCCAACAAAAGGTGAACATATCATATTGTACTTATTTGTACGGTAAGTAGTATCAAATACCACAACATCTCCAAAATTTTCATAATCCAGCTTAGAAACACCATCGGACCAAAAAAAATTGGTCAATCTTTGCTCTTGATCCAGCTGAAATGTATAAGAAAAATTGCTTCCTTTTGATTGTAAAAAGTTAAAATGGTTAATGAGATTTTGACAATCCCCTGCAATAATCAAGTTCCTTCTCTTTGATTGCAAAAAATTTTGACAATCTCATAGTGTAAAGCCAACATTCTCTTGTTCTCCCGCTTCACTACTAAGGTACGAATATGCTTTCGTAAGCCTTACACCAGCCCCAGTCAAAGAAGCCAAAATACTTCTATTAGTATCCGTTATGTGCCGATATGACCTAATTAGGTGCTTTTGTTTATCATCAACAAAAGGATGATTATGAATCTCCTCAAATTTGACAACTACCCAAACTCCATTTTCAATTTTGAATTTAATGCAAGCTTTACATCCGGTTCTTTTCACAGTCCTATATACATCTCTTTGTTCATGAGGTAGGATTGGTGGAGAATGTCCTTCACAGTTACCCAAAAATGTGCATGTTCGCAAGATTCCTTTACTATTGTTTGCTTTTTGTCATTTTCGTACTCCAAATCCTTTGCAAATTGCATATGCATTATATGTATTATAAGCTTCGTCCTCGTTAGCAAATGTCATGTCAATTTTAAATTCAAAATCTTTATCAACATTATGGATGATGACATTATCCTTTGCAGCTTCTACAAGTTTTGAAAAAAAAATCATCATTTAAAGATAAAAGATAAATTCAAACAAACTTAAATTCTAAAGAGAAGAGTCATACATATTTATCTCGCGAACAAGTCAGATTAATTACTGAGGTCTAGGAATCTGATTTAATTATTATCTCCAAATCACCAACATCTCCAAGAAAAGCAGGCTTAGTAACACTCAAGAACCTCAACCTATCAAAGGCATCACTAGCATTGCTGATAGAGGGGAAAAAAGGAAACCGATTTCAGCCATAAATCAACAAATAAAGGAAAAGTTTAAATTCTTCACCATGAATTAGAAGCCAATTCACATAGAAATGAAGAGATATGTGCGAGTGAAATGCTCACCTGCTCTCCAAGAAACACTTCTTTGTGGCTGTATAAACTCCAAACAATCAAATCCAATAAATGACTACCTGCAAAAAATGTAAAGTTTAAATTTATTAGCACATAAGTGGAGGGTGTAGTCCTAAACGATTGAAATATAATGTAGAAGTCACATTGATGTCACAAGTTCTTCAAAACAATCAACCAATCATAATACCTTTCAGAGTAAATCCTTACATACTAAATTTGTCATTTTAAATTGTTCTACATGCCAATCTCCTCTAATATTTCACAATGTTCAGCAGCAATAACTTTGAAAAGGTAATCAAGCTTCCATTTCCAGCAACAATGTTCAAGCATTTCATCGAATAGATGGTGGGCGACTCGATTAGATCTATTATGCTTAAAAGATCATTTCTGGTCATTAGTTACAAGGGAAACAAAAAGAGAAAGTTCATGCTACTGTCATGGCCAAACTAGTAGCCCACACCTAAACCAATTCAATAGAATCACAACTTAAACTGAACAAATAAACTTGGTTTTCATGTCAGTCCTTCGGAAGTCAAATTCCATGGAAAAAAGAGTTGACCCTCATGATTCGTTGTCTTCAATAGAAGCCCAATTGCCTTTCTACCCTCCTTCCCTTTTCTTAGTCCTATCTAGTCTCGATTACTAAGTGAATTGCAACGATTAATGCTAGACCACTGAGTTAAGCATTAGTGGGCACAAACATGGGTTTTCTTCCTAAAATTAACAAGAGTGCCGCATGGACTCTTACCTTGTGTGGGAGAAAGCTGGTCGCGTCTAAACCGAGCCACTCACGGTTTGTATAGCCGAAGCCGGAAAGGTGATGACGGCGACGAATGAAGCGAGTGGCATGTGAAGGCCGAGAGCACTCGAGACCCAGCGATTGCAAACTTCTTTCGCTTCAGGGGCGACGTGCCCGAGCCCGAAATAGAAACCGAGCCACTCGCGGTTTCTATCACCGAAGCCGGAAAGGCGACGACGGCAACAAGCGAAGCGAGCGGCGTGAGGACGAGGACCCAGCAATTGTCAACTTCTTTTGCTTCAGGGGCGACATGCCCAAACCCAAAAAAAAAACCGAGCCGCTCGCGATTTCTATAGCCGGAGCCGGAAATGCGACGACGGCGACAAGCGAAGCGAGCGGCGTGAGAACTGAGGACCCAGCAATTGCAACTTCTTCCGCTTCAGGGGCGACGTGTCCAAACCCAAAATAAAAACCGAGTCGCTCGCGATTTCTATCGTCGGAGCCAGAAAGGCGACGATGGAGACAAGTGAAGCGAGCGGCGTGAGGACTGAGAACCAAGCAATTGCAGACTTCTTCCGCTTCAGGGCGACGTGCCCGAACCCAAAATAAAAACCTAGCCGCTCGCGATTTCTATCGCCAGAGCCAGAAAGGCGACGACGGCAATGATTGAAGTCGAAGTCAAAGTCGAAAAAGGAGGAGGAGGAGAAGGATTCAGCAGGCGAGTAAATGAACGAGGGAAAAATGGAGTCGGGAAGGGGAAGGAAGAGGGAAAGTTTCTTCATTTTCGAACGTGAAAAGATTGTCTTGAGAGAGAAAGTAGCAATTAATGCCTTTGCTCAGCTAGTGACCGTCCTTCAGGAGACCTAGAAGAGAGAGAAAGATGGATTTATATATTAATTTTTTTTCCAACTCAGATGACAGATTTCACTTTATTAGTGGTCCACATGGGCCAATATATGCCACGTAGGCAGATGACTTGATAATTGTAAATCATGGAATTTAAATCATGGAATATTTTCTCTCACTGGACACATATAATGTGTCATAGAGAAAAAGATGACCCAGAAAACAAAGCGAAAGGAAAGATAAAAAGCAAAAGACGCACATGCAAGCATAAGCCCTTGACTACTTGGATACGAAGGTTCACTCTGGGCCCTTCGACGGACGATGGGGAGCGGCTAATAGTCGTCGTCATCGTTGCCCTCCTTGCCATCATCTTCGTAGGCGAGATCGATTTCGACGGCATCTCCGTTTCCGTCTTCGTCTTCAGAGGAGGTCTCAGAGGCCTCTTCAGAAGTTCCGGAGGACTCGTCGGAGAACAGATCGTGGGAGTCTTCAGTGGATTCGGAGTCGTCATCGGACGAGAGAAACTCCTCAAAAATCTCCTCCAATTGGGCGATCTGGATCATCAGGTGGTCAAGCCCGTCGGCCAGCACGAGCGAAGTCAAAAGCCCTGCAGTCACTGTGGCGGCAATCAGATTGAACCCCGGAAACATCGCCCCAATATCCTCTTCCTGTCCAGACCTCGGTGGCGGTGGTGGCGGCAGCGAGACGACGTTGGTAGTGGGAGGCACCCCGCGCATCTCGTGCACAGCAAGCTCCACGTCAACCGTCCCTTTGGGGTTCAGCTGGAGTGTCCGCCGGATGGGGTGCCCTCCGCCGCCACCGTCGTCCTTGAGGACATCGCGGAGGCAGAGCTCGGCCGAGCCGACCAGCAGCTCAGGGCCGGCGTGGAGGACGTGGACGTGCAGCACGGCGTCCTCGACAGCAGTCCCTGGGGGCAAGAGGACGTGGAGGGTCTGGTTCCAGGAGGGGGAGGAGCCGCCTCGTGGGTCGGCAAGGGTGTGGCATTTGTACCTGGGGTGAAACCAGACTTGGACGAAAGAAGACGGGAGAATTCCGTCGTCCTGGTTCGCAATCTGAATGTTCCTGGCGTCAATGACTTTAGTCTGGACTACATAGAGGAGGAGAAAAGCCATTTTTTTATGTTGACAAAAGGATTGCAAGAGATTAAGGAACAAAGAAGGCGGTGGCTATCGATATGGAACCCCGACGTCTTCGCTTTGGGGGTGCTTCTTCTATATCTAGGAGGGCACTGGCAGGATTGCTACGCAAATGCTTACGAATTCTCGTCCTCATCCAACGAAATTCCTTTTTCTACCAAAATCTGCGTTCCTTCCTCCTATCGGCTAAGGCCCTAGCATGATGGGTCCCCCATCTCCTTCGTTTACTCGACACCACACTAGAAGTCACTGGTGGGTTTGTCTTTTCGTATTCCTCGGAGTCGAGTTTGTAATTTGCGAAAATTAAGTGGGGTCGAAGGTTACAAAGAGAGACCAAATATACATTGCAACTTAATTTTCATAAGTATACACAACATGGAAAAAATAAAAAATTTTGAGAATGGGTCAACAAGGCACACTCTTCCTCCAACTTTTCCCACTAAGTATTTCCTTGAAAGATTTTCATTATTTTCTAAACAATAATATCTTATTACATATCCAGTTTCTCTCGTATTACATAACATAAACTAATATTATTATTTTTATATAATTTCCCACGAAGCCACCCTCCCTCTTCCCTCCTTCGATTGCTTCCTCCTCCTCATCGCTCAACCCATCGCCGCCTCATTCACTCCGTCTTTTCTTTCCCAATCACCGCTCCCTATCCTCAAAAATAGAAAAATTAAGATTTTTCTTCTTTCCCCTTTTTATTTTTTAATTTTATATATTTATATTTTGATATCTCATTTATTGAAAAGTTTTAAAATCGACCCATTCATGTCAAAAATATCCAACGCCAATACGGATGCTCGCTGAAAGGCCTAGGTGCACCTTTTCTATTTTTGTTTATGATATATTCATAATCAAAGATATCAATGGGCACCATTTAAGACTTTTGCGTTATATCTATGCTGTCATTTAAAAAAAAAAAGAAAAAGTGCAAAATTTTTTCGTTTCCTTTGTTTATGAATATATCTATGCAATTCTAAGGTGAATGCGATTCACGGGTCACGGGAGGAGACTTACTAGGGTAACGAAATATGCAGACTTGGAGGGAAAGAAAGAGATGATAAAATAAGGCGTGTGTGGACTCCACAAAGAGCTGTCGAATTTTTTTAAGCTTGAGTGAGCTAACAACATCTCTACTGTAGGGGCCCTCTTGATTTACGTGTGGATGGATTAACACTCCGACCGAATGACGTCTACCTGTGGAAGGGGCATTAACGCGGGTTTTGATTTTTCGATTTTTTTCTTTTTCTCTTTTTTCTTTTTATAAAACTCACCATTTTTTTAATTAGAGGCCACGGGGTTTCGATTTTTCAATTTTTTCTTTCTCTTTCTCCTTTTACGGCTGGCAACAATTTCCAACCCATTTGGTGCCCATTTACATCATTTTCAACGTTGGGTCCATGGTTTATTATCATTAACAATGTGGATTTCCACGTCGACCTCTCCCTCTGCGATGAGAGCCATCCGTTACATAACTGCCCTCCTTCGAGCAACTATAAAGCACTAACGAGAACTTGAAACATTTCACGCAAAGCGACACACATGAATAGCAATGTTTTTTTTTATTTGATCAAAATGAAAATCCCAATGTTTTTCTTTTTTTATTTCTTTTTTTAACATTAATGATGACAAGAAAACATCGCAGTGTTTTTTTTCCTTTCTTTCTTTTTTAATCATTAAGGATGATACTATGGTAATTTTCAGTGTGATTCAAAATAGAAATAAGGTCTAGTAGAATATTTGTGTCATAGATTAACGGTGCATATGAAGATACTTCGCATCTACTTCCCTCAACATAAATTACAGTCCCAACTTTTAACGATTTTCGATCGATACTATACCGTCGCGCAACATCCGAAAATGTGTCAAAAAAAGAAGAAGCGATAGAACTCCACTTGAGCGAATCCAAATCGTCGCGCGCCAATGACAACAACTAACAATTGACGAACTTTAATAGGGAGAATCTTTTGACTTTCAACTTTTTTTTTTTTTTTTTTTTTTGTATTATATGCGATATTTCATCCTAAGGAGACATATAAAGCTCCATCATCTCGGAGCGCCATCTAAATGCCGCCGTGGGAACACGTCTAGATACTGTCCCAAGGCATATCATGGTTTGTTGATTCCTCATTATCCCGAACTCACGCGCAGATCTTCTGATTTTTCTGTGGACGATGAATATTAAATTGCAAAACCACGCATGATGGGCATCAAAAGTCAATTTATTATTTTTTTAATAAGATTTTACTAACATGATAATCTTTGGGCCATTATAAGAATAACGATTTATTGTGAGCCATAAATTTTTTAAGGATGAATTCCATAACAATTTCTAATTATCTGTTATTTGATTATTTTGTTGTCCAAAATTTACTTTTGTTTTACAGTAGATTAAAAATTATTATCCAATCATCTCTCATTTTGTACAACCAAATATTGGATGGGTACTTTAATTCAATCCACCGTAGCACATGTTCTCCAAAGGGACTTCAACTCCCAAAGGAAGATTCATCAAATTGGATTTTTTTTTCCTCCCTTCCGGGTTCAGAAGAGACATAAGTTTTGGCGTTTGTTCAATTCAATTCTGCAACTTTTCATTTCGTTTGATTGAGTACTATGTCGTTTTGAACCACATTAACAAATCATCGAAAGGTTGTAGGACTAAATTAGTCAAATTAAAAGGTTTTAAGGTTGCATTGACAATGGTGTGATAGGTTTAGTACCTTTTCTGGTAATTTTCCCTATAAGAATTTCAAGTATTTCATATATAGGGTTTTCCAATTTTTCACTTTTAATCCAAATTATATATATTCTAAAAGTTAAACAAATCCTCAAGTTATATATTTGTGGAAGCTAATTCGGGAAATACATTAATGTAATTTAGGAGCTATAGTCCTCCCTCTTTGACAGTTGACAGCATTATATGTATAAATTTCGGTTGTCTTCTTTTCTCACTTTTTACTTATGAAGTTCCAAATATTTGATTTTTAAAAAAAATAAATCACTTCTTCCCTGGGCGTTTTCCTTTTTTCCATAATCGTAGCTTTAAATATAGAAACACATGCTCCTTGATAAAGAAGAAGCGTCTAAAAATAATAATATAATTATTTTTTGCACGCTCTATACGATCTCTTCCTCTAGTGTGAACCTCATCTTTTCCTTACATTCATGAAGTGTTCATACTGTGAGGCTCTTTTTTATTTTATTATTATTAATAATTCCCCAAAATTTTCTCTAACTTTAGGTACCGCAATTTTTTTTGTCTAAAAATGTTTCAACTTTCACTATAGTATTAAATTTGACCACGCGTCCAAAAACCGCTACTAATTTCTTCAAAATTATCAATATTGGGATTGGTTAGAAGTTCATTATTAGAACCCGCGTTTTCATGAATACACTCACCTCCGTATGAAATAATAGTAAACTCATGATGTTGATAATCCTGAAAAAATTAGTGGCAATTTTCAAACACATTGACAAATTTGGAACTAGAGCGAAAGTTGAAGAATTTTTTTGTATGAAAAAATATTTTGCACAAAATTAGGATTACACCTAAACTTGAGGGTTTTTCTAGTTGATGATAGTCACATTGCCCCAACTTCATGTTCAACTAATCATGTCAACGGACGGACAACGCTCGTCCATATTCTTAGTCTAAGAAATTTGTGTTGTCCTATGAATCCTCTAGTAATGCTCTCATTAGAGATTTTCTTCGATGGCAAATGATACATGAGCAACAATCGAACATTAAAAATCACTACGTGACACCAAAGAAGAATTTCTAGAGAGCAATTGACCAGTGTAGACCCCGGTAAAAGAAAAATATCAAGTAAAGCTTGCTTAGAGGTTGTTCTTGTTTTTAACTTTTTGAAGTTTTGTAAATTTTGAAGGGCACTTATACTTTCACTTTTTTTGTTAACATAAAACACTTAATATTTAAATATTGACCTGTAGAGTTTTATATAATTTCTTTTCAAGAATTTCTGAAATTCTAAAGCAAGTTTTCTTTTTCCTCATTTGCAAATTTTGAAAGGAAAGATACAAGTTATAATTCATAAATAGATGAAACCCCGAGACCCCCCCAACCGGCCGTAGATTAACTCTTTGGTCCAGCTGAGTATGCTGATTGGGCTCAACATGGGGCTATCGTGCAGCTGTACCGCACTCAAGCGATGCGCGTAAGGATATGGATGGTAGTGTGGTAACTTCGATTGGAATCGGACAGGAAAATAAAAGTCCAGTATAATATTATTATGTCATAGTTATGGAGATACTTCGCATGTGCTTCCTTACGATAGATCACAAGTTAAGGTCCATGTTATATCATCATGCAACATTCGAATCCATGAATTCATATATTTAAAGATATCATGCCATCGCCAACATCTGATGGCATGTCAAACAAGCGATAAATCTATACGTATGAAGTTGGTGAGTTTGATAATACTTAGATAGAATATGGAAAGAGAAATTGCATTGATTGCTAACGGTACTATTTATGATAAACCTATTTAAATAGAAAAAAAAATTATATAAAAAAAATGAATTTATGCATATAGGCATAGTCATTCGCAATGACTCATCTTTGGCCTTTCAGTTAATTTTTATCAATAAAAAAATGTATCCTTTTATCCTTTTATTTTCTTGATTTCAGGGTTTTTTTTTTGTTACTTGAACTTTAACTTTAACTCTTAAACTTTTAGCCTACCTTCTTACAGGGTGTGGAAACTAAAACCTACACCTCAAATTAAATCGTCTTCACCCCAATCCCTGAAAATGTGAGGATTCGAATCTCCACCTTCCCTTTCTCATATGGAAAAAGTGGTTATTGGAGCAAATCTTGGTAGTTAGTCATGGTTGGTAGTTTACTTGTTGATAAGTTGATAAATAAGTTGACTGGAGAAGGTCTCAACTAATAACTGGCGAAGAAAAGAGAGAGAGATGATAAACAAGGAGGAGGAGGAGGGTGGACCGTTGCGTGGAGTCGTCCCGTCCCGAAAGAGAAATGCAATCGTAAAAATCCCATGACATTTCCTCATAATATGATTGTTTCTTTGTCGTCTCGGTCTTGTATCATTCACCTTCTTTTTATTTTACGAGAGCACGAACGGAATCGTTTACAGCTCCTTGGATCGAGCAATTTCTGGCGCTGGATCGTCGTTCCATCTCGTGAACGGTCCCCCGTGTCCCCATCTCCCTCATTCGTTCTGGGAACGTAACATCTATACAATTTTAGCTGTGGGCCGAGTAGGAAAACGTGATATTATTGACAAAGAAGTTGAAATCGATCATTTACAATGTTGACTAATCTCTCTATTCCTCCTTCCTTTACAAGATGAGATGGGTGCCCCGTCATCTTTGGCCTTTTCTTTAGTCGAATGAGTAGAAGAAAGGATCGATGTCGACCAACCAAAGCATCCAAACGTCAAGCATCGATCCTAAATACAAATTTCAAAAAATACCATCCCACCTCGGCAAAAATCCCATTGGGATGATGGCAGCACTGAATATAAGTCTAGTAGAATATTATTATGTCATAGATTAATAAAGTATATGAAGATACTCCGCATGTGCTTCCTTACAATAGATTACAATACCAGATTTTAACGGTTTGAGATCAAGACCATATCACCGTTCGACATCCAATGTGTTGGAAAAGGGATGATTCCATGTGTACAAAATTGGTTAGCAATGTGCCCGGTATACGTCATCCCAGAATTATACGAATTTTTGGGTCCCCTAGATTTACTTTCTTCGTCCACATCATCGACAGAAGCAGTTTCAGTCTTTTGACTTTAACAAAAGACAAGACAATCATAAATGTCAGTTTCTTCGTCATCGGAGGGGAGAAACTCCTGGAGCTTCTCCGCCGCGTCCGCTATCTTGTCCACCGCATCCCCTAAAAATTCTCTTCCTGCCCATGGCTCGGTGGCGGAGCGGTGTGCTCCCTGCTAGTCGGTGGCACCGTGGCAGTGAGACGCCACCGGCCGTGCGAGGCCCCCAGTGCGCATCTCCTGCACCTCGAGCTCAATGTCTACCGTCCCCTAGGGCTTGCCAGAGGGCCACTTCAGCTGGAGGCTCCGGTGGTTGGTGCGCACTCCGCTGCTGTACCCATATAGTGTCACACCCCGAAACTGCCAAAAAAAAGAATATGACACGGCCATCTTTTCACATGAAAGACGCAGCCTCAATATAACCAACAATCTAATATCAGATAGACCAACACGTTGGCTATATATCAGAGTTTCTATAATCCTCCAAAATAATATTAACAAACAGAACTCAGCCAACCTAAAAGATAACAAGCACTAAACAAATTTCTTCCTCAAATCATACCCAAAAAGAATCAAAAGTTTCCCCCCAACAGCGCTCTCGCTTTACTCACCGCTAACCGAGGAATCTGAAAACATAAATGATGAGTAGAATGAGCAACCACCGCCCAGTGAGTAATACATATCTTCTAAGCAGATCAGACAAGCACTATGCATGGATTCAAAGAAATCCCATAATCTTTAAACTCCATTCAATATATAAAATACATAATGAATCATATAGGAGTTATTTTTATACTCATATGAAAAACTCATTTAAATAACCATCACAATGCAAGAATCAATAGTCAAGTCCATTGAATAATCTCCATTCAAAAATCACAAGTCAATGGTCTATCCATTGACTAATCTATTGTTCAATCTCTTACCATGGTTATAACACAACGCCTTGTGACAAGGCGACCAAGATTCCGCTTGGCAAGGTCTCCACATATAATGCCGGTGGCTCGGCCCAGAAGGATATCCTACCCAGTATGCATACCAACATGCCCCTCAATGGGCTCACAGCAATAATGAGCAAAATAACCATCATCCAATACCAGAAAGTCAATCCATGAATCAATATAATAAACCAAATAAATACATTTTTGCAACATCATCATCCACAATTTCTCAAGTCATCCACATACTTTTCCATAAACCATTTGCGAAGCACGTAAAAATATATTTTGCCTTCTACTACTTTGCATAATACGTTTTCCAAACCTTTATAAACAATCAAAAGGTAGTCCATGCCCGATCCGATTTTTATGCAATAATAATGTAATTCCCTAATCTCATACTATATATAATCCATATAATTTTCTCAACATGAATTTTACAAATTCAAAGAAGATATAGTACCACTCACCTTGTCTTCTACGATCCAATAAAACGATATTTGAATCGTCAAACTCGTGGTCCTAACAAATAATTGAAGAATGAGTTAAAACCCGATAAAATTCTACCTCAATTATTGAGACAACTAAATCATGCCTTAACACTAATAAAATGACCCCTAAGAGCTAACAAAATGCCTAACAAAAGCAATTTATTCAAAGCCGTTCAAAAAGCGAGACTAGGATGCAAAACTTGATTATGCCATAACTTTCTCATCCGAACTCCAATTCAAGCAATCTTATAATCAAAACGAAGATAATTCCAAGCACTAGAAGACTCATTAGTAGGACAATCCAATTTTGAGCCGAAACCAACAAAATCAGACCCCACAGCAACCGCGCGCGTACTGTACATCCAGCGGGCAGAAGTTCAAAATTCCATTTCGGACAAACCACAAGCTCAAATCCAATTTCGTAAAATCCCACGGGTCCATGACGTCTTAAACTACCATTCTTATAAATTTTTACAGCTCAATAACATAAAAATCGGACTTCGCCGCTCAATATTCCCAATATTCCGAATTTGAGTCCTAAACCGGAAAAATACTTCGATTGGAGGAATAAGAGGCATGTGTACTCAGCGGATGTTGTGTAAAATAATTGAGTCGGCTTCGCGAGACTTCCACGGCGCGCACTTGCGAAACCCTCTACTCCTTTCCCTTTCTCCTTCTCTCCCTCTCTTCCCTTTTCTCTCTTTTTCCTCTTTTCCTTTCTCCTTCGCGACTGCTTCTAGTTTCTGAAAGTGGGAGACAAAACCCCACTTATTCTCTCTCCTCTCCTTTGACTTTTCAACTCCCTTTCTCCTTTTTTTTTTTTCTTTTAAATCCATGTGGAGCCCACCAGCGAACAAGAGAGCCAATATTACATACACAAGGACGTCACGTGCATTGAAGAGGATAAAATCAAGCAAAGATTGCGATCGATTGTGTCTTGTCGCAGGCATTACCCATCACAAGACACAATCGAATGTGGTCATATTATGATTTCACCTGGCCCCGTAGAACTCTCTAATTAAAATAAATGATCGTAAAAAAGGGCAAAAGAAAAAAGAAAAAAATGATGAACGGAACTTTTATTATGCCTGACCTTAATATAAATGGCACAGAAATGTAATTCATATGCGAACTAAAATTTATTAATTTCTCGAAGCAACAGTGATGGAAATCTATGCAAACAGCGACAGCCCAAAATTCGAAACGACCAAACTTTATTATCGAACTATTCACGAGTTGAGGGGCCACAATTTCAATGCCGTTTTAGCAATTTGGACTAATCTCTCTCTCCTCCCCCCCCCCCTCTCACTTTGCATGATGGGTTCACCATCTCCTTCCTTTAGTCGACACATGTGACCAAGTGCACCCGAACAACGTGGTGATGGACATACTCGGCAATGGTCAACTTCTCATCAGATTTGACGAGCAATTTTTAGAATTAGGTCAATCCAAAATTCGAGTTAGGGTTTTGATTTCTCCTTTCCTTTTCGTATTTTATTTTTTCTCTTATTCTATTAACGCGACCCCTGGTAGGCAGGATGACATTCTTTGGCATTAGGTGGTATATTTGCTTCAATGGCATCGGCAAGATCTCGCAACATAGTCAAAGCGCGACGCCTGACGTGGGGTAGGGGGGTTTTCTTCCAGCTTAAGGAGACGCAAGTGGATTTATGCAATCCGAATCCTCTAAGTTTTATTTTGAATTAAATTCTATCTTATAGTATAAATTATATATATAAATATAAATATATACTACATATTTTAGGTATCTTAGTATTTCAGGTATATTAGTACAGTTTTCTATTTAATAAAATTATATTAGAGAATGATAGATGGGGAAGAAAGAAATAAAAAAAGAAATAAATTAAAAAAAGAGAGGGAGGAAAATAAAATAAAAATAAAATAGGAATTTGCGGTCATCATTAGGTTCGGAAGAGAAGCCCCTTCGAGCTGGCATAATGGAACGTGGCTCTCTTAGCAAAAAGATTCTCTACCATAGATATTAAGAAAAAGAAAAAGAAAAAGGCATTTGATGTGTTGAAAGCCAACAAATGAAGGGCGATGCTCCGTGGGGTTCTTCAAATTTGAAGTGCGTGTGGACCCCGTCACGCCCCCAATGAGAATCTATCTTCCATGTTTCATCGAACAAAATGAATTAAATAGTTAAAAGTCAGAGTCGCTTTCGCCCGACTTTCCTCCTTATCAACCCAACTTTGAGAAAAAAGGTCATTGAAAGTTACGGCCACCTGCTAACGGACCAGCACGCATATCGCTCTTAATGTTTGCAACAATAATCATAAGATAGACAGCGCCACAAAAGACATTACTAAAGAAGATATCGATAGTGTCACATAAGATAAACGACATTGACATAGATAATTTCTATCATTTTAATTTTATAACTTTATAAATCTTTTTTGTGTTTTGCATTTTTTTCTTTTCCTTTTTTTCCTTTTCTACCAAGTTTGGGGATGGTTGGCCGACTCTCGCCAATCACTGGACGGTGGCTTTGCATCCTTCGCCAAGTCTTGATGAGGACTACAACCATCATCCATGATTTTTTTTTTACGGCCCTCGCCTAGTGGCTAATGAGAGTCAATTGGCCCTCGCCTGACCTGTAGAGCTTTATAATTTCTTTTCAAGATTTTGTTAAATCTTAAAGCAACTATTTTTTCTCATTTTCAAATTTTGAAAGGAAACATACAAGAAGAAGTTATAAACAAGATGAAATCCTAAGACCCCCAACCCCAACCGGCCCTAGATGAACTCTTTGGTCCAGCTAGGAATGCTGATCACGCTCAAGTCCCCGCCGCGGAATGGGCTGAAGCATCCAGGCATTTCGCTCAGGCCTAAATCTTTAAGAATGGGTACTTCAATTCTGTACTTTTTCGCTTTTCGCCCTTCGCTATTGAATTTATGGTCAATTAATATGAGGTGGGTTCATTCACGATTCTTGAATTAACGGGGATGCAGGTGGGAGGAGCAGGAGTAAAGGCATGATTGTGTACGAGTCACTTTTCGGAGTTGGAGCTTCTGAAGCTCTGGTGAATGAGATCATGGTTCTTTTGGTTTTTGATCCCAAAGTGTAAGGGGAGAACCGAGCAACAATTAACCAAGAACGAATCCAATTTAGGATCAATTTCTTCCTTAAACTAAACCGACCTTAGAAACGAGGTCAACAATAGTTTCCAGCAATACAACCTCAAAGTATGTAAATATAACATCAAAATGATGAAGAGACGGAGGCAACGAAACACTAAGAATTTACATGGAAAACTCAATGCAAGAAAAATCTAGGCACCATAAAATATTCCACCAATCACCAATAATCATAGGATTCACAATGATTTTTCTATAGTCACACACTCGAGACTCAATATCAACAATACAATAATATTTCATCACGACGAAAGTGAATTAATACAAATGGAGCAAAAAACCCTAATCATGATTGGAGAAAACGAGAGACAATTCGGAAAAGGTTTTCAACGTATGAAATTGTCGTCCCCACAATGCTTAGAGGATGCGTGGATAAGGCGTACATTGTCGAATCGTGTGAAGGGAAATTGCTAATGATTCGGCGATGAAGCAAGAGCATGCTGAGCGGTTGTACTAGAACCTAGCGAGGGTGATCAAGTCTTCAAACGAAGGAGAAGGAGAGAACCGAGGTGGGTCGAGGTCAAGAGCCTTTGACAATTAGATGGTTTCCGATGGTGATGGTCACTCGATGTCGTTTTGGATTTGCCCGGTCCTGCGCTGTATGGTGTACTCTTCTCGGACAATGATTATCAATGAGGGTCATTATGAGAGATATGGTCCGATTGACAAGGGTGTTGTCCACAATGATCAGAACTTCAAGCCTATTACTTCCGATCCTTCCAAACAATGACTCTGAAAGTTTGGGCTATTCATCTCAACTTTTAATTTAGCCACTAATCAGCGATGCCTGCGGGAATGTAACTCCAGCATATGCCTGAGCACTTCTCAAGTCAACAGATCGAAAGCTACTGCTGAAGGCCATATTAACAGAAATCAATATTATTCTCAAGTCTAATACAGGCTTAATGACAAATCGCACCAACTTACAGACCCGACATAGACAATATATTTAAGCAAATAAGAACTCACTTAACAGATAATGCACCATAGCAAACCATTATAGCCAAGAAAAACTCTAACAATCCCTCGGGATCAATCTTAAAATTGAGTTCCAATTGCCATTTAGAATCACCAAAGTTCAGGAGAAACTCCAGTGCTCAAATGGCTAAATTCGTGAGGCAGGACGAAAATTCATCATATCCTAAGATCAGAGCACACCAAACACTCGAGAAGATCGTTAGATTCGCGGTACATTGAATTCCCACGTAATCTAATGATACTTTGCAAGTGCCCGGTACACTTGATCCTCGAATCATACGAATTTCGGGTCCCCCGAAAGTTTATTTATAATCAGCTACTTGAGCACTGAAGTTTTCCTATTTTGATCTTTGTCACTTAATTTGAAGTGACTTAAGGCTCGAGAAACTCCCGGTCCATCTGCAACTTCTCCAAGGCCCGAGCCTCAAGGCTGATCTCCACATCAATGCTCCTCCCGCCGCTCTTCCCCTGGTACAAGTACACCATCCCGTCGAACCGGTTGTTCGTCCCGCTCCGCACCCCCTCCGGCCGCCCCCACCCGAAGTCCACCTCGTACACCTTGAACCTCGGCGAGCTCCCGACTGCCACGCAGTTCGCCCCCGCGTCCTTGTACTGGAACATCTTAGGCTGGTTCTCCCAGTGCTTGTTCCGCTCGTCGATGGCCTTGGCGTCGTGCGCGAGGATGGCCTTCTGTATGATCGCCGCTCCGAACTCCGGCGGGTTCGCCAGCAGGAGCCCCGCCGCGGTGCCGGTGAAGATAGCCTGGATGAGGTTCCCGAAGAAGGTCTCCGGCATGGGCGGGTCGACCCGGTTCCGACAGTCGGCGAACACGGTGAAAACGGTCACCTCCTCGGGCTTCAAGCCGCGCGCCTTGGTGACGTGGCGCCAGATGTGGACAGACAAGGCCTGGAAAGTGGAGAAGGGCTTGGAGCCATCAGGCGGCGTGCCGGCGTTGATCGTCGCCTTGATCTTATCGATGGCCGATTCGGAGAAGCGGAAGATTCTTTCGCGGAGCGGCAGCTCGGACTGGGTATGGTCACGGTCGGACGGCACGGCGGAGGGATTGGACGGGAGGGAGAGGTCGAGCTTAACGCGGGTGTTGCGGGCCTTGGTGCGGTCGAGGAAGGGGCGGGCCGAGACGGCGGGCGAGCCGCTGCAGACCTGGGCCCACGAACTCATGAAGTGCCACGTGGAGCTGCCGTCGAGGATGGCGTGGTTGAACGCACAGCCGATGGCCAGCCCGTCCTTCAGCTTGGTCAACTGCGTGCACCATAGTCTTCGGTTAGAGGGTGAAATAAGCATATAATCATGTCCACCGCTGCAAGGGATTGCTGACGTGTCGACTTATCGTTGAAAGACGAATGTCCTTGTCGAAGACAATAATTTTCAATACTAAAACTAAAATAACTCCGTCCACATTTTTTAAGAAAATTGTCTATTTATGTAGGAATTTCCTGAGGACATGATTGAGAGAATGCGGCAAATGCTATCTTGTGGAACATGGAACACGACGATACGTACGTGAAAATAATTTGGGGTAAGTTGAGTATTCCATGTGAGGTGGGAAAGTGGCATACTTTATCGATTATATTTGAGCTTATAGTTTGATCAAATAAATGACGTCATAACTCAGTGTCTTCAAGCATTTATGAACTTAAAGAGAGAGAGAGAGAGAGAGAGAGGGGAAAACGAGTGGGCGGTCTCGGTGGTTTAATGGTCCACAAGAACAAGACCATTGATGACTCCAGAATCGGACGAACTAAACCGAGATGGTTGGTGAGCATCAAACGAGCATTAAATGTACAGACCGTATTATCACAGACGACCGATGGGAACTCGCATTGACAAAGTACCCCTCCAAGTGCCAAGCATATCTACAAAGGAGATATTCATCGGCAATATTGACTACTACAGAATCTAATTCTCCAAGTGAAACGAGATCATGTTATTGTTTCATGCCGTATTTTCATTACAATATACGGCGGATACCTCTCATTTGACAACGGCGACTGTTTATGTTGAAACGAATCTTCGAATTTAAGACCAATGGATGGTGACCATCGCTGGTGATCTCGAGTTAGATCTGGTATCCCGATCATCCCACTCTCCTCGTGCTTCCTAGGTGCATTTAACTTAAGTCTCTTGTTTAGCCGATAAGGGTACTGAACAGTCGGTGCTACGCATTCTATGAACAGCCCCAAAGAATTAAACCCTAGTCTTCTAAACTTAATCACAAGAACTTTGACTTTCCATCGTAAAACTTTAGTGGGTAGCTGAAAAAAGGTTGTTCGAACTGAATGATCAACATCCCCAGATGTTCTCATGTTTCTAAGAGCATTACTTGATGCACTTGTTGGAGATAATATTCAAATCAGCATCAGTCCGGCTTCACCAGACCTTCATTGCTTTTTATTGTTAAATTTCTACTCAGACAAAGATCAGGGCATGTTGGCACATATAGATAGGGTTCTGATCTATAATAAGTCAATCGTATGATACCTAGAATTAACTCCAAGGGGGTCTATAAAAGGGAGATGATTAGGAATACGACTGTCTTGAAAGCACTTGTCCAGATCATTTCAAGGGCCACAATCGACAGCTAGGCAACACCTCCGACTGTCTTTAGCATTTCATCGCAACCATGTATAATGTATATATATGGGATGTATATGTATAGCCTGGATCGATATGACTGGAAAGGTAAAATGGTGATGAAAGATGAGAAAAGGCAAGAAGAAAAATGAATGGGAGATTTCATTCCACTGGGCAACTGGCTGCATGTGCACGACATTCAATAACTTTCATTACACCTCGCAGGCCCACTTGAATGCGGCGAGACCTTAACATAAATGGTATAGAACTCAAACATTATTTCAATTCGCCCACCTCGTTTCTCTCGCGTCATTTTTTCTCAACCTGCTAAGCAAAACATACATTCTCCTGACGAGGGAAGGTTAGATTGTTCGTCACTCCCTTCTGGTTTTTCAAATGCCCTTTAGACAGATGCTTCGTAAAACTGAAGATTATATGACATAGAGCGAAGGCGTATCGATCTCTTACGGCAATAGCCTAGACAACAACTAATCTACAATCAATCACGTCAACATCACAAGGTCGTGTTTTTCGCGTCCCATCTCTTCTTGACATGTCAGTACAATCTAAGTTCAAGAACGAGTAAAAACTCAACTAATACATAAGCCCCACATGAATACAACCGGAGTAGACCGTGCTCACTAAAATCATGAAGGCTAGTATCTAAGAATGTTCGTCAGTCAGCGAACGCTTAGGTAAAACCAGAAGTATTATGAACTAGGCCATTAGCAAAACATGATGGTATTAAGGAAAATTTTATTCTGCGGTCTTGGCTAGAGTATTGTTCACACGATGGAAACAGTCCATACGCAGCGTAGATCCATACAAGCGCAACTCAGTGATGCCGACATGCTGGGAACTATTACCCTATGTTAGCACAGGAATCTCAAAGCTGAAATCGTGCATCTACGGACTGAAGCTTCTAATAGGTTAAAATAAACATATATAGTTATGTTTAAATTCTATATAATTTAAAGATTAAGGAATTGTGATGCAGATAATGCACTTCATATTGAGGTTGAAAAGAGAAGGCCACAGAAGAATTGTCGAAAGATAAGATCGTGGTCGAACCTGAACAGCCAACAAAGGCCTGCGAAGCCCCTCCAAGTTCAGGATGCCAGTGTAAGGAATGAAGTCCTTGAAAATGGTGGTGCCATCGTCGGCCGCCAGTTCCTCCACGGAGACTGCCTCCGCTGCCACCTCCAACACCTCGACACCTTCCATGTTGTCGTCATACTCCACCCTGAACACCCCTTCCTCATCCTTCCCTAGCTTGCCGGCAAGCTGGTAAAACTCTTCAAGCACCAGCGCCAATCTATCCTTGAGCTTCGCCACCATGCCCTCGAAATCACCGCCCTTGTAGAACATCAGCTTCTGGTTGTAGTAGAATGCCAGGTACGGAAGATCAAACGTGACCAGCTGGCACTCGCTCCTCCCGAGCTTCTTCCTGGGCATGACATGAGTCTTCCTGATGGTCTTCAAGCCCGTCACCATCTCATCTCTCGTCTTGCCTTGTTGACACGCCATGATTGAGAGACTACAATGAGAACTGATGGGGTGGATTAGGTGAACGAGGATGCTGGATGCAGTGTGTGGTGAGTAAAAGCTGGAGGGGTGGGGGAGGGTTCTTATAAAGAAGAGAGTTCGTGGTTTAACTGGATGTGGTTGGGGATGCATTTATGCTATTCATGAAGGCGGTTGTACAAAATTAATGTTTGGCTCTTTCATTCTGATGATGTGTATAGGTGGCAGTTGCGTTAGAAATTAAACTCAATGAGCAAATAGTAAAACGCAATCAAGATCTGGGTGTAGCTTACCAGGCTAGAGGCCAATTTCTTTGAATTTATAACCCCCAAAAAAATGTAAAGGGTTTCATATAGATATATTAAATTGGCAGAACAACTACTTAATAATGAAGAAACTATCGACGTGAACGATAACTATTCTGTTCTTAGACAAAATTTATAACTATTTTCTAGATGAGTTTTTGAACAAAAATATGTATTTGATAACTATATAAAATTTCCATTTCCGAAATTCGTTTGATATCAACATAAAATTTCTTCCTATCAAGTGGTCGAAGGACGGCAGGTGGTGGCAAGTTGCGACTAGCAAAAGCGGACGGCAGAGGACAATGGACGACAGGCAGGTGACCTACAGGGGAGGTGGCAACAAGGGTTGAGCAGCTGAATAGTAGTGTGGTTAGGCGATGAAAAGAGTTTTTATATCTCATATATGTTTTAGAAATAGAAAAGTGGAAAATTTTTATTTCTTATTTTTTCGATTCCAAATCTATTTATGGACAAAAAATTTATTTCAGAAATAGAAAAATGAAATTACACTACCAAAACATTTTTTTTTCCAAACTTTTTCCCGGAAATTGAATAATAGATTTGGTCAGAATGAAATAGTTATCATGAGCACCATATGCATCCATGTAAAAAATTGAGGAGATTTAGATGAACATGTTGGCGTTCTATTAGATAAGAAAACTGATCTAGTAATTGATGTAGTCCATCAGCTTCTCACCGTCAAATTTTATCACTCACTATTAGCGTGTATATATATATATATATGGCCCCGAAGTTACTGCTGAAAACATTTGAGTTATATTGCCATGTTTCAATTCTAAAGATCCTACGAGGACAATGGAAGAAACCGAACAATTTTGGCACATTAATCTGTCTTGCACGAAAAGAGGCCCGCTTTAACTGCACTTTGTGGTGACAATTACCTATCAGAGAAGGGCTGAACTAAAGAGGGAGGGTTGATGGGTTCCGAAGTAGTACAAGTAGATCTGTTTGGTGGAACCCAACTTAAATACAATTGCATTGAAGAACGAATCTAGAAATATCGTCGCAAGAGCAAGTTTGACGACAAAAAAGTTACTGTGTACAACAACGATACCGTAAGTACACAGATTCAGTAAACTGATAAGACTGGCCAAATTCAAACCTGCAAGAAGCGAGGGCACTGAATTCATAACGTGGATGTAACATGATATGACCTACAACAGTAAAAGTTAGGATTGAAACTATTCTATAACCATGGCTGTCACACTTTCTCAAATCTAATATAAGTAGACCTTTATCATATTGCTCTTTCCGCATATAAAAATCAAAAACTAAAAAATTAAATAAGAAGTGTGTTGTGTATTCTACTTTTAACATAATCTTCTAAACACTCCCATACTCTTCTAGTCCAAAACGATGGTTATGAACAAATATCATGATTGAGAAAAATCCTGAAGTATACTCTACACTTATCTTTTGGGGATCTTGTGCATCAAAACTTCCGATATCTTAGAGTTTACTATGGTCTAAGTTCATAGTTTGAGAAGGAACTTGGTGACTAACAGACAGTTCCTATTAAGGCCAGAGGGCCATGTGTGTGGGATATCATACTTGTCGCAAGTTTGCAACTCAAACTTGAGTTTAGTTCATAGTACCCATTTTATGGAAGACAATAAAAGTCCATCAAAACTAGCCAGTTGGTACTTTAATGGGATATAAGTTGGTAATCAATTAACTATCGATATACTCATATATAAGTTGGTAAATCTAAGACATTGGTAAGAAAGACAAATAAAAGTTGATAATTTGTAAACTGTCAAAAAGATAATAATTTCATAAAAGTGTCGGTAAATTACCAACAAGTTATTCGGAAAATCATATGATTAGGAACTTTTTAACAACACCTTACGACATTTCCAACTTTTTAAAAAGTCTACTAGATGTTCATTTGGACCGAAACAATTGAATCATCCTAGCACCCGGTTCTTGTAATAAACTTGATGTCAAAGATGTTTAAGTCGATCACCTTCGATCCTATACAAAAGTTAAGCAAGTATCAATTAATCAAGTTGGGCATGGCGGTTCAATTTTAAGTTCAACAGAACTAAAATGAAGTTCTGGCGTTGGCGGTTGCTTACTTCTTTCTACAAAAAAAGAAACAGCCTTTAGGCTTCATCCCTAACCGCTATACAAGAAGATTAAGTCCATGCCAAAAATAAATAAATAAAAGCTGCCTTATGTACTTAAAATAATCAATAAAGCTTCCTATTTCAACTTTGATCTAACTTGGCGGTGGACTCTTGAATAGCTACCACTAGCTGATACTCTCACATAAATTCAAACAATAACTGAAAAATACATAGATGAAGAAAAAGGTCATTGAATGTCCTTCGTAGCATTTAATCACTGTACTATGAAACAATAAACTGTCAATTGGGCCTGGTGGGAATTATTGATGCACCCATCGGTTCCCTTGTGGTAAACCGTCCATAGGAGGTCAGAGTAATTGCACCCTTTCCTCTCTCTTTTTTTCCTCCTGATATTTAAATATCAAATCATACCTCTACATTTGTCCACTTAATTTTGCACATGAGTTTGCCCTATTAGTCTTGGACTAGACATTCCAACATCATCCTGCAAGGTCATGTTTGGTACCATGGAATTTTGAGCTCAAAACGAGAAGGAGCTGCATAGACACTAACTTGTGCATTAACACAAATTAGTAAGGTTCACATTAAGTTCGTCCTAATTTAATTAACTCAATGTGGAAAAATTCAAGAGTTATTGTGGCGCAATCAAATGCGAATTATGATGACCGAATACTCATGTTATGTACCAAGTGAGAGAGGGAAGGACTGTCTATGTTTGGAATGATAACTAGGGTTTTCCATAATGTCTTGTCAGATTTACGATAGAAAAGCAACCTTAAAAGGAAATGTAGGATGTGTTAATTTTATTGAAGAATTTTTGATAAAGAAAATTATTTTTCATTAATCAAAGAAAAATGGTAATTTTTCATTTGTTTGGTGGTCTAGGAAAAGTGAGTTCCTTATTGCAAAAATGGGAAGTCATTGTTTCAGTTCAAAAAAAAAAAAAATTAAATTGACTAGTTTGTCATTTATACACTAAAAAGTCGAAAAATTATTTTTTAAAAATAAATTTTCTTCAAATAAACGGACCCTTAGAATAATGGATGTATTAATGTATTGAGATACTTGTCATATGATCATGTAACTCGGAAGTAGGGACAAGCCACCAGCAAAAACAACTGAGAAGGGGTCGCATTTAATTTTGCATCCTCAGTGATTGACCTTTTGTTCGTCGATCGTACATTTAAGGTCGCGCGATCGGGTGAACTTGAATGATGGTGCATGATGCAATGCCGCGGGAGTAAAATCATGACCTGCTTTTTTAAGCTTCTGCATTTATAATTAGCTATGGCCCACGGGTTCCCCGATTCCATCGTCTGCCGGTGGGAAAAGTTCACGGTACCGACTCTTTTCTCGCGACGTTGAATCGACTGCGGCGAGTATCCAGATCTCACATGAAATGGATCGGAACTCGGTTGGACAAAGGCCGAGACACGGTGCGAGTAGAGGTGAGAAGAGCCATGATGATACTGGACGAGTTGTGTCGATGAGTTTCGCCGCCAAGCATGATGCCTGGTGGTGGTTTCGGCGAAGAAGGCGACGACGACGAAGACGAACTTCAGCATCAGGCGAGTTGACGACACGATGACTGAGGTTGGTGGGTATGGGTGGCGGGTGAGAGAGAGAGACAGAGAGAGAAGCTAGCCTTCGTAATTCGTACAGGAGTTGTTGACAAGCTTCAAGATCCTAGATTAGGCCACCTCTAGAGTTCTTGACTCGCGATGCGATACAGCTGCCCAAGTCTCAACCACCAGGACCATTGTCCGTGGCTACTTTGATTTGTCACTACAACCAACATGACGGTGTCACACCAATCGTCAATGTTCTTTAATGCACAAAATTCCAATTTTAGCAAAACCAAATCAACTTAGCATCCCTCACATTGTACTTGGATTATGCACAAGAGAAAGGTAAATGAAGAAGGACAGAATTTTCAAAGACAAAATCACGTCAAATTATTTCTTCAGCGTATTTGTCGGTTCGCATTCACTACAAAGGACAACTTGTTCAAGAGAAAGAATGTTCTAGATCCTCTAGGTGACTTGAGCCACTTGCGACTCGAAACCATCAAGCATGCCCTCCCGCTCTATCCAAAGAAAGTTAAATGAAGAATGGCGAAATTTTGAAAGACAAAATCACATCATATTCTTTCTTCGGAGTATTTGTTGGTTCGCACTCTCTGCAAAGGGCAATTTGTTCAAGAGAAAGATTATTCTAGATCCTCTATGTGACTTAAGCCACAAGCAACTCGAAATCATCAAGCATGCCGTCTTGCTCTATACCTTGGACATTGGAAATTTGGTCCGGTACAACTCTTAAAATGTCGACTTCCCCATCCCTAGGTTGTTAATATATGAGGAATGTCCCAGTGACTTTCAACATAACTTTATACCTTTCGAACTCCTCTTAGTTATCCTTCGGCGGATCTGGAAAGAGAGAAACGATGTTGTGTTTGGACAGAAGAAACCGAACCCAAGGAAACTTGAGGAATTGGCTATAACTACTCATTCGAACATCACAAGATGGACAAAGGGAGCTGCATGAGGACAGTAAGGACTTCCTTTGCAGCTCAAATGGAAGCAATACTGGAAGCCCTATTGTACTTCCACGCTGTTGCTTAAGAGAATGATGAACTGGAATCGAGTCATCTTGATATGATAAGAAGCATTTCAGGTGTAAACCAATCACAATGGGGAGGAAGCATGCTTATCAAAAAGGCTTGGGCTCTTCTAAGGCTTTTTCCAGATTACAGAGTGGTTAATTGTGATCGAGAAGCAAACAAGACGGCCAAAGTTATTAAGGCCAAAAAAAAAAAAAAAGTCCTTCCTTCACATTGGACTTTGTATCCACATTAAGCCCTTTGGGGTCTTATTTGCTCTGAAGTTTCATTTGTGTTTGCTCAATCTTCAACTTAAAGAATGTAAACATCTTACCCACCCAAAAAAAAAAAAAAAAAAGATTAAAAAGAAATTCACATCGCATGACATTCACCACACGTATGTGATTAGGTGATTTCGTGGGAGTCCCACCCCCAGCTACTTTCTCCTCCTCACAATAATGATTCGCCGTATTATTTTGTCGCATGCTTTTTTGATAGAATAATTCCGATGAACACATAAACAAATAAACAATCCATCTCAAATCATTCTTAATGTTAACCAATAATTTGTTATGTATATCATGATTTCACCCGCCATATAAAGCACATGTTTAGACGCTCTTCAAAAAAAAAAAAAAAAAGCTCTCATCTATCCAAATCAATCATTTTTTTCGACGTATCGGATTCCATACGTGAATAAGGAAAATTCATACATGTTGGCATGTAATGGGCCTCCTCCTCCTATCACGTGGAACGGCCCATTTCAGTCAAGGCTAACTATATAATATAAATAAAAATTGATAAACTTGAGGGACTTAACCCACCTTCGTTTCCGCAAGTTTTATTTTACACCATTTACCCTGATTTTTTTTTTCTTTTTTGGAATATTTTCCACTTGGCTCACGAGACTTTTCTATTTTTTCAAGGTTTGGGTGCATATTTAATTCTTTAAGTTTTTAGCATATTGTGAGATTCCATCATCTAACTTTTGGTTTGCCCAATTGATTCCTCTATCTTTTAGAATTTGTGCGATTTGATTTTCTAAGTTTTATTTTGTGTAAAAAATCTTCTAGCTTTTTCAAAGTCTTGCAATCAAATGTATAGCTCAACCACTTTAACTAAACTGTCGAATTGAGTTAATGACGCAGCATTGCTTATGTGGCAGAAAATGACAAGTGATGCTTATCGCATGCTAAACGAACAGAAAACAAATAGGAAAAAAAAAGTCCTAATTTGACTATATTAGTTTTAATGGGTAAACAAAATACTGGATTGCACTAAAGAAAAAAACTAGGGGACACCGAATTGCATAGATCTAAAAAGTTTGAAGATTAGGACTGTGCATAGTAATCATTTATTTATGTTCAAAAATTATTTTTCCATTACAGACTTGTTTTTATAATAGCATTCCATTTGGTAAAATAAATTTTTTTTTTTTATTTCTACAACAAAATTTTATTCAAGAAATAGGTTTATAATAAAATCATAAATAAAAAAAATTTACTTTTTATTTATGGAATAAAAATCGGAAATTATTTTCTCTTTTTTACTTTTCACCCAAAAGAGTTTCTTACTATCCACTGGTCATCGCCACCCCCGCCCACAAGTTTTTGGAATAAAAATTGGAAATTGTTTTTTTTTTTTTTTTACTTCTCACCAAAAGAGTTTCTTATCGTTCATTGGTCACCGCCACCCCACCCACAAGTCGCCTGAAGGAGTTTATTGCCATCTTTTGGGTTTCATCGTTCATTGGTCACCACCACCCCCACCCACAAGTCGCTTGAAGGGTGATCACCACCACCCACCGTTGTCGCTACTCCTTCCCCTTGCCATCACCGAGAAAGTGAAGTTTTTCATTATTAAAGGAATTTTTATTCTGAAAATAGAAAATTTGTATCGTCATCAAACGCGTTTTTTTCTAAGAAATTTATCCAAGAATAGAAATAAGAAAAAAATTATCATTTACGCCCTAAATTGCCAAAATGGAAATTAGAAAATCAAATTAAGCAAATGCTAAAATTTAAAATAATTAAATTTGTAATTAACCTTTTCTTTAATGATATATAATATATTTCAAGCAAATGGTCAACACTTTTCACCAGATTTCTTTATGCTAATTACTCAATTATTAAACTCCATTACACGTAATGATCGAACGATGATATGCATCAAACTTAATTTAAAGCGCTTTTTAATGCTTGATTCGTCAGTCGTAGCGGATCCATGCTGACATTGGGAGGAAAAGCAAAGAGTCGACACAGAGATAGATCAAGGGGACGATATAATTCGTCCAATAATACAGACGGTAATCGGAAAAAAACACCAATCGAGACAAACGATAGTGATTGACTAATAGTCGTCGTCTTGGTAGTCGTCGCCGTCGTCTTGGTAGTCGTCGCCGTCGTCGCGGTCGGCGAGGTCGTCCTCGGCCTTCTCCGCCGCGTTGTCGGCGATCTTGTTCTCCACGTACTCAGCCCCCTCGGTCAGCGCGATCCCACCCAGCAGCCCCGCGACCGCACCCACGGCCAATCCCGTCCCCATCCCCCCGAACTTGCTCTTCTTCTTCTCTTCCTGCCCGTAGCTCGGCATCTGTTGGCCGTATGACGACCCACTGTAGCTCGGGTACCCAGCCGTCGGAGCTGTCGGATAGTATGGATCCCGCTGCTCATACTGAGGCTGTGGCGATGCATACGGGTTGCTGTATGCCGACCCGTATGCCGACCCGTATGCCGGCGGAGCCGCGTACTCCCTGCTCGCCTGCGGCGGCGGGGCCCCATAGGCAGTGGGAGGCGCCCGGTAGCGCGACTCCCTCACGGCAACCTTGACGTCGACCTTCCCGTGGGGCCTGCCCGAGGGCCGCTTCAGCAGGAGGCTCCGCTTCTTAGCGCCGCCGTACCCATTGTCGTCATCGAGGACATCGCGCAGCCTGAGCCGGGCAGACCCGATCAGAGGCTTGGTGCCGTCCTCGGAGCCGGCGTGGACGATGTCGACGTGCAGCGTGACGTCATCGACGGGGGCTCCCGGCGGCAAGGGGACGAGGAGGGTCTGGTCCCAGACGGGGAAGGAGTCGCCTTCGGGGTCGGCGCGGGTGGAGCACTTCTGGTTGGGGTCGGCCCAGACGACGGCGTAAGGGCGGAGAGGGCCGTAGCGCCAGTTGACGTTCTTGAGGTCCTTGGCCGCGATGAGGGTCACCTCGACCTGGTAGCGCGAGGAGGCCATTTGTCTTTGGCGATTTTCGAAATCAAATTCTGATCAAACTTGATGGAGATAATGGAAGAGACACCAAGATCTCTGATTTAAAAAGGAGCTGCACGATGGGAGAGCTTAAGCTTAACGACGAAGCAAGCATGCACCAGTGATTGATCAATTGACTGAGATTGGGCAGTGTTTAACTGGGGAAAGACACAGAGAGAGAGAGAGAGAGATGATGATGGAGAAGGTGGGGAAAATCGATGATGGCGTTCTTGTCTGGGGCAGGTCCAAGTGGCGTTTCGTGCGGAATCGTGGCTTTGCCTGCCTGCCCGCCTGCCTGCATGAGAGTTGGCCGGTTGAGTGCTGCGCGAAGCGCCAAGGTTCCCGTCGGGCCCGCCGGTCGATATTTGATTCGATTAATTTTATCTGTTCTTAGCTTATTATTTAATCCTATTCTATGGGCTCAAGTTGAGGTTTCCTTCATATATAGAAGTTCGGATATTCAACTCCACCTAACCGTGTTGAAATCTTCTCACTTGAGAACGACGCTAGTTTTTTTTTTTTTTTGGTCGTAGAACGACCCTAGTTAACACCTACGGGCTGAGTATCAAGTCATGTCAAGGATGCGAATCAAATATTAAAATAACTGAGAAAAAGAAAAGAAAAGTTAAGACAATCGATGAATTTTGACTTAATATGTAATATTATTCATGAATCTTTTGATTTATTAGGTACAATTCATGAACTTCAATTCAATATATAATATTATCTTCGAACTTATAATTTATTTAATGTGATCTATGGACTTTTGGTAAATTTTTAAATTAATTTTAGGTTATAAAAAAATCCAATGTTATTCTTTAATTAATTTAAGTTTAGGAATGATATTGATTATTTTCATATAGTTCAAATATTTTCATAAATTTATCAAACAAATTAAAATTTTAAAAATTACAAAATTTGGAAATTACATTAAATAAATTAAAAATTTATAAATCACATTACACGTTGAGTTAAAAGTTAATGGATCATTTGTATCATTTTTAGTATCTAGCCATGTCTCCACATTGGACTGGGCTTCGCGGGCCTCGTATCACGATCCCGAACTCATAAGCTCGCGGAGCTCCAGCCCGCTCCGATTTTGGATCCGGGGCGACCCGTTTCTCTCTCTTCCCTTCCATTCCTAAAACCCTACTCAGTCACCCGCTCTCTCTCTCCTGTAGCGCTCTCTCGCTCTGCACTTCTTCCGAAAATGCTCGCTCGCTTCCTCACCAGACCGTCCAATCTCCCTCTCCTCTCGATCGCCACCGCAAGGCTCCGCTCCAGCCCCCCTCTGCCGAACCCCCCTCCCCTAGCCTCCCTCCTCCGGCGCTTCTCCGCCGATCGCGGCAATGGCGATGGCGGCGGCTCCAGAGATCCCTCGCTCTCCGATCCCTGGAAGCTCTCCGGCGACGGCGAGGCGAAGTTCGACCGCCTCTTCTCGGACGACTCCGGCAAACTCGCGGGATCCTCTGATGGCTATCGCGGCGGCGAGGAGGATTCGTGGCTGAAGGAGGGAGAAGCGGGAGAGAAGAGCGTCGGAGGAGACGATGGGTGGCTCACGGCCGAGGGATATAGGCCGTGGAGCTTGTCGGAGGAAGGGAAAGACAACGGCATATTTGATATTGGGGAAGCTCCACAGGCTTTTGGCGATGATGTGGGTCGGGGAGCTGACGCTGTGAAGACTGATAGGAGCGAGGAAGAGAAGAAGAGGCTCGAGAGAGAAGAACAAGAACTCACTACAGCACTCAAAGGTTCCCAATTTTAGCGATCAATGTGCTCCTTATACATATTTGCTCCTTTTTTTTGGCATCATTTGTGCATTATTACAATATTAATCGTCGGGATTAGTTTTTCTGATAAAGCCATATTCTTTTTGGCATTATGCAAGCTTGATGCGTTATTACGATATTGATTCGGTACTTGTGGTTAGTGTAGTTGTATTCGTTTTCTCTGTGGTTTATGCTATAAGTCTATTAGTTTCTCCATGGGTTCTGTGAATGCAAATGAGTGTTCGGGTTGAACTGTGCTTCATATGAGTGGAAAGAAATGCAGAAGTTTGTTTTATTCTTGGAGTACAGCCTTCCATTTCACCTCTTGTAGATGTGCAGCCTTAATTGTTAGTTGTACTTGTATAGTTCGCTTTATTTATCAAGGTATTAATCTTAATGTGTGCATTTTTGTATCATAGGTCCAAATCGTGCATTTGGCGACCTTATTGCATCATGTGGAATCACAGATGCCATGCTGGACAGTCTGATTGCTCTCAAGGACTTCGAAGGAATTGAAGGCTTGCCCCCTTTGAGGGAAATCGAAGACATACGTTATGAGAAGAACACGAGAAAATCCACAAGAGCAGAAATAGAGCGCTTGAAGCAGGAAGAAGTCGCTAAGGCAAGGGTGAGACAAGTAGACGACAAGGAAAGGGCTTATGGAACAGGAAGAAGGAAGTGCAGCATAGCACGAGTGTGGGTTCAACCTGGTGATGGAAAATTCACTGTGAATGAAAAGGAACTCGATGTCTATTTCCCAATGCTTGACCATCGTGCAGCGGTACTTAGACCTTTCTCTGAGACAAAGACTTTGGGCCTCTGGGACGTCACTTGTACCGTGAAAGGAGGTGGTGTCTCGGGTGAGTTCTAGTGTTGCTTTGAACTGTTAAAGCACTTGTTTTTGCAGTTATTCATTTGTGTCATATAGAGTTGCTTAAGCTCAGGATACTTGGCTAATTGAATTCATCATAATTTGTGGTATCTGTGCATCCATTACTAGCATTTTCTACTATTTGCTTTCTAGTCTTTGTGTATCGTCATTTTGTTGCAATTTTTGTGATTTCTGAGAATATAAGACTGATATTAGGATGAATAGGCTTGCCTAAGTGAACGAACCTATACAAGGCTATTTGTAACTGCTGGTGATATTATCGCACTAACTGGATGAGTTTTGTTTTCTGAGTTGCCTCTTCCATATTGTTATCACTCATGCATTCATTAGCACATATCTAGCGCATTAGTATTTTTTTTACCAAGTAGAAAGTAGGAACGGGATTTTTTTGGTGCGGTCACAATGGTTGTATATTCTAAACGAGATTGTTTAGTGCTTTCAAATACATGAGCTATTGCTTCACTGCACGTAGATTTCAGTTTCTCCCAATATTTGTTGAATTGTGATTTTCTAATTTATTTTAGAGGGTTAGGATTGGTGAGGATATGGCTGAACTAATAGGTTTATCATGGGTAGTTATTGGGGGCTGAGAATGGGGATTTTTGATCTCAAGGTTTGTTAATCATCTATATCCTCCAGCTTGTGCTCAGTTAACTTTCTGGTGCAGTTGTTGGATGAAAGTGAAAGGAGTGAAGAGGAAAAGCTGCAATCTTACTGTTACAAAATATATATATCTTATTGAGGAAAAGTTGTTGCTAGAGTGTCTAAATCATTTTGAACAAGGAATTGAGTCATCTTTCCTGATCATGGTAGTTTAGAATGCCATCATGTTGGCCATAAGGGCAAGACCACAGAGGTCATTTAATGCCTCTGTTCATGTAGTGACAATATTTTTCGACCCAGTAACAATACCTATGCAAAGGCTCTGCTTAATGGGAAAAGATGGTCTGTTTGTATTGACTTGTATATTTTTCTTTTTTATTTAACTTAAGTCTTGTGGCTCACAAACCAAATCTTTTTTCATCTAAAACATTTGAAACTTTTACAAGATATAGATGTTGACCCATAGTTTCACTAATAATTTTTTATAATATTTTGAAATTTGAATAATGTTTTAAGTTTGGCAGGAAAGCAAAAAAGTACCTTTTGCTTTTTGTCTCTATAACAAAGAGGCCTTGTCTTTTCTTACTGTTAAATATATCTTTGGTCCTTCTAAAATGGAGTTTGTAAGTGGGAATACTAAACTTCAATTGATTGCAGGTCAAGTTGGAGCAATTCGATTGGGCATCAGCAGGGCATTGCAAAACTGGGAGCCTGGTTTACGTCCTGCTCTTAGATCTGGTAAGATAGGTCAAATTATCATGAGATTTTATTACTGCACCATGTTTTCTTTCTTAAGATATTTTTTGTTTAAGAAAAGGTCAAGTGGAGTTTATATTTCATTCACCTCAATTGCATTCTCATCGAAACAGCACCCAAGCCCCTCTTGATCTTGTGGCAAAAACTTCCTTGTTGGACATTAAACTTCTTCTAATGCGGGTTAAAGTGCATTAGGCCTTTTTCTTTTTCACTTCATTTGTATTACTAGAGAGATACCAAGGAAAATGCCGTCGAAGAACTTCTCTCAGGCCTTAAATCATGTAGGAAGCAAAAGGTAAAGTGATATCCAGCAACTAAAAGAATAAAAAAAACAAAATCAAGATGAGGCAATAAAAACAATGACTACCTTCAACCTTGGCTTAGCTTGCATTTAGATTTAGTCACCAAACAACAAGTACTGTAGAAATCCTCTTTATTTCCCTGTGGATTAGTCTGTTATGCTCTTTATTGAATAAAAATAGCACACTGCGTTGAGTTCCTTGAGAAGGGACATAAATTTCCCTTTCCTTTCCCCATCGAATGTATGGCCCTGAGAATTTGGTTGTCATCCCAGTGTGACTTTCAACTTATAGAAGTGTTATGTATTGTTGACAGCTGGTTTCTTGACGAGGGATCCGCGTGTGGTGGAAAGGAAAAAACCGGGCAAAGCAAAAGCAAGGAAGAGCTTCCAGTGGGTCAAGCGGTGACCAGAAAAGAAACCCTGTTTTCTTTGCACACCATTGGTTTCAAGCACAACTTACAGTTTTGCAGCTGCATAATAACATGTTAGAGATTCATTGTATGCTAGGAATTGTTTGTATGCAGCGTGTGTACCCCATACGAGCTAGGCTACTGGGCATGAGAGCGATGTGGATTGTTAATTTACTTGCAAGCTAGTGTCATTGTGGGAAAGCTTGTATCTGCTTGCCTGGGCTGTTTTCTGTAGCAACGGTTTCATGAAGAACACCGAGAATTGATGATGAATTCACAGATCAACCATTGGATTTGTGCTTCTCATGGCTACTTGACAAAATAACTGGAACTTATCATCGACGAATTATCAGAAGTTGCCTCTATTTGATCTCCCAATGGTGGATGCTCTGTTCTGTGGATAGTGTTATCAGATGCTTTGGGGTTGAACTTTGATGTAATGAGACGAGTTGCATAAATAAAATCGACATGGGCTCAGTGCTGTAAGGTCAGATAAACGTCCTTATTTCTATGTATTCACAAAGTGTTAAAACAATTCATATAGGAAACTCAATTTTTGACAATACAAGTTTCTCCTAGAGGTGCCGGTACAGTATGTACCAAGCAACTAGTTGTCGATACAACTTTCTTGGTAATAGGTACTTGCATTCAAACTGCTATTCATGACAATGGTTATCATGTGCAAATCTAGGGTTAAATAAATGTCTTATTTTATTTAAAAGATAATGTTAGGTATGATGATAATGAGAGAAAAGTTCTTTGTTACGTTGTACTGTTGCTGGGAACGCGTTACCCTTATGTGCAAGACTGAATAAATATGCAGAAAATATATAAATAAATAAACTTTTGATAGGAATAAGAAGTGGGCGGTTACTTCATGAGCTGAGGAAGCGGGTGATAGGGAAAAATGCAAAAGATGACTTATTTGGATGCCTAACTTATATGTTAGCATTATCTCATTGTTTTATGCCTGGATAGTTTTGTAAAGAGTAGAAAGTGAGACAAAAATAGAAAATTGTCTAAAAAATCTTAAACTTATTGCACATTTACTAATTCAATAATAAACATTTTAATTGTGTCAAATGAGTTCTAAATATTTTAACATTTTATCAATTGAGTCTCTTCCACTAATTTTGGCTAAAATCATTGACATAGATGTTAGCTATCCTATGTGGCATGATTGGTGTTAATATTGATAATAATATTTTTTAATTCTTTTCTTTTCTTCTATTTTCATTTGTTTTTACCTTTTCTCTTCTTTTTCTTTTTCCCTTCTTCCCTCCGCCGGCCATCACCAAGCCTCGTCTTTACCGGCCTTAGGTGAAGGTAACATGGGAGAATTGCCAAAAAAGTTTTAAACCTATTGCAATTGTGCCAATTTAGTCCTAAACATTTGTTTTTACCGATTCAATCCTAAAATTTTTGCAATTGTGTCAATTTAGTCCATCCAGTCGGAGTTGACATGGACGCCGGCGACAATATTTTTATTATTTTTCGAATTTTATTGTTTTTTTTAATTTTTCTGTTTTTTTTCCTTTTCTTTTTTGTTTCTTCCTCCCTTGCCCTCCCCCTACTGATGACAACAGTGGTCGGCCAATTCCAACGAGGCTGTCGGCCACTGCGCGAGGGCTACGAAGCCCTTGCCAACGACCTCACCCAAACTTGGGGGAGGCTTGTGGGCCACGATGAGGCTGGCCTCGCCCAAGTCTAGGAGAAGTCGTTGGCAAGGGTGGGGAGTCGAATGGGGGCCGCAACCCTCGCCGGTGGTCTCACCTAGACCTGGGGGAGGCTTGGGGTTTATAGCGAGGCCAACCTCGCCATGGCCTGGTCGTGAGCGAAGGCGGCCTCGCCCGCCGCTAGTGGGTCTGGGCGAAGGTCACCATTGCCTCGCCAATTGCGAGCAAGGCTGCCTTCGCTCGTGACCAGGCCATGGCGAGGCTAGGCGAGGGTGGGCAATTTGATGGGGGCCACGACCCTCGCTGGTCGCCGACAAGGGCTTTGATGCGGCCCTCATGCAGTGGCCAACAAGCCTCGTCAAAGCTGGCTGGCCACTGCCGCCAGTTGGGGGGGGGCAAAGGAGGAAGAGAAAAAAAAAAGAATTTTTTTAAAATAATAATTAAAATATTATCGCCGGCATCCACATCAGCTTCGATCGGCTAAATTTGACTGAATGGATTAAATTGGCACGCAAAATGTTTCGAATTGGCATAAAATGTTTAGGACTTTTTTGGTAATTCTCCCAAGTAAGACTCACCCTCACTTGATTTGGCGAAGGGTTGCCCTCACTAGCCTAGGCCTAAGCATCCTTCGCCTAAGGCCAACAAGAGTGGCCCTCACCAAAAAGAAAAAGGGAAAAACAAGAAAATAATAAAAAATAAAAAATGTATTAAAATATTATTAAACTTTGTTCACATCAATGCCGGCCATGTCACATAGCATGACCAATGTGTACGTTAGTAATTATTGGCCAAAATTAGCCGAGTAGACTTAATTGACAAAATGCAAAAAAGGTTTAAGAATCATTGACATAATTAAAAAGTTTAAAACTGAATTGATAAAAGTGTAATACATTTAAAAAAATTTGAACAAATTTTCTAACAAAAATGGTATTCAAAGGTTACATATGGAGATCACAAATTGGTTACCAAAGGGTTCCATCGACGATTAAATTGTCTTCATTACCTTCATGGCCTATTGGATTCCACTTTGTTAATTGCTTTTTTTTACGATTGAATTTGAGATTGTTGACTCCAATTTCTGTCGACTCTTTCAAACTGGCAATTATAATTTTGTTTATAAATGATCAATATGACATTTGTTATGGAACCTGAAAATGAATTGGAAAATATTTTCCATACTTTTATCATTTGTTAAGGAAAATCTGATTTGATTTTCTTAAATACACATATAGTGTTCGCATGCTACTAACTTGTGTAGCCAAGGAGCTAGATATGGGCACCACAATCTTGTGTTTGGCCTTAGTGGACCTTGATCCAAGTGCCAAGGATAGGAGTACAAGCACTTGCTCTCAAGGCCTACCTTGATAGATCGGGGCATGAGCACCTAGTATCGGACTCAGTCTCGTGGACTTGAGCAAGGGCACTAGGGTACCACGCTAGCCTTGATGAACCCAGGCACGTGCATCAAGGTCCTATACCTTGGCCTTGATAGAACTTGGCTTAAGTACAATGGACTTGAGGTGGAGCACTAAGAATCCAAGCACGGCTTTTGTGGTTCCAAGCTTGAGTGTTGGGGACAAAGCTTGAGCATTGGGGATTGAGCTCAAGTACCTGAATTCTAAGCTTGGCCTTTGTGGACCTAGACCCAAGTGCTATGATGTCAAGCACGGGCATCAGGGATTTGGGCTCAACCTTTACCTCAATAGACATAGGCCCTAGCGCCCTAGTGAGGACAGGGGCCCAAGCCTTGGCATCGGAGACTTGGCAGGAAGCTGGGAGAAGTGTTGGATTTTTGTATTCAAGTGTAAAATTTTGGATCCAAATGTTAATACCTAGTTATATTTGGAAAATGATTTTTACTTTTTTTAAATTATTTTTTTAACTTGAAGCATAATTTTCTGTTCATTAATTTTCCTAAGTAAATTTAATGCTGGTAAATGAGGAAAATAATTTCTCAAAAAAAATTTTTCTCAAAACAAACCGAGTTAATGTTTTGGCTTAGTTTCGTCGGGAGCTCGGAAGCTATCTGCAGCGGCAGCAGAAATAAACTGAGCAGATAACAGAGACTTAAGAAATGGGGACAAGGCGGGCCAGCGAAAGAGAGAAGGCTTCGGTACATTGCAAAGGATTCCCTGCTTCGGCCCAAAGGGATGCAAACAAACTTTAGGCTCAGAACCTTCATGGGCTTTTTCCATTTTGGGCTGGGGTTGGGCTTTTCCCACTCCGAGGCCCACAACTCAAACCCAAACCCAAACACCCTAACAAACGCGGCTGCGTCGCCTCGCCTAAAACCCTAAACCCCCCGCCTCTAACTCTCCCCCCATAAAATGCCTCTCGAGCTGCGACTTTGAGACCCGCCTAGCAGCTGTCTTCCTCGGTGGAGCTCTCTCAGCCGAAACCAGCAGCCCTCCTTAGTCCCGTTAGCTATCACCAAGATGAGGCCGCCTCAGAGAGGTATGTCTTCGCCCTGTCCTTCTTGTTGCCATCGTGTGGGGGAATGGAGGTAATGCAGTTTAGCACTGGGTGGTCGATGTGCGCTTTTCTTTTCTTTTTCTTTTTATGGGTACTGGTTTCATTTGAGAATCATGGGTCAGTTTTTGAGCTGTTATTGCAACTGAGGATGATACAAAGTTCTGATTTTTGGATTATTATTTGTTGTTGTACCGTAGGAATTTGTGTGAGGTTAATGTTTTCTCCTTGGAGATGAGTTGAGTTGTCTCGTATGTGATTGATTTTATGCTGCTGCCCGCGCTATGTGTGGGCTTTAAATGTGCTTTTTTTTTCACTTTTATTTAGAGACCTTAACATGGTATTCGTGCCCTTTTTTTGTTTGACAAATGGTCTGGTTCGGTCTTTGCAGGTCGTGGCGGTGGCGGATTTAGGGGTGGAAGGGGTGATGGAGGGAGAGGAAGAGGGAGAGGTGGAGGTGGAGGTGGATTTGGAAGAGGTGGTGGTGGTGGTGATAGAGGTGGTGCCATGAGAGGCCGTGGCGGTGGACGTGGTGGTGGCCGTGGCGGAAGAGGACGTGGTGGCGGTAGAGGTGGGATGAAAGGCGGAAGCAGAGTTGTGGTTGAGCCTCATAGACACGACGGAGTATTCATTGCTAAGGGCAAGGAAGATGCTCTTGTTACAAAGAATATGGTCCCTGGAGAGGCTGTCTATAACGAGAAGAGAGTCTCTGTGCAGGTGAATATGTTTCTTTATTCATCTTGCTGGGCATTTCTACTGATTTAATCATTTTCCAAATATTAGAACTGATAAACTCCCGATTCATCGCCAAACAGAAAATGGAAAAAAAAGGATGGTGAATGACTTTTTTTACCTGGGATCAACTGGTCTTTCAACTTTTAATAATGGTTCTAGGAATGCTAAAGCCTGTATACTTGTACTACCCGAATTTGATTAATAGAGGAGGATCTGGTCTTTAGACTAACTAGAAAGATTTTTACTGGTAAAGTCTGGTGCTGCAGATGCAATTTTCTAGTGTCCAGATCTCTTTAAGAGTTTAATAACATCAATCTTCTTTACTTTCTTTGACTATCATGCTCATGTTAAATTTGTGGAGTCTTTTTTTCAGTGAGCTAGTAATACTAATAAACTTTATTCCTTTTCGTTTGAACTCTTGTTAGAATGAAGATGGAAGTAAAGTGGAATATAGAGTGTGGAACCCCTTCCGATCAAAGCTGGCAGCTGCCATTCTTGGTGGGGTTGATGAGATATGGATTGTAAGCATCTTTTTTTCCTTTCTCTCTGGTGTATCTATGACGTGTAGCTTCTTCCATATCACTGATCATGATTTATTATTTTCAAATTCAGAAACCTGGTGCTCGGGTTCTCTATCTGGGAGCTGCTTCTGGGACCACAGTATCTCATGTTTCTGATGTTGTTGGCCCTGTAGGTCCTTACTTTTCTTTTTTCTTTTCTTTTTTTCCGGAAGAATGATTCTTTTACAAAATGACCAGATGACTGACTTGTTGTCTTGCGTTCCTTTTGGCAGACAGGAGTGGTGTATGCCGTGGAGTTCTCCCATCGAAGTGGGAGGGACTTAGTCAACATGGCAAAGAAGAGAACCAACGTTATTCCAATCATTGAAGATGCTAGACATCCTGCCAAGTACCGTATGCTGGTTGGAATGGTGGATGTAATATTTTCCGATGTTGCTCAGCCAGATCAGGTATTGACTATTGTCTTTGCCTATGAAAGGAATTGAATTTATTCTTATGAACGTTTTCCCTGCCAAAGTGTAGGTGCAGGACTTTATCTGGACCACTAAAAGAAAATCCTATTTCATGCATCCTACCTTTATTTCTGTTTGACTTATTGCATGGTTTTGTTTATATGCTTTTACCAACTTATATCTTTATTTCGATCTTTCTTATTTTTTTGAAATTGCAGATTTATTACCTTCTGTGCTTTTGAAGCAGATTCCGTGATTCTGATACTTTTTATCTCTGATAACAAAAATCAATTCATTTCTTTGCAGCCTGTGCTTTACCTTCTTAGCTTCAGTGCACACCACGGATTTTCTTTTCTTTGCTTATGTGTATTTCTTTTTTTTCGTTGGATTTGCTCATGTGTTTGTGAGGCTTCTTTTTGTATGAACAGGATGACCTCTTGTTTGGAAATTACCTTCTTGGTTTTGTGATTTATCTTTTGTTTATATATAACTACACTATTGTACAACTACAGTTTTCTTCATTGCTATGTTAAGTGTACGCTATTAGATTCTTTTATTGAGGTGTTTCACCAAGTGGGAAACTTATGCACATGAAGAATTAACTCGGATTCCCCTTCAAGACAGCATGGGTGATGCAAAATCGAGTTTTCTGATGCATATCTGATTTTGGCCCATTCCATAATCTTTTGTTTTCTTTAGTTAAAATTTTTTTTTCTTTTTGAGTTTTTCTTTTCTTTCTCTTAAAGACAAGTATATCACATGCCTTTGGACCAGTAAACTCCATGCCTAATCCCTGTGCCACATTTGATGAAAAACTCAGATTCACAGAAATTTCCTTCTTGCTTTTGTGATTCTTTAATTGTGGTGTTTCACAACAATGGAAACTTTTGCACATGATGAAGTAACTCGGATTCCCCTTCAAGACAGCATGGGTGATGCAAAATCGAGTTTTCCGATGCATGTCTGATTTTGGCTCACTCCATAATTTTTGTTTTCTTTAGTTCAAATTTGATTTACTTTTGGAGTTTTTGTTACCTTTTCTTTTCCTTAAAGACAAAGTTCTCACATGCTTTCGGCCCAGTAAATTCCATGACTATTCCCTGTACTGCACTATTACAAAGCATTTTATGAAAAACTTGGATTCCCCTTCTTGAGACAATTTGGGTAATGCAGGGTTTATAACCTTTCAAATTGTTTCTGTCGTGTATGAAGCCTAAGGATTTATAAAAATCAGGTTTGCCATACAATTAGGGTGTATTACTATCTGATGTTACCATCAGCAACTACAGTGTGCTGCTTCAAAAATTTTTTAAGTCTGGTTAAGTCCTTATTCATGTAGTTGTCCTTTTGACCAATTGTTGATTCAAGTTACTACTATTCTAAGCTTGGTTGATAATTTACCCTGTCCTCGCCAAATATAGCACAGTCGTGTTCATTATGTTGCCTTTAAGGCATTAGGCTGGGGAATCTTAATTTAATAATTACTCAAGCGTATGCTAAATTATAAAATTCTCATGTCTTGTCAACTCATGCCCTTAATTTTGATCTTGCGTGCCTGCAATGGCATGACTTAATATGATATGGCGTTGGATGCACTTGATCTGCATCTCTGATCAACTGGAGGTCTTTTTGTTTGTACTTATGATAAAAGTTGCTGTAATTATATGTGTGGCAGTCTTTCTGCATTTGACTGTTTATCCATTAATTACTATCTACAAAAGCAAATGCATGACTTGTTGAAGCTCTTGTTGCACTAGACTTAAGCTCTAGGTAATGAAGTGTGTTCGTTATAGGTCAGAGGGAGAGAAATGCTAGTTCTGTAATCTGCTTTTTTGGATATCCTTTCTCTCCGTTTGAAGGGCTTCACTAGAAGCTGTCTGTTTTTACTATGTGATGCTCAACGATTTCTTTGTACTTCTCAGGCAAGAATTTTGGCTCTAAATGCATCATATTTTCTCAAGGCTGGAGGTCACTTTGTCATCTCAATTAAGGTATCTCTCTCTCTCTCTCTCTCTCTCTCTCTCTCGACACAGATGCTCACATGGGTATTCTTTCATTATTTTCTTAAGATGTAGCTTGTTGGATTAGAAGACTGCTGGTCACACTTATATTTCTTAAATCACTTTATTTGTAATTCCTTTAATATCAAAACAAGTAGCTCGTGCAAGTTTTTGCAAGTCTAGGACACAAGTTGTGGCATCAGAAATGATCTCATAGTTGAGGGAGGGTGAAAACCAATCCACTTGGAAGGAAGAAACACTAGAAATGTCACTTTGATGAGAAGGGGTATAATCAAATTCCTTTGGGTTGTGTTTGTTTTTTGCAGGCAAACTGTATCGACTCCACTGTTCCAGCCGAGATAGTATTCTCCCAGGAAGTGAAGAAGCTGCAGGCGGAGCAGTTCAAGCCTTTCGAGCAAGTTACTCTGGAGCCCTTTGAACGAGACCATGCTTGTGTCGTCGGCGGCTATCGCCTGCCAAAGAAACAGAAAGCTGCTCCTGCATCATAAGAAGTCTCGGACCGCCTTAGGAGTTTAATCTCCTGTCACTTAGTTTCTCAGGGGGCACTTATATGTCAGTCCATGTTCCTCTTTCTTATATTGGGACTCCCATGTTTTCAAGATTTTAGGCGATCTCTTGTAATAGACCGATATTCTTAAACGCGTTTCGATTTTTCCACCTTGAGGCCAGTAATTCGGTTGGTAGTTTTCACTTACAGGTGTCTGAAATGACAACGTTCACTTACAGGTGTCTGAAATGACAACACTACTTCTTAAACATTTGGCAAGAGATAATAGCACAAAACAGCCAATGAATTTTTAAATTGTTTAATATAATACTTAAAATTTGATTTAATGTGCAACGTTATCTATAGATTTTTTTTATTCAATGCAGTCTCTAAAATATCGGTAAACATTCAATATAATTTTAAGACTTTAGTGACCATTTGTGTTATTTTACTGTTTGAAAATGTTGGTTTATAACCTTTGAATTTAACTTCCGAGCCATTCATTGCATTTGCTACATGATGCCAGAACAAGTTGGGACTTGAGATATGATCTTAGGATTCTTTGAAGAATGTCATCTAGGTCCTATTTGGTAATGTGCCTAAAAGTTTTGTTCATTTGTTTCCTTAAAAAGAAAAATAGATATTTATTTGGTAACGATTTTCTTTTTTAGAACAAATTTGTTATCGAAAATAAATTTATAACATAATCAAAAAATAAAAAATAATTATTTCTTTACTTTTGAGAACAATTCTAGAACCAAGTATTTTCTTTTTCTTTCCTCTTCTTTTTCCTCTAGCTAGTGGCCTCGGCGATACAATCGCCTAGAGGAAGAAGAATTGGAAAAGGAAAAGAAGGAAAAGAGAGAGAGAAAAATGTATTAAAATATTAAAAATTAAAATAAATTCTAGGTCAAAAAAATATGAGTCCTACTAAAAATTTTTTTATTTCAGAAATAATTTTTTTATAATTACCAAATGCCTTTAAATATTCAAAAACTCGTCTAGCAAATGAAATCCGAAAAAATTATTTCTAAGCGAAAATTGTTCTCGAGAATAAAATGATAACCAAACGTACTCTTGGAATTAATTATCAATTACTCGCTAGCAAGATATCACTGTGCATTTATATAATAATCAGCATCTAATTGTTTTAAAAGCTGCAAGATTGCATTACAAGGCTAGTAATGCTCATTGTTTTCCGTACATTATTTGAGATTACAAAGGACAATCAAGCCTAATTAAAACACTCATAGATTCATGGGATGTTTAGATAAGGTCAAACACATTTAAATCCCAATCTATGCCTATTATGTAATTATCAGATCATAGCCTTTAATCACATGAATATTCGAAATCTCGTAAAATTTCCATTTCTAATAGCAACGTTTGATCAGTGGATCAAGTTCAATGGAAATATTTTCGGCCCATCACCACGAGAGCTGAATTCAATACTCCAAAAAGAAGTGGGGAGGGGGGACATAATCAGGGAAAGTAAAAACCGAAAAAAGAAAATTCACCGGACCCAGAAATTTCAACCGAGGGAAAGCCATCGTTTGTTTCGTAATTGTGCCGTCATTTGGGGGGTATTTACGTCAAAGGAGGACAAGTTACCGTTGGGACTCCACCTCCGCCCTCTCGCGACTGCATATATGGGGGAAGTTCAACGTCCGAATCGATTTCACGAAACTCCCCAACGCGAAGATCTCACAAAATCGCAGTGACAAAAAGGCAGAATCGCCAAGCAGAAATCCGGAATTGCGATAGTTCATCTTCATCGAGAAACAACGAAAGCGAAGAGATCTGTTCCACTGAAAACGCTTCGTGAGTATCTTTTTCCTCGTCATCGGCTCTTTCTTTTCAGTGAGTTTGTGAATGTGTTCGCGCTGTGCTAGGTTTTTCGGGAAATCGAGCGAATGTTTGCGCTTAATCTGTCGCGAAACTCTGATTTGTGTACTTCCGATCTACTGTAGTATCTGGTTTCGTTGAAATAGTTGGAACCGGCGAGAGGAAGTCCGAATGTGGCGACGAAACGTCCTCTCTCTTTCTTTTATTTTTGTCTCATCTTCAAGACGCGGAGAAGAAATGAAAATTGTCCGTTAAGTTAGGAATTCTTCAATTGCGGCGAAGAGACCTTTCTGGGTTTTTGAAAAGATTTTGGCTTTTCTACTGTAGGCGATTCGAGAAGTTCATCCGTGCTTTCCGATGATGTATTGTAGTTGGGTGGTATCGGTGTGCGCGTATCTCTTCAAGTTAGATTTTTAGTTATTTGAAATTTCTACGGTTGCAGTTGTCGCTTTATCTTTGTGGAGTTAAAGATAAAGCAAAATCGATGGACCTCTCCTAAGCGTTTCCTTGACACGGACTCGTACTCCGTCAAGGAATTTCTTTTATGAGGGGGCTTGGAGAGATTGTTTGTTGCACTTGTTTACTGTTTATCAGTTTTCGTCTCTGCAATTTTGATATATTTTGCAAAGTGCAGGTCTGAAATTTGTCGATAAGGATCACGATGGCTTCAGGGCGTGGTGGGTTGATTCTAGATCAGAACTTCAATGCTAACTACAACGGTAACTTCTGCACTGTTATTGTTTCTCATGCTTCAAGTTTCTGTGTCAATCTCCTGGTTTATTTGGTCTCATGTTTTCTAATCGTTCAGGAAGTTCTTTAGGGGAAATTTCAAAAGTGATTAAAGTGCAGAAGAAAGGTGGGGTTGGTGGAAGAAAACCTCTCGGTGACTTGTCAAATGCAGGGAAGCCTGCTCTTGACCAGGTGTCCAAGAAACAGAATTTGAAAAGTTTCGCTCTGATTAATGAAGATATTGGTGCTTCCAAGGTCCCAAGTGATCTAATCAAAAAGAGAAGTACGTCTAAAGCCTCGGACAAAGTGCAGACAAGGAGCAGAAAAGCGCTTTCTGATATTTCTAACGCGGCAAAGCCCCATGTATCCGAGGCATCAAAGAAGACCGTGAAGATGAATGTTCTAGCAGAGGAACCAATTGATACTGGTTTTATTGCCGAGGAACAATTTCTTCACAACCACAAGGAGTGTATAAAACAGCAGACCATTGCCATGGACGTGGACTATTTTCTGGAGACTCTCAGACTCAGTAAGGGTATTAGCTTCTTCTAATTTTTCTTTCCTTTTTTTTATGGTTTTAATATTCCCTCCTTATTTTAAGAACTCAATAATGTCTTTCTTACAGGTTCTCGCAACAAGCATGGCTCTACCCCCTGCCTGTCTCCACTGAGCAGTAGATCGAAGGTCCATTAATGACTAATTTCTTTTGCTGCTTCCTGTTTATTTTTCATCCTCTGTGGTGTGGTTATCAACACGGGACATTAATTTTATGCGGCCATTGTTTTCTTTCCTGTTGCAGCGTGAGAGCCCTTCAAGGCTTTTGCAATATGAACAGATGGCTGAGCTGCAGATTTCAGCGGTCAGATCTCCTCCAAAACATAAACTGTCAGGCGAACTTGGCTCCCCACAGCCAAGCAGTCCAAAATCACCAAATATTCGTATGCCCTGGAAGGACCAGGACATGGTGAATTTCATGTTGATGGAAACACCGGGCTTGCTGAAGCATTGAATTTCTCATATTCGATGCTATTAGATAGAAAATCTCAAGCTGGGTTTAGTTCGTATGTACGGGAGAAGGAAATGTGATGCTGACATTGAATGTTGCACCGTCAGACCTGTGACGGCTCTTTTTGGCATTTTGTTGTGGTCCAAGTGAACCTGTCCTGGGAATCAGAATTGTGTGCTGCATGTTGATGGGAACACCAAGATTGCTGAAGCATCGAATTTCTTATATTCAATGCTATTAGGTAGAAAGTCTCAAGCTGGATTGAGCTTTGTAGGTCTTGGAGTAGGAAATGCGATGCTGACACTGGATGTTCTACGTTCAGATTGGCGATGGCTCTTTTTTGCATTTTGTCGTAGTCCATGTGAACCTTTTCTGGATATGAATCAAGGATATATTTGGCTCAATTGTGCTGATTTGTGGGGTGCATAGTACATTTGAAACTGGCTTAACTTTTTTTTTTTTTTTTTGATCGAAGAAAGTAGCTTTCATTACTAAGTAACTGAAGAAACACAACTAAGATCAGAGTCAAAACATAACAAGTCCCAAAGTGGACGGGGCGTCATAGACAGCCAATTTTTAGGAAGTAAATTTTTCCGGTGAGTTTTAACTAGCCAATCCACCGTGTGATTTGCTTCACGTGGCTCATAGACCACCGAAACGCCAACAAGCTGGTGTAGGAGCTGTTTGCAGTCCTCGATGATGGGCTTCACAGTCCATGGGCTGATAACCTGGCCTGATAAGAACTCTTCAATTGATAAGTTGTCAGTACACACAACCACGTTCAGATCAGAAGAGAGTTGTAGACGAGAAGAGAGAAGCTGTTCGTTCTTTTTTAGCCTTGACAAACCCTCACGAACAGCTAAGACTTCCACCATCAGTGCAGAATCGGCATGTACCTTCAAAGCAAATCCGTCCATGATGACGCCATCGAGTTTCGGCACAACCCAGCAATGGATCCCGCCAAGGAGTCGCCAGTCCATGAGCCATCGACGTTGTACTTGAAGAACCCCTTTTCCGGCGGACTCCATCGGGTAGGTAATTTAACGTTGCCTTTCCTTCTCCTATTCAAAGTGGGTTCCACCTGCTAAATAGAATAATTCTGCGTTGATCTCTTCAAGAAAGGAGCTCGAACATGGTTCCAGACCTTGGAAGACCAAATTGTTGCGGGCCTTCAGTTCGCCATAGTATTCGGCGAAAAGCTCATTTGAGGGCAGCTTCGAGTCGAGGTGAGTATATCAAGTACCCACTTGTCTATTCTAGTAATTTTTTGGGGAGACGCTTCAATATTGAGCGAGGATCGACCATAGCGAGCAGTCCATTTGCGAGAGAATGAACAAGTGTTCCAAGGTTTCCGGTGCTCGATTGCAAACAGGGGCATAGCGGGTCGGGTAAGAGTTTCCTCTTGTAGAGATTTTCCTTTGTGGGAAGTGCATTATTGCATAGACTCCAAAGAAAGAACTTAATTTTTGGGTATGTATGAAGTTGCCATATCGGTTTCCACGAATTTTGGGATGTTGGTATGATGAGGATGCTGTTTTGTATTCTTTGTGAGTAGTTCTTTGAGTAGGCGTATTGTATCCACTTTTGACCGAGTAGGATCCAGAGCCATTTCTAGTCCAAATCAGTTTATCTTTCCCCACAATAGGGCTCAGGGGAATAGCAAGTATTTCATTAACTATATTTTCATCAAATATGTCGGATAACTTCTGTGCATCCCATTGTTTGGACTCATGATCTATCAACTCAGCCACAACTTTCGGTTCTCCTCGATTAGCTGGTCCCCGATGCAACCTCTCTGCAGCCATCGGTCTTCTCTTATTCTGATGTTAGAACCATCCCCCACTGACCATTTAACTTCTTGCTTGAACATTTCTCTTCCCACCAATAAGCTTTGCCATCCCCAAGACGGTCTGGATCCTTTGTTAGCATTCAAAAAGTCACATTTAGGAAAATAAATCCCTTTTAATAATTGACTCCATAAGGCTAAAGGGGATTGTACAAGTTGCCAAGCCTGTTTCCCTAACATGGCCTTGTTGAAAGCAACAAGGTCTTTGAAGCCTAGACCTCCACAGTCTTTTCGAGCTTTAAGCACCTCCCACTTCTTCCAATGAATTCCTTCTCTGACGTTGTTTTGATTCCACCAAAACGCTGCAATTCTTTGCTCAATCGATTTACAAATGGATGTGGGAATTTTGAAGATAGACATCGCATATTGTGGCAGCGCTTGGACAACTGTTTTAATCAAAATCTCCTTACCGCTTTTGTCATAAGCTTTTCCTTCCAGCCCTCGAGCTTCATGTTCACCCTTGCTAGGATCCAGGCAAACATTTCTTTCTTAGACTTTCCCCAATCCGACGGAATGCCAAGGTATTTCCCAGTTTTCTCAATGATCGGTACTCTTAATTCGGCAGCCATGTTCTCTTGCAATTGTGCAGGGCAATTACTACTAAAGAAAATGCCCGACTTATTAAGATTAATTGCTTGGCCTGAGGCGAAGCAATACTGGTTCAGTAGGTTTGAAACTGGCTTAACTGGCACGGTGCAGACTTTATGCTGAAGCAGGAATTCTTAATCTTCCTGTTTACCTTATATATAAATGGTTTTCTGTAACGATCATTAATTCTGAGTACGGACTTTGGTGATATCCACATCAGCATCCGAAATTTTTTCAAGAAGGCAACATTTAACAGAATTATCGTGTTATTTAAGGAGATGCATTTCATCTTTCGTGTTAAGTAGGAAGTGGATTGAGATTCATGATCTTGTCCCCATAAATAGGAATTCAATCCACATATGAGTTCGGACCTTAACCTCAGAAAGTAAGATAAAGTAGGGCCATTCTTTCAATAGAACTTAGAAGATCAGCATGAGAAGAAGAGTTATTTAAATGTAGAAGTCGCAGAATTGATGAAGAGAGGAGGTAAATTGGCATTGATCTGGATTTTTGAACAGGAGCTGTTTACATGAATTTTAAAAAGGTCACACCAAAACCAATACCAAGAAAAGTGGCGATTGCAATTCCAAAAATCCCAGCAAGAATCCCGGGGACAACCATAGAATCCCACCCTTTTGCTGTTGCCATTCCACAAGCTGTTGTTGGGCCGCCAACATTTGCATTTGAAGCGATAAGTAACAGCTTCAGGTCAAAGCCAAATAGCTTTCCTAATCCAAGGATCACAGCAAGATGGACCGTAATCTGGACAAGGGCAAACATAAATATACTAGGTGCTGTATTGATGACACTCCATATGTTTCCACTCGCACCCACAACAGTGAAGAATACCTGGTTTTGACAGAACCAAAGCAGTCAGTCAAAAAAATCCTTCAGGCAGTTGGTAGAAGAGGATATTCCAAAAACTTGACAAACTGAAAGTTCATACAGCAGCTCTTGGAGCAACAGAGGTGATCATTTAAGGGATTTTTCATGTATTGAAAAATGTGAAGTGATAGCTTGATAACAGGGAATGTTGATTGGTAAAACTTAGGCTACATGATATTCCCAGATGGATCGATGTTCATGCAAACGGTGAAAAATCAGTGAATCACCATTTAATTCATTGTGGAGGGGGCAAAAAAGTGCTTGTTATAATTTTTTAGATTTATATTCAGCAGGCTGAAATCAAATGAAACACGCTATCTTGTTCAAATAGTTGAGGGCTGAAATTGGGCTGATGCTACACGCAGGACAGAAACTTTAGAGATTTTCCATTGTGCGTCAGGTAAAAGTTTGGCCAGAATGAAATGGAAAGTCTTTTGAGGGGCAAAAGTAAATAATATCTTGTTCCATAATGGATAATCGCCTAACTTCCTTTTCTACTTTTCTTGTTCTGGTACTCTAAATTTAAATATTTCCATACGCCTGATCCAGTTTTCTGCCATATATTGGCTTTGGAGACAAACATTAAAGCAATATTATTATGATCAATAATCAAGAAAACATACGCACAACAGAACGACTCACCTGCATCAATATCATAGCCATAGCCTCACCAGATGGTGCCAGCTTGCCAAATTGAGAAGGAAAAAGAGTTGCTAAAATAACAACAACTGCTGTTATTGCAGGCAAACTACCCCCTTGAATACCAAGATATTTCGTGAGCCAAGCTCCTGCTTTGCAGATGGCAAGGGATACAGCAATGGATGTAGCACTCTGTAGAACAGGTAGCTTGTTACCAGGTCCTGATTCTGTGTCCAGAGCACCATTCGCAGAATCTCCTCCTGCACAAGAGGCCACATGTCGGCTTATATAAGATGTCATCTGCTAACTGAAGCAAAATGCTTTCAACTAAAGATGGAACTAGGAAGAAGGCATTATAGATTTTGCAAAAACAAACCCTGCTATTATATCAAGATTAAGATTCTTATATTCACCATTAACATTTAGTTTTTTCTCTTGCAGTAAATGGAATAATCGAATAAAATAAATTCAACCCACCATTGCCAGATGAAGACTCTGGAGGTACCTTTGAGCCTAACGCAAACAATGTGGTGAAATAAACCGCACAAATGACATTATCTGCAGCTAGCCCAGAAGCTAGAACTGATGGCGAAATACCAAGAGCATTGGCTACTGCAACATAATTGACAGCTGGAGACAACAAGGTGCAAAAATGATGAAGTCAATAACAAGTTTTTCATAACTTAACAAACACAAAAACCTGTGGCAGACCATTACAAGCTTTGACAACATGGAAAATATGATACAGCAATCCAACATCGTAGAGAGTCTGAAATAAGTTGTGATGACATAATTTTTTTTATATTTTATTCAAGGAGACAATTCATTGAAGTGTTATTCATGACAACTAACATAGCTAGAAAGTGGGGGTGGTAACAAATTTCTCCTTGTCACGAATGAGTTCAGATATGATCATAATAAAGAGTAATTTGCTGTTCTTGACTTGATTCCGTCATTGTCATGGAGCAAGAAATGGATTTATGAGTGGAATTGGTAGGATAAAAATTCAATTGAAGAAGGAAGTTCAAGTTAATTCGAGAACTGACAAAATCATACTGATTTTCTGTGGTTTACCTCCACCAATATGTCTTCCCATAAGAGCAGCTGCTATCTTCCAGCTATCTTGCCCCAGTGATTTCATTGGCACCAGAAAGTATGCCACTACAGTCCCAATTGTGGTGGCAACTGTCATATATATGAATGGGGAAATTAACGATCAGTTGTCAATAAACTTAACAGCAACTTCAAATAAAGTACGATGAATTTCATCAAGCACAACCAACAGTACTACAGTCCCAATTGTGGTGGCAACTGTCGTATATATGAATGGAGAAATTAAAAAAATCACTTGTCAATAAACTTTACGGCAACTTCAAATAAAGTATGATGATTTTCATCAAGCACGACCAACAGCACTTTATCATAAAATAGATAGTTCACCGATACATGTAAGCAAGATAGTATACAAGAGGATGTCAACATAGAATACCAGATCCAAGCAAGAAAGCCAAGAGAAGTTTCCCGGTAGACTGGATCACACGGCGCAGGTCAGCCCTAAACAACAACAAGGGGACAGCCAAAGGGAGTAGAAACTCCAAGACAACTTTATAAGCCGGAGCTTCGCATGAAAGGATCCCCAAATTGCTGGCAGCAAGTCCAACCAAAGTGCTCACCAGGGCCCCACTCAAACTGCTCCCAATCTTGGTGTTCTCGGACCTTACAATCAGCAAAGTCCTCATCACGACTAAAGTAGAAGCATCTAGCACAAACTTCGCTCACTTGTCTATCAATTTCTAGAAATTCGATTGAGAGAAAACAATTTCTGTACTATCACAGGTCAAAAAGTACATCCTTTTTATTGCCTAACTAAGCCACCACCATATGCCATGTATTTCTAGTTAAGTTCTGCAGATGCCCTCTACTCTACACAATCGGCACAAGCACGAACACTTCGTCATCTTAAATTTGTGCATTTTCTTTGAAACGTCCATTAACTTCTCTATATCTTCCAAACAGATAATTTTCCGACCAACCCCCAGAACAAAAAAAAAATCTTACGGAGCAGCGAAATGCAAGAGAGGAGACAAACGAGGATTCACCAGATGCCAAAAGCGCCGACCGCGAACAGAGCAGTCCAGCTGCCCCATTTATCGTGAGGCGATATGAGAGGGTAATTCAGCTGGGATCTGACCGTCACTACCCGGTCAGCGCCCCGGCCGCCGACGCCGGGGAAGCGAGACGCTTCGGTCTGGTTGCTCCTGGGGAGCTGGAACCGCAGCCGCGAGCCGCCGATCGCATCGGAGAAGCTGATCAGGTTTTGGCCGGAAAGCGAACGAGGGCGCGGTTGACGGCGGAGGTTGGGGCCCGGAGCGGGCGATGCAGGGAGCTGCGAGAGCAAGCATCGCGACGCCATTGACGAGAGGGAGAGCTGGAGGCTGCTGGCTTTTTGTAGGAGCGTGCGTGATCGAACGTGGGGACACTCCCGAGTGTAAACTACCTACTCCAGCGAGCAATACTCGCAAGAATTAACAAAGTTTATAAAGATTTTGCTCCGAAATTATTTTCATTATTTTCTGGTAAAAATTTCTACAAAATATAATGAAGGGACAACTGAAGTATAAATACAGGTATGCTACATAGTATTCGGAGAAGTTTATATATATGTAGTCATGCTGCTAAAGTCTTTTGGTGGTGATAGTATTCTGCTAATTTTATTCTTCATCATTTGGCTGGTCATTAGAGAAATAGATTGCAAAATAATGATCTTTATTAGTATTTTCACTACGATTCGATTGGCTGGTCATTAGAGAAATAGATTGCAAAATAATTATCTTTATTAGTATTTTCACTATGATGCGATTGGCTGGAGTTGCTTTTGAAGCGCTTTTAGTTCTGCTTGTAGCTCATTCATGATTGTGACGATGTATTCTTCTCGTGATTTTAGATAAAGTTCTAACATTTATATCTTTTTATAGATATACTTCATATGTTATCTTATATATTTTGACTACATTTACTTCTTACGTCACTTTAATCCTGTTGTCCGGTATAAATTTAACATATAATGAGGAGTTACACACAGAGAGATGAAACAATAGTGAGATGAAAAGATAACAATGTGACCATGAGTGATAAGAGGAGTTCTTACGTTGCCCACCAAGCAAAAATGGCTTTAAAGGCAGCGCAATACTCTATCATTGCTCCATTTAACTTTATAAAGATTTTATTATATTCAATTGATGTAACGTTGTGGTCAAATGCGTCTACCCGGCTATGCGGTAACTAGCCTCAAAAGTCAACGTATCATCATCAACGAACCAAAATCATGGCCGTCCGGTCTGCGTCTCAAAGAACCCCCATTTTTATCCTTCCTTCACAGAGGGAATCGCTCTTCATCAACAATGGTCAAAGACACAAAGCCTCCACATGCCAGAAAGGCCATCGCTTTTCGATTGCAGCGATACCCGACTGTGATTCGATCCTGAGCCATCAAGCTTGGTGCTACTGGAGCATAATTCCAATAAGAAGAAAGAGCGCCCCACAAATAAAAAGCCCTCAACTCACGCACCTGTCGTATGAATGAGAGGGAGAGATTAATCCCGGTTAATCAGCCAAGGTAGGCTCTGACTTCAGAGCCACCATGGCGATACCAGAGGACCTGCATTAGTTCGACCATGGCATGAGAGAACTTGTCACCTCCCAAGATTATTGAAAGTTTGTGGACATATGAAGCAGCAGTAAGAGCTAGACGAATTTCTTAAATTAAGCAATCCAATCCGCCACAAGATTTATGACAATCACCAGTACCTTAGATATACATTATTGTCAATGTTTCCCTACATCACACAGCTTGAAATCTACAACAGCCATTCAACCCCATCCAGTTTCAACCTTCAAACCCAAAAAAATCTGTTATCTTGAGTCTGCAAGGCAGCAAGTAGCTCCTTGGACTATTTTTGGAACATTGGCTTCCTGGAATGTAGTTAGTGCAGCTCGATTTGCAACAGAATGTGGTCAGCTTATTTTCTGCTTCTTACCATCGGAGTTTCCTTCCTCTAAAGCTTTCAACTTGTTCTTGATTGCAGCTATCTTTGCGCTCTTACTCATCTGTCCAGAACTGCTACCAGTTATGCAAGTCTTGTCAAGTTGACGTCTTACCTTGGATGAGTTCTCCACTGCTTCCACCAGATACTTCTCACTAGCAAGACGGACCACTAGAGGGCGGCCACAGGCCAACTTCCCATGCATCTTCTCCTTCGCGAGCTCAGCTTCCTGCATGCTCACTTTAAGTAGAAAAATCAAATCTTGCCCCATACAGAAATAAATAACAAGCAGCAACTTACCTCTTTGCTACTGTACTGAACGAAAGCAAAGCCTCTTGGCTCTCCACGTTTTGGACCACGAGTATGCCAAAGGAAATCCTCTGATATAATCTTCCCAAAGGGAGAAAACATCTTGATAAGAGTGGCCCTGATACAACACAGATATCTCCATTCAATTTATCAAGTTGTTTGTGTAGTTTCTAAAGGCATCAGAAACATCAACAGCCACATTTTTGCTTACTCTGTTATTCTCAAATCAAGATTGCCAATATAGAGTCTACTTTCAGACTTCTCATCCATGAATCTGTTAGGGTCCTGCATTAAACCATTCCAAATTCCCAATGAAGTCAAAACTTCTGTCATGCAATTGTCAGTGAGACAACAAATGCTAAATCTGAAGAAAATATATTAATGCGAGAATAATTAGGACATTTTCTCACCATGACGAAGCAACGTACTCGGGCAGAAGTTAAATTTTCAGCTGAGCAACAGGGTTAACTTCTAGAGCATCACTGACCAGATCCACCTGAATGTGAATGTATCTATGAAGAGAATTAGAGGATTCTGTAACTGTCCAAACCACCAAAAGCAGTTCAACATTTTGCTACCTTAAAAAATACTCCGGCAGTCTGAATAACATTAACACACTCACAAGCATACAGCAACTACAGTACAATGCTGATGTGTGTTATTCAACACACTCAATTATTAATGGTGAGAAACTAAAACTAAGCATTAATCCCAAGATTAGTCACTGGAAGTGTGTGGCAGCTTCCTAATCATCTGCATACCGGTTGTGCATTTGTCTAACTCCTTCCCGGTACTCTCTGAGACTGCGTTGTAGCAGTCAGATGCATCAACGTTCAAGAATATAGAGCAAATTTTCTCGTGGGAGGAGCAGAGGGAAGATGACCATAAACTAAATGTTACCAAAGCTTAATTCCACAAATCATAATACAAGACGCAGAATCAAGCACCCAAAGAGCATCCCGCCAATGTACCTTAGGTACTCCACAAAATCAATCCACTATCGACGCCGACCCTAATAACCTATGCCGCAATTCGCACATAGTTGCCATCGAGCAATCGCTGCTGTGAACAGTCAGTAATGGCGATTCCAGCAAACTAAACCACAAGTACCCAGAGTAGAGACACTAGAGCTGATTCACGCCTGCATAACCTAATCAAGGGGGACGATCCAAAACCCTAGAAACCCACACCTCTGTAGGAACCGCTAGAAACTGCGGGGAACAGAAAAGAAAAAATCGAGACTTGAGCGTGGCAACGCGACCGCGAAGACGTCCATGAAACAACGAATCTGCTCGCAGAACCCGATCAGGCAAAACCAGAGAAAGGAAATGAATAGAGAGAGAGATTAGCTATGGATTCGATGAGCTTACAGCGACAAGAGAACCGAGGCGACGATCGACGAGCTTGAAAGCTTTGAGACCCTAGGGAGTGAAGAAGAAGAAGCGGATTGGAGTCGCCGAGTTGAAAAAGCTATCGCAATATATTTTGCATCTTCTTGCAGGTTTAACGGCGGCGGCGTCCGCGGACTAAACGGCGCGTTTCGATGGCCGGTTCCGGTTCCGGTTCCGGCGGCGGCCCGCGGGCGGGCCGGGCTTCACGAACATTCAGGTGAGTCCACCGGTCGGGCCTGACCAATTCCTACTTTTGATCCACGGCGTGCTATCCGATTCCTAACCTATTTGCCAGCGTTAAAAAACTAATTCAAACGTGAGATATCGAATCGGGCCAAAGGGCTAGAAGTAACCAACTTGAGGGGCGGCCTGAATGGGCCGTCGACATAATGTGAAGGATAGCGACGGGCCAACCTCCACCGGACCCGTGCTGAATTGTCTAGCTGCGGCATCATAATATGCAGAAACTTTTTCGTGGTCCCTGTCTCACTAAATTCGGACTTTTCGATCGTAGATAGTACGGACTATGGGGGGGTAGCTATGATTTAATCTGGAAATTTTGTAACGGATGCAAAATCCTCACTGGTCGCCGATCCATGAACAATATGCTATGCGGAATGTTATGGTGTCACGAATTACTGTAGTACACGCTAAAGCAGTGCCATCGTTACTTGTATGGATCTCTTAGTGACGATCTTTTTGTCCTCTATGTATTCACGGGCATCCGCTAAGAGAACAATAAAATATCTCGATCAAGATCCAGCGTCCGGTATCAATTTCACGAGCCTCTTCTTTGAGAATTATATTGTACTGCAGTGCTAAGTGCGCTTTCATCGGTATACATGCTCCATACGTAAGGATAAGCATTGAAAACGAGCGCCAGCTGACATGCACTTAATTCTTACGCTCTGTTCTGCTCATGACCGGAGGAGGTGGGTCCAGAGAGTGCGTGCGAAAAAATCAAGATCAATAGCACAAATAGGGGTGACCAATTTTTGATCCGATCTAATTCCGGACCATTTGGTCCTAAGATTAGGAATTGGATCGGATCATCAATTTCAGTGTGATCTGATCCGGTTCAATGGAACCGCCTACTTTTTTTCCTTCACAAAAGAATAGTTGTGCACAATAAAAAAGAGTGTGACAATTCTTAAGATGTTGATGAAAGCGATGATAAGTGAAAATGTTATTGTGTTATAACTTATAATAAAATTGGATGAAATATTATTTAGTTCATATTTTACTATTCTTTTTTTTTTTGAAGAACTAATAAGAAAAATGCATATGTAGTTAGTCCGGTCTAGTTTGATCATCTCTTAGAACTGAAAATCGGATAGCTCAGACACCATTCCGCTTTTGAAAATAAAAAATCGGACCAACACTCTTAAGAATTAAACCAAATTACCCGGTCCAATCCGATCCCTGCGATCCCAATTTGGGCAGTCTATTTTGCACACCTTTGTTGAATTTTGGTCAAATGTGAAAATATATAAAATTTCAGAGACCATATTAAACATATTAAAAATTTAGAAATGATATTACACATTGGATCAAAATGTAAAAATCATGTTAAACAAATTGAAAATTCAGAAACCATGTTACGGACCAAAATTCAAAAACCATTTATTTCATTTCTCCAACAAATTAAGATAATCGGAAATTTGAACCAGCAACGAGTATTATTTACGTAGTTTGGCAATTTAATAATGTCTGCGGACGAAGGAGGAGTTGATTCACCGTGTGATCAAGAAGAATTACGGGTAAAAATCAAGGAACAGACTCTGACAACCCCAAAACCCTGATAATAGGGGTCCCGGAGAAAAGATATAAAGAGTCAAGGTATTTCCTCGGATTTCTATAACTCTTCGGGCCTGTTTGGTTCAGCATTCTCAAGAGGCTTTCAGCCCCCAAAGCCTATTGAGAAAATGCAAACCTATTTGAGTTTAGTTTTGGGGGGACTTTGAGGAGATGCATTGCATCTCCAAGTATTCTTAAAATCCCTTAACTTAATGCACCTTTAAAGGTGCTTTTGCAACTTGCATTTTCGGAATGCATCTTCCCCGTGTGGCCATTGGAGCCGACGACCACCGGCCACCCTCCAGTGGCCGTTGCTTGGGTTGCTAGATCCAAGCGATCGCTGCCTGAGGTTATGCGACCTCAAGCGGGCCTTTTGGTTGCCAGATCTGGCCGCCGAAGGGTGTTGTTCTTTTTTCTATTTCAAAGACTTTCTTGCATCATCCATTGTCAAATTCCTTCCTTTACAGAGAAACTTTAAGTTACTGTAGCGTATATTATGGTAATTCATTATCCTACAACATTTCACCATGTGGCATATTATTTATTTCGCGGAAAATATAATGTATTCATAAAATATTTTTCAGAAAATCATTTTTCAATAAAATATAATTCTTTTTCAGTGTTCAATTCAAACTTGAAAATGAAGTGTTTGCTATTCGGTAAGGAATATTTTCCTTCATATATTTATTTTTTATTTAATTTTTAAAAAATATTTTTTATTTTCTTTTATTTTCTCTTTATTCTCATCTTCTTCTTCATTAGTATGGCCCTCCCTGCCACTGCCGCCTACATCTTTGCCCTCTGCTCCCATGCCATCCCCCGCTAACCTCTGCCACATTTGCCACACCGCCATTATCCCCCCCTTAGTCAATCAACAGTGGTGCTCTTTAGTGAGGTCAAAGCGATGCCAAGCTTGCTCAACTCCGGTGAGCTCCAGCCTTGCCAAATCTGACGACCTTTGGCGAGGCTCGAGGTTCACCCCAGGTTGTCGAATCTGGCGAGGCCTAAGCTTGTTTGCTCGAGTGAGCTCAAGCCTCGCTACCCTATGGCGAGGCTCAAGCTCACCTTTGGCTGGTCGCTGGCCGAGGAAGAAGAACATGAAAAAGAAAGAAAATGAAGGGAAAAAAAGAAAAAAGGAATGAAAAGGAAAAATTAATTAAAAATTTGATTTTAAAAAAATAAAAGAAAATGATATTTGGTGAAAAAAAGTAAGGTGAAATAAGAAGTGGAAAATATTTTTCTCAAATTAAAAAGTAGAAAACATTTTCCTCAATCAATGCATTAACTGGAAAATCCCAAAAATATTTTCCTAAAATTTATTTTTCGTAAAAAAAATGGAGTCTTTGGAAATTTTGTAATTGGTGTAGGTCACTGTTACGTGAACAAAATACTATGAAGAACGTTATGGTATCATGAGTTATTGTAGTACACGTCAAGTAGCAATCTTTTTGTCCTCTATATATTCACGTGCATCCGCTAAGAGAATAATAAAATATCTCGATCAAGATCCAGCGTCTGGTGTCCATTTCATGAGCCTCTTCTTTGAGAATTATATTGTACTGTAGTGCTAAGTGCGTTCTTGCAGGTGTATATGCTCCACGGCCAAGGGATAAGCATCGAAAACGAGCGCCAGCTGACATGCACTTAATTGTTCACTCTGTTCTATTCATGACCGGAGGAGGTGGGTCCAGAGAGTGCGTGCAAACAAACTAAGATTAATTGCGCAGATGGTTCCTAAATTTAAGAGGTGCGTGCAAACAAACTAAGATTAATTGCACAAATGGTTCCTAAATTTAAGAGGCGATCGATTTTCAATCCAATCCTATTCTTAAGAAATCAGGGATTAGACTATTGGGTCCTAAGATCGGAAATCATATCAGATTGTCAATTCCAGTTTGGTCTAGTCCAATAAAACCGGTCACTTTTTTTTTTTTTTCCACTAAAGAATGGTCGTACACAACAAAAGAGGGAGTGACATATGTTAAGTTATTGACGGAAGCGATAATAAGTGAAGAGTTATTGTGTCGTAACTTATAAAGAGATATTATTTAGTTCACAATTTACTAATTTTTTAAAAAATAATTAAAAAATGTATATGTAGTCGGTCCGGTCCGATCCATGCGACTCTTAGTTTGAGCCGTCCATTTTGTACACTCCTACTAAATTTTGGTCAAATGTGAAAATATTTAAAATTTTAAGACCATAGTAAATATTATATCATAATTCAAGTATCATATTAAATAAATTAAAAGTTCAAAAATGACATTACACATCGAACCAAAGTTTCGTACTACAAATTGAAATCTCAAGGACCACGTTACGACCAAAGTTCAAAAACCATTTATTTCATTCTTCCAACAAAATAAGATAACTGAGATTTTGAACAAGAAATAAAGCAAAAAAACAGCAACATGTATTATTTACGTAGTTTTTGGCAATTTAACTATGTCTGTGGACGAAGGAGGAGCTGATTAACTGCGTGATCGAGAGGAATCACGGGTGAAAATTAAGCAACAGACTCTCACAACCCAGAACCCTGATTGTAGTATTCCCAGAGAAATGATATGAAGAGACAAGGTATTTTTTCTCAGGGATTCTGCAAGTCCCCCTCCATTTTGTTCTCTATTTTTCTATTTCATAGACTTGCTTGAATCATCCTTTATCAAATTCCTTTCTTAACGGAGAAAAATTTAGGCTACTATAGCGTATATTGCAATAATTCATGATATTGTAATATTTTCGCATGGCATATTGTTCAAGTAACGATGATCTGTGAATCGACAAGGCAACGTCACGATACTATTGCTCAAGACAACCACATGAATATGCCAGTTAGAGGAACAGCCCAATTCGAATGAAAATCAAGAGAGAATTGATATGACTGCTAATTAATAAAATGGGGCCATTCAGAACATGTTCGTCGGTGTCGACTTCGATAAATCAATTCGAACGCGGGTTCACATGCGAAGGTGCGTAAGCGACATAGTTGGAAATATAGGGCAAACATTAGAGACAAGCGAGTTGACGGTCCGTCCTGAAGTTTGAAAAGCTTTTTCCAACTGCCGCCTCCTGAAAGAGTCAACCGAGTTCGGTCCCCATTCACCTGGTATGAAAGTGGGGAAGATGGAAAGATCAAACAAAAAATTTGCGTGGACCATTTCGATTTTATAATACGATGTGTTGGGAGACAGCTCTGCTATCCGCGAAGGCGAGAAAGCGAAGGAAACAAAAGGACATGATCCGGCGTCGTTGTCGGTCCGGTCCTTTTCGCGATCCTCCTCCTCCTCCTCCATTCACGCGTTAAAACAGAGTAGGTGGAACAGAAGCAGAGCACTTGTACATTGAAGCAGCCACCCCCTTTAGTTTGGCTGGAATTCGGGCGATCTGGCGTCCCTGGATGTCACGTCGTCCATTAGGAATTTCTTGTCCCGAAAGTCTTCCTTCGCGCCAGCAGGATTAGTGCGATGCAATTGTGTGGATCCGCGTCGCATGTCTAAGATCCCGACGCCCGAATCTGACTTTTAATTTGACCATATTTCGAAAGCCCGCCCAATCAGCGATGGACGTTTTTCAGGCATTACGACTTTACGAGTGATTAAGAACGCGTACCAGAAGAGGATATCTAATTATCCTTATGCTGGCAAGCTACGGAATACAGACATTATGCACTGGGGTTTTGCTGTCTTTTTATGCTAGTTCGCACTTCACCGTCCAAGGATTACTTCCAAGAATCGACCACCCAGAATGGGCAGGCTACTTGAATAGGTTTAGTATTGATTTAGCTAGATACTAGTATTGTGCTTCTTGGTGAAATTATTTTCACCTAAGAGCTTGTACATCAACCACCACTATTCTATCTACTAACAAAACATACCTAATAGCATAGGGTATACTCCATGTTCGCCATGACTCATTATTTTTTAAAAATCCTCTAGATCGTCCAGGGGAGCTTGTTACCATAAGTCGATAGTGATACTAAAAATATAAATTGTTCACACAAAAGTCGGATGCACAAAGTATAATCATAAATCGGTTTGAACTCGCTGTCTCTCATCGGTGAAATGCTAATTGCATATCACTGCATCATGGACGGGAGATCTTTCTGTTTTAGGTGAAGTAGACTAGAAGAAGAATTTTTATTTTTTTAATTGAGCAATTTTTTTATGGAAAATAACATTAATAGTCCCTCAACTTTTTTTGAAATGCAAACTATTGTAAATTCATTCATTGTCATTCATAAATAATATCGAAAAGTTTAATATCATTTATCTGTTAATTTGTGTTGATGGAATTTATCGATGTGTCAAGCTAACAAAGTTACTAACAAAGTTAGATACATATAAGAAGATGGAAAAGAAAATGAAATTTCAAATCATATGTCCACAATTCGCGATGGTCTATTAGTTTTAAAAGTCCAACTCAACGTTAAATACTTGAAAGTCATCAAATAATGCCTAACTCTTTATTTGATCAAATAAAAATATTAAATTAAGAATAATTCAAAAATTACGTCAAATAAATTAAAAGAAATTGACATCACAGTCAAGATTTATACGAGCTAGCGGCGTCACTTTCTTTCTCTTTCTTCTGGTTCCGCCACGACCTGCCCAGAATTGAAGAAGCATTTAAAACCAGCGAGTAACCGTCAAAGCGTATCCCCACACTTTTGAAAGCAGCTCCCACTCTCTTCTTCCTAATTCACTCGCTCCAGTCCAGACAAGCGAACGCCCGCAACCGAGCTCCTGCTAATTCATCCTCCATTTTCAAGGTCACCCTCATTGCTCTCAAGCGAAGTTATTCTCGCAAGCTGTAATTCTCTTCATGGCAAGCGAGATGATGCTGCACTTCCTCGCTCTGGCTTTCCTCTCCCTCGTGCCCTTCTCGACGCCCTTCACTCCCCCCGACAATTACCTCCTCAACTGCGGGTCGGCCGCCAACGCTTCGCTCGACGACCGCGTCTTCACGGGCGACTCGGCCAGGCCCGGTTCGCTCTTCCTCGCGAAGGGCGAGTCCGTTCCGCTCGCCGACCGAAACCCTCCTTCGAATTCGTCGGTTCTCTACCGGACCGCGAGAGTCTTCACCGGTGCTTCGTCTTACGAGTTCAAGATCAATAGAAGCGGCATTCACTTGGTACGTTTCCACTTCTCTCCCTTCGAAGCTCAGAATTTTGACTTGAAGGTTGCAACTTTCGGGGTTTCGGTTGGCGGGTTTCCGGTCTTGAGTGATTTTGGCACCAAAGTGACCGTTCTCAAAGAGTTTATTATCTATATAAAGGATGGAGTTCTTGAAATTATGCTTAGCCCGGCAAGTGGTTCCGCTTTTGGGTTTGTTAATGCGATCGAGGTGATTTCAGCTCCAGCGGACTTCATTCTCGATGTGGGGGCTAGATTAATTACAGCCACTGAGACCCTAGAGTACAAGAATTTATCATCGCAGGTTTTAGAGACAGTTCATAGGATAAACGTCGGTGGTTCTAAGGTGACTCCATTCAACGATACATTGTGGAGGACTTGGATCCCTGACGATGATTATCTGATCCTCAAGTCAGCTGCAAAACGTGCAGTGGCTACCGACCGGCCAAACTACCAAAATGGAGGTGCAACCCCCGAGATAGCTCCAGATAGCGTCTATATGACTGCTCAAGAGATGAATAGGGATAATTCAATTACATACGGGAAGTTTAATATCACCTGGGAATTTCCTGTGGATTCAGGTGAGGGTAGGTACTTGGTCCGACTGCATTTCTGCGATATAGTCAGCCGTGCGCTTAATCAACTCTACTTTGATGTGTATATAAATGGGTACTCTGCCTACAATAACCTGGATTTGTCAGTTCTTACATATCACGTGCTTGCTTCTCCTTACTACGTTGACTTTGTCGCGGATTCCGATGGATCGGGACTTATGCAGATAAGTGTTGGCCCTTCTGATCTAAGCAACCCAGCAAGAATTAATGCTATTCTGAATGGAGCCGAGATAATGAAGATGGTAGGCTATGTGACTGCACCTTCTGGATCACAGAAGAAAAACGTCGGGGTGATTGTGGGTGCTACTGTCGGTGGCTTTGGTGTTATGCTTTTGTTGGTAGTGGGAATTCTGCTGGCTATGAAGTGCAAGAAGAAAAAACCGAAACGGAGGCCTTCATCAAGTGTCGCCTGGACACAGTTACGTGTTTATGGAGGCAGTTCACAAAGCAAAATGTCTGTAGGCACTCTCAACACCTCTCCAGGCCCAAATGGATCCCTCAGCTTGAGGATACCTTTTGTTGATGTACAGCATGCGACCAACAACTTTGACAAGAATTTAATTGTTGGTTCAGGCGGATTTGGTATGGTGTTTAAAGGTGTTCTTAAAGATGGCACAAAAGTTGCTGTGAAGAGAGGTGTGCCAGGATCTAGGCAGGGTCTTCCTGAATTCCAGACAGAAATAACTGTTCTATCAAAAATCCGGCACCGCCATCTTGTTTCGCTTGTTGGGTATTGTGAAGAACAGTCGGAAATGATATTAGTGTACGAGTATATGGAGAAGGGTTCATTGAAAAGCCACTTGTATAGATTAGGACTTCCGCCTCTGTCCTGGAAGCAACGCCTGGAAATATGCATTGGGGCAGCAAGAGGCCTTCACTACCTTCACACAGGTTCAGCACAAGGCATAATTCATCGCGACATCAAATCAACGAATATTCTACTCGATGAGAATTATCTGGCCAAGGTCGCTGATTTTGGTCTTTCAAGGTCTGGTCCATGCCTCAATGAGACGCATGTGAGTACTGGTGTAAAGGGTAGTTTTGGTTATCTTGATCCAGAGTATTTCCGAAGACAACAGCTTACGGATAAATCAGATGTATACTCATTTGGAGTTGTGCTATTGGAAGTGCTTTGTGCTAGACCAGCCGTTGATCCATTACTTGCAAGGGAGCAGGTGAATTTAGCTGAGTGGGCCATGCAGTGGCAGAAGAAGGGAATGCTTGAACAAATTGTGGACCCTCATCTTGTTGGACAGATAAAACCCAGCTCTTTGAAGAAGTATGGAGAAACGGCTGAGAAATGTCTTGCCGAGTATGGAATTGATAGACCGACCATGGGTGATGTTTTGTGGAATCTGGAATATGCACTACAGCTTCAGGAAAATGGTCGGGTGAGAGAGCCTCATGAAGAGAGTGATGTAATTGATTCCGAGCTACCATCTGCTGGTAATGTACCCAGAATTCCATCCAGTGATGTGCGGATCCAAGAAGATGATGGTGATGGTAGTTCTGACATATCAACAACCCGAGTTTTCTCACAGTTAATCACTACAGAAGGGAGATAGCTCTTCCCTCGTGCTCCAACATGGACGCCCCTCCCCCTCCTCCCCACAAAAAATGGATGTTGTCGTCCTTCTTAAGCAGGCACATATGATGAACTGCACAAATATGAAGTTTTCCTCATACTTTATATTATATCGATTGATTTATGTGTATGTTCAATCTGCATTGTATTTTTAGATTATTGCAATATCTTCTATATGAACCCAAATGGAAAGTTCATGACCTATTGCCAATTCTTGTTTACTGCACATGATCAAGGAACTGATGGACACTATACTACATGGTTAATTAAGTAGCATTATAGTCTTTATTTGCCCATTGTAATCATCGTGGATGGGCTGTCTTGCTATGTGTTTATATTATCTGTTCTGCTAATGAGGATGAACCATTGATTCAGCTGCTGAATGCAGAAGTCAGATTAGAATTTTATTCAAGGCGTTGGTACATGGACTTAGCAAGGATGCCCAATCCAAGCACATGACAGGGTAAATTTTTCTCTCTTTTGATTGATCCAAGCTTCTTTTCATCAAATAAATAATAGACGCCTATAGCTGACATAGTTGGGCAATTTGCATTCTACTATTGGATAACCGATTGCCTATCGATTGTTAATTGTTGTAATTTTATTATATATCTGGCAACCTTGATGATCCCTGGTGGGAAATTGCCTTGAAAAAAATAAATCATCTTGATAGTCATTGACTCATCGTTAGAAGAATGGCAAGCTGCAACAAGTGCAAAATCCCTGCAAACTTTGAGATTCTTGAGTCTAGACACTTCAAGATGCAAATGGTGCATCGATCCACTTTCTGGGTTTACGTTGACTGTATCAGTTTTCTTCGTAGTTAATCTTGATTGTCACTGGTGAAAAGCAAGCCATTTTAACTTCCATGGCCCCTTATCTGTCATAAAGCCACCAAAACCGGCATGTGCAAAAGTAAGACGCTATAATCTTGGTTTCTCCTTGGTGCAACTCTTGTCTCCAGGAAAATCCAGCAGATTGGAAAACATGTGCAGTTATATCAGATCAATCTGGAAATGAGATGTTTGAACTCCGTAACAACTAGAAGGTCGAATAACGAAACTCGACATGTTTGTACATTTGTAAACTCACCTCCAGCCTTCCTGGCCGAGGAAGATCAATTTGGCATGAGAATTCATGGCCTCTTAGAACCATGATCTCAACCCAGATTTTGACAGATGCTAGTGAGTCCAAAATCCTTCGACACGTTAAAGGAGACGAAAACCTGAAGTGGGTTGAATCTTCGTTGGGTCAGACTGTTCTCACGTTACCTGCTTCCTACAGTATGCTTAAACAAGGATTGGATTCGTTTTAGGTTATGTGGGTTCTGATCCCAAAAGGACAGGACTCCCGTAAAAATGAAAAGCAGTAATAATGAAGCTGGACTTGAAAAGAGAGATGGGAATGATGCAGGAAACGAAAATGCGTGGCTTTGGCTTGGTACACTTTACTGGTAGCATGTGGGGAGTGGGGACCGACCACTTTGCCCTGCCGAGTGCTTATCCTGTTCCGTTTTTCATAACCGATGTGGTTCAATTGGGTCTCCGGGCGACAGTGGTCCCTAAAATGATTCCTTTTGAAGGAATGCCCCAGATACCAACCCCCAGTAGTATCTGTTAAATCTATGCAATACATGCTCATTGAACATCCTTCTGAGGTTGGGATTGGAATCAACTAAGGAAGAATTAAAGGGTAAAAGGGTTCGTTTCGCATGTCATATCTGTCGTGCTTTGTACTTTTCAATGCATTGATTACTTTCGTGTTGTGTACAATTAATATTTTGAAAAATTGAATATTTTCTTATTAAATATATTGTAAGCATTTGTCAATAAGATCCCGTGTTGTTGTTATTATTATTATTATTTTGCAATAAACAACACAATCAAGTTATATAGTATCCACCAGGGCATCGTTGACCATATTTAATAAGAAATTGCTTTCATTTTTGGTGTGCTTATTATTCATAACACGAGCATAAAATAACATATTGAATATGAGGAAAATTCCAAAAAAGAGCCTTAAGTGCCCTCAGTTTCTTAGATAAAGGCTTGAAGTGCCATTACTTTCTTAAATAAGTGCTTGAAGTGGATATTGTTTTAAATAAATGTCTAAAGTGATTATGTTCTTTTCAAATAATGGCCTTACTTTTCCGATGATTAAGGGCATTTTCATCATTTATTATTATTATTATATTATTTTTCTAAGTTCATCTTCTTCTTCATCATCGGTGGCCGGTTGGCCACCGGTGAAGCCCACAGAGCTTAGTGGCCATCCGCGAGCTTGGCGAGGCCAACCTCGCTAGATCTAGCGAGGTCGGCCTCGCTTGTGGTTGACCCCAAGAGGTGGCCTCGCTCGTCCCTTGCCTATGGTCGATAAGGGTGGCCGCCCCTCGCTTGATCTGGCAAGGTTGACCTTGCCCGTGGCAGGCAAGGGCTCACCTCCTCAAGGCAAGAGACGGCCTTGCTCGTCCCTCACCAACCACAGGCGAGGGTGGTCCTTGCCAAATTGGGCAATGGCCACCCTCACCCGGCCCTTTGTGGGCATCGCTAGTCGGCCACCACCGGTGAACTAAAGAAAAAAGGAAAGGAAAAAAAAAGAAAGTGGCAAATGACAAAAATATCTTTGATCGGTCAAAAAATTTAACCGGCCGATGACCGGCAATGTTAAACCCTTATTTAAAATAATTATAGTCATTTCATACCCTTATTCAAAACAATTATAATTATTTTAGGCTCTTATTTGAAACAAAGTTAATTTCAAATTCCTATTTGAGAAATTAAAGAAGCCTATTTTGAAATTTTCTCTTGAATATCGCTGAAGCGTTAATAAATTTCATGGAAATACTTATTGACAAAATTCGTATTTGTAATTATCTGGCACCGACATGAATACAATTTCTGCATTTATTTAATTTTGGAGCATGCAAGCTTTTCGATGGGACGTGATGCCACAAGTTGGAGACATGACTCGTGTCAAGTTCTTTTCTCTTCCTCTTAAAATGACCAATTTGTTAATTTAAGCTACCGAGGAATTGGAACTTTCTGCCCTTCTCGATCCTTTTGACCATAGATTTGTTTACAGAATCGGCGGCCAATGCTTAAGTTTGACTTCGTTAACACAGATGGTCCAATTAGACAAAAAGGCGAATTCTTCACCATCTTAACTTTCCTAGTTTCCCTCGAGTACTTATCAATCAAAGAATTGATATGATGATGTTTCGAGTAAAAGTAAACACGTCAATATGATGATTCTATTGCATAGATTAATAAGTGGCAACATAAAATTACTATGATACCCTCGGCAATGCGATTTATGAGTATTCTTGTTTGAATTTAATGACAAAAAAATATGGGTATACTTCAAAATGATTTCAAGCATTCTTACTAGAAATAAAAATCTGAATCGCCAAATTATTTCGAGAAAATGAAAGGAGAAATGTATAGGTAGAATTAATTCTAATTCAAGCAACATTTAATTTTTTGAATTTCTATTTTGTCAAAAAAAAATAATCGCTCTCTTCATTTATAAAAGTTTAATGAACTAAGATTACTTTCTCCACGAAACTCTTTAGGCAAAACTTATGGTCGACGGGAAAAATAGTTTTCACTGATTAGTTATCAAGAAATAAAATTATTAATTGTTGAAAAACATTTTTCACATTACTCTTTTTCCGTGAAATAAATTACTGTAAAATTGAAAGGAGCAGAAGAAAAAGAAATAATTGCATCGAACGTGAAATGACGGAACGTGGGCCCCGCGATCCACCTCCGACGAGATACGAATCATTGCCCCCACATCCACCTCCTTCCTCCTCCTCCCTCACATCGCCCCGTCTGCTCCGTCCTCGCTGGCACCGAATGTGGGGCTGCACCAAAAGGCAATGCCCCGTGCCATTCCCGTAATTTCCCTTCGACGACCAGGGGCATTCTCGACACTTCACCTCCCCCGGGGCCCCAGTCAATCTTTTACCCCGCCCGGAACTTGCGAATTTATTATTCGTATCGCGAGTCCGCGCACAAAACTAAAACGGTTTGAAACTCGGGAGAATAATCAAAATCGAACAGCTAAAAAAAAAAAAAAAGTCAGGGGAGCTTTTTCGCTGCCCTCTTCCTCTCGAAATTCGAGGATTTGTCGAGGTGGAGTTCGCGTTTAATCTTTGGGAATCGAGATCGTCGAGCATTCGCCGAAGCTTTCCGAAGCGAAGTGAATAGATGGGTGTTCCGAGATCTTGAGAGAGTCCGGATCGCCGGGATTCGCTTCGAAGGGGGGAGCGCAATTTTTGGGGGAGTGAATGTCGAGTTCGCCGGCGGAGGGAGGGGGAGCGTGTCAGGGGTCGGGAATCCTGCCCCCGAAGATGACGGAGGTGATACTGCACATATACGATGTGACGAACAGCGGATCGGAGAAGACGAACAACACGATCATGCAGATCAATAAGATCTTCAAGGATGCCATGGGGATCGGCGGAATATTCCACAGTGCTGTTCAGGTGACTCTCCTTGTGGACGTTGATTTTTCCTTTTTTTAATTGCGCTGGTGAATGATGGATCGATATTCTATCCTCTCTAGGGTTTTGCTGTGGATTCGAGTTTTTCTTTTTTCTGGTTCCGTTTTGTTTGAGGATCGATCGTTTTGTTCGGTCAGGTTCGGTCAGTGATGGGTGGAAGTGTGCTCCGTATCGTCCTTGTTGCTTTGCTTTGTGATCGATCGAATGCGGCATCGTTGGGTCAGATGTGGAGTCTATGCGGAGAGAGCTAGTGGGTTACTAGTATCAACCGACATTCTTGTGAGGGACTGAGGAATGTATTCTGTAGGTCATGCGAATGATTTGGATAGGGTTATGTTTGATGTACTGTGGTTTTTTAAGTTATTGGCGCAGTAGCTGTTGAATTCAGTGCAGTGCGAATCGTGGCGATTTGCACAGCTTTACAATGGAGTGGATGACTTGTGACTTTAAGTGAAGTGTAATGCTGGCTTTCCCCTCATTAAGCTCTAGGCTGATGGAAATTCCAGCTTGTTAGTGTATCCTGCAGTTCCTATGCGAGGAAGATGTGAGAAACTGACTGGGATCTGTGTGAAAGTGGAAGATTTAAAGTAATAAGCTAACCTGGATGTTGATATCAGTAAGTTGTAGCTGTTGTTCAATCCATGCAGCCGCAAGCAGCATCAGAAAGCAAGCTTACATTTATGTAAAAGATAAAATAAAAATATAACATGGATGACTTTGAATATAGTAGGATTTCCTGCATAGACATGGAATTGCTGGTTTTGGCTGTTATTCCATTGTTTCCAGTTGTGCTTTCTGTTGCCTGCTCATGTCGAGGGTATTGGTCTGGTGTCTGTCTTGTAGCAAATCTAGCTCCAGTTATTCTCATGGTTTTGTTGCTTATTATCTAGAAAATGAGCCTCACCTTGTTCACCTGGCTTCCTGAATGGAGCGCTTTACTTATAACCTAATGAGTTTTGCACGGAATCATGTGGGGACAGGTTTCTGGGACCCATATTTCGAGAGTTTTCTCTTGGAGTGGTTGACATGACCGATTCTGCTTTCACATTAGAATTTATATGGGATTTTTATGAGATTTTTTTTGTGTGTGTGGCTTCTGCCGGAGTTTGAACCCTGGACTTGGGCGTCCCCACACCCTACCCTACCCTCCCAGCCACTGGACCGGATGCCACATTGGCTAGAATCTGTAGGAGTTACAAAGGTGTTTGTGTCAAATAAGGTGTGACTAGATGGATCTTTTTCTCTACAAGATTTCATAACAATGATCTTTACTACGTATTTAGATGCCTCGCTTGTTTGTATATTGGTTATTCATATACTTCATCTTGTCTTGTGTTCCTGCTATATTACACTTTATTTTCAGGTGATGGTTTCATACATTTGACTGTAAATCCTCACATGCTATTCTTTTGATAAGCTGACTGGGCTTACTTTAATACTCACCAGGTTTATGGAGATGATGAATGGTCTTTTGGATTTTGTGAACAAGGAACTGGAGTTTTTAGTTGTCCTTCTGGGAAGAATCCAATGTATACATATCGTGAACGCGTTGTTCTTGGAAGCACCAACTTTTCAATCTTCAAAGTAAACCAGATTTTGAGAGAACTTAGTAGAGAATGGCCTGGGCATACATATGACTTGTTATCAAGAAACTGCAACCACTTCTGCGATGAGTTCTGTGAGAGGCTTGGTGTGCCAAAGCTTCCAGGTGAGTGTTATGAGACTTGTTTGTTTGCTAGGTTTTTTAAAGTCAGAAATCCATTCTTCCTGTCCTACCAATTGTGGTAGGCTTATTTCTGAGGCATGCATAACAATCTTATAACTGTCTTTGTTAGGGATGTGTTGTAAACAATCGCGTGATGTGTTTTTTGGCTTCCTTGAAGTATTGTGTTAGATGGTGACCATGGTGGTAATTCTGTGTGAGCACTTTCAGTATGTTGTCTTTTTATTGATATATTAATCTGATTTATGCAAGTAATCTTGTAAAGTTCAAGGTCAAAAGCATTAGTTTCCAAATGAGCTAGGGATCAGATATGATTCTGCTATTATTCACCTTCCAGCTAGCAATGAAACAGCGAACAAAAAATTCACTTTTAAATAATAGGCAGTTCTCTGACCATAATAATAATAATAATTCCCATGTAGAGATCTTAGCCAAGAAAGTCAACCGCAGGAGTCCTCACAAGGGCTCAGCTGGTCTCTCTGCAAGACATCATAATTGAATTTTTTGCCTACTCACGCTTCTCTAATTAGGCTGTTCTTTTGAGGACGCATTGGAATTCATGAGTCTCTGGGACCCTTGATGTAGAATTTCCCTGATCTTGCCAAATGGTGTCCATTGCTGGGGCATCGATAGTGGTTGACAGGCTTAGAGTGAACCCAGTGTTCTATCATTTCCTCTTACTTTTCTTTTTTCTGGTGTTGCTTTGTGGACTGGGGGAACATATGAGGGATAAACTTGGTTAAAAATTGATTTTGGGCAATTCATTCTCTGAAAGATTTATGAAGTTGAAATATTTTGTTATTGTTCTATTGCCTATTACACTCGTTGTCACATATTGCTTAGAGATTTTTGTTCAGCTTTGCAAATTGCTATACATATACCTTCTGCTGCAGGCTGGGTTAATCGGTTTGCCCATGCTGGTGATACTGCTGTGGAAGTAGCAGAAACTACAGCAATGCGGGTGAGTTATTGTCCACAATATCTACATTGTGATTTGATCAGCCTTTCTATTAACTAGAAAACCCTTGGATATAGACTCTTGATGTTTTTTAGAGATGCACATAATATTATGTCTCTATAAGCATGTATTTGCACTCTCAAGTGGGAGATATTGAGATTGAGACTCATACTAGGCATGCAAGTATTGAGCATTACTCTTGTGTTTTTCTTCATAAAGAATCTTTTCATCCAAACTGAACTCTCAGTCAACTTATTTTAACAGTGCCTGAATGATCTTTACTTATCTCTTAGAATATTTATGGAAGCGCAAAATCATCAAGTTCATGGTGATAAATAATTTTAGTTTTAATAATGATCAGATAATTTTCCCTGAACTTAGAAGAACCTCATGGAATTTTATAATTTTAAAATTCGATCAAGAAATTGTCACTGTGAATTCCTGTCTTTATAATTGATATATCATGAGATATATTATCTGAAGTCAAATCTTTCATGTTTGAAGGGTCCTAAGATTTAAACTGTACTATGGCCTAAATCTTCTTAGACTTCTGATGCCGGCAAAAGGAATTTTCACCCCTTAACCAATTGTTTTTTCTTCATCCCCTCCAATTCCATCATGATATTACTCAACTTGGTTTTCTCTTTTTAGTATATGATGCAGATGCATTAAATGTGCCTTTTCTTGAGTTTCAGTCAATAAATCTTTTACAAAGATGGTGTTTGTATCTTTTTATTATTTGCAAGTTTAATACTTTAAACAACATAGCTTTGGAAAAAAAGAAGTGAAACAAGCTTGCTTTGCTCAGTTTGACTGCATGCTCTTTTGTCTCTGCCTTGCCACTCAAAATATCCCAGAAGAGAGATGTTCTGTGGTAGCTCTTACAATTTTATTGTAGTTCAGCATGTTGGTTAAGGAAATTTTTTTTTCTTAAGCATCATTAATTAGCTTGTCTTACTCTGCTTCTTAAACAATAGAACATTGGATAAAAGAAGTGAAACAAGCTTGCTTTGTCTCATTTTGACTGCATGTGCTTTTGTCTCTGCCTTGCGGCTCAAAATCTCCCAGAAGACTTTTGTTCTGTGGTAGCTCTTACATTATAGTGGAGTTCAACTACTTCAGCATGTTGGTTAAAGAAAAAAAAAATACTTCAGCATCATTAATTAGCTTGTCCTACTCTGCTGTATTTCAGTTTAGACAAGCCAAGACAGAGATTGTCTCTGCTAGCAAAGGGGCATACCGTTTCCTGTTGAGTGCTGCATCTAGTTCTCCGGTCGCTCCCGATACCCCTAGCAATTCAGGCAGAGGAACCCCTCGATTTCAGGGTATGTGGTTTAAGAATCTCATTACCACTGGTGCCAGACCATCTAGTAGTGGCTCAGATGCAGATAAACAAGAGGGCGAGGATGTGTTGAGGACATGTAGTGAAGAAGATGCGAAAGCCCCACTGCGGCAAAACTGTAGAACTGATAGCTAGACCTCTAGGCTTTGCAAGAATGCTCGGTGTGTGTATCAGTAATAGATGAGATCGTTGATTAGCAATTGACTGACTGGTCATTCGTTGTGTATTGAAATGTTTGATTTCTTTTCAATTCAAAAATTGGATTAAGTTCTGCCCTATGGTCGAGAGTGGATTCGGCATTATGTTCAATTGCTGCCCAATGGTGAAAGAGGGGATTATCTCCCTGTCCCTACGTCTTTTTGGAGCGTATCTTTTCTAGCTCAGACCCGCCGACGTGCTGAGAGCCTACTCCAGACGCCTCCTTTTCTCCTCAGCTTGTTGTTTGAGCCGATTCAGCTAATCCTTGCTCGTTTGCTCTTGTCACGGAGGGACCATGCTCTGCCAGGATATCTCTTATGAAATGGTTGTTTGAAGTTATCACGACCTTAAATCCAGGACGCATCAGATGGAAGACCTCGATCAAATAGGCACTGTCGGAGTCTAAGCAATCTGAGAATCAATTCCCGATGGACAAGGTAACAATGCGACGAAGTCATGGACGACCATGGAACGAAAGGTTCATCGAAATTCGAAAGATTCGAATTCCAGATCCATAGAACGAGTCATCACGGATCCGGAGTCAACCAGCAGATCCCTCATCCTCTCAGTCACGTTTTCCGTCTCTCACAGGACTTGGTTTCTTGTGAAGTTAGTAAATGTGTCAGCAAGGCCATTTTTCATTTTTTGTTTTTAAGTAATTATATAGAGAGAATTTGGTCAAAATCGAAATAAAAGATCAAAGGTCGAAGGATGCTATTTGCCCAACATTGATCAAACACCCGTGGGGGGTAGGCCCTCAAGAAAAGGCGAAGATATTTTCCGCTTGCTCCTGAGATATTCACGGGTCTGATATGTTATGCAGCTGAGATTTCGCTTCTGATTCTATTCCCTTTCTTTGGAACGACTTCTTCTCGAGCTTTGCTTGGCATTCTCTGGATATCTAACCCCAGTGTTCATGCACCGGCGGTTGCGTGTACGTTTTTACCTAATGCAAAGCGCACGCAAGGAGAAGGACCCTAACCGAAAACTATTTGAATTCTAGTCGGGTATTCCAGTTGATGGATTTTCATTCTGCTCCTAAAGATCAAAGGTTTTTCCTGTTCATTTTTTCTTATCACGTGACATCTCTTTTATGATATTGTTCCCTTTGGCCTCCTACGACATACTTCATAGCTTTGTCCCTTTCAAGTAATCGGAAAAGATTAAATAAATCAAAAAATGTATTTTGTTCAAGAATGAAATCTTATGGGAACTATGCATATCCAGTTCATCCTTCGGAACCATACCACATCTCAGATCTAATGAAATAGGATGAATTGAGATGGTATTTTGTAAATACGTAATTATCTTGAACTATTTCTTTATATCTTTCTCTTCTGCCGATAGATTGGGTTGGCGGGAGGAACCCATATGAAATTTTAATCATCTGTCAAAGAAAAAAGAAATAATAAATCTTTTGGGATTCCTAAGAAACTCTTCGATTTCTTCCGAAAGTAGATAATCCTTCATCTCATTTTCATATTTTGTGAATAGCCAGGGATATCTAGAAAGGAATTTAAAAAATCAATCTAGCTCTGTTTGTTTCGTTTGAAAAAAGGAAGGATCTCAAAGAACCAATCTTTCTTTTAGTTGTTGAATCTCTCTTTGATCGATTAATATGTGCAATTTGTGGTTGTAATACAGAGGTAGCCAATCGAGAGCTAACCCTACAACTCCCTCTAAAATCAAAACTACGTAGGTCGGATGAAATGATTATTGCTATATGCTTTAATAATGAATTAATGGTTTAAGTTTAACTGAATAATTAAATAAAATAGATAAACTTTTCTCTTCGTCTCAAGTCAATAGAATAATTTGCAATCGTTTAGGTCTCTGCTGCTTAAATAAAATTAGATCTTGTAGAAATTATATTGAATATTTAACTATACATTCCATACCTTGTTAAAAAACTGATCCTTCTTTACCAACTGCGCATTGTCTAACCAGATTCAATTCTTTCTTAATATGTTCCTAAAAAAAAAAAAAACTGATTCGGGTGAATTCTTCCCCCAACTAACGAAGAGATCTTGACAGAATTGCCACATATGAAATTGAGCACAATTTTGCAAAGAAGTAGCTCGCTTGTTTCTCGAGAAGAGATGAGAAGTAGGCTTAATATTATTTGATTGAATAGTTGACCCAGCTACTTGTTGTTTGAAGAAATCCTCCACTTTAGTTGGTATTTTTCCACGAAAAGCAAACATAAGATAGCAAATCTAGTCTTTAACTAAGATTTTGAATAATTGTAGCAAATTTAAGTTAATTATGTTTCGTCTCACTTGGAGAAAAACAATCCAAAAATTCCCAATCATGGTTCTTGTAGATTGGATCATTCATATAATACACAAAAAGAAACTATAGATATTTGATATCTTTGTCTTATAACTAGAATCCTTCTTTTTTCTGATCCAGTTCTTCCACCACCACGAACTAGTTAGATTCGGCAAAAATTATCAGAAAGATTACATTAAGACTTCATGCAGTGATTGAGAGCCAAATTGATAATAACTAGGAAGTTTAAAATTAAATTGATATTTATAAAATAAGTTTATTATTGAGAAGATGATATCTCAAACGATAGAGTTAAATTTAATATGCGACGTCATGTAAAAGCAAAATTTTTTGAGGTTATCATTGAGGTCGAGATCAGCGCGATCCCGATCGATAATATCAAAAGCAAATCGATGTAGCCACCAATGAGAGTGTTTCCTTCACGACCCGACCAACAACAAGATGGGCTGCCCAAAAGCATTAAAAAAGCAAATCGGATAGGACTACGTGTGAGGATTTGCCGCTTCGGGCGGGCAAAAAGCGGTCAAATTTTCTTAAATTCTAGCTAATCCCTCCCACCCCACCACTAGAAAATAATCCCCACCAATGGCGGACGACTTTCGCTCGATCGGGACATCCCCGTGAGTGCATCCGCCACTCAGATTGCGTTCTCTCGGGCGAGGGACGGCAGTGGTCCGGACCCACCCGGGCGCAACGATCCCTAGGCTCGACACGTAACGCCACCTCCGAAACCGGAATTAGTGGGACGGGTCACTTCGGTTGGGAGAGATAATGCTCGAAACGTCAGATTTTGACGGTACCCGCTTACTCATCTATCTCAATTCCAGCACCTAACTTCTACGAGAAATCATCAATAGGAGTCAACTTAAAAAAGTGGCGCCTGGCGAGACCATTCTGCATTTGCATAATTCGAGCGGATGACTCGGCAACTCTAGCACGTCAGGACTCTCGCGATTTTGTTTAAAAAGCGACCCGCGTTGCACGACGCGGGCGGGTGGGATGGACGGTTTTTTTGGCTTTTGGTGATGTGACGAGAGGCTATTCCTTCGGTTGACAGGTGCCGATCCAGAGGGAAAAAAGTAAGTGACGTTGGTCTCCTCCATTTCTGTAGCTGAGTGGATCTCCTGACGATCGGCAAAGCTCCATTATTGGATTTTGCTGTTTGGGTCTGGCATGCTCTCTTCTGTTCAAGAGTTTGTCGGGGGGTATGTGGTTTAAAGCTTGCATCAGCCACTTTGAAGGTGCTGTGCTTAGGGATAAGAAAGTTAGACGCTATTCCAATCTCTATGTTTGTCCAATCTGCCTATCTAAGCCAATATTTCCTGTTAGAGATATGTTTAGGATGTTATAGAAAATTCCATTTATTTCTCTTGATGAATCCTGATTAGCTGTAATTGGTATTTTTCTACTTTAAATAGCCATCCAGTATAACTTAGGGCCATATATACTCTTTGTTTCCACCGTCACATTACCAACTTCGTATCACAGCCATCATTTTCTAAGAAATGGAACAGCACCAGCCTCATCAGTCGCGTCTCTCTAATTTCCCGTTGAGTCCGCAACTTCAATTATTGTTTCGAAACTCTTCAGTTACTCGTTTCAGAGGATAGACACCATCAGTAGACTCACTGTCCTAAGAAGATCTAAGATTCTGAGATTTCGTCGCTAACGGATGCCGGGCACCTCCACACGCACTGTCATGTCTGGGACTTGCGGGGCTCACCGCTTTTCTGTGGCAATTTGGACATCTTCTGCCACTTGTTTCAGAAAACGAACGCTACCACCAAACTCACTGCCAGTTGTCAAGCTAACTGGTGTAATTTCATTTCCAATTTCCTCCACAAGCGTCCACACACGTCGCTAGAAGACTCTATTTATGAGGTCTGAGAGTGTAAATGGTTCAGTTTGATTTTTCGATTTTTCTAGTTTTGTCTTGTTTATTGAAACCAAAGTGAAGAAAATGTGAGAAAGAAAAAAGATTATAAGTTGATTGTTCAATTTTTATTGAGTATTTCGGTTCGTTCAGTTAAATGAACTGAAAAAATTAACATTTTTTTATTCAATTATCCGAACCGAAACCAAACCAAATCGAAAATCGAAAATATACGAAATTTCGGTTTGATATAATTTCTAATTTTGGATTGATTTTCAGTTCGGTTATTGACACTCTTATGAGATCTATGCCGTTAATTCACCGTGTGCTAACATCATCAATGACGTCACCTCTGCCATGTTAGCTCCAACCGTTGATAGTTACCAACCGTGGTCCGATGTTGATCCACGCTGTCCATCGTTGACCGGTTTAGTCAAATCAGATTTGAGATATTTTCAAACTGGTTCAACATGTTTTTGGCTGGTTCGTGGTGCTTTTTGATCAATTTTATAGGCATTTTGGCCAAAATCCATTTTTGGTCTTATTCTTCTTATATGCTCTCGAGGTACTAGTTTCTTCACATTTCTATTTCAATATGCCATGTTTAGGCTGGTAAAGTGCATATAATGAATAAATTTTATTAGCATTGTCGCTAGTAAAAATATAGCCCAAGTGCCAAAACTTGGCACGATGAGACATTTAATTGCCAAAAGTTACAAAAAGTATATTAAGTACTATTTCTTTTTGAAAATTGGATAACTTTAGTGCCAACTCCAGCGAAGGTTGCCGAAAATCCGATGTGGCTTATTTTAATAATATAAATCGCTTACGTGGCTCGCCGAAAGTTGAGTCAACAAAAACTCAGCCAAAATGACATCGTTTTGTGCTAACATGGCATTTAAAAAATGTATTAATTAAATAATCTTAAATAAATTTTAAAATATATTATTATAAAATTGATTAATTTTTTTTTAAAAAAAGAGGAGGAAGGGGAAGATCGGGCGAGGGCTGCTCCCCTTCCCCTTTGTTTTAAAAAATAAAATCAATTTTAAATTTTTTTCTAGTACGACTTGGATAATTTTTTTTTTTTCTTAAAATTGCCACATGGATATTTTATTTTGAAAAAAAAAAAATGCTCCGTTAGCAAATAAAATTGCCAAAAAATGACATGTGGCAGTTTGGCCAGATTTTTTCCCCATTAGCACTTAACTGATCTTTTTATTCGATTTTGACACTTAAAGTGTATATTTTGGAACTTTTGGCACTTAATATCCCCTCGTGTCAAGTTTTGGCACTCTAGGGGTTCGCATGTCCATTGTCGTCAATGTGGTCATATGGCATCCAATTGTTATTGATTATGATCTAAGCAATCTATCGGGTAGAACAATAATCTCAACACCAAGGTTTACATGCATGTCCTTTTGAAACAGTTTCTACCACACAAACTTCTAATGGATTGTCTATCATTCTCTCATTAGAGGATCTTTATTCCATTTTTCAAGAATATGGTACTTCTAGCTCCTTTGTCTCTTTTGACGTGTTTGTCAATTTAGGTAAATTATGATTCATAGTTTTTTTACTCTACCCACTACAATCACACGACTTCAAATTTTAATTTGCTTCAGTCAAAATCATTCATTTCACAACCTCCCTATTATTTCACATAGCTGATAATTCTCAAATGAGAGTTAGCCATATAGAAAACATTTCTACATCCACATTATCCTTACTTAACCCTTTTATGATTCTCAAATTCTCCTTAAATTTGATTTAGGACAATTGTATAAACTTGGTTTTGATGTTCATTTCTCTTCACATGGTTGTCATGTGTAGAATCCACATACTAGACAGACCATTGGGACAAGCCGTAGGGTGGCACACCTATTTGAGTTTGTTTCTTGAATATTCCTAACTCTCTTGCTAGTTGTGCTCCCACAAAGTCATAAGATATTCTTATCTCTTTGAATCATCGACTCTTGTTCCTTTCTTCATCAACACTTTAGTTGATTTATTCCCAGAAGATACCATGCCTTCCGTCCAGTGGTGCATCTCTTTCTAGAATTGCTTCTTCTTCTAGTTTTGATGTAGGTCTTTCTAGCAATATCGCCTCAGCAACTTCTAACATGTTTGCTCCATTTGTGAATTCTCCATCGACCGACATTCCTTCGTCCTCCATCCGTCGCTCCACCAAAGTAAGTCAACATTTTGTTTGACTTTGTAATTATCATTGTCACTCTACCAATAAAGAAGTTAGTATTAATCCTCTTTGGCAGCAAGTATAGGCAAATAAGTTACAAGCTTAGACAACATTTGGTTAATTTGCCTTTTAGTAAATTTGTTATAAGTTGTAAATAAGTATATAAGATTAAAATAAAGGTAGATGGTACAATGGACTTCTACAAAGGTCTGTTAGTGACAAAATGTTTTACTCATGCATACAGAGTTGAGTAAAAGAGAATTTTGCTCTACTCGCATGCCTTACTTTTATTGGTAGTCTTCTTGCTATTATCATAGTTAGACATTGGTCTCTATTCAAGATGGATGTTTAAAATGCAATCATGAATGGTGATGATACTGGGAAAATTTATATGGTGCATCCTATTGGATATACCCATCCTTCGAACAAAGTGTATAGACTAGGTGGAGCATTATTATGGCTTGAAATCAGTTACTCATTCTTGGTAACTTAAGTTTAGTTCCACCATGAAATCTCTTGGCTTCAAATCCAATCCCTAATACCATGCTCTTTTAGTTCAATGCACATTTTGTAGATTTATTATGTTGATTTTCTATGAGGACAACATGGTCATTAATGGTAGCGATCATATTGGCTGAGAGAGACCTTCCTTGTAGATGGGGAGAGTGTGCCGTAAAGGTAGCTATTGCTCTTTGCTATAAGTGTTGTTTTGGATGGAAACCCCGATGAGACAATAAAATCTCTTTTAATTTCAAGTAGTCATTTCAACAAAAAAGTTATAGTCACACCGCTACTACTATTCTACCATCTACCCATTCTCATCGATAGGGTTGAAACTACCTTTCGAGTAGAGCTAACTATTGCACTTATGCCTTTTGATTAGACAACTCCTAGTGCCAAGCTAATTGAGTAGGATCCGAAAACAAAAGTTAGCACAGAAAGTTCAATTGCTAAAGAACTTTGTAAGCTCAAGCAATATCTCGATTGATCGTTTGAAATGAAATATCTTGGATGACTCAGCTACTTTTTTAGACTTGAGGGTTCATTCAGAATCCTCTAGCTATTATCTTTCATAAGTAAAATATGCCTCCAATCTTATCACTTGTCCAACAAAGTCACTACAACCCCTATTAAGACCAATGCCAAATTTGATGCCAAAGATAATCCATTGACAGCTAGTTTATAGTCTTATGTATCTTACTATTGCTCGACTTGATATTGTCTATACTATTTATACTGTTAGATAGTACATGATTGCCTCCCATATGGCTCATTTTGTTGTGATCCTTCAAATTCTTCGCTACTTCAAGGATATATTATTTCATAGCCTTCACTAATCTACTCATTCTAACTTGGAGTTGACAACTTATGATAATGCCGACTGAGCTAGTGACTCTCAAGATTAACGCTTCACTACGAGTTACTGCTTCTTTTTCGGCACCTCACTTATCTCATAGTATAGCAAGACAAAAAAATCATTGTTGCCCCCACTCTTTTATGGAAGTAGAATATCGACCTTTTGCTAATACAACATTAGAGTTACTATTGTTGTGAAAGTTACTAAAGGCATGAGAGTGCATCATTATAGCGGAATAGCCATTCGTTGCGATAACTAAAATGCTATCCAAATAGCACATAATGATGTTTTTCATGAATGCACCAAGCTTGTTTAAATAAATTGTTATTTCATCTGGTTTCATTTCTATTTGACTTGTCTCTACTTCATTAGCTGAATGAATTGCTAATGTCTTCACCTAGACACATCCATCTCTTTCAAATCACCTTGAGTTGAAGGAGGGATCTTAGAAATATTTTAGGAGATTCTATATATATCAATTTATTGGTTCTGATTGAGTTTATTTGATATTTTGATATTTTAAATAGTCAATCCTGTGAAACTTATAAATAAGTAAATATACTCTTCATTAACAAACGTAACGGTACATATGTTTTTTGTCAACCTAATTCTCAACTCTCCTGTACCAAATGCGATATTCCCTTCTCACTATGTAATTAGTATCAAAATAAACTTGAGAGTGATCTTAAGAAAACATATAATCACGCTGCCCTGAATCCCATTCTTGAAAGGAAGAATCAAGAAGACAAGCGTGCTTATTTCTTGGACATGTCTTTTTGCTACAATACGATTCACCATGGGCGTCAATGTTCATATGATTATCAACCTAAGGACAGCATAAAGACAGATTCATTCCTCGCATTTCGTAGTCGCGCTGTTTATATAACTCTCACATTCTATTTAGCCTACAAGAATTGCCAGCTCTCTTGCCAAAGGATTGATATTGCGTAACGGAAATATGAAGACCAAACTCTTGATGATACGGCCAAATAAGTCTCGATCCTATTCAATCTCCTTGTATGAAATTACACGAAACCATCGTCTCAAAAATGCTTTTCTTTTCTTTTCTTTTTTTCATAATCCGTTCTTTTTTTACACGGAACAAAATTCTAAAATCAAGAAACGGGCTGCGACTACGATGACGAGCCCTTATGCGATTTGGTTCTCCTGCTGATCTCCTTCTCCAGCTCTTCAAGCCCTCCAACTTCCTCCAGTTCCTGCATCACCAGTCAATACATGTATCAGTTCACTCCATCACTGGAAACTGAAAACAGAATCGGTCAACGGAATCAATAATGGGCCGGTCAAACAAAAAAAATACCAATAATTGCCCCACACAAAAAAAAAAAAAAAACATAGAGGCAAGGGCCCACCTTAGGTCCGAGAAACAGCCCATATGGCACCCCATCGAATTTGTCCGAGTGGTGGAGCTGCAAGAGACCACAGAAAACACGATGCTCAGAACGAGATCTCCTCCGTCGGATTGCTCGAGGAAAACGACAAAAAAAATCCCTAAACGGCTACGTGGAGCGCCCTGATTGGCTCCACCGCCGATATCCCACATTGTCCGCTTACCTGGTGGGCTGCAGCGACCCTCCTGAAGTAGGGCACGTCGGCTATGGGGCCCACCGGGAATCTCCTGTGGACGAGACCATCGTGGACGAACATGTACGCCATCCCGAACACCGTGATCCCAAGGCCCTGATTTCCATCGATCGAAGTCAGACACAGAGCGATGGGTCAAGTCAAGACGCCAGCGGAGAAAGCAGGCGAGTGGGGGCGCCAACCCAACCCAGCTCAGTAAATGCAGGAAGAAAAGCATTAAAAAAAAAATCGCGACTGACGACAGCGACAGTCTGATTAAGCGATGATTAAACCGTGGAAGGGAAGGATCAGATTAAGGAAGATTCCGGCACTTACGGCACCGAAGCAGAGACCGGGGATGAGGCCCTTGTGGAAGAAGCCGTAGGAGAGGAGGGCGATCGCCGGGACGGCGTTGATGATGGCGAAGACGTCGTTGAGCTCGAACGGCCCGTCTCTCGGCCGATGGTGCGACTGCATTCAATTCGAATCGCCATCAGATGAATATTCAAATGAATCTCTCTTCTTTTTAAAAAGTCGTTGAGTTTGCTTGAGATTTATGAGGACAGGACACAGACCTCGTGCATGTGCCACAGAGAAGCGTGCCAGAGAGCTCTGTGAGCCCATCTTGCCCAGAACTCCATGCCCACCTGAAAGTCAGAATGCAAGAAGCTCAATTTACTCGATTCCAGCGCCGAAAACATAAGAATCAAGAATCCCGACTTTAATTTTTCTTGATTTCGTCTTCACGGTTTGTGAACCCGAAAGCAAAGTTTTCGATTCTTGTTTTTCGAAATCGAGGATGAAACTTACGGCTGCGCCCACGGAGAGAGCGAATGTCCCGAACATCTCAGACATAGGCACCTGCCCTCCCTGCAAAATTTGAAGTGGGAAGAGAAAGGCCAAAGCTTGCATTAGAAATCGATTTCTCTGGAAAGGAGGAAAATGAAGGGAAGGACCGGATTTGACGATCTATACCTCCATTTGCCACGCGAATCTGTAATAGACGGCCATGACGGCCATGGACGTAACCCCGAAGCTGGACATCACGGCGGCGACGAGGTAGGTGAACCGCTCCGACCTCTTCCGCGCCATTCTCTCGGCGGCGCGCGAGGACAAGATCTGATCGGGCGGCGCGGCGGCGTCGGGGCTGTCTCCTCGCGAGGCGGTTCCGGTTCCGGTTTCGGTTTCGGTTTCGGTTTCGACAGGGGGGCTCTGCTTCAGGTCCTCCAGGACGAAGCATACCGTGAGCAGCGCCTTCCTTCTAGGGGCGGGGAAGCCCGCGCAGCTTCTGAAGAGAGAAGGGACGAAGGAACGACAAGAGTGAGAGATGCAGGTGGGCTGCGGGAGGAGGAGGAGGCTGGTGGAGCTCCTAATGAATTTGATAGGTTTGGGGATCGCCGCGGCGGCGGCGGCGGTGGACAGGCCTGCCGCCATAGGAGGAGTCAGGACTGATCTTCGAGCTGTGTGCCCGCGTTGGATGGAGACGGATGAAAGAGGGGCGAGGGGGGGGAGCGGTGGACTCGGGAAAAGTGTGGGAATCGGAGTTGCTCTTAAATGCACCGAGGCCACAATCTTCCCTGAGCCAAAAAACCTTTTTGGTTTTAAAAAAAATTCCGTCCCCAAAACAAAACAAAGAGAGACTAAAGAATTGAGACGGTACATAAATGCCCCCTCTTTGTCATCCGAAATACCGACATGCCACCATCGCAGGTCAATTGACTATTTTCTTTAACAAGTAAGACAAGCAAGAGACTTGGACATGGGCAGGCCCTTAAAATGCTCAAGAAAAAAATTCAAGAATGGGCTACTTGCCCCACTACTTGGAGAGTCATCATTTATTCCCTGACTTTGGGAAAGAAAAAACATACAACATCAATTTAAAATGTTGGAACGGGTTCATTGTCATCATAAAATAATCTAAAGATTCTTACAACCCACTAAAAGCATATATACTAGACAGGCGGAGGTACATATATACCTCTCTTTGTGATTTGAATTACCGACATATGCCATCTTGCAGATTAATTGACTATTTTCTTTAATAAGTAAGATAATTGAGAGGGTTTGTGGACTACTCTTGTATGGAATTTTTCATCTAATATGGAATGTTGGGCTCAAATTACGGTTACTTAATTTGTCCGAAATTCAAGAATTTGAAATTGATGAGTCCGTCATTGCAACCTAATCAAAGAGAAGGACGCTGCTCTCTTGATGGGTAGGTGAGGCCTCCACAAGATTTTCCTAAGCAGATCACCAACCTCACATGCCAACAAGTGTCTATATGCTTATTTCGAAAATACTGATACCCTCCTTCTCTATCTATCTCTCTCTCAATTTGTTGATTTCCACCCCTTGATAACATCAAATCGTTAATTCAACAACATCCGCAATCCTAATGATTAAATGATTTGATTGTACAAATACGAAAAAAAGGGTATAAGATTTGCCTTTACAATAATAAAGATTAGGGCAACAAATCGCATGAGATGGAGAGAAATCGACGGACGAAAGGGAAAAGGACAAAAGGAGGAGGAGGAGAAGAAGGGGCTGGTAGGTTCGTGAATTTAGGAGGAAGAGGAGGGGCAAGTAGGGGTGGGGGGGGTCCGATGTGTGGAGGGGAGACAACGACACATGTCAGGATCGGAGAGGAGTGCGTGAGGCTGATGGGCAGCCGCAGGATTTCGCGTGGGGAAGCGGACAGCGAATCGCGTTGCCCCTTTGCGGTCCCTTCACTCTCACATGTTACAAATACAAAAACGAGAGAAGCTAATTTTTTTTCCAATTTTGTCCCCAATTTTTTATCGCTCCTGAACGCGGACACGTATCCCCAACCAACATCTCTAGCAACATCGACGCACGACCTTCGTTCGGGTCGGTGGTGTCGCCCACGCGGACAGACCCCGCCCCCTCCCTTTTTGTGACCGTTTTGGGCTCCACGCCCACCTCCTTTTTCAGCGTCCCCGTCGATGCTCACCAACGAACCGAGTGGAGTGGGGTCGTCCTCTGTCCCGGTCATACGATCCAAGTCAAACCCCCGCCCTCTTCGGCCCAAGAAAGCTCGGCCCGTTTACATTGGAGGAGAATCATCCCGGCTCAAATCTTTTCGTCAACGAGTCTCTGTGTCTTAACCCTTTGCACGGAATAATTACCAATAAATTCAATTCAATCTTAAATCTTTTAATTTAATTAATTTAATCTAAATTTTTTGATATTCTTTTAGTTAATTTTGACTAACAATTACTAACGTAGATGCTAGACATCCTATGTCACACGATTTGTGTTAACATGCACAATTTTTTTTTTTTTGCATTTTTTATATAATTTTTCCTCTTTTATTCCCTTGGCAAGAGAATTGACCTTGCCTATCTTGAGCGAGGCTTGCCCTTGTTGGCCTTTGCCTATGGCCAATCGGCTGAGGAAGAAGGAATAGAAAAGGAAAAAAAAGAGAGAAAAAATCAAAAAATTTATAGAAATTTTTTAAAAAATACAAAAAAAAAAAAGTCTACATCAATACCGCTTGTACTATATAGAACGCCCAATGTCCTCCTCAGTGGTTGCCAATAAAAATAGCTAAAATGGCTACATTGGCAAATTATCATAATATTTTAGATTAAATTGGTCAAATTTAAAAATTTATGACTAAATTGATATTAATACAATATGTTTATGACCTTTTTCTGCATAATTTTCCCCGGCTTATAATGTTCTTCCCTCTCATCCGCTCTTTAATTGGGCCTTTTGAATCTGTCGGACTAAGCGGCCATAATTCCGTATGCTTCCAAGTAGGGCCGGGTCGGATCATATGGGCCGAGTAGGTCCGGGCCTGGTCACAAAATATCGCGGGAAAAAGATTTCGATTCGCGTGGAGGGTGGGGAGGAGGATCTACGCAGAGAACATTCGAGACTGGGGATCAGTCGGGGAGAACGTTCTCGAAATTCCAAAAAAACCGAGGCTCGACCTCAACGGACGAAGAACGACAATCTCCTCCGACGTCGTTTCGATTCGCCGAGGAAGAATCCAGAACCACGTCGGCTCCCATGTTCCCTCCAATTATAAATGCCTCTCTGCGTCGCCTTCTGCAGTCGCGTAGACAAGGCGATTGATTCCGATTCCCGCTCGCTCTGAGTCGACTCACTGCTCTCTCATCGTTCTTGTATCTCTCTGTCTCTCGCGCTCTCGTTCTTTCGTTGCGTGTGTCGGGGAAATGGCGGATGCAGAGACCTTCGCGTTCCAGGCGGAGATAAACCAGCTCCTGAGCTTGATCATCAACACCTTCTATAGCAACAAGGAGATCTTCCTCCGCGAGCTCATCAGCAACTCCTCTGATGTACGTCGCCTCTCTTTCTCTTTCGTTGAACTATTAGCTTGCGCGTTCCTCGCTGTAGTGTCCACACAATGAACTTGAGGGAACTAGAATGTTGTCTGTTATAGCCGTGTGGAGAGGAATCGAAATTCGCGTCTCCCCAGAAATGGGCAGCGTTACTTGGTGAGCGATGGCATCAGTGCAACTTGCGTTGTTCAATGGCTTGTCTGTTTGGTGTGCCTATATAGTGTGGTTTTGTTTCGGCACTAGTAAAATAGCTTGCAGACTTAAGATGTTGCTTTTTGTCAGAGCAGTTGCGATTCTGGATTTGTCTTTGCTTGAATTAGACGTTCGATGTCTCGTAAAGACTAAGAGCGTCATCTATAGTAATTGAGTGGCTCTGCCCTCAGCATTGTAGAAAAATGATTGTGATCAAAATGCGATATTGTGATGCCGGGGATGATGTACTGATTGTGCTCTGCGTTGGCATTGTGTCCTTTAGGCCTTGGACAAGATTAGATACGAAAGCCTCACGGATAAGAGCAAGCTCGATGCGCAGCCTGAGCTGTTTATTAGGCTGGTGCCAGACAAGGCCAACAAGACCCTTTCGATCATTGACAGTGGCATCGGCATGACTAAAGCAGGTAATGCAATTAGTTGTTACGTTCAGTTCATATGAGTTTTGAGACTATCAATAGATATTAACATTTAAGAAGAATTGGACAGATCTTGTGAACAACTTGGGTACGATTGCAAGGTCGGGAACCAAAGAATTCATGGAGGCATTGCAGGCTGGAGCTGATGTGAGCATGATCGGCCAATTTGGTGTAGGTTTCTATTCGGCCTACTTGGTGGCTGAGAAAGTCATCGTGACTACTAAGCACAATGACGATGAGCAGTATATTTGGGAGTCCCAGGCTGGTGGTTCCTTCACTGTCACGAGAGATGTGAGTGGGGACCAACTGGGCAGAGGGACCAAGATCACCCTCTTCCTTAAGGAGGACCAGGTGAGTTCCTTTGGGTTTGCTTTTATGGATCGGTAGAGGAAATTTGCTATTGTTTTTATGATGCATGGTGCTAACATCGTCACGTCTCTCTTTTCCTCAGCTGGAGTACCTGGAAGAAAGAAGGATTAAGGACCTTGTGAAGAAGCACTCCGAATTCATTAGCTACCCCATCTATCTATGGACTGAGAAGACAACTGAGAAAGAGATTAGTGATGATGAAGACGATGAGCCCAAGAAGGAAGAGGAAGGAGACGTTGAGGATGTCGATGAGGAGAAGGAACAAAAGAAGTCCAGGAAGAAAAAGATTAAGGAGGTTTCTCATGAGTGGCAGCTCATCAACAAACAGAAACCCATCTGGCTGCGAAAGCCAGAGGAGATCACCAAGGAGGAGTATGCTTCCTTCTACAAGAGCTTGACCAATGATTGGGAAGATCATCTTTCCGTGAAGCACTTCTCTGTTGAGGGGCAGCTTGAATTCAAGGCTATTCTGTTCGTCCCAAAACGCGCTCCGTTCGACCTCTTTGATACTCGCAAGAAGATGAACAACATAAAGCTCTATGTTAGGAGGGTTTTCATTATGGACAACTGTGAAGAGCTCATTCCAGAGTATCTTGGATTTGTGAAGGGAGTTGTTGATTCTGATGACTTGCCCCTCAACATTTCTCGTGAGATGCTGCAACAGAACAAGATTCTGAAGGTCATCAGGAAGAATCTTGTCAAGAAGTGCATTGAGATGTTCAATGAGATTGCAGAGAATAAGGAGGACTACAAGAAGTTCTATGAGGCGTTTGCGAAGAATTTGAAATTGGGTATACATGAAGACAGCCAGAACAGGGCTAAACTTGCAGACCTCCTCCGGTACCACTCGACAAAGAGTGGGGACGAAATGACAAGTTTGAAGGATTATGTCACCAGGATGAAGGAAGGTCAGAAGGATATCTACTACATCACTGGTGAAAGCAAGAAGGCGGTTGAGAACTCTCCATTCTTGGAGCAGCTCAAGAAGAAGGGCTATGAGGTGCTTTACATGGTGGACGCAATTGATGAGTATGCTGTAGGACAATTGAAGGAGTATGATGGAAAGAAGTTGGTGTCTGCAACCAAAGAGGGGCTGAAACTTGATGATGAAAGTGAGGAAGAGAAGAAGAAAAAGGAGGAGAAAAAGAAGTCTTTTGAGAACTTGTGCAAGACGATGAAGGACATTTTGGGAGACAAAGTTGAGAAAGTGGTGGTATCAGACAGAATTGTGGATTCTCCCTGCTGTTTGGTGACTGGAGAATATGGATGGACCGCAAATATGGAGAGGATCATGAAGGCTCAGGCTCTGAGGGACAACAGCATGAGCTCTTACATGTCAAGCAAGAAGACAATGGAGATCAACCCCGACAATGGCATCATGGAGGAGCTGAGAAAGAGAGCTGAGGCTGATAAGAACGACAAGTCAGTCAAGGACTTGGTGATGTTGCTATTCGAAACTGCTCTTTTAACATCTGGGTTCAGTCTAGATGATCCCAACACTTTCGCGGCAAGGATCCACAGAATGCTGAAGCTGGGTCTGAGCATTGATGAAGATGAGACTGCTGGTGATGATGTCGACATGCCTGCCTTGGAAGAGGATATTGCTGAGGAGAGCAAGATGGAGGAAGTAGACTAGGCTTCCGTGATATGGAAGTGAACTCTGTTGTATAAGTGAGATGGGTAGAAGAGGAGTGTGTAATGTGATCATGGACAAAACGGTTCTAAATGGTTTCTTATGTTATCGTATCTGTTTATGAGCTGAAAAATAGAGTGATGTTTTGTGCTGACAGCAGTGTATAAATGACTTGGTTTCACGGATCTTGTCATCGTGTTTGGTCTTGAACTTAAGCCAAACATTCTCTGCGTTGAAAGTTCAGGGTAGCTTCTCCTTTAGGTTTCATTGTTGCGTGAATTGGACTAGGAAATGTAAGACACAAAGTTCAGTGCATCCTGAGTCCTAAGGGCATGAGCCTGTTCAAACAGTGAGTGCGGAATGATGGTAACTCAAAGCATGGGAGAAATACAGAGCACTGTTTTGAGGCCACAGCTTCTTTGATTAATGATGTCAGGATTGCATATAGGATGGCTCTGAAAACCGACCAACGACTTTTCTAGATATACTTTTTATACATATATGATTTTCGGTGCCTTCAAGAATTCCCTAGCTCTCCAGCTGGTTTTCCCAGAGTAGAGTGATGATTCTGCTGTGTTTATCAAACAAATGCTGAGGAAAAACTCCATGAATAATGTAACTGACATTTGACCGTATCTACCTAGCGTTCGTTGCATAAGCGTGGCATTTCCCACGAAATGGTCTCTGGTCTCTCTACTTCGCAGCATAGGTCAGAGTGTTGCGTTTGTACTAATCCGCACCAAAGTTTGTGCAAGGAATGAAAGAAAAGTTTACATAGTTTAGTCCATCAGCTTTAACCATGTCCTTGTATAAATGTGTTCAGCAATCTCTACTGGTTCTGTATATTCAGGACTGCCATCCATGAAATGCTAGCAAAATAGAGCATGGGAAAAGGGAGTCCCTTATTGGATTATAGAAGTGTTCTATTAGTTACTCTCTGCATACAAGAAGTCGGAGCTTTGCGTCTTTGCTTCACATGGTGTGTTCCTTCCTTTCTGTGAATCAGCAGTACAGGGTGCGTTTGGGAATTAAGTCATGGAACACTTGATTTCTTTAGTTTCTTGTATTTTTTTGAACCCTGCAATGCAACCAGGAAAGAGAACATGCGTCAATGCCAGATCCTGGATGTTTCGACTCCGACAGGCCAAAGAAAAATTATGCATACCATTATAGGATTTCATCTGTACTAGGATTGAGACCAGACTTGAAAGTGAGTGAACTATATGCAATAAATGGCTCATTTTGGAACTACAAACAACAGTGCATCTTTATTTTCAGTATAAACTGAAATCTAGTTTTGATGAATTTGATAAACTTAGCAACTAGCAAGACCTACGAGATGTCCAGTAAAAGCAACATACTGCTGTTGGAACTGAAAAGATTGAGCAAATTAAAATATTCGACACCTACTAATCATCAAATCTTTCGCGAAATTGATGCTTGACATTTACCAGCATCATATTCAAGTGAGGAATCTTACTGGGATGGTGAAGTGGGAAAGATGCCCGAATGTCTTGATGGAGTAGTTGGCCTGGGATCTCCAGGGAGTTGCACAGTGTTGGCCTTATGAATGGTGACTGACTCCATGCAGTGATTGGTGAACGCAAAATAGGAGTATGATTGCATGAGGAAACCGGGCGTAGGGTGATACGAGGAAACTGGAGACATAATTGGCGTCCGCCAGTTTATCTGAGATGCCGATGCTGCTCCAGGTGATCTAGATAATGACATTCTCGAAGGTACCATGCTGATGCTAATTCTAAGACAGGGCAGTAGGGGACAAGGTTAGCTGAAGGAGAAAAGAGCACATATTATTAAGGCACCTCTCAACTAGCTAGCTTCTTACTTGTTATGAACATCAACGTACTCATCTGTCTCATCCAGTATTTCTTCCTGCGTCAACAGATTAATAGTTAGACATGCACATGAATGCATCAGGAGACTTTTAGCTTTCACATGTACTGATTTCAAAAGACATAAAGATAAGGGGAATTGACATCAAACAGATTGAACAAGCAAATTGACAACATGCCTGAAAAATAGATCAGCAAATATCTAATGATGCAAATAGAAGCGCTATAAAATTTAGACAGGCTGCTTTTATTATATTCATATGGTGAAAGTGAATTGCACATGCCATTATCAAAGTCAGGTACCATTTGTCTAACCTAAACAAGCTTACACCGGATCACTTACTTAATCAAAGTGTCATCCCTTATATGCTTTCGCCTGTAGATGCAGAGAAAGAAGAATTTACAGACTTGCAAGAGACAAGCACTATACTATGTGTCTGACCTGTAAAAGTTCCTCAATGACATCCTCCAATGTGATGATGCCGATGACTTCATCCTCCGTACTTGGGATAGATTCCCAATCTTCCTTTAAGATATTATCCTCTCCTTGCTTCAGTTTCTTCGACTGGGAGTGTGATTTTTTGTGCAGCTCAGTCATATTCTTCTGATACGGGCTCTGGGTTTCATTATCTGTGGAATATGCAGCCGGTGAGTTACATAACATGATACCTTGCTCTTTCTGCCCAAATTGAGGACCAGAACCTGCGAAAGGTTCTCATAAAAAGTTCCTTTCTTCTGTCATCACCTTAAATCTATCAGAGAAGACAATTGCTCTTACCACTCATATTACCTTGTTGTTTTGAATCTGAATCCACACTTATACTGATTGTGGTAGGTTTTGCATTTTCTCCAGTGTCATTTAAGCCCTTTTTGCATTTTATAACCACAGCCATGTGGCTATGACCCTTTTGGAATTGGTTTAATATATCATATAGAGGCAAACAGTCCTGAACCCTGTTAGAGATTATAAAAAATTGTATGAAATACGCAGTCTTCCGATTGTCCGGGACACTTAAGCTGCTGAAAGACTCCTTTGCAGAGGAAAATTTGTGAAAGAAACTCAGAATTAGCAAAACGAGTTTACCCAAAATCTTATGTACCTAGGAATTTTCCTAATGGTGACATCTTTGGCAGGGGTTTCATCTTCTGGGTTGCACTTGATCAAGTTTTTCACCTTCATCCAGAAGAGAGCGGTCATAATTACAGGATAAATGAACTGACACACAAATCCTAGTGAGAGTTCACCTTACCAAAATTAGGCCGATTATGTTTGTTGGGCTCCCCGAGTAAATGGGTACACGGCTATGCCCCTTCCTAATTATCAGCCCCAATGTTTCGCTAAGAAAACCATACTTGAAATTATAATTTAATCAATGAAAATAATTCAAATTAAACGAAATGCACACATGAGGAGAGCTGTACTCGTTGAGTTTAGAGTTTATGTCGAGACAAAATATGTCTGATATCGGCGTCATGGCATCTTTAGCAGTCTTCTGAGTCATATCCAAAGCTCCAGCGATGATGGTTGTTTCGTCATGCGTCAATTCTCCGCCTTTCCCAGCCTAGACAATTTACATGACAAATGACAATATGATCGACTTTATATCTCTTTTCTGGAAGTTCTGATCCTGCCATTCCAACTTCATTTGCTGTGAATCCCGAAGCAGACAAGGGACTTACCTTATTCCCGTGCATGTCTACAAACATTTTCAGCTCAGCCCGCTGTAGAAGTGCTGAGTGTCCTTTACCAAGCAACCAATCCAATGCCTAACATGAAAACCGCAATTCCATTAGGACAACAATGCAGTTTCTTTAGTAGTACCAGAACTCAAGTTCTCTGGTTGTTATCAATTCGAGACTAGGATTCAGTGCACTACCTTACTGATCGGGTAAGCTAGAGGGAAAGCGACTATTACAAGCAACCGGACAACGAAAGACAATTTCGCTCCAACACTTAGCCCATATCGAGAACAAACAGCTTGTGGAATAATCTGTCGTGAAAAGGAGAGAACACTAACTCAGATTAACTTGTTACACACCTACATAAAAAGTTGCATCAAGTGAACTCCGAACCTCTTACCTCGCCGAAAGCAAGTATGAGGGTAACTGAGATCAATACAGAGGCCCACGCTGGAAGAAGCGCATCAAGGAAGATAGGCAAAGCCTTTGGAAAAAAATCATCAAGAATCAGATATCAAATGGAGACAAACCATATATAGAAAACCAAATGAAGGAACGTATTTATTTACCTCCATAGCTATGGAGTTGCATATCAGAAGTGTGCATAGGAGTAAATGCTGATTCTTAACCAAGGGAAGGATTTTTTCTGCAGCCACGAGAGAACAATGAAGACTGATTACTTCAAAAGACCGATGCTAATAAAAGAGTGGAAAAGAACGGAAGATTGAAGTTCCACCTGCATTCTTCCTATCCTGAGGCTGACCAGCTTTCGCAAGAATCTCGAGATCGACCAAGCTAAGTGACATGAGTCCTAGAGTGAGACCGGACATGAGGCCGGCAAAACACACAAGAGCAATGCACACCATGAGATAGACCCAGAACATTGACTCGCAGCATGGCACATCATTGGCAGCCATATTAGGCCTTGGGGAGTGGAATGAAAACCGTTTTGAGAAGATGGCTACTGTTGCAGATAAGAATGAAGTGAAAGTTGAGGGCTATTAATATTGCAGCTTTCGGCTTGTGTGAGATGTTGTTATGACTTCAGAGATGAAATCTTGCGAGGATGATAACAAATGACACCGACTTTGGTGCGTCATGACAGCAAAATGCCCAGTCCGAGCTGCCAAAAGCTCGATAATGCAAACTGCAGCGCTAGCATTACCTTTTTCTCCACGAGCAAAAACAAAATGAGAAAGAAGCTGTCGTCATCCATGATGACCCACGCCAATCACTATAACATTAGAGAAAGAAAGGGAGAAATTTCAAGAAAGAAGATGGAGAAAGAAAAAGGGTCCATGCTGAATCCTAGCATTTTATCAGTTGCAGAAGATGAATTGTTCCCGGGAAGGTGCAACGACTCAAGGAGAGCCAGTCCATACGTGTAGATACAAAATGCATATTGTCAAACTAGGAATCTCTTCTCTTCAACTGATGATTTTGCTTCCACAAGGAACTGACCTTCCAAAGAATCATGAAACTCTGCATGTCCCATCTCATTAAAATACTGTGAATATTCCATTTGAAATGCATCACCAACCTGTCATGCAGGCGCAGTGCATTCAGGCTCGGACCCAATAACATATTCAATCCGAAGTCAGCTACAGCGGCAATCGTGTAGCAGGTATAGCCATTTTGAACCTCTTATTTTATTAATACATCAGCACATAAATAGCTGGCCATCTTAACCCATAAATGCTCCAATTTAGGATAGAAAAGACTATCTTACTTCATTCTTGTGACCCTGTGGAACAATGGGGGCAGATCTTCGTTTAGCTGTGGCGAGAAAATAAAAATAAAAGGATGCTAAATTGATTTCTCTAATTAAAGAAAGACCCATAATTGAATGTGATTACTGAAAGCGACATAGTTAGGTATTACTGTGGATGAATGACGATAGGGCTAGTAAGTGCCTGCCCAAAAAGCACCGCTTTTCGTCCCCAGCCACTATCTGCTTTCTTGAGTAGAGCATTGGTTGATTGTGTTTGATTAAGGCAAGATTAGGTTGGACTGATTTGTTAAAAACGATTGAGAAAGATGGATTCAGGTTTCTTCCATTAAAGTAATCCGCTCGTCCTTTCCATGTTAGCACGCGATTTGTCTCATGTCAAGAGAGAAAGAAATGACACGGAAAAGAAAACTTCGAGGAAGCTCTTGGATACATAATGAAGTGAACCAACTTTTCAAGATGATTATTTAAAGTAACAAAATATTGATATGGATTACAATCAATTAGGAAGATATCTGAAATCTCCTTGATATTCTAAGTATTTTTAATGTTGAGAATGCTGAACCTTTTTTTCCTCGAAATGCATAAACTTACTTGCCTTGCATGCATTGAGACTCCCATCAATTTTTAGGATTTAAAAGAGTATATCATATCATAATGGCATTGTAATCCTTGACTTTATAAAGAAGTAAGTAGGCGCAATAGTTTTATATTATTGTAATAGTAAAATATCCCGACTTTATGTTGTTTGGTGTATAAGACGTACTTATTGGAGAAGATTCTATTTTTCGAGTAAGGATATTGACATTAAACTTCTATTGATTGACTGATATCACAAGATATACGCTCGAGAACTTTGTGAGTTATGTGCCCTCCACAAATTTAATATCAAAATGACAAATAAAATAAAATCAATTTAATTTTCCATGATTAATGTCAACTTCAGAAAATAAGATCCGATAGAAAAAACGATGAACGTAGACATGCGAAGCTTAAGATACATGCATATAAAATTGACGACACAAGTTGAGATATGTTCAGCAGCCTACGTCTTACTTTAAATACGAAACTCGTGCCCATGTTAAACTAATGGATGTGGACGTGAGACTTGGATTTTCTTGAACACGTTAATTTTTTTTATTTTCTTTTTATGGATTCAGTGAAATAGCAATGCTGTTTTATTTTATTTATTTTTGATGTAAATTATTTTAGTACAGTTGTAGTCGTAGCGTCGGGTGGATGGATTTCCGTATCGAGCTTGCCGGAGTAAATACAATGATTATGCCGTAATGAGGAGGCGAAAAATTATTATTATTTTATTTTGATGTTTGCCGTATCTTTTTAGAACATTCGAACTATTCTTTTCGATTGTTTTATATAGGCTCCATTTATTTCCTCAAAAAATAATGATTTAAAAACATTTTTCAAAAATTAATCTATTATATAACTTGTAGAAATGAATGAATAAAAATATTTCCATTGTCTGTGGAAATGTATAGACATAAATTGTTATCCATAATGAAAACATGTTTCATTAACAAATTATTTTAAGTAACATAAGCGATTTTATTTAAAAATAATTTTCAAATCATTAATTTTTCTCAAAATAAACAAAATCAAACTTACAAGAAAAATCTCAAATTAATTATTGATTCAATTCCACTAGGATTTATGTGATCCTCATTTCTTAAGATTCCTATTGCGTTGTTTTTTTTTTTTTTTTTTGCTCATTTTATGAGCTAAAACTAGCCGATAATTCTTGCACAGTCATTAAAATCATGCATGTACCAAAAGACATGCGATTAAGGGTGTTCGGCTTAAAAATATAGATTCCATTTTTTAAAGGAAAATATATAATTTGAAAAAAATAATTTCATAAAAAATCTCTTAAATTATTTGAAATAATTAGACAGAGAAAAATTATTTTCATTATATGATAACAATTTGCGTTTATAAATTTTTATAGATAATAAAAATATTTTTCGTTCATTTATTTTTTTAAATGTAAAAAATAATCATCTTCAAGAAAATGTTTTTCAGATTATTTATTTTTTTGCAAAAATCCTATCTTGATGCAACTTTCTACATTGATCTTCAGAAGATCAGAATCTGATTATAATAAGTTAAGATGAAAGTATGATACACGGCCAGGACGCGTTAAAAGAAGGCTGCGTCTGCGTCCCACGTCGATACACGACACGCATGCAGACATGGAATCAATGAATGTGAATCCGAAAACTTAGATTTTCTTGAACACGTCACATGTTTCATTTTGTTTTTTTTATTTTATGGAGTCGGTGAGATAGCAACAGGGCTTTTGTTTGTTAGTTTCAGAGGTAATTAATCTTAGTATAGTTAATATAGTACTTACGTCGGGTGATTTTGGTCAACTTTCAAATGAATGAACGGTTGAATGAATTTCACCATCAAGCTGCCCATAGTCAGTTTGAATATGCCATATGGAGAGGTGAAAAAAATGTTCGTTATTTTATTAAGATATCTGTTCATATCATTTACAATATTACAAATCTGGTCAATTTGTATAGAATCATTTTAAGGGTCAATTTGGGTAAAAAGATGTCATTATTTCAATTGGTCAATTTGGGTCATATTATTTTTTTATCATTTTTAAGAGATGGAAAAATGTTATTAATTTAATGAATCAATTTAGGTTGGATCATTTTCGACCCGATTCAAATCCAACATAGCCATTTCACCCATTTTGTTTTCAAGCTATGACATTGACGGCCCTAATTCAAACTAGCCCTTGCGATTTTTTTAAATGTTAATAATTTAAGAGCAAAAACTTCAATTGATAATTGATCTGATGTCATTAGGTTTTATCTAATTTTCTTTGTCTTTTATGATTCTTGTTGCCTCATTTTTTGGGAAGTTTCCTAGATTCAATTTAATTTTCCTAATCATTTTTTTTCTTTTTAATTTCGATTTTACCAACAGATCGCACCTAATCTCACTCGTCCAAGCACCAATTCAATCTCTCCACATCAACAATGGCTTCCTCCAATCCCAACCCCTACCCAATCGTCATCACCGCCATCTCCATTCCCTCATCCGCCACTTCCATTCTCCGCCCTCTCCTCCTCCGTCCACTCCCCTCTCCGCCACTCCACCGCCTCTTCCTACTAGCCGGCACACTTGATCTACTAAAAGAATTTTGCAGAGGAAAATTTGTAAAATGAAACCCAAGAATTATATAAAAAAAAAAAAAAAATTAAGCCAATTTTCCCAATGGTGACATCTTTGATTGGGGTTTCATGTTTTGGGCGGTACTTGATCAAGTTTTTCACCTTCATCCAGAAGAGAATGGCCATTATTACACGATATATGATCAGACAAGTAGATCCTAGAGAGGGCTCGCCTTACCATTAGGCCAATTATGTTTGTTAGGCTCTCTGAGTAATTGGGTACCTGGCTATGCCCCTTCCTAATTATTAGTTCTTTCGTTTCGCTATGAATAGCAAACTTGTAAATATTAACTAAGAAATGAAAAGTATCCACATAAACAATAGGCAAACATGAGATGATGTACTCGTCAAGTTTACAACTTATGTTGAGAGTAAGTATGTTTGATAACAGTATCATGGCATCTTTAGCAGTCTTATGAGTCGTATCCAAAGCTTCAATAATGTGATGGAGTTGTGGAGTTTAATAAAGGAATGTAATATTAAAGCTTAGAGCTTGGACACATGAGTAAAAAAGAAGATCAAGGTGTTAGCATCTAAGGGGAAAATGCCTAATATGAAGTCCATAGTTATTGATCTATTTGAATATTGAGTTCTAATCAAGCAAAAACATGTCAAAATTTCAAAGATTGGAAGAAAACTAAAATAAGGAAAATTAGAGGTAGTGCATACAAATTTGTAGGGGCAACCCCTATGCATTCACTTGAAGCTTGCACTAGTATATCATTTTTATTGACAACTTTACTAGAAATGTATGGGTTTATTTTCTAACAAATAAATCTAATGTATTTTGCTACTTCTAAGAAATAAAAAGCTGAAGTAGAGAATGAGATTAGCCTAAAGATTAAATGTTTAAGGTCCGATAATTGTAGCAAGTATAATAGCAAGAAGTTCAAGTGGTTTTGTGCAAATAATGGAATTGGGATGACAAGAATTGTTCTCAATATATCATGGTAAAATGGAGTCGCTAAGAAAATCAATAGAACTCTGAATGATTGTTCAAGAACTATGATGGTGCATAGAAGCTTACTCAAGATATTTTGGGCAAATTCAAAAGACACAGCAACATATCTTACCAAGAAAGGACATTAAGTTTTACTTGATTTCAAGCTACTAGAAGAAGAATGGAGTGGAAAGAATGTGAATATTTTGCATGTGAAGGCTTTTTGTTATGTTTCACATTTACTTTTGATTGACACTGGCAAACCAGAAAATTTTTAGAAGCAATGCGAGTTAAGATTTTGTAAAGTAGGAGTTAACAATGCACGATGGGTTAGATTCACTTGAGAAGAGTAAAACTTGAGTGTTAACTCAATTACTAGATGGGAAAAAGGCATCATTAAGTAAGTGGGTGTACCAGTTCAAAGAACTTGATGGCAACAAGAGATACAAAGTAATGTTAATAGTAAAAGGTTTTTAGTTAAAGAAAGGGATTAACTACATAGAGAGTTTCTCTCTAGCTATGAAGTTAACCACTATTAGGCTAGTGTGGAGTATTGTTGTTGCTGAGAATTTACATCTAGAGCAATTAAATATAAAGATTGCATTCTTTCATGGTATCTTAGAGGAGGATAAACATGGTATGACTAGAAGATTTGCAGGCCCTAAGCTGAAGAAAAATCTATATAGCTTGTAATAGGCTTCTAGACAATAGTACAAAAAATTTGAAACATTCATGTGTGGTAATAGATTGACTAGAAATAAAATGGATCATTGTTGTTACTTTAAGAAATTTGATGTACTACCATATTATTTTGTTGTTGTATACGGATGATATGCTCATTATAGGATTTAGCATGAGGGAGATCAACACATTAAAACAATACTTGTCAAAAGAGTTTGTGATGAAGGATTTGGGAGCAGCGAACTAGATTCTTGGGATGAGGATTGTGGGAGATATATGTGAAGGAATTTAAACTTATCTTAAGAATAGCACATTGAGAAGGTGGTGGACAGATTCGAAGTTCAAAATGCAAAACCAAAAAGTACCGTTTAGGAAATTATTTCAAGTTCTTGAAGAAGTAATTGCCAAAGATAGATGAAGAGCAGGAGAATATGACTTAAGGCATCTTATGATTCATCTATTGGCAGTTTAATGTATGTTACGGCGAGTATCAAACGCAAATGTAGCTCACACAGTAGGAGTGGCGAGCAGATATATGATTAATTCAAGAATAAAATATTGTGAAATCGTAAAGTGACTTTTAAAATATGTGAGAGGCACTTCAAGTATGTCATTATATTTTATAAAAAATGTATAACTTTACAAATTTTTGCAGATGCATATCTTAATGATGACATGAACAATAGGAAGAGCACATCGAGTTATGTTTTTACCTAAAATAGCAATGTAATTAGTTGGATGTCTAGACTACAAGAAATTGTGTCTCTCTCTCAATTATTGAAGGAGAGTATGTTGCTATATATTTGAAGCTAGCAAAGAGATGGGTGGTTGAAAAATTTTCTAAATGAGATCAATAAGAAGCAAGATAGAGTATTCTTTTCAATGACAATTAGTGTGCTATTTGTCTTGCGAAGAATCTAGTATTTCATTCAAGGATAAAGAACATTGAGTTGAAGTATCATCATATTCACTAGGTGATAGATGATGACACATTGTCATTGAAGAAAATTCTTGGTGTAGAAATCCGGCAAATATGTTAGCATAGGTTGACACCATTGTGAAACTAAGGTTGCGCATTGCCTTAGTTGGCCTCCATGGTTAGTGGTGAGGGAGTCACCAAACTAGGGCAATTTGGGTTACAAAGATTTTGAAAGATTATTGTTATTTTGAAGATCAGCCTCCAGTGAGATATTGATAAAGTTGTGGAGTCTATTAAAGAAAAATAATACTAAAGTTTAGAACTTTTACTGCTAATGACATATATGTAATTTCCATCATAATTATGTGTGCCTAGACTCCTATTATATATTGAGGCTATATCTTTTTGTAATTGTTACGCTGAAACTTGAAATCATGAACCTTGTTACTTTGATACTAATGATGAAGAGATTGTTAGGTGTAACACAGTGATTTTTCTCCCATTTTGAAAGGGTTTTTCATGTAAAAGTTCGTTTGTCTTCTTCTCTATTTATCCTCTTCAAAGATTTGCGTTCCTAACACAATGACTAGCACAATGATGGTTGTTTCATCATTCGTCAGTTCTCTGCCTTTCCAAGCATATACAATTTACATGACAAATATGATCAACTTTGAATCTTTTTCCAAGTTGAAATCCTGCCATTCCAAGTTCGTTTGTTGTAAGTACTGAAGCAGACAAGGGGTTTTACCTTATTCCCGTGCATATCAACAAACATTTTCAGCTCTGCCCACCCTAGAAGTGCCGAGTGTCCTTCACCGAGCAGCCAATCCAATTTATAATATGAGCTCCACAATGAAGTTTGTTTATATTACTAGAACACAAATTCGTTGGTCGTTATCAGTTCGAGACTAATGTTCAGTGCATTACCTTACTGATCGGGCAAGCGATAGGGAAGGCGGCTGTTATGAGTGACTGGGCAACGAAGGACAATTTCGCCCCAACACTTAGCCCATACCGAGAACAGACAGCTTGTGGAATAATTTGTCATGGAAAGAAGAAAACAATTTTTTCAGTCACCGTCAGATTCCTACGTCAAAAGTTGCATCGAGTGAACTCCCAATCTCTTACCTCACTGAAAGCGAGTACGAGTGTGACCGAGATCAAACTGAGGCCCATGCTGGAAGAAGCACACCAAGGAAGATCGGCAAAGCCTTCGGACAAGTCATTAAGAATGAGATACCAGATAAAGACAAAGCATACATAGCAAAACCAAACAAAAGAACCTCTTTATTTACCTCCATAGCCATGGAGTTGCATATGAGAAGTGTGCATAGGAGTAAATGCCGATTCTGAACCGAGGGAAGGATTTTTGCTGCGGAAGATCAATGAAGACAAATTACTTCAAAAGACAAATGCTAGCTAAAGAGTTGAGGAGAGTGGAAGCTTAAAGTTCCACCTGCATTTTTCCTATCCTGAGGCCGACCAGCTTTCGCAAGAATCTCCGGATCGACCAAGCTAAGCGACGTGAGTCCTAGAGTGACGCTGGCATGAGGCCCGTGAAGCACACAATAGCAATGCATACCACTAGATGTACCCAGAACATTGATTAGCAGCCATTTTAGGCCACGGAAAGTGGAATGAAAAGCTTTGGTAAGGTTGAGAAGATGACTACTGTTGTAAATAAAAATGAAGTGAAAGTTGAGGGCTATAAATGTTGCAGCTTTCGGCTTTTAGGAGAATGTTACTATGACTTCAGAGACCAGATCTTGCGAGGTTGAAAAATCCGACTTTGGCGCGTCATTACAGCAAAATGCCCAGTCCTAGCTGCCAAAAACTTGGTAAGTGAAACTGCAACACTAGCATCACCTTTTTCTTCATTAACAAAAACAAAATGAGAGAGCAGCTATAACCATCGATCATCACCCACACCAATCACAATAAGATTAAAAAAAGAAGAGAAAGAAAGTGGGTCATTGCTGAATCCTAGCATTTCTTCCTCAGTTACCAGCTTGAAGAAGATGAATTGTTCCAGGGAAGGTGCACCGACTGAAACCGTGCCGGTACATATGATATATGTGATACAATATTTATAGTCAAACTAGGAGTATCTTCTCTTCAACCGATGATTTCGCTTCCGCAAGGAACTCACCTCCCGAAGAATAATGAAACTTCGCATGTCCCGCTCTATTAAAATAGTGAGAAAAACTCATTTAATTAATGCATCTTCAATCTGTCATGCATGCCCTGGACAATCAGACTCGGACCCAATAACATATCAAATCCGAAGTGGGATATGGCGGCAATCGCGTAGCAGGTATAGCACTTTTACCTCTTATTTTAATAATACATCAGCACATAGGTAGCTGGCTGTCTTAACCCACGAAATGTTCCAAATTAAGGACGGAAGAGACCGCCTTTCTTCATACCTGCGACCCTGCTAAACAAGGGGGTAAATCCTTCTTCAGCCGTGGAAAAGAAAGGTATTAAAATGGATCGAGAAAGCGACCTAGCTAGGCATTAGAGATGAATGACGACAGACCCAGAAGTGCCCTGCCTGAATGGCACCACTTTCGCGTCCCAATCCACTCTCTGCTTTATTTGAGTAGCGTGGACTTAGTTAGGTATTAGGTTGGACCGGTCTATTGACGATTGAGAAGGATAGATTTAGGTTTCTTCCACTTGTCCTCCACCATATAGCATGAAAATTCATCTCGTGTGGAGAGATAAGAATAACACGGAAAAGAAAATTTAATAAGATTTTGTATATTTCAATGTACATAATGAAGGGTACATGAATCGACTTTGAAAAACGATTATACAAGGTAACATAATATTATAATATCAATTACAATCGATAAGGAAAATATTCAGAATCTTCAAAGTATCCTAAGTATTTATAACATTGAGAATGTCAAACCTCTCTTTCCTTGAAATGCATTAGCTCAACTGTCACGCATGCATAAAAAGGCTCACATCAATTTTTAGGATTTACCTCGTTGAAGGTAAAAAAAAACATCATATTTTATCGAAGTGGCATGGTGATTCTTTATTTTATAATGAAGTGAGTATATGTATTGTATTAACAAATAACATTGATATTATTACCGTATTAAAATATCCCGACTTTATGTTGTTCATCAGAAAATCTCTCTCCCCTCTCTCTCTCTCTCAATGCATTAACTTACATGTTGTGCATGCATAGAGACTCCCATCAATTTTTGGGATTTATTGCATTGAGGGAAATAAATCTTCCTGTATTGAAGTGGTATAGTAATTCTTTACTTTTTAATGAAGTAATTCTGTGTTATAGAAAATAACATTTATATATTCCAATATTATTTTCACGGGTCAAATTTTTACATTTTTATTTCAACTATGCATATAGTTTTGCACTAATCTTGTTAAATTTTAGGACTTGTGGGAAATTGAAAATGGTGAAAAAATGTTTTCCTACACCAAGAGGCTCCAGGACTTTTTGACTTGAGTGTCCTCCGCGAATTTAATATAAAGACATATTTGCAGGAAAAATTAAGTATACAAATATATCTTGCGACCAAAGGGTGAGGATGATTTCAAGGTACAATCGAGAACCTAGAAATCAGACTAGTAGATACCTAGATTTGTTCTCCAAGTTGAAGCCCTAGCTAATTTGGAGACACTTCACTTTCTTTACGCAGGAATGGGTCAATACTTGCCTTTGGAGTCCGATAGTTTAGCTCTAGTTAGTTGTCTTAAGGGCACGAACCAAGCATCCTGGGAGGGGGATGCGCTTATTAGTGAATGTAAGTTTCTCCTAATCAATTTTAGACATCTTCGTTTGGCCCAATGTGTAAGAGAGCAGATTAAATTAGTGTCCAGGCTTGCTAAAGCCCAAATTCGAAATACTCTCCCTCTGGGTCGGTTCTCAAAACTCCCCAAACCTTACGGGACTGTTGTGCTCATAGGCCCACTTCGTGTACTGGAAGTAGTTATCCTAATGAAATGAAATTGATCTTTTCGAAAAAAATAAATATTACCACGACTACATTTTTACGCATTTTCACATATTTATATAAATAATAGCATCTCTCGATCATATTAAGCGTGTCATGTAACTCGTTTAGCAAAAAATAATGTATTTGTGTTTCAAGAAAATGAGACGATTGATACTTGTCGGATTTGGATTACACGTAAAATTGACAAGAAAAGAGGATGAATCGAATGCATGAATTCTCTGCCTGGCTAAAAGGCTTGATTTCATAATTATCTTAAAAATTGCAATTGACTTCTTAGTCTTGGTCTGCCATCGTCTACAACCATCTCCAGATAATTTTCCAAGTCTTGGTCGTTTCTTACCTTTTCTAAATTCCAATTTCACCAGCAAATCGCTCCCAATCTCACTCGTCGCGCACCAATTCAATCTCTGGAGATCGGCAATGGCTTCCTCCAACCCTAACCCGGTCTTCGTCACCGCCGATTCCATCCACGCCCTCCTCTCCCACCAATCCCTCATCCGCCACTTCGGCTCCACCTTCTCCACCCTCTCCTCCTCCATCCACACCCCTCTCCGCCACTCCCACCCCCTCTCCGCCGCCGCCGCCGGCGCCTCTCCCTCCCTCCTCCTCATGCCCTCCTGGTCCTCCCACCCTTCCCTCCCCTACATCGGCGTCAAGCTCGTGACCCACTTCCCCAACAACTCCACCGCCCTGAACCTGCCGGGGGTCCACGCCGTCTTCGTCCTCTTCAGCTCCCTCACCGGTCAGCCCCTCGCCACCGTGGACGCCACCGTGTTGACCCTGTATCGCACCTCCTGCGTCTCCGGCCTCGCCTCCAAGCTCCTCGCGCGGAGAGACAGCAAGGTCCTCGTCATGGTCGGATCGGGCTCTCTCGCCCCGCATCTCATCAGGGCCCACCTGTCGGCCCGGCCCGGCATCGAGAGGGTCATCATCTGGAACCGGAGCCCGCAGAAGGCCGCGGCTCTGGCCGCGAGGATGAGCGAGGATGAGGACCTCAGGGCGGTGCGTTTCGACAGCAGCGAGATTTTGGACGAGATTATCGGGCTGGGAGATATCGTGAGCTGCGCCACGAACTCGGAGGAGCCGCTGGTGAGGGGCGAGAAACTGAAGGCCGGCGCGCACTTGGACCTGGTGGGGTCGTTCAAGGAGACGATGAGGGAGTGCGATGACGCGGCGCTGGGGAGGGCCGGGAGGGTCTTCGTGGACTGCGCGGCGGCGTTCCTGGAGGCGGGGGAGCTGGTGGGGGCGGCGGAGAGAGGGGTGGCGGTGGAGAGGGGCGGCGAGCTGGCGGAGCTGGCGGGGGCTCGAGGGAGGGGCGGCGGAGCGAGGAGGAGGTCACGGTTTTCAAGTCGGTCGGGTCGGCGGTCGTGGATCTGTTGGCGGCCCAGTTGGTGTACGAGGAGTATTTGAAGAGGAGGGGAGGGATCTGATCTGGTTTGTCAAAATTATGCCGCGTGATGTATTTTTATCTTTCTTTCTTTTGTGCTACGTAATTATAATTTTATTGCGTAATAAAGCTCTTGAGAAAAATTGTCACTTGATTGGACAGAAAATCATGTATTGCTAGTGATCTTTGACAATTTTTAAGCGAATAATTCTCAAAATAATCTATATTATGTTGTTCGTTTAGCTAAAACTATAATTTTAAATATTGACATGGACTTCAATGCATTTAAATAATTCATCGTTCCAGATAAAAGTGTGTATTAACTTATCCGTTCTTAGCTATTTTTTTACCATATAACATACCAGTATTGATCAAAACACCTAAGGTGGGCATTAATTAATCTCAAAATTGCATTGGATTGAAATTGTTCTTCAATTTGAAAAAATCAAAACATTTCTTTGTGCTTATTAATAGTTTATATATCGTCTTGAAAATATTTGACATAAGTAACTTTAAAAGTTAGAGTTTTTACTTAATTTTATTTAATGTGTTGTTAAAAAAATCAAATCCAAAACATTAAGTGAGCTACAAATTGAAAATCCTCCCTAACACATTGCAACAATTTTTATTTTACACTCTCTCCTTATAAATACATAAATATAATATGTCCTTGAAATAAATAAAAGGATTACAAATTTTTATACTCAAAACAATTTTAGTTCAATTTATAGGTCAAGCCTCGTTAGCTAGATAATTGTTTTCATAATTCTACACTCATTTAGATCAATTTAGAAAAATGTAGATTAACAAGTCGAATTATGAAAAAAAAAACATTTTTGTATATTTCAGATATTTGATGTGTCGAAATAAGTAAAAACTAGAAAAAAGTTAGAAGGAAGCACCCGGGCTTTGGACGGCTCTTGCAATTCTTCAGTCGAAACCGGCGAACTGAAGAGAGATGCAGTTCTTCGGAGGCTCCGACGTCAGCCCGTCGCCGACGGCGCCGACGGCGGTGGGGCACAACGCGAACGCGATGTACCTGTTCAACCGGAACGGCGTGTGCTTGTTCTACCGAGAGTGGAACCGCCCCCTCCGAACGCTGAATCCCCAGCAGGACCACAAGCTCATGTTCGGCCTCCTCTTCTCCCTCAAATCGCTGACGGCTAAGTTGGATCCGACCAGGTATTCCGTGCTTTGGAAACTCTGCCTCCGTTCTTTCGTTTTTCTTCATTTGGTTCCGGTCCGTCGAATTTTGTGGGAAGTTGGATTGCGATTGCGGATGGGTAATCTGCAAAGCATTGAAAATGGTGGCTTTCTATCTGTCTAAGGTAGAACTGTAGATCTTTATGCCTTGTCCTAAGAATGTATATGCTGTCCGGTTGCTTCATGATCTGCTTTGACTTCGATCCCCATGTAATTGGTCTCTGAACACTCTCCCAAATGGTTAGCTGCGGTTGAAAATGTCGTTGAATTTGCTGAAATAAATGAACTTTTAAAAACTGCATACTCAATTCAGGCACGATTTGATGGTAATGGGTTTTTATTTTTTGGGTATTCTACTTGTTCTTTTGCTGAATTGCTGTTATCCTCATGACTGATCAGCTAAATTCGATTGAAATGTCTAAAAGAAAGCTCATATTGGTCTCTGAACACTCTCTCAAATGGTTAGCTGCGATTGAAAATGTTGGTGAATTTGCTGAAATAAATGAACTTTTGAAGACTGCATACTCAATTCAGGCACCATTTTATGGTAATGCAGTTTCTTTTCCTCATGACTGATCAGCTAATATTTGATTGAAATGTCTAAAAGAAAGCTCATATTGAGTTTAGTTGGTTCTACTTTTCAAATTGCTAAGCCAAGTTCGAGCTCAAAAAATGAAAATCTAATGTAAGTTGAACCTGCAGTAGAAATTTTAGACAAGACAACATTTGTGTTTCTTGTGTTTATGCGCACTTGCCGGCTCACACATACATGTAAACATATTACGATCACATAAAATATAACTACTCAACAACTCATTAGTTGCACAGGCTAAGCATTGCAAAGCTAGATACTCAACTAAACTTTTTTTCTGAGTAGTCACTTAGTCGAGCTCGGGTAGCTTGTGAGTGGGAGGAATTTTTTGTGCCATGGGCCGAAAGTTGCAAAACCTTTTGTATTGCAAGGTACCCAAGTATGCAGGAGAACCTGATGATCAGTGATTAACATACACTCTCTCTCTTTTTTCCCTCCTGTAGTGCAGACAAAGGAAATCTTGGGTTGCCCCAGTTAACAGGCCAGGGTTGTTCATTTCACAGTTTCCGCACTAACACATACAAGCTTAGTTTCATGGAAAGTCCTTCTGGTATAAAGGTTAGTTAAACTAATTCTGTAGTATTTGGATTTTATAATGTTTGTATGTCTACCTCAGATGTTGCTTATAACAAGCTTTTGCTCGAAAACTTCAATAGTCTTAGCAGATTAGCAAGACCTGCAGAACTGAGCATTATTGAGGAACTTACACCTCTTCTGATGATAATTTATCTAAAGGCAGGCACCACACAATTAGAAGGTGTTTGGGTTCCTTGATCACAAAATACAAGAGAAAAATTGTTTGTTCATGTTAACTTCTATTCTCTGAGCATCAACTACTTATGATTATGCTCAATAAGGCAAAAATGAATTTGTTGAGAATCGCATTGCCACATCATCTTACTCTTTAACAGTGTTAAGAATTTGCCTCATGCTTGTATCGCTTGCAACTTCAGCAAATATACTAATGCCGATGTATTCTTGGATCAGTTCTTGGTCCATTGCTGTGCTTCTCTTTAGAAGAATATAAGCAACCATCAATCTGCCTTTTCTTTTGTTCTTTTTGATCTTATGCCTGATGCCTTTGTAGATAATCTTGGTTACACATCCTAGGACCGGTGATCTACGGGAAGCTCTGAAGTACATATACAGTCTATATGTTGAATATGTAGCTAAAAACCCTGCCTACGCTCCAGGAACTCCTATCAGGTGACTGATGAACTTTTCTTTGTTTAAACAGGTTGATTAGTTGACATGTGTCAATTTTGATGATTAAATTTTAAACTGTCAATTTTGATGATTAAATTTTAAACAATGTGCTATAGTGGACCAAAATAGTTTAATTGTCCGCCAGAAATAACTCTGTTAAATTCCTCAATGATACTTTTTCATCATTTTGGATTATGAACCCTGTGCTGTCCCAGTGCTTTATATCCAGGTTGTCAGTTTCAGCACCTAGCTTGCATCTTTTTTATAAGAGTACTTCTATGGACATAAGATTAGGGAACTTGGGATAAAGACATTTCGTGTTGACTATTGCTTTTCTTTCCGTGAATTATATTTGCATGACTGCAGAAGTTGTTTTCTCTTCTGACACTTTTTTTTTATCTTTCTGTGAAGGTGTGACCTTTTCAATACAAATCTTGACCAATATGTAAGGAGCATTTCGTAAAACATCGGTATGGGCTAAATACTTAGTGGACGATTTGGAGAAATAGTTGATTGGGGTGTGCCCAATTGGTGTACTATGTGCCTCTCTTTTAGCTACTAGTGCTAGTGCAACTCCAGTCATCCTACATTTGTGTATCAGCTGCTTCCTTCAGTGGAGGGTTAGAGGAGGAATTTTTCCATGCTCTGTTTTCAATATGGATGATAGTGATCATTCCTGTGCACATTACTCCGTGGCTCTCTTTTTTCCTTCTTTTAGGGCTTTGTCATTGGGATGCATAGATGTTATTGGAAGGCGTTGATTCTCATGTCTTAATTTGAATTGAGCCCTTGTAGGTTTACATGATTCGTATGCACAGAGCTGCAAGCATCTGCTGTGAACTTTTGGTATTGCCTTTGTTACGAGTGATTGATGTTATGCAGAACAATGTGTGCTGCTACTAGCTTCACCATGAAAATATTCCTAGGTCCATGCGATGCTGGAGTACATATTTTTGGTGTTCCTGGATTGGATCGATCATCAATATGATTCATGCTCACTCCTTGTTATCAAATTGATGGGTAAGGATAATGATTGGTCTTAGAGGACCTAAACTATTTAATCCTAGTATCCAATATCTGGTCAAGTGGCTATGGTTTGAAGAAAGCAAACCTAGAATGGCAGGCCATAGCCATGGTCAGTTGTTAATTCATCAGGCCGGACATTGCTCAGATCCCAGTCAAAAAGGCTCTTTATTGAGACTCATACAATCATCAAACTCTATTGATCCTCATCGGGTTTCAATCACTTTCTCGAAAAAAACAGAACTCTGAATTTTATATAGCAAGATGCGGTCAGAAATCGCTTCATATTTGATAATTTTATGACGGGACAAAATATAAATTTATTGCCACCTTTGTAAATGCATTATTTCGAGATGAATACAATATATATTTTGTGGAATTCAATGCTAGTTATTTAAGAGCGTGCCGAAGTTCCTAAGTCAGAAACGTTTGTGCTATCACGTAATCGAGTTTATCCACGTCTCCTCCTAAATGACATGAGGAGAAGATTACTTATGCGGTGTTCACTGTTTCCTAACACTCAAATAACATCTTGTTTGTTAATCGTTCCTTGACATTTGGGGTCATAGGACAGATGCAATGGACCAGAGTGAAAAACCTCACTCTTTCGGAGCCAAATCTCCCCAGGACAAGGACTTGGATTGCGTTGAAAAATGGGCTCCGCTAATGAGTACTCCGATGGAAACATCCACTTCAGATCAGACCAACAATTTTTATTTTATTTTTTCAATGTAAGTGATTATCGAAGAGGATTTTCAATTAAGAACAGGTTGGGAGACAGAAGAGGGGACATGGAAAATCCAAGCTCGTTGGAGTAAGATATGGTGTCGGGTCTCTTTAGCTTGGGTAGTCGTGCTCTTACCTAGGCGCACTGCAATCATCTCCAAGCATTTCGCCCGACAGTTTGTGCAATGAAATAAACCATTTAACCCATCTCGGTACCTGTTTATCTCGATATTGTAGGGGAAAAAAAAAAGAATTTATTCATTGCATTGACTCCTTCAATAACTCTCTCTCTTTTTTCTTCTTTCGTGTTTTCTCATTTAAGATTCCGTCAAGCTTATGCAGTTGACAAATACACATTACTTTTAACTCGGGCGCACCTATCGCAGCATACGGGTAGCCTAAGTGATTTAAGAATGAACGTGTGGGAAATGTTAGGGACACAAACATGTCTAATATGCCATGCCGGCAGTTTAGTAATTTGATATATATAACTCATTTAACTTCGTTGCCCTTAAAAAAGAGATAATTGACCAACATCAACACCAATGAATGAGGAGATGTTGGAGAAAACTAATTGATTTTGAAGTTGACAAAACAGACTAGATCTATTACTATTCTAATATATAATTCTTGATGCATTTGAAAATGGGTACTAAGTCTAAAGAGTGATTTCTTCAACCATATTTATTCAGACTTATATATGGAGTTCATTTAGACAAGGGAACTTACTTATTATAATGCGTCATAAGTGAATCTAGACGGAAATGCATATTTGAATTCTATATTCCAGAACTCAATATTTTTAGAATCTATATTTCTAACAGCTAATAATCACAATCAGATTTCATACCTAAAATATTTGATTCTATCAATTTATGATTGGTAATCAAATTCTTCAAGACAAGTTCTTTCCTTATCGAAGATATTCACTTATGGAAACTAGAATCTAATTGTATGGGCAACTAGATTCGGTATGGAGATTCAATCATGTCCCTCAAATGGCTACAAATTCCTTAAAAAGAATATCTGTTCGAGGGATAAAGTTGAAAAAATTTCCAATAGCTAGTGGAGATGGAGGAGTATTTAAGGAGACAAAGATGTCGTAGAGGATAAGAGATATGATTCAAAATCTACAATTTCAAAGTCTGAGTGTTATTTGAAATTTTTACTTATCTTCTTTGAGCTCAAAAATTGTGAAAAAAGAGTGAGAAACATAAGGTTGAGTGGTTGAGTAAATTTGTAAGAATCCTTCACAAAGCATTACACTCGTATTATAATTACTCTTTGATTATATAGTGGAATCTAGCTTATTAGCTATTAGTGTGGGAGAATGAATGTAGATTTAACCTAAGCTAAACCACTATAAAGCTCATGTGCATTTTCTTTTATCTTTTAATCTCTATTGCATTTTAGTTAGGGAAAATGTCACCAAAAACTCTAAATTATGCCCCTTGGGATAATTTTACCTTGAACTTTTTTTTGTGTCATAAAAAATCCCAAACTATACCATTTAGGACAATTTTACCCTAAACATTTTTTTTTTACTACCAAAAACCCTAAACTATGCCACTTGAGACAATTTTACCCTAAACTTTTTTTTGTGCCACGAAAAACCCTAAATTATGCCACTTCGGACACATTTACCCCAAACATTTTAACTGAAGGGCATTTTCGTCTTTTCACTTTTTTCTTCTTCTTTTTTTCTCTTCCTTTCTTCCCCTCTACTGGCCATGGTAGAGGGAAGTCGGCGAGGGTGGCCCCCGACTGAGCGAGGGCGACCCTCGCTTGAGGGTTACCTCCGCCGAATCAGGCGGGGGAAACCCTCGCTCGATGCCGGGGAGGGTTGCCCCCACCAGATCTGCCAAGGGCGAGGGTAGTCCTCCCCGATCTGGCGAGGGCAGGGGCGACCCTCGCCTTCTGGCCAAGGTGGCCCTCACTCGAGGGTCGCCTCCGCTAAATCAGGCAGGGGCAACCCTCGCCCGATGCCGGGGAGGGTTGCCCCTGCCAGATCTACCAAGGGCAAGGGCAGCCCTCCCCGACCTAGCGGGGGCGACCCTCGCCTCGCCTGAGCCAAGCGAGGGCCACCCCCGCACGATCCGGTGAGGGCGGCCCTCACCCTATGCCAGGAAGTGTCGTCCTGGCTAGACGACATCGCCAGCAAGGGCCCTCGCCGGCTTCCACTGCCAGGAAGAAGAAGAGAAAAAAAATAAAAAGAAAAAAGTGAAAAGATGAAAATGCCCTCTAGTTAAAAAGTCTAGGGTAAATGTGTCCCAAGTAACATAGTTTAGGGTTTTTCGTGGTACAAGAAAAAGTTCAAGGTAAAATTGTCCCAAGTGGCATAGTTTAGGGTTTTTTGTGGAAAAAAATAATAATTTAGGGTAAAATTGTCCCAATTGTCATAGTTTAGGGTTTTTTATGGCACAAAAAAAAGTTCAGGGTAAAATTGTTCCAAAGGGCATAGTTCAGGGTTTTTGGTTGCATTTTCCCTTTTAGTTATTGCACAATGTCTGAATATTTCAAATGTCCGAATCAAGTAGATCAGTTTTGTTTTTATGTCTGTTATTATCCACACTTTTATTCCTTGAAATATTTTATTCCGCAAAATTTTTAATTTCCCTAGAATCACCTTTTCACTCCCTTTAGGTGGTTCATACTAGTTGTCTCAAAAGAAAATTACGAAATTTTTTTTAAATCTATTGTAATTGTGCCAATTTAGTCATAAATTTTTTTAAGCCAACTAAGTCATAAATTTTTTATATTTATGTCAATTCAGTCCATCCAGCCGTTGTACTAACATGGCATTATTGGCACTAACATTAACAATTTCTAATAATAGTTTAATATTTTTTCTTTTTTATATTTTTTATATTTTATAGGAAAATATTAAAAATTATTCATCTCAGTATCAAAAAAATTTATAATTGAATGGATATAACTATAACAAATTTGAGAATATTTTGGTAATTTTAGCGTGAATGAAGCCAAAGGTGGCGATGTGTGCTGAGTGGAGATTTTTGGTGTCTGGTGATAGTGTAGTCTTGCCGACTGCCGAGTCCCAAAGGAATTTTGCCTTTGATTTGGGGGGTCCATAGTGCCTTTTTTTCTTTGGGGTCGTCATCATTAATTGATGCGTTCTTTGAAAATTTTGGCTTCATCTGCTCAGAGTTGGAGAATGCGGTGCCTGAAAGTCTCGTTTCATCCAATCCATGAATTTGTGGTTCCTCTGTGGACAGTCCGTAACTCCGTGCCCATTTCTCTCTCTCTCTCTCTCTCATTTGAAATTTCAAACTTCAAACGTGCCCTGCGGTCCATAGGATCTTATGTTTTGAGTTCTAGCAATCATGTTTAATCTCCTAAAGCAGGAGAAATTGTTTCATCCATTTTGAAATTATATTTGCAAACTTCGACTTTGTTGTCGAAAGAAGTTGTATAGTCCGCACAAGATCATAAGTCATGCAAAGGATCATGACAATGGAGATAGTGTTCACTATTAAGCTATTTAATTTGTCACGACTTGGCTCGGTATGTTAAATTGGTATGTTCACATACCAAGTCAAGCCTATGAGTGAGAAAATGAATGACTTCAAGAGTGCTAAGATTTCTTCAACACAAGGTTTTGATATCCTTTCTCAATTAGATACTAATTCTTTGTTAGAATGTTGGAATCTGAAAGCAGAATTGGGCTATTGAAATGAAGATGACAATAAAAAAGAAGACAATCCATGCAATTCAAAGAAACAAGTAAATTGAAGAGAGTTAAGATAGGGATCACTTGAAGATGCCCGTGAACCATTGATAAGACATGATTTTGTTTCGATATTGATATGCAATTTTCATTGGTACAGCAATTGAGATGTTGGGATAATCATGTTCGTCATTGAAATGTACATGTCTCATCTTGATTGATTGGATCTCACATAACCTTACAAATGCTTTATAAGTAGGATAATCTCTCCTAACTTGTGGATCCTACATATAAAGACAAACTATTATGTAATCGATTTGACATACGATTGAGATGCGTGGCTTGGCATCTCATCTTTTCCTATGGATGGATGGGTGCACTCCTAGTGTAACTCAAGGTGAAAAATAATGCAAACATTTAACATTCTTACAAAGGACCACACCTTTGGTGTTATGTTCACGACAAAAGGAAATAGAATTGCACTCTAGTGTCACTGACCAGAGGTTTTAAGGCAAAATGGGTCGATGAAGCGGCTGAGATGATTAGACCAGCCTTGAAATTTCAAAGGGCCTAGAGCTTCATGAGTGCCGTAGATGGGGAGGAAGAGAGATGCGGATGGAGGAGCGAGAGAGAGAAAAATGAAAATTTTATTTTGTTTTCCATGTGTATATGTCAAAGTCTAAGTGGACTTGAACTTATACTGTTGTGATAGATATACACTAAGTGGAATTGAAATAAAGAATAAGCTTGTGTTTTTTTGTGATAAAAAAAAAATTGAGTATTTGTGTTACAATAGGCAAGTTTTCAAGTTTTGATGATGCTAAAAAAATTTAAAGTATTTGTATTGAAATGGGCATTGTTTGGAATTATTTGTGATATTTGCCCATTATCTATTTGCACTTCAGACTCACAATGACATTTTTTCATAGATGCAGTCCGGTATTAACTTGACAATACAAAGCCTCATCAAGATTTCTCCCCCTTTAAAAAAAAAAAAAAAACAATTTTTGAAGAGCAGGGGGTGAAAATTTTGAATAAAAAAATAAGAGGAAAATGCGTAGAGGAGTTTCTTTTTTTTTTTATAGGATTCCGAGCGCGTGGGGTGTAAAGGAGCACTAGCGTGGTGTCTTCCTACATGTATAAAAGGCGAGATCCATCTGGAGAGGGTGGACGAGAAATTTCTGAAAAGAGGGGGTGAAAACAGAAACAAGAAGCCAAAAAGAGAAGAGAATCCAAAAACGTTACCGAAAGTCATGTCAGCGTAAAGAACGGTGGGAATAAAAAGAGAGAAGTATGTACTTACGAATAACGATACACCGGGACTTGATGGAGTCGTTCGAGGAGAGACGGTGAGCAGAGTGTGATGACATGGCGCTTTGGGGAGGGGGAGGGACAGCTCGGCTGCATTTGCGGAGGTGGCTGAGCTGAGAGGGGCGGTGAGTTGGTGGGGGCAGCAGTCGGGGACCTATTGGTGGCGCAAATGGTGTACGAGGAGCATGTGAAAAGGAGTGGAGGGAGTTTGCAATAGCTGATTGGAGGTATCAAATCCAATCAACAAATTGAGTGTCAAAATTTTTGTACGATATTTATATGAGTATCAAAACTACATTGAAGTAAAATCAACACTTGAATGCTAATTTCGACAAATCATTACATAGTATTTTTTTGAATTTTGAATTTCTTTTTTAGGGCTAGTGAGGGTCACCGATAACCTTCACCAACTATAAAGTCGTTGCCCATATTGGGTGAGGGCTTCCCCTTTGGCCACAAAGTCTCTAAGTGAGGCCATTAGGGCTGTGCCACCACTAGTGAGATTGCAAGAGCCCTCGCTAGCTTTAGGCGATATTGCCAACGACCAGCGAAGGCATGTGAGGCAGCTCTAACCTAGATTTGGCCATGAAGGCCCTAGGCAAAGGCATCGTGACCTTGCCTAGCGCACTCATGGTTGAGGGCAAGGCAACCCTCACTATCATCAGTGACCCTTATTAGTCCTAAAAAAAAAGTAAAAATTAAAAAATAGTAAATATTTAAAAAATTTCCATGTCAGATGACCAAAGTGCACGTTAGATTTTCCAACAAGGCAAATTGGAATTGGCACTCAAATGAATGGAAAAAAAAAAATTGACTCTCAAGTGAGCGTTACATGAAATTTTCGGCACTCCTACTATTCTTACTCTTGGCCTGTTGATTTTGTGTTTTTTTCCCTTTTGTGTTGAATAACGTAGTTCACCATGTTAGTAACCCATCAACAAACAACCATTCCAATGTGGGGGAACACCTACGGTATTGCAACATATGGGCTGTTAGGGACATGCCCGTATGCCATGCCATCGGTATAACAGTTCGATACATACATAATTCTTCTAAATTTTACCTGTCATCTTATCTAATTTACGAGATTGACAAGGTATCTGACAAACCGGGAGCTAATCTATTCAAAGCTTCGTCGCCCTCAAAAGAGAGTCGTCGGCCAACATCAACACCGATTGAATGGAGACAAAGCGGGTGTGATGGGTTACCAAGTGGTCGTTGCTGGCGATAGTGAATTCTTTGCGGATTCCCGAAGGAAATTTTTTTTTTGCCCTGATTTGAGGGGTCCGTGGTGTCTTTTTCCTTTTGGTAGTCGTCGTCATTAATTGATGCATTGTCTGAAAATCTGGCCTTATCTGCTTAGGCTTAGAGAGTACGGTGTAGGATAAGTCTTTTGTTCCCATCCAATTCATGAATTCATGGCCCCTCAGCAGACAGCCCATGACTCCATGCCCATTCCCTCTCTCTTTCATTTGAAATTTCAAACTTCGGAACGTGCCCTCAGGTCTATCATGTTTGATCTCCTAAATTCCAGGGAGTTGTCTAATGCATTTTGCGATCAAGTTCATGCACCGAGTCGCGCGGAACGGTTGAGGATTGCCAAGAGTCATTTCATTATCAAATTTCAATATATGCTATCTCAATTAGACATCAAGCAAATCGCGTGGACCGTCATCTCAAGCAAAGCTCGAGCTGGTCATCGAGGAGCAGTGAATTCAAAGACGCGACTATCATCGTCAACAAGGGGATCTTTACAATTTCATGACTAGTCAAATTAGTAGATGCCCTCGTTTTCCTAACGTTTAAATTTAAGATAATGGTCGGTGTGCTCCACTGTTCACCCGAGAAGAGAAAAAGAAAACTCCGAAAGAATGAAAGTTGTCCGAATCTAAGCCGTGCACGTTTGGACGGAGCGCATGTCCAAGCATGTGAGGAGCGGGTCCTTCGCGGTTACTACCTTAAAGCATCCAATTTTCCAGAGTCATGCATAAGAGTCAAGCCTATCCTTCTCGATTCTTTCCCTCCCCATTGGCGTTTTTACCAAACGACCCACTTGACATTAGGAACTTTCCTAAATACATCCGACAAAATTAAAAAAGAAAAAAAAACCAAACTTATTGGCGGAAATAAATAAAGACTGGGAATCTTGGAAAAATAGAAAAGAGGAGGAGGGAAAAGGGGTGAAAGATAACAGCATTTTGTAAAGGTCACGTGAGGTCCAATCAATCGGAAGTGACCGGACCGTGAGACAATGTACACATTTCAATGACGACACCACGCGATTCTCTCTCGACATCTCAAAGCTCCCTGTCGTGCCGAAAGACAAAAACTTGGCAGATCAACACCGTAGCAATCAAAATCGTGTCTTCCTGATGTTTCGTAATGACCCATCACTTCACGGACACGGACAGACACCTTCCTCAGGCCACCATCACTATTTCAGCTGCCCTCCCTGCTCTTCCTCCCAATGTCTGCAAACTCACCCAACCCTAGTTCGAAATTTACTCCTTTTCTCTACAATCCAAAAAAAAAGGCAAGAAATTCGAAAAAAATAAATTAACAAAACCAAATTCACCCACGCACGCTTCTGTAACGTTTGACTGACTACACAAAAAACAGACCCTTTTTTTTTTCTTTCTTTCTTTGAATAACTGTAGCTCCAAATGCTGGCTGAAATCTCGTTACAATTTACAGTCGCTCTTCCTCGCTCGAACTTCTTCCCGATTCGAAGGACATCTCCCCTGGCCCGCTAGCAGATCGCGGCAACGAAGAATAATCTGCATCACGTAAAGATATGATTAGGCGACGCTAATGATCACTTGTTCAGACAGAAATTTAGTAATTAATCTGAAGGGACTTGAAATTTGATTAAGTTACGTACCGCTGGAGGAGTTGTAGGATCTCTTGCAATGCAGAATCGCGCTCTGGATCCCGTCGTGCTGCTGCAACAGCGAATCGTCCCTCCTCGCCGGCGACGAGACCCCGCCCGACGCGGACGCGGACCTGCTCTTCCCCAGCCGCCTCGGGACCGCCGGAAATCCGGCCGGGGACTTGAGCAGCGCATGCATCTTGGACGAGGCCGCATGCGGCGGCATCGCCGGAGATGACGTCGTGGACAACTCGCCGGAGAACCTCGCGGCGTCGGGTTGCTTCCGGGAGACCATGACGTACAGGGGCTTCACGAGCTTCAAGTACTTCTGGATCACGTCCTTGGAGAACCGCTTCGAGCTCGAGTCGACGAAGCTGTCGGGGCTCCGATTCGGGTATCCTGTCTCGGATCTTCTCGAGCTGTTCGCTCTCCCAAAGCCGGGTCGGTGGACTTCTCGCACCTTGAACTTCAGAGTGAACAGGCTGCCTCCTCTGCTCCTCAGCTCCCGGTCGTCTCCCCTCTTCTCCGCCTCGTTCGACGACGCCGACACCGACTTAGACTTCCGGAACATGAAGACCCGAAACTTGGGAGACGACTTCAGCAGCGAGATCGGGGACTGAGGCCGGGAGCACGGGTCGATCGGGAGGATCTTCCGCAGCGAGAGCGACGACTGGTTAGCGAGACGATGGCTCCTGCTGCTCTTCGCGGTCGAAGATTTCGGGGAGCCCTGTTTTTCAATGTTGGAGTCAACTTCGACGAAGTCGCCATCTTTGACATTTCTGTTGCCGTTGCTGGTACTGCATTCACGGACGTCGCAATCAGGAACAGTAAGCTCCAACTCGAAGAACGAATCTTCTTCTTCTTCTTCCGCTACCGCGTTGTGGTGTCGGTCGTCAGCATCCCCGAGTGGGCTAGGCGTGTTGGTGGCGACGGTGGCGGTGGCGGTAGGCGTCCGGAACCTGAGCAAGTTCAGAGCTTCCATGGCGGGTGAAGAAGAAAGAGTAGAGTCTCTCCAAGTCGAAGCTGCTGCGTCAGGGTTCGAGATAGAGAGAAAGAGGGAGGGAGGAGAAGGTGATATGAGGGCAAGGAGGGAGCTTTTGCACTTCGTTTTATGGCGATGTCTGTTGGTGGTTGTTGTTGATGTTGTTGTTGCAGAGAGCAGGGAAAAAGAAAAGGAAAAGGAAAAGAAAAGGGAGAGGGAAAAGAAAAGGAAATGGCGCTTCGAGGAAAAAGAAGGAGAGAGGGAGAGAGAGAGAGATAGAGAGACGCCCCCCCCTCCCTCTTTTCTTTTTTTTTTTTTACTGCTTTTTGGAGAGAGACAAAGCTAGGCACTGGTGCCCTTTTACTTTTGTTTCGAGCTTTGTCCTGTCTGCTACGGACTACTACATCGGTTAAAAAAAAAAAATTATCTACATATTTAACAGGTTTAATTTAATTAAACTAATCATACTGTCAATGAGTACGAGATACTTTTTCATGGCCTTGTATTGTACATGAGCTGGAATCGAAGATGGAATCTTTTGCCCTCGATAATACAGAAATTGAATTTGGGTCAGCGTGATTAAATCAGCCGATGCATATTTTTGTTTCTTAATGGCTAGTTCGGTTTTTATGGCATTAACTTGAAGACAAACAAAGAGATTTTGATGATATTTCGTAAGCATACTAGAAAAAGTATTTTCCATAAATTAGTGTGCATTCGAACCTTCTTTTTTAACTATTTTCATAATTTTCTAAACCCTAATAACATTTGAAAATTTGACTTAAAAATGCCTTTGCTTCTTGAGACCCAAGATAAACCCACAAAAACGTTTTAAGTATATACTAATCGACAATGCTCATGAAAATAACCATTTTTATTTCTAGGTAGTAAATAGACAAAGAGACTTGTTTTTTGAATATATTAATCCATTTTTCCTTAATGCCTATGCAATATCATCTTAAATCACACAAGCATCTTTAGTAAACATCGAATGTTGTCATAAAAATCATCGAATTTTGATTTTCCCCAATGCACAGGAACCTTTTACACTTATCATTTCATTTTAAGTATTGCACTGGATGCATTTTCATTGAAAGTCAATTAATTTAATGATAAAATGCAAGCGGATGGACGATATCGATCTTTTCATTAGAATTTCATTTGAGAATTTAATTGAATTGCGAGTCAGAGTGGCATGTTTCGGTGACTAAATTAGTGACGTGATTGTAAAATTAATCGAAATGTTTAGAGGTAACCAGGGGCACGCACGCAAGCATCTCCTCATCCTCATATACTTATGTTTCTCCTTTCCTCGGATGTACTTTCGCCGGCCATTGGGTCCGTCACGTGGATGTACAGCGAGGGGTCACGTGAGCTCCTATTTCCTCGACGGTGAAAAACTTGCAGACCCTAGAGAGAGAGACCACCGATACGACGAGGACGACGTCTCTATTTTTCTCCTTTTTTTCTTTTTTGTTTTTGTTTCAGGGCTCAGAAAGTCAGACATAATTTATGAGTTGTCCAATGTCCGGTGTCCACTGCCCCTCCATGCGCGGTCCCTCGCTACCGGGTCAACCCCTTCATCATCCAGTGGTTGACCGTCGTATCGGCCGACCCCTTTTTTGGCTTTTCCTTATAAAAAAAAGTCATTAAAAATATGAAAGTATTGCCTGCTCTAAAACATTTAGCCTAAGCCAGAAAGATAATAGGAATTTCATGCTTAGCTCCACACCAGGGCATTACCCTAAACCTTTTTCTAGTGACACCAAAAGTTTCAAAATTATACCTAACACTTTATCCATAATAAATAATTTCTTTAATGAGCATAGTTAAAAATCTTATGTGATTGCCAACTTTGACAATGGAATGAAATCAATGCCGAAGTGGCATTGATTGTTTTTAAACTCATTATAAGTTCTTTTTGCTTGTTTTTAAACTTCCTCCATTTTCTTCATTGATTCGGAAACAGTGAGGGCAACGGGGATGGTGGTGGTAAGGGTGCAAAGATGGAGGAGGAAAAAAAAAGAAATAGGAAAAAAATCTCAACGGAGAGTAAATAGATAGTGTAAGTCTAAGCTTGGGGATTTTGCTGTCATATAAAGGTGCTTAGTAAATATGACACATAAATATAAGTCTATGTATTTTTTGCCATTAAAATTTTGATGTAAATGTGTTTTGTGGATATAAATTTGAATAAATATATTACACAAATATAAATTTACTACTTTTAGTGTTATAAAAAAGGGAGAATGCCACAAAAAACCTCAAACTTTGTCCATTGTGATACATTTACTCTAAACTTTTTTTTGTGATACGAAAAATCCCAAACTTTGCTCCGTGTGACACATTTACCCTAAACTTTTTTTTATGACGCGAAAAACCCCAAACTTTACCCCGTGTGACTGACACATTTACCCTAAACTTTTTTTTTATGACACAAAAAACCCCAAACTTTACCCCGCGTGACATATTTACCTTAAACTTTTATTCTGAAGGGTATTTTCGCCTTTTACTTTTTTCTTTCTTTTTTTTCCTTTTTCTTTCTTTTTTTTTTTCCGTCGGAGGAGCGCCGGCGTCGGCCCTTGCCCAACTCAAGCGAGGGATGCCCTCCCTAGATCCGATGGGGACCGCCCTCATCGGCGTTAGTCAATGGGGACCGCCCTCATCGCCCGGGCAAGCAAGGCCGTTAGCTCAGGGCGAGGGCGGTCCCCGCCAGATCTGGCGAGGATCGCCCTTGCCATGGCCCTAGCCCTAGCAGGCAAGGGCAACCCTCGCCAAATCCAGCGAGGGTAGCCCCCGCCGTATTTGGGGAGGGCAGCCCTCACCTAAGTCAAGCAAGGACTGATGTGCTCCTCCAGCGAAAAAAATAAAGAAAGAAAAAGGAAAAAAGAAAGAAAAAAATAAAAACTAAAAGACGAAAATGCCCTTCAGAATAAAAGTTTGGGGTAAATGTGTCGCATAGGACAAAGTTTGGGATTTTTTGTGTTACAAAAAAAATTTTAGGGTAAATGTGTCATACGGGGCAAAGTTTGGGGTAAATATGTCACGCATAGCAAAATTTGGGGTTTTTAGTGTTATAAAAAAAAAGTTTAGGGTAAATGTGTCACAATGGGCAAATGTTGGGGTTTCTCGTGGTATTAACCCTATAAAAAATTATAGTAAATATATTGATGTGAATATAATTTGGAGTTTTTTGGAGACTTTTACTTTTCTTTGGCCAATTTTTTTTAAATCTTCGTAGCATTAAGGGTGATCGGTTTCAAATCTGGTTCGAAGTGGAATAGGAATTGGATTGGTTCCTAAATTATAGGACTGTGGATTGGATTGGCTAGTCCTAGAATCGAAAATCAAACTGACCAACTAGTCCAATGGAATCGGTAACTTTGCTTTGATCACCAACTACAACTTAAAATTAAAGAACTAGTTCTCTCACTTTGTCTGACCAAGAATAGCAACAGAGACATTCAACAATCGAAAAAATAGAGGGTGATGCCTTATTGTCGACAAACCAACAGATTGTGAACGTACCTTGTTGTTGACACTCGAGGGCGTGCATGAGGTGAGAGGGAGAGTGAGTCGTTGTCGAGGCCAATGCATGCATGTCTATGTGAGGCAAGTTCGAGAGGGAGAGAGTGTCTAGGTTGAGCATAACCGAGGCAAGCGGAGTGAGAGGTTGGGTTGAGCAAAGAGAATATTTGGGTGTGCGTTAGGATTTGATTTAAGAACTAGGAAATTGGGAATTTGAAATTAAAATTGAAATAGTTGTGCAGAGAGGAGTTTGGGGCGGTCGAGTGGAGTTTGGAATTGAAATTAAGAATTTTCTTCTTCTTCTTTTCGAATTCTTAAGATTTAAAATATATATATTAAAAAATACTTGTCGGTTCGATTAGTCAGTTCTCTTCTTGGAACTGAGAATCGAACAAAATGATCACTGATTTTAAGAATGAGAATCGGGAATTAGATCACCGGTTATGAAAATTGTCCAAAATTAACTAATCTAATCCGATCCAGACAGTATTGAATTGAGCAATTTCCATTGCACACCAATACGAAGCATCATTCCACCTGGCTTTGGGTCGTATTTGCGTTCATCAAACGCCCAAAATAAGAGGAAAATCCTTTCCTCTGGGATTTTGAGCGCGTGAGATGTGGGAAAAGGTGGACGGAGATCCGTAACGTCCAATCCACTTCAGGAGGGTTGAAGAGAAATTTCTGAAAAGAGGACTGGAAAAACAATAAAAAGAAGCCCAGAAAGAGAATATAAATATTCACGGAAAGTTATCTCGGCGTCAAATAAAATAAAATAAAATAAAATAAAATAAAAGCGAGTAATCCTCAAGTTGGGATACATCGGGGAGCGTAAAGCGTACTTTACTTTTGCAGGGTCCAAAAAGATACTGCCCGTCAGAAAGAAAGAAAATGTGGCTCTGCTCTTTACCCTGTTTTAATCCTCCAATTGCCCATGGATATGGACCAACCCTCCTTTAATAAAAACCCCCCCTTCTTCTTTTTTGACGTGGGAGGTCCAAAGGCTATACTTTCGCCCCCGGAAAAGAAAATAAAGATAACTTAGGCGTGTGAGCACAGGTTGACTCGGTATGAATCTTTACGGATTCCATCCTATCATCTCGGGTACGGATGACTACTATATCGGCCTATTCAATAGTGGCTACATCCAAAGATATGATGTAGAGTTTAACTTTTTCACACAAGGTCTCCAAAATTCTCGACTAAATTTTTTCTTTTTACTTAAGTGGGAACATCTTTGTATTTTACATTTCACAATTCATATGAAATAATTTAAGGCACGTTCAAGTACAAGAATCCTAAAAGATACTGCTCGTCCGAAAGAAAGAAAATGTGGCTCTTTAGCCTGTTTTGATGCTCAATTGCTCACGGACCAACCTCTTTTTTGACATGGGAGGTCCAAAGACTACACTTTGGCCCCCAAAAAGAAAATAAAGATGACTTAGGCTTTTTCTTTCTTTTTTGTAATTTTTCTTTTTGGAATTTTTTTTCACACAAAGAAAGGTTTGACTTGCTGGTGAAAGTTTGGTGAACTTGGTTGCCTTTTTCTCTTTTTGTTTTTTCTTTCCCGGTTATTTACACCCTTTTTTCTCTCTTTATTCCTTCTTTTCGTTCCCATCTTTTTAAACCCCAAAGACGCGTTGAATAAAAATGAATTTTTCTTCGCCATCGATTGAGAGGGCTCCTTTTTTCTTTTCCCATCTCAATCGGCGGGCGAGGCATGGAGGGATTTTTGCGAATGACATCAAAGACGTTGCATTTCGTCGTGAGAAAATTATTAGGTAAATTCGTTCTACGAACTATGGAATTAATAAATAAGAGGGGGCGGAGACAAATCTGCAGGGGAATATCTGGAGGGCTAGAAGGACGTGCCTTGTGCTTAGCAGCCTTTTGTGGTCCTAAACACTTTTTATACGCTCTTTATTTATTTATTCATCAGCCATTTACCTTTTATTTAAAAGCCCCATTCAAATGTATAGAAATGAATGGGAAAATTATTCAATTCATTCGAAATTTATTTTGATTGGAAAGATTACATTAAAAGTTTAGAATTCAATTAATAAAATTAAAATATTTAAAATTGAATTGATATTCATATAATAAATTTATAATTGATTAGATAATTTAATGTGAAAAGAAAAATTCCATCTTGTATGTGAACATGATAATGGTAAAGTGGGAATCTGGTGTTTCCCTTGAGTAAAGAAAACGAAAATTGACAATTGGGTAAAACCACGAAATCATGTCATAAGTATCTTTGCAAAATCCTACGTCTGGTGTGAAATGATGATTACAAAGGGGGCTTTGGAATTTGTTTCTAGGCTTTCATCAGAAAAAGAGGGGGGACCGACTCCCCCACCGTCATCATTCGTTTCCTCCTTGTTGTCGCCACAGGTGGGCGATGATTTGGTGATATTTATTCCGAGTCTTTTTCTATTTATAATTATATTCCTTTTTAACTGAAAAAGAAAAAGAAAAAAAAAGAGAAAACTGTTTCGTGACTTTTCCATGTACTTGTCTTTTGTTTTTATGGTTTGCTTGTCGGTCGTTGCCCTCAATTTTCACATTTGGCTGGCGGGTCAAATGATTCCCCCTCGACAATTCTCCCCCGAATAAGTGCTAAAAAACAAAAAACAAAATCTTGAATCCGTTGATTAGTTATGTACTTAACACGTTTCGAGTTGATTTATTAAGCCCTACGATTCATTTTTTTGGGCCTACTAAGCCTTTGAAACCATTTTAATTTTAATCGATTAAACACCACATTTGATATTATTAGTTGATTGGGTAAAGCGACGCGGAAAGTTATAAAGTAAGTCATGTGTGACTTTCCGAGCTTGAAATTTAATTGGAGTTAAGTTCATTTATTTCACAAAAAGTAAATTTTAGCAAAATGTTTTTTTGGATTTTTCGATATTTGTTTCATGGAAAATAAATGGATTGAGAAAATATTTTTCAGAAAAAGTCTTATAAGACAGGGGAAAAATATTTTCTACTTTCCAAGTTAGGAATAACATTTTCTATCTCAAAACGTTTTCTCTTTTTTCTTTTTTAAAAATTCAATATTTTAATTATTTTAAATTTATATTTTTTTTTTTTTCTTTTTCTCTTTTTTTTTCCTTTTACTTTTTTTTTTTCACCTTCTTCTTCAATTAGTTGCCAGCCACAATTGAGCTTTGAGCTTGGTGAACTCGGGTGAGCTCGAGGCTTGCCGATGGCGAGCGGCAAGCTCTAGCTTGCCAAATCGCATGAGCTCGAGGCTGGCCGATGTCGGCCTTAGGCCTCGCTAAATTGGCGAGCCAGAGACTCACACCCCCACTAGCTAGCCAATTTGGCTAGCCAAATTATTCCAACAAGTAATTTTACTTATAACTTTTGAATCCGACCATAAGAATTAGTATTTTTTTAAAATTTTTCATCCATTAGTTTCTCAGCTCATTCTATTCCATCATACTAGATATGTGAAACGTTGATTGGATGTGTGATCCTCACTTTTAGTGAAAAAGAAGTAGAAGAAATGTCCGAGTTTTCAGGGTTCTGCACTTGGATATATCCAATCTATTACTAGCAAATTTAATACCAATTTAAGTGATTTAGTTTATATAGTTTTCATAATCCTCCCCAAATAAAAAGCCGCAAATGCCAAGAAGTTGCTGGCTCAGATTTGGACTGGTTTCCCTTGCCAAAATACAAAGTCATAATCAGGAGAAAAAGAACATCGAATCTTTCCATGAGGGAAAAGCTCGCAAGTTTAGTCAAGTTTTGCTTCTTTGCCGACATCGAAAGGCACATCCTTAGATGGCACGAAAGCCATCTTCACTTTCGGAGATTGAATGGTTTGAGTCACATGCAGAATCGACGTCGTCCATGTGTCCAACCTCAGGATCGAAGTAGCACACCGCTATGGACTTATGGCTAAAACGGAAGCATATGCCGGAAACCATTTCGGGTTAATTGAACCTTAGGCAGACAGGTTGGTCCCGTGACGAATAGACCTAATTAATGGCTGGAACGGGCCTGGGGCCGGGGCCATCGACGAGCTCATCTCGTCAACTCGAGCATATGAAGGAAACAACTCCTCCAGTCCCACGATTTGTACCTCTTGAGGATTTCTACCAAAACCATTAGAGAAGAAAATATGGTAAGAGAAGCTTGTGCGAATTTGGTTTTTCCTTTTTTGAAGTTTTGTTTCATTTTTTAGGAGTTGACAAACAAGTAAATTGAAGATGTCTACGCAAGCTGATGGGTCGTTTTGAAACATGGGGAGGACATGATTTTAATGTTTCAGGGTTAATATGCAATCTTCATTGGTACAACAATTGAGATGTTGAGAGAATCATGTCATTGTGGAAAAGAACATGTCTTATCTTGATTAACTGGACCTCATGTAAGATAAATCTCTCTTAACTTGTGGATACTAAAAACAAAGATAAATTATTTCGATCGCCAATTCGATTACATGGCTCGATATCTTTTTTATGGACAGATTAATGAACTCCCAGCATAACTCAATGACTAGGGAAAACGTGTCCTATATTAGATATCAAGCGATTAAAAATACTCAAGACATTGTATTCTTGGGGCAATAAGGTAAAAATACACTTGTATTTTAGAGCATCACTTATAATTAATGCAGGAATGAAGAGAGTATGGGTGTAATCATAAAATTCATGTACAAACAATGGATATCTACCATTAGATAAAGAGGATAACTATGGGATGATGGGATATTCACAGTTAGATAGAAGGGTAATTGTAATCAAAGGGGTTTATATATAATGGGGGTTCCCTCCTTAACCACAAATTTCTAAACACAATGATAAGAGTTCAGAGCTTCTTCTTCGATTTCTTTGTTTGGCGTTCACTAAATTCCATTAGCTCTTGATGATTTCAAACTATCGATCACATATCCTTGTTGTCAATATATAAGTCATACATCTTGGGCAATATGCTTTCTTGCAGTTTGCATTGTATAATTTTTTCTTTTGTGACATAAGAGACACGATTTTGCCTTTGACTGTCACACTTGGGATTTGGAATACTACCCAAGCAAATGGGTTAGTTTGATGTAAGCATGCATCCTACCGGTAGACCCATTAAAAGGGTTGATCGGATTGGGTGGGGCCAAAAATGGTCTAATCAAATTTGACCCATTTATATGTAATATAAATTTAGCAATCCATACTCGATTCGACTCGACCCAACCAATTCATATTACTAAATCACATCTAATTTAATTCAATCTATAAAAATTCATACACACTCACTTATAGCACCAACCAAACTAATAAAAAAAATCATGTGAAAGAAGTGATATGAAAACAATGTAACGAGCAATCGAATTTTCCAATAATCATAACTTTCACTAAATTTACGCTCTCTCTTGGAAAGAATGCAAAAAAAATAAAAATGGAGAATGGCATAGTAAAAACTTATAAAACAAAATCCTATAACATAAAATGAAATAAGCCAAATGGCTTTTCAAGCCCAACACTAGTTGATGGAACGATTATGCATCTCTCTCAACTTCACCTTCCTCACAGCTCATAAGTTCAAACCCATACACTCAGTTCACAGGCTCAGCAAAGTCCACGCAAGAATAACATGCTCTATTTCTATCAAACATAAAAACAAACACTCGATGTACAAAATCAGAGAGCCAGTATGCTCAAGAAGAACACTCCTATATGCCCGGACGGGTCAGGATCGTCTCGATGAAGAAGTGATTGGCATCATTGACAACCCTCAAATCACACCTGAAAAATTCAACCCCCAAAGAGATAATCCCACTCAATTTCTATGATCCAAAACAGAGCACGGAGCACAGAGAGAAATTACTTCGTTTTGATTTACACCAAAGTATGAACTGATTCGATGACATGAACGATCTTGAGATGGATTGGAGCTCTTTTGAGTACATCCGCAATTTCTTCAATTGCTCTTTTGAGTACATCCGCAATTTCTTCAATTGTTCTTCCCCTTGAGTGGGAGCTCTGCCATCATCTTGTCCTGCAAGAACTCTATATTTTGGGACGTGTTAAACAAAAGCATTAGGCACCTGATTTCAGTAACTTCAAAGAACCAGGCCTCGACCACCAAGTCAATTACTATTAGCGCCACACAAATTTCTCAGGAGGAAAGCAATGGACCAAATTGAGCTATACTAGATTTTGCAAAGAAAAGACGCTATTGTTCACGAAAGTGTCGTGTCTTACATTACTCAAAATCAGGAAATCCATAGAGAGGATGACATGAAAACCAGTTCTCAGGAACAAAAAATTCAGAAGGCAAATTTTGATGAACTTATTACGTGTAAAAGTAACCTCGAAAAAAGGGAAACAATAACTCACTTTCAAGGCATGGTAGAAAGGAGCTCACCAAACAAATCGGTGAAGCCCAACTTGTCGGCCTTCTAATAATAATATTAATGTGGCCGGTGGCCGGTCACTGTTAAAAGAAAGAAGAAAGGGAAAACATTGGAAAAAATAGTAAAAAAATAACAAAATTTTATTAAAAATAATCAATGTTAGTGCCAGCGATACTACATAGGTCGGCTAGCATCTACATCAATAATATTCAAGCCAAAATTAATTGGAATGACTGAATTAGTACTAAGTCAAAATATTTATGACTAAATTGACATAAATGCAATATATTTATAACTTTTATGATATGTTCCCAAACTTTTTCATTATGGGGCAATGTAGCCATGTTGTGTGATTAAAAGACTTTCTTAGAATGAAAAAATCATTCTCATGAAAAAATTATGATTCCATGTTGAGTCGTGAATGAGAAATTGCACACACTCACGAAACAAAAAGACATACAACTTCACATTGGAGAGATGAATTTTGCCGTTCTTCCAATTGCCTACGCTGATTTTCCACAATCGATGAAGCCTCGTTATGGTGGAGATTCACTTTCTCCTTCCACAACACCCATTTCTTTGGAACCTGAGAGAAGGAGAGGATTAGAAAGTTTGCTTTTTACCCCCATCGAAATGAGTATTTTACCTAAGAACATACTTTCATCCGATATACATATATTTTTAGATACCCTAAGTTTTAAATGAAGTTAAAATTAAAAACTAAGCTAATTTTCCGTTGTGAACGTGATGCCCCACTTGGAAAAAAGAGCATTCTACCATACATACATACATATATACATATATATATATCTCATGATACTTTCATGATGAATTCGTCCTAATGTCACAGAAGTCCATGTCGTGAACAATAGATGAGAGATTTATACCATGGGCCATCGGACCACGGCCCACTGGTTTAAAGGGAGATCTGAAGACGAGAGCATATTCCGAAATTTGTGCTCTTTGTTCTAGCCAACGACACGGGGAAAACAGCATATTCCAATTCCAACAGTCGCCACCAACGCTTCAACGACGCTCTCGGCAATTCACGGTTCCGAAGACCGCGCACCAGTCAATCCTTCCTGCACCAGTTCCACGACTACCTCCGCCGGAGCTCGGACCTCGGTAACTGAATTTCTCTCTCTTCTTCTGTCGGTGCCCAAGACTCGAACGCTACGGCTCTTCGTATAGTTCGATTCGATGATTGTTCTGTTCGTGTGCCTCGATGATCGGGATGAATTTCCAGATGGTATCATTGTGTATGGATTTGCTGAGTAGAATTCGAATCTCGTATGTTTGGTTTGTGCTGAGTTGGGTTGTCTTGTCGAGGGATGAGCTTAAATGGGGAATGGTGGCCCCCAGTTTCTCTGTCGAGAGGCAAAAACCACTTTCTGCTCATTGTTTTATATGATTCAGTTGCAGGACGTGTTTGTTTGCGAGCTTAGCCAGTTGTTGCTTTTAGAATGGCACAAGAACTTGCGTGGAAAGCTCGCAAGTTCATTGGGGTTCGCCATTTCATACTGGTTGCTTCTATACTTTGGTGGAATATAAAGCACTTAAGAAAGAAAAGTTTGAAAGTTTTTCAATGTCCTGTTTTTTTTTGTGTAATATGAAATTGATACTTTGAAGATTGAATGCATTCCAATCGACATGTTTGACGAGCGTCCCCGAGATTGCTCATTGGTAGAATACCAAATCTCACTTACCTTCAAATTTGGCGCACTTTTTCGGATCAATATTTTTACATTGCTTGAATACTTAAAAGAAGATGGAGGGCAGCGGCACCAATTCAAGTCCAGCCAGTGAAGACGACCTCAAATGGGATTCGTTACTACATGTATCGACTGCTTCGAAATGCAAGGTTTTGTTCATGAAGATACGTCATTCGAGCTCCTCTCACATGGGCACCTAATGCATCTCGACCATTTGATCTGGTGGTCCGTGGAAATCATGAGAACCCATCAAGTTGGCAGGTCAGTTCTTTCTCTCTCTTTCCATGCGGGTGATTATATTAGTTTTCTATAGCAGTATGGACTTCTTCTATTAGATTTTCTCTGCACCTCTTAAAAATTTGTATCAGTACAACTTAAATACTTCTGCACTGTAATGTACATAAGTAGTAAGCACTCACGTAGTGAGTCTGTCATTTGAAGAGAACTGTTCTAACATATGCCTACCCATGTGGCCCAATTGAAGACATCCACGGCATGTCGGACATGGATGTCCTCTATGAAATGTGTGTATTTCTTGTTGAATCAAACGGAACCATAGGGGTTTCTTTCTTGTGATCATTGTCGCTAAAAAAAGCTAGGACACTTGAAATGTCGAGCCCGGTTTGCTTTTGAAAGGCTGTAATTTTGGGACATTCGGCTTAGTTTGAATTTGGGCCGGTGGTCTTTTCTTCGAGCTGGTTGTCCTTGGGTTGGGCTGAGCTTGTAATGTCGGGACCTCGTACTCAGTTTGTTTGGGCTTAGCGGTGTTTCTTAGATGGAGCTGACTGTACTGGGTGAATTATGTTGATTTTCTTGTGAATATGCAAAATGTTATGTCTAGATTTCTTCCGGTGACGATACGAGTGATTGGTTTTAGAGTGGATTAAACCGGACAGGGTTAGCTATTGAGAACCGACCTTGTCAGCCCTTAAATTGACGGCATTATTATTATTTTTTGGTTTATGCTATAAAAATAATATAAATATATTATGGGCCGGTTTAATTGGTTCAGTTCAGCCGGTAAAGTTCCTCTTTACAAACTGAGAATTGGAATCGATGTACACCTTTAGTTGACAATTATTTTTAAGAAAACGTTTCTAAAGTGTTTTAATTTTGGATGTTAGTTTTGATTGGGTTTATACTTGGTGGGGTTGGGTTTATGTGCTTTTTCGGCTAGTATCCTGGTGATGTCCACATATTAACTTATCCAAAGAAAAAGGAAAGAAAAATCTAAGATAGCACTTGAATGTGTTGCTCAATCGATGGACAAGAATGTTCAACTGATATCATCACGGTCTCCTTCATCACCCTCCCCTTTTTGGGAAGCTACATTATTATTATTATTATTATTATTATTAATGGTCAATGATCTCTTGATTTCATTGATTTAGATTGGATTAGATAGATTTAAGATTAGAACGTGGTTTTGAAACTAGGATAGAATAGAAGAATTTCCCCTGTTTCCTGGGGGAGATAAATCATTCTGCGGCGGGGCAAGGGCACATGCCTTTCGCGCTTGCGCCCCCTCTCCTTTCGAGATACCTGCTCCTCCCTCGGTTTCCGTTTTGGGAACCCGAGCCTATAGGCTCGCTTACGTCCCCAACCTCCGGTTCGGGACTCCGCAACCTCTCAACGGCCTAGGTTTCATCTCGCCCAACGCCCGAGCCTCTATCTCTCCGTCCTTGTAAAACCCGCCATTGGAAGGTGAGAGGGGCACGAAAGACAGACACCTTCACGCTCGCTCTCCCTCTCTCCCTCTCTCTCTCTCTCGTTGAAGATCCATGGCAGAGGATCACGCAGGAGGCTCCGAGCCCTCGTTGATGGAGAAGATCTCCGAGAAGATCCACGGCCCGGAGTTCTCCTCTTCCTCCGATTCGGAAGATGACAAGCCCTCCGCCTTTGATTCCATGAAATCGAAAGTCTACAGGCTCTTCGGTAGGGAGACGCCCATCCACAAGGTCCTCGGTGGTGGAAAATGTAATCTCCCTTTTTCTCTCTCTCTTTCTGGATGTGGACGAGTGCAGTTTAGACAGGCGGAAGGCGTTGTTAGATTCGCGGATTCGGAGTTCTATTATGTTCCCTTTTATTTATTTATTCGTGTAATGTAGCTGTCTTACGGATAGAGAAATGGTAAAAATTCGATAGCAATGGACTCGAGTAGTGTCCCGCATGGGATGATGTTATACCTGCAAAGGAATAGATTAGAAAATGTTCGAGGCCTGAGATGAGTTTTCGCTTGCGTAAATAACCGCTGCTTTGGTGGTGGAATTGTAGTATGACATTGTTATTCAGTAGTATATGCTTGAAGAGGGATGAACGGATCAAACGGGTTATAGATCGCGATGTTTCCTCGTATGTGTTACTGTTTCGTGGCTTGTAGGCTGAGCAGATTGACCATAGGCAGTTAGATGCGGGCGGGCATGACAGTATCCATATAATATTTATAGATGCCACTTAAAAGCTGAACATTGCTTAGTCAGCAACAAATTATGGCATATTACACTGAGGCGGGTTAGTGATTACATTACATTTGGGTTATAGGTGATCTACATTGTTTTTTGGATTTTGGATTGTTTGGTTTTTAACTCAGTGTTCGATTTTTCTTGAAGCATGTGTTTTCAATTAGTGAGGTGTATTTCCTTGAGAGTTTCCCTTGCTCTATATCAGTGGAGTAGGGATCATCTCGACAAAGTATGGATGTATGTTGTACTTCCTGATATGGGTTATATAATTCATGAAGAGAAAATTGTCGGACCCCAATTTTTAAGCCCCATCGTTCTGCCCATAGAAAAAGAGGAAAGAAAAGGATGAGGACCTTATTTTCCAAAGTTATATTTTACTTTCCAACCCAAATTATGAATTTTATGGCCTTTTTGGATTAACTTTTACATTTTACCTTTCACTTAATCATAATCTCGTGATTCACGTACTTTGATTCTTTTACATCTGAAACACATGAAACTTTTGCAAAATGCCTATGTTGATATATAGGTTCACATGTAATAATTTGACATTTATATGAAATTTGAGTAATATTTTATTTTGTGGTTGCTTGTGCATAAGCTGAAACAAGCAGACTCTTAGACTACAGCCGTAGTGAATTTCTTAAGTTATCCTCTCATAAGGGCAAAAGCTGAAAATATCTCGTTTTTCTGCATGGCTAAATTATTTTCTTTTAATGGGCTTCCTTTATTGCAGCTGCTGATATTTTCCTTTGGAGGGACAAGAAGGTCTCTGCTGGTGTCCTGGGTGTGGCCACTGCAATATGGGTGCTCTTTGAGTTGATGGAATACCATCTGATCACCCTTGTTTGCCATATTTTGATCCTCGCTCTGGCAATTATTTTTCTGTGGGCTAACGCATCCATATTCATCACAAAGTAATTGTTGATATTTTGACTATCTATCTTGCTTATGTAATTTTTCTCCCTTTCTTGTCCTGACACCCTGTCTCTTGCTCAGGTCCCAACCTAACATCCCAGAAATTCGACTTCCTGAGAAATGTGTGGTGGAAGTGGCTTCTGCACTGAGATTTGAAGCTAATCGAGGATTGGCTCTCCTGAGGGAGGTCGCATCAGGGAGAGAATTAAAGAAGTTTCTAGCTGTAAGTTGGTCATTTCTGAGGTTTAGTGTTTCAAATTTCACTTTTCTAATCAGGGTGTTATTCCTGGACAAAGAGCAGTTTCTGTTTGTTCCTTTTTCATTGACAACCCAGGGGCATGACATCTGTTTGTTTCTTTGAACAATGCTAGGGTACTGAAAAAGAACATTATGTTTTAATGTAAGGTGGCTCTCGACTAAAATAGAAAAAATCTAAGGCGGCAGAGGTCACATTTGTAAATGAGTGGGATCCATTCACAAAGTGGTTGGCCTATTTAATCTCATGAACTCGGTAGACAGAATTTAAGAAAATGGGAACATTTAGCGATTCTCTTGTTTTAATCGTTTGATGTTGTTGTAAAGGCCACAGAAGCAGGATTGATGATCATTAGGCCTTAACTAATATTTAGGACGCAAAAATAGTGTTCATTGGACACGTTGCAGTTCCCAAGACATGTTTGTCCCTTGATGGGCGTATAAACCAAATACTAATGATGTGTTGTCTATCAGTTCATTGCAGGATTGTGGGTTCTCTCTATGGTCGGGAGTCGGTTCAACTTCGTCACCTTATTTTACATAAGTAAGCTAACACTGCCTTTAAACTTTTTCATTGCAAAACTACTCTTCTACAGCTTCTGACAGTTATTTATGTATTCTTGGTCGACAGCTTTTGTTTTGCTACATACTGTACCCGTGTTTTATGAAAAATACGAAGATCAGGTTGATTTGTTCGCAGAGAAGGCAATGGTGGAGATCAAGAAGCAGTATGCAGTTTTTGACGAGAAAATCTTGAGTAAAATCCCGAGAGGACCTTTGAAAGAAAAGAAAAAGGATTAGTCGGGGGTTGTCATACTATTTTACGGGGTTCATGTTGAGAGCAAAATGGGAGGTTTTCTTGGCCGGTGATTGACGCTGTTTACCCGTGTTCTTATATATTAGATTCTGCTACATCTTTACATTCGTCTATTTATATATGTCTGACATTTTCTAAATCTTACTATGCTTTTGTATCTCTTTTGCACGCGTAGTCGTTGGGACTCTTTGCCAATCAAGCAAAGAGATGGTTTGAAAAGCTAATTTGCCACCTTGCCTCTTGAAGAATTTATGATCCTGATCACCATTTTCAACTACTGTGTTTACAATCTTACCATTTTTAGTCTAAATTACCTATTCCAACACATATTGCAAATAAAATATATAACTAAGATGAGATAGGTGAGTAAGGAGTTGCACCTAGTCCATGTAGTCTTCTCGGCATCAGAAGTTGATTTTCTTCTCTTTTCAATCTGAAAGTTGAGAAAGTACGATGTTTTCTTTTTCATGGTGGGGGTGACTTTTTAGAATTATGGATTAAAATTCAAATTAGCAGGTACGCGGTGGCGATGGTGTAACCCGGGCCTTCGCCATCTGGACTCAACTCATCCCATTGAAATTAGGAGTCAAGTTGCATTTGGAAAAAACTATTTTAAAGGCCTTTGACCCAAGATAAATGTTATATGTTGAAAAGATATAATTACGTTTCTAAAGGCGTTTGCACTTTAAAGATTTTCCGAATGCTAATACATTTTTTTTTTTTCAACTTTGTCCGAACTGAGCTTTCATAATTCAAAAAATTGCCCTCACCTTGCGTCAAGTTTTGCTTGTGAAGGATGAGACAAATTTGGCCAAATTTAATGTTGGTATCACCACAAGTGTGATAAGTTTAAGAAAGGATATTAGAGATATTTAGATATTTATCAGAAATATTTAGAATATTTTTCTTTTGATTTTTTATATCTATTTTGATTATGCATATTCATTTGATTTCTTTTATTTCCTCAAATAGTCTTTTAAGACTTTTCATGTAATCTTTTCTATACATTTTTGATTATGCACATATATAATTTCTATTGATTTCCTAAAATAGTCTTCTAATAAAGCCTATAAATAGGCTCTTCATATAATCTTTTCTATGCATGGAAATGAACAAAAAGCTCCTCATTTCTTCCGTATTTTTATTCTCAACTAGCCCCAGTCGTCACATTGATTTTTATTTTTCTTATGGATAAAAATCAAAAGTTACTTCTCAATGTATTTTAAATTACAATTTACCAAATACCCCTTGCATTTCAAAAAACATTATTTTCCCCCAAAAACCCAACCAATCACAACCCTTACACATGTAGAAACTATTTCAAACAACATGAGATGCATGCATTCCCAACCCGTGTTCTTGGAATATCAATTTGTACTGGGAGTGTGCATGGTTTGGATGGGTGGTTCCCACTCTAAATCGGGAACAATTTGTACTAGGAGTGTGCATGGTTTGGATAGCGATTCCCACTCTAGAACCGAGAACCACCCATTAAGTATTGGTTCCAAAAAATTGAATCCGAGAACCGCCCGTTGGTTCCATGGATCCATCCGAGAAATGGACCACCAGTTTAGCCCAGTTCCCGAGTGGATCCATAAAACCGAATTAACAAGTGATCACGCTTACTAAATATACATTAATGAATTAAATTCGATTGCAATTACATTCATAAACACGTAACATTCAGAACTTTTGAAGTCTAACATGCTTTTACAGTCACCTCTTATTGAATTCTTGACCATGAGGTGGTAAAAGAATAGTATGATATTAAAACTAAAATGATGAAGTCTCTCGTGTTACCAAATTGATTTTAATATCAAAGAAACTTACAACAAAAGAACAAATTGATGTAGCATTTGTGTTGGGCTAAGCAACAAGGTGTTATAACTTCACTTTTGATTCTTTCAAACCAATCAATTAGCTATACACGAGTTTGTAGTCTCGAAGAGTTGGACGAAGAAGATGAAACTGAGAGATGCTATGTAAACCATTTGTTTCTTGACCTTTGTTGTGCTCTTTAAGACTTCGACAATAAAATTGCAAGAGCTATTTAGTGAATAGGAAAACAATAAGAATTATAAACATGAGACTTCAAAATTTTAATTTTTTTTTCAACCAAATTTTTTTATTTTTATAATAAAAATTAATATATATTATTATTATAATATCGGTCCGAGCTGAGTGGACGAGTGGGCAGATCCGCCCATGGAACCGGGAACCGGACTGGTACCCATTGGTTCCAATAAATTGGAACCAGGAACTGGACCAGTCCCTTTAAGAACCATTGGTTCCGGACCGGTCCGGTCCGGGCCTGGGCAGTATGGATAGGTCCGGGTTCTTTTGCACACCTGTATTTCAATGTTAAAAAAGATGACTGTATTATAATGCCATCCTGGACAGGTGATGACGGCCGTTGCCAGAGGGCACGCGACCACCAAAACCCAAGAACCCAAGGTAATCATCCAATCCAATCTTGCTTCTGATCATCGATCATGCGGTAGATACAACATAAATTCAGGCAACTAGTAGAGGGGAGAAATAGAGCAAACAAGATGAAAAGATCCAGCTGAAAAGAATCTGCGTCTCCCTCAAGGCAACACCGATATGTACAAACATAAGCAAAATCTAACTGGTTTATCCTCATGATTATCAGAGCAACAAGCAAATGCACCTCCAGCATTAAGCAAGCATGGTACGCAATCAGGTGAAACATACTCCTAGTTCATCCTTCTGCTTAATCTGTCACACGACACAGATTAACAAACATCCACCCGCAAACGCTAACTCAGCTTTCAACACCAGAACCTAATCATCCTTCTACTTAATCTGTCAGGCTATACAGATTAACAAACATCCACCCACAAACGCTCACTCAGCTTTCAATACCAGAACTATTGGCAGAGACCCAGAAAGCAAGGACCTTTCGTCAGACAAACATCACTCTTCCAACTTCGATGTTTTCATGGACGCAGCATGAGTAGTGCCATAAGCCACACAAATCCAGGATCAATACTATCTATAAATAGGAAATTTCCAAGTGGAAGCAATGAGAAATATAATGATCTTATATTTCGATTTCTGTATCAAAATTTGAGAATCTCATCCACAAACAGCATCAATTTGAAGCTCAAAAAAATCCCACTTTCAAAATCTCTCGGCAAGTCTGGCACTCACAGCTCTGAGCTTCGAGTACACCTTACCGGCCGGTGAACCCAGAATTAAACTACAGAGTGAATCCCTAGCAATCTTGATATTGGCAAAAGAACCCAATATGTGGATCTTAGAATCCGCAATCACAATCCTCGTCTTCGTCGCATTCTCGATAGCAAACTTCGTCTTACCTCCTTTACCCGACAACCTACCAATCGCGCGCGACAGGTGCTCACCCCGCAGGGTCTTCACGTCCTTGATCTCGAAGGACTCCACGTAGAGCTCGTCGAGCCGAAGCAGCGCGACGGCGTCCGGGACGTCGAAGCCGAGCATGAAGGCCTGCACGAAGTCGGCGCACTTCTGGAGGTTGCTGACATCGGGGGTGTCCCGCCTCGTCTTGAGCTCGACCTTGCGGGCCTTGAGGTTCATGCGGATGTCGATCTTCATGTGCTCGTAGACCGGGGTGTAGATGTCCATCCACGACTTCTTCAGGGGCGAGTACCGGTGCGGCGGAACGGAGACCTTGCGGAACTGGACCCGCCCGTCGGACATCTCGTGCGCCTTTAGCGGCGCGAACAGGGGCTTCGCGGGCAGGCTCGGCTCCGCCGGAGCCGCCGCCTCGACGTCCATGGAGGACGCAGGTGACGGCAGAGACGCCATGGCCAATCTGTCTTCCGACGAGCTACGATCTGAGAAATCCGATGAAAGATCTAAAATAACGGAAGGCGGGAGCTCTCTGTCGACGGCGCCGAATAGAGGAGGAGGCAGAAGAGAGACGAGCTAATTCGGGCAGGGTTTTAGGGTTTTGAGCTTGGTGGGAGAGAAGTGAGAATTTATAGAGTCGGATTCTCGAATCCGGATCCGGATGTGGTTGGCTTTGGTGATGGGCCGGGTTTAATTCCTGAGCTTGGGCCTTTCCCATCTGTTTAAAAGTCTTTTTCTCCAAGATTCCAAGCATCGATTGATGATTATTGTATTTTGAATAATTTTCGTATAATAAATAGTTGGTTGTTATCAAGTAGTTAGGCCTTCGTGATGGGCCAAGTTTAATTCCTGATTTGGGTTTTCCCATCTATTTAGAAGTCCATTTTTCCAAGAATTCCAAGCATCGATTGATGATTATTGTATTTTGAATGATTTTCATATAAAAAATAGTTATTAGTTATTATCAAGATGACATCATTATTATTGTATTGGTCATTTACTTGATATTCAGAATTCGATTTATTAATCATATAATATGTGATTATGTGAAATTATTATATTTGAATTAATCATTAGATTAAATTTATTAATAAATTTAGTTATAATTTACATAATTTTTTAACTATAATTAATGAACTAACATAATTAAGTGGGAGAAAAGAGACGGGTATTTTGAGAATAGGGATCATATAACACTTTCTTAAGGTGAATTGTCCATTTTCTTTAATGAAAGAAAAAGAGCTTCAACATACGAAAACCTAATTTACACCGAAATGCCAGGCGAGCTTTTGCAACATTACCCACGATAAAGCTCAAGGGCTCAAAATTACACGTAAGAGACCCGGTTGATATCAGACACATATATGCCTTACCAATTTACATTATCGAATCTTAGCTTTCTTTTCCAACATATGAAAATTATTTCAAATGTTCTTCCCATGATTAAAAAAAAAAACAGCAAAATATCATCAAGTATCCTGATTCTTAGTCTTAAATGCATGTGTCACAGGCCGATTGTTTGGGATTGTAACTATGTGTGACTGTGGATTATAATTATTGATCAAGTTTCCATCTAGCGAATGAAATCGTGCTGCCCCACCTACCAACTACCAGTATTTATGCCGAGAGAATTCCAGACCACGGCACAATTACGGTATTGCCTATATTTGTGAATGTTCTGTAAACATTTAGATACTCCTAGGGGCGTTTCGGTCTTTCTTCCTTGCTCATGATCATGAATGCTTTATTGACAATGGAACGGTCGGATTTGTGACACATGCTTACCGTGACTTGAAAAAAAAAAGAATATTGGAAGGAGCCAATCTTGTGTCCTAGATGCATCCAACAGATGAAGAAATTATGTCAATCTCGGAAGGGGGCTCCAATTCAGAGAGAGCAGCTGAGGTCGAACCTCAAGTGAAGTTAGTGAGCAATTCGCCATTGGCGGATCATTTCATCGCAATTCGATGGACTAGACTAAAAACAAATAGGTGATTTTTTTCCTGGTCGCACCGCTCTCGCTTCTCTCTTACCTTCTTCTCCGCCTTCGTCCTCTCCTCTATCAGGAGGAATGGAAGGAAACAAGACGAACCGTGTCCATGCATTCAAAAGAAGGCGTTGGGTTCCTCAAATTACAGAGGGACGAAGCAGGAGCCAGGTGCATGCATTGATGAAGGCGAGAGAAAAAAATTGGACGTTCTTGCAGATGGGCACTTCTTTTTTTTTTTTTTTTTTTTTTTTTTGTCTTGAACAAACGAGCCCATCTGCAGAGAAGTCGTCCAACTTCCTGTTATGGGGAGAATCTAGCGAAAATAATGGTGGCAATGAGCAGAAGGGCATCTCCAACCATCTAGATTTCCAGTAAGTGTAATGCTTCCAGAAACTCTCAGCGAAGATAGGTTTGTGCAGATACAGATATAAATACAGATAGATAAGTGCAGGGTTACAAAAATAGGTTGGAAAGTGGAACAAATGCACAAATCTAAGAATTGGATTCTGCTAAATTCATTGGCTAATAGAGCCATAACATTAAAAATCAGAGTGAAACAAAGATCTAAAGTAGCAATTGTAATTACTTTTGATCTCTTTGATAACGATTAAAGGATACATTCACAGAGAAGAAAATTCAAATTTTTTACAATTGACCAAGGAATGAAGTAAATGACTGTATATAGAATGAGATTATTAGTGAATAATTAGAAATTTTTGAAAATCATATTACAGCTATAAACAGTAATAATTACACTTTAGAAATAGTTCTGAAACTTTGGCTCCTACAAAAGTAAAATCACATTGTTATAGCATCAAGCTGAAAAAGAAAATAATAGCGACAAAGAAATTTAGAAATAATAAAAAAAAAGAAGAAGAAGAAGGAGAAAACGGTGAGGATGTGTGACTGTGAACAATGGCTTAGCAGGCTTCACTTGAAGCATCCCCAAATTTAACAATGGTGAATAATGCATCAACGGGGGACGCACTTAAAAGATAAAATGATTCAAGAATTTGATCACGTTCACAAGACTTTGCCATTTATGCAATAATTGTCTCCGTACTTAGGCCCCAACTGGCCACGTTAGTATTGTGCAGTCTGGAGGCCGAAGAGGAGGAAAAAACTCCGAAGCATATGCGTCCCCTCCCTCCCTCTCTTCAATGATTCACCCTTTTTCTTTCCTTTTGCGTCTTCTCCCCTATGCTTCCCCCACTCTCTCTATATATGTTATTCAAAGAGAAGAAATGAGCAAACGTTTCTAACTGAATCAAAATGGGCAAACCAGAAGTCAGCCAAGAGAATTTATATGATGAAGTCACAGCACAAATCAAAAAGGTCACAAAAGCAAATGACATGCCCTTTTTCTTTCTTTTTAAGAAAAAGTAAACGATCCATCCAAACGTCACTTAATTACATTCACTGTGCTATGTAGAATAGGATGGTGTGAAAAGTCTAAGAATATTGGAAAAAAGAAGCTGCATGATCTGTATGAATGCACAAACATGTATAAAACACCTTTCTTTTTAAGAGACAATTATGAATCATGAAAATGACATAAACACGAATCTAACCAGTAATTTAATATCTATCTTTTTATTGCTATAGGACTTCAACATTCTTCAGTAAGGTAACCACAGTTTGCTGGGCTGTAACAAATTGGTCGCTTTATTATGTACTCTTGGGATGTTAAGTAATTTTGTTAGAATGGACGGCTCAAAAGTAATCTTTCAGAATTTTGAATTAATTGCAAAGACTGACGTGATAGAACCTATGGAGGGATGACACATAACTGAATATGTCCATCCAAAAGAACAAAGCCAACTTGTTAGATTCTTCCATATGGCTCCATCATTGAGAAGTACTCTACCCCATTTTTCTGTTATAAATATTCATACAACCCTGCAATTATTATTAGCCAAAAACACCATTGGAAACATCGTTGCATTGATCGGGCTGCATAAGGTGCAGTCACTAGTAGTATCAAATCCGGTGTATCTTACTAAGTTTTATATTAAATCATTGGATTTAACAGTTGAGATGAAATTTGCTTAACAATTTTGGGATAACTAATATCTATTGCCATCAATCTTACCATCAGCGCAACTATCATTAAAAAATTATAATATTCTTAATTTAGCACCGCTCAGGTTATCCATAAGAGATTATGCAACCAATTCCAATTGTTCCGCCCCTATCACCCCATTATCTGTTTTCACTGCCCCACTCCTTATGGCAATAAATCCCTTGCCGTCTCTTCCACTGTCGCCATTCACAAGTTACAAGCACATCCATCACAATTGGTGGATACACACCAAATTTTCAATTCAATTTTTTCTCTACTAATGGAAAATTTTGATCAGGGCAAATGAATTGCCTTGTCCTCAAAGAATGCGCAAATAAAATCAACGAATGAGTTCGTACAGTCCCATATGAGGCGACTAAGCAAGTGAAGGGTGACCGAGTGGGTATTTGATGTCATGCCCACCGTTCCGTTTCCTGTTCGGACGTTGTCTTGAAGCCATTTAAAGAATCTTCTTTGCCGTGAGAAAGAATGGCCCAATGCCAAGCTCAAAGTGGGTCGTTGCAGGTAGAGAGGAATCGGAATCTCAGCGGCATCCGTGGCCACCCAAGCAGCCGTCGTGGGGCAGTAGTATTTGGTGTTTGTTTTTTTATGCCTGTTTATGCCTTTGAGAGTGCAGTTGAGAGTTGCGACGGAATGTTCATTTCAAGAGGAAATAAATGGATTATAAAAGATTTACAAAGGGTTAGTTGGTTAAATATGCCGCGCTTTTCCTTGACCCATGAGCTTGTTATATGATTCGGGGTGACTAGTGGCTCTCATGAGAAGATTCTAGGATGGTAAAGACATAAGAATTGACTGAGTTTATGTGTAAGAATTTTTATGATGTAAGTTATATTAATTGAGATTGTAATATACTATTTTACGAGATTGATCTAATAAGGTAAGTTATGAATACTCTTAATTAGTTTAATATGAAGCTGATTTATGCGGGCTAAGTAAAGCCCAACCTATGATGAGAGGATATATGGTTAAAATTTTTATAAATAATGTTTAAATCTCTTGCATCAAGAATGATAAATTTCAAATCAGATATGCAAATCCATTTTTTCTCTATTACTATGTTCTAAATTCTAATTATGGAGATATTAAGGTGCCGTTTATTGTAGTTTACAGCACAGTGAATGGGACAAAAAAGAATCAAATTACATATCAAATAGGAATAGGAGAGCCTTCTTAAATTATATAGGTGAAGCTAGTGCTCTCGCTTGAGCTCATTTAACATTGGATGAGTCCTACGATAAACCTTTGTCCCTTGTGACCCGGAACTGTCCAATTCAGCAAGCTCCAGAGTGTTCTTTCATAAAGCCACTGTAAGAGCGCCGTAAGAACCTGTCTTTGCTTTTGTGGGAAGCACGCATTTCTTCATGATGCTACTTTTCCTGTAGCCTTTCCATATTGTTCCAATAACCCCTTCAACAACCTGTTGATCAATAACAGTAACTATAGTTTCCATTGCTTTAAGTTATCGGATCAAAGAGTGAATCGTTCTATCGTTTCTTATTGGTTCGAGAAAATTTTCAGGAGCCCATTCTAAGTAAATTGGCGCATCCCTACATCATCGTTGCTAACTTTTATAAAAAGAACTCTTACAACAACTAATCGATAACACCACGACAAAGAAAAGATGGCAGACATTTACCCAGAATGAATATCACACATCAACGCTATTTATTTCTCCCAGGTACCATCACGAAGGAATATTGTTGTAGAGAAGATAACTATGGATAATTCCCATATGAGAAACAGGGATGATCTCAAGACAACACGTCATTAGCTGGCAATCCAATGGTGGTTATGGGAGCAAACCAATCGATCGAATGTGGTGTCGGCTGTTTTCAACACGTCAGCTAATGTAGAACAACAGTAGTTAGTGATACTACAGACCCGCAAGCGTTTTTACTACGGCCTATGATGCGAGATGAAACGAGTTGCCTAACTGCCAGCTATGAATAATTGGTAGCGTAGTATAAAAAAGTCGCAAGACTTTTTGTAAAAGCAAATTGTAAATATATTGGATTTCTTACCACGGAACTTTATCAGTCCTATGAATAAGTTATTTATTTGAGATCCGCTTTTGCACTTCACTAATATTAAAAGCTATTTATCTATTAATGACAAGTTGGTAGTTACCACGATATATGCAAATTCACTATTCTGTCTAGTGAATAAGTTACTGATTAGGTATAAAATGTTCCTATATTCACAATATAGCTCAAGGATAATCTTTTTGCCTCTCTTTGAAGAGCTTGAAAATGTTTTCACATTTCTCAAATGATCGACCCAGAGATGCACAACTTCGGGGCCATGAGGAGAGAGATTCGTCCTTGTTGATAGCCTTCGCAACACACTCGACCTAGGGAGGAGGATGAGAACACCTCTAGGAAGGAGTAGCTTTGGGATACGCCCATAACCTGGAGACCGACTGATCATCCGAATCACTATCACCGTCATCACTGTCTGAAGAACAGAAATCACCGAGAAGATAATCAACCACCTGAAAGAAGATGTATGCACGACATTAGCATCTCCGTCGTCATAGTTCATACTATAGTATAGATGTAAGAGCAAAAAGATAAAAGACTCTGGAAGCAAGGCCATTACATTACTAACTAATTGTCTGAGGTCATCCCCACCAGGCCTATGTAGCTGATAGTGCAAAATCTCTTTCAGAAACTTGCTTTTAAGGAAAACCTCGGCATAGTTTATCCACGAGAGAAACTCTCCCATTTTCTTTTGCCTGTTACGTTCTTTTCATTTTGGGTACAGATAGAGGGTACAGGACAACAGCAACCAAATACCCAAGCTATTCTATGCACACATACCGTCGAAATTAGAATAGTGTATGGATAGTGAGACATCATCGGAGACACAAGGCTCGGAACATGTCAGAAAATTGAGAAGCGCCTTGATGCAAAAGAATGTCTATAGAAGAGTTACCTGTTGGGGTGACACAGGCTTAATTTCATTATTGCTCGATTTAGCTCCCTCACGGTTTGAGCAATTGATACCATTGAGCCAAACGATAGTCTTGCAGTGCCTACAATATCCTCTGTCAAATATTATTTTCCTCCTTGAATTGGCTGCATACATACCATCATGAAAAAGTGAGAAGGGCATGAAAGGTCAGCAAGTTTCCAAATCAGGCTTGGCAAAGCTCAAAGTACTTGTTGCATGCAATCCAATCCATGAGCTGTGCATTGAGTGTTATTGCGGCAATTGGATAATTTTATGCAGGAACAACATTTTCTTGTATCAGGTTTGCGAGTAGCTTGAAGCATGCAAAGAATTACTTTTCTGCTTAGAAAATTCCAAACATCATGTACCCACCACCACAATAAATAAATCAAATGCATCTGATGCATGTGCATTTGAGCTTCTTAAGCTAGCAGAACAGGTATACCTATATATGAACTTTTAAAGGCCTCCCTCCAGTCAATACATGGCATAGCTGTTTCCTTGAGCGTAAGCATATCTTGCTGATCATTGCACACTGATCTCTTTTGCTGATGCTTGGTTTTCAAACTATTATCAGCACGAGGAAAAACTCTTTTATAATAAGACTGCCAGAGAGAGTTATCACTCGCAGCATGATTCCACGACCTTCATTAAAAAATTCAAAGAGAAGATTAAGAAGCTAAATCATACTTTCTGAGAAATCAAACAACAGGACACACAGTGGACTTTCCAACTGTGGTGTGTACTTTATAAGCATGGGCAAACAGAACAGAACTTTACCAGCAGACAAGCATGGCAGCAATTAGAGATGGAAAATCTAGGAAACTGAAGATATGCAGGAGAACATCTTGTGGTAGCTGGGAAGATTCTGAAACACAGAGAAATTAACAAATAGTCATTTTCCGAGTAAAAGGATTGGAGAATATACACAACTAAGATGAAAATTACCCTTTTCTTCCTGGCGTGTTTTGCATTGCTTCTTATGAGCAATTTTTGCATGCTTGAATTCTGTCAGAACCATAATTTTCTTCTGCTTGGGCAAAGCAGCATCCGCAGCCTGAGCAAGCAAAGCAGCCGATGAAACAGCACTCTGTGTCTTCATTCTAGTGTGGAATTGATCACAGCACAGCAATCAAATGTTCAAAACTCGATGAATAGCAAAAGATTTTGCAAATATCAATATACTCGCTTCTTGCATAAATAACTCGACTTGACATCAGAGATGCAGGCATGGAGTTAACCATTAACTTCTTCACCTAACTTTTAAGAACTAAAGGGGAGTTCATCGAACTAAATGAAATTTAATAATCGAAGGTGAGATAAAAGAGCTTTTTTGGGGGGTTTCTATTTGATTGCATGAACTTTCTTATTCCTCAATTCAGGTATGTGAACTCCGAAACCCTAACATAATGACCGTATCCAAAGTTCATCAGCAGTCGGAAATCGCCATGCTTCACATGAAACGTGAGGCCGTTTCAGATATCGAATAGTATACAACAAAGCGCCCCCCCACCCCACACACACAAAAAACCAATTTGGCTTCCCCATGGTTTGACGCTGAAGAACTGCATCCCTAACCTCTGAAGTGATCAATCGATTCTCAAACAGGAAACAGCGAGACCGATCGAGAAATCACGTTCAACGGCGGACGTTTATCATCGAATGCCGAACCAGAGCCCCTAACGGAGGACGACTTACTCGGGAAGGAGGCGAAAGGCAGCGATGGTGTCATCGAGGACGACGGACTTGAGGTTCTTGGGGAGCTCGTGGTAAGCGGCTCTGAGGATGAAGCTGAGCTCCTTGCAGGCGATCGGGTACCGGTGGGCGCTGGGCAAAGACCCTCTCAAGCCCAGCTTCTGGTATCTCTCGACGGCGCCGGACATCGTTCTTCCGCCGTCGCTCCGGGAATTCGAGAGATGAATATCTCGACGGTTTTCTGATGATCCGCGGGAAACGAGCCGTCACGGCGGCTTTGAAGAGGTTCGCTGTAATCGGGAATCCGGATTCGATATTAGGCCGGTCTTTCGCCGGTTTTCCATTGAGGTCGGTTCAACTGCGTACCCGGTTCAATTTACAGTCCGGTTTCTTTAACTCGGAACCCAAAATTTGAGGAGAAGACGAATTGAATCCCAAAATCGATCATCGTACCTTAAGACATGATATATAAATATATATTTTAACAAAAATTTATGCAAACAATCGTATGTATTAGGTAAAGGAAATGTTGTGCTCTAGAATAGTCTTAAAAACATCTATCCATTTTAAATTAAACCAATAGAAAAGAGAATCACTCCATCACTAGTTCAACAGCTAGTGGACGTCACTTGCCCATCTTGAGAGGTTTTGAAGGTGCTCGTGAGCAAAAGAAAGAAAAGGGAAAATGAGAGAGAAATTAAGATTTTTAAGTAGAGACGTTCAGACAATTAAGAGTATTTCAAATAGTTCTAATTCGACAAGTGATTCATAGAGCACAAATTAGACCCCATGAAAAGTGCGAGTCCTTATCACCAAGTGTCGTGATTTGTCAGTCCAATTTTCAAATATTCACCTAACTTATTGATTTAGAGAGTCGAATAGGGTAGTGAATAAATTGCTAAAACCCAAAAGGAATAATCCTTCCACAAAATCAGGTGGTCTACCATCTATCCCCGTAAGCCTTTTGGAATTTGTTATGTTTTCAAGCCTCCTTTGTGGGCTCTTCTATTTTAATTTAGAGACATGAATAAAATTCTTTTGTGAAAAATTAGTATTATTTTCGTTGATGTTATCTTAACCTAAGCCTTAGTGCAAATGCCCACTTAGGAACCCCAACTAGAAGAGTAACTTCCCAAGAAGAAAACATGGACTCATGGACTGAACCGTACCACCTTTCCTCACGTCTCATGATTTTGCATTGGTTTGGTGACAATTGGTAAAAATTACCTTCGTCCATTAGCACTTTCATCATATCACAGAATGTTCCTCATTAGTCCCTATGCGGTTGCTTAGGCAAGCAAATGTCAATGGAATTACTGCTTTATGATAGTTCTTTTGTCATTCATACACATCTGGTTAGATCTCCGAGTGAGGCAACGTGGCAAAATAACTGTCTGTGGACCTAAAATTGACTTAGAAGATTAATGTCATGAGCTTGAGAATGAAACAACTCAATCAAGCCAACCGAAATTTCTACTATAAATTTCAAAAGATTTATACAATCTACAACTACAAATGCCGTTCTATGAGTAGTTCAATCATATGCTGCTGACAAACTAATAATTCACTTGCAAACATAGCCCTAAATGCATTCCCAAGCGCCACGCTGTTTTTTCAAACAACAAGCCCCATTTACTTATACAGGACAATCTACATATCCTAAGGCCAATGAGCAGAGTTGCAAATGACATGCTAATTCGCCAGAGACAAGCCGAGGACCCGTTATAAATCATTCTGTACATAGGCCAGAAAGCGCATTTTGATGTCGGGGTTCCTCCAATGAGAATCAGGAGCTATAGCTTGCACTGACAGCCAACTTGTTCCTCCCAGGATCAGATCACTTTTGACTCGAACTCGGGTGGGTTGTTTGTATCCTCAAGACCATAACCTTGAAAAGAATATGCTCATGAATGCCTAAAGGTGCCTCCACTCGTTGCCCTCTTAAAGGAAGTATGTCAGCTGCTGCTTCTTCCGAGAACCTCCTTCACCGTACAGATCATTCCACTGCTTAAGTTCAGCCATCACAGATCCTTCGGCTGCGAAGCTCGCAGCGACCTGCATTTCACATTTCCGGAATAGACAATGTAACGTATGGGATGTGATTTACTTAACACTCATGCCATAGTTACCCGATGACTCTTGCAAAAGAAGCTTGAGGAAAGAAAACCTGACTTTACAACTTAAAACGAGCTTAGAAGATGGGAAAGAGAGATTCAATTACCTGATTCTTTGCCTGCCTCAAGTCTTCCATATTCAAGGGCCTTAGAGCAATTGCCTCCTCGTCTTTATTCTCTTCCTTTTCTTCCTTTGTGTCAGGGGCTTCTTCTGAGCTCTCAGCTTCTTTACCTTTTCGCTTTTTATCCTGTGGGCATATTTTCAACAATATTTCAGAAAACATTGTCACGGTCACTGCAAGAACAATAGACAAAATAAAGCATGACCACCAACAGATGACAAGCGTACAAAGAGAATTTACCAGATTTTTCTGTCTTTCCTGCTGAATCAGATCTCTAACAGGACGATACGCTGCAGTCACACACAAATTCTGTTTCCAGCAATCAATGGCAGCATGTAATCAGCAGTAGGAACCAATAAGGATCAAATTCATTATTCATTCCAGTACTTATAACTATAGACAAACCTTAAGATCGCTTCCACTGTATCCTTCTGTCATAACTGCAAGCTCTTTATAATCCAGATCTGCCACTATCTCCTTTGCCAGGAGAGTTTTCAAGATCATTTCCCTGCTCTCAATAGATGGTAGACCAACCATAATCCTGCTCAAATGATGAACAATTCAACCTCACGATTGTGAATTTCAGCAATAATAACACAAATTTTACCCTATATACGAAAGTGTACAGATGTGCATTTATACACAATGCAATGTACCTGCGCTCAAATCGCCTGATAATAGCTTCATCAAGGTCGAAAGGCCTATTGGTAGCTGCAAGAACCAAAATACGTTCGCCAGATTTTGTCAGAAGACCATCCCAATGACTCATGAATTCATTTTTAATCTTCCGCATTGCCTCATGCTCTCCAACTCGAGTCCTTTGCCCAAGCATGCTATCCACCTCGTCCACAAAGATGATGGTGGGCGAAACCTTTGCTGCCAGTGTAAAAAGTGCTCGCACATTCTTTTCATCTTCCCCAAACCATTTCGAAGTAATGGTGGACATGGAGACGTTGATAAAACTTGCTCCGGCTTCATTAGCAATGGCCTTTGCCAGCATCGTCTTGCCAGTACCAGGGGGTCCAAAAAGCAGTATACCTCTGCAAGGCTTAAGAAGCCCACCTTTGAAGAGGTCTGGCCTTCGGAGAGGGAGCATGACTAACTCCTGAAGCGATTCCTTAATCTCATCCATAGAACCAATGTCTGCAAATGTTACTCCAATTTCATTTGCTGGAATAACCTCAGGCCTTATCCGCTTCTCAAATTCATTATCAGGGGGAACTTCCTGTTCAAAGATTAAATTCCCGCTTGATTACTTATATATGTCAAAATGTAGAGAAGGTAAATGCCAGTGGTGCACATTAATTGCCCCACTCCAAGCACATAGTGAGATAACATTATGGTAACTATCTCGGTTCACAGAGAAGTTGATATAGAACCTTCGAAAAGTACCTTAATGCAAAGAGGTAACAAATTAGTGAACACTTTGAGACAAGGCCATTTGAGCAAACCGCATTTTTCATCAAATGAGGCAAAATAAAGGTGCAAATGGGCTACTTCCCAGGTAAAATTGAAGAACCAATTATTCTTTTATACTCTATGACAAATAGCTACTTAGCCATCAGCAAATTAACAACTGCCGAAACTTGACAAAGCTTAATAGTCCTTATTTTCATGAATGCTCTCAGTCTTATGATGGAATGCTCTTAGCAGATCAAATCTAAGACCTATTGTCCTCATTTTATCATAATCTGTGTAATTCAGACTTACCACCGCTTTTGATGAAGGGGGATTATCTCCATCCTTCTTTGCTGCAGAAGCTGACTTTTCCGTCTCACTCTTGGTTTCAGGTGCAGAATTATCAGGCTTTGAATCAGTTTTTGCGCTGATCACCTTTTCTTTTTCCTGAAAAAAAATGGTAACATGATTGAATAAGCCTGTAGGTGTAAGGATTGGATCTTCTTTGCCTGATTTAGGAATTTGTAGTGCCAAAAGTTAGGCCAACCTTTGAAGACTCAGAATTTTGCTCCAGCTTTAGAGTGTGTTTGTCACCACTTTTGCCCTCCTCAAATATATTTAACCCATGGGACAAACTGCCCAAAAAAAAAAAAAGTATGTTAAACTTCTCAATCTTTCTCCTGGGAAAAAAAGGGAAGATTTGGTAACAAAATTGCAACAAACATCAAGACAGAGAGCGTTAGGTGATCGCTCCTAAAAATAATCAAAGAGGATGGAGACCTCTTGGAAGATATGACAAGCTTCCCATTACGGTATTCTGGTTCCTTGTTATTCATGAGATGGTATGATAAGGCAGAGACCACAATCTCTTCAATATAATTGCCTAGGACCATTGTGTCTGAGTGGCAAATTGATCCCAGATCATCGCAGATGATATCATTTTCTGCTAGAACCTCGGCAATGTGGTTCCTGTTATCCTGGACCTGAAGCATCTTCATATCCTCCTCCAACTGAGCTTTCCAGCTGACAAGATTAGTCTCATCTTCAGGTGGCCGGATTTCAATGTTGTAAGGGAACAAAAGACTGAGCCTCTCATCAACTTCTCTATAGTCATCATCTGTGTCCAGCTTACGAGAACCAAGTATTAGAACTGCTCCTGACAGTTTCTGCACCATCTTATGGAACAACTTTTGCAACCGTTCTGACTGGAGAAGAAGCTTCTCTGCATCTCTGAGGTACAGAATGATAGGAGTGGTTTCTGATACTGAAACCAAAACCTATAAACAAAAATGATAGTGTGTCTGTCAATAACCCTAAAAAATATAGGAGCTTGTCTGTCGTCACTGTTAGCAAAAAGACTTCAAGCAGCCTAGAAAAGTCACTACATCAAGTTCGGGGACATGGAAACACTGGGGATAAGGAGTTTTGAATTTAACATTAAAGACAACATGACAACTGTACCTTGTAAAGTGACTGCAGAAATACTCTCTCATCAAAACACAACTTGCCTGTGCGCTTTGGAAGTCCTGACAGAGAGAAAATTTACTCATGAGAACAACAAAGAAATCAAAGTTTTCCCTGGAGTGGCCAACTGATGGCATTGGAAAAGGGGGCAAAAAAAAAAAAGAAGAAGAGAGAGGACATAATCTGGCAGACAATAGACATAACACTGATAACTATTTTAAAATCTTCTCCAAGTTCAAGTTGCTCATGATGCAGGCCTACAGAGGAGAAACTACAACAGTCCCAATCACTTGCATTAACAAGTACAGTTTTAATGCTTAGTCTACATTTATGACATTAACTAAATCATCGACTTGATTATTTTGAGGAACAAAGTGACAGATAAGGTACATCATTTTACTGAGTTTGGAGCAAGTATCCAAATCAGGCATACGTGCATTCATTAGTGGTCAGCCCAAGAACAGTCTTTTGCTAAAGAATCAAGCATGTTGCAAAGAGATCCAAGCGTAACCTGAATTGATAGGAGTGCACTCAGAGTATATGCTACTCGTATCAGACATTGCCGATGCATTCCTGCGATGCTTGGGAGGATTACTTGACTCTTCCATTGCCCTAAGCAGATAAGTATGCAAAGCAATTATTAAGGCAGAAAAGAACAAGAAGATTATGCACATAACCAAGACAAAGAGCTTTGAATAGTAATTTAAAGAATATAGTCAGAACTGAAGGAGTCAGGGTTAATTGCATGAATATCTTTGATTTTTTTACCTTGATCTAATGTCTGTACTGCTGCTTTGCCTGCTCATGCCTGCAATAAAATCATTGATTATGGCTGCTCAATAATCTAGTAATCTCTGTCCAAGAAGTTCCAAGCTTATTTAAGTATGTGTTTCATATGAAGGTTGTCTGGTCATACCTCTTTTTTGATCTCTTGGTGGAGCACCTGAGAAAGAACTAAGCAAACCGGACATTCTGTCGAATGTTGCCTCTGATATGGACCTCTTGAAAGACTGAAAATTTAGAAAAACAGACACATGAAACTTTGGTACTGAACATTTTTAAGAACATAGCAATAAAAGGGACCAATTTCTCCGGACACAGGCATTGGTCCATAAGTTCACTCAATTAATTCTCATTCACTTGACTCCATTCATACACATTGATTATTGAACAGTTTACTACTAGACTATGTTGCATATATCTATTTCTTACCGGTTCTTTGTTTGTGACGCCATATTTATTCTGCATCTGTTAAAAGGAATTTTAAACATGTCAGCATGATGAAGCTAAGAGTCTGTAAAAGTAAGATCACTGATGCGTTCAGTCACCTTCAGTGAAAATTCTGTAACATCCAATAGCAGCAGCTTTGATTCGAAGAAATGAGACAAAGCCTTGGCAAGCATTTGTTGGTAAAGCTCTGCAAGAGATTATAAATTATACCAGGTGATGTCGAAGAACCAAGCACTTCAATAGAGACACGTCATACTGGAGAACTTACCGGCTGGTCCACTGAGCAGAATAGTCCTACTGGCAGGCGAAAGGTTTCGCGCATGCTTGGAGAAGTCAGAATGCTTCAGATGTACATAGGCAGCACTGGTCAATAACGCCTGAGTTTGCTCACTGTAATATCACGAACACAGCATAATAATCATTAAAATGACATTAATGGAAACTGTGCATCCACCAAATGTGTTAACAAATCACAAATTCAGAGTTATGCTAAAACTCTAACCAAATGAAGGCATGGAGACTCTATTCTTTTCAAAAGCATGTAAGGCAAAAAGGCAAAGTAAAGGCATTAGTAATCTCAGAAGTAAAACATGGTCGACAGGCAAAGCAAGATTGCAGGTCATGGTGTCTTCCATCATAATTGCAAAAAATCACTCATACTCAACAGCGAAGAAGGAAAGATGATACTATGGAGGGCAAAGGGCTAAACCTCCAAAAAAAAATTTTAAAAAAATCATCACACCAAAAATCCTTGGACATGATTAAAAAGCTCTGTACTATGATTATGAAGAAACATTGGACATCAAGATCAAAGGGATCAAAGGTAATCACACCAATGCTTGGTCACCTTCATCACCTTCAGTAGATCATTAAAATCAAAAACTGTATATTTTGTCCACTATTTAAGACAACAATCCTGCAGGAACCAATGCTCTTCTTTACTTTTAGCACCTCTCAGAATAATAAAAGCAGATATGCTTTAAAACACTATGCTGCGCCTAACATACAAATGACGTTGATCTTGAAATTACAACAGATGAATAGGACACCGGTTTGACAAAACCGCATTAAATGCAGATTTCTCAAATATGTAGACCCATAACTATCATCGTCTAAAATAATATACGATGGGTATTTCATTTCACGTGATCAAAAGTAGGACATTTTCATGTGGGTAAGGATCCGAGGGAAAAGAAAAACCATCAACAAGACCCAGAAAGAAAAGAGAGAAATTCTACGTCATTTTCATATCAAATACCACAAGAAAAGGCCTATTTCTCCACGGCACCAACACGTCAAGTTAAACCTCCATCGATGATCCAAGCACAGACGAAAAAGCAAGCAACGCAGATTAAATTAAACTGTCTCGAATAATTAACGGAATTTAACATCTACACGGGTGGGTTAAGCAGTTCTTGGTCCAGCCGCGACAGATCTCGAACAAGTCCGGAAAACAGCGTCGACCCCACGGATGGCGCGATTTACGTAGCATCCATGAAAACCGCACGGAGCAGTCCCGGACACCGAGGTACAAAGAAAACCAAAAAAAAGAAAAGAAAAGAAAGAAGCGAAACAATGTTTATTACCTTAAATAATAGGGGAACTCATCGAACTTAACGTTGCTGTCTCTGCCATCAATGATCTGCCTCATCAACTCCTGCTCAATCTTCTCCGCTGTCACCTCGCCGGGCGGGCCGTTCCCTCCGCCGACCCACCGGCTGACCGTCTGCCCGGAGGCCAGGCCGAGGCCGACCCCGACGCCGAGCCCCACGCTCAGAGCCGACAACAACACGTTCTTCTGTTCCATGCCGACCGATCAGGAGAAAAACGACAAAACACCCTCTTCAAAGCTTTCTCTCGCTTTTACCGTCCACCACCACCCAACCAATCACGCGCCCGAGGGATGGAAACAGCAACAAGACAACAATCTCGGGACGAGAAAACGAAGACGACCCACGATCCAGAAGGCGAAGGGGAGAGGGAGAGAGGGGGGCTATGAAGGGGTGGTGCTACTGTGATGGGATTTGCACTGATTGTGCCATCATTGACAAGGAGACGAAAAGCGGGACAAGGATACCCAGGGATTCTTGAGGGGTGGAAAAGGAAGTATGGGGAGCGATTCAAGGAATCAGAGAGAGAGAGAGAGAGGGGGGGGAGGAAGTGATTGGTTGGTGCGGAATGCAATGAATATATTTCTCTCTCGTTTCCTGTTATTTTCAGAGGGAAAGCAAGGTGAGAGAGAGAGAGGGAGAGGGAGGAGATGGGAATGGGTATATATGTCCGAATAAAGCGTACAGAGCACGAAGGAAGATGGGATGGGGGGGCTTGGTATTTGGTTGACAGGTAAATCTGGGGGACCTCGGTGCACAGATAGACTATTTATAGTGATCCGTGATTGGTTGGAATTGAGTGCCGCCGTGGGGACTTCCTTTTGATTTTCCTTTTTCTTTTTTTTCTTTTTTTACTTTTCCTTTCCACACACTCTCCTCCTTTTGACTGACCGGTCACCTCTCCTCCCTGTTTTTCTCTTCCTTCCTCCTTTGTTCCTGGTTTTTTCCCCTTTCTGCCTTTTTCTTTTCTTTTCTTCTTCTTTTTCCCTTTAAAGTCCCCGGTCTATGGAATACCCTGCTAACCGCAATGTAGACGGTCGGTCCTAATATATGGTTGTGTCAACGAGTCATGTCGCAATGACTCGAGGATTACAATGTGAACTGAGCACGTATCGCGCATCGAATTCTCATGTGTGTGAGGTGTGGTCTTTGATGTTTTTAATCAACTCCAACACGGTTTACATCGAAATTTTATAGGGAATATAGGTTAGATGGTTATATTGGAAAATGCCACAGTTAATTAAAATATATTACTTAGGGCTATATATGATTTTCTTTTAAGGTTAAAGAAAATTCATGACGTTTCCTAATATGACAAAGGAAATCCGATCCTATAATAATTTATTTACCATGGTTTCTAAATATTTCACTAGCCATATACGCATTGATTGTAGCTACTTGCCTTTGTCCTTCACCACAATGGTTAGCTCGTCAGTTGTAAAAATTATTGCTAGGTGGCTCTCTGGCCAAAGGACTGAATTTCCCAACCTCTCCTTGACCTTAGAAAGCCCGATTCGTTTGTAATATAGGTTCACACGCATGCTACAACGTGCGATAATTCCTATTTTATCCCATATGAAACATGATTATGGTTCGAAATGATATAATTGACTGAAAAGTAGGATTTTCATGATAACCCTTGAAGAGGGTCACCAAAGTAGGTTGCTGTTTTCCACCACCTTTTTATCAAATGGCACATCGACACATCCATTAAGATCGCAATTGCAGGGTATTTTCTCCCTACAATATGAACCGTCTTTACCACGCTTGACTTTTCTTATTTCTAATCAATCAATCACGTTAAGCCTTTTTTCCTATTTGGCATTCACTTTTTCCCGTCCCATTAACTTTTTTTTTTTTCGAGGGGTCGCACATGGGAGACCCCTAAAAAGCCAGAAACTCCTCCTTTTTATTTTCCCTTTTTTTTTTTTTGGGAACCTAATTTATTTTTTCCCCCCGTTCCTTTTTTCTTTGTCCTCTTTTTCCGCACTCACTTTCCACGTTCCGTGGGCCGCCACCCCATGACGCAGCATGCACCCCACCCAATAGAAAGTGGCGGCTAATATTTCTCTTACTTTTACTATACTTCCAACCCAAGTAAACCCTGCATCGCATATAATTGTCATAATACAGGAAAAAAAATTAATTAAAATCATGCATGTGCATAGCCCCCCCACAAAAAGAAAAAAAAGTATGCAGGCATGTATAAATATATATAATATTCATGTGTATTTATATATATTTATATTGAAGGAAGAAAAAGTAAAGCATTGTCTTTAAAAAGCTGAATCTGCCTTTTTGATATATATATTTTTGCGGTCAAAGCCCTTTAATATTTCAAAAAAGCAATTTTCTCTTTACCACACTGGGAAACCACCATTTATAAAGTAATTATGTAAAAATTAGGAAGACCATCTAATAGAAAGGTAAAAAGATCTCACCAGGTTTGCTGTCGGTGCCTTTTGGAACCTCTTTTATTTTACTTTTAGAAAGGCTCGAGCAATAACCTTATTATATAATATATATGCACATGCACCGAGTTGGCAATGAGAACACTTGAGTACGTGGATAAAATGACACTGGGACTTTTCCAGAGTTCACGAGAGGATTTCTTTCGTAAACATTCGAGTCAATCGAATTTAAATGCTAAGGAAAGGAAAATTCCTCGAATTGAAAAGGTCAAAGATTAGATTCTGAAGTATGTGATAGATTTATGAGTTAGATGGAATTTTTTAGACTGATCTTAAATTTATTTAAATAAGCATCGAATTCCGTGGGAATCTCAAATGAATGTTTGTAACGAAGAATTATCCTGAATCTACTTTGATCATCATTATTGTAACTATAAGATGGGTCAAGACTAGTGACATGAATATCATAACATGTTGTATGACCTCAACACTCTCTCAAGCAAGAGGTGATCACGGGCATTGCTTGCTTAGCAATAGCATTGGGCTTGTCAAAAGCTCCTTGAAAGGCAAAGGTAATAAACCAATGCATACAATTCTTACGGGACAAAATATAAATGGTATATGAATTTTGACTTAATATAAAATTTTGTCCATGAATTTTTAATTTGTTTCATCCTAGAAATTTATTATAATATGTAATGCCTTCTTTGAATTTTAATTTGTTCAATATAATCCATAAATATTTTGTTCATGTTTAATCTAATTCATAAACTATTTAAAAAATGTTTATTGTTGTATTTGAATTTGAATTAATGGAAGGATAACGTTAAATCTTTTTATATAATTTAGGGACTAAATTGAAAATATACAAAAAGTTTAGGAATTACATTGAATAAATTTAAAATGCAGAAACGGTGTTACACATTGAGATTAAGTTTACAGATCACATTGAACAAATTAAAAATTATAAAGATGATATTATACATGTAGTCAAGGTTCAAGAATCATTTTTGTCATTTTCTCAATTCTTATATAGAACTTGACCGATTTGAATATGATTAATTATATACAAGTATTTAAAAAAATATATATATATATATATATATGTTGAGAGAGAGGAGAGATCTTATTTGTCTAGAAATTTACATTTTTTTTGCAAATTAAATGCAAAGTGTTATTCTGTCAACTCCCAAAATAGGGATAAACGATGGCTATAATTAGGGAATTAAATGCAAAGTGTTATTCTTGTAAACTCCCCAAAATAGGGATAAATTGCGATGATGATTATTCGATTATGTCCAATCTCTCTCCCTCTCCCCCTCTCTCTCTCCATCTTCCATATGACCGACGCAAAATAGTGCTAAGGACAATTAGGTAAACGAATTCCCTTTATCATGCTATTGCACCATGGCCAAATTTTCTTGACCAATTAGATGAGAAATTCAACACAAAATCTGTAAGTTGGTACCGACCAGATTTCAAAATCAACATGCTAGGCTCAATTGTCTCTTGCACATGACCATCCTAGTAATTTCACACGCGACTATTACTCCCTTCACCTATAATTACTACACATTCCAGACTCGTGGAACATCGCAACGTCACATCATCATGACACGCGACGTCAATTGTCAGGAAGTCGGTAGAAGAACCGGGGAGCCACGAATCGCACTCCCCCCAATCGGCAAACAACGTCAAAGTCGGAAAAGCCAGCGTGCCTAAAAGCAGTGGCTATGGTCTAATCGCATGATGTTCATCCAAATTTTTTAATCTTTTCACTCAGATGAAAAGGTCCAATCCTCCCCCAAAAAGGCGGAGAGCGAGTGATAAGTGCTCTTATCAATCAAAAGCCCATATGACTATGACAAAGAGAACGAGGAGGGTCTAGGGAATCTTTGAATTATTTTTTTATTTTTTTTATTTTTAAGGATTTCATTATTAAATTAAAAAAAAAATTAATTGGAAATCTAGAAATAAGATTCCTTTTGGCAATAGGGCATCTTGACTTTGGTCCTCGAGGCCCTTTTCCACCTCAGCATCACATGGTTTTGGCCTTTTAGACCCGAAAACCTCCTCCTCCATCTCCTCCAGCTCCTCCCTTTCTTTTCTGTTTCTTTTGTGACAATTTTTTCGATTTGATTGGTGGATTACACGCCATGCCACAAGAACTTTCCACCCACTTTATTACCAGCGTGCCATGTCAGACCTTACTAGGCATTTTTGTCCTCCCGAATTCTTTGAAAACAAGAAAATTCAGTACCATTTTTCGACACACTTGTACAACGAGGGTTGGCTATCAAGTAATTCTGATTGACCCAATATGACAAATATTTATGTCTATATGATTCTGATATGTCCCACAATAATTCGATTGAATACTCCATTGTTTTCGACCAAGACAAGGAGAGAAACAAAAGTTGAGAAAATATGAGGAATAAACATCAATTCTGTCATTGTTGTGTCATATATTCAAAAGAAGCTATGTATGTTTGTTTTGGAGGAAAATAATTTGTGGGAATGATTAAATTTTACGGAAGAGATTTTTGAAATTACTTTTTTCTGATTTGAGCATGAACTTTAACGATATTTATTTGCTATTTTCCTCTCTATCTGTTTTTTTTTTTTTTAAGCATTGTGACATTACATAAAATATATCCTTTCATGCCTTCACAAAAACCCACTAAGAAATGTTGGCAGATGAGTTTGCATGCACGAAACTTCCTCCCATTTTCTTGATTAGCTTCTTCAAAAAAATTTTCCCTTTATTCTTACAATTTTCAAAATTAGCTTTCTTACTTCTCTCGGAAGGACTAGGAGCATGGACAAATGGTTGGAAAGGACGCTACAACTTGCTCTTTCGCTGTCGAGCTTTTGGGATTGGAGGATCTTTCGAAATGCTGTTCAAGTCAAATTTGCCTTTTGCGAGTTGCACATCAGCTACAGTCGCTTTTTCTTCTTGTCCTTCACTGAGGAAACACTGTTTGTTTTTTCTCTTGGCCACCTTTGCTGATCTGCTAAGCGACTCCTTTGCCAGCCAACCAGAACCCAAGAGGAAAAAGGAAGAAGAATTCCCTTCATACCATCCCCTCCCCCTTAGGAAAACTTCAAAACCTCATTTTCCTTAAGAAATTCATCACCCTGAGGACAGACTTGCCGTGTGGGAATTCAACCATTTTCTTCAAAGGCAAATCAATAGTATTTAAAGTCATTAATGAGCAGTGGAATTTGCAGTATATTTTGTCTCTCGCACCGTCACTATAATTAGTCTATATAATGCCTTTCTAGTTAAGACATATGTTATAAATACACATGAACCTCATTTGCTAACTATTTCAAATTTTTCACGAGAATGGTCTTCTAGCGGTTTGTCGTTTTATATATTATAGTGTTCTCATCTTCTCCCTTCAGTCTAACATGTGGTTAAAAAGTATTACGAGGTAGACTGAACATACATCTCGCATTGGTTCATTTTGGACAACTTGGGTAATTGGGGAAATTTCATGTTCATGTATTGACAACAATAGTGATGGTTTTGTTACTCGAATTATTTCAGACATTTCCATATGCAGGAAGTGCCGACTGGTGAGGGATGTGGACAGGAACCGGAATCCCAGCACCAGCAGGCAATATCATTAGCTCTCCCCTGTGCGCCGAATCACGCGTCGAATTCTGGCCGTCCATTGTGATGGGCGAGTTTTTTTTTTTTGGACGTTTGTTGTTGTGGACCCGGATATGAAACCTTAATGACTCCTCAAATCATTCAATAATCATTAAACAATCGTTATAATTCAAAACCTAAGTGGTCATGATGGAAAAAAGTTCATACAACGCATGCCACCTTTGCTAAAATTTAGTTTGGATTAGGGAAGATGCTATGTATAGTTCATGAATTTTAGTTTAATTTGTAATGTTGTCATTTACCTTTCAATATGTTCGATGTGGTCCCTCAACTAATGGCTTGATCTAGTTTTCAAATTATATGAAAATAAGCAATGCCATCCTTTTAATAATTCGAGTTTATAGAATCTACCTATATGACTTCCATTCCGTTATGTTTAAATGGTGGATAACAATTAAAGAAGTTACATGTGGATTATCTAAGTAAAAATATTCATATCTAATCAGGATATAATAATCTTCGTCTCCAAATGACAAAGGAAATGTTAATGCTCTCTTCTTCTTCTTCTTTTTATCCTTTCTAAAGTAGATGGATAAAAAAATTTGACATGTTTTTGTTATCGAAAAAAATTAACATGTTGGCCATATAATAATCCGTGTCACTAGATGACATCTAATCTATATTTAGAACAAACAAAATGACTACACAAAACATTTACTGATAACTCAGGGCCCACATTGAATAAACTAAAAGTTTGGAAACGATATTATACATTAAATCAAAATATATGGACCGTTTGTGTCATTTTTCCACGAGCTTTCTAAGCAGGAGGTCGAACTTGTATGATCAAGCACGCTCGTGCCGGTCTAACTGCCCAAGGTTGAACTCGTGTGAATAAGAGGGTTGAACCTGTTTGAACAAGGACGCTCGCGCTGGTCCAATTGCCAAAGGTTGAACTCGTGTGAAGAAATTGAGGCTCCATGTGGGCGACCGCAAGAGTAAATTTTTGACTTAGAAAATCTGTCACAAATCAGGAACTGTTTTAAGGAAAGGGACGCGGGCATGTCCCCTTCCCATCTTCAGTGATAATCCAGTACTTTAGTATTAATTAGGTATACCGACCACACAAGCTGGACGAAAGCGTGCAATGAACTCATAGCCCACTCCTATTCAGTCCCCATCCGAGCACACCTCTCACGAGCCACTTGGATCAATTCGGGGGCAAGTAATGGATAATTAGGGGAGACTTTGCAAAAAATAAAGTCAATCTCATGTGCGAGAATTGAAATGACCACATTTGAATTTTACATAAAAATTCGGGACTAAATTAGTAAGATTGAAAAGCCTAAGTTATATTGGTCAATGGAGTTGGTACTGATCGGGTAATTTTCCCAAAACAACCGATGTGACTCGAAGAGCAGGGTAAAGCTTTGATTAACGAGTGACGACCCCTTTTGGGCAATTTATATATAAAAAAGAAAGAAAAGAAAGGCACACGATCGGCCGAAAGCAAAGGGCAGCCACACCCACCAAGCGAAAACCAGCAAAGCACGAGGGGAGGCCAAGTTGGCCCCTTGTCAGGAACTACCGACCGCCTCCTTTTGGTTGCTAGTGGCCTGCACTTTGCAGCAGCAGCACCACCACCACCATCAGCAGCCCCACGATTCCCCCCCTCCCCTCCAAAGTGATCGGCTTTCGTTATTGAGTAGGTCAAAAGGCACGATAATGAGACAAAATAAATTGAAGGAGGTACGAGTTTTTTTCTCTTTTTCCCTTTTTATAAATTAGTAAAATGTGTCATATGGTCCCATGGATGTCCAATTATAATTTAGTGGCACATGGGAAACCCCCGTCTCCGCTTTCTACCCATCACTCAGACCTTTATGCTCTAGCCAGATGTATCTCCCGAGAGGCTTGGAGCCGGTTCGGTGTAGCTATAATCGTACGGTATCTGTATTATGAAGTGTTGTAACTTTTATAGTCAATGATTAGCACATTTTTTGTAGTTGAAGCCAACTTAGGAAAACTATAATGAACAGTCTCTTAAAAACTATAAATGAGTAATGTCGCGACGTGTTTATGCTTGGTCGAACATGGCAAAGTCAAATCTCCTTTAAATCTAATTCACACGCATATCGACTTGATGAACTTGTTTGGTAAGAGATTGCGTTACAATCATTGGAGAGCCATTGCCGTTCTCTTCCTGGATCAGGTCTATATAGTATATCTTACCCGATTCATTTTCCTAAACGGTTTCGTGCAAGTGAGAAGAAAATAGATAAAAGGGCCAGGTATTATGTATCAATACTATGTAATATTTCTTAATATGAACAATCATTAAATTAAAAACGAATTCGATTCATACATGATTGTAAAACACCAATAATCCAAATATGTACAGTGGAATTAAACACATACCTGTTTGAGCCATGGCCTCACTTGATTGAAAACGGATCAACCTGATATGATCAGTGATCTGTCGGTATGCCGGTTCTTCCTCTTTATGACCTATTTCAGTTTAGCAGCTTTAATGGGATTCAGCGACTCATAAGTATAACCTATCCTTTTATAGGCTAGAGAGGGGACCTAGCAAACCCTAATCAATAGCGTGTTAACTGGGCCCCTCCCATTACGGGCTTCAGTTAAACATAATTGCCTACATTTTGCTGCTCAACTAGGCTCGTAATTAATAGATGCCAAAACCCAACTCAATAATATCACTTTAGAGTTTAAAATATATTGGAATATCCATTAACCCGATTATATAAAATAGAAAATTAATTAATTAATATAAGCCCATTATCGGAAAATTTCCAACATTCTCCCACTTGGGCTACATTAATTAATTTGTTTTATTTTTGAAAATGATTTTAATTTTGAAAACGACACACTCGGGTTAATAACTGAAAATTTGTTTTATGTGGCCACAATTTTGAAAAATAATATTCCAATAATAGCATCTCAAAACCAATCCAATCCTATATAACCTCATTATAGGACTATGGCGATCAACGTGTTAAGAAAATACCGTAACACATGACCTTTCATAATCACATATAATAAACATTATATTTTCATGGATCATAGGCCTAGTAGTGTAGTAAGAAATAGTGCCAACATGTGATCAAAATATACATTATTTCTTATCGGTCCTCAATGCAATTTCTAAACGACATGAAACTGCATCAGCGCAATTTCTAAACATGAAATTGCCTCAGTGCGATTTCTAAACAACATGAAATTGCACAACTATGTCACAATCCAACATGAGATCTCATAATCAGTGACATCCAATTGTTTAAAGATACTGTTTCATATTTCCATTTCTCAGTCGACAGGAGAAAGGATAATAGTAAAATCAATAATAATGATCATAAAAAAATAAATGCTTTAATAGACATTATAAAAGCATTATTAGTTTTTATATAACTATAATATCTAGAAATACAAACTATATAGCTCCCACTAACAAAAAAGATCAAAAGACTCTAAAACACCCATATTTTTTACATGTTCTTTAAACAAAATGGGTCATAAGCCTTTTGTTAGGGGATCAGCCAACATGGACTCAGTTCTAATATTCTCTATCACAATGTCTCCATTTTTTACTAAGTTCTTAAGAGTATAATATTTGATCTCCATGTGTTTGGACGCATTGTTGATCTTGTCATTCTTGGAATAAAACACAGTTGCAGTGTTGTCACAATAGATCACCATAGGTTTAGCAATAGAGTCCACAACCCGTAATTTAGAGATCAAATTTCTAAGCCAAACAACTTGAGTTGAAGCTCCGTAACACACTACAAACTCAACATACATTGTAGAGTTTGTAACCAATGTTTGCTTTGTGCTCTTCCAAGAAATAACACCTCCAGCCGTCATAAAAATATATCCATAAGTTGATTTTCTGTCATCCGAACAACTAGCAAAATCAACGTCTGAATATCCAATCACATTGAGGTCATCTACTTTGCTATACACAAGCATGAAATCTTTTGTTCGTTGCAGATATCTTATTACTTTCTTAGCTGCAACCTAATATTTATGACCTGGATTCGACAGATATCTCCTAAGAGTATTCACAGCAAAAGCAATATCAGGTCTAGTGCATACTTGTGCATACATAAGATTGCCAACTGCACTAGCATATGGAACATTTTTCATTGCTTCTTTTTCAACATCATTCTTGGGGCATTGTTCTATGCTCAATTTATCTCCTTTCACAACGGGAGCTTCACCAACATTGCAGGTTTGCATATTAAACCTCTTCAGAACAAGATCTATATAACTTTTCTGAGATAATCCCAGAACTTTCTTAGATCTGTCACGATGAATATTAATGTCTAAAACAAAATAGGCTTCCCCAAGATCTTTCATATCAAACTTAGCAGACAGAAAACTTTTTGTATCATTCAATAGATCAACATCTCTACTGGAAAGCAAAATGTCATCTACATAAAGTATTAAGAAAATATATTTACTTCCACTTACTTTCATGTAGATGCATTGATCAAACGTGTTTTCTCTAAAGCCAAATGATCTCACAACTTTGTTAAATTTCAAGTACCATTGACGTGATGCTTGTTTAAGACCATAAATAGACCTCCGAAGCTTGCACACCATATTCTCCTTTCCAGCTTCTTTAAACCCTTCAAGTTGCTGCATATATACTTCTTCATCTAGGTCTCCATTTAGAAAAGCTGTCTTGACATCCATTTGGTGAAGCTCTAAGTCAAAATGAGCCACCAATGCCATAATTATCCGAAATGAATCTTTAGTGGACACCGGAGAAAAGTTTCGGTATAATCAATGCCCCTCTCTGCGTGAACCCCTTTGCGACTAACCTCGCCTTGAATCTCTCTATGTTGCCTTTATTATCTTTCTTGGTTTTGAATACCCATTTGCAGCCAATCGATTTATGCCCATCAGGTAAATCGACAAGTTCCCATACTTGATTATTTGACATGGAAATCATCTTGTCCTTCATCGCTCTTAACCATTTATCTACCTGATCACTATCAAGAGCTTCTTTGAAGGTCATCGGATCAACTATATGTCCAATGTCAAAATCAGCTTCTCCAAGATAGACATGATAATTATCTTGAAATGCCGGTCTTCTTTGTCGTTGTGATCTCCGCATAGGCATTTCTGGAGCCAGATTATTCGTCTGGGGAATTTCATTCGCAGCCATATCTCCAGTATATGCTTCTTGCTGCGCTTCCACTCTACAAGGCTCTCGCATGGAATCATCACTCAAGATGGGCAATGGAATGGAAACCGTTTTGTTTGGTTCTTCCCTTTCAAAAGATTGAGAAGAATTCTCTTCAAAGAACATCTAACTCCGGAATTTAGCAGTTTGAGACTCAACAATTCTAGTGCCCCGAGTAAGACAATAGAACCTATACCATTTGGAATGGTGAGGGTATCCAATAAAATAACATCTAATAGTCCTGGGTTCGGTCTTCTTTTGAGAAGGATCATAAATTTTCACCTCTGCAGGACAACCCCAAACTCGAAAGTGATTCAAGCTTGGTTTCCTACCCGTCCATAATTCAAAAGGTGTTTTCGGACCGATTTACTAGGCACGCGATTCAATATATAAGCCATTGTTTTAATCGCATCACCCCATAAGTATTCAGGCAAATTAGAACTACCCATCATACTTCGTTTCATCTCCATGAGTGTGCGATTGCGCCGTTCAGCTACACCATTATGTTCGGGACTTCCAGGCATTGTATACTGAGCAACAATACCACAGTCTTGCAAATATTTAGCAAACGGTCCCATTTGTTGTCTAGTCTTAGTATATCACCCATAATACTCACCACCGCGATCAGATCTGACAATTTTGATAATTTTTCCCAATTGTTTCTCAACTTCAGTGCGAAACACTTTGAACATGTCAAGAGCCTCAGCCTTCTCCTTAATTAGATAAAGATAACAATAACGAGAGAAATCATCAATAAAAGTAATGAAGTACTTATTTCCACACAGAGTGGTTGGGTATGGCCCGCTAATATCTGTATGAATTATCTCCAATAGATTTTGATTGCGAGTAGCACATTTCTTTTTAATTTTAGTCAATTTTCCCCTCACACAATCAATACAAGTCTCGGTATCATCCAAGTCAAGAGGAGGAAGAATGTCAGCCTTGATGAGTCGCTTTACTCTTTCTTTGGAGATATGCCCTAATTGCTTATGCCAAAGCAATGAAGATTTCTCTTTAATCAAGGATCTCTTAGCAACATTGTTCTTGACATTAAAAGAACAATATGGACTATCAGGAGATAAGGACAATCGATATAATCCATCACACAAAACACAATTCCCAATAATTCTGAAATCATAACTCAGATCCACTCTCTTATTTGCAAAATAAAGACAATATTTAGCTTTGTCAAGCAAAGAAAGAGAAATCAAGTTTCTCCTAAAACCAGGAACATAAAAGACATTGTTCAAAATGAGCTTAAATCCAGAATCTAAATTCAAAACAACTGTGCCTATGCGCTCCACATCAACTCCAACATCGTTTCCAACTTTAAGCTTTAACTCCCTCAGATTTGGACTCCTTAGATTTGTTAGACCCTGTAAGGTAGTAGTCACATGAACAGTAGCATCAGAATCAAGCCACCAAGAATCCGGAGGAACATCAACCAAATTTGATTCAAAACAAACCAACAACTCACCTTGGTGACTTTCTTTTCTTCCTTTTAGCCAAGCTTTGAACTTATAGCAATTGGCTCTCCTATGACCTTGCTTCTTGCAGTGAAGACACTTGAAATCCTTATCTCCATTTCTCCCATTGTTCCTATTTTTCTTGAAGTCTTGGCTTTTCTTTGGACCATGAGCATTTGACCATTTAGGCTTCCATTTTCCCCTAGAGGAACTCGACTTGGCATTAGCAATTACGTGGGCCGACTCATTCTTCTCCTTCTTCAACTTCTCCTCCTCAATCACACACTTTGAAATTAGGGCATTAACGCTCCAAATCTCATTCTGAGCGTTATAAGCAGTCTTAATCTGGCTGAATTCAGCTGGCAAAACATTTAAGACGTGATGCACAATATAATCTTTAAAAAGAACAATTTTATGGGTTTTGAGTTTAGACTGAATGTGGACCATCTTCAGTATAAACTCTCTAACACCCATGCAACAAGTTTCCAGCTTTAGCCTTGTCCGAGACTCTATATCGTTCTCCCACTGCTTCAAGGAACTGTCTTGCATTCGTATTTTTTGGTAAACCACTAATGAGATGCTTAGCAATGGACCTTTTCATAAAAATGAGGCTCAGTCGGTTGGATTTTTCCCATCTAGCATAATGGGCCTTTTGTTCTACACTACTTTGATCATTGAGCTTGGGAGGTTCATTCTCACATAGTACCAAGTTCATATCCATAATGCCTAAAGCAAACTCTATATCTTGCTTCCACCTCTTGAAGTTTAATTCAGTTAACATCTCAACCGTGGCATTATTGTTGTTCACAACAAAAATAACTGTTTGTCACACATAATGCAATATGATTAATTATGGGCAATAAACAATTCCACAAAATAATTAGTATATTATAAACTCCCCTTTGGGCAGAGCGTATAATACATCATTATTTTTCACAGCATGAAGATTGTAAAACAACAACAAGGAGAATTACATATAATTGTCAAGAATCCATCCCCTTTGGGCAGACAAATCCTTTAAATTATACATCTCCATAATATCAATATATAGAGACGATAATGAGAATTACATATAATTATCAAGGCTTATTCACTTTGTGTAAACAAGACCTTTTAAATTATACATCTCCATTATCTCAACATAGAGGAGAATTACACATAACTCTAAAATTTATCCCCTTTAGGAAGATAAAATTTTGAGTTATACATCCCCATCAATTATCTCTATTATATTAATATAGAGGGGAATTACATATAATTTTCAAAAAATTTATCCCCTTTGGGCGGATAAATATTTTTCCAATTATACATCCCCATCTTTTTAAAGTGGGAATTCTTCATGCAATTTTTTTTCAAATTAATATACACAATAACCCCCTTTGGGGGGGTAATTGTATATACCAATTTTTATTAATAGGAACTCCAAAATTTTTTATAATGTTCCATTTAATTAATGCCCAAAATTTATCAATATGAAGCACTTAACAATATGTGCTTCCCAAAATCATATTGCATTAAACAACAATTTTTGCCACAAATTCCCTTTTTTCTTTTTTTGAAATTTCATTTTCATTTAATATTTTATTAATTATTAATCTACAGGAATTTTGGCCCAGCGGGCTCGGGCCAGAAAATTCTGGTCACCGGCCCGCGTGGGTATCCTCCAGAAGCCCGGCCGGACAGCGTGGGCTTCCAGAAGCCCTGGTGCCCAGAATCCAGAAGCTGGGCTTGCGCCCAGTCATAGGAAAAAGCCCAGCCGCCCAGTTTTTATGGAGACCCGGCCCGCATGAAGCCAGAAGCCCAGATTCTGGGCTTGCGCCCAAAATCTCCTGAGGCCCAGATTCTGGGCTCAGAAAGCCAGAAAACAGGCCCGCCTGGCCCGCCTGGCCCGCCTGGCCCGCCTGGGCTTCTTTCCAGGAGCCCAGAAGACCGCCTGGCCCGGCTGGAGGTCTTCTTCAACCTCCAGCCGGGTCACGATTCTGCAAACCGGGTCACACGACCCGGTTTCAGACCCGAAGCTCAAAAAACTCATATTAAGGTTGATTTTGATTAAATTTGTCCATGTTTTTTACTTATAATCTCATTATAAATAGATTAAACTAAATTAATGGAAGAACAAACGAACAAAACATCAACATTCAACCTTCAAGAATTTCGGATCTTATACCCATGGCCGAAATTCAATTTTCTCTAGTTTAAAGCCAAAAAACTCACTTTTATGCAACCAAAAATATCTAAAACATATATATAACAATACCCATGCATCAATTTATAACATAAAGCATTCAATTGCAAGTAATTTAAAAAAAAAAATTCGGAACTTTTCAAGGTATAAACCCTAGAATTTCAAATTCGAAATTCTCTCTCAATTCTCAACGAAAATATATAAATTATATATGGTTGGAAAGATCTCAACATGTAGAAAAAAACCCAAAGGTTTCAGAATCAATCGATGAAAGAGTCCGCATGAGAAAATAACGACAACATTAGGATAAAGGGAGAAAATTTCGAATTTGTTCATAAAAAATTTTGGGTTCTACAATCATATATGACAGGCTCTGATACCACATGTAATATTTCTTAATATGAAAAATCATTAAATTAAGAACGAATTCGATTCATACATGATTATAAAACACCAATAATCCAAATATGTACAGCGGAATTAAACACATACCTGTTTGAGCCATGGCCTCACTTGATTAAAAACGGATCAACTTGACAGATCACTGGTATGCCGGTTCTTCCTCTCTATGACCTATTTCGGTTTAGCAGCTTTAATGGGATTCAGCGACCGATAGGTATAACCTACCTTTTTATAGGCTAGAGAAGGGACCTAGCAAACCCTAAGTGTTAACTGGGCCCCTCCCATTATGGGCTTCTGTTAAACACAATTACCTACACTTTGCTGCTCAACTAGGCCCGTAATTAATAGATGCCAAAACCCAACTCAATAAGATCACTTTAGGGTTTAAAATATATTGGAATATCCATTAACCCGATTATATAAAATAGAAAATTAATTAATTAATGTAAGCCAATTATCGGAAAATTTCCAACATACTACACGATTAAGCCCCCCTAATCTCAACAAAGCATTTCATGTAGACTTTGGAATAATTTCAAAGCGTAGGCCTTTGGTTCGAGTAACGTGTCGTCTCGTATTAGTTCAGAAGCAAAGCCCATGTCGTCATACCTGGCCTAAATATGCGGAATCGAATCCATCTGTCTGAAACTTGAACGATCGTCATGGCCCACCAACTTCTCGTTAGAAATTGCGGAGCCTATTGGCCCAATTATGAGATTCGGCAGGACGCTCTCTTGACAATTAATTTGATATAATCTGATATAGATTTTTTTTTTTTCAAAAGAAATTTCCATTCATTACCAAAATAATATATGGTGGGACTCATAGGAAATCTCAAATGTTACCCTAACAAGGAAAACTCATAAAGCTCCAAAACAAACCAAAAACCATAAAATCAAGGTATATCATTAGAGCATAGTTGACAGAGATCATCATATGCCTGTCCTTTATGAACATATTTGTAATTACATCCAAGCGAAAAGATTGGTGACCAATTACATAATCACACATCATTTTCAGTAATGAGCACACGTCAGTATCTCCAACTATAATTACAACTTTGTCTTTCAGCGATGGGCGTCTAGGTTTGACATCTCTAATACTATTACCATACAGAAACAACATAAACATATATATGTTAAACAGATTCAGATTTGTCATCTATAAGAGTGACTCCTTTACAAATTACGAGTTGCCAAAACTTTTAATAAAAATAAGTTGAATGAGCACATCAAATTTACTGTGAATACCATTGAAACTAGAGGTTTATTCATCAAAACTCCTAAACCTAAAATTAGATCAGAAAGAAAAGCTCTCAGATATAAAATCAGGAGATGAAACTCCCAAATCTAAAACTAAGTCGAAAGAGTAAGGAAAGAAAATAAGAGGAGATAAAAGAAAAACGGGGAAAAACAGGGAGGGGAGGGAAAGATCTAGGTCAAATCCCTCCCCCTAGAAGTTGAAGAGACGAAAAAAGGTTGAAACTTAGAGAGGGAGAAAGAGGGAGGGGGTGAGAAAGGTTGAAACTTAGAGAGGGAGAAAGAGGGACGGGGTGAGAGATGTAACGGGAGAATTACGTTACTTAGGTGATCATTTTATATAGATTAATAAGCAAGTAAATTAATCATTTAATAATGCCAATTGAATGGTAATTTCCTTATGATAGCGCTACTAGAGAATAAAAAAGAACCGGGTCTTGTTGATAGAAATTTTCTATTGAAAGAACTTTCAAAACTAGTTAAAAAAAGCTTTTCCAATCGGCAGAAACGTGCGATTAATGAAAGAAAAAAAAAATAGATGAGTTTCTTCTTGTTGAGTCGACAAGATAGAAATTCAATACATCCATTTAGGGGAGATCGTCAAAAGAGAGCTAAAATCTGAGCTTGTTGATATATTCAATTAAATTAATTCGGACGAGTCGTGAGTTAATTATAATATATATCAACTGTTTCACACTGCGTCATATCTTGATATTGATAGTTCTTTCACCTAATGACACTCCGCGTGCATCTCAACTCCTCTACGTGTGACATCTCTAGTCTTGAATCTTTCCAGCTGGTGAGAGTAATGCCTCGAGCTCCCCAATTTGAATATGTTAGGATCTCACTCATGTGTAGCTTTCATCGCCCAGTAGTCAAAATCGTGTGGCACTATATTCATGCAACTTGATATATATTCGAATTAAAATAAACAAATAAATAAATGATAGATGGAATTGACATTAAGCCAACGAAATTCGAATTAAAATGAATAATATTTTTTTAAGGGCTATTGGGTAGCTAGGGGTGGGAGAACGAGGTTGGTCCTGCGATGGAAGGTGGCCCCTTTATAGTTGACATTTTGCATGAATTTCAAAGCGAAACTATGTTGTCGTGCAGAAATTGAATTTTTGCTCTCTCCGTCTAAGGAAAAAAGAAAGTGTTCTTGTTGCTGTCCAGCCTGTCACTTCACTGTTGTCGTAAGCATATTTGCATGGATATTCATGCCGTAATTTCAATCCCTCCCTCCCCCTCTCTCTCTCTCTCTCTCTCTCTCTCATTCTCATATCTGGTCTTCTTGGATACAAGCAGAAATTTTCAGTTCAAGCTGCGAAAAGCAAAGATCGATTTTTTGAACCGATTTATTTTCAGAATAGCAGCTTGAGAGGTGAGACAATTTGGAAACTAGTTCAGTACATGATACTTGATATATTGCAATTCATTTTATGACAAAGTAGAATAGCTACATAGATAGAAATCTAGCCCATAATATAAATTGCTCAAGATTTAGGTCGAAGCTGGGTTGGATCATAGATAGCATTAAATATGTTTGTTCATAGATGTGTGTAGGCAAACCGTACTCATATCGCCTATCTAATCTGACACGACATGCACATAGTTAATAAATCATTAGGTAAACGACAATTGATTGAATTTTTGTATATCCAAAACATGGTAATAACCTTTCACGTTGGCAAGTGTCTCGATTATTTGAATCGCTAAAGTGACATTTCTCTATTTGCAATGTCATTTCCCACTTGGAGATAACATGTCACTATGTGACTTAACTGAGTTGACACGGCTAGGAGAGGCAGTGGTCAGCAGAATAAAAATTTGATGAATTGATATAAGAATCGGTAAGTTTAAAACATTGATAAAAATGAAAAACAGAAGTTGGTAAGAGTAAGTTAATGGTAAACGGTTAAAAAAAGTAGCAGAATAAAAATTTGATGAATTGATATAAGAATCGGTAAGTTTAAAACATTGATAAAAATGAAAAACAGAAGTTGGTAAGAGTAAGTTAATGGTAAACGGTTAAAAAAAGTGGATGGTTTCCTGAAAGATTTTATAAATTACCGACAAGTTATCGAAAGATGTAGTGCTCGGTATTTTGCTTTAACAACTTTTTTTATTTTTTTTACACTTTATCAACCTTTTCAAAAACTTATCGCCACGGGCAAAAAATGTTTCATTTTTGCAATGGAACAGGACGATCATCCCCTCTAGGCGCTGGATGATATCCAAGTCGAGTCAGGTCCATTTCTATCGCAATGTCAGTCTAAAATAACAAACTGACTTTGATATTCATCGCGCTTGGATTACACATACAGGATCTATTCATTGATGTGCTTGTCTATGAAAGTGAAAGCAAGCCGTCGGAAATCATCAGCTGTAATTAAAATTTTAATAACGTACACACTTCCTCAAAAGGGTCGTCATCAAGGAAGAGACGTCATCCGGGCAAACCCACTATTAATAATAATAGTTGAAGTTCAGGTCTGAAGAAGGCCTTATTATGCAATGTTGGTCCATTGCGTATATTGATCAACATGAATTAACAGCAGCCGAACGTGGTTTCCAACTCGTGACCTAGCTAGTCCAGAAGTTTATCAGGTCAAGAGGTGCAGCCATAGCTTTATCAAGAAACTCCGAACACAAGACAGGGTCCTTCGAAAGAAACCCTAATCCAAATGACTTCCATACGACATGAGGCACGAGGGGAAAAAGGAAGGGAAGATAAGCATGGCCGCCAACTTGAGTTCTGTAAAGCCAAAAGAAGGCTCGTTTCATCCGGATAATTAGGTCATCCTATGTCGAAAAACACTTTATATAAATAATACTTTCTTTCCATTTATTTTATTATCAATGGTGATGTGATGAGGTCTTTGCTTCAGCTTTTTGTCCAAATCGGACTCCCATTATCTCCCCCCACCATCGCTTTGCCATTATTCTCAGGCCACGCAAGACCTAAATCCCCCTACACTTGGAGTTCCTTTGCTTTCCATTGGTGGCTCTAGTTAGGTCCTTCCCTCATTATCCAATAAATACATGACCTAAGTTTTTGTCTTTCCTTTTATTTAAATGGCATCGATGCATGCCTTTTGTCCCCCCATTTCACTTTACTATTCCTTCACTTTCCTCCCTGGTCCTTTTTGCCTCCTGTGACATGATCTAGTCAGATTCCATGTCAAAGGGTGGGGAAATGATGGGGGTGGAAAGAAAATTGAGCCTGTGGTACAGGAGGATAGAGCTTGATGTAACTTGGTAGCCACCACCAGTTTAGATGCCCACTTCATGGTCCGTGGTGCTGCGCTCAGAAGCCAGAGATTCTTGGCCTCGGAACAGCATGGCGATCATGTTGATAAAATTCGAGCGATTGCTCGATTATTCGGAGTACAGATTGGAAAGATGAACGAAAGAGATATGAAGCTTGGAATAATTCGGAAGCGTGATCGATTTTATCTAATGTGATAATGAATCGAGTGAATGTACACACAAGTAAAGTGAAGATGTGTGAATATATATAGAAAGTAAATATTTTATCGATTCCGGTGGATAGGAGAAGTACACAGGCGTGCATGCCTCCTTTGGAAATTGATATTTTCAATAATAGTGAAAAAATAAAAACAAACCTTAGTGATGACAAATCTTGATATTTATATTGATGGTTTGTTATTCAACTTCGATTACTTGGGCTCTTGGACCGTGTCCAGTCAAAATCACGTGTGCAAAAAATCTACGTTTTGCCCGCAAAAAGAAAAGAGTCCTTTCTACGCTTCAAAAGCATATATTTCTCTCGGCAAGGCAACTATCATTTCTAGTATACAACATGGTTTTATGAGCGAATACCATCTTTCATGTATGAATTCCTCAAATAACACACGTAAAAGGAAAAAAAATTCGAAATTATACTTACGGTGACCCAAAATCTTAAACTACGATGATTGCGACACAATTACTTTAAAATTTTTCTTGTGAGTTAAAAAACCTCCAAACCTATATTTATATGACCTATTTATTCTCGGTTAAGATTCTATTAGATGATTTTTCATTTAAAATAATGTCATTTTTATTTCACTTAAACCATGTGGATATTATATCAACACCGTTTGTTTTTTGGTGCCCATATAAATAAATTTTTAAAAATTATCATTAATAAAATTTTGACGAAAAGTAAACGTGTTACACATATACAAGTCCGAGAATTTAGCGTTGCGGAAAAAAAGCTTAAAATAAATGTGTCACGATAAGTATAGTTTATGATTTTTAATGTCTTTTGCCCTACACGAAAAAAAGTAATAGAGAAAAGAAAGTTTTAATTTATTTGTTTAGGAAAAATGGCAAATACAAGACCTTATCAGATCCACGTTCTTTTCCCAGGCTGCATAATAAAATAACATTCATAACATTCATTTTCGTTTGGTTATGGGTTAGGTTCGACGTAACTAGGCTTATCCATCTTTTAAACCGATAAACGTCAATCTTCACGAAAATCTCTATCAACATAAACGAGCACGACCGATCCGACAAAGGACTTTTTAGATTTCTGATCTTCCCGGCGGCTGACAATTGTTTCCGATACCCACCATCTTGGATCTCTTTTCTCGATCGGGCGTGCATAACGCATAAGCCGTGAATAGACATTTGCAATAAAATTTAAATTAATTCTAAAAAACGCATTATAATATGATATCTAGAAAACTCGGCTAAATTGTCAAACTAGGACCTGAATTACTCCTTAAATTATTTCATCTAAACTTTGGGTCATAAAATACTATAGTATTCCTATCTTGACTAAGTGTATGAGGTGTACGGGTACGGACACAGTAAAATAAGAAATGCAATTAAGTTGGTCACTTTTATTGGAGAAATTACTGTCAATTAAAAATAATTTATAATATGATATCTAGAAAGCTCAGCTATATTTGAACTACCGAATGGGAACGGGACCAAACAACACAAGCCGTATCGAAGGAGCCGAGGGCGTGGACGGTCGCTTCTGGTCTCTGACCAAAACAAATCAAGAAAAACATTCATTGCATCGAATTCATCATAGCCACGAATCGCGCCACACCTGCCTCTAGCTGTATTGTGGGGACTGGCTTCCGCCCCGTTCATAATGCACGGTCCCCTTTCGACCAAAAAATTAAAATCAAAAGCGAAAAAACTAATGCCGCGCACCTTCCCCCTTACGTCCATCAAATAATATCATCCCCCCCAAAATAAAAGAAAATAAAATAAATAGAATTAAAGAAAATTCGAGAACGTTTCCTTCCTCTTTGTCTTCCAGCACATCATATTATAACCCGGAATTTCGATTTTCGTGTTCGGCGTTCCAAGCTGCCCGGGATTGACGGTCCGAAATCCTGCTGACGCATCGAGAAACCAGCTGTATTGTAAATTATTGGTACTTCCTCAACACGGGGCCAGAGATCTGTGCGTGGATACATATTTGTAAATTTAATTATATTTCTTACGGTCTACGAGTATTTAACTATATATCTAGGTTTTACTGAGCGGGTCTCCGTCCCAATCTGTGATTTTGAGATGTGAGGATGAATGCCGATGCGAATTTTTTTATTCTTTCGATAATTAGAAATGCGTAGCTTTCAATGCAGTTGACATAAAAAGTTTTCTCAAGTGCGGAGGTTTGAAGCAGATCGGCGACATCTGTCCAAGGTTTCATTCGTCCATGTGAGACAGGTTGTTGCTGCTGGTGGTTGGTTGTTGTTATTTATTACTAATATTATAATTATAATTATAAAATTAGATAGGGCAATGTTGGCATATTCCCAAAGGAACATTTCCGGTCCAACGGGAACGTACTGTCCAGTCGTTTCTAGCTGTAACGAAAGATTTGTATGATTAGGACTCTACCAGCAGTGCATGCCAGTTTCACTGTGGACCCATAAACCCACGTTTAAGTCTATATTTATCATAACATATTAAATCTTGGTGTCAATATGCATTTTCGCTCGTATTTGTTATTATGAGTCGCAATGAACTTATATTTTGTAACTATCCTAACATTAATAAAGATAAAAAAGATATAATAAGAGGATATCACAAATTTTGTCGATTTAAAAAATTAGATCTAAACACGAAGATATTTTGAAATATGGGCAATAGTGTGACCGTAAAGAAACTTGTGGGTGGTACATTTCGCAATAGTTCAAGGACTATATAACATTTTTTGCTATAATTTAAGGATTTGTGATGAATCAATCTGAAAGACCGTATCGAATATTTAAGAATAATTCAAAAACCACGTTGGATAAATTGAAAATATATCGGACCAAAGTAAAATCAAATATCTATCTATTTAAACAAAACCAAATGAGCTTTGAACTAATTTTGACAAACGATAAGAAGGCACTAAATCCAACAACAAAATTTTATGAAGACCTTACAGGTTTTTCATGTTATGTCGACTCCTTTTGTTCTGCTAGACAGATGACAGATTGTGTCAGCGTTTTCTCCTTTTCTTTCGCCGGTGCAAGCGTTTAGAACCTTGAGTTGTAAGTTTCTTGCCCTGTCCAACGTCTGCAACCAAGTTGCCATCTTCAAAGTCATGTGGCGCGCATTACAAGTTTTCCACCTCCACGTTCATATCTTGCGGCTGTAGGCCTTAGCTCCGAAGAACCCGATGAGACGAAGAGCCAACTTTTTGAACGAGATATTTTAGTCGAAAAATTCGGAATGTCCACATCACCATGAATAGAATAAAGGGCAGACCAGAACGAAAACAAGCCGTTCAAACCTGTAAATTGCTCTGTTCACCTACCGTCAGCGCCGATTCATCTCTACCCCCAAAGAAATTTGTCTTTTTGCATGGAGGTTCCTCTCTCTCGCCGTGTAAGTGCTGTTGACGTAATGGTTTTCAAGTCCACCACCCCAATAGACTCTCGTGCCTGTGTGTGTATAAATATGCGCTTCCAGTGGCTGGCAAACACGTGTGAGTGGCCGCTCATTTTGTATGTTAGAGAAATTTCTCTTCGCGAGGTTTTTCTTGGATTCTTCATCTGGGTCACCAACGAGAACGTAAAAGAGGGGCTTATTTCTTGTTGGGTCGAGCTCGGGTTTGCTGCGATTCGAAGTTGATTTCTGGGTATTCGTCGAATTGCTTCGGAAAGTTAGAAAATTTTTAAAGAAGAGGCTTATTTGCAGGTTCGTGCATGGTGGGCTTGTTCTGGTTTAATGTATTTTTCACTCTTGTTTGATAAAGAAATGTGATAATGCTTGAGTAGCTTTCAAGCGTTGTCAAAAGCTTGCATTTGAAGGGGGGTAAAAAAGCCATAATTTCCTTTCAATTCTGTCTCGTCGATCAAAGGTACACCTCCTTTTTCTGCGCTTCGATCGAGGGAAGGTACGAGAAATTGACGAAAGTGTTGCTGAGGGAAGAGCACCGAGACCTCCACAATGATTGTCAGTAGCACTACTACAAACTTGATACACACATTTGAATGAATATGATGCTTCGTTCGGAAGTCTTTCTTCGACCTTTAATTCCAGCCATAATGATCCCTGCGTTCGGCTTTAGATAGGCCACTCTGAAAATCTCTTCGCTTCCTTTGTTCCTCGTTCGATTGTTAGGTGTGAAGTTCAATCTGAACTTGTTGCTGAGCTTTGAACGCTCTTAGCTGTCTTTCATGTGAAGCTCAGGACACTAATGTCCTGTGATGCCATCCATGTCTCCTCTGGTCATCTTCTGGTTGTGAGAATTCGTGACCGTGTTTTCTTTTTCTTTTCTTCTCTTTTCTTCACGGAACTCTCAATAGTTAGTCAAGCATATTGAATATCAGCAAAGGCTATATATACCTGTTAGGGAAAACTAAGAAGGAGAATGCTATGTCGAGTTCTGAGAAATTTCCCTGCTTGGAATTTCGATTTTGATATGTTGGTGTATCTAAAAAGGGTCGAAACTTTGAATTTCAGGAGGCTTTCGTTCCGCCATGGCAAGCACCGAGCATCCTGCTCCAACGAAGCAAGATTCTGAGGGAACACTCCCTTCGCTGATCCAAGTCATATCGTCTAATGGAATTGATGGCTTTGACAACGTCCAAGCAAACAATAGCGTCCTTGTCGGCCTGTCCGCTCAAGTAAGCCTCCTCCTTTATCCTTCTGAATCGAGTGGTGGCGATCTGCTCGACTATATGCCGATGATGTGACGATCTTGATGATTTGAAAGGTTCTTCAATCGAATGATTGCTATTTAGTCGCTGTAAATAGGTTTACTCGTTCCAGTTTTGAGCCTTGGTGACTAGAAATGTACCACCACATAGAAAGCAGAGGATTTTCTGCTTTTCTTTGAGAAATTGAGCATCCACATCTTGCAGAATCACTCAAATCGCTATTTTTCTTTGTTTTATTTGCTTTTGTCGACGAAATCTGAAAGTTCTTGACAGACATGACAATTGTGCAACGGCAGGACACTGAAGCAGCTGCCTCTGATAATGAATCTGTTGTAATAAGTTCCGAGAGGATGCAGTCCATTTCGATCAGCATGCCACCATCTCCGATGGAAGCTCACTTGCTCAACACGAAGAGGGTCGTCTTCAGTGATCATGGCGACACGATAATCACAAATGGAAACCCAGATCACACTGCCCCTTCGAACATGGACTCCAAGCAGGCGAAGTTCCATTCACAGCCGATGCCAACAGTATCGGCATATAGGGAGGCAGTCAACAGCGGGAATTTCCCCAAACATCCCAGCATCGTGAAGGACAACAGGTACGATTCGTTCAAGACGTGGTCAGGGAAGCTCGAGAGACAGCTGTCCAATTTACGAGGGAAGCCGCGCGGATCTCCGAGTGAGGATGGAACAGCACCGAAGCCGGAAATTGAAACTTTGCCTGTGGACAGATACTTTGATGCCTTGGAAGGGCCTGAACTGGACACTCTCAGGGTATGCAATCGGAACTGATGAGCTCTGGCGGTCTCATGCTCAGAACCATCTCATTGTTTCATGTATGATCAGGCACAGTTTCTCAAAGTCACTTCTCATTAGATTTGATTTCGGTTGATGTGCAGGCTTCCGAGGAAATAGTCCTTCCGGACGACAAGCGTTGGCCGTTCCTTCTCCGCTGCCCGATCTCTTCTTTCGGTATCTGTCTTGGCGTCAGCAGCCAAGCAATCATGTGGAAAGCTCTGGCCACCTCTGACTCCATGAAATTCCTCCACATAAACCTCAAAATCAATCTCATCCTGTGGTGCATATCCGTTGCTCTCGTCACGGTCGTTGCTTCCATATACCTGCTCAAAGTGATCTTCTACTTCGAAGCAGTCCGCCGCGAGTATTACCACCCAATTCGTGTCAATTTCTTCTTCGCCCCGTGGATTGCGCTCTTGTTCTTGGCTCAAGGTGTTCCGCCTTCAGTAGCTACCAATCTGCACGCGTCTCTTTGGTACGTTCTAATGACGCCTATATTCTGTCTGGAGCTCAAGATTTATGGACAGTGGATGTCGGGAGGCCAAAGAAGGCTCTCGAAAGTTGCTAATCCTTCGAACCATCTCTCGATCGTCGGGAACTTTGTCGGGGCATTGCTGGGCGCGTCGATGGGGCTAAAAGAGGGTCCTCTGTTTTTCTTTGCTGTGGGGTTGGCTCACTATACAGTTCTATTTGTGACGCTATACCAGAGACTGCCAACAAATGAGACACTCCCGAAGGAGCTCCACCCGGTGTTCTTTCTCTTCGTGGCGGCTCCAAGCGTGGCTTCGATGGCGTGGGCCAAAATACAAGGATCGTTCGACTACGGTTCGAGGATCGCTTACTTCATCGCTTTGTTCCTCTACTTCTCTCTGGTTAGTGTCTGTCGCGAAATATGCCCTAGTTCTATTCGTAGTAGCAAGCAAACACGGCACACCACATGTACTGGTTGATCATCTACTTTGTTTATGGCGATCCCATTTATAAGCAAGCTATCTCTTTCGCGTTCTTCAGGCAGTTCGAGTCAACTTTTTCCGAGGTTTCAAGTTCTCACTGGCATGGTGGGCATACACTTTCCCGATGACTGGTGCCGCCATCGCGACCACTAGGTATGCGAATGAAGTGACAAACGTGGTGACACAAGCGCTCGCGGTCATACTCTCTTCCATCGCCACGCTCACCGTGACAGCTTTGCTTGTCACCACGATCGTGCATGCCTTTGTACTTCACGACCTTTTCCCCAATGACATCGCCATTGCCATCAGTGACAGGAAGCTGAAACCTCACAGGAAGTGGTTTCAACATTTAAGGCACGGAAGCTCGGACACCCGAGAAATTGAGAACTACTTAAAATTTGGTGGCTCCGAGGGCAAGGACATCGAAGCATCTTTAGGACATCAGAGCTCTGATACCGACAAAGAGTGTAAACTACCGCTGTGAGCGGGGACAGCAGCACAAATAACCAATGCCCTAAACCATGAAGATGCTTCAGTGGCCAAATTTTCTACATCGACACATGTGAGGAATGTGAGTGGGGATTCCAGTGAACATGTGTATCACGGGAAATTCGGGGTTTGATTTGCCAAGAATATGAGCCTAGATGAGTTGTAACATGTCTGTTTGTTAAGTCGTGTGTCTGAAGAAAATGATCTGTTGTCCCTCGAATGAGAAAGTTATAAATGGATGGTCTATACATATCTCTACTCTGCTTCCTTGGGAAGATGCTGGACTTTGTCACATCACTGTCTTTATAGTTCCGAAAGAAAGATGAATGCGGTTTTTTCAATTATGTTCGGTGCATGCAGTCACAAAAACGAAATCACCACTAGACGAATGACGTTTTGGATTCAGAATTAGGCTTTTCACACAAGCCGCCTGCCTAATGATGCTTGTGCAAATACAGTGGAACTTTCATTCAAAGAAGGCTGGTCGTTCATGCTTTTTCTCTTGTCATGTGAATTATCAGTAATCTGATTTTCAGCAATGAGATAAACTCCAAAAGTGCCGTCTCTCTCTTTTTCATGTCTCACCTACTTTAACCCTCCTTATTCATCTATTTAAGCTTCATCAATTGTGAGGGAATCAGCCAACAGTTGCAGAGATCATTCAAGTCCAACATAAATCACCGGCAAATATATCCGACTGCTGCATTATGGCTTCCTTACACCAAATTCTCCTCTTGCTAACTTATGAACTCCTCTTTATGTCTTCCCTTCTTGTGACTTGCATCGATGCCACCAAAAGCATCAGTGCAGGTATTGTGCCAAAGAGATTAGTAAGGAAATTGATCCATCGAAATTCTGTCAAGTCGCCAATGTACAACTCTCTTCATACTGACTTCGACCGTGCCAAGTTCGCTTTCGAAGATTCCATCTCCCGTGTTGCTATGATAGAGGAAAAGATGAAGAGCTGCAAGGTGAACGGGTCGTGCTCAGACAACATTCAAGCTAGCCTACACGCGAAAGCCTGGGTGGGCGTGTTCTTTGTGGAGTTTTATATTAAAGACACGTCTCACCGGATGCTTGCAGTCATGGACACCGGAAGCCACCTTTTGTGGGTTCATTGCATTCCTTGCCCAAATTGTGCTCAAGCTTACACCCGTATATATGATCCAAGCACATCCTCAACGTACACTAATGTATCGTGCTGGTCAGAATATTGTAAGGCTTTACGCCAAGGCTCCTGTGATCAGCTCAGGAATTGCAAGTACGAGTTGCATTATGAAGGTGCATACCCGACAGAAGGAGTGCTTGCTACGGAGTCATTCATATTCGACACTTCCGACGATGGACTACTCACTGTACCCCATCTGGTGTTTGGGTGTAGTCACAAGAGCGACGAAAAACCCGATGTGGTAATGGGAGTGCTTGGACTGAACAGCAATAAAGTATCTCTAGCTACACAACTAGGTAACAAATTCTCTTATTGTGTTGGAAGGATTAAGGATCCTTCTTATGAGTACAACCAATTAACTTTGGGGGAAGGAGCAATTCTTGAAGGTGACTCGACACCCCTAGAGACATATAATGGGTTTTATTATGTCTCTTTGGAAGGCATAAGTCTAGGAGGAGCTATGCTGGATATTGATAAAGATACATTTCAGCGAACTGACTCAGGAGAGGGCGGAATCATTATGGACTCTGGAGGTGAGCTTAGTTTTTTACCCCAACGAGCATATGAGGAGCTTGCTGATGCAATAATGAACATGATGGATTTGAGGAGTTGGTTCAAGTCCGAGCTCCATTTCAGCAAGTTATGCTTTGAAGGCAATGTCATAAAGGATATCAAGGGATTTCCCAGCGTTACTTTTCATTTCAGTGGGGGCGCAGAGTTGGGACTAGAGGCAGAGAGCTTGTTCTCTCAATCAATAACTAATACTTTCTGCATGACGATTTTGCAAGCAGATTATGGACAGCCCGGTGTGATTGGCGTAGGTGCTCAACAGTACCACAATGTCGGATATGACATTGCAGGGAAAAAACTGTACTTGAGGAGGATGGACTGTGAACTCCTTGACGAATGACAGACTTTAGATTCATTATCTTAAACATTGGCTCACACGAGTTTACCTCAGCATATTTTATTTCCTTCTTTTCATGTGAAGTATAGTTTGAGGCGTCCTGTTTCTATTACCTTTCCGGCTGTTGTTATCTATTTTAATTATGTGACCACAATTAGCTTCTTGGATTCCATATTGTTATCTTAACTTGTTCTAAATTTTATCTTGCTGTCTTAAAGCTAGAGAGCGTGAAGTCTCCCCTGAAGAGCCAAAAGGGTCTCAAAGAATTGAAAGAACAGTGTTTTTTCTTCAATCGAGTATGCAGTTCATAAAGCAGCCTGCGTAAAAAACTGTCTCGGGCCATTTTATGATTTTGTCAAGATTTCATCCCTACGTTTGAGGCGAACCATGGCCTTGCTCACTCGATGATCAGGTCTGGTACACTGCTCACCAAGCCAGTGCTTTTCCACCACTTTTCTCACACACATTGGAGAAAGTATAAGAACAGACTTCTCTGGTAACAGAGACCACATAGGCAAAGAAAAAAATCTATATCAGAGTAATATACAGAAACCCTTTCAGAAGTTTTGGCCAAATATTCAGTCGCTCATTTGATCAATGGAATATGACATGCCACGCCAGGCATGGAAACGCCAGAGATGCTAAGACTTCACACTAGAATTTGCTTGCTAAATGTTGTGGCCATTTTAGATATTTAAACAAGAGAGGCCCAGGCAAAAGTGATTGGTTTATTTATGCATCCAATGTGATTTTGACTAATCCCTTAGTGAATAATATTACAAAATTCTAGCGAAACTCTCAGTACATCTACCAAATATACTATGCATAAAGCTATCAATCATCTGTATCTTTGACAAATCTTGCAGTTGGCCAGCTGCGCAATGCGATCAGTGTGAAGACACAAATGACAGCATTTGAGGCCCTAGAAAGATGTGACTCTTACTCTCCGATGAAATCAGATTCAGAAAAATCACCTATAACTGGTTCAATTATATATCTTACCATGTTATATGGTTAGCATAGGTACAGTTCTTGACAGCACTTAGCCGCAGCTGGTGAGACATGAAAGTTGTTTGTGGAGTTAAGCAGGACAACACATTGTTAAAGTGGATTCATTCAAATGAGGCAGCATAGAAGCTACGGCATCAGCAGCAATTTGTTTGTATTCATAGGATCAAACATTGCATGAATGACAATTCGAAAGAATAATGTCACAAATCAGAAGTCCCGTCCTGCTCAAAATTGTACTCCTCTGAAACTTCTGATCGTTCTTCATTCACTGTTGGACAGATTATTGATCTGTTTTGTTCTTTTGTTTAGCATGTGCATGCAATTATTTTCTTTGCCATTCTGATGTGGCATTTGTAATGTCTTAAGTTACGAATTCATCATCTCTCCTGTGACTTTTTTTGCCTTCATCATGATCCAAAAGAGGTTCATGCTTTCCTGTAATAGCAATGACCCCACAAATTGTGAACCCAATAGTATGACAATAATGCAAGAGGAGTGAAGAATTGTCTCTGGCTCCAATCAAGAAGCTTTGCGTTCTGTCCACAAAAGGCACATCTTCCAAATAGTTGTTTGATTCCGTCCATTCCAGAACAGCTTGCACGCACCTGCAATGTCTTTTCTTTGTATGTCTTTTCAGATTTATGTCCTTCAACATCTTCCAAGCCTAATAAGAACTCATGTATACAGACGCTCTTTCTTGTGCAATGAATCGCCATGCAATGTCTATTCCTCTGGGAAAAGTGAAGCGAGTTGTTGAAGGCACTGTTCAGTGTCCTAAATCATCTTAAGACAACATCGGGCTGGACTTAGCCAACACACGGCACCTCATGTTGTGACAGTTCCTCTATTGTTTGTTTCTTTTCTTTTTGTCCATATGTTTCAAAGAATTCAACAATTAAACTTATGAAACATATGTAACTATCTTGGCAAATAGTTGTGTCCTAACGAGTTTAGATGCAGATAACCTGGCATCACTAGATAGTTCCTTTTCCTGTTCCTGCACGCATTTTCCACAAGTTGATCACTGAAGGTCTATTTTGCATAAATATTCCTTTTGATGCCTGCATTGGATCAAAATCGCTGAATAAGATAAAATTACACGCAGTGGTGCATAAAAACTTGGTATGAAATAGAAGCAAAATTACTTCTGGAGTCGTTTGATCAGCCGAGACTGAGTTCCATATGGTCTAAGCAATTTCTAGGGGCCAAGTGCCATTAACAGCCCTAAAGATACACAAACAATAGCAAGTCAGCGATTACCTACCAAGTTACTGTCAGATCGACTGTAGCCAGATAAGGCCCAGGTACATCATCGCTTACTAAGAAAAGACCACATCTTCCATCGATGGCCCTTTTGTGAACACATGGCTACAGGGAACAAGGGATGTGCACAACATGAAATCTATCAGGCAAATGTCAACGGCCTTGTCCGGGGGACCATTTACGGGCACTTCAACGAGACCGTAACATTCACCAGGAGCCCCCGGCCCACTAAGATGCACGGTGTTACTACGATCGAACAATTACCTCACAATCTCTGCTGATGTTGGTCCTCCTCTCTCCAGGACCCCTAAGCCTTTGTCCGTAGCTTCCCCGCATTAAATCCGTTTGTCCTGGAATGTTGTGAGGACATTATCATGTCCCAAAACTCCATGCAACAGTTTCTGCGGATGGAGGGACAGGCAAAAGCAAGAAAGAAAAGGAGAGAAAGGAACACCAGGGAAAATGGGTAGAGTGAGAAAACCAAATATTTTGTGCATGACTACCGAGAATAATGTCACATTCCAACGGGGAACCGCGATGCAAATTGATGGCAGCGACAAGCAGCATGTAAGGGAAAAAAAAAACGCTTCCGGTCCCCCCACGAGGAGGGTGGATGACAATCGCGAAGGGGTTTGATAAAAAACCAACAAGAAGAGAACAAAAGAGTCTGAACCCGGTTCTGCTTCTTTTGCGGAGAAGCACAGGAAGGGTCCAACGGGCAAGACAAGAGGGAGGGACAGGGGAGCCATCAGCAGTTTGGCGCTTTGTCCTAGCACGTCGTGTGTCCATGTCCCCTCCCTGTTGACATGTGACCTGAAACAACTCGGTTTCATTCCCTCGCCGTTCTCTTTTCCCCTTTCATGGGCCTGAGGTTTTCGGTCTGAGGTTGAGCTGAACTAGGGCCATGTTCTGAAGGGAGCTTTGGTCGAGACGTTCGACTAAAGAAAAGCACATGATCTTCCAGCCACAAATCAATGGGCATGGTACTTTAGTTGTCTTAGTTCGGATAGGGTGGGCACGTCTTATTCAAATGGCGACTCTCTCGCCCAGAAGAAACTTGCGGGTCGTGTCCCGTCTCTACTTTACAGATCAAGCCTTACCCGATTCTTGTGAACGATGCGATTTGCGTTCACATGTGAGGATCAGTCACGCCGAAGGTGCCAATGCATCATCTTAACATTAAAAAAAAGCACACCATTCCTTATAAAACTTCTAGAGTACGTTTAATTAACATAATTGGTCATAATCTTGCTAGTCGATGAAACAATTTATCATTAGATTTGAAAAAATTGTCCAAAATTTTTTAAATCCGTTAGATTGCAGCCAATTCAATTATGAACCTTTCAATTTTGTCAATTAAATCTATTTAATCAATTTTAACTAGAAACTGCTGACATGGATGCCAGTAATGTTACATATGAAGCAAATGCTAACATAAACAATTTTAAAATTATAAAAATTTTGATTTTGACTTTTCTTTTTCTCTCTTTCTTTTCCTTTTTTTTCACACCAAGTCTAGCTAGGGCTATTGACCCTCAACGGCCACTAGGCGGGGGTCGCAAAGTCCTTGTTGATCATGTGCAAGGGTACTAGCCCTCACCTGTGATCAATGAGAATTTTGCGGCCCTCATTGTGCTTGGAAGAAAAAATAAATAAAAAATAAGACAAAATGTTTCAAAAATTTATAAAAATAGTCTGTGAATACTGGCCGTATGACATAAAATGGCTAGTGTATACATTAGTAATTTTTGGCTTAAATTAGTCGAATGTATTCAATTGACAAAACTTGAGAATGATTATGACTTAATTGGCAAAATTAAAAGGTTTTGATCTAACTTAGCCAATGTGCAATGGGTTTAAGACTTTTCTAGACAATTTTCCCATCACAATTAGGTTTAGGGGTGAGCATGATCCGATGGGCAGTTCCTACCTTAAAACCAAAAACCGTCCACTAAGGACTGGTTCCAAAAAATGGAAACGGGAAATCACTATTAGTTCCATGAATTCACTCGGAAACTAAACTACCTGTCTGGTCTAGTTCTTAGGTGGGTTCATGGAATCGATTCCCAATCTCTACAAAATTGCATTCATTAATTAAAATGAACTGTTAGCTCTCAATTTGGTATCATGGCAACAAAGTGCCACAATATATCCAATTAGTCCTCCTTTTCCTCTTCGTTTATTTATTTTGTTTTGGTTAAGAAAGTAAATGGATTATTAGAATGAAAGAAAAAAAAGTAGGGTGTTAATCCTATTACACACAAAAGAGATAAAATTAGTCAATAATATCTAATAACTACGACTACACATATATGTACATATATATTTGGTTGAAAACTACAAAATAATTAAATAAATTAAGATGTACTTTCATTTTTTAAGTATATATATATTGGTATAATCCAGGTGAGTGGATGGGCGGTTCCACACTTAGAACCAAAAACCAAACTAGTACTCACCAATTCCACTAAATTGGAATCGAGAACCGGACCGATCCTCATAGGAACTGTTGGTTCCGGAATGGTCCAATCTAGTTCTGGGCAGTCCGAGCAATTATGGGTTCCTTTGCACACCACTAATTAGATATGTTTGTTTGAAGGAAAATTGTTTCCAAAAAATTGTTGTCCAACTTTCAGGTGTTTAGATGATGGAAAAATAATTGATATGTGGAAAACATTATCTATGATTGTAAACAATGAGCTTAGATTGGAAGAAAAAGGCTTCCCTTTTTATAAGAAGAAAATCATTTTTCCTAAATTACTAAATAAATGAAAACTTGAAAATTAAAGAAAATGATTTTCCTGAGAAATGTTTTTCTTTATTATGAAGTTTTCAGTGAAACGCATCTTTGAGAAAAAAAAAATTACCCCAATAACAATTATATCCAAAAAAATGCCATAACATAAGATCAATCTCAATTAATTTCAAGAGCTTATAATTTTTTCAAATGACCCATGATTTGATCAATACAATACTAGTAAACCTAATGCATCTGTGTATCCTTGGCGGTACAAGTGTCCTCCACACAAAGTAAGAGCTCAAGAGCTCTATTGAGGGCCACCTCACCTATCTTACAGATATCTTATTGGTAAGCTGACAGGACTACATTTCTCATTTTAACGTATCAATGTCCATACACCTCAACCCTCTAATTCCTCTTAAATCTTTTTCGTCCCCAGAATGAAGGAATACCCTCTTATTGCTTAACATTAGAGGGATGTCAAAGTCCGAATGAAGCCTCCGACAAAACAGTAGTATTTAGGACATACCGTAACATAAGATCGATCTCAATTAGTTTCAAGAGCTTATAATTTTTTGAGATGACCCGTGATTTGATTAAGAGTTGACTCAGTCTTGGAGCCAGCAGCCACATCACAAGTCTCGAATCACTGTCGGGTGTCTACCGAGACCATTCATGGTATTAGTTCAACCGAGGTTGACGAAGTATTCCATCGCTTTGAGACGCTACATCATTCTTCTTCTTCTTCTTCTTCAATTTAAGCCCATTTCATACGCCATCTGCTACACGCAGGCCATGCCATGAATCACCACCAGCATTACAATCTGTAATTACCTTATTTTTCTCTTTTCGCATTATCCTTTATTTAAAGCAGACGATGCTTAATTACGGTAATCTGTTCATGCTTACCAAGTATGCTTTCTTTAAGATGATTACCTCACGCAAGTAAATATAGAAGCTGTCTTTATAGATCTTTCTAACACGCTACGGCAATACAATGCGATGTACTTTCGAATCTTATGCCTTAATGATTTCATGATTCGATCCCGATATTTCAAGACTTTAGACAGAAGCATATCCAAAGCTCTTCTATTGCTATCGGCATTAACATTTATCTCCTCAGACCAGATAAGGGACATTTGAAATTAATCCACCAATAGAAACACAGCTTTTGCTAGGATCAAGTTCTTATCTGGAACTTTTTCTTTGTCTCTCTTTTTCACACCCTGCAGATCAGGCCGCATGTGGGTAGGTCATGTTTGCACTCTAAAAGCGTGCACAGGCCCTTGGGATTCTTCTGTTGAGTGACTAAAATCAAATTCAGAATGAATAAATGGGACTGCTTTTGCTTTCTGTCGAAAGGGTCCAATTGACAAGATCGGGAAAAAAGGGAGATTAAATAGTTGCAAAAAAATTCTCTTCCAATCTCAGGATGACAAAGAAAGTGAAAAGATATACACAGATTCCATTTCTTTCCTCACTGTGTGGAAGAGATATATCCATGGCCGACCAGACAGTTTCTGTACATGATCATCACAAATGGAAAAGCAGAGACCAATGTGACAAGAAGGAAAGTTTGCTCCACGATATGACACCTCTCTTTCTTATGCTTGTCTTTATGTTTTTTGTATCTGGACTTGCTCTTGTTCTCGTGACTCGTCTTCTCTTCTTTCTCACAGTTTATGTCCTCCGGAATTGCCGTCCTGTCTTCATCTCCACGGAACACTTCATTTTAGCCCAATTCAATCTGATTTTCCTGAAACCGGCATGTCGGAAAATGTATCAGTGCCAAAAAGATCCTCTGAGACGATTGTACTATGTGGGTAAATTCGTGAAAACATAAGGAGATGGGAGACATTTACACACCAAAAGATCTTTTGCAATGGAGAACCGCCTCGTAAATCGAGCTCTCCGAATCAAATGACCTGCGCCAATCGTTGACCGAACATGCTTCGCTTATCCTAGGAGGAGAAGCCTCTTCAGGATAAACCCAGTTTCTTATTCCAGGACCTTTTGCATCTCTGAATTCCGCCCGGAAACTCGACCTTCGGGCTTGGAAAATCCGGTACAACGGCCTCAGAAAGTCCATGTACTTCCGAAACAACCTCTTTGATAATTTCCTGCTCCTTGTCTTCGAGGAGGGAGGCGAACACGATTTGCTACTCATAATGAGCTTCAGCGGGCCAGGCTGAGTTGGAGTCGAATTGAACGTCTCGTATGCCTTCATCTTTGAAGGGTTGAGAAATAGGGGCAACATGTAGCCATCAGAGAAGAGCTCATCCGCATGAACGAGAGCTGGAGAAGATGGTGACGCTCCGGGGAAGTCAAATTTGAAATCTTGAGAAGCAGAATTGCCTCTATTCCGGGAGAATCTCCTGGAGGGTGGCATCCTAGGATCCATCTCAATGAAGGAGGCTTCATCCAACGCGTCGAGTGAAGTCCTGACTGACGACCCATCGAAGCTTTCACGGGCTGGCTTCAAATTCACCAGCCAACGGTACGAGAAGCTCTCCACCGAGAGAGGCTCAGAGGATTCCATCACCTGACAAGGTTTACTGTTCAGGAAGATTTGTCGGAATTGGATGGAAGAGAAAATAAGCTGTGTGTATTGCAATGAGAAAGGGAAAATAAGAGATGGCACAAGATCTTCAATACTTATTGCCCATATATATATATATACCTTGACAGATATATATCTTCTCTTTCTTCCTTCTCTATAACAAGGCAGTGTGTGGCTGTCTACTTGTCTGGCAAGAGACAAAGAATTTTAATAATTGATAAGGGGAGAGAGAGAGAGAGAGAGGGAGGAAACAGAAAATGTGAGCCCCATGGTCACCCATAATGTCCTAGCATCACCGGTATTTCTGTCAACTTTTTTTTCCATAATCATTGATCTTTAAAGCTTCACAAAGAAGATGCCCTTTTTGCATTTGCTTATTATTTGCTCATTTAATTAGATGCTATTTTGTTGTTCTACACAAGGAAAGGCCCACAAAGAAAATGTGCTTTGCTAATCCTAGGAAGCATGAGCAAGCAAGTTCATGCACAGTCCAATGACAATCCAATCTGCCTACCCATAATCGAAATTTGGAATGATGGAAGTGTTCTTTAGGCTTGCTTGCTTTTCATGTGATATCATCTCGCGGATTAATTTGTTTTTTTCCTGGTGGGTAAGATAAATTCACCCTTCTGATGCTTACAATCTAACCGCTGCAGCAGGAAGGCTCAACCTAATCCTGACTTTTTTATTGCCAGTGGTGCGATTTATGCTACCAAACAACGACTTCCACTGACGAAATCAATCTACTCGAAGCAAAACGGAACTTGTGCTCTAGTTTTATCGTATAATACCCAAAAGTTAATTCTCCAGTTTGGACATCAGACTGGTTTTACAAGGGAAACCAAAAATTGATAAGTGAATAAGCATGTCAAGAAGGGAGGCTTGTAGCCTTGTATACCCAAGGCCATGGGATCATGTAATTTATCTGCATATTTTAAACACAAGGTCAATGGTTTCTCACTATACACATTTTTTTTAATCTCCGGGTATATGGAGTGCCCATTTGACAGAAATATCTGGCGTGCATGAGGATCAACATAGTAATAGCATTTTCAGCCCTGGACTAAATATCTCAGAATTACAATCCTTAATCACAACTTGCTTTAATGTAGAGATGGTTTCTTGACACCGAAAAAAAAGGGATGAAAAAGGAGAAAAGAAGAGGCTGTGGAATTCATCTTTTTCTTTACAGATTTAACTTGAGAAAAGCGCAAGCAAAGTGTCTTGAAAATGACATGACAAAATGCTACAGTTTCATCATGGATTTAAAAATGTACAGTTAGCAGATGAATGGCACTGGATGTTTCTGTTCAATGGACATGCAAACATTTTGGCCTTTTTAGGTCGTGGTGTTGATGAAACATATAATCATGGGGCCAGTCGTCAATTCTTGGGCACAGTAGATAAGGCTTGGCTCAAGGATTGACGATATAGCATAGCCTAGCTCAGCAACGTCATCCTACAAATCAAACTTAAAATTAACAATTTTCACTGATTAGAAGAACAAATTATATCCTATTATTGTAATTGAAAAATTGACAAGAGTATAACAAAAAGGTGTTCATCATCAAAGCAGCTTGGTGTAACAAAAAGGCTAGCATAAATTGTCGATTAGTCTGTTGAAACTAAGGAGCTGAGCACTCTATATTCTCATTAGCTTCATATTTTGAAATTGAATGTAGTCAGAACAAAAGGTATTCATTATCAAAGCAGCTTGCTTTTTATCCTTGAAGCAGAAATCCGGGGCATATGTCTCGGATATGATTGAAAAAAGAAAAGAAAAGTGGGGGAGAAAAGAAATATCAGACTTCTCATGGCAAGGAAATTCCGAGCCCTGGCATCCACGAACGGCCTGACTGGTGTTGAGTTCGCGTCTGGGTCAGGCTTTAAATGCTAGATGGTTGTGTCGTTTTCACACAATTTTAACTCGTACAACTCGGAAGCAAATCTGCAGAAGCAGGCAAAATTCACACAATGTACTCTTCTGTGCATGTCCTAGATGCGTACGCTATGTAAGCGGAGCCGATGGAAAGAGAGAAGAGAGAGAGAGGGCAGACAAGGGGTAGCCCACAGTTGTTGGCAAAACGAGTTGACAAAGACTAGGGTTTTCTGGGACAAAAGCTGGGTGCCGAAAGGGATGTGAAGTCAAATGGTCCCTGCACTTGTCCCCGTAAGAGGACAACAGGCCACTGCCAGAAAATTCAGACACTCTTGAGAGCGAGTCTTGAGTGGATTGATTCTCCGGTATGCTTGATCCAAGATGTCATCTTAATTTGGTGGCGGTGAATTGACGAAGCTAATCTGCACAACACAGATAAGGGAATCGTAATTAGCTGACAAATTTCATAGAGAGAGATCAAGTTGACATAATACAGGCCGTTGCCAAAATGGTAAAACTCGAATTTAGGGGGGGGGAGCGGAGTGTGACGAGACCAGAGCACACTGATACATGAAATTACCCTCTTGATTGGTTCGTTGCAATGTTCTGGTCAGCTCGAGAAAGAGGAAACAAAAGAATCACGACACAGGTATCACTGAGCAAGAGAACAAATTTTTTCTTTCTGTTTCTGTAAATGAAAAAGCGAACAGAAGCGACGGGATGTCATTTGCCTTGAGCTTTAGCATCATAGTCTCCGTGCAGGGCCTCCATAGATAATCCATCCAAACGGAAGTACCTGCAGGATGAGCCAAAATCAGGTTGAGGACCCTTTCCAGTTAGTCCATAAGGATCGGACACCCATATTCCAGGGCCAGGGCCTGGGCCTGGAACACCCTCCAGTCCAGGGCCTGCAAAAATGAGCGCAGAAACTTTTGCTGTAAAAATTGCAGCCACCGCCAGCCGGATACACAAACAGCCTGATCTATAAGCATCATCAGACTCCACTGTGTCTCTGCAACATGTATATGCTCAACAAAACTAGGTGAAACACGAACGTAAGCGCACTTCAGTATGCACATGCACCGCCCCCCTTTCGTTTCACCTAACGATAGTTGCTTTTTGCTGTCCCATCGAACAGGAACGAAAATTCGGGGCTAGAGGAAGTCTCAAATACTCAGCATGGCTCTCAGCACTAGATTGTTTAAGCTACAAGTAACGACATTTTGTTCTAACAATAACACCAAGAAAATCACTTCGTCGTTGCATTCCAGTTGCCTTTTTGTGTCGCATCTATGATCGTGTCTGTTCGTTATGCAGTCAATTGATCGGCATAGTAATAAGTACTTGAGCACCAAGATCCGAGCAACGTGTGTCCGGACCCTTGATAATGGGCGCCTAGCGGCGCATGAACATTGCTAAATGGGAGTTGGGACTCTCTCGTCATTAACTATTAATGGGCCCAGCGGCCCAGTGAGGCCCGCCAAGGTCAGCTCTAGCCGACGAGGCCTGATGCTTAACACTAGATAATTTTCTTCTTGGATTCAAGTCTGCACATATAGGCCCACTGGGCCTTCCGAGGCCCAATTATTTTTCACGAAAAATATCTAGCACTCTTGAAATCATTCTATGTATGCCGCGATAATTTCCTTAGGATTACCAAGAAATCGTCTGATAAAACTGAAAAATATGTACTGAAAATTGAAATACTGAATATCAAGTGCTGAATTTTTTATATTTTAAAAATGAAAATAAACGTTTGTTTGATAATGTACGAGAATCAAGTACTAAACTGTATTGTTTTCTTACCCATTATTGGAAAGTTTTGATGATATAATTGAAAAGATTTACTTTGATTGTGTATTCTGTCAATAATCAATTAAGTAAGTCATTCTTACCTACCCCATTAAGTGATTTTTAAATTAAATTAATCAATTAAACTCTATTTAATTAGTAGTTAAACAAATGCACTTAATGTGATCATCAAATACGGCCAACAATTAGCTTTGTTCAATTTAGAAATGAAAATTTTATTAAGGGGAGTGCTATTTCAACCCCTTATATGATTAAATTCACCCAATTTTTACAAGAAAAAATAAAATCACTCTCGATTGTTGAATCACAATTCGAGATACCTAATTTCAAGGAACTCTCTTCAAAGATTTTTCAAAATAAAATCATAGTTACATTTTCTAAAGTGAAATTTTGAAAGATGAAATTTAATTATATAAAGTATTGCATAAAAAATATTTTTTTTCTTAATTACCAATGAAATCTCATCATTTTGGATTGACAAAATTGATATTGTTCATGAAATATTTGCAAAAAAATATCAAAATGCTTCATTATGCACAACTTTTTCAAATCAATGTTTTTAGTATTTCTTAAATACTCCTATAACGTCTTATATCTTTTGTGTAAAAAATCTAACCAATGGTAAAGAGAAAAGACATTCTTTGCTATAGTAATTAGGAGATTTGATATATAATTTCTTGAAATTTCTCTATTCGACGGGAATTATTCCACGGAAGTAAAAGTAAAATGTAAAAAAGAAAATATAGTGCCTTTAATATACATGTAATACCCATAATAAACAAAATCAATACATGTGAAATGTTTAATTATGATAACTTGACCCTAAATAAAAATAAAAAGAAGAGAGAAAAAGAGGGAATGGAGTTCACCACATTATGTTGCGATTGAATGATGGAGGATACCGGCAAAAAAAAAAACGAATGATGGTGGAAAATTTTGTCTTTTAAGCGAAAATGGGGTGAATTTAATCATATATAAGTGGAATTAGCGTTGCCATTTTGCCAATCATTTAATAATACATCTAACGAGTATTCTTAGTATAGGTTTCGCTATTTTTCATATAAAAGAAAGTCCTTATCATAGAGGTTAAATCAAAATTCCTATGCTAACCAAAATCATAAGTGTATGAGACGTGAATCGAACATCAAATCAAGTCATAGTATTGAGTGAAGCACTTAAAGTTAGCATTCTGTTGCGTTTGGTTCGGTTTTGGAGGAATGCACTTGGGAAAATGCAAATACATTTGGGCTAAAGGGGTTTTTCGAAATGCAAATACTGTTTGGTAAATTTTACATTGTGAAACAATTTTGAACTAAGTGCCGTTTGGTGAATATCACATTTTGCTAAGGACTTTTGCGAAATTTTGTATTTAAAAAAATTTATAAACATTTTTTTTTGAATTTCACTTTCCGGCGGCCAGATCTAGCCGCTGGTCAAGCTCCGGCGGTCAGATCTGGCCGCCGTGCGACCTCAGGCCGCCTGTTGCCTAGGTCGTGAACCCAGGCGACAGCGGTGGTCGGGCGACCGTCGTCGCCTAGGTTCGCGACCTAGGCGACACACGTCGCTAGGGTTGGCGACCCAGGCGGTGGTGACGCGACCGCCTGGATCGCTCGACCCAAGCAACGGCCGTTGCCGAGGTTGGTGACCCAGGCGGTGGTCGCGCGACCGCTTGGGTCACCTTACCCAAGCAATGGGCGACCGCCTAGGTCAAGCAACCCAGGCGACGAGCGACTGCTGCCTAAGGCAGCGACCCAGGTGCGCGACCGCTTGGGTCGCCCGAACCAGGTGACGGGACCATCGCCCGACCCAGGCGACAGGCAATGGCCACTTGAGGAGGTGACCCAGGTGGTCGCCCCCTTGGCCAGCGGTCGCCCTCCTTGGTGGCCGGCAATCGCCCTCCTTGGTGGCCAGCGGTCATCGGCGGTGTTGGCCACACGAGGAAGATGAACAGTAATCCTCCAAGTTGCATTTCGAAAATGCAACTTGCAAATGCACCTCTAAACATGCATTCATCTAAAGGCCTTTGAGGATATTTGGAAATGCAATTACATTTCCCCATGGCTCTTCAAAATTCTAAACCAAATACACTTTCATTTTCCCAAAGGAAAGCCCTTTGGGAAAACCCAACCAAACACACCTGTGTCATCGACAATTATGTATTGAGTACAAAAATCTTCCTCAATCTAAAACCTAAAGCAAGATTTTAAACCAATGAAAATAGAACTTCGAGTCAAATTACAAAAAAAAGAAGAAGAAACTTCAAGGACAAGTTATGATTTCTATGTGTGAGAAAAAAAAATTATTATTTCATATGAAAATGAAAAAAAAATTATTATTTCATATGAAAATGGATCGTATTGTATATTGAATTAAAATTGATGAATTATTTGTGTATCATTTGTGTAATTTTCCTTTCCTAAAACGAACAAAGAACACTTGAATTGCCGATTGATCCCGTGGCGAATGAAAGACCATTTGGTGTAAAAGGAGACGGTGTCGTTCCCGACCAACCACCGAAGGTAGCTCCGGTGAGGAAACAGTACCGGTCCGATCCGCTCGTCGCGCCGCCCCTCCCCTCCCCGGCCCGAGCGAGACGGCGATCGAGCGAGCGATCATCGACGGGAGACGCATCTTCGTCGTCTTCCTCCTCCTCCGTCCTTCGCCTCCACTCCAATCGTGCTGCAACAGCAACACTTCTCAGGGCTCGTAATCTCGCTCTGCGACATCTCCTTCCCCTTCCCCAGCCGGGAACCGATCCCCTCCCGGTCAACACCGCGCTCCCCCCCGGCATTCGCGCTCCCTCCGAATCGCGCATCGTCCGATGGAGAACATGCAGTACGCGGAGGAGCTGGTGCGGGAGTTCCTTGTCTTCCGGGGCTTCACCGCCACCCTCCAGTCCTTCGAGAGCGAGCTCGCCACCGACGTCGGCCGGGGGTTCCAGGTCGACAAGCTGCTCGACCTCATCTTCTCCGCCTACGTCCCCAAGTTCCAGGCCGAGAAGCTGGTCGCCCTCTTCGGCTTCTTCAAGCAGTGCCTCTCCTCGTCCGCGACGGAGACGGTGCTCCACGCTTCTCTGTCCAAGCTGGAGGTCTCCGTCGTACGGTATTACATCGTCCACGCCATACGGTCCGGGAGGAGAGATAAGGTCTTGGAGTTCTTCGGGACGAGCGGGAATGATATGATGCGCAAGGATCAGGATTGGACTCCGTGGTTCGGTAGGTCAAACGGTTAAATTATTTTCTTTTCCTAGGGCGATTTGTTGCGTCGGAATTCCGTTCGTTTTTTTGGGTCCTGAATTGTGCATTTTTCGAGCTTGTTTTCAGCTATACCGTACGTGAAGAACCCGAGCTCGGATCCTCAGTTTCGGGTCTACTTTTCGAAGGAGTGGTACGAGGCATTGCGTGTTGCTGTGAGGAATTTCTTTGATGAGATCTTCAATGGCACTCATATCCTTCGGAATTGCGTCCATATGCACATCGTTGTTGTTGTTTTTCACTTTCCATACTGCCTATTAGGCTCTAACTTATGAAGCAGTTCTATTATGTAGAAAGTAGAAAATATGGAGCCTTCTCTTGCTGCAAGTCAGATAACTGGGGCTTTCACCAGCCACATTGTAGCCATCCGCTTGATGTCCCAGGATACCAACTTTTCTCTGTACTAAACCAATCGTTTCCAATTCAAGTGTTGCCATTATTATCGTTTATTAGATGGTTGGCCTGTTGGGTGGTGGCGACTATCTATTTTTCATTTTTCTGATTCTCGTCTTGTGAATGGAAAATGCATGCGTATTTACTGTGAGTTTAGGAAGATTTTTCTTAACTAGACCACGCATTCCAGCCTTATTGAGCATCAGTTTGGAGAAGAATACTGTCAGCCGTCTCAAAAAAGAAATTAAGCAGCTAAACAGTAAGTTAGCACAACTTCAAGCTCTGTTGGAGGAAAAAGAAGCACAATTATGCCGATCAAGGAGGTAGATCTCTGTCTGTCAAACTGTCTCTTTCTTACCTCAAAACTTATGGGTCTATTGTCTGCACAATTCTGATAATATTTTTATCATTGTGATTGTGCTTGCAAACAGTCATACTGCATCGGCAATGGATGCTGGCATAGCTCAGAGTAGTTCTTCAACTCTGTCGAGTGGCGTGCTTGATGAAAATATTGTATCATCACAAGATAATCAAGACACCTACGATCATGCTACTCCCAATCTGGGTGATAGAGTGCTGGCCCAGGACTTGGTTGATGCTGCAAAAGCCAGAGTCGACTTAGAACCTCTAGCAAAACCATCCGGTCATGTTACAAGTTCTCTAAGTGTATATAGTGATAATGGAGCTGGTGGTTCCAGTCTAATGTTCCAAGATGGTACCATTGGTAAATTTCTGTTCTGTATATTTTCTCTATTTGTCTGAGTGCATTTAGTGGTGTTGGACAAGTTTGCACAAGTGCACAATCCTCAAAGGTGAAACAAAGATATCAGGATAATCTATGGCTGGAAGATCTTCTGGACCATTAGGATGTGTTGCATTTCATGCAATAGATGACCCCTAAATTCACGAAATATCTTCATTCCATTTATCACCAGAATATCTGCAATGATTGGAATAGTTGTATTACAAAGTTATACATGTTAAGTACTTGCTTAATGCATTGATCAGAAACTGGAAGAGAAGTGGAGGGAGAAGAAGAATTCCCTGAGGTGAAAGTAGACTTTCAGGTAATTCTGTCAAGCTGATTGAATGGCATATTTTTGATTTAACACATTACACCTTTCATTGGCTCAAGTGTTCTTTGGTAGTGACTTTCACTATGCAACTTTATGAACTATAGGAAACATTTCTGGGCCATACAAGTCCAATCACTCGATGCCGCTTTTCTGCCTCTGGTAACAATATTGCCAGTGCATCCATGGATGGCACAGTCAGGTTCAAAATGTCACTGTGGCTTATATAAGCTTTTCCCTTTGGGCTATTGGTGGTTACAGACTTATTTTCTAGTTACATTGATCTACTTTGTTGAAATGAATAAGCTTTTTCTCTTGGGGCATTTACCGTGGATAGAATAGGTACTGCAGACAATGGTTTATGGGTAAACATATTAGTAGCAAGCTTCTTGTTGAAGACTATCTTCTATTTCTTCAACTATTTGGTCGTACCTGATGTTCTTCTTTTGCCTCTTTCATGCGTTTCTATTCAGAATATGGACCTATGACTCATCAACTTCAGCATCAAGAAATGCAACTATTTACTGTGGGGCAGAGATAATGTCCCTTGACTGGGAGTGTAAATCTGATCGCTTGGTATGATTTGCATTTTAGTCCAATGTCTTGGCTCACCAACAAATGTTTCTTCAAGAGAAACTTTACATTTAAGATCTTATTTCTTTTTTACTAAAGCTTCTCATAGGAACTGCTGATGGAGGAATTAAGGCATGGAATGTTGACGCAAAAAGAGTTGTCTGTGATCTCAATACCACAGAGGCTTTTCCAAGGTTTAAACATGAGTTGTGATTTTGGACTTCTTCCATTCTAGCTTCTTGACATTTGTGTTGTTCTGCAGTGTCTTGGACTTGAAATGCAGCCCGGTAGAACCAATTTTTGTTTCTGCTGCAGCATCCAGGTATTAGTTTTTCCCTTATGGGACTTGGGGAGTGTTTTCGTTGCATCATTAAAATTGATTCCTTTGATGGCCATGGATTTAGTACAAGTTTAGCACTCCATATGAGGATTAGTTTGTGCAGTTTTACCACCATTTAGTCGTTTTCATTTTCTCTGGAAATTTTTTTTGAAGTGCTTCCATTTTTATCTTAAAATAGGAGACAGGGTTCTACACATACTAGATCTCGCAGATCTTCTCTGTTGTGGATGATTTTAGTTGTATCTATGTTAGCAACCTTTGGTGTCTCTGAGATAATACTCTTGACAAAAAAGAAAAGGAGGCTATGGAGTACATTAATTTGACTACAATTGATGTTGCTATCCTGTGAGTGAACTTTGAGGCTATAGGGGACTTTACAATCCTTTGAATGAAGAGTCACTGATTTAAATAGAAGATAAGTTATCAAAAGTAATCTTGTTAGGTGCTGAGACTTTGAGATCCTTTATCTTTGGCATGCCAAAAGTCAGCCGTGCTCCTTGCTGCCTAATGCAAATGTCCATGTATTTCTCTCAGCAGAACGTAAAGATATGACAAAACCTAAGCTAGTGTATGACAGTGCCTTCTTGTTCATCTGGGTATAGCATATCTGTCTTTAGCAGATGAAACTTTTTCTTGGAACTTTTCAGAAATCTATTCCATTTCAGGTTGATGCATTTGCAACACAGATTATTTTCTTTATAGATGCACTTGATAATGGGTACCTTTCCTTTGTAGGCATGTCTCTGGTCATATTGATGACTCAGCTTTTGCTTCACTAACCGTATGGAACATGAAGACATGGAAAGCAATGGTATGTGTTTTTCTTGTTCCTGGAACAACCTATGATTGAAGTTGCCAATTTATCCATTGTCCTTTGTGACTGGACAACTGCCTGGTTTTCTGAAGACAGTCCTTCCTCTTGGTGAAGATCCCCCTGCAATTACTTCTTTGTGCTTTAACCACAATGGCAAGATTCTTGCTGCCTCTGCCACAGATGGAATGATTCACATGTTTGGTATCCTTTTAGTTTTTACAATGGTGATGGTAATGGAGTTCGAAGCAAAGACGCATTGATCTGTCATTGCATACCAGATAGCCTCATCTTCCCCTTCCCCTCCCAGATCCATCATCTTTGAGAAGGGGAAAAGGGAAGTCTGAATTTTCATGAGCTTATGTGGACCTTGTTATGTGTTGTAGCTTGGGTACATTGCAGAAGACATTGCTTTGGAATTACCATGAATTCATTTCTGTTTTGTTTTTAAATATTTTTTTCTTCTGTTTCTCCAATATGTGGCCTGTAGACTATTAAATGTTAGAAGGAATGCCTTAACTAGCCATAGACATGTCTGCCGGTCTACAAATTACTGGGTGGCCTGCACATGATTGTGGTATAAGCTCCATTCTTTTTGGAGCTGATGAGACGAGCATCTTTAGTTTGGGTACAGATGGAAAGGCAAGTACATTCATATCTTGGATGCTTCGAACTTGAGTATCCATTAAGTTCATTCCATCCCATATCTATTCAGGTTTAATCATGGTATGAAATATCAAAAAGTTGATGGTCTTGCCATTTTAGGTGCTTGAGTGGAGCTTGCAGAAACAGGGTCATGTTCTGTGGTCAATCAATTCAAAGAGGTATCGGTTGTGGACCACATATTTACCTTGACAACCATATTATACTATGATATGTGAGATCGCTTGGTTATTGATGTCACTTGGAATGTCAAAATGGTTTCTTGATTTCATTTATGCATTGGGTTGATGGCTTCTTGAATCAATTTCCAATAAGAGTGAGGAATTGTCCTTACTGAGGGGGACGATCCTTAACATGTGATCATCATGGTAATTCATGCCACTTATAGTTGTTGCATAAATTAATCTTGCATGAGTGTGAGTTATAAAATTTTTGTAGTAGTAATGTATATCATGTTATGCTTGCAGCTCCAGTCACTTAAGAGATGAAATGGCTCTAGATGCAAATGGAAGGAGATTGTTAGTAACTTCTGGTTCAGTTAGAGCACCCATATACCAGGTAACTCTCTCTCTCTCTCACACACAGACGTCGTAGGAAGTGATGAATAGGGACTTTTAGGCTGTGTATTTTCTTTACTTCTCATTAATGGTGCTCTGATCAGTGGTTCCAATGTATATTACTTGGAAATGATGTTAGCTCATATCTCATTGAGTTCTTTTGATGTAGACACGTAGTCGAGCGAGTGGTTTGAGAACTCTCCCACACAGTGCTTCTGTGACAACGGTGGACTGGCACCCAACCTTGCCCATTTTCTTGACTGGATCAGCTGATAATTCCGTGCGAGTAACATCCATATTATGAAGGCCCTATTATTTGAGAGCTAGTAGGTGCTTTACTCTTCAATTTTCAAGGCGTTTGTTCCTGTGATTGATTGTATGCTTTTAGTTGGATGGATGATTGTGAGATTAATTTTGCTCCTAGATTGGTTTAGCAATTAGTAGTCCCGAACTCATTCTTGTGATTCAGTTACAGAGGTAGTAGTCCCGACCTTATTCTTGTGATTCAGTTACAGAGGTTGTCATAGGCTCACCTGTATCATATTTAAATTTATCTTCAGACCTATAATAAGTTTGTAAGATAACCTTTGATATAGATTAAAATTTCTATCGTGATTGCTTGTCTGCATCTATCATTTCTTTCATTTTTATTTTCCCTCTTCACATCCATGTACGAAAGTGGAAGGGAAATTTGTTCACTCTGAGTTTTGAGTCGATGCATTTCCCTTTTTTATCGAGTAAATTTGGTAATCAGTCATGGCTTGGGGTTTACATCATGGAAATGTTTTGAGCTGAGCTTCTCCTCCAAATTTCAGCCAGTTCTATTGGAACTGGCCTGGATCGCTTGTTGAATTAATAAATTAAGCCCGTTCGAGGCAGATGATGCCTTTCAGGCTAGTGCACAAAACCGTACCAAGATCACTTCAACTCGAAAGGAGCTCAGGGGACAAGATTGTGGTCACGAGGATGATTAACTCAATATCACGAAAATATCGGGAATGGAGATTCTGTAAGGAAAAAGAAGAATCAGACAACAAATCAGGAAAGACTAATGGGTTGAGTCTACAAATTGCTTCAGTAACTAGTAATCTAGGAGTCATCGGCTCACTCTACGTGTGCTTTCGGTTCTTGCAGCTTGATCAGGTTTTCCTGATTTCTGTTGCTGAGTTTTCTTAGAATCTTAACTTGCTCACTTAGTTTCGCGAATTTTATTGATGAGGTTAGTGTCATGTCATTTTTCTCCCTTAAGATTTTTCTCGGGGGTGGCTACATGCCAATCATGCCAAGACCAGCGATAGCTGAATTTTGCACCTTTAACAGGTCCTGTTCGCTGCATAAAGAAATTTATGCATAATTGGAGAGGATTTTACCCACTTCCGGATTATGACAACCATTACCCAAACTAATCATTAAACATAGTATTCGATAACTATTGATTGATTTCAATGGACGCGGAAACATTGTACTCTCAGTGCATCTTGGGTTATCTAACTAATTGTTAAGAAAACATTTACTTATCGGTGGCAATGTTTAATATAAACTTTGCCCTTTCGTCCTATGGCGTTTCTGGCTCGTGCGTCTGCGTTGTAGTCACGCCTTGGCCATTCTACTTGTTATTTCCCCTTATCTTCTCAGACGGGCAATAGCAAATTTAGTCAAACAAGGTGCGCACGCATTAACGTGACGAAAATTCAGAACGAGGCCTAAAATATGTCACTTTCAATTACATCATCGTGTCTCCGATCCTCCTCGGCTGGGTCCATCTCAGCGGAAACCCACGCCATATAATAATGCGCAGTTGATGTTTGACTATAACAGCACGTTATCAATACAAAGTCCTCGATATCTATTTTTTTTAGGATTGTTGTGTTTGTTAGCTTGAACTCGGTTTAGCGCATCGAATCAGAATCAATTTTCCAATCCTGTCATGAATATGAGACAAATGTAAGGAGTGTTATATCCGAGAGGTATATGCCAAGCATCGCTCCAATTGGAAATCATGTGTGTATAGCATTGCTCCAATTGGAAATCATGTGCATAAAATTCGGACCATTTCATTAACCCGGCTAATCTTATCGGATTCAATTGTATCATGATCACGACGTTTCAGACAAGTATGATAAATTTGTCTTTTTCTCCCCCACTAATGTTATCATGGAGAGAATTTCCACAGCCCCCCAATCCAAAGGAAAGAAAACAAGATAACACTGTTCTCTGGTCAGAGATCTGAAGTCACGGGATGCTTCTTCTATATAAAGTAACCTCCCCACACACCAGCAGTGCAAGTTCAAACCTACCTATTCGGTCTGATAAAAACTCCCAGAAATGCCAAGCCCACCTCCATCCACACCATCCCTCTCACTCCTCTTACTTCTCTTCAGCTCATCCCTCATCGGAGCCACTCATGGCGGCGGGATCGCCATTTACTGGGGCCAAAACGGCAACGAAGGTACCCTCACCAGTACATGTGCCACCGGCAAATACGCCTACGTAATCCTCGCATTCCTCTACAAGTTTGGCAATGGCCAGACCCCGCAAATCAACCTCGCAGGCCACTGTGACCCCACCTCGGGTGGCTGCACCAGCGTGAGCAACGGCATTCGGAGCTGCCAGAATCAGGGAATCAAGGTGATGCTCTCCCTTGGCGGCGGTGCTGGGAGCTACTCGTTGGCATCTCAGGCCGACGCGAGGAACGTGGCGACCTATCTGTGGAACAATTTCCTGGGTGGCACATCAAGTTCTCGTCCACTAGGAGGTGCAGTCTTGGACGGTATCGATTTCGATATCGAACTTGGGTCTACCAAATATTGGGATGATCTCGCCCGTTACTTATCAGAGTATAGCAAGCAAGGAAGAAAGGTGTACTTAACGGCAGCTCCTCAGTGCCCGTATCCCGACAGTCATTTGGGGGCTGCGCTTAACACCGGTCTTTTCGACTACGTCTGGGTACAGTTTTACAACAACCCTCCATGTCAATACAGCTCAGGGGATATTAGCAAGCTCACAAGTTCTTGGAGCAATTGGGTTGCTTCCATAAACGCCCAGAAGCTGTTCTTGGGCTTGCCAGCGTCCACGGCGGCTGCCGGAAGTGGGTATGTTCCACCAAACGTGTTGACTTCCCAGATACTTCCTGTCATAAAGAAGTCAGCAAAATACGGAGGCATAATGCTGTGGTCGAAATACTATGATGATCAGAATGGTTACAGTGACTCCATTAAGGGTAGTGTATGAGCTGGATCTCCATGCGTGAGAGGAGTAGTCTCAACTCTAGAATTAAATAAAGCAGTTGGCAAGCGGTCTGTCCAATAGAGAAAGGCTTAGGCCATTAAATAATGGGGACCATATTTACTGTTTATGAACTTATATCTTCCAGGACAGTCTCCATCGAACCACTTATCTCTTCCTCAATTTGTTCTCTGTTTGCTGCATATTTGGTTTAAAAGTGGCCTCAACTAGCTCAGTAAAGCCAGCACCTCATTAGCCAGCCTGGGCAATCCTGAAGGCTGATGGAGGCAGCAACCAGCTCCCATCACCAATGTTCGCAACAAAATTTCCAAATAAATCTATCTCTAAAAGTGGCTGAAATTATCCAAATTCCTTGTCATAACCTCATATTTGCCATTGTTAACCAGATCAAGCAACACAAAACAGCTATACTGTAATCTCAATACTAACAACAAAACTACTCAAACCACAGATTTACCACCGCCCTCATAACGAATACCTGACTCATTGACCATACTTCCCTCCCCTTTATGAATGGAAGGAAGCACTAATCATGTTAGAGTCAATTACATGGACTCACAAGATCCAAAAAGACGGCTCTGGTCAATGTTTCCTTCAATGACTTGCAAAAATGTCATCTTGTCTTCTTTTTCTTCTATATCTCTCCAACATGCTTACGACCTCTTCTCTACCTCCATATTTTTATTAAAAAGGCAAGAAGAATTAAGCACAGCCATAATTTGCCTCCTTTCTTTGACCTTAATGTCCACCCTTTGCCTATTATTCTTTGCTTCTCGCTTGTTTTCCCCCACCGTGAAATATGTACAGGGATAACTTCCACTGTCATGTCTGACTCTTCAGAGAGTCCAGCGTACGGGGAAGAATGTGTCTTCACAGACCAGCAAAAGTGAAACCTTTGTTACCTAAATATCTCGTTTGTATAACAATGCCAATGGTAATCGAGGGTTATTTTCATTTCTCCCCAAAGTTTCAGGTATTACATTGGCATAGACATACTGTACTAAAGAGTACAAACAGAAGTTGGGTCCATGTGAATTTAAGCAGAAAATGACAAATTAGATTGGACCACAACACTGACTAAAGAAAAACCATTACAATAGAACAAAACACTAGTTAATTAACAGAATCAAGAAACACAACTTCCCATCCTTCTGCAGCTTTATTCACTTCCAGCAATCTTTTTCTTCAATGCTTCAATATCACTGGCCAATTCCTTTCTGCTTGACTGCAAACGAGTAGGAGAAATTGGCGTCATGTGGCTCACTTGAGAGGGAACCTCAGGACAAGATGATGCAATCCACTATGCACTCACATGCACTTGTCCCTGATTCTCTCTACCACAGGCATTGTAGAGAATAAATTATCAGACTTCAAAAGAACCTAATGATGCTTCCATCCAGGTCTAATTTTAAATGTGTCTTTCTCAGAGCATTTCCATTTCATGCAATACATAGCATACCAAATACTTATGTTATAAGTTAAGGCTGGAATATCCTAGTAAACACTGCCTTAACATGTGAAACAAGTTCCCTTTCATGTACCAGTACCAGTGGAAAATCTCCATTATACTTTATCTGTTCCACCAACAAGACAATGTTTCTGCATTAACTATATTGTGAAGAACACTCCAGATACACTGCAAAATTGGGTCTTTTGCCAATAGTATTATGCCTGGAGTAAGTGAAAATGCTCCCAACAGAGAAATAGAGCATAAATAGCCAACTTTACCTTAAAGAGCAAATATCTGTAGACAAACCATCCTGTGTATCCAAGACCTACCAACTCCATGACCTTTGGCAACTGTAAGCAAAAAATGTCAGAAGAGCTTTCACCGCTAAGAGACAATCAGATTTGTGGCAATTTCTACAGACAACTAAAGCTAAAGGATCATCCAAAAATTTAACTAGTTAAGGACCTTTTCTTTTGCTCAGGATGTTACATAGGCACCTTAAATAAGTTCTCAATTGCTAGAAAAGAAGAAAACCAAACCTACCAAAGGGACCGAGTTGATAGCCTCAACTACAATGGATGACAGCCAAACAGCAACTATTGCTCCACCACCATATAGGAAGACTGTGGATTTGTCTTCAATAGCATCCCACTGTGAAGTTATCATCTAATGTCAACATTTTTTATCAAACAGGGGGAAGTGTCCAGATGACAAGCGCAATACTTTAAGGCCCAAAATCACCATTTTAATTGAAAAATATATATATGTCGATGCTGTCATTTGCTCAATATTAAAAAGTTGACTAAGTCAAGTTGACCCAACTTAAGTTCAATCACTAGACATCATGATCATGCAGTGCTGCAGTTAGCTTACCTCATGAAACGTTAGCAAGAAATAATGCATATCCCTTCGGATAAATTACAAGCCATTTTTCCTTTTGTCAGGAACCGTCAATATATACCAACTAGACGATCTCAGACAAAAAAATAACCTCAATGGGCTAAAATCAGGGGAAGAAAATAAATTCACCTGAGATGACTTTTTAATATTTCTATCGTGCTGTGTGTGTGGGTTTTCAGAATCCAACACTGACAGAGTAATAGCACCCTAACCTTCTCCTTCAAGTCAGCAAACATCTCTGCAACTTCAACAGGACTAGATGTCTCTTCAGAAGAAGCTCTGATCTGGATGGACTTGAACCTGTTGGAATCTTCAATGAGAAAGAGACTGTTAATTCAATGTGCCAGAAAGGTGGAACTTTCAGAACTTTGATAAACTCATCATCATGCAAAAAAACACAAGTATCCTAACAATTTGGAAGAAAAAAAAAGTGACAATATAAGGTCATCTATGATTCTTCCAATTTAACCAGATTAACATATGAAATTCCTCATATTTCTGCTATAAAAAAAATGCCTAATGATGATGGAGGATGGTCAAGGCAGTGAAAACTATTTATCAGTCAATGATATTAAAAGACTCACAACACACCATAGTAGCAGAGGAAGAGCAAGTACTTTGTCTTCAGCGCAATCAAGGGCTATTCTTTCACCTCTAAAGCAGTGGATGCATATCTAATTGAGTGCACTGATGGACGGAAGATAGTGATTTTCGTTAGTCACATGGACACAGAAGTCGGCTGATGTAAGGATTAAGGAATTGCTCAGGTCCCCTCAACATTGCTAATGTCACAAGCAATAACTCCATTCACAAAGCCCCAACTAGTGCTTCTTTGTCCACATATGTGAATTAAACAGAACCGTGGAACCCTTAAGCAGAACATTCTCAGGCAAAAACACTAAGAAGGCAAAACGACATTATTCATCTGTCTTCATCGCAGATTCAGCTTAAGCCTCAAAGATTGACTGGTCACTCAAAATGTAAATAATCAGCTGTACTCGAAGCAAAAAGAATATCTCAAACCCGAACTCCAAAGGGACAAATTTGAGTAGCAAGATAACTGCCCCAACTAGCAAAAAATCCAGTTAAATTTCGTTTTTTTCGCTCCAAAAACAAACGAACCAAGATTCGCTTTCCCGGCATCGTTTAATTTGTCTTATTCCACAATTAAATATGAACCAGACGTAGTCAACCAAAGCTGATTAATACCGAAAGTTTGTCGCCAACCCCAACACTCGGCTTCAAGACTGACGAGAACTCAACACAATCCGAACCAAACTCGAACAATATTCGGAAATGAACAGAAGAAAGGTACGAGGAACTCTGATGGAGACAAATGGGTTCTTCAGATTCTACACTTTCTCAGCGACCACAGAGAGCATTACAGGAACCTTTGGAGAATCTGGTTGGATTCAAAGTGCTCAGAGAGAGAGAGAGAACCACCTGAGACCAGTCTAAGCGACGAGCAAGACCGACGAGGTGACAGGTGAGGCAAGACACAGCGGCGCGAAGGCGACGTCAGGGAGAAGCATCGCCTTGACGTGGTCAGCAACGGGGAACCCGAACCTCCTGCACCTGCACAAGCTGCTTCCATTGCAGCACCTCTCTCTCCCTCTCTCTCCCCACTCACCGTCTCTCTCTACTTTGTGAGTCAAGAGTCAACCCAAGCATCGAATGTAGAAAAAATCTACGAATTTTAATTTCAATCTGTAATAAAATTTCTGAATTTTTAATCTATTTAATATAATCCCTAAATTTTTTTATATACATATTCAAGTTACTTCCTCAATTATATAAAAATATCTATAATATTCTTCCATTAATTCAAATTTAAGATAATATTTTACATTATTATATCAAAATTTTATGAATTATATTGAATAAATTAAAAGTTCATGAATTATATTATATATCAAATTAAAGTTCAAAATATTATATGACATATGGTATGATTAGCAACGTTACTTGAGTTTTTAAAATCAAGAATTCATCTTTTATAAGGCAAAAACGAGCAGCACTAAATTTGAATCGGTCTGGATTCTTAAAACAAATTCTTGTTATCAAAAGTTAGCATTTTGAATCCACGGTGCCGAGCAAATTTATAGGTTTGCATGGATGGAAAACTTAATGATGAATTTTATCCTCGAATTAGCGTTCTTCTTGGTCATTTAAAAAGTGGGAATATCTTCGTCTCCATAGATTCATGCTCTCTTTTTTTTTTGGGGGGGGAGGGGACTCGGTGGAATTTCTACACCATGAATTGAAGAATAGAATAGAGAAAAGAAAAAACCAACAAACCCTTGCATGTTAAGGAGAAAGAACGGCGGAATGAAAATAAGGTAAATAAACACGACTTTTTCCCACACCGACTCATTCTAACCACGACTCTAATGGTAGTTCACATACATTCAGAACTTGCAATGACAGCTCCAAACTCACCCTCTTAAAGTTTATATCAATCCTGTGAACCGAATCCTTAGAAGGGTCAGGCAATACTGCGTATAAAATCAATAAATATATCTTCTGCGAGCATTTTATGTTCCATAAACAAAGAAAATCAATCACAATGTACAATTTCAGCAGTAATGTTCCTGTAGAACTACGAGATCGTTGTACCAGAGCTCGGCAATATAATTAGTTCAATCAGCTTTCAGAACAAGTCATTGTACAGAAGAAGGTAAGATGATTGGTCGCGATGTACAAGTTTTCAGGGTCACAGCTGCGATGTGCTTTGTGTTGGCTGTGAATGAAAATTAAGGAAGCTGTTACCAGTCAGGCCAGCAAAGGAGTTTTTGCAGTGGCTTGTATTAGTTGTCATCAGAAAATAGAGCTTTCGAAACAGAACTGCACAGAGGTAATGAAGGATCCTGCTTATTCTTGCCACTGCTGGCTCGCAGGCAGGAGCGTTTATTGTCAGTCATTGGAGTCTCAAAAACCATGTCACAGGTCGTCCTGGTTCGATCTTTCTTTTTCGGTAGCTTTCTCCGAGGATCAGACTTGTGCTTTGTTCCTACAGGCTGCTTTGGAGCCCAGACTCTTTGCAGGTCAGGTACCCAACTTGTAAATGATGCAAATCTCCGAGCCCTCTCTCTCCGTTCCTGAGCTTCATTTAATCTGCGGAGATGCTCCTCACGATTTGCTCTGGCATCGTTAACTTGCCATTGTCCGTCTAATTCATTTTCTGCTGAAACCGATCTATCAGACTGGATGTTTCTGTCCATTTTATCTTCATCCGTGTTACCTCTCCAGGATTTACTGCTGTCTTGACTATTGAGTTGCAAATTGGGCAACTCATCTTCCTCATCATGGAATAACAGCAAATCCATTTTGGAATATATACGCTGGACCACCTCCTCTAGATCAGTAAAATATCTGAAATCACAGAAGGGAAACAAGTAAGACTGCTGGATATCTCCTCAGCCAATGTGTGAAGTAGAAGCTGAAGCTGTTGATGGTTAAGCTGGAACAAATTTGCTTAGAAATAGAGGGAAAAACTATATATATAGCTTATGATTAACCATTACTTCTACTTAACAGAGTTAACTGCCTCAGAACCTGGCTGCGTGAGCTTCTCTTCAGAAGTACTATAGAAGAATGTGGACACAGTTTATATTTTAAATCACACATCCTTTCTTGGTGGGTGAATAGAAAGACATAATGCCAATGTCCATGCAGTTTTGGCAAAAAAAGAAGTGGATTGCAAGTCATGGACATGTTGCCATGCCAAGACACTGCATATCAAGAACAGGAATCTCCTAAAAATTAAGTGTTACCAATATGATATACCTGCTCTTGATGATCTTTCCCACATAATTATGAAGGCTCCAATCACCAAAAAAGCCACCCTCCATTTGGCATTGGATGCTCTCCAAAAACAGGCATATTTGTTTCACAAACTTTAGCTTCACCGACTCCTTAAATGTAGTTGCTATCTGCAAGCGCAATATTTCCATTCGGAAAAATATCTGCAATTCGTATCTGTTGCTTATTAAGGAAAGGAAAAGAAAGACATCAACAAAAACCAGCTAGAGCTAATGTAAAGCTGCAATATCATGAGCCCAGACAGAAAAGAGATATACAAGTAAAGGATACTCTCTAATGACACACGCTGAGTCTGATTTTGGACAGGATTGGTCCCTGGTTTTGTTCCTTTCACTGAAGTCCTTCAGATCCAAAAGTACAAGTTTCATCAACTCAGCAGCAACCCTGCTGCAACAAGCATCATCTGCATTTGCTGGGGACTGATTCGATACAGCCATTTCGGATTCAAAATTCTGATATATATATAATGTGCAGGATTTCACAAGCCGTTCTGCCAAAGCCCCCAAGTCTACCCCTTCAGATTCAATTCCTTGACGGATCTTACCAGGTACGCTAGTGAGGAAATCTTCTGGACTTCCCATATCATTTCCACATGCAACTTCATCTTGTACCCTAGAAACTGCAGTCAAGGAATCCTCTCCGCAAGAAGCACATGCAGAGATTGGCTGTTCATTGACTTCTGCAGTGTCTGCTTGTCTGTTCTCCATTTCTACTGGCATGTGAACTTGGGGCTCAGATCCATCTGAGATAAGGCCAGCCTGGATAGCTCTTTGAACCTGTTTCATCCAGCATTTCAAAAACTTTAACGTCTTGGACTTATTGATTTCCCTGGAAAAATATAAGTTCTCCAATTTCAATTCTAAACCTTCATATGCACTTTTGCAGAAGGCAGGCCAAGTAAGGTTCTGAAGGAAATGCGAATTCTCTCTGTTATTTTTCCTTTTACTATCACCAAGTTTGATGTGCTTCTTAGTGGACAAAGATTGACACTGATAGTCATTAGACCCATTTGTGTCCAGCATTTCTGGACTCGACCTAAGCATCTTGCTATCCTGCTTACCAGCAAACTGCAATGGATTCACTGCTTCCATGTTTGGGGAAGAAGCAATCTTTGGAAGGAACAATAGAGCAGAAGATACAGTGAACGGTTTAAGAATACCAATACGCGAATCTCCATTCCCATTTTTAAGTGACACTGAAGCCCAAAAACCTTCCCTGCACATAAAGCTCAAGAAAATTTCCCATATAGGAGGGTTTCTTCTCGCTGGCTTGCCTGACTCTTTTGCTAGCATATTAAGCACCTTATCTCCCAAAAAGTCGCTACTGCTACCAGAAGTCTGATTCACCCTATGTTTCCTTGAGTATCCACAAACAAGAATGGGTTCAGAAAATTGCCCATCAAGCTTAGCAAACTTATCCTGCTTTTGAACTGTCTTGACATTTATCATCGTGACGCCATCAATAAACTCTTCCATGCATGTGCTCCTTCCTTCGTGAAGCCCAGCTCGCCAACTTTTAGATGCTGGACTCAACAATATTTCTTTACCTTCGCATCTATGCACTGGTTTCAACTTAACCAATTCTAGCTCACAGCATTTGCATTCCAGTGGCTTTCCACTCACATCTAAAATCTCAAGGCCCAAAGTGGCACGATTCCCATTAACGTGATTCCAAATGCCAATATATCTCGACAAAACGGCAATTCTAGGATAAATCAATCCAAAGGGCACAAGAGCAGAACCCAACACAATTGATTTAGTCGAACAAAACCCCCATCCTATTCTCCCGATAGCATCTTTGAAAGCCACGAACCATTCCGAATCTTCGTCCCCAACCTCTTTCGTTTCACATTCAAATTCGCAGTTCACATCAACCCAGCTTAAATGAATATCTTTACTAACAAATGCATCATTCACGTTCCTAAAAAACCCGTGAAATTTATCGCAAAACCAATCTACATTGCTCACCGCCTCATCTCCCATCTCCACTCCCAAGAATTCACAACCCGATTTCCTATCCCTACAAACGGGCGACAACATAACGACCAAATTAGATCTAACGGCAAAATCACTACACGAAGCTGTACCCAAACCTTCCTCATCGACCACGAGGTCCCAGGCGTAGTCGTGCAGGAGCTGGCGCATCGAGGCCGCGACATTCGCAGCCTGCGGCTGCGGCGGCGCGGAGCTTGGCGCCGAACCCGCGAGGCTGCTCGAGAGGGAGCCGAGGGACTGGGCCAGAGATCGGAGAGTGGCAGCGGGGCCGTCGAAGGACAGCTGGAGAGGGGAATTGGGGATCTTGGAGGAGGAAAGGATCGGGGAGAGGGAGGAGAAGAAGAACTTGAAGGAGGAGAGGGAGGAGGAGAGAGGAGGGAGGGAGAGGAGGGTCGTGGCGGAGGAGAGGAGGGAGGTGAGGTAGGGGGACGGCGGGGCGGCGCGGCGGCGGAGGAGCGGGTCGAGGTCGATGAAGAAGACGATGCGCCTGGTGCGAGCGAAGTCGGCGATCGGATCGGTCGCCATTGAACGAAGTGTGTGTGGAGGTGTGTGTGGAGTGAAGCAGAGTGCGAGGGAGAGAGAGTGTGTAGGTGCGCGCTTTTTTTTTTTTTTTTTTTTTTTAAGGTGGTGGGGAGTGGCGGGAAATAAGAGGAACGGCGGGCAATTCTTTTTTAGTCTGCTGAGCTCGGTCCCACTAGAAAGTCCTAATAAAAAGAAAAAATGATATAAACAGTACATAAATTTTGATTTGATGTGCAATTTAATTCATAAAATTTTAATTTATTCGATTTGATCCATAAACTTTAACTCAATATGTAATGTGGTCCCTTAATTTTTAATTTATTCAATATAGTTCCTAAACTATATGAAAATATTCAATATAATCTATTTCCATCAATTCAAGACCAAATATTACATTGAACATTTCATATAGTTTAAGAACAATATTGAATAAGTACTAAAAATATATGAATTATATTAAAAAGTACCAAAAGTTCAATAATTTAATTGAACAAATTAAAAGTTCATGCACCACATTGCATATTAACTAAAGTTCATTGACAACATTAAATAAATTAAAAGCTCATAGACCAAATTATACATTGAGCCAAAGTTCATAAACCGTTTGTGTCACAAAAATGGAGAGAAAATATTTTAAAAATTAAGAAAAATGATACAAATAATCTTTGAATATTTAGTCAATATAGTTTTTAAACTTTTAATTTATTCAATTTGATTCATAAACTTTATCTAAATATGCAATGCAATCTTGAACTTTTAAAATTTTCAATGTGATTTATAGACTTTTGGTACATATTCAATTTAATCTATAAACTCTATAAAAATGTCTAATATAACATGTCATAAAAGTCCATGGATCACATTAAATGAATTAAAAGTTTAGAAACCATCTTTCATATAGAAGTAAGGTTCATGGACTATATATTGAATCAAGTTTATAGAGCACATTATACATTAGATCAAACTTTATAGACCATTTTTATCATTTTTTTTAAAAATTACCCCATCTTTAGCCCAAAAGACTTGCATGTTTTTAAAGATAGTTTTACACCTTCAAATCAATAATCTTGGCATCCCTTTGTTATGAAAATGTCATTTTCATTTTGGAAATGCCAGCCCCAAATAACAAAACAGAGTACCCGCTCAAATATACTCAATACCAATTGAAAATCAAAATGCCAAAACTCTAAGCAAGATGCTAAAATGAGTTTGCAATGACAAGTAATTATACCTTTTTAATGTGGACATTTGCTTGGAGATATGCGTATGATATACGTAAAAAAATAAAAATATGTGGTCCAAAATGAGATGTCCCTGTGGAAGCTCTTCGTGTTAGGGGTAATTGATTTTAGAGCAAATTGCTCTTACCTTGGAACTAGAAATTGAACCATATGGTGGAATCCTCATCTATTGAAATTGGGTTACAACTTACTAACTTAAGAATTGAACTAGACTAACCGGTTCTTTTTTTTTTAAATGTTTCATTTTCTTTTTTGCATGTTTTTAAATACATTGAAAATTCTTTAAGGATAGGTTGAAATTATTAATCATAGGAAAGTCACTAGTAAAAGAAGAGCTTCTCCCACAAATGATATGTACCTTTCTCCTTTAATAAAAAATAATATACCCAAGGTCGATTGATCCTATTTCCTAGTTCCAAAATTTGACACTTAAGAGCCTCACCTTGTCTCTAATAAGGCTTGGGACTAGCAGTTGAGTCAGCAAGACTGTGGTCAAAGTGTCAGCAGTGTGGTATAGTTCCCAAGAGGAATGGCAATAACCACAATTGGTTAGGCCGATCCGATTCCCAAGTTGGAATGTGACTAATGCATGCCCTTAGTCTATATCGAACCTAAGGAAGAGATTAAAAAAATCAGAAAATTCATGTTTAACATTCCATTTTATTTTCAAATGACATTATTTACTAAATTGAAGAAAATGTGGCGCTTTGCACCCCCTCGCAAGTCACCCGTACACGTGCCATTCCTTCCTAGCAATTGATGTCTTTGTCAAAGGGGAGAAAGAGGCGGATGTGGATCACAAGTTGGGCCCGAGCCCACCCATTTCATTTCGAAAAGTTCTCGCTTCCCACTCAGCGCACGTGAGCCCACACCGAAACGGAAGCGAAAGTACTCTCCTGGCAGCAGCGACGAAGAAGATAACGAGCTCCTGCTTTCTCCCGACTCAGTTCTCAACCTGACTCGCTCGCTCGCTCGCTCGCGGTCGTCCCCGCCACTCCCGAATCTCCACCGCTCCACGGCTGAGCTCCCGCCGGATACCTTGCGAGCTCTGCGAAGCTCGAAGACGATGATCGCGCTTTCGCCCTCGAAGTTCGCTCCAACTCCCGCCAATCCCTCGACGAGCTCCCCTCCTCCATCCGCGAAACCTCCGTCGGCTTCCTTCTTCTCCAATTCGCTCAAATCCGCTCCGCCGCCGCACCTGCATGTCTGCTCCAGGAGGTCCGGGCCGTGACCGTCACATTTTCGAAGTCGTCGCCGGAGGAAGCGGAGCTCTCCGCCCCGGAGGAGGACGAGTGGCTCAAGCGGCTCCCGGACAAGACGAAGCCGCTCTACTCTCACAGCTTGCCTTGCATCGAGGCCTGGTTGAAGAACCTAGGGTTCTTCCAGAGCAGAGAGGACCGCGCCGTCTGGTTGATTGAGCTTCCCGAGTGGCACGCGCAGCTCTCTCTCGACGTCACCGATCTTTATATAAGGTAACATTGGAGCCTCGATTCCCCTGTCTTCTTACCGAAGGAGTTTTCGCGCTTTTTCCGAGTTCACGGGGTTGAGATTTCTTTCGGTGCATTTTGTGCGAGTCACGTGCTGGTCGTTATGTCTTGCGGACGTGGTGGCCATGGAGATACTAGTTCTCGAGCCAATGATTGAGAATGGCTGAATTGTTCCAAAAAGATGTCCGCAAATAAGGTTTGGGCATTGGGAAACATCTTGTCCATTTTTGAAGATAGTAGTGCTCATGATTGCTGTTTACCTCTCCTACAGTCTTAGGAGTTACACAGATGGTTTCCATGATATGAATGTTGCCTCATGGGCAGGTTCTACCCAAAGGTTGTCCCTTTTTTACTCTGAGGTTACTTAGTTATGTAATGTCCATTGAATGGGTATACAAAGGCGATTGAACAGCCCAAAGTTTCAATATAATTCGTCAAACTTAGTTCTTAGTTGTTTTGAGTTCCTGGAAGATGTTTGGCTGGAGAATACTTGAACAGCCCATTGTCATTCAATTTAGGTTATAGAGAAATTAATTACCTGGATGAGAGATTGCATTTGAGCTTATAGTTGATCTCATGAAGGTTTGTGCATTCCCAGCTGCCCAATTGGTAAGAAGATGGATCCTGAACAGAAAACAAGAAGGATTGTCTCCCAAGTAACAAACAGAAAGTAAACGAGAGAACTGAAAAAGACATTATCGCATCTCATTAGCCACTTCCCAAACCAAATGCCCTTGGAAATTGCTACTCGCTCTCTATTTCTTAAACTGGCATCACAAGACTGGCCTTCTGTTCTGAGATGTTGATATGTGGCTTCACACTAGGAAAATCTTTATTTGCTCAAGGCGATTGCTTGTTTGAACTGCATAGTTTTGCTCAGCAGGCAATTCTCTCTTTTCTTTCTAGATAATTTGTCAAGAGTTATAGCATAGATCCGTAGGAACTGAAAATGAAATGGTGTTTGGCTCTCTATAACTTAAACATGATTGCTTGAAATAATTTCTGTGGAAAGATATTTAGAGCTTGTAAATTGGTTGATCAGTTCTTTCTAGTGAGGTTCTTCCTTAGTTTTCTGTTTTCATTCATAATTCTCAATGATTTTGAATGAGCTAATTGAATCTAGTTCATCAGTGATTTTTCCTGTCTCCTCAGCTAATAAAGTATATGTTTGTATCACACATATGCATATGCATCTGACAAACATGGCTACTGAATGCTCCCCTCCTCTTGGGTGTTTCTGGTCATTGTTTCCTAGAGGGAATGACATTAGTTGCACAAAGAAAGGGAGGGTTTTCTTTTACATGAAAAACAAACCTTAACTTTCAGTCACTCCTAAACTATCCTTTCCCTTCTCTATCAAGTTTAGAGAGAAAAAGAGCTACTCTTTGCTCTGGGAAATGCATACTGGGAAAAGGTGTACTGTGTAACAAGCGTATCATGTGGCATGCTAATGGTGAACAATCCATAGATCATGTGGTATGCAGATGTACTATATACCACGACAGCATGGCGCATGGTATGTGTTGCATGATATATTTGGTGACTTATTTTGTTTGGAATACAGTTCCCTTCTTCTGGTTTTATTGAAATGAACTAGATCAAAAGCCTCGTGCATCACTGAAACATGCATTCTTTATAGTTATAATTCCAAATTCTTTGTGCAGATACCTGAAAAGTGGACCAGGAAACCTCGAGAAAGATGTGGATAGAAGATTCAGCTATGCACTGAGTAGAGAGGATATTGAGAATGCTATTCTTGGTGGACCTTAAGAACAATTGTCATACCCTGTCGTGGTCCCATTGTTTTGGACAGTGTCCTGCGAAGGAGAAGGAGCACAGTGAGCAATGAGCTTGAAGTATTGAAATCTCAGCATCTTCTGGCTTTTGCATGGAGATTGTTCATGCACCCTGTATTGACAGTCCATGTATTTTTAAATGCCCTTCTCACTTTTAATTGTTGAATATTGGTTCTTTTGCAAGGTGAAGTTGCAATATGAACCAACATGATGCGGTTGCATCCTTTATGAACTTTTCATTACAATCATATGGTGGAAACCGCTTCACGGCTCCCCGTTTGTTTCATGGGAGATATTTTTTTTATTTCCTCATTTTTTGGTGTGTGGTTCATTTAGAAAAATAAGTTAACAGAAAACCTTTGTTTAAATTATGGATAATGATTTCCTTATAAAAAATGAAAATCATTTTTCAAAATATGATTAAATATCGATTTTTCAAAATATGATTAAATATCAAAATTTGGATCCGAAACTACATACTTGGACACGAAAATTCAAGTGATGGTTTTAGGATCTCAACATTCAGGAAAAGTTCTTGGCGCTTGAGATTTAGACACTCGCACTCGGATCCATCAAGGCTAGGCTTGAAACCTTAGTTCTTGTGGTCGATGCTTGGCACTGGAGTTTGAGTTTGCAAAGGCCCTGTATGGGATCTTGGTACCCAAGCTTAGATCTCCAATGCTTTAGCTTAAGTTCGTCATGCTCAAGTCGTCCATAGAAGCTGGGCTTAGAACTTTGGTGCCTATGTTTGGTCTATTGAGGTTAGGCTTGAGACCTAGGTTTCATGCCTTGATCTTTGACACTCAAGTGAGGATCCATCGAGGTCGGATCTAGAACTCGAGTTCTTGTACTCAGTTCCAATTGCCCATGCACAAATTATCATTACTCAAATAGTAAATGTCTATTTAAGAAAATCAAATCAAAATTTTCATAACAAACAATGGAAAATATTTTTCAATACATTTACAGGCTTTAGTAAAAAAAAAAAGGTTTTTTTCCAAAAATATTATATTTTTTCCGAAACAAATATAGCCTAGATATCAATTTGGGTGGTGGGAAGATTGTCATATGCTGATTGAAAGTAAAACAAGCTTTGTCGATGCATGTGACGGTAGATAATGCCGGGTGGTCGTTATTGGAATTACTTAAAGTGTAAATAACGATCGAATAACTATGGTTTTATGCAAACGCTTTTATCGAGGTCTATTTCTTATCCGTCTCTCTGCATGTTTCTTGGACGCGATATGTTTGAGCCTATGCAAATATTAAAAAAAATGAGTCAGAGTCCATTGACTTGTATGGGTTTCGAGTTAAAACTTGTCACAAAATGTAATTAAATTCTAAAAATCTAAAAAGAAGAAGAAGGTAAATGTAAATAAAATTTTAAAATTTGTCACGAAAGTGAAATTGAGTCATAAATTTTTTTTTTAAATGTAATTAACAGCAAGACTTGATTGTACTAATTTGATAAGTTTTAGGATTTCACTACACTTTTGTGATAAATTTTTGAACTTTCAATGCACCTATCCCAATCTATAATGTGAGAGGGAAAATGACATAAAAAATCCTTGAACTTTGGCTGAATGTGTAATTTGGTTATGAACTTTTAATTTATTTAATATAATCTTGAAGTTTTTGATATGTGCAATATAGTTCACTGCATTAAATATTTTCATATAGTTGATAGATTATATTGAACATGTAACGAAAGTTTATGGATTGCATTGAACAAATTAAAATTTTAGGGACCACATTACACATTAAGCTAAATTTTAATGACAATATTGAACAAATTAAAAGTTTGGAGATTAAATTGGATATTTTGTCAAAATTTATAGACTATTTGTATCATTATCCAAATGTGAGATGGTTGAAGTTTTCATGTCCTTATGGCCCAATCGACTTGGGCCTCACACCCGAGAAAAGCCCACAGAAAATGGGCCGTACCGAATACAAACAAACTAGAACCGGTTGGCGACTCCAACCTTCGACGACGACCGGCCAACAGCATCAACGGAAGTCCAATTTCCAATCTCCCCCCTCTTCGTCCTTCGACTTCGACGGTGTGAACGACGATCGCCTCTGCTCGCGCGTCCACTCACGAGTTCGCATTAATCTCCAGATTCAGTTACCATTGCAGGCTCGGGCCAGTTTCAAACCCTAACGAAATCCATCAGCTCCGTTCCTCTCGCTCGATTCCGGCGACCTCCGACGCTCGATCCGATTCGGAATTCCGCGCTCGATCCGTCGTCGGCCTGATCTCCATTCACCGGGGCCGCGTCCCGGTTCTTGGCGTCGGCGGAGATCTCCGGTCGGCGGTGATTATCTTCTTTTTTTCCCCCACTCCAGCGTTCGAATTTGAAGGGCCGAGCGGCACTGCGATAACGGGGATAGGTAGGAGAAGATGCATAGCAGGGGATCGAGTCAGCGGCTGTCGGGGATGGTGTCTCGGTCGCGGATTTCGAGCCTGATGTTGTCGATGTTCGCTACGTTCGCTTCCTTATACGTCGCTGGCCGGTTCGTAATGCTGCGAAATGGTTTACATGGGAATGTGCTGTGTGAATTTGAGTGCCTGCTGGAGATGCGTCCTGATTTTAATTTATTTTTCAGCTCTTTTCATATTGAAGTGCTGTGTGCCAATGCGTGCTTCTGAAAGTGTGTCCGTCTGTATTTGGTGCTAGGCTATGGCAGGATTCGCAGAGCAGGGTTGACTTGATCAAGGAGCTTGATAGGATAACTGGTCAGGTGAGTCTTTTGCCAGCCAATGCAGTGTTTCTGTTTTGAGTCAGGTTTGTTCATTCTGTTCGTCTTCTTTGTTGGGGAGTGCGTGATAGAGATAGATTTACATGTTCCTTTTGGCCCAATTCAGACTCTTCTCCAGTATATGGGATAACAGTTGAGATTACTATTTAGACAGCCAGACATTTTGGTTTGCAAAACTTGTTGACAAGTGGGTGCTGCTTAGCTTCAGTTCTTGTTCTTCTTTTTTTCCCCCTTTTCCTTTTCTCTTTCTTTTAAAGGATTTATCCATGAATTTGAGTATAAAACAGCAGGAATTGTCATGACTTGTATATGGATGTGTGCTCCATTTCAAAATGTTGTACATTTCATGCTGAGCCTGAGCTGACCAAAATGACTAAGATGAGCAGTGTCTTCTTGATGATAGGGGCAATCTGCTATATCAGTGGATGACACATTGAAGATTATCAACTGCAGGTAAAGTATCTGCCTATTGGCATCAGGCTCATATCAAGATCAGTTAATCATTTTCCGGTTCAGTGCTTGTCTTGTGGTCCATCTAGTTGTTTCTTGGATAATATGAGAATTTCTTCTCAGTGAGTGTTGTTGAACATCTTTTGCTTTCTAGGGAGCAACACAAGAAACTAGCAGCCCTAGAGATGGAGTTAACTGCAGCTAAAAAAGAGGGTTTCGTCTCTAAAAACTCAGTGGATGATTCTAAGAAAAGACCGCTACTTGTGGTAGGAATTTTTACAAGATTTGGCCGCAAGAACAACAGAGATGCAATTCGGAAGGCATGGATGGGAAGTGGTATGGTAGCAATCTTTGCTCTTGTTGGCAGACTCACTGATATATATGCTTACTGAAGTAATCTAGTGCATTAAATAGTTTCTCCTTTTTAATCCTCATGTTAGCCTACCATTCTGAGATAATTAGTCTGTCTATGCTCTATTCAGCATTTGTGTGACATCTCGCTAATAGAATCACTTGCCTATCCCTTTCTGGCATATTGAATGTCTGTATTCTATGCTATGATAAATTGGATTCATGAGCCACATACTCTAAGAGAGGAAATTAGTTGATCAGTTGTAGAATTGTTTTCAGAACTGGAAGTAGGGGTTGGGTACAAGGAGAAGAAATTGTTTCTGCCATACTTGTCAAATTCCCTATGAGCAGTATCACAACCAATTTAAAATTGTTTAGGGAAGGCTTGGTTGAATGAAATCAAAAGTTGGATGAAAATTCCTTGTAGTGGAAAAGGACCTCAGAATGCAGATAATTTTTTTTAGCGGAACTGGTGTGCAAGGCGGCAACAGTGATCTCTTTTTGCTCTTGGCAGGAGTTTTTGCTAACTTAATCTCTAACCCCCACCTTATTCACAACCTCTAGGTCTATTGCTTAGGGTCTAATAGTACCAAGGACATACTGTAAAGGCCAAAGTTTGTCTAATTATGCATTGATCAATCTGATTTATCATGGACACGATGTGCTTTTAATTTCTTGTTCCTTCATTTGTAAAGCTTAAACCTTCTATTTCAAACTGTAAATGGAATACCTTCTCTTCACAGGTACAGCTCTAAAAACGTTGGAGGATGAGAAAGGTGTCATCGTTCGTTTTGTAATTGGAAGAAGGTATGTGGTTTTCATGTTTACCAGCTATTTCATTCTTCCTCTTGAATGGTTGATCAAAGTCTTTGTATGATTTCCTTTGCAGTGCAAATAAGGGAGACAGCTTGGATGGGGCAATCGACAGTGAAAACAGGCAGACTAATGACTTCATCATTCTTGTTCGTGCCTTGGCAATAATTTATAGTTGCATATTGATGATATTGCTGAATTGAGCTATGACTGTTGTTATTTTTTCTCTTACACAGCTAAATATTCACCATATCTATCACAATTTGATTGAGAAAATCTTCTGTGATTTATTGAAATCTGCAAGAAATTACAATTTGATTGAGAAAATCTTCTGGCAGAAAATGTGTTTGCCATCTCATGTGCTTATGAGTAGGATTAAAGCTGAAGCACTGCATCTTATTTAATCACAGAAAATTAGTATTCAATGAGAAAAGAGCCAAAACCTGAGTAGAAGAATGTTTTCAGTATATGAAACTGAGACTATTTAAGTTGAGCATAGCTTTGTGCAAGTTGGTTTCTTCATAGTTATGCAGAAAATCATTGACACCATCCTCTACATAGCTTGCATCACTTTTTCTTTCAAATCGAACTCCGATTTGTCAGTATTTTGCTGATTATGGACACAATTGTTTAATGATTGCGATGAATGCATTCTGTGAGCTTTCCACATTACTGTTCCTTAATTTTGCCTTGGGCCTCTTGGATGAATTGTGATTTGATGATGTAATTTCAAGATCGTTGATTTGTCTGTGTAACAGGATGATCATGTTGAGGCACCTGAGGAGACTCCAAAGAAGGCAAAATTGTTCTTTGCTGATGCTGCTGAAACATGGGACGCTGAGTTCTATGCTAAAGTGAAGGACGATGTCTATTTGAATATCGGTCAGTTCAATTGGCATTTAAATAAAGTTTAGATTGTGAACTACATGGCATAGACTTGGATCAAAGCCCTTGTCTCTTAGGTTTCTTGCAAAATATGTTAAAATTTGCCAATTTGTCATCTCTTATTGGACTGTAATTCATGATCAGACACTTGCCCTCTGCTATGACAGTGCATGTTAAGATTATTTCTGTTTATTGTGCTTCTCTTAACAGATGCCTTGTTGACTGCACTTACGGCTCACTTGGACAAGCCTCGTGTTTATATGGGGTGCATGAAGTCTGGCGAAGTATTCTCTGAGCGGTGAGCATGACATCCTGGATACATGTATTGTTAACTTACCTTTTGCATTTGTCAACTTACTTTAGCTGAGTATTTGCAGGGGTCATCAATGGTATGAACCAGACTGGTGGAAATTTGGCGATAAAAAATCGTAAGTCATGTATAGCTGATTTCCTTTTCCTCTCACAATTTTAGCTCCGGAGAATTATTCGTTGACATTTCCATTTGCTAAGGAGTATTCGAAACCAATGGTCATGGATCCATCAGAAAGTATAAACATTCCATCCCAGACATAAAACTTGATGATTGTGCTGGTCCCTCTTGGTCATGCTCATACTAGGTCCAGGTGGCATATTACTCCACAGTGATTTCTCTGCAACATGTTTGCTGCTCCTCTGCTCCAAGGAGTGATTACAATTATCATGGTCCAAGAAATTACTTAATTGTCCATGACTGAACCAATATTGAATTTGCGAGGGAAATCTGGTGATGTCACAAGAGTCTGCATTCCTCTTAGTTTGATTAGTCATCATTTCTTAGTGACTGATTGAACCATGTCTGTGCATGTACATGCACATAAGTAAAATGCGTGTGAATTTTAAGTTTTTAGAATATGTAGTCCAGAGGTGGTGGAGACTTGGGGAATGAGTCTTTGCTGCAGCCTGCAGTAGCATTAAGAAATTCGTCAAATAAGAATTCGATGAAGACCGTGACTCATAATTGGGGTCTGCCCTGGACTTGGCATTCGGATTTAACCCGAAAAATTGGGCATAAAAATGGTTACAACTTAAAGTTTTTCTTATTTGAGGATTCCCGCATGTTTGCCTTTGTATTTTATACTCAGTGTTGCATAGTCCTTATATGTGTGAGAAGTTTCATCTCTCGATTATGCAGATACTTTCGGCATGCTTCAGGGGAGTTGTTTGTCATATCACGAGCTTTGGCAAGATATGTATCGATAAATAGGTAGGTTCCATTCTCTTTTGCTTTTACTCAATTACCTCTATGCAATTGCATGGATGGATTCATAATAATCCTACTGCGCAGATCCATTCTTCGTATATATGCACATGATGATGTGAGCATTGGGTCCTGGTTTATCGGGCTCGATGTCATGCATATTGATGAAACAAAGTTTTGCTGCTCATCTTGGTCAGCAGGTCTCTCTCTCTCTCTCTCTCTCTCTCTCTCTCTCCTGGATTCCTGTTATGGTGGTGGGGCATGAGAGATGCTGTTTATCACTACATGTATTGATTATTTTTTCCCTGTTTCAGGAGCAATCTGTGCAGGTGCTTGAGGCATCGCTTATGAGACAGGGGTTATACTTCACATGAAGCCCATCGATTCTTTCAAGAGTTCTTTGCATATAGAAATCTGCAACTCTTTTAGGTTAATCGGTGGAGAGGTGATGTTTGGAACTGGAGATTTGGCAGCCCTCCCTTTTGACTTCAGCATGTTAGCTCGTTGCTGAAGAAGGCTTAAGGCCAAAATGGGTCCCATACTGGATGCAGAACGACATTCTTTGTGTTAAGCGTCTAACAGATGGGTCATTATTCTTTCATTTATAATGACAGACGGGATTCAGCCCCATTTAATAGTGTTGACGTGCTACTGAGAGATTGTACTATGGTCGGCGGCTTATTCTCTTTGATTAAAGAGAGTTCGTGATACTTATGTCTGACAGCCTGTTCGATGAATACTCCCTTCTGTCGTGCTGATTACTGACTGATCTATCCGGACTTCACGAGGGATTCGTCCATTGCTCAATAACCTATTCTATGCATTCCTGACAAGTCCCCTCTTCATATGGGACCATCGAGGCATTTCATACCATACCACCATCTTCTGTTTGATATTGAATGAATATTGAATTGATTTTTAAAAAAATTCATTTTAGGTGGAGTGTCAAATTTGGTCTGAACTTTTTTTGTCTAAAAAAAATATCAATTTTCACTTGAACCCTAAATTTGGCTCTCGTAATTTAGATCCATTGATTGTCCTTGGAGAATAATGTCGAAAATTGTTTATTGTCTCTAACATTTCGTTGGCAAGTAAAAAAGATCTTTCGATTGAATTTCTTTAGTTAGATTTTGCCATTTTGTCGTAATATAAAATTGTAAACCACTGTCCGTCGAAAAACATCATGGTTGAGAAATACCAAGTTTATGACTGGAACATTTTTTTTTGTTGCTAAAATAAGGTTGATTTCAAATAGAGAGTTAATGGTAGAAGCTAGATTTGGGATAAAAATGAAAGTTTGTGATTTTTTATGAGGAAAAAAATAATTAGGGACAGAATTGTCATTTGACCTAAAGTTGGTACTTTTTATGAGAGAAAAAAAGTTGGAGTCAAAATTATTGCCCAATTAAATTTGATGCTTATTTATGAGATAAAAAAAAGATTTGGGCCAGATTTGACTTAAAGTTAGTGCTCTTTTTGAAATTAGCCCAATGAATTTTGTAGCGCGTTGTTCTGGTTGATGACATGTGCTACGAGACAGCGTGCATACATTTCCGCCGCTGAAATGCAAGGTCACAATAGAGAGGCCTCTCTGCGCAGCACTAGTAAGGCACTCACAGAAACCAAGAGAGTATAGTCCGAATTATAGGAAACGGTAAGACGCTGGGTAGATCTCGAGATGAGCATTATTTCCCTCGATTCCACTGGATTATTATTACAATAAGACCCATATAATATGCTGGACTGTCATATACGCCAGAGCAGAAATCATTGGCATATGAAGAAGCAGAACTCATATTCCAAAAGACAGTCATAAACAATCCTTCTTATTACTAATATGAGCGCAATCCTAAGCGCAATGTATCCCAAAATACTTAGATCCACGACAGTGTAATCTCGAACATTTTCATCTCATTTTGAGCTGGGACGCAAGCTGTTAGACATCATTTTGACCATGCTTGAGACATCTTTTTACCATTAGATCCTTTTTCACATGATGGATATCAATGTCAACCTGTATTCAATAAGAAATGCAACATAATGGCTGAAAAGGTAAGGTCACTCCTGCAATATACGATTTGGAATATCATCAGGTAACATCAAGATGAACCACCAAGAAAATGTGCTAATGCCTTTTCAGTGTCGTTTCATATGTGACCAAGGCTTCCACAACATTGCTAGACAAAAACCCCATTTCATGCAAAAGAGGGTACCCACTTATAAATTCCCAAACTCGGATAGCAGAACATGAAACCACTTATGAGAGTAGAATGAGGTGAAAAGGAAAGATCACTTCCGCAATAGCATCATAATGAACCATCAGGAAATGGGCTAATGCTTTTTCAGTGTCATTATCATATGCCACCAAGGCTTCCACAACACTGCTCGACAAAAACCCCATTTACCACAAAAGAGGGTTCCCATTTACAAATTCCCGAACCTGCATAGCAAAGATGAAGCAACTTATAAGAGGAGAATTAGATGCCAGATGCCCACCCCTGTCACGTGCTTGTAAGAGGGGTTATATCTATGTATGTAATTGCACCTGTGTATATTTTGGACCCTAAGATTCCAATGGAAGGATGTGCTTTTCTAATGCCACAGTACCGAAGATCTATACCAATATGAAAGAAGGTTCATTAGCCTTCTGGAAAGACGGAAAAGAGTACCTTAACAGGAGTGTCCTCATAATTTGCTACTGCCGGTGAAACAGCTTCAGGGCTAAGCCCAGAGGCAGTGGATTTATTGACAACTGGATTGCCACCACGACCCTAGGTTAGAATATGAAAAAAATAAATATAAAAAATAACTGATGTTAAGCGAAAAAAGCTATGTCTCTCAAACACTAAACACATCTATCTAAGAGATTGTGCTCACTACGAGATGTAACTAAAGCATCAGATATCCAATACATGAAATAAAACTGATTACCAAAAAGATCAAGTTTTTTTTTTATTATTTCCACATAATCATAGAAGTCTATTGATTTTTCTTCAACTATTTTGCAATTTCATTGACAAAAACTTAACTGTCCATGAACTTAGGTAGTGAGAAAGACCTACTTCTTTCAGGCCTAACCTGAGACACTCCTCCACCTTGACTACTTATAGCAGTAAGATAAAACAGTTATGGGAAACATCCATGATATAGCAACATCATATGCCTAAACAGCAGAAAAGGAGTGCATACTGATTGAGTTGGCTCGGGGTTTCGTGATGGAAGATTTTCCATGGCAAGCCTGCTCCAGTTCTGGCTTTCTTTCTCTGCCTCAGCCAAAAAATTTCTCTCAAAGTCAAAGTCAACGTCAAACTATAAGTTGCTTCGACTTATCCCTCCCACTTGTGGAGAAAGATGGGGCTATAAGGAGAATCAGAAACATTCTGATACACAAGAACGAGACAATTAAATGCGTAAAACCAATAAATATATGTTACAGAACAAACCAAACTAGAAAAACAACTAACACAGAAGCAGGACAGACGGCAGAAGGATGCGAAGAGATAGCAAGTCTCAAACCCCACAGGCTTAAATATTCAGCTGACCAAATCCATTTTATAAGGTCGGATTAGTTTGCAAATAAAGACGGAGCCAAGAAAATACTAAGAAGCAAAAATACTGGAACAACGTTTGCGTACAGTCTGTTCTTCAAGAGACACTAAGCTCTAGGAAAATGTCTCGCACAGCAGACTAGAATGGCACTCACGCTGTTGTGCTCTTTATGGATGAGACCTAACTCCTTGGTTATATGAAAAACAGGAGCAAGACTTTGCATTTCTTGGTGTGACGCCGTCTGGGAGATGTTCATGTCAAAGGAGAAATCGATGCCCAGAAAGATAGGAGCAGAGATTATCCCCCAACTAAGGACGTTAAATACACACTCGTCAGTCTTTTCATCAATATCTAAAAGTAACAAAAATATTCCACAGGCAATCTATGTGCATATTCATCAGTTGAAACTCTTCCCAGTTTATGAATTATGATGTCGTCATGACCAATTTCAACAGGTGAAAGCACATTCCCGTATAGAGGGGAAATGGTAGTGAAGGCAGAAGAGGCGACATTAACAACTTCTCACTTGATAACAAGAACGCAAACCCATCTAAAGTTCATCGATCATCCGGTCATCAATTAGTTCTTCACTTGCGAGCATCAACAAGTACAGGCCATCAGATAGCAAGAATTTGCGGCACCATATCAGTGATAGCATAACTTCGAGCTTTGTTTCGATGGTCTTACATTGTTAAGGAATCGAGCAACCAAACAAAGCCTATCATTCAGCTTTCGCATAATGCTGCGCACAAAGGATATCCCCAGGACAGCAACAGTAAACGGGAATAAACCTCCCACGATCAATAGTAAGTACCCATGGATCTCTAACGTCGACCAAGGGCGCACCACCACAACAACATCAACCATAACATGTTACAAACATAAAAATAAAAACTCACCTGAGGAGGCATGGAGAAATTACAATAAAAAAAAAAATGGAGAAAAAAGTTAAGACGGTCAGGGAAGCTGCTCTGGTATATCAGAGCCAGGTTTCGATCCTGGGACCTGTGGGTTATGGGCCCACCACGCTTCCGCTGCGCCACTCTGATCTGTTGATGTTTTCTGTGCATTATATTTTATATAATTCTTTCTTGGATGCCTGGGAACATCCAACCGAAGAAATAGAAATTGAGATTGCTTTGGTATTAGAGGCTTGAATGACCAAGTGCTGTTATTGACATAGGATGACAATTAGTTAGCAATTGATAGTAAATTTAGTATGAGTTAAAAGCAAGACATTTTTTTTGTGGTCGGTTTTATTTTATTCCCTTTGTCATATTTTTTATTAAAAAATTTCCATGCGGAGATATTAGATCTCGCGGCATCACGGTTTATTTAACGTTTTTTTTTTGCTTTTGTTTTAATTTTTTTGTCTAGTTGTTATTGACATATGATGACAATTAGTTAGCAATTGATAGTAAATTTAGTATGAGTCAAAGGCAAGAAATTTTTTTTGTGGTCGGTCTTATTTTATTCCTACTCTAACGCTCAAATTTTTGTCTAATCTTTTCGCAAGACATGAAAGTCGAAATCAACTCATAAAACTAAATCGACCCCATTCTAACTTCCCGAGAATGTGGAGATTCGAACCTTCAAAGGCGGGACATTGAAAGCAATAAAAAATGCCGATCGAGGAGTTATTAACGGTTTGTAGACAAAATTGACGTGCAATAACAGAGGGCAATCGTGGAGCCTAAAATTGAGGCCGACAACAACTGAAGAGTTATAACTGCTTATAAATAAAGATAATATGCAGTTGTGGACGTGGCTATGGAGCTGAAAATCATGGGCATTTGGTTGTGATTTTTTATATGGAAATTAACCAATTAGGAGCGGTTACGGTTTGTAATAGGCTATATAATTCGTGTTGAGTCATTATGAAAAAGCTCCAATCATCGACACACACAATGTATTTTTTAAATTTATCAATTTAATTTTCCAATTTATACATCTACTTTCCTATAGGATGACTGGTATCCACATCAATTATTTTTTATCATAATTGATCAGATGGACTCAATTAAAAAAAAATGAAAATATTTAAGATTAAATTAACACAATTGAAATGGTTTTGATTGAATAAGTGTAACTATAATAATTTTATGACTTTTTTTTGTAATTATCCTTGGGAGAAATAAATAGCATTAATACATGAACAAGAGTTTCTCAACTTTGGATCAAAATTTCAAATTGTCATTAAGTTCACTTACGCCTATAAATCATTGCAATTTTTCCCGTCAAGCCATCCCTTGACATATTTACTCATCATGCAATCTTCTTTCACTTTTCTTTTGCTTTTTGTTGTCTTAGTCTAATAATGATTTTAGTGCAGCATGAGCAGGCAAAGCAGTAGCACAGACATTAGATCAAGGTAACAAAATCAAAGATACTTATGCAATTAACCCTGACTCCTTCAGTTCTAACTATATAATCTTTGAAATGCTATTCAAAGCTCTATATCTTGTTTATGTGCATAATCTTCGTGTTCTCTTCTGGCCTAAGAATTGCTTTGCAAACTTATCTGGTTAGGGCAATGGAAGACTCGAGTAATCCTCCCAAGCATCTCAGGAATGCATCAGCAATGTCCGATATTAGTAGTATATGCTCCGAGTGCTCTTTTGCGAATTTATGTTATGTTTGAATTTATTGTAATTGTGTCGATTCATGGTTTACTATTAATAGTAGTATTTTAATTAAATTTAATTTTTTAATGATTTTTTTAGTTCTTTTCTTTGCTTTTTTTAGACTAAGGACTAGCAAGAATCACTGGCTGACATCTGTTGATCATAGGCGAGGACCGCAACACTCTAGCATGATCTAGGCATTGCAGCCTTGTCAAGGGCTAGTGAAGGCCGCGGCACCCTTGCTTGGCCCTAATCTAACAAGAGCGTCTTGGTGCTTGGCAAATCTGGGCAAGGCGCACTTATTTTTGGCTACGCATTACACTTTTGTCTGAGTTGTCATGAAATTCAATTTAAATGAAAAATTGAAGATTCAACTTTTGATGAGGGATGTTTCATTATGTGAAGTCAATTTTTGGCTAAACAAATATATTTGTAAAGAAATTTCCTCAAGAAACTTTCTAAAAAATAAACCATGTGTGAGCGGCAAGAAAAGTTATTGGTGAGCTGCCCAATGTCAAATCCATTGGGCAGATGAAGCATAACATGGTTCTGATTATATTATATCGTCCAATAAAGTCAAAATTTGACGGCTTATTGAGTAATGACAAGCTTAAACCGCTCCTTTGACCTTCCACATGTCCATATACATCCACCAATACATAAAGAATATTATGTGGCTGCAATCAACCATCAGGGCTAGTAGAAACGTACTATTTAAAATAAGATAATTCTTTCAAGGTGGGTTTTCATATATTGTTTTGTAATACTGTCTTAATAAACCCCAGCTCTCTGGAAAAAAAAAAAAAAAAACAAAAAGGCTTAGCCAAACGAAAAATCCTTCTAAATTACCCTATAAGCAATCTGGAATGACAAAGTCATAAAAGGATTGAAAACATTTCCAGTCTCTTCATTTTCTCTAAGTTCATTTCTTTTGGCACTTAAAATTATTATGTTCCCCAGGTCCAGCCAACCCTCCTTTCGGTGGCTGTCAAATCTGAAGGTCAACTCTGAGAACCTTTTCTTTATATTTTCTCCATTATTACCACTGGAATCGAATCATCTTGAAAACAAAGCTCGTACAGAAAGCAGTTGATTAGCAGGAGCTTGGCGCGAGCAGGACTTTGATTGGTCTGCACTTAACTAGAGGTTAATCCGCACTTAACACCCATGTCTCGGGTGAAAGAGACAATTCGAGTTAGGCACATCTTTGCCTACCAAACCGAGACAATCACACGCAACATCGACGCAATTCCAACTTAAATTTTAGTCAACTGAAAGGCCTTATTCGAGTTTCCCCCAAAAAATCATTAAAATAATGTTTAGACCAGTAATCTATATTTATTTTGTCCGAAGCCATTTGATTCTTGGTCCGACTTTCCAAATCCAATTGAGGATTATGGAGGTTTTGACAAGGACCGAGGAAAATGGCGTATTAGCTTATCCCATTCGTTATTATGAATGCTAATCATGTGGATTTTGACTTGACTAGATGGAAAGAAACTGCTGTCTTCATTGGTGGGAATATTCAACATTCGTAATCATATCAGCTCCCTCTATGCAATTTCACAAAATATGACCTAATTCTTAGTACGAAGAATCATGTTGCCCACCAAAGTTAATTCGGCCCTCCGTGTCATTTTCTTTCCCATAGAATTTTAATTCACTTTATCCTCGCTATATAGCTTTTTGAGATATTGCGTGGGTATTTGAACTTTCTTCTAAACTATTCTCGTTGATTCAACATAGATCGTTTCATCCGATCATATTGGATAAGACTTTGTGGATATGGCGGGCGGTATCCGCCCCTTGTATTGCATGCATATTATAATAGTTGAGTCGTAAAGTGAAATTGCTTTATTTTTTCCCAATTAGTGGAACATCAGTTCCATGCCGACCATGTATTGATAATCCACGTCTAGTCTCATGCAGCCAAGCTCTATACTTTTTCATCAATTATTGCGAGCCCCAACAGCCCTTTTGACTGTATTTACATATCATATTGCACTAGAAGTCCCACATAAATTCTAGGGGGAATCGAGTGACGCTAGGCCTAAATGATTCCTATCCCGACCTACATTATTCTAATCCTAGTTGCTCCCATTTTCAACGATCTGTTGCAGGCTTGAAGTCACCACCATCAAGTGCGCGAATGACTCTTGGGCTCAAAAGATGTTGTTTGCATTAGGAGTGTTGCGATCCAGTCTGGGGGGCCAATTTAGGTTTAATCTACGCCGTTCTTTATTCTAGGGTTTCATGCAAGAAAGTGGCGCGAATGCAGAGACGAGGTCGGGTTAGGTAACCTGACACGGGCAGTAGACTTCATAGAGAGTGGACTGTATTGTTTATGGAGAGTTGTGTCAGCTTCTTCCATTTATAATACGGCGGGCCTTCCTTCTTCTCCGTTGTCTCTCTTTTGTCTCCACATGCAGTCCCCCTGGTCGTGCGTTCCGAGAAAGAAAAGAAATCATCATGAAGCTCGTCCCATTTTAATGTTATTGTCTAGTTCGTGAGAGGAAAAAGGAGAAAGAAGAAAGAAGAATTTGCATGTGATGCTGCATCCACAAGCAACGAACAGCTCATCGTTTACCATCACGCCCGCCATCATTGCACTGGCCTTCTGGTAATTCCTCTCCCTCCCTCTCTGTCTCTGTCTCTCTCAGAGAGAGGAAGAATGTAACTTCTTCATCTTCTTCATTTGAATTGTTTGGTATTGTTTACAGATGAAGATTGGAGTGACGAGACACGTCTTTCTACTGAGGAAGGAGTGTGCAGGTGCTTCAATCATCCCCAGAAGCCAGGAAGGCTAGAAGTAAGCAACTTTCTATCTGGTCACCGAGAAAAAAGACGCAAAGAAAATGATAAACCAGGAAGGATTTCTTAATCTTCTGGAGAATGTGCAGAGTGATTTGCTTTTTTGATAAGCAATGAATTCTCTTTTTTGTGATGTGTTTGTGCTCGAGTATCACGAGTTTGGGCTTACCTTTTTTTTCCCTCATTAACTAGACCCTGCTTTTTCAAGTTTTACCCTCTTGAAGCTCAAGTTGTCTTTTAAATTTCTTTGCGCTGAGTACTGTGAAATCCCAGAAAGATCATAGGATCGTTTGATGAAGGAAAGTCAAGAATGGGTTGCTGTAAAGTTAGATTCCAACTTCTAGATTGTTGATTTCTAAGTAGAAAATTGCGACTTAGGTGAACTAACCTCAGCCTGTAATCATCCTGCTTTTAGGAATAAAAGTGCAGCATGCGTAGCCTGCTTTGCTTGACCAGGCAGGATAAATGAAGCTCTAAGGTCAAGTATTGCTGCAAAAGTATACAGTCAGGACAAATAATATATTCAATACACGCAGATGATAAATAAAATTTGCGATCTGTTCGGTTTTGTGTGGGAAATCAGAAGAATTCAGATCTCAAAAGTGTGCTGGCTTTTTGAACTGGGGGAGTCGATGGAAGTAGGATATTGTTGAACAAAGACTTTTCACATAAATGAGATGAAATATGAGATTCTACCCCTCCTTTTTCCTAACTTGTAGACTTTTAGTTTTACCCTTTTTCTAAAGAATTCATGAAGATGACTACAAACTTGCAGGACCTGCTCGTTCTCCGAGCCTAACTATTGTCCAAGCATTGCTGCGAACTGACTGCAGAAAATGGAAGGGAAGTACCTCGTTTTTCTGACAATTCTCTTGTTGGATTCGATTTGCTCAAATGTCTGGGCAACACCCGAAGAGGATAAGCAAGCATTACTGGATTTCCTTGGCAACGTTTCCCTCTCGCGCCCTCTCAATTGGAGCAAGGATTCTTCTGTTTGCCATTCCTGGACCGGGGTCACGTGCAATAACGACCAATCAAGGGTTGTCGCCCTCCGGTTGCCCAGAGTTGGGATCAGCGGTCCAATACCGCCGAACACGCTGAGTCGCTTATCGGCACTTCAAATTCTGAGCTTCAGATTGAATAGCATATCGGGTTCATTGCCATCTGATTTTTCCAAGCTCAAGAACCTGACTGGCCTTAATCTCCAGAGCAACAACTTCTCGGGTCCATTGCCTTCGGATTGGTCCGTTTGGCCGAAACTCACCATGGTTAATCTGTCTAACAACGAATTCAATGGGAGCATACCCTCTTCAATTTCCAGTTTGACCTACCTCGCTGCTTTGGATCTGGCGAACAACTCGCTTTCCGGCGAAATTCCCAACTTAAATCTCCCCAATCTGCAGATGCTGGATTTGTCCAACAATGATCTTGTAGGGCGCGTGCCTAGGTCGCTTCAAAGGTTCCCTGGTCAAACATTCGTAGGAAACAGTGTTTCCTTCGAGGTTGATGCATCGCCTCCGGCTCTTCCCACTAAACCTCCGAGCGGCCGACCACCAAAAAAAGGCGGCAGACTCAGCGAACCGGCACTTGTAGGAATCGTCATCGGCGGTTGCCTACTCGGAGTCGCGGCAATCGCTCTGTTCATGATCATGTTCTGTTCGGGCGGAGGAATCAAAAGGAGAGCACTGCTGAAGTCGCAGAAGCAAGAAGCGTCTCATAAGAAGAGAGAGGTCGCCGAGAGCCAAGAGAAGGACAACAAGATCGTGTTCTTCGAGGGCTGCAACTACGCGTTCGATCTCGAGGACTTGTTGAGAGCTTCCGCCGAGGTGCTCGGGAAGGGGACGTTCGGGGCGAGCTACAAGGCGGCCCTGGAGGACGCGACCACGATGGTGGTGAAGAGGCTGAAGGAGGTGAGCGCGGGCAGGAAGGAGTTCGAGCAGCAGATGGAAATGGTGGGTCGCATCCGGCACGAGAACGTCGCCCAGCTCCGGGCGTACTTCTGCTCCAAGGACGAGAAGCTGCTCGTGTATGACTTCTACGGCGAGGGAGCGTGTCGTCTATGTTACACGGTAAGCTCTGCTCGTGCATGATCACCACGTATTTAGCTTCGCTTCAATGTGTTCCTGAATCAGCTCCGACATGCAGGCACCGGATTCGAACGTCGGGGTCCGCTCGACTGGGAAACTCGCCTGAAGATCGCCATCGGCACGGCGAGAGGCATCGCTCACATCCACACGCAGAACGGTGGGAAACTCGCCCACGGCAACATAAAGTCCTCGAACATCTTCCTCAACTCCGAGGGCTTCGGCTGCGTGTCGGACGTCGCGTTGGCTCCGATGATGAACCAGATCCCCCTGCCGCTTATGCGGATCTCCGGCTACCGCGCCCCGGAGATAACGGACAGCCGGAAGCCGTCGCAGGCGGCCGACGTCTACGGCTTTGGGGTCCTGCTGCTGGAGCTCCTCACGGGGAAGTCCCCGATGCACGCCACCAGCGGCGACGAGATGGTCCACCTGGTCCGGTGGGTGAACTCCGTGGTGCGGGAGGAGTGGACGGCGGAGGTGTTCGACATGGTGCTCCTGCGGTACACCAACATCGAGGAGGAGATGGTGGAGATGCTGCAGATAGCAATGGCGTGCGTCGCGCGGATGCCGGAGCAGAGGCCGAGGATGCCCGACGTGCTGCGGAAGGTGGAGGAGATCCGCCGGGCGCACACCGCCGCGCAGCCCTCCCCGGAGATCAAGTCCCCGGCGTCGACTTCCGCCCAGTCCCCAACCCGCGCGAGTGCCGACACGGCGTCGCCGCCGTCGCCATCGGCGCGGCAGCCTTAGAACGCGGTCGGTCCTGGAAGCACCGTTCTATATTTCTGGGTCAATTCGCCTCGAATTGAACGCAAAATTCAGACGAGACGTGTCGTGCTACTGTATTGTATCTGTCGAGCGCAGGTTTAATTTTTGCTCAAATTCGAGAAATTAGAAATCGTGTTGACATGGTGGAGCCACATCCATGGACGCCAATTTTTGGAAAATCGGGAAATCATGTCGACACGATGCCGCCACATTTGAAAAAGATTCAACGCCCATTCGAAGGACCGGTTTCGTGCCCTTTTGACCCCACGCCCCCACCGTCGAAATTCAATTCAAAATGTGCAAATTCCACCCAAAAGAACCTGCGTAGGAAAAACGCAGACGCCGCCCCCACCCCAACCCCACGACCAGGTCCGCCCACGGAATGCGACGGCGGCACCGACGTGCATTATTCACTGCGTCCCCATCTTAATTAATTGATCGATAAAAGAAAAGCATTTCGAAAAATCGTGCTAATTATTTTCTATTGTTCTCTTCGAACTCTATTGAAATGAGATCGACCCGCGTGATTGGGGATCTGAATTTCGGATTTTTGGTAAAAACATGAAGGTAATTAATTGTGGATGAATTTGTTTTTTTGTTTCCACTCTTTTAGGGAAAAGAAAAGAAAAATAGGGGAAAATAGGGGGGGAAAAGATGGGAAGCAAAATCAGGGATACTTTCGGCGAAAACAGAAACCAAACCACTCGTCACACGGAACTGCCCGGGCCCCACACGGCAAGAGAAATTTAAAAAAAGATGAGAGGTAAGCAATGACATTTCTTCATTCGGAGAAAAAAAAAAAATGAATCGAAGAGAGCAAAGACGTTATTTAAGGGTACACCTATCGTCTGCTCTTTCTCTCTCTCTCTTTCTCCCTTTCTCTCTCTCTGCGAATCTCGCTATCGCTCTTCGTCTTCCCTCCTCGTCGTCGCCGATCTCTCTCTCTCTAGATTCAAGGGTACGTTTGGCTGTTCATCGCTTGTGCGTTCGCCTATGTTTTGCCTCCGATTATGGTTTTTTTTCCTGTTCTTTTTTTTTTTTGGTCGGAAATTGTTCGGCATATGTGAGTTTTGGCCGGTGATGGATTCGCGTCGTGTGTGGTTGAAAATCAGGTGATTTCCGATGGCGTCGAAAAGGATCTTGAAGGAGCTCAAGGATTTGCAGAAGGATCCTCCCACATCTTGCAGCGCCGGTATTTTCCCCCTCATTTCCTTTTGCTTTGTGCGCGCGCGCGTGTATCTCTCGTTTGCCCGTTCGTATCTGTGCGCGTTGATGATCTCGTGTCGATTGAGGTTAGATTCTTGTCGGAGGCTGCCGTGTGTAGATTGGACGGTGTTTGTCTCGGTTTCGCGTCTTGTTAGAATGTTAGAAGCTTCTAGAATCATGGAATAGTAGACCCATTTGCGCTGGCGTTCCGCTGGAATTGTATTGGAGGTAAAGATCGATCTGTTCCTGTGGAGGGCTGCACTTCTCTTGGACATAATTAGACCTTGTTCCGCTTTGACCTGGAGAGCTAGAGCTTTCTGATGTTTTCAGAATTGTTTGTTCTAAGTGGTGGGAGCTTTGTCCTCGTTGAATTAGCTTTAGAGGGTTGCACGTATAATCTGGGACAATCCTTTTTTTTAAATTGCCTATATTTCCAATTCCTTTAGTGCAAGATAGGCATGTTCTTCAGCACATATTACCCTTGAGAGTACCCTTAAGAGAATTTCAGATGATGGCGAAGATGGTCTGTCCATCAGGGTTGGATGTCAAGGTAAGAAAGTCGGGAAGGCTGATTTGACCTATCAGTTTTATATCGTCTCTTTGCTAAAACTGTAAAATTAGGGCGGCACCTTTCTAGAAGTATTTCTAAACCCACAGTTTCCTGATTGTGACAGCTACAGAACCCTTGACCAATCTGAATTTGAGAGCAATGGAGTATTACAGGGATGACCCTGCTCAAGTTTATCTATCCATTCATGCATAACCAGTCCGTTACTAGAATATTCTGTCAGTCACTTTTCTGGGAATGGGACATGAATGTCTTTGATATATCTTGAAATGTATGCAATTGTTCATTGCCAACATTGGCTCAATAACCTTGATAATTCTGTATGCCATCTTAGATTGACCTATCATGTTTGCAGGTCCTGTTGCCGAAGACATGTTTCACTGGCAAGCAACAATTATGGGTCCCCCAGATAGCCCTTATGCTGGGGGTGTTTTTCTTGTAACTATACATTTTCCTCCAGATTATCCATTCAAGCCACCAAAGGTACTTGATTACTGTTTTCTGTTTGTGGGCTTGCTACTTTTAAGTGTTTTAGTTTTGCAGTTTCAAATTATTAAACCCTTTAAAGCTAAAGGAGCTCTATGCATGTCCTACATCTCCCTGACTATGAGAGCCAAGTACATACAAGAAGGTTCATGTGTATGCTGTCCTTCATTGTTTCATTCTTCTCTTAACCAGTTTCCCATGTTTAGAATGAAGAAGCAAGTACTTGGTTTCCCCTGATTCAATTTTTTGACAATTGACAGTTCTTTATTCAAATGTGAAAAGAAAAGCATGGAGATCATGTATGAGTTAAACATTATATGTCGGTTTTGAAGCTTCTTTATGCTATAAGAATATTACCCTTGTATAATTCTAATACTAAGTTCATGAATTACTTTCTGCCTACGGCCTGTAAAATTTTTCTGATCCATCTTTGAATATTATGCATGAGGTGCCAGATACAAAATGGAATGATGGAGTATGCTTTTGGAAAGTTTATTCATTCATAAGCTTAAATTTGTTGGAAGTGGGCCAATCTGTTCCCAATGTGTTTGTGTTGATACTTTGTTGTGATCCTTCTTGGATGTGCTAGATAATTTATTGAGGAAAGGCATGTGATGTTGGAGGTTGGCGATCTAAAAACTTAAGTTAGCGAGCTCTAGCAGTTCAGTGCTTGAAGTTACCTGCTGGTCCATCGATTGTTCCTTAACCTCCAATAGGCCATGGGCACACGCTAACCATTTCCAACTGCAAACTTTGATTCCTCCTCTCATTTCCTTGTTTTGAAATTGCATTTTAAGATGGAACAAATTTGACACTGCATACTAAGTTCATCATGCAGCAGGCTAATATTATAGTAAATAAGCAAACTCTACCTTGTGATAGGAAGGCTTGCATTGATATCTTGAATTTTTTTCTCCTATTTCTTATAGGTGGCATTCAGAACCAAGGTTTTCCATCCAAATATTAACAGCAACGGGAGCATTTGTCTTGATATTTTGAAGGAACAGTGGAGTCCTGCCTTGACCATTTCCAAGGTGATTTCTCTTTAAAACTACATCGCATTCATGTCCCTGCTTGGCATATCTGTGGCCATAGTTGATGTTCATAATAATAGGGTCTCTGCTTGATTTAGCGAAGTCAGCTGGCAAAAATATTGAACTGCTTCTACCAGATCAAAGTTATGCTTAAGAAACCCCTCTGTTTGTCTCTTCCTGAAATTGCCGTTGCTTCTCTATCAGGTGTTGCTTTCAATCTGTTCTCTTTTGACGGATCCAAACCCAGATGATCCTTTGGTGCCGGAGATTGCTCACATGTACAAGACGGACAGGAACAAGTATGAGACTACTGCAAGAAGCTGGACCCAAAAGTATGCCATGGGCTAAATGATCATTCGTTTGGTGGCAAACGGCCCCTTCATTCTTGTTTATGATGTAACATTGGATGATGCTTAAAGTTCAATTGGAACGTAAGAACGAATTCATAGCATTTCCTCAGTTAAAAGAAGAAACTCGTATCTTAATGTTATATTGTTTGTGCAAAGGGTGTTCCGCTGGACCATCTAATATGTTGAAAGCTTTCACAACTTTTCTGGACTGAGATCTTCATGTTAGGCTATCACGTTGCATTGCATTGCATTTTATTTTCATCATCATTGTGTTTTATTCTTTGATCTAGATTTGTGATCGGCGATACAACCTAAAACTTAAGTTTGACTCAACTCGAGTGTAAAAAGCCGGATACTTGAGGGGCGTGTTTGCTAACATTTATGTTTTAAGAAATAATTTCTTTTTAAAAATAATTTTTTGTATTTCAATTTGTTAGAATAATATTTGAATAAAAGAACTTGTTTAGTAATTGCATAAAAATTTTTTTTCGGAATAGGAAAAAGAATAAAATGCGTTTAGTATGATTACAAATTTTTTTTGATGCAAAAAATTAGTTTTTTTAGTTTTGTTTTCTTGTTTTTAGTTTATTTTCCTCTTTTCTTTTGTCTAGTGGCAGGCCACGATGACTTAGTCAGAAGAGGAAAAAAAGAAGAAAAGAAAAAGAGAGAGAAAATGATTTATTTCAAAAATTGTTCTTGGAGAATAAGAAGTAAATATATTACTTTTTATTTTTGTTTCAAATTTATTCTCTGAAATAATTTTCTATTTAAGGAAATAGAAATGTTAATTGATATTATCAAATAGATTTTTATTTTATATTTATTTCGAAGAATAAAAAAAAAAAAAAAAGGAAAAATTGATATGTTGTGTTGCATTTCATTTTTATCATTATTGTATTTTACCCTTCGATATAGGTTTGTGATCGGCAATGCAACCTAATACTCGAGTCTGACTCCGATGTGTAAATGTACAACCAGTTGATTGAGTCCGCAAGCTAGTGGAGTTGTAGTTGCTAGTTCTTGCTCAATTTGGCGAGGCAATTGAGTCACTTCCATTCACTCAAATTTAAAGGAATTTATTGAAAATGTTGAATTCCTCGTGACAAAGTATCTCAACTTAAGGAAATATATTTCTAAATTCAATTTCTTGAATGCTCTTGAAAAACAGTATGGAAAATATAATGAATTCACACCACATAAGTACATTGATCAATAAGGGTTAGCCTCATCAGGCTCTCGCAAATTAATTTGTTTCTTTTTTTCTTTTTTGCCCTCATTAGGATGTGTTGAGGTGTGACCTTACTGGATTTGCTTGAGTGAGGGTGAGGGTTGGCCTCACTACCACAAATCTCAACCAAAGCTTGCAAGGTTGTCCATCGCCAAATCCCATAAATAAATGCAGCATTCTTTAGATACATGTATTTTCAAGAGTTGGTATGTTTAAAAAGTTATTAATGTAACATGACATTATAATCTTGTGAACAATTGTTGAGAATTGCATATGATAAGACGAGAGGCACTTAAAGAAATGTATAGATTAATCGAATTTAAATTAGTAAAAACTCAAGCTTTATGATTAAATTGGTATAATTAAAAGGTTTAGAACTGAATCGACGAATTGTCAAAATGTTTATGACTAAATTGGCTACTGTAATATAAATTTATGGTTTTTTGGATAATTTTCCCTTACCATGGAAACTCTTTCTAAAGTTCAATTTGAGCATGTAAAGGCACATGAGAAGTAGTTGCGCGTGTGCACTCCATTCATCTCTGCCGTGAGATCTTGAAGGTCTCACGTGGGGGGGATCATTCTAAGCTTGTAATCTAAACCAACGACGATAACGGTAAAATTTGCCATGCCTGAAGAGAAAACCCATATCCAAACCACACTCGGATCGAATGAGGAGTCTCGGCCCGAGCAAGTAGGAAGAGTACAGACCCCTCCTAAGTGTCGGGCCAGGATAGAATCCAAACAGGCCCAACCCACGTCGAGCCCCCACGTGCGAAACTGAAGGATTCGAGCCGGCCCAAATCCAACCGGGCCGGGCCACCTCCAAACGATCGAGATCAAGATCAAGATCGCGAAGGCGAAAGCATCGGTCAATGAATGCGTGTGGAAAGCGGACGCGGCAGCGATCGCAGTCGGAAAAATTGAATGGGCGGCGGGATCAAAACAATTCGAACTCCCCCACCACCCAACTAACGCAAATCCTCCTAATCAAACCCCACACGCCATTACTTCCCCAGGGCAGCAATTTCAGATGAAAGCCCGAATTATTTTTTTGGGGCTCCACAGTCAGTCAACTTTACCGGCTGGCATTTAATGACGGGCTTATTCTCTCGAGGTTCATCGCGATTTCGTCGCCCCCTTTCCCCTCTCCCCCTTTCGGATTATTTAATGTTAATGGGAATATTCTCTCTCTTCTCGGAGAAAATACAGAAATTTTTTTAGTTGTTGGCTGAGTTGAACTCGATGCTTTGACCCTATCTTCTTGCTACTTGCTAGTCCCTCCCGCTCCTTCAAGACCTAAAGCGCCTTTTAGCATGCATCTTTCGCGCAAGTTTTAGTACGCATCGTGCAGAAAACTAGGTTTTTTTTGGAATCGAAGCAGAAGGAATCGGAGGAAAGTATCTTGCTGATGAGTATTGTTATTATTATTATTATTATACGGTCGTATATGGAGCCATTTTTCTTCTCTTTTTAAAGGGGAGAAGTTGATTCTTTTGGCTTCACCACCCCCAACCCGAAGTCACGCCTCGAGCTTTTACCATGTCGCGGGATTATGTCGTTGTCCCATCGAATTTATCAAATCTTTCTTATATTAAGATTCCGTACACGGTGTCTTGAAATTTAATTATCCCCCCCTACCATCCTAAATTGCCACGTCGGCATGTGGACTTCCCATACGGTATGATGCCTAGGAATCCCAGCCACATATGGTTAAAGAAAAATGGGGGAAAAAGATAATCAAACCCTAATTTGAACTTTAGGTAACCTATCTTTTAATAATTCGCTGCGAAAAAATCTGAGGAGATGGCGACCCATGTCGCGTATTTCCACCGTGATCTTCGTGCGTACTTGGCCACACGTGTCCAGCGCCCATCTGGGGCAAAGTCTGAGTACGAACACTATTCTCACACCAATAATAATAATAATAATAATAATAATAATAATAAATTTTACAAATGGGTCGTGCTCACGAGAGGGGAAGGGAAGCAGGGAAAGGAGGCATGGTCCCTGAAAATCAGGTTCATTTAATTTTTCAGGACCTAAGTAAGTACCTAATCCTCGACTTTCATGTCCCCCTCAGGGCTTGTCCCCTGCTAGAGACAAGATGGCCACAGCACGAAAATTCCAAGCGATAATAACTCTAGGGGCTCATTATAAAATGGGGAACGATGACGTGGAAAACCCTCAGGTGCCCACTGAAAAATCGTATAGTAATAATATATATGTTTGCTTTAATTTGTTATTGTTGTTCATATGCGGAAAAGTGGAGAATTTTCGTACGTTGCATTATTGGGTCAATCATGGGGTTTATATGGTTATCAACCGAGTCGCCACTAGGTTTTGCCGGGTTTAATCATCGCCTTTTTACAGATAATTCCTTATTTAATTAAGGAGCTAGTCCATTTCCTAGATTAACGTTGAGATATGTCTTGCTGATGTTAACTGAAATTAAGCAAGGGAAAAAGCTACGCACTCAGATTAAAATAAGCATATATATAAATTAGATATTTTTGGAACCCGAGATGATACGAAGAGCCATCCAAATAGACATGACCTCAAAATCTGCACAGTGTATAGCCATAGGGAGATGCCGTTTATAAAAATGATTCACGAAAACTGATAAGAATGGCGCTCGATGTCGATCTTATGGCCATATAATTAATTGAACTTGTTCTATCAACCGGTTTAAGATTTTCTCTCAAAGATATTCGTCTACAAAGTTCAAAATCAATAATTATTGAGAAATTTCATATTATTTTCTAGATTAAAGTCGAAAAAACATAACACTTCCCTATGCCAAATAAAATTCTTATTTCGAGACCATGGATCATTAATAGACTTAGTGCCCTCTCTCTCTCTCTCTCTCTCTCTCTCTCTCTCCTTACACACCCATACACACACACACGCACACATATCTATATATATATTATTTTCACGTTCGTAGCATTTTGGACTTCCAAGCCAATGAGGCAAAAGTGCAATTGTACAATCATGCATTGAAACGAGGGAATTCCAATAAACAATTCGACATAGAAATGGGGGAAAACGTTAAACCAATGTCGCATAGTAAAGTCATCATTAAAATATTAAAATATAACCTATTTATTAAAACAATTATTGAGAAAAAGAAAATTGGTGGCGAGTGAAAATGGCAGAACTCTCTCCCTCCCACTCTCTCTCTCTCTCTTTCTCTCTCTAATATGCTGTCTGGTGCCCACATCACCCCCACGTGAGAAGCCGCACGTGCTTTCCATTGGTCAGCGCGAAGGCGCGAACGGCGCCGGTCACCGGTTCCTCACCACCGAAAGGTGTCAGTGGGAGGGCCCACCGGCCCGGCCGGTCACCCCTTGTCGTCGAGTCTCGGGACAAAACTAGACTGGGGTGGTTCCATGTGTTTGTATGCGGTGCCCAAAAGCCTTCACACCCAAGATAAATTTATAGCTCCCCCCCTTAATACCGAAAAGGACGTTAAGACGATATAAAACATTTTCTTTTATTAAATATTATTAATTTGACAAAATGTTGCGAAAATGCAAAAAGACGTGTGATCGTGAATAACTACACACTTGTGTCTAAATTCGTTTTTCTGTGTAATCTTTTCTATTCAAACTCGAAATCTTTGAAAAAATACAACGAGACATATATATCATGAAATCATCCTGTTGGAAATTATCATAATTTCTCTTACTAGGCATTATTGTACTTTTCCAATTTCATATTTACAGATTCATTGCTTTTCGACATGCTGGATATTGCACTATAGTACGATATCGACCTCATATCGTTAAAAACTCGATATTGTGATCAATCCCAAAGGGAGTACATTAGGTGCATGCAGAGTATCTCCTCATCCTAATTAATTGGCGACATATGCACTATTAACATATGATATAATAATGTTTAGTTAGACTCAATATCTACTAATCTGGACCACATGGAAATTACTATAGCATCCTTTCATTAACATTCGCGGTCAGAGGCGACCACGATTCACGCACGTCGCCCTTGCATGGGAGAGAGCGCGATTATTCTGGTTTCAGTGCTGTACATGTGCATTTAATTCGGGAATTAATTGCTCCTTTTGAATCGGAAAATGCGTAATCGATAGTGCAGCAATCGAGTTAAAGTATATTCATGTTGATTCGTGGACCCCCACTTCGGAGCATAGTGTAGAATTCTGTCTCGTGAAAAATCGAGAACCGGGCTTATTCTTTTAACCTTGTCAACGTGTCAAAGTATTAACTTTTCCATAACGTCGGCACGGTCGGCGCATTAATAATGTTACAGAATACCACTAGAGATATCATCACATACGGTGTCTTGAAAGTATTAGAGAATATCACTGATAATATCATTAGATGTTAGAGATATTATTTGATATTTCGTTACTTCCTAAAATAGTTAGTTTCCACGTCGGATTAAATTAATTCACTTTCTATATATATTGTCCGGGTATGAATACCTCCTTGAATATAGCATGTTATAGGGTCAAAGAAACACGATAGTACTTTTCCCTTCTTCTTTTTTTGTGCTAGTTGAAAACTACAAGATTTTCTTAATCGATGGTGTAAGGAGTGCTCTTTAAGATACTCACTCATGAGCAAGGCTTTCATTCCATTAACTTACTTAGTTTACATACCATTGAAATACAGTGAATTCACGATAATATTCTGCATATTATGTACACGGTATAAGATGTTTCCTTTAGGATCATCAAAATATTTACTTTGAATCGGGTGCAAGGTTATTATAATTACTGGCTTAAACCAATTCTACACCACTTAAGCTTTTAGAAATAAATGGCCCCACGCTTCGAATTTAACATTTCAGAAAACGAAAAACATCTTCCCCACAATTTGCTAACATATTCAAATTAATTCAGCCATTACCTCTGTGTCAAACTTTGGTCATACCGACTTGAGAAGCTAGCTACCGCCCTAGGCTTGGAATCTCAGTACGAAATGAATTCTCTAATGGAGCGATCCGATTAGTAAATGACGGGATAATCGCGGAGATTTCCACCGCATTTATTGGCACTGACAACTACACGTAGAAAGGTCGACTACGTGCATGCATGCATGCATGAAATCTATCGAATTCCTGACCCCACTGACTACGCGACTAACATACGTGCTGCGCATCATCATCGCATTAAATGTCGCCGGACATAATCAGTGTATTATATCTAAAATACCCCATCAAAATTTAAGTCCCAATTAATCGGAATCGAACGATTAAGAATTAGCCACAAGTTGGCCTCACTACAACGGACATATACCCAGCTTAACATTGAATTTTGTATAAATTCACCATCAATTGCCTGAATATACACAGATTAATCCATTAATTATATTTAATCAGGGTACAAATCATTCGCTTGATAATTGTGCATTTTGACAAGATGAGTCGAGAAATGTTGATGAGTGCCATTAGGTTTAATTTTGCATAGTCTCCATTGAAAATACTTCTTGGAATGTTGCATTGTTTCATACGTAATTGGCCTTTTAGGAGCCTTTCGATTATAAATACAAAATTTTCAGGGAGACATCGTGTTTGGATTATTGTGATGGAACAAAATACTTATGATCCTTTTTTATTTTTGGTAACTCAAGGATGTCACAAAGGTTTGGCATCCTAGAGACTCATTGAGTGTCATGCTAGCCCTATGAACTAAATAAATTTTGGTATCTAACTCATGTTGCTGGCCTTGAATTGAGACGGTTTGCCCATGTCGAAATACCGCACTTTACAATGGATCATGTATGCTCTCTCTATATATATATCGTTTCCTCCTATATCTTAAACTTTTGAATTAGATTTTCTAACATAGTATCATAATCTGACACTATTCCTTTTTGCGTGTGTGTCTACCCCGTTAATCAAATTTCATGTGTTATTCCCAATTTGACTTGAACGTGAGATGATTTATAGAAATATCTCATATTTTTACAATGGGTCTTATGTGATCTTTATATACTTTTTTTTTTTTTATGACCTAGGGAACCTCGCACCCCGCCGATAGCTAGGGGAGTAAATTTTGGGGGTCACACATGCTAGCTACCACATACATGCAACTAGGTAAGTCACCCTATGATGAAGCTGGGATTCAAACTCTCGACCTTTTGAGAAAAATCTTTATATACTTATGATCTCTCCACTTAAAAGATTAAGAGTTTGGGTTGGATTTCTTTTTACATGTTCGATACGTGAAGGATATGTTTTTTGACTACTTAAATTTAATAAAGCAATTGCATAACAATATAGATGATGATTCTTCTTGAAGGAACATCACATGATAAACCATCTAATAACCGATGACCGACCCTTGAAAAGCAGCACATGTATTATGACCGACCCATTATAATGATCTTTCGCGCAGAGAGAAAGACATCATCCTTGAGGTCGTTCTTCTTTTTTCTTTTATATAACAAGATAAGTTTCCTCTCTCGGAGATGATGCATTTTCAATCCTATCATAACATCTCCGGGTCGATTCGGTCCATAATGATTGAATTTACAAATGATCAAATCCAGGAGCAACCACGGTAATGCATCGAAGTATGTGCACCTCTTAAAGCGAGAGAGAGAGAGAGAGAGAGAGAGAGAGAGCAAACATCTCTTGCTTCAAGAAGAAGCTTGTGACTGGATTCTCATGGAAGTTTTGGGGCTATTTAAAAACAATTAACCAGCACAAAAACAGTCAAAATCGTATTTAATTCGTTCTCTGTTTTAAAAAAGAAGATAATGAGTTCTTTTTGGTTACTTCTATCGCAATGTGCAGGTTTCATTTACGATGGATTTTTCCTATGATAAGCAACAAAAAGATAACGTAAAAATTTAAATGATTTCTCACAAAATATATTTGATATGTTTTTGGAACACCCGTCGATAAGTCTGAAATCCATAGATAACATGAAACCTGTAATATAAACCCAAGGATAATGCACCTTGCCTTCCATAAGTTTGTGCTCCATCAAAGTTCGAGCTGAGCTGATATTCTAATTGCACACTTCAAGGACCGTGCATGGTGGTGTGTAGTAATAAAGCTCGAGTCATGTCACAGTTTTGGCCCTTCTTTTTAGGATAGATCTTGTCGTTCTTTCTTATATTATATGTTTTGCGGGACTCATTTAGCTTGATGAAGAAGACGGATGCTAGCAACGCTGGATGAAGTACACGTTACTTGTGATGTGGATAGAAACTTTCAAACTCATACGCACACGTGGACATCTGCATCGATAAAATTTTATCTTTCTAATGGGTGAGCGATTCTAAATTTCATAAGGATTTCATTTGAGAATAGATTCCTTATTTTTTGGAACTTGGATTTGCCCTATATCCATTGGAATCTAAAACCTACAATGTCATGGGTTTCAAGGTCGATTTCAGGATTTACCTAACTTGATGAAGAAGCTAGATGCTAGCAACCCTAGATGATGTACACATTACTTGTAATGTGGATAGAAACTTTCAAACTCATAAGCACACATGGACATCCATGTCGATAGAATTTTATCTTTATAATGAGCGAGTGATTCTAGATTCCATAGAAATTTCATTTGAAACTAGGAACTTACCTATTGGATTAGATTCCCCATTTTCTGTAACCTAGAATTTGCCCTATACCCATTGGAACCCAAAACCTATGAATGTCGATTCTAGTATTTACTCAGGTTCTACTTAAATTATTAATAAAATAATTCTAGTGAACCATCGCCTTTAATAACATAAACTTGTTGTTATAATCCACTATCAACACTTTATATTTAGACACACAAAGAATATGAAATATTAATAAAGTAAAAGTCTTAATTAAAAAATGGAAACTTAGACTAATAGTTCCAGATTATCCATTCATTATCGGATACTATGAAATACTATAGAATTACGTGAAGACATAAACCAAGAAAAATATAAACTTGTTTCAGATTCTAGGTTTTAGGTTCCACTTATGTAGAACTTGAAATCTATCCATCGAAATAGGTTTTTCAAATTTTGAAATCTTAAATCTACCCTGCATATCTTAAAATCTGAAGTCGAATAGGTTATTATCAGTTTGATTCTTCGATTCCAGAGTGACCCTCGAATTATGCTCACCTCTAATCCTCATCAAACTCCAACATTATTTACATTGGCTAATTTTTCCAGATGGCATCCATATTGGCTCCAAATGGGTTAAAGTTCATCCACATCATACTCTGGTATTGTCCTCGATGGCAACGTTGGCTAGGATTGGCCGAATTTCATATTGGGGAAGCTTGATTAGAAATGTGTGCCGGTAGGACTTGCTTAAGAAAAAAATAAAAGTATATGTACGAAAAGTAAATTTTTGAAAAAATAGATAAAAAGCATGACCCACAAAAATCTTTAGTGCTAATTTAGGTGATGATTATATTGCTCCAAAAAGTACATGGTCAAAAGATTACGCGGTCCGAAGAAGATAGAACTTCCAGCCTATTAGATCATCAATATGGTCCAATAAACAATAACACGTTCCCATACAAACATTATGTAATACACTTATTTGTAGTGCTTGGGAGAATTTACACCGAAATCCACCTTTTCTTTTGGCATAACTGTAAAGAGATACATATACTTTTTCAAAACAATGATTCTGTAGTCTCTACCACACAATTTCTGCCTCATAACATGTATTAGTCTAGCTAGCTACAGATAGAAATCAAACTATTTTTTAAAAGAAAAACCCTAGCTCTTTTCAGTCCAACTCGACGATATCACGGCATAAGTATCATTAAGGTAATATTTTTGTTTTGGGCATGTGCGGAACATCGGGATAACTTGTTGGATTACATTAAGCCGTACATCTCAGTGTTGAGCCAAAGTTGTTCTCCCAACATGCATTTTGGACTCATAAAAAAAGAAGAAAAAAACCCCAAGATTGACAATTTCAATCGTTCCCATTCTAATAATGATAAAAGTACGTAACAAAGATTATAAGTCATCCTTTACCAAAAAAAAAAAGATTATAAGTCACACATTTTGAGGAAGCTCGCTAAGTGCTAGGGAGCTAAATAAATCTTGGCATTCTCTTCCAAATTAGACAAAAACAAGCTTTGATTAGCTTGAGGTTCGATGCGGGTTAATGCACACCGTTTTCAAGGGCATTCCACGCAAGAACCAAGCGCAACGAGACAAGCACATGGGATTAAGGAGCGAAGATTTTTCTCCGGTCAGCAGGAGACTCCCCGCAGGAACGGGCGTCGTTTTTATGTGGACAACTTGCGAGCGAGACGAGCGGTGATTTGTCGAGCTCGATGTAAGCTCCTTGGCTGGCCTTTTATGCATTGGCTTCGCTTGGCTCCATGCATTTTCCGCCACAGCTTTTGAGAAGCCCTCTTGATTCTTGATCGATCGTTTTCTGAATTTGTCTTTGCTAATCCGCGCGTAACACCTAACTGCATACGTCCATCGACATGCTCATTGATTGGTACTTGTTCAAGGACATTTTGGCCGTCATTTTTTTCCACCCAAGAGTCTTAATTTAAATAGGAAATCATTGGATTCTTGTGATGCATATTTTTTTCCTTTTTGGTCCAACTTGTGATGCTCATTGGTTTGGTACTTGTTACCGGCGTAGTTTCAGCACTTCTTGTTCTGCCAATAATGCTTTTCAAACACAACTTTAGAGGCGGGATGCAGCAGTATCTGTGTGGAAACCACACATCGACATATTGAGACACATTCTCAATCTATACAGAACAATAAGATGTAAGTTGCAAAGGAGAATGTCGATGGGATGAATACCGTGTTCTCAAGGAATAAATCTTTCAAATAAAAAGTTCAAGCTCCTCAATAATAACAAGAGATAGTTTCGTTTATAATAACTCCGAACAACATGAGATTAATTTCTTTGTATAAAGTGTTAGAAGAAGACGCATGTCATGTGAAGAAGATGAAAATGAGCCAGCAATCCAACATGGTCACTTGACTCACTTTACACTTCAAATGTTAAAAGTGCGTAGGACACCAACTGAACGAGCTGATCTGCCATTCCGGAGTAACTTGCGATCGTCGAAAAAGTTCTTTGCGAATTGCTGGAAAAAGTTCCACGAGCGTAGCTCCAAAAGTTGACCGTCGGAACAGGGCTCTGCACAATGAGTGGGAAAGAGACAATCTAGCGGAGGGCCCCGTTGAAAATCGATCCTACCAAGAAATGTCGTTCAACGAATCCGTCTAAGTTTCACCGCAAGGCGTAGTAATAATTCGTGAAAAAGAGAAGAGAAAATTTAGGGATCGACCAACTAATCTTCAAAAAACCCTTTTTCCAATGGGCTAATTCCCCTCTAACTAGTCAATGTTAGGGCATGATTACTAGCTCCGATCGAAGCTCACGTCCTTAGAAGGAGTAATCCTCGAGATGTGTTCCCATCGATCCATCACCGTGCACGTGAGAAAGGCAAAGGACTTCCTCCCCCATTATGAGCTCCACCTCCCTTTCTATCGAATTCCTACGTGCGAGCGTGCCAACGCGTGACCAATTTTTGTACATAAACCCTTTCTTTTTCTTTTCCCGGAAAACCCAGAAAAGAAAACGAGGGAAAATTGGAGACTTTTCAACGCGCATGGGAACAAAGAAGATAATTTGTTTCTTTTCCACAGGTTTCGGCACGCTAGGCTCTAGGCGCAAGAAGATGTCGAATACACCAAAATCGCACCATAATCCAAACCGGCGAAATCCATTCGCCCCGAAAATGATAATCTATTCGACCTAACTTGAAGGACGCCGAGAGCCCACCAACCAACCACTGATCGACACATGTGAGGACGGGGCCACGCCACTGATAATGCATGGAGATGATGATCCTGGGGGACTGATTTAGAACGTTTCATGTGGGAGGGTGTAAGATACAAAAGGGGGTCGGCTCCTTTTGTTTGATGCATCGTTCGTGGAGTAAATGATGATCGCTTGATTTTCAAGTAAAGAAAAAGCCGACGACGCCGGACCACGCTCATTAGTCATCCGATGATTCCCACTTTCCCCAATTCCTTAAAACACTTCCGTTTTGTACTTAACAAATTTGATTCCTTGGACCCGAAATTTGGATTCGACAAAGACGACTCGGGTCAACCCTAGGTTTTTTGGTCTAATGAATCCGCGGCAAGGAGGAGCTTCGGTTCACCAGCTCGCTTCCCTTGCTGTTTTTCTCTTGGAACTTACGGTTCCTCCGCCAGTCCCTCGGAAGTCCTCGTGCTGGAACATACAACATTACCACCGGTCGAGGAACAATACCTCAGCTCGCTCGGCGACAATGCCTAGAATCCAACGTTCACCGAATTATGCTTGCTGCCCACCAATTTATCCGTCCATAGACAAACATGTAAAGGGAGAGAAACTCGCAAATCATATGACTGTACGGACGGGAGGTAAAAAGCTTCTAAAAGCTTATGATGATGGGCGCGGGGGGGGGGTTAGAGAACGGCCGGAAAGGAGGAAAGTAAGGCGGGCGAAGCGTGTATGATGACGCCGAGGAAAACATGTTTGAATGCGAGATGATGGGGTCGGACCATGATGAGCCAACGTGTGCGGTTTCCATGCGAGGTCTTGTCTCTCTGACCATGGCTTCCGTGTGTGTACAGTTGATTTGAAATGGCGGCCCATGCTAGACGTGGCCGTTAGGAGAAGTTGACCGATTGATGAAGGAAACCAAGTTAAGCGAATCGGCTAAGTTTCTGTCTAATCCTCAGAAGTGCTTGACTACGCCTCTCGCAAAAGGGTCGTAGTAGATTTTACTTGACCGACCTTATTTTGTCTTTTTTTATATAATAATGCGTTTCAATAGTTACAATTAACATAGCAAAACGGCATTAAAGTTAATTGTGGAGGCCCCTTGGGGAAAGCACGTTACTCGGGGAAAATATGCTGACGCGCATTCGTGGAATGGCATTAAGATCGGGGCGTGGAGACCGCGTGCGACATGCGAAGACCATGTCGGACTTGGGGAATAATAAAATAAATAAGCAAAACAATCTGAAAAGTAGGGAAAAGACACGACCGAGAGAAAAACCCAGAGACGTACACGACGGGGATTATAAAATGGCTGCAAGAACAAGGTCGTCCACGTTACTCCGAGCTGTAAAACGGTGAAATTATTCAAAAGGGGGAAAAGCGCAAGAAATTCCCCAATTTTTCCTTACCGAATTGTCACTTAAGTTGGGGGTCAAGTATAACCCTCTTAATTGATCTACCTAATTATTCAAATGACTTTGCTAACATCCAGTATTTGGGCTACCTTGAAAATAATAACTTATTATGAACCATAAATTCTTAGAAGAAGTGGACCCCACAATAAGATATAATTATTTATTCTTTGAATTTTTATTATTATTAATAAATTATTATTTTCATGGTAAATTAAAAACTGTAATTCAATCATTTTTTTTATTCAAATAATGCATTTAAATCGAGTACAAGGTCTATAGTTATCAACTGGTGTTGAGCACATATAGACTTGCCTTGCTGTTACAACAACCTATTACATGTGGAGTGGCGAATCTTTTTATTCCCACAAAACTGTTTCTCGTAGATATCCCGACCTATCTCGACTGTGGACCCTTGCCTCATTTACCTACATCGACGATTGAAAAGTGGTTGAGACAACGACGGGAGCATCGAGTGAGGGTAAGAGGATCTTCATTCATGTCAAAGGAAAGAGATATAGCAAAGTAGCATAATTAATTGCTGAAATGTATCGTGGGATGCACCTATTGTGCACGACTATGATGGGAGTTACCAATCTTGCAAAAGAGGTAAGTATAGGTCAGATTTGGCAAACAAAACTTTAATTTTGAGACCTTCTTATGAATGGGGGAAATTTATCAAAAGAGTCTTAAACATATTGTAGGATGCCAATATAGTCATAAATTATTTAATTTGACCAATTTAGTCATAAATTTTTTAACAATTTGTTAATATAGTTCTCCTAGAAAATTTGGCGGCAAATCGCTGACGTAGATGCCAGCTAGCCAACATGACATGCTTGGTGTTGACGTAGATAATTTTAGATTATCTTTACAAAAAATTTATAATTTTTTTTTGAAAAGAAAATTTTTAAAATGCCAAAATTGCCCAAGTTAGAGCCAAAAAAGGTTAATAACCACGTGGTATTCAATTTTGAAAAATTTAACTTTATTAATGTAACTTGCTTCATTGTCTTATACTTTTAACTTAACATGGTACGATTGAAACGGTTATATTTTCCCGCCTTGCTAGTTGGAAGAAATTTTGAATTATGCTTCCGATTGGAATGTTACAAGTTCTGATCATGCAACTTAAATATATGTTACTAGTGCGTGAAGCCCGTGTTGAGAACGCACAATCAAAGAGCCATGGGAGGAAGCCAATTAAGGATAGAGGAAAAGATGACTCCAGATTAAATTTGAAATCAGAGGGTCTCTGACAAATTAAGAGTCATACCACAACTGATGACACATGTGGAGCATGTCGTGATAGTATTTTTATTTGCTCGAGTTGAAAGAAGAAGGCGGCATATTTAACTAACGGTTCATTGACATCTTCAAAAATTTAACATAACCGATGCATCCTATTTTAATCCACTGAGACGATCGTTATGATATTTTATATCTGATACAACTCGAGCACGATAGGAACGGATGGTCATATCTTTGGAAGGTCCGGGAAATGTCAAACGTGGCGATCGAAGTGTAACGGAGTGACGCGGTTAAAAGTAATGGTGAATGAATGCCGTTCGGAAAGAGCCTAGAAATGGGGGGAAAAATGATACGCTTTGCAAGAACGTATTATATATGGCTAAAATAATGTGACGCGTCGTTTCATGACACCACTGAAATGTTTTAATTTAATTATACACATTGCCCGCTAAAAAGGAATGGAAACGGGGTAACAAACGGACCGCTTTGTGCCATGTCCGGATGGTGTTCTCGTGTGGTGTCGAGAAAATGATCATCGACGGTCAAAGCAGAAGGTGAGTTGGCTAACGGGGGAGGAGAGAGAGAGAGAGATTAATTAAATCTTGACCGGCTGGTTTAACTTTTAACGGGAGACGCGGGCATCTTGGGCCTCACGTGACTCCCATCACAAAGCCCAAGATTCACCCCCCTTCCCACCCCACCACCACTCTCAGTCTCAGTGGTGTGGTGGTGCAGTGTGTGAAAGTCTCCCAGGGCCGGGCCCACCGGTTCGCCACGTGTCGGCATCCCGCGTGACCTCCTGGATGCGGCGGGGGCGGGGGCGGGGGCGGGGGCGGGGCGCGTCGACGCCCGCCGGAATCTCTCGGCTCCGGCGACCGACCCCCGTCCCTCCCTACAGGGCCTACACCAACACCTCCGGGCCCCACTCTTTTTTTCTGGCTGGAAAAAGGCTGTTTTCCAAATAAAAGGAAGGAAAATCACAAATAGCCGAGAAAAAACAGGAAACAAAATTAAGGAAAAGATATTACGAATTCTGATTCCGGCTGTTTGGGATCCTATAAAACAGCGATTTCAGTGTTTTCCACTCTCTCACTACAACTGCAGCAACAACAACAACAGCTCCATCGAACTCTCCCTTCAAAACCTCTCTGCTTCCGCCATAAAAGGACTCTCTCTCGAGCTCCTCCTCTCTTCATCACCCTTCCTTTCCTTTCTTTCCCAGCAAAGCGATTCTCGATCGGGCAATCTCCTTATAGAAAGTTAGTCGAATAGAGCTCCTCGACAGATTCTTTCTATATACATACCCTGCTATAGCTGGGGCGTGTGTCTTCGGGAACCAATTTATTGGCTTTCCTTCTTTCTTTCCCTCCCCAATCAATTTTCCAGGAAAATCCAGGCCACCTGCCTCGAGTGACAATCTCCCCACCTAGAATCTCCCTTTCCTGCTCTTAGATCCTCGGTATATATAGAGGGTCTTTCTCCCTTCCTCCATCGCTCCCTCCAATCAGTGAGTCCGAGATTCACTATCCCTCCCTCCTGCATCTTCTTCTTTCTTTGGGTTTTTCTGGGTGCCCTTCGAATCTATAGATGCGAGTTTTGAGAATCTGAGAGCCCAACAAAAAAAAAGAAAGAAAGAGGAAAGATGGACGACTGTTTCTTCAACCCAGTGAAGTACACCGAGCACCGTACCGTCACCAGGAAGCTGACCAGAGCCGTGCGCAAGAGCTTCCCGCCGGAGCCCACCCGGGTCGTCCGGATATCCGTCACCGACCCGGACGCTACCGACTCCGACAGCGACGAGGAGGAGGCCAGCGATCCCTTCTTCTTCCCCCGCCGTCGCGTCAAGCGATACGTGCACGAGATCAACGTCGAGCCGGCCTCGCACGGCGGCGCCCAGCAGGCCGCCTCGATCTCTCGCAAGAGGACGAGCCTCGCGCAGCCCCACGGCCCGAAGAGGCCACTGAAGACGGCGGCTATGGAGGCGGTGACGGGCTCCGGAAGGAAGTTCCGGGGCGTGAGGCAGCGGCCGTGGGGTAAATGGGCGGCGGAGATTCGGGACCCGGCGCGTCGGGTGCGGCTGTGGCTCGGCACCTACGACACGGCGGAGGAGGCAGCCATGGTCTACGACAACGCCGCGATCAAGTTGCGCGGGCCCGACGCCCTCACCAACTTCGCTACCCCACTGAAAGATGTGGCCGTAGACATCGAAGAAGTCGCCGCTGAGGACAACATCAACACCGCGACATGCGGCTACGACTCCGGCGACGACTCGCGCAACCTCTCATCCCCGACGTCGGTCCTCCATTTCCGGACTCAGTCCGGGGAGGAGGCCGAGCCGGCCGGATCGGCCCGACAAGCCGAACCCGCGGAACCGGTTCAGGAGCAGCCCGAGATGTCCAAGCCGCCGGAGGCGGCGGCGGCGGCGGAGGAGGTCCAGGAGTGCCAAGGAGAGACGGGCGAGTTCGCGCCCCTGGACTTGCCGTTCCTCGACGAGTTCTTCAACTTCGACCCGCCGGAGTCGACGCTGTTCGACGAGACGACGATAGGGACGTTCTCGGACCGCCTGCTGGCGGAGGACTTCATGAGCGACATCTTCGTCGACCGGCCGGAGGACGTCGGGCCGCTGTCCCCGATGGACATGTGTCAGGTGGACGACTATTTTCAAGACATCGGAGATTTGTTCGCATCGGATCCTCTCGTGGCGCTTTGAAAAGTTTGAAAGTTCCGATTTTCAGAGAGAGAGAGAGAGAGAGAGACTGTCGCTGTCGGCTGGCAGATTTTCCGGCAGTTTCGGGCACCGGCGGCGAAGGGCTCGCCGGCGGCTGGTTTTGCTGAGATTAAAAAAATTTTGGGGGTAGCTCTTTTTTCAATTAAATTATCTTTTTTTTTTCGTTTAGATTTTTATTAGGGAAAATATATATATGGTTAGTACCATTCGGGGGGGATTCGAGTGCAGTTGTGGTGAGATTTCTTACCAATTTGCTGCTAGGATAGTCACAATGATTAGGGCCCATTTTTTCTTTTCCTTTTCTTGATGGGTAGAATAATGGGGGCAAGCAAGGCTTCTTTTTTTTCCCTTTCCCTTTTTTTTTTTTTTTTCTTTTTTCTTTTTGTCGAGAGTGTAATGTGTACGGTTCCGAAGGATGATTGAAAATGAGAAAAAATCAGAAAGAAGCTCCTTTATTTTCGGGTCGTTCAATTTAAATTAAATTTGTATTATTAATTTGGGGGCAGGTATGGTAAATCTGCTTTTTGGGGATCTTCTTCAGATATTTGATGACTCGTGTGAAGGGGAAAAATCCTTAAATTCGGTCATCAATAGAGGCTTAATATGCTGTAATCATATTTGGGAAAATGTGGAATTTTCATGGAAATGCCAGCGGGGCATTCCTCTGGCCACCCCCAAGAGAGCAGGCGCAATTGGCGGTCCGGTCCGGGCCGAGCCGGTTTTTGAACGAGTCAAGTCGGTGCGCGACTCGTGCGCCATGCGGTCTCCCAATTTCCAATTTCCCCCTCTTTTTTTATTTTTTTTTATTTTTCCGCCCTTTTTTGCGGGGCTTTGACCGCCCCTTCCCCCCCCCCCCCAACACGTCGCTCTCGCTTGGGTAATTTCGCCTTTTTGCCCACCGGCCTGAAACGCCGCGCCGTTTCGTTGCGGAGTCGAAAAGCCAAGTTTGGCCCGACTGGCTTAAAAAGCAAAGAGACAAAAAATAAGAGAGGATTAACTTTTCCTTTAATGAGGATTATTATATTGGGTAATAAGGCCATTTCCAAAGAAAAATAGAAATTGAAATATCGTGGAAAGAGGCACATCTAAGAAAACCCATTTTGATTGTGCTTCGACGAATTATGGAATGGTAAGGGCGCTTTAGGTGCATGATTGGGAGATTATGGAACGACTAATCATGCCGTTGATGCCTTAATCCGATGTTAATTCTATAAATAATAATAATAATAATAATAATAATTATTATTATTATTAATAAAAGAAGAATGAGAAGAAGGAGAATATGATAAATGAGGTCGAGATTTTGTTTCGGAATGGGGACGAGACGGAAAAATCTTAGTCGCGGGGCTGGTCCCGTGCGGGCGGGTCTCTCTGGTTTTGCTTCCCTATTACTCAAAGAAGGAGGTCGGGAAAGTTCGCATGATCATGTCCCGAAAGCCCACCAAAAAAAAAAAGAAAAAAGGGTTAAATTACTATTTTTTTCTAAATGTGAAGATTTCGATATTATAGTCATCGAATGGAAAAACACGTGCCTTCCGCACGTACAGTGGGTCGTTGAGAGTTGTTGCCCCTCTTGCTGTCGTCCTCCCATGATGGTGTCTTTAAACGGATCTTCAGAGCCTTTCTTTTTCGCCCTTTTTCGGCCGCCATCATCGTCTTCACGTAGTTATCCTAAACAGGGCTTGTCAGAATCGGGTTTTGCGTTCGAGATTTGTATTGTTATTAATGAGCATTGTAATTCTTGTTAATCGTGTTACAAAATTTGTGTATATCGAATTTGATTCAATTTTCGGATAATTGCATTGAATGTGGTAATATGTATTGGAATCTTGCATTCGTGAAAAGTTTGAAAAATAAAATTTGAAAAAAGAAGAAGAAGAAATCTTGTAGTTTTTATGGAACATGGACTACTTGTAATATGGAATTTAAAAGTTGGACTAAAGTTCAAAAGTAATGTGGGGTCTAACGTGAGATTGAGGAAAGATTTGGCTGAATTAATCAAATGCAAACATCAAAGTGGGCTCCAACATTGTTGAGAAGGAATATAATATGTCCACGCGAAGAAATTATAGGTCCCATGTCACGGGATGACATGCTGCATGTGTAATATGTTGTTCTCAATTGTAGGCGTAGACAATATGAATTAGGATTAGATAGACAAGAATGGAAAAAAAAATGGAAAATTTAGGAGAAAATATAAGACAGAAAAGTTAAAAGAGTTGCCGATTAAACTAAGCAACCCAATATATTTGGGAAGTAGGGCTTGTGGGATGGGATATCAATGTGATTAGCTTTTGTTATCCTAAATCGGCCGAGTGCAAATTAAAGAATTACAACATTCAAATATCTTTATTTTTCAAGAAAATCACTTGGATCAGATTTACTTCTACTAATGACTTTTGCCTTCTTCTGCAAAATCATCATTATAAATTAAATGGGGGAAATGACATAAATTTGTACTGAACCGGTCATTGTACAAATCATCCTTGTGCACTATCTATATAATTATTTTATTCATCATATAAGTTGCCAAAAGAAGATCCAACACTTAAATGACTTTTACAATCTGCATCGATGTTGTGGGTGAGAAATTCATTTATCAATTCGTCGTCAATTATTAAATGGACATACCATACTACCTAATCTCAATAATTTTAGTTGACAAAGCTGTCATGCCATGATTTATGGGGCTCTTTCTTTTCAAAATTTGTTTTTTTCTAAAATTGCTTCCTTTGATTTTTTTGGGGAAAAATTTAAAATGAGGGTCTAAATAGTGGTCCTTTTATCAAAACAGGGTACACAATGGATCTTATCCAAATAAGCCCATGAGCTATCCAATGTAACCTCAATTATGGCTTTGATCTCGCCGGCCGGCCAATCATTGTCAGCTAGCATGAACGTGCATCTCCAATGCTCGTCGAAAAGGTGGAGATTTGGTGAATCGGTTGACGTGAAATCCCTCAGAGGGTTTAATGGATGGCTAAGTGAACGCAACTCTTGAAAGTGATGCCTAATCCTGTCACATGCTCTCTCAAAACATATCCAACATATCTTGGTTTCGTCGATGAATTATCAAATTTTACTTTTACTTTGGAAGCTAGCACTAACCTATTAGAGGCCGATTAGGGGCCAAATGAAATGTGGGAGAATGTTTTACTTGTATGAATTGGAGATTCGGGTAAGGGAATTTCACTAAACTAAAAATTTATCCGACACTCTAAATCGGTACATTTGCTCTTTTGTGTGAAAACATATCTCATGTGATCTTTCATGTGATTTATTTTGTCATTTTTTAAGATACATAAATACAAGTGATCATGCAAGATACTGGTTCAACTAAGTTTAATTAAGATTATATCTAAGCAAGATTAATAATACCAAGACAACTAAAGTGCAGTCGAGAAAAAAAAAAAAACCCGAGTCATACGGGCAAAATGTAAACATCGCCTTGTTACCAAGCCCAGGAGTAGGACCCCAGTGAGCTGTGCATGAAACTAAATGTGCATTAAATTGGACTAATAGATATAATTTCCTTATATAGGTAATAAAGATAAATGCTAAATAAGAAGAAAGCAATCGATATTAGTTTGAGAGGCTATGTCTAAGCTAGAGTAGAATCTCTTTTTCTTGCTCTATATATATGGATGTTGGATTTTTGTAGAAGTATACACATGAATTATCTAAAATAAACAATAGGCTGCTAGTGCAAGCACTTGGAGCAGTATCTCCCCATTAGTAAAGTGGTACTGAGGAAGAGACTAAATCCATGCTTTAGAGAGTCGGATCGAGGGTTCTCTAATTAAACTCGGATCACCTTTAGAGATTGAAAGAGAGAGATTTTACTTAGGTGTACGTATGTGTACCATCTCAAGGGATGTATATTCAATGGGTCGGTGTGCTCGGGGGCTTATTTGAGATTAAGTTGGCGACTTTATAATCTTATTTAAAATAAGATCTTTTATGGTCCCTTTTTTGAGAAAACAATCGCACCCGGTCTTTATTAAAAGGTTTTCCTTATTTTTGGAGAAATGGAATGATAATTTCCTTCTAGCGATCACCTGTGGGTCAAAATGGAAAGGAATGCCTGCATCAATTCATAATTTCCTCTCTTTTTTTCCCCTCTTAAAAAATGCAATACCATTAGAATTGGTCAAAGTAGAATCATCTGTCTCAAAATCATGAAGCAAGATATATTCATATTTCTCCCTTCCTATTAATTTATAAATTAAAGGACAGAGAATTTTGGATCTTGAGCTCCATGTTCTTATTCATACAAGAAATAGAATAAAGAGGGAAGAGTCTCTGAAATTAGTGCGTAGATATCCAAAAAGTACACGCATTTACCTAAGTATGGTGTCACCATCAATCTCACAACTTATCAATCTATCTCTCAATGTCCAAATTGCTTTATCCAATACTTTTTCGATAATTTTGGATGACAGTCATTCCTCACATGAATGACAAGCTGCCAAAAAAGTGTTGAATTTCGATACGACGTTAGAGCGTGACTCATTGACAACATAACTTCATCAAGAGAAGTCTAATTATGATTATACATGACCAAATCAAGAATTGTCAAGAGTCTTATCATTGAGCAACTTTGTCTGTGTCGACAGTGCTCGTCAAATATTTTTGGAAATATCATTAGGGAATTCACACACACAAAAGACATCAAAGTCGAATAGATGCGATTGCAGATGGTACGAGAAAACTCCATCTACTTAAAATCACTTTTCTTGCTCCTAACTTTATAATTTTCTGAAGACAACCCAGTTACTAACCTTCAGTCAATTTTCACACTACTTATTAACTTTCGACAATATGCACGTTGGCCATCGTGGTAATGATGTGGCGGCATGAGCAGACAGATTGCCCTTTCGAAACCATTAAAAGCTTTCTGATGTTTCTCCCGAGTCGCCTGGGTCAAAGTAGGTGTAATAATTAATGTTAACGAACTACTACTTTAGGCAAAGATCGAAGGAACATAATGAGTCTCAAGAGTTAGCAAAACTGACATCTCTCTTGGTGATAACCAGATCGATAATAATCTCCACCAGCCAACGACCGCCTTCTCAATTACGCATCGCCTGCGTCTCTGAGCCCTTCGTTGTTTATGTTGTATTGTCGTGCATGTTGCCCGTTCATGATTCACACACACACACACACCAAGTCTTGGCAGGCGGTACAAGACCCGATTAAATTGCTGACTTTGCAACTATCTTTGGGGAATTTGATGGCCGCCGAAAAAAGAAAAAGAAAAAACTTTTGACAAACAGGAGTTTGCTCGGGACCACGAATCTTCCGTTCGCATTGTCCCAATCCCTCTCAGTCGACTTTAATATCGGAAAGACTAACAGGAAATTTCGAACAAGACTGTCCTACAAGCACATGTGTGTACGTATGATGATTGCAGTAACCCTAGGGTCGGTATAATTAGCTCGGGCGCCAAGAGATTTCTAATTAAGGAATTGGAGGCAATCTATTCAAATTTCACTAAATGCATGCAAATTGCAGCCTATGAGACCACCTACATGGATTTAACCGATTCATAAGATTTGTTTGTAAAGTATTTTATGGATTTTCAGATAGTTGGTTCTCTATGTCAATACTCATGGGCTCAAATAATAAAGATGTGGAATTGAAAATAAAAAAGGAAAGTGTTGTATTTTGAAGTTCTTATTAGTATGATCAAGTAACTCTTAGAGTGGTACAATTGGTTAAGACGTCAAGAAATTTTTATCATAGAAATTGGAGGTTGCTTGTTCATAATCATATCCCACTAGCTGCCTGCAAATTGCAGCTCGCAGGTGCACCAGCACAAATCAAAATTCTGAAATCAGTTGATTTATAAAGGTTGTTAGAGTATTTCATGAATTTTCAAATTATCAAATTTTCATTCCGTAAAGACGATTTTGGTGAATTTAACATAAACGAGGACGGTGTTGTCCTTTTAAAGTTCTTATTAGTACGACCGAGCGATATCATCTCACAAGTGGATTAGTAACATAAAATGATATTTCCTTTTGTACAAATTGCACTCTCGGACGCATTTGGGACAAAACTGGCTAATAGCAATTATCGTTTTCTAATTATTGTTCATTTACTGAATTTTGGGACTGCTGCTGGCTCAGATGAAAGAGCAAAAAAATCAGATTTCTGGCCACAGAGAGAGACACGTAATGCCGGCCACAAAATCACATCCACATCTAGAAAAATTAGTAAACTATCTAATTATTTTTTTTGCCTAAATAATTAATATACTTGTACATATCTCATGAGTGGATTAAGAGAAGACCCCCAATCTGTCATTTTTCTTATCATGTTAAGCAGAGAAAAAATGTCAAAATTTTTTTAAAGTTATTATATTGGTGTCAATTTAATTTTAAACTTTTTAATGGTATCAATTTAATCCTAAATATTTTGACTTGATACTAATTTATTTTTTAACTTTTTAACTTGGTGTCAATTTAATCCTAAACCTCTTAATGGTGCCGATTTAATCCAAATTTTTTTGAATTAATGTCGGTTTAGTTTTAAACCTTTTAACTCGGTATCAATTCAGTACTTAACTAAAATTAACTGGAAAGACTAAATTGGCACCAAATCAAAAGTTTTAGGACTAATTTAGTACTAATTCAAAATGTTTAGAATTAAATCGGCACTATTAAAATGTTTAGAAATAAATTAGCAGTAAGTCAAAATGTTTATGACTTGTTTGGTATCATTAAAAAGTTTAGGACCAAATTGACATTAATGTAATAGATGTAGGATTTTCTTGACACTTTTCTCTATGAGGCAAATTATGTGAGCATAGGACCAAGGGAAAGTCTAAATGACATGTTTAGTGAATGACCATCTTTGGCTTGATGTGCAAACAGTGAATCTTGAAATTGGATACTCAATTCATCTGGTTTCGGTTCCTATCGGGTTGTTTCGATCATGATGAACAAGCTCCCGTGTCAATCACAAATTCGGCATGATCAATGCCGGTCACGGCGAGTGGCCACACCATCTCGATCAGAGGTAGACCAATCGAAAGATGTATGGACTACGATGGCTCCCGTGTAAAATGCAACAGCATCTAGGGACCCAGGAAATCAACGCTTTCTGCCTAGACTAAAATTTCAAGAACATGAACGTGGTATGATATGATCTGTGTGGACTTTTGTCCCTTGGAGTCATCATGCGGGTTGTGGAAATGCTACTGATGTGACGTGGGAATCCCAGAAACAATGTTTGATATTGGCTATCCCTGTTCTCGTGACCCCTTTTCGAAATGTCACTTCCTTTTCACATGAAGTAATGAAACTGAATTACAAAGCTAATTTAGTGTACTAAATCAATTTTGTGAGGGAGCTTTAAATATACCTATGCCTACCATTTTTCCCTTTCTCGTCCTTTTCTTTCCCTATGCCACATGAAAAAATAATATAAAATTTGCTGCGTACCACCAGAGTAGTCATACATTTGAATGAGTTCTTCACTGGCTAACTAGCAAGATTTTGCATTATGGGCGTGTTTTGAACACTGCAATAGTCACTTCATAGATAATAACTTCCATGTAAACATAAGTTTAGAAAATAACAGGTGCCAATTATCACAAGACTATGTTTTTTCAACAAAGTCCGTTCCTTCTTCGTCTTGCTTCCATCTCTTTTGTTTTTTGTGCAACAAGTGCATTCCAACTCGAATTAGGTTTTCTATCGTTTGGAACAAATCGAAAACATCTAACACCCAGTTTTAATGTGCATAACAACATTTGCCAGGCTTCCAACATGGTCAACTACTTCACTAATCTGGCTAGCATCAACCATTCTCTTTCTCATGCAAATCGGGTCATATTAGCTGTCCCAATTAATAATCATTTGACCAACCCAAAAAAGATGAAAAAGTTTTCACCCCGAGGAAGATTTTTTCCCCCTTTTTCATCTCCACAAAACCCACCAAAACAATAGTGAGGCACCAAATCACGATGGCCCACGATTTGGAAACTTTACAGCGAAACGAAAGAAGAAAAAGGGAGGAGGACAAAAAGGAGGGATGTCCCTTCTAATCTTCTGTAAAAGAAAAGGCTTAATGTCTTCATGCATCCAATCCAATGTGGGGAAGTCAAAGAATGTGCCCCAAAGTTTGCCAAGACATCCTCCAAATTATAAGCCTAATTATGCGTTCAAACCCCCAACTTTTTGTCCCCCACTTAAAACGAATAATCAAAATCCATCTTTTTCCTAACATTCCCCTCCGTCCAGCAAATGCAAATTTGGCGTTTTCTCCTTTAAACGGCGTGTTGACATTTTGCTGGATTTTTCAATGTGGGGGTGGGGAAGGGGGTTGAATTCGAGTTGGATTTGTTGAAGAGGGGGAATTCATGGGGAAGGAAAAGGGGAGAGCGCGATGTTCATATCCTGTCCACTGCGAGGGGACTCGATGACGTGTTTGTGTTCGCCACTAAAGAGCTCGCGCCTCTGCTTTGAAGGACACTTTCGTTACAGTAAGTGGGCATTCCTATGATTCGAACATTTCCCACCTGTGTTTTTGTCTGCCGCGTGTGAATTATGACGACGTGGTGATGGATTTTTGGCCTCCCGAGGTTTGTGTTTTGCCGTCCACGTTTAAAAAAAAAAGATTGCCCTTTTTGCATTAGATTTGCTTCATCGTGTCAATGGTGAATTCGATGGATAGGATATACTGATCTGGAATGAAGCATGGCATTTGAATGTTGTCAAATCAATGACTTTGAATACATATCAAAACGAATATAAAATGTCGTTATGTTTCAGCCACAAAGAAGAACTCTATGTCCAATATTCGAGGCCCATTTGGATTATTTAGGGTAAAGCCCGTCCTGCGCATGACGATCCGAAGTCTTACGAGTCACCGGATTAAGAACAGAAATGTCAGAATTTCCAAACGAACTGCTCCCTAACAGCAACTAGGACTTTACTTTGTTCGGGACTCTGCTCTGTAATGAACTCTTTTTCAAGGACATATAGCGTCTATAAGTTGGGCTGAAGTCGAGTAATATGCCTTCATCTTTGATTTGCTCAATTAATGAGGGTTTACGTTTAGATTATCAAGCCAATGTCTTGGTTTAGTAAACCAAATTAAACCTCAATAGGATCACATGAGGTCTGTAGAGTTCTGCGTTCAAGGAACAGTCGTTCTAAATTTTCACTACAACAGGTACGCCCGTGAAACGTGGGGACAAGCGGTTTTTGAATCAAGTTTAATGTCGATGTTGGACATTTGGCGTTGAGTGGCTAGCTTTGTTCCCTCCCGGTCTGCCCATATGGATCGCATATTTAGGGAGGCGTAGCGATTCACAGACCTCATGGCAAAGAATGGTCGGCACCAACCAAGTACACTACAGATCACGGAAGAACCGTCCTGTAGAGATTTAGCAACTTCGTGGAGCTCAACCACAGAAGCTGCTACTTCGCTAGACCAATAAGAATTTCCTCGTGTGGAGGCTGTCTTTATCTTAGGATTCTTATCTCTTTGTTGGTACCCAAAAAAACGAGAGCCAGAGAGTGGGGACACGGAAAGGGGGAAAAACTGATAGTTAGATTGACAACATTCAACATACACATTCCCATCACAAGATCTGGAAGAAAGAGAGAAGTTCGCTATACATGAACACAATTGTCGAGGAATAAAAGAGGAGAGGAGGAGATGCTGCCAACTGCCTATAGCTGCCCTTGAAACTTTGCACTTGCTCCCTTGTCAAGTCTCTGAGTCTTACATGAGATCATCAGCAGTTCTCTGCGTGTGAAGTTTTGACTTCCGAGCAAATAAACATGAAAAAGAAACGGTAGCATAAACACTGGTCATTCGCATCTCTACTAGAAGAATATATCCACCCTAATGCATACATGAGAATATACACGCCAAATGAGAGAGAGAGAGAGAGAGAGAACCAAAGTTCCTAAAGAAAACCGTATCATCATAACTGTGATGCCAATGATTCAATTCCTTGAGTCTCGTGGGAAGTAATGGCAAAGAGATCAACAAAAAATATTTGCAGATCTCAAGTTAACCCCGGGCCACCAACACATCCAATTGGCCCAAACTACCTCTAGATGATGATTCCCCTTGCTTGAAAGTCTTCCTCACATTAAAACTGTAGTTTTCACCTTCATGCCTATGTTTGAGTTCTTTATAAGCTACTTTATTGAAATGCAGCAGTGTCATCATGGTAACCGCAACTAATGCAGCATTTCCCACTACTCCACCCATAAGGGACTTCCTTGCAAAATTGAAACTGGAAATTAGAGCTTTGATCAGAATGTTGGACCTGTTTCCATGATTCACCATGCTCTGCCCAGAAGAACCATTTGCTGCGCCGAATAGATTATCGCATGAAACAAAGCGACTTGCATCACAAACGTCTCCCACAAAAGCTAGGGCTTCCTCGATTACTTTATATTTCTTACCCTGGTGTTCTGCCAATCTCATTGCAAGAACAATGCGGCTTTGTTCTAATCGTGCAATTGCAGCATCTCTCTCAGCACGTTGCTGTAATTGAACAGTCTGTCAAGCAGAATAAAGTGACATCAGTGTACCCATTGTAAATAATACCAAGCATGATCCTCACCACCTAGTTATACAAATGCTTGTTATGATGCCTCATGAACCCTGGCAGATCCATTCCTTCAAAATGCACCAAACGACACTCATGCTGTTTACCATAAATTTCATTTTAATGATAATTAACTTTTAACACTAAACTCGCACAGCCTAAAACAATAGCAACTTTTGCATGACAATCAGTTTTGCTTAAGCTGCAGTAAACTTAGGGAATCTCAACCAAAATTTCCACTGAATCACTCATGAAAATGGCAGACAGTAGTTAACAGAAGGAAAGAAATATCCAGGCAGGACAAGCCACATGGCATATGCAATGAAATTTGCTCAGCTGATCAAGATATCAAGAATTTATCTTCAATGGCTATAAGAACTACGATCTACATCTAGAATTTCTCTGTTACTTTTAACCTGAGGCTCTGCTAAGCTCTTGCCTCAGTTCTCTGACTTGAAGTTTATCAGCCAAGATTTTCTCATATTCTCTTTCTTTAGACTTATATCCACCATCCAAATTTACTCTTTCCAATGTGCATGAATGATGCATCTGCCAAAATAATTCAACAGGTCCTAACCTCCTCCATACATGACTCACAAGCTGATTTGAGTACATTTAAAATTTGGCCTTCAAACTCCCTTTCTACAATCTAAATCCAGAAGTTCATCATAACATGTGCCCAAAGGGACAACCCACTTGTGATATGTAACCAAACCCAAAGGCTAGTGGAGGTCAAATTTCCCCAAAATCAGCAAAAACAGGAAATAAGGAATTGCAGAAACACAGAGAACAGCCCAGCTTCTTCTTTCTAGGTTCTTCCAAAATTAAGTTTTTCTAAGAATCAATCCTATATTGCAGACAAGATGGGACATCAAACCCCATACAGTACTCCAACATCAACAGCCGAACCCTTCTCTTCTGAGTTGTATCCTATACATGGATCCCTTTACTCCATTCCCCTTTGCCCTCTATGACATCTACCATCATATCATTTGGCCGTGAACCCAATATCATGTTTAGGATTAGTTTTGCAACACCAATTCTCGTTTCAGTTGATAATAGATGGTAGCTTAAGTTAATCCAATACAAGTTAAAGCACATATATTAGCAAGAACTGGCCATCGCACTTAAAGTCACAACCAAATAGCCTAAAAAAAACCCCCACGTTCAGTTTCAATTAAACTTCCAAGCATTCTCATTTTACTTTCCTCAAGCAATGGCAGCGACCTCATTCCACTTCATCAAATCTTCATCACACCAAATCCTACATACTATCGTAATAGCGTGCCTCTGTCATCCGTGCGATGGTGTCGTCCCATAGCTATCCATTTATCATCATTTGCTCGCAATAGAAATTACTTCACACGCTTTATGCTCGAGTGCAAGCTAATCCATGGGAGTTCAAGCGTGCAGACATACTTCTACCGGGGAAAGAGAAAAAAAGTCGGAAATTCAAATCCGAGACTCACGTGAAAAAACTCGAGCTGATCTTCTAGATTCTCCAGAGCAGTGCGGATGGCGTTGAGGCTCTTGGCCTCTCGCACTGCCTCATCGTAGACTCCGAACTCCTTAACGAACACGTATCCGCCGGACGCCGCCCGATTATCCTCCTCGGCGGCGGCGTCGCCGAAGAACTGCTTCTTGTTCGGCGGCGGCGGCTGAGGGAGGTCCGGTTTGCGGAGGGACTTGATGGAGTTGAGGAAGTGAGAGCGGGAAATGGAGTGGATGGCGTCGCTGAGCTTGTCGTGCAGGTCCCAGATCTTCTCCAGAACCGCCTCCACCTCATCGATCTCCATCTCTCATCTCCCGAACATGAAACCCCACCGCCGATGAAAAATTTGGGGGGAGAAATGGATCCAAATCCGGCTGTAGGGTTTGGTTCCTCTCTCTCTCTATTTTACCGCCCCTTTTTTTGGGGTTCCAACGAATCTTGAATTTTAGTGGCGGGTCCGTCGTCGTTTGATTCTGCTGGCGAGAAGCGGTGGCCCAGTCCCGAGAAACGGCACTCCGTATTGGGGATTCTCGCCGTGGCCTTCGCTTCACTCGGGAGGGACACGTGTCGCCCTCTCCCGAACTCTCCTTGTCTTTAGGCGTAAGACATGGGTTCTCCTAAATTCAATAAGATTATAATAAGGAAAAGTGGCAAACCAATAATTGCGACAAATTTATTTTAAATTAATTTTTTGACAATAAAAATCCTAGATTAATACATTTGACAAATTTATTCTTTATTAATTTCTTTTGTATTTGGATCAATACTATGAAAATCACAAATTAGTAAATATGTGATAAATGAAAGATAAAACCTTAAACTATTACACCCATCAATAGGAGTGAGTATAGTTCGGATGGGCAATTCCTACCCTAAAATTGAGAATCAACCACTAAATACCGATTTTTGAAAAATTGAAATAAAAAATTGCTCATTAGTTCCATGGATTCACTTGGGAATCGAATTGCTTCCCAAGTGGATTCATGGACGCACTTAATGCAACATTTTCCAACAAGCCAAAGTAAAGCCAAAAAACAAAGAACTTCCTTGCTCTTAATTGTAAAATCAATAAAAAGAGTAGACTCATATTATCGAGAATCGAAGCTATGAGTCAATGGGCATTAAAATTGAGAGTGGAGGCCATGAGAGAGATGAGACAAGCACTCAGTCAATGGGTGTTGAGTTTAGATTAGGGATTTTAGGATTTTCATTTTTCTTAAATTTTTTTGGTCTGAAATTTTTCTTAAAAAATTAAATGTATATTCATATATTACTCTAGGTGAGTGGCCGAGCAATTTTGTATCTAGAATCGAGAATCGAATTGGTACCCACCGGTTCCAATAAATTGGAATCAAGAGCTAGATTGGTTCCCTTGGGAACCGCCAATTTTAGTCCAGTTCGATTGGTTTCAGGCAATTTCAAGTTATTTTGCATGCCGTTACCCATCAACAACCATGTATAATCTAATTCAGGAATTTGACTTTAAAATTTAATGGAAACTAAAAAAATGTAAATTTATCACAAATATACTAGTTTGAGGTTTTTTGTCATATTAACCATTTTCTTTTGAGAGAAGACATGGGTAATCTTAAATTCAAGGTTTGATACTACAAAAAACCTTAAATTAGTATGTCTATGATAAATTTATAGTACATCCATAACAAATTTACTTCTAAATTGATATGAATTACTACGTGAATGATATGTGTCATCCAATTTAGTAATTTCATAGTAAAATTTTGACAAAATCTAACGGAGGATAAATATGCCACAAATATATTGATTTGGAGTTTTTGATGCTAAAAAAATTAATTTGGATAAATTTGTCATGTGTACTGATTTGTAATTTTTCGTGATATGAACCCTAAATTCAATATAGTCTTCGAAACTTTTTTATTGTTTAATTGGGTATTTCTTTTTCTTTTTCCTTCTTAATTTAGACCGAATAAAATGGATGGAGCTACAAGATTGGGCCGGCCAATCCATAGTGATTTCGACTAGGCCTATCTTCCAAACTCGTCCCGGTTTGAAGTAAATAATGTGGACTCTTGTTCACAACAGATCGGACCAGAAGATGGACGGGTCAGAGAGAGCATTCTACAGAGCCTTGAGGTAGAAATCTCTTTATTGAAAAGCAACTATTGTTCGACAGACGAGATGATGGACAACTTCAAGACATTCATACATATACTTGAACTTGGAAACGTAGGATATAATTAAGGCAGCGTACGACCTCTTTCTCATCGTTGCATTGAGCTTGATTCGTTCTTATTTCATATGTAATCATGTTTATTCTCTCTGAGTATATCGATATGCAGTGCCACCGCTCCTTGAAGGAAAACTAAGTTTGTCTGCCAAGCTCCGGTGGCTGTGCGCCCCCTAGATGACCACCGACCGACCTTCCGTCTGCGCCTCCGGCGTCTCCATCTCGCCATGGTGCATGCCCTCGTCCTCCCCCGAGATCTCCTCCAACGACCTGCCTTTGGTCTCGGTCACCATGAACGTGCAACAGAACCCCAGCATGTTTACGAACGCCAAAAATATCAGGGCGCGTTTTATTTTGGATGTATCTTGGCTGAGCGTGTAGCTCTGGACCCCGAAGGCCGCGACCAGCGCCCCTGCCTTACCCGCTGCTGCGCTCATGGCGTGGCACGTGGACCTAATGCGGGTTGGGAACAGCTCGGCCGGGAGAACAAAGGTCGTGCTGTTGGGACCGAAATTCGCGAAGAAGAAGGTCAACCCATACAAAAGCGCGAACAGCCCCGTCTTGTGACTATCACCGCTGAGTTCAGTATAGTTGATTCCGAGGATGAGCATGAATACAGACATCATGAAGAAGCCGATGAGCTGAATGTAGAAGCGACCGATCTTCTCGATGAAGAAGACGGTGAACCAATATCCCGGGAATGTCCCCAACAAGGCAACCACAAACATGGCCTTAGAAATCTGAAACATTTCTTCAATAGCGTTGACGTTCGCCGGCTGAGATGTGAGGTGCATGTTCTGGAATATGTCTTTCTGTGCCAGGTTTTGGCTATAGAAGGCGATGTCCAACAAGAACCATGTGCTCATCGTGCCGATGAGATGCATGCCATGCCGTCGGTTAAACTCGTTTGAGAACAGCTTGTAGTCGTTGTTCGCTTTGAATTGGTTCAACTTATCTTGATCAGCTTGAATTTCGATGTCCAGGACCCGACCCATGTCTGCGGCGGCTTGTTTGGCGTTCCCTTCTATAAGTGCAGTGTATCGACCGGTCTCTGGCATTTTCATTCGCCAGTAGTAAGTCAGCAAGGCCGGTAAAGCTCCGAGCATGAGGACAATTCGCCATAAGAAATCCGCTGCCGGTTGCGTAGAAAGCACAGGATTTTCGTTATATGGTAGGGCTTTATTATAGTGGAGGAACAGTGCGGAAAGGGTCATGGAAACAAGTCCTGCGAAAATAATCCCGACGCCCTGCATAGCAAAAACTGCAGCTATAAAGGCGCCCCTAGTTTTCTTGTTTGCGTACTCGGACATGATGGTGGCGGAGAGAGGGTAATCGCCACCAATCCCGAATCCTAGCCAGAATCTGAAGAAGCAGAGAGTGGTCATGACGGATTTCGCGGTGGATCCGAAAGAAAGGCCCGAGCAAATGGCACATATGACCATAAGAATGAGGGTAATCCCGTAGACCCGCTTGCGACCGAACTTGTCACCGAGCAAACCGAAGAAAAGTTGACCCGCTATGGTTCCTATCAGGGCAACGCCAATCACGAAGTTGTTGACGGAAACTGGGAGTTTCGCCGGTTTTGGTGAAGCAGGATCCAAGTAATAGAGGCGACCCAAGAGCTTCGTGATCGTGGTGATGCAAAACAGGTCGTAAGCGTCCGTGAAAAAGCCCATACCTACATTACAGAGCCAGGAAATTTGTTTCAGAAAGGGTCGTATGTAGAATCCAGCGATACATCGATAACCTTAACACAAGTTCAGAAGATCTATAATGATTCTATGGTTATAATCTCGTCGATAATCTTTTCAAACTAGGACGCGCTCAGACCAGCTTCCTCTTGAGCCTAGAGCACGACACTCTTGTTGCTCAGTATCCTAAGTATGAATTTCTGCTCGGCAACTGGCTTCCTCTTTCTGTGCTGTCCGAGTTTCAACTCAAAACCCTCGAAGAGCTTCACGAAATCTCCGAGGCGGGGCTGTTCATTACGTAACACTACGAGGTTTAAATAAACAACGACCTCAGCACAAAGTTCATAGACAGTGTATACCTGCGATTACAATGGCAGTGAGGTGGTACCATTGCGTGTGAGCCTTGTCGAGAGCACGCAGAACTGCTAAACTGTTGGTAGCCATTGATGTTTTCCTTCTCTCTTCAGCTTTCGATCTGTCTTTGCTGGTCGTCCTTCGTTCTCGGGTCCGTTTTATAGCAGGAGATCGCGAAGGAAAGAGACCATGGAATGATGTCTGGAAGCTGGCGTTCTGCTCTATGCTTTGAGGGAAAAACGAGGGGGTATCGCTCAAGCATATTCCATCTGAACGTCGATAGAGATCGCGATTATCGATTCATCACTCGAAGGTTGATCAGCCGAGGTTTGTCCGTGCATGGTTCGTATCAAACGAAGGCGATGTGGCGCGATGCGATCATCGTAAAAGACAATCTGCTGAATGGCTGCAAAGCACGAATCGAGCCTCCGAAGCTGCTCACGACTTCGACTAGTGTTAAAAACCTCGAAGGGTTCGGCTGAAATGTCTAGCGAAGGAATATGATAATAAGTCCTTTGTATAACCTAGTTACTACTGTAATTAGGGCAAAATGGTTATCAAAGTTGGGGAGAAATGTTTGATGGAGATACCTCTTATTATGAGCTGGTGTAAAATTTTTGACATGAAATTTGACGTTCTTTGTATTCCCTGATGTATTTTAACACTGAGGATTAACTGTTCAAGGTCGAGTTTAGAGGCAATTGGGATTGTTATCATCCCAAAAGCATTGGATTTAGGTAGTTATGTCTTTGGATTGAGTTATCGAAATGCTTGTTGGGTTGCAATATTATCATCGTTTTTGAACATTTTGGATTTTTTTATCTGAGTTTCATTGACTAAGTTGTCTTGAGTTTTTTCAAATTTATATAAATTTTAGGACTTCCAATACCAATAGTATTGACCCTTTTATTTTTTTTACTTTGGTGAAGGTTGTCGTTTTGAGAGTGATCAAAAATATGCAATGGACAGTTGTTCGGATATCCATTTGCATGGAAAGTTCTTCGGATTTTTTGATTACCTGCGGAGAAAAACAAAAAAAAGAGGAGTGAGTTTTGGAACTATCCTGTCCTTTCCAGCTGTGGAAAGGCCAAGGTGTACAATGTTACATCATTGTATTCCCCTATTATTTAGGATTTTTATTCCTATCCGCTGTCGGGCAAATAATACTACATTTATACATTAGTAGTCTTCTCTAAATTATAACACAAATAATAGTTTTTTTTTTTTTTTTTTTTAAGAATTATCATAAAACGACCAGCAAAATGTACAAACGAGGGGGAGAACCCAACAACCACCAACTAGACGAAATGTCCGATGTACCATGGTCACCAAAGGAAATTACAAGTAGGCTAGAAAATAGAAGAACCAAGAGGACACAATTCATCCTATACTATATTGTGGCTGTCTCCACATTAGATATTTTGAAAAAATTATTACTTGGATAACAGGTTGCTTGCCAACTCGTGGATCTCCCGAAATGTTCACAATTAACGCCTCCTTTTTTTTCACAAGCCCTAGTAATAAATCCTACTTTTAACAATCTCATGTGATTTCCTACATCCTCAAGTAAATAGTGAGCACATCAAATAAAAGTCAATGATAGAAAAGTAATCAATAATTTAATCTGGCGAATGTTAGTAAGTCACTCTAATTCAGATTGATAATCTCATATGAAAATCAATAACGAAGCGATTAGTATTATTATCATTTATCATCATCTTCATCTTTATCATTAGTTTTTTAATATTTATTGACACTCCAACACGTGATTTTCTTTATCATCAATTTTTTATATTTATTATATATTTTATATATATATATATATTTAAGATATGAAGCAATATAACACAATCCGCATAGGTATTAACTAAAAAGGAGTGTTAATTCATTGGGATGAATGTTCCATGTGGCAACGTAAATCAATTTAAATGAGTAGGTCCACGTTATAATGACTCAGTTATTTCTTGACAATATATTCACGAGAATATTCATGGATAAAGTGAGAATATAGAAATTTCCATAACAATGTTCTTAATTGTCTATACGGGGCGAACTCTCCAACCTTTTTTCTTCTTTAATTTTTTTAAATTTTTTTGTGTTTGGAGGCTACTCTGAAAAGGAATATAATGCATGACGTACCGGATTTTAGATAAAAACTTAGGAAAATCACATGAATTGGGTTGCTTATGAGCTAATCGAGGTCAATTTATTGGCTTTTTCAAAATTCACAACGCAAGGCACTGCAAAATAAGGGTCGGTGTCTAATTCGCATAAAATCTTTTTACTCGAATAGATAAGAGTACTAAATCGAATAGCTTGCAAATCTGGTTGAGTAACTAGATTGATCAACATGTGAGAACCGTCAATTGAGTGTCATTTAAGCTTGATGAAGCTAGGTATAATTTGATCCTGGATAGTGTGCGTTTACTTTTGTGCTTAAGCATTGTTTCTCTTGTCCTTTCTAATCAAACAAGGGCATGCAAACAATGGAGTTTCTGTCAACTTAAAGTATACTGTCCATGACCCAAAAAAAAAAAAAACAGAGAGAGCAAAGTCTGGATTTCAAGGAGCTAAGTTGAGATTGGATATAAGTCTGTATCTAACTCCGGTATGCTTATGCCTTAAATTACATCCACTGGCAATGATATAGAAAACAATACAATTGGAAAACTTATCCAATTAGTTCTAATTTATCACACGAGTGTCAATTTAGTTTAAAACTTTTTAATTTTGTAAATTTACTCTTAACCCCTTTCATGAAATTTCAATGGAGTTTTTTTCAGCCAATTTTGTTGGAAATCACTGTTGGGGTGATCTAATCATAGCCGCTTATTTTATATGTCACATCACTATGTTAGTGAATGGTGAAAATCGGGTGAAATGACTATATTGAAATTTCGTGTCAAAATTTAAGATTAAAATGGCAAAGTTAGAAAGTTCAGAACTGAATTTGACATTTTTTTCTTGATACAATTTATGAGGTGACTCAATAATTGTTTTGCAACAATCGAACTAATTCACGGACACGCTTCATCGTCAAGCTCGTAAAACGGGTCAGGTCGGGCCCAGTGCCACAACCCGGAAAATGCTTCGAATTTAATACACCGAGAAGATGGACGGGCCAAGCCCATGAGTTAATGCGTAGTTCTTTGTAATTTAAGCTTTGACCATGTGCGGGCTTCACATAGAATTTTGGACTAAAACCCTTCCATAAACTTTGGGCAAGCTCTAAAATATTTATAAAAAAATTAAAAATAAAAATTTGATTAGTGATTACGATTTACGACATTTAAAAAGGAAAAAAATCTCCGTTAACATTTACTGAAATTTTTTACCCTTTTTGGAAAATTTCTAGAGTCATCCCATCATGCCTAATGAGCTATTTATAATTTCTTTTTTCTCATTAAAATCAGGATGCAAATATAAATCCCCCTTTCGATGAAAACATCAATTCTATCACACTGACTATCGAACATTGAAACTATTGCTAAGTATATATCATTGAAATTTATCTTCGAAAATGAGATGATATCACTAACAACTATTGTTAGGGATGAGCATGGTTGGGGTCAAGCTGATCTAGTACCCAATCTATGGAACAATCTGATATTAGTTCCCAATTTTTGAGATTGAGAACTGACCATGTTGAGTTTGGGATCAATAATCGAATTGACTTAATATGTTTGATCTAGTTCTAGAGTTAACTTAGACCGATTGATTTTTTTTTTTTTCATTTTTTGTATTTCATTTAAAAGAACAAACATATTACATATCCATCAATAATATGACGTTGAGCAACCAAATTATGAACACCAATACATATCAAACATAAATATAAGATAAAATAATAGTAGAAATTTACACTTGTTAAAAGTAACAAATCATAATAACGAACATTTGAAGTGAGGGAACAAAGACAAGTGGTGAGATGAGTGAAAGGAGGTAGGGCCACGAGAGGTGAGTGAGGCCAAGGAAAATGAAGAGTTTTTTTTTTTTGTTGAATTGGGATTGGGTTTCTTTTTACTTTCTAATTTATATGACAAATTTGAAAAGAATAGAGTATGAGGCGCTAAAATTTAGAGTAAACAAAAGTATATAATATATATTATATATATGATTGATATGAGTTAGACCAATCCTAAATTCTAAGGATTAAGGATCAATTTTCACAATGCTAGATCTAAGGGTCCTAAGATTGAGAATTGACCTAGTCTCCTTAGGAATTGAACTAAGACCAGCAAGGTTGGGTTGGTCCAAGATTGATCTAGGGTTGATCTTGGATCAATATTCACTGCTAAATATTACTGTATAAAAAAATACAAACTCTTTTCCTTTTACTATAAAGATGGACCGACCTTGCTTCCCTTTCATAAAAACTTGTCTTTCCATATCCATCGTATGCAACACCAAAGTTTTCCGCCGCGAATCGCACGAACAAAAGTGCAATCCCCGCGCATCATTGATTTTCTCCATATTGAAAAGAAATAGAAGCGTCTTTTTCCTAATCAGGAATAGAATTTTCCTGAAAAAATGAAAAAAAAAAAAAAAAACAAAAATCCCAGAAAATTTTCTCCCGCACGGTAATCTCTTTAAATAGGAAATAAAAGAAAAAAAGGGGAAAGATCATCTTTAGCCCGACCGGAAAATAAGAATTTTAGTCATTTGCATCACCTTCCTAAAATGGAAAGCAAATTAAAATCCTAAAAATCTCGCCTCCCACACTAATTTTCCCCGGTCAAAACAGAGGAAAAGAAATCTCGACAAATCGGAAAATACTAAAAATATTATCTCGAATTATGATCATCGTCAAACCAACACTTCAAATTCTAAATGCAAAAACACTTTCCACCTACCAATACTTCAAAACTTATATGGCATGACAAAAGTTTAGGATATTGATTTAAATTTTGGCTACACAAAAAAAAAAAATATTTATGTCACGATAAATATATTTTATAAATCTCATGCAAAATAAAAATTTGAATATTTATATTATAATAAATATAATTTATGATTTTTGACAGATATTAATTCAAATAGAAGTCACTTAAAACCAAACCCAATAAAGGAAGTCAAGAGCAAAGGAAAAATGCCAGCTGGTAAAAAAGTCCCCGCGAATCTCGCCAGGCCTCACGAGCCGCAGAAAGACCTAGAAGCAACTCAAGAAAAAACGAAAGGGGGCGAACAGAAAAAAAAAAATAAAATAAAATAAAAAAGCGAACACATAAATAGATAAATTCACCAAATTCGTTGCCCCCTGTTTTTGAGGAAGACTGGAATTTTCGCATCGCCTCTCCGCTGAAATCGCTTCTCCCCGTTGTGCTTCGACCAGTGATTTCGATCAGTGGTCGCCGCCGCAACGGGGATCGATCACCACTGGAAATTCTCGCCTTCCTCCTTCCTCCATTAATCGTCCGATGAAACAGTGAAAGCCTCTTTCCATGTCTATTTCGTCATCCTCTTCGTCATCGTCGTCGTCATCGATCAGTCGCTTTCGCGGCCGTCGTCAAGAGGTGCGCGCATTTTTCGCCTCCTTCGTGTTTTTTCTTCTCTTTTTTCTACTACCCTTCGTTGCCCGTTCTCCAAGGAATTTTGGGTTGGACTTGGAAAAGGCGCCCGTGCCGGCCCTTGAAAAGCGGGTGAGTTGATTTTTGTTTTTGCTTTGGTTGGTCGCGTCAATCCGTCGGAAGGAGGACGTCCCGTTTCGGAGGAGTTGAGGTTTGTTTTTCCGCTTGAACCCTAGCGACGACCCGCTTGAATCGACGGCGGAAGTAGTAGATGCTAGAACGAGATGAATTGCTAGCTGTTTCTATTTCTCGTGTTTGCCCTTATGCGTTAGTGCATCGAGACGGAGCGGTTTTATGATGGTCTTCAACTGCGAAAACAAAGAAAAGAAGTGAAAAGGCAGAGGCTTGTTTGATCACAGAGAATCCTGTTTGCTGTTTCTAATGTAGTCATCTCTAGAATGAGAAGAATCCATGCGTTTTTTCTTGTTTTCTTTTCTCGGGTTGAGTGTTTTTCCCATTCTTGTTAATTCTTAGTAATGTTAGTGCTATCAAAGCAGCGAACTTTTCGTTTCTTGCTTCATGAAATCAAAGGACAGGGGCAGTAAATGTCGACAACGAATTAGAGATGGCATAATCAATGGACTTTTCATGTTTCATAGTTATTTGTGTGATTATCAGCTTTGTTGTACAAATCAAGCGGGGGTTGCTTTCCTTAAATCCCTACTGATTCTGATTGCAATTATTTCAGTTGTGAAATGAGTGGAGAACGTAGTCCTCTGGACAGTGAGGATACTGGAATGGCTCATTCTGAGCGAACAACCGACCCGTGGATGAACACGGATCAATCTTCAAGCATCCTAATTGACAGCCACAATTTGCTGCTGTTGGAATCACCTGTTCATGGTCGAGAGATTAAGGAAATTTCTGGTGCACGGGACCGGCATTCAACGGTTGCATCAGATGGAGAATTAGGTTTTGCGGCGAGAGCATTTTCTGCTGCCGGTGCAGCATTTTTATCAGCCATAGTTGTCAACCCTCTCGATGTCGCCAAGGTTAGCTTGTTCTTGAGCTAGTGAGCATGTTGCCTAAGAATGACCAAAGCCCCAGTCATGCTTTGATGGTGTATATAACTTGTTATAAGTTTTTCCCGTTTGACCTTTGGCTATAGACACTAATCCTATATCTTTCCCTGTTTCCTCAATGGCTCGATGCACTTCTGGTTTAGTGATATTCTTTATTGAGCCAGGTTATAGTACCATTTAATGACTCAAATGCATATTTCGGTTTCATCACTGGTTTTTTGCTTTTTATATTCTTTTCATTGTTTTTCTTAAATTTGAAGATGGCCAAAGTAATTGACAAGCTTTCTAAGTGTAGGGTACAACTTAAAAGAATGTGATGAAACCTACTGCCTTTTTCTGAGATTTTGGCACTTTCTTTAATCACCATTCATTCATTGTGCTGCTTTATGTTTGTCTATTTGGTGGTTGAGAGTAAATATTGAAAATAAGATGAATTCTCTGAATGAGTTGTATATATTCTCTGTGGAAGAGCTGCCATTGTTGAAGTGAAGATTAGCGCAATTTCCATAGATTTCAGACCATTTAGACATTTTAAGTCCTGGTTCTTTCTCTGTTTTGACTTCCATAGATCAGTTTCACAGTTAATATGGTAAATATATAGAGTGGCGTGCTTACATCTTCGAGCCTGTGCTTGTGGAATAGGGAACTTTTGATCTTTAATAACTGAATCCAGTTACTAGTAGCAGAAGGAGCTAGCATATAATATCCCCCCTTCCTCTTGCTCTATATGGGTTAACATATTTTCAAGTCTTTTCTACTTTTAATTCCTCTGTATCCACTAATTGTTAATCATCTTCTAGTTGGGAAGCTGATCTGATCTTTCGGATAACTTTTTACTTTGTATTTTCTTCTAGCTTATGATAATTTGGAATTTATTTCTTAAGAATAAGTATTGTTAATGTTAAACTTAAAATGTGATATTTTCAGCTTTCACAATTTTCTTTTTCTTTTTTTATAGTGCTTCTTTCATGTGTACTGGGTTAATTTTTTTTTTCTGAATCATTTTTTTTTTCAGACAAGGTTGCAGGCACAAGCTGCTGGGGTTCCTTATTCCCATCCATTGAGTAATATCACAAGTCGCATGGCATTTTTTGGGCCAAATATGGTAAACATGCATCTTTTATGGTGTTTTGCCTTGTTTTGCCATTTTTTTTTTTTTTTTGACTCATTCAATTAAGAATCTACTGTTGATTTTTCTTGGTTTCTGTTGCTTTAGATGTTTGCGGATCTGAGATGTTCTCCATCTTGCGCACGTGCTGGAGTGCATGGCACGGTGTCAATATGTCCTCCAGATTGTTTTCAGTACAAAGGGACTCTAGATGTCTGGTACAAAATAATTCGACAGGTTGGTTTGTGGAACATCTTCCTAGTGATGCTTTTTATAGGTTTATAACCTTCTCTTATTGGCGAGCCTGGGAGGTTTGCATGACCAGTGTTAATTACTGGTTTTAATGTGTAAATTTCATACTTTCATGCCTTTTTTAAATGATTTGAGTGAAGCAGACCATAGCTTTAGCACTTCAGTGTCATTTTAAGGCCAAGTCTTTTGTTTTTCTTGATTGATTTTCCATCGCTTATGTGGAAGTGCTTTTTGCAGGAAGGATTTTCAAGGCTGTGGCGAGGCACCAATGCAGGCCTTGCATTGGCTGTACCAACAGTAAGCCTCTTGCACTATAATATTTTTTTTTTTTTTTCTGAAGAAATTTGCAAATTCACTGAATAATTTCCTGTTCATTTGCTTATTTCTATTTTATTTTTTTTTTTTTGGTCAGGTTGGAATATACTTGCCATGCTATGATATATTCCGCAATTTATTAGAAGATCGCACTGCCATTCTTGCACCTAGCTTGACACCCTATGTTCCGTTAATTGCGGGATCACTGGCTCGCTCTTTAGCTTGTGCAAGTTGCTACCCCATTGAACTGGCCAGAACTCGCATGCAGGTATTCTATGTTTGCATCTTGCTTTAAATTTTATCCCATAAGATTCAAGAATAGTTTACTTATAGATAATTCTTAAGAGCAGATTGGCACAAATATTTTTGTTACTTCACATTGGCTGTGTATTTTCTGAGCTTGCTGGTATTATGAGCATCAGAGGGTTTTTTTTTAATCGTGGATGGTGTACTTTACTTTTTGCTTGAGTTTGCTTTATGGTTTTCACATACTTTCTTAGTCTGGCTTAATTTGTGACTTTATATTTTATTTTTTTACATTAGTGTTTATTGCATTTTTAATTGGTTTTTCCATGCCAGGCTTTTAAGGCGACAGAAGCTGGCAAGAAGCCTCCTGGGGTATGGAGAACTCTATTTGAAGTATTGTCAAATGTCAGAGGCACAAGTAATGCGTCGAACAGCTGTGAGTAGATTGGCATAATTTAAGATTTTATTCCCACCTCCCCTCCTCTATATGTCTTTCAGCATGTGGGTTTTAGAGGGAGTGTGTACTGTGGAATGCTGATGGGCACCTTTTTGTGACAGTGCAAAACTACCGTGTTCTGTGGACGGGCATGGGAGCACAGCTTGTTCGTGATGTTCCTTTTTCGGCAATCTGTTGGTCGACACTCGAACCTGTGAGCTCTCTCTCTCTCTCTCAACTTTGATGCTGCAATTTGATAAGTTGCAGGTTTTTTCATCTCTTGTTTATTCTCTCTCTTGATTTATGTGATTACAGATTAGGAGAAAACTGCTTAGGACCGTTGGTGATGAAGCTAGTCCAGTTGCCATCTTTGGAGCTAATTTTTCTGCTGGATTTGTAGCAGGAAGTCTTGCTGCAGCTGCTACATGTCCTTTTGATGTGGCCAAGACAAGAAGGCAGATAGAGGTTTGTTATTTCATTTCAGCATCATCTTGCTAGGAAGTTTATTTAGGGATTTGAAACTTACAACTAGAAACTTTGAAAGCTCATGCATGTTCAAGGGATTTTGGTTACTCTTTAGTCAACCTGTACGATTTAAACTTAATTTGCTTGAGAAATATCTTTGGTGGGTCGCTTAGATTGGATTACAAATTTATATTTTTCTATAAATAAACTTCTGTCTTTGATTTGATGCTAACTTTCTCCCCCTTATTTTTCCAGAAGGATCCAATGAGGGCGTTGAAAATGACAACAAGGCAGACTTTATTGGAGATTTGGAGGTATTGCACTTTACATGGCATGTTTTGGAGATTTTATGACCCTCATGTGATATTTGATGTGTTCATACTTGACCTGAGGGATTTTCATTTATTTATGGAAAAAAGAAAGACTTTGGTTCTGCATGGATAGATGCACAAGAAATTTCTCTTATTCCTGTGTAAAATTTAGCTTTTGGTGAAGAAACTTGTAGTTTTTTATTCCTTCTGTATTTTCTGCATTAAATAGGATGTCCATGTCCATAAGGCTTAAATATCTTGTCATTGGAATGTTGAGTTTGCAGTTCACCCACAATGTTTCTCAGAAAGACCTGTCTGATGGGAAAATGGCCAGCATTAATGTTTGACTACTAATCCTGTGATTGGTATTAATTTTCATGTTATAGGGATGGAGGCTTGAAGGGACTCTTCACTGGAGCTGGTCCTCGTGTTGGCCGTGCAGGGCCTTCTGTAGGCATTGTGGTATCCTTCTATGAAGTTGCGAAGCATGTCCTGCACACCCAGTATGCAACTTCATGATTTGGCTAATAGCAGCCTATTCGTGATTTTCCGTCTCCTCGAGGTGTGACCAACAGAAGCATCGCGTTCTTACTTGACTTGAGAAACATTGACGTCCCCACAGAATGCTGACCTCTTTGTGATTACAGAAGGCAGACAGAAATAAGCAATTCTCATCTTTTCTTTTCTTCTTGGCGTTGCAGCCAAAGTACAGCTTTTTACTCTCTTTCCTCACAATGGATGTTAGTTCCATTGAATTTTGAATGCTCACAAATGAGCAGAAATTTTGTAGAGTTTTGATGTTTTGAACACTTTTTGGGTTGGTCACCCTCAAGCCTAATTTAATCATATCCCCATTCTTCACAGAATTGGATGACATGAGGTCTCTCGTGGCGATTATTTGCCCTTTATAGGTTATCATTAGGGAAATTTATGGGTGTTTGCAGATGATATTATGGTATTATGCAGAATGAGTGACTTGACACTCCTGTCACCAAATGCGAATAGTATTGAATTTGAATCATTTACCGAAGGTGCAGGGTCAATACATGAGTGCAAGGTTTTCGAGTTTGAAGTTTGGCATAATGTAAATTTGTGGCTGTAGCTTTTATGCTATTAAATCGAGTTAGCCACTGGGTGTGCATTTGGGGGCATTTGATTGCAGGCCTGCGGTGTATTTTCTGTGCATGGCTAATGCGCCTGTGTCGGTTGGCGGTTCATGTGCAGCGTTGGATAGCAGATGAGTAATGTAACCAAGGAGGGTGCTACTTTTTCCTGGAAAGATGGGGTTAAATTGATGGGGCGTAGATATCGTGAGCAGCCTTGTACCATCTTTCCTGTACTGGTTTTTATTTCTCGACTTCCAGGGTCCATGACAAAACGTTGCAAGCACATCAGGCCTTGCGTGATTTGGGATAGAGGGGCTTGTACCACTGTTCATAAATGCAAGGTCCACTCCGAAACGGACGCTCCGTGACTGTTCTGCTGGAACGCGGATAGTGCTGTTCTAGAATGACATCATAGCAAAGAATCTTCAATGTCACGAGCGCGAGTGCGAAGGAAGCCTTTCATCGATTGAGCACGACACCTTGAGGGCTCGAACGGTGTCTCCCTCCTGTCGTCTTTTCAAGATGGCAGAAGTGGCTACGGTGAACATAACCGTCCATCACACATGGGATGGACAGAAGTGTTGGAGGGCGTTACAAAATCTATTGGTGTCTTTCTATTCAGGTGCGCATTTGCTCTTTCCTCTATTCAGGGTATATGGCGAGGTTCGCGATTGTAACGTCTTTCTTTCTTTCTTCTACTGGAAATCGATTTCCGTTTGGAGATATCAATACAGCTCAAAACAAAGAACAGAGATAAGCCCATAATCATAATGAAACAAGTAAAAAAAAATCAAGTTATGCATAAAAAAAAAAAAAGTTTTTTTGCCCAGCCGCTCTCCTGTCACAAAAGATTCAACCTGCGGTCCCTTCACACCATCTCCAGACAGACTATCAACCCTAGCCAGACACAAAAGAAAAGAAAAGAAAGAAAAGAAAAGAAAAATACCAACATGCTTAAGTTTCGTTTTCTCTGGCCTTAAAATAAAATTAAGGAAAAAATAGAAAACTAAAAGGAAGCTTCGTTTCTTGCGATTTACAACGTCAACCGGTGGATCGCCCCTTTCGTCTGGAGAAAACCATTGGAAAAGGAACGGTGGATGATGTTGATATTGATGTTGATGTTGATTGGGGTGGGGAGGCATCGGTCAGCGACATCAATGGATGAGATACGTGAGAATGAGGGCTATCAGCATCAACACGTACGCTATCCCCTGGTCTATCGACGTTCCTGCACGTCCGACAACCAGCACCACCGAACATCAAGATCGATTTTTTATCTCCTTTTGTGGGTCAATCGTCAATCTCGCTGTTACCCATTACGAATCATTTTCTTTGCTAGCTACCTACTTCGAAATTCCAAACGGAAGCTTTGAATAGAAAAAGCAGAGGAGAATCCTAAGAGGGGGAAAGAGCACGGACCGTCGCTGGCGGGCGCCGGAGCCGGAGCCGGAGCCGGAGCCGCATATTGGGCACGAGCCGCAGGCAACATGATGATGGCGTACATCACGACGACCGCGGCGAGCACTCCGACATTGACTCTAGAAACGCCCATCTTTGGCTTGTTCCTCTCTCTATCTTCCCCCGCTTACCTCGTCGCGAAAAATAGGAATGGTTCGAGTGTTTCCTTCGACGACCGCCAGAGGAGAGATAGAGAGAGAGCTCTTCTTTTTTGTTTGGTAGAAAATGCAGAGATCTCGTCCCGTTTCCGAACGGAGTGGAACCTTTATAGGGGAGTCTCGTGGTGGGGGTGCGGGGGATCATGCAAGAGGGAGGAGGAGAGTTGGATTCGTGTCCATTTCTGGAAAACACGGATGCTTGGGCCACCCGCACGTTTAGGGGATCTTTTAAAACGAATTGGCAAGGGGGGAAAAAAAAGAAAGGAGAGGAACCAGCAATGAATCGATCGATGTTGAGGTATTGATACATTATGTATGATGCACGATGGTGCTGGTCGTGAGTTGTCGTTTCGGCCATCTGGAGAAAAAGGAAAGAAAGAACAGCCCTGTTTGCGTGCTGCTCTGTTCCTGTGAGCTGTGTCTTTACGGGCCCTTCTTATTCTCCCGTTTAGCTCAGGGGTATATATTATTTGCCATAAGTAGACCTAGGTATGTATTGTGTATGTGTACTGTTTTGTTTTCCTTACAGCTGTATTTCTATAAGTATACTGTAACGATGATCTTTATTAACGTAAGCTGTGAAATGAGTCTATCGGACCATCCATTTTCGGTGCATCCATCGTTTAGATAGCTATCATAGAACACTCAGTAATTAGTACTGTTGGCTATTTCGATTTAACTAAAACTCATGAAAAAATGGTTGGTGAATCCTTTTTCTTGGCTTTCGAAATAGAAGGCCGGCCCCTACTAAGTCCACATGGTGTATACGACGGCATCCAAATTCACCAACTATTATCTAGTCAAAAAACTTTTGTTTGTAAATACTGTAGTAGGTGGTTTGTATGATTGTATCTTTCTATGACCCTCAATAAATAAGTAGGAGGATAGGCGGAGCAAGAGCTCTTGAAGTCTATTGTTATTCATGATATTTGATTCGATTCAATATCATTGAAGTGTAATTCATCCCATTGAATTTATAGGCGAAATGAGTTTTAGTCCTACTTTTTCAGGACCGATCCTGCTCTGCCCATGGCAAACTTGGCTTGATTGAAGAAATTTGACATGTGCAATTAACTAGACACCATATTAAAAAATGAATGGCCAATTTTGTGCTTTGTTTTGGCTAGTTGAGTGGCTTTTATGACTAGATGGATTTTTGTAAACTATCTGAGCACTTTTGGTGAGAGAAGTACTTCATCAAAGAAATTTTGTTGAGCTCTTGCTGAGTCGGACATGGCCCCATAATTTGAATGCTGTAGGTGTGGGACAATTATGAGTGCAATGACTAATGCAGCAATGCCTCTATGTTTTCTTTTCTCATGTGTTTTACTGCTTTATCTACCCTTTTCTTTCTCCAATGCCACAGTTTTCACATAATATTATCTCGAGCAGTAAAGGGAGTTTTTATTTGGCATATAATCGCATGAGCAGTTTTCTATTTGGGACAACATTTGTTCAAAGTGAGGCATATGCTCATAAAACCCGTTATTTTGAGAATAACATCAAGAGCGTTCTCTATTCTTGACAACCCACTCGATAGGGTTAGACCTGATATTTAGGTTTGACTTCTAGTCTGCTTATAAAGGGGGCAGGTAGCAAGAATAAGTCTGGTAATACTGTGCATTTCGATGCCGTGATATTCATGTTTGATTGATGCCATGAAATTCATCTCAGGTGAATGAATTCATCTATCTCGTGGAATATGCAAGTCACAGAGAATCTGAGTGGGATGCTAACTGGCTTTCTTGGGCCATCTCAATCTTTTGCCCTCTCCATCTAATTGAATTCTTGAATCAGAGCCAATGCCTAAACTGTTTCAGAAGAACTGTCATAGTTCATAAAACCATGAATTTTTTTTTTTTTGACTTTTCGAAATTTCTTTCCTTTATTGCATCCTAGGGAGGGCAACGGCATCCACCAAAAACAGCTCATACATGTACTACATAGTCTTAGCTTATAAATGAAAACGTACCGCACCATGGAAACACAGACATTTAACAGCAGATTGTACTAGCTGGGCTAGCTTTCTAGTGCTGAGGAGGCCAGAGGAAGGCTCCAATGGCGAACTTCCTCTTCCGCTCGACGTCTCCAGCTGCCACTACTGTGCTGGGGAGCCCGTACTCAGAGAGGAGGCGTCGAGCTGCCATTCGGGCATGTTCTCGTAGTCAGACTTGGAGTAACTCGGGTAATGCAGCGGCATTTGAAAGCCACGATCATCACCGCTGGCGTTCCTTTCTCTTCCTTCCTGAGACCGCATTGCTCCAGCTTTGTATGCACCATTTGATGAGTCCATCCTCTCTCTCTCTCTCTCTCTCTCTCTCTCTCTGAGTAAAAAGAGCTTCAGGAATTGTTTGCCTCAAAACCCTATTAATATGCAAAAAAATTCTGCAGAGCGTTTGTACAGTTGCACGTGAAGGCCAAGGACTTTATATTTATATTACTAGGAAACAGGGAAGTTTCACTCCACCTAAACCTCTTAACTTCGCTCACAAAAATAGAAAGGCCTCATTTATTTTATGTGTAGTATTGAATTGCTTTCAATCTCAACCCTAGCGTTGGCATGGCGAGAGAAGTGCCAAACAGAAAGCAATTGCCAGTCGGCGGGTACTGGGTGCTATTCTTTCTGTGCCAACGTCAAAGCGTGCAAAAGTATTGGAGTTGTTGTGTGTGGTCAACAACCACCTTTGTCTTTCCTTTCATTTATTAATTTTCTTATGCCTCCAGGTCCTCGGCTCTAGAATGTAATAAATAATCACTCTAAAGTAATGATTTGAAAATTATAGATTATAGTACAAAGGGGCTAACTTGGTCTAGTGTAAACAAGGAGGAAAATATTCAGACTTTACCTGGCAAGATCATATTTGGTTTAATTGAGACCGAAGTGGACTTGTTCTCCTCTCTAGTGCAAGCGCTCAGCAAATAGAGATTGTTTAAGCAGAAGCAGAAGCAGAAGCAGAGAAGTATAGCTGCAATTAATCACTGCACGAGAATCATTAAAAAATTTGGTCTTATGTTACTGCCAGAAAACCAACAAGACTGTCAACTTCCGCTATACATGACACATCACATATACAGCCCCTATGCTTTTTAAAGCAAATATCTAACTTATACATATCCATCTAATTTTCACAAGACTCGCACTGCAGTTCAACTCAGCACAAATATCTAGAAAAAATATGTCTGAATGGCAAAATGTCCCCTAACTTCGTCACTGGCATTGAAACAGGCTTCAAGAAGGAAAGAAAAAAGGGTCCTCGTTGTTCTTGTAGATCTGAAACAGTTGTTTAGAGTAGTGATCAGCCAATTTTCGGCAGAGAGCTAATGCTTCAGGGTCATGCTCCTGTAACTCCTCAACCGACTTTGTTAGGCCACCAGATGCATCTCCGTTGGTAAGTAACTCACCCAGAGCGCAGCCCCTAGGCAGAACACCATGATATATTAACAAGAGAGCAGCTGGAATTCATAAACTGGATAGATAAGATTTGAATTCAATTCCACAAAACCCCCAGAGGAACATATTAAACAATATTATTGCTGAGTCAAAAAGTTCCATTATTAATCATTCACAAGGAAGTTTGGACAGGACATGCAACTGGTCATGTGAAAGGTACATTATCTAACAAAATAAACGTACAAGAAACAAATTCAACCATTAGGCAACACGTATAGATAAAGATCACTGAAAGCAACACACATATCCTTGCAAAGGAAAAGCAAACAAATAGAACAATCAGGCAATAAGTTCACCAAGCAAATAAATAGATTGATGGAAGCATATAAGCTTCCAGAGTGTAATACCACCTCGTTCATTTAAAGAAAAACAAGGTAAACAGAGGATACTTTTGTATAAGATAACATCAAAGCAGACTCACGAGAAAACAAAGAACACGGGCAATTTGCAGGCACCTTCAACGAGTAAATCATAAACCAAGCATCCAACATATGCATCAGTACTAAACAAATTGATGAAGGAAAGATTTTATCAATATGGATGTTGGAAATACAATCTACCTGGGTGCATCAAACTTGCTAAACCCACGCTGATTGTTATATAATGCTTCCTTACTAGTTCTCTCATCATCAGTTTGCTGTCGATAGAGAACACATACAGCTTTCATGCATAATTCAGGTTCCTTAGCAAATGCTGCAAGCATGTCTGCCTCAAATTTCCACTCGGACTTATGATCTTTACTTCTTTTAATTCTCGATAAAATCTCGCCAAAGTCCGTTTCACCATCAGATGTATCTTCTGACTGACCAGAAGCATCATCTCCACCAGAAGCATTATCAGCATGAGAAACATCAGAATCATCAACTATAAAGCTGCTCAAACTGTCATTATCACTGTCTAATCCAAAATCTTCAGAATCCTCATCCTCAGCACCTTTGGTGGTAGGGCCTGCAGGATGATGCTGAGCTCCACTGGATGGCTTTTGTTTTGCCTTCGCTTTAGCCTCACGTTCCCTCAATGTCATTAGGTGCCGCCTCATGGGGGTCTGAGCATGTTTGACATGGTTGTCTGGAGAAGCATTAGCTGTTTGGCACTGATTCATTTCAGAAGTGGTGTCACCAGGTTTATATAATTCCTGAAGATGCATCCTCTTTAGCCTACCTATTGGAACACAATCATCTTCACCACTCTCGCTATCAGTCTCAATAATATTAAAAGCCCGTTTCCTTTTTGGAGTCATTACAGTGGAGTTATCTTCATCATCAGCTATACTGTCATGGTAGTTGTGACAGGTCCTTGCACTGTTCTCAATAGTCATCGCTTTCCCACTTTCTAGAATCCCCTTATATGACCGGTAATCTAAATCCAGACCCTTTGAATTTTCCTGATTGTTAAGAGCATACGTTTCGTTATTAGTTTTATCTTCTTCTTCATCACTATCATGGATGTCAATAATGCCAACAGTGTGGGGTTCGGCGACTCCAGGAGCAGATGGGGCCATTTTTCTGCTGGGGCTTTCCTCCTCTTTGAATAGTAACATTTTCCTAGCTCTCCTGCCATACTGTAGGCATGTAACTTCACTTTCACCTTTAACATCAGACGGGTTACTTTGCATTGTAAAGTTTAGAGGAGTACCTGCCCAAGAAAAACCAAAGCATATTGTATGCGGCCACAGCAGGTAATTTCACCAAAAAGGGAAGTATGTACTGATTTTACTACGCGTAAAAAATGCTAATCATCGAGAATGATTTCCTCAAGGTCAACCACTAAAGGAAACTCGCAGTAATCTTTCTTTTCTTTTTTTGGCTATGTAAATTTTGGCTATGTAAAAGTCAACAATTAGATAATCAAGATGAACTAATTGAAAAAGTTTTAAAAAAGGTTTTACAATCTATTCTATGCATGAGACACATAATAATAAGTTGATCAGTGTTATCATGCCCATCAATCATAAATTCTAGAAAACTACCCAAATTAAAAGCAAACAAAACAATGTTGAAAGGTCAAAGTATGAGAAACTTTGAATTTTGCAGTTTCTTTACCAGATGTTTTGCAACCAGAGCCTACATCAACCAAATCCACCACCTGTGCATCCCAATGTCCACCACATGACTCCTTGAGATTGTCCATTTCCTTTCTTCTGCTCACACCATGTGCACGATCATTAGGAATTTCAACTCCCATTTTGCTTCCACTGAAAAGGCAACGCCCAGGTTGCGCAACTGAATTAGAGTTAGCCTCCATCAGTAAAACCCGTGACTCCAGTTCCTGGAGGCTTTGTCTCAAAACCTCTAGATCTCTTTCAGCCTTGTTCTTCTCACATTCCAGAATCCTGTTCTCAGTCATAAGCAGGAGAACCTTATCTTCTTCTTCATGCTCCTCTATCAAGTCAACAAACTTCTTCACCCCAGCATCATTAGTGTTGACACCACTTTTACATATTTGTTCCTCGATCTCGCTGTTCTTTTGCTTCAAAACCCCAACTTCATGCTCAACAGCCTGCTTTTCAGCTTCTAATGCCTTGAATTTCTCCTCAAGCGCTTCATAGTCACTCTTCCATTTCCTGTTCTCCAATTCCAACCTCACAATTCTCTCTTCAACATTCTCACCCCCATCCACAGCTGCACTAAGCCTACAAGCTTCCACCTCTTTTTCAACAAAATCCGAGCCTCTGTTGTCATCCGGGCATTCCACTTCATCCGAGTTCAAATCCATATCAAATCACGGTGTCTCTTAAACTTCAACAAATCAAACATACCAAGATTAACATCTCAAACTTCCTATTAGGAGAGCCCTACTAAGCAGCATGACGACACGGCAAGGGGAAATTATGAAATTAAAAGATTAAAAAAAATCCTAAATACATGTCAACACTAACCAACTCGGTCACACACTAACAGCATACAGGTTCACTCTAGTCTCTAGCTTTCGCGTAATACGATCCAACAACAACCTAAGAGAACATAAACAGAACAACCCATTGCACAAAACGAGGAAGAGGAAAATACCAACAGTTGAAAATACGATCTTCCTTTCAAGTGCAACCGCTTCACACGTCGAAAGAGCAGCAGACTTTCTTTGACGATGAAGCCTTCAGCCTCGTTCCGCTAGGGCTTGCGGTCTTCGTGCTTGTCGCAGGTGACCGAGCCTAGAGAGAGAGAGAGAGAGAATCGCGCGCGCGGAGTGACATGGATGGATGGGAATCGGAAAAAGAGACAGCAGAGAGCACACCGGTTGGCTTCCGAGAGACGATTGACGTCACTGGAACAATGTCCGGTCACGTGCTCGTCGCATGGTCGGCACGTGCACTTAACAATATGAAAAAAATTCCATTTTTAATTTTGTACCTTACGCACTTGTTAAAGAGAAAATATCGCGATACTTTATGTTTCCATAAAAATTGAAATCAACATTTCTTAATTACCAGGCAGCGGGCGAAGGGTAATCACTGTTTCAAAGTTAAAGTTTTTTTTTTTTAATAAAAAAGTATCTTGAGAAATTTTTAACCTAGTTCTAAATACAAACAATTTGATCGTATTTTATAACTAATATGGTCTTATTTTGATTTGCTTTGAGTTGGGTCAAAATGTCCGAAATTACTTGTCAAACATATGTCTTTTTATCGGACCTAAAAGAAAAAAGTAACAATGCATTGATTTTTGACATGTGGATTGATAACTTTTTCAAATCAACCTGCAACAATTTCTATTAAGCGATAGCTAGTTTGGGAAAATTTCAAAAAAAGGATCCAAACTAAATTTATTTTTTCAAATAAGGACCTCAAATGGCCGTTGTTTCAAATGAATATTTCAAGTGGCTAAACAAGTCTTAAATAAGGACCTCAAATTATTAGCTAGCCAAATATTCACCGGCCGGCGAGTGTGTGGCATTTCCGATGGCTGGAATAATGGTAATTTTGTCAAAAAAAATATTGATAAAAATTAACAAACCCTAAAGACAAAACCCTCAAACTCTTATTCATATTTTTCTTCATCTGCACTTCGTCTTCTAAGTTCCTTGTCCTCTTTTGCTCGGAGAACCCAAATTCTTTGTTAATGGAGCAAGATCCCTAACTCTCTGAGTTCCAAACAGATGTGCCAGCACTCCCCTCGGCTCTCTCTATCTCTCTCTGTGGAAGTGTATTTGAATTGTGCCTGAGATGTGGTCCTCGACATCGAGATGTTCTCCGTCTTTTGGTTGGGAAAAGATGATGAAGAATTGAGGCTTTCGTGTTACATATGAGTGTCTGAATAACGAAGATATGGCTTTACTTGAGATTTGTCTTCTTCGTTAGAAAAAAATGAAGACAACAAAAAAGAGAGGAAGAAAATGTGAAAAAATGAAGGTAGGGATTTCTTGTTATACTTCAATCCGTGCTCCATTAACATAAATTTAGGTGCTCCAAGCAAGAGAGGATAGAGAAAGGAGAAGATGAAGAGTATAAGAATAAAATGTGAGTTTCCTTTACCAAAAAAAAGAATAAAATGTGAAAATGTGAAGAGTTTAGGGGTTTTGCTTTTAGGGTTTGTTAATTTCTATCGATTTTTTTTGACAAAATTATCTTTATTCCTGCCACTAAAAATGCCCCACGCTCGCTGGTCGGTGAACATTTGGTTGGCCAGAGATTTGAGGTATTTATTTAAGATTGGTTTAACCACTTCAAGTCCTAATTTGAAACAACAATCACTTTGAGTCATTATTTGAGAAAATAGGTTCATTTTGGGCATTTTTTTGAAATTCTCTCTAGTTTGCATAGGAGGATAAGATAAAAATTGTCTTATTCGGTATTTTTCAAAACACGTTGGATGGGATAAACTTAAATATTACATTCCAAAAAAAATAGAAAAAAGGTGAAAAGTTGAAAAAAAATAGAGAAGAACTAAAATGATTTATTTGCTCTAATGCAATAGCGCACTGTTGACGCCTAAGAGTTTTCCTCTCGCATCATGCTTGAAGTGATTAGTGAAGTGAGGGGAGAAGCCTTACTTTGACGACCATTCAGTGGTGGTCATATCTCATATTTGATGTGTGAACTCGTAGAGTGTTAAAATTTGGCACGAGATGACACTTGTATTAAAAGTTCGAAAATGTACACTTAAATACTAAGATCGGAAAAAATGATTAGTTAAGTGCCAACAGCGAGAAAATCTGACCAAAATATTGATGTGACATTTTTTTGATAGGTTGAGGTCAAAATGACGTTGTTTTAGACACTGACATGACCAAATAAGCCCAAAATGATGCCGTTTGGACTTTAATTAGATTTTTATATAAATATTAATTAAATAATATTAGAAGCGAAATTTAAAATTTCTAAAAAAGGGCACAGAACAAGCAAGAGGGGCTCCTTGCTTGTGGCTGTTGCCCCATCACCGGTGGGGTGGCAGTGCTGGTCGCGATGGTCACCAGCGCTTGGGCAAGGGCTAGCGATGCTCGTGTCCATCGTTGCCACCCCCGGCAATGGGGCGGCAGCCACAGGTGGGGGAGGCTCCCCGCCTATGCTATTGCTTCTTTCTTTTCTTTTCTTTTTTCATTTTTGATATTATTTAATTAATATTTATATAAAAATCAAACTTTGGCCAAAACGGCATTGGTTTGGTGAATGTGAGTTGATATGGAATTCTAGCGAGTCACGTAGATGTTAGAAATTATTAAAATAAGCCACGTTAGATTTTCGGCGGTTTTTGCTAGAGTTGACACTTAAATGATTCAATTTTTAAAAAAAGTAGTACATTTCGTAACTTTTGGCACTTAAGTATCTCATTGTGCCAAGTTTTGATATTTGAGCTGTTCTTTTCCTGAATTTTGTCCAAAATATACTCATCTTTCAGTTTATCAAATTAAAGTCCATCCGTTGCCGGTCCAATGCAAATGCCATAAAATAAACGCTCATAAAACTATATGCCATGTAATTTAATTCAAATATTTAAAAAAAAACCCTTAATTTTTTTATGCAATAAATGAATGACTAGATTACCAAAATTTATGTGTCAACATGTTAAGACTATTGTGTTCTTAGCTTCATCGTCAAGTATTGGATATTGAAGGAAATGACAAGTCACAAGTCATTAGGTATTATGATGCTCAAGTTGGAACACAAGTGCTTGTACTAGACAATTTTACTAAACGTGACACACATGGAACGATTAGCAACATTGAAACCTCTAGCATAGTCAATGTCTAATTGTTCATGCTCTAATCTTATGTAAATAATTCTTAGACTTGAGGCACAATGTTGACTTGTGTGTTGGACAGCCATGGCTCACGGCTACATATATTGCCGATTTGTTGATCCTTCCTTTATACTTGATGTTATAGTTTTTTTTTTCATATACGAAGTCACACGTATGCGCAATATGGAATCTATCCCCTTGTTACATGTAAGGTACAATAATGATATCTTATGCGATCTAATTATGATGCTGCATTGAAATTCTCGATCGAGGTTGTAACTGAGAATGAATTGTTTATGTCTCGTATAATATGCATATGATCGAATTGGTGACTTAACAAGTATTCCATAATCTTTGTTTGATCGGAACATAATAAGATAGAGGGATTGAATTATACTGTAACTAAAGCTAACGGGTTCATTATGTTTTTAAATCATTCACATTGTTTGAATAGTCATGACATATTGTTAAATGTCAATTGTAGCTTGTAAGATCTAGAGATTGATTGGGACAATCAATTATTTTGGGAGACTAGAGATGAATCTAGGGATATCACACTCCATAATCAATTTACTCATTCTCTTATGGACATAGCCCACTCACGAGTGTTGTTCTCTCAATCACTCAGCTCACGTCAACATAACCATTTTCATGTGAAGTTTAAAAGAAGTGTATTTTTAGCTATAAACTAATTATTTGACTTCTTTGAGAAATTAGAGATCACATTCTCGATGAAGTAATCGTTTAACTTCTGTTAAAGAATAGCTCTTAGAGGAAGTAATTATTTAACTTCTTTGAGAGGTTAGAAACCAACCAACTTCTAGAGAGAGTTAAATGAAGTCTTCACAAGAACAGAGGAGAGAGAGAGAGGGGATTAAATGGTTAGTAATGGTTATTGACCATCCACGAGATTATTAACATAATCATAGTGACAATTACGTGCATGCTCTTTTTCCGTTCGAGTTACATTATTGATGTGTCTGAACTAGATGTTCAACGTTTATGGGGCTCAAATCGAAGAATATTTGAATCAAATTGTTTAAAGTGCACTTTAAGAGATAATTTGTTTAACTTTTTTTGATATTATAATTTTTTATGAAAATGCACGAACAAAATTTTGGCAGATACATATATAGTAGAATTTTATTTTTGCTTTTGCTTTGTTTAAGTTTATTTTACCTATACATGTTTCATAAAACTCCATAAAAAATTTCGGGAAAAATAAAAAGAAAACAAAAAAATCGCCACAGAGGCTATCATGAGAAATGGCGACTCGTATAGGCGATGATCGTCCTCTAAGATTAGTAGAAGAGGATTTCTTTAATTTTCTCCTTTTCTAAAGTAATTTAGCTAGTATTTTATTTTAATTTAATTCTAGCCTAAATTAAATCCAATACGTTGGATGTGACAAATTCACCCACTTATCCTACTCTATTCAATCCGAGCTCTTTATCTTGTTGACCCAACGTCGAATTTCACTCGACCTTGCAGTTTACACACAAAAAATCCGCTTAATCCCTCAAAAGAACTCTGCTTTTCCATCAAAACAGAGCTGATAGTCCGTTCAATCTCTGACTGACAAGAGGTATGCGAAACTTTGATTTACCCTTTTCTTTTTCTCATCATTTGCGGAACGAAGTCGTCTGTTTGTGGAGATTTCGCGAAAATATGGATACCCGAATTGTAAATTTTCAATCTTGTGGTTCATTGAAATGGTTCCGCTGTTTCTCTGTTATTATTGCATTCTTCTTTCTCTCAAGGAGGCAGCTCGTGCTAGGTGTTCGATGAAATGTTTGCGAAGAGTCGGGTTGTTTACTTACCGGTAGTTTTGGCAGAGCATGCTTTCCCATTCTGGATAAATAAGACCCTTTGGTGGATATTGGGCCGTAATGGTTGAGACTGAATTCTGGTTTTACTTGCGAGACAAATCATGATTGATGTCCTTTGCCGATGCTCGTGTTAATGCTATATCTCACAGGAAACTAGTTGCGACAGCTCATGTCTAGCGGTAGCAGGAGGAGATGCCTCTTGCTTTTGGAGAAATGCAAGACCATGAGACACTTGAGAGAGGCTCATGGACAGGTGATCGCATGTGGGCTTGGGAGTAACAGCTTTGCACTAAGCAGGCTCTTAGCTTTTTGTGCAGACCGGCGTCATGGAAGCGTTCATTATGCATGGGAACTTTTCCAACGGATCCAAATGCCCACCATCTGCATATATAACACCATTATCAAAGCTTTCTTGCTCAATAACGAATTTTTCGGTGCCGTGAGCATGTACAATAGGTTGTTGATAAGCGGTTTTTGTCCCGATAATTACACAATTCCTTATGTACTGAAGGCTTGTGCAAAGCTGCATGACCATTATCTAGGAGAGTCTGTTCATGGGCATGGGTTAAAAGTGGGACTTCTGTCGGATATTTTTGTGGGCAATAGCTTGATCTCTATGTACTGTGAGCACAAAAGTATGAGAGCGGCGAGAAAGGTGTTTGATGAAATTCCTAGGCGGTGCGTTATCTCATGGACGATAATGATTTCTGCATATGCAAAGGTGGGAGACGTTGATAGTGCAAGGGTGTTGTTTGATGAAATTACTGAGAAGGATAAAGGGATATGGGGTGCCATGATTTCTGGATACGTACAGAATGGTTGTTTCAAAGAAGGACTGTACATGTTTCGCTTGATGCAGTTGAATGGTGTTGAGCCTGATGAGTCAGTGCTAGTTAGCACACTCTCTGCTTGTGCTCACTTGGGGGCTCTGGATATTGGTATATGGATTCACAGGTATGTCAACTGGTGGCGGTTAACATTGAGTTCCCGACTGGGTACCGGTCTCATAGATATGTATGCCAAATGTGGGTATATAGACATAGCCAAGAAACTGTTTGATGATATGCCAGAAAAAGATAATATTTGCTGGAATGCTATGATATCTGGATATGCATTCAATGGTGATGGAGAGAGTGCACTCAAGCTGTTTACAGAGATGGAGAATGGTGGCATTCGACCAGATGACATCACATTCATTTCCATCTTCACTGCATGCAACCATTCGGGTTTGCCACGTGAAGGTCTGAGGCTGTTGTATAAAATGCTGACAGAGTACAACATTGAGCCTAAGAGTGAACATTATGGTTGCTTAGTTGACCTCCTCTGCCAAGCGGGGTTTTTGGAAGAAGCTAAGGAAATACTCCTGAAAGTTCCAAGGAGTGGCCCGTTTGAAGAAGCTATTGCTTGGAGAGCTTTACTGCAAGCTTGTTGTAAGCAAGGAAACTCACAGATGGCTGAGTTTGCAGCCAAGAGACTTGTGCAGCTGGAATGTCACAGTGGAGCATATGTTCTACTTTCTAACTTATATGCTGTTGCCGCGAAGCAAGATGAAGTTCGAAGAATAAGAAAGTTGATGACAAGCAGAGGAGTTTACAAGGCACCTGGTTGCAGCTCACTTCAACTTAATGGGGGTGTTTATGAATTCATAGCTGGAGAGAAAACACACCCACAGATGGATAGGATATATAGCACTTTGGACAAGTTGAATAAGCAGTTGGACTGCTGAAGGTTACAACCCTTTTCCAGTATCCATTCTACCATCTGCACTTGAAAAAATGGTTTAACCCTCACATGGTTTAGTGTACCACTTTGAGGATAGCATAGCAACAAGACGATGTCCCAGTATTTGAATTTTTGCTACTGAGAGGAAATAATAAAGATTGAAGGAGCTGAACTACACAGTAACAGTGTTTCAACCCTCTGACATGTTCACAAAATGAAAAATATAGCTCCCAAACTTTCCAATATGTTCACAAGATGAAGCATGAAATGCTCCATGAAGATTTTGCGCTTCGATAAAAGGCTAATGAAAACTTGAGATGGGTGGGACAATATGAAGTTACTGACATTGGATGGACAGAGTAAGCTTTGGAGATAAGAAGTTTTAGCAAGATTGAGATAGACTTGTTTGATGTGGCTGTGGATATAAGTGACTCATGAGGAGGCAATTTACTTGTGGAAGGTGCTGGAGGGATTTCTTTTGTTTGGTCTCCAGGATGACTAAATACTTCTATTTGGATCTATCATATTATGAAATTCCAATTTTAAAGTCTCTCTTAAAATCTGTTGTCTCACATACCTGGGATTTGGGCAACTCGGTGTGATGATAATCAGTGACTTATGTTTGATCCCATCCCCCTCTCCAGCACTCTGTGCGCGCATGTGTGTGTAAAATAAGTGCAATAGGTTTTAGATGACGGACGTATGTTTTTTCTGGAAATTAGATGATTAGTATTTTTGAACCAGTGATAAAGTAAAGAATTTGCGGTGTCTAGTTCCTAATTTCTCTTTTCTATGGTGGGATACAGGAAAAACCAAAGAAATGCAATTTTTGAAGCTCATCAGCTCGAGCCCTGCCTTTTCTCTCAGAAAATCATTCTATAACAAGCAGTGGTTTTTACCATTTACACAAGGGCCTTCTTTGTCCACAGGGGATGTGGAAATGAGGGAACTTGTCGAATACATAGATTCACTCAAGAACTATGAAAAATCAGGAGTGCCAAAAGGTGCAGGCACGGATTCGGATGACGGGTTTGATCTTGGTCGGATGAGAAGGTTCATGGGTCGTCTGGGGAATCCTGATTCGAGGTTCAAGGTATGCTCTTTGCTCCAAATTCCTTTTCATGGTTCTTTGAATGGAGCCTTTTTCTTTCTTTATAAAACTAAATGTATTATACCCCTTGAGAAGTTCAAAAACTTAGAAATTAACCCTTTACAGCTGGCTAATGCAATATAATCTTTGTTACTTTATAATTGATTCATATGTTAACTATCACGACTAAATTTGTTTCAGTCATTTATGTGTGAAAAGTACATTTCTTGGACTCCTTATTTATTCATCTGATCATTGGATCGATGAAGTAGTTTCAGTTTTCAGTTCTGAGACATCCTTGTAGAGGTATCTGTTTACCTTGCATGCTTTATTTGCTTCTCTGTTTCTCTCTAATCTGAGTATGTCTTTTACTCTCCTAACAACCGCATAGGCTGTTCATATTGCTGGGACGAAGGGGAAAGGATCTACTGCAGCATTTCTTGTGAACATCTTAAATGCAGGAGGATATGCTGTGGGTTGTTATACTAGGTGTTGTGTTGTCACATCTATGGACTCTTTTTTATATTTCCTTTTATTTGGTTGCTTTCTCATTGTCTCCTTCCTTGTGACTGGCAATATGTTCTGGTTGCAGCCCACATATTCTGTCAATCAGAGAACGGATCTTGGTGGGAAATCCAGCCAAGCCTGTGCCAGCAGAGAAACTAAATTGCCTATTCCACCAGATAAAAGACATTCTTGATGAGTCAATAGTACTTGAAAATGGTTGCCTGAGTCATTTCGAGGTATGCTAGCCTATTTTTCACAAAGAACACTTTGTCGACTATTTTATGAGTTTGTGTGCATGAGTTTTTCTGGTAGCTGCAGCATAGAAATACTAGTGATGAATGATGAACCACTTTAGTTGTCCATAAATGTGAATTTGCCTGTTTGATTCTCCCTCTAACTCTTCTTCCTTTTTTCCCCTTGTTTTACTCCTTTAGTCCTCTTTCATCTTTTTGTTGCACTAATGATGCATTTGAGTTCCAAGTGTGAGTTTTGCAGTCGAATTAGAGTAGGAGGTCCACTGCATTTCCTTCCTCCTTTTTAACAGTTCATAATATTTGCTGACAAAGGTGACTCCATCAGCAGCATGCATCGTTTTGTCAGAAAGCTTGTTGATTTTTGGTCTTTCTTGGCTATTAAATTCACTTTTGAGGTATTGCAGTGGTATAGGTGCACTCTTTTCGCAAATTCAGCAACATGCACCCTTTTCTTATTGACTGATCTTTTTTATACTGACGAAGCAAAAATTTCAGGTTCTTACTGCTGTGGCGTTTGCGCTATTTGCCCAAGAGAATGTTGATATGGCAGTTATTGAGGTTGATTTCACTACTTTAATGATCTCTTTTCCACGGCTTTATCGGTTTCCATGCAAATTCTCTTTTGTCATCCTTATTCATGAGTGAAAACTTGGAAAATAGATACAAGAGTGATGTCCTTTTCTTATGAAAACAGGCTGGGCTGGGAGGTGCTCGAGATGCTACGAATGTTATTTCTAGTTCTGGACTTCTTGCATCGGTCATTACAACAATAGGAGAGGAACATATGGATGCTCTTGGAGGTTCTTTGGAAAGCATAGCGATGGCAAAATCTGGGATCGTTAAGCATGGTCGTCCAGTTAGGTTGTTTTTGCTGCTTATATGAGTGACACATTCGTAACTACCTCCATGTTCGGTTGAATGTCTTTCAGAAACTGTAACACTTTCTTCTTTGAAGTTTGGCTAATCTTGCTGGAAAAGCAACAAATTGACATGGACTCCATGATGTATTGTTCTTTTTCACCAGTGAACAGTCACTTAAAAAGTAGTCAGTTGCACAAGTACAGCTACTGTATCCCATGGCAACTGGACTTTTCTGAGTCTCCTTTAAATTAATTCATGCATCTTTTGTGGAACTTGCAATCATCCAATCCTGTAGAACTGGCTGAAAATGTCAGATTCGCATAGAGCATAGGAGCTCTTACAATGACATTGTTAACTAATGCTCTTGAGACCCACTTGTCTATACTGGGGTTGCTGGACTCATTTTCTGGTCAAGTGACTGCTTGAGATAGATTTTATTTTTGCATTAAGTATGTTATCTTGTGCAATGTTCTTATAAGCAGCCTAGCCATGCTGTTAACTCTGACTTATGATCATGATCTCAGTTGGTGCTGGGGGGACCATTTGTTCCACAAATTGAGCGCATTCTTTGTGATAAAGCTTCAGTAATGAATTCGCCAATGGTCTTAGCATCTGGTGCTGGGAATAGAAGTGTTATCAAAAGCATTGGCTTTCTCGATGGTAGGCCTTCTCAGTGCTGTGACATTGTCCTAAAAGTTGAGAGGGACTTGCAGCTGGTATGACCTTTTTATAATCTCTGGATACTTTGATCATCAAATTTTGCGTTATTGGGGGAATTCATGTGGATATGTTGTTTGGATCATGCAGTCTACTAATTTGTTGGATGTAAGGATGTCCATGCTTGGGGGCCACCAGCTTCAGAATGCAGTAACTGCCACATGTGCTGCTCTCTGCCTTCGTGACATAGGTACTAATAATTGCCAAGGTTTCATTGGGTGGACTTTCCGTTTGTCGTCACCATCACGGTGGTTATTGGTGTATGATTTTGTTGCAAGGTTCTTTACTAATGTATTGATGAATATTGTGCTAGGTTGATGCTCTTTCTGAAGCCAGAAATCTTGCGTCTGCCTGTGTTTATAAGTACTGTTAAAACTCTTAGAAAATTGAGTTCTCTGTGATCACTTTGTGACTTCTGATTCTTGCTGTTGGATTCGACACTAAACCACTGTTTGTTCAATGCTTTATATTAGTTCTATCATGATGTTAGACACTATTGCATCATAGCACTTTTGGTGATCATTAAACATGTTGGTCCTGTCAGTTTAAGAATGTGTAAAATATCTTTTGTTTCTTTTTCATTTATTTATTTGTGTCTTGTCTTCCTGAGTGCAGGATGGACAATCTCTGATCAATCCATAAGAGCTGGATTGGAGCGTACCCATTTGCTTGGAAGAAGCCAATTTCTTACGTTTACTGAGGCTGAGGGACTGGGACTACCTGGAGCAGCAATTGTGCTGGATGGAGGTATTGCGGTGCTCAAATGCGTATTCTGTACTAACACTTTGCACATGACTTGTTTTCATTCCTGACAAAACACACAACCCCACCTCCCCCCCAATCCCAAAAAAAAAGCCAAAAAAAAAGAAAAGAAAAAAAGTCTGCCTTTCCTTATATGTGGGTAGTATTATGACTTCAATTTATTCGTACTGTAGATATTTTTTTATTCAGACTTGAGAAAGGTACAGGCAAATGTAATTTGCCATGATTTTAGTATCCATAATTTCGAGGGGAGTCAGTATCTGGCATTTGTGCATTTTTTGCTTGTACTCATGCCATAATATGTTTTTGCTTAGCAGATTATTGAAAGATTTTATGAATCTGTAATTAATTCTGGATTGTTCTCAGCGCACACCAAAGAATCTGCTAGAGCATTGGTCGATACTATCAAAATGACCTTTCCTGATTCGCCATTGGCCCTTGTTGTTGCAATGGCTAGGGACAAAGACCATGCAGCCTTTGCAAAAGAGTTCCTTTCTGGTAATTTCTGGTTAAAGCTTGCTTGACCCACTTTCAATCTTATCACTGATGGTCTGATATAAGTGAAGCAACTTAGAAATTGAGATCATTAGATGCTAGGAAAGATCAGCAATTCCATGAATCTGGTTAGCTATGGTCTGTGCTTTATGTCTAGTGCAACCTCTCCTTGTAGGTTGTGGTTCTTCTATATGCCTTTGCTTTGAGTGCATCTAGCACACCAAAAGATATCCTGTGCCATTTTTCAGGTGCAAGATTAGAAGTCGTAGTCTTGACAGAGGTTGATATTGCTGGGGGCAATGCTCGTACAACTCCCTCGGCTTTGTTACGAGATTGCTGGATTCAAGAAGCTGAAAGAATGGGCGTTGCGGTTCTTCACGATAAAATGCCTGAATATCAAGAATCATGCGGGGATGGATCGGAGTGCTCTTTGATTGGGATGGAAGATAGAGTCATATTGACTGCTGCCGACAGTTCATTGGCCGATTCTCTGCATGCTGCAAATAGAATTCTGAAGAGAAAAGCCAGGAAGGGACCGGCTCTTCTTGTAGTTACTGGATCTCTACACATGGTTACATCAGTATTGCTTTCTCTTCGTGGTTGAGTTGTTCTTTTAATCTGTTGTTAATGTATTTCGCTAATTGAATGTATGTTGCCACTGTAAGTTGATTAATCTTATTTCATCATGGTTTTCTAACTTGAAGGATTAGTCGATACATATATTTGCCCCAGGATCGTCCGAATTCTGACCATTTCTCTATCGTCTATCTTTGGACATTTTCCAAACGAGTTATCATGTGCAAAATCCACCTCCATGTTTCGAGTTTTGAATAGCCGGCTTTTGTTGGGTTCTCCGAACAGCTCGCTGAAACAGTAACATCAAAATCGGCCAAAACCGTGCCGAATCCATCCAAATTGCTTTGTCTTGGGGCCTTCAATGGTCGTTTAAGAAACCATTGCCCGCACGTAATTTGATCATAAGAACACGCATTTCGTCAAAATTTCAATATACCGCTCAAGAAAATCGCGTTGAGTCTGCATGACAATTTCCCGGACTATCAGTAGTATTGCCGCATGTAGCTCCCCTACGTACGCACGTCAGGCCAAGTACTATATCAGGTACGGAGAAAACTTATGTAAAAAACAGTTAAAAATCTTATTATTCTTGAAAAGCTGAATACAATCACGTACACACACAGGAGCAATCGAGATCACAGGAAGAGAAAACTTCAAAAAAATGGAAAGTCACCTACAATGTCCATCGACCGAGTAAGTAAATTTGATGAAGATAAACAATTAGAGATGAGTAAAAGAGGCATCGTCGCATCTTGGCTTTCACTTGCTAGCCAGCTATAACCTGGAAACGCTCGGAAAAATTTGCCGAAAATCCAAAACCTAACTACTGCTCTTGATATTATCACATTGTTTCCTAGAATTATTTTGGGTTCAAAGTTTAGGGAAAGAATCTGGTGCTGTCAAATTCGCTAGCGAGCTCCATGGGAGATCTGAATCCGAATGTGCCGTTGCTTGAGGGTTGTTCCCAGAAGTAGCGGCCGAGACGATCATAGCGAGCTCGGATTCTGGAGCGCCGAAATCTGGGAAACCGTCTAACCTAGCCGGAGACACTGGGAAGCGGTTGGTCCCGGAAGTCGACAAAGACAGGAAATGAGGGTTACTAGAGAAGTCACCGTTGTCACCCATGACACCGAAAATGTTATCCGGGGTGGAAGGGAAATCGAACATTGAAGAAGGTAGGTTGGGATTGCCATTGTTGGAGTCCAACGTCTGAGTTGCGACTGCAAGGCCTCCATGGAAGTTGAACGCAACGTCTCGTGGTTGGGCTTGGTTCTGTTGGGGTATGATCTGGAGAGGGGCGGCATCGACCGAGGCATTGGGATCGGTTTGATTTTCAGGCGGCAGAGAAGGAGGGAAGATGGCGGCGGGGTGGTGATTGCACGTGTGCCTTCCGCGGTACGTGACCTCGAAGACGGTGGGGTCGTCATCGGATCTTTGCACTTGCTTGGTAGCCAAGCAACCTTGGACATTCCTGTGAGTGCACCTATAGTAGCCCCTGAATATGAAAGCATGGGAAGATTATCAAAACATAATAAAACTTGTGCACCCTCATGGCTGACCTACTTCGATAGTGTTCAACTATATGTCGAACTTTAACAGGCTAAGGAAGAGAGACACGATAGTGACGTAAAAAGCGTTATCTAGCAAAACTAGCTGTTAATAACTGAAAGCGTTCTTACGCAATCGTGACGTGAGAAAAAGATGGCTGACCATGAAACAACCTATCGAGTATAGGGTGATGATCGACACGATAAAAAATAGAAGAAATCTGTCCTAGTCCGTGTTCCTTGGACTAGAAGTGAGAAAAGAAAGATCATATGAAGGTTTTACTTAGAATCAAAGGACTAATGTTATAGTGAATCTTTGTGGGGGATAGAGCTTCAAGGCTTTGAGAATTAGAGAATTAGAGAATTGATCATCGTCTCTAAACTCACCGTGGATACTTGGCTCCAAGAATGTCCTTCTGACCATACTTCCTCCAGCTGAATCCGTCATCGAGCGGCCCTTCGAGTCCCGTTCCCGGGGCGACCCGGACCCGCTTTGTCCACAGCTGCGTCGCCTTTCTGCAACACGGTCCGGTTGCCGTCAGAAACTCATGCAAACATCAAGGACACCGTCGTGCATGCAATAAAGGGGGAAAAGAAAGCCATCCCATGATTCGCTTTAATTGATTACCTACCTCTTCCTAGGAGTAGAACCATCATTGAGATCCCGGTCCGAGTCTGCTCCGCTCATTGGGCTCCCGCCGAGCGAAGGGGGCGACTCCGACGACCGGCGCGGGCACCCTCCGGCCGGGTGCTCCGCGTTGAGCATGGACAGCGCCTTATCATACGAGGCCAGGATCCTGTGGATGAGCATTTGTTGGGTTTGATCGTGCGACGAAGAAGAAGACGACGACGCCAAAACGGCTGAATGGAGCTGGTGTTGGAGTTGCTCGGTCAGCCCTCTGCCCTGTATTAGCTCATTCAGCAAGTTCATTTTCTCCCAATCCCCCATGTTCTCCATGTGAGCTCAAAATCCCAGTGAGAACGGGAAAGACGACTTGGTTTTCGAGCTGCTTCTGGTACGCAAGAGCCACTCGCATCAGAGATCAGATGCTCTTCGAGCAAAGACCCCGAGCAGCAAGAGTGCCAAGAAAGACAAGGCCAGGAAGCACGCACAAGAGAAGCGGTTAGAAAGCAAGAACCGCGTTGATGGGTTTTGCATAAGACGGGTTTCGCGGAGACGCTGAGATTGGTGGGAGCTAAGAATTCAGAACCGGGTGGGTCTGAACAGATCTGAAAAAGAGGATTCACGACCCGAGAGAAGAGCGACGAGAGACACACAGAACTTTCGCGTCTTGAATGGGTTCGGAAGAGGAAGGAAGACGAAGATCCAAGAAACAGCGGAAGAGAAGCGAAAGCCCTGAGGAAGGAGGGAGAGAATGGCCGGAGGCGGTCCTTATTTATACGAAGTGCGTCCTTCAAAGATTTGAAATGAAGGAGGGGGCAACGAAAGGGAGAAGGAGGAGGAGGAGAAAGTTTGACCGACCAATAGGGAGGAGAGGAATCCGAGTGAAGAGAGATAGAGAGAGGTTCTGAGAATTTCTTAGCTAGGACCGGTCTTTGGTCATAGCCAAAAGCGGGTTCCGTTCCAAGTCCAACCCAACCGGCAGGGACAGTCCAACGGCTGACCGATTCTCTCCTTCAAGAGTTTGCACCGAAACAGTGTTTCGCATGTTTGCTCTGTTTTCCTAACTCCCTCTTGGAAAACGTACAGATGTTCGGGACACTCTGAGGCACCGTTCGTTTTCGTGGAAAACACTTTTTGAGAAAAAAATCTCCTCGTTTTCCCTTTTCAAAGAATGAGTCAACGATCTATGAAAAGTTATGCATGAATTCTGGAAAATGATTTGCTTATTGAGAAAGTTGGAAAACATTTTTCAAGATATGATTGAGTATCGGTATTTAAATTTGAAACTTCACGTTTGAACGTTTGACCGTTTGAACACAATGTTGGTTCTCGAGTCTCCAATGCCTAGGCTAGGTCCATCAAAGCTAAGCCTGGGTTCATTGAGGCCGAGACCAAGTCTCTGATGCCCGAGCACAGAGACTATTTTTAGTTATCGGTATTTAGATTTTTAGTTATTCTTTAAAAATCTAATTTTAAACTATTTTTATTTTTTTAAAATTCAATTTTTTTTCTTTTTTCTTTCCTTTTCTTTTTGCTTCTTCCTTGGTCGATTACCAGCTACGGTGATGGCCGATGACCAACCATAGGCAAAAGATGAGCTCGTCGGCTTGGGTAAGGCTTGAGCCTTGTTGACTAGCGAGACTCAAGCTTGTTGCCCTTGGGCGAGCTCAAGCTAACCGATCTGGTGAGGCTTGAGCTTGCTTGAGGCTAGTTGTTGTAGTTGATGATTGGTTGAGCACTAGAAAATATTGTCATTTTCTTGGAAAATAACTTTTTAGAAAATATTTTCCATAATTATCACATTTTTAGTAAAACTAATGGAGCCCAAGTTGGTGCAACAAATGATAAGTTTGAGCGAACAAATTGATGGCTGAGCAAGGCCTAACTTGGCCAACCTAGTGTGTGTGGCTTGGGGGAGGTCGACCTTGCCAGCCCTCGCTTCTAGCCGATCATTGAGGTTTGATGATTGACTAGAGGAAGAAGGAATGGAAGAAAAAAAAATAGAAAGAAAAGAAAAGGAAAAAGAAATAAAAATTTTAAATTTTAAATTTTAAATAAATAAAAATATTATTAAAAACTATTAACGCCAGCACCGGCTGCACCACGTAAGATGGCTGGCATCCATGTTTGTAATTTCCTCCCAAAATCGGCAAATCGAGCTTGTGAATTACTCTCATTGGATTTGATATTATATGAGGATGGTGATGATGCGTGGAATGAATATAAGATTTTAAAAAGGCAGTCAAAAGATCAGAGCGCTTTTCGCAATGAGAGAGAGAGAGAGAGAGAGAGAGAGAGAGAGAGAGAGAGAGTTATGACCAAAGAATCTTCAAACCTTGTTCCGCGTCGTTGCTGCCACCGTTGCTCCCAACTTCCAAGCAAAGCTTGAAATTCCCCACATCCATAAAAATATTCAAAAAAAAATCAGACAAATCATTTTTTTTTAAAAAACAAATCATTATATAAATGCTCGAGAGATTGTTAAAGAAATGATGGTGACGTCATACTGGCGCCAGCGTGGAACCCCTGCTTACGTCGACAGCGACAGATCACGTACGAAGCAAATTAAGAAAACGGCCTGGCGTTTGTTTTGGGCACACGTTGGGCCCCACAAAAATTAATGTGGACGGAGAGCTTCGTTTCACACTGTGGATACCTTGGGTTCTAATCAATCTTCGTCAATCTCATTATGTACAGTAGTGACACCACGTGTCGTCCTCACGTGATATAAAAAAAATTAAACACCCAATATTAAATTCAAAAAGCACATCTATTTAAAATAGTATAATCTTATTAATGAAAGTTGACAGATTAACTCTAACGCAATAAGTACTCTCTAAACCGACCGGTTTATGTTGACATGTATCAAATTGACATATGATGAAATTTGCCTTTCAATTTGTTGAAATTTATGTTGAAATCACCTCATGTTATTATTACCTATCTTAATATCATATATGCGAATTGTATTGACGTGGGATGCATGTTGGATTGAGGAGAGGATGTTAGTAGAGATTGAATCGAATTTCAAGCATTGATTAAGTGCACGTATCATTGGAGAAGTAAGTACTTTAAACATACGAACCGGACCCACATCAACAAATTTATATTTGCAATATTGAATAGAAATTAAATTTCAATAGTTCAAATGGGAAACGAAATTAACTTCTAGATAATATGAACACTTTAATTTTAGTTTGATAGAAAATCCGATCAAAGAGGAAAACAAATGATTGCTGAGATGATAAAAGTGAAAGAGCACTTTTTGGTTTTTGTTTTGTACTGCATGTTTCTCTCCTTACATTATTTTACAAAGCGAGTGTTTGTATTTATACACTTAAAGTGATATTTATCTTGCCTTGAAGATAAGGAAAAGATCACGTCTTGCCCTGAAGATGAGGAAAATATCAATATTATATCTTGTTAGGAAGATATCGTATCATTGACTTGTTCTAACAGTTTTCCAAAGCTGGGGAATCAACGTGGATGCTAACAAGACAAGCGAAATTCTCACTAATAGAGCAATTAATCGAATTTAATAAGAAGATTACAATGATAGTTCCTCTTGTCATAATCCCATTGGTCTGCCAGGAGCGGGGAAGCGACCGAGCAGGAGCTTCTGCTCCAGGCAACCACCCCCCAGCACCAAGTGGGAACGCCTTAAGCTCTTTGAAAAACACGTAATTAAGGAGACCATTAAAGAACTAAGCGCTAGCTTAAGATACGCCAAACATGTATGGGGGAAACCCAACCTCGGGCAGATGAACATGGGGGAGATGGAGTTGGAAATTGGACTTGTTCTATCGATTTGTTTATTAAAAAAACCGAGATTAGGGTTTCGCTTGGCGAATTCCGATGTTAGATCCGGGTAATTTGTGGTCACTTGCATGCATGCACGGACAATATTGTACTAGTTTAAAGGAAGTTTCCCTTGATGGTACTATAACTTCTTTTATGTCAGCTCGTCAGGATTGTACTTACTAAGTAATTTTTCCGTTTTCTTGTGCACACACTACTGTTGGCATGATTGCAAGTATGAGAAACAATTTTTCAGGAGCAATTAACAAGAATTGTTTGGATTGTGCGAGTGTGAATAGACATCACCGTCCCTCCTATTTGCGTTGCAAGCAAGGGTTGACCTAATTAGGGTATCTAGCGCGCGATTCTACTCTGATCCTATTGAGTTTGCAGGCAAATTCCTCAATGATTAGGGTATGATGTCATAACCAAATATGAGAAAAACATAAAAAGCTTCCAAACAAAACAAATCCCTAAAGAATTGCAAAGCAAAACCTAGAAATCAAAAGAGTATTAGTGTATAATTATAAGCATGCTCTCGTCCCAAAAGATCAGATTTATCACGGTATCTAAAAACAATTGGCGGCCCATTGTCGGAACCGTCAATAATGGGCACACATCGAGATCTTCCCCTCTAGAAACTATGGCTTGTAGTGCATGCCTAGATTCCACATCCTCAACATTATCGCCACACGAAGAAAATAACAACATGTTGAACTACCACAGATCGATACGCCTCAAAGATACTCCTAGATCTAGACTTAGATTGAAAGGAAAAAACTTCTAAATTTAGATGTACACTTAAATTAGGAGAGGAGAGCTTCCATCAAATCTTGGAGAAGTCATAGAACTACGTCCAAGGCATCTTGCTACTGGATTATTGATGGTGTCTTCACAAAATTTTCAGTGGCAGGTAGATTTATTCACCACAACAAGCGAAGAAAAGCAACAACAATGAGCTAAACAAGAAGCCAAACAAGGTGAAAAAGACTCATAAATTAGGTCAGAAGAGAAAAAAACAAAAAGAATCAAGGCTTAGGAAAGAAAAGCAGAGCCAAGACAGGCTTTCAGTAAAGCTGAGAGCTTGTAGGTGAAGTTTCTTTGAGGAAGGTATCTTTTGGGAGAAAGGGGGTTGTTAACTGATTTGAGTATGAAATTGGAGCATCATGTATTTAACCTTTTCAATTTGCAAATGCTCTAATCGGACACAATCATTCATAAGAGTAACATCTCGATATTCATAACATCCTAGATAATCAAGACAAGGGGTAGTAGGACCAAACCCGATACCTAGGAATGGCACAAGCTCGAAAGTGTGTACTGTCAGCCAAATCCTCAACCTAATAAATTTGTCGAAATTCTTTGATTTTCCTTTTTTTTTTTTTTTTTTTTTTTGTCTTTTCAATAAAATTGGCCATAAATCGACCTCAAATCTAAGTGAATCTAGATAATCAAGTTCACTTGAGTACCGAGCTTCGAACTCGGCAAAGTTGAAGTTTTGCAAGTTTGCTACAATGTTCGCCTTGGCACACGGGCTACCTAGATTTTGTTACCACTTGATGCGAGAATCAGGAACAACACCCATGTCCTGAATAATGAGTAACCGCTCGATGATTTCTCTAGAAGGCTTACATAATTTCGTCACGAACATAGTTTGAACTCCCAATCTGTGCCCCTTGCACCCTTTTGCTCTACCATTGGAATCCAGAAACCGAAGATTGTCCGCGCAACTCCTTCGATATCGATCCAAAAACTTTCCATTGTCAAAGGGGATAGGGATTGCATCTCCTCTACAAAGCTTGAGCTCATCCCTTTCACTCAAACGTACTACACAAACATTTTACTCAAGGGTGTGCAACAAAATCCATTCTATCCTGAAACTGGACCGGACTGCCCTAAAAACAGGTAGATCTGTTAAACGGGTGGATTGGGTTGGGTTTGGGTCGGGTCATAAATGGTCCGACCCAAATTGACCCATTAACCTGTTTATGACCGATTTAAGCATAGTATAAAATTTTTGACCCATACCCAACCCAACCCATACCCGACCCGACCTATATTGTTAAAACATTTCTCTATATAACTAAATTTGGGAAAACTTATTCTTATAATCTTTTTTAAAGATTTTAAATTTATTCAAGTTCATTAACAACTCATGTATTTTAGTCTTTTTAATTTTTAAACCCATTATATATATACTTGTCAAAATTGGTGTATAACCCATTTATGACCCATAATGGGTCAGGTTTTCTTTAAATGGGTCATATATGAGTTATACTAAAAGGAAGCCTAACCCATTTATGACCCATTTAAATATTAAATGGGTCATAAATGGGTTATACACCCATTTTGACAGGTGTAAAAACAGGTATGAGGATTGGTTTCGACTGAATGCCCATTCGAGAATCGGATTGGACCGCCTTGTTTTGGAGCCTGTTTGAGGACCAGTTTTATATGCTAAAAAGCCAAAACCTTAATTTTTTTTCCCTAAATTCTAACCTTAGCACTCTTTTGCCCTTTGTCCTTTTTTGAAACTCCTTGTGAGTTTTTTTCTCTTCCCCTAAATTTTTTTTTTTGGATTAATAAGGAATGGAATTTTATAATATATGTTTTAAGTAACATGTTTAAAATTTTTATCGTTTGTAATCATATGTGACTAAGTATCTAGCTTATATATTGTTATTTTTTGTGGATTAGGAATTCTATTGTTCATCTTTTACTTTGAATCTTTTCGTTACTCATAACCTTATATGATTTTGCTATAAAAAGTGAATAAAAAAGCAACAAAAAAAATGAAATAGGTTCTCGTGTAGACTTGGAAATGGACCGGAAAGATGAGGTAGGTTCTAGATTCAGTCCCAGACTTGTGAAGTTTTTTTTGGATTAATAAGGAATGGAATTTTGTAATTTATGTTTTAAGTTACGTATCTAAACTTTTTATCGTTTGTAATTACATGTGACTAAGTATCCATCTTATGGATTGTTATTTTTTGCGGATTAAGAATTCGGTTGTTCATCTTTTACTTTGAAATTTTTTTTTTGTTATTCATAACCTCATATGATTTTGCTATAAAAAGTGAATAAAAAAGGAACATAAAAATGAAATAGGTTCTCATGTATATTTGGAAATGGACCGGAAAAACAACATAAATTTCAGAACTAGTCCTAGGCAAATAAAGTAGGTTCCATAATCTAAAAACTAAAAATCAATTATATCATGATAGGTTGCAAGCTTTAGTCGTGGAACTTACGAACTCTAGAACTAATCACCCATAATTTTACATCCTCATGCCTAAGTACATCGAATGCTTGCCCTTTACGACAGGCCTCATCCCGGCAGATGGGCTAAAAAAAGCTTTTCTCATTCCGGCCAAATTCATCGAAAGATCTCCATGTGTACCTCCCACTTTTGTTGTACCTTTCGCTCGATCGCAAAGTCTTTGGTAAGAAAAGAAAGAGCAGGAGACGTGCAGCGAAGTTGGACCGGTTCAAATGCCCCAATCATTTTCACGAGTCGAGGGCAAGGGGCCGGGTCAGCAGGATCGCGATGTTTGCTTTTGGAAAATCGACGTCAAAAAGCTGGAGCACGAAAAGCGAGGAGGGGGCCCGACGGACTAAATGCAGTGGGGGAAGCGTTTCGTGGGCAAATCGGACAGAAGTTTCGGACGCAGATGAGCCGAGGGAAAAGCCGTGAGCGGCCGACGAGCCGGGGCGACGATGACGATCGCACCTTCTAGACAGCTGGACCGACGCCTGATTCGTCGACGTCGACGACGACGACGACCGGGTCCACGAGGGACCAGCACGGGCTCTCCCTGTTCTGAATCGCGTGTTCGGGAGATTCAGACAGTGTGTATCCTCTGCGTCAGAAAAGCGCACCGGAAAGAGGAATGGTCCGGGTCAACGGGCCCAAATGGGTCATTCAAATTTGGTATTTCTGGGATTGAAATTGGGGGCGCCCCTTGGAATTCTTGGAGAGTCGAGGGGGGAAGATTCTTCCTTCGAATTTCCAGAGGGTTTTTGATTGGAGTCGCATCAGTGGGTAGGATGGATAGTGTATGAACGGTCGTATTACAAGGGTGCGCGCTATATCCTAGGACATCTCGCCTTTAATGATTGACACGCTTAATTTAAGACTTGTAAGGGGTCAAAAAAGCGAGAAATTATGTGGGACCGATTATCGTTCGATGCTATTTTTATTTATTGTTTATGGACCAAAGTAAATATTAAGGTTAGTCAAAATTTAAGCATAAATTAACCGCCCCTAGACATCAGAGCTATTTTCACTATAACTGAAAATCAGAATCCATGTCGGTTCGGTATGGGTTTTTTGCGTAGGGCTTTCGGGAATGGTTTTTAATTTAGAAATTGAACCGTAAGATGTATAATACTAAATCGTTTTCTCATCTTAGACAAAAAAATTTGAGTTGAGAGAAAATTGATTGGTTTTAGCTCATCGTTGTACAGTAGTGTTGAATTGAAGAAGTGTCGGCTTTATCTAGCTTTTTCACGTAGAGCTTTCGAGAGTGGTTTTTAGTTTAAAAATTGAACGATGAGATATATAATACTGAATTGTTTTCTCATCTCAGAAAAAAAAAATTCGAGTCAAGAGAAAATTGATCAATTTCAACTTATAGTTGTACGGTAGTATTGAACTAAAGAAAGCGTTTATCATGAACATGATATTGCTTGAATCGATTATTTTATCAGAATTGGTATGCATTTTTCAAGAAGGCCAGCTTTAGCCCGAAATCATCTGGCGAGTCTTGAACTAAACCTGGTCTTGGACAGGGGCGTGCACATCCAAAAATTACAAGTTCATTTTGATTAGCTCGAGCCTCTTCCTTAGGTCATACTCCCCTTGCTCAATTTAGTAGACTTTGCAGCACAAAAGTTAGAATGAGGTTGCCAAGCCGATTTGGAGCACCGATGACCCAAGCCCAATTCCAAGCCCATACACTAAAATAAAACTCACCGGCCCAATTGGAGGACCAATGGGCCTCAGATGGGCGATGAGTCTTCCTTTGAGTAGAAAGAGCTATATTCTTTATTTATATCAAATAAAGCAAAGTCTAGTTAAAGCTAACTAATTCACCTAAGCAATTTCAATCGGAGCTGGCCTTCACAATTTCATCGGATCTGTTCACGGGTAGTAATCAGGAGTCAGACAACGTCTAGCCCGTGCAGCGCATATATCGATCCATGACTAGCAACCGAACCGATACTCGATGGGCCGAGCCTATGCTTGTATTGTCGATAACAATGGACGGAGTCGTTCCCGGTACAAATTGATTCATAGGGATTATGCCCATTAATTGCGCAAAGAATCAGAGTTCTGTTCTTCTACAAAGGCCAATAGGCAACCGCAAAAAAGTAGAAACACCAAAACTTGTGAATCTCATCATGCCATAACTCCAGCCCCTATACTTTTGGCTTGGAACCCATATGGCGAACGAACTCGAAAAGCCGAGAACGTGGCGAAAGCCGAATCACTTGAAAAACGTCGCGGGTTTTGCTTTCTTGCGACCTCTTCTTTTCTCGACGAACCCCTCGCGGTACTTCATGATCCAGAACCTCTCGATCTCTGCAGCACTTCGTCCCGGAATCCGCCCGGCTATCAACTCCCACCTGCAGAAAAGAGCCCGCCGTTGAAGCAATCGTTTCATGAGATTAACCAAGTCCCAAATCATGAGGGCACAAGAAAAATTTGGGGTTTGACCAAATGAATTTCCTCAACGACATAGAAATAGCATCAACTTTGATATCAAAGGAATCCAATCATGGAGGCCCAATGAGCTATCGAAGCCTAAAAAGTGGGGCCCCTTTTGGGTTTCAATCATTTTCGCCCTTTTCATGTGGGCCAAAAGGGCATTATAAACTGTGGGGAAACTGCTATGCGCGCATTTCTACGTACTGCGGAATGAACACACTAGAGGCACATGTGTTTCGAGAGAAAATTGTCTAATCAGTCCTAAATTTATTATATGGATTTGCCAATTTAGTCTTCAATCTTCATACGAAAATTGACCGGAACAACTATATTGACAATTAATTAGAATAATGAATCCGCACGTAATCTACTGAAAAAACATGAGGCGTAAATCATTTGACGGGCTCCATATATCCAGTGGGCGAGAGGTCAGAAAGCGAAAGAAGTGATCAGTAATCAAGTCTTTGGAATCATGGTGGATACGTGAGAAGAACCCGCTTCTCATTTTCCATCCTCGTGTCTTGTATAAAGGCAAAACAAAGGGAAAGTTCCTTCCAAGTCTTAGCCAAGGAAACCTTTTGTTTCATTCTAATCGGGGATACCCATCGGAAAGTGGACGACCGCGGTCCACACGATAACGAGTCCCCTCCCGTCGAGCCTCTTTGGCGGCACTAGCCCTCGGCGTTTTCGCCCCTTAGCCACGGCTCGGCCTGGCCTAGCCTTCGGCTCCGACACCGCTTGTCTATCACTTCTAAATTCTAAGGTGCGCAAAAGAATTGGATCTGTCTCATGAAATCACAAAGGGAGGAAGGACTTTCATACGTTACTTGGAAGAAGGAAAGAATTCGATGCTCACTTTTCGCCGACGAGTCTATGCATTCTGCGAATCAGGTCCTCCTCTTGCTCGGTCATGTTTATGTCCTCCCACTCGGTGCTGCTAACCTCTGTTAAATAAACAAGAAAGAGAATTTTTTTAGCCAAAGAAAGCATGAGAAACAGAGCAAGCACAGGAAATGACAGTGGGAATGCGAAATCAAACCTTCTGAATCGGAAGGCCTGGCGATTCTGGCTTGTCTCCGACAGTTCTTTCCGGGGGTTTCCATAGGAAATCGCCAAAAAAAGAAAGAGGAAGAAGAAGAAGAAGAAGAAGGGGAGAAGGGGAGAGAGAAAATGAGTAGGATGCGCGTGTGGATGTTGGGATATGGACATTCAGCAGTAGAACAGGACTTGCTAGAAATCACAGGGAGAGAGAGGGAGAGGGAGAATATGTTGATAATGGACAAGCGCCACAAATACCATGCCGCTCAATGTGAGAAGCTTTGGCCTTATTGCCTCAGTTGACTTGTAGGATTTTGTGGACTTGTAGTTGACAATCCAAACCCTATCTAGAGAGAGAGAGAGAGTGAGAGAGAGATGCCTCCAATTGAAATCTGCTTAAAGTTGGAGTTCTTTTCTTATTTTGAGCTACCATACTCTGCATGGTGCTAAGCTGATATTGATGTCACTTGCAGGATGTATCATAATTGTCAATAGTGTAATTTCTCCTTCTACTCGGGTTCATCTGAGCTGGTAATATAATTCTTGACTTTATATATATAAAATAGGATAAATCTTATGCTGAGGACTAATTGCGCAATCTTATATACTTAGCCTCATAATTATGTACATGGATCGCATGTAAATCCTACACTTCCCATCATTTAGTTTACACTTTTCCATCACCATTGTTCTGAGACCCTATAATGGCTATTCATAATGAGTGAGAATCATAAAGGAGAAACTCACCCTTTGTGGTTTGGTGATGCTTTTGCTTGATGAGCGAATTCGGGGCAGATTGATCTTCAGTCCGATTCCATCACCGTGTATCTGTGAAGCTTTCAAGAGTCTTTCGTGTGCCCGTCCCATCCGACTCTTCAATTTTGGTCGTGCTCATTTCTTGACTCTTATTAGGTTTCACCATCTAGGCTAGAATGCTATAGATATTGTTGACTATTAGATCACTGAAAAGCAAGAGAAGACGGCAGCAAATTTAACCTGAAAACCAGACAAATGGGCTGGCTGCAATGGCAACTTTAAAAAGACCGAGGGCTAGTAACGCATCAAATCGACTACATGATGCATAAGAGTTTCATTTGAATGAAGATTAAACCTAGTGTTCTCAATTGAATATGTGATGAGACACGAAAACCAAGTTTTCTTCATTGAATGTGGGATGAGACACGAACTGTTTCCTTCCCCAAAGTACAATGCGTTCTTGTCGTGTTATGATTCAGCGGAGCATGTGGCCATCCATGTTGGGACAGAAGGGAAGCCGAAGAAAAGAAAACACTATATTTTAAAAGAACCAGACTCCCCAGCATTTCCCTCTCCTCTAATTTTCCCTCCAACCATCAGGCCAGCTTGAAGATAAGGAACTGAGAAAACAATCATTAAACACCGTTTTTCCGGCTGCCCATCTCTCGATATTGACTTAGAAAAATAAAAGAGATTATGATAAGCAAAAAAGCTGGGGTTTGCTGAATCTCCAGGAATGACAGGTGGCTATAAACTATTGGGGGGTCGAAACAATGATGAGACAAGAAGGGATATAATTAAGAGCGTGAAAAGGAGATAATCTTGACAGGAGAACTTTTGTAATTTTCCTGGTTGTCTGGATGCAGTTCAACTAACAGTCCAGTTATTCATCTGAACAGTTTCATAAAAGGGTTTCTATCTCCTGAGTCTTTGCTTCTACTGGGCTTGGATAAGTACCAACTTTTAGACAGCCACCGCATTGGCACGGTGTAAAGAAAAACTGCAGATGAGGAGCTTTTTGTCCTGTTTCTTCTTCTCAGCTATAATCCCTTTGTCGGCCCAGCCTTTTTCTCTGGTGCGTTTAGCATTGCCTTCGCATGCACCAATCGAGACGATACTCGTCGGCTTCCTTTTCGGCCTTTGAAGCTTTGTAAAGGTCATCCATGCCGTGCTTTTAGCACATTGCTATTTCTTATTGAAGTAGGCAGCTTTAGTGTCTTTCTTGCTATTTTTCAGGAAAAATGAACACCAGGAGTATTAAAACTTTCATATAGCATTTATTTTGACGTTAAAATTTTATTTTTTCGTTTATTTGAATTGTACAAATTTGAAAAATTGATTATTTGAGTGTCATTTCCGATTTATTGGTCGAAAAAACTGACGTAGACGTCGATGGACAATATTTTAATATATTTTTAATAATATTATTATTATTTTTGAATTTTCTTTCTTAGATTTTTTTTTATACTTTTTCCTTAAGGTCGGTGAGGGCATCGACGAACCTTGCTTACCACAAAACCCTTGCCCAAATTGGGCAAGGTTGGGCCGCCTCACCCTTAGTTGCGAAGGCCTTAGGTAAGGCTGTTGGTGAGGCCTCGACGGTCCTCGCTAGCTCTGGGCGACTGCGAGTGATGCTGCTTGGAGTGGGTGCAAGCAAGGTTGTGAGGGCCCTTGCCTGTGGTTGCCTAGAGCTGGTGAGGGCCATCGCAACCTCGCTATCAATTGGTGAGGGCTCGACAGCCTCGCTTGAGCACCTGTGACGAGAGCTAGGTGACCCTCACCTAGATCTGGTCGCATAGACCCTAGGTGGGGCTGTGGCGACCTCATTAGCCACGGGCGAGGTTGTGACGGCCCTCGCCAGCAAATGATGAAGCTTCACGGTGAAGTAGGTGAGGGTTTGCGGCTAGCGAGTGCCGCCGGTGACCCTCATCAATCCTAAAGATAAAAATTAAAAAAAAGCAAAAATATAAAAGAAAATTCAGAAAATAATAAAATATTTTTTAAAAATGAAAATATTGTCCATCACGGCCATGTCGAATGACCGCTAGTCACGTTAGCTTTTTCGGCAGGCAAATTAGAAATAACATTCAAGTGATATATTTTTTAAATTTGTGACATTTAAGTGAGTGAAAAAAAAAGTTTTGATACTAAAGTAAGCACTGTACGAAAGTTTTAACATTCTAGTATTCTTACCTCATCTTTAGGATATGTGAATATGCATTCTTACTAGTTTTAATAATCTTAATTCGGATTTCTAGATATTTGTTCACGAAACGACCCCAGCTGAAAGAGGAAAGAAGAAAAGGAACGTTGCTCGCCTCGTGAATCCACAAATGTGGTTATGATGTGTCGTGTTCGGTTCGAGATCCCGCATCAAGTTTCTTCTTTAAGAGTTGTCATTTTGATGTAGGGAAACCTCCACAAAGAGCCATCATACCAATCGATGCAATCCAAGAAGCAAAAGGACAACAGCAAAACAAACAAACAAACAAACACGAGGACAGGAGTCGAGATGAATCGAAACCGCAACAGAGTAAAGATGTTTTACGAAATTACTGAGGAACAACTAATGATTATGATAATAACTTCCAAATCTCAATCATTAGAATAGGGCACATGATTGCTTATTAACCCAATAATTCATAAAAAAATGTTTAAGCACGAATGATCGATACATGTTCTTACATCATCGATCAGGCCTGATCCAGAGCGAGAACTAAAAAGAAAACACGTTAACCTCCAGACACTACAGCAGCATCAATTAGGTCGGACAAGACGGTTCCTCGTCTTGATATTGATTAAACTTACCAGATCATAAAGAGCCGAAATTTGAATAGATGCGTGCTGCTCGTTTTTCCTTTCTACTCAGGATGTTGTCCGCACGTAGCATGCCCTCGAGAGGTCGACACGTTCATCAGACGTCGTTTCGGGAGAAGACGATGGGTCGTTTTCTATTGTCGGGACTGGACTTGGAACAGCTTTTGGAGACCGGCACGAAGCTTCGGCGGGTCATCACCGGCTTCAGTCACTGCTCGGCAATTTCCATGGGGAGGGACCATCTTGATCCGATCGAGCCGAAGCATGGAGACGTTAAATTAGCTGTCGAATGGACCCAATGCAAGTCACGTCCATTTTCTACTAAACCCTAATCACCAATCATATTTCTTTCACATCAATAAACATGGAAGGACTCGAAGGAATGATGATTCTATTTAGGCTTCTTTTATTTTGTAAAAAATGAATGATTTATAAAATATTTATCTTGAAAATGATCACTCGTATTACTTGGAATAGCATGTCAATGTAATTTTTTTGGGAAAAAAAGCCACAAAAAATCCAAACCATATCCACCACCATACATTCAACTCAAACTTTTTTTTGATAACATAAAAAACCCAAAACTTGTAATAGTATAACATATTTACCCAAAACTTATACTAACGCGACATATTTATCCATAACTTATTCTTATAACATCAAAAATCCTAAATGTGTACTAATGCATTGGTATTAGTTTGGGATTTTTAGTGTCACAAAAAAGTTTAGAGTAAATATATCATATGAGTATAAGTTTGGAGTTTTTTGTGCTTAATATGTCACAACGAACATAATTTTAGATTTTTGATTGTTTTTTCCCTCTTAATTATCAATACAAATTTATGTCTAAATAGTTTCTTAAACAATAAAAAATATTTTCCATTCACTCATTTTTGTAAAAAAAAAACAAGCGATCACTTTTAGGAAATGTTTGAAAAATCATTCATTTTCCACAAAATAAATGCAACATTATTTGTTTGTTAATTTATTTAGTAATTTTATTTTATTTTCCAAGGTATGAGATACAAAGATCGGCAGCAACGAAATTTTCTTGGGCGTGCTTTGTTTTGTGTCGTGTCTACAAATAAAATAAACATGCATAATTTACATAGCATATATGATATATAATGATATATAACTATCGGCCATCGCTGTTTAATTTTCTACTTAAATTATTCCCAGTTATGAGATTAATCTGTCATAAAAATGATAAATTTTTTTTTTGGCTCAACAAATGAAAAAAAAATTTAGGAAGCATAAAATAATAAAAATATCATAATTCAGAAGGTAAGGGCTTGGAAGCCCAGAGATCGGACCATTGGGCCCAAACCGGCCCACAGAAGGAACACAAAATATTTGGGCCCATTCAAGATAGGCGTTCGTTATTATATTAGTGGAGTGTTATGCTAACGTCAACAGGGGTGCTCCCCGTGCGCCTATAGGAGCCAAATAACTTCCCAAACCCACGACGATAAGCGTATTCTCTGGTCCTTCTTCTCTCTCGCTCGCCACCCGAAACCCTCGAATCGAGATTTGTCGCAGGAATCGGCGGCCGGCTCCTGGGGATTTCACATGTGATGATCCGATTCTCCCTGACCTTTTTTGTCGATTGCTAGTAGTTTCTGCCCTAGTTTTCGCGGTTTGAATTCGGTTCTAGCTTGGGGAAGAGGGAGGGAGGGGGGTGGATTCTTGTCTGTTTCAGTGACGTATATCATCGATAGGTATTGTTCGTCGTGAATCGTAAGGTAGTTGTGTCCGAACGGGTGGTTTCGCGTAAGGTCGATGGCGTCGTGTGCTGCTTCTCCCTCTGCGTGATTTGATTGTGCTATTGGGAAGTGGATTGTGGTGTTGGTTTTGGAGATGCGTTGCGTTTGTAATTGCCTTGCTCTCCTTGTATGTTAATCGTTGGGTTATATTCCTGGCTATGAATTTTTTGCTTAGGCGTGCTTCATGATTGTTGGCGCCCTAGAAATATAGGGGAAAAATGGTGTGAGAGGCTTTCGTGATGTGGTTTTCAGGAAAGGGTTTTTTTTTCTCTCTCGATATGTCTGTTATGGTCTCAGAGCAGCATCGCGAGTCAGAATTTGCATACATACGTGAAATATCTTACCTTTCATAATGCCTTTTGGTGGAACTCTCGCATGAGCATTTTGGAGGGGGGTTACATTATCATGAGAGTTTGGAAGAATATTCCTGCACCAAGGGTAAAAAATGTCAAACGGCTGGGTTTTGGTTTGTTATTCTTTTAGCTAGGATTTGCTTAGTTGAGTTTCTCGTCTCCCTAATCTAATTGGCTTGAGTGAACGTTAAAATACATAAACTGAACAGATAAGTTGGTTTGCTAGTTCAATAGATTGTGATGCATGTGAAGTGTCATTCAAGTATATTCGTCCTGGGGATGATGATCACTTGGAAGTTGGAACTGAATTGCTTGAATTGAATTGGTTGCCACATATGTTAAGTAGTGAGATTGAGTAATTGTTAGTTCACTGTTGTTTATTGGGAGCACACTGATGACGAAACACTTTTTCTTTGCAGAAGTGGGAGGGGGCTTCGTATCTTCTGTTGCTCTCTGGTAGCTTGGGTTTGTTCTGATGGCATCAGTCTCTAGTCAACCACAGTTTCGTTACACACAACCCCCATCCAAGGTGCTTCATTTGAGAAATTTGCCATGGGAATGCACTGAAGAGGAACTAATCGAACTGGGGAAGCCATTTGGCAAAGTTGTTAACACAAAGTGCAATGTTGGAGCTAACAAAAATCAAGCTTTTATTGAATTTGTGAGCGCTATAATCTAGTCCCCTTGTTTATTCTCCCCCTTCCCCTAGATTGTTTTTGCGATATCATTTACTAGCCTTTCCCTCCTCATTGTGCTCTCTAGGCGGATTTAAACCAGGCTATAGCAATGATCTCATATTACGCATCATCCTCTGAACCTGCTCAAGTGCGTGGAAAGACTGTGTACTTGCAGTACTCCAATAGGCAAGAGATAGTTAATAACAAAACCACAGCGGATGTTGCGGGCAATGTGTTATTGGTAACAATTGAGGGCAGTGATGCACGTTTGGTCAGCATTGATGTTTTACATTTGGTAAGTTTTTTGCTGAAACTTTTATTGCAATTGTTGTGAGAGGTAAAGTTGCTCTTAGGATGTCAACATTGAGTAACATGGTAGGCTGTAGCTTGTCGTGTTCTAGTAAGCTTTGTTTGACATGAATGTCAATGAATTAGCAGGCCCCTTTCAAGGCAATATCTTCAATGGCAGCTTAGTGCATCGGGAGAAAGAAAGCATGTGTGTTTGTCTCCTTTCTCCTTTTCTCAACACACCTCTTCCTTCCTCTCTCTTCCCTACTTTCCTCCTCAGCTACCAATTCGTGCCATTATTTAAATTTAGGATGGTTGCAGTTTGAATGTTGTTACTTATCCCTTTCCTTTCATGTGTATGAGTGTTAGTGTCCACATGATTTGCGTCTGTTGAAAGCAATTACTACCATCTTCTTGAAAGAAAAATGCCAAGAAGAAAAAAGATCCATTTTGATTGATGAATTGTCATTTGTTTGAAAAAAAAAAAACAGAAAGTAAGTTGACATGAAACTATTATTACTACACGTGTTTTGTCTCTTCTGCTTTAGTTGTTTTTTCCCTCTTAACATCCATAGTGGACACAAGCAAGAAGCATGGTTGTTCTTTGTCATGAGTGCACTTTGTAGGTAATACTCTTGACTTCTAATATTTTGGGGGTTTTATTGATTTTAAATCAAAGATGGTGGACGCAATTCTTCTTTTGCAATATGAAATTATGGTCAGATAATAATAGTAAGGCTGTCAAAAGGTCTACATTTTGCCTAGGATGAAGTTATCAGCTATATACAGACAGCGTTTACTGCTGGGTCAATTGTGCATGTCATGAAAGTTTTATTTTGCCTGACTTCGTGACACATCTGAGAAGCCAGCAAAAATCTGGTACCTTTTGCCAACTTGTGAAAAGGGTATTTTTGTGCATAATATTCCTGCACTGTAGGGTCTAGAAAGGTGACGTATAAGAAGTGTTTCTCTTGCATCAGAGTGATGTGTTTCTTGTATGGGAGCTTGGCTGATCAATGACACAAAAATGTGACTGGATAGGCATGTAAATGACACATTCTCAACCGCACACCTGATCCCTCCATCAAAGAGTTGTAAGGAAGACTTTGACGCCTCCAGATCAAACTGGATAAATTTCATTGTTGCATGAAAGCTTTTCCATTTTTTCAATGCGAAAAATTTTCTGACAGCTCATCATAGGGTGTTCATTGTCTTGCAAATGCTTGGGCAGTGGTTTTTGTTATGTTTGGAGCAACCAACCTGAGATTTTTAGCATCATTTTGCTGATCGAGATGTACTTTAGAAATCATTAACCAATTTCTAGATCTAAACAATTAAAATGCTGCATGTGATGCTTTCAACTTTGGTATGTAAATGTGTAAATTTTCATATTTATCTCTCTTGGAAAGTGGTATTGTCTTATTGACAACATTTGAGGACATTCTGATGATGTCTTGTAGCACTGATACTAAGAGGGGATAGGGGTTGGAATTTCTCTTTCAATTGAAGCAACTGTCTGTGTTACCATGCTGATGTCTGAAAAAGCTCATTGTTGTGTTTGGGGTGGCTTTGAACCTGTTTGGATCAGATTTTTAGCCATGGCTCTAGTTTTTGACTTTAGCTTTAGCTTTGGCTGTTTGGATCAAATTTTTATTTTGTTTGGCTAAGTTTAATATTGAACGCCTAAAATTTTCAGTAGAACTCGTTGAGATTAATTGAAGCTTTTTCAAGAATACAACTAGAATATCGCAGCCAATTGTGATAGAAAATCTTCTTATTCTAAACATTTTTCTTGTTAATTGGTAATGCAGGTCTTCTCAGCTTTTGGGTTTGTTCACAAGATTACTACCTTTGAGAAAACTGCTGGATTCCAGGTGACAAAATTGTGAAGTCTTTTTTTTTTTTTTTTTTTTTTTGGTTTTGTACAGAGTTTATAATTTATTCAAAAAATTATTGACTAAAATCTTTTTCTTAGGCCCTGGTGCAATTTTCGAATGCGGAAACTGCTTCTTCTGCAAAAAATGCCCTTGATGGAAGATGCATTCCTAGGTGACGGTTGTATTAATTTTTTGACATGGTATTTAGTCCAACTGGAACTGGTACATGTTGCCCAAAGTAATACATATTTTGGCATGAGTTTTTCACCTATATATTGTGTTTAACTATGAATCTTAAGATCAGAGAATAATAATCAAATTTAATTTTTCTAGTTACTAAGCAGTTCTTAACATAGAGTGGCATGTTCATGTACTCTTGAGAAGTTTTTTGGGCCTGCAATAGCATATTCTCTTCTAGTGCACTCTCATGAAGGTTACTGACTTTGTCATGATTTACAGCTATTTGCTTCCTGAGCATATGGGGCCATGCACCCTCAGGATCACATATTCAGCCCACACAGATCTGAGTGTGAAATTCCAGAGCCATCGGAGCAGGTGATTTTCTAGTTGGGTTTTTCATATCAAGCCTTTGTTTGATGTCTGTTTGTTGACCAATCGGCTGTGTATTTTACCTTGGGACATTTCTTGTTTTTTAGGGACTACACTAATCCATACCTTCCTGTTGCTCCATCTGCTATAGATGGCAGTGGTCAGGTAAGGCATCAAAACTCAACATTTGCATTGTTTTAATCACATCCGCTGTTAGAATGAGGTGGGCATATTATTTAGTCTGCTTTATGATTTGATTGATTTGATTGAATGTTGTATTGTCCACTGCAGGTGAGTGTTGGCTTGGATGGGAAAAAGTTAGAACCTGAGAGCAATGTCCTTCTTGCATCAATAGAGAATATGCAGTATGCAGTAACATTGGATGTTCTTCACATGGTATTTTTTTTTATTCTGTCATCTTCATTCTTGGGTAACCATGTGTTTTCAAAGTATGTCACCCATTTTGCATGGTTCAGGTCTTTTCAGCTTTTGGACCTGTACAGAAGATTGCCATGTTTGACAAGAATGGAGGGGTCCAGGCATTGATCCAGTACCCTGGTTAGTAAGAGCAGTGAATTTTTCTGGATCAAGAATTATTTTTCTTGCATTTGAGCAAAAAATATGCATGTATAATAAAGTGCATGTTTAACGTCACTGTCCATGCAGATGTTCAGACAGCTGTAGTTGCAAAGGAAGCTTTGGAAGGGCATTGCATATATGATGGGGGGTTTTGCAAACTCCATATCTCGTATTCGCGCCATACGGATCTTAGCATAAAGGTAATCACATCTGCTGCCCTGTGGCATGACTTTTATCTTCAGAAATTGTGAGTCTCCTGCACTGTGGCTATACAGTTTCTTCCTTTTGACACAAAACGGAAACCTCCCTCTCCTGTATCAAGTTTTCCAGTTGAGTTTTGAAAGATGCCACTTCCAATTAACCATTTGATCAAGAACGATCACGATTCAAAGGGTCACCAGTATATTAATCACATGTTATTAGTTTGCACATAAAAAAGAGTTAAAAGTGAAATATGTTTCCAATAGAAGGGTAATGACATGAAATATGTATGCTCCTTCTATTGTGCCGGTATAAGCTGTTCACTTTGAGAGAAGTGGGAGATTGATAATTGATTGATATGCTGACCGTTTTTCCAGGTTAACAATGATCGGAGCAGAGACTACACAATCCCCAACACCCCGATGATGAATTCTCAACCTTCAATTCTGGGGCAGCAACCGGCTTCAGCTGTTGGTGCTGCACCTCAGCAGTATGGTGGAGTGACATATGCTCCGGCTCCTGCACAATCCACAATGCATCATCCACCCCCTGCTGGCTGGGGTCCGGTCCCTCCAGCTCAGTCCATGCCTATGCAAGGTCACAACCCACCGTACATGCAACCGGGGACCGTGCCTTTCCAGATGGGCCCTGGGATGATGCATGGCCCGAGCCACCCTGGTTTGCCGCATCCACCACCAATGCCTCCATATCAGTCACAATAACACTCCTTTCTTCTCTCGGTGCCACAGGTGTGACGGCCCTCAGTTGATATGCAATTCCTGTGGGCCCGAAGCTCTGGTGGTATCCTTTTTTTATTTTTTTGGGGAGATGGGTGCGGAGCTCGTGCTATAATTGTGATACTATGTTTGGGAACTGTAACTTGCCATTTGATTCGGAGGTTTTAGATATTACTTGTTCATCATAGAGACGATTGACTTTCTGCACCAATTCGTGAACCTGTATATGAGTTGGGTTGGATCTCTCTATCTCTCTCTCTCTCTCTCTCTCGGCCGGATGAAGGTGATAATTCGACTATCCGGTCAAAGCGTCAAGGGCAACTGAGTTAAGCTGAGATGCCATTGCTGTCAAATTTCGTTGGAGTTGGCCACTCTAATATTTGGAGCAATCCCGCCAGATGCAACCAGTTACCGTTGTCCGTTGATTATTTCTATGTTTTATTCCAACCCTCGTTGGCTGGAACAACATTACCGCTGCCATCAAGGGCGACCTTGATCTATAAATATGGTCACAACCGCAGCAACCACCTACCATCAACACCTAACCACAATTACCTGTGGTCCCGTGATTCCCACCTGGGACATTGCTGCCACCGTGACGATCGGCAGCTAACTTCTAATCTTGAGAATTTGACGAGGGAAAAATAAAGAATCTTGCATTTGTCAAGCACCGTAAGATGTTGTTTTGCAGGTTTTTATTTTCAACAGAAATGAAAGTCATGAAAAAGACCATTCAGACCAGAAAACAAAAGTTAGTGAAATCGGTGTGTCGAACGGTCTTCTTCGCTTCAATCTCTACATATGTACTCCTTCCTCTTTCTTGCGATTGTCTTTATGTTTGTAGTTTCGTGGTAATTCCTTAGAACACGACAACGACGAAAGTTATTATAGAAAGTTGAAGCTGCGAGGGATTTTACATTCATGTCCTGGAAGACGGAAGTTTCCTTTATTCCCATTACAAGCAAAAAGATCTAAAAAGGCAAATTCATGTGACCTTCAACATAAGAAAAGTTGAGGCCATAGGAGCACAGGGTATAACTAATGTCCTGTGTCTCGACTTTTTACATGACTAACTAACCATATAGCCACAGGAATTGTGGTTTACTATACTTAGTTCAAAATATGAAAGAACAAATGAACAGTGAAATCTTCTAACTTGGGGCGGTCCCCCATCTGTCTGCAGCTTCTGTCATTTACTTACATAGACAAAAAGTAGTCTTCACTCAGTCGTCAATCCCCACTATTTGAGCAGAAGACTTCTTGCAAGAAGAACGCTTCCTCCTTCCATGTAGGCACGACACAAACCATATAGCTTTATTCGGATCCCGTAGAGAGTAACGGGCCTTCGTATCCATAGGCATGGAAGGTACGACAAAGGAACGACCTTGTCCCCTTCTCTCTATTACCTGCGAAAATCAGGTAAGACTACTCATTCAACTATTTATTACCGATCTAAATCTAGCCATGGCACTCAAAATAAGGTTGAGAGTAGAACTTCATGGTTTAGTGAATAGACTAGAACCTTGAAAGTGTCTTCGTCAGTTCGGTCGTCTCCTATGTATATTGGAAGGACATTGCTAGACTTGCTGAGTTTTAAATTCTTGAGTAAATACTCCAGAGCATGTCCCTTGTTCCATTCCATACACGGTCGAATTTCCATGTCCTGAAATTTTTGTCAGCAAAAGTTTATGATTGAGCCTTCAAATTGTGATGAAGAAGAAATGCGGTAACTTGAGGGACAAGGTATACCTTTCTTCCCCTAGTTAAACTGAAATCTGGGCTGGAAGAAGCGTTCCTCCATTTAGCTAGCCGCGACAAAAATTCAAGTACTCCTTTTGGATCCTGTAGAGAGTAGCGAGCCTTTGTTTCCTTAGGTACAGAAGATACAACGATGGCACAACCTTGTCCCCTCCTCTCTATTACCTGCAAAAATCAGGTAAGACTACTCATTCAACTATTTATTACTGATGGAAATCTAGCCATTGCACTCAGAATAAGGTTGAGAGTAGAACCTCGAAAGCATCTTCGTCAGTTCGGTCGTCTCCTATGTATATCGGAAAGATGTCGCTAGAGTTGCTGAGTCCTAAATTCTTGAGTAAATACTCCAGAGCATGCCCCTTGTTCCACTCTATACATGGTCGAATTTCCAAGACCTGAAATTTTTGTCAGCAATAGTTTATGATTGAGCATACAAATTGTGATGAAGAAGAAATGCGGTAACTTGAGGGACAAGGCATACCTTTCTTCCCCTAGTTAAACGGAAATCTGTGTAGTTCTTTAATACAGATTTCACCTTCTCCTCCAATATGTCGTAATCCTGCACATTGATCAATCGAGCTATTGTTTCGTTATTCTTCTTCATATGCTATTGCCAACCAGAGAGTGCTAACAGAGTAAGAATGGCTCTGGTACATTAAAAGTGCATGAACAGACTTTTGTACCTTCTCTCTGACTTGCCGAAAGTGCACGGAGACGCAAAATCGGTTATCCTCGACCCGGGCACCCTCTATTTTCCCAGTGTCTTCCTCTAATGCGGCGAATATCTGTTGAAGGCAAATGCACATCGTTATCATCCACTGCTATTGAATAGGGGACAAGCTCTAAGTTCCAATGGTCTTCTAAGAGAAAAACCAGGTTCCTCGTTATTGAACCCAACAAGAAAACCAACCAGACGAATTAGCTCACCTCTTGAATTGCGGGCAGGAACTTCTTTGCTGGTTGGAACGAACCTTCATTTCCCTGAGGGGCCAATAAAAATTGATTATAATTCTAACAAATATCAATAGTGCAAGATTATCATTGATTGACTGAATTCTATAATAAGATGGCTATCAATGAATGAAATATTTGCACGCTTGTGAGTCTCAATTACCTTTCGATCGACTGGGGGACAGCACTTTCCATCAGATGTTAGTGGACTTGTTGGAGCCATTATGTCCATTCCATGGCTTCCGGCATAGTAAACATTATCTAACTTTACGAACTCTTTTACCTGATAAAGGAGGAAGAATCACTATAATAAGCATGTGCTCCTATAGACTTCTTTCGGCATAGATAAGCTACATTTCTTCTGGCTCGATGAACAACATTTCATTCACATACCTTGTCTCTACTCCTTCCACTAATAATAGCTGTTGGGAAATACTTCGAAACTTCACTTACAGCATTGCGCATCTGTAGTTGATGCAATACTAGTTAATAACGAGTGATTGGCAGAATTATTTGAACATTGTGGGTAAAACATGTGGTTACCTCATCGGACATAAATGCAAGGTCAGGGTCATTTACAATGGGAGAGAGGGTGCCGTCGTAATCTAAAAACACAACAATCCTCTTCCCCTTTGCCGTTTTCATAATCCGGTCAGACATGTCCAAAGCCGACGGGTGTTCCTCCTGTTTTTTTCAGACCACATTTGGAGGGAAAAGGAAGAGGACTTAGTTATACAGTCATAATGCAGAGGAAAACGCCTGCTTATAGTATAAAGAAAGCTTACCACCCAGGTTGTATAAGCCGCTTCGCGATCAGGAGCTATCGGATTGGGTTGCTTGAATATCACCCGAGGAAGATTAACCACACCATTCTCCTCAGTCTTAGCTGTGGAGATCGCATTTGCTTTGGGTAGGTTAATGATCTTCATCTTATCTTTTCACTACATGTTGGCAAAGGAAAGAAAAGTGCACACGGAATTAATCACAGTTAAACAAGAGAGGCAACTAAAATACTTTATAAGTGCAGCGACGGTGGTGTCTTATGTTGTAGATCAATACCCTCCATTGTAGATACTTATGACTGGTGAGTTAAAAGTTTGCAAGCAGACCAGGGTAATGGGCTTTTATTAGCAACGCCACAGGCGCTCAGCCCCATCAAGTCACCAGTCCACAAGTCAGTGGTTTCTTTTAATTTTTTGACAAACTTCTATGACAATTCGATTCAATATGTGCACGGCTATAAGTAGCATGATGATACAGAATATTCGAATCTTCTCAAAACTTACCTAAGATCTCCTTTACGTTAACCAAGTGAGTCACTCTAGTCACTTGTGCTTCTATAACTATACACCTGCAAGTGAAACAGAGGATCTTATAATGAGGAAATTGAGAAAGGCAAATCCTATGATACGATAATGAGACCAACTACTATCAAGTAATTCAAAAGAAGGAAAAAAAAAAAAAAAAAAAAAAGGGCAAAAGAAGAGCCAGGAAAATGGAAAGACAAAAGGGGATTGAGATGTCCCAGCCGTCTACCGGTCCCATGACCGACCAAACCGACTGCAAGTTAATTGATGTTGAACCCACGGACACTTTCAAAAAGATAATACTTCAGAATTAATGGATTCTGGAAAGCAAGGGAAGGGAAAAAGGGACGCAGTAGTGCGCGGTCGCATTCAAGAGGGACTGTTAATGCTGTTTTTTTCCGGTTTAGTTCCCTCTCTAGAAAGGCTAACGTATCAGCTGCTTGATTACAAGTGTCGCGAAACAATTCCTGGGATATTCCCCAGACGAGGTCTGTTTAAGAAGGGTCGCTTTCCAAAAATCAAAGTGGGATTAGCTTTCGCGGAGAAAAGTACATGGTCGAGTGACTCGACATTGCATGGACAGCCATCCGGTGGATGTTGATGCCTCTCTAATTGGGGGTTTGCTGTCAGAGCTGATTCAGTTGATGCCGACATGAACGAGACTAACCGAAGCGGAGTTTCATAATCTCAACCCACGTTTACATTACACGTTCAATGAATTGAAGGCGAGTTTTGTCGGTCCTCGTCTGTCCTGCTTTAACTAACCAAAACGTCCTCTCCTAACTCACCTTCCCTTCCAACCGCACTCTATCCCATGACCGACATCCACCCCTCTCTCTCTCTCTCTCTCTCTGTATGTCGCTTTCTAGGTAGTAGTTTGAACTTCGTACAACTGTCAGTTGTGTATGCAATGACTTCATTTGTCACGATATAATTGGGCATGTTCTACCTAAACATGGTATATACTTTTTTAATCATTGAACAAAACATGAAAGAGCACTTCTGCACGGGATTCATGTGATGACAACCTAAACTCCATCAAACTGCTCTGGATCTAGCTTTTTTAAATTAGCACGTCTATGCAAAGATCCAGAAAACTTTTAACTTATGAACTCCATTTGTAAAGGGATGTCATGAACTGCGCAGCGTCTTAACTCCAAAAGAAAGAAAAAGAGACTCATAAGACATCCCCACATCAATCCGGGGTCCCGCGCGAGACAAAAGCCAAAAAGAGATGAACCACAAAGCGTCCACCTGCCACGAAACAACACAACGTGTATCCTGCGAGGCCATAGATCGACTCTTTCGCCCTTTTCTTATTTCGAAAAAGAAAAAGAAAAAGAAAAAGAAAAAGAAAAAAGGGACCTGACTTTTGTAAAGTTTGGACCCAGTCTGAGTGTGAAAAGGCGAAAGGACATGGAAAGAGCAATAAAGGGAAAAATCTATCTTCGTGGAAATAAAGTAAACACGGACCAGACAAAACCCTTCTTCACGTGTCCGCGGAGAACTGGCCAGCCAGAATGTCCAGACCTCTGGATCGCTGTTCGGTCGACGCATTAAAGCCTGGTTTCTCAAACTTTTTAAGTCCACAGGAAGAAAATGAGAGGCACCCACGGAACCCGACAACAAGGAACGACCAAAAAGTCTCCGTCCTCGTTTCGGAGCAACTGCTTGTCTGCGAAAGTACAGAACTTCTCGTGTCGGGACCAGACGTGCCTAGGTTTAAAAACTATATATGGACACAGACCACTGGCGTTAATAGTCATGGTATGAACGCGGTGTTCTGGAGGAGTTGACCGATGACTCGGTCGTAACAACCCGGCAAAGAAGGTGGTCCGAAGTCCAGCGAAACTTCCGTTGGAGAAACCCATAGAGCGTAGGCGAAATATCTAAGTCTTCTTCAGCTTTTTGAAAGTTGAGTTCATGGAGGACGTATTGACAAAATGATTGGGTGAAACAGAGCACCTTTCGGAACAAAGTAGAAGCAGCTAGCATGCACGAAACACTTTACCATCGAAACCATCGCCTAGGACTCGAGCAAACCCGTCATATTTAAAGATCCAAATAACTCTAAACTACGATAAGAGGGTTACACATGTCTCAACTTGTGAAACGGGCGATTCATTCCTTCGTAGAGGCCTATGTTTTCGGGACAAGGGGAGCTAATATTTTTCCACTATACATAGAATGAAAAGGTCAAGGGACCAGCTACGAAGGAGGACACATGGGACTCGAGAGTTCTGCTAAATTTGATCATTCGTTGTTTACTGTTCTTACGTTGATCGAAGTGCACGGTGATTCGCAGGTGCATGCATCGTAGGCCGGTGCTGCCGCCGAGCTGCTACTCGCCCGCGAGCCAACCACTTACGTAGAAAAACCGTTTTTTTTAGGTACGGGTCCTCTCGGGGAGCGAGCCACCGCGATGGGCCCCGCACCCAACCGACCAACTAACCTAACTGAACCGAACACCGAACCGGTTCCCGCCGCAATCCCCCGCCGCACACCTGGCGGTCCCTGCCGACAAGCCCCCTCCACGTGTCGTCCGACATAGCCCGTTCGGTCACAAACCGGGGGCTTTCCGCATGTGGGAAACCTATGTCCTCCTCGGCCATTTCTTTATACTCTGTCTGCCCCGGTCTAAAGCCCGGTCAACTGGGCCCCGCGATCAGAACCACGTGCGGCCTCACCAGAGTGACACGTGTACGGCCTACAATGAACTAGACTTCTCGGTCTTCTAGACCAGCAAACTATAGACTATTCTCTCTTGAATTTCCCCCTCGATTTCGACACAGTAATAAATTAATGAAAAAGGCACGAGATTTTCGCAGTTTTGAGAAGGCAATTAGCAAAGTGACTCCATCTAATATATAATATCATGGCATACTAAAGTAGATTAATAGGATTTTTATTAACAAAAATACGTAAAACGATTGATCGGATAAAATATCGATAAGTCAAAATTGTCTTTCCGTAAAAATAAAAATAAAATCAGGGGCGGATACCGGGTTTGATTTACGAAAGTCGAATGTGTTAAGTCACCCATGTTTTGAGGAAGCTTTGAGATGGCAATTTCATGGTATTGGTTCTAGTCAATGAATCAACCTGTGCAGTTGAGTGCTCCTTCCATAAGTCACGATCAGGGAATTCCCACGAAGGTTCGTTCGGACGACGGCATCAAACCACGTCGACGATGACGGAGAAAGGGCAGGAGAACGGTCGGAACGGCAGAAAGCATGCCTTCCCTCCCTCCCTCGCCGCGGCGCGTGATCGCCGAGCAGAAGCTGGACGGCGAGGGAAGGACTAAGCGCGCGGGCGGGGAGGTCACGCGCTAGAGAATCGAGTATGGGGAAGACAGGGCGAGAATGACGCGGCCGACATTAAAAGAAAAGGGAGGTGGAATAAAACGATGGCCAACCGCGTTCTCGTTCTCTTCGCGGTCGTGCTGACAATCGACACATGGTCGCTTTCATGACATAAAAAAACAGGAAGGAAGGAAGAAGGAAAGAAAGAAAGCAAAACCAAGAAGAAGAAGAACCGAAAAGACTAGCGCGGGTTGATGCTAAAGATCGATTCTACCCAGAAAAGAAAACCGAAAGAGAAGTCAAGATCGCGCGCCAATCGAGTCAATAACTTTCAAGACTGTGACAGAATGCAGAGAGAGAGAGAGCACTCACAGATTTACAATGCTCGTCGTCGCCGACTAAAGGCTCGTTGCTCGGCAACTCTAAAACCCCTCGCGAGAGCTTCTTCTAGAGAGAGAGAGAGAGAATGCGTGAGTGTGTCGTGTTTAAAGTTGTATGGCAGGTTCGCTGCGTTGATGGTGCTTGAGCGATGAGGGAGATTGGTGTGAGGGAAGTAACGTGAATTTATAGACAAGGGTTGCACAGAGAGAGAGAGAGAGAGAGAGAGAGAGAGAGAGAGGAGGTGTCTCTTGCTGAGAGACTTCGGTTTTTCACCTTTTTTTTAAAATATATTTAATTCGATGAAATGCAATTCTTTCCCTGGAAAGTGCCGCGCGCCATTGACCAGAACACCCTCTCCGTCGGCCTTTTCCTTTTGTCCCCACAGCATGTCACGAGTTCCAACCACGGAAAGAACACGTCCGTCGACTCATTAGGAAATTCCCCCTAAAGGCCAGAGAGAAAGAGGAAATCATCTTATGGAAACGTAATTAAAGGTTGGATAAGAACTTGAATTGTGCTAATTATGAATGCTCACTTATGGTAAACCCATCAAATATGCAGGCAGCGATTGTTGCTTCCGCCTTCCACCATTAAATGATCTGTGTATATTTCTTATATTGCGCGCTGTCAAAGAAAGGAAATAAATTTCTATCGGACGGTTTAAGAATGATCATAAGAATCGTGCCAAAAGTTTAGGGAAATTGCAGTTGGTTCATAAATGTAATTTCATACCGATATGTGTCAAAAGGGATCTCGCATAACCAATACCGAATAAGAGTGACGGTTTCTTACGAATAGGTTATTACCCATATTCCATTTCCAATAATTTTTCAAGACCTTGCGAGGGAAAAAGAAAAAGGGTATTGGGAAGTTTGCAATGCAATTATCTGCTTTCTCTTTCTTTCCTTGCCCTTTTGGTGGTGCAATAATGCAGCTTTCTCATCGTCACATTCTACTTAACATAGATAAGTCATCTACCTCACATTGAATGGTTTTTTCTTTAATGAGATGTAGTTCCAAATGTAATCACTTGTAATCAGATTTCTTGCATAATGAAGTCATGATACCTTTTGCTAGCCAACAAATCTCCAAGACAATCTGCATTCACACCAAAGGTCTTGATGGGTAAGTACATTAAAAGTGCCAAAACCTATGTATAGTACTCACTTTAATACCGAATTTTTTTTAGATCATTTAAGTGTCATTTAAAAAAAAAGATCATTTAAATGTTAACTCTGAATTTGAACGCCAAAAATCTAACATGGTAAAATTTTAATATTTTTTCCGCTGATGTGACTTGCTTGCAATTTGACTCGGCATAGAAAAATGACGTTGTTTAACATATTTGACCCAACTACACTCCCCAAAACGACGTCGTTCAGCAAGAAAAATTAATTTCTTGCTTTGCTGAATGACTAAGAAAGGAGATGCAGGGGGGGAAAAGAGGAGCACAGTTGGGAAATTCTCTCTCGCTTGTTTGAGCAATTTATCAAAACCACCTCCAAATATGCCGTTAATGGAGTCGATTCGTGGAAACTCAGCAACAAACTGGAGGCTCGATTGGATCCATTCTCAGCAACACACGGGAAGGAGCTCATTTTCCCCTGTTTTATCGACTGAGTAGAACGGCGCTTGCAGGCCCTGGTTTGGGCGTGTTCCGGGCCTAGTCATACCTTTTTCTGTGTATTCCTTGTGTTTTTTTTCCTACTTATGATTGATTTTGGTATGAATTTATACCCCGAATGCTTTCTGGTTGTGTACCTTAAGTGTTCGATGAAATGTCTGACTGAGGTTTGCATGCTTTTCTTGGTTTTCCGTCCAATCTGGGATCTCATCTATTGCTGGACTTGCTTCGTGGATGAGACCAAGTCATCTCGACTAAACAGCCCTCTTCTCATAGATCTGAGCAATGTTGTTCCTCGCCCTCTCTCTCCAACTCGTCACAGATCTAGACCATGTCTTTCATTGATTCTTGGCGTTGTTTGCTGAGGTTGTGGCATGGCGCGTAGGTTTGGGTGGTGATGGGTGAGCGCTGGTGAAGTTGTAGCCAGGGAGTTTGCGTACAACGTGAAGTAGCAAGGGCGCATAAGGGAGAAGAGAATTAAAAAAAAGAAAAAAATGATGTGAAGGAGAGGAGGAAAAATATACACATGGAAATGCCACATAGACCTTTTTTTTTTTTTTTTCTAAAAATGCCAACTCATATTAAAATTTTAATTATAAATGTCATGTATATATTTTGGTCGAAATTTTTCGTCGATGACACTAAAGTGATTATTTTTTTTTTTCCAATTTAACGCTTAAGTGAGTTGGCACAAACTTTTGGCATCAAAATGAATATCGTATATAAGTTTTGATACTTTTAGTGTACTTACCCCATCCATAACCATGTACCAAGCTCTGCTCATTATTGTGCTTGTTGCATAAGAGCTGCTACTGAATCATGTGATTTGCAGATTGCGTAACCAATGTGTTTAAGTTATGCCATAACTAGGTTCCTTTACAAGATAAGAGGGCGATTATACTTAGTATCCTCATTAATTATGACTTTGGATTTAGCTTATCCTGATAGGATTCTGGTGGCACAAGATCTTTTCCTCTTCTCTACTAACAAAAGATTCTTATCCCATATTTCAAAAGCATAAATTTGATCAACTTTTTACTCCCTTACTCTCCTTTGGCGTCAACTTTAGGTCATGGACTCAAAAGAAGGAAATCCACTGTCTCTGGTCATGCATCTAAGAATCAAACTTGACAGCTCTTTTGTCAGTTGGAAATAATGTGGTCATCTGCTGGGGTCACATGGTCCTTTTTTTGCATGAGCTCGCATACCATTCCACGTCAACAGTGTTCAACGGCTACTGCATTATGCGTTATTCGTTTGACGACACAAGTACGATCGACCCAACAACAAGGTGGAAAGGGGAAATAAAGAAAGGAAAAAGAAGAAAACCACTGTGCATGTTCAATAGCCGAATCTTTCCAATAATGCGTGTGATCTGGGCTAGAGGTTTTCCATTTTCTTGCTGTTACACTTTAATAATTTAGATCCTCTGTGTATTTAGAGAGCGAATGGACTTCTTCGATGTATCTCTTTAAGTGTTCGCATCATCATCATCCCACTCAATGTCATCGTCTATCTCTGTCATCGAGCTTAGCTATAAGCAACACTGACAGACCGATTTGCTCTCCTTCTTGCTCCTTTACTGTGAATCTCTCCCTCTTCTGTCTCTCTTTCTCCCGTTCACGTGAGAGGTCACAATTACATGCAGCCCTAGATCGACGTACTAGACTAGCTTGTGTGCGCATGTTTTGTTCATCATTTTCGTAAGAACTTGTTTACACCAACAAAGGACCTAATAGATTTCATTAGGATATCGTAAGATTCAGGAAAAAAAAAAGCCCTTTTCCTTCGAAAGAAAAAGAATGAAAAAACACACAGCAGTAGCGTTGGGCAGGTTGTCAGATAATGTTGACCAAACTCAAATCCCCCACTGATACGGCACAGTCAATGCACATGACTTACAACTTCTAAATTCACGAGAATCTGCGTTAATTGTTGTTCCTCATAATACAAAGCATTCGATGCAGAGAATCTTGGGGAAGAGATGCAGATGAGACACAAACAGAAAAGCTTGTCTCAATAACAACCGATGTAAGATAAGCATCTGCAGTTGGTTTCGGTATCATCGTGGATTTGATTCATTGAATACTTGGTCACATGTAAGACAAGGACGCCACATGTGAACTGACCCCTGGTTATATTGGTGCAGGATTTACACATTATCCTAAGGATAAGAATCGAATCCAGGATTTCAAGCTTTTGCTTCATAAGGTAATCCATGCATGTCGGATATTATTGCTACCTTAGACAGAATGGGAATTCATTATCTTTCATTTGAGTATCGCTGAAGATACTAAATCTTCACAGAAGCTTTCAAAAAGAATAACTTCACATTGCATAAAATTGTTTGAAGGCAAGGGTCGTGATTCATTAGATACACGTTAACTTCCTTTCTTTTACTTAAATTATTCAGGAAACAATTTTTTCAAGAGAATATAACGTGTCCAGATCCCTTAAGGTGCCTGCTTAATCTGGCCGGTTCATCACACTTCCTATATTTCACAAAAATCAAGTAATTATAACGGTCTTGCGGGTCGACCTATCTCAAAATTCTATGTTTCATGGTATACATAACGTGTATCTTGCTTCAACGTTTTCTTACCACAAATCTATAATAAAAAAAAAAGATATGATCTTTAATTGAGTCAACATGGGTCCTGATCAAATTGATAGAGAAATATACTTTCGATTTTCAGACAGAATAATCAAATAGAATCAGCTGGTGAATGAGTTCTAACGTAGAGCTCACTTAACCTAGCATATAGACAGACCATGTGTGTCCAAGATCTCTCAATATCTTAAATGAAATTAAGTAAAGAACGAAGGGAGACGGACATCACACCAACATCTCTTTCCATAGAAGAATGTTTGCGATTGCCACTTGCCAATGCAAGAGAAGAGCCTTTTTTATCTGGTCCAATTAGGTGGTGCTTAGGGTGAATATTATTTTCTTGACCTCTGGTTCTGCCTCCTAATTTTTTAATTAGATTTGTCGCTTGTCATTCAAACCAAAGTTGGTGACCCAAAATCATGATATAAGAAAGTTATATTTGACCGGCTAAATTAATGTTAGGATCATTGAAATTCCAAGTTTTTGCACTCCAAAAGTGAGGACATCCCCCGGCTTAAATTTGTAATATTACCCAAACTACTCAACCTATAGAAACTATCAGTTTGTCATTAAAAATTTCATGTAAAGTTTCACAAATTTAAAATTTCAAAATTAGTTTTTAGTCACAATTCCATGCTCCATCCTGAAAATCGACCATCGAGATCATGCTCACCGTGGTTTTGTTTACATGATTGATTATATGATTTGTAGTAGGGGCAAGTATGACAAATACACCATGTTGAATCATATTACTTTTTTATTTTGAAACTTAGACTACACTCTAATATTTTACTTATAGAATGAGACTATAATGCACATCTCCTGGTGACAGTCTATATTAACCTCCTTTTGCGTTGTAGAAAAGAAAAGGACAAGTCATCGTCTCTCCTTCCCCGTAAAATTCCTCGAAACCGACCGACAGGGATTGGAGAAATTGCCTGAGAAACTTCTGAAAAGTTCCAACTCTTTGAATCATTTCTTCTGTCGGGTTTCATACGGCATCGATCAATCAACGCGTTACAACCCCACGGTGCAAAAGAGGGTGCACCTAAGAATCTCCGTCTCGGGCAAATAACCTAAGTAAGGCCAACCAGTATCATCGACCAAGACAGCGCCCTGCAATTAGCGTCAAATACGCAAACCACTTAATTTAATCTGACACTTCTATCCTATGTTTTGTCAGTGAGGAAAAAACAATATAATTTCTGCATGAATCACGCTGGATTATTCACTGTTTGCGTTTGCAACTTTGGTCCATGCAATAGAAGAATAGAGAACCCTCGTACGACGTGCAACTTTGGCACATGCATGCAAAGCTTTTCCTCAGGGGCGTCGTAAAGAATAAGAACTCTCTCTACTGTTTTGTTTAATTTTTTTATTTGGAAGAGAATGATATTAGTTCCATAAAATCAATCTGGTCGGCTAGAATTAGTCGGAGATTGACTAGAAAGGGCCGCGACAAAGTGCAATGTTGACTTGCTTGTCACTTCTTTTACTTTGGAACGTCAAGTTTGGGATTTCCACGGTCGACAGATTTGAAATATGAGGAATCTTCGGAGCTTGGAAGTCAAATGAAGACTTGGACTGGACGCTTTTTTTTTTTTTTTTTTTTTTTGGGGGGGGGTCTGTGACTGGTGGCTTGAATTTTATACAATTTGACAACTTGATTGATGCGCACGAAAGTAGTAAAGTAAGCCGTACATTTGTAGAGCATGTATCTCGAGTTTGATCTACTAAATGAATATGGTGCAAATAAATTTCCTAGTTCGAGTAAATTTGCTAATTTGAGAGGATTTTTAGTTTGAATGGTTTTCTAATTTGAGTAGCTTTACTAAAAGGAGCTTTCTAGTTTGATAGTATCTATGGAAAGATAAACTCTACTCGGTTAATGCACAATAGAACAAACAAGATGAGTGTTGGAGTTATTTACTTCTAAGTTTTCTGGTGAGTTTTTACAAGAGATTGTGAGATAATATGGTTTGTTTTAGGTGTAATCTAAGGCTGAAAATCACTTGGACGACTAAGTTTGACACAAGGCAAATCTCTAGTGTCCTCATCATTTCTCGATGATTTCTCTAGTAATCTCTTTTTCTCGTATTAGTGTCCTCAAAATATCTCGATGATTTCTCTAGTAACCTCTTTTTCTTGCATTAGATTTGAATTGTAACATTTGTTTAACTTCTGTGTTATTTTCTTTTAAAAATTCATAACAAGTAATGTAAGGATGCATTCAGTAACATATTTGTTATGGGGAACAATTTTTGTTATTGCTTTTTTTTTTTTTTTTTCATTTTTATTCTCTGAATGAGTTTTTGAGTATTTAAACGCATTTGGTAGCTATACAAAATTTCTATTTTTGAAATAGGAAAAAGAAAAATAATGCGTTTGATATAACTCTCAACTTTTTTTGTAACTTATAATTTTATTAAAATTTTAAATAATTTTGCTGAAAATTTTCTAATATTTTAGAATTTTTTTTGGCTTTCTTCTTTCTCCTTTAGCTAGTCATCGGGCCTTGGTGATTGGCCAAAGATGAGAGTCAGTGACCTTGTTAGCCTTGGGGGAGCCTTGCCAAGTCTCTCTTGGTCACCAGTGAGGCTCCCCACGACTGGCAAGGTTGCTGGACCTTGTCTTTGACCGGTCGTTGGCCATCACCAAGGCCTAACGATCTACTAGAGAAGGAAGAAGAAGAAAAGAAAAGAAATAAAAAGACAATGGCCTGTTTCAGAAATTATTCTCGAGAATCAAAAAAGTAAATTTTTATTTATTTATTGTTTTTGTTCCAAATCTATTCCTAAACTACTAGTTTATTTCAAGGAATACAAAAATTAGCCAATGTTACTAAACTGATTTTTCTTCTTTTTCTGTTTTGAGAATAAAAGAACATAAAATTTGAGAAACAAAAATGTCACCAAACATGCCTAAGAGTTGAAATCCAAATAGAATAACATGACTTTGGAATGAAATATTAGGTCTATCACCCTAAAAAACCTCCAACTTTAGCTTTTATCCCAATTCTACCTTTCATCTCATAAAAAACCATCAATTTTAGTCTAATCCCAATCCCAATTCTTTTTTTTTTTTTGTCTCATATAAAACCCTAAACTTTAGGTTCAGTATCAATTCTACCCTATACTTTTTTTTTCTCATAAAAATCCCAGCTTTTCGGTCCATTTTCAATTTTAGTCTACTTTTTTGTTTCTTAAAATATCCTCAACTTTTACTTGAATCCCAAGTTTGCCTCCATTAACCCTTCATCAAGGTGATTTTGCATCGGTCATAAATCTTTCAGGCATGGGAATGTTCCATCTCTAGTTGTCAAAGAGCATCATCAGGATGCTTAAACAACTCATGCTTGAGAAATTTTCATCTCTTGAGGGTTAATGTGGTGAGTCAAGTAAAAGTTTGTGATTTTTTATAAGACTATAAAAATTTTACGGTAAAATTGGGACAAGACTCAAAGTTGTGGGGTTTATATAGGACAAAAAGACATTTAGGGTAAAATCAATATAAGACTTAAAGTTGAGAGTTTTTTATGGCATAAAAAAAGTTTATGGTAGAATTGAAACTGAACCTAAAATTGGAGGTTTTTTATGATAAAAAACTAAAATAGGGATAAAAGATAAAGTTGGAGTTTTTTAGGGTATTAGGCCCGAAATAATGCTACTAGACCACATTATGAACGGTATTCCATCGACACGTGTAAGAATTATTATTCTTTCTAACTTGCGAAGTATCTTGTTTCGTTGGGAAGGGTTTTTTTAGTAGATTTACTATTGTACCTATCGTCATCAAGTGTTGAGGGAAAAGAAAAGAATTTTCCTCCTTTACCAACAAAAAGAGTTGGCGGAGTAAATTACTAGGAAAATAAGCCTTTTAGATAGTGGATTTGGATTGGCTGATAGAAGCTTTTGACAAAGAACATGAAACAAAAAACCCGTATGACAAGTTTGATTCTTGAAAAGAAATAAGGTAAGAATGAAATAGCCATCCATGAGAATAGAATAGAGTAGGACTAAGAATAAAATAATTACCTGTGATTTGGTTTGTAGAATGGAATATAATTAAAAGACCAACATATCGTTTTGTTTACCATCATACCATGGAAAATAAGTTAAAAATAGAAGAGAATTCTCATAATACTTTCCACGATATCTAGCTGGAGCTTAATTTGTTGTATCGTCATAATTTTAAAAACCAGAAATGAAATGATCTGACAATTTATAAATGATTATTATATTTTAATTTATAATAGTAAGTAGCTAGTATAGTAGAAAGAAATATAATCATTAGCTCAATATTAATACTAATTAATCAATGATATAGCTATAAACACTATAAATGATCTAATCATTATTATAATTTAATCATTATTATAATTTAATAATTATATTATCAGAGCCTAATTACATTATAGTTATTATTTGATTATAGATCGATATGATTTTGGTACTACATGAATATCTACACTTAATTTGCTTACGATTTATTGTATCACAGTATATATATTTTCTAGAAATTGTAGTATAATCTAGTAATATATCATCTAATTATTGTGATATCTACAATTTATTATCTAATTAAGAAATTGTAGCTAATATCTCATAATTAGATTATGCCATTATAATCTTTTAGTTATGATATATAGATAAGGATCAACAATTATCATGTGGTGTTTTTAGACAATTTTTTTTGCATTTGAATTTTAATAGTATGATTTCATTTATAATTTAAAATATTTTCAATTAAACCTAAAATTTTCATCAACACTGGTTGGCATAGTTTGCTTGTGTCTTGCCTCTTCATTTTCTGTTTAGAGGTTACCATGACATTTTATCGATAGAAAAAGTTATCTATATAGTTAAAGTCTATATATTTGACGGCCTTTTGGTGTTAGATAAACACTATCATGATTTCATTTTTTTTTGGTCATAAGCTATGGTGATGTTTTTGTTAACAACTAAATCAACGATGGATATGGAAATTCATGGTAGAATTGGAAAAATTCCTAATGTATTAATTTTTATTTTTTTGAGTTTTTAGATGTTCGATTCCAAGTTTTGGGCTAAGAAAAGAGAGACCCTCCGTGTCAATTCTCCATTCTCTAGTTGGGAATGGAATCTTTACTTGAGATTTTTCCAACTCATGTTATTGGTATATTTATCTTTTTAATTTAAGCTTACAAACTATGCCAACTTTTGTGGACAAAAAGTTCAGGTTTAAGATTTTTTAGTCTAAATGAAATCAGACTTTTAAAACCCAAATGCATACTTTCAAAAATATCCATCATGATTGTTGATCCCCATCTATTCGCACGCAAAAAGAGTGCCAAGTGTCGATCAATTTTAAATCACGCGTAAGTAGAGGTGATTAACAGACGGACGGCTTATTCTAAGTCTAATCATGTCCACCTAGCCCTAGGCCTACAAAGGTAAATCAGCAAACTTGGGCGTCGGTCTCACAAAAAAAACGACTGGCCCGCCCAACTTTAATTGGCCCCGTCCTATGAATGTGAACTTTGTGGAATGGGTGGGCTTGGGAAAGTTCTTGGATAAATGGTATAATATAGCATCATCATGGATTATTTGATTTTTCTTTTGTCATATCCGATTGTAAAAAGTGGTTTTGACAATAGAATCATGGCGGGGCGAACCAAGGGCTTGGTCATGGAAAGCTAAGAACTTGCGATCGAAGTTACCGACAAAGTACCGACCAAAAAACAAAAAATTACCAACAAAGCGCCGACCAAAAAATAATTACCAAAAAAGTGAGCCACAAGTTATTGTATTTCGAATTAATGTCTTGCAATGCATTGCATCGAGATTGCCGAGTTTCCTCAATTAAATCGGCCTTTTACGTCGGATTTTTTTATTTACAGAGAATACTTGTAGGTCCGCAATTTGGTAGAGAAGTGCGTTCAGCTGTCCATGGACCGTGACGGAACAGTCCGCAACCCAGAAGTTCACGCCGGGATCGACCGCCGGATCAAACATATGGGTGACAGATCGTCTTTTTGTTCTGAACAATGGTTAATGCTAAGAACTAGTGCAGTTGAGTATTCTGAATGATTGATTTAGAAGATCTGGCAAGAAAATTTAACATTGGCGCTAAAAAGCTACGCTGGTTCGTACTTCGATGAACGGATGATGCTTCTATTGTTCGCGAGAATAACGAGATTCGATCCTGTTTACCCTGCTGTTTCTTGTGTCTGTTGTGTCTGTATGCGTACAGGTGGGGAACGAGAGAAGCGCTCTCATCTATCTGACCGGCCCTTCTCCTACAAAAGGTAGACGATTCACGACCGAGAACACCAGAGCAAAAGGACACAGAATTCAGCGAGTTCCCCTCAAAAGCTCTCAATGGTTTACATTAGATTTTGCAGATCCCCATCACCTCCCCGTTCGGCCCTGTTCCGCGACAGCAAAGTCCGAAAAGCTCACATCTCGCTCGAGATTCCCCCTAGTTGCCGGCCATCATCGTTTGATCGTTGTTCATGACCATCTACTGCATCTTCAAGGTAATTATTGCGTCTCTGCTCTGCTCTGCTATGGTGGGTCAAGTCCGAGTTATGTGACCAAAGTCCGAGAGGAAAGAAGTGATGCTGACTGAGGATCTAACGGTAGTGTAAACATAAACATAATTTGATGCCATCGCGATTGTGAGGATCTGAATTGGTGCTTCGATGTTGCCTCCACATCTCCCTGCTCTTTGCTTCCTTCCATGGTTTCACCTTCTCCGATGTCCTCAGATCCGACCGAGATCACCTCGTCTTTTGTTATTGATTCACTGTGCTTGTTGCATAGGCTAGATGAATTTGTATGTTAATGATCTGCGAATGATTTTTTAATATGCCTCACATGTTTGCACGTGTTAAGCTCAATTCTCTGGAATAATTCGATAAAGTCCATTTTCGAGAACGTTTGGAGGTTATTGTTGGAGAATTCATTGGGCATATACTGAAATGGAAGAATTATATCAATCACGTGCGAGAGTCAATGAAGTATCTCTAATTATTTCAGAATCATATTGCTGGAAGTTTGCGAGATCCATTTGAGGTCTTCCGCTTGGTATTAGGACAGTAGTACTACCAAATCTCTATATATTTCAGAACAAGATGTTTACTATTCTTGGGCTTGCATAGAGCATAATGGATCCTGGTTCAAGTAAGTAGGTACATGGGAGAAAAATCCGAAACATTCGATGCAGACAATGAATGAGGCAAACTAAGAAGCATCTCGCCAGTAGTCATTGCATGAGCATGTTCTGTCCGTAAAATGGTGGAACCAGGTTTGCATCCCTCATGACTATAGAACTTGTGGTTGTCATGGAGATATACTTGATCGCAGAATGACAATCTTTGCAAATGCTAAGATTCTTACGCACCCTGATAGGTTTCGGACTGGAGGTACTTATAAGGCCAAAAAACAACGGCAATTTTTTCATTGTACAGGAGCAAATATTGTTCCTTTTGTCCCTCTTCCACATCATGAAGAACAATTTCAGCATTGAGAACATAACCAAGTTTCTTTATTCGACTAGCCAATTGGTCCCGTTTGTCATAAATCTCCCGAGCCTTTGGGCATGACATGTCACCCGCATAGAACTTGCGAACTATATTTTTCACTTCAAGCCAGCTACAACCAGCTTCTTTTGTAAGATTTTTCAGTTTCATCCTCTTCCTGATTGTGGCTGCATCTTCCCATAGACCAGTTGATGCATACACATTTGATAGCAAAACAAAAGCAGCAAGGTCGTCCGGCTCCTGCTAAAAAATCATTGCTGCAGCTTGTTTTGCAAGCAACATTTTTATGAACTTGGCAAGTTCCGAGAAATGTATGCCAGACAAGTGTAACAGCCCTGAAAGGCTTTGAATTTATAAACTGAAGGGCTTCCGCAAGGGAGCCTTTATCTTCCCAATAAGTCCATGCACGCATAGTATTTGATTCTGGGCACGATTCCATGTTCTGTGTACATTGATCTAAATTGTTACCATCCATCAGATACCAAACCCACATGGCTACAAGAGGATAAGATAGCAAAATAGGCGATCTCATTTGGCCTCACACCGGCCTCAAGCACTTTATGGAATGTGACCAGAGCTCTTGCCGCACATCCATGTTTTGCAAAACCTGTGATCATTGAAGTCCAAGTTTTAATATATTTCTCTCGTCTCACCTAAAACTGGAATAGCAGCTTCTGTGTTCCCACACCTGGAATACATAGAGATCAAACCTTTGAAAATGCACTGATTTTAGTCGAGCCCTGATTTGCTTCCCCTTACCAATTGCGCCAATTCAGGCAGCTACACTTAAAAAGGCTGGAAAATGTAAAAGGATTTGTCCAATTCCTCTCTCCTCAATCTCATGTAGAAGTTCAAAGGCTTCATCAGACTCCAGACTTTTGGCATAGGCATCGGCAAGGGTATTATAAAAAAATCAAATCCTTTTCATAGTGGACCCAGATCTCTCTGAGCATCTTCCTTGTGGCCCGCTTGGGAATACATGCTAATAAGAGAATTAGCCATGCAAGTATTAAGTGCAAAGCACAATTTTATAGCTACAGAGTATACTCGTATTCCCATATCTATTATCACAAATAATTCCACATACTTTGAGAACACTAGCAAAATGTGAAATGGTGTGGCCTCAGTGGATCTATTATTATTTCCCAAAAGTGTTTGATGGCCTCCTCATTCTCTTCAGTTTGCACATATCCCGTGATTGTCGGTGTCCCAGACATCATGTTATGATCTTGCATCCAATTAAACAACCTTCTCAAATCATGAATCGATCCACTAGCCACACACTTTACGTACATGTCGACCAAGCTGCATCCAAAATAGACCAGTCCAGACCATATAATCCAGAAATGCAATTTCACCTCAAGTGATAGTAACTGCAACCCTGAATATGCCAAAAAAACAGCTGTGAGTGTGAATATATTTGGCACAGGCCGACTCCCCAACATATCCAAAAACAAATAAACAGCTTTCTTTGGACGACCCAACTGAGTACATCTTGTCATCATCAAAGTCCACGCAACCACATTCCGCTCGGGCATTTTCTCAAATAACTTACGAGCTGAAACCAAATCAGCACCGCCATATGCAAATATGTCAATCGATGCCCACCCAACACACGCATCAGAATCAAGATGTCCGCTTTTGATTATAAACCCGCAACTCTATCGCCAATTGATGCATTCGTTGGAACAGGACAAGCCCGAGGGAAAAAACCTTCTTCAGGCATACGAACGAAAGTATCGACTTTTTTAGTTTTTTTTCTGATTGAAGTATCGACTGCGTCAAACGCGATGTGGTTATCAGCATAGCAAGAGATCATGGAACTCCAAGTTCATTATCCATGTCCCTAAAAGTCCTCTCCGCCTCAGCCCAATCATTGCATTTTAAGTATAGACTGATGAGCGAATCGAGAACCACCGAGTCGGCCTCAAGCTGGGACGGAGCGAGCGCACGATGGACGCGACTTCCAATCGCGAATTCGCGGGAGTGAAGGCAGGACTTGAGGAGGAGAGAGAAGGTGAGGCGGTCGGGATGAGACCCATCACGGGACATGTGGTCGAGGTGAGAGATTGCTCCGCGGAGGTGACCGACATCGAGGTGGGTGATCGGGCCACGGTCGAGGGGCGAGGATGAGAGGTTTTGGCGGGAAGGGGAGAGCTTGACATTGGACGGTGGAGAACTGGAGAGGAGAGAGAGAGACTCATCGCTCCATACAAGTCGAGCTTGGTCTGTCATTTCAGGAGCACTCGGGAAACAAGAAATGCAAACAGAGAGCCAATGAGGCAAATTCTTCTGCAAAACACAGGATGCTACAAACGCTAAAATCATATACGTTCACGAATTACATGGTCAATTCTGCTTCTGATCGAACTAAGTTTATTTTGCATTCATTCATAAAGGAAAGAAAAGAAAATCATACACCGCATGATTCCGTAATTTCATTGCTATTCTGAAATTGGTATCCTTCTGAAATTGCTGGAGCACTGGATGTAGTAGGGAATGATTCAAGTTCTGTTTCAAAGTCCACGTCATCAAGCGGCTTCTCCGGTGGATATAGAAGTGGTTTTGGAGGCAGTCGCAGCTTATCAATATCTCCTTCAAGCATGTTTAGGACCTGGCTCATTGATGGCCGATCATCCGGGATTAATTGTATACACCAAAAGGCAACTATCGCCATCTTCCTCATTATCTCCATTTCGCCTTCTACTTCTTCCATTTTCACCTCATTTTCTTTGCTTAATTGATCATAGATCCAGAGAGGGAAATAAATTTGACTTGAATGCTCGACATTTGCCGTTCCATTTTTCCTCCTACCCGCCATTTCCATGAGCAACATCCCAAAGCTATAAACATCAGCTTTATATGAGACACCACCAATGTCTTTGTAAAATAGCTCAGGAGCCATATATCCCAATGTTCCTCTTGCAGCAGTCAACGACACAATGCTGTGGTCTGCAGGATAAAGTCTTGCAAGGCCAAAGTCGGAAACTTTCGGGGTAAAATTTTGATCGAGAAGAATATTGTGAGGCTTGATGTCAAAGTGTAGAATTTGCATGTCACATCCCCGATGTAAATATTCTATCCCCCTAGCCACACCAAGAGAGATCTCATATATTTTTTTATAATCAAGAGAACCATCGCCATCTTTAGAGAAAATATGTTTATCCAAAGATCCGTTCAACATGAAGTCATATATGAGAGCTTGCTTCGAGTTGTTAAAGCAAAAACCAACAAGTTCCACCACATTAACATGGTGGATCCTTCCAATAGTAGCCACTTCGCTTATAAAATCTTGGCCATTAGATTTTGGTGTGCTCAAAATCTTAACAGCAACTTTATTGCCACTTCTAAGTATTCCTTTGTACACAGAGCCATATCCTCCTTCCCCTAATTTGTGTTTGAAATTTTTTGTGATTTTCTTGATGTCTGAGTAGGAGTACCTTATGGGCAAGAAGTTGTTATGAGCTTGAAGGAATTCTTCGATGTTTTTGTCCATTGCTTGGTGTCTTCTCATCCACTTATAGACTAAAAATATCAGCACACATGGAGCTCCGAGTACGAATTTTGCTGCGAGGACTTGGGCTGCGGAGAAATTTGTCCACAGATTAGCGTAGTGATATTTAGAAAGTCATCCTTTTTTGGGTCAGACTACTGCTTGAGATTTTCATAAATGTGAAGAATAAATGACTAATCATACCTAAGAAAAAGGGGACATAAGGAAGTGCATATCTCCCAATTATTACCACCATAGAAGTATCTGTAGAAAGCAAGAGAATTTGTTCAAGACGACTGAAAATGATTAATAAGCATTAACAACCAATCAATGGAGACTTAAGCTCATCATTTTAGCGGTAAAATAGAGAAATAATACACGTTAAGCTATGACCATGTCAAAGATAAATTGATACAATCGCTGCAACGTGGAATGACAAACTTTTATTCATTAAAAGTTGCAAGTGGAGAAGTCTAGAATAAATAAGAGTGACTGAGTTTCACTCTCCAATGTAGCGTCTAGATCCAACTTTGTTTCTTTTACTCAAGGAATTTATGTCATCGTAGCACGATCTTTTCAATCGAATAAAGACGATTTCGCTTTTCCCTAGATGTACCAAATGATTACGTCCGCTAGTCACTCGCATGTAATTCTGATTTACAAATATCATCTAATATATGCACAATTTATTCTCCTGCATAATAAAAACCACCATATAACCAATACCTATTAAATCAAACATTTTCTCCCTATCAAATTTGAAGTAATCAAATCCAGAAAAGCTCCTTGGGTTGTAGAACAATAAAAGAGCGATGCATGCCGAATCTATGCGTAAATCTTATTAAACTTTTTTATTTCAGTGATGTGGCAAATTCTTTTTTATTGGGTATTAAAGGCAAATTAGCAATGCAATGTGTGGGTCCCACATATGATGATCATCCAATTGAAACTTGCCGTGTTACTCGATAAGAGAAATTTTGAGAGGATATCTTCACAGAGCTTGCATTTAAGAAAAGGAGGAGGATGAAGAAGTAAAGAAAAGCTTAAGCGAAAGTCGCTTACTGGTGTTATATTCACTGCACCTCCCGCGGTAGTCGAAACCCAAGAAGCAAAACCAAGATATTCCACTTGACGAACTCCGATAGTCTATGCTGAATCCCTGCGCCATCACGTTGTGTAGGTCCTTGTATGATGGCCTCACACGATAATACTGATCCCTTTCCCACCCCCAGAAATGGTCCAATGCAAATGTCATCATGGTCATGGTGCAAGAATCCTCGATATCTGATGCCGATACATAATAATCATGACAACAAGCGTATGAGTATGCCTTCGTCTGGGAAAAATTTGGAGGCATGCCGGCAGGGTATGCTCCCTCGATGCATGGTTTGGTATCAAAACAGCAAGGAGAAGCAACGGGCCGTGAGCACTTCACAAAGGTCACTGAGCCTGAGCCTGTCCAAAAAGAAGAGTAACGACCAATTTCCCTCAAGTAGGAATCCGTCAGTGAGTAATGGGGAAGGGATGAGCAATTGCCCTCTTGTAGGCCATCGTCAACCACTGTTATGTTACCATTGAAGTTAACTTCGTCACGATAAAAATTGTAATAAATCGACTTCACATAATATCTACCAGCTTGCAGATATAGAACAGTGTGGTTATTTTCGCAAACTAGCTCGAACTCAGAGTGGCCGCAACGTTTTGGATCGCTTTTCAATCGAAAAGGATAACTTATGTTACGGATTTTACCGCAAGATGAAGCAGGGCATAAGTGATTTTTCTTTGCACCGCAACTCGTCCCTAATAACAGAACATGTAATATGAGCATAAACACATGGTACATACATATGGAACCAAGAGAATTGATCATCTCTCTATTGCTCAATGCAAGAATGGAGGTTTTAGCTGGGTGACCGTGGTGGAGGCTCAATAAGGGGAGGAATTATATATGATCGAAAAGATCAGTTGCGGTCTGCTGTCATTGAAATTTCCAAGTCAACAAGTAGCACAAAGTCAAGTCAAGAAAAGTATCTTGAGCGGACCAACTGGTAACATGCGGTCAAGCCAGCGTAGCATGGATGTCTTTCACATTTATTAAGAAGGAAACTTATGCGCGGCTTATATATTTGACTTTTTTGGCAAATTTACTCCAAGGCTCTGTTTGTTTCATATAAAATAATTTTCAGAAAAATATTTTTCAAATTTTCGATGTTCATTTCATGGAAAATAAATTCATTAGGGAAAATATTTTCCATAAATGAAAAAAAGTCTTCTAAAATGGGGAAAAATATTTTTTACTTTTCAAGTTAGGGAAAACATTTTCCACACTCACTTTCTCCTATCTCACACCTCCTATTAGTCCTTACTTCTTTATTTTATTTTTTAAATCAAATTTTAATTTTTTTTTTTCATAAATTCGATTTTTTTTTTTTTTAAATAAAATCGATTTATTATTTTTCTTTATTTTTCTGTCTTTCTTTTTGTTGTTTTTCTTTTCGGCCGATCACCGGCCACGGCAACGGCCAGTGACTAGCGCTAGGCGAGCCGAGCTCACCAATCTAGCATTGCTAGATGGTGGCAAGGCTCGGGCCTTGCAGATCAGCAACGCTAGTGCCTTGCGGCCTCGAGCTCGCCTCACTGGTGAGTTGATTGGGCGGGCTCACCAAAGGTAGGCGAGCCTCGAGCCTTGCCGGTTGGCGACCGACCAAGGAAGGAGAGAATATAAAAAGAAAATTTAATAATCAATTTTAAAAAATAATAAGTAACGATTTTTTAAAAAAAAAAAAAAAATATTATTGAAAAGAGTTTATAAAGGAAAATATTTTCCCAAACGAACAACAGCAAATATTTTCCACTTCAAAATCAAATTTCACCCGAACACCGGCAAATAATTACGTTTTCCTCGAAAATAGCTTTCTAGAAAATATTTTTCAGAAAAGTAACATTTTCCGTGAAATGAACGGAGCCTAAAAATTAAGTTTAGTATCATAAATATGAAATGTTGTGCCTCAAATTGAATAATAATCCTCGTAAGCGAGGAATCTGTGCTATGACTTATTTCGAGGTAAAAATTGTAAAGGATTGACTTCACATAATATCTACAAACTAACTCATACTTAAAGTGGCCGTATCCTTTTGGATTAAGGATAGCTTAATTAAGAATTTTGCTGTAAGATGAAGCGGTGCATAAGTGATTTTTCTTTACACCGCAACTCTTCCCTCATAGAAAACTTGTAATATGAGCAGAAATACATGGTACATACATATGAACCTGAGATAATTAGTCATCTCTTCACTGCTCGATGCAAGAATGGAGATTTTAGCTTGGTAATTATGGTGGGGCTCAACAGGGAAGGGATTATGTGTGATCGAAAAGATTAGAAGCGGGTCATTTGTCATCGAAATTTCCAAATCAACAAGTAACACAAAGTCAAAGTCAAGAAAAGAAATTTGTGCGGACCAATCAAAGGTTCAATCAGTGGAAATTATGCAGAGATTGTTATACACGCAAACAAGCTCACATAATAGGATGATGAATTATGTATGGATAGCTGTCTCATTTATTAGGAAGGGAGCAAAAAATCAACGAGATGCACCACATGAACTCATGGATACTTCCTGGCTCCTTCACTTATGAAATCTTGCCCGTAAGATTTTGATTCATTCAAAGCTTAATAACAACTTCATTGCCACTTCTAACCTTTTCTCTATATATAGAGCCATGTCCTTCACCTAGTTTGTACTTGAAATCTTTTGCGATTATTTGAATATCCAGGTAAGAGTATTTTATAGACAAAAAGTTGCTATAAGCTTATGGAAATTCTTCAACGTTGTCGTCCATTGCTAGCTGTCTTCTCATGTACTTATAGATTAAAATCATCAACAGGCATGGAGCTCTGAGTATGAAAGTTGTTGCACTACGACAGGCTGCAGAGAGTATTCCACATATATTAGGACACGTGTAAAACAACTGTTTGTGCTGTTCGCATTGCGATAAAAGTACTGCATATCATTTGTTATCCATTCGATCCAATGTTAGGCATGACTGTAATTGCATTGAAGGACTGCATATCGTTTGCTCTACATTGACGAATATGTTTCACTTTGATTGCCTAGCAAATAAATGCCCTTCAAACAGAATTCGAACAATTTGCTGGTCAAATGCCCATGAAACCTTCATTTGATATGACATTACGTGTAGCTACAGTTGAAGCCACACCATGTTTGTCAACATTTTCTAAGGAAATTTAGTTAGATTATGATAAAAGTGTATTAATCTAAAGTAAATTAAAGATCATAGTGTCAAGTGAATTAAATTAAAGTTCAAAGAGCATGTATTGAAGTCAAGGTCAATAGTCTCAATTGAATATATCGTCGCATGTTTTGAAGCACATCTTGTAGAAACCTATATAGAAAGCAAGAAATTGATTTCTTTAAAATATGACTTTGTAGAAAAATCCAAGAGAATCAATTGTCAAGATGGAATCAAGTTCGAACTCGTCAACATATTTAGTTAAATCCACCATCACAAGTGCATCTTGACAATGAGTAGATTTCAAATTTAAAGTTTTTACAAAACTTTGTTTATGATTTGTAAAAGAAATAATGAATAGTACGACTCAACAATAAGTTCACACAAATTCATCAATAGTTTATGTTTCAAAAAATATAAAATTGAGAGGCCCAAGTCCGTTCCATAGAAGAATGTTTGCGATTGCCACTTGCCAATGCAAGAGAAGAGCCTCTTTTATCTGATCCAATTAGGTGGTGCTTAGGGTGAATATTATTTTCTTGACTTCTGGTTCCGCCTCCTAATTTTTTAATTAGACTTGTCGCTTGGCATTCAAACCAAAGTCGGTGACCCGAAATCATGATATAAGAAAGTTAGATTTGACCGGCTAAATTAATGTTAGGACCATTGAAATTCCAAGTTTTTGCACTCCAAAAGTGAGGACATCCCCCGGCTTAAATTTGTAATATTACCCAAACTGCTCAACCTATAGAAACTATCAGTTTGTCATTAGAAATTTCATGTAAAGTTTCGCAAATTTAAAACTTCAAAATCAGTTTTTAGTCACAATTCCATGCTCCATCTTGAAAATCTACCATCGAGATCATGCTCACCGTGGTTTTGTTTACATGATTGGTTATATGATTTGTAGTAGGGGCACGTATGACAGATACACCATGTTGAATCATATTACTTTTTTATTTTGAAACTTAGACTACACTCTAATATCGTACTTATAGAATGAGACTATAATGCACATCTCCTCGTGACAGTCTATATTAACCTCCTTTTGCGTTGTGGAAAAGAAAAGGACAAGTCATTGTCTCTCCTTCCCCGTAAAATTCCTCGAAACCGACCGACAGGGATTGGAGAAATTGCCTGAGAAACTTCTGAAAAGTTCCAACTCTTTGAATCGTTTCTTCGGTCGGGTTTCATACGGCATCGATCAATCAACGTGTTACAACCTCACGGTGCAAAAGAGGGTGCACCTAAGAATCTCCTGTAAGATTATCGAACATAATGTTCTTCTCATGCTTGATGAACAAACATTCAACCACAATAGAATTTTATGCGGAAACAGGATAAAATATAAATCTAACCTCTAGCCATTGTTCAAGTTTGCGTTCATCGGAAATCCACGGGAACTTCACGGTGATTCAACTGCAATTAGGGCGCACTTTACTAACCCAATCCCCTCGCGTACTAATGGTATATTCCAAATGAGAGGGTTTTTGTTAGACTTTGTGTTCGCCCTTCAAAATTGAATGTTCATCCTTATAAACCATCTTCCATCAAGATGGTTACTGAATGGGCGGTTGTTACAAAAAGGTACGAAACGTGGAAAAAACCGTACGTGGAATAACCGTTCGTCAAAAATAAAAAATGTGGGTCAATATTAATGGTAAGTTTTATTTAAAACTATACCCCAAAATGTGGGATCACATATTAATATTACATCTTCGTCTCGGGCAAATAACCTACGTAAGACCAACTAGCATCATCGACCAAGACAGCGCCCTGCAATTAGCGTCAAATACGCAAACCACTTAATTTAATCTGACACTTCTATCCTATGTTTTGTCAGTAAGGAAAAAACAATATAATTTCTGCATGAATCACGCTGGATTAGTTCACCGTTTGCGTTTGCAACTTTGGTCCATGCTATAGAAGAATAGAGAACCCTCTTACGACAAGCAACTTTGGCACATGCATGCAAAGCTTTTCCTCAGGGGCGTCGTGTAGAATAAGAACTCTCTCTACCGTTTTGTTTAATTTTTTTATTTGGAAGAGAATGATATTAGTTCCATAAAATCAATCTGGTCGGCTAGAATTAGTCGGACATTGACTAGAAAGGGCCGCGACAAAGCGCAATGTTGACTTGCTTGTCACTCCTTTTACTTTGGAACGTCAAGTTTGGGATTTCCACGGTCGACAGATTTGAAATATGACGAATCTTCGGAGCTTGGAAGTCAAATGAAGACTTGGACTGGACGCCTTTTTTTTTTTTTTTGGGGTCTGTGACTGGTGGCTTGAATTTTATACAATTTGGCAACTTGATTGATGCACACGAAAGTAGTAAAGTAAGCCGTACATTTGTAGAGCATATATCTCAAGTTTGATCCACTAAATTAAATGTGATGCAAATAAATTTCCTAGTTTGAGTAAATTTGTTAATTTGAGAGGATTTTTAGTTTGAACGGTTTTCTAATTTGAGTAGCTTTTCTAAAAGGGGCTTTCTAGTTTGGATAGTATCTATCGAAAGATGGAACTCTACTCGGTTAATGCACAATAGAACAAACAAGATGAGTGTTGGAGTTATTTACTTCTAAGTTTTCTGGTGAGTTTTTACAAGAGATTGTGAGATAACATGGTTTACTTTAGGTGTAATCTAAGGCTGAAAAACACTTGGACGACTAAGTTTGACACAAGGCAAATGTCTAGTGTCCTCATCATTTCTCGATGATTTCTCTAGTAATCTCTTTTCTCGCATTAGTGTCATCATCATTTCTCGATGATTTCTCTAGTAACCTCTTTTTCTCGCATTAGTATGACTCGACAATAAGTTCGCACAAATTCATCAATAGTTTACGTTTAAAAAAATAAAAAAATTGGGAGGCCCAAGTAGTTTTAATTTGAATCTTAGGCTAGAGATGGAAGAATGACCGATTTTCTCAGCTGAATCCGACCTGAACCCAGCCAAATAAGACCTTCGTAACTGTATAAACGCAAAATACTGAAACCAAAGAGTCGATTGTAGATTGAGAGGCCATCCCAAACTCGTCCGACTACAAAACTGACATTTTTTTTTCGGATAATTGGCAAATAGTTGAATATCCAAACATTACTTACCAAAAATGAATATAGATTGTTAGATTTGATGGGATTCACGTGGTGACGGAAGGAGAAACTGCCCTGAAAACACGGCCATTATCAGTTCACTACCCTTTTATTCGTGGAAAGACAGAGATATTAGCCTCCTCGAAAGCTTAACTCTGTAAGATACACCTCCGACTTTTTATCTATTTTTAGGTGCTTTAATTCCCTCAACTTATTACCCTTCACGGACTGAAAGAGGGGAAAGGACGTGATCTTTTTATCAGAACATCAAAAAAATCCGAGTAGTCGGGGTGTTTGCGTTTGCTTCACTAAAAGCAAAAGGCAACATTTTACTTTCCTGTCAAAAGTTAAAATAATACTGAAATTTAAAATATATATGAAAAAAATTTACCCAAAATTATGTGTCGATGTTTATTCGTGATGAAAATTTCAGATAGCTAAGGGTTAAAAAAATAAAAAATAAGACCAAAAAGTGTTTTAGTAGTATTTGCATTGTACTTATCTTTTGACCAAACCAAGGAAACACGAGCTAAAAGCTTTCTTCTGCGATACAGGCTGTGACTTGTATGTAGCCGACGAAAACTTCATTGGCTATCGTGTTATGGATTTGTTATGGTGAAACATACGATTTAAACATGCCCATGTCATCATGGGTGATGCTGCAAGATTCCTCAATTTCGGCTCCATATGCATCTATTGCATGTATACCCACTCATTTGATATATTTTACAAGACTTGTCGTGAGGAGTATGCTCTGTTGATACATGAGGAGAAGCAACAGGTCTTGAGCACTTCAGAAAGACCATTGATTTACCATAAAACATAAACCCTTGTAACTGAAGTCGGAGTTCATCGATGAATTATGAGGGAGAGAGGAGTAATTACACTTGTGCAATCCAATGTCAAATACAAGGATGTAGCCATAGTTGACGTGTTCATTATTTCTATAGATAAATTGGATAATGTAGTTTATGTGATTATTTTCACGCACTAGCTCAATTCTTGGGTCATCAGAGACTTTTGGATCGCTTTTCAATTGCAGGACATAGCTATCCTGTGAACCTTGCTGCAAGACGAAGCTGGACGTGATTGTTCATAGCTGGCGTTACAAGTACATGTCCCTAGTAGCACGACAAGAAAGACCAACAAGACAAGGTAGCGGTGTGGAATTAAGGCGGAAATCATGTCCCTCTCAGCCTATGGGGAATTGAAATTTGGGGCTTGATATGTGGGGAAGGATCAACAAGGATCGGATGTACATGTAATAATGGCAAATGAGAGTGATGTTGAATACGAAGACTTGGGTCGTCTATTGAAAGGCCCATGTCAACCGAACAAGACAAAACCAATCAAGTCGTTACAGGAGTAGCGAGTAGGACCCAACATAATCGCCATCTCTCTCTAGCAAGAAAACATCCCAATTGACAACCCATATATTTAGCCGTCCGACACATCATGTCATATTTTTGGATAATTTTTAATAGATAAGTAAAGTATTTCACATTTTCCAAGTAATTTATGATGTTAAAGGGTATTCTTATTTCTAAGATGAAAAGAAAGCCATCTTAAGAATCGATGCAAACCTTGAATCGATTTGAATCCATGTGAATTATGAATCGATGGATTTTAATAATTAAGAATTGCATATATTCAATTCAAAGGAAAAAGAAATGTTAAGAAATAGAAGGAATTGTCCACCCCATTCCCCCATTATAGAAGAAAATTTCTTGGAAGTCATTAAATTAAAAGAGTCAAACTTTAAAGTTCCCTCACAATCTTTTGGAGAATCTTATAGCGTGTTGAATAGTTTGGCATAATTAGAAGACTTCAAAGTCACCGAAAACAAAAGGTGGTAGGGTTCACTAGGAAAATATCAAAGTCTAACTGATGTGATCTTTGGCTGGTTACGGATGTAAGCAGTGACGAACCAAGATTTAAGTTGACGGTAGTGAAACTTTTGACGAAATATGGAGTCATATTTCATTTTAGTCAAGAATTTTGAATAAATCTACGATGTATAAGTATATATTAGTCATTAATGAGTATAAGAAAATAAAAATTCAATTCGAGATTTTATATAATTTGTTCTTGATTCTTTGTAGGAATCTACAAAAGTATTGGGACAAGAGAGTGCTTTTTTCTTGATTACTCTTGGTCATAACTAAAATATTCAATTAATTAAGGTTGGCTTCATCCTTATTTAATTTTTTAAAAACATTTATCTACACTACAAATATTTCGCATATGAAGTGTGTCTATAATGTTAATTAGAAATCACAATTTCTTAAATGAAAAATAATATGAAGAAAGAGAGAATACAATAGACTTGTCAATACATATAAGTAAGATGAGATTATGTAATCGGTTTACATATTTTCAATTTACATATTTGCCTTTTGAGTGTAAAATATCGGAATTTCCATTAAGCAAATTGACATTGATTTTAGTAGAGTTTTTGTAGAAAAAAATTGATCATGAAACTAAAGATGAGATGAATTTCCATATAGTAGAGATTTATAGATTTTTTCAAGGGTAGGTGATTCACTTATAATTGATTATTTGCCTTAGCTGAGTTATCATTTTTAAGAGGAAATTGTCATTTTTTATTTTATTTATCAGTAATTTCATGTTAATTTTAAAACGGAATATGAATTGTTTCCAATATGAACTTCATAGAACTAATTCATCTAAGACCTTATTCTTTTCCATCTTTATAAAAGTCGTTCACATGAAAACAGATGGTGTCTACTTTATAAAGCATAGACTTTCTCTGAAAATAAATTCACAAGTCGAAATCAACAGTTCTTAATATCGATAAATCATATGCTGGTAGTAGCAAGATCGCAGGTTATTATGCTTTTAATGGGCATTATCTGAAATCACGTAATGAGGGAGGAAATTTGTCAATGTCTGTCCCCTACCCCCTTTTGTCCTTACTGAGTCACCAATTTCTCAAGTTCCAAACCTCATCGCAGTTGGACCCCAGGCTGCAAGCTTCAGGGGACCTTTTCAACCATCGACTTTTAATGGCTCGAAGCTCGAACCACTTGGATTCAAACCGTCTTTACTTTCTCCGAAGGTGCTCTTGTTTAGCTAGAAATTCTGCGTCATTCCCCTTACTTGGTCTGGAGTTTTTACTGGCGAGTGTCTTCCTGCTCACGGCGGTTTTGTTCTTTTGCCCAACAGTGCAATCAAGTGGTAGTGAATCAAATCTGATAATAGCAAATAAGATGATGTTAATCTATCGTATCACTAAGTACATCTAGTACAGACGGACACAGTTTGTCATTTACAGCATCAAGACATTCCCAGCTTAGCTTTTGGCAGCGATTTCATTCCATTATGTGTTCTCCAAACCAAGATTGTTCAGTCATTAAAAGTCTTCAAATTTTTTACCTTGTACTAACAAGGTCCTTTGTGCTTTATCCATCTCTACGTATCTGAAGCAATCGAAACAATCGTGCAAAAATGGACACTGTTTACTCAATTGGTAAAATGACCCAAGATTCAAGAGCAGCGTGTGCTCTTGCTTCTTTTCTATTTATGCTTAGCCCTGATGAACGAGTTTATTATGTAGCTTCTGTTCAGGAGTCCCCTCTGTCTGCGGGTGTCTGAGTAAAATGGATATTGTCCTCTCCTTATCAACATCGCTGTCTGGCGGAATATTTGCTTAGTAGAGAAACTCATGCCAAGGGGATAACAACGAGGAGCAGGATGCCTTTCTGGAAAAATGTATGACACCATCTCTGTCTCAGCGATGAGTGAACACACAAAATTCTCATTATACTTAGGGATTGAGCTTGTACATCATATCTAGGCTTTTATATTGTTTTAGGCTTTTGTATGATGTACATGTTTGGGACCTGTTAAGTAGAGAGGAAGATTGAATTACTATAGATGATCACTTTCTATCTTGTCCGAAAGAACAAATTTAGATGTGAAAATCTGAGTTTGTCAATGTTGATCGTTGGGGTGGTTAAACTAATTTATGATGCTTAGACTTCTGTGCTGACAATCTAATTATATAGTTTCTGAAACTAAAATAGTTGGTACGAACTGATATAGCTGAATGGGAATAGTGTGTATGGAATTGTCGAGATCATGTTATCCATAAGATAAATGAATTTTAATTAAGGATGAAACCAAGTAACCATAGGGATACACCCTAGTGACATCAACACCGCTTTGGAATAGAACAGAACTTCAATATCAAGTATCCAAAAAAACTGCATGCTCCAGGAAAATCCCATAGGCAAATGCGTGACTGTCTTAGGTTCCACTAATCATATAGCTGAAAGTTTGCGAGATCCATTTGAGGTCTTCTGCTTGGTATTTTGACAATAGTTTTACCAAATCTCTGTACACACACACATTTCACAACATGAAATTTACTATTCTTTGTTGTGCAAGGAGCATAATGGATCCTGGTTCAAGTAACATATAGTTCCAAGGGAGAAAAATCCAAAAAGAGATTCGATGCAGACAATGAATGAGACAAATTAAGAAGCATCTCACCAGTACTCATTGCACGAGCATGTTCTGTCCGTAAAATGGTGGAACGTGGTTTGCATCCCTTATGACTGTAGAACTTCTGGTTGCCATGGAGATATACTTGATCGCAGAATGACAATCTTTGCAAATGCTAAGATTTTTAAACACCCTGATAGGTTTCGGACTGGAGGTGCTTCTAAGGCCAAAATCAACGGCAATTTTTTCATTGTGCTGGAGCAAATGTTGTTCCGTTTGTCCCTCCTCCACATCATGATGAACAATTTCAGTATTCAGAGCATAACCAAGTTTCTTTATTCGACTAGCCGATTGGTCCTGTTTGTTATAGATCTCCCGAGCCTTTGGGTGTGACATTTTACCCACATAGAACTTGTGTACTATATTTTTCACTTCAATCCAGCTACAACCAGCTTCTTTTGTAAGATTTTTCAGTTTCATCCTCTTCCTGATTGTGGCTGCACCTTCCCATAGACCAGTTGATGCATCCACATTTGATAGAAAAACAAAAGCAGCAAGGTCGTCCGGCTCCTGCTAAAAAATCATTACAATTTTTATAGCTACAGCGTATACTTGTATCCCATATCTAATATTACAAATACTTCCACATGCCTTGAGAACACTAGCAAATGTGAAATGGTGTGGCCTCACTGGATCTTTTATTATCTCCCAAAAGAGTTTGATGGCCTCCTCAATTTCTTCAACTTGTACATATCCCGTGATTATCAGTGTCCAAGACATCATGCCACGATCTTGCACCGAGCAAACACCTTTCTCAATTTACATATTGATCCACTAGCCACACACTTCACGTACATGTCCACCAAGCTGCATCCAACATAGACAATTCCAGACCATATAATCCAGGAAGGCAATTTCACCCCAAGGGGGATAGTAACTGCAACCCTGAATATGCCGAAAAAACAGCTATAAGTGTGAATCTATGTGGCACGGGCCCACTCCTCAACATATCCAAAAACAAATCAACAGCTTTCTTTGGACAACCCGACTGAGTACATCTGCTCATCATTAAAGTCCACGCAGCCACATTCCTCTCGGGCATTCTCCCTAACAACTTACGAGCTGAAACCAAATCAGCAACACCATTTGCAAAAATGTCAATTGATGCCCACCCAACACACACATCAGAATCAAGATGTCCGCTTTTGATTATAAACCCTTCAGCTCTTGTGGCAGAAACTGTAGCCGTGCGGTCTGCTCTACAGAGCTTAAACGGCGAGTGTTTAAAGTTGGGGAGACAAGTACAACAAATTGAACTGGAACTGGAAGTTGAACTTGTGTCTGACAACTTAGAGGTAGTCAATGGGATTATGGGCCAAGTAGAAACACCATGGACTGCGAGGACTATTATGCTGGATTGCAGAAAATTATTGGGCCAAAAACTAAGAGCCATGATCTGATTTGAACCACGAGAAATGAATCGGGCTGTGGATTGGATCGCCAAATCTCATTAAAATGGTTCACTCTCTAACAATTGGCTACAAAATTCCTCTTATCCTTTAAGGTCCATATTATGTCTTAAATTTGGTTTTGCTTGTAATTTGCCTATGGGCTAAGTTGAGTAATGAAACTTCATTTCCGATAAAAAAAAAAAAAAAACTGAGTACATCTCGTCATCATGAAAGTCCACACAACCACATTCCGCTCGGGCATTTTCTCAAATAACTTACGAGCTGAAACCAAATCAGCACCACCATTTGCAAATATGTCAATCGATGCCCACCCAACACACGCATCAGAATCAAGATGTTCGCTTTTGATTATAAACTCGAAACTCTATCGCCAATTGATGCATTCGTTGGAACAGGACAAGCCCGAGGGAATAAACCTTCTTCAAGCATATGAATGAAAGTATCGACTTTTTTCCTTTTTTTCGGATTGAAGTATCGACTGCGTCAAACGCGATGTGGTTATCAGCATAGCAAGAGATCATGGAACTCCAAGAAACTAAATCCCTTTTATTACCCATGTCCCTAAAAATCCTCTCCGCCTCAGCCCAATCATTGCATTTTGAGTGAAGACTGATGAGCGAGTGGAGAACCACCGAGTCGGCCTCAAGCTGGGACGGAGCGAGCGCACGATGGACGCGACTTCCGAGCGCGAATTCGCGGGAGCGAAGGCAGGAATTGAGGAGGAGAGAGAAGGTGAGGCGGTCGGGATGAGACCCATCACGGGACATGTGGTCGAGGTGAGAGATTGCTCCGCGGAGGTGACCGACATCGAGGTGGGTGATCGGCCCGCGGTCGAGGGGTGAGGATGAGAGGTTTTGGCGGGAAGGGGAGAGCTTGACATTGGACGGTGGAGAACTGGAGAGAGAGAGAGAGAGACTCATCGCTCCATACAAGTCGAGCTTGGTCTGTCATTTCAGGAGTACTCGGGAAACAAGAAATGCAAACAGAGAGCCAATGAGGCAAATTCTTCTGCAAAACACAGGATGCTACAAACGCTAAAATCATATACGTTCACGAATTACATGGTCAATTCTGCTTCTGATCGAACTAAGTTTATTTTGCATTCACTCGTAAAGGAAAGAAAAGAAAATCATACACCGCATGATTCCGTAATTTCATTGCCATTCTGAAATTGGTATCCTTCTGAAATTGCTGGAGCACTAGATGTAGTAGGGAATGATTCAAGTTCTGTTTCAAAGTCCACATCATCAAGCGGCTTCTCCCGTGGATATAGAAGCGGTTTGGGAGGCAATCGCAGCTTATCAATATCTCCTTCAAGCATGTTTAGGACCCGGCTCATTGATGGCCGATCATTCGGGATTAATTGTATACACCAAAAGGCAACTATCACCATCTTCCTCATTATCTCCCTTTCGCCTTCTACTTCTTCCATTTTCACCTCATTTTCTTTGCTGAATTGATCATAGATCCACAAAGAGAAATAAATTTGACTTGAATGCTCAACATTTGCCATTGCATTTTTCCTTCTACTCGCCATTTCCATGAGCAACATCCCAAAGCTATAAACATCAGCTTTATATGAGACACCACCAATGTCCTTGTAAAATAGCTCAGGAGCCATATATCCTAATGTTCCTCTTGCAGTAGTCAACGATACAATACTATGATCCGCAGGATAAAGTCTTGCAAGCCCGAAGTCGGAAACTTTCGGGGTAAAATTTTGATCTAGAAGAATATTGTGAGACTTGATGTCAAAGTGTAGAATTTGCATGTCGCATCCCCGATGTAAATATTCTATCCCCCTAGCTACACTAAGAGAGATCTCATATATTTTTTTATAATCAAGAGAATCGTCGCCATCTTTAGAGAAAATATGTTTATCCAAAGATCCGTTCGACATAAAGTCATATATGAGAGCTTGCTTCGAGTTGTTAAACCAAAAACCAACAAGTTCCACCACATTAACATGATGGATCCTTCCAATAGTAGCCACTTCACTTATAAAATCTTGACCATTAGATTTTGGTGTGTTCAAAATCTTAACAGCAACTTCGTTGCCACTTCTAAGTATTCCTTTGTACACTGAGCCATATCCTCCTTCCCCTAATTTGTGTTTGAAATTTTTTGTGATCTTCTTGATGTCCGAGTAGGAATACCGTATGGGCAAGAAGTTGTTATGAGCTTGAAGGAAATCTTCAATGTTTTTGTCCATTGCTTGGTGTCTTCTCATCCACTTATAGACTAAAAATATCAACACACATGGAGCTCCAAGTATGAATTTTGCCGCGAGGAAGTGGGCTGCGGAGAAATTTGTCCACAGATTAGCGTAGTGAAATTTAGAAAGTCATCCTTTTTGGGTCAGACTGCTGCGTGAGGTTTTCATAATTGTGAAGAATAAAGGACTAGTCATACCTAAGAAAAAGGGGACATAAGGAGGTGCATATCTCGCAATTATTACCACCATAGGAGTATCTGTAGAAAGCAAGAGAATTTGTTCGAGACGACTGAAAATGATTAATAAGCATTAACAACTAATCAATGGAGACTTAAGCTTATCATTTTAGCGGTAAAATAGAGAAATAATACACGTTAAGCTATGACCAAGTCAAAGATAAATTGATACAATTACTGCAGCGTGGAATGACAAACTTTTATTCATTAAAAGTTGCAAGTGGAGAAGTCTAGGATAAAGAAGAGTGACTGAGTTTCACTCTCCAATGTAGCGTCTAGATTTAACTTTGTTTCTTTTACTCAGGGAATTCATGCCATCGTAGCACGATCTTTTCAATCAAAGAAAGATGATTTCGCTTCCCCTAGATGTACCAAATGATTACATCCACTAGTCACTCACATGTAATTCTGATTTACAAATATCATATAACATATGCACAATTTATTCTCCCGCATAATAATAACCACCATATGAGTAATACCTATTATATCAAACATTTTCTCCCAATCAAATTTGAAGTAATCAAATCCAGAAAAGCTCATTGGGTTGTAGGACAATAAAAGAGCGATGCATGCCGAATCTATTCGGAAATCTTATTTAACTTTTTTTTATTTCAGTGATGTGGCAAATTCTTTTTTAAAGGGTATTTAAAGAAATTAGCGATGCAAAGTGGGGGTCTCACATGCGATGATATCCAATTGAAACTTGTCATTTTACTCAATAAGTAAATTTTGATAAGATCTCTTGATAGGGTCTCACATGCGATGATATCCAATTGAAACTTGTCATTTTACTCAATAAGTAAATTTTGATAAGATCTCTTGATAGAGCATGCCTTTAAGAAAAGGAGGAGGAGGGGGAAAAAGTAAAGAAAAGCTTAAGCGAAAGTCGCTTAATGGAGCTATAGGAGCTGCAACTCCAACAGTAGTTGAAACCCAGGAAGCAAAAAGAAGATATTCCACTTGACCTACTCTGATAGGATAGATTGAATCCCTGCGCCATCATGTTGTGGAGCTCCTTGTAGCTGTATGATATGCTCAAATTATAATGCTGATCCCTTTCCAACCCCCAGAAATAGTCCGGTGCAAATGTCATCGTGGTTATCCTGCAGGAATCCCTGATTTCCGATGCGCTTGATCCGCCCAACCCATAAGAAGCGTATGAGTACACCTTCTTTTGGGAAAAAATTGGAGGCTTGCCGGTAGAGCCTGCTCCCTCGATGCATGGTTTGACATCGACATACCAAGTAGAAGCAACAGGCTGTGAACACTTCATGAAGACCACCGGGTTTCTGAAAACAATAAAGAAGGGACTAGTGCCACTTAAGTTGGAGTATGCCAATGAGTAATGGGGGAGGGATGAGCAATTACCCTCTTGAAAACCATCATCAACCATTGCTATGTCACCTCCAAAGTTGACTTCGTCAACATAGAATTTGTTATAGATCGACTTCACATAATATCTACCAGCATGCAGATAGAAAATAGTGCGGTTATTTTCACAAGTAAGCTCATACTCAGAGTGGCCACAGTTTTTGGGATCGTTTTTCAATCGAAAGGGATAACTTATATTATGGATTTCGCCACAAGATGAAGCAGTGCATAAGTTGCTCTTTTTGGCACTGCAACTCATCCCTAATAGTAGAACATGCAATATGAGCAAAAACACAAGATACAAATATATGGAGCCGGGAGAATTAATCATCTCTCCACTTCTCAGTGCGAGAATGAAGGTTTTAGCTTGGTAATTGTGGTGGAGGCTCTCCTTTGAGGCACTATATATGATCTAAGGATCAGTTGCGGGTCATTTGTCATCGAAATTTCCAAATCAACAAGTAAGACAAAGTCAAGTCAAGAAAACTAACTTGTGTTGACCAATCAAAGATTCCATTAGTGAAAATTATGCAGAGATTGTTGTACACGTAACCAAGCTCACATATCACGGGGGGTGAATTAATTTATGGATAGCTTTCACATTGATTAGGAAGGAAGAAAAAATCAACAAGATGCGTCACATGAACTTGTGGATACTTCCTGGTCACTTCACTTATGAAATCTTGACCCTAACATTTTGATTTATTCAAAGTCGTAATTACAACTTCATTGCAACTTTCAATTATTTTTCTATACACAGTCATATTCTCTTCCACCTATCTTGGGCTTGAAATATTTAGTGATTATTTGAATATGCGAGTAAAAGTATTTTATAGGAAAAAAGTTATTATGAGCTTATAGAAATTTTTGATGTTTTCGTCCATTGCTAACTGTCTTCTCATGCATTTATAGATTAATATTATCAACACACATGGAGCTCTGAGCATGAATGTTGTTGCGCTGCAACGAGCTGCGTAGAGTATTCCACATAGATTAGCATATATAAAACATCTGTTTGTGCCGCTCGTATTGCGATAAAAGTACTGTATATCATTTGCTATCCATTAAATCCGATGTTAGACATGACTGTAATTGCATTGAAGAACTGCATATCATCTGCTATCCATTTACGAACATATTGCACTTTCATTTACTAGAAAGTAGCAAGTAAATGTCTTTCAAACAGAATTCGACCAATTGCAATATTAACTTGGTATGGCATTTCGTGTTACTGGATTTGGAGCCACATCATGTGTATAGTGGAGGTCCTACCAACATTTCTCAAGGAATTGGTTAGCTTATGATTAAAGTGATTAATCGAAAGTGATGAAGATCATAGCGTCAAGTGAATAAAATTAAAGTTCAATGAGCATGGCCGACAGTCTCAATTGTCTGTATAGTTGCATGTTTCGCAACCCATCCCGTAGAAACTATTATGGTAAGCAAGAAAGTGATTTCATTAAAAGGTGACTTTATTGGATTAGTTATAATTTACATAGAGTGAACCAAGAGAATAAGTTCTCCAAACACCAAACATAGTAAGAAAGGACTAATCAAATCAATCATACAAAAGGAAGTAATATAGGTTTATGAGAGTAGGGAACGTATAGCAAAAGTCCAATACCTTCATATGAAGAAATTGTTGAGAGGCAGCCAAGTCTAAGCCTGTTAACATATTCAGTTGAATCTTCCAAGCCTGTTAACATATTCAGTTGAATCTACCTTAATTCCAAAACTTAATTCTAAGTTTGTTTTCAGAGTTCAAAAGTTATTTTATTGCACAAATAAACTACTTGGTATTTATAGTGTCTAACCTTGTCTTGTACTCATCATTTTCCTCAACCAACAAGCATCTTAATAATTTAATACACAATTATTATAAACTAGTCTCAACAAAAATAGTGTTTGTAATAGCAACCTATATACCCCGTTCAAATCCCTTATCATGATGATCTCTACTTTGGTGGCTAATTCCAACTTTCCCTCTAAAATTGCACAGATGTCTCGGTCAATCCCTTGTTATTTCCTCACTCAGTCAACACCGCATGCTTGGGTATCTTGTCTCAATCCGACCCAAATTCCACCTGTGCAAAATCCGATGCGCGTGAAATTACATGCTCAATTTTAATTGGACCCACAATTAATTAAAACATAATGATTAAGGAAAGGAGTGGCTCTCCTTCTTCATTTGGGACGTGCGGTCCATCATCAACTGCCATGGTTTGGCTATAAATGTAACCATCGTCATAGGAGTTCGTTTCATAAGAGATCGATTTCACATAATATTAATCGGCATACAGACGTAAGACAGATTTGTTGCAAGTTGGCTCGCATCATGTTCCCGCAGCCTTTGAGCTCCCCTTTCAATAAAAGATGACAGCTTATGCTTTGGATATTGCCGCAAGCGGGGCACGAGTAGTTATCCTTTGAATAGCAGCTTGTCTCTAGTAGTGAAACTTTCATATCAGGAGTAAATCACGGTAAAGTGCAGCGGAGAAAATTACCCATCTTTATACTGTTTGATTTGATGCAATGAAACTTTTAATTGGTGATTAGATGGAGACTCAGTAAAAGGATGCGTAATATGATTGAAAAGAGTTGGAGTCGTCGGCCTTCGAAATCTTCAAGTCAACCAATAAAACAAAGTCAAGCGGAAAAAAGTAGTACATGTTGCCGGCTAAAGTTTTATTATATATATCTTTTTGATCAGCAAAGTTTTATTATATTAACCGACCAAAAAAAAAGTTTTATCATATTAGAGGGAGTTATTTAGAATTGTTGAACTTGCAATCAAGCTAACATAACGTGTTGGCAGATTAGCTTATGGATTGCTTTCACATTAATTGGGAAAGAAACTTCTTTGCCGTTTCTAGATTTGATGTAGTATGGCTATTATACCCAAAAAAATAATTATATCGATGATAAGGCATTTTGTCCATCAAGTTTTTAGTAACGATTTTATTTAACCCATTCCTTCTTTGCATCGAGAGATCCGGTAAAGCTGGTACGAAAGTCAAACATGTCATCATCACCAAAACTAGTCGCAATCCAAAATTTGGCATTTCCGTTTGTTCCTAATATCTACCTGGATACCCATAATTTTCTTTGATGTTTACATGTTATTCATCTTCTACATCAACTATTCAAAAGTCATGTCTAACCTTGTCCTTTTTCCCTTATCATTTTTCTCTGTTGATAAGCATCACGACAACTCAATACACTAATATTGCATACTGGTCTTACAATACCTACCATTACTAATTGTTAAAATGTACTGCACATTCGAATAAATCACCTATCGTGATCAAAACTATTGGGGTAATTCCATTCAACCCTCTATAATTTCATGATTCTCTTAGTCAGCCCCTAAAAATTAAAATTGTCTTACTCGACATCCTATACTTCTGATCATACAAACGGGCGAATGCTAATTCCATTATCGTAAAGGAAAAATAGTCAGCCTATAATGATTTTCCTTTGTGACATGTGCAAGTCATTCATGGTTTAGGCTGCAATCCTTCACCAGACATGAGATCGAAGTCGTAGATCGCTCGAGGAGGTGGCTGATGGGGAGGTGGGTGATATGGCGGGGATCAAAGGGTGGGGGTGAGAGGTTTTGGTGGGAAGGCCTTAATATACCTGGAGGATTCACATGAATCGAAAATTGAATGAAGCATACGACACTTGTGAATGGTGGTATATGTTATTAGTACTATTTTTATATTACATCTCGCCTTGACAAGGAACAATCAGACAGTACGCGATTTTGTAAACTCATTGTCACGCTCAAATAGATAGTTGTTAGAAATTGTTGGAGTACTTGACGACGATGAGATTGTTTCAAGTTCTATCTCATCCTCAACATCATCAATCAGCGTCTCCATTAAATACAAAAGTGGTTTTGGAGACAATTGTAGTTGATTTATATCTCCTTCAAGTATATCTAGGACTCTATTCATCGATGGCCTATTGTTAAGGCTCAATTGTATACACCATAGTGCAACGATTATCATCTTCCTCGCTATTTCTCTTTCTTCTTCTATAAAATCTACCATTTCAACCTCATTTTCTTTGCCGAGTTGATCATAAACCCACAAAGGGAAGTAGATTTCACTTGAACGTTCTGCATGTGCATTTACATTTCTCCTTCTACTAGCCATTTTCAACATCTTAAAACTATAAACATCGGCTTTATAAGAAATGCCACCAATGTCCTTACAGAATAGCTCAGGCACCATTTATCCCAAGGTTCCCCTCTTGCTGTAGTAAATGATTCTATACTGTGACCGATGGAATAAAGTCTTGAAAGTCCAAAGTCAAAAACTTTTAAAGTGAAACTCTAATTTAGGAAAATGTTGTGAGGCTTGATGTCAAAGTGTAGAATTTGCATGTTACATCTCCAATTTTATTTACTCTATCCCTCTAGTTATGCCAAGAGATATCTCATATATTTTCTTATTATCAAGAGAATTATCACCATCCTTATAGAAGATGTGCTTAACCAAAGATCCATTTCACATGAAATCACAGACAAGAGCTTGTTTGGAGTAATTGAAGCAAAAACCAACAAGTTGCCAACATTAATGTGGTGAATTCTTCTCATACTAGCCACTTTGCTTTTAAAATTTTAGCTATCAAATTTTGTTTGTTCAAAATCTTAACAGCAACTTCATTGCCACTTCTAAGCATTCCTTGTATATAGAGCCACATCCTCCTTCACCTAATTTGTGTCTAAAATTTCTTGTGATCTTCTTAATATCTTAGTAAGAGTATCTTATGGGCAAAAAGTTGTTATGAGCTTGTAGGAATTCTTCAATGTTTTCATCCATTGCTAGGTGCCTTCTCTTCCACTCATATATTAAAATTATCAGTACACACGGAGCTCCGAGTATGAATTTTCCACGACAAAGTGGCCTGTCGAGAAATTCGACCATAAATTAGCATAGTGTAATAATTTGTTTATCCATACAAAGTTAATTATTTGTCTTAGGAGTGCTGTTTGAGATCTTCATAATTGTGAGGAGAAAAGGACTTGTCATACCCAAGACAATGGTGAGATTCAACGCTGCATTTCCCGCAACATTAACCGTGACATTCCATGGATTTTTGGCTGTAGAAAGCAAGAGAATCCGTTTGAGCTGATTGAAAACGATTAATTAGAATTGACGAGATCAATGAAGAACTATATATATCATTAGCAGTAGCAATTCACCTTAAGCCATAACCCAAGTCAAAGAAAAACCTGTACAATGGCATTTATTCACTGAAAGTTATTAGTGGAGAAGTCTAAAAAGAAGAGTGAATGAGTTTTACTTTACTAGATAGCACTCATAATCATCTTCATTCTATTAACTCGCGGAATCCATGTCATCGTTTCTCTCGGAGAAACACGATTTCGCTTTTGTTCCCCAAGATGTATCATATTATTCATGAGTGCATAACTCACTCATGCGTAGTTCTAATCTACAAACATCCCCTAATATGCGGACAACTGATCCATCCTCGTAATAGTAACAGCCGCGCAAGGGACATGAGCTCCTATCAGATCAGACATTTTCCCCCAAACAAATGTTAAAGGAATAGCATCAAATCCAAAAAAGCTCCATGGTTGTAAACTAAAAAAAGAGCGATGCACCCCGAATCTCCTAAAAACTCTCACTACTTTACTTTTGTGACATGTTTCAATTGGATATTGTAATCCGTGAGTCATTAAAAATCTTACTACTTCACTCATATGACATGTTTCAGTAAGTAAATTTTGATAACATCCCTTAGTAGAGCTAGCATTCAAGAAAAGGATGAGGATGATGAAGAAGAAAGAAAGAAAAGCTTCAGGGAAAGTCAGCTTCCGGAAGAAATCGTAGCAGAGACAGCACCATTCCTTTCCGTATCTTCGGTATCTGAAACCTAAGAAACAAAATCAAAATCTTTCTGGCATATGGTGTCTGTGATAGTAGAGTTTGAATCCCTCGGCCATCATGTTGTGGAGGTCTTTGTAAGATGAGCTCCCACATAGATACTGATGCCTTGCCCATCCCCATATAGAGTCCGATGCGAATGCCATCATGGTTATAGTGCAAGAATCCTGGATGTCCGATGCTCCTAATCCATCAAACTCAAAAAAGGCGCGCGAGTATGCCTTCGTTTGGGAAAGATTTGGAGGCATGCCGGCAGGGTATGCTCCCTCGATACACGGTTTGGTATCAACATATGAAATAGAAGCAACGGGTGTGAGCACTTCACGAAGACCACTAAGTTGGGCTATTCATTGAAGTTGGGAACGTAGGGAGCATTACTGAAGTTGGGGTAATCCTTGAATTAGGCATTACTGAAGTTGGAGCTTGCCAATGAGTAAGGAGGGAGGGACGGACAATTACCCTTCTATAGGCCACCGTCAACTACCGTCATGTCACCATAGAAATCTTTGTTATCATAGGAAATGTAATTGATCAATTTCATGTAAAATCGACTAGCATACATATGTAGAATAGTGTGGTTCTTTTCACAAGCTAGCTCGTACAGAGTTAGGCCACAATCTTTTGGGTCATCTTTCAATTGAAAGATAAAGCTTATGTTACGCACCTCGCCGCAAGATGAAGCAACAGACAAGTGATTCTTCCCCGCACCACAATTCAGCCCTAGTAGTAGCATATGTAAGAGCAGAAATACATGGGACATAAATAGGGAGTTGAGAGAATTGATAATCTCTCCACTGTTTGATGCAAGAATTGAAGTTTTAGCTTGGTAATTGCGGTGGAGGCTCAAGAAGGGGATGGATTATATGATCGAAAAGATCAGTTGGGAAGTCATATGTCATTGCAATGTCCAAGTCAGCAAGTAACACGAAGTCAAGTCAAGTTATATAAATCGTGGGGACTAATATAGGGATAGCTTTTACATAATTAATTAGGAAGGGAACTTCTTCGCAGTCCATCACCAATCACTATGATGTTACCGTAGAATCTATTTTGGTAATGACAGAAACCGTAATGAATTGACTTCCACTTAATATTGGCCGGCATACAGATATAGAATGGTGCGGTTTTTTCCACCAGTTAGCTCATATGTATAGTGGCCACAACTATTTAGATCACTTTTTAATCGAAAGAGATAACTTATGTTATAGATTTCACCACAAGATGAAACATTACATAAATGATTATTCTTTGCACCACAACTCGTCCTTAGTAGGAGAATGTGCAATATGAAAAGTAAAACATAGTACATAAATATGGAGCTGATAGTAAAACATAGTACATAAATATGGAGCTGAGAGAATTAATCATCTCCCTACGATTAGATCTGATGTAATGAAAGCTTTGGCTAATTAGTATTGCAATGGAAGCTCAGTAAAGGGCTGCATTATATGATTGAAAAGAGTTGGCGTTGTTAGTCATCGAAATGTCCAAGTCAACCAATAAAACAAAATCAAGCGAAGAAAAGGTAAAATACCTGGCCAGATATTGTCTTATTAAATTGCTGGAAATCAAACAGAAATTGTTGAACTTGCGGTCAAGCTAACATAACAATGTAGCCGATTAATTTATGGATATCGTTGACATTAATTAGGAAGGAAACTTCTCTGTAGTTTCTAGATTTGAACTTTTTGGGCAAATTCATTCTCTTCAGGAATCAATTCCAGTATAGTAAAAAGAATCAATTTGGTTATTTAGTACCCCCAAATTGAATCAAAATCCTTTTAAGCTAGGTACCCAGTGTAGTATTTTATTTCAAGGCCAATATTTCATGAGTGTCACTTCCTTTAATTGTGAAGACAAATAGGAAAAAGATAGTAATATTGATGATATAGAAACTTTTTTCGTCAAATTCTGAGTAATGATTTTGTTTAAACAATTACTTCTTCGAATCAAGAACCCGGCAAACTAGGTACCAGAGTTAAACATATCATTGTCACCAAAACTAGTTTCAATCCTAGATTTGGCATTTCTGCTTGTTCTTCATTTCATCCTCAGCCCCACCGATCTTCTTCGCAGTTTCCAAGTTATTCATCTAGTATATTAGCTATTCAAAAATCTTGTCTAATAATCTTGTCTAACCTTGTCCTTTACTCATTATTTTTCTCTATTAAGAAGCATCTTGACGACTCGATATATCGGTATTATGTACCTGTCTTAATGCTTACCCCATTCAGATAGATCACCTATGGTGATCTACACCATTGCGCTAATTCCACTCAGCCATCTATGATCTCATGGTTATCCGAGTCAAAACCGAACAATATATTTTGTCTCGGTCAACATCTTATTCTTTAGATTTTAGTCTCCGCATGATAAAAAAAATCCCAGCGCGGTCGTCTGATCTTGCATCCCACCAAACAACGTCCTCGAATCATGAAGCGATCCACCAGCTACAGACTCCACGTACGTGTCCATCAAGTCGCATCCAACACATACATCCGAAGCCTATCCAGGCCGTATAACCCGGGAATGCAATTGCACCCCAAGCGATGGCAGCTCCAACTCTGAACACGCCGACAAAACAGCTGTGAATGTAAATCTATCTGGCATAGGCCCACTCACAAGCGCATCCGGAAACAAATCAACAGCTTCCTTTGGACAACCCAACTGAGTACATCTAGTCATCATGAAAGTCGAAGCAACCACATTTTTCTGGGGCATTTTCTCGAACACCTTACGAGCTGAAATCACACCAGTGCTACCCTTTGCAGACATGTCAATCAATGCAAACCCAAAACAGACATCAGCATTAACATAGCTGCTTTTGATTATAAGCCTGAAAACTGCATCACCAATTGATGCATTCTCCCGAACTGAAGAAGCCCAAACACCCACGAAACTCATTAGTGAAAAAGCAATGTGGAAGCCTGCGAATGAAAGTATCGACTGCTTCAAACTTCATGTAATTAGTGGCATAGGAAATCCAAGAAGTTAAAACCGTTTTATTACCATGTCCCTAAAAGTCCTCTCCACCTTATCACAGCCATTGGATTATGAGTAGAGACTGATAAGCGAGTTGAGAATCACAGAGTCCGGTTCGAGGCGGGATCAAGCGAGCGCACAATGGACGCGCCTCTTGAGCGCGAATACGCAAGAGCGAATGCAGGACTTGTCGAGGAGAGAGAAGGTGAAGAGGTCGGGCTGGGATCCATCACGGGAGATGATTTCGAGGGGAGAGATTGCTCCGCGCTGAGGTGGCCGACATCGAGGGGGTGATCAGGGGGCGGTCAAGGGGCGAGGGCGAGAGGTTTTGGCGGGAAGAGGAGAGCTTGATCTTAGATGGTGGAGAACTGGAGAGGAGAGATAGACTCATTGCTCCATACTGGTCGAGCTTGGTCTGTCATGTCAGGTGTTCAAAAGTGTATTAGTAGTCTTTGCACTGTACGTATCTTTTGACCAAACCAAGGAGGCACGACCTAGAAACATTCTTCCGCAATTCAGGTTGCATGTAGCTGATGAAAACTCCATTGGCCATCGCGTTATGGAGTTGCTCGTATGGCGAAAGCATACGATTAAAGCATGTCCATGTCATCATGGGTGATGCTGCAAGATTCCGCAATAACTGATGCACTCGCATCTAGTGCAGCTCATATATGGCCACTCATTTGAGATATTTTAGAAGATTTGTTCGATGAGTATGCTCTGCCGATATATGAGGAGAAGCAATAGGTCTTGAGCACTTCAGAAAGACCACTGATTTACAATAAAACATAACCCTCATAACTGAAGTGGGAGTTCGTCGACGATTTACAAGGGAGAGAGGAGTCGTTACACTTTTGCAATCCAACGTCAAACACGAGGATGTCTCCAAAATTGACATGGCCATTATTTCTATAGATGAATTTGGTAATATACTTAGTATGACTATTTTCACATGCTGGCTCAATTCTTGAGTCACCACAGACTTCAGATTGTTTTTCAGTTTCAAGACAGAGCTTATCTTATGAACCTTGCCGCAAGATGAAACTGGAGATTATCGTTCATTGCCGGCATTATAAGTACATGTCCCTAGTAGCATTACAAGAAAGACCAATGAGATAAGGTAACGGTGTGGAATTGAGGGGGGAAATCATGTTCCTCTCAGCCTGTGGGCAATTGAAATTTGGGGCTCGATATGAGTGAAAGGATCAACGCAGATCGGATGTGAGAGAGAGAGAGAGAGATGCTGAATACAAAGACTTGGCGTCGTCTATTGAAAAGTCCATGTCAACCGAACAAAACAAAATCAATCAAATTAAGAGCATTAGAAGAGCAGCGAGTAGGACCTAATATCATCACCATCTCTTTCTAGCAAGAAAATATCCCAATTGACAACCCATATATTTAGCCATTCTATGACATAGTTTCATATTTTTTGGAGATTTTTTCTTAGATAAGTAAAGTATTTCACATTTTCAGAGTAATTCATGATGTTAATGGGTTTTCTTATTTATAATATGAAAAGAAAGCCATCTTAAGAATACATGCAGGCCTTGAGTCGAATTCAATCCATGGGAATTATGAATCGACGGATTCTAATAATTAAAGAATGCATATATTCAATTCAAAGGAAAAAGATATGTTAAGAAATCAAAAGAATCATCCATTCTATTCCCCCATTCTAGAAGAAAATTTCCTGAAAGTCATCAAAATAAAAGAGCTGAACTTCAAAGTTCTCGCACTATTTTTGGAAAGAATCTTATAGCGTGTTCGATGGTTGGGCAAAATTAGAGGACTTCAAAGTCACCGAAAGCAAAAGGATGAGGTGTTCACCAGGAAAGGGTCAAAGTCCAACTGATGCGACCTTTGGCTTGTTAGTGATATAAGCAGTGACAAGCCAAGACTTAGGTAGAGGGGTAGAGAAACTTTTGAGGATATATGGACTCAAATTTCATTATACTCAAGAATTTTGAATAAAGTTACAGTAAATAAATTGTATATTAGTCATTAATAAGTTTATGAAATTACAAGTTCAATTTGAAATTTTATATATTTTGTTCTTGATTTTTTTATAGGAATCTACACGAGTATAGGGACAAATGAGTGCTTTTTTCTTGATGACTCTTCGTTATAATTATGTCAAATTTTCATTTTTTTTTTCAGCTAAAAAATTTCCACTAAAATGTTCAATAAATTAAGGTTGGCTTCATCCTTATTCACTTTTTTTCTAAAGATTTATCTACACGATAGATATTTGGCATACGAGGCGTGTATATATATGTTAATTAGATTTCACAATTTCTTACATTTAGAATAATATTAAGAAAAAATAGACTCATTAATACATATAAGTAAGATGAGATTATGTCACCAGTTTACATATTTGCATATTGAGTATAACATATCGCAATTTCCAATAAGAAATCGACATTGATTTTAGTGGAGTTTTTGTAGAAAACTTGGCCATGAAACTAAAGATGAGATGAATTTCTATATAGTGGAGATTTATAGATTTTTTTATATGGGAAAGCAATTCGCTTATAATTGATTATTTTTATATGTGTCTATAAATTTCATGTAAGAAAATTTGGGGAGAGGAAATTCACCGCTGATGTAGGTATTTAAGCCAGTTGACAAATTTTCAGTACAGTACTCTGAAATTCTACAAATTCATTAATTAGAATTGCCTTAGTTGAGTTGTAATTTTTAAGAGGAAATTGTCATTTTTTTAAAAATTTTACTTATCGGTACGGACGGACACAGTTTGCCACTTACTGCATCGAGACATTCCATGGCTTAGCTTTTGGCAGCGATTTCATTCTGTTTAGTGTTCTCCAAACAGAGATTGTTCAGTCACTAGAAGCCTTTATATTTTTTTACCTTGTACTAGGAAGGCCCTTTATAGTTTATCTGTTTCTACGTATCTGAAGCAATCGAAACAACCGTGCAAAAACTTTCTTTTGCAGATCCCATTTAGTTCCCTTGTTAATTAGGCACGAGGTTCGGGCTCTCCGTCCGCGGATTTCTGAGTAAAGTGGACATCGTCTGTTCCTCATCAACATCCTCGTCTGGCAGAATGTTTGCTTAGTAGGGAAACTCATGCTGAGGGGACAATAGGGAGGAACAGGATGCCTGTCTGGAAAAATGAAAGATCCCATTTCATGTCTCAGCATTGAGTGAATACAAAATTCTCATTATATTTAGAGATTGAGCTTGTACTTCACATTTAGGCTTTTACATTGTTTTAGGCTTTTGTATGATGTGCATGTTTGGGACCTGTTAAGTCGAGAGTAAGATTGAATTACTGTAGATGATCACTTTCTATCTTGTCCTTAAGATCGAAAGCTAGATGTGAAAATTTGAGTTTGTTTGTGTTGATCATTGGGGCCATTAAACTAATTTATGATGCTTAGATTTCTGTGTTGACAATCTAATTAAATAGTTTTCAAAATTAAAATAGTCAGGTATTAACTAACATAGCTTCATCGGAACTGTGTATGGCCTTGTTGAGATCATGGTATCCATAGGATCTTGAGGATGAAACCAGGTAACCATAGTGATACATCCTAGTGACATCAGGAACGCTCTGGAGTAGAACAGAACATCAATATCTAGTATCCGGAAAAACTGCATTCTCCAGGAAACTCCCATAGGCAAAAGCATGAGTGTTTTAGATTCCACGAATCATATTGCTGAAAGGTTGGGAGATCAATTTGAGGCCTTCTGCTTGGTATTTTGACAGTAGTATTATCAAATCTCGATATATTTCTGAACATAATATTTACTATTCTTGGGCTTGCAAGGAGCATAATGGATCCTGGCTCAAGTAACATAGGTACAAGGGAGAAAAATCCAAAACAGAGATTCGATGCTGACAATAAAAAAGGCAAAATAAGAAGTGTCTCAGCAGTAGTCATCGCATGAGCATGTTCTGTCCATAAAATGGCGGCACTGGGTTCGCATCGGTTATGACTATAGAACTTCTGGTAGCCACAAAGATATACTTGATCTCAGAATGACAATCTTTGCAAATGCTAAGATTCTTAAACACCCTGATAGGTTTCAAACTAGGCGTGCTTATAAGACCAAAAACAACAGCAATTTTTTCACCGGGCTAAAATATTGTTCCTTTTGACTCTCCTCCACATCATGAATAACAAATTCAGTTTTCAGAAGACATCTGAGTTTCTTTGTTCAACTAGCCAATTGGTCCTGTTCATCATAGATCTCTCGAGCCTTCAAATGTGAAGTGTCACCCATATAGAACTTGTGTTTTCTCACTTCAATCCAGCTACAACTGGCTTCTTCTGTAAGATTTTTCAGTTTCATCCTCTTCCTGATTGCTGCCGCATCTTCCCATAGACCAGCTAATGCATGCACATTTGATAGCAAAACAAAAGTAGCTAGGTTGTCTGGCACCTGCTAAAGATCATTTTTGCAGCTTGTTTTGCAAGTTCAACATTTCCGTGAACATGGCAAGCTCCAAGAAATGTATGCCAGACAAGTGTATCAGCCCTGAAAGGCGTTGAATTTATAAACTGAGGGGCTTCGACAAGGGCCTTATCTGCCCAATAAGTCCACGTGTGCATAGAAATCGATTCTGGGCACAATTTCTTGTTCTATGTAGATTGATTTAAAGTGTTTCCATGTATCAGACACCAAACCCACATGGCTACAAGAGGATAAGACAGGAACATAGGCGATCTCATTTGGCCTCCCACTGGCCTCAAGCATTTTATGGAATGTGACCAGAGCTCGTCACAAAGCCATGTTTTGCAAAACCAGTGATCATTGAAGTCCAAGTTTTAATAATTTTCTCGTCTCACATAAACTCAGAAAGCAGCTTCTGTGTTTCCACACCCGGAATACATAGAGTTCAAGCCATTGGAAATGCACTGATTTGAGTCGAGCCCTGATTTGCTTCCCCTTACCAAGAGCGCCAGTACAGGCTTAGAAGGATGGAAAATGTAAAAGCGTTTGTCCAATTCCTCTCTCCTCAATCTCATGTAGAAGTTCAAATGCTTCATCAGCCTCCAAACTTTAGGCAGAGGCATCCACAAGGGTATTATAAGAAATCAAATTCTTTTCAAATAATGCATCCAAAGCTCTCTGAGTATTTTCCATGTGGTGACTGGGAATACATGCAAGTAAGAGAATTACCCACGCAAGTATCAAATACAAGCACAATTTTATGGCTGAGCGTATTCTTGTATCCCAATATCTAATATCACAAAAATACTTCCACATGCCTTGAGAACACTAGCAAATGTGAAATGGTCTTTTATTTTTTACGGAAAGAGTTTGATGGCCTCCTCATTCTTTTCAGTTTGCACATATCCTGTGATTATTGGTGTCCAAGACATCATGTTATGATCTTGCATCTGATGTAACACCTTTCTCAAATCATGAATCAATCCATTAGCCACACACTTCACGTTCATGTCCACCAAGCTGCATCCAACACAGACCAGTCCAGACCATATAATCCGGGAATGCAATTGCACCCCAAGGGATAGTAACTGCAACCCAAATATGCCCTTAAAACAGCTGTAAGCGTGAATCTACCTGGCACAGGCCCACTCCCCAACACATCCAAAAACAAATAAACAGCTTTCTTTGGATAACCCAACTGAGTACATCCTGTTATCATCAAAATCCACGCAACCACATTCCTCTCGGGCATTTTCTCAAACAACTTACGAGCTGAATCCAAATCAGCACCACCATTTGCAAATATATCAATTGATCCCAACGCAAGTATCAAATACAAGCACAATTTTATGGCTGAGCGTATTCTTGTATCCCAATATCTAATATCACAAAAATACTTCCACATGCCTTGAGAACACTAGCAAATGTGAAATGGTCTTTTATTTTTTTACGGAAAGAGTTTGATGGCCTCCTCATTCTTTTCAGTTTGCACATATCCTGTGATTATTGGTGTCCAAGACATCATGTTATGATCTTGCATCTGATGTAACACCTTTCTCAAATCATGAATCAATCCATTAGCCACACACTTCACGTTCATGTCCACCAAGCTGCATCCAACACAGACCAGTCCGGACCATATAATCCGGGAATGCAATTGCACCCCAAGGGATAGTAACTGCAACCCAAATATGCCCATAAAACAGCTGTAAGCGTGAATCTACCTGGCACAGGCCCACTCCCCAACACATCCAAAAACAAATAAACAGCTTTCTTTGGATAACCCAACTGAGTACATCCTGTTATCATCAAAATCCACGCAACCACATTCCTCTCGGGCATTTTCTCAAACAACTTACGAGCTGAATCCAAATCAGCACCACCATTTGCCAATATATCAATTGATCCCAACACCCCCCCCTAATACACACATCAGAATCAATACGTCCGCTTTTGATTATAAACCCGAAACTCTATCACCAGTCGATGCATTCTTCAGAACCGGACAAGCCCAAGGGGTTTGTCATTGCATTTTGAGTAGAGACAGATGAGCGAGTCGAGAATCACCGAGTCGGGCTCAAGTTGGACGGAGCGCGCGTGCGATGGACGCGCCTCCCGAGCGCGAATTCGAGGGAGCGAGTGCAGGACTTCAGGAGGAGAGAGAAGGTGAGGAGGTCGGGATGGGACTCATCACGGGACATGAGGTCGAGGGGAGAAATTGCTTCGCGGGGAGGTGGCCGACATCGACGTGGGTGATCGGGCAGCAGTCGAGGGGCGAGGGCGAGAGGCTTTGGCAGGAAGGGGAGAGCTTAATCTAGGACGGTGGAGAACTGGAGAGAGAGAGAGAGTCATTGCTCCATACAAGTCAAGCTTGGTCTGTCATTTCAGGAGCATTCAGGAAAACAAGAAATGTAAACAGATAGCCAATGAGGCAATTCTCCCGCAAAACGCAGGATGGTACAAACGCTAAAATCACATAGGTTCATGAATTACATGGTTAATTATGCTTCTGATTGAACTACGTTACTTTGCATTCATTCAAACAGGAAAGAAAAGAGAATCATACAATGCACGAGTCCGTAATCTCATTGCTATCCTGAAATTGGTATCCTTCAGATATTGTTGGAGCACTTGACATAGTTGAGAATGTTTCAAGTTCTATTTCAGTGTCCACATCATCAAATGGCTTCTCAGACGGATATAGAAGTGGTTTTGGAGGCAATCGCAATTTATCAATATCTCCTTCAAGCATGTTTAGGACCCGGCTCATTGATGGCCGATCATCAGGGATTAATTGTATACACCAAAGAGCAACTATTATCATCTTCCTCATTATTTCTCTTTCCTCTTGTACTTCTTCCATTTCAACCTCACTTTCTTTGCTTAGTTGATCATAGGCCCATAAAGGAAAATAAACTTGACTTGAACGCTCGACATTTCCCTTCGCATTTTTCCTCCTGCCTGCCATTTCCATTAGCAACATTCCAAAACTATAAACATCAGCTTTATACGAGACACCACCAATGTCTCTATAGAATAGCTCGGGAGCCATATATCCCAAAGTTCCTCTTACAGCAGTTAATGATACTATGCTGTGGTCCGCAGGATAAAGTCTTGCAAGCCCAAAGTCAGAAACTTTCGGAGTGAAATTTTGATCTAGAAGAATATTGTGAGGCTTGATGTCAAAGTGTAAAATTTGCATGTCGCATCCTCGATGTAAATATTCTATCCCCCTAGCCACACCAAGAGAGATCTCATGTATTTTCTTACAATCAAGAGAATCGTTGTCATTTTTAGAGAAAATATGCTTATCTAAAGATCCATTGACATGAAATCGTACACAAGAGCTTGCTTAAAGTTGTTAAAGCAAAAACCAACAAGTTCCACCACGTTAATGTGGTGGATCCTTCCAATAGTGGCCACTTCGCTTATAAAATCTTGGCCATTAGATTTTGGTGTGTTCAAAATCTTAACGGCTACTTCATTGCCACTTCTAAGTATTCATTTGTACACAGAGCCATATCCCCCTTCACCTAATTTGTGTTTGAAATTTTTTGTGATTTTCTTGATGTCCGAGTAAGAGTACCTTATAGGAAAAAAGTTGTTATGAGCTTGAAGGAATTTTTCAATGTTTCCATCCATTGCTTGGTGTCTTCTCATCCACTTATAGATTAAAAGTATCAACACACATGGAGCTCCGAGTATGAATTTTGCTGCGAGGATATGTGCTGTTGAGAAATTTGTCCACAGATTAGCGTAGTGTTATGATTCTAATTACATATAGAAAGTCGTTCTTTTTTTGGTTTGAGTGCTGCTTGAGATCTTTATAGTTGTGAGGAGAGAAGGACTAGCCATACCTAAGAAAAAGGGGACATAAGGAAGTGCAAAAAGCGCAAGTTCCGCCTTCATAGAACTATCTGTAAAAAGGAAGAGAATTTGTTTGAGATGACTGAAAATGGTATAAGCATTACCGACCAATTAATGGAACCCTTACTTATCATATTAGCGGTAAAATATAAAAATAATTTAGGTTAAGCTATAACCCAAGTCAATGATAAATTGATACTATCATTGTAAAGTGCAAAGACAGACTTCCATTCATTAAAAGTTGCAAGTGGAGAAGTCTAGAATAAAGAAGAGTGGTTCACTTTCACTCTCCTATATAGCACCTAGATCCAACTCTATTGTATTCATCCGGGGAAATCATGTCATCATAGCATGATCTTTCTTATCAAATAAGGACGATTTTGCCTCTATTCTCCTAGATGTATCATATTACTAAGTCCACCAGTCACTCGCATTAATTTTGATTTACAAACCAACGTAAGGGACAAGAGCTAATATCATATCAAACATTTTTCCCCAATCAAATATAAAGAATCAAATCCAGAAAAGCTCCACGGGTTGTGGAACAATAAAAGCGCAGTGCATGCTGAAGCTACTCGAATTTTATCAAACTATTTCACTCAAGTGATGTGGCAATTTTTTTCCAAGGGTCATTTAAAGAAATTAATGACGCAATGTGTGGGTCCTACGTATTACCGTGTCCAATTGAAACTTGCTACGTAACTGGCTGACCAAATTTTGGAAAAATCTCTCAATAAAGCTAGCATTTAAGAAAGGAGGAGGAAGAAGAAGAAAGAGAGAAAGAAAGAAAAGCTTTAGGGAAAGTCGCTTACTGGAGCTATAGTAACTGCACCTCCCCGGACGATATGTGAAACCCAAGAAGCAAAATCGAAGCGTTCCAACTGGCGTATTGAATTCTGAGTAGGCGAGATTGAATCCCTCGGTCATCATGTTGTGGAATTCCTTGTAGGATAAGCGCCCACGACCCATTTCCGTCCCCAAGCTGTGGACCGATGCGAATGCCGTCATAGTTATAGTGCAAGAATCCTGGATGTCCAGTGCTCTTAATGCATCAGACCCATGACCGTGAAGAGCGTACGAGTACAACTTCGTTTGGGAAAAATTGGGAGGCGTGCCGGTAGAGTACGCACCATCGATACACGGTTTGGTATCAACATATAATGTAGAAGCAATGGACAGTGAGCACTTCATGAAGACCACCAGATTTTCATAATAAGGAAAGTAGACATCATTTCCAGTGAAGTTGGTGTCCGCCAAAGAGTAACGAGGGAGGGACGAGCAATTTCCCTTTTGTAAACCATCGTTAACCACTGTTATATCACCGTCGAAGTTACCTTTGTTATCATGGTAACGGTAGTGGATTGACTTCACATAATATCGACTAGCATGTAGATATAGAACAGTGCGGTTATTTTCACAAATTAACTCATACCTAGAGAGGCCGCAGTATTTTGGGTCGTTTTTCAATCGGAAAGGATACTTTATGTTGTGGATTTCGCCACAAGATGAAGTAGCGCACAAATGATTCTTCTTTGCTTCGCATCTCAACCCTAGTAAGAGAACATATAATATGAATAGAAACACACGGTACATAAATATGAAGCTGAGAGAATTAATCATCTCGTCACTGCTCGATGCAAGAATGGAAGTTTTAGCTTGATAATTGCAGTGGAGGCTCAATGAAGGGCGGGATTATATATAATTGAAAAGATTCGCTGGGTGCCATCTGTCATTGAAATTTCCACACAAATTTCCAAGTCAACAGGTACCGCAAGGTCAAGTCAAGAAAAGCTACTATTGGGGACCAAGCAAAGGTTCCATCAGCTGTATTATGCAGAGATCACGCTAGCACACCACGGTGGTGGATTAATTTATGGATTTCTTTATTGATTTGGGAGGAAACTTCGCCGCCGTTTCTGAAAATAACTACTTTAACAAATTCATCCTCTCTAGCTTTATTACCGTAAAAATGAAATATCGTGCCTCAAATTGAATAATAATCCTTGTAAGTCAGGCATCTGTGTTGTTACTTATTTCAGGCCAATATGTCATAAGTGCCTTGAAGACGAAAATGAAAGAATAATCATTTTCGTCTTCTCTACCCATAGGAATAATCAATAGACTATATGTAGTATCGGCTACCATTAAAGTATAAAACAATGTAATTTTCTTCAGAAGTCAACTTATATTTTAAGTCGCCGCATCCTTTTAGATCACTTTTTAATCGAAATAAATAGTTTATATTGTGGATTTCACTACAGGATGAAGCAACATACTGCTGATCACTTGAGTTGGCATAGATAATAATCACTTGTGATAGAAAAAGAATGAGTAGTGAAACTTGATAAATATTCATGGCACTGAGAGCGTTTACCATGTCTCAGCTAGTCTCTGGGCAAAGAGGAGAGAAATTGGAAAGGAATTGTTTGGCGTCTGTGGAGGTGGTTCGAAATGAGAGGCTGGATTGTCCTTGTTTGATTGGATACTTTAGAGTTGCCTTGCCCAAGTCAGTCAACGCAACAAATGCGTGCACGTCAAGAAATTAGAGAGGCTGGAAAAGTCAATGATTGTAGGCTGACGTGTGGGGCCATCCCACTATCTGCGCTTTGCGTCCACTCTCTCCGCGTGACTGTTTGGCTCGGCATTGCACATTGAGCGCAAATCCATCTGGCACAGAAAAACAAATCAACGGCTTTCTTTGGAAAACCCAACTGAGTACATCTTGTCATCATCAAAGTCCAAACAATGGCATTCCTCTCCGGCATTTTCTCAAACACCTTACGAGCCGAAACCAATTCGGCACTGCCCTTTGCCATCATCTCAATCAATGTACACCCAACACACAAATCAGAATCGGGATAGCCGCTTTTGATCATAAACCCGAAAACTGTATCACCAATAGATGCATTCTGTGGAACCAAACAAGCCCGAATAACCATCGCAAAACAATAATCGTTAGAGAAAAAAACCATCTTCAAGCATATGAACGAAAGTATCGACCACTTCAAATTCCACGTGATTATTGGCATAGCAAGAGATCATGGACCTCTAAGAAACCATGTCCCTTTTATTACCCATGGCCCTAAAGATCCTCTCCGCCTCGGCCCAGTCATTGGATTTTGAGTAGACTGATGAGCGAGTTGAGGATCACCGAGTCAGGCTCGAGCTTGGACCGTGCAAGCGGGATCGACACGCCTCCCGAGCTCAAACTTGCGGGAGTGGATGCAGGACTTGAGGAGGAGAGAGAAGGTGAGGAGGTTGGGATGGGACCCATAATGCGACATGAGGTTGATGTGGAAAATTGCTCCACGGCGGTGGCCGCCATCGAGGTGGGTGAGAGAGGTTTCGGCGATCGAGGGGCGAGGGTGAGAGGTTTCGGCGGGAAGGAGAGAGCTTGATATTGGACGGTGGAGAGAAGAGCGCATGACTCATTGCTCCATACAAGACGAACTTTGTATTGTCATAGTATGAGCAATTTGGAAACGAGAAATGTAAACAGATAGCCATGAGGCAATTCTTCTACAAACATAGGAATAATCGAACGCATAAGTCATCTTTATTTTGCATGATCAATTTTGCTTATGATGGAACAACCTTTATTTTGCATTTCAGCCATACATGGAGAAAAGAAAATCAAACAACGCACGATATAAACTCATTGCTATTCCGAAATTCGCATCCACTGGAAATTCTCCAATTGCTTGATGAAGCCAAGAATGATTTGAGTTCTATTTTAGAGTCAACATCATCAGTCGACTTATCAGGATGGATAGAGAAGCAGCTTCGGGGGCAGTCGCAGTTTCTCAATATCTCCTTCAAGCATGCTTAAGACCCTCCTCATCGATGGCCGATCATTAGGGATTAATTGTACACACCAAAGGGCAACTATTATCATCTTCTTAGTTATCTCTCTTTCCTCTACTAATTCTTCTATTTCAACCCCATTTTCTTTGCTAAGTTGATCATAAATCCATCTAGGGAAATAAATTTGACTTGAGTGCTCAACATTTGCATTAAAATTTCTCCTCCTAGTGGCCATTTCCATTAGCAACATCCCAAAGCTATAAACATCGGCTTTATAAGAGACACCGCCAATATCTTTATAGAATAGTTCAGGAGCTATATACCCCAAGGTTCCTCTTGCAGCAGTCAATGATACTATGTTGTGGTCGGTAGGATGAAGTTTTGCTAGTCCAAAGTCGGAAACTTTGGGAGTGAAATTTTGATCTAGAAGAATATTGTGAGGCTTGATGTCAAAGTGTAGAATTTGCATGTCACATCCCCAATGTAAATATTCTATCCCCCTAGTCACACCGAGAGCGATCTCATGTATTTTTTATAATCAAGAAAATTGCCACCATCTTTAGAGAAAATGTGCTTATCCAAAGATCCATTTGACATGAAATTGTGGGCGAGGGCTTGTTTAGAGTTGTTAAAGCAAAAGCCAACAAGTTGAACCACATTAATATGGTGGATCCTTCCAATAGAAGCCACTTCGCTTATGAAATCTTGACCATTAGATTTTTGTTTTTGCAAAATCTTAACAGCAACTTCACTACCACTTCGAAGTATTCCTTTGTACACAGAGCCATATCCTCCTTCATCTAATTTGTGTTTGAAATTTCTTGTGATTTTCTTGATATTGAGTAAGAGTACCTTATGGGCAAAAAATTATTATGGGCTTGAAGAAATTCTTCGATGTTTTCATCCACTGCTAGGTGCCTTCTCGTCCACTTATAGATCAAAAATGTCAACACAAATGGAGCTCCGAGTATGAATTTTGGAACAACAAAGCAGTCCTGCGGAGAAATTTGTTTATAGATTAATGTAGTGTGATAATTTGTTGCACATACAAAAGTTGCTATTATTTTTTTTTTTTTTCGTTAGAGTGATACTTGAGATCTTCATAGGAGTGAGAGAAAAGGACTGGTCTTACCCAAGACAAAGGCGAGATTCGAAACTGCATTTAGCGCGACAGCATCCATGATACCCCGCGTGGAATTATCTGGAGAAATCAACATAATTCGTTCAAGATGACTGAAAATGGTTAATTAGAATTAACGACCAATCAATGAAGAAATAAATCTATCATTTTAGCGGTAGAATATATAAATAATTTACTTTAAGCTATAACCAAAGTAAAAAATAAGGACAGCAGTGCACAGACACTTTTGTTCATTGAAATTTGCTAGTGGAGAAGTCTAGAATAGAAGAGCGAATGAATCGCTCTCCCAGACAGTACTCAAATCAAACTTTATTCTATTCACTTTTTTTCTCTCAGAGAAACAAAATTTCGCTTATTCCCCTAGATGTACCACATGATTTATAAGTTCACGAGTCACTCGTGCATAGCTTTAATCTGCAAACATCATCTAATATGTCCACAATTTGTTCATCAGCATAAATAATAACAGCCACGCAAAGGACATGAGCTAATATCACATTAAACATTATTCCCAAGCAAACATTTAGGATCCAGAAAAGCTTTATCGTCCATAAAATAAAAAAGAGCATCACTAAACTGTTTTACTTGAGTGATGCGGAAATTTTTTCTATTGCGTTTTTGAAGAAACTAATAACTCGATGTTTGGTTCCCACATGTTACAGTAATCTAATCGAAACTTGTTGCATCACTTGATAAGCAAATTTTTTCTAAGACTTCTTAGTAGAGCTAGCATTTAAGGAAAGGAAGAGGACGAGGAAGAAAGATAGAAAGAAGGAAAAAAAAAAGCTTCAGGGAAAATTTTTACGGGAGTAATAGTGATGGCATCCCTCTCTTCCATATCTGAAACCTAAGAAGCAAAATGCAAATATTCTTTCTGACGGATAGGGTCCCCCATAGGAGAGATTAAATCCCTCAGATATCATGCTGTGGAGGTCCTTGTATGATAAGCTCACACCATCATACTGTTTTCCTTCCCGTCCCCGGATATAATTCGATGCGAATGTCATCATGGTTATGGTGCAAGAATCCTTGATGTCACTTGCTCGTAGACCAAACCCATGTGCAGCGTTCATGGTTATGTTGTAACCATCCTCGATGGCACTTACTGATGGAACAAACCCATGTACAGCGTATGAGTACTCCTTTTGGGAAAAATTAGGAGATGTGTAGGTAGAGTATGCTCCCTCGATACATGGTTTCGTGTAGACATACGAAGTGGAATTAATGGGTTGTGAGCACCTCAAGAAGGCCACTGACACTACTGAGGATAAAAATTCAGTGGTTGGAAAGAAGGGATGGTAATCACTGAAGTTGGAGCGCGCCAATGAGTGACGAGGAAGGGATGAGCAATTACCCTTTTGCAGTCCATCATCAACCAACATGATTTTACCATCGAAGAAATCCCTGTTGTCCTCGTAGAAACCGTAATGGATTGACTTCACATAATATCGGCCGGCATATAGATATAGAATAGTATGGTTATATTCACAGGCTAGTTCATACTTAGAGAGGCCACAACAATTTGGATTGCCTTTCAATGAAATGGATAACTTATATTACATATCTCCCCGCAAGATGAAACGGCACACAAATGAGTCTTCCTCGCACCACATCTCGTCCCTAGTATTAGAATATGTAATATGTGCAGAAATACATGATACATAAATATGGAGCCGAGAGAGTTCCGTTTGATGCTAGAATGTAAGTTGTAGGTTCGTAATTGTGATGGAGGCTCAATCAAGGGTGGGGTTATATGGTCGAAAAGATCAATTTGGTCATCCGTCACTGAAATGTCCAAGTCAGAGTAACACAAAGTCAAGTCAAGAAAATAAAATAAAATTGTGTGGACCAGCCGAAGGTTCCATCAGTCCATTGTTGTCCACGCAGTCAAGTTAACACAACGTGGTTTCACATTAATTAGGAAGAAAACTTCTCTAGCTTTCTAAATTTGATATTTTCAACAAATTAATTCGCTCTAGGAATTAATTCTATTATTGTAAAAACAAATGGATTTGAATATTTTATACTCTAAATTGAATCAAAGTCCTTTTAAGGGAGGCATCTGGTGTGGTATTTTATTTCAAGGCCAACATTTCATAGGTGCCATTTCGTTAAATTGTGAAGATGAACAGGAAAGGAAAAGGATAGAAACATTCATGTTAATCAAACTTTGTTCATCAAGTTTCTGTGTGATGATTTTGTTTAAACCATTACTTCTTGGCATCAAGAGATCTGACTAACCTGCTACGAAAGTCCAACTTGTCATTGTCACCAAAACTAGTCTCTATCCTAAATCACGCATTTCTGTTTCTTTAAGTATCAGGCTCGACCTGTTCATTTTCTAGGACGTTTTTAAGTTATTCATCTCGTATCAAAAATCTTGTCTAACCTTGTCTTTTACTCATTACTTTTCCTCTGCCAATAAGCATCTCGACGACTCAATGTACCAATATTCCACCTTGGTCTTATTATTCACACCATTACCAATAGTTAAAATGTATTCCACAATCAAATAGATTACACATCGGGATCAACGCTATTAGGCTAATTCCACTCAGCCTTCAATAATTTCATGGTCATCTTAGTCAATCTCCATCACGAGTCTTGAGGTCAAATTTGGAGATTGCTTGAGGAGGTGGCTGTTGTCGAGGTAGCTGACAAAGCGAGGGTGGAAGCTTGGGGGTCAGAGGCTTTGCTTGGAAGGAGATGGACTCGTTGCTCAATGCAAACATCAACTCAAAGAAAAATTGACCTTTTTATACCAGGAGGATTCACACGAAAAGAAAATTGAATGAATGCCATACCATACTTAGTATCAGTTACAAATATGGCCATCAGGAGTCTCCTAACGAAAAAAAAAAAAACTAGTGCCATCTGAAAATTATGTAAAAGCTTCATGGATTAGATAGTGAATGACATGTGTTGATAGTACTATACATCGTAGTGCGACGATTATCATATTTCTTGTTTTTTCTCTTTCCTTTTTTATGACATAGACCATTTCAACCTCCTCTTCTTTGCCAAGTTGATTATAAACCCACAATTGTCGCCACTTAGCTTGTAAAATCTTTGCTGTCAGATTTCTTGCTGTTCGGTACTTGTAATTGTTGTACTGCGTATGAATACATCTTCATTAGGGAAAAATTAGGAGGGGAGGGGTGTAGGCAGATTATGCTCCCTCAATACATGCTTTGGTATCGACATAGGTAGTAGAAGCAACGGGTTATGCCAACAAGTAATGGGAATTTATCTTTTCGCAATCCCTCAGCAACCTCCACGATTTTTCCAAAGAAGACATTTTTGTCTCAATTTCACATAAGATCTGCGTACATATATCTATTAGTGTGATTATTTAGAGTGGCCGTAACTTTTCAAGTCGCCTTTTAATCAAAAGGGATAGCTTATGTTATAAATCTTGCCATAAGATAAAGCGGCCCACAATTGATTATTTTTTCACTGCTACTCATCCCTAGTAGTAATACATGTAATATGAGCATAAATACAAGGTACGTGAATATGGAGCCGAAAGATTAATCATCTCTGCATTGTTTGATGCAAGTGTCACGGGCCGATCGTTCGGGACCTCGACCGTGCGGCGACTTAGGCAATTTCGGATCGCAGGGGATCGTCGCTCCTAAGCCAAGCCTTCTTCGGATCGATGGATCGCTTCGCTTCAACCGGATCGTAGAGAGAGAAACTAGAGAGAGAAGCTCTGAAGAAGGAAAGTGAACTTGGATTGCTTAATTGATGGATGATTACAAGTGAGGGGAGGGCACCCCTTCTTATACTTGAGGCCCTCTCATTACAACCGTAGATGGACATTCGATCTAGCGGACGAGATCGCACCGCCTCAACTACCATCTACCCGTACTTATGACGTCACCTACCAATATTCATTACAATGACAACTAGCGGTATTAATGACGTCATCCCAACTAACTACACTTAAGACAAGAAGACTCTAGACCACGGCGTAATTACCGGATCGTCCGTCCTGAGAATGTTGCGGAAGCGTTGGAGTTCTTTGAGGGGTCTTTGGGACGTTCCTCCTCGATCACGAAGGCCCCGTTGATGAGGGAAACCTCTCCTCCGTGACATTCTCCCCCACTCAATCGAGCGACGTCCTCGGCGCTCACAGCATGGAGGGAGTTCTTCTTGGCACGGGCTTTCTCTCTTTTCTTCCTATTCCGTTTTGTCCGGACCGAATCGACCGACACCTCGTACGGCTTTATGAACATGTGGCCGCACATACCTTTCTTCGGTTCATACTTGGTACGTGGCATGGACTCCACTTCGGGGAATAGGACTTCGAACGACATGTCTTGGGTTGGCGGTGTCTTTGGTTGATCGGCCATGCGCTTGGCCGCCTTCAAGTTTTTGTCGAGAAGATGGACCGCGGTGATCGTCTTGGTGTGCATCGTCCCTTTGATCATCGGCACCATGGACGGGCACTTCGGATCAAGTAACATGATGCACTTGGATCCTAGGTCGATCATGGCCCTGGCTTGGTCGAAGAACTGCATCCCCAAGATGAGGTCGTAGTCGTCGAGCGGGACAACTTCGAACGGGATCTTGCCCTTCCATCCGCCAATTTGAACGTCGACCTCCGGAGTTGTTCCTCCGCTTGCGAGATCTTCCGAGTTGACGGTTTTGAAGCGCCTTCCGTTCGGCCGTACTTCCAAGCCCAACTTCTTCGCCACTTCGGTCGCCATAAACACATTGGACACCCCTGTATCGACTAAGGCAAAGAGCTTTATTCCACATACCTCGAGTTCGACGAAGAACATGTTCACTTGCTCCATATTCTTCTCGGGCAGAGGTTGTGTTTGCATGGCGTTGAGATTCATTCCACCGAGTCGGATTTGCCGCTTCTCCTCTTTTGGTCGTTCTTCATCGACGGAAAGGATGGCGTTCACCCGGTGCTTTTGTGGACACTTCTGCGTCCAGTGATTCCCTTTGCAAATGAAGCAAGGTGAGGGCGGAGGTTGTTCAAACTTACTTGCGTAGTTCGTATTCGGTCGACTCCCTTGGATGGTTGTCTGGATGAACATTCTCCCCATTTCCTTGTTTGGCCACCTTGATACTTGGGGCCATGGAAGTTGTCGCGGGAGTTGTCACCACCTTCATCCTCGGAGGGCCGATCCGACCTCCGAGTCCCTTGTCCGATACTTCGTTGTATCGAATTTGTTGAGGTCGATGAGCGACTCCGCTACCGTTAGGGCCTTCGAGAGACTCCTCACATCCCGCCGCATCAACTCTTGCTTGGCCCATGGCTTTAGTCCATCCATGAACGCTCCGAAAGCTTCATCATCTCCAAGATTGTTGATCTGGAGCTTGAGTTCGGTGAAATCCTTCACGTACTCTCGGACCGTTCCTCGTTGTTCGAGGCGATGGAGTTTGCTACGAGCTTCTTGTTGAGCGAACTCGGGAAGAAGTACTCCCGAAATTCCTCCACGAAGCCATCCCACGTTTCCACGGGATGGGCACCGCGCTCGTCTCATCACACCTATTGCGCCACCACAACATCGCAGTATCAGTAAGGTACATGGCAGCAGTTCGTACCTTGACGTTCTCTTGTTGGATGTTGGCGGCTCCGAAGTATTGTTCCATACTCCAGATGAAGTTGTCCACCTCCTTGGCGGATCGATCGCCCTTGAATTCTTTGGGCTTCGGCACGTCCAGCTTGGACACCGCTTGAGTAGGCACCGCTCCGTTCGCGATGCTTAGTTTGCACAAGGCGAGCTCCGTCTTGAGTTCTTGGATCTCCGCCTTCATGACTTCAATTTCGTCCCACCGGGGATTCTCCTCCTCCATGGTTCGGACGCGCTCCCTCAAGTCGTCGATCGATTCGTCGAGGGCATCATCCCTTGCTTGAAGAGGGACCGTCGCATCGTTGATGGCGTCCGTGAAGTCTTTGCGAAGGGAGCTTTCGACTTCCATGATCCGTTCTCGAACATCGTCGAGCCCATCGATCATGTTGGTCATGGCACTTCGCATCTTCCCAAACTTCTCATCAAGCGCAGCAAGGGCTTCCGGTGAGGTTGCTCTCTTCTTGCTTCGCCGCGAGTCTCTCGGCGGGGCGGCTTCTCCATCCAAAATAGCTTCCTGGCTCGACATTCCTTCGAACAGTTGGTGCTCCTCTTCTTACTTCTCTCTTCGCTCTGATACCACTTGTCACGGGCCGATCGTTCGGGACCTCGACCGTGCGGCGACTTAGGCAATTTCGGATCGCAGGGGATCGTCGCTCCTAAGCCAAGCCTTCTTCGGATCGATGGATCGCTTCGCTTCAACCGGATCGTAGAGAGAGAAACTAGAGAGAGAAGCTCGAAGAAGGAAAGTGAACTTGGATTGCTTAATTGATGGATGATTACAAGTGAGGGGGAGGGCACCCCTTCTTATACTTGAGGCCCTCTCATTACAACCGTAGATGGACATTCGATCTAGCGGATGAGATCGCACCGCCTCAACTACCATCTACCCGTACTTATGACGTCACCTACCAATATTCATTACAATGACAACTAGCGGTATTAATGACGTCATCCCAACTAACTACACTTAAGACAAGAAGACTCTAGACCACGGCGTAATTACCGGATCGTCCGTCCTTGAGAATGTTGCGGAAGCGTTGGAGTTCTTTGAGGGGTCTTTGGGACGTTCCTCCTCGATCACGAAGGCCCCGTTGATGAGGGAAACCTCTCCTCCGTGACACAAGAATGGAAGTTTTAGCTTGGTAATTGTGGTGGAGGCTCAAAAGGCGGATGTTCTATATGATCGAAAAGATCAGTTCGAAGTCATCTGTCATTGAAATGTCCAAGACAATATGTGATAGAAAGTAAAGTCAAGACAAGTAAATTATGTGGACCAACCAAAGTTCCATCAATGGAAATTATGTAGTGATTGTAGTAGACACAGTTAACCTAACATAACACGGTGAGGGATTAATTTGTGGATAGCGTTCACATTAATTATTTAATTAGGAAGGAAATTTCTCTGTGATTTCTAAATTTGACAGTTTTCTATCAGCTTAAATGAAACTATTTTTCCATAAGTTAAATCAAAATGCTTGTAAGTGAGGCATCAGTGTCATAATTTATTTCAAGGCCAATTTATCGAAGCTGTTATATTGTGCAGACGAAAATGAGAACATATAGTAACATTGATGGTGATAAACTTTGTATATCTGAGTTGCAAGTAAAATTTTGTTTAAGTCATTACTTCTTTTGCATTAAGTGAACCGACATCTTGGTATGGAGGTCAAACCCGTCATCTTCACAGGATTTAGTCTCCATCCTAAGCATTTTTATTTTTATTTTGTTGTCGGTATAATGCTTCCTACTTATTTTCTGAGTTTAAAAGTTACTTACCTCATGTATCAAATATCCATTATCCATCTTGTCTAACCTCGTCTTTTACTCATCAGTTTTCTCTATTATTTAGCATCTCAATAACTTAATACACAAATATTGTAAATTAGTTCCCCATTCAAATCCCCCATCATGATCTCTAGCTTGGACTAATTCCCACTTGCCCCTATATAATTTCACGGGTGTCTCAATCAATCCCTTGTTATTTCTTTGCTCAGTCAACACGTTATTCCCTGGTCTTTGATCTCAGTCCGATCAAAATTCTAACAGTGCAAATCCGATGTGCGTGACATCACATGCTCAATTTCCGTCCATTTGGCAAAATAGTCGGCCTACTCTGTCTTTCCTCTCTGGCATGTTCACGTCACAAGCCCATTTTAATCAACCCCGCAATTAATCAAAACATAAGGATTAAGGAAGGGAGTTGCTCTTCTTCTTCTTCTTCATATGGGACATGCAGTCCGTCGCCAACTGGCATGATTTGGCCATGAATTAACCATCTTTGTAGCAGTATGTTTCATAAGAGATCGATATCATGAAGTATCAGTTAGCATATAGATATTTAAAAAGGGTGCAATTATTTTTGTAAGCTAGCTTATACGTTGAGGTTGTGTAGCCTTTTGGGTCACCTTTCAATTAAAAGGGGTAACAAAACAAAGCAGGGCACAAGTGTTTATTCTTCAAACCACAACCCATCTTTAGTATTAGAACATTCCATATGAGAAGTAAAACACGGTCTATCATTATTGAGCGGAGAGTTAATCATCTCTCCACTGTTTAATCTGATTCAATAATAGTTTCACTTAATAATGCGATGGAGGCCCAATAAAGGGCTACATGATATGATTAAAAAGAGTTGGAGTCGTCCCTCATCGAAATGTCCAAGTCAACTAATAAAACAAAGTCAAGCGAAGAAAAATCAGAAATTGTAGACCAGCTAAGTTCTATTTTATTAATGGGAATTATGTAAAAATTGTGGCACATGTAGTCAAGCTTGCATAACATGAAGGTGAATTAATTTATGGACTTTCGTATTAATTAGCAAGGAAATTTTCTGCAGTTTCTAGATTTGAATTTTCTTGATAAATTGATTCTCTTTAGGATTCAATTTTAGTATTGTAAAAATGAATTGATTTGGACATTTTTTACTCTAAATTGAATAAAAATCCTTTTTAGTGATGGCATATGGAATTCTATTTTATTTCAAGGCCAATGTTTTATAAGTGTCCCTTTGTTCAATTGAGAAAATGAAAAGGAAAAATATAGTACTATTGATGATAATGACATTTTGTTCATCAAATTTTACGTAATGATTTTGTTTAAACCATTCCTTCTTTGCATCGAGAGATCCGGCAAATCTGGGATGAAAGTCGAACGTGTTATCTTCACCAAAGCTAATCTTATTCCTATATTTGGCATTTCTGTTTGTTCTTAATATCATGCTTGATACCCATCATTTTCTTCGAAGTTCACAAGTTATTCATTTTGTATATCAACTATTCAAAAGTCTTGTCTAACCTTGTCTTTCTTTATTAATCATTTTTCTATGTGGATAAGCATCTCGACAACTCAATATACCAATGTTGCATAGTGGTCTTACAATAGCTATAATTATTAATTGTTAAAATGTCCACCATATTCAAATAAATCACCTATGGTGATCAACACTATTGGGCTAATACCACTCAGCCCCTCTATAATCTCATGATTATCTTAGTCAGCCCCTAAAAGCTTAAATTGTCTTACTCAACATTCTATACTTTCCTTTTAGTCTGAATCTTATAAAAATTTCCTGCATTCTTCAGATCATACAAACGGGGCATAAGTATAGCGGGAGTGTCAAAACTTAGCACGGAGGGACATTTAAGTGCCAAAAGTTACAAAATGTACACTTAAGTGTTACTTTAAAAAAAAAAAAAAAAAAAATGAATCACTTAAGTGCCAAGTCGCTGGAACTCTGTCGGAAATTTTATGTGACAATTTTTTATTAATTTTTTTGCCTACATGGCTCGCCGGAAATTGAAACAACGAAAATCAGCGCAAAATGATATTGTTTTTACGCTAACGTAGATTTTAAAATTTATTAATTAAATAATTAAAAATATATATTAATATAAAATCGATTTTATTAAAAAAAAAAGGAGGAGGGGATCGGCGAGGGCTCGCCGCCCGCCGCCATTGCCGATCCCCTCCCTCTTTTTTTTTTTTTTTAAAATAAAATCAATTTTAATTTTTTAAAAATCTGACGTGGACAATTTTAAAAAAAAAAAAATTGCCACGCGGATTTTTTTTTTTTTTTTGAGAAAAATGCTCCATCAACAAATGAAGTCGTCGGAAAATGGACATGTGGCAATTTCGCCAGAATTTTCGCCGTTGACACTTAACCGATTCATTTTGCTCCGATTTTAGTACTTAAGTATACATTTTGTAACTTTTGGTATTTAAGTGTTTCTTTGTGCCAACTTTTGGCACTTAAGAAGTCCGTGCCTCATACAAACGGAGGAATGCTAATTCCATTCATCGTATAGGGAAAATTGTGGACCTATTATGTCTTTCCTCTATGACATGTGCAAGTCATTCATGCGTTAGGCTGCGATTTATCACCAGATATGAAATCGAAAGCGTAGATTGCTTGAGCAGGTATCCGGTGGTGAGCTGGGTGATCAGGCGGTGATCAAAGGTCGGGGTGAGATGCTTTAGCGGGAAGGAGGGGAGACTGGTTGCCCAATGCAAACATTAACGCGAAAGAAAATTCACCTTGTTATACCAGGAGGATTCGCATGAAACGAAAACTGAATGAATGCCTTACGACACTTAATGTCATTTACAAATTACGGCCATGGGGAGTCTACTAGAAAACGCTAGTACTACATAAAAATCATGTAACAGCTTCATAAATTACATTGTGAATTGTGATATATGTTAACAATACTACTTTTATTTTGCATCTAGTTTTTGGAGGGCGCCAAAAAGTAACGAGAGAGGGACAAGCAATTACCCTTTTGAAGTCCATCGTCAACCACCATGATGTTATCCATGAAGAAATCTTTGTCATAATAGGGATTATAATTGATAGACTTCAATAATATTGTTCAGCATACAAATATAAAATAGTGTGGTTATTTTCACAAACTAGCTCATACTTTGAGCGGCCGCAACCTTTTGGGTCGCTTTTTAACCGAAAAGGATAATTTATGTTATGGACCTCACCGCTAGACAAAACGGCGCACAACTAATTCTTCTTTGCACTGCAACTCAGCCCTAGTGGTAAAATATGAAATATGAGCATAAATACAAGGTAAATCAATGTGGAGCCGAGAGAATTGATCATCTCTCATTGTTTGATGCAAGAATGGAAGTTTTAAAGGGATAATTGTGGTGGAGGCTCAATAAAGGGGTGGTTTATATAGTAGAATAGATCAGTTTGGGGTCCATTGTCATTGTAATGTTCAAGTCAAACTGTAACACAAAGTCGAGTCAAGAAAACTAACTACTGTGGACCAAGCTAAGGTTCCACCGGTAGAAATTGCGCAGAGATTCTTGTACACGCAGTCCAGCAAACATAACGGTGGTGGATTAATTTTTAAATAGCTTTCATATTTATTAGGAAGGAAACTTCGCAATTTCTAATTTTGACAGTGGCAAGTTTATTCTCTTTAGGAATCAGCTTTAGTGTGTGAAAACGAAGTAGTATCCGGGTTATTGTCGTCTTTCCAGAAGCCCAAGTCAAACGATGACAGAGCCATCCAAATTGAAGAAAGTGGAGCTTCCCATGTAATGGAACTTCTGTGGCTCAAAGGAGGAATAAATGCTTGGACTATACAGCTAGTGAATCAATATCATATAAACTGTTTATTGAAGGGGTTTTAATGGAAGGACCACATCATCATTCATTGAGATGGTCTTAATCCATTTAGCCTGTAGATTCTGCAATATCTTTTCCGATTTGGATCATATCATAAAGTAAGTTTTTGGTAATTTAAGAGTAATAATAAGGGACCATGTTTTCCTCTCACTATCTTTCTAATTGATGGGTTTCGAATACAAACATCACTCACGTGTCAGTGATGTCCATAACTTATAATTATAGTTCAGAAAGGTGAAAGGAGGAGGGTTGCTTTGGAGGAAAATATAAATCTAATTACAATCATAAAGATATGCTAATTATTGAAATACACATAAAAAAAATGCACAGCTAAAATAAAAGTATTGGAAATTTTATTTCAAGTATATAATATTTTTCAAAAAGCCTAACCAAAGTCATAACCAAAGAAGATAGATATTCGTTCCTCGTATGACACTTGCATTTCCCGTTTCAAGGAAATTTCATTAGAGAAATTTGAGTTCTTTTTCTTCCCTAGGTAACATGCGGTCAACGTCTTATACAGAGTAAAGTCTCATTGTTGCTATGTGATGGGAACGCTTTGTTAATTTCTATTTCGAACATCCTCCAAATTTCATTTACGAATAAACATGAGGAATGGCTTTGCTCCCTTCACAAGCATGATTAGTGGATGTTCTTGATTTGCTTAAAGTACAATTAAGGTCTAAAATTTTCAAAATTTACAATTAAATTCTAAAAAATTGTCAAATTAGGCTCCATTCGTTTCACGGAAAATAATTTTCAAGAAAACGTTTTATGAATTTTCCGACATTCGTTTCATAAAAAATAAATTCATTGGAAAAAACATTTTTCATGAAGGAAAAAAAATCCTCTAAAGTGAGGGAAAATATTTTCCACTTTTCAAGTTGGGAAAACATTTTCCATACTCTTTTCTTTTTGTCTCATATCTCTTATTAGTCCTCACTTCTTTCTTTCTATTTTTTAAAATCAATTTTTTTATTTTTTTCATAAATTCGAATTTTTTGTTATTTTTTTAATAAATTGTTTTTTATTTTTTTATTTTTTCTTTATTTTTTTTTCTATCTTTCTTTTTGCTATTTTTCTTTTCGGCCGATCGCTAGCCACGACAACTACCGACGATAAGTGAGTCGAGCTCGTCGATTTGGCGTCACCGCATGACGGCGAGGCTCGAGCATCACAAATTGGTGACGCCTGAGTGTCACCAGAGGCGACAAGGCTTGAGCGCTAGATCGGCGATGCTCGACCTCGCCAAACGGTAATGAGGCTCAGGCCTCATAGATCAGTGACGCCTAAGCGTCGCCAAACGGCGACAAGGCTTGGGCCTTGTAGATCGGCGACACCCGAGCATCATTAGAGGCGGCGAGGCATAGGCCTCGCCAGATTTGTCGCGACCTCACCTCGGGTGCACCACCTAGGGTTTGGCTAATGGATTACTAAGCCTAAACTTAGTTCGGGCTCTCCCAAGCCCATACCAATTCGCGACTTAGGGTTTAAGTTCTTTTTTTTAACATGCCAATGATTTTTACTTAGGAGTCGCCACTAATCTATTTTTGGTGGGTCGATTAGAAACCCAAGTAAAGTAGCGGGAGAGTTACTTTACTCCTACGAACCAGAAACTATGGGATCGGGGACTTGATTACGTTAGATTTCTCTAACGCCCCTTCGGTACCTTTTCTCTTTTATTTAAAAAAATGATTTGCAGGCAATTTAGATTGATTTTAATTTAATCCCTAACATGCAACGTGATGAGTGCGCAATCATTATTTAACACTCAATAAAGCAAAGTAATAAATAAATTGCAAGCATAAAGAAGAAATACTTACCTCAAAGCAACGAAAGCATCTACAATATTAGTTAGAAAATCACATCAACCTAAAAGTGATTTCTAATTAATATGCAATCACTCGAATTTTGGATTTTTCTCTTATTTAATGAGGCCTAAGACTAACGTGCAATGCATGTAATGACGTACGAAAGTGTCTAAATTTACTAGCATGCAATGTGCAACTTAATATGCAAACTATATGTCACGCAACATTAATTATTTAACTTAATCTAACGCTAGAAAATATTCAATGCAACTATCCTAGTATGTCACGCATTCAAATGGCCCTAAACATGCAATGACTAGATGACACACGGAAGATGACCTAATTCTATGTGATATGAGCATGGCAATTTTTATGTTTTTTTTTTTTTTTATGATCAAAATTCGAAATAAAAAGACCTATATGTAAACATGAAAACTATCCTAAAATATTCTAATAAGAAGCACATCTAACTCCACTATATATATTTTTTTTTGGGTTTTTTAATAAGCCAAATCAATTCGAGCAAAGGCATATCAACACATAAAGCAACTGAATCATATAAAGCATACAATTTTCCGCCACCCAAGATAGAAAATCAAAACAATCAAAACCCGATCCGACGTCTCGCGGCTCAATATTTTTGATTATTGAGATTTTTATCACGACACAACGACATCACTCAATGGGAATATGCCAAATATCTCAAAGGAAATCACATATTGCTAATTAGGCAATTTTATATTCAAATAAGCGAACGGATTAGGAAATTACCTTGATGGTCTTTCTCTCGGTTCTCACAAACGATCCGAGACGGTTTTCGATGGTGGCCTCGACGGAACACAATAGCGTGGCCGGCGGGTGATGAACGTATGACCGGCGATTGGTGATGCTCACGGTGGGCAGCCTCTCCAAGAATTCACTTCAAGGACACTTGTGAATTCGCTGGATGATGCTGGCATGCAAAGTCAATGTTCTTCCCTGGTCAACAAGAGCTAATCTGTGAATATTAGTTTCCGAATTTGGTTCACAAACAATCACTCGCAAATCACGATCGTCAGGGGGTGGATCGGTGTGGCTCCTGCAGGGTATCTCGGTGGTGAAGCTTGGATTGGCGACAGCTTCTTTTCCGAAATTTGCACGTCACCCAAAGAAGGCAAATCCAACCCTTGGACTTTCACGAATTGAACATGCACAGAATTTGCTGGGCGTTGCTGGAATTTATGGGGCAGCCGCTAGAATCGCTGGATGAAACACGGGAAAGCTGCGGAGTGAGCGAGGACGGGCTAGTTGACTTTGGTCTCGGAGATGCGGCTTCCGAGACGTGAGAATTACAAAACACGACTCACAATTCTTGTGAAAATTGTGGCCGTGATCGCCGGTCGCCGCCTCAAGATCGAAAGTCGTGATCCGGATCCCCTCCTTTTCTCTCCTCTCTTGTCTCTCTCTTTTCTGTGGGTTTTTTTGTGTGTGTCTGTCTTCAGTGTGTGTGGCCCCCCTTTTTATAGGTGTGAAGACTATGATATTTAAGGAAAGATGATAAATTTGCACGTTGTCTATTTAGCTCTTGTATCCACATGCAATATTTTTCAAATATTTCATCCAACGCTTTCCTTGAATATTGAAAGAATAATAAGAATATTCTCGGGAATATTCTCATATTCCCGGAATATTCTTATATTCCAATTCGTCACCCCTTAATGAGAATATTTCATTCGATACATTCCTTAAATATTGAAAGAATAACGCAAATATTCTCGGGAACATTCTCATATTCCCGGGAATATTCTCATATTCCAACCGTCACTCCTTAACGGGCCTAGCCAAATTCTTTTCCCTTGTGAGCTTAGTCCAACTTATTAAATTAAAGTTTAGAACCATCAATTGAAGCCCCGCCACATGTCCAATGCAAATGCAATAATAAATGCTCCTAAAACTATATGCTATGCAATTTAATCTTAATATTTTTTGTTTAGGGGTTAAAATTAATCCCTAAATTTTTGTGCATTAAATTACGAATAATCAATCAAAATTTAGGTGTCAACAAGATTGATGACGCCCAAGTGTTGCTAAATCATGACAAGGCTCGAACGTCACCAATCTACTGGTCCGAGCCTCGCCGCCTCGAGCTTGCCTCGTCGTGAGCTAATCATGCGAGCTCGAGATGGAGAGAAAAAAATAATTTAATAATAAATTTTTTAAAATAATAAATAATGATTTTAAAAAATAAAATATTGAAAAGAGTTTATAAAGGAAAATATTTTATTAAGCGAACAGAAAAAAACATTTTCCACTTCAAAATCAAGTTTTATCCGAATATCGGAAAATAATTACGTTTTCCCGAAAAATAGCTTATTGGAAAAGATTTTCTAGAAAAACAATATTTTAGTGAAACGAACGAAAGCGCTTAGTGTGATTGACTATTTCTCTTTGCTCCATCAAATTTGGGTGATGGAAAATATTTTCAAGATATTTCTTTTTATATTTTGAGGACACTTGAGCACAACATCAAAAAATAAACCAAAACTTGAAAAGGAAAAAAAAATGTCAAAAATTAAGGGAGGAAAAATGGGAGAATTTCCCTAGGATGAAGTGATGCACTGCCAATTACTCGGCACGGCATTGTTATTGTTTGCGATATAACAAGAATGAGTGGCACATGTTCATGGAGCTGAGAGCATTAATCAGGTCTTTTTTTTGTCGTCGGGCAAAGAGAAATCGGTAAAGAGTTCCTGAGTATGAGTGGAGGATGCACAGTACAAAGAGATTTAAGAAAAGATTAGACGATCCTTGGAGTCGCCTCGTCCTATGTACACAGAAGACCAAGTCAGTCAACGTAAAAAAGGCATGGAAGTCAAAAATAAAGAGGGGGAGCCCAAACTGAAGTTCCATCGTCAGCAGAGTCGTGTCCCAACCGTAATTCAGAAAACTCAAAAGATCTCAATTCACATACGATCCTCTTCGTCCTCTTATCCCCACGTTTCTTCCACTCCCATCCACGGGACTGTTGGGTACACATTCCATCAATAAACAAATCCATCTCTCTCCCTCTCTCCCCATCACTTCCTCCTTCACCCCGCCAATCTTTCTTCTTATTTTCATCTTCAATTTTCCTTTTCCTTCTCCATTCTCCTCCTCCTCCATCTTCTTTCTTCACCGCACTGAGTCATGATCGTAGGCAAAACAGCCAGCACTGAGCCGCGTGCATCCGTCATGCCTAGCCACGCTGCTGTTAATGTAAATAAAATATCAGAAAATCATCGACGAACGTTAAAATACATCAGACTTACATGTTTTAGTCCAAATGTCAAAACCAACTTCACGAGAAAACTCGGCCGCCAAAAAACTCACTATGAATCCGAATCCGAAGAGCACATAGTTTACAATCGTTTAAGTTGCTCAAGTATTTCTTGGTCTTGAGCAAAACAAACAATTTTATCTCATAAGCTCTAACTCAGAACTCCCACCTCCAATAACTTTCGGGATGAGTTTTCACGTCTATAGATTAATACCTAAAGCTTCACTGAACCAGAAACGCTCAAACCTTACATCGACGATACTCTTACACCACCGTCGCTAATTCTTCGCCCATCAGCTAGCCATTGCCATATTACCGGCCACCACCAGCCACTACTTTCCCAGCCAATCATGACCAGAGAAGAACAGAAAGAACACGGATTTAGCTGAGACATTTTATCGAACACCCACACAACTAGCATTTGGGACAGGGGCCCAAGTCCAAATCCATCCATTGCACCATCTGCTGAGGTTGGATCCGTAGATCAAAAAATAAAAGATAAAATAAAATAACAGAGGCGTTGGAGCGTACGAACGCGAGATCCCTTCCCGGCTCGGCAACGACGGCCAGAAGGCAAGCCCAAAGCTCGTCTCTGCGTCTCGCTTTCCCTCAGTCGCTCCCTCTGCTCACTCTCGGTTCTCGCTCTCTCCAACACCTCCCCCTCCCTTTCCCCGACCCGTCTTCCTCTCGGCCACCTCTGTCCAGTCCATCTTTCGAATGCTCACCCCCTTCTTTTACAAGAAATCTCCCCGGTCAGTCCCCCGCCACCACCTCTCTACTCGGGACCAAGTTAAGGTCCATTTCCAGCCAAGCTGGCCCCTGAGCTCGTGCCTAGCACGGCCCCCTCTACCAGCCATAGCTCTGTCTATCGCCTGCTTTCTCTGCCTCCGAGCGTGCACGAGGGAGAGAGGAAGAGAGAGAGACAAGAACGTTGGGGACCTGGGCTAAGAAGGAAGAGTAGAAAGGGCCAGGCCCAGGTGGAGAGGAAAGAAAGGAGGGGCCGGGCCGAGCCTGAGCCTCTCTTCCAAAAAAAAAAAAATAAGGAAATAAGTTTTAATAAGTTCTATTTACTCTAAATGCAAACGCTCTTAATATCTATATATTATGTAATTTACTGAAAGTTTTTTTGTTAGGGGCCGAGGGCAGTTCCTAATTTTCCTGAGATAAATAAATAGTCAAATTGTCAAACAAGCATTTATCAATTACATTGATTTTTCTTTGAAAAAGATTATGCATGGCAGGAAGGGCATTAACCGATTTGATGGAGCTTGAGGTTTTTCGAAATTCTACTTGTTCTTCTCTGTTTTTCAAAAAGTGATGAGCACTTTTCATAGTTATGTGCCCACTCTTTATTAGTTGGCCATATCAACTTATCTTCTTCCAAGGCTAGGCGCAAAAGAATCCCAGATCCCTGTTTCTCTCCATCTCCATCAATTAATTTCTCCACTCTTAACTAGTGCCATATCAATAGGACGCAGCCTTGAATTTTTAGTCCCCGGTATCCATGCATCTTGCCACACCTTCACACTTGATGTTCCTTACTTGCCACAAACCTCCAGCTTTAACTACCATTTAAGAATTCTTAGCCATCCCCAGGAAGCTCTCTACCCCTCCTTCGCCTCCATAAATTTTCCACTGGGAAAGTAGAATTCTCCGAGAATTTAAGCCCACAAATCCTCTTGGCTCTACATCACTCTCCATGACAACTTGGATAGTAAGGTTCTCATTAAAAAACTGAAGCTCCTCGAACCCCACGATTTTCCTTGGCAGAGGTATGTATTTTCTAGCTTTTCCAATGCATTCTCCTTTCATCATCATTTTACCTTCATCAAAATAGAGTAATTAAGCTATTAACGTTGTCACACCACTTATTGGGAATTTGGGAGGGCAAAACTGGGCTATGCAGGCTCGGGTTTCCAATTGAAGTTTCCTTTGAATCTTTTCCTTTACAAATTCAAGGCCAGCAATTTTGGACTTGACGTAGGCAATCCTAATTATTTCCGATGGTTGTTGATATTCTTGATTACAAAAAGATTGCTTACAACTTCTCGAGTTTTCACTTTTGAATTTGCACTAAAGAACAAGGAAGACTTTTGAAAATTCACCAATTGTCCAGAGGCTCTACCAAAAATCTTCAAGGCAATTCTTCAAAATCATGCAAATACTTGGAGTTGCTTCCATGAAAAAAAAAAAAAGCATCATCAGCAACAAGGAGATGGGTAAGCACAAGGCCTTATCTTTCGACTTGGATTCAAGCAAAAGTTCCTACAGCAGCCCAGAGGCCATAGGCGAATCTGTTCATGGTCTGTAGGACCAACATCATTCGAATATTGGTGGCCCGCCCCTCCTAGAACAGTCATGTTTGACTGGGCTTACACAGAGCACCGGCCACTAAAATGAATAGAAAAAGGGATAGCGATTGCCCTGTCTATTACCTCTAGATCTGGCTATATGTCCTATTGTTTTTCTTCCATATAAATTGATGTTATAAGAAACAGAACACACACACTTCATTTATCCATTCCATCCATAAACTTTTTTCGTATCTATTTTAAAGGTGCACTCCTCACTTTTCCCTCTCTTCTTATTTTTTTTTGGTAAAAAAAATTCCCTAAATTACAGTAATGTTGTCCTGAATCAACCTATCAGCTACAAAGGCACTTTGTTGAGGGGAGATTAGCTCAGGTAAACAAGTTTTAATCCATTCACCAAAATTTGGAGATGGTTCTGTATAGAAAGTTGCGCACACAAGCTAATGGGGCGAAATTGAGAAACATCTTCACGATGGGGGACCTTAGGAGTTAAAACAATGTCAGTAGAGTTTAAGGAAAGGGGAAACTAATCAGACTTAAGGAAGTTCTTGACCTCGCAGCTTGACTTAGTCCATAAAATTTTAGCCCGTTTTAGTTATTTCAGCTGGATTTGGTTCGCTATTTTTTTTCATCCTTCCAATGCTTGGTGCCTAAGTCTAAGTTAGACTATATTGACATGGTGAATGCTTCCAATGGTAACCACTTCATCAGTAAAATCTTGGCCATCGGCTTTGGTTTGGATTTGCTCAACATCTTGATAACTACTTCATTGCTGCTTCATAGCTTTCCTTCATAAAAGGATCTGTATCCACCGCTACGTAATTTGTACTTGAACTTTTGGGTTATCTTCTTAATATCATAGTAGGAGTATTTTATGAGAAAAATGTTGTTATTAGCTTGTATAAACTCTTCGATCTTTTAGGCCATGGCTAAGTGCCTTCACCTCCACTTATGAATTAGAATTATCAACACATATGGTGCTCTGAGTAAGAATCGTGTTATGATCAACTGAGCTGCGGAGAGAATGCAAAATAGATTAGAATAAAACATCAGAATATATTTAAATATTGCATATCATTTGTTATCAATTTAATTGGATGCTACTATTATAATTAAGGGCAATTTGCATTTGAGTCACTGAAATTTTACCTCTGCCTACAACTGTACCAAACTTTGATGTACCTACCATTAATCTACTTTAAAAGAGAACTCGATCAATTTTAACATCAAGTACTCACTCTTGCACCATTCCATATGACATAGAATCAAAATAAAACAAAAAACTATGTAATGTTTAGATCATAACATGAGTGATTCTTTCCCGTTTTGTTTTTAATCCAAAGAAAGAGGATATATAATAATAAAATAAAAATCAAAGAAAGATCGAACCTTAGCCTCTTAAGATTGACGAAATTGACGAAGACACAAGTACATTAAACTTGCAAGTTTCAAAATTTGAATGCATGAAATAAAAGTTTTAAAACCTAAGTGCATTATTAACAAGTTTAATGTACTTATGCTCAGTAATTATCTCATTTTCTTTTGATATTTTAAATTAGAGCTAACGTAACCTTGAATACCATACGATAGCCCCTTCAATATTTTCTCAAAAAGTTGATCGATTTCCTGTCAAGTAAATCTATTGCAAGATAATAAAAATTTGTTGCGATTGGGGAATAAAAAGTTGAATTTCGGCGAGCCAAATGTTGAGTGACTTCTAAATGCAATAACCACAAATGAAAAATTAAAACTACATGCGAACTGAGTGTCATGCGAGGAAAGAAGAGGGATTCATACTGGATTCAAAGAGGAAACTCACAAGTGTATATAAGGTAGCATGTATCGCAGCCTTCTTCGGTGAATATTCTACAAAAATCAGTGACTTGGCTAAGGGATGATTCACTGGATTAGTAAGAATTCCCATAGGATGAACAAATAGAGAACGCTTCCCAAAGAAGTTTATTATATGAACCTACACATGTCCCATCTGGAGTCCAAGCTTAAGAAGGGTTACAATATGGACCACCCATGGACATGGTTTTCTTAATGAACAAGATGGAATATCAAATTATAGTGAAGTTAAATGTAATCCACGTAAATTCTAAATCAAATAACGTAGTCAGAGGGAAGAGTCGAAAAAGTTCATCAAGTCAAACTAATAAAGCATGGCCTAATATAAGAAGAAACAAAAAAACCTCATAGAATTACTTGTCAATACTTTTATGTTAAAACGGAATATGAGTTACTTCAAATACAGACTTCATAGAATTGTTTCATTTAGGACCTTCTTCCTTTCCATTTTGATAAAAGTAGTTTCTTGCATAGACACATGTGTCCGTATATATGGATATTTTCTTTAAAATTTAGGGGTGTTGAACCAAACCGAAAACCGAAATAAAATCAAAATCGAACCAAATTGAATAGAAATTTTATGCATTTTCGATTCGGTTTGGTTAATGAAAAATAACTCATCTTCATTTTCAGTTTGGTTACCGAAATCGAAATTTTCAAGAAAAACCGTTCTTTCTCTCTCCTCTCAAAAATGCGCTAAAAAAAAAAAAAACCAATCTTCGTCTCTCTTCTTGGTTTCAAGAATCCAAAAGGAAAACATAAAGCCGCTCCCTCCCTTCTCCCGCGGCCATTGTTGTTGGTTGCTCTTGCTCCTTGGTCCCTTCTCTTTCTGTCTGCAAAAACCAGCAGAGAGCAACAAAGAGAGACGGCACTAAAAGCCAAGGCGCGAGTGCAACCAAGCCAAAAGCCCGTCTAACGCATACAAGGGGGGAGGAACATGACGCCGGAATTGCCTCGGAGGAGGTCTTTGACGGGGCCGCAGAGGATGGTCATGGAGGAGACAACAGTGGTGAGGACGATTTGCGGGGCTAAGATTGAGTGCACATTGCGGATGAAGCCCCATCAAAGCTGGTTCTCTTTGTAGCTCAAATCCGGGTACAACGTCTCTCCGTTTCCGAGCTCTTGGTTCTTCTTTAACTTGCCCTCTCTCTCTCTCTCTAAGTGTTGAGGTATTTCTCTCTCTTTGATTTTCTCGGGAAAATCTGATGAGAAGGAAGAATAGGTGATGGATCGTGTCAAGCTGTGAGAAAATCAGGGAAAGAAATTGGGTTGATTTGGATTTTTTGTTTTGGCAAGAGGATTCGGGTGGTTGACTGGGAGCTAATTTACACCGATGTTCGGAGGTCTCGAGATTGAATCAGACGGTAGAATGTTGTTTCAAATTTGTGGAGGATAAAAACGCAAAACAGAAAAAGAATAGAAAAAAAGAAGAAGAAAAACTGAAAATCGATCCAAACCGAACCAATTTGAACTGGATTTTCGATTTAGGTCATATTTGGTTTGGATCGAAGTTCAGTTCGTTTCAAAGGTGCACCTTATCGGTTTGGTCCGATTTGGTTAAGGTTTACAAAAAATTTGAACCAAACTAAACCATTGACACCCCTACTAAAAATGAATTCATAAGTCATTGCTTTCAAGAAATCATATGTTGGGAGTAGCACATTAAGTAGCAAATCGCAGGTTATAATTAACTTTTTAAATGGAATTACCTAAATCACATAATGAGGGAGAAAAGTCTCAATGTCCATCTCTTTTCCCCACCGTTTTGTCCTTGCTCCCTTACCAATTTGTTTATCCTGCTGAAGGAGGATGCAAGAGCGAAACTATATACAAAGTACAATAACACAACAGTAACTTAAGAGCTAGAAGAATACAATCTCTAAAGTAAACATTGTTGAGCTAAACTAGCTCAACTCCCTCCCAACATAATATGATATTGTGGTGAACAAAGCTATTACAATCAAATTGGGTATGGTCCTCTAAACATCATTGCTATTTCCATATAGAAAACTAGCTGAAATTATGGAAACGCTTGATGAAGTTGAGAATGTTTCTAATTCCATCTCGGCTTCGTCATCGTCAACTAGCTCATTTGGTGGGTAAATAAGTGGTTTTGGAGGCATATGAATATTACCAATATCTCTCTCTAGCATTTCTAAGACTTTGTTCATTGGGGGTCGATGATCAGGGAATAATTGTATACACCAAAGTGCAACTATTATCATCTTTTTTATCATCTTCCTTTCCTCTTCTACAACTTCTTCCATTTCAATACTTTCTCCTTCATTGACTTGGTCGTACACCCATAGCGGAAAATAAATTTGGCTTGAGTGTTCCGCATTTGCATTTACATTTTTCCTTCTACCTGCCATTTCCATGAGCAACATTCCGAAGCTATAAACATCTGCTTTATAAGATACACCACCGATGTTTTTGTAGAACAACTCAGGTGCCATATATCCCAATGTTCCTCTTGCAGCAGTCATTGAGACTATGCTATGATTAATGGGATAAAGTTTCGCGAGTCCAAAATCAGAAACTTTCGGAGTGAAATTCTTGTCTAAAAGAATATTGTGAGGTTTGATATCAAAGTGTAGTATTTGCATGTTACACCCCCGATGTAAATATTCAATCCCCTTCGCCACCCCAAGAGCGATCTCATATATTTTCTTGTTGTCAAGAAACTTATCACCTTCCTTAGTGAAAATGTGCTTATCCAAAGATCCATTTGACATGAAATCATACACGAGAGCTTGTTTGGAGCCTTCAAAGCAAAAACCGATGAGTTGCACCACATTGACATGGTGAATTCTTCCAATAGAAGCCACTTCATTGATAAATTCTTGGCCATGGGCCTTGGACTGCTTCAAAATCTTGACGGCCACTTCGTTGCCACTTCTAAGCGTTCCTTTGTATACGGAACCATATCCCCCTTCACCCAGTTTGTACTTAAAATTTTTGGTGATCTTCTTAATGTTCGAGTAAGAGTACCTTATGGGCAAAAAGTTGTTATGAGCTTGCAAAAATTCTTCGATATTCTTGTCCATTGCTAAGTGCCTTCTTCTGTACTTGTAGATTAGAAATATTGCGACAAAAGGCATCCCAATTACGAACTTCGCTACAAAGAAAAGCACTGAAGAAAATTTTGATAGGTTAGAATAAGTTTTTTTTTTATTTTCATAATTGTTGTAAGAATAAATAATTGCAGCTTACCTAATAGTATTGTAAAATCCCAAGTAATCCAAAATGCAATATCATCGAGGACACCTGTGGAAGGAATGAATGTTGTGAAAATGAATTGAAGGAAAAGAAGTTTGGAAAGCAAAAGTCATGCGGAAATAGAGTAGTAGCAAGCCACTTTGTACAATTCGAATTTTGTCCAAATAAATATGAGAAGTGAGATGCGTGCATTTGCAAATAAATGGAAATATTAAGCTTCATTTTTCACTTAGATGATAGATGATACAAAAATCTCCTTTTGCTTTATTAGTGGTTAACAAATCTAGAGAAATACTTGCTTTTCATTTTTAATGAATAATTTTTTACCTCCTATTGATACATGACTACAATTAATAAGGTTGTTAACGAGTGTCTCTTGGATTATTAGTTAAGTGACTAATTAAAGAACTAATTAAGAAAATAAAAAATGTAAATTATGTGTCAACAAAAAACTAGTCATGTGGTTGGTTGTGCAAGAATCCTTTTTCATTTCTTTTCTTTTCTGTTTTTTATAGTGGAAGGATTGGCCCTTTTGTAGAAGAAATTATAATCTAGACGCTTGTATACATTGACATACACTATCATGTATATTTTGTCATAATTTTCTTGAATATTGGATAATCCTTTCATTTTTCATTTTTGAATAGAAAGTAGTAAGTGAAAGAGTGTAAGAAATCATGCAAAATTAAGGTGAAATTTCATTGCCAATCGATACTTACTGCCATAGTAGTATTGAGATCTGCAAACCCGAGCTCCGTTGTGGCCACTTGATAAGCGAAGGGAATCAAAGTAGTTATATAAATGAAAGTAGCCATACAAATCAAAGTAGCAAAAGAAAGTTGACTTAATCCGGTTGAATGATAGAAAACTGTAGTTGACAACAAATCCATCGCCAATGATTTTATGGATTGGCTCGTAATTGTAAGAGCTGCTATTAATGTCTTCTCCAAACCCAGAATAAGATACCTGCCTCTGCCCCCTAACGGTGCAAAAATCCCTAACATCTGATACATTTGGATTGACCAAAGCATACAAGTTCCAATTCAATGATGTGTTGGAAGAGTACGACCCCTTAATGCATGGACGGTAGCAATGTAGAATGGAGAACTAACCGGGTTTGAGCAGTTCACGATGACCAATGTACTCTCATTGATCGGAGATGGTGTCAATGAATGACGGGCGAGAGACAAGCAGTAATCCATCCGCCAATCCTCGACCACTTTGAATTGGGTAGCGGAATAATTAATAAACTGCACATAATATCTTTTAACACTAGCATATATAACAGTGCGATTATCTTCACAAGCTAGCTCCCATTCGGAGACACCGCATCCTTTTTTATCACTTTTCAATCGAAATGGGTAGCTTATATTTCGAATATCACCGCAAGATGAAGTGCACTGTTGATTACTCGGCTCAACATTGCTAGTCATAGCAAGAAATAGAACAAGATTGAATAGTAACACCTGACGGATATCCATAGAGCCGAGAGTACTGATCATATCTCTTTTTGGCTTTTGGGCGAAGGGAAATCGGTGAAGAATTGTTGGGTGTGCGTGGAGGAGAGACGCAATTTAAAAAGATTGAGAGAAGATGGGGCGATCCTTATTTGATTTGGAGACTTTGAAGTTGCCTGGTCTTTATAGAGAAGCCCAAGTCAATGTCAACGGAACAAAGGTATGCAAGTCAAGAAAGTAGAGAGGTGGACCCAAACTGAGGTACGTTCGGCCCGGTGGCCGACCTAATCGAGATCCCATCTAATCACCAACGTATACGGTGCATCTAGAAAATTTACACCCACTGGATCTTTCTTTCACATCCCTATCTTTCTTTCTCCTCTGTCTCCACTTTTCTTCCCCCATCTCCGCGTGATTTTTGTGTTCACACCACATCGCGTTAACAAATAAAGATTTACGGTACAGTACAAAATCGCCACGTGGTCAAGTCCCGAGCAAAACTCTTCGCACGACGTACAAGAACGTCCGCACGTTCTGTCTTTTTCTTCGTGCGGCACGTTTTCCCGAGATCATCACTGTGCTGCATTTTTTCTTCTCCGTGCGGCTCTCGGCTTGCGCGGCTGCTCCACTTGCCTGAAGAAAGAACCCACGTTCCCCTCGTCGCTCACGCGTTTTATGCGTAGTCAACAAAAGCAAACTTTGACTGCGACCCACGCACTATTCTTCGTGGCTTTGAAAGTTGTCGTCCATTGTACACGTTACAAGCCTCGTGACGGTGTTTAATTTATTATAAAAATAAAAATTTATTTTAAATTATAAAAATTAAATAATAAAATTATTGTAAATATAATAAAGGAACCTTTTGTCTTGTAGTGGCGGAAAACCTCCCTCTTCTTTTGAGTGAATTTTCGTTTTCTTTTGTTTTCATTTCCCCCACAACTGTTCATCTTCTTCTTTGAGCGTTCGTCCGATTTAGCCATTAATTCTTGTTCTACCACATTTGACTTTCGGCCAAGCGGGTTTGCTAGTCAAACTCTTGCTCTGTTGATTTCGTAAACAGTCCACCGAATTTTGTTTCTTCGTGCTGATTCGTGCCAGCGATGTGTGCTTTGTGTGTTTTAGATTGATATCTCGCCATCATTCGATGAAGCTCAGTTTTGCGATTGATCGGGGCAGATCGGTGGACAATCACTTCGTCAGGGTCTTCTTCTTGAAGATATTGAATTCGAGAGTAATCATCTGGCTCGTCGATCGGCATAGATTTTGTTGCTGCTTGGGAGTTTGACTCGATTTAGGTTTGGAGTTCCTTGCGGTTTTGGTGACGAATTTACAGTAGAGACGTTTGTCGAGGGGCCTTCCTAGTGATAACTGATAAGAAGGGTTCTCTGAAGATGTAATGAAGAATGTAAGCATGAGGGAGAAGGTGAACAGCAGCGCGGAAAACCAAAGAAAAGAAAAAATAAATTAGAAAATTCCATAAAATTCGCAAAATTACGTCAAATAGTGATAATTCTTCCACGTCAGATACCGGCAGTGCCACATATGCAAAACACTCACCGATGATTAGACCGTCATGTTAAACCCAAATTCCATTATTACTTGTTAGCATAGTCTTGTCTTCAGCGCGGCTGGTGGCCGTTTCCCCTACTGCAGACCCCCTTTGATTTGAAAGATCATTATTTCCCATTTATTCTTTCTTTCCCATTGTCTCCACATTTCTTCCACAATTCCATTATCACTTGTTAGCATAATCTTGTCTTCGACGCGGCCGATGGCCATCCTCCTGTTGCAGACCCCCTTTGATTCAAAAGATCATTATTTCCCATTTGTTCTTTCTTTCCCATTGTCTCCACATTTCTTCCACTCTCTCCATGTGATCGTCGATCCACATCCCATTGACAGAGAACTCTAAAACAAACTTTCCCATGACATCCCATCCACTTAGCTACGGATGATTACAAGTTCTGTTGCACAAATCTGAAAAAGACCTAATTTGAAGTTAAATTGCATGAATTTGGAATAGTATTGGTAGTTACATGAAATACCCTCAAGATTATGTATAACCATACTATAATTGTATTCTTGTGATGCACATGCCAAGAATGTCTGTAGTTGCTTAAGTACAAATTTTAGCCATATAGTACAAAACTATATGAAAGATGGAAAATAATCCAAAAAGTCATAAATCTATTGCATATTTATCAATTCAGTCCCAAATCTTTCAATTTTGCCAATTCAGTCATAAACCTTTCAATTTAGTTGGATGGACTTATTAGTAAAATATGAAAATGTTTAGCATTGAATTGACAAAAGTACAATAGATTTATGATTTTTTTAACAATTTTTCTCATTCGGAGTGGTAGACCCATTTAAAATGTGATAAAGTGTGTGATTCTCATTGGTTTTTTATTGATTTACCAACAATAAAATAATGTTCATCACAATTTATGGGTGTCTATTGTGAGAAGCATCGTGTCGTGGCACGATGGACAACACACTAAATCTCTGCCGTTCGATCCGAATACCTAGCAAATAATCAATGCGGTTCAGTGGGCAACTCAAGTCAATCTGGAGTCAACCATTTCAATGGTTACAATCAACTTAAGATTGAGAAAAGATGGGACGATCTTTTTCATTGGAGAATTGGAGTCGCCTGGCCTTATAGAGAAGCCCAAGTCAGTCAACGTAACAAATGGATGGAAAGTCAAGAAATTAAAGAGGTGGACCCAAGCTGAGCTTCCATTATCGACGAGAGGAACAGTCGCTGGTCAATCCCTCTTTGGGACCCCCTTAATCACGTATATATACAGTGCATCTAGAGAATTTACACCAGAAGGATATCAAAGGATCTTCTTTCACATTTGATCTTTCCTTTTGCACTTTTAATCGCCACTGTTCTTCAACTGTCTCCGCGTGATTGGTGGGTCCAAAGCACATTTCACCAGCGAACAAAGCCATCTCTCTCTCTCCCCACCACCGAGTCACGATCAAAGGAAAAATTGATTTATAGTTTTAGAGTCAAGAGATCAAAAATAAAAACTAGGTCACCCCAAAACTACTACTTCTCCATCTTCTTTGAACCCTTTGTGTCACTTTATATGTAATCCATACTCGCCAAATCAAGTTGCAAACTTCAAACACAATTCAATTGTTTACATGGTCCAATTATTTCATGTGGTATATATGTATATATAAAAGAGATGTATTACATTAGTGGTGATCGACTCAATTGGGTAAGCATTCAGAGGTTATGCATTGCCCAGCGAGGTTCCAAGCTTAAGAAAATGTGTTACATGAACCTACGCATACATCCCATCAACTATCAAGGGTCCAAGCTCGAGAAAAGTTGTTATATGGATATACTACACATATACACGGTTTTCTTAGTGATCAAGACGTGTTTGGTTTTGTGATATATGAAATTATATTAAAGTCAAAAGTAATCCCTGCCAAATTCGACTTTTGGGAAAAGAGAACTCGTTAAAAACTGCTTGGGCGGCACGATGTGAAAATAATGAGAAAAGGATTGGATCAATCTCGAATATCGTTTGGATCAATCTCGAATATTGTTTGATTGGAGACGTTGGAGTGTTCCCGTCCTATGGAGAGAAGCCCAAGTTAGTTAGCGGAACAACTGCATGCAAGTGAAGAAATTAAAGGACGCGGATGTAGTTCCCTTATTCGTGGAGTTGTGTCCAACTCAAATTAAGACCCCCTTTAATGCGCATCTACGAAATTTACATCCATTGAAAATTCAAATGATTTATTTCCACATACAACATTTCTTTCTCGACGTCATTGTTGAGTCCACGGCCTATCAACAAACCTCTCTTTCTCCCTCTCTCCCCATTAGTTCAAGAAATTAAATGACGCGGATGTAGTTCCCTTATTGGTGGAGTCGTGTCCAATCCAAATTGAGACCCTCTTTAATGTGCATCTACGAAATTTACATCCATTAAAAATTCAAACGATTTATTTCCACATACGACGTTTCTTTCTCGACATCATTGTTTGGTCCACATCCCATCAACAAACAAATCCCTCTTTCTCCCTCTCTCCCCATTAGTTCAAGAAATTAAAGGACGTGGACGTAGTTTCCTTATTCGTGGAGTCGTGTCCAATCCAAATTGAGACCCCTTTAATGTACATCTACGAAATTTATATCAATTGAAAATTCAAACGATTTATTTCCACATATGACATTTCTTTCTCGATGTCATTGTTGGGTCCACATCCCATCAACAAACAAATCTCTTTCTCCCTCTCTCTGCATTAGTTCAAGAAATTAAAGGATGTGGATGTAGTTCCATTATTCGAGGAGTGGTGCCCAATCCAAATTGAGACCCCCTGTAATGCACATCTACGAAATTTACATCCATTGAAAATTCAGACGATTTATTTCCACATAAGACCTTTCTTTCTCAACGTCATTGTTGGGTCCACATCCCATCAACAAACAAATCCCTCTTTCTCCCTCTCTCCCCATTAGTTCAAGAAATTATAGGACGTGGACATAGTTCCCTTATTTGCAGCGTAGTGTCCAACTCAAATTGAGACCCCTCTTATTGTGCATCGACGAAATTTACATCCATTGAAAATTCAAATGATTTATTTCCACATACGACCTTTCTTTCTCGACGTCATTGTTGGGTCCACATCCCATCATCAAACAAATCCCTCTTTCTCCCTCTCTCCCCATTAGTTCAAGAAATTAAAGGACGTGGACATAGTTCTCTTATTTGTAGCATCGTGTCCAACCCTAATTGAGACCCCCTTTAATGTGCATCTATGAAATTTACCTCCATAGAAAATTCAAATGATTTATTTCCACACATGACCTTTCTTTCTCGACATCATTGTTGTGTTAAAAGTAGACAAAAATTTTTCCTTGTATTCATTCAATTCTTTACAAGATTATAAACACATATATATACATCGCCTTCAGCTACCATAGAATCTCCTACAAATCAGAAGACGCAAATATACAAAGATTTTAAATAAATAAAAACTATCCTATTGAGGCCCTAATTGACTGCTCATATTAGCAACAAATATTGAGAGGCTTTAAATAGAAAAACTTTCCTATTGAGATTATATTTGACAGCTCATGTTAACACTCCCCCTCAAGCTGGTGAGAAGATATCTTTGATACCCAGCTTGACAAGTGAGCTGTGGAATGCTCGACTCGATACTGCTTTTGTAAGTATGTCCGCCAACTGGTCTTCAGATTTGATAAATGAAAAACTCACCACCTTATCATCCAGATTTTGCTTGATAAAATGCCTATCAACTTCAACATGTTTAGTGCGATCATGTTGAACTGGGTTGTGGGAAATCTGAATCGCGGCCTTATTATCACAAAACAGTCGCATTCCTGACTTAGGTGGAAAACCAAGTTCTGTCAACAACTTCTTTAGCCACAAAAGCTCACATAGTCCTTTAGCCACCCCTCGAAACTCGGCTTCAGCACTTGACAAAGCTACTACTTCCTGTTTCTTGCTCCTCCATGTAACCAAGTTTCCTCCTACAAATGTGAAGTAGCCTGACGTCGATCTCCTATCCGAGGTATTGCTAGCCCAATCGGCATCCATAAATCCTTTCACCTCATGGTGATTATTATTTGCAAAGAATAGTCCTTTTCCCAGTGCTGATTTCAAGTAGCGTAAAATCCGGATGACAGCATTCATATGCTCTTTATTAGGAGCGTGCATAAATTGACTTACAACTCCTATAGCATATGCAATATCAGGCTGAGTGTGCAATAGATAAATCAATATCTCTACTAACCTTTGATATCGGTCTTTATTGGTTGATACCTGATTAGGAAAAACTCCAAGTTTATGATTCTGTACTATAGGGGTATCAGCAGGTTTGCAATCCAACATTCCCACTTCAACCAACAAGTCTAACACATACTTCCGTTGAGATAAGAATATACCCTCCTTTGATCTGGCCACTTCAATACCCAAAAAATATTTTAGGCCCCCCAAGTTCTTCATCTCGAACTCATTTGCCAGTTTCCTTTGAAGTTCTATGATCTCCTCAAGGTCATCCCCTGTGATGATCATGTCATCTACATATATAATCAATGCCGTTACTTTGTCACGCTGTCGTTTTAGGAACAATGTATGGTCTGAATTACTTTGAGTGTACCCATACCTTTTCATTGCAGAGCTAAAGCGACCAAACCAAGCCCGTGGTGATTGCTTTAACCCATACAACGATCGCTCAAGTTTACATACCACTTCCGATTTATCAGCACACGTATATCCTGGTGGGATTTCCATGTAGATCTCTTCTTCTAGATCTCCGTGTAAGAACGCGTTCTTTACATCAAATTGATGTAAGGGCCAGTCCAAATTTGCTGCAAGTGATAACAATACCCGCACAGTATTCAGTTTTGCAACAGGAGAGAATGTTTCTTGGTAGTCCACGCCATAGGTCTGGGTATTATCCCTTTGCTACTAGACGTGCCTTGTACCTCTCAGTAGAACCATCTGTTTTATATTTGATGGTGAAGACCCATTTACATCCTCGCCTTCTTTCCCTTCGGTAACTCTACAAGTCTCCAAGTCTCATTTTTTCGTAAAGCCTCCATCTCTTCTTGCATTGCTTGAACCCATTTGGGATCTCTCAATGCCTCTTGAACTCCACTAGGAATTCTACTAGAAGAGACATTTGAGACAAATGCCTTTAAAGGTCCCGAAAATTGCTTCGTCGAAACATAATTGGTGATCGGATACTTCGACCTTCGTTTTCTACATCGGTGAGTACCTATTAGGAGCCTTGCCACGATTATGCCGGTCGGGCAATTTATAACTAATAGTTACATCAGTATCAACAAGCAAATTATGTGTGGTAAGGGAACTTACCTCAAGAGTATCCTCAGGAGAATTGTCAGGTACTAAAGAGGGGGTATTTTGAAGTGGAGGGAGCTGTTCTTGAGATTGTTTGTTTGTTTTTTGTGCCAAATCAATCTGATGATCAAATTCTTTAGTGCACTGTTGCTTATTTTCCGGTGTCCCACCATGATCCGTAACCATACCATTGCCTGTCAATGCTGCGTGCTGTAGAATGTCAACCCGCTTGTCACCTTGCACCTTAGCTTGTGCATCACCAGTCCTCGTGTCACCAGGTGCTAGCACTACGGGGTCATTTTCTTTCAAAGCAAAATCAGCCTTTTCCTTAGCAAAATCAGCCACAACCCCTGCCATCACACCACCTTCCCACCAATTTGTCCTTTCACTACAAGTCTCCCCCTGAAAGGTATAATTGGGTGTGGGAAAAAATAATTCAGACTCGACGAAGGTGACGTCCATTGTGACGTGGGTTTTCTTGGTATCGGATTGTAAACGGTATCCCTTCGATGAGTGCCATAACCAATGAAAACACACTTCACCGCACATAGATCGAGTTTTGTTCGTTGGTTCTTGTGGAGATGGACGTATGCCACACACCCAAACACTTTGGGAGGTAGTGTCATGATCGAAGGAAGAGAAACATAGGATGCAAGTGCTTGAAGTGGGGTCTGAAAATTCAACACACGAGAGGGCATTCTATTCATCAAATGTACCGTTGTTACCACAGCAGCATCCCAAAAACGGGCCGGAACTTGACCACCTAAAAGGAGTGCCCGTGCCGTCTCGAGGATATGGCGGTTCTTCCTCTCAGCGATACCATTCTGTTGGGGTGTCCTGGGGCAAGATGTTTCATGTACAAGCCCGTGGTCTTGAAAGTAAGCTGCAAGATACTGATTAATATATTCCCCACCATTGTCACTACGAAGGACTTGAATTTGAGTCCCAAACTGCGTTGCAATCATCCGATGAAACATACGAAATATTGCTGCCACTTCATCTTTGTGCTTCATTAAATAAACCCAAGACATTCGAGTACAATCATCCACGAATGTTACAAACCAACGAATGCCAGATAGAGTAGTAAGCGGTGAAGCACCCCACACGTCTGAATGAACCAAAGAAAACGGCCCGGTGCTCTTATTAAAACTCAAAGGAAAAGAGACACGATGACTTTTTGCCAAAATACATGTCTCACACTTTGGAATTAAAGATATCGACAAATTATGAAACAAGTCTGGAAATAAATGCTTTAAATACCCAAAAGACGGGTGTCCTAAACGACGATGCCATAACCAAATTGCTTTCTCTTTATTAGTAGACCCACTACTTGTGTGATGTGCTCGACCTGCATGGAAGTCATCAACATAGTACAGCCCCCCCCTTTTAGTACCACGACCAATAATCTCCTTCGTGAGGATATCCTGAAATAAGCAAAAAGACGGATACATAAGAACACAACACTTCAAAGCATCAGTGAGTTGGCCAACAGAGAGTAAGCGATTAGACAGAGATGGCACTAATAAAGTGTGAGACAATGATAAAGAAGGTGTAAGATCAACATTGCCAGCCCCAGTGACAGGATAACTAGTGCCATTCGCATTATAAATACTCTGTCTCCTTGGAGTGGTGTAGCATATAATATCGTCGCGATGGGGTGTCATGTGATCTGTCGCCCCAGAATCAACAATCCACCCCTCCCTACCACCTTGAGAATTACTAACAAGTGCACACCCAGTGTTACCTTCAGGAGCCGCATCAAAAGTATTGGTAGCGTCTACTTGCGGTACCAAAGAGAGGGGTGGGGTTCCGGTAGCCAACGATGCCTGCCCCCGTCCTATAGCATTTTCCGTCTTTTTCTTGGTTTGCAACTCCTTCCACCAATCTGGATAACCGTGCAATTTAAAACAGGTATCTTTAGTGTGTTTAGAATTACCACAATGAGTACAACCTCCTGGGTGTTGTGGTTTAGCCTTTAAACCATTGGTATTCCTCCCTCCACCAGACACAATATTAGGATGGACCATCTGGAGGGCTTTGGGCTCATTGTTGGCCTCGAGAAAGTGTGTGGTAATCTTCCCACCACGCGACACCAAGGCTACCGCGATGCTAGGTGGTTCGGTTGAAGACAGCATAACAGCTTGGCGTACATCCTCTCGCCTCACCCTGGCATAGGCTTGCTCCACCGTCGGGAAGGGATGCATTTGTAGAACATCAGCCCTGACTTTGTCAAGGCGGTCATCAAGCCCATCAAGGAAGAGATATACACGGTCTTCTTGCACAAGAGTGTTGTAGCGCTCAATATCACGAGGACAAGTCATGGGATTAGGCCGTCGAAAATCAACCTCCCGCCATAAACCCTGGAGCTCATTATAATACTTTTCAATTGGGCCACCTGCCTGTTTCAGTCGGGACAAACGTCGCTTCAAATCATACAACTGGGAGACATCGGTGCCATCAAAGAATGTAGTAGCCACCGAATCCCATACTGCCTTTGCTGTTGGGAAACGGATAAAATTTCCAATCAATCCCGGGTCCATGGAATTGATAAGCCATCCTTTAACTGTACTATCGTCAGTCTTCCACTTCCGAAAATTAGGGTCGGTTGGAAGTGGTGGGGAAAGATCCCCATTGATATATCCCAATTTGTCCTTCCCGGAGATATACATCTCGACAACTTGGGACCAAAGGCCATAATTACGACCATCCAACTTGACTGCAATTGGTGGGGCGGAGTTTTCAGCATGAGAAGGTGAAGCCTGATGGTGAGTCAAGATTTGTGTCAACTTGGAAGTCAAGGTTTCAAGGAGTGCATCAGTAGTGGAACTCCCTCCCGGAGCCTGGTGCGGGACTACAACGCTTGGAGAATTTGTAGCGCCCTCCGTTGGAATCGAATGAACTATCTCGGTGGGTGGATTGTCATCCGCCATGAGTCCCAATAGCGGGTGCAATCGGCACGGCAACCGCACGAAACCACTGCGTAGCTACACCACGGCAAGGAATTCGGATCTTGATCAGAATGAACAAAGAGTCCCTAGATCAAGGCTCTGATACCATGTTAAAAGTAGACAAAATTTTTTCCTTGTATTCATTCAATTCTTTACAAGATTATAAACACATATATATACATCGCCTTCAGCTACCATAGAATCTCCTACAAATCGAAGACGCAAATATACAAAGATTTTAAATAAATAAAAACTATCCTATTGAGGCCCTAATTGACTGCTCATATTAGCAACAAATATTGAGAGGCTTTAAATAGAAAAACTTTCCTATTGAGATTATATTTGACAGCTCATGTTAACATGTTGGGTCCATGTCCCATCAACAAACAAATCCCTCTTTCTCCCTCTCTCTCCCCATCAGTTCAAGAAATTGAAAGACGTGGACGTAGTTCGCTTATTTGTAGAGTATAGTCCAACACAAATTGAGACCCCTTTTACTGGGCATCTACAAAATTTACATCCATTGAAAATTCAAACAATTTATTTCCATATACAACCTTTCTTTCTCGACGTGATTGTTGGTTCCAAATCCCTTCATCGACGTGATTGTTGGTTCCACATCCCTTCAACAAATAGATCCCTCTTTCTCCCTCTCTCTCTCTCTCTCTCCTCATCAATTCCTTCCTTCATATACACTATCTTTTTGCTCATTTTCTTCTTGTTTTTGGCCTCCTCCATTCTTCTTCTTCTCCATCTTCTTTGTCCGCCACATGAATCATGGTCATAGAAAAATTGGTATTTGGGTTTGTGGAACAAGATCAAAAATAAAAACTAGCTTGCCTCGAAACTTCTTCATCTCCATCATTTTCAAAAATTTTCTGTTCAACCGTCGGTGCTTTATGACTGGATATTACAATTTTTAATACGTACCTCATGTTTGTTAAATTAAGTTGCAAAATTCATATATAATTCATTATTTACATGGTCAGATAATTTCATGGAATACATCACTATAAGATAAACATCACTATAAGATGAAGTATTGTATATGACAATAATATATTGCACAGCATTATCATTGATTTAGATATGAATGACTATATTATATCGTGCAAAATTGAAAATATTCATATATGAGGTTAGAATGTATAAATTTACAATAGCTTATGCACATAGTAATTATATTTAGAGTATATATTAGTCACTAATAAGTTTAAGAAAATACGAGTTCAATTCTAAATTTTGTTCTTGATTTTTAATAAGAACCTAAATAAGTATTGGGACAAGAGAACACTTTTTACTTGATGGTCTTAGTTATAATTATTTCAAATTTTAAAATAAATTCTTTAGCTAGAACTTTTCCATTGAAATATTCAATTAATTAAGGTTGGCTTTATCCATATTTAATTTTTTTAACTAGATGTACCTACACAACGTGTAGTTTGCATACGAGGCATAAATATAGAGTCAATTAAAAATTGCAATTTCTTATGTGAGGCACAATAGAATAAAGAACGCTAATGGAACCACAAGCTACTCACTCACAACATTAAAAGCACATAGAGCGATTTAATACAAGAGAATGATACTCTAACACGAAATAGGAAATAGAGCCCTAATATACATTAATGAGGACGGGAGGGATTCGAAACGGCCCTTGGGCTTTGGGGCTCTCGGCAAGCCGAAGATGGCATCAGCCGAGAGTCCACACCCACGGATCAAAAGGAAAAATGGACATCAACGCAAGCAAAAAGCATTTTTAACATGATCTAAGATGAAATAAGGCGCATTAAACACCAATAACATCCGCCTACATGCAATATTATGGGCTCATAACGCCTGTGAGGGAGAGATAAGCCACGACATTTTGACTTATGACAATGGTTCGAGCCTGGAATCCTCGGGATCGACATGAATAGAAAGTAAATGGAAGTTCCTAGCTTGGACGGGCAAGATGAAGCGTGCTTGGAGGAAGGAGTAGCCGAGAGTGAGGTTAGGGGTGAGAGGCCAGGAGGATAGACAAGGAAAGAGAGAAGTTTCAGCTTTGAGAGGAAGAGTGAGGATGAGAGAGTTCGTGCACGAGTTGAGTGTGTTTGGTATGGCTTTTGAGAGACCGGGTGACGATCATCTAGGGATCATGTGACCTCACTCTCTCCATTCGGCTGACATTCTCTCTCGCCCCTCCTTCCCTCTCTTGGCTCTCGCATTCAGCCAAGACTTTATCCCACGTTCACTAATTGTTCCTGTTAGAATATTCAAATATTATATCGTAGCGTCATCTAATAGCTTAAGTTTTTAAAACAAATGTCCGCGATTCCACAAAATCTTCACATGATATCAAAGCTGATAGTCATGACTTCAAATATTTCCATGCCCCATTTACAGCCTCAATTTAAATTCACACGCTTAGTACTAGGCAAAAAAGACCATACTAAGTATGAGGATGAGTATTAGAATATTCAAATATTATATCACGCCATTATCTAACAATTTAAACTTTTAGAATAGTTGGCCATGATCCCATAAAATTCTCACACTTCCATTCACACGTTTACTCCCGATTCTTTGTTGATCCTCATCTCCCTTTTTGCTATCCGAATAACCCCCTTCAAGGTACAGCTGTTGGTGAGTTCGCCGGAGGGGAGAGAGGGATGAAGAGATGGCCGGCCACATGGGAACTGAGAATGTAGTGTCAATCGAGTCCCCCAATCGACGGTCATTGGAGTTAAGATCACACCAATAAATGACGGGAGGAAATACAAGCAGATAACCTTTTGTAGCTCATCGTTGGTCAATTTAATTTGGTAAGTGAAACAATCGAAAAATTGTTCACAATATTGGCCAATGTGGAGATATAGACAGCGTGATTATCTTCACAAGTCAATTCATATTTCATGTCACCACTTCCCATTGAATCATTTTAAGTTGAAATGGATAGCTTATATTGCAAATATTACTATAGGATGAAGCAACATTGCTGATTACTCGGCTTGGCATTGCCAATCATCGCTTGCAATATAACAAAATGAGTAGCAACGGTTGATAGATATTCATGTAGTTGAGAGTATTAAACATGTCTCCTTTTGTACTTGGGCAAAGAGAATAGGTAAAGAATTGATTGGTGTGTGTGAAGGAGGCACAATATATTGACATGGATGATGAGATATTTGTCAAGTTCACATATTCTATGTAGTCTTAGACTCGTGCAATGCACGAGCATCAAACTAATATATTATAAAAGCTAAAATCTAACCCACAAAAGTGACTATAACCCATCAATTAATGTTGATACTTCCATGTTTAGTAGGGAACTAATAATGCCCGGTAGATTTTCAAAAATGCAAAAAGAGTCTAGAATATTCGGTTTAAGGTGTCAACAAACACCAACTACTCATTTGATGAGCTTGTCAACGTAGTGCCACTAATTACGAGCGGGGATGCCCAAGACCGACATCACAAATAAACCATACACGCCCATCACAGACTAGGCAAGATTTCTTGAGACCACGAAAGATTAAGGAATCAAGCATCTGACTTTTGAGTTGCAAATCTAAGTCTCTGGTCCACATTTATTTATGGAAGAAGCAGATTATACCTAACCCAACTTGTTCTCTCTACAAGCAAGATACGGAAACAACAGAACATATCTTGCTCAACCCCTGGAATAAAAAAACAAGTGTGGTTAGATCCATCGTTGAACTTGCAGATTTAAAGACTGGATTTAGAATAGAAAATTGGTTGCTCAAGTTTTAAAAAAACATGGCAACATCACTTTTGCTAGAGCATGTGGCTGCAGTTCTATGGCACATTTGGAAGGCTCTCAACAATTTCACCTTCAGGAGTCACCACCCCAGCCCGAGAAGCCTATAGAGAAAGTACAAGTTGCGTGAAGCAATTTTAGCAAATGGAAATCGAATTCGAAACTCACAGAGCAGAAAAATCGAAACCGACCCCAAATCTAGAACCCACCGAGGAATGGAGCTTTGAAAATTGACATAGACGGTCCATTATAGGAAGGCTCTTCGAACAGACCGATCTCATGCATCTGACGAGACTATACAGGAAGCATCGTTGATGGATTCGCAAGATCGCCCGAGGCTGCCTCTCGCAGATCACGCGGAATCATATTCGAAGGGAGGTGCGCTCACTTATCAGAGAGCCATGATCTAATCACTCCTCAAATTTTCATATGGGCATTTGTTTCAGAGCGGCTAACAAACTTGCTGAATGGATAATTAGGGCTCAGACGAAAAATTGCCTTTCACGAAATTGGCTCTCTCGCCCACCAGAAGCTTTGTGGGCATTACTCTGTAATGAAGCCCCTTCGATGGGCTCTTTTTTGTTTTGCTTAGTGATTGAATAAAGTTTTACTCCAACAGAAAGAAAAATGTCTTGGTCCCGATCACTAGATCGGTAGCCATATCCAATAGTTAGTTTTCAGGCATATTATCGAATGATTTTCTTTTTTCCCACGAAAACGCACATTTCAATGACGGCCTGTAATCACGCTATCCCCAACATCTCTAATTAAAGCTGTTCCAGTTGCAAAATTAGTCCTCAAGAAACTTGAAGACAGATGGAATTATTAAGCTAGCTTCTGATGAACACTGGAGCGAGAGACTAAGGGGGATATTGCTCATGGCAGATGAAATATGGGATCAATTTAAACACAGGTGCAAGTTAAGCCTTGAGAGAGCATCTCTTGAATTAAAATATACTCAAAACTAATGAACTCTGGACCGCCCTTACGCACTGCAAGTTATAATTACTATTCATGAAGACAGAAAATCAAAAATATGCAAAATGTGAAATGATGAACTCTGCTGCTATTGTGGCAGTATGAGCTACAGATTGGGAAGGATAGTGCCAGCACGAAACTCCTACCGTGCAAGGCTGCGAGCGGCTGTAAAGTTGTTTTATATCTACAAATATAATCCAACCACACCCAAGATCTGAGAAACTCTTTTGGTACATATTCGCTGAGAAAGTGTATCCTCGATATATATCTTTCACAGAAGAGATAGGACTTAGGATTCATTATTGTGTCGTTTCGAAAAGGAAGCGAGTAGTTTTCTTACGTCACGCCCTTCGACACCTTTATCATTTGCTACCTTACAGCCCATTATTTGAACGCTCTTCATTGATTGGGCCTGACCAGTTTTGCCCATTCCTGAAGCCCCACAAGTTCACTCCTGGTGCCAGCAGGAGATAAAAGTCTTGGCCGGATCGTGAAGCCAAAACCTTTGATTCTCTGTTTGGAGTTTTTTGGTGCCCGAATATATGTATGATTGTGCGAGTTGAACTGCTTATTCTTTAGGGTTTTAGCATGGTCTTTGTGTGAATGGCCGAAGGAGTCATTACAAATTCGAAACCAAAGCCACATCCATCGTTACTTGGTTCAATTTGTTAATGGAGGTGAGGTGGCACATGGAAGAATACGATGCATCAGGTAGAATGTATGCCGGAATATTTCTGGGCCGTTTCGAGGGAGAGATGTCAGTGCTAGTGATGGAAGAACTCACCGAGTAGAGGCGGCATCGATACACCCAATACACAAACGACATAGATATATGCGAGTACGAGCATCTACATCCTCTTTCTCGACCTTTCTTTATTGTTCAACAAACTTTTGTACGGATCTTGCCGGCAACTTTCTGGTTTATATAGGAGTGTTACTACGGTGGATCTAGAGAGCAACTAGTTTGCGGGAGTTGGAGATTCCGTTTTACTGAGTCCTAACTTCATCGAACCTTCTTCATCGACTTCCCCGGCTCTCTTTGTGGGGCTAAACGCTCTTTTGTTCTAGAAACGAGGTCGGCCAAACTCGGACCCCTCTTATGTTCTGCTCTGTCCCGGTCGACCGGAGGACCGAGACTTGTCTTCTTCGATTATGCGTGCGTATAGGGTCTCGAGTGAGTCGTCTCTGATTTTTTGGGAATGTCACTTGCCGCTTGCTTTTGATTTTGGACGCGACCTCGAGCTCCGAATGAGCTGGTTTCCTCCCCTCAGCAGATGCACCCTATGTGTTTGATAAAATGCCCTTCAGACGATCCCGTGAAGACAGCCGCTGTTTTAGCCATATCCGGAGCTCATGTGTCGTTGTTTTGATCGTTAGTCACTGAGTTTGTCGTGCGAAGCCTTATCTCGTTGATCGTGGCTGCCGTGGTTGTTTCTTTCGTACACCCCCATGCTTGTTGCCTCGGCAGTGTTTATCCGTTGATGGAGGACGACAAGTTCTCCAGTGATCACACGACTTTCGGGGTTAGTCGCCAGCTGGCTCAAGGCCACTAGTCTTTGGCCATCCCAGAGTGGGCAAGCCAGCCAGCGGTCGACGGAGATGATTAATGGCCAGTGATAATGACCTCTTGGTGGTCGGCGGCGGTGTCTGTCGGTAAGGGTAACGGGATTTACTGGCGATGCATAAATTGTCCATAGTCGAAAGCTTGAATGTGTTAGCGTGCGAGTCTGCGAGTGTTTTTAGCCTCCTGGGGGAAGAAAAGACGGGGTTTCTTGGGAAGAAAGAATGAAAGCTGGACTTGAGTTTGGACTTTGCGAATATGGTATGAAAGTAGTTCTAATTGAAGTGGGCTTAATTCGGTCGTATTATAAATTGGGCTTAGGACTTTATTTGTTTCTCTTTAGAAATTTGGGCTTAGAATGATTTCGAATTTGTGTTGGTGGCGGCCCTAGGTGAGCTTGGGCGTGGCTTAGTTTGATTTGGTCTGGGCTAGGGGATGCACATTTTAAAAGTCCAATTGAGCCCATGACCCCAGTTTCCCAGACTGGTCGCTGCCCGCATTGGGCTGGGCCTCAGGGCTTGCCCCGGGTCCCCATTTTCAGATTAACAGAATTTTTTTAACAAATTACCTTTTTTTAAGTATTTTAAATTCTTCTAAAATATTAATTAAAAATTAAAACTTCCTAATTTTTTTATTTTTTTAAATCTAGGAGAAAACTTAGAAATTAGTTTTTTTTTTCAATAGTTTTCGCTTAAAATGTGTGGAAATTCTTGATAGAAAATCGTGCTCAAAATTGAATAAGCTTTTAGGGATTTACTATAGGTTTGAATGTTATTAAATTGCAAGTTTCATGACTTGAATGCACGAAATAAAAGTTCTAAAATTCAAGTGCATTAGTGACAAGTTTCAGAACATGTCCAATAATTTTCCCATTTTCTTTTGATATTTTAAATTAGAGCTAGTGTAACCTTGAAGACCATATGATAGCCCCATCATTATTTTCTCAAAAAATTGATCAGTTCCGGCCTAGGTAAATCTATTGCGGAAAATAAAAATGTGTTGCCATTGGGGAATAAAAAGTTGAATTTCAGCGAGCCAAATGCCGAGTGACTTCTAAATGCAATAACCACAATTAAAAGCTACTGGCGGATTAAGTGTCATGCGCGGAAAGACGAGTGACTCATTCCAAAGTAAAAAAGGAAACTCGCAGGTATATATGAGTGCAGCATGTATCGCAGCCCACATTGGTGAATATTCTACGGAAAACAAGTGATTTGGTTAATTGACGACTAGCTGAATATTGTAGACTACGCTTCCCATCTAGGTTCCAAGCTTAAGAAGTGTTACAGTATAGACCAAACATGGACATAGTTTTCTTAATGAGCAAGATGGCGTGTGTGTATTTATGATTTTAGTGAAGTTAAAAGTAATCCACGCTAAATTCTAAATCAAATAACGTTTTTGTTAATCAAATAAGGGGATAAGAAAGTTTATCCAGTAAAACTAATAAAATATGTCCGATAAAAAAAACTAATAAAACATGGCCTAATATAAGAAAAAACAAAGAAAACTTCATAAAATTACTTGTCAATAATTTCATATTAACTTTAAAACAGAATATGAGTTCTTTTAAATAAAGACTTCATAGAGTTGGACCTTCTTCCTTTCCATTTTGATAAAAGTTGTTTCTCACATAGATGTATCTTCTTTGTAAAATGTATAAGCCATTGATTTCGAGAAATCATATGCTGGTGATAGCACATTAAGTAGCAAGATTGTGAGTAATAATTAGCTTTTCAATTGGCATTACCCTAAATCACATAGTGAGGGAGGAAAATTCCCAATGTCTCTCTGCTTTCCCCACCGTTTTTGTCCTTGCCCTCTTACTAATTTATTTATCCTTTACAAGGAGGATGCAAGGGAGTGTAACTATATATAAAGTACAATAACACAACAGTAACCTAAGAGCTAGAAGAAGACAAAATGTAATCACTGACAAGCTAAACTAGCTCAACTCCCTCCCAACATAAGATTATAGTGGGGAACAAAGCTTTTCCAATAAAATTGTGCATGGCTCTCTAAACATCATTGCTATGTTCAAATGGAAAACTAACTGAAATTATGGGAGTGCTAGATGAAGTTGAGAATGTTTCTAATTCCATCTCGGTTTTGTCATCATCAACCGGCTCATCTGGTGGGTAAATAAGTGGTTTTGGAGGCATTTGAATACTACCAATATCTCCTTCAAGCATTTCTAGAACTTTGTTCATTGGTGGCCGATGGTCGGGAATTAGTTGTATACACCAAAATGCAACTATTATCATCTTTTTAATCACCTTCCTTTCCTCTTCTACGGCTTCTTTCATGTCAATACTTTCTCCTTCATTGACTTGGTCATACACCCATAGTGGAAAATAAATTTGGCTTGAGTGTGCCGCATTTGCATCTACATTTTTCCTTCTACCTGCCATTTCCATGAGCAACATCCCAAAGCTATAGACATCTGCTTTATAAGATATACCACCAATATTTTTGTAGAACAACTCAGGCGCCATATATCCCAAGGTTCCTCTCGCAGCAGTCATTGAGACTATGCTATGATCAATGGGATATAGTTTCGCAAGTCCAAAATCAGATAATTTTGGAGTAAAATTTTTGTCTAAAGAATATTGTGAGGTTTGATATCAAAGTGTAGTATTTGCACGTTACACCCCCGATGTAAATATTCAATCCCCTTCGCCACTCCAAGAGCAATCTCATATATTTTCTTGTTGTCAAGAAACTTATCACCTTCCTTAGTGAAAATGTGCTTATCCAAGGATCCATTTGACATGAAGTCATACACGAGAGCTTGTTTGGAGCCTTCAAAGCAAAAACCGATGAGTTGCACTACATTGACATGGTGAATTCTTCCAATACAAGCCACTTCATTGATAAAATCTTCGCCATGAGCCTTGGACTGCTTCAAAATCTTGACGGCCACTTCGTTGCCACTTCTAAGTATTCCTTTGTATACAGAACCATATCCCCCTTCACCTAGTTTGTGCTTAAAATTTCTGGTGATCTTCTTAATGTTCGAATAAGAGTATCTTATGGGCAAAAAGTTATTATGAGCTTGCAAAAATTCTTCGACATTCTTGTCCATTGCTAAGTGCCTTCTTCTGTACTTGTAGATTAGAAATATTGCGGCAAATGGCATCCCGATTACGAACTTCATTACGCAGAAAAGTGCTAAAGAAAATTTTGACTGGTTAGAATAAGTTATTTTTCATAATTATTGTAAGAATAAATAGTTGCAGCTTACCTAATAGTATTGTAAAATCCCAAGTAGTCCAAAACGCAATATCATCGAGGACACCTGTGGAAGGAATGAATGGTGTGAAAAAGAATTGAGAGAAAAGTAGTTTGGAAAGCAAAAGTCACGAGGAAACGGAGTAGAAGCAAGCTACTTTACACAAGTTGAATTTTGTCCGAAAGAATATAATAAGTGGGATGTGTGCATTTGCAAATAAATGGAAATAATAAGCTTCGTTGTTCACACAAATTATAGACAGAAGCTCTTTTCGCTTTATTAGAAATCAACAAATCTAGAGAAATAATACTTTTCATTTTTAATGAAAATTTGTGTTCCTCCTATCGATACATGACTACAAAATTTTAAGGATTTTTTACAAGTGTCTTTTGGATTATTCGTTGAGTACCTAATTAAAGAACCAATTAAGAAAATTTAAAAAAATGTAAATTCCATGCCAACAAAAAACTAGACAAGAATCTTCTTTTTTTTTGTTTTGTTGCAGTGGAGACTTAGCCCTTTTTCGAAAGAAATTAGAATATAGACGCATGTATACATTGACGTAAAGTATCATGTATATTTTTTTATAATTTTCTTGGATATTAGATATTCCATTCATTTTCCAGTTTAGAAGGGAAAGTAAAAACGAAAGAGTGTACAGCATGATGCAACTATATGGTGAAATATCATTGCCGATCGACACTTACCGCCCATGTAGTACCTGGATCCGCAAACCTTACCTCCGTTGGCGTCGCTGCTATATGATAAGCGCTGGGAATAAAAGTACTTGTACAAATCAAAGTAGCCATACAAATCAAAGTAGCAAAAGAAAGTTTCCCGCCATGGAGATGGATCACCGTAGCTGTAAACAAATCCATCGGCCATGATGCTATGGATTAGCTCGTTGTTGTAGCAGCTACTATTAATGTGTTCTCCAACCCCAAAATAACTTGTCCTTGTCCAACTGCTAATGTTGCAAAAATCCTTAACATCCGATACTTTTGGATCGAGCAAAGCATACAAGTTCCAATTTGATGACGTGTTGGAAGAGTATGACCCCTTAATGCATGAACCAGTAGCAATGTAGAATGGAGAACTAATCGGCTTTGAGCAGTTCACAATGAACAGTAAACTTTGGTTGTAAGGAGACAGTGTCAGTGAATGATTGGAGAAAGACGAGCAATTATCCTTTTGAATCCAGTTGGGAACCAATTTGATTTGGCCAGCGGAATAATTGATAGACTGCACAAAAAATCGGGCATTACTCCAATACATAACAGTGTGATTATCATCGCAAATCAGCTCAAAAAACGAGACTTTTGGTTTACTGCCCAATCGAAACGGGTAGCTTATATTGTGAATGTCGCCACAAGATGAAGCCCTCCGTCGATTACTTGGCTCGACATTACCGATCATTGCTAGAAATAAAACAAGGATGAGCAGCAACACTAGGTAGATTTTCATGGAGCCGAGAGCACTGATCATATCTCTCTTGGTCTTTGGGTGAAAATGTATGGTGCGCATAGAGGAGAGGCGCAATTTAAAAAAGATTGAAAGGAGATGGGACGATCCTTGTTTGATTGGCGACTTAGCGGTCGTTTTGTCCTGCAGAAAAGCCCATGGCAGTCAACGTAACAAATGGATGGAAAGTCGGGAAATTAAAGAGGTGGACCCAAATTGAGGTTCCATTATTAGAGGAACAGTCGGTGGCCATCGCTATTTGAGACCCCCGTTTAATCACGTCCCTATACAGTGCATCTAGAAAAGTTACACCCAAGGATCTTCTCCGCGTGATTTATGGGTCCACACCACATCCCATCAACAAAGGAATCTGGAGAAAATATTAAGTACGTGATGTAGGCCAACTCAGGAAATACGAAGTCCATTTCGTTGGACGATCCTCGGGCCCACTTGCATTTATTTTCCTCTCTCCTCTCTCTGTCTCCGTTGCTGTTTCCCCCTCTACTCTCTGTCTCTCTTCCTTTGTCCCCATCTTCTCTGTTGCCTTCCCCCGACCGAACCCAGAGTCTCTTCCCGGAGATTCGGATCTGGTACGGTGCTCTCCCTCTGCTTCCGGTACGCCTCCCCGAAGCTCGTCTCGAACCGCCTGAACCGCTCCTGCGCCTGCGCCGGCGGCGATCCCTCCGCCAGCGACGCGAGCGCCCGGCCCCATGCCAGCCACTCGTAGTTCACGGCGAACTGCTTCACCTTCTCCTCGAGCTTCGCGGGCCACTCCGCCCCGATCAATGAATTCCTGCAGACCCAGACCCGACGCCGGGACCTCGAAGACGACGTGCTGGAGGTTGCTCGCGAGGAAGGGATAGGACGTCGCGACGTCCTTGTACCGCTTCGCCTTGCCGTCCAGTTTGCAGAGGGACGAGGATCAGCCACGCCAGCCGGAGCGAGACTGTCGGGGCATCGTCGGACTCCAGAGCCGCGTCGATGTATGACTCCGGTAGCGACGGCTTCACTGGCCGCGGCCAATCGGCGAATATGTCGCCGACGATGCTCTCGTAGTCAGCGTCGGTGAGAGAGAGAGAAAAGGGTCTGAGCGGTGTGCAGAGGAAAGAGAAGAGAAAGTCTGGAATTTGGGCCCCACTTTGGACACGTGTCACATGTCCATGGCCCTTGCTATTTACTGAGTTGGCCTACCTCACGCACCCGATATTTTCTCGCAAATCTCTCTCTCGCCCGCGTCCCGCACATACAAAAATCTACTTTCTTAGACTTCAGTCGTTTTACTAAAAATAACTTCAGAAATTTTTTTTATTCATTTTACAAAAAATAAATTCATTTAAAATGAAAAGAAAAAATATTTTAACACGAGGAAAATGTTATTCACTTTTCAAGTTGAAAAAATATTTTCTACATTCACTCCTTCTTATTTCATATATTTACTAGTCCTCGTTTCTTTCTTCTTCTTCTTTTTTAAAAAAATTAGAATTATTATTACTTTTTTTTTCTTTTTTCTTTTCTTTATTTCTTCTCCTTCCTTGACTAGCTACTAACCACGACGATGGCTAGCGACTAATCACAAGCAAGCTAAGCTTGTCAGAGGTGGTCAAGCTCAGGGTCACTGCTCGCCCACGCGCTTTATGCATAGGGCTTAGAGGAGTCAACAAAAGCAAACTTTGACTGCGACCCACACACTATTCTTCATGGCTTTGAATTGTTGTCCATTGTACACGTTTCAAGCCTCGTGACAGTGTTTAATTTATTACGAAATAAGTTATAAAATTTAAATAATAAATAATTATTGATGGAAATTTCCTCTTCTTTTGAGTGAATTTTCGTTTTCTTTTGTTTCCATTTCCCCACAACTGTTCATCTTCTTCTTTGAGCGTTCGTCCGATTTAGCCATTAATTCTTGCTCTACCACATTTGACTTTTGGCCAAGCGAGTAAACTGGTCAAACTCTTGCTCTGTTGATTTCGTAAACAGTCCACCGAATTTTGTTTCTTTTGTGCTGATTCGTGCCAGCGATGTGTGCTTTGTGTGTTCTAGGATCGCCCCATGTCTCGTCATCATTCGCTGAAGCTCAGTTTTGCGATTAATCGGGGCGGATCGGAGGGCAATTACTTCGTCAAGGTCTTTTGCTTGAAGATATTGAATTCGAGAGTAATCATCTGGCTCGTCCGTCCGTATATATTTTGTTGTTGCTTGGGAGTTTGACTTGATTTAGGTTTGGAGTTCTTTGGGGTTTTGGTGACGAATTAACAGTAGAGACGTTTGTCGAGGGGCCTCCTTAGTGATAACTGATAAGAAGGGTTCTTTGGCAGTTCAGCCCATTTGATACAGCAAAATGTAAGGTCTCTTCGACGCGAAAGAAGACGTAATGAAGAATGTAAGCATAAGGGAGAAGGTGAACAGCATTGCAGAAAATCAAAGAAATGAAATAATAAAGAAATAAAAGAAATAAATTAAAAATTCCATAAAATTCGCAAAAGGTCGTCATTTGGTGATAATTCTTCCACGTCAGATAGCAGTAGTGCCGTGCATCCAAAACGCTCAAGGATGGTAGACCGTCGCTTTAAATCCAAATTCCATCATTACCTGTTAGCATAGTCTTGTCTTCGGCGCGGCTGGTGGCCATCCCCCTTTTGCAGACCCCCTTTGATTAAAAAGATCATTATTTCCCATTGTCTCCACATTTCTTCCACTCTCCACAGGGTCGTCAATCCACATCCCATCGACAGAGAACTCTAAGCCCCCTGCCCGCGGCAACAAAGTTCCCCATGACATCCAATCCACTTAGCTACAGATGATTACAAGTTATGTTGCACAAATCTGAAAAAGACCTAATTTGAAGTTAAATTGCATGAATTTGGAATAGTATTGATAGTTACATGAAATACCCTCAAGATTATGTATAACCATACTATGATTGTATTCTTGTGATGCACGTGCCAAGAATGCCTGTAGTTGCTTAAGTACAAATCTTAGCCATATAGTACAAAACTATACAAAAGATGGAAAATTATCCAAAAAGTCATAAGTCTATTGCATATCTGTCAATTCAGTCCTAAATCTTTCAATTTTGTCAATTCACTATTAAACATTTCAATTTGGCTGAATCGACTTAATTAATAAAATGTGAAAATGTTTAGCACCGAATTGACAAAAGTACAATAAGTTTAAGACTTTTTTAACAATTTTTCTTATTCGGAGTGGTAAATCCATTTAAAATGTGATAAAATGTGTGATTTTCATTGGTTTTATATTGATTTACCAACAATAAAATAATGTTCATCACAATTTATGGGTGTCTATTGCTAGAAGCATCGTGCTCGTGGCATGATGGACAACACACTAAATCTCTACCATTCGATCCGAATACTTGGCAAATAATCAATGCAGCTCAGTGGGCAACTCAAGTCAATCCGGAGTCAACCATTTCAATGGTTACAATCAACTTGAGAAAAGATGGGACAATCTTTTTTAATTGGAGAATTGGAGTCACCTGGCCTTACAGAGAAGCTTAAGTCCGTCAACGTAACAAATGGATGGAAAATCAAAAAATTAAAGAGGTGGACCCAAGCTGAGCTTCGATTATTATTAGAGGAACAGTCGATGGCCAATCCCTAGTTGGGACCCCCTTAATCACGTATATATGCAGTGCATCTAGAGAATTTACACCCAGAAAGATATCAAATGATCTTCTTTCACATTTGATCTTTCCTTTTGCACTTTTAATCGCCACTATTCTTCCACCGTCTCCACGTGATTGGTGGGTCCAAACCACATTCCACCAGCAAACAAATAACTTCAAACACAATTCAATTGTTTACATGGTGCAATTATTTCATGTGGTATATATGTATATATAAAAGAGATGTATTACATTAGTGGTGATCGACTCAATCGGGTAAGCATTCAGAGGTCATGCATTGCCCAGCGAGGTTCCAAGCTTAAGAAAATGTGTTACATGAACCTACGCATACGTCCCATCAACTATCAAGGGTCCAAGCTCGAGAAAAGTTGTTATATGGATGTACTACACATACACACAGTTTTCTTAGTGATCAAGACGTGTTTGGTTTTGTGATATATGAAATTATATTAAAGTCAAAAGTAATCCCTGCCAAATTCGACTTCTGGGAAAAGATAACTCGTTAAAAACTGCTTGGGTGGGTGGAGGAGGCACGATGTGAAAAGAATGAGAAAAGGATTGGATCAATCTCGAATATCATTTGATTGGAGACGTTGGAGTGTTCCCGTCCTAAGGAGCGAAGCCCAAGTTAGTCAGCGGAACAAGTGCATGCAAGTGAAGAAATTAAAGGATGCGGATGCAGTTCCCTTATTCATGGAGTTGTGTCCAACTCAAATTGAGACCCCCTTTAATGTGCATCTACGAAATTTACATCCATTTAAAATTCAAATGATTTATTTTCACATACAACATTTCTTTCTCGACGTCATTGTTAAGTCCACAACCTATCAACAAACCTCTCTTTCTCCCTCTCTCCCCATTAGTTCAAGAAATTAAAGGACATGGACGTAGTTTCCTTATTCGTGGAGTCGTGTCCAATCCAAATTGAGACCCCTTTTAATGTACATCTATGAAATTTATATCAATTGAAAATTCAAACGATTTATTTCCACATACGACATTTCTTTCTCGATGTCATTGTTGGGTCCACATCCCATCAACAAACAAATCCCTCTTTCTCCCTCTCTCCGCATTAGTTTAAGAAATTAAAGGATGTGGACTTAGTTCCATTATTCGAGGAGTGGTGCCCAATCTAAATTGAGACCCCCTGTAATGCGCATCTACGAAATTTACATCCATTGAAAATTCAAACGATTTATTTCCACATAAGACCTTTCTTTCTCAACGTCATTGCTGGGTCCACATCCCATCAACAAACAAATCCCTCTTTCTCCCTCTCTCCCCATTAGTTCAAGAAATTATAGGACGTGGACATAGTTCCCTTATTTGTAGTGTAGTGTCCAACTCAAATTGAGACCCCCTTTAATGTGCATCTACGAAATTTACATCCATTGAAAATTCAAATGATTTATTTCCACATACGACCTTTCTTTCTCGACGTCATTGTTGGGTCCACATTCCATCATCAGACAAATCCCTCTTTCTCCCTCTTTCTCCCTCTCTCCCCATTAGTTCAAGAAATTAAAGGACGTGGACATAATTCTCTTATTTGTAGCATCGTGTCCAACCCTAATTGAGACCCCCCTTAATCCGCATCTATGAAATTCACCTCCATAGAAAATTCAAATGATTTATTTCCACGCACGACCTTTCTTTCTCAACATCATTGTTGGGTCCACGTCCCATCAACAAACAAATCCCTCTTTCTCCCTCTCTCTCCCCATCAGTTCAAGAAATTGAAAGACGTGGACGTAGTTCCCTTATTTGTAGAGTGTAGTCCAACACAAATTGAGACCCCCTTTACTGGGCATCTACAAAATTTACATCCGTTGAAAATTCAAACAATTTATTTCCACATACAACCTTTCTTTCTCGACGTGATTGTTGGTTCCACATCCCTTCAACAAACAGATCTCTCTTTCTCCCTCTCTCTCCCTCTCTCTCTCCTCATCAATTCCTTCATATCACTATCTTTCTGCTCATTTTCTTTTGTTTTTGGCTCCTCCATTCTTGTTCTTCTCCATCTTCTTTCTCCACCACATGAATCATGGTCATAGAAAAATTGATATTTTTGGGTTTGTGGAACAAGATCAAAAATAAAAACTAGCTTGCCTCGAAACTTCTTCTTCTCCATCATTTTCAAAAATTTTCTGTTCAACCGTCGGCGCTTTATGACTGGATATTACAATTTTTAATATGTACCTCATGTTTGTTAAATTAAGTTGCAAAATTCATATATAATTCATTATTTACATGGTCAGATCATTTCATGGAATACATCACTATAAGATAAACATCACTATAAGATGAAGTATCGTATATGACAATAATATATTGCACAACATTATCATCGATTTAGATATGAATGACTATATTATCTCGTGCAAATTTGAAAATATTCATATATGAAGTTAGAATGTATAAATTTACAATAGCTTATGCACATAGTAATTATATTTAGAGTATATATTAGTCACTAATAAGTTTAAGAAAATACAAGTTCAGTTCTAAATTTTGTTCTTGATTTTTAATAAGAACCTAAATAAGTATTGGGACAAAAGAACACTTTTTACTTGATGGTCTTAGTTATAATTATTTCAAATTTTAAAATAATTTTTTTAGCTAGAACTTTTCCATTGGAATATTCAATTAATTAAGGTTGGCTTTATCCATATTTATGTTTTTTACTAGATGTACCTACACAACGTATAATTTGCACACGAGGCATAAATATAGAGTTAATTAAAAATCACAATTTCTTATGTGAGGCAAAATAGCATAAAGAACGCTAATGGAACCAAAAGCTACTCACTCACGACATAATAAGCATATAGAGCGATTCAATACAAGAGAAAGATACACTTAACACGAAATGGAGCCCTGATATACATTAACGAGGACGGGAGGGATTCGAAACGGCCCTTGGGCCTTGGGGCTCTCGGCAAGCTGAAGATGGCATCAGCCGAGAGTCCACACCCACGGATCAAAAGGAAAAATGGACATCAACGCAAGCAAAAAGCATTTTTAACATGATCTAAGATGAAATAAGGCGCATTAAACACCAATAACATCCGCCTACATGCAATATTATGGGCTCACAACGCCCGTGAGGGAGAGATAAGCCACGACACTTTGACTTATGACAATGGTTCGAGCCTGGAATCTTCGGGATCAACATGAATAGAAAGTAAATGGAAGTTCCTAGCTTGGACGGGCAAGATGAAGCGACACTAGCCCGGGAATGAGCCCAAGCACGCATGGCTTGCAGAGGAAGGAGTAGCCGAGAATGAGGTTAAGGGTGAGAGGCCAGGAGGATAGACAAGGAAAGAGAGAGGTTTCAGCTTTGAGAGGAAGAGTGAGGATGAGAGAGTTCGTGCATGAGTCGAGTGTGTTTGGTACGGCTTTTGAGAGGCCGAGTGACGATCATCTGGGGATCACGCAACCTCTCTCTCTCTCCATTTGGCTGACATTCTCTCTTGCCCCTCCTTCCCTCTCTTGGCTCTCGCATTCGGCCAAGACTCCATCCCACATTCACTAATTGTTTTTGTTAGAATATTCAAATATTATATCATGGCATCATCTAATAGCTTAAGTTTTTAGAAAAAATGTCCGTGATTCCACAAAATCTTTACATGATATCAAAGCTAATAGTCATGAGTTCAAATATTTCTATGTCCCATTTATTGACTCAATTAAATTTCCATGCTTAGTACTAGACAAAAAAGACCATACTAAGTATGAGGAGGAGTATTAGAATATTCAAATATTATACCGCACTATTATCTAGCAACTTAAACTTTTAGAATAGTTGATCATGATCTCATAAAATTCTCATACTTCCATTCACACGTTTACTCCCAATTCTTTGTTGATCCTGATCTCCCTTTTTGCTATCCGAATAACCCCCTTCAAGGTACAGCTGTTGGTGAGAGATGTTTAGGAGTTGGCGGGAGGGGAGAGAGGGCGGAAGAGATGGCCGGTCACATGGGAACTGAGAATGTAGTGCCAATCGAGTCCCCCAATCGATGGTCATTGGAGTTAAGATCACACCAATAAATGACGGGAGGAAATACAAGCAAATATCCTTTTGTAGCTCATCGTTGGTCAATTTAATTTGGTAAGTGAAACAATCGAAAAATTGCTCATAATATTGGCCAATGTGGAGATATAGACAGTGTGAATCATTTTAAGTCAAAATGGATAACTTATATTGCGAGTGTTACTATAGGATGAAGCAACATTGCTGATTGCTTGGCTTGGCATTGCCAATCATTGCTTGCAATATAACAAAATGAGTAGCGACAGTTGATAGATATTCATGGAGTTAAGAGTATTAAACATGTCTCATTTTGTATTTGGGCAAAGAGAATAGGTAAAGAATTGATTGGGGTGTGAAGGAGGCACAATATATTGACATGGATGATGAGATATTTGTCAAGTTCACATATTCTATATAGTCTTAGACTCGTGCAATGCACGAGCATCAAACTAATATATTATAAAAGCTAAAATCTAACCCACGAAAGTGACTATAACCCATCAATTAATGTGGATACTTCCATGTTTAGTAGGAAACTAATAATGCCCGGTAGATTTTTGAAAATGCAAAAAGAGTCTAGAATATTCGGTTTAAGGTGTCAACAAACACCAGCTACTCATTTGATGAGCTTGTCGACGTAGCCCCACTAAATACGAGCGGGGGTGCCCAAGACCAACATCACAAATAAACCATACACGCCCATCACAGACTAGGCAAGATTTCTTGAGACCACGAAAAGATTAAGGAATCAAGCATCTGACTTTTGAGTTGCAAATCTAAGTCTCTTGTCCACATTTATTTATGGAAGAAGCAGATTATACCTAACCCAACTTGTTCTCTCTACAAGCAAGATACGGAAACAACAGAACACATCTTGCTCTACCCCTGGAAAAAAAAACAAGTGTGGTTAGATCCATCGTTGAACTTGCGGATTTAAAGACTGGATTTAGAATAGAAAATTGGTTGCTCAAGTTTTCAAAAAACATGGCAACGTCACTTTTGCTAGAGCATGTGGCTGCAGTTCTATGGCACATTTGGAAGGCTCTCAACAATTTCACCTTCAGGAGTCACCACCCCAGCCCGAGAAGCCTATAGAGAAAGTACAAGTTGCGTGAAGTAATTTTAGCAAATGGAAATCGAATTCGAAACTCACTGAGCAGAAAAATCGAAACCGACCCCAAATCTAGAACCCACCGAGGAATGGAGCTTTGAAAATTGACATAGACGGTCCATTATAGGAAGGCTCTTCGAATGGACCGATCTCATGCATCTGACGAGACTATACAGGAAGCATCGTTGATGGATTCGCAAGATCGGCCGAGGCTGCCTCCCGCAGATCACGCGGAATCATATTCAAAGGGAGGTGCGCTCACTTATCAGCGAGCCATGATCTAATCACTCCTCAAATTTTCATATGGGCTTTTGTTTCAGAGCGGCTAACAAACTTGCTGAATGGATAATTAGGGCTCAGACGAAAAATTGCCTTTCACGAAATTGGCTCTCTCGCCCACCAGAAGCTTTGTGGGCATTACTCTGTAATGAAGATGGGCTCTTTTTTGTTTTGCTTAGTGATTGAATAAAGTTTTACTCCAACAGAATGAAAAATGTCTTGGTCCCGATCACTAGATCGGTAGCCATATCCAATAGTTAGTTTTCAGGCATATTATCAAATGATTTTTTTTTTCCCACGAAAACTCACATTTCAATGACGGCCTGTAATCACGCTATCCCCAACATCTCTAATTAGAGCTGTTCCAGTTGCAAAATTAGTCCTCAAGAAACTTGATGACAGATGGGATTATTAAGCTGGCTTTTGATGAACACTGGAGCGAGAGACAAAGGGGGATATTGCTCATGGCAGATGAAATATGGGATCAATTTAAACACAGGTGCAAGTTAAGCCTCGAGAGAGCATCTCTTGAATTAAAATATACTCAAAACTAATGAACTCTGGACCGCCCTTATACACTGAAAGTTATAACTACTATTCATGAAGATGGAAAATCAAAAATATGCATAATGCGAAATGATGAACCTCTGCTGCTATTGTGGCAGTATGAGCTACAGATTAAGAAGGATAGTGCCAGCACGAAACTCCTACCGTGCGAGCGGCTGTAAAGTTGTTTTATATCTACAAATATAATCCAACCACACCCAAGATCTGAGAAACTCTTTTGGTACATATTCACTAAGAAAGTGTTTCCTCGATATATATCTTTCACAGAAGAGATAGGGCTTCGGATTCATTGTTTAATAACGGTTGAGTGTCGTTTCGAAAAGGAAGCGAGTAGTTTTCTTACGTCACGCCCTTCGACACCTTTATCATTTGCTACCTTACAGCCCATTATTTGAACGCTCTTCATTGATTGGGCCAGACCAGTTTTGCCCATTCTTGAAGCCCCACAAGTTCACTCCTGGTGCCAGCAGGAGATAAAAGTCTTGGCCGGATCGTGAAGCCAAAACCTTTGATTCTCTGTTTTGGAGTTTTTTGGTGCCCGAATATATGTATGATTGTGCGAGTTGAACTGCTTATTCTTTAGGGTTTTAGCATGGTCTTTGTGTGAATGGCCGAAGGAGTCATTACAAATTCGAAACCAAAGCCACATCCATCGTTACTTGGTTCAATTTGTTAATGGAGGTGAGGTGGCACATGGAAGAATACGATGCATCAGGTAGAATGTATGCCGGAATATTTCCGGGCCGTTTCGAGGGAGAGATGTCAGTGCTAGTGATGGAAGAACTCACCGAGTAGAGGCGGCATCGATACACCCAACACACAAACGACATAGATATATGCGAGTACGAGCATCTACATCCTCTTTCTCAACCTTTCTTTATTGTTCAACAAACTTTTGTACGGATCTTGCCGGCAACTTTCTGGTTTATATAGGAGTATTACTACGGTGGATCTAGAGAGCAACTAGTTTGCGGGAGTTGGAGATTCCGTTTTACTGAGTCCTAACTTCGACCAACCTTCTTCATCGACTTCCCCGGCTATCTTTGTGGGGCTAAACGCTCTTTTGTTCTAGAAACGAGGTTGGCCAAACTCGGACCCCTCTTATGTTCTGCTCTGTCCCGGTCGACCGGAGGACCGAGACTTGTCTTCTCCGATTATGCGTGCGTATAGGGTCTCGAGTGAGTCGTCTCTGATTTTTTGGGAATGTCACTTGCCGCTTGTTTTTTATTTTGGACGCGACCTCGAGCTCCGAATGAGCTGGTTTCCTCCCCTCAGCAGATGCACCCTATGTGTTTGATAAAATGCCCTTCAGACGATCCCGTGAAAACAGCCGCTGTTTTAGCCATATCCGGAGCTCATGTGTCGTTGTTTTCATCGTTAGTCACTAAGTTTGTCGTGTGAAGCCTTATCTCGTTGATCGTGGCTGCCGTGGTTGTTTCTTTCGTACACCCCCATGCTTGTTGCCTCGGCAGTGTTTATCCGTTGATGGAGGACGACAAGTTCTCCAGTGATCAAACGACTTTCGGGGTTAGTCGCCAGCTGGCTCAAGGCCACTAGTCTTTGGCCATCCCAGAGTGGGCAAGCCAGCCAGCGGTCGACGGAGATGATTAATGGCCAGTGATAATGACCTCTTGGTGGTCGGCGGCGGTGTCTGTCGGTAAGGGTAACGGGATTTAATGGCGATGCATAAATTGTCCATAGTCGAAAGCTTGAATGTGTTAGCGTGCGAGTCTGAGTGTTTTTAGCCTCCTGGGGGAAGAAAAGACGGGGGGTTCTTGGGAAGAAAGAATGAAAGCTGGACTTGAGTTTGGACTTCGCGAATATGGTATGAAAGTAGTTCTAATTGAAGTGGGCTTAATTCGGTCGTATTATAAATTGGGCTTAGGACTTTATTTGTTTCTCTTTAGAAATTTGGGCTTAGAATGATTTCGAATTTGTGTTGGTGGCGGCCCTAGGTGAGCTTGGGCGTGGCTTAGTTTGATTTGGTCTGGGCTAGGGAATTCACATTTTAAAAGTCCAGTTGAGCCCATGACCCCAGTTTCCCCAGACCGGTCGCTGCCCGCATTGGGCTGGGCCCCAGGGCTTGCCCCGGGTCCCCATTTTCAGATTAACAGAATGTTTTTAACAAATTATCTTCTTTTTTAAGTATTTTAATTTTTTTCTAAAATATTAATTAAAAATTAAAACTTCGGAAATTTTTATTTTTTAAATCGAAAGTTTTTTTTTTTTCAATAGTTTTTTATTTTTTTAAATCTAGGCTCAAAAAAAAACTTAGAAATTGAATGCACGAAATAAAAGTTCTAAAATTCAAGTGCATTAGTGATAAGTTTTAGAACATGTCCAATAATTTTCCCATTTTCTTTTGATATTTTAAATTAGAGCTAGTGTAACCTTGAAGACCATATGATAGCCCCATCATTATTTTCTCAAAAAAATTGATCGGTTTCTGACCTAGGTAAATCTATTGCGAGAAAATAAAAATGTGTTGCCATTGGGGAATAAAAGTTGAATTTCAGCGAGCCAAATGCCAAGTGACTTCTAAATGCAATAACCACAAATAAAAGCTACTAGCGGACTAAGTGTCATGCGCGGAAAGACGAGTGACTCATTCCAGAGTCAAAAAGGAAACTCGTGGGTATATATGAGTGCAGCATGTATCCCAGCCCACTTTGGTGAATATTCTACAGAAAACAAGTGATTTGGTTTATTGACGACTAGCCGAATATTCTAGACTATGCTTCCCATCTAGGTTCCAAGCTTAAGAAGTGTTACAATATAGACCAAACATGGACATGGTTTTCTTAATGAGCAAGATGGCGTGTGTATTTATGATTTTAGTGAAGTTAAAAGTAATCCACGGTAAATTCTAAATCAAATAACGTTTTTTTAATCAAACAGGGGGGATAAGAAAGTTTATCCAGTTAAACTAATAAAACATGTCCGATAAAAAAAACTAATAAAACATGGCCTAATATAAGAAAAAAACAAAGAAAACTTCATAAAATCACTTGTCAATAATTTCATGTTAACTTTAAAACAGAATATGAGTTCTTTTTATATATAGACTTCATAGAATTGGACCTTCTTCCTTTCCATTTTGATAAAAGTTGTTTCTCACATAGACAGATGTATCTTCTTTGTAAAGTGTATAAGCCGTTGATTTCGAGAAATCATATGCTGGTGATAGCACATTAAGTAGCAAGATCGCGAGTAATAATTAGCTTTTCAATTGGCATTACCCTAAATCACATAGTGAGGGAGGAAAATTCCCAATGAGTGTCCACTTTCCCCACCGTTTTTGTCCTTGCCCTCTTACTAATTTATTTATCCTTTACAAGGAGGATGCAAGAGAGTGTAACTATATATAAAGTACAATAACACAGCAGTAACCTAAGAGCTAGAAGAAGACAAAATGTAACCACTGACAAGCTAAACTAGCTCAACTCCCTCCCAACATAAGATTATTGTGGGGAACAAAGCTTTTCCAATAAAATTGTGCATGGCCCTCTAAACATCATTGCTATCTTCAAATGGAAAACTAACTGAAATTATGGGAGTGCTAGATGAAGTTGAGAATGTTTCTAATTCCATCTCGGTTTTGTCATTGTCAACCGGCTCATCTGGTGGATAAATAAGTGGTTTTGGAGGCATTTGAATACTACCAATATCTCCTTCAAGCATTTCTAGAACTTTGTTCATTGGTGGCCGATGGTCGGGAATTAGTTGTATACACCAAAATGCAACTATTATCATCTTTTTAATCACCTTCCTTTCCTCTTCTACGACTTCTTTCATGTCAATACTTTCTCCTTCATTGACTTGGTCATACACCCATAGTGGAAAATAAATTTGGCTTGAGTGTGTTGCATTTGCATCTACATTTTTCCTTCTACCTGCCATTTCCATGAGCAACATCCCAAAACTATAGACATCTGCTTTATAAGATATACCACCAATGTTTTTGTAGAACAACTCAGGTGCCATATATCCCAAGGTTCCTCTCACAGCAGTCATTGAGACTATGCTATGATCAATGGGATATAGTTTTGCAAGTCCAAAATCAGATAATTTTGGAGTGAAATTTTTGTCTAAAAGAATATTGTGAGGTTTAATATCAAAGTGTAGTATTTGGACATCACACCCCCGATGTAAATATTCAATCCCCCTTGCCACCCCAAGAGCAATCTCATATATTTTCTTGCTGTCAAGAAACTCATCACATTCCTTAGTGAAAATGTGCTTATCCAAAGATCCATTTGACATGAAGTCATACACGAGAGCTTGTTTGGAGCCTTCAAAACAAAAACCGACGAGTCGCACTACATTAACATGGTGAATTCTTCCAATAGAAGCCACTTCATTGATAAAATCTTGGCCATGAGCCTTGGACTGCTTCAAAATCTTGACGGCCACTTCATTACCACTTTTGAGCATTCCTTTGTATACAGAACCATATCCCCCTTCACCTAGTTTGTGCTTAAAATTTCTAGTGATCTTCTTAATGTTCGAGTAAGAGTACCTTATGGGCAAAAAGTTATTATGAGCTTGCAAAAATTCTTCGACATTCTTGTCCATTGCTAAGTGCCTTCTTCTGTACTTGTAGATTAGAAATATTGCAACAAATGGCATCCCGATTACAAACTTGATCACGCAGAAAAGTACTGAAGAAAATTTTGACAGGTTAGAATAAGTTTTTTTTCATAATTATTGTAAGAATAAATAATTGCAGTTTACCTAATAGAATTGTAAAATCCCAAGCAGTCCAAAACGCAATATCATCGAGGACACCTGCGGAAGGAATGAATGGTGTGAAAAGGAATTGAGAGAAAAGTAGTTTGGAAAGCAAAAGTCACAAGGAAACGGAGTAGAAGCAAGCTACTTTACACAAGTTGAATTTTGTCCGAAAGAATATATGATAAGTGGGATGCGTGCATTTGCAAATAAATGGAAATAATAAGCTTTGTTGTTCACACAAATTATAGACAGAAGCTCTTTTTGCTTTATTAGAAATCAACAAATCTAGGAAATAATACTTTTCATTTTTAATGAAAATTTTCGTTCCTCCTATCGATACATGACAACAAAATTTTAAGGATTTTTTACAAGTGTCTTTTGGATTATTCGTTGAGTACCTAATTAAAGAACCAATTAAGAAAATTTTAAAAATGTAAATTCCATGCCAACAAAAAACTAGACAAGAATCTTTTTTTTTTTTTCAGTGGAGACTTAGCCCTTTTTCGAAAGAAATTATAATATAGTATCATGTATAATTTTTTATAATTTTCTTGGATATTAGATATTCCATTCATTTTCCAGTTTAGACAAGAAAGTAAAAACGAAAGAGTGTACAGCATGATGCAACGTTATGGTGAAATATCATTGCCGATCCACACTTACCGCCCATGTAGACCCTGGATCCGCAAACCTTACCTCCGTTGGTGTTAGAGCTATATGATAAGCGCTGGGAATAAAAGTAGTTGCCCAAATGAAAGTAGCCATACAAATCAAAGTAGCAAAAGGAAGTTTCCCGCCATGGAGATGGATCACCGTAGTTGTAAACAAATCCATCGGCCATGATGCTATGGATTAGCTCATAGTTGTAGGAGCTACTATTAACGTGTTCTCTTGCCCTAAAATAAGCCGACCTAGTAATGTTGCAAAAATCCCTAACTTCCGATGCATTTGGATAGAACAAAGCATACAAGTTCCAATTTGCTGATTTGTTGGAAGAGTACGACCCCTTAATGCATGAACCAACATCGATGTAGGATGGAGAACTAACCGCCTTTGAGCAGTTCACAATGATAAGTTGAACATAGTAGACATAAGACGATGTCGGTGAATGATAGGAGAAAGATGAGCAGTTATCCTCTTGAATCCAGTCGGGAATCGATCTGATTTGGCCAGCGGAATAATTGATAGACTGCACATAATATCGGTTATCACCCCAGTACATAACAGTGCAATTATCTTCGCAAGTCAACTCGAAAAACGAAGTTATTGGTTTACTCCCCAACCGAAACGGGTAGCTTATATTGTGAATGTCGCCACAAGATGAAGCCCTCTGTCGGTTACTTGGCTCGACATTACTAATCATTGCTAAAAATAGAACAAGGATGAGCAGTAACACTAGAGAGATTTTCATGGAGCCGAGAGCACTGATCATGTCTCTCTTGGTCTATGGGTGAAAATGTTTGGTGCGCATAGAGGAGAGGTGCGATTTAAAAAGATTGAAAAGAGATGGGACGATCCTTGTTTGTTTGGCGACTTAGCAGTCGCTTTGTCCTGTAGAAAAGCCCAAGGCAATCAACGTGACAAATGGATGGAAAGTCGGGAAATTAAAGAGGTGGACCCAAACTGAGGTTCCATTATTAGAGGAACGGTCGGTGGCCATCGCTATCTGAGACCCCCCTTTAATCACGTACCTATACGATGCATCTGGAAAAGTTACACCCAAAAAAGAATTCAAAGGATCTCCTCCGCGTGATTTATGGGTCCACACCACATCCCATCCACAAACAAATCTCAAGAAAATATTAACTGCGTGATGTAGGCAAACTCAGGAAATACGAAGTCTATTTCGTTGGACGATACCTCCGGCCCCACTTGCATTTATTTTCCTCTCTCCTCTCTCTGTCTCCGTTGCAGTTTCCTCCTCTACTCTCTTTCTCTCTCTTCCTTTGTCCTCATCTTCTCTGTTGCCTTCCCCCGACCGAACCCAGAGTCTCTTCCCGGAGCTTCGGATCCGGTACGATGCTCTCCCTCTGCTTCCGGTACGCCTCCCCGAAGCTCGTGTCGAACCGCCTGAACCGCTCCTGCGCTTGCGCTGGCGACGCTGCCGCCGGCGATCCCTCCGGCAGCGACGCGAGCGGCCGGCCCCATGCCAGCCAGCCACTTGTAGTTCCCGGCGAACTGCTTCAGCTTCCCCTCGTGCTTCGCGAACCACGCCGCCCCAATCAATGAATTCCTGCAGACCCAGACCCAGACCCGACGCCGGGACCTCGGAGACGACGTGATGGAGGTTGCTCGCGAGGAAGGGATAGGACGTTGTGACGTCCTTGTACCGCTTCGCCTTGCCATCCAGTTTGCAGAGGGACGAGGATCAGCCACGCCAGCCAGCGAGATCGTCCGGGCGTCGTCGGACTCCGGAGCCGCGTCGATGTACGACTCCGACAGCGACGGCTTCACTGGCCGCGGCCAATTGGCGAATATGTCGCCGACGATGCTCTCGTAGTCAGCGTCGGCGAGAGAGAGAGAAAGGGTCTGAGCGGTGTGCAGGGGAAAGGGAAGAGAAAGTCTGGAATTTGGGCCCCACTTTGGACACGTGTCACATGTCCATGGCCCTTGCTATTTACTGAGTTGGCCTACCTCACGCACCCGATATTTTCTCGCAAATCTCTCTCGCGCGCATCCCGCACATATAAAAATCTACTGAAATTTTATTTATTTATTTCACGAAATATAAATTCATTTGAGATGAAAAGAAAAAAAATCTATTAAAACGAGGAAAATATTTTTCAATATTTTCAAGTTGAAGAAATATTTTCATATTCACTCTCTCTTATCTCACATCTCTATTAATCCTTACTTCTTCTTTTTTTATTTTTTATTTTCTAAATATTAAAATTATTATTATTATTTTTTTCTCTCCTTCCTTGACTAGTCACTAACCACGATGATGGCTAGCGACCAATCACAAGCAAGCTAAGTTTGTCAGAGGTAGGCAAGCTCAGGGTCACTGCTCGCCGTCAAACTCTTGCTCTGTTGATTTCGTAAACAGTCCACCAAATTTTGTTTCTTCGTGTTGATTCGTGCCAGCGATGCGTGCTTTGTGTGTTCTAGGATCGCCCCATGTCTCGCCATCATTCGCTGAAGCTCAGTTTTGCGATTGATCGGGGCGAATCGAAGGGCAATTACTTCGTCAAGGTCTTCTGCTTGAAGATATTGAATTCGAGAGTAATCATCTGGCTTGTCCGACCGTATAGATTTTGTTGCTGCCTGGGAGTTTGACTTGATTTAGGTTTGGAGTTCTTTGGGGTTTTGGTGACGAATTAACAGTAGAGACGTTTGTCAAGGGGCCTCCTTAGTGATAACTGATAAGAAGAGTTCTTTGGCAGTCCAGCCCATTTGATACGGCAAATTTGATACGGCAAAATGTAAGGTCTCTTCGACGTGAAAGAAGACGTAATGAAGAATGTAAGCATAAGGGAGAAGGTGAACAGCAGTGTGGAAAAGCAAAGAAAAGAAATAATAAAGAAATAAAAGAAATAAATTAGAAAATTCCATAAAATTCACAAAAGGTCGTCATTTAGTGATAATTTGACAATTCTTCCACGTCAGATACCGACAGTAACATTCATGCAAAACGCTAGCCGATGATAGGACCGTCACGTCAAACCCAAATCCCATCCTTACTTGTTAGCATAGTCTTGTCTTCGGCTAGTGACCATTTCCCTATTGTAGACCCCCTTTCTTTCAAAAGATCATTATTTCCCATTTGTTCTTTCTTTCCCATTGTCTCCTCATGTCTTCCGCTCTCTCCACGTGATCGTCCATCCACATCCCATCGACAGAGAATTCTAACACCCCCCCGCGGCCCCAAGAAACTTCCCCATGATATCCCATCCACTTAGAACGTGCATGACAACGTTTCTGTTCCCAGGAACAGTTTCGTTCGAAATATTTTTTCGTTTCTGTTCCCAGGAACTTTGTTTCGAGCATTTGAGGGTATTTGATAACGGTTCTAAATTTTTACTCAGGAATGTAAAACACGTTTGATAAAAATTTCCAATCTTTTGATTTTTTTCTTTTGATTTTTCTTTTTTTCTCCTTCTTTTTGTTGGCGCCGCCGGCGAGGCTCCCGGCGAGCCTCGACCTCGCAGATCGGGCGAGGCCGAGCCTCGCCGATGGCGGCCGGCGCGAGGCTCGAGCCTCGCCGGTGGCGGCCGCGCGAGGCTCGGCCTCGCCCGGATCGCAAGGCCGAGCCTCACCGGTGACGGCTGGCGGCGCGAGACTCGAGCCTCGCCGGGATGGGTGAGGCGAGGCTCGCCCGGCTAGCCCGCGCCGCCTAGGCGAGGCTTGCCCGCCGGGCGCCGCCGGGCGAGGCTCGCCGCCTCGCGCCACCTAGGCAAGGCTCGGCCTCGCCCGGATCCACGAGGCCGAGCCTCGGGGTGGCCCACGAGGCTCGACCTCGCCCAGATCGTGAGGCCGAGCCTCGCCGATGGCCTCGCCCGGCCTCGTCTTTGCCCGGCGAGGCTCGCCGGCCAGCGCCGCCGGGCGAAGCTCGCCTCGCCCGATCCGCAAGGCCGAGCCCGGGTCGCCGGGCGAGCTTGTCGGACCTCGCCCGGTGGCAAGTGGCGGCGGCGGCGATGGGGCTGAGGGGTGGGAAGAGGAAGAGGAAGAAGAAGAAAAAAAGGAAAGAGAAAGAAAAAGAAAAAAAGAAAGGAAAAAAAAAAAAAGTGTTTCTCAAAATTGTTCAGAAACAAGAAACAACTTTTTTTGTTTCGATTTCTACTCCAAATCATTAGGGGAACAAATTTGTTTCGGGAAGAAAAAATTTACAAACGCGTTTTGTTCCTGAACAAAAAATCTTCTCCCGGAACAAAAAAACAGAAACAGGTGTTCCCGGGAGCGTTACCATGCAAGCCCTTAGCTACGGATGATTACAAGTGATGTTGCACAAATCTAAAATAGACCTAATTTGAAGTTAAATTGCGTGAATTTGGAATAGTATTGGTAGTTACATGAAATACCCTCAAGATTATGTATAACCATACTATGATTGTATTCTTGTGATGCACGTGCCAAGAATGTCTGTAGTTGCTTAAGTACAAATTTTAGCCATATAGTATAAAACTATACAAAAGATGGAAAATTATCCAAAAAGTCATAAGTCTATTGCATATTTGTCAATGCAATCCTAAATCTTTCAATTTTGCCAATTCAATCCTAAACATTTCAATTTGGCCGGATCGACTTAATTAATAAAAGGTGAAATGTTTAACACTGAATTGACAAAAGTGCAATAGGTTTAAGACTTTTTTAACAATTTTTCTCATTCAAAGTGGTAAATCCATTTAAAATGTGATAAAGTGTGTGATTCTCATTGGTTTTATATTGATTTACCAACAATAAAATAATGTTCATCACAATTTATGGGTGTCTATTGCTAGAAGCATCGTGCTTGTGGCATGATGGACAACACACTAAATCTCTATCATTCGATGCGAATACTTGGCAAATAATCAATGCAGCTCAGTGGGCAACTCAAGTCAATCCGGAGTCAACCATTTCAATGGTTACAATCAACTTGAGAAAAGATGGGACAATCTTTTTTCATTGGAGAATTGGAGTCGCCTGGCCTTATAGAGAAGCTTAAGTCCGTCAACGTAACAAATGGATGGAAAGTCAAAAAATTAAAGAGGTGGACCCAAGCTGAGCTTCGATTATTATTAGAGGAACAGTCGATGGCCAATCCCTATTTGGGACCCCCTTAATCACGTATATATGCAGTGCATCTAGAGATTTACACCCAGAAAGATATCAAAGGATCTTCCTTCACATTTGGTCTTTCCTTTTGCACTTTTAATCGCCACTATTCTTCCACTGACTCCACGTGATTGGTGGGTCCAAACCACATTCCACCAGCAAACAAATCCTTCTCTCTCTCTCCACCACCGAGTCACGATCAAAGGAAAAATTGATACATAGTTTTAGCGGCAAGAGATCAAAAATAAAAACTAGCTCGCCCCAAAACTACTACTTCTCCATCTTCTTTGAACCTTGTGTGTCACTTTATATGTAGTCCATACTTGCCAAACCAAGTCGCAAACTTCAAACACAATTCAATTGTTTACATGGTGCAATTATTTCATGTGGTATATATGTATATATAAAAGAGATGTATTACATTAGTGGTGATCGACTCAATCAGGTAAGCATTCAGAGATTATGCATTGCCCAGCGAGGTTCCAAGCTTAAGAAATTGTGTTACATGAACCTACGCATACATCCCATCAACTATCAAGGGTCCAAGCTTGAGAAAAGTTGTTATATGGATGTACTACACATAGACACGATTTTCTTAGTGATCAAGACGTGTTTGGTTTTGTGATATATGAAATTATATTAAAGTCAAAAATAATTCCTGCCAAATTCGACTTCTGGGAAAAAAGAACTCGTTAAAAACTGTTTGGGTGGTCGGAGGAGGCATGATGTGAAAAGAATGAGAAAAGGATTGGATCAATCTCGAATCTCGTTTGATTGGAGACATTGGAGTGGCCGCATCCTACGGAGAGAAGCCCAAGTTAATCAGCGGAACAAATGCATGCAAGTGAAGAAATTAAAGGACGCGGACGTAGTTCCCTTATCCATGGAGTTGTGTCCAATTCAAAATGAGACCCCCTTTAATGTGCATCTATGAAATTTACATCCATTAAAAATTCAAATGATTTATTTTCACATACGATATTTCTTTCTTGAAGTCATTATTGAGTCCACGACCTATCAACAAACCTCTCTTTCTCCCTCTCTCTCCATTAGTTCAAGAAATTAAAGGACGTGGACGTAGTTCCCTTATTTGTGGAGTTGTGTCCAATCGAAATTGGGACCCCCTTTAATGTGCATCTATGAAATTTACATCCATTAAAAATTGAAACGATTTATTTCCACATACGACTTTTTTTCTTGACATCATTGTTCGGTCCACATCCCATCAACAAACAAATCCCTCTTTCTCCCTCTCTCCCCATTAGTTCAAGAAATTAAAGGACATGGACGTAGTTTCCTTACTCGTGGAGTTGTGTCCAATCCAAATTGAGACCCCTTTTAATATACATCTATGAAACTTACATCAATTGAAAATTCAAACGATTTATTTCCACATACGACATTTCTTTCTTGATGCCATTGTTGGGTCCACATCTCATCAACAAACAAATCCCTCTTTCTCCCTCTCTCCACATTAGTTCAAGAAATTAAAGGATGTGGACATAGTTCCATTATTCGAGGAGTGGTGCCCAATCCAAATTGAGACCCCTTGTAATGCGCATCTACGAAATTTACATCCATTGAAAATTCAAACAATTTATTTCCACATGAGACCTTTCTTTCTCAAGTCATTGTCGGGTCCACATCCCATCAACAAACAAATCCCTCTTTCTCCCTCTTTCCCCATTAGTTCAAGACATTATAGGACGTGGACATAGTTCCCTTATATGTAGTGTAGTGTCCAACTCAAATTCAGACCCCCTTTAATGTACATCTACAAAATTTACATCCATTGAAAATTCAAATGATTTATTTCCACATACAACCTTTCTTTCTCGATGTCATTATTGGGTCCACATCCCATCATCAAACAAATCCCTCTCTCTCCCCATCAGTTCAAGAAATTGAAAGACGTGGGCGTAGTTCTCTTATTTGTAGAGTCATGTCTGACACAAATTGAGACCCCCTTTTGCTAGGCATCTACAAAATTTACATCCGAGGAAAATTTAAATAATTTATTTCCACATACAACCTTTCTTTCTTGACATGATTGTTGGTTCCACGTCCCTTCAACAAACAGATCCCTCTTTCTCCCTCTCTCTCTCTCCCCATCAGTTCAAGAAATTGAAAGACATGGACGTAGTTCCCTTATTTGTAGAGTCATGTCCGACACAAATTGAGACCCCCTTTACTAGGCATCTACAAAATTTACATCCGTTGAAAATTCAAACAATTTATTTCCACATACAACATTTCTTTCTCGACGTGATTGTTGGTTCCACGTCCCTTCAACAAACAGATCCCTCTTTCTCCCTCTCTCTCCCTATCAATTCAAGAAATTGAAAGACGTGGACGTAGTTCCCTTATTTGTAGAGTCGTGTCCAACACAAATTGAGACCTCCTTTACTGGGCATCTACAAAATTTACATCCATTGAAAATTCAAACAATTTATTTCCACATACAACCTTTCTTTCTCGACGTGATTGTTGGTTCCACGTCTCTTCAACAAACAGATCCCTCTTTCTCCCTCTCTCTCTCCTCATCAATTCCTTCGTATACACTATCTTTCGGCTCATTTTCTTCTTCGTTTTTGGCCTCCTCCATTCTTCCTCTTCTTCATCTTCTTTCTCCGCCACATGAATCATGGTCATAGAAAAATTGATATTTGGGTTTGTGGAACAAGATCAAAAATAAAAACTAGCTTGCCTCGAAACTTCTTCTTCTCCATCATTTTCAAAAAATTTCTGTTCAACCGTAGATGCTTAATGACTGGATATTACAATTTTTAATATGTACCTCATCTTTGTTAAATTAAGTTGCAAAATTCATATATAATTCATTATTTACATGGTCAGATCATTCCATGGAATACATCACTATAAACATCGCTATAAGATGAAGTATCGTATATGACAATAATATATAGCACAGCATTATCATTGATTTAGATATGAATGACTATATTATATCGTGCAAAATTGAAAATATTCATATATGAAGTTAGAATGTATAAATTTACAATAGCTTATGCACATAGTAATTATATTTAGAGTATATATTAGTCACTAATAAGTTTAAGAAAATACGAGTTCAATTCTAAATTTTGTTCTTGATTTTTAATAAGAACCTAATAAGTATTGGGACAAGAGAACACTTTTTACTTGATGGTCTTAGTTATAATTATTTCAAATTTTAAAATAAATTCTTTAGCTAGAACTTTTCCATTGAAATGTTCAATTAATTAAGGTTGGCTTTATCCATATTTAATTTTTTTTACTAGATGTACCTACACAACGTATAGCTTGCACACGAGGCATAAATATGAAGTTAATTAAAAATCGCAATTTCTTATGTGAGGCAAAATAGCATAAAGAACGCTAACCAAAAGCTACTCACTCACAACATAATAAGCATATAGAGCGATTTAATACAAGAGAATGATACTCTAACACGAAATAGAGCCCTGATATACATTAACGAGGACGGGAGGGATTCGAAACGGCCCTTGGGCTTTGGGGCTCTCGGCAAGCCGAAGATGGCATCAGCCGAGAGTTCACACCCACGGATCAAAAGGAAAAATGGACATCAACGCAAGCAAAAAGCATTTTTAACATGATCTAAGATGAAATAAGGCGCATTAAACACCAATAACATCCGCCTACATGCAATATTATGGGCTCACAACGCCCGTGAGGGAGAGATAAGCCACGACACTTTGACTTATGACAATGGTTCGAGCCTGGAATCCTCGGGATCGACATGAATATAAAGTAAATGGAAGTTCCTATGTTGGACGGGCAAGTTGAGGTGACACTAGCCCGGGAATGAGCCCAAGCACGCATGGCTCGTAGAGGAAGGAGTAGCCGAGAGTGAGGTTAAGGGTGAGAGGCCAGGAAGATAGACAAGGAAAGAGAGAGGTTTCAGCTTTGAGAGGAAGAGTGAGGATGAGAGAGTTCATGCGCGAGTTGAGTGTGTTTGGTACAGCTTTTGAGAGGGCGAGCGACGATCATCTGGGGATCACACAACCTTTCTCTCTCCATTTGGCTGACATTCTCTCTTGCCCCTCCTTCCCTCTCTTGACTCTCGCATTCAGCCAAGACTCTATCCCGCATTCACTAATTGTTTTTTTTTTTTTAGTAAGGTAAGCATGTATATTTCCAAACATCCACTGTACAACCTAGGGGACTAAGTTAGCTCAGGCTACTAATTGTTTTTGTTAGAATATTCAAATATTATATCGTAGCGTCATCTAATAATTTAAATTTTTAGAACAGATGTCCGCGATTCCACAAAATCTTCACATGATATCAAAGCTGATAGTCATGACTTCAAATATTTCCATGCCCCATTTATAGCCTCAATTTAAATTTACACGCTTAGTACTAGGCAAAAAAGACCATACTAAGTATGAGGAGGAGTATTAAAATATTCAAATATTATACCACGCCATTATCTAACAATTTAAACTTTTAGAATAGTTGGCCATGATCCCATAAAATTCTCACACTTCCATTCACACGGTTACTCCCGATTCTTTGTTGATCCTCGTCTCTCTCTTTGCTATCCGAATAACCCCCTTCAAGGTACAGCTGTTGGTGAGTTCGCGGGAGGGGAGAGAGGGATGAAGAGATGGCCGGCCACATGGGAACTGAGAATGCAGTGTCAATCGAGTCCCTCAATCGACGGTCATTGGAGTTAAGATCACACCAATAAATGACGGGAGGAAATACAAGCAGATAACCTTTTGTAGCTCATCGTTGGTCAATTTAATTTGGTAAGTGAAACAATTGAAAATTGTTCACAATATTGGCCAATTTGGAGATATAAACAGCGTGATTATCTTCACAAGTCAGTTCATATTTCATGTCACCGCTTCCCATTGAATCATTTTAAGTTGAAATGGATAGCTTATATTGCAAATGTTACTATAGGATGAAGCACCATCGCTGATTACTCGGCTTGGCATTGCCAATCATCGCTTGCAATATAACAAAATGAGTAGCGACGGTCAATAGATATTCATGTAGTTGAGAGTATTAAACATGTCTCCTTTTGTACTTGGGCAAAGAGAATAGGTAAAGAATTGATTGGTGTGTGTGAAGGAGGCACAATATATTGACATGGATGATGAGATATTTGTCAAGTTCACATATTCTATGTAGTCTTAGACTCGTGCAATGCACGAGCATCAAACTAATATATTATAAAAGCTAAAATCTAACCCACAAAAGTGACTATAACCCATCAATTAATGTTGATACTTCCATGTTTAGTAGGGAACTAATAATGCCCGGTAGATTTTTTAAAATGCAAAAAGAGTAGAATATTCGGTTTAAGGTGTCAACAAACACCAACTACTCATTTGATGAGCTTGTCGACGTAGCCCCACTAATTACGAGCGAGGGTGCCCAAGACTAGACCTTGTTAAACGGGTGGGTTGGGTTGGGTTTGGGTCGGGTCATAAATGATCCGACCCAAATTGACCCATTAACCCATTTATGACCCATTTAAGTATAGTATAAAATTTTTGACCCATACCCAACCTAACCCATACCCAACCCGACCCATATTGTTAAAACATTTCTCTATATAACTAAATTTAGGAAAACTTATTCTTATAATTTTTTTTTAAAGATTTTAAACTTATTCAAGTTCATTAACAACTCATGTATTTTAGTCTTTTTAATTTTTAAACTCATTATATATACACTTGTCAAAATTGGTGCATAACCCATTTATGACCCATTTAAATATTAAATGGGTCATAAATGGGTTAGGTTTTCTTTAAATGGGTCATGTATGGGTTATACTAAAAGGAAGCCTGACCCATTTATGACCCATTTAAATATTAAATTGGTTATACACCCATTTTGACAGGTGTACCCAAGACCGACATCACAAATAAACCATACACGCCCATCACAGACTAGGCAACATTTATCGTAGCGGTTTTCTTTACGTCGCGCCCTTGGACACCTTTATCGTATGCTACCTTACAGCCCATTATTTGAATGCTCTTCATTGATTGGGCCTGACCAGTTTTGCCCATTCCTGAAGCCCAACAAGTCCATTCTTGATGCCGGCAGTAGATAAAAGTCTAGGCCGGATCGTGAAGACAAAACCTTTGATTCTCTGAGTTGGAGTTTTTTAGTGCCCGAATATATGTATGATTGTGAGAGTTGAACTGCTTATTCTTTTGGGCTTTAGCGTCGTCTTTCTGTGAATGGCCGAACGAGTCATTACAAATTCGAAACCAGAGCCACACCCATCGTTACTTGGTTCAAATTGTTAATGGAGGTGAGGTGGCACATGGAAGAATACCATGCATCAGGTAGAATGTATGCCGGAATATTTCCGGGCCGTTTCGAGGGAGAGATGTCAGTGCTAGTGATGGAAGAACTCACTGAGTAGAGGCGACATCGATACACAACGACATAGATATATGCGAATACAAGCATCCACATCCTCTTTCTCGACCTCCCTTTATTGTTCCACAAACCTATGTACGGATCTTGCCGGCAACTTTCTGGTTTATATAGGAGTGTTACTACGGTGGATCTAGAAAGCAACTAGTTTGCGGGAGTTGGAGATTCCGTTTTACTGAGTCCTAACTTCGACAAGCCTTCTTCATCGACTTCCCCGGCTCTCTTTGCTGGGCTAAACGCTCTTTTGTTCCAGAAACGAGGTCGGCCAAAATCGGACCCCCCCTATGTTCTGCTCTGTCCCGGGCGACCTGAGGACCGAGACTTGTCTTCTTCGATTATGCGTGTGTATAGGGTCTCGAGTGAGTCGTCTCTGATTTTTTGGGAATGTCACTTGCCGCTTGCTTTTGATTTTGGACGCGACCTTGAGCTCCGAATGAGCTGGTTTCCTCCCCTCAGCAGATGCACCCTATGTGTTTGATAAAATGCCCTTCAGACGATCCAGTGAAAGCAGCCGCTGTTTTAGCCATATCCGGAGCTCATGTGTCGTTGTTTTCATCGTTAGTCACTGAGTCTGTCGTGTGAAGCCTTATCTCGTTGATCGTGGCTGCCGTGGTTGTTTCTTTCGTGTAACCCCATGCTTGTTGCCTCGGTTGTGTTTGCCGTTGATGGTGGACGACAAGTTCTCCGGTGATCGAATGACTTTCGGGGTTAGTCGCCAGCCGGCTCAAGGCCCTCGTCTTTGGCCATCCCCAAGTGGGCAAGCCAGCCGGCGGTTGACGGAGATGATTAATGGCCGGTGATAATGACCTCTTGGTGGTCAGCGGCGGTGTTTGTCGGTAAGGGTAATGGGATCTAGTGGCGATGCATAAATTGTCCATAGTCGAAAGCTGGACTTGAGTTTGGACTTTGCGAATATGGTATGAGAGTAGTTCTAATTGGAGTGGGCTTAATTCGGTCGTATTATAAATTGGGCTTAGGACTTTATTTGTTTCTCTTTAGGAATTTGGGCTTAGAATGATTTCGAATTTGTGTTGGTGGCGGCCCTAGGTGATCTTGGGCTTGGCTTAGTTTGATTTAGTATGGGCTAGAGAATGCACATTTTAAAAGTGCAATTTAGCCCATGACCCCAGTTTCCCTAGACCGGTCGCTGCCGGCATTGGGCTGGGCCCCTGGGCCCGCCCCAGGTCCCCATTTTCAGATTAACAGAATTGTTTTTTCCACAAATTATCTTCTTTTTTAAGTATTTTAAATTTTTCTAAAAAATTAATTAAAAATTAAACTTCCGAAATTTTTTTTTTTTTTTTAAATCTAGGAAAAAACTTAGAAATTAGTTTTTTTTCAATAGTTTTCGCTTAAAATGTGTGGAAATTCTTGATAGAAAATGGTACTCAAAATTGAATAAGTTTTTAGGGCTTTACTATAAGTTTGAATGTTCTCAGTTGCTACTTGTGCAATATGTAGTCTTTTTTTTAACTTGAGAATTTTGAGTGAATTTATATTATATAATTAAAAAATTACAAATAAATTCTAAACCTATTATACAAATACTACTCAAATTATAAACCTTTTAAAATTTTCTATGTAATCTTAAACTCTTATCTGAAGTCCCAATGTAATATATGGCACAATCATCTTTGATCGTTCCATATGGCATGATCAGCATATGAGGTGGAAGAAGTTAAGGAGTTAGAATTGTTCTGAGTAAATTTTCTTTTTTTTTTTTTTTCTTTCATTTCCCCCTTTTGTTCATCTTCTTCTTTGGATATTCATCCAATTTTGCTATTAATTCTTTGCTTTACCACTTTTGGCTTTTGGTCGAGCGAGGTAGCTTCTCAAACTCTTGCTCTGTTGATTTCGTAACAGTCCACTAATCTTTGTGTTTTTGTGCCGATTCATGCCTGTGATGCCATGCTTTGTGTGTCCTAGAATCATACCATATCGTGCCATCATTCGCTAAAACTCAGTTTTATGATTGGCAAGGAAGATATTGAGTTCGAGAATAATCATATGTTTCGTAGTTTGCATGGATTTCGTTGCTATTTGGAGTTTGACCTGAACATTTTTGGTGTTCCATGCGGTTTTGGCCATGAATTTGGAGTGGAGATGTAGTCGATGGGTCTCCTTAGTGATAACTGATAAGAAGGGTTCTCTAGCAATCCGGACATTCTAAAACAGCAAAATGCAAGGTCTCTTTAGCGCAAAAGCAAACGCATTGAAGAAGAATGTATATGGAAGAAGATGATCAGTATCGCAGAAAAAATAAAGAGAAGAAAAAAAATAAAGGAAAGAAAGAAATAGATCAGAAAATTCAGTAAAATCTGCAAAAATATTGTCATTTTGTGGTTGTTCTTCTATGTTAGACGCAACTGTGCTATATAAGATGATTGGTGATGATTGAACCACCGTATCAGTAATTTCTGGTTGCAATTGATCAAAATTACTACATCGAAATTAAAATGTTTAGAACTACATTAACAAAATTAGAAAGTTTATTATTGAATTAACATTCATATAATAGGTTTATGCTTGAATTCATAATTTTCTCTTATAAAAATTTAAGAAAATATAAGTTCAATTTGAAATTTTGTAGATTTTGTTCTTGATTCTTTATAGAAATTGAAAGAAGAATAATCAGGACAAGAGAATACTTTTTCTTGCTTGTAGCTATGTAAAATTTTTAAAATGTGTTGTTAAGCTAGAACTTTTCCACTAAAACATTCAATTAATAAAGGTCGGCTTTATTCATATTTAATTTGTTTCTCAAATGAAAAGATATATCTAAACAAGTACATATTTTGCATACGCACTTATATATAGTGTTAATTGAAAATCACAATTTCTTAGATTAAAATAATATGAGGAAAAAGTTAATCAAATAATATAGAATGTGAGATAAGACTATGTCATCAAATTACATCTTTGGAATTTTACATATATACCCATTGAATACAACATATTGCAATTTACCTAAAGCAAACTGACATGGACTTCAATAAAGTTTTTTTTCAAAAAAGGGTTTGAGCATGAAACTCAAGATGGGATTAATTTTTATGGACATTTATTTTTTGTATGTCTATGTAGTACATATAAGAAAGGAAGCCACCCCCTTCCCTCCGTGGCTAATGTCGAGCGTACAAGCCAGGTTGATGAAGTTTTATTGAAGTACTCTGAAGTTCTACAAACTTGTCAAGAGGACTTTCAAACATAAACTACATAGACTTGTTTCATCCAAGATCTTCATTTCTATTTTTCTTATATAAACTACTCGGCAAAACATCACTAGTCATCAAAGATTTTCATCCAACCGGGAAGTTTGCCTCTGCCTCCAAATGTACTGAACTTTGATGTACCTACCATTAATATACTTTAAAAGAGAACTCGACCAATTTTAACATCAAGTACTCACATGTGCACCATTTCACATGACAAAGAATCCAAATGAACACCACATCATATCTTACTCAACGGGGTTAAAAAATAAAAAATCCAAAAACAAAGCTTCTAGAGGGTTCTATCATTGTAGGGTTTTTTCCTTTTTCATTAAGAATCACGACATGGATCTTAAAACTTATTAAGATAATGTATTTGAAATCCTAAAATTTTTGTTTCATCCATTTAAGTCCAAAACTTGCCACAGTCATTCACTTTAATCCTCCCATTAGCTCTGTTAGGTTATAGTGTACATAAAATCTAAGATTTTCTTTTTTAATAACAGTCATAAATGATTGAAAAACTAAAAGAAAAAAACTATGTGGTGTTTAGATCATAATATGAGCGATCCCTCCCGTTTCATTTTCAACCCAAAGAAAGAGTATATATATATTCCAACCTAAGCCTCTTAAAAACCGGCGAAATTGACGAAAGATTGCAAGTTTCATGACTTGAATGCATGAAATGAAAGTTCTAAAATTCAAGTGCATTAGTGACAAGTTTTATAACATGTCCTATAATTGTCCCATTTTATTTTGATATTTTAAATTAGAGCTAGTGTAACCTTGAAGACCATATGATAGCCCCATCATTATTTTCTCAAAAAATTGATCAGTTCCCGGCCTAGGTAAATCTATTGCGAGAAAATAAAAATGTGTTGCCATTGGGGAATAAAAAGTTGAATTTCAGTGAGCCAAATGCCGAGTGACTTCTAAATGCAATAACCACAAGGAAAAGCTACTAGCGGACTAAGTGTCATGCGCGGAAAGGCGAATGATTCATTCCGGAGTCAAAAAGCAAACTTGTAGGTATTTATGAGTCATGTATCGCAGCCCCCTTTGGTGAATATTCTACAGGAAACAAGTGATTTGGTTAATTGACGATTAGCTGAATATTCTAGACTACGCTTCCTATCTAGGTTCCAAGCTTAAGAAGTGTTACAGTATGGAACAAACATGGACATGGTTTTCTTAATGAGCAAGATGGTGTGTGTATGTATGATTTTAGTGAAGTTAAAAGTAATTCACACTAAATTCTAAATCAAATAACGTTTTTGTTAATCAGACAGGGGATAAGAAAGTTTATCTAGTTAAACTAATAAAACATGTCCGATAAAAAAAAAAAACTAATAAAACATGGCCGAATATAAGAAGAAACAAAGAAAACTTCATAGTCAATAATTTCATGTTAACTTTAAAACGGAATATGAGTTCTTTTAAATATAGACTTCATAGAATTGGACCTTCTTCCTTTCCATTTTGATAAAAGTTGTTTCTCACATAGACAAATGTATCTTCTTTGTAAAATGTATAAGCCGTTGATTTCGAGAAATCATATGCCAGTGATAGCACACTAAGTAGCAAGATCACAAGTAATAATTAGCTTTTCAATTGGCATTACCCTAAATCACATAGTGAGAGAGGAAAATTCCCAATGTCTATCTGCTTTACGCACCATTTTTGTCATTGCCCTCTTACCAATTTATTTATCCTTTACAAGGAGGATGCAAGAGAGTGTAACTATACATGAGTACAATAACATAATAGTAACCTAAGAGCTAGAAGAAGACAAAATGTAATCATTGACAAGCTAAACTAGCTCAACTCCCTCCCAACATAAGACTATTGTGGGGAACAAAGCTTTTCCAATAAAATTGTGCATGGTCCTCTAAACATCATTGCTCTCTCCAAATGGAAAACTAACTGAAATTATGGGAGTGTTAGATGAAGTTGAGAATGTTTCTAATTCCATCCCGGCTTTGTCATCATCAATCGGCTCATCTGGTGGGTAAATAAGTGGTTTTGGAGGCATTTGAATATCACCGATATCTCCTTCAAGCATTTCTAGAACTTTGTTCATTGGTGGCCGATGGTTGGGAATTAGCTGTATACACCAAAATGCAACTATTATAATCTTTTTAATCACCTTCCTTTCCTCTTCTACAACTTCTTTCATATCAATACTTTCTCCTTCATTAACTTGGTCATAAACCCATAGTGGAAAATAAATTTGGCTTGAGTGTGCCACATTTGCATCTATATTTTTCCTTCTACTTGCCATTTCCATGAGCAACATCCCAAAGCTATAGACATCTGCTTTATAAGATATACCACCAATGTTTTTGTAGAAAAACTCAGGCGCCATATATATCCCAAGGTTCCTCTTGCAGCAGTCATTGAGACTATGCTGTGATCAATGGGATATAGTTTTGCAAGTCCAAAATCAGATAATTTCGGAGTGAAATTTTTGTCTAAAAGAATATTGTGAGGTTTGATATCAAAATGTAGTATTTGCACGTCACACCCTCGATGTAAATATTCAATCCCCTTCGCCACCCCAAGAGCAATCTCATATATTTTCTTGTTGTCGAGAAACTTATCACCTTCCTTAGTGAAAATGTGCTTATCCAAAGATCCATTTGACATGAAATCATACACGAGAGCTTGTTTGGAGCCTTCAAAGCAAAAACCGATGAGTTGCACTACATTGACATGGTGAATTCTTCCAATAGAAGCCACTTCATTGATAAAATCTAGGCCATGGGCCTTGGACTGCTTCAAAATCTTGATGGCCACTTCGTTGCCACTTCTGAGCGTTCCTTTGTATACAGAACCATATCCCCCTTCACCTAGTTTGTGCTTAAAATTTCTTGTGATCTTCTTAATGTTCGAGTAAGAGTACCTTATGGGCAAAAAGTTATTATGAGCTTGCAAGAATTCTTCGACGTTCTTGTCCATTGCTAAGTGCCTTCTTCTATACTTGTAGATTAGAAATATTGCAACAATAGGCATCCCAATTACAAACTTCGCTACAGAGAAAGACACTGAAGAAATTTTTGATTGGTTAGAATAAGTTTTTTTTTTCATAATTATTGTAAGAATAAATAATTGCGGCTTACCTAATAGTATTGTAAAATCCCAAGCAGTCCAAAATGCAATATTATCGAGGACACCTGTAGAAAGAATGAATGGTGTGAAAAGGAATTGAGAGAAAAGTAGTTTGGAAAGCAAAAGTCACGTGGAAACATAGTCACGTGGAAACATAGTAGAAGCAAGCTACTTTACACAGGTTGAATTTTATCTGAAAGAATATGATAAGTGGGATGCGTGCATTTGCAAATAAATGGAAATAATAAGCTTCGTTGCTCACACAGACTATAGACATAAACTATTTTTGCTTTATAAAAAATCAACAAAACTAGAGAAACAATGCTTTTCATTTTTAATGAAAGTTTTTGTTCCTCCTATCGACACATGACTACAAAATTTTAAGGATTTTTAACGAGTGTCTTTTGGATTATTAGTTAAGTGACTAATTAAAGAACTAATTAAGAAAATAAAAAAAATGTGAACTCTATGCCAACAGAAAAACTTGACAAGAATCTGTTTGTTTGTTTGTTTGTTTTTTTTTGGCAGTGGAGACTTAGCCCTTTTTCGAAAGAAATTATAATATAGACACGTGTATATATTGACGGAAAGTATCATGTATATTTTTTCATAATTTTCTTGGATATTGGATATTCCATTCATTTTTCAATTAGAAGGGAAAGTAGCAAACGAAAGAGTGTACAGCATGATGCAACGTTATGGTGAAATATCATTGCCAATAGAAACTTACCGCCTTTGTAGTACCTGGATCTGCAAACTCGACCTCTGTTGGAGCTATATGATAAGGGTTGGGAATAAAAGTAGTTATACAAATGAAAGTCGCCATACAAATCAAAGTAGCAAAAGGAAGTTTCCCACAGTGCAGATAGATCACCATAGCGGACAACAAATCCATTGGCCATGATGCTTTGGATTAGCTCGTAGTTGTAGGAGCTACTGTTAATGTGTTCTCCAACCCCAAAATAATTTGTCCATGTCAACCTACTAATGTTGCAAAAATCCCTAACATCCGATGCTTTTGGATTGAGCAAAGCATACAAGTTCCAATTTGATGACGTGTTGGAAGAGTACGACCCCTTAATGCATGAAGCGGTAGCGATGTAGGATGGAGAACTAACCGCCTTTGAGCAATTCACAATGATCAATGGAATTCGATCAAAAGAAGATGGTGTCAGTGAATGACTGGAGAGAGACGAGCACTTATCCTTTTGAATCCAATCGGCAACCAATCTGATTTGGCGAGCGGAATAATCAATAGACAATACATAGTATCAATTATAAACCCCCATAATAAATAGTGCGATTATCTTCACAAGTCAGCCCGTACGATAAGGCTCCTGGTTTACTCAATCGAAATGGGTAGCTTATATTGTGAATCTCACCACAAGATGAAGCCCTTTGTTGTCGGTTACTTGGCTCGACATTACTAGTCATTGCTAGAAATAGAACAAGGATGAGCAGCAACACTAGTGAGATTTTCATGGAGCCGAGAGCACTGATCATGTCTCTCTGGATCTATGGGTGAAAATGTTTGGTGCGCATAGAGGAGAGGCGTGATTTAAAAAGATTGAAAAGAGATGGGACGATCCTCGTTTGATTAGCGACTTAGCGGTCGCTTTATCCTATAGCAAAGCCCAAGGCAATCAACATAACAAATGGATGGAAAGTCGGGAAATTAAAGAGGTGGACCCAAACTGATGTCCCATTATTAGAGGGACGGTCGGTGGCCATCGCTATCTGAGACCCCCCTTTAATCACGTACATATACAGTGCATCTAGAAAAGTTACACCCCAAAAAGAATTCAAAGGATCTTCTCCGCGTGATTGATAGGTCCACACCACATCCCATCAATAATCGAATCTGGAGAAAATATTAAGTACGTGATATGTAGGCCAACTCAGGAAATACGAAGTCCATTTCGTTGGACGATCCTCGGGCCCACTTGCATGAATTTTCCTCTCTCCTCTCTCTGTCTCCGTTGCTGTTTCCTCCTCTACTCTCTTGTCTCTCTTCCTTTGTCCCCATCTTCTCTGTTGCCTTCCCCCGACCGAACCCAGAGTCTCTTCCCGGAGATTCGGATCTGGTACGATGCTCTCCCTCTGCTTCCGGTACGCCTCCCCGAAGCTCGTCTCGAACCGCCTGAACCGCTCCTGCGCCTGCGCCGGCGGCGATCCCTCCGGCAGCGACGCGAGCGCCCGGCCCCATGCCAGCCACTCGTAGTTCACGGCGAACTGCTTCACCTTCTCCTCGAGCTTCGCGGGCCACTCCGCCCCAATCAATGAATTCCTGCAGACCCAGACCCGACGCCGGGACCTCGGAGACGACGTGCTGGAGGTTGCTTGCGAGGAAGGGGTAGGATGTCGCAACGTCCTTGTACCGTTTCGCCTTGCCGCCCAGTTTGCAGAGGGACGAGGATCAGCCACGCCAGCCGGAGCGAGACCGTCGAGGCGTCATCGGACTCCGGAGCCGCGTCGATGTACGACTCCGGCAGCGACGGCTTCACTGGCCGCGGTCAGTCGACGAATATGTCGTCGACGATGCTCTCGTAGTCAGCGTCGGCGAGAGAGAGAGAAGAGACTGAGTAGTTTGTAGAGGAAAGAGAAGAGAAAGTCTGGAATTTGGGCCCCCACTTTAGACACGTGTCGCATGTTCATGGCCCTTCCTATTTACTGAGTTGGCCTACCTCACGCACCCGATATTTCTCACAAATCTCTCTCTCGCGCGCGCGCCCCGCACGTACGAAAATCTACTTTTTTAAACTTTATTCGTTTCATTAAAAAAAAATTTCGAAAAAAAATTTCAAATTTTTCAACATTCATTTCACAAAAATAAATTCATTTGAGATAAAGAGAAAAAAATCTTTTAAGATAGGGAAAATGTTTTCCATTTTTCAAGTTGAATAAACATTTTCCACATTCACTCTCTCTTATCTTACATCTCTATTAATCCTCACATCTTTCTTTTTGTTTTTTCTTTTCTAAAAATTAGAATTATTATTACTTTATTTTTCTTTTCTTTTTCTCCTTTTTCTTTTCTTTTTTCTTTCCTTTGTTTCTTCTTCTTCCTTGGTCAGTCACTAACCACGACGATGGTTGGCGACCGATCACAGGCAAGTCTAAGCTTGCTAGAGGTGGGCGAGCTCAAGGTCGACGCTCACCAGCCTCGAGCTCAAGCTCGCCAACCTCGAGCTCAAGGCTTGCCAATCTAGCTTGAGGGTTGCACTCCAGGCTCGCCGGCAAGCTCAAGGCTTGCTTGTGGCCGATGACCAGCCAAGGAAAAAAAGGAGAATTTGACCAAATAAAAAAAAAGAAAAGAAAAGAAAAGAAAAACCACTGTGGTGGCTCGCCGGATAGGCTCCGTGACCCTTTCGCTCAAAGGGGAAACAAAGAACAAAAAAAGCAAAAGAAAATATCCCTGGGTCAAAAAAAAAGAAAAAAAAAGAAAAGAGGAAACAAAAAAAAAAAATATATAATTGATTTTAAATATAAAATAACAATAAAATTATTGAAAAATAGTGTATAGAGGAAAATATTTTCCCTACTGGATAACGGAAAATATTTTATGTTTCATTTTCATGTTTCATCTAAACACCGGAAAATAGTTACATTTTTCTAGAAAATAGCTTCCTAGAAAATACTTTCTGAAAACATCATATTTTCGCAAAACGACAAAGCATTAATTTATTCGATTTATTCTCGTCCCTTCTTAGCTGAAACTAATGTATAGTTTTAGAGGCAAAAGATCAAAAATAAAAACTAGCTTGCCTCAAAACTATTACTTCTCCATCTTCTTTGAACCTTTTTTGTTCGATGGCTGTCAGCACTTAATCACTTTATATTTACTCCATACTTGCTTTCAAACATAATTCAATTCTTTATGTGGTCCAATAATTTCATGAAATATATGTTTAAGAGATGTATCCCATGTGATATAATGCACGGAAATTTGAAGCAATAGTGGATCCATATGACTTTCTAATTACATAGATTCTTTTTATTTCTAATGATTGACAGGACATGATATCGAGGATAACTTTTTTAAGAAGGGACAAATACTTCAAAAATTATTGAAGATAAAAGCAATTCCAATAGCCTGTCATGTGGATTGGAGATCAGTGCGCAACATTAAAGCGGCCGCTTCACACTAGTGACATCTCTCTTTGATTTGCGATTCTAATTAATTCTAACCAATTTGTTAAAAAGTAAATATAGATATACAAGAAAACTTTGATTTGGCTATGGAAATAGAATAGTGATGTGAGGTTGATTAAGTTGCTAAATAAGGAGAATTGTTGTCATGTGGCCTCTGGTGCAAATGACAGTTCAAAAGTAAGAAAACATGAATATAGGCTTTGCTTTTTGGAAGCAATAAGGAGACTTGCTGTGGGGTGGCCTCTTTATTGAAACTCTGCACAAAAGAGAATTTGGAAAGTAAGAGAACATGAAAAATCATTAGACTTGCTTTTTGGAAGCCCAAGGGAAACTTCTCGTGTTCAGATTGAATTAGCTGAAGATGTTAGTCGGATCCTACATGACTATTGTTTTTGAACTAGGAAAAATGTGTAACATTAATAGAATCACAGTAGACTTGCTTTTTGTAAAGAGAGTTTGGAAAGTAAGAGAACATGAAGGATCATTAGACTTGCTTTTTGGAAGCCCATGGGAAACTTCTCGTGTTCAAATTGAATTAGCTGCAAGATGTTAGTCGAGTCCTACACGGCCATTGTTTTTGAACTAGTAAAAATGTGTAACATTAATAGAATCACAATAGACTTGCTTTTTGGAAAGTAAGGGAACATGAAGAATCATTAGACTTGCTTTTTGGAAGTCCACGGGAAACTTCTCATGTCATATTGAATTAGGTGCAACGTTAATAGAATCACAATAGACTTGCTTTTTGGAAAGTAAGAGAACATGAAGAATCATTAGACTTGCTTTTTGGAAGCTCACGGGAAACTTCTCGTGTACTAAGAAAAAGGTGTAACATTGATAGAATCATAGTAGCGCGTGATCTCCATGACACTAGCCACCCCACCCTAGGACTATGGAACAAAAAGTTATCCCAAACCTAGACCTACTTTATCACCCATTTCTATTTCACATTTCAATAATATATACACACAAATACTTTCTAGATTTTATAAAACTGTGCTATGGCCAAAATCTGTATTCAATCCTATTTTCGATAGGAGCAATTATTTGTGAGGTTAGCAAATGGAGTCTTGACTGCTTGTAAATACTGAAAATAGCAACTTTTTAACATCTACCACTTAAAACTGTATTGATATACTGACTATTGGCCTAAAAGATAGTTAGAGCGAGGCTATGTTACTCTTTTTGAGTCTTGAGCATCTCTTTGATGCTTTGAGGCATGGCACCCAAAGTAGTAAATCCATTCAAAATGTGATAAGTATGTTATTGTCATCGGTTTTATATTGATTTACTGACAATAAAAAGATGTTCATCACAATTTATGGGTGTTTATCGCTAGAAGCATTGTGCTCGTGACACGGTGGACAACACACAAAATCTCTGTCATTCGAGCTAAATACCGGATAAATAATCAATGCAATTCGGTGGGCAACTCAAGTCAATCCAAAGTCAACCATTTCAATGGTTGCAATCAAGCAAGCTTTGCTTCACAAAGCCACGTTGGACCCAACAAATATTCAGGTCCAGGATCTTGAAAAGAATGTTGGTCGATTAATAATTACACTTTTTAGTCTCTTAAATCTTTAGTCCATCGATAGTGCAAAACCAAAAGTATCTGTCCATACCATTAGCAGATTATTGCATCATGATTTCAATATATTCAAATATCAAAAACATATAAGAAATCATTGTGGATAAGAAAAAAAAAAACTTTTCATTTTCACAATATATTTACACCCAAAATTCACAAATCAATGGATTTACCTAACAAGCAACAAAATTGTTGCTCCATTCAGTTTTTCAAACTTCAAGAACTTGCTTGCACCGGCAAAGAACATGCAATTCCGTGAAGCACATGATCACGCGAATAATTTTAGACATCCTTTGATTCAGCGAGACCACAACAAATTGAGGAGAGGACATCACCTGTGCATGAATTGTTTTGTAGCCTCTGAATCTTCTTCGTGTTCAGGGATCTCGTGTCCATGACCACCACTATAGACTTGAAGGATGTTTCCCTAGTTCTCTTTGCAATTGGACCATGTGGCCACGCAAATCGAAGTGAAGAGGAAATTGAGAAATGATGAGGACAGGACTCGCCAAGTACGTGGTCCTGTCCTCCTCGTCCCAGATCCGTAATTGCAAGTGACCATCGGACAAAAGACAAAACAAACCATAGTAAAAAGTATGGTGAGGTGCGGATTCCGAAAACTGATACGGTTTCCTCAAAACCCTTCCCATCTATTGAGGCCATGTTACCAACTAATGAGCATTAATTCGCACGAGCTCGCCGTAAGATTTGCGTTAAAGATGCAAACCACTCAAAAGTTTAGTTTGTAACCATTGTTTATAGTTTTTCCGAACGTATCATTCCATCCTCTCTAGATAAATTCTCGAGCGGTCTTTGTAAAAGACATGTTCTCCTCGTGGGTCACTAACAAACTGAAAATTAAATAGATATTAGTAAGTAGTCGAGCTAAGAAATGACAGTAAAAATTACAATCACATTATAATTTATAAGGTGTTTCCTATATTAACAGTCACATAGGATTATTTTTTTAAAAATCATGTGGTATTTTTGCCTTTTAAAACTTACAAGATGACGGGAATGATTCGAGTGAATCAAAGTGGCAAATTTTAAGACTTAAATATACAAAAATGAAAGTTTTAAACCCATGTTCATTACAGAGAAATGTTTTAGGACTTTCCCCGTACTTGTTCCTTATTCTTTTGATCTTTTGGATTAGAGCTAACGTAACCTTAAAGACCTTATCATAGCCCCATCAATAGTTTCTCAAAAAAATTTCGGTCAAAGTAGATCAATTGCAAGAAAACAAAAATTTGTTGCAATTGGTGAATAAAGAATTTGAATTCCGACAAGTCAAATGCTGAGCGACTTCTAAATGCAATAACCGCAAATAAAAACTGCTCTACGATCTGAGAGTCAATCGAGATAAAAAGAGTGATTCACACTGGGGCAAAGAGGACACTAACAATTATATGCAGGGCAAAACGAAAACATCATCGAGCAAAACATTGAAAAAAGTGGAAAAAAAAAAAAAAACAAGTTGATGATTAATTGATTAGTATGTGAATCGGGTTCTGAGTTTTGGAATACTCATCCAAAGACATTCCGACCCGTCTCAAGTACAATACGGTTTTACCTTTCTTCTTACCAATTATAACATTAATGTTGACCGATTCAATTGGGGAAGCATTCAGAAATTATGCATTGCCCAATGAGGGTCCGAGCTTAAGAAAATGTGTCTATGAACCTATGCATACGTCCCATCAACTATCAAGGGTCCAAGCTCAAGAAAAGTTGTTATATGGATGGACTATATGTAGACACTATTTTCTTAGTGATCAAGTTGTGTTTAGTTTTGTGATATATCAAATTATAGTAAAGTCAAAAGTAATCCTCGCCAAATTCGACTTCTAGGAAAAAAGAACTTGTTAAAAACTGCTTGGGTGGGTGGAGGAGGCACAATATGAAAAGAATGAGAAAATGATTAGATTAACCTCGAACCTCATTTGATTGGAGACCTTGGAGTGGCCACGTCCTATGGAGAGAAGCCCAAGTCAGTCAACGGAACAAATGCATGCAAGTCAAGAAATTAAAGGAAGTGGACATAGTTCCCTTATTTGTGGAGTGGTATCCAACCTAAATTGAGACTCTCCTTAGTGCGCATTTACGAAATTTACATCCATTGAAAATTTAAACGATTTATTTTCATATACGACATTTCTTTCTCGACATGATTGTTGGGTCCACACCCCATCAAAAAACAAAGTCCCTCTTTCTCCCTCTCGCCCCATCAATTCAAGAAATTAAAGGACGTGGACATAGTTCCCTTATTTATAGAGTCGTGTCTAAACTAAACCCCCTTTAATGTGCATCTATGAAATTTAGATCTATTAAAAATTGAAATGATTTATTTTCATATACGACCTTTCTTTCTTGACGTGATTGTTGGGTCCACATCCATCAACAAACAAAGCCCTTTTTTTCCCTCCCTCTGTCTCTCTCCATCAATTCAAGAAATTAAAGGATTTAAACATAGTTCCCTTATTTGTGGAGTCATGTCCAACCCAAATTTAGACCCCCTTTAATGCACATCTACCAAATTTACATCCATTTAAAATTCAAACAATGTATTTCTACTACGATCTTTCTTCCTCGTCGTGAACGTTGGGTCCACATCCCATCAACAAACAAATCCCTCTTTCTCCCTCTCTCTCCCCATCAGATTAAGAAATTAAAGGATGTGGACGTAGTTCTCTTATTCGTAGGGTCATGTCCAACCCAAATTGAGACCCCCTTCAATGCACATCTACTAAATTCACATCCATTGAAAATTCTAACAATTTATTTCCACATACAACCTTTCATTCTCAATGTGATTGTTGGTTCCACATCCATCAACAAACAAATCCCTCTTTCTCCCTCTCTCTCCCCATCAATTCAAGAAATTAAAGGACGTGGACGTAGTTCTGTTAACCCAAAATTAGGCATCCTTTAATGCACATCTACGAAATTTATATCCATTTAAAATTCAAATAATTTATTTTCACATACGACATTTCTTCTTCATCGTGATTGTTGGGTCCATATTCCATCAACAAACAAATCCCTATTTCTCCCTCTCTCTCCCCATCAGTTTAAGAAATTAAAGGATGTGGACATAGTTCGTAGAGTCATCTCCAACCCAAATTGTGACCGTCTTTGATGCACATCCACCAAATTTACATCCATTGAAAATTCTAACAATTTATTTCCACATACAACCTTTCTTTATTGACATGATTGTTGGGTCGACATTCCATCAACAAACAAATCCCTTTATCTCCCTCTCTCTCCCCATTAGTTTAAGAAATTAAAGGATGTGGATGTAGTTCCCTTATTCATAGAGTCATGTCCAACCCAAATTGAGACCCCCTTTAATGCGCATCCACTAAATTTACATCCATTGAAAATTCTAATGGTTTATTTCCACATACAACCTTTCTTTCTCGACTATGACTGTTGGTTCCACATCCTATCAATAAACATATCCCTCTTTCGCCCTCTCCCTCCCCATCAATTCCTTCAAATATACTATCTTTCTTCTTATTTTCTTCTTTGTTTATGGCCTCCTCCCTTCTTCTTCTCCATCTTCTTTCTCATCCGCACCAGTCACGGTCATAGGAAAATTGATACTTGGTTTCAAGGAAAAAGATCAAAAATAAAAATTAGCTTGCCTCAAAACTTCTTCTCCATCATTTTTGAAAATTTTTGGTTATCACCTTATATGTACCTCATTGTTAAATTTAGTTACAAATTTCATATCTAATTCATTATTTACACGGTCGAATCCTTACATGGAATACATCACTATAAGATAAAGAATCATCTATGACATAATATCTTACACAATGTTATCATTAATTTAGCTATGAACGCCAATTTGAAAATATTCATAGATGAAGTTAGAATGTATAAATTCACGACAGCTTATGTGCATGGTAATTACATAATTAGAGTACATATTAGTCACTAATAAGTTGAAGAAAATGCAAGTTCAATTCTAAATTTTGTAAATTTTGTTCTTGATTTTTAACAAGAACCTAGATAAGTATTGGGACGAGAACAATTTTTACTTGATGACTCTTAGTTATAATTATTTCAGATTTCAAAATAATTTTTTTAGGTTAAAATTTTTCCATTAGAATATCCAATTAATTAAGGTTGACTTTATCCATATTTATTTTTTTAACTAGATGTACCTAAACAACATATAGTTTGCATACGAGGCATAAATATAGAGTAAAATAAAAATTGCAATTTCTTATGTGAGGCAAAATAGCATAAAGAATGATAATGGAACCAAAATCGACTCACTAACAACATATTAAGCATATAGAGCAATTTAATATGAGAGCATGATATTCTATCACGAAATAGAGCCTTGGTATACATTAACGAGGAACGGGAGGGATTTGAAACGGCCCTTGGGCCTTGTGGCTCTTGGCAAGCCCAAGATGACATTAGCCGAGAGTCCACGCCCACGGATTAAAAGGAAAAATGGATGTCGACGCAAGCAAAAACAATTTGAACATGATCCAAGTTGAAATAAGACGCATTAAACACCAATAACATATTCCTACATGCAATATACCATACTCTACATCATAACCGAGCTAATAAACCATAGACTGAGGTAATGGGCTCACTACACCCGTGAGGATGAGATGAGCCACCATAGTTCGACTTATGACTATGGTTCCAGCCGGGAATCCTTGGGGATTGACATGAACAGAAAGTAAATGGAAGTTCCTACCGTAGACGGGCAAGATGAGGCAATACCAGCACGGGAATGAGCCTAAGCACGCATGGCTTGGAGAAGGAGTAGCCGAGAGTGAGGTTAAGGGTGAGAGGCCAGGAGGATATACAAGGAAAGAGAGGTTTCAGATTTGAGAGGAAGAGTGAGGATGAGAGAGTTCGTGAGCGAATTGACAAGTGTGTTTGGTTCAGCTTTTGAGGGGCCAAGTGACAGTCATTTGGAGATAACACGACCTCTCTCTCCCCATGCGGCCAATTTTCTCTCTCACCCCCTCCTTCCCTCTCTTGGCTCTCTCATTCGACCAAGACTCTATCCCACACTTCAATCATTCTTCCTGTTAGAATATTCAAATATTATGATACGCCATCATCTAGCAATTTAAACTTTTAGAATAGTTAATTATAACCCCACAAAATCTTCACTTGATATCAAAGCTGATGATCGTGAGTTCATATCTTTCTTGGCTCATTTGTCTCCCCAATTTAAAATAGCTAGTAGTGATCTTACAAAATCTTCACACTTCCGTTCACACGTTTACTCTCGATCCTTCGTTGATCCTCATCTCTCTTTTTGCTATCCAAATAATCCCCATGTTTCTCCAAGGTACAGCTGTTGGTGAGAGATGTTCACGAGTTAGTGGGAGGGGAGAGAGGCAGAGGCGGCCAGCCACATGGGTACTGTGAATGTAGCGCGAATCGAGATCCCTACTGGACCATTGGAGCAAAGATCACACCAATAAATGACGGGTGGAAATACAAGTAGATATCCTTTCGTAGCTCATCTTGGATCAATTAAATTTGGTAAGTGAATTAATTGAAAAATTGCACATAATAATGGCCAACATGGAGATATAGACAAGGTGATTATCTTCAAAAATCAGCTCATATTTTGTGTCACTGTATCCTTTTGAATTACTTTCATGTCAAAATGGATAGCTTATATTACGAATGTTACTGCAAGATGAAGCGACATCACTAATTGCTGGGTTCAGCATTGCTAATCATTGCTTGCAATACAATAAAAATGAGTAGTGATGATCGATAGATATTCATGGAGTTGAGAGCATTAAACATGTCTTCTTTTATATTTGGGCAAACAGAAATAGGTAAAGAATTGATTGCTGTGTGTGAAGGAGGCACAGTATATTGTCATGGATGCTGAGATATTTATCAAGTTCACATAATTCATATAGTCTTAGACTCGTGCAATGCACAAGCATCAAACTAATATATTATAGAAGCTAAAATCTAACCCACAAACATGACTATAACCCATCAATTAATGTTGATATTTCCATGTTTAGTAGGGAACTAATAATGCCTGGTAGATTTTTGAAAATACAAAAAGAGTCGAGAATATTCGGTTTAAGGTGTCAACAAATACCAACTACTCATTTGCTAAGCTTGTCGATGTAGCCCTACTAGTTATGAGTGGGGGTGCCCAAGACCAACATTACAAATAAGCCATACACGCCTAATCACATACTAGCTAAGATTTCTTGAGACCACTAAAAGATTAAGGAATCAAACATCTGACTTTCGAGTTGCAAATATAAGTCTTTGGTCCACATTTATTTATGGCAGAGGCGGATTATACCTTATCCCACTTGTTCTCTCTACAAGCAAGATGCGGAAACAATAGAACGCATCTTATTGCTCTATCCCTGGAAAAAAAAAACAAGTGTGGTTAGATCCATCGTTGAACTTGCAGATTTCAAGATTGGATTTAAGCATAATAGAAAATTGGTTGCTCAAGTTTTAAAAAAACATAGCAACATCACCTTTGCTAGAGCATGTGGCTACAGTTCTATGGCACATTTGGAAGGCTCTCAACAATTTCACCTTCAGGGAATCAATACCTAGACCCGAAAAGCCTATTAGAGAAAGTACAAGTTGCACGAAGCAATTTTAGCAAATGGAAAATGAATTCAAAACTTCACTGATCAGAGAAATTGAAACCGACCCCAAATCTGGAACCCACCGGGGAAGAGAGCTTTGAAGGCTCTTTGAACGGAGTGATCTCATGCATCTGACGAGACTGTACAGGAAGTATCGTGGATGGGTTCGCAAGATCAGCCAAGGTTGCTCCCGCCTATCACGCTGAATCATATTCAAAGGGAGGTGCGCTTACTTATCACTTATCAGAGCCATGATCTATATCACTCATTTCTCAAATTTTCTTATGGGCTTTTGTTTCAGAGCGGCTAACAAATTTGCTGAATGGATAACTAGGGCTTAGAGTAAAAATTGTCTTCCACGAAATTGGCTCTCTAGCCCACCAGAAGCTTTATGGGCATTACTCTGTAATGAAGCCCGTGCAATGGGCTCTTTTTGGTTTTGCTTAGTAATTGAATAAAGTTTGGTTCCGACAAAAAGAAAAATGTCTTGGTCCCGAACACTAGATTGGTAGCCATATCCAATAGTTAGTTTTCCAGCATATTATCAAATGATTGTTTTTCTTTTCCACGAAAATTCACGTTTAAATGACGGTGTATCCTCCGATCAGGCAAAATCACGCTATCCCCAACATCTCTAATTAAAGCTGTTCCAATTGCAAAAGTAGTCCTCAAGAAACTTGAGGGCACGATGGGATTACTAAGCTGGCTTTTGATGAACACCGATATTGTTCTTGGCAGATGAAATATGGGATCAATTTAAACACACGGTGCAAGTTAAGCCTCAAGAGAGCATCTCTTATATTAAAATATATTCGATATTAATGAACTCTGGACCGCCCATATACACTGAAATTTTTAACCGCTATTCATGAAGACGGAAAATCAAAAATATGCATAATGGGAAATGATGAACCACTGCTACTATTGGGGCAATATGAGCTACAGATTGGAAGGATAGTGCCAGCACGAAACTCCTACCACATGAGCGAGTGTAAAGTTGTCTTATATCTACAAATATAATCGACCCCCACCCAAAATCTGAGAAATTCTTTTGGTAGATAAAAGCACACATAATAATGATTCTATTTCTATTCCAAAATTAATTTTCTATTTTAGACTTGTTTCTAGAACATAAATCCGTTTAGTAAAACAATTTTATTTTTCTAGTTTTGGAATAGATTTTTATTTCAGAAATAGGTGAAATAGAAATCAAAAGTAAAATTTTGTTTACTTTTCTATTTCTCACTCGAAGGAGTCTCTCCCTAATCCCTAGCCGTCCACCCCCCTCCGGTTGCCACTGGCCTCCCCCTATCGCCACCGCTTGGAAGGGAGAAATTATGTATCGTTATCAAATGCATAATTTTGCTTAGAAACTCATCTAAGAATATAAATAGAAAAATCTATTTCTGATCCAAAAATTAGTTTTTTGCTAGAAATTTTATTATTCGCTTCCTAAGAGTCTTGGCTTGATCGTGGAGACAAAACCTTTGATTCTTTGTGTTGGAGTTTTTTAGTGCCCGAATATACGTGTGAATCTGGGAGTTTGAATTGCTTATTCTTTTGGGCTTTAGCATCGTCTTTGTGTTAATGGCCGAAGGAGTCGTTCAGATTCGAAACCAGAGCCACATCCATCGTTATTTGGTTCAAATTGTTCATGGAGGTGAGGTGGCACATGGAAGAATCCCATGCATCAGGTAGAATGTATGCAAGAATATTTCAGGGCCGTTTCGAGGGAGAGATGTCAGTGCTAGTGATGGGAGAACTCACTGAGTAGTGGTGGCATCGATGCACCCACTACACGAACGACATAGATATATGCGAATACGAGAGCATCTACATCTCTTTCTCGACCACCCTTTATTGTTCAACAAACCAATGTACAAATCTTGCCGGCGGCTTTCTGGTCTATATAGGAGTGTTACGACAGTGGATCTAGAGAGCAACCAGTTTGTGGGAGTTGGAGATTCCGTTTTACTGAGTCCTAACATGGACGAGCGTTTTTCATCGACTTCCCCAGCTGTCTTTTTAAGGCTAAACTCTCTCCGGTATTCCTCCGGAACGGATATTGGGGCCTAGTTATTGGTAGTCAATGCCCAATATTTACCATCTCTTGGGAGCGCCGCATTCCTTGGTCTCTGCGAATCTTCCACGAATCCTGGGTTGACGCATGCATAATGAGAAATGTGAATAAAACGTCTATGCAAAATGTTAGGGAGTTGATTCTCTCTTTTGTGGGCATCCTGAAGAACTTCTCATGTGATTCTACATAATGCACAAAAGGTTCTCTGCATGAGGAATCATTAGTAAGGCAATGATGGAGCCACGACGCATAGGACTTTGCGTTAAGTCAAGGAAATTACATCGTACTAGTGTCAGCTATTCAACGTCAAGTGTGAGAATTATCATTTGCACTAGCAGTGTACCGGACAATGTCCTTAGTTTTTCATATAGAAAAATGGCAACGCATTATGTAGCAACACGATGTTCGTGGGAAAAAAGAAACGCCACACTCAATGTGGATGAGTGGCAGTGCAGTTCGCCGAAGAGAGCACCGAAACTGCTTGCGGGCTGGATTCGCCGGTGGTGCTCTTGAAAGGACACCGTGGGGTTCCTTTCCTCACTTGTCTTCTTTTGCCTTCTACCACTCTTCCACTTTCTTGTGAGACAACTGCTTGAACCTCTGACTCCCTTCTTATTTGTGTATGTGTCTTTTCTTATATTAAATCTCAAGCGCTCCTTTCCCTTGTTATGTACGTGTAAAAGCTCCGTTCTTCAATTGGGAACCTTTTTCTCCACTGCGGACGTCCCTGTACGTGTGTTCTTCAAATCGTGAACCTCCTATTCTGAACTCTCAAAGCACCAATCCAGAAGAGAAAGTCTAGGGTTTCTTGCAAGTATCTATTTCCTATATTGAATCTAAGGATATACACAATATTTAAGTATTGGAAACCTTTCCTTTAATCCCAAATTGGTTTAACTACTGCCCAAGTTTGCATTTAACAAATCAAATTTCCAACTTGGCACCCATATTATAAATTTCGGCCATTTAGAGATAAACAGATTTGGCCATATTTTCAATTTATACAAGCTTTTAGTTCAATCAATTCAATTAAACTTATGACTACTTTTGCTTTAATCCAAAAGTCCAATGCAATTATACGGGCAAATTACTATAAATCTAAATGCTTCTAAAGTGCCAATTCAAATTAAAAACATTTTTGTTTAGGGATCAAGATCGATCCCTAATTTTCTATGCAATAAATGGGCTATGAAAAATTGGGTGTAAACACATTAATACTAGTTCTTCCTCTACCTTCACCTACTAAAGCAACAATAGGTAGATTTGATTCTTTCATACAAATGTCCTCACTCTGATTCAAATTGCAAACATCATCAAATATCAAGCTTGTTGGCCTAGGCAGTAACAATAGTATTCCAATTATCAAGCAAAATGAGGATTATAGAATCAAGACATATATCTCATCATCAAAGTCAATCTCAACATAATTCAATTGACAAATAACCACATTGAGTTCATTGATATGAGCAGCAACCGACACACCTTTGCCCATCTTTAAGTTAAACACATGTCATATCAAGTGACCTTGTTCATTCCAAAGGTCTTCTCATACATGTTCTTTAGGCCATTCATCAAACTCGCAGTGGGGTTGACACGTGAGGGTCCCTAATCAGCTCAATAGATCCACGATTCGGCCCGACAAGCCCATATCCCACTATTTTTAGCCCACTATGCAAAGGTCCTCAGTTCGCAGCTGCCTCCTCATCCATCCCTGTTTTTCGGCCGCTCGACCGGCGACCGCGATATGCCCTCTTCCGGAAACGAGGTTGGCCAAACTCGGACACCCCTTTGTTCTGCTCTGTCTCGGTCGAACTGAGGACCGAGACTTGTCTTCTCCAGGAATGCGTGCGTACAGTAGGGTCTCGAGCGAGTCATCTGTGATATTTTGGGAATGTCACTTGCTGCTTGCTTTTGATGTTGGACGCGACCTCGAGCCCCGAATGAGCTGGTGTCCTCCCCTCAGCTGATGCACCTTATGTGTCTGATAAAATGCCCTTCAGACGATCCCGAAAAAACAGCCACTTTTTTAGCCATATCTGGAGCTCACGAATCGTTGTTTTGATGTCAGTCACTGAATTTGTCTTGTGTGAAGCCTTATCTCATCGATCGTGGCTGCCGTGGTTGTTTCTTTCATATACTACCATACTCGTTGCCTTGGTAGCGTTTATCCGTTGATGGCTGGCAACAAGTTCTCTAGTGATCAACGACTTTCGGGGTTAGTCACCAGCCGGCTCAAGGCCGCTTATCTTTGGCCATCCCTGAGCAGGCGAGCTGGTGGTCGACGGTGATGATTTATGGCTGGTGATAACGACCTCTTTGTGGTCGGTGGCGGTGTCTTCCGGTAAGGGTAGCGGGATTTAGTGGCGATGCATAAATTGTCCATAGTTGAAAGCTTGATTGTGTTAGCGTGCGAGTCCGTGAGTGTTTTTAGCCTCCTAGGGGAAGAAAAGACTTGAGTTTGGACTTTGCGAATATGGTATGAGAATAGTTCTAATTGGAGTGGGCTTAGTTTAGTTTAGGGGGGCCTTGGGCTTAATTTGGTCGTATTGTAAATTGGGCTTAGGACTTGATTTGTTCTTCTTTAGAAATTTGGGCTTAGAATGATTTCGAATTTGGGTTCGTGGAAGGCCCTAGGTGAGCTTGGGCTTGGCTTAGTTTGATTTGGTCAGGGTTAGGGAGTGCTGCCAATTGAGCCCATGAGACCAGTTTACTGAGACCTGTCGCTGCCCCCATTGGTCTGGGCCCAAGGGCCCGGGCCCGGAGGGGGTCCGATTTTCAGATTAAAAGAATTGTTTTTTAACAAATTATCTTTTAAAAGAAAGTATTTGAAATTTTTCTAAAAATTGATTAAACTTAAAACTTCCGATTTTTTTTTTTTTCCTAAAAACTAGAAAAAAACTTAAAATTAGTTTTTTTTAGTAGTGTTTTCTTAAAATGAGTGGAAATTTTTCATAAAAGATCATGCTCAATTGAATAAGTTTTTAAGGCTTTATTACAAGTTTGAATGTTTCTAGAGGCTAATGATAGGTTGATGCTTGCGCAAGCTTTTAGGGCTTTACAATAAGACGCAAGATCTCTCGACAACCAACGCATTTGTAGCTATCACGACTCATTAATACCCACTCATTTGAGATATTTTAGAAGATATATCCAAGGAATATGCTTTGTCGATATATAAAAAGGAGAAGGAACCGGTCTTGAGCATTTCACAAAAACCATTAATTTACCAAAACCCTGTACCTAAAATTAAGAGTTTGTCGATGAATAAAAAGAGAGAGAGAGAGGAGCAATTACAATTTTACAATCCAACGTCAAATCATGTCCCTCTCAGCTGGGGGCAATTGAAATTTGGGGCTTGATTTGTGGGGAAGGATCAACAAGGATAGGATGCCCATGCAATATTGGAAAATGAGAGAGATCTTGAATATGAAGACTTGGGTCGTCTATGAAAAGTCCATGTCAACCGATAAAACAAAATCAATGACATGCGGACCTCTGGAGTGCCAAAAGTTGGCACAAAGGGACACTTAAGTGCCAAAATCGGAGCAAAAGGGATCACTTAAGTGCCAACGACAAAAAATTCCGGCCAAATTGCCACGTGTCCATTTTCCGGCGACTTCATTTGCTGACGGAGCATTTTTTTCAAAATAAAAAAATCCACGTGGCATTTTTCAAAATAAAAAAATCCACGTGGCAATTTTTAAAAAAAAAAATTGTCCACATCAGATTTTTGAAAAATTAAAATCGATTTTATTAAAAAAAAGAAGAAGAAGAAGAAGAAGAAGAAGGATGGGATCGGCGACGGCGGCGGCGGCAAGGGCTGCACAGCCCTCGCCGATCCCCTCTTCTTCTTCTTCTTCTTCTTCTTTTTTAATAAAATCGATTTTATAATAATATATTTTTAATTATTTAATATTATTTAATTAATAATTTTTAAATCCACGTCAGCCAAAACGACATCGTTTTGGCTAATTTTGGCCGATTCGGTTTCCGGCGAGCCACGTAGGCAAGAAAAGTAATAAAAAATTGCCACGTAGAATTTCCGGCAGGGTTCCGGCGACTTGGCACTTAAGTGATCCAATTTTTTTTAAAAGTGGCACTTAAGTGTACCTTTTGTAACTTTTGACACTTAAGTGTCCTTTTGTGCCAAGTTTTGGCACTTGCACTGTACTTTCCCCCAAAATCAATTGAGTGAAGAACGTTACAGAGGCAGTGAGTAGAACCAACCATCATCACCATTTCTTTCTGGCAAGAAAACATCACAATTGACCATTCATATATTTAGCCGCCTTACAACGTCATTTCATACTTTTTGAGAACTTTTATTAGATAAGTAAGTTATTTCATATTTTCTTGCATACATATGATGTTAATGGATTTTTTTCTAAGATGACACGAAAGCTGCCTTAAGGATCAATGTAGACCTTGATTCAATTTGAATCCATGTAAATTAGGAACGATGGATTCTGATAATTAAGGATTGCAAAAATTCAATTCGAAGGAAAAAAGAGTTGTCAAGAAATTAAAGAATTATCAACTCTATTCAATTAGTGTAGAAGCAAATTCTCCATAACTCGTTGGCATAAAAAATGTGAACTTTATAATTCTGTCATTATCTTCAGGGAAGAATCTTATAACGTTTTCAAAAGTTCGGCATAATTTAGAAGACTTTTCGAATCACCAAAAATTTTGACTTAAAAAATCACCTAAAACTAAAAGGGTACGGTTCACTAGGAATAAATTATAGCCTAATTGAATCGACCTTTGGCTCTTTCTTGACAGAAGCAGTGACAGAGCCAAGATTTAGGTTAAGGGAGCATGATACGTTTCAAGATATAGTGAGGCAAGCATTTTTTATTTGTTATTTACTGGAGAATCTGGAATGAAGTTACACTATATAGAGGTATATTAGTAATTTATAAGTTTAACAAATTAGAAGTTCAACTTGAAAGTTTGTAGATTTTGTTTTTAATTATTTATAAGAACCTATATAAGTATTGTTCTTGAATAAAGTCACCCGTTGCTGATGTCTGGTATATAGGCCAAGTTGATGAAGTTCCATTAAAATGCTCTGAAATTCTATAAACCCGTCAAATAAAATCATCGGGAAAATAGCAATTTTTCGACCTTGTTACTTGTCAATAATTATATGTTAATTCTTAAACAGAATAGAGTTTCTTCAAATATAAACTTCAAAGAATTATTTCATTTAATATGTTCTTCTTTTCCATTTTAATGAAGTTGTCTCTTACATATACAAGTAGGGTGTCTACTTTGTAAAACGTATACATGGATATTTTCTTTGAAAAACGAATATATAAGTCAAAATTGAGGGTTCTTGATGTCGAGTAATCACACAACGGAACCACGTTAAGTGGCAAGATCGCAAGTTATTATTAGCTTTTTAATCGGCATTACTCTTATATCACATAATGAGGGAGGAAATTTCTCAATCTGCTTCCCTTCCCCACCGTTTTTATCCTTCACTCTTGCCAATTTTTTTATCCTATCAAAGGAAGAGATGGGAGATTCAAATCCCCACCTTCTTGAGAGGGTTGAGATGATACCGATTTAGTTTCAAGAGTGGATTTCGACTCCCACGCCTTGCAAGGAGACAAGGCAAAAGTCTAAATAATTAGAGTGGAAATAGAATAGGACCAAAAAAAAAAAAAAGGAGGCAAGAGAGCAAAACTATATGAAATACAATAACACAACATAACTAAGATCTAGAAGAGCACGATCTCAAAAGCAATCACTGTCGAGGTAAAGTAGCCCAAGTCCCTCCCAACATAATATTAGATTATTGGGACACATAAAATAACATAAAGCTTTTCCAGTCAAACCATGCATGATTCTCTAAACATTATCACTATCTTCAAAAAGAAAACTAGCGGAAATTATATAAGCACTTGATGAAGTTGAGAATGTTTCTAGTTCCATCTCCACATTATCATTGTTGACTAGCTCATCCAATGGGCAAATAAGCGGTTTTGGAGGCATCTGAAGTTTACAAATATCTCCTTCAAACATCTCTAGGACTTTGCTCATTGGAGGGTGATGGTCGGGATTTAATTGTATACACCAAAGTGCAACTATTATCATCTTGTTCATCACCTTCCTTTCCTCTTCTTCAACTTCTTCCATTTCAACACTTTCTCTTTCATTGACTTGGTCATACGCCCACAAGGGAAAATAAATTTGGCTTGAGTGTTCCGCATTTGCATTTATATTCTTCCTTCTACTTACCATTTCCATGAGCAACCTTCCAAAGCTATAGACTTACGACTTATAAGATACACCGCCAATGTTTTTATAGAACAACTCAAGTGCCATATATCCTAAGGTTTCTCTTGCAATAGTCAATGAGACTATACTACGATCAATCGGATAAAGTCTCGCAAGTCCAAAGTCAGAAACTTTTGGAGTGAAATTTTGGTCTAAAAGAATGTTATGAGGCTTGATATCAAAGTGCAATATTTGCATGTCACACCCACAATGCAAGTGTTCAATCCCTCTTGCCACCCGAATAGCAATCTCGTATAGTTTCCTATAATCGAGAAACTTATCATCATCATTAGTGAAAATGTGCTTATCCAAAGATCCATTTGACATGAGATCATACACGAGACCTTATTTTGAGCCTTCAAAGCAAAAGCCAATGTGTTGCACTACATTAACATAGTAAATTCTTCCAATAGTAGTCACTTCACTAATAAAATCTTGGCCATTAGCTTTAGATTGCTTTAAAATCTTGATGGCCACTTCGTTACCGCTTTTGAGCATTCCTTTGTACACAAAACCATACCCCCCCTTCACCTAATTTATGCTTAAAGTTCTTGGTGATCTTCTTAATGTTCGAGTAAGAGTACTTTATGGACAAAAAGTTGTTATGAGCTTGTGAAAATTCTTTGATGTTCTTATCCATTGCTAAGTGCCTTCTTCTGTTCACGTAAATTAGAAATATTTCAACAAATGGTATCCCAATTACGAATTTCGCTACATAGAAATCACTGATTTGATAGGTTAGAATAATTAATATTTTTAATTACGTTAAGAACAAATCATTGTGGCTCACCTAGTAGTACTATAAAATCTCCAGTTGTCCACAAGGCAGTATCATCTAGGACACCTCTAGAAGGTAGAAGGAACGAATGATGTGAAAAGGAATAGGAGGAAAAGAACAGAACTCACGAGGAAACATATTAGCAACAGCAAGCTACTTTGTATAAGTTGAATCGTGTGCAAAAGAATATGAGAAGGGAGATGAATGCATTTGCAAGAATGAAAATAAAAGCATATACAAGAATCTCCTTTTGCTTTCCTAGCGGTCAACAAAATATAGAGAATTAGTGATTTTCATTTTTAGTTAATAATTTCTTACTTCTGTCGATTCATGGATACAATCTTTTAAGGAATTTGTTTATGAGCGTCTCTTGAATTACTAAGTTTCGACCAAAAAAAAAATACTAAGTCAATAATTAAGGAACTAATTAAGACAATAAGAAAATCTCAACTCTATACCAACTTAAAACTAGTCTTGTGGCTGCCACTTTTTTTTTTTCTCTCTCTCCATCGGGATTTCTAACCCAATTAATGGAAAGTGATGATAATCTAGGCACAGGTATACGTGCAACTGATGATGGATCTGTGAGGGGTGACTTCTACTGTCGCTTCTTCTGTTTATTTTATTTTATTTTTTGGCAGAATGTAGCAACACCTACAATTTGATTTTAATGTGTAACACGAAGCTCCCGGAGCCTGTCAAATATACAAATATTGATGTATACCAACATGCATATTTTGCATGATTTTATTGGATTTAAATATTCATTTCATTTTCCAGTTTTGAAGAGAAAGTAGCACTTAAAAGAGCGTACAGAATCATGCAATATTGTTATAAAATCTCATTGCCAACCGATGCTTACCTCCATAGTACAAATGGTACTCGGATCCACAATAGACGCTGAAGAAATTAAACGAGCAAAAGAAAGTTGTCTTCAGTGAAGTATAACCAAAGTGGAGAACAATTCCATTGGTCATAATATTATGGATTTGCTTGTAGTTGTAGTAGCTACTATTAATCTGCTTATAAGGCTCAAAATCAGCTGATACCCACGTCCGCCTGGTAATGGTGCAGAAATCTCCAACATCCGATGCTTTTGGATTGATCAAAGCATACTAGTTCCAATTCGATAATTTGTCGGAAGAATACAACCCCTTAATGCATGGACCGGTAGAGATATAGAGTGGAGAACTAACCAATTTGGAGCAGTTCATAATGACCATTGTACTAACATCACTGACGTAGTATGGCTTGTTTGGATTGCTGTTGTTCATGTGATTATACAGTGCCCATGAATGACGAGGGATAGACGAGCAATTATCCCTTTGCAGGCCATTGTCGACCAATCTAATTTGGTAGGCAGAATAATTGATGGATTGCACATAGAATTGACTATTGTGGAAATACAAAACAATGCGATTATCTTCATAAATTAATTCATTCTTTGGGTTGCCGCGTCCCTTCCAATCACTCTTCAGTCGAAACGGCTGATATATATTGCAAATGTCACCACAAGATGAAGCGACGCATTGCAGATTACTCGACCCATCATTGCTAATCATCACTTGTAATAGAACAAGAATGAGTAGCAACATTGGATAGACATTCATGGAGCTGAGAGCCTTTATCATGTATCTGTTCGTCTTTGGGCAAAGACAAGTTTGGTGAAGAACTGCTTGGTGTGTGTTTGTGGAGGAGGCACTATATAAAAGGATTGAAAAGAGGGAATGGATGATCCTTGTTTGATTGGATTTGGAGTCGTCTTGTACTGTAGAAAAGCCAAAGTCAGTCAACGGAATCGTTGCATGAAGTCGAGAAAATAGAAAGATCGCCCAGATATAGTGGATCCAGGATTTTTTTACACCCACTTGAACTTTGTCTCTCCTCCTATCAAGTGGTGTTGTCTTCCACTCTCTCCACTTGATTGTTGGGTCCATATCGAATCAACAAACAAATCTATCTCTCCCCCTCTCTCCCCGTCGCTTCCTTCTGAATCACCATTTTCTTCGCTTGTTTTGTTTTATTGTCTTTTATTTCTCCCTTCTTCAATATCTTCCTTCTTCACCGCCACGAGTCACGATCATAGGCAAACCACCAACACCAGCCGCGCTTCTGTCACGCCTAGCCACGCTGCAGCCGCTGCATTGTCCACCTAGCTCGCCACCTGTTGTGAAATAACTAGAAAACTAACGGCTCTTATGATGTATGTCTAACGCCAAAAAAGAAAGATTATGTGTTTGAGCTAAGTTTCAGTATCTAATTCACGGGAAGAGTTAGTTGTCAAGAAATCTTTTATAATGCAAAGATGACTCTTAAAAGAGGAAACCCACTGGCATCTTAATTATGACTTGTGAAAGTTAGTATATAATGTGACAAGAACCTATCTATTAATACTAAGTCCATGCGTGGAACTGAGCTAATAACACCCATCAGGTTCTTCGAAAATACAGGAAAGGTTTGGACAAAGTTGGGATCTACCTAACCCTACGCTGGAATGTTCAGTTTAAGGTGTCAATAGAGCACCAACTATCCATTTGTTGGGCCTATGTTGCCAAGAAGCTCAAGATCGACGGTAAACCTAAGCCTAAACATGTCCATCACAAACTAATCGAGGTTTCCTGATGCCAATGAAAGAAATTGAAGCTGTGTCTTGACTTGCAAATTAAATTTTAAACCACCCGCCCAACTACCAAACCGATAGCCATATCCAATAGTTAATTTTGAGGCATATCAACAAACATTTTCTTCCCTCATCTGCTCTAAGATTTTTATCCATCCACTCCTTTTTCCAAGAAAACTCACACTTCAAGGATGGCCTATCCTAAGACCATTTGCGTATAACCGGATCTATTTGGATAAAAGTCCTCAAAATTGTTAAGATTCAGTGCACAATCACAAAGAAATAGAGAATAAGAGCAAGAGAAAAAATCGAGACGTAAAATTTTTATCCCAATTCACGATTAAACAAAGGCTATGTCCAATAAAGGATTTTACTATAATTAGCAATTTGCACATCTTTGTTCATCCATCAATTCCAAGAAAAAAAAAAAGATTACATATATCTAGTAATTATTCATGGGCTCAAATCTAAACTATCAATTAATATGGGTTTAAACTATAAAAGCCCTCGAGTGAGATCCTCATGCCATCCTATCGATGAAGAATATGATCCACACCCCAATAAGAATTAGCCTTGAACAATCATATAAGACGTTAACATTTCTTATGCGATCAAAATGAACAAATCAATTTTTGCCTCCCTTTCCATTACAAGATTGTTAGTCGTTAGATCTGAGGGATAGATACGCAGTTTTCAAGAGATTTGTAGTTTTTCAAGCATTTCTAAGGCTTTGTTCATCGAAGGTTGAGGGTCAAAATCCAATCGCTCCATATTGCAACTCCCATCATCTTCCCCGCGGTTTTTGTTTCCTCCCCCATGTTGAAGTTCCTCCTGTCATTGACTCGGACGTATGCCACGACTGGAAACGAATTTGGCTCGAACTTTTTAAATTGCATTTAGGTTATCATTCTTCCTTCCATTTTCATTAACAAAGTGGCAAAACTATAGACGTTGGCTTTATAAGAGAAGCCACCAGCGCTCTTGGAGAGCAACTTCGAATAGTGCATCAAAAAGTCTCTCCCTGTAGTCAAGGAAAGTGTCGTGACAAAGTTTTTGCAAGTCCAAAGTCGGATACTTTAATTTTCCATCTAGATGGATGGTGACACTGTGAGGTTTGACTTGAAAGGGTTGAATTTGACTTGGGCGAAGGTCGGTGCTGATTTTGGATCGTCATGGGCCAGGCTTGCACAAACTTCGTTTTGGGCCAATGGGCAATCAATCTGATTGATTTTCTGTTCTGTTTAATTTCCTCTTCTTCTTTTTTCGCTTTGCAAATGTGAAAATCATCGGATTTTAAGCAAAATTAGTCGACGAAGGTTGGAACAAGTGTTGAGATGATGAAGAGAATTCCACGCCTTTAATCCTCCCCACCCCTTTCTGTCTATTTGCTTGAATTGTATATTTGTTTCCGATGTAAAAGGCTTGATTTTTATTGACTCTTTGTAGAGGCATGATATATTGATAATATCCAGTTGATAATTTGAAAAGATGAGTTCGAAGGGATTCTTTGATTGGTCACTGGTGTATTTATTTATTAGCTAGGAAAATATCCTGACACATACTTTAGCTATCTTCAGGTTTGGCCCTTGTATATGTGCTTTGATGTTTAGCTATTGCAGGTTGCCTTATGGTGGTGCATCTGTTTTCTAAGATTGACCTACTATCTGCTCAATCACCCGTATTGCATTCAGTGACACACTTCAAATCTGAGTGATTAATCTATCAATCACGCTGTCTCAGATGATTTTGTCAGCAGCAGACTGATCAAAGGGTGTTGGTTATGCCGCAAATGGTCCTCCTTCTTTTACGAGGTATGGAAGTTTAAGGAATTGGGAATATAGGAGCAGAAGTTGCAATGAAACTCTCTGTGGTAGCCCTTCTTCATATACACCACCTTCTGGTCAAATTGGCGATGCAATTTTGAAGAGTAGGATTGGGGCTCCTCTGTCATCTGATGCAATATGGCTTCAAGTCGCGATTATGCAAAGGAATCACGAGAGTGATAAAAGGAGAAACTATTGTTATTGAAAAGTAGATTTGAATGCTTGCCGAACCTGAACTTTTAACCCTGCAGCGGGTGAGTTTTAAGCAGCTAAGAGTACCCTCAACTACAGGAGGGATCGGAAGTTGCACATTGCACGGTTTTTGGCTCCTAGGTTGAGGCATCATGTTGCCGAGCTTAATGGACTAGAGGCTGCCGGGCCATGAATTACTGTTCCTAGTATGCTGGACATAGGGATGCTCATTGAGCTTGCAGAAGTTGGACAGCTTGTCTGGTCATGATGGTCATGATGGTCATGATGGTCATGTGGATTGACTGTGGGACACTGATTCATTCAGTACCCGATTCTTTTTTCTACTGTTTTCGAGGGCTTTGTTTTAGTCAAATTAGAATATTATATCGAATTTCCTGTACTGCAAATAATCTCAGCATAAAACTGCACAATTTTTTTTTTGGGGGGTTCAGAAAAGCAGCGCTTTCAATCATAAAGAAGAAGTTTGTGAACATAATCCTATAGCTTCAGAAAATCAAGAACTGATCTGTTGCTGCCTCATGAAAAAACACTCGGCAAAAATCACTTGGGAGATTACTGTGGTTATCACCGAACCCCAATCTCTTCTTCGGGCTTCTCCACATCTTAAAATGGCCCATATTAAGAAAAGCCCAATAGAGTTGTAGATCGGGCGGTCAAAGCCCAAAGAGCAAATAGCTTGCCACGAAACTGGATCTACTACCCTCCCCCGGCCCAATATGAACTCCCTTTGCTCTGGAAATTGCACAAATATAAGTTATTGGTTTTCTGGCCCAAAAAAAAAAACCTTAATTATTTTCATTTGATCAGCTTATTTTTGTTGGGCGCAGCCCATTAAAGTAAAACTATTAATCATAGACAACACGCGCAAATTATCATGCGAGGAACTTCCTTAATGCATCAAAATGTCGAAGGTCGAGTCATAACATAGCTTCTCATATCAAGTGCAACATCCTAGATAAAAGATCATATATTAGACAAAAGAATTACTCTCTACAAAGATACAAATCTAGATAGTAACCAAAAAAGATCCTTAATCTATTGTATAGATGTTAATTCAATCCTTAACTTTTCAATTTAGCTTAGTCATAAATCAATTGACAAATTTGTCAATGTAATCCTTCCGATCAATTTTGATCATGAATTTCTGATACAAACACTAGTCGTCTTGCATGGCACAATTAACACTAACATCAACAATTTATGCAATTCTTTTTCTTTTTTCCATTTTTCTTTTTTATTTTTGAAAAAGAACATTTATAAAAATAAAAAAGTTGTTCACACGATGACCATGCCAATGGTTTTCTACCAATTGTGACTTAAATGACTATATTGACAAATTGCCAAATGATTTAAGACTAAATTGATCAATTTAAAAATTTAAAACTGAATTAATATTATGCAATAAGTTTAAATTTTTTTTGGTAATTTTCTTGATGTTTGCATTCAATTCCATCGAAAAGGCAAAAATCACACTACGCCCAACATCTTTAATGAAAGCTACTCTATTTACAAAATTAATTCTCAAGAGACTTGAGTGCAAAATTGTTTTTTTTTATTTTTATTCAATATTAATAACTCTTGAAATTTAAGTAATTTTCGCAACATATGGGATTGATTTATACTAGAGGTGAGCAATTTCAAGTTTTACCTAAAACCTATCCATTAGAGTAGGTTCCTAATTTTTGAAATCTTAAATTTACCATGTCATAGGTTTTAGGGTTGATTTCAAGGTTCATCCAGGTTTCACAATTGTAGTGGTACAAAGCTTGTCCATTACATCTCTAAGTATTGTCTTAGATGACAAATTAATTATCCAATGATCGCTAAGCAAGAGGCCTTTCTCTTTCTTTCAAGGGATGTATAATCAATTACAATAAAGTAAACAAGCCACAAAACATCAAAATCAAGGGAAATTCATTTATCTGCAGCTCTCTAATCACAAGAAATGGAACATTCCCAAACACGAGAGATTGAAGATTGGGCTCAAAATAACGAAAGACAATTTGGACGGAGAGTTAATGGAGGTAGATTTGGGACTCAAGTAAAATATGATGATCTGTTATGAGACAAAAAAATCGAGTGAAATTGAAAATGGAGTTTTTTTATGAGACAAAAAAAGTTTAAGGTAAAATTGGTATTGGAACTAAAGTTGAAAAACCATAAATTCCCCGAAAGAAGTCGTTTTTCTTCACCAATTCACTCTCTTCTCTATCACCCCAAAAAAACGTAACACTTTCATTTGCCGAGGCACAGCCACCACCGAGAATTCCCATCCGCAACGTGTAATTCAACCGATTGAGACGGAGAAAGAAAAGAATTCATAGGAGAAAGGCATGCAGTAAACCGTCATGGTCATCGCAGTCCTACTCACAACGATGGCGTTTCAAGCAGCGATAAGTCCACCGAGAGAAGTTTATTTGGAAGGTAGAGAGAGCATAGGCATTTGGTGCATCCGTGAGTTGACATTCGGCCTTTATCATGCGTTGCAATAAGTGAAAGTCGAGGCTTTTCTAAGTTGCGGAGAGTATAAGGTCGAACTTGCCCAGCTTTATTTGGAAATTTTGTTTATCAGAAAAATGACAAGAAAATCCAAATAAAAAAAGTGCCGCATATACCATTCCTAGATTTAGGACATATTCATACATATATATACTCAAGGGAGTCTTGTCTCTGGACGTTATAATGAGGCTTTGCATTAATTTTGCCAGATACAGCTTGGGCCCAATTTTTTTAGACTTGCTCAATTTCGTTATCTAGGCATTTATTATGACCATCATTTGTTACAATTTACTAATCAAAACTTATATTTAAACACATGAAGATTATAAAATATTAATAGAATAAAAGTCTCAGTTATGGTTATCGCCGAAAATATAAGCTCAAATTAGTAATTTTAGATTATATGCTCATCATTAGATGTAATGGATTATCGTAGGATCGTGCAAAGATATAAAATAAGAAAAATATGAGGTTTTGTTTTAGGTTCTAGGTCCTAATTTTACCTGGAATCTATCCATCGGAACATATTCCCTAATTTTTTAAACTAGAACCTATCTTGCATATCCTAGTGAACATTGGACGGCCCACACACAAGTTTCATAGCCTTGGGTCCACTATCCCGATCATGATTTTCCTACCCCAACAAAGAAAGGTCCTTCCCCTTTGGGTCAATTGTGGGCAATGGGCAAGGTGGAATTCAAATCACTAACACCATGGTTTCATAGTCACATGCTCTAATCTTTGAGCTACAAGCCTCACCTAGTCTTCATTGGATCTATCACGAGAGTACCCTAAAAAAGAAGAAGAAAAAGAACCATTCCTCTCCCCCAGCCATTTCAGGTTAAGGAGGTGTGAAAGCACCTTTATCTTTATAATAAAAGTGCGTTCTGCGATGTAAAGCGGGAGAGAAAGATTTCATAATTGGAATTTTGAATAAAATGACATTTTCCTTTTTTTTTTCTTTTAAATATATATATGAAAATGTAGTAATATGAATGAGAAGTGTCAAACTTTTTATCACCCTAGGGTTGAGCTATTCTTTCAGAGGACATCCCCTCTAATATCGTACCATCAAGTTCGGAATGGATTGGTGTGGTTCCTCACACCTAGGACGTCAAACTATTGAATCATGAATGAAGAAAGGCATGACACAAAAGCATATTGACTAGTGATTGTGAAGCCCCAATCTCGACCGATTAGAGAGATCGGAGCGCTTTCCTATACCCGTACGTAGCTACTGTATGGATCCTTCTGCATTCATTGGCTACCATTGCCGTGCTTGCCCCTTTTACCCCTAGATGTAGCTTCTATGCCTTCTGAACTAGTTAGAGAATTTTGACCCAAAAAAAAGAATAGATAGAGAAGGTAATTGCTTGAGAAATTTGAGGAAATGTGCATAATGGAAAACGATGAACGTCTGCTGCTCTTGTGGCAATATGAGCTATAGGTTGGAAGGATAGTGCCACGAAACTCTTACCGCACAAGCATATGTGATTGTGGAGCTGTTCTGTATCTACAAACATAATCGACCCACAATCAAAATCTGAGAACTCTTTTGGTAGATAAAGAATCTTAAGATGGATCATGAAGACGGAAACTTTTGATTATCTTTGTTGGAGTTTTATATTGCCCGGAATATATGCATGATTTGGAGAGTTCAGCCTCTTTTTTGTGTTTTTGCGCTTTAGCATCGTCTATGTGCGAATGGCCGTAGGAGTCGTTCAGATTCGAAACCAGAGCCTCATCCGTCATTATTTGGTTCAAATTGTTAATGGAGGCAGCACATGGAAGAATCACATGCATCAGGTAGAATGTCTGCAGGAATATTTCAGGGCCGCTTAGAGGGAGAGATGTCAGTGCTAGTGATGAAAGAACTCACTAAGTAGTGGCGGCATCGATGCACCTGATACATGAACTGACATAGATATATGCGAATACGAGCATCTACATCTCTTCCTCGACCATCCTTTATTGTTCAACAAACCTATGTACAGATCTTGCCGGCGGCCTTCTGGTCTATATAGGAGTGTTACTATGGTGGATCTAGAGAGCAACTAAGTTTGGAGGAGTTGGGGATTCCGTTTACCATGTACTAACTTCGATGAGCCTTCTTCATCGACTTTCCCTGGCTCTCTTTGTGGGGCTAAACTCTCCGGAATTCCTCTGGAAGGGCTATTGCGGCCTAGTTATTGGTAGTCAATGCCTGGTATTTACTGTCTCTTGGGAGCATCGCATTCCTCGGTCTTTGCGAATCTTCCACGAATCCTGGGTTGACTGTCTGCGAGCGCCTTCCTGCATGCATACTGAGAACAACACGATCCCCATTAATGTACTGAGAAAGCCAAGGCACACTTCTTGAAGGAAATGAGGACAGACGATGCAAATGCGAAATGTGAATAAAACACCCACACAAAATGTTAGAAAGTTGATTCTTTCTTTTGTGGGCATTCCCTTAACTTCTGAAGAACTTCTCATATGATTCTACATAATGTACAAAAGGTTCTCTGCATGAGGGATCATTAGTAAGGCAGTGGTTGAGTGACGACATATAGGACTTGGATTTCAACAATGTAACAGACAATGTCCTAAGTTTTTCATACAGATACACAGCAACGAATTACGTAGCAACACGATGTTCGAGGTAAAAAAGAAACACTACACTTAAAACCGACATCACATGCAGCATAAAAAGCCATGTCGGCAAATTGGTTAATCACTATACCTTGATCTTCCTCCCAAAGTTCCTCTTTGTTTTCTTGTTTCTGTATCTTGAGAGCTTCTCCCGGCGTTCTTCACTGGTGCAGTTGGTGACAATGATCGGCTGCTCAAGTGGAGAATAGATAAGGCTCACGTTACCATTACCAAGAGTCTGCCATAAAAACTCAGTATCAATCACCCAGCCCTATCCTGTGGAGATAACCAGAAACATCTAAAAGTTTCTCAGTCCATAGACTTCGTCACGTAGCCAATCAATCTCAAATGAAGTTAATGAGTTGCCAAAATTTGGCGTCTTCTTCAGGCACAGGCAAATTTACATATGCATAAGATAGATGACAGCAATCAGAAATAAATAATGAAACGGCAATAGACATGAAACAAAGGCAAGATAACTGATTTTCAGGCCAAAAAAGGATGCATGCACAAAAATAGAGTTGAGATAAAGCCAAACAATTTCAATCTGAGATGTTGAGCCCAAAATCAAGTGCAATATAGAAGCAAAAAAACAAAAACAAACTGATGACACACACAGCTAAACTGAGAACATCATGCAAGGTGAATAACTTTGACCTTTATGTCTCCTTCACTGAATGCCCTCCTCATCCCATATACAGCTCCATAATCGAGTCCGGAAAAATCCAGGAAACTTGGCTTCATTGCAGCCCCGTGCATCGAGGTCAGGCTTCCCGAGCTCACACTCTTCTGAAATGGCTCATCAAAATACAACTCATCCTTTAGGGATTCATTTTCATCTATCCTCATAGGAGGTGTCTTTTCATCGAAAATTCCAGCTAGCGGCACATCAATCCCTCCTTTCTCCAGGAGATCCTTCTTACAATCGTAGAAGACATCGCTGAACAGTGGGTCATTCTGAAGCGACATAAAATCTGCAACCTTCAGTCCCTGAGGCAACATGATGTCTTCCCCACTGGACATCATCGAAATGTCTGCTGTCATCAGATCCAGGCCCACATCCGACTGCGGTTCTTCTATTATAGGCTCTGGAGCTTTGAAAAGATCCCCTTCAGCACCGAGGTCATATTCTGATATAGCGGTGGCCTGAATTAAGTTGCCCTTTGATGGAAAAGAAATTAGAAAAAAGAAACAAAAAAATAGTATTAGGAAATTCAAAGACTTGAACATAATAGAAATACAATACAAGCCATGAGTCACAAAGATTGCCATAGAAATGAAATTCTCTAGTATGTGCAGAACATGATATAAAGTTTGGCAGATGATTAGTTCAAGGGTAGCTACTACTTCAGAAATCTTTACTCAATGCATGACGGAGCAGGACTCTAAAGCATCATAAACGGACATCAACCACAGTTTGGATCTTTAATGATCAATCTGCAACATACGATGGCAATACTTATGGAGATCGTACACTAATCATCATAATCAAAACTTGGCCTGGCATCATACTCTTCCACCAACTTCTCATCAGCCTTTCAAGATGAATGACAACTACAAATCTGAAAATCTGTAATTCTTTCTTCCTAAAATTGCAGCCTTAAAAAGCTTCATGCAATAAAGGAAACAATTTACACTTCTAGATTATTTTACCATCAGATGCCTCCGTAGCTTCAAGAGGAAATAACTACAAGAAAAACTTCAGCATGTTTCATCAGTCTCTGTATTTAATTCTGTGCTCATCCATATATAGCTTAATGTTTTGGCCAGGAGCTGACAGTTGAATGAACTGATTCAAAAGCCGATTTTTGAATATCCAAAACGTATCCATCCGCAAGAAATCGCCAAAATCACCACGTGGCTGGAAACAGAGCATGTGGTTTTTGTCAAAATCTAAGTACTTAACGAGTACCGGATATAGTTCGCTCACTGGAAAGAGCATTCCACTTTAGGCAAAAGCAGAGACCCATTGCAACTCTTTCAAGGACTATCGGCTTTCCTTTATCTTTCTTTCTACATATGGCGTTTAAAAATAATAAGCTCACAGGATATGAACAATCAAGTGGGAAGTTAGCTTTTGCTTTTTCCCCAAAACCATCACTTTCTATTTTATTTGTTCTCTAAGTAAGTGCCTTTCCTTTTTTCCGCTGTGTCCTCACGAAGTCCCTTGGAAAGCCAGAGAACCTGCCTATTGGGTTCGAAGGCACATAGAAACTTCGAAGCAAATGGAAACAAGCTTATCGAACACGGAACTTGGATACCAAGATTTTTTCCTATCTTTGCCCTCTGTTTCTTATCCTTTTCAAGGTCCAGCATGTAAAGTGAAAGTCCAGTGGTTTCCACTAACGCTGTTTCGTAAATAACCTTTTACCAGAAAAGGCACGGAGAAGCTTTCGATTATGATAATTCAAATACCCTCATGAGCAAGAACACAAAGCAGCCAGACTACATTACAACATTTTTTCTTGACATTTTAATATTACCAGCAAATCGATCGAGTTCAAGACTGTGAAGAAACGATCAGATAGGCAAGAGAACACCCAATTTCAGTTCTTCCTCAAGCCAATCTAAGCAAATAAATCAATGATGAATGAGTCGACATGTGCATAAAGTTTTATGCATCATTCACGAATTTTCTTCAAGAAAAAAAAAAAGAATCGAAACTTACTTTCAGCGAACACCCAGATGATATCAACAGAGGCAAGACGAACAAGTACCAGAAAACCAGCAATACGATTGTGAATTCACACAGGCCCAAAACAGAGCAGTGTGATAAGAGCAATCATGAAGTATGTATATGCATGCACACATGAGGAAGAAGCAGCGAACTGATTACAGAGAGAGACAGAGACAGAGCGAGAGTACCATAGAGGCATTTGACTTGTGGGATTTCCAAAACTCCTCGAGCTGCTGAACTTCCTGAGACAAGTTCTGGAAGCAGGGGAACATCAGCCCTGTCTCTGCATACATTTCTTGCAAAAACCAAGAAAACCCCCCAAGTCCTTCCCACCCAAAAAGACTCGCTCTTTCCCAGCAACAGAGCCTCAATTCTCAGAGAGAAGGGCCAGGGCCAGGGACAGGGACAGAGCCAGACGAGAGCAGACACAGCACCACCCGATCGCCTGCTGTTCTCAAGGGTGTCGAATAAAAAGACTCCTATAACGCGAGAGGGCCGCTTATATAGACAGAGAGGCGCAAAAAGCAGACCTTTTTTTTTTTTTTTTTTTTTTTGTCATGATGCGATGCAAATTGGAAGGGGTTTTTTTTTTTTTTTATATAACAAGGACAAAATTGATGGGAAAAGGGACCCCCATTATTTTCCCCTCTCTCTTTCTCCCTTTTTCTTTGTAAATGCGAGTGTCCCCATTCCCTCGTCGTGCTCTGCCAGTTTCTTTTGCTGAAATCCCATTTTTCTTCTTCTTTCGATTTGGAATAATGGGTGATTCCCGGCTTATTAAATTACAAATTGCAAATCGTCCAAAATATTTTAAAAAAAAAAATAACACACAAAATTTGCAAATTGCGAGAGTGGTTGGAATGAATATGGACGAAAATACGGGGGACGTGTTCGGGGGCCGGGACTAGTGCTCGCCGGCTCGTCATCATCGTCAGTCGTCGGATTGCCCAGAGATGCTGCCGGGCCACGCGCCTTTCGCTTCGCGTGAGAACGGAGGGAGATCGCTGCATGCGCCTAATAACCGAGATTCCAGTCATTATGAACTTTGTCATTTTCCGTTTATGTAATAATACCCCCAGGTCATATCAATTTCTCTAACAATAATAATTACTTGTAATATTTAAAATAAATCATTTCCGAAAAAATTATTATCAATAGTAATTTATATTTTAAAAAAAATTATGAATGATGATAATATTTTTTAATTTAATCATTTTTATAAGGAATATATTTTTTAAAATAAATATTTTCTGAATTATCCATCTTACTTTTTTAATGTCTTAGATTCAAAGAAGAATTTATAAAATAAATAAAGAATAAGTTTTATTTTCTCATTTCACTTCCTGCTCGTCTTGATTCAATATAATCAAAGCAAATGCACAATGAGTAAACCCATTTAATCCAAATGACAATAAACTAGAAGATGGGTAAAATAGCTTCTGAAAGATCAATTATAGAAGCTCAGACTTTCATTGATCATGTCAATCAAATCGCACAAATAATTTCGAACCCAAAAATTTCTTGATATTATCTTAACACCTAACATGAATTGAGACTTGATAATTAGGGAAATAGAGGGTCTCTCTATCCAACAGTCTAGCAACTTCTGGATAGCTCCAAAAGCATGAGAAGAATATCCCCTTGTACCTCTATTCGTGAATAGTAAATAATGATCATGATGGGCCATGAGCCACTTTTCAAGTGAGAAAACGTATATATATGTACTCGTCATGACATAATTGAATGCAATTTCTTTATTTTGACATACAACCATTAAGATAATCAAGTTTGTAATCAAGTAGGCATATTTTCGTCAACCATCTAGGACATCGAAAGCTCAATTAATTGAATTCATCTTTACATTTCTCAATTTCCATTCTCCTTAATTAGGGTGTAACATATCTAATTTTTGCATGGCATGTGTTTGTCGATACATAGTTGGGTATCAATTTTATATTTATTTTATCTGTTTCCCAGAAGCTTCAGGTCATCAAAATCTTACACATTCGTGGGTCAACTAAATTTGTCTGATCCTCATTTTTGTCTTCAAAAATTTAACGTAAGAGGTCGCAAATCTCTTCTATTTTAAAAACCCGCATTCTTGTCCTCCTTTAGAACAAAGTTGATCATGCTTCCTTGAAATTATTTTCAAGATCACTCGGACGAAAAAGTTATCTCAAAATTCCCTTCCTTCTTCTTCTTTTTTTCTTTTTTCTAGATGTTCGCAACAGCTTCAGCGAGATGGTTGCTTCGTCTTCACAGGAAATTAGTTCGGGGAAGCCTCGAGCATTATAGCATTGTAAAAAACTCAGAACCGTGCAAAACATTCTGTCAAGAAGTCGCGATGGACCCGCCAATGGTGGAAATCGCCAAAGGAGTCGCTGTTGATTAAAGATGGACGACATGAACTCAAAGACTTTTATTCAGCAGCGTGCATTAGGCCTTTTCCTTAAAGCAAGCGCATACGATTCGCACACATCATGCAACGAGTTGACCTCGCCGAAACAATTTGGGAGGTACATAACTTCTGCAGCTGTTCGGCACCTCCTCCAAGCTACCCCTTTCATCACGACCTTGACATTATGGCTTTCTTCATTCACATAATACCAAAAAAAAAAAACCAGTATGCTCGGACTAACTCCAAGATAAAGCAAAAAATTGTCAAACTGTGTTTCAGGTAAGACTTCTCTCATAAGATAAGCGACATGACTTCCAAATTTGCTCAATGAAAATGTCATCAAGTCGAACACAAAATGCGGCGGAGTTTAATCATTTAAGCAATGTCTTCGCCCTATAAAAAAAGTGAAAAAAAAAAGGTAAATTAATATACAAAGGCAGTCAAAATCAAGAAGTAAAGTAAGTTAATTTGTGGATCAACGCTCTTTATCAATATTTGATTTGACATATCCTGACATTGCCGGTCACTATCGTAATCCTATTAGTGTCTAATCTTTTATTTACGCTGTTTGCGCACGAAATAAATATCTTTCACTGTATATATACACACGCACACAATTCCAAGAGGCCATGTGAAGAAGCCATCGTGCTTTTGCTATGCCACTGACAAGGAAACCCTAATTATGTTCTCCAATCAATAATTGGTCTCCAAGGACCATGTTTGGCAAAAGCAGCATCGAACCATCTCGTGCAAGATGTATAGTACTCAATGGAAGAAATGGTCATTTAAAGAAGACTCGTTCAACCCATAATAGACCACGAAATCTGGCAGTTGCTTTGCTACTGCTGACACGCCACCTAATTCTGAAAATGAATAATTAGGGCTTGAATTCCAAATGGAAACGCATGCTTAAGCCGATACTTTTAGCGTTAATCAAGGATGATATAATACCCCACTTTGAAAAGATTAACGAAACAGGACAAAATGGGGCCTGTTTCTTGGGGAAAGTGGTTCCTTTTACTTTGATTGCAATTTCGAACAGTAATTCTCGTAGTACTAATCTCTACGATGGTGCAATACCGAGAGAGTTATATTTACTAATTATAAACTTAAATTGACCAGTGGAAATAAGTGTAAAGAAATTATTCTTGTAAAAATACACGAAAATTTATTTTCGTGGCCTATACGTCTTGGAAACTTCTGCTTTCAATGTGCTGGGTTTTCCTTTTCCAAGGCTTCAATAAAAAGCTGAAAATTCGATCACGGAATGGAGCGAAGACCGCCGTCGTCATCGACCATTGTTCTTTTCCCCGTTCGATAATGCAAAAAAGAAAAGAAAGGAAACAGAAAGAAATAAAAGAGAAAAACAAATGAATTTTATGAGCTGTGTAGATGTATACCGATTTAAGATTCTTCCTTCCAATTTGATAAGAAAAATATTCAAATTCTCTTCCAATGTGGAAAGGCCTGTTCCCACCATGCTGCAAATTGGCAATTTAAAAATGGTTTTTCGAAAAGTGCCGAGCCCACTTTTTGTCCCTATCTCGAACTTAACTCGTCACGTCGAAGATGGGCATAAGATTGATGCCACTAATGGAATTGACTGTATGGCCATTGGGAGGAGGAACTGGCCTCGAACTTTGTGGACCGACACGCTTCTAGACTTCTTCGAAAAAATTGTCCCGGACAACCTTCAAACGAGTTATATAATCAGATTTAAACTTCAACCAGCCATGACTTTTTCACTTTTCATTTTCCAAGATCTTATGAGGTAAATTCGGCCTTTCAATATACCTTTAAATTGGGCAAATCTATCTCTGAAAGAAGAGGTTATGAGTTTATGAATGATCATAAAGAAATCCTATTTATTTCTTTTGGTGCTTGTAATTTAGTTATAAAAATAAAAGAGCATTGAGATATGATATCATAACATATCATGTAATATATCCTAGAAACATTTGCCAATGATGGCTGATGCAAACTCCAAGCGGAGAAAAAAAAATACTGACTCAAATTACTGTTCTTCCATTTTCAAGTGAAGCTCTTCTTCTACAACCCATATTCGATTGGCAAATGACAGGAGAGATTCTCAAGCGGGAAAGTTCCAAGTTCTCTTTCCATGCGGTAGAATTCAATGATCATTGGCGTAGCATAGGCTTTTAGTTTGAAAGAAAGTTGATGGGAATAACTTGTAGTTGGGTTGTAAAGTGAGCGAATTTCAACCCTAAAGGAAGAAAAAGGAGAAGTATATGCTCCCATTTTGGTAATGAGGAGTGATGAAACGTGCACTTTGGGGCGATCCATGGGGCAGTACGATTGAACCTCAAATTCCCACATTTGGAAAAACAGATCGTAAAGGGGAAGCCCCACGGGAGCTTTAGGTGCGCAACACTTGTCGACACCGCAAGGAGAAGTGGTTTTGACCAATGGGACGCCCACGCATGTCGTGGAGCCATCGCAACACTTGGCGGCCATTGAGCGACATTGACGTCTTTGTTGATTTTAGCAGACAAAAAATGGGCAAATAGACAAAAAAAGATGCCTTGTGTTTCAACAAGGTTATTGGGAAATCATATGCCAAGGGTTGGAGCCCCATGATTGGACTTTGGTAAATAGAATACATCGCACCATCTTGTTTTTTTTTTTTTTTTTTTTCAGTCAAATTATTATTGTTTTTGTTTCGTTTTGTGATATTCATAATGATAATAGTCGAATATTATGCATTTTTTGGCGAGAAAATACAAAGAGAGGACAAGATGAACGATGGAGAATGCTCTGCCCAAAAAAAAACAGAAAACACGATGGAGAATGCTGGCCAGGAAACGCCAAAGGCCAATGCCAAGTTTCGCACACTTCGAGTATAGGTGGAAAAAATCAATTTATGTAGTTTCTACTAATTAAAATATCATATATTTTTTTCACTATGTGATATTCATGAAAATATAACATTTTCTCGTCATTGCTCAAAGCAATTTTACTTGCAAAATTCACCTGATTCAGTAATTAAAGATGTGTGCATACATCTCTATTCATACAAAATATACATTTGTCATAGTTGGAGTTAAGTTTCATCTTTCAAAAAAAATTATCGATGTGCCGTTAATCCTCGGTGGTGAAGAATCGACATGGTAGTCCCAACTTTTAGTTGAAGGGAGTTTTCATCTTGTCTGTCATGTGGCAAACTAGATGAAGAGATTGAAACCCTAGTCTTCTGTTTTTCTTGGTCAGCCAACAAGCATTAATTATTCGATCCTGAGCTTTGTCTCGAGGGTTAGGAGCAGTGAACTTGGGAATGGTGGCGATGGATGAAGACAAGAGATGGGCCTAAAAGGAATTAACTCACAGCTGGAGCGGATTGTCCGGTAGTGCCCCTTTTGTTTTATCTTCAAGGTGATGAATTGCAATTGGAATTGCCTTTGGTTTTTCAATTGGGACCCTCGTGCATCCCTTGTGTGGCCCAAAACTTGAAGACCCTTTTTGGATTCTTCCGGGATGGGAAGCATATATGAAGTGATGAAACGTGAAAACGAGGGTTTTCGAGAGTGGCTTCTAACTAGTTTGAAGTTGACATTTGACAAGAGAAGCTTTTCATTTTAGTGCCACTACTATGCCAAAAGACATGCATTTGCCAGTTTTAATTCCATGTTTGGTAGCTCCATTATGGCCTTTTTAAAGTTGTTGGGTGGACTCAAAGTTTTGCTTTTTGAGTTCTAGATGTGTGCATGTACATCGATCTTAATCTACCAATTAACTTGCAAGGTTGATATATCGATTGAGAATCGTACTAATCTATACTTGAGCTAAGCACTTAAATTTTGACTTGCATCTCACCCTTATTCATGAGGTCAATGGAGTAATTTATCAGTCAGGAATTTACATCACTGTTGATCCTCTCATAAAAAAAAAAAAAAAAAAAAAAAAAGGCACAAGTTCATGGAAATTTCTAGTTATCTAAAGAAAGCCAAAAGCAAGGATTTTGGCTATGGAAATCAAATATCATTCCGCGGCCGTACTGCAACTAGAGAATTCGAAATAACTTAATAACTAGCCCTTGGGCTCATAAATTGTCAGAACAGGGTTTTTAATAATTTTACCAATGATAATAATGCAACATTACTGCGGTTTGAATGCAAATGAATATGCAAAACGAAAAAGAAAAAAAGGAAAAAATGAGAACGGTTCAATGCTAGAGAATCTGACATAATATATATGTTCTGGCGAAGAAAAGGACATGATATACATGTATTGATGTTCCACAAATACATACCTTCGGTAGAGCAATTATGGTTCAACATTTCATACATTTGTTCACACAAAATTAGTTTTTTGGTAGTACATATTGCAGAAATAAAAAAATGTACATCAAAAGTATATGACAAAATTTGAGAAGTCGCCCTATTTTATTTCATTTATTTGTCCACAAATCTGCCCAAAGGCATTTAAAAAGGCCAACTGAAATCTCTCGAGGCAAAAATTAGAAATTACACCCACATTCATCGTGAACATCTAATGAGATCCACGAAGGTCAGATAGAGAAAATTTTCTCTCTAGTCACTCTTCCGAACACTTGTATAAATATTTAGGTTACTTTTATTTTTCAAAAATGAATATTTTGAAATATTTTTTCTAAAAATGATTATTTATATCACTTATAAAAATATATAAACAAATAATATTTTCATTATTTATGAAATATTTATATATAAATTATTATCAATCACGAAGACATTTTGTCTTCACTAATTATTTCAAATGATAATTTTTAAAAATGAAATTATTTATTTTTTCCAAAATGAATAAACCTTAATCACATTTTCAAATGATTGTCCACATCAATTCCTCGAAGTCTATTGTACGAACAAGTTCGCGTATGAACAAAAACAGTAGTAAAATCACATTATGACAGGCTCAGTGGAGGGGAAGACGATAAGTGGATGTGACCGATCATGCCATTGCTGGGACACCGTTTCATGCACCATCTTTGATAATTCATCTCTTTTGTTTTCTTCCTTGCTTAATATAATAAATAATATATATATATATATATATATACTGATAAATTATTATGTTATGATAAAGTTGGGACCAAGGACGGTCCATTAAGATAAGTCTATATTATTCACATTATATATATATATATATATATGACTTCATTTGCAGCAATCTTGAAAGCTATGTATGTATGTATATATATACTGATAAATTATTATGTTATGTAAAGTTGGGGCCAAGGACATTCCATTAAAATAAGTCTATATTATTCATATTTCGCTTTCAAGATTGCTGCAAATGAAGTTCTTTTGTGAGGTCAAGTCCGCATCCATATTGCACAACTTGGTGAACTTAGAAATTATGTCACAGAACTTATAAATAATGTCCATACACCACTTAAAAACAAAGCTATTGATCGATAATATTGTGTTAAATTTATTTTTTTTCATTATTGGAAAAGTTACTATCTTGATAATGAAAATTATTATGTTTAATTTACTCTGTAAATATTGAGAAAATTACTCATACCCTTTTTTTTTGGCATGATATTGGAGACGTATCTATCAACGCTATTATCGTCTTGACATTTCTGAGCGTGGCCAAATCTGCAAGGTGACATGTCGTACGGTGTGCCAAATCACGCGAGGTTAGCTGTCGGTTTCCTACTTTAAGCCAATTTGGACATTCTTGCAATTTGGCAGGTAGTGCATTTGGTGTACTGTTGTCAATATACGTTGTCGAGTACAATGAACGGAGGCTCTGACCATAATAATGCTAAATATACGAAAATTGGTTTATTATACATAAAGCGGTTGAGGAAGGAAGTATCAAAGGAATTCAGCTTAACAGGGCATGTCCTACGCTATCTCACTTAATGTTCGCAGATGATCTAATCCTCTTTATGGCTGGCAAAATTTCAGAATGCCAGAGTGTTGCTGCTGTCCTAAACCAGTACTGTTTTGCATCCGGGCAGGCGATTAACCTTAACAAATCAGGACTTTTCTTCAGTAAAAACTGCCCATCAAACCTGAAGCAAAGTATGACGGATGAGATGAGAGTTGCGGAGATTGAGAAAACAGGGAAATACCTAGGCATTCCCTCGGATTGGGGCAAGTCCAAGAAGGAGATGTTTGCCTGGATACTAGGTCGCATAAACACTAAGCTAGAGGGTTGGAAAGAGAAGATTATGACAAAAGCAGGTAAAGAAGTATTGATTAAAGCAGTGGTACAATCTATACCACACTATGCAATGTCAGTCTTCAAAATACCATTATCCATATGTCGAGCTATTGAAAGAAAAGTTGCTGATTTTTGGTGGAAAACCAATGAACAAAATAGAGGAGTCCATTGGAGAAGCTGGGAGACACTAAAGAAAAGAAAAGTAAAGGGAGGGCTGGGTTTTAGAGATTTAATCACTTTCAATGATGCTATGCTAGGTAAACAGGCCTGGCGGCTAATCCAACACCCTGATCATCTCTGGAGCAAGGTTTTCAAAGGCCTCTACTATCCTCATGGAGATATACGTACAGCCACCAAAGGAAGCAACCCCTCATGGGGATGGCAAAGTGTGATAAAAGGGAGAAACACTATCCTCCCTTCTCTTCGATGGAACATAGGAAATGGGGAGAGAGTAAAAATTCGAGAAGACCGGTGGCTACCTAGAGGAGTTATAGGAGGCCCAGCAAATAGGGAGGAGCCGGAAAGGGTGTCTGAATTGATTGACGAGGCGCAAAAACAGTGGAAAGAGCAACTGATATGGAACTTGTTTGACCCAGAGACAGCAACAGAAATTATCTCAATCCCCCTAAGTCGAACAAGGCTAGAGGACCACATAGTTTGGACACCAAACAAATCAGGTATTTTCACAGTTAAAAGTGCATACCAAAATCAGATAGCCACACAACCACAAAGCAAACAGGAGGCAGCCTCCTCTTCCTTTCAAACACCTCCTACACTCTGGCGCCGTATATGGCAGACCCAAACACAGCCTAAACTCAAACACTTCCTATGGCAACTATGTCAGAATGCACTCCCCACACGGGTGAACCTAAAACGAAGGAGAATTATACCTGAAGATGAGTGTGAACTCTGTCATGAACACCCCGAAACACCTGAACATCTATTTCTCCTTTGCCCCTGGACAAAAGCGGTCTGGGAACACCCTGCCATCCAAGTACAAATAAATCAGCAAAGCATTACAAGAATCGAAGAATGGATCGACAACTTCAGACACGCGACCGTCTCGATCGAGCTTCTTACCCAGCTCTTATGGACGATCTGGAAGAACAGAAACGGCTACATTTTTCGCGGACAGAAGCCAAATCCAGAGAATACAGTGCACTCGGCGATGGCCACACACGACAACACCAGAAAACACATAAATTGCAGCAAGAACAGAACAGATCAGCAAACTAACAGGCAAGAAAACTGGAAACCTCCAGCGCGCGGAGTAATCAAGTGGAACGTTGATGGAGCTTACCTCAGAGAAACGGGGGAAGCAGCAGTCGCCGGAGTCTGCCGAGACCACGACGGAACCCTGCTGGCCGGATTTGCTCAGAATGTCCGGGTGGAGGAGCCGATTCAAGCGGAAGCTTTAGCCCTGCTTGAAACCCTAAAGCTGTTGAGGAACGAAGGACGGGAAGAGAAGCGAACGTGTGGCTGGGAGATTGAGATTGAAACAGATCAAAAAGAGCTCGCTCAAGTGATAAGTGGGAGTGCAGATCAGACAAACGGAGGAGACGCCGCTGCAGATCAAGGCAATGGACTCGGGCTCACCCAAAATTCAATGCAGCCTGGGCCGTGCGTGGAATTATCGGCGAAGTCCAGACTCTCCTGCACCTTACTGGGCCCATCAGCATATTACATTGTAAAAGAGATGCCAATCGAGCAGCTGATTGGGTCGCAAAAGCTAAACGAAACAAGACCCTATTAGACAACTGGGTCCAATATCCCCCTCAGAGTTTACTAGATGTATTATGCGCGGATGTAACACATCTTCCTTCTAATCAATGAAATCTACGTATCTTCGACCAAAAAAAAAAAAAAAAAAAAAAAAAAAATTGATATGCCAAGTGACGTGGAATGTTGAATATATTTTACCTGTTAAATGACTCATTTGTAGCTAATCACGTTACTTAAGCCCTACCTAAAAAGAGAATTAGGACTATGTTTCCGGACTGATCCTAATTATAGTTAGATAATTGATCTTTTCTCGTTTTCTTCCTACTTAATATACTTATACATATATAAAGATAGAAGTGAGGACGGTCCATTAACATAAGTCTATATTATTCACATTTCACTTTCGAGATTACTATAGTTTTCCAATGAGGTTAGGTCCATGTCCATATTGCCCAACACGGTGATCTTAAAATTTAGAGATAAATGCACTATAAGTTTTAAAATTTATTACGAAAATACAATTAGATGCATTTGTTTCGCAGGAAAATGTTTCATCACTTTCCGTCGTTTGATTCACTTAGAAGAATGAGCCAACGAAAATTGTTTCTCAGTCAATGAAAAATGTTTTCTTAACGCTTAAATTCTGGAAAATGATTTCCCATTTTAAAAAAATCCGAAAGGTTTTCCTAATCTTAGGAAATTGGTTGTTAAAAATTTATTCTTATAAAAATAATTTTAAAAAATCAAAATTGTAATTTTTTTAAAATTTTGAATATAATATTATTAATTATTTTTCTTTTATTTTATTTTCTCGTTTCTTTCTTTTTCTTGAACCTTCTTCCCTCTTCTTCCTCCGCCAGCAGCGACTTGCCAAGATGGCGGGCCGGCAAGCTCGCCAACCCAAGCTTCGTTGAGGCCGACAAGCTCACGGCTCGCCTAAGGCGGATGAGCTCACAACTCGGTCAATCCATGCGAGCCCGAGTTCGGCCAAGGTCAACAAGGAAGCAGACAAGCGTTGGAGAAGAAGAAGGAAAAAATAAAAATAAAAAATAAAGTAATTAAAAAACCGAAACAAAAATTAAATATTAAAAAATTCAAAAAATTTTGCTAAGATAAAATCATTTTCCAGTAAGGTGCAAACATTAGAAAACTTTTTCAATCATATATTACCAAATAAAGAAAAACTAACTGTTTTTCTGGAAAATGTTTTCTTAGAAAATATTTTCCTTTACCGTTGAGTTTTTCGCGAAACAAACACACCCTCCCAAAATTTTTAGAAAATGCAATTAAGTCATTTCATTAATTTTCTCCAACTTAGCTAGCTAAAAATGCTATGTTTACCATATTCTTTTAATTTTTTTCTCTTTAATGTGGTGATAATATGGTTAAAACATGAAACATAAGGCCAAAACAATGTCGTTTTGTTCAATATTTGAATTTTTAATACAAGTTTTATTGAAATCATATTAAAAATAAACAAAATTCACATAAAAAAAAAAAAAAAAGAAATAAAAGGAAAACTTAGCCGTCACCTATGTTTTCCTTCTTTTATATTTTTTTAAAGTTTGCTTTATTTTATAATGAAACTTAGGGAAAAAGCCACAACAAATCTCAAACTATATCCACTATGATACATTTATCCTGAATTTTTTTGTAACATTAAAAACCTTAAACTATGTCCATTGTGACACATTTACCTTAAACATTTTCTTGTAACATAAAAAAAATTCCAAACTTGTACCTTCCTGACACATTTACATTCTATTGAGGTTCTGTTAGATAATTTTTCAGCTAAAATAATGTCATTTTTATTTCACTTAAGTCATATGGCAGTACGTAAATACCGTTACTTTCTAGTGTCAATTTAGGTAAATTTTTAACAATTATCATCAACAAACCTTTGATGGGGGATAAATGTGTCACACAGATATAAATTTGAGATTTTTGGTACCATAGAAAAAAGTTTAGAATAAATATATCACAATCAGCATACTTTAGAGTCTTTTGTAGCTTTTATTCTAAAACATAAATAAATTTTATATTAAAAATCATATTTAGACCAAAACAATGTTGTTTTACTCATGTCGGCATAACGTAAGATGAAGAAAATAATAAATAAGAAAAAAGTTACATCACCATTTTCTATCAACTGAATTGGAGGGATAAAGATATCATAAGTACTATAATATTCATACAACCCTCACTTGAGTGCCATAATTTTTTTCCCAATCACTTAAATATCATAACTTCTAAAAAAACAATCACTTGAATGTTATAACTTTCAATCGATCACTTAAATACCAAATTTTTTTTAAAAGCATTGATCCAAGTGCCGGAAATCCAATATGGTATAATATTTGTGGTGAACAATTTTAAAAACTTATGGCATTCAAGTAATCAATTGAAAGTTATACGATAGTCAAATGATCAAAAAAAGTTATGACATTCAAGTGAACATTGTACATAAATTATAGCACTCAAGTAATTAACAAAAAATTGCAGCACTCGAGTGAGTATTACATGAAAAATTATGGCATTTGTTATATTATTTTCCCCGATGATTGGATGGTAGTAATAAACAACTTAATTGTACTAATTTGATATATTTTAAGACTTAATTACATATTTTAAAAGTTTGATGACTCAATTGTACTTTTGTGATAAGTTTTAGGACTTCTAATGCATTTATCCATAAAAATTATGTTGCAAGACTTATATCACACGAAAAACTGAGAGATCATAATTCGGTGAACATTAAATATTCGGAAAAATCTTAAACCAATTGCTTTGTGCCAATTTAGTTCTTGACCTTTTCATGGTATCAAATTAGTCATAAACTTTTTAACCTAGTATCAATTCAATTATTCCTATTAATTTTGGCCAAATATTATTGACATAGATGCCAGTTGGCTTACATGGTGCTACTATCGCTGACGTGAATAAATTTTAATAATATTTTGGTGTTTTTTATTTTTATTATTTTCTTTTTCTTTTCTTTTTTCCTTCTTCTTCCTTTGGCCCATGACCAACCACTGGCCATGGCCAAGCTAGCCTCACCTAGGCGAGGCTCGACATCACCCACCACAAATGAGGCCTAGCCAGTTGAAGAATTCACTCTCTAGATCTGACGAGGCTGGCCCTTGCCCAAGCCAAGGCGACCTCGTTGAATGTTGCTTGGGCTAGGCCCGGCAAGGGTCGGCCTCGCCCAAGCCAAATTTAACGAGAGGAGCCCTCACTGAGGCTCACCCTCACCTAGCCGAGCCTCACCTGTGGCAATGGACGGCAAGCCTCACCCAAGCATTACGTTAACGATGACAATTCCACATAGGCCTGTTGGTGTCCATGTGAACAAAATCCAACTAAAATTAACTCGAATGACTAAATTGACATCAAAAGGTTAATGGCTAAATTGACATCAATTCAATAGGTTCGAGACTTTTTCAATAGTTTTTCCAAATAATATCCGTACACCACTAAAAACTAAAGATTGATTGATAATATTTTGTTAGATTCATTTTTTTGTATTTAACAAGTTATTATCTTGATAATGAAAATTATTAGGTCTAGTTTACTCAATAAATGTTGAGAAAATTATGGTCTATCAACACAATTATGGTCTTGAGACTTCTGAGTGTGGCCAAATCCACAAGTTGATAGGTCGTATCGTGTGCCAAATCAAGCGACATTAGATGTCATTGTCCAACTTTAAGCCAATTTGGACATTCTTGCAATTTGACAAGTAGTACATTTGGTGCCTGTTGTCAATATAGGTTGTGGAGTACAATGTACTGACTCTGCTAGACAAATAATGCTAAATATGTGAAAATTAATTGACTAAATTGTTAATGCCAAGTAGATGACGCGGGATATTGAATATATTTTACTTGTTAAACGACTCATTGGTAGCTAATCACGTTACTTCATGTATTACGAAGCACTAAGCCCTACCCAAAAAAAATTGTGGTAACTGATCATTTAGAAGTTGATAGTGTGGAGATAAATATAGTAAATACACATCATAATTCCGTCTTTAGACAAACTAACTTGTCACAAAACATATAATATCGAATCTTCAATAGGCAAATTCTGTTCCTTGCCCGCTCCGGAGGAACGTGGATCGAAAGATGTCTGGATTTGTACTTGCAATGTCTTCACCTGAGCTGGTTGTTTTTGTCCAATGGCTTTAGCCTTTCATTTTTACCTCGGGCATATTTAGTCATATTCCAAGCATGTCCCCAGCAAAACCATGTCCTTTCCAAAGAAAACAGTGCTCTAAAACATTCATCTGTCTGCATCAGTCTCCAACCACACCTTCTTTTAGTATTTGGTTCAGAGGTGCGAAACAATCGTTTTTGGACAAGACCACTCATTATTGTACACCATGTCCATATCTATAGACACGAGTAATCTAGATATTTAAAAGTGAGGAGCAGTTTTTCCTTCTTCTTGATCATGACAATGACCACAAAGTTAATTTATTAGTGCAAGTTGTCTTTAGTCATCAATCTTGTCGACAGCAATTTCGATTAGTACACCACATATAGGACGACGATCTTTTTTATATGTTAGTTTAGTCTTGTACCTAACCAGATTTCATTACCCGTCGGTCTATAAAAAATTAAATTCAACTCTAGATATTTTCTCCCTAAGACAACGCCGCTATTTTATGCATCTCGTTTTTTCGAATGCATTCTCCAGAAGAGCATTGCACTTTGCAAGTCACCAGTAAAGCTGCATGACACGGTCTGGTCCCATGAACGGGGCAAGAGTATTTATTCTTGGGGGTGAACTTTGGGGTCCCTATACATACCAGAGCCAAAACACAAAAATACAGGTTCTACATATCGCCAAAAATAAAAGGAAAGAAACTTTTTTTAAATAGATATGAATTAGATTCTGGAAAGCGCAAAGAAGAGAGAGAAGGAGGGAGTCAATTCAATGGGAGCTCTATCGTATGGCACCTTCCTGGGTTAGGACAATGGGCGGTGGTGCCCATCACCTTTTTGTGGAAAATGGCTTGTGAAGAGGACTTGTGTGGAATCTGCAAAGGGTCGAGTGAAGGGTACACAAAATAAGACAAAACAAAGATAAATACAGATTGTATATTTGCTGAAATTCCACAAAGCGATGCCGTAATACAAGCGACAGTGCCCATGTCTTTGACAGCGTAGACATGTACACGATGTGATCGGATCGAATGGGTTTCGTTTGATAGCTTCGAGCCCAATTATAGCGATGTCATCGCAATCAAAGTTTGACATGTGAATGGGAAATGGGTGAGTTTGGATTAAGATCTGTATCGATCCTTAGTTAGGCAATTGTCAAGGTTCAGATGAAGGGCTTCCATTATTTGATTGTCCAGTGACCATCTAACGTTACTCATTACTATTTTGGTTGTTGGGTGTTGCAGTCCCCACGGACGATTGAGCAGGTCGTGGGGCTAAAAAAGTAATTTACACAGGTGCGATATTCGGAAATTCCTACATCAGTTAATAATATGTAGGATAAAAAGATAATAAATGTCATGTGTGGACTCTTAATAAGCGGTCCGAATTGTGTTTTGTGTCTGTAGTTTTTGGAAAGTGATTCCATTGGAGTTATATTAATAACCATTTGTACTTAGATTGATTATATAGAGTGATGAGGAAACATGTATCACCATCTTAATCTGAAATCACATATCATATAACCGGCATGTTAGAAATTTACTGAATTGTGATTCTCCTAGCGTTTGGTAACTTTTGTTAAATGCTTTGATAAGTTCATTAGTATTTTCAATGTTTAGAATAGACATTGGGTTTCCTGGTTTATATACTGTTACAGTAGATATCTTAGTAACTTATCAAAATATCTATTTTGGAATCATGTGTTTATGTCACTTGTAATTTTTTAAACTTGAATACCTTTCTCTCGTTCTTCACCAAGCATTTTCAACCCAATGTCATCATTGTTTTTAACATTGATTAATCATTTCTCGTTCTTCACCAAGCATTTTCAACCCAATGTCATCATTGTTTTTAACATTGATTAATCATTCTTATCCTTTGTAACTCGTATAAGTCTTCCAAGTACATCCCCTCTTGATCATATGAAGCCACTAAAGTATTCAAGTTCTAACTCATTCTTGCAAAGGAAAGAGAGTCATAGTCACGTCCTCTCTAATTTTCACTTTCCCATCTTTTGAATAAAAGCGAAGGTCCAACATTAAAGCCTCCAGTTTAATCTTTCAAGAGTGTTTTTATTTTTATTTTTATTTTTTTTTCGATCCTACTCTTCTTTTACTCTAACTTCCACTCCCATACTTTTATCCCACATCCTTATAATGCGTTAAAGTTGAAATTCACATCTAAAATTAAATCGTCCTCATCCCAACCTCTCTAAGGATGGTTATTGGGGCAAACTCTAGTGGTTAATCTTTCAAGAATTTAAAAGGTGATTTTGTTGGCTTATTTTCTTTTATTAAATTAGTTTTGATTAAAAGTTTAAAAGTTTAAAAGTTGTTATTATTTGTTCTAGTTTATATTGCCTTGAAGGTGATTATGGGCTTGAGTTGATCAAGTCTTTGTTCAAGATAAATGAAACTATAGAAATTAAGTTAGATTGTTCTATTTGGTACTCTTGACTTGATTGTTTGATGATAGTTAATTTTAGTTTAAATTTTGATGTTAAGTGTGAGAAAGTTTCAATAATTGATTGTTGAATTGTTGTGTTTGTTTAACTTGAACCGATAAGTCTTCACATGCCGAGGTTATGATTAATCAAATTTCATGAGATTTGGTAGTATAAAAAGTGTATACGGTGAAGTTGAACTTCAATTAATAGTTGGAAGGGGGAAGATAATGAAAAATGCATATGTAAATGATTCAAACTTATCAAACTTACGTCACGCATAACATTCTCGAGTGTCACAAAAAGTAAGGCACGAAGAAAATAATAACTTGGACTTCGCGATCGCAAATGTTGTAAGCCAGACATTCAAAATCTTTTCTTGGATGAACAGGCCATGCAGAAATCACAAATATGACTGGAGCGCAGGAAATCAGAGCGTGTGTTGTGTTGGACACATCAGTCTGAACAAACTAACATCTTTAATCTATATAATAATCATAGACTTTCCTAAATTTTCACTCCGCGTTCACACTTTGTGTTGTGTGTCATCCTACTAGTACTGGTCATTCGTGCCTCTATCTATTCACAGGACATCGCTGACGATCACGGTGGACACTTAATCAAAATCAATCTTCTAAATCAAAATTAAGGAGGCGTGTATCATAACTTGATATAAATGAATACAAAAGTGCCAAAACTTCCAAAATATATATTTAAGTGTCAAAATTGAAAAACGAAAGAACATTTAGGGTGTGTTTAGCAACAATTCTACTCTTGGGAACAATTTCGATCGAAATTATTTTTTTTTATTCTGTTCCCGAGAATAATTTCTGAATATTTAAGATGTTTGATAAATTGTTTAAATTTTTACTCCGGGAACATAAATGCGTTAGGTAAAAAATTTTAATCTTTTGATTCTTTTAATTTTTAATATTTTTTGTTATAATTTTATCTTTTTCTTTTTTCTCCCTTCTTCCTCTTGGCCACCGCCACCGGAGGTGGCCAGTGAGCAGCCGGGCGAGATTCGGCGAGGCTCGCCCAACCTGACGAGGCTCAGCCTTGCGCTGCCTAGGCGAGCTCGAACTTCACTAGTGGTGACCAGGCGAGGCTCACCGGTGGTTGGGTGAGGCTCTCATTGCCCTTGGGCCGCCACCAGCAAGCAGCCGAGCTCGTTGGATCTCACCTGGCTGCTCACTAGTGGCAGCCTAAGGGTCGCAATAGGGTGGGAGGAGGAAGAGGAAGAAGAAGAAGAAGAAAGGGAAGGGAAAAAAAGAGGAGAGAAAAGAGAGAAAAAAAAGCTAATTTTCAAAATTGTTCTCGAGAGCAAGAATCAACTTTTTTTTGCTTCTTGAATCTACTCCAAATCTATTCTCGGGAACAAAAAATTTACCAAATGCATTTTTATTCCAAATCTGCTCCTGAAAACAAAAAAACAGAATCAGTCGTCTCGGGAGTATTAACAAGCAAGCCCTTAAATGTCAATGACGAGAATTTCAGCCAAACAACTAATATGGCTTTTTTCTGACGAGATTCTTTTACTAAGGTGGCAATTCTTCAAAAAAATTATCCACATAGCGCTAATGTGACTAGATAACCCAAAATAATGTCGTTTTACCTCGAAATTTGATATTTAATATAAATATTAATTAAAAAAGAGGAAACAACATTCAGCGAGGGCCTCTACCGTCCTCTTTGTTGCCACCCACTAGTGTCGGAAAGGGCTGGCGATGGTGGGGGCGAAGGGCAACCCACCCAGCCCCGCCATAGCTAGCGACGGCCTTTGGCCCCATTAGTCAAGGGTTGATGTCCCTCGTCAATTCTAGGGGAGGGCTACAATCCTTCGCCCTAGATCTAGGTGAGGGCTTGCAAGCCCTTACCTACAATCAACTGGAGTCGCTAGCCAAACCTCGCCCCATTGTCGCCGATCCTTTTTGGCGATGCTGGGATAACAACGGCGAGGGCTGTGGAGACCCTCATTGAACGCTACCGCCTCTCTTTTTTGTTTTTAAATTAATTTTTTTAATTTTATTTAATTAACATTTATATTAAAAATCAAATTTCAGGATAAAACGATGTCATTTTGGGACAATAATTACTAAATGAGCATTTCAACGAACCACGTAAACTAGTTTTATTATTAAAATACAGCTACGTTGGATTTTCAATAAGGCATGTCAAATTTTCAACAAGCCTCGTCGGAATTGGTACTTAAGTATATCTTTTGAAAATTTTGATATCCATGTGTTCACTCATATTAAGTTTTGGCACTTGGGTGTACTTCTTCGCAAGTTTAAGCATTAGTTATTAGAACTGGAAACTCACAATGATAAAGTTTAGCGTGTGAAAATATCTCCATTTTCACCTATAGTATTAACAGAAAAAAAAAATGAATGAATACATGTTACATATTTTGGGTCGCTTTGCACAGTATCATGTTATTTCTTAGATGAATTTAGTGAAGGAGAAGATGTAGCATTCCCACCGTCAATGGCGATACTAATTGCTACACGCACAAAAGCAATATGGGTAAGTTTTGGCAACAGTAAACCGAGCAATAACAATCTCCGGAATTTGCAACGATCAATAACAATTGCAATTGGGATGCCATGTTAACAACATATATAGTAAAAAGCTCCTATCTTAAACAAATCCTAGAAGTATTTGAAATGCCTTAGAGATCAAATACACAAACAAGGTACGAATAGATTAATGGAAAATATGTCTCTAAGCAAGTGAAAGAACTTCAAATATATGTTGCCAAATATAAATACCTTATGATTAAAGTTTTTGAACCTCTTTAATTTACTGCAATTATTTCAAAATTGCCTTCAACTTGGAATGATTATTGAAACAAACTTCACCATACAACTGAGAACCTAATTGTAGATAATTTGATAAAATATATTCGAATTGAGGAAGGTTTTCAAAATCATGAGGCTAATTATGTGAAAGGAGTTGTAAATTAGGTTTATTTGTTGAGAATGGCAAAACAAGCAAAGACAGAGAAAAAAAAGCACCAAAAAAATACTAATAAGTTTGTATGTAGATAACAGGTTAAGTGTTGGTACAAAGATGAAACTAAAAAGTAACTATCTTCTCAGTAAAAATTAAAGATTTGGGAGAAGTTTACACAATCTTATATATCAAAGTGATCAAACATAGTGGGGCTATACTTTAAGTCAAGGCCACTATGCGAAGAAAATCATTCAAAATACTAGCATTTGGGAATTGAAGAGTCAAAAGTATGTATGATGTATCAATTAACTTGAAGGGAAATACTAGACAATGTTTATCATAATTAAAATATGCTACTGCAATTGGAAGTCGATGCATGCTAAGCATTATGAAAAGATGCGACTCTTATTGTGAAAAATGTGATTCTTGAATATGAAAAGAAGTGATTGTTGACCAAAAAAGTTGTGATGATTGTTCATGAAAAGTGGTGATGTTGTAAGATAAGCTACTTATTTCCAAGAAATGTGTTGATTGGTTATTTACAAATAGCACCAAATAATACATTGTTCAAAACAACTACTTCTTTTTCATAACTCTTTTTTTTCTCTTTTCATACACACAACTCTAATAACATATTTAAGATGAAATTCCACATTAGAAATTGAATAATTATTGAACTAGTTTCTCTGCAACTTTGGTGTATATCATGAAGGTAAATTTGTTCTAAGCTTGACAATGACAATAGTGGAGGCAAATAACACTTTAAGGGCAATTATCATCCTCACATGCGAAGCATTAAAAATATATAATTACTGCTCTATTTTCTTCAGCAATCAAATTTTCTCAATAGTCTACATTATTCACATTTTACTTTCAAGATTCCAGGAAATAAACTTTTCTGTGAGGTAAGGTCCATGTCCATATTGCACAGCATGATGAACTTAACAATTATGTTGCGGGACTTACACCGCATGAAATATGGAGAGATTTTTATTTGTCGACATTGACTAATATATGTACACCACTTTAAAATAAAGCTATTAGTCGATAATATAGTGTTAGATTCATTTTGTTCTATTTGAAAAGTTACTATCTCGATTATGAAAATTTTCAGGTTTAATTTACTCTGTAAATATTCATACTCATTTTTTGGGATGCTCTTGGAGACGTATCTATCAACGCCATTGTCACCAGCCACATCAACATGGTGACATGTCATGCCATGTGCCAAATCATGTGACATTAGATGTTGGTTTACAACTTTGAGTCAAGTTGGACATTCTTGCAATTGGACAAGTAGTACATTTGGTGCGCCCTGTCAATATGGGCTGTTTACTACAATGTACCGAGTCTCTGACTGTGCTAGACAAATAATGCTATGAATAATAAATGTGGTATATGTTAATCTGGACTAAAATTTTCTATGTATCCACCCGATTTATTGCTCAATTGGATAAATTATTAAATTTTGTGGTGACTTAGAATTGAGAAATTTGGCACGATTACTAAAACCTGGTAGTGTGGAGAGAAACATAGCAAATATACATTATAAGTCCATGTTTCGACAAACTTCGGAATAAACTTGTCATGTTACGTGTAATAACAACGAATTTTCAATAGGCAAATTTTATTCCTTTTGCTCTTTGTGATTTTGCTTGTTGCCATTTACTTTGTTTGCAATGACATTGCTTGTCCAAACGTAATACGAGGAATAGTATTTGTCTAATTCCAAAGGTCAGAGAGTTCTTCCATTGAATATCGTTACATCGTAACTTGTGAGATGGAGGCAATTTACTATATATGAAACTGCAAGAAGAGAGAGAGAGAGAGAGAGAGAGAGAGAGAGAGGCCTCAAATGTCGGCATCATGCCACCATGCGACTTATAGGGTCTCTGAACGAATGTGGCTTGAAAGATTTTAAGATGCATACAGGAACGTGCATATCTATGGGGAGAATAACACAAGTGATCCATGAATTTTGATCTAATGTGTAATCATTCTTAAATTTTTAATTTGTTTAATATGATTTCTAAACTTCTAAATGTTTTCATATAATTTAGGGATTATTTTGAACATTTACTAATAGTTCAAAGGCTACATTGAATAAATTAAAAATTTAGAGAAACCGCATTACACAAATTAAATATTTATGAACAACAGGGCACATTAAACCAAAATTTGAGGTTATTTGCACTATAATCCCTTTCCATGATGATTTCAACTGGCTTAATGCATGCACCCAGCCATTGATCGAGCCTATGGATGGGCAAGAAGTGGCTATATTCTACGAACTTGTTGTTTCGGTCCGATGGTTTTGGCCCCCTTCATTTTTACCTCGAGCACATTCAGTCCACATTCCAAGCATCTCCCCAGCAAAAGCATGGTGTTTTCCAAAGAAACTGGCGCTTTAGCATGTAACATCTGACTCCATCAGCCTCTCACCACAACTTCTTTTAGTATTAGGTCCAGAGGTGCGAAACGTTGTCTTTTTGGACAAGACCACTCATTATTGAACAACCAAGTCCATGTCTATGAACACAAGCAATCTAGATATTTAAAAATTGGGAGCTGTCTTTCCTTCTTCTTGATCGTGACAATGACCAAAAACTTAATATATTAGTGCAAGCTGTCTTTAGTCATCAATTTGTGGACAGCAATTTCGATAAGTATCGCACATACAGGACAGGTATCTTTTTTTATATGTTAGTTTAGTCCGGCCCTACCCAGATTTCGTCACCATCAGTTTATAAAAAATTAACTTCAACTAAAGATATTTTTTCCCTAAGGCAGGGCTGCAATTTTATGCATCTCGTTCTTTAGAGTGCATTCTCTAGAAGAGCATTGCACTCGACAAGTCACAAGTAAAGCTGCACGACAAGGTCTAGTCCTATGAACAGGACAAGAGTAATTATTCTTGGGGATGAACTTTGGGGTCCCTCCATACCAAAGCCAAAACACATAATACGGATTCTATATATCACCAAAAGAAAAAGGAAAAAGCAAAAGAAATTAAAATAGATATGAATTAGATTCCGGGAAGGGCTAAGAAGCGAAAGAAACAGGGAGTCAATTCGATGCGAGCTCAATCGCATGGCACCTGCCTGGGAATAGGACAATGGGTGGTGACGCCCATCACCTTTTTGTGGAAAATGGCTTGTGAAGAGGACTTGCGTGGAGTATTCAAAGGGTCGATTGAAGAGCACATACAATAAGACAAAAACGAAGAAGAATACAGACTGTATATTTGCTGAAATTCCACAAAGCGATGCCGTAATACAAGCGACGGTGTTTATGTCTGGACAGTATGCATAGACATGTACACGATAGGATCGGACTGAACGGGTTTCGTTTAATAGCTTCGAGCCCAATTATGGCAACCGCATCGCATTCAAAGTTTGACAGGCGTATGGGAGATGAGTGAGTTTGGACTGAGATCTGTAACGATCGGCAAACTGTCAAGGTTCAGATGAAGGGCTCCTATAACTAGATTGTCCGGCGACCATCTAACGCTCCTCATTAGTGAGGTTGGTTTGGTTGTTGGCTGTTGCGGTCCCCGCGGTCGACTGAGCTGATCGTGGGCCTCGAAGGACATAAATGCTTTGACACAGAAGTTCAGGCTTAGGCAGATCCATTTAATTGAGATAAAGGACAAGGAAAAGGAAAGGCACGCAGAAAAAAATAAACTTGGGCTTCGTGATCACAAATGTTCCAAGCCAGACATTCATAATCGTTCATTGGACGAACAGGCCCATGCCGAAATCATACGTTTGACTGAAGAGCGCATGAATTATAGTTGGGTACTTCAGTCTGAACAAATGACATCTTTAGTTTACATAACAACCATAGATTTGTCTAAATTGTCACTTTGCGCTCACACTTCGTGTTGTGTCATCATATTGGTACCAGTCATTCATGCCTCTCTGTCTTTTCATAGGACATTGCCAACATTCACGAGGGACAGTTCATCAGATTCAATCTTCTCAATCAATATTAAGCATTAATGGTAAGGACTGGTGAGTAATGAAGAAGTTCAGCATGTGAAAATATTTCCATCTTTACCAGCTGGCATTGACTGAAAAAAATGAATGAATACATATTACATATAATATCATGTCATTTCTAAGAGAGATTCAGTGAAGAAGAAAATGTAGCATTCCCTACCATTAATGGCGAGAACAATTGCTACACGGGCAAAAACAATATGGGCAAGTGTTTGCAACAGTCAAGACCTAGCAATATACCAATTTCCTGCATTTCCTTGTCCGTCTCGCCTCTGCCTGCTGCTCTCAGGCAAAGAAAGAATTTATAGCTGAATCAAAAGAATTCACTTAGTTCCTCCCCACCCTTTTTCACCTTTCTCTTTCTCGCCCCTCTCATACCTGAAGGATCAATCCTTGGCCAAATATTAGCAGCCAAAATGAGTACTCTTCATCGAACAAGATTCTTATACTATTGGAACAACAGTGGCAAGCTCTCTTTCTGAGACTGCAGCCTTGATGGTCTTCAAAGACTCTTCTAGATCGTCGCAGAGCTGGTGAGGATCGGGAATCACATCCGGGTCAACTGCTACTACAATGGTCATCTTGTTGACATAGCTTTGAAAATGTACTGTCAATGCCTGCACCACAAATCAGCTTCCACATCATCTTAAAATGAGACGTTGAAAAGCAGGTGCAGATTTGGAGATGGGTTCCTAATTATAAAAATACCAGATACTAGAGAAGGGGAAAAAAATAAGTTTTCAAACTTCACATACATGTGGATGGCCATAAACACTCGGAGCAAGGTAAGCCAATGGATGTCCATAGAAGCTGATCTCTTCTAGTGGACCGATCACATTAGAGAAGGCCAGAGTAGTGTTGAAAAGGATTCTGTGTGCAATTGCAGAAGCCACCTGTTCACGTTGAGGGAATAGACAGACAAGACCAGTATTAGAGACCAACAGTTTTTCCTTCTACACGCCATTCACTTTCTACAACTAATACTACAGTTGAATGGGAGATACACCAGCACACTGAAATGCAAGACAAAAAGGAAAAGGTACATATGCACTCAGATTTATATGTACCTTAACACCAAATAGCTTTAGTACAAGTTCTGCACATACGAATGTTATTATAGCTTCCAGTGAGAGCTTCTTGCGATCTATCGTTGCTTTAGCTTTGCGAACATAATCTAATGGGTCATCTTCTGAACCAATGTTGAAGGGAATGAGAATGTATCCAATCCAATTGCCCCACTTGCCCTTGGATTTTTTGGCCATCATATCACTCAAAGCCTGTTACACATTAATGCAGGATAAGACATTCAAACGAAACAGTTCGCACAGAGAAACTCAGAAATGCTCTCCCATTTTGGAACTTGTACCTTCTATCGAGTGTTAAACTATAAGCACATTTATGCGTACTATCATTTATCTATCTACTTTAAGAAGATGACGTGCAAAGCAATTTGTCTACAAGGAAAAGAAATTAAAGGCCTGAGATAAAAGCTGGCAGTGCCGACAACTAATGTTGATATCTATTTGATAAGAAACTAGTGTGAATTATATCAGGCCAAAAGCAGAAACAGCCATTTAGAGCTTAGAAACAGAATCTACTTTGACTTAGTTTTGTCCAAGTATGCCAATTCAACCGTAGTAATTAAACAGAAAGATGAATCTCAAATGTTGCAGAAATTTCCCTTTCCTTCTCCAGCTAATCAGACACATTCTGGGAAGATTATTTACCTGGATTCCCACAGCTGGCCTTAAGTTTATGAGAACAGTAGCCCTAAGGCGCATATTTTTTGGAATGTTTGATTTTTTCTTCTCGGAATTTTGGTCTTTTCCACTCACACCTTCTGAATAAAGCAACTGACCTTGTTAGGCAGGATTCTTGTTTTTCAATACTAAGAGTATGCAAGCTGAGCAAGAATCAACTCACCATATCTTCGACTCAGATATCGAGACAGTCCAGCTTGTGTCACTCCCAGCACAACATCGTTGATGGTCTAAACATCATATGCAATAGAGAAGAGAGAATGTCAGAATCTGAAAGAATGTGCCTAATACAACCAAGAAAGAGAGACCTGGATAACATAAATCTCAACTTTCGTCAGGTGTCATAAACACTGCAGTACTGTGGAAATTCCAAAATGAAGGAGATTAGGCCGGGATTAATGTTGGTGCTACAAACGAAAAGAACCAGGAAGTAACATAGATTTTTGCATAATTCTCGAAAACTAAATATGCCCGTTAAGTGATGCATTCTATGTATGCCAGCTATACGTCTAGTTTTTGTTAACCCTATAAGTTGATGGCAAATTTACCAGTAATTTGATGATAAATTAACATGGCAAAAACAAAGCAACTGCTGCTCATTTATGCAATCACTCTCTTATCTAAGTACATCTATAGTATGACGATGAAATTGAGTCTAAATGAAGCAGCCGCATAAGCTTGATAATAACTAACCATATTCAGTGCACTCTTAATGAGTTTTATGTCATCCAAACTGACTGTCCGGTGCACAAATCTCTTGGTAGTTTTTGCAACCCCTGGTCCACCTTTAACCAGGCTCTCTGTATCTTTCATGAAACAAAATGTCGACACAAAAACCAAGAAATCTACAATAGTGTTCCAAATCAACCTGAACATTGACCACAAGGCCAAGAAGAACCACCAAAACCCGCCTGAATTCTGTGATCCCGCATGTTTCTTTTCAGGAATAGTAGGTAGTGCTTCTGGGTCAGCTGTTTTCCGTGTACAAGCCAGGAGGAGAGACATTAGCGATGCGCCGTCACCCATCGAGTGGTGGATCCGGAAAATCCCAACAGCCTCGGCATCTGAAGTCTTCATATTCAGGAGATGAAGCTCCCACAGCGGTCTGGACATGTCCAGAGGTGTTTTTGTTAGATAGGAAATGTAGTCCTCCAAAAATCGGTCCGGCGAGTCCATGTCGGGGTCCACATCAGGAACAATAACATGCTCATCTAAATTTACCTTCGTCTGAACCCACTTCATTTTTCCACTTCTCTTTATATCTCCCACCTTCCTTCCCACAACCAACAAAACAGCAGAAATACATATTAGGGAGGCGGCATTGCAATCACAAGATCAACACATGTCAGGATGTAAGCTCTGGTTCGCGAACACAAACAATCAAAAGAGCATTCTCAGTTATATTGCATTTGACTGGATTGCCAAATTGGGGCAAGCTAAGAACGTGGAAAACCATATGGGGATAGTACATGTCAGTTTCCTTTGCTGGAGCAAAGTGTAGTGACTTGTCAATGCTTTTAATGTGTACTTTTTCCACATTCGGTTCTTTGGAGATTTTTTGTCCTAAAACAACGCGGCGGCTAATACTCTCATGGCCTGGACAGCATAGAGCAGAAAAAGGAAAAGGACAGGGCCAAAGTCGTCCGTCAAACTGGACATATTTGCTTTCCCAGAACGTGATAATATAAAAGAAATATATAACAAAGTATTCGAAGAGAATCATCAGTTTTAACCACAAAGAAAAAGGCATCAAGAACCAGAACAAGAACAGCTTTCCCATTTGGGTCATTTAGCAAAGAACATGAAAGAACAACAAAAACTTCATTAAATTTTGGCAAGTAAAAAACAAGAAGAAATGAAGAAAATAAAAGAACTGGACGCACCTTTATACTGGAGAAACGAGGGTGCTTGAGCAGAGTCTCCTCGAGCCCTGCTTTGACCACGCTCGGATTGATCCTCGTCTTGCAACCCATGATCGCGAGTATGTAACAGTTGAACCTCGGCGCGTGGAACAGACGGGCCGCCGGGCTCATCTTCTCCTTGCCGCCGCCCCTACCGCCGCCGCCTGCCGCCGCGGCGCCGTTGACCGCCGTCTCTCCTCCTCCTCCGTCTCTCCCTCCAGCTTCTGTCATTTCGATAGCCATGACAAGTACAACCTGCTCCCTAAACCAACTCCATCAAGTCACGGACTTTTAAAGCACCCATTCTTTTTCTTTTTCCTTTTCTTTTTTCTTTCCTGGGCTTATAAAAATGTACGAGTCCAAGAAGGTGAGCTGGGAAATTTCTTCAATTCGAAGACTGCGCTTTGCGCTCCGGAAGAATTCGACCTCGCGAGTCAAAGTAGTTGGTCTTGGAAGCTGAGCTTCTAGACATATAGCGATCCCGGCGTCTTCAACGGCGCCGCGAGTTCGCTACGCAAGAAAAGCCCATCAATCCAAGAAGCCTCGACTCGTTCTCGATCCCGAGCGATGGAACGAATCGGCTGCTCCCTCTGCGAATCCAATTCAACGAAGATGGCGACGAGGCGAGGGGAGAAACGACGTCGTGGGTCTGGATCGCGACTGCGTTAACCTCGCGCGCCCGCAACGGGAAGTGCAGGATGGGAGGGCTTGTTGGGCAGTGAGATTCTTCCGACCATGTGGACGAATCGAGTTCTGCTTTCTTGGCGGATTTTATAGGGTGCGTGCTTGCGTGTCGTCCTGTGGCTTTGCCGTTTCTTCTGTTTAAACCGGAACGATGTTTGTGCGAACGCCCACGGCACCCGAAATCAACCGTCGACCGCGGAAGATACCTCCCTTGTCGTAATGGCTGCGTATGCACGCCTGGATTAGTAGATTCAGTTGCATACCTAAACTTCCAATTTGGAAAAAAAAAAATTCCAAAGGGTTAATACTACAAAAAATCGTAAATTGTTATATTTATAATAAAATTTATTCAAGTTAAGTTTTTAATTATGAAAAACTTAAAGTTGCTACATCTGTGAAAATTTATTTCAAATAATCTTTTTAACCATTAAAAGTCTCAAACTGATATATTTATGATAAATTTACTATATGTTAATTTATATTAAATTGGAACAAACTGATATACTTATGACAATTATTATACACATGTGACAAATTAAAAGTAAAATCACAAATCAGTATATTCGTCAACCATCATATGTTGTCTAATTAAGTGATTTAACGATAAAATTGAACGAAAACTAATATATCATAAAATTGTCATAAATGCACCCCTTTGGAGTTTTTCCTGTTCAAAAGATTAATTTAAAATAAATTTATCACAAGTATATTTACTTTAGATTTTTCATATTACAAATCATTTTCTAATGTAGTATGTTGTTCTCAGTGACATTTATTTTTCTTCAACTCACATTTCTCAACATTGTACTTATTTTGATGAGACATTCCATTTTTCTATGATTAAATAAATATACAAATTACAATTATTTTCGAAATCACTTTTTGTCGTCTTCATTTGGAGAAATCTAAAAACCAAGTTTGTAAAAAAAAGTTATAGAAATTCTCTCTATATATAATTAAAATCGACCATCCCATCCTCTCTATTATAAACCGTTACTTAGCCCAATGGTCCTACCCCATGCCAGCACACTTGGACTCGGTTCCAATCACCAAGGACTCGAAAAATTTGGGTGGCTGAATGGTTCAACAACGGAGGGTCAGGTGAAGTTTCAAAATTTTGAAGCATACATAGATTTTGCAAATCCAAGCTTCTATGTATGCCGACCACGGAATTTCTTTCATTAAACTCATTATCCAAAGCAATGAACATTTTTTTTGGCAAAAAAAAGAAATTTCACCCATAGTAGAGAATTAATTTCTTTACAAGTACAATTCGAGGATAAGTTTGGATTTCACAACTTAGATTTATCCGAGGGCGTATATGTTGAAAATTGGATGTAATTACGTCTTTGATGTTGAGTTTAATGAAGAGTTGACGGTTGGTGGTCTGGGATTTGACTTGTAGTTGTCGTGTAAGACAGTAAGACAGAGACCAACCGTCGCTACCCTCGTCTCCAAACGCGGCACTTTCACGTTGATGCCGATCTTGGGCATTCTTTATTAGATTCGCTTCTAACACAATGCTCGAGGATTTGGTCTTCGAGGAATATATTAAATTCCGTTTTATGGCAGGATGATGTGCTGTCAACGTCCAACCTAATACATAAATAAAACCTGATTTTTAGGTTTGCCTAAGTTCCATCTTAATTGTTTTATCATAAAAAATCACTAACTTTTACATAAATTTCAAATCCGCTCTCTCTAATCTTTCATCCAATTTTTCTCTTGACAATTAAGGGATGTAAAATTCCCCGCATGAGAACTGCTCAAGTACCTTGAGTCGTGTGTCTTGAGTACGGGAAACAGAAGACTCTAGAGCACGAGAAATTGAAAATTCAGTGCAAGATCGGAAATTTCGAGCGAAGTAAAAGAGGACTCTCTTAAAAGTACAAGTGAATGAAAAAACCAACCCTAATTGCTCTAATTTTTAACCAAATTTCATATCCAATAAGACTTGGTTTGCCCTGTTATGGAGATTTAGCTCCAAAAGATATCCATTTGGATATGAAATTTGGGAAAAAAGCTAGAACGATTAGTAAAAATGCAACACTACTAAAGGGAGATTTTGGATGGTAAGTTGCGGAAATAGATCTCAGACTTAATAAAATTTGTGGTTTTTTTATAAGATAAAAAATCCCTTCCACGATTAAATAAATAATCATTTACAAAAAAAATGAATGAAAAATATTTCAGCATTCACGAAAATATTTAGACATAAACTATCTATTGACGATGAAGATATATTTTATTGACTAATTATTTTAAATAATTATCATCTACAAATTATTTGTTTTTGCAAAACAAGTTAAGCTTAATGCGATGCTTATATTTCGAGTAAAAGTGGCAAATATCAACTCTGAAATTTCCTAATCTGCAATAATAGTCACGAACCACCACCGCTGTTTCAGTTGCAGAGTCACCACCATCGGTAGGTACTAGCCTTCAACTTCGCAATATGAATTTCACAGACTGACGTTCCAGAGAGGTCCAGTTTTCAACGCGACCGAGTACGAGAACTACGAACAGACTGACACAGGAAGTAATGGCACGATCCTCCGGGGCCATGATGTCTGTCCCCATATCTCCCATTAAATCTGCTGGCGTCCTATCATCGCCATGTATCCGTACCTGTGAACCCAACATCTCTACACAAGACATTCACACATGCAGACTGTCAAAGGGACGATGCACGGCAGAAGACCCTCCTCTCCGATTCAAGGTTCATGCATCCCTTGCAGTGTCATAGGAAATATCGACGCTCCTCCGTAAGCCCATTTACCGTATCGGATATTTCGATATTCATCTGACACTCGCTTAATATATGTCAGAAAATTTGACATTTGATCAAATTCTCTTGATTCTCTGACAATTGAGTCCAAAATCTTAGTATGCGAGTTTGAAATTTCGACATGTGATTCCGATATGTAGGTAATCAAATTTAAAAATTTTCAATAAATAAGAGATCAACATATAAATATATAAATCCTTACCAAAAATATATATATATATATATATAAATATATAAAAGAATTAAAAATAATACAAATTATGAAAGAGGAAAGAAAAAACTTAATTTTCTCTTTTATTCTGATTCACTTTCTGTGACATAAAAATTACCTTTCAATTTTTTTTATTTTCTCTTCCGATGCTTTCACACGTGAGTTTAGAATGCAAATTGCTTTTTTTTTTTTTTTTTTTTTTCACTAAGTTTTATGACTTATTGGAATAAAGTTAAATCTATTAAATTAAAACAATGAATGATATTAGTAGATTCTTTTATTATTATTATTTATTTATTTGTGAATTTGAATCAAATTAATTTGATTGAAATAATCATACAAATGATAATTTATTTTATATATATATACATTTAATATTTGATACTTGCGAAAACAAGGGCGAGAGTGTTGCTTTTTTGTTTGTAAAACAAACAAAAAGTGTTTTTCCTTCTTGTTTCATGTAGGAAAGTTGGGAGGAGGTGTGCCACTATATAAATATGAGCTTTTCTAGTTCATTTAAAGACAAAGTTTAGGTATGGGCTAGACCCTATAATACTTGTGTGTGGGTGCGTGATTTTGGCATGATTAATAGTCGCACTTAGTGGTAATCCTCCAATTATTAGTTTTTTATTTTTATTTTATTTTATTTCATACAGCTATTTTGTTAACCTTTATTAGCCAAAATGTTGTATTTTTTATTCAATATTTTTGGAAATTATGAAATTCGAAATTTTATCTTTTTAAAAATTATTATTATTTTTTATTCCTAACATACTAGTTCAATTAGCAACATTTCCATAATGGTCTTTTGCAAATCGTATTGATTCACTTACCAACTTTTTTGAAGAGTTGTCTTTATTCATTAAACCTAAGATAAATACTTTAGTTTTAAGATGAATATTCATTATGTCTTTTTAAGTTTTTCTTTATTAAAAATACAGCCATAGTTTCATATTGTTTCCTTAAAAGATTGCAAGAAATATTAGAATTATTATTTAGTAATCTCATTGAGAATTTATTATATCCCGAGTAAATTCGTGAGGTAAATAAATCCTTAAAAAAAATATTATAACACCTCAAAGTCTTGATTCATTGTTTCATTCAAATTTGAAATAAGTTTTCAACAAATAGGTGCACCATTATATATTGATGTCTGCATGTTTTATATTATTTATTTCAAATTATATATATTTTTAATAAAATGAGAATATCTTATATTTTATATTTTAAGATTCAGATGAAATTGTTTTAAGAGTTTATTGTGATCTGAATTATCTGTACCTGTACCTGTAAACCCAACATGCGGACTGAAAAACAGGCAATGAATGACGGTGGACCCTCTTCTCAGATCCAACGTTCTTGTGACATCCCGGCCCCCCCACCGCCCCCCTTTCCGGGAGGAGGAGGGGTACCATCAGTAGTAGTCATTTGTCGTTTCCGGTCCCATTTCGTACGGCGGCTATCAAAGGGCAGTCGAAACAAGGTCGAGTTCCAAGCCATTGCACTTGCTTTTCCAGCCATTGAGGCTGCGCTCCTGCTGCTCCTGCTGCTCTCTGGTTGAATTTTGATGGTGGGGTTGCAGATAGGATAGAGACGCATCAGGCTGAGAGTGCACCGCTTTAACATTCAGAACCGATTCGATATCTGTCGATCCCGGGGTAACATTATTTATTGGCACTTACAAGTCTTGTATTTTTTTCCTATGTTATATATTTTTTCTTGTCTAATAAGACGAGAATGTTTTATTTTTTATGTTCTCCATTCGTTTCACGGAAAATAACTTATAGGAAAATATTTTTCGATTTTCCGACGTTCGTTTCATGAAAAATAAATTCGTTGGGGAAAACATTTTCCATAAAAAAAAAAAATCTTCTAAAGTGAGGGAAAATGTTTTCCATTTTTCAAGAGTGAAAAAAATTTTCCACATTTATTCTCTCTTATCTTACACTCTCCATTAGTTCTCACTTATTTTTTTTATTTTTAGATTTTTATTTTATTTTTTTTCATAAATTCGAATTTTTTTGTTATTTTTTAATAAAATCGATTTTTTTGTTATTTTTTAATAAAATCGATTTTTTATTTTTTATTTTTCTTTATTTTTCTATCTTTCTTTTTGCAGTTTTTTTTTTTTTCTGTCGATCGTCAACCACGGCAACGGCCGATGATCGACGACAGCAAGCTAAGCTTGCCAAATCGATGCCCGAGCATCACAAAACAAAACTTATTTCCAAATTTACCCATTTTTTCCTCTCTTCTCTCACTTCACGAACCCAGCGCCCTCGTATTTGCCTCTCTTTGCTCCCTTCAAAATAATCAAATCCCTCATTTTTAAAGTAAAACAAAGTCAATCGCTTGCCCTAATTGGTCGATCTCCCTCACTCAGCTTTTGCACGGCGTTGTGCTTCTTTTTCCTCCTAGTAATTCAACTACTTTCTGAATTGAAGCCGCATAACTCGCGATGTCGATCTACGAGGCTCGAGCCTCATTGCCTTGAGCTCACCTTGCCGGTGAGCTGATTATGTGAGTTTGCCAGAGGTAAGCGAGCCTTGAGCCTTGCTAGCAAGGTGAGGTTGAGGCATGGCCGGCGATTGGCCAAGGAAGGAGAGAACATAAAATAAAGTTAAAAATAATAATTTAATAATATATTTTAAAAAATAAAATAATAAAAAAAAAAAATTATTGAAAAAGAGTTTATAAATGAAAGTATTTTCCCAAACGAATAGCGGAAAATATTTTCCATTTCAAAATTAAGTTTTACCCGAACATCGAAAAATAATTACGTTTTCGGAAAATAACTTTTTGAAAATATTTTTCAAAAAAGTAATATTTTCCGTGAAATCAATGGAGTTTTAATGTAATTTAAAAACTTACTTCAATTTAATTATCCGTAGCTATAAACCCAACAAACAGACTGAAAAAGAGACGACGAACAACAGTGGACCCTCCCTCTTCTTCTTCGATTGAAGGCTCTTGAACGAGCCCCCCTCCAAGTACTATCAGCAGCAGTTAGGAGTTACAGATGTGAAAATCGAGGCATTTGTCGTATCCGATCTGGTTGCATACGGCGGTTTTCAAAAGGGCAGTCAAAACAAGATCGAGTTCCAAGCCATCCCACTTGCTTTTCTAGCCATTTTTTAGGCTGCGCTCCTGCTCCTGGTGCTCTTTGGTTGAATTTTGATGGTGGGGTTGCAGATAGGATAGCAACGCATCAGGCTGAAAGTGAATCGCTTTAACATTTAGAACCGATTTGATATTTGTCGACCTCGGGGTATCATTACTTATTGATACCTATACGTTTTGTATTTTTTTTTTATAAGTTATATATTTTTCTTATTTGATAAGATGAGAATATTTTACGTTGTACGTTTTATGTTCTAAAATCTAGACCAAACAATTTAAAAACTTACTTCGATTTAATTATCCGTAGCTATAAACCCAACAAACAGACTGCAAAAGAGACGATGAACGACAGTGGACCCTCCCTCTTCTTCGATTGAAGGCTCTTGAACAACCCCCCCTCCAAGTACTATCAGCAGCAATTAGGAGTTATGGATGTGAAAATCGAGGCATTTGTCGTATCCGATCCGGTTGCATACGGCGGTTTTCAAAAGGGCAGTCGAAACAGGATCGAGTTCCAAGCCACCCCACTTGCTTTTCCGGCCATTTTAAGCTGCGCTCCTGCTCACACTGCTCTTTGGTTGAATTTTGACGGCAGGGTTGCGAATATAATACGTTGGTAGTTTGATTGTAAAATAAATTAAAAGATGTATTATCTCACATTGAAAATATATGAGTGTATATGGACGAGATTTGACATTAATCAACGATATTTATATTTTATTTTTTATAAAAAAATTGATTTATTTTTATAAAAAATTAACTATAATTTCTTATTGAAACAATGTGACTGCTCATAAAAGAGTTATGATTATTATTATTTATTTATTCATTTAATTTCGAATTTTTATGTCTTTTCAACATATCTTTTAGAATATACTTTTTCATTTTGCAACATTTTCCGAAAAGTTATCTCTATTCAAAAGATAGAGATAAGTACATTAGTTTTTAGGATCAATGATAAAAAAAATCTTTTCAAGTTTTCTTTCAAAAACTACGTCATTGTTTACAATTCTTTCCTAAAGAAACCTTAGAGAAAGAGGATACTTATTGATGATTATTAATAGTTTCGTGAGGTAAATAAATCATTAAAGAAAATAATATCACACTTCAAAATTCGATTTGATTGCTCTATTAATTCGAATTCATATTGACTTCATTGTTTTACCCAAATATGAAAACGATTGTTTCCAACACGCATCAGGTTGAAAGTGAAGTGCTTTCAACCTTGTTGGTCACCGGTCTTGGAGGCAATTTGATATTTGTCGACTGGGGGGAGAGGTGCACCATCACATATTGGCCCCACTTGTTTTTCAGATTTTTACAAATTTTCTTCTTGACGTTCCCATTTTGCTATTTTTATCCCTAAATTTTGGAGATTGGTGGTAATATGACTAATTACAGGTGGCAAATTCATCGTGTAAGCACATAAATATAAATGTGAGGACATGTTATTAAATGTTCAAGTGAGAATTGACTGGAATCAACACTAAATGAAAATCGATATACAATTCTGCTATAATTTTTTGAGAAATCCTTGTATTTTTCTCACATATGAAGGTAATCTATGACCAGCACATAATTAGTCACATGCAATCATGTGACAAAAATTTGTCTGGAGTAAATGCTAGGGGGCGCATTGCCTCGAAGGTGAGGGAGCAAATTGCAATATCGAAACTTCATGGGGTAATTTGCCAGAATCGTCAACTGGGGGACAAAATAAACCAGAAACATAACGGAGGTAAAAATCATAATTTTAGAAGTCCCGGGGCTATACAGAAACAATAACATTGCACATCCACATCATAATTCCTTAGTGAGACTCAGCAATCTCATAGACCCTGGCAGTTTCATCGAGTGAAATGGAAACTAGGAATTCCTCATTAGCAGACACCGAAATGGACTAAATCGCATCAGAGTGCCCGTCAAATGTTCCTACACAATCACCAGAAAGGCTATCCCACACCCTTATTTTGCCAATGAGGAAACCTGTAGCCAGGAATCTCAATGTACCAACCAATGTCAAGCAAGTCACTCCGTCCTAAAGACGATGGGTGCCAAAAATAGAGTCCACGAGTCCATAAAAAAACGAAGCAACACAAATTTCAAGTGCCAAGGACCACTATGTCAATCAAGTCCGGCTGGACCAATTTGATCTATGAAGTTGAGGTAATGTGAAAGATAAGCAATCACCCTCATGATCACAGGTGGCACGGGGAGAAGAATGCTGGGGATCCCATATAATAAGCTTCTGATCCAAGCCTCCAGTTGCAGCCTCCAGAAAGCTATCAGAGGAAATATGAATGAGTAAATGACATTGCTGATTCTGGTAGATCAACAATTTTTTGTTCGAATTGACTCAAATTCGAATTTGCACACTGATGGAAGGAATATCAGCAGATTTTTTCTTTGATAAGAGTATTATGCAGCATTCAATCCCTTGTAACATAGTTGAGCATTCACTTGCTCAATGCTTAATGTACCTCGTCAGGGGCCAGGTATTCCAGCTTTGTCCATGTGGAATGTGCAAACTAGGCAGCAACTCACGCTTCACTTGCCTTCTCACATTATGTTGACCGCCATAACAATAAGTCGATGCATTTAGCAACTAACCACTACCTGTTTTTGTACTATCATACCTTTGCTCTCCTCATGCAGATATTTGCTCCCCCACTGTCATTCTTTAGCTTAAAGTTTTTATTGTAGTTTATTACTCACTACATGTGCATCACGCCATTCAAGTATCACAAAAAGACACCATCGAGCTCTCAATATCATTATGAAAACTGACTTGCAGATTATGTCTGTAGATATCCACCAAAACTATGTTTCAAACCATTTTTTTAGAACAATGCATAATTGAAACCCCTCAACAAATTTCTGGGGACAATACTCCCACTGATAAGCAGGCCAAGAACCAGATTTAAGTTGACCTTATATTAACCAATGCACAAATCAAAAGAACATGTTTATTTCGAAGAAGGATGTTTGGAACAGGTCATACCTTGGTGCCAGTCCCACAAATTCAATATAATCCGCATGAGAATCCATAGAACTTACAACCTGTCGGAATCAGACGATATGTCATCAGACTGTAAATGCACTAATTGGTTTAGTTACAGCATAGCCATGTATCCAAATTATAATATTTGCAAGGGCAAAGACATGATGCATGGACATAACTAACTGACTAACAAGTTAATCAAATAGTCAATTTAGAAAGAATTTATTGTCAACCACTTTTAGATATGAATCTATATGATTCAGAAGGGAAGAATTTGTATCAGTATCTCGACTTCAATTCAAACACAAGACCAAATATGAATGGTCTGAGATGACCGATAATACCCAAAAGCTTTTTACAAGACTAAATCAATTGATTCGAAATTGCAATCTCAAATTTGAATTAGTCAAAAGTTTATTCACAGTTCTGCTGCACCAAATCCTGATTAAATCAACCTACCAGAAGTGGCTCCTGGTTGATGATTTTTTAATTTATTTTATAATCTTGCATTTGCATTTTTTTTTTATAAGCCTTTGGCCAGTAGGCAAAAATGGATTCTTCAAGATAGCATGACATGAATGGAGAGGGAAAGGGTTGAAAAAAAAACCGAACATATGAAGAAAAGAAGAAGAGAACAGGAAACATGATCCAACCGTTGCACTATATATATTGACAAGGCAAACAGAATCTCTTGCACCATTAAGAGCAAGACCTGAATCAGAGCTTATTGTCATGCATGTCAATCTTCAGCATGATATATATAACCTAAGTAGGACACATGAGATGTCAAGTATTTTGGAATGAACAATAAGGCTGCATACACCACTCCTCTTACTTCAGATACCACATCTTTAATATCTGTTAAGTCTTTTGTTTTTCTAGTGCCTTTTTCTTCCCATACAGACAAAATTGCAGACATTATATAAGGAGGAATGTGATAATCCTAGAAAAATGGGGAGGAAAAGAAACCAAAATGATTGAGCTTTCCAAGTATCAGCTTTCAGATAAGTGGAATAAAAACTAATTCAAGTTTTGACTAGTGACTTTTGAGCATGTCTAGGTCACTGAAAAGACATCTCCAGCTAAACAAACCCTTTTGCCACTAGGCGTGGTCTGCTATATTCCAGATAAATAAACAAAAAGAAATGAATGGCTTAGATGTGATCATCTTGAATGGGCTTCTCTGACAAAGATCTAATTCTAGGCCACAGTGAAGCTAATAGGAATTGCCATGGAAGCAGAAAAAAATAGATGTTTTATGATAGAGTTCCTAGGATTTTGCTACTCCAAGCAATACTAGTTAAAGAGGTAAAACTAAGGGTCATGGCAGCATCTTATTGCATTGAATTCGTGGTGTACAAAGAGACAAACACAAGTGATGCGCATATTTTAGAAGAACACAAGGCCTTTCTCATTATGTTCAAGATCCTGTAGCTCATCCATTTATCTACAAAACATACATCTTTTTAGTAGCTGATATAATCATATGGTTTCGATTAAAACCTTAAAATGGAGAACATCATCAAAGAGAAGTCTTTTATCATCTCCTGAAACTCTGCCATAACACCTTAAAAGCTACTTTCCCAGGAAGCTACTTCCAAGTTTGCTATAATTGTCTCAACAAGTGAATGATAATACAAAAAAGAAGAATTCAAACCAATGAGGGGTAGAAGAGTACCATTTATAACATAACGTTTCGCCACTCTTGGGATTCCAAATTCTCATAGTCGCATCACTAAAGCCAGTCAAATTGTTCAACCTAGGTAAACAGGAATGATCAAAAACATGTTTCGCAGTAGAAGATATCAAAGTAGAGACTAAGCAAGTATCATCAGGAGAAAAATCTCTGCGAGTTACATTGCTACCATGTCCAGAGAAAATATTCAAGTATAAACTCTTGTCAGCATTGCACATCCAAACTGTCAAATCTCTAGAACCTGATTAAATGTCCCTTTGGATGCCACCCGACCCACTGAATAATCACACAGCTCATTCGAAAGTTCTTTGCGAAAATGAAATGTCAAGGGCATGATATAATTCACCTCTATGTCCCCTCTAGGTCCTTCAAGGGTTCCTCTATGATCTCTAGATGAGACATCTAAATCTGAGTAAGTTCATTCTAGATGCAAGCGACCGCCCATCCATACTAAATGCTAAGCTAGAGACAGAATCCTTATGATCTATAAAAGCTCTGAAGGACTAGAGTCATGAAGTCTTATACAGAACGAGGATCATGTTAACAAATTAGTGCTTGCTCTGACGTAAATGACTAGTAAAATATCAAGGAAATGGGTTGAAACTTCTTTGCGAAAATGAAATGTCAAGGGCATGATATAATTCACCTCTACGTCCCCAATAGGTCCTTCAAGGGTTCCTCTATGATCTCTAGATGAGACATCTCAAATCTGAGTAAGTTCATTCCAGATGCAAGCGACCGCCCATCCATACTAAATGCTAAGCTAGAGACAGAATCCTTATGAACTACAGAAGCACTGAAGGACTAGAGTCATGAAGTCTTATACAGAACGAGGATCGTGTTAACAAATTAGTGCCTGGTCTGACATAAATGACTAGTAAAACATCAAGGAAATGCGTCGTGTATTCAATAGGATGTGGCTTCATTTACATGCCTAGGAGCTCTAATGCCCAATCCCCATGACCTATCCTCCATAGAATCGCTTTATAATCACCACCTTCAGTTGCCACCGGAGTTGCATCCGTGGGACTGCAAGCAACTGTATAAGGTTCACCTGAAAACAACGAAGTGAATCGTCAAGTCAGCAAAGACATAACATGGCTTATTTGAATCTCACGACAAACTTAAGAGTCTCATGCTCTATTCCACCAGAAACTAGACTAGCATGATGATTGTGTCCAGCAGGGTAGAGTGCACATTCTCAATGGCGAAAGACATCAAAAACGGAGGCAAAGACACGAACAGAAAGTTCACGACCCATCTAAAGACACAGACAGGATAAACAAAAGCTGTAGTTCAGAGCCATGGTCCCAAATTTGGAAGATGGCTGTCCGTAAACAAGCAAGAACGGAAAAAGGCACCATCATGTCCGGTGAACGTGTGCAAAGAATCGTCAGCTTCCTCTGGAATATAAAACAGAGACAAGAAGCTATCAAAAGTCCGATAATTGTTAACAACGACGAGAATGACTTAAAATTCCCAACTCAATACTTTCCAAAGGTTACTGATTTGGCACGATGGTATTCGTTAAACGAAGAAACCGAACATCCTCGACACTCCTATACAAGAAGAGACGCCAAATGAGCTGCTTGTGAATCGCTCGCATCGTGCCAGCGAGGAGGTCATCAGAAGAAACGAGAGATATGGGCGACGAACCTTCGTCGTCGACGGCGACTTCGTGAACGTTGTCGGGCTCGTCAAGGAATGAGCTCGCCTCGGTCGTCTTCGCCGTGGACTTGCGAGCTGCTCATCGCCTCGGCCGCTACCGGCGGCGGTGCTCGTGCTGGAGGAAGAGGACTGAACTCCGGTGACTCGGCCGGCGGAGCGGGAACAAGATTCGGTGAAACGGGAAAGGAGGGGAAACCAGGCTGGGCTTCCTCTTGAGCTGTAGGCCCAAACCGTTTTCAAAGAGGGCCACAAGCCCAATAAGAGCTCGGCCCGGCCCACCTTCGAGCTTTTGAGTACTGGCGACATCCTCTGCGTTCTCTCTCTCTCCGCCTTCTGCTCTGGCATTGTAGCTCCTCCTCCCGCGGGTTCTCTCTGAGAGGCGGTGGGGACATCGGAGTGAAAAGCTCAATCTCGCGACGCCACGCCGGCGTTCACGTCCGATTCAAGCTTTCTCGTCTCCCACCTCCGCCTCTCTCTCGCTCTCTCTTGCCCGCTTCGTTCGTTCCTCCCAGAGGCCAAGCTCTCTCTTTCGCCGCCGCGCGCATCTCGAGGGTACGTAGACGTTTTTCCCGTCGCTCGCGTTTTGGTTTGATTTTGGCGGTGGATAGATAAAGATCGCGGCTTTGCGTCCCTTTACTTCGCTTTCTGCTTTCAGGAGGAATTGGGCAGGAAAAAAAAAGGTTCTTTCGATGATAATTGACTAGTGTCGACGTTTCTGTTTGAATGTTGAGCTTTTAGTTCATATGAATTGCAGAAATTTGTGGTATTTCTTGTAAAATTCAGGGGAAAAAGCCATATGAAACCGACACATTTACCTGAACCTTAACATCAAAAACCCCAAACCACGTCCACCGCAACACATTTATCCTAAACATTTTCTTGTAACATAAAAAAACCCTAAACTTGTATATATATGATATATTTAACCTTTGTCAAGGTTCTGTAAGATGATTTTCAAGTCAATCAACACCGTTTGCTTTTCAGCGTCCATGTAGGTAGATTTTTAACGGTGCTCAAGAGAATCTTGGCGGATAGTAAATGTACCAGATAGTTACACATTTGAGATTTTTGATGTCATAAAAAAAATCTAGGGTAAATGTATCATGGTAGGAATAGTTTGGGATTTTTGGTGACTCTGGCCAAAAAATTGGATGAAATTGTGACTATTGTCATTAGTTGCTCTAGTTGGTCGTTTGTAATTACTATGTGATTTTATTATACTTGATTAGGCTTTTGTGGAGTACAGTACACGGGATACGATTATGGTAACTTGTCTGTGTATTTAGGCAATTAGCAATAATAGATTGTCAACCGAAGCTTAAGATTCTTGCCTGTTATGGAGAGAACATCGTGTTTATTTCATTTAAGTCACTTAGGTGCCAATACAACACTATTTGCTTTTTGGCGTCCATATAGGCAATGCTTATTGACATAATCTTGATGGAGGGTAAATGTTTCACATTGGTACACGTTTGGGATTTTTGGTGTTTTAGGATAAATGTATTACAGTGGGCATTGTTTAGGGTTTTCAGTGGCTTTTGTCAAAAAATTGGATTGAATTGTAATTATTGTCATTAGATGCTCCAGTTGGGTGTTTGTAATTACTATGCGACTTTGTTATACTAGATTAGGCTTTGTGGAGTACAAAACACGGCTTACGCTTATGGTAACTTGTCTATGTATTTAGGCAATTAGCGACAATAGGTTGTCAACTGAAGCTTAAGATATTGCTTGTTATGGAGAGAACATTGTGTTTATTTCATTTAAGCCACTTAGGTGCCAATATCAACATGGTTTACTTTTCAACGTTCATGTAGGCAAATTTTTAACGGTGTTTATTGACAGAGGGTAAATGTGTCATGTTTGGGATTTTCGGTGTAAGTTTAGGATAAATATATCATGGTGAACATAGTTTGGGGTTTTTGGTGGCTTTTGCCAAAAAATCAGATGGAATTGTAATTATTGTCATTAGATTCTCCAATTGGGTTTTTAACGGTGCTTATTGATGGAACCTTGACAGAGGATAAATATGTCATAAGTACACATTTGGAAAATGTTTTACGGTGGCATAGTCTGGGGTTTTTGGTAGTTTTTGCCAAAAAATTTTATGGAATTGTAATTATTGTCATTAGATGCTCCAACTAGGTGTTTGTAATTACTATGCAATCCTATTATACTAGATGAGGCTTTTGTGGAGTGCAGTACATGACATATGCTTATGGTAACTTGTCTATGTATTTAGGCAATTAGCAACTATAGGTTGTTGATTGAAGCGTAAGATTCTTGCCTGTTAAGGAGAGAACATCGTGTTTATTTCATTTAAGCCACTTATCAACACTGTTTGCTTTCCAGCGTCCATGTAAGCATATTTTTACGGTGTTTATTGATGAAATATTGATGGAGGGTAAATATGTCACACAAGCACACGTTTGGGATTTTTAGTGTCATAGGAAAAAGTTTAGGGTAAATGTATCACGGGGAGCATAGTTTGGGGTTTTTGGTGGCTTTTGCCAAAAAATTGTATAGAATTGTAATTATTGCCATTAGATGCTCCAGTTGGGTGTTTGTAATTACTATGCAATTCTGTTCTACTAGATTAGGCTTTTGTGGAGTACAGTACACGGCAGATGCTTATGGTCACCTGTCTATGTATTTAGGCAATTAGTGACAATAGGTTGTCAACTGAAGCTTAAGATTCTTGCTTGTTATGGAGAGAACATCATGTTTATTTTTTTTAAGCCACTTGGGCGCCAATATCAACACCGTTTGCTTTCTGGCATTCATGTAGGTAGATTTTTAACGGTGCTCATTGACAGAATCTTGATGGAAGGTAAATGTGTCACACAGTTACATGTTTGGGATTTTTGGTGTCCTAGAAAAAAGTTTAGGGTAAATGTATCACGGTGGGTATAATTTAGGGTTTTTGGTGGCTTTTGCCAAAAAATCAGATGAAATTGTAATTATTGTTTTTAGATGCTCCATTTGGGAGTTTGTAATTACTATGCAATTCTGTTATATTAGATTAGGCTTTCATGGAGTACAGTGCACAGCATACGCTTATGGTAACTTGTCTGTGTGTGTAGCCAATTAGCGACGATAGGTTGTTGTTGAAGCTTAAGATTCTTGCCTGTTATGGAGAGAGAAGTTACTGGAGATAGATGTGTTGATATTATTAGTAGATTAGAATTAAAAAAGATCCCAAGTTACGCAATCAATGTTCTGAATTGTCGTTTAGTTTCTTCAGGTGAATGTGGATTACTGGAATAATATGCTGTTACCTTGTGGGGAGGTTCTTATTTACGTGTTAGTTTAATAGGTCCAGCTTAAAAAGAATGACAAGGCCATGCTGCAATCTGCGAAATGGGCAACTGAATGATTCCCCAATTTGTATTAAAGATGTGAAATTCTTTGACCATCCACTTTTCAGTCTGCAATTTCCTTAAGATACATATATTGTTCTGAGGATGCGCCATCAAAAAGGGTTGACCGGTGCATACGTTGCCATTGTTCATTGGAAGAAGGCTCTAACAATATGGTACTCAACATTAACAGATGTATAGTACAAATAGATTAGGGAAGGACTAATCCAGGCTGTAGTGTGGATGACAACTTCTGCATATCACTACTGTTTTATTCTTGCTATTGGGCTTGGTCGTTGTCCTGGTTTTGCAACTTGGCTTCTATGTGACTTAAATCTCCTTAGTTCTCTCAAGTCTCAAATGCCTTTATTTTTGCTTATCCATGCATGTGATCTTTCCGATTAAAAGGCCAGAGCCTTAATTACTTCAGAAATCAGTCTTCTCATGTGTGATTCTTTTCTGTATTGGGATGATATTTGACAGTTGTATTAGTAATGACATAAAGATCTATCATGTTTTCATTAGATCTCTTGCCGCATCTGTCTTTCAGATCATGTACTTTCACTTAGTTGCTGCTTAAATCCACTTTTTTTCTGATTCTTTGAAGCTGTTGCTTAATTGAGCTCTTAACGTCAATGTAGGTCACATTGATCCATTGCTGTGAAGATGGCGATGTTTGTTTCAAGCCCTATCTGCTCCTCATCTCAACTACGAATGGGTAATTAGCATTGATTGCTGAAATCACCATGGAATTTGGATTAATGACATTCAGTTTTGTCTGAATATGTGCTGGTGCATTGAATTGATTCTGACTTGGAAAAATGTAATGATTCATTAATTTACAGTTCATGGATGAGAAATCCACTCTTCTTGGTAAATGCATTTGTAAATGATTAAATACACATCTTGTTGACTTCTAGAGAAATAGAGGGCTTGCCATCGCAAGTCACAACTAATTGTCAGGAAACTGAAAGGCCTGCTACAGTTGATGAAAGGAAAGGAAATATTTAAGCAAGATGGGGACGAACATTATATCCCATACCCCACTGAGCGGATGCAAAATCCCCAGCACATTATCTCTTAAGAAATCTCTAACTTTAGGTCTTTTTAAATTTGACTACATTGTGAAATAATATATCCACTGCTGTGTGTTTTTAGGATATGGATTACTGATATGGATGGGATAGGCGCTAGGCACTGTTTTGAGATGAAAGCTTTTCAATAATGAATTGCAGCATTTAAGGTCAAGTGGTTGCTTGTGGTGTTGCTGACAGTTTTTTCTGCCAAAATTTGAAGATTCAGTTAATAAATGTATTTTTATACCTTAAACCTTTATGTTTTGAAAATGATCTAAGGTATTATATATCTGTTATTAAGTGACAAACCATTGCTTTTTAAGGATTCCAGCATTCTGTTGTTATTTTTCTGCTTTTTCAACTTGAAATTGCAGGTCTATAAAATATCCACTAAGGTCTATTTTACATGCTTTTTGATAGAATGAGATAACAATCTATTTTTCTTTGATATTCTCCTATCGTTTTCAAAATTGAAGGTATATATTATATACCATATACTGGTAGGTTTCAATGTACTGGGCATCTATTGAGGTAGATGATATGGAGTAGCATTGACAAGATCATATTTTAGAGCTTCTACTTCTACCTATATCATTTACACTTTCACCTCTTTTAGTAATTTACTTTTGGAAAGAAGCATATTCTTACTGATGCTGAAGCATCTTAAGGTTATCTTTCTGCGTATCAACCTAAAAAGTTTTATTTGTCTTATTTTTTTTCTTCGAGACAATGTCATCTTTCACCCAGACTCGCTCACCAGACATTTGACATGGCATGATTTTATTTGACCATAGACTTTCTTTGCTGTTGGAAAATTGGACGTAGCATGTTTTGATTCTCATTTATGATTGAAGTTTATCTTTTAACACGAATTGCAATACGTGCAGAGGCTAGGTTACAGGAGCGAATTAAGAGCATGAAACACTCCCCCTTGGAGCTTGGTTTGCATTCTAAACATCTTTCTGTCCTAAGGGGAAAAGTTAAGGTCGTTGGTTTGAGTCCAGCTGGATTGGGGATACAACTACAGCCTATCAATAGGAGATATGTCATGCCTTCAATTGGAAGATCCACTTCAGCCATATGTTTTGCAGCTTTGGTTAGTTTTAAGTCCTTTGTCTTGTCTGCTTTATTTTCTTCATCCAATTCCAAGATATTATGCCGTTTTGCTTAGTACTTGCAAAGTAATATAAGAAATATGATCTTTAGTCAATATGACCAAAATTATATTGGGTGCCATCATGTTGTTATGTTGTTTTTCTGCTAGGTTGTACATTGTGCAGGATTTTTATTTTATTTTTTTTATTTTATGGTGGGCACCTTTAAGCATGAGATCGAGAGCTAAATTTTTCTCAGTTTCCTCAGGCTGGCATGAGAAAATTTAGAAAACCAAGTAGCTAATTTTTGCCAGCCTATTAAAATCAAGCTGTTGTGCACATTGGAGAATATCAGCACACATGCAAGTAGTTCTTACTTTTTGGCAGAACAAAACAGTAAGATACCTCATGATATAAGTGATGTAAAAATGCCTGGAGCAGTTGCAGCAGTAAATGCATGTACAAATGTGCTCTCTAAAACTGTCTCTGTCTCTCTCTTGCGTGCGTGCCCCCCCTTGCACATCTTTGCGTGGCATTACCTATTGCGCGAATGGTCTAGCACAATAAAATGGATTGTTTATAGACTATTCAAACTAGCATAGGAAATCTTTTTTCAAGTCCTTAATTGACATTTTTCTGTCAATTGTCTGCAGAATGCAAGATGTGGCGCAGAGCAAACTCAGACTATTACGCACAAAGCTCCGACAATTACACAGGCACCTACTCACAGTAATAGTTCTACTAATCCCTACTCATGCAGTATCAGCATAGCATCCATAATATAAAGAGGGATTGCTTGGCTACTTAACTAATAATAGCCCACCTCAGGTCATATTGCGTAATCTCATTTTATAATGATGTGGAGATGCTAAGCATTCTGGATTTCTCGTACTGTTCTTTTGGAAATAGTTCATCTTGTTTAATCCAGTTAAATGACCATGGTCTTATTTCGAGAGACCATGCTGATGTGAGGTGCTTCGTATGCTAATTCTTCAATGGCAATTTGGAAGCTGACCATCTGTAGAATGTTTGATATGCCCGCATGTGTTCAGAGAATTTCTCTCATTCTAAATGTAGCTGACATGAATATTTGAATTGCAGTTCAGGAAAAGTCGCCACAGCTCGACGATGGTGGTACAGGTTTCCCGCCCCGTGATGATGGTGATGGTGGAGGTGGTGGAGGTGGCGGCGGCGGCAACTGGTCGGGTGGATTCTTCTTTTTTGGCTTCCTGGCGTTCTTAGGCTTTTTGAAGGATAAAGAGGGTGAAGGGGACTACAGGGATAGCAGCAGGAGAAGATAAAACAAGTGTGATGAAACTGTAAGTCATAAGTTTGATACCCCAATACAAGTTGCTTATCCTTCTTCAAATTCCTTTTTTTTTTCTTTTCCTTGTGAAGCTATTATTTGTAGGGTTTATTTTCTCATTGGTTTAATGCTCGATGCAGAGCGTGGTTCTTTGTAGCGAGTAATAACCCGGAAATAATATGAAGGGACATGTACTTTGCTGGTTCTTTTCTAAATTCTGTGGGAAAATTTTGCCTGCGGAAATGCAACTGTAGCCAAAAAAGGAATTGGTGCCTCAGTGGAAATGGTGATTGCTACTAATCTTAGGCGACGGAAATAATTCAAAACTTGTGATATTTGCATCTGATTGGCAAGATATCGACCCAACCCACTTGAACTCTACACAATACCTGGGTTGAGGAAAAGTTGAGTGAGTAAATTTCAGGAGTGCTGGAACTTTTATCATGCTGTAAAACCTCAGATAACATCTCCCATGCCATCCCTTTGGTGACTTTACTTTATGAGAATAAATGTTTGTATGAAGTAATGATCACCTGCAGCTCAGGATTGAGCCCTTGAAGATTTTCAAGCACTTGCTTTTTGATATTTAAGAACGCTTCCTCAGTTGGAATCTTACGGTTAGAACAGTCACAAGCACACTAGAAATGAGTCACGGCATGAAATCCTTCCTGATGAAGCCAGTGAATTGCAGTGGACACTCACTTTTAGAAGGATCATGTTCTTTCCTATGTCGTTAGGGATGTTATTAACTGCAATTATTCGCTCTTTTCTATGTTGTTTCTTTACGAAAATTACCCTAATATTCTCCATGATCAATTGGCTAACTCTTGACCTAACAAGAAAATTAGACGACGGCATCGCATTCATACGGTACATCTCGCTTTCAATGTACAGAAGGAGGCGACGTGGTCCGATGGGGCCGATTCAGGATGGGCTCCTGTCCTATGAGGACGAACTTGTCAATTTTCCTCAAGTAAATGGTTGGAGTTGGTTGGTACTAAGTCTTGGTCATGCCCCTGTCGGCTCTCTCTCTACGGCTCCTAACGTGGCGATGGCTCCTAGATAGTCTGTACTCGGAAATAGTACAGAGCCGAGAGTTGGGATCGAAAAGAGCAAAAGCTAAGCTTGGCCCAGTGCAATTCCTCCATGTGACCAAACCAATGATAATGAAAGGAGAGCATGAGGGACTTGGTTGCAGTACCTGTCGTGATGAGAAACCGGACCAAGCGTGGTCCTAAACCCGACAACCCTTTTTGGGGCTCGAGCTGTCGAGCAAATTGCCTCGGACCAACGAGCCGAATCATCTAGCTTCTCTGTCGAATTGACGAATGGGGTTATAAGAGTGGTGTTCCTATGAACATGGTAATTGCCATGAGAGGGTGGGGGGGGTGGAGGATGGAAAGCTTCCTTTGCTGATGAACAGGGGATGCTGCAAGAAAAAGTAGATGATTACAGAGGCGCTAATACCACCGACTTTTCCTGGGGTTTCATAAAGTCACGCCAATCAAAATCCAAAGCTGAAATTTCAAATCGACATCCCTTTTCCAATCGCATCAGTCTTTTTCCTAAACTCTTCCTTTTCCTTCCTTGCTTTCCCTGATGTATTCCTCTTCCCTACGAACAGTACAACCCTGTCAAAACCTGTCACTAGCACCAACAATCAATCCCAAAAGTTTACTATGACAGCATGATTGAGGCATCCCCCTGTTGGAAATCGAATTGATGGGGAAATCTGAGATTTGCTGTGGAGAGACCGCGTATGAGATGATGATTGCTTTGATCATCGTTAATTACTTTGCGCTTTTTCTCATGATGGTTTCTTGACTTAATCAGCCATTTCACTCTAGAGCCAAAAAAAAAAAAAATCAAGAATTGTAACCAACCCCGATTTTCATCTTTGGCCTTGCGTGATATAACCGAAACCACCAACTTTCGTTGGTTGAATTCCGTAAAGTGTTATCATTCCCTTTGCCAAGATGAGGGAGAAAAAATTGTCAGGATGGGGCTCTTTTTGGGGAGGACTTTGCTTCCGTTTTAGTCAATTCTTGGGTGACTATGCTGCAAGTCAACAACGCTCTCCAAGGAAAGAGGAAGATATAACCCTGATTCGTTCATAACATTGCTAGTCTGTTCAGACGACAAGCAACGATTAAAAAAAAAAATGGTATTTTATGAACATAATGAACCTTTGTTGGAACTGAAAGCCAATGAGGAGAGAAAGGAAGGTGGCTATTTCTAATAACATATTGTGGTCCATAATTGCATGTCATGTCAGGTAATGATGTGATGTATGGTCATTATTGAAAGAAATTACGTTTACTAAAAATGAGCATAGACTTTTTTTTTTAGATTTTACTAAATGAGTGATGTCAAGTATCACTGGAATCCATCAGCAAACTAAGTTCCATTAGGAAATAAATCCAAAAAGTTAAGGCAAATTTCCCAACCCATCTTGAAAAATTGGAGGCACTCATTAGTGAGATGACATGATCCCTTATAAATCTCAATTGTGCCATGGTCATTCATTTGCTCTTCCTCCCTAACCTCATGGATGCAGACTGGCGAACGAATCCCGTCGGTGACCATCATGTGGCATCTCTACTGACCACCACCACGTTCATTCTTCTGCTCTTTCCCCCCGACCTCATGGATGTAGACCGGTGATCGAATCCCATCAGTGGCAACCCACATTGCATCTCTACTTTTCTCAATTTTCTCGGGGGCGCCCCACTCGCTCGTGCCGAGCAGACAATTGGCGGGTCACCTCGTCGTCACATATACACATATCCTCGTGTTGGGCCACAATCACCGTCCAAGCATCATAAAAAAGAAAAGAAAAGAAAAGAAGAGAAGAGGAGAGTACATTACCTTATCGCAATGTACTTAAGGCATGGACCGACCCAGAGGCAAGCCAAACTTACACAAAAGATGCAATTATTCAGAGCGACGTGACGGGGGGGAGGGGGAGGGATCAACATGGGGAATCGAAATTCCGATCCGACAATCATGTGATATCGCCAGCCCCCCTCCATTCTAGTGACAGGGCCACCGACCCCACCGCGCACCCACCGCGAATTTGCCAAATTCCTGATATGGACCTATCCGATCTTTGAAATTTGCCATCCCGGTCTTTGCGCTTTCGCCACTCGTTTCTAATTTGTCGCTGCTCGAACGCGGACTCTTCCCCTCTTCGTCGTCGGCCCCTTGTTTTTTTTTTTTTTTCTGTTTCCTTTTCCTTTTCCTTTGCCTCGCACGTGTTCGGTTGCTGTCTGCAGCAATTTCCTCGCAAACGCACGGAAAGAGAGGAGGATGTTTTACCGAGAAAACACATGTTTCTTGCTCACCCCCTTCCCACGGCAATTATTTAATTAGAAATTACTAGAGTTTGCTTTAGTAGCCGCTCTTCTTATATGGAAAAGAATGAGGTTAGGAATTCGAATTCTAATTTTCTCAAGGGAATTTAAGGTGGTGACGTTTAATTTTAGATTTGGATTTCAACTCTCGTATCCTGTAAAAAGGTAGGAAAAAATTCTAAAAGTAAATTGAGAATTAGAATAAGACGGACGACAAAAAATTATATAATTAGAAATATTGAATGACTTTTACCAGTCGTAAAGCTCTCGTCAACACTCCTAAATATTTTACTTATGGGCGGGAGAAAAGTTGAGTATGGGGTTAATGTTCAAGATTGTTCATTTGGAGAGGAGAATTATTTTAAGGTTTTTCGATCCGTGTCTTTGTTGGATCGTTTGTCAGATTGTGTCAAGAACATCAATCGATCTTGCAAGTATAAAGACCTTTTGTCATGTAATGACTCCTGGTCCGATGGTAGGGTAATGGCTTTTCCCACTATTGACTAAACGATTTGACTTGAGTGTGATAAAAGTGATTTCAACAAATCAATCACCCTCTAAACATGAGCTGTAATTCCGTCGATGAGTAATTGTACGTTGGCGGACGGAAACTTGAGTGTTAAACACGATGGATATACTTGACTTATTTGACAAACTGATCTTGACTCTAAAATGACACCTACGTCATTTGCCATACCCTTTTTATCACTTGTCATCCATAGATTTCCATCTATTTTATAAAACCCAATTACCATTATGATTGTATCATACCATAAAATTAAGGGATGTCGGCTTTCTCGCTAAAGATACCACTCCTCAATTTAAGCTGATTTTCTCTCTCCTTTACATTTCCGTCATTTCCGGTGTTGACTTTAGAATCGGAGGGTCAATCCAGGTGTAAAGTCTGAACGCCTTGACCTGATTGTTGCGGTACAAATTGATTTCCCAGTAAAGCTGCGGACCACGTTCGTGGTTTCACAGTTGTAGCCTCAACAAGGTGAGCCATAGTCTCGTACTTCTCCTTGATTGTACGCGCGATACTTGGAATCTGTACACAAAGAACGACGACAAATAACAGGTACTTTCTCTGACACCCCAAATCTTATGTCGAGCTATAGTGCAAAAATAACACGCGTGGACCTATATAATATGATCCATTGCATAAAATAAAATAAAATAAAAAAAATCATTCCAGAGGGTAAAAAGAAATTCAAATTGCTAATAACAAGTTTCGACCTCCCATCACGTGAAACTGGTTGATTTGGATGTATGAAAAAAAAAACAATCATCCTCTATTCAGACAAATCCATGAATTATATGGCATTAAAACTTGATTTTTGGGAAAGTTGTAGGATTTAGAATCAGAACCTAGGCGCTTTTCTGGCCTCATCTCCCCTCAAAAATGTAAAATTTTAAAAACTTTATTTTCCTTTGGAAATTTTTTCAAATTCTTTTCTTTTTTGTAATTAAACTAAAAAAAAATCGATTTATTCAGTAACTGCCAAGTGTCGATACGATAATGTCCAGGAACCATTCTTCTTAACCCATTAAAAATAAATAATACGGGTGCACCGTACGGGGTCCACTCACTGACGGTCATACTTTTTCATTTAATGCCGACGTGGCACCATATATTATTGCTTAGGAAATCACGTCAGTAATAGCATCCGCACAGAAAATTGAGTTTTGTTTCCTTTTTCTTGTTTTGGAGTGACGCGGCAAAAAATAATTGGGAACAATTTTCAGCCTTCTCGAAAAAGTTGGATTCGAAATTCGGCCGAAATAATTAAATAAAAAGGTGAAGAAGAAGTTCGATTCGAAGCCCAAAAAGTTTTTCTAGTGCATTCCCCTAGATATTTTAATAATCGAGTTTAAATGGAGATCGGAATACCTCTTTTGAATGATTATATTCTAGATGCAATGATCAACTTATTTCGAGGAATAAATTTCCCCTTCTGTCTCACTTTTCCGGGTTACATTACGAAAATTTCTAAATTATGTCAATTGTAGCATCAATGCACTAAATTCTGTTTTTACATTAAAAAAATCTGAAATTATACCAACCGTAACATAGGTACTCCAAACTTCTTCTTTAGCGACCAAAACCCTTAAAATCAACGCGACAAACAATCCTAATATAATATTGCACTGAGACAGATTGGGGGTATTGTTGACGCAAAAAAAATTTGGGCTATTGACATCACAATAGGGAAAGTTTAGAATTTTAATTTTGTGGTTGAAATAAGATGTTTTTTTATATGTTAATATAAGTTTGAGAATTTTAATAACACAAAAAATAATACTTGTGAAATAATCGTCAGCAAGACGTACATGCGTCGATTTCGAGGTGGCTATGGAGAGAGAAACTTTTCTCATGGTCACTAGAAAAAGTGCAAAGCTTGTTTGTGCGCTTCCCTGCTGTCTAAGAAAATGGATTTTATAGTCGTGCGTGGGAAGCGACGTGCCACTACAACCAACCCAATGTCTAGTGTCCATCAAAGCTAAACATGAACAGGCAATAATATAGTCTAAGGGATAGTTGTCCAAAAGTCCCAAACTTATAGATAAAAATTCAAAAAGCTCAAAGAAACTTATAAAAATTATCCATGTTGTCATTGATTGTGTTACGTAAAATGACCAATATTTATATCAGTGAATTTCCAGTTAAAATCTACCATAAAGATTACATTGGTAAGTCGTCAAAAGATTTAGTACTAAATTGATTGTACAATAGGTTTATAACTTTTTGGATAACTTTACATGATATCATTGAATTAACTCATTTAAGATATTGTCTATTTTAACTTGTTTCATACAAAGTCTAATGATTTTATCTTTTGGTGTATAGGCAAAACGTTTTCAGAGATGCTCGACTTTGGAGTTCCAAAGCAAAATGTACCATTATGTCAAAATGCATCTCTGTCAGTTAATTTCAGTTTATATATAAGAATCACCATTTTCCTATTCGGTGTACAATTTGGTTTGTTCCTATCCCCATTGTCATCTTAGAAACCTATTAGAAGTCGCTCCTCATCCAAATGCTCATGTCCCGACAATCACTACCTGCCCTCGTCGAACCTTGTCGTTTTACATTTTAATTAAAAGCTTTTGAAAGTCTATTAAGAATTAAAGGCGAGAAACTAGACAACCCCTGGAGGGGGGGAGGGGGGCGGAGGAAAAATGGGGAAAAAATAGCTTTTCGACCACGCTTTATCATCTATTGGAAAGTTGCAAAGGTGTCTAGGCAGTGATATGTTTGTTAATCCAGTCATTCTGTAAAGTGATTCTTTATGCCTTCGCTTCGACAGTTTTTGTTATCTCCTACGCTTTCTGAGATGCTGCGGGGGCCTGCTTTTCGAGCTTTCTTAGGATGATCAAGAAGAGCATGTACTGAAAATTTCGATCCCTTAACGTGGGGAATATAAGAAGTTGGTCGTGAATAAAACCAAAAAAATTGAGGGTGAATCTAACTTTTCTAGAGGCCGGTGAAAATAGAACAACTTTGATTAAAGAGGCATATGTCAAACGAGGAAAAGACACCCCTTTTTTTCTCCCTTTTGGCCGGTGAAGGAAAGGCATAGTCCTCTAGTGTCTACTTTGTGAATAGATGATAAGAGATAGTGTCCATGTTAGGCAACCATGTGACCACTTTGTTTACGCTTATATATATATATATATATATATATATATATATATATATATTCATTATCGATAATTATTTACATCTAAATATTTGCATGAATGATGTAATATATGTTGTTCATTTATTTTTATAAGCAATCAGACAATTATTTTTTATTTTTCGTGAAATAAACTTGTATATTGTATATATAAATATATATTCAGACATTTCAATGTTTGATTTGAGGTCTCTATCTTGTTTTTGGTAGGTCATATGATTCAATGTTTCTATATATCCTTTTTTCACCAATAGAGAGCACATGATCATGTCTTGGCCAAGCTATATTGATTAGGTAAACGGCAATAATGCCTTTTGACGCGCTTATGAAGATTAAAAAAAGGGGGGAAAAAGTGAATAGCATCTGTCGAGCTGAGGGCAGATCCTCTTTTGGCGGCTCCGACTAAGATGCCCTAGGGCCTCGTGTAGCATCTTCCCATGACGCATATAACTGTAAAAACTGTCAAACGTTCCTCGCCATTATTCTCGTTTCTCTCCTTTGGGGATAAGTTTGATTTGTAGAAATAACCGACTAATCTTACTGGATTTACATGCCCATTCATGGATTTGATCCCCAAAAAAGGGTTTCATTTCTATATTTCACTATTGTTCAAGACTAATGAACATGTATAAGATAGGCGACAACGACTTGATTAAATTAGACATGCGAAAAATCGATGAATTGATTAGCATGTCTTGTGCATTCTCAATTTTGTCTGATTACAATCTTGTTAGTTCAAATGTTCTCTCACGGGGATAGTGTAGAAGAGGCTCTCTTTCTTTCTTTTTTCCCTAGTGAAACACGACGGTGGACGGAATACTCTTGGATTGCTTTGTTTCTTCCTTTTGATGTTACGGTAAAATGGTTTCTTTTGAGAAAGCTTTCATATGCTTTTACACCTTCGTGATTAAGTTTCATTTGTACAAGGGCGGGGGATCCTCGTTGATTTACTTTCTTGCGATCGAACTCCAATGGACCTCGCTAAGTAAGAATCGACGCCTCACATTTCTCGATGGATTTGAATTCTGCAGGACACGAAACGAATTCACAGCCCTTAGCTCTCGAACCGAAAAGTAAGAGAATGCTCCCCACTTAAATCTTAGTCTATGTTATTGGAAAGTGATCAATTATTGAGGTCAGTTCTGTCAAGTTAGGAACAGAGAGACAAGTGAGGACCTCATGTTTGCCAATTCAACCACTCTATCATGTGTATAAAGACCGACAAATTAGTTTGCCTAGGTTAAGGTAAACGATAGAGAACAATAGAAAAGCGCTTAACAAACCGTAAGGATGTACGTAGGTAAGAACCAACAACGCTTCCAAAATCAAGCAGAAGGTGGTCGAAGAGAACCTCTACCAAAGCATCACACGATTTCCTTACGCTAGTAATTTGTGGTCTGTGAGGTTTCTCGATGACTGATATGACATGACAAATTAAATCAGTATTTGTTTTTATCCAAAGTTCTTTGTTTAAGATAATTATAAACCGAGAAATGTTATGAAGAGATCGATAAGTCGTTGGATAAAAAGACACTTTTGACCTTTCTTAATTAGGGGGGAGGAGGTAGGTGCATGCATTACTATATGGTATCTAGCAGATATGAGGCTTCTCTTGTTGGCTGCCTTGCCCCTTCAAGTCCTTATCCTCAATTCTCTCAGTGGTATCATCTATCACTAGAGGACGAATCTTCTTGTTCATTAGCAAACTTTCGCCTTATTATTTCTTCGTTTGTCGTATCCATCTATAGCATTTCATTATTGATGCTTGCTACTGCTTTCCAATGGACAAAGTCGGTCCATTCGAGAGGAGAATTTAATAATGTAGACACTTTCCGACCTAATGACGAGACCGTTATATCACCTAGGTGTGATTTGGTAAGGACTCACGAGCTCGTATTGCTCCTTCGAAAAGATAAAAATGAGCAGTGGAGATCATATGGGTACAATCTTTCTAAAACGTGATGGTTATCGAGTCTTGGGCACGGATCAATTTCGGAAACAGGAGTGACAAACCTCAGGCAATTTCAACGGTAGATATAGACCCCGATGAATCCGCACTTGTATCAAAAGTCATAGCATCACGAGCCAGCATTTTGACCCGCAAGGTCACTATTGACTTGTGAGAGAGAGAGAGAGAAGGGGGACTATACTATCAAAACTTGCAAGCTACGGCACTGGTAGAGAATAACAAGATAAAAAAGAAAGGGGAAAGAGAGAGAAAGCCAGAAAGGCCTTAATAATGTCCTAGGACAAGGGTTGGGGAGATTGGAAAGTAGCATTACCTCTCTCTTTCTCTCTCTCTCTAGCTCACTCTTGGCACTTGCCTAAGTATTTAGTGGTCATTTTCTCCTGTTCTAGCTCCTCGGGTAGCCTCCAGCTCATTCTTCTCCCCCTTCGACGTCGACCTCACACCCACCTCCCTCTCTATCTCTCTCTCTCCCCAAAGCACATATAATCGCACCCATACACACACCCAATCCTCCATTCAATTCCGACCCATTTTTCTCCCTGTCTAACTAGCCACATTAGCATCATCAAGCCTCGATCTTGATGGTGTTCCGTCACACTTTGTCCCCGACATCATAGAACCTCGCAACATTGTCTTCTCGCCTCCCCCCGCCCTCGTCGTGTGTCATCCTATCGCTTCGTCCTCCCTCGCCATTCCCCTTCGCCTTCCTCACAATGCCAGAGACGAGTCACGTCAAGCTCGGGCCCTCCTCCGATCCCGATCTCCCCGACCGCCCTGACCTCCCCTCCCTGTCGGCCACCCGGGGCCTCCGCTCCCGCCGGTGGAAGCTCGTCCTCCTCTCCCTCCTCGCCCTCGCCCTCCTCCTCGCCTCCGCCATCTCCGCCATCCTCCTCGTCGGGCTCCGCACCAGAGCCTCCGCGGGCTCCCGGGGCGGCCGCCGCCCGACCCAGGCCATCTCCCGCACGTGCGCCAAGGCCCGGTACCCGGACCTCTGCGTCAACTCGCTGCTGGACTTCCCGGGGTCCACGGCCGCGAGCGAGCAGGACCTCGTCCACATCTCCTTCAACATGACCCTGCAGCACTTCAACAAGGCCCTCTACCAGTCCTCCGGCATGGACTACCTCGAGATGGAGCCCATCGCGCGGTCGGCGTACGACGACTGCATCGAGCTCCTCGACGCCTCCGTCGATGCTCTCTCCCGGTCGCTCTCCGCCATCGGGGGGTCGGGGTCGCCGGCGGCGGCGGAGGACGTCGTCACGTGGCTGAGCGCGGCGCTGACGAACCAGGACACGTGCGGGGAGGGGCTCGGCGAGGCGACCGGCGGCGTGAAGGATCGGATGGCGGAGCAGCTCAAGGACCTGGAGGAGCTAGTGAGCAATTGCCTGGCTATATTCGCGGCCACGGACGGCGGCGGGGACTTCGCCGGGGTGCCGATCGAGAACCGGAGGAGGTTGATGATGGACGCGGGAGGAGGAGGAGCGCCGTCGCAGCAGCCCGACAGGGACAGCGACGGCGGGTATCCAGAGTGGCTGGGGGAGAGGGAGAGGGAGCTGCTGGACATGCCGGCGGCGGCGATGCAGGCGGACATAGTGGTGGCGAAGGACGGAGGGAACGGGACGTACAAGACGATCGCGGAGGCGATAAAGAAGGCGCCGGAGAACAGTAACCGGAGGATCATCATCTACGTGCAAGCTGGGAGGTAAAGTTCCTCTTCCTTTCCTTTCTTTTTCTTCTTATTTTTTTTTCTTTTTTAACTATTTTTTTTCCAAACTATGCTTGAATTGAGGGGGAAAAGAAAAAGAAAAGAAAGAAAAATGAGCTTTTTGTCTTTTGCTTCTTTTTGTTCTTATTATAGAGGTGGATGAATTTTATTAGCTAACATTGAATTCAACCCCTTTAATCATGCGAATTTAATTATTGCACTTTGATAATTGGACAAAAAGGGGGTGTTAAATTTTATAAAAGCGACCAATTATATATAGATTGAAAGTCGTTTTCACTTTAGACATGGTGATTATGACTTGTGTAGTTCTACACAGAATTTTATGAATAAGATAATTGCCTACCCATCTTCAATACCAGTACGTCATTGTTTGAAAAACTTTGTTTTGTTCTATAATCAGTGAACATTAAAATATACTTTTCTTTTGGAGATATGCTATTAATTAATTATTTATAATTCTTTTAGAATAGTCAACAGTAGTCTTATGGTATTTATATATTTTGATGGGCTTATTTACTGTTTGTAGATTTCCAAATTGCTATTTACCATGGAGAAAAAAATTATTGTGAAATGAGTGAAAATCAAGCTTGACAGATGGGTTTTAGTTTCTCCTTTGTTTCAGGTACGAGGAGGATAACTTGAAGGTGGGGAAGAAGAAGAAGAACCTCATGTTTATCGGCGATGGGAAGGGCGAAACGGTCATAACGGGCAGCAAAAGTGTAGCCGACAAGATGACCACGTTCCACACCGCCAGCTTTGGTAAATTTTCCAAACTCTCTCGACTAATGTTTAGGCCAAAAAAATTATTAATGACATGGTGATCAATAAGTTACAATTTAATAAGGGCCTCTAGATCTTTATCTTGACATTAGGGAATCACGAAAGACATTCGGGTCAATTAATAATAATTATTGTGATTGAAAAAGCCGCTTTAGAAAAATGTCACTAAGAGGAAAAAGGGGTTGTTAGGAATGCTTGATGTAGAAAGTCCGCATGTGGCATGTCAATCGTTGCCGGCATGGCACCGAACTTCCCCCCTTTAATTAATTTCTGCACAATTTTAGGTGCGAGTGGACCCGTGTGAACATGTGCAATGCGTTGATAAGATGTTAGCATGACATTAACGGGATTGTTCAGAGTAGTTCGTTAAATATTACTCCAAAAAGAGTAATTCGATTTTCAGAATATCGATCATGCATGTTACGTGAAAATTTAGTACATTTGAAAGTGAAATTTTACTTAACAAATAAATCCGAATCCCAAAGTTATAAAGCTAATTACTTTTTGTGATTGGGGATTTTCATTAGAACTTTAACGACCGTCTTTCGGAAAGTCAATAACATAAGATTGATTTTGGAAGAGGGTTTGAGATTAGCCCCACTTTTTCATCACCTCCTTTTCTTACTTTTCCCTCGTCAGCTACGCTTTTTTGCTGACATTTTCCGACTCCTGACGATGTATCCCATCGGTTCATACATGCACGAATCCTCCTTTTTAATGATCATGTCAAGATGTTTCTCCTGCGCCATCACTTCGTCTCTCTCCGATCGATCTTCTCGTCGCCTCTTTCGTAACACCGACAGGGCATTGCTCGATGAAGCGTCGATGGAGGTTCGCTGGTCCCGGAATCGAATCTATGGTTAAGGGAGATGGAAGGGGAATGGGGCATTATTGACGTGTGGGTCATGCTGGGGCGGGCTACACATGCATGTTCGTCGTTTGCCCGCCGCTCGTTTCGATTCCCCTTGGCCTTTCCCATCTTAGAACGATCCTACATGCACGATGTCTGGATGCTCAATCTTGTCATACTAAATTCGAAGTGCACACTACACAAGAGAATCTTTGTCTTGACGTGTCTTTCGTCGGCTTTCTCGCATAGGACGGAAAAAGGAGTTCGCATACTAGTTACCTAGTTTTCCATCGAGCTTAATTCTTCTCTTCTGCCGTACACCCTGCAGCGGCGACTGGAGCCGGTTTCATTGCCCGTGACATAACCTTTGAGAACTACGCCGGACCGGCCAAGCACCAGGCGGTGGCTCTCCGGATAGGAGCGGACCATGGCGTGGTCTATAGGTGCAGCATCATGGGCTATCAGGACACGCTTTACGTCCACTCGAATCGCCAGTTCTTCCGTGAATGTGACATCTATGGGACAGTCGACTTCATCTTCGGCAATGCGGCCGTGGTCATCCAGAAGTGCAACATCTATGCTCGGAAGCCCATGGCCAAGCAAAAGAACACCATCGCAGCCCAGAACCGCAAGGACCCCAATCAGAACACCGGCATCTCGATCCACGCTTGCCAGGTCGTTGCCACTTCAGATCTTGAGGCATCTAAAGGAAGCTTCCCAACATACCTCGGCCGGCCATGGAAGATGTACTCGAGGGTTGTGTACTTGTTGTCTTACATGGGCGATCATATTCACCCCGAAGGGTGGCTGGCATGGAACGGAGACTTCGCACTAGACACATTGTATTACGGCGAGTACATGAATGATGGGCCTGGGGCAGCCGTCGGCCTACGTGTGAAATGGCCAGGTTTCCGAGTCATCACATCCACAACAGAGGCAAGCAAATTCACCGTCTCGCAGTTCATATTTGGATCTTCATGGTTGCCGTCCACTGGAGTGGCATTCGTGGCCGGACTATCAACTTGAAATTTGAAAGTGACATTAATAGATAACATCTGTTGTACTGAGAACCCATATCCTTATATTTTTTCTTCAAAATAGAAAAAAATAATCAAGTGTAGAAAAGCCATAATTTCGTAATGCCATTATTCCTCATTATTCCTTTTTTCCGATGTTCATCGAAATCCCTTGCGTAGCCATTCATCAGTTGGAGCTTGAAGTAAAGAAGTCGGTCAACACGATCAATTCCTTCTCCAAGACGTGGGCAAAACCTAGGAAGAACTGATCTAAGACACTGCATCAATTGATCACATTCCCTTTCACCTTTTTCCCCAGCCAACATTTATGTGGAAATGACTCGAAAGACAATCGACCCATGCTAGATTGTCACGGCAACCTTTGAATTTGTCAGGATATGAATTTCAGATGGAAAGGTTCAGAAGGACCAAAGGTTTCTAGAAAAGAATAAATACCTAGACCTAACTCTTACTCTTAACTTGATGATCCTCCACTCCCCTTCCTAGCATATGGCCCGAAGAAAGTAATTGAAGCCGACCCCACTATTGTCCTCGTAGTCACTCTCGCTACATGTGTAAAAACATTTTCAAGCATACAACTTAATCACTACGTAACTCACAGCAAGGCTATGCTAAACATTGATCCCTTGCATGCCAAAAAATAATGTATGTGGTCCGGTCAAAAGTCAAAACACGAGCATATCCAGGGGCCTAGCTATTAAACAACAGTTCGCATTATTCAATACCGTTGTCCTTAAAAGTAATTGTACAGTGGCAATAGGACTGGCAGTGACTGCATAAAAAAAGTTTGGGAATTGCATGAAGGTCGATGTCATATCACCTATGCTCAACATTGTTCCTTGCAAAAACCCAGAATTGCACATAGTGTTTTCACCCTGTCCGGCTTAAGTGGCAGCTTCGGGCTGTCTTGGCCGCCACCAGAAAATATTAATGCACCAGAGAATGATGCAAGTGAACAAGCATATATTTCAAGCATTAGTAAAGATTTTGCAAGAGCAGATCCGTTCAGGAGAGAGGCTTCTGTCCACTCATGCAAGCATGCACACACTTAGTAGATACTACATATATACAAATCACTCAATGGCCTTCATTTGAAAGTCTGTCAAGGTAGCGGTCCATAAGCACTGAGACAGATTCAAGAAATGAACTTTCACTAGCTCCAGGAAGCACACTTTCCTCTGCTTCTTTGACAATCCGCTCAATCACAGACTCCTCGTTAAGAGTTTCCCGACACATCATGCTTCCGATGGAGAAAGGAGTAAGCCCTCTCTCCACACCTTTCTTCAAAAGCATAGTAGAAATGCGCAAGGTACGAGCACACTCAATTGGCAAGTCCCAACCATGAAACTTCAAGAGTTGAATGTCTTCTTCAGCATTCAGTGACTTGATATAGTCCACAGTTTCAGGGGAGTAAGGCTGCTGGGCTTGTGGCCAGTAGAGCCACTCAAATGTGCAATCTTCAAACTGCAGCAACAAAAATAAAAGTAATAAAAGATGAGAAGAAGACAAAAAGAAAATACTATAAAGAAGCTTGAGAGGTTTTGGAGCTTGGATGGAGTCATTATGCTTCTGAACTGACACAAGAAACTAACCTATTGCCACTCATTGTGTAACAGAAATCCAATACATCTTCCATAATCTTAAAACTCTGGGTCATGTCCTCTGTTGTATTTACCAACAAATTAACTGAGCAGTGACAAGCATGAAGCATAGGCTCTGAAGCAAACATGTCATATGCACATTTTATCCTGTGACATGTCAATCTGAAGTACCTACGTGTTAAAAGAAAAGCAGCAGTTGCAGTCAAAGCTGGATGAATGCTGCTTGCACAATAAAAAGCACCACACAACCATATTTTGTCTAGCCTAGCCATTCCAAGAATTTCTTGTTTGAGTTCCCTGTTATAGAGACAGTCATCGATGCAATTGTGGGTATAACCCTGGTGTAAATCAGTAAGTGCAACACATCTTAAAAATTAATAATATAAATTTAAAAGATCTGCACATGCGTGCATAAGCAGAGGTGATGGAGATTCCATCTTTGACGAGTTCTGGGTCATCCCATACCCGTTAAGGAAAAGGCAGGGTTATTAAGGCTATTATCTTGGATCTCATACCAATTAGGACAAATCGTACCTCAAAGAATTACAAATCATCTATTGAAGTATAACCCTATTGCAAATCAACAAGTGCCACACATCCTAAGAAACAACAAAAGTTTGCAACAGATCTGCACATGAGTACATTAACATTGGTAATGGGGATTACGTCTTTCGCCCAAACCTCCTGAGGCATCCAATACTCATTAAGGAAAACATGGGGCTATTAAGACTAATATCTTGGATCTCAAGCCAATTACGACAAGTCATAACTGAAAGAAGAACACATCATCGATTAATATTTTAGCATTGAACGGCCATATGATCAATCAGACAAGAAAATACAATATACTCACGTTTTCAGGCAGACAGTATCCATGATCAATAGGAATAAGCACTATACATCCATCTTCACCATCCCTGCTGATCAATATGTTGCCTGCATGCCTATCTGCATTTGCCAACCTTATGTCCAAGACAGAAATCTTGTGTACCTCATTCACCGGAAAAGCTTGGGGTCCCATATCCTCACAACTTCCTATATTCTTCATGAACATCTGCAGTGATCCTATCTTAAAATTCTTGTTTGTGTTTTCATAACCTTCTGGATAATTAAACTCTCTATGCATACACGTCACCATAACAGTGGGCGGAACACCAGCAAAGCCCTTCTCTGAATTGTGAACTGCTGGGTGGTCCAAGATGTAAGCAGCAACTTCTCTCAGTGCACCCTCTCCTACACGCGTGCCCTTTTTCAACCCTTGACCATCTAGTGAGAAGGGAAGTCCCTGAGGATTATTCAATGCCATTGGTTCCTCATCAATAGGCTTAAAAACTGACACATACTCCAGGCCAGAAAAATCTTGCATGAGGTAAGCTCCTCCTGAACCCTCTGAAGACCGTATTGGCTCATTGCCTCTCTCCAATCCTTGGAAAGTAGATTCAATCAGCTCCTTTAACACACATGGGAGTTCGATATCTCGATTAATGATGAAAGGTTCCAATAGGAAATCTTTTGGCAGTGGTCTACTCTCCTTGATATTGGGTTTCAACAGGTCCCAAGACTGATATTCACCTACTGCACTAGCAAGCTCATTCAAATCTGATGCATCAGTAAGCACTTCAAAGTGCTTCTCAACAGGCTCTGCCCTCACTTTAGCAGATTTACAGACCAGCAACTGGATAACAGCGTTGCCGTTCTTCCTACAAATGTCATGGATGAGTCTCTGATCTTCAAGCTCTTCACCATCACAGACCAGCTCTTGATCCTCCAGGCTGACAGAGCCTTGTCCCTTCTTCACAATCTGCTGCTTCACATACCCTACATTTTTGGTCCTCTCGACACGGAACTCAAATTCCTTCCCACAAGCAGTTCGTACAGTGATAGCTTGAAAAACTGAAAGCCTCACCACAAGGTGCAACATCTTTCCATCAGCAACCCCATAGTCTTGAACACGAGAATTGTTCCGAGCTAGTTCTCTCCCATCAAAGACGAGTTTCTGCTTTCTGACGAAGAACCCTCTGTATGTCTGTATCTTCAGCTTCACAGACGCAATCGAATCTGACTCCGTAATGCACATGGGAATCACAGACCCAGTGACACTGAGGCAAATCAGGATCAAATTGTCCAAAAGAGGAGCATATTGGAGGTAGAACTTCCCAGGGAAGTTCAAATAATCTTCCAGAACCGGGCTAAGTGCCACGCTAGCAACCGACATCTTTCTCTCCTGTTATCTGCACTGCCCCTTATCTGAATAGTCAAACTTCAATCAGTCAAAACCTTCATCACGCTCTCTGGACAATCCATTTGACCAGAGAGTCCGAATCTTCAACTATGAGTTATGTCACCTCAAAGCTGAAAAACAAGGAAACTCCGTTTCCCCACTCAAACAGGTTCTCCAACCTAATATTCCAACCTCCGAAAGCAAACTCAAGGCATAAGCCAATCTCCAACACACTGGATTCTTTTTAGACATCCTCCAGTGTTAGAGTTTCTTCCAAGCCATAGAAAATTTCCGAAAGAAAGCGCAAGGATTTCGAGAGAACCGGAACCTTCTGGAAACTACAGCCAACCTCAAGCAAGAGATAAAAAAAAAAAAAGTACAAATAAATTGGAATCAGCTCATGATCAACACGACCAGGAAATCTTACCAACGATCTTAAAGCAACACGCCAAATAGATGAAGAGATGCCGATGTCTCTTTATGGATCCTTAAATACGAGCCGAACTGCAAATCACTAAATGTTACTGCACAGACTAATAATGGAAAAGCTAGCCTAGTCAATCGAACAACGGAAAACCTAGGCTCAATCTGGAGTATCATAAAGCCTCATAACACTCCCTAGATCATCACCTCACGCTTCTCACGAACATGCAATGCAAAAAGCCCCAGCACACGCGACATTGCAGCCACAACAGAGAAATGCAAAAGAGTGACCAGGCAAAAAACGCGACCAGAGCAGGAAAGTAGGATCGACCGATCGCGAACATCAAGCTGAAGAACAATCCGACCAGCAAAGATTGCACCGACCTGACCAGACCACTCCACTTCCAGCCGACGCACACCGACGCACACAACAAACGGACCGAAAATGGAAAAGACAGAGCTAAAGAAGCTGCGCGTCTGAGAAATCAGGTGAAGTGGCGGCGATGAAGCGCGCGGAAGCCGGAATCATCGCCGCGCTTCATCGTCTCCGATCGTCGAAGCGATTCGATGCCCGCTGAAACCCGCAAGCTCCTCTGCGACTTAGCTTCTTCTCACTTTTCCAGAGAAATCAAAAGCGAGGGAAAGCGAGAAATTAGAGAGAGAGGGGGAGAGGGAGGGAGACAGATGATGACGCCAGCGAAAATGAAAGTATCAGGGCGCTCCTGTTGATTTACAATGGCGGTGACGACGGAGAAGGTGACTTTGTACGGAAGACTTAGTTTCTTTTTTTTTTTGGGGGGTCGGGGGTGGGGACTTGACGGCGTGAAGTTTTCATCCGTAACGGTAACGGAGTCGTTGGGCCTTCTTTCTTGGGGCACGGGGCAAGAATATAAGGTGACGGAGGAGTCTAACCCGGGGACGGGATTTGCCCTTCGATGGGGTAAATGATGGAAATAGCAGAATATCTACTCTTATTTTCTAATTTTGGCGAACATTAAATGCTCTGGCTATGCCAATTTCCGATGATAATTAACATGGAAGGTATGCCGACGCATATGGAATTTGAAAATTAAGTTACATTTTACAAAATAATCACTGTAAATGTGGATTGACCCCAATCAATTTCAGATTTTCTTAATAAATAGAAATGGATAACGTTTTGTGGTGTCTCCAAAGTACTCTATTTGTCATGATAATTATTTGGAATTTATCTCTTTAGGCAATGTGCCTAGATTTTGATACTTTATAAAACCCTTGACGTATTATATTAGTTATAAAACCTTATTAACATATGAGGAAATTTGAGATTTGATACAAGAATTTATAGTACCCGACTCTATTTCCTCATCAAGTAAATTATTAGAAAAATCCTGTGACGATTCGTGGCCAACACGTAAATGGCCATAGAAAGAAATGGAACAAACGGATAAAATATCTTCCCATAGATCCGAGGCTGTCTGCTTAAATATCTTCCTCGTAGGCCTAGCAATGGTACTAGATTTCTCTATCGCTATTATTATAATAATAATCACTCGCATGGATAATCGGCCCAATAAAATACAAGCGATCGGCTAAAGACTTTATTAATTTACATGTCTCCAGAAGGAAGTCATAGCATAGGCGCTAGGAGACGGAGGGTAAAGACGTAATTTCGGGGCGATTCGCCGTAACAAAAACGTTATTAACTTGGATTGACGCGGGGAGGTCGGACTGACGGAGAGTAATTACTACGTTGTTTAATGCAATCAGCTTGGGTGGAGAACTAACGGCGTCAGTTACGGAAGCCTAAAAGGCTCCGTTAAGATCCTAACTTGGAGTTCAAGGTGGTCGTCGATTTTTTGAGTCGCAGGAAGCGCGTTGCCATGTCATGCAGGGCAGGGGGAGTCCCGCCTCTCCAGGCAAGTCAAAAAAATCTCGCTCACGTAATCCCGTCCACGTGGCGGGAGCCGATTGGGAGGAGCTCGTGGCTTCGGCCCAACCAATTTCCAGCTCAAAAAGAAAGAAGCAAGAAATTCGTATTGTAGAAAATTTTTTGAGTTGACGGAGTGGGGAGAGCGAAAGCTCTGCTACCATTCCGCCTTCAGCGTGATCGAAGAAAAGAAGATGATAAAAAAACAAAACTTTCACAGGCTCCTCTCGATGAACTCCCAGATTCTCTCCTCCATATAGATCCGGTCCCTCCGCCGCCGCGGCATGTGCCGTTCGTCCGGGAAGATCAGTAGCTCGTACCGCTTCCCTGCCTCCACGACCGCGTTCACCAGACGCGCCGTGTGCCGGAAATGCACGTTCTCGTCGATCATGCCGTGGACCAACAGTAGCCTCCCTTTCATGTTGTCCACGTGATGCATGACCGAGCTGGATTCGTAGCCTTCCTGGTTAGCAGAAGGGAGCCCCATGTACTTCTCGGTGTAGAAGGTGTCGTATCCGTCCCAGGACGTTACCGGGGCACCAGACACGGCGCAGCAGAAGATGTCGGGACATCTGGCCAATGCCATGGCAGATAGATACCCACCATAACTCCAGCCATATATTCCGATTCCACCGGCTTGAGCTAGCCCTGCTTTGACAAGCCATTCGGCTCCAGACACCTGATCCTCGACGTCAACTTGGCCAAACTTCTGTTTAACAGCACCTTCAAACTTCAGACCACGCCTAGCGGTACCTCGGTTATCTAACTGTTGCACCAGGCAGTAAAATTTTGTTGTTAGTCACCAGTCATTCGCCTAGAAGCTTTTGGCAACAATTCATGGGAATCGATATCAAATAGGTTAGTGTGCAATTATTGAGAGAGAGAGAGAGAGAGAGAGAGAGAGAGAGAGAGGAGAGACTAGGCTAGGCCTGCAATAAGGGAGAAAAATGCATTTTAGATACTCTCTGCTGCATGAAGCTCTCTTCCTAGGCTTTGCTTAACCAAATCAACCATTTTCAGTTCTCCTGTGTCTATGATTCAGAAGCAGTGACTTCCATTAGGCCCATCTCATGTTGATGAAATTGATAAGGAGTGCTTAAACCATCATGCAGCCTTACTGTAAGCATACCATGCAACATGAATGGAGTAAGATACACCACAAAATTAACGGCAAGATCATGACATATTGAGGGATTTGCCTTTACTTCTGCAAACAGCCTATGTTCATAAGAGAGGATGTCTATGGTGACTTCAGAGATTGCACTAACCTTCCAAACTAAGATGCCTTTGCTTCTCAAATACTGTGCCTTCATGTCAACTGTATTTGCCCATGAATCACTGACTAATTGCACGCATGGGCCACCATACACAGCTATCATGGTCTTGTAAGGTGGGGGTCCAAATTTTGCTGTATCAGGTTTGTACAGAGCTCCATATAGCACAGTCCCATCATTTCCCTGTATTTGCGTGACCTCTGGAGGCTTAAGCTGTAGCTTCTTCAACCTTGGTATGATCAATGGAGGTTCATACAATGGCAAAATTATGTTGCCATCATGCAAGGAGCACAGTGACACCCTAGGGGGAGAAGCAAGAGAATCATGAATATCAACAAAAGTCCGCAGGTGGTGATCAAGCACAACTGCATGTTTTCCTTGTCCATTGGTTAATCTATTTGGAGCTGGCAAAGGACTATTCTTGTCTGGGAAAAGTTTAGCTGAATATAAGTGCTGTTCCAGGGGTCCATCTACAGTTCCTGTAAAGTAAACAAGTCCTGCAGCTTCATTTACACCTGCAATTTGCTCAACCATCCAGTCACCTTCGGTGATGGGTCCTAGGCAAGTCCCATTTGAGTCATGCAAATAAAGATGTCTAAATCCTGTTCTTTCACTTGCCCATATAAATCCCCCAGAAAATTTGGCTATTCCTTTGTCTAGAGGAGTGAAGCAGTCATGTAAGTTAATCCATGTACTCTGTTCTTCCACCAGTACAACTTTTCCTTGGCCTGTCTTAATATCGAACTTAAGCATCTTCAATTTGCTATGCGACCGGTTTAAGACCTGAGCTGTCAGAATATTTCCATGCATCCAGTTGACTCGGGCCAAATATTCGTCCTCATTGTCTAACTCATTTGTTCCTCCACAATGAAGATCCATCCAAGTAACAGGACCTCCAGCAGAGGGAACTACCCCAAGACGAACTATAACATTTACAGCTCCTGCAAAGGGGTAAGCATGATCTTCTTGTGCCTCTGGACCAACTGAGCTTTTACCTTGATGCATTATCCTAAAGAAAGGTACGTTAGAAGTGTCAACTTCTGTAAATGCAATGAACCTGCTGTCCAGTGACCACCAGTACCCATTTTTGCGATCCATCTCTTCCTGAAAGCAGAAACAATATTATGTTAGAGAAAAACCAGAATATAATAAACACATCAAGTGATATTGCATTTCAGTAGTATTTTATTGCTTTTACTGCATAAGCATAACTTTCTGACATATCCTGAAGACATAGAAGTTCTTCAATAATGATGCACGAATGCAAATCAAAATATGCTCAAAAGAGAGAGTGAAGAAAGAAAATTACCTGAGCTATGTACTCAGCAAGCCCATGAGTCTGGAAAACATAAGTATTCAGTCAACATCCAGAAACGTCTCGAGAAAAATAGAAAGTCAAAAAACAAGCAGACATTTACAGAAACAAACCTCTTAAATATGTAATTGTTTTATCCATTGCAAGTGAAAAATATAAAGCGAGCTTAGAACTGAACTCCTATATCACAAGGACAGCAACATACAACATTTTAACAAGTTCAGGCTCACGTGAAGTTGGATATAAAGAGGAACCAAAGGAAGAGCTTTCGCAAACAGATTCTGGACTTCCAAACATTTGCTCAAGCTATCAAAGTAATTTCAGTCGATTACAGGTGAAATAAGTGGAACCAAGTTGGGCAACATTTAATGGAAGAGGAAATAAGCCCAAATCACCATGTAGAACACACAGATAGATAATAAACATATTTAAGCTCACCACAGCATCATCAATGGCACCATCAGTTAGCTGACGTTGCTCGTTGTGTAGGAGGTTTAGAACGTGCAATTCTCTATCTCTAACAAAAGAAATCATAGTACCATCTGGAGAGATATGTGGATCAATAATTGGCGAGGATGATGAGCTTGGAAGCTTCAGCTCTGGTTTCAAGCCAGAGAGGTCCTGAATATAAACCTGTAACCCAAAGGAAAACATGTCAGTTGAAGCTGCTTCTTTACAATCTTAAATGACAGATAGTTGAAAGAGAAAGAAGCGGGTGATGAGGATCCATATGATTCAAAGTGTTTCGATCGAAAAGCATCAAGATATTTCCGGATCATCATCCATGGAGAGATTACCAAATGATATTTACTTCGAACATCAAGCCCCTCTCTTCTCCCATAAAACTAAAGTGAAAAAAAATGAAGAAAACATAAGGCAAAGATAAGAAACCGGATCAATCAATCTATATAGGTTGTGGGCCAGTTAATACATGCAAAATAGATGTTAAAAAAATGGTGTTGTAGCATGAATGAGTGACCAGATTGTAACACCAAGCTCAAGACTTATTTTATCCTTTGTAATGGATTGATTAAAGACCTTGAGAACTTTGAGTATTCTGCAGCATGGATTAGTTTGGGAAAAAAAAAAACAAAGAAAGAAAGAAAAGAAAAGAAAAGAACGTTGAGGAACTAACATCAAGGAACTGATCTGCTTGAGCTTAAACATATGCAAAGTCTAATCATTTTTCCTCCCTCTATGTAATTGAAAATAACGCACATCAATGGAATCTCTAACTGACACAGTAAGACAATGAAGGATGCCTGGATCATAGATAAAAATTGAAATAAAGATTCTTGATCAATGACCGGCAGAATCATTGTTGGATATACTAAAGAGCAGAGGACATACCCCGGCCGGCAAAGGTACCATAAGCGCCTTCCTCTTTGAGTTTGACTTAATCCATTCATATCGTGTTACTCCCAAACCACGCTCCCTCAATCTCTCCCTTCTCAACTTTTCTTCTGGAGAAATGTTATTCTCATCAAGCCCACCATCTGGGGGACTGAAAAATAAATCTTGCTTACTACTCTTGAGATCAAATGCAAAAACCTTCCTATTTAAAGTCTGATCAGGACTAAATAGATAAGCGACGAGAGTATCGTCAGGGCTGAAAGTGATTGATGTTGGTGCTCCATATCCAGGCAAGGGATATTGTACTATTTCCTCGACTGGGAAAAGAATACAGTCGTCAATTGCTTGTGCAGCTGTGCTGTCTGTTACAGGCATATTGCAGAATGACCCAGATCTCTTCAACTTCTTCTCCCTCGTCTCATACGCCGATTGCATTACAAGATAACTAGATCTTTCTGGTCAAATGACAAAAGAAAATGAACAAGCATGTCAATATTAGGGTGCTAATCACTTCAACCAAATGTTAACTAGCATATAAATAAAACTAGAATATATAATTCCGGTTTGAAGTTGAGTGTGCCCGGATTATTTTTGTCTGAATAAGCCCAATCAAACAACATGATGAGATGATCATCGACATTCTTGCAATCCCACAAGTCCAACCGTTTTGCCGGGACTATGACTACACTATGCAAAAACAGAAAAAACTGGATTCAACAGTCCCATATTACAACAAGCAGAACCCCGTTAAGATCGGCCTGTACAAGCATTTCGAAGTCCACTGACAATTTCTTCCCAGTTAAGCTCAGACTAGAGAATAGGAAACTGTCTCGAAAGTCCATCCTCACTCCTAAGGAAAGGGTCCATTCGTTTAAGAACACAAAAGCAAAACTACTTTGGCTCATCTCCTTATACCTTTGAAGGCTCATTGCCTTTCATTCAAGCTACTGACAGCAAAACTACCAAAATCGAAACTTGCCAAAAATTTCCGAACATTTACCCGTCGCATTCCAGATTCTTTTCTCATTTTCTTTCTTTTCCAGTGTCAAACAAGTAACTTTTAATATTTCACGAGCTTTACTGCTTTCCATTCACTTCCCTTTCCAGCTAAAAAGCAAAAAGCAGCATTCTTATTTGGGAAACTCCCATCCCTCTTCACTTGTCAGTCTCCGAGCTACAAAACAAGGGAAAAAATCGATCCCCTCATCATCCGATCACGTTTAATCCAACCTCAACCCGCCATAATCACCAGCTAAGAAACACCAAAAACCCAGCTCCCCCTCAAACCTCACATCCAGACCGAGCCACGATCCCCCCCTGGATCCGATCGCAGTCTACCGAACCGCATCGGGTCAACCCTCACCCTTCATCACAAAAAAACAATAACAAGCGACGGCGACGAATCCAAGCCGGAACGCATCGGATTTTCGACGAGGAATATGTGGATCGAGACCGAACCTGCAAAGCGAACGGATACGATCGGCCATGAAAAAGCATCGATCGAGACGACCGGCGAGACCTTTTCCCCCAAAAACCGAATCCGCTCCGGAAAAGGAAGAGCGAAAAGGGCCTCGCGAATCGGAATCGGAATTCCCCCCCGAGAGCGGTCTTCCCGGCAGCTTCGGGAGATCTGGAATCAGCAGGGGACCGTAATGGCGATGATGATGATCCGCTTTTGCGGATAAGAAGGGATTTGTCGATCCGAGTTCGTTCGACACGCGCCGGCGGCGGGGAGTCTATGGGGGATTCACTGAATCGTGCTCGTGCTGCTCGGGCTCGGGCTTTTCTTTTGTTGTTGTCGTTGGTGGTGCTGGCGGCGTGGGGACGGGCTTGGGTTGTGTACGGGCCGCCGCACGTGACTCCGGACCTGATACGACCGTTGGATGTGGATTGGTCGCTGATCGCACGGTCCAGGAACCGGACGCGTGTCGCCGGGCCGCCGGCGATGATTGGTCGGGAGCGACAATGATTGGATTGGATTATTGTCGATGAAAGCGAACCTTAGCCGTGACGTGTACGAATGTTATTTCGACACGAAAATATCGAATATGTGCGTATTGGTTCATTTGGACAAATTAAAATGTGGAAAAGGACGTCTGGTGCCGTAAGAATTTTTTTTTAATCACTTCAATTGATGGTCTGACTGTCATAATCTCTTGAAAATGTTTACTATAAGTGCTATATTATGTCGAGTTTCTGACACTTAGTTGAACGTTTTTAATTTTTTTTGGCATATAAATAATTAATTGAAAGTTATAGTATTTAAATGAATGTTTTTGACACTTAGAAGCTATCATTTTTAGGAAAATTTTGATATCATTCATCTTCTGCAGAATAAATAGAATCTTGGAAAAGATTAAAAAAAATGTCACGTGATAGTTCATTATCGACAACACCATCATTCATTTACTTACCAAGCATATGTTTCTCATGGATGATGTCAATTTAGAGCGTGTCTTGATAGGCATTTTTCCTTTGCTTTTAATTTTCTTTTTGCTGCTTGATAGATGTATTGCAAATTTTGTTCGCTTGAAACATTCGAAACCTTCACAATATCTAAATCTTGATGCGTGAATTCACAAATAAGTTTTTCAAGATTTTTCTAAATTTGGATGATAGACAAGTGTTGGAGACATTAAAACTAATAATATGAAATAAGTTTATCAATTGACGTGGCGGATTTGTAAGTGACTATTCATATTAGTGGGCCTATTTAACCAACCAACATGAATATATCACATCATTTTGTAAATCCATTTCTCATGCGATTTTAAAATCCACAGCATTAGTCTCTTGATTATTCAAAATAATTTCTTTAGTAAATAAAAGATAACTATGCCAAGGGTAATATGAATCTCCCGATCTCTAAAAATTGTAGAAATATTCAAGGAAATTAAAAAAAATAACTCAAAAATATTTTTATCAATTGAAGTTGTTGAAGGAAGTAAGGTAGGTTAGGTGACTTTATTTTTTTTTTTTTTGGGACTAATGTTTTGGGTGGGACTTGGAGCGAGGAATAAATGCCAAAAAGTGAAAGAAGAGTTGCGCGCCTCTGACGCAATCTATGATCTCCTCCAACCCATTTTTCCATAGGGTTGGCGATGACAATTATTACATGATGTAGCACATCGAGAAAAACCATCTTCAGCAAATCTGTTCTCAAGGGTGAGAGGTTGACATCACTAACAAATCCAACTAATGATGATTCCGAAAACATTAAAGAGACAAGCTCAAAAGCCTAGCCGTAAATATAGTCATGAACAGGACCATTATCGTATTAAGTATCTTTCTCATCATCGTCACCCATCATCAAAATAAGTCGACACATAGTAAATATGAATCACTCCATTTATTTTGTAAAAAATGAAAAATAATTGTTTATACTATTTGAAATGATTAGTGAATGGAATTTTTTTCATTATTAATAACAATTTATATACAAATATTTTCATGAATGGTGAAAATATTTTTCATTCATTTATTTTTATAAGAGATAGAAGCGATCATTTAAAAAAAATATTTTTCAAATTATTTATTTTTTATGAAACATAACGAGACAACTAAGTCCATCTAAATTGGTTTAGCTAGTTATGAAATAACCCCATCTTCATCTATGGATACTCGCATGTTTGAATCTATCTGAAAGCTTGATACATGAAAAAAGAACATCAGAAAAGAAACCCATTTGGTAACTGATTTATAAATTCAATCATTGAAAAACAAAAAAGAACACAAAAGAAAAGATATATATCAGCTTGCTAGACAGAAAGAGGCTGGACAACGTATCCAAATTGTCAAAATCAGAGAAAGATAACTGGAGTGGACCACTTGAGGACGTGTCCCGGGGGGACCAATGAAAAGGGGCGAGATGCCAAAGAGTTACATACAATACAAGTATATGATTCTCCATTCATATAAAACAAACTTCCCTCGTTCGGCCCAGTCATTCGATGTTCACACTTGATTTGGCTCGTCCCTCAATTGCCATTCGAAGACAATAATATCACGATAAAGATGTCATGCTCTTCTTTTTGCGTCCATATTGTCCACACCACCCCTTGCTTATAGAAAGACTCCAAGGATAAAAGACAACAATTGGATCGGATCTTGACACATCATTATTACAAAGATTCAACATTAACAGATCAATGCCTGTAACATTGCAAGTAGGGAGTTAGCACCATTAACATTACATACCTAGTTCACACGTTTATACCTTCATCTAATCAACGAGTTTGGTTTAGAATTAACTAAATAACTTAACAAGCTAAATACCTTCATACATACAAGTTGTCATGATACTTAGTTAATAAATCACATTTTCATTTAATAACTTAAACTTTTATATCAGTTGACAATAGTCCCAAAAAATCACACACGATATCAGAGTAGTAAATCTTGAGTTCAAATCTTATAGACCCCTATTTATCTCCTCAATTGCATATTTCCACTTTTTAGGTTAAGGCCAAAATCTAATTGGCGGTGGTTCCACAAAATTTGATACTAGTAATTGACAAATGCTTCCAAAACCGGACATTAAATTCTTTACAATGTTAAAGTTGTCCAAATGGCAAGTGTATTTCTCCTTTCACTTAAGAACCGAGTTCAAACCATCACACATCTCTTTTTGGGGTCACTTTAATTCATGAAGATACACAACTCGGTGATTGCTCATTGTGTCTCATAACATTAATTACTACATCTTTTTGTTAATTTTTGGAATTAGCTACATGTAGAGTCTAGAACGTGAGTTAGGAAAGGAAGATGGAACCATAGTAGCCCATAATCATGCGGTTTTAAGAAAAAAAAGGCACACCTAGATTGACTGAATTGAGGATGGCACGGACCATGAGGCGAGGACTGTTTGTTCTTGAACTTGATTCTCAAGCATCGGTGAAGTTACTCATCGAGTTTGAAAAGAACGAGGTTCTGAACCGGAGTTTACTGTTGCAAGTGTCCAGGCTTTTCCAAAAAAGCCGGGACTTGAGGATCAAACGTACGTTCCTCAAAAGCAATTCATGTGCTGACTGATTGGTGAATTTTGCTCCATCCAGTTTTGGTTCTTTTGAAGCTAGTAATCCACCTTAAGCAATTCATTGTTGTTTAACGCACACTTGGGGTTCCTGTGGTAAGAAAGCCTAATTTCTTGACTTGTGAACTTCTTTGACGTTATAGACATGCGGAATTCATATAAAACCGACTACAAACGTTTGCTCAAAAGAGGAGTCTTGTACGTATTGCTCAGAGCACGAGAGTCTGCCGCACGCTCGTCGCTTCAGGTGCAAAGTTACAATAAATTGAAAAACCTATTAAGCTATAGCAGTTCATAATACAGTGAAAGAAGCTGAACGTGCAATTGTTAGGGTTGCTCTTATTAAAAATGAGCAGTTTCAGGGTAGGTAAGTTCTGAGCTTGAAACTGAAAACCTAACCTGTCAAGACTGGTTCCCAATTTTCAGAACTTAGAACCTACTAGTAAACCTTGGGACTGAAATCTCTTATTCTAGGGTCTACCCAAGAACCGATTAAAGCCATTGATGTTTGCGGAAATTAGACACTGGGATCACACATTTAGTAATCTAAAAAGTACTTAAAATGCATCTTGAATTAGCTTAGATGAATCAGTCACTCAGCATTCAATCGCCGAAATGAAGTAGATCATTGCTGTTGGAATGAAATGCGAACGAAGAAAGAGAAGCAGAGGGAGTGAGTACGTGCTTACCTCTCCTAGTAAGTCCCAGTTGCCAGACGGAGTGAGCCGCTGGAGAAGAGTGGGTCTCAAGAGGAAGTGAATCGCCGGAGAAGAGTGAGTCGTCGAAGGGAATGAATTGTCGGAAATGAGGAGACAGTCATAAGCGAGAGAAAGCGTTGCTCGAGACTTCAATTCTTCAGTTACACAATGCAAATGCCTCTAAAAATCCTCTGTATCTACAGGAAGAGGAGAAATGGAGCTCGAGCATCTTTGATTCTTCTTGTTCGCCGAGTGTCCAATCTAAGGAGACTCGTGAGCTTCGAATGGTTGATTTGCGTCGAGGAAATGTGAAGGGGGCAAAGTAGAGACGAGAGAGAGAGAGAGAGAGAGAGCGAGCGTTGCTTGAGACTTCGAGTGACGGAAAGAGAGAAACCAAAGATAGAGGCAGCAATAACAAGAATGCAGGATGCAAGGTAAAACTAAAAAGAGAAAATTAGGGTTCCTTGATCTAATTTTTCAATCTAGTTTTGCATCTAGGAATTGGAAATCAAATTGGTAATAGCTGGCTCAAAAAATTTGAAACTAGGAACTGAACTAGAATTAAACAAGTAGGATTGGTTCAATCCGTGCTAGTATTAGGGTCTACTTGGGATTAGTGCTCACCCTTAGCTCTTATGTCATTGACGTTTGATAAGATTTTGTTGAGGATGTTCCACATTGATTGTGGAAGGGGAGGATGGTCAGTTTATAAATGTGAGGGAAAGCCTCATCTCTTGAGTTAACTTTTGGTATAAGAGAGACCCAAAACTACCTAACACCAGTGTTAGAGCTCAAGTTTGCCAACAAGTCTAGACTCAAAAAAAGTCACATGGAAGAGTTATGGGATGTTGCCTCTCCAACCTAGGCCTGATATTTGAGAGGGAGATTGTTGAGGATGCCAACGAGTCAAGGCCCAAGAGTCACACAGGAGAGTTACGGGCCGTCATGCCTTTGATCCAGGCTCGATGTGTGAGTGGGGATATTATTGAGAATGTCCCACATCAATTGTAAAATAGACATGTGGTCAATTTATAAGTGTAAAAGAAAGTCTTACATTTTGAGTTAACTTTTGGGGTGAGAGAGGCTTAAGACCATCTAAAAGATTCAAAAAAGCCTCATCTCTTGAGTTAACTTTTGGGGTGAAAGAGGCCTAAGACCACCTAAAAGATTCAAGAGGTAACTAAAAAAATGCAAGAATGTCTTCATATGTTATGATCTGTCTTTTGCTTTTGTTCCTTCTTTATTTTTCAGATTAATTGTGATTTATACAAGGGCCTTTTTGAAGAACTTGCGGTCATTGCTTGTTAGCCGGTTAATTGAGCTTGATTTCAAAGTATGTGGAGACATCCGAGAATGTCTTCATGTTATGTTGCTTTTGTTCCTTCTTTATTTTTCAGATTAATTTGATTTATACAAGGGCCTTTTTGAAGAACTTGCGGTCATTGCTTGTTAGCCGGTTAACTGAGCTTGATTTCAAAGTATGTGGAGACATCCGGTCAATTTGCTCAACCATCCAGTCGCATTCTTTCAATGTATCATAAAATTCCACAGTTTCAAAGGTTCCTCTGTCTATTGTAACTTTGCATCAGAAGCGACGAGCGTGTGGCGGATCCTCATGTTCCAAACAATATTGTAGGCAAAGAAGACTCCTTTTTTAAAGCAAATGCCTGCGGCGGGTGCTATTCTCGAACTCGATTCTCAAGCATCAGCGAAGTTGCTTATCAAGTTTGAAAAGAAGGCGATACACTTGCAGACAGATTGGCGAATTTTGCTCTGGCTACTTTTTGTATGTCCTTTGAAGCTTGTAATCCCACTTTGAATTTGATGTCTTTACCATAGAGAGACCGGATGAGGACAATTGTGCCAATATTATGTAACAATTAGTTATTTGGGCTTAGGCCCCATTTTTCCACAAACAAAAGAAATGTCAAAGACTAGTTAAATGAGTGGATTGTGGAACTATTTTTTCCAGACCAGTTAAATGATAAATCAGTCTATATTTACAAATTTATGAAAATTCATATCTAAATTGAGTTAATCCATAGAGAAAAGATCAGGTTTAAATAAGTTATAAAAAACACCTATATTAAATCTATTTATGACTCATTTATTGAATTTATGAAAACAATTCATATCAAATATGAGTTAACAAATGGGTTTATGACATATTTTGATAAATCTATATTTTTCCAATTCGAAAATTTATGTCACCTCTCTTATGAAAACTTATAACTCTAGTTTCTTTGTTATATAGTCATTTTTAGAGTGTGCACCTAAATTGGTTCTACTTGAGAACAAGATCAAATCACCTGAAAAATAGGTATGCGAACTAGTTCCAATGGGAACTAGTTCAAGAACAGGTTTCAAATTTTTGAAACTAGTTGTAATTGATACGAGAATAGGTTTTGAGTGAATACCTATTTGGGAACTGAATAGACCACCTTGTTTTGAAACTGATTTCGGAATCAGTTTTATAAGTTAAAAAATCAAAACCCTAATTTCTTTTTTCCCTTAAATTCTAATCTCAATACTCCTTCGTCCTTTTGTCCTTCCTTGGAATTTCTCACTAATCTTTCATCTTCCCCTAAATTTTCATAGATAAATGGGAAATGGAGTTTTATATTTTGCATTTGAACTTTTTATTGTTTATAATTGTACGTGATTACATCTTATTTATTATTGTTTGTGGTGGATTAGGATTTCTATTGTTCATTTTTTTTTTACTTTGAATCTTCATTATTCATAACCTTAAATGATTTTGCTATAAAAAATGAACTAAAAACAAGGAACAAAAAACTAGAATAGGTTCTTGGATAGACCTTGGAATTGGACTAGAAAAATAAAGTAAGTTCCAGAACCTTTTCCATGCAAATAGGGTAAGTTTCAGAGTTCAAAAATTGGAGAACCAGTTATTACACGGTGGATTCCAGATTTCAACTCTAGAACCTACCACCTTGTAACCGGTTAGCCCTAGTCATTTTTGCCAAAAAGATAATATAGTGGCCATACTCTGCAAATTAAATTTTAGCTTCATATGTTCATCCTACTAAATTAGAGTTTATAACTTTAGGACTAATGCTATATGTGAATTGGTGATCAATTTCCTTACCACAAACTTTTAAAGAGAAGATTATTTTCCTGACGTAATGGTTAAAATTATGACACTCCTTATGCTTAGAATGGTACTTGTTATTCTTGTTATTCTGTAAGAATTTCCTGCACGATCGTCCATTTGACGCGATTACGTTCACATCCTTGTGTCTCGCGTGCAAAGCCCAACTTATGACTCTGCAAGTAAATGCTCTTCAGGTATATGAACCTTCCAGCAAAGGAAATGAATATGGTATCAAAACATGATCAACGGAGATTTTAATGTGCGCTCTCACTCTCTAATGCAAAGCAGCAATCAAATTGATGATTAAATAGAAGGAGACAAGTGAACTCTCTTTTGTTCTCACTTTGGCAATGTCTCCATTGGCACAGGAGAGATCATCCCTGCATCGACTGTTATTAGATTCATGTACGATCCAATGCTTTACAAGACATACACCTGAGCTTCTTAAACCTTAAAGTCCCTGAAAGAGTTAATTATACATTGCAAATATGCCTCTCTTCCATACATCCACTCAAATCTTTCTGAACTCCAAAATTTGAAAGATACCTGAGGCTTTGAGTGCTCTATGATCCATCACATATCCCTAATCTCCCTGTTGCTTGTCGATGGAATGGCCAGCTAAAGACTCGAGGATGGTGCTGCGTCTTATTCTTCCTTCCTGCTTTGAGATTTTACCTCTCAATGACTGCTCGTACTTGGCAGATACTCAGAGCATCATCTAGTTCTATGTGACATCAATCCCACACGTCACTGATGCCTTCATGATGGAATGGAGTCATGCTTCTGAATCTTTGCACTCAGACCTCACTATGAAACTGGGAAATGCCAATGTTATATCCCTGCAAAGGGTGCAAAAAGAAAAAAAAGAGCTGTAGCGTAATTTGTGCAGAGTAATCCCGTTCACAATGCACAAACCGACACAAAATTGACGAACCGACGTGACCAGAGACAGAAGTATGGTGGACAGTTATTGGGTTATATTTTTTTTTTACGGGGATTTTAAAGTTTATTATAGAGAGGCTGTTCGTCGCATTGATGTGCGCTGTAAGTGCATCTCGTTTGGGATTTTACGTACTTTAGATAGGGAAAGTCATGTTTCTTATCAGAGAAGGATTCTTCAACACGAAGTCCTTCCACTCTTCCTGATCAATCCGCCCGTCATCTTTAGTATTGGCTTCCCTAAATGCCTGTTGATTCAAAAACCAGTTTCAGAATGTTTAGGATACCGAACCGAGGATAGTTTGCACGTGAAAGTCGAGTACCGCACCTTATCCACGATCGTTTCCACAACATCCTCTGGGAGTACCAAATCTGATTCGTGAAGAAATGCCAGTACCATTTCCTTCAACAGTAAATTGAAACCGAAATTTGTTATGACACTACATAAATTAAGAACAATTTTAGCAATTATTAAGATGTCCATGCAACGGCTAAAAAGAGGAGATACCATCCTCACCTCCTCTCGCTCGATATATCCAGTGTTCCTCAGATCGTACAACCTGAAAGCAACTGTGGAAAAATCTCACGATTCAGCTATCATTTAACTACTCGTGTTAACATGATGTACCAACATGAAAAAGTAATTTAAATCGAATTTTAGTGGAAATTAAAAGAGTAAAAGCTGAATAATGGGAACAAAAGAATAAAGAAAAGGAGATAAATTTGAAGCTTTCTTACATGCAATCTTGTCTTCTATTGGTGCATTCGGGTGAAAGACGGCGAGCGATCTTACGAATTCCCCAAACTCAATTACCCCATTTCCTTTCATATCGAACAAATCGAATATCTGCAATATATGATGCCAATGGTTCATGTATCAGCAGGGAAAAAACAAGAGCATCAGTGCAGTGAATTAGCAAAATCACAAAAAAGTTGTGAGTGGCCCTTTGTTAGATCAATAATATAATTTGAGATTCCCATTACTTTTTATCTAAGTGGGACAACTAACTGTATCAGATCACATGACATAAATGAAGTAAAGAGATCTCCATTAAGTGGAACTGAGTCTATATCGCATACCCTGTCGGCGAAAAGATTTCTCCGATTTCTGTTCCGGAATAAAGCAAGCTGAAACTCTTCCTGCTCAACATACAGCATAAATAGCAATAATTTTCAGTTTAAGTAGCAGAGCAAGTGCATGATGAACCTTTTCGGTATCTTCTGATCACGCAAGACTAGACTAGAAGAAGATGACCCAGCAAGCGACAACTGATAGCCAAAGGTAAAGAGACTTTGCTCAATTACAAAATGCAGGTTCAAAGCATACCTTGTGAATAAGCCCGTCGGAGATTATTAAATTGCTTAATTTCTTGAAGAGTACGTATAAAGCCTCGACTTCACTTGCAGTAACTGCATTTAAAAAACTTGAATGGTCAAAGTAATGAAGGCGGGTAGTATTACATATGCTTTTGTTTCGCGGGTTTTGATTCCCACAAAAAAAAATCTTTTACCATATGGCGCATTTCAATTTTTATTACAAAATACTCAAGTTCTGTGTTGAATCTTGATAGAGAATGTTAAACAGAAGTGCAAATATTATTCCTAATCTGTATATTACAACTCTAACAACTGACATAAAAGATGACTCAATAACTCACAATCTCTGGGAATGAACTACAACTAAATTTAATTAACGATGTAGTTTGAACACAACTGATTGTATAACTTGTACTTTAGAACCCGAACTATGTTGGAATTTAATTAATGACACAGTATGTTTAGGCGTATAGCTAGAATTTAATCAGCAACAATATCACTGGATAGAAAACACAATACCAAAATTTAATCGATGATGTTGAGATTGTGAAACAACACTGGAATCTAATCAACAATGCTGAACCGCATAAAAATACATGACGGAATCTAATCAAACGACGAGAATCTTGAAAACTATAGTTAAAATACGATAAAGTAAAGATAAAAAGTAAAGGTAATTATTGTGTTGTTCTAGGGGTTCCTTTATTGAACGACTTGTGGTATTTATTGTGCAATCTGTAACCGTCAGCTGGAAGGAGAGCACAAAAACGGTGTCCACTTAAGTCAACGTGCTCAACAGGTCCATGATGGGTGGTGTAAGATTAGAGATGGTTCCTACAAGATGCTGGAGGAGGTGATATACTCCAAAGACGGACTAACCAGGAAATTGGCAATAGTTCGGGGACGTTGTCCTAACGGCAACGATGTGTTCGTGGCCAGAGAGAGAGAGAGAGAGAGAGACAGGATTGGCCTTGACGGGCTATCCCGTTTGCTGGCACTCGTGGAGGAAGAGATCACCATTTGTCAGCAAATGGTGAAAAGCCACGAGTAAAGGGTCAAAGCCCACCATGAAGCCTGCATAGATTTGGAGGGGATTTGTGCCAAGACCCTCTCAACAATGGAGGGAAAACCTACCATCAAGCCACCGAGGAAAATGAGCAAATTGAGAGGCACCTATCAGAGTTTGTATCCAAATTTAGGTGTCATATTAGTTCAGATAGGTAGATGAATGTCTGCACTGTTCCCCTTGTAAAGATGGTAGCAAATGAATGATGGTTTGAACCTCTTTGTTTTGTGGTCTTGAATATGATAGAGGGAAACCTTTTGGGCTTCGTGTGCAAATTCAAATAAGCGAACTTTCGTGGCCAATATTCATTTCTACGTGCTTTTTAAACAGATCCATAATGTCAAACCGTATTGAACACCCAATATTTGCGATGCTTCGATTTTTCCCAACTTATCAATAAGCAATGAATCCACCCGAGAAATTCGTTGGATTGATTTATTTCAAAATTGTGATTCTTCGATCCCCGTTTGTCCATCTCAATATCAGTCTACCAATAGGAGGCCTCTCCATCTATTCACACTTTTGGTCCTTTGAATCCTTTCTTGTTTCTTCCACGTTCCGAAACCATGACGGGTCGCTCTTCCTCCTCCTCACCTTCTTCTTCAAATGACGAGTTCCTTTCTCCCTATAAACGGACTTAATCTCCAAACTACTGTTGACATATACTATTATTTTGAAGAAGCCAAAGATCACTGAGGCGACTCGAAGGCTAGCCTTGCGATGCAGGCCTAACCATGTTTCTGGTAATCATCCCTTCTTGTGTAAATACAAGGAGTTCATGCGCACCTTTGATCATGACCTTGAGTCATACCAGGCCAACCAAGCTGCCATCAACACTCTATCACCGCCAAGGATGCTTACCAGCGCAAACAAGAAGGGATAGATGTGCCGAGGTAATATATGACGAACTGGTGAACGCTCGGAGTTCACTTAATACCTTGCTCTCCCAATTCCTACGTCTTCGTGACATTGTGGGAGACAAGGTGGAAGGCCTGGATGAAGACTTGGGTAAGCATTTGAGCCCTTTGGACAGGACAGAGGCTTCAATGTACAAGGCGATGCATACGAATACACAGAATTTGGTTAATCCCCAAATCAAGGATACCAGTGCGCTTCTCAACTAAATCAACGACCTTGTCGAGTTCCATATTATTATTCTCAAGCACTTGGAGAAAGAGAGCAAAACCTTGTTCGAGGTTATGCATGAGTCAGGGAAAGTTAGTGACTTGGCAGTCAAGGGCAATATACACCTTTAATCTCGCCTCACCAATTTTATTCGTGACTTCAATAAACATCCGGGACTTGATTGATCCGGCTAAAAGTGTACATATGTAGTCTCCTTTACTGGAATAAAAGACTTTACTTTCTAGATCATTCACTTTCTTGTATTTTCCACATCGGGTAGTACCTTTTTAAGAATTTATCATTAATCGAACATGGTAGCTCCTTGCCCCCAATTTCCATTAGGCGATAAGCATTCCCACTAAAGACCTCAGTAATCACATATGGTCCTTCCCAAGTTGGTGACCACTTGCCAAATTTCTCGTTGTCTATGCTCGTTGGTAAAATGGTTTTCTATACTAAGTCGCCAATATCAAATTGCTTCTCTTTTATGTGTTTGTTGTATGCCTTCGAGACTCTATTCTTTTGAAGGGCTAATTTTTCTAGGGCGGCTGCCCTACTTTTACCAAACTCATCTATGTTGGTGTACATCAATGCATCGTATTCTTTCACCTTGGAGTCTTACTCTTAATGACTATAATCTCAAAAGGAAGAATAGCCTCCTGGCCATATGTTAACATGTATAGGCTAACTCTAGTTGCAGATCTCTAGAGGTTTGATAAGCCAATAATACTGTTGATAATAAGAGAATTCCATTCCCTTGGATTGTCCTTTAAATGATTCTTAATTAGACCAATAATTGTTTTATTGGAAGCTTCGGCCTAACCATTGGCTTGAGCATAATAAGGTGTTGAATGGATCATTTTAATTCTTCTTGACTTAGTAAAATCCAACACCCTCCCGTCTTGTGAATATCATTCCTTGGTCTACAGTTATAGACTCTAGGATGCCAGATTGATGAATAATACGTTCCTCGATGAACTCCTTTACTTTCTTCGGTATAATATTTTTATATGAGGCTCTGCTTCAACCTACTTCGTAAAGTAATATGTGGCAACCAAAATAAAACTATGCTTCTCGATGAAGGAGGGTATATTTTCTCTATTATGTCCATCGTCCATCCTTTGAATGGCCAAGGTTTAATTATGGATTTCATTATCGAAGCTGGTACATGCTTGACCAGGTCATGCTTTTGATATGTTTCACATTCCTTAGCATAGTCGATGTAATCTTGGGTGATGATTAGTTATAGAGCCATGTTGACGCAATAATCACTTCATTTTGATCCTAACCTAATATGCCTCACATATCCCTTCATGTACTTCGGCCATTACAAGCATGGGCTCTTGTTTTTCTAAACACTTAAATAACTAGCCATCTATAATTTTTTGATATGAATCATTGGCAATCAATAAATAAAAAATGCTTTTCTTTTAAAATTTTTATCATTGGCGACGGGATTTTTCAAATACTCAATAAATGGAGTTCTCTAATCCTGGCACACTGCATTGTTGTTTGGTTCTTGTGTACTCTAGATTAGCATAACTCTATTATCTATTGACGGCAATATCTTCACTTTAATAATAATATGATATGCTAATTCTTTAGATATTTTGTATTCATCACTTGAGCTAATTCATTAACTTTCGTATTTTCATTTCTCTTGACATGACTAGCTTGAAAATGTCAAAATGATCTAAAAGGCTTTTGCCCCAACATATGATGAGAAATAATATTTTCATTGAGGCACCGGTATTCCCCAGATAATTGTTTTAGAATCACCAATTATCTTGATAAATAGTGTCTTCATGTTGATCAAAATATTTAATCCAACGATCAGAACTTCATATTCAGCTTGATTATTTGAACAGTCAAAATCAAGCTTTAATATCATCTTGGACTTTTGCCCATGTGGGGAAACTATTAAAATCCCGGCTCTTGTTGATCCGACTACACCCAAGCCATCAAAATATAATGTCCATGGAACTACTTGGACACACCCTTCACTATTACCTTCATTTTGGATGCATGGATACTTCGTAATAAAATCCGTACTACTTGTCCCCTTACTGCCCTAAGTGGGACATAGATAAGATTGATTTCTGAAAGTGTAAATGCCCATTTGGCAATTCTACCCCTTATAATTGGTCGAGTCAACATGTGCTTAATCATGTTCATTTTACATATTACATGTACCATGATTGGCAACAATGGCTGTATGTTCTTTTGAAAGAAAAAGAAAAATGGAAAAATAAGATTATGATTGCACAGACACGTTCAGTAATTAATAGCAAAAACAAGAAATTATATCTGAGCAGACATAATCTTCCAAGGACTAAGAAATTATCTTTGAGCATATATGAACTCTAAGATAATTGTTAGAAGAAATAATAAAATTCTGAATTAAATAAATAAAAAATAAAAAATAATTGTAACTCATTTATAAATAGTCGCACTGAATTAATAGGGTGCTATATTTAATTTATATAAAAATAAATCCGAATTTTTCAATAAATAAAATAATAATAATTGTTGGTTAGTGTTAAATGCTGTTCACGTGTGCACTCATGTCTTTTCGACGTAGGACAATACACCTCTTAGTTTATTTTGCAAATAAACTTTCACCGGGAGGTTCTGAGCGCAAGTTCACCGTCGCAAGGGTCGAGACTTTTTCGACAAGGTGGGACGTGAGGATCGGACGTGTGTGTTCCGAGAAAGCAATACGTGAGCCTGTCTATTTTTCGTTTGTCCTTTGAAGCTTGTAATCCACCTTTAATTTTGATGTCTTTACCGTCAGGGACCAGGTGAGCACATTTGTGCCAAGATTATGTAATAATTAGTTATTTGGGCTTAGGTCCCATTTTTCCACAAACAAAAGAAATGTCGAAGGTCATTGATAGGCACATATAATTTTTCTAGACATGTCAAATTGATGAATTTGAATGATCTATATTTGACCCAACTCAACTCATATTGCTAAAAAACTTTTATATTTAATTCAATATAAAAAAAATTCATACCAAAATTGAGGTAAGAGTGCAGAGTGAGTAAATGCGGGATCGAGAGAGAGAGAGAATGAAGAGAGTAAAAAATGTAGGTTGAGTCTAAATAAGTTACAAGCTCATTTAACATCCATATTAAATCCATTTGGAGTTCGGTATAAACCGATTTATGACCTATTTATTGAATATAACTAATCCATATAACAATTCAGCCTCATCAAATATGAGTTAAGAAATAGGTTTATGATCCATTTCGATAGGTCTATATTTTTCCAATCCTAAAATTGATGTCACCTAACTCTCTTATGAAAAACTTATAACTCTAGTTTCTTTGATTATATGGTCATTTTTGCCAAAAAGATAGTGGCCATACTCTGCAAATTTAATTTTAGCTTCTTATGTTCATCCTACTAAATTAGAGTTTATAACTCTAGGACTAATTCTATATGTGCATCGGTGATCAATTTCCTTACCATATAAGCTTTTAAAGAGAAGATTATTTGTCTGACATAACGGTTTAAACTACGACACTTCGGCAAAGTCTCCATGTGCGCAGGAGAGATCATCCCTTGACCGACTATTATCAGATTCATGTATGGTCCGATGCTTTATTAGACATACACCTTATCTTCTCGACCTTAAAGTCCATGAAAAATTTAAGCTTTTACATTGCAAATCTTTCTGAACTCAAAAACTAGAAAGACACCTGAAACTCTGAATGCTCCATGATCCATAACATATCCCTTTATCTCCACACCGCTTTGCCGATGAAATGGCGGGCTAAAGACTTGAGGACGGTGCTGCATCTTATTCTCCCTTCCTGCTTTCAGATTTTACCTCTTGGCGACTGCTCGTACTTGGCAGATACTCAGAGCATCATCTCGTTCTATACGACATCAATCCGACATGTTGACGATGCCTTCATGATTGAATGGAGTCATACTTCTGAATCTTCATACTCAGAACTCACTATGAAACTGGGAAATACCAATGTTATATCCCTGCAAAAGGTGCAGAAAGAAAAAAAGAGCTGTAGCGTAAAACTTGTGCAGACTAATCTCGTTCAAAATGCGCAGCCCTACACAAAATTGACAAACCGACATGACCTGAGACAGATGTGTGGTGGACAGATTTTGTGTTACAGTTTTTTTTACAGGGGTTTTAAAGTTTATTGTAGAGAGGCTGTTCGTTGCATTGATGTGCCCAATAAGTGCATCTCATTCGGGATTACATACTTCAGATACGGAAGAGTCATGTTTCTTATCAGAGAAGGATTCTTCAACACAAAGTCCTTCCACTCTTCCTGATCAATCCGCCCGTCATCTTTCATATCGGCTTCCCTAAATGCCTGTTGATTCAACAACCAGTTTCAGAATGTTTAAAGTACTGAACTGAGGATAGTTCACGTGTGAAAGTCGAGTATGGCACCTTATCCACGATCGTTTCTACAACATCCTCCACAAGTACCAAATCCGATTCATGTAGAAATGCCAGTACCATTTCCTTCAACTGTAAATTGAAACCGAAATTTGTTATGCCACTACATTAGAAATTAAGAACAATTTTAGCAATAATCAAGATGTCCATGCAACAGCTAAAAAGAGGAGATACCGTCCTCACCTCCTCTCGCTCGATATATCCGGTCTTCCTCAGATCGTACAACCTGAAAGCAACTGTGGAAAAATCTCACGATTCAGCTATCATTTAGCTACTCGTGTTAACATGATGTACCAACATGAAAAAGTAATTTAAATTGAATTTTAGTGAAAATTAAAATAGTAAAAGCTGCATATTGGGAACAAAAGAATAAAGAAAAGGAGATATTAATGAAGTTTTCTTACATGTAGAAGTGTCAAAATGAGTCATAAACCCATATTATGACTCATTTTTAGTTAAATGGGTCAAATATGGGTCAAGTGAAAGCTAAATATGGGTCAAATATGGGTCAAGTGAAAGCCAAATATGGGTCAAATATGGGTCAAGTGAAAATTAAATATTTGTCAAATATGAGTTAAGTAAAAGTTAAATATTTGTCAAATATGAGTTGAGTGAGTCATTTAACATAGAACTTCAACTGAGTTTGGAAACAATAATGGCTTTTAGCAATACGGGTCGGGTCGGGTATGGGTCGGGTGTGGGTCTGGTCGGGTATGGGTCATTAGATTTACATTACATGAATTTGGGTCAAAACGGGTTAAACGGGTCAATATGGGTCGGACCATTTTCGACCCGACCCAAAACCCGACCCGACCCACCCATTTGACGGGTCTACTTACATGCAATCTTGTCTTCTATTGGTGCATTCGGATGAAAGACGGCAAGCGATCTTACGAATTCCCCAAACTCGATGACCCCATTTCCTTTCATATCGAACAAATCAAATATCTGCAATATACGATACCAATGGTTCATGTATCAGCAGGAAAAATAAAAGAGCGTCAGTCAAGTGAATTAGCAAAATCACAAAAAAGTTGTGAGTGGCACTTCGTTAGATCAATATTACTGAGATTCCCATTTCTTTTTTTTCTAAGTGGGACGACTAACTGTATCAGATTACAGGACATAAATGAAGTAAAAAGATCTCTTTTAAGTCAAAGTGAGTCTATAGCGCATACCCTGTTGGCAAAAAGATTTCTCTGATTTCTGTTCCAGAATAGAGCAAGCTGAAATTCTTCCTGCTCAATGTACAGCATAAATAGCAATAATTTTCAGTTTAAGTAGCAGAAACAAGTGCATAATGAACCTTTTCAGTGTCCTGTGATCCAGCAAAACTAGACTAGAAGAAGACCCAGCAAGCGACAACTGATAGCCAGAGGTAAAGAGATTTCACTCAAGTACCAAATGCAGGTTCAAAGCACACCTTGTGAATAACCCCATCAGCAATAATTAAACTGCTTATTTTTTTGAACAGCACGTGTAAGGCCTCGACTTCGCTTGCAGTAACTGCATTTAAGATACTTCAATGGTCAAAGTGGTGAAGGCAGGTAGCATTACAGTTAATTTACCGTATGATTATTGAAGAGCCTATAAAGAATACTTTCCCCATCCGTCCCAGATGAAAAAATTTTGAACTGTATGCAAAATGAGCTCAGAGGAGGTGACGATGCTCAATCAGATGAGTGAGCTTCTTGAGAATAGACAGATAAAAAATGATAGAAAAAAAAAATCGGCGTTGCACTAGAGCTTCATGAGAGCAATCCAAAGGGAAGTAAATGCAGAAACTTAACATCTAAAGGATTGACTCACAAGGTGTTGCAGCAGCGAGAACGTTAGGCTCTTCATATCCGGGTGCTCGCTCAGACTTCTTCGAAATAACGCAACCCATGGCAGGTACTGATTCAGCTCAATTTGTGAGATCAAAAGATTTTCTTTTACTAGTTTGATTTTCAATCCACGCAATTACTCTTCTTAGGTCTGCAATGACTATAGAAGAGACTGCAACCTACTGTTGCCAGGGAATTGATGGTTCACACTGCGAAACTAGAGTCTAGACAACTCCATGCAACACCAAATTCAAGAACGGAGGTTTTCCACTCTGTAGAGAGATTAAATGTACCACTCGGAAAGGTGTCTGGTACAGCTAGGTTATCTATGTTTCAAGATAAATTACACGTGGATTCCGTCTATGAGTGTACAACTTGAGTGCTAATACTTAGTTATAGGAAAGCATAGAATAGATATGCATTTTTGCTCTTGGTAAGCAGAATATAAGCAGAGGTACATAATTTTGTAGGAAATTGAATCGCCATACCTCAAATTTCACATAATCTTTCTTCGACGCTCTAGTTAGGGTGATTCAGACTGTAGCAGGTCTGCCATGAGACAAACTTGCAAATTTTGAGCTCAAAATGAGGTATCCCCGTACCCGTACCCACACCCACAACTTATCTTATAGATACGGGTTTACATCACTTCAACAAACGTGTCAAAGTAATTGCTAGGGACCCAAAGAAGAAGAAAAGAAATTGTTGAACGAGCATAGTAGCTTTGATTAGGTTGCTGATGTATACTTGAATGCTCACTATCATAGTATTTGCTATTGATAGCAAACACTGAGCATCAGTAAATCATCAAATTAAAGGTCAAGAGCACCTACCTGTCTCAAAGGAAGAAACTGATGTAACAATAACAAATCTTCCATTTTAGGTTCTTTGATACAATCATTTCTATGTTAGGGAAAACAATGAGTCTACAAAGAAGAGACATGGGTGTAATACAATTTTCCAAGCAGACCCGTGACCCCAGGAACTGCGGAAGCTGGCAAAAAATAAGCTGTTTTTCCCAACACATGACCCAATAGACTTAACCAGAAACAAAGAAATTCTGATCTCAAAAACGATATATCTTTGAAACAGACAGTTTCAGGTCAACTTACTTGAGAAATGCGCAAAAATTTACCACGCGAGTGGCTCGAGAAAAATTTACAAAACCATGAAAAATCAAGATGTAACTAACCATCTTCAAATATCAAGATTCTGACATATATCCAGGAAAGAAAACTATTTATGCCCCAAAGGAAGCACCGGTGCACAATATGCGCTTCCAACTAATTCCAAAGTTACAAATTAACAATAGTGAATTACACATTGAAAAAAAGTTCATAAAATTTTAAAAAAATAAATTTGAGGAATCAATATGAACCATATACTGAGGAACCCCATACTTTATTAATCCATTATGCTGCCAGTGCCGTGGACAAAAATTACCTTTTGAAATTGTTTTCTCTTTAGGACCACATACCTAATGAGCAAAGATGGACTTTTTGGGCTAATCTAGCAGATTTTTTTGTTACTCAAAAGAGAGAGTTCATGTTAAAATAATAAGAATGAACCTTTCACTCCAATCGACTTCTCTTTGTTTAACATTTAGTAGGCTCCAGCCATGTACAGAAGGATACGACTTTTGGAGGCATCCTAGTAACAATGAGGAAGACTGCTCGGTGGAATCGAATTCCCAAGAAAAAAGAATAAACTCTCATAAACCCCTTTTTTTTCTAAACGAAAATGAATGGCAACTCCTACTCACACCGTTATACATTTCTCAGAATATCGAACTTATTTAATCATCCTCTCTTTTTTCTTTTTCTTTTTCCATATAGGACCAGTTATGCAAATGAAGATCAAGAAATTTAGCAAAAGAGGGAGGAAAAGAAAGAGAACAACTTTGCCCTGCGTTTGCATGGAGGAGAACCGATGAAAACATAAACAAGGTGCATAAAAAGCTTGTGATTCCTTCTCGTGCTTTTTCTAGGCAAAATCCAGAATCGAGGGAAACTGCTAGATTTTGCCGATGCTCTCTGCATTTGCAGCAACCCAAAGGAGCATTTGGCGAAAGGAAGCAAGAAGAGTCAAAACCAGGATAACCTGGCAAGTCCTTGAAGCAGGTATAAAACATCACAGCCCCCATCAAAGACTCAAGAAACAGAGAGAGAGAGAGAGAGAGAGAGAGAGAGAGAGAGAGAGAGAGAGACGTGGACTGACCAGAAATTGGTGATGGTGGAAAGAGAGAGACTTGGACTCTTGAGGGATTCTTTCTCGCGCTTTATTCTTAACCATGCGCAAATTGGATTGCCTTGATTTTCGGGTGCACTGCAAGTCTTGGAACTTCTCTGAGAACAGAGACCAGCTTCTTGTTTCATGTGTCTCCCTTCCTCCCTCTCTCTCCCCCATGGAAATCTGTTCACTAATCATTTTAAGTAATACAAATAATTATTTTTAAAGAAATATATTTTAAATTATTATTTTTTACGAAATAAATAAAATCTTAATATAACAAAATAGAATTTTCATATCATGAATGTATATATCTCGAAAAATTCATTACATTCAAAATCGCTACTTTTCATATTCAAGAACTTTAACATATGTCTCGAAAGAAATCTCCATCACAATTCTCCTAGGGAAAAGCTTCATTTTATGCAAAATATTTTAAATTATTATTTTTTACGAAATAAATAAAATCTTAATATAACAAAATAGAATTTTCATATCATGAATGTATATATCTCGAAAAATTCATTACATTCAAAATCGCTACTTTTCATATTCAAGAACTTTAACATATGTCTCGAAAGAAATCTCCATCACAATTCTCCTAGGGAAAAGCTTCATTTTATGCAAAATGTCATTTGAAAGCATACAACAATTGGTCTTATGGAACACTATTTCAATCCAGATCATGCTCGATCCTTTCCATCTTGAGCCAATCATTTTGTTGCAATTTCATACTTTCGTGGCAATTTTTGCCGTGGGGGTATTGTTCACTGGTTGTGACCATTCAAGCCTTTATTTCTTTTCTTGTTTATAATAGAGTTTGCAATTGACAATTCATCAGACTTTCACTTCAACGTTTTTTTTTTCGATGATAAGTTGCTGAGGAGGGGCAGTAGCAAGCAATTGAAATGGAATTGTGGATGGAGCATTTGTCACGTCTCGGAATCCTTTAGCAGCGGGAACGTGACTAGCGGGGGTTATTTTGCGACGTCTTGGGAGGCGTCGCAATCTTGTTACTTTTATCTTTCAATTAAGCATATGTAGAAGCATTCAAGTACATCACCCAACAACACAACAATCGGATAGTAAAGAAAACACATACACAAAAATACTTCCTATATTATGCATCATTAGAATTTGAAGTTATATTTACAAGCCTGTTTTTACTAGTACTGTTTTCTATTACAGCAAAAGGGATAGGGGTTTTTCCTAGCTCCTCCACAATCTCTCGTTTTCACTTCTATGGGTGCACCAAGGCAAGAGAGAGGGACACCCATACCTATGGGCTTGGAAAAAGAGGGAAACAACAATAAATGAGTTAAAAACTCAATAAGTAAATCGCTTATTCCTCGTATAGGAGGACACTTTGTATTGGAAACATGCAATCCTTGGCACCTAATGTGTCAATAGCAGATCAATAGTAAAGCCCTTGCTTTGTCTTGACTATGTACAACAAGTGCTCTCAAGTACTTAAAATGCAAACGTGATCAAGAGTGTATATGTATATTCCACAAGTTAAGCACAAGAACATCCATAACACATCATACAGGTTTCCAATTATCACTATACCTCTACTACATACATGTGTCTATTTTGACGTATTTTCAATTCATGCTTTCGTTCGGCTTTTCATTGAACACATCAAACATATCATATTTATGCATATACCAGCATTCATAAAATATTCATATAACTTCTTCATAGATTGGCCAAGCTCTCTTGGCTCAATCGAGACTTCACGAGACTAGCTTTTCAAGGCTTTCGGACTCAACCTAGGCATATTGTAGATGTGGGGGTATCTCATTTTCATTAATGAGGCATCGCCGTCAATGCTATGTGGCGATGGACGCATCTTTCCCTTAGCGATCACACAAGGTGCATCACACAAATTGATAGTTGTCTTCACTTTAGATCAATGCAAGAGTGCCTCAAAGGTGTGCCATGCGAAGTGTGTGTTATGATTTATTGAAACTGAATCGATAGAACATGCCGAGTATAGAGCAAGAGCCGTGCCTTGACCTATTAATTTCAAGCACTAGCCTAAGCCAAACTCAGTTTGCAACCTCAATATCACTAAACTAAGAGAGACCCGACTCGACATGCTTCGACGCATGTCCAAGACCAATGCAAATTTTTTTCTAGAAACTTGGAGTGTGCTTTCAAGTATAGATAGTATAAGGCATAAGTATAGCCCAAGTGCCAAAACTTGGTACGAGGAAACACTTAAGTGCCAAAAGTTATAAAATGTACACTTAAGTGCCATTTTTTCAAAACAAATGGATCATTTTAGTGCCAAGTTGTCGGAACCCTCCCGAAAATCTTACATGGCAATTTTTTATTAATTTTCTTGCCTACATGGCTCGCCGGAAACTGAGTCGGCAAAAAATAAACTAAAACGACATCGTTTTGCACTAATGTGGATTTTAAAAATTATTAATTAAATAATTATAAAATATATATTATTATAAAATTGATTAATTAAAAAAAAAAAAGAGGAAGGGAGATTCGGCGAGGGCTGTGCAGCCGTCGCCGCCGTCGCCAGCCCTTCCCAGCAATGGTAGGGCGGTGGCAAGGGCTATGCAGCCCTCGCCGGATTCCCTTCCTGTTAGTCACCAAGTTTGCAACTCAAACTCTGGATTTGGATCACAGTACCCTTTATGGTATCAGAGCCATGGATTTGTTTGAATCATTTTAGTTTAGTCAGTACCACGTTCTGTTACTAGAAGAGACCCTCTCATCCTATGGAAACTTCAGATTCATCTTCCCCTTCCCTTCCCATCTCTATTGCCTCTAACCTTTCTCTTCAACCTCCACCTGAACTTCGAAAGTCTACAGGTTCCAAGATAGACTATCTTTATGAGGTAGCATACCTCACAGAAGAGAGTAAGATCTCAGAAACTCAGCTCCCCATGATGAATCCATACACTGCTTTCGCAAAACCCCATTCTTTCTCTCCACTTCGGTCTATTAAACACTTAATCAAACACACCCCTCGTACTGTCAAAGAGTATGTTCAATCCTCCCGTTTTGATCAACACCCCATCCAGGCAACTGAACAAGAACAATTTGTTACTCTCCAGATTCCACCCGAATTCCCATCTCAATGGATCCAACAAGGCTATACTCATCTCCATTTTGGAGCCATCCGTCTTGCTCTAACCTTTCATGGCCGAAAAGGCTTACCCGTTACCGCAAGGATAGCCCTGTTAGATACTAGGTTTTTGGAATACCAACAAGCCTGTGTTGGTACCATCTAGATAACTATGAATGCAGGAACTATTTTTGTTACACTTTTCCCAAATTTTAACATTGCTCTTGCAGATCCAAACCTGTTGACTGCTCTTAAGGTCCAGTTACAAATTACTGGAGCTCCGCAGATTCCTGGATCCATTGCTGCCACCTTACATTACCAGATGATCTATCGGGTCCAAAATCATGCCATTGATCTCAACATTCCAAATTCTGAGGATGCCCTTGTTATCTCAGTCGACCACGACCAGACCTCCTGCATCCATGTCCCCCGCCAGATCCCTCGAAATGAGCTTGTTAAACTTCTTCCCGATAGTTGGGTCACCAACTATGAAAAACTTCATCAGAGTTGCAAACCACTCCAATCTAGTGAGCCACAGTTCACCCGGAAAAAAGATGGTACTGTTACCATCAAGTTTGGCAAAGCCAAAGAGGAACCTTTCTCTATTTTTCCCACTATCCTCCATTTTACACCTTGTCCCACTGATCCTGTCTCAAGCGAACCAGATGACAAACGATTTGTCCATTCTTTTGGTCCTCAGGGACAGCCAATTCATCATTTCAAAGACCCTGCTGGACATTGTTTTTGGGACCCAGACTGCATTTGTTCGTCATGCACAAAACCTGATGATGAAGATGATAGACCTTCTGCAAAAAAGAAGAAAACGAAGAAAGATACCCTTTACCAAAGGTATCTCGATGGAGATCCAACTGTTGGACCTCTCGGAGAAGATGGAGGCAAATACCAATTCATTGTTTCTTATGGACCATCCAGATCCACTCCACCAGCTGCACCGTCACCACCTTGCAAGCTAGTTCCCTCTTTTCAACCACCACCAGCTAAACCCATGATCACTTCGCCTTTCTATAAGCCAATCCAAAAATGGGTAAAAAAGAATCATTCATGTCCCTTGAAACTACCCCGACCAAGCACCTGTGTACCTAAACCTGTCCCACCTCCTGTTCTACCCAGCATATGCATGTTCCATCCTGATGATTTTCCTCCACTCGAAAACACAGAACCATTTGGAACCAGCACCCGCTCTCGGAAATTTCCTCCTTTGGAAAAATTCTCTAACCTACACCAAAGGTATCAGCATTCACCCAAGGTACCAAACCCCACTGGTCTTGATGCACAAGGACAACGCAAGCAGCCTTCTGCTACCGAAACTGTTCTCAATTGGCAGACTGAAAATGCCCTAGCTCAGAATGAGCTTTTAAGCACCGTTTCCACACATCTCGAACGGGTAGATAAGACCACTGACTTATCCTACCGCATGTTGAAAGACTTCCAAAAGAGGCTTCATTTGCTAGAAACTAAGCAAATACCTCCAAGCCATTATTTGGAAGATCAGAGACCAGAGATAGAAAAACTCAGAAGGCAGATCCAAATTCTCAAGAATCAGCAGTTATTCACTCCACTTGATCCACCCATTTTTACCTCTCCCTCCCTGTCACAAAAGCCAGAGTCATCATTTGGCTCATCCTCTTCTTTTGTTGCTATTTTAAGCTCAGCTGCCCCTCCTCCCCAGAATAATTTTCTAATTCTTCGGGAAAACCTTCGAAAGCTTAAACTAAAGCAAAAGAAATCCCCTCCTCCCACTGAGTATTCCCCACCTTCTCCGGGCACACCTGAACATCCTCCTGGAAATCACCCTCTTGGTGAACAATCAGCCACCCTGACCATTTCCAACCCACTTGAGAATTTTCTTCGCTAGCAGATCCCTTCCATTGCTGTTATTAAACCTTATGCCACGAATCAGGTTGAAACATCATCTGGATATGATTCTGATATTCTAATTGAGTCACCCTCTTCAGAAGGATCATTTTTTATGGCAGATAGTGTCAAGGATGAAGAAATATTCTCTGAACTCAAAATCCATCATCCGGAACAACCGAACGCCACCCAGTCCTTTACAGCCTCATCATCCAAAATCTATTTCACCCTAGATGACATTCCATATTTTAAATGGCCTGATAGGCTTCAGGAATTCCATGCTTGGCTGACTGCCAAGCATATTTCTGAACCCAACACTTATGATATTCTCTTGGAATTCACTAGTCGTTTTATAGGAGCACTCAAAAATTGGTGGCACACTGCTGCAGAACAAGATCAGATGTACTTCTTGACACAACCTCTGGATAATGCTATCCAGATTATCCATATGTATTTCATCGGCAAGCCTGAAGATTCCAAAGAATTCAAAAGAAAGAAGTTCTTTGATCTGAAATGTTGCTCATTTAGGCGGAAAGATCTTGATCGTCATTTTCAAGCTATGATCAAGCTATTTTATCTACTTGGTGCCGATTGGAATCTAAAGCCTATTTTTTTGGCATCCATCCCAAAAGAACTCAGCCAAGCTGCTGAGAAAACTCTCCAACAAAGGCAGAAGAGTATAACAGAAGTTACTCTTGGTGAAATCCAGCAAGCCGTTCACATCGCCATCGAAGAACTTTGCCTCCGGAGAGAAGCCTTCCGAAGCTTTCTCAAAGAAAACAGGCATCTTGATAAGGCATGCTTCAAACCCGGTCTAAAGATTAAATGTCCCAAGGATTGTTCTGATCATTTTTGCACAGGATGCAAAAAGAAAAGACATTTTAAACGACTCTCCTTCAAGAAGTCACGCAAAGGGAAACATAAGGGTAAGTGGAAATTTCTGCGTAAAAGCCATCATCGTTCTTCGAGGAAGTGCAACAAAGACAGGTGCTATGTCTACAACAAAAAATGACATTTTGCCAAAAATTGTCCAAATGCAAGTAAGCGAGGAAGCCATTTGATCGACAAAATTGCCAAAAGCACCGGCATCCAACTTGATGATTCGGATATCGAGTCCGTCTTCTCTTTAGACAACCAACCATCCGAAAATACTCTCTGTGCTATTCAGACATATAGCTCAGATTCAGGCTCAGATTCTGAGAACGATGTTTTCACCTTCTTCCCTGATTCGCCTGTAGAAATTGAGCTCAATGAACCTGTTCATCACCCGTATATCCCTATCCACATTCTCCTGTCCAAATACCATAAACCGATTCCTTTGGTAGCACTCATCGATACTGGAGCAAGCTCTTCCATTCTGGACACAAAGATCCTTCTAGAAGAATGTTGGAAACCTTACACCAGGTATTTCAACTCTGCTTCTGGTGACACTTTTGCTACCAAGTATCGTAGTAAACCCATTACTATCCAGTTCTTTCCCCAGTGTTCTATAACCACAAAGGTTCTTGGTTCTTTGTCTCCAGACAAGGACATCATCATTGGTTGGGACATTTTGACCCAACTTCCCAAACTCAGAATTCTGTCTCATGGCCTCCGTTTCAAGAATCAATTCAAGGAATTTGTAGACATCAAGCGATTCTATGCCCTTCAACCAGCCATCCTGGATCCAATAATCCAGAGTCTACTTTCCTCCTGTGCTGAAACACACTCCCAATTTTCCCAAACTTGCACCCAACATTTGTGGAAAAACTCTTCTTTCTATGTCAAACTTCCCTTTAAAAGGAATGAAGACATCAATCCCACAAAGGCAAACCACTCAGGAATGAGCCCTGAACATCTCACACTTGCGCAGCAAGAATGCGCAGAACTACTGGCACAAGGTCTCATCGAACCTTCTGATTCTCAATGGGCGTGTGAAGCATTCTATGTCAACAAACGAGCCGAGCAGAACCGTGGAAAAATGAGGTTAGTAATCAATTACCAACCCCTGAATCAGTTCCTTCAAGATGATAAGTTTCCATTACCTCATCGGAATTCCCTTTTCCTGAGCCTTGCCCAAGCAAAGATCTATTCAAAATTTGATCTTAAGGCAGGATTTTGGCAACTGGGTATTGACCTAGCGCATGACCCAAAACTAGGTTCGTATCCCAAACCAAAGCATTTCCAATGGACAGTTGTCCCATTTGGCCTCAAAACTGCACCCTCCCTTTTTCAAAAGGCTATGTGCAAAATCTTCGAACCCATCCTCCAAAACTCACAGATTTATATTGATGACATTCTTCTATTCAGCCATGATGAACAATCTCATTGTCAACTTTTGACACAGTTTGCTGACATTATTAAGACATATGGCATTATGCTTTCTCAGAAAAAGATGCTTATTGCCCAAAAGGAAATTGAATTCCTTGGCATGCGTCTCAAAGATGGAACCTATTGCCTTGAACCCCATATTGCTGATGAACTCCAAAAATTCCCTGAAAAGGATCTTAATCCTAAACAAGTCCAGCAATTTCTTGGCATTGTAAACTATCTGCGAGATTTTGTTCCACACATTTCTAAGTATTTGAGACCTCTCCAGCGAATGCTCAAAAAGGATCCTCCCCAATGGGGATCCAAACAGACTCAAGCTGTTGTTCAACTCAAACAGCTCTTGCAAAACCTTCCTCCTCTAAAAATCCCATCCACTGGCAAAAGGATTCTCCAAACTGATGCCAGCGATAAATACTGGGCAGCTATTCTTTTCGAAGAAATTGATGGAATTAGGCATATTTGTGCCTACAAAAGTGGTCGATTTTCCCAGGCAGAAATCCATTATCATTCCACTTTTAAAGAGATACTTGCAGTTAAGTATGGCATCAAGAAGTTTGAATTTCACCTCATCGGACACTATTTTCTTGTCGAAATGGACATGTCCTCATTTCCTCAGATGCTTAAATTCAAGCAAAAGCAAGTTCCTCATCCACAATTACTGCGATGGGCTGAATGGTTTTCTAAATATTCCTTTGAAGTCAAGCACATACCAGGAACTAAGAATGTCCTTGCCGATTTCTTGTCCCGTCCAAAGGAACCAATGCAAACCATTAATATGTATGTCAAAAAGGAGCCGTTCCAGGACACATATCGAACGGACAAAATCCCAGGTGGTTGGCCCAGCCTCAAATACCCCTCTGATGTTCCTGAGGCAATCCACCACAATAATCTGAAAGAAAAACTTCCAGAATTGATGTGGGAATATCACCTCCAAATTTTCCGTGAACATGGCGGTTTGATGCTTAGACCAGATGGACTTCATCTGCAATATCCATTCATTCACCCTCTCAAATGGTCTCCTGATGAAGAATTTCCAGAAGAACTGAAATGGTTATTTTGGTACATGTTCAACCTGTACACTATAGCCATTGAATTTTCCACTGACAAAATTTTGCAGGTTATTCACAAGGATGGCCAAGTCCAACCTCATAATCAGAAACACCTCTTGGAGATTTTTGCATGGTATAAACCACTACAATATTGGAGAGAACTTTTCAAGGTCCAAAATCGCCAAGGAAGGCCTGAACCAGAAAGACACACTATTGTCTTATTCCATCGACCATGGACGTTTTCCCATCCATGTGGTTGGATAGCTGACAAACCTTCTGTTGCAGGAATTTCAAGCTATAGGCCCCAAGTTTTTCAAGAATTTGCTCGGATCTACCAGACACTTCCATACTCCATCACTACAAGCAGACTAGCGTCACGTGAACTCCAAAGGATCCTATGTCAAGAAAATCGCACCATCCCACCAGAAGCATGGCCATCTGCCCAAGTCCCTGTCTCTTAGGACCACCTCGAAGCATAGGATTCCACGAGAGAACAGATCCAAGGAGCTCTTCACACCTTTCGGCAGAACAATCCAGACTCCTCCACCCCCTATGATCCATGGGGAGGGCCACTTGCACAAGACCCTTGGGGAGACCCCAAATTACGCCCCCTTTTCCTGCTCTTTCGGTGCTAGCTCATCCCGTCCACCAGACCTGTCGGCAGAATAAATTGAGAATCTCATCCGTGTTTTCAAAAGAGAAAAAGATGGAAGCTCTAGTCCATCAGATATTGATGAAGATGCCCCCCTCAAGGAACAATTAGCTCATCATAGCTCTGATGACTCGGACTATGACTACAATGCTAGAGATGGAAGAGACAAATAAAAAACCGTCCTGAAAACACTGTACACTGGTCCTGTGCACTGTTCACTGTTCATTCAGTCTGTTTTTACTATAACAACAGGCGAAAAACTATTGTTCATAGCATGTCACGGGATTTCTTTAGGACTCCCTACGTGTGTAGCCCTTAAGTGGCTAAGTTTGCTCAATTATGCCCTAGCATGGCCAGTGCGCCTGCTCTTGTCTGTTGTATCCTCCTTTGCCTATATAAGAGCAAGGAGCCCCCATTGTAAAAACCAGAGAGTGAAATAAGAAGTGTGTTGTGTACTCTACTTCCAACATGATCTTCTAAGCACTCCCATCCTCTTCTAGTCCAGAACGATGGTTCTGAACAAACACTGTGATTGAGAAAAATCCTGGAGAATGCTCTGCACTTGCCCTTAGGGGATCCTGTGTATCAGAATTTCCGATATTTTAGAGTTTACTATGATCTAAGTTCTTTGTTTGAGAAGGAACTTGGTGACTAACAGGCAGTCCCTATTGAAGGCCAAGAGGGCCGTGTGTGGGATAGCATACTTGTCACAAGTTTGCAACTCAAACTCTGGATTTGGATCACAGTGCGATTTTCTTGACATAGGATCCTTTGGAGTTCACGTGACGCTAGTCTGCTTATAGTGATGGAGTATGGAAGTGTCTGGTAGATCCGAGCCGCAATATCCATTCATTCACCCTCTCAAATGGTCTCCTGATGAAGAATTTCCAGAGTCTAACTTGGCAATTTTAACTTGCCACGTGGATTTTTTTATTCCGAAAAAAAAATGCTCCGTTAGCAAATGAAGTTGTCGGAAAATGGACACGTGACAATTTGGCTGGAATTTTTTCGCCATGGACACTTAACTGATCCATTTTGCTCCAATTTTGGCATTTCAGTGTACCTTTTGTAATTTTTGGCATTTAAATGTTCTCTCGTGCCAAGTTTTGGCACTCGAGGGGTCCGTACATTGATAGTATGATATAGACAAACCGCATCCACTAAGCAACAACAATCCTTCACAATCTCGAGAAGCACCTAGCAAGAACTCAACTGATTCTAAAATTTCATAACCTATGTAAAGTTATGAGCGAACCATACAAAATTAGTACATGAGTCTACTCTAGCTAAAACGGTAAGACCCTATTCGAACTACTTAAGACAAGAACAGAGACCGCATCTAAACTACGCAACACAAAGGCCTAACCAGTGGTCATGAAATCTACTTATGGCTCCAACATCATGAATGAACCATGCGAATCAAGCAACAGCAATCCAAGTCAAGAACACTAAGGAACTCAGCTTATGCCCCAAACCACGTAGAGCATCGTCTTAGCCAATGCTTAGAGGATTTACTTACCTCACTATAATCTCACAACATACTAAGCATGGAACAAGGCTCGAGGCCCGAACCGACCAGTCAAGACGCCAACCTACACCAAGCAAGGCCTTGAATTGTTATGCCTCAATACCTACCCACCAAGCATAGTTCATTTCGACAGGCCTTAACACCAACTCGACCTAAGGGAGACCTATCCATAGCCTAGGGCGTGCTTCCAAACATGTGAGTAACCATGCAAAATTACACATGAACAACATAAGTGAGTTCAAGAAGCAACAAGCAAGCAATGTGAATTCCTACAAGCAAGAACAAGCCTAGAACCCATATCCGAACTACATAACATTGCACCATATCCAATGATTAGGAAATTTACCTAATAAACCGGAATGAGACTACGAGGTGATGACCAAGATGATGAATGATAGGCAAATGGCGGTGACTCACAGCAGCCGGCAAGTGACGTGGACGGCAGTGTGCAGACAGAGAGGGAAGGAGAGAGAGATGGCATGAGAGAGGGATGGGCGGAGAGAGAGGGGGCAGTGACTGGGAGAGATAGAGAGAGATAGGTGAGCTAATGAGGTAAGAGAGAGAAATAGCTATCTTTGGGTCCTTATAAGAAAAGTTCAATAATTCACTTTGCAATGGCTTCCTCAATAATGCATTAGGCTAATGATGGCTATAAGCTAGTCTAGGATTTGCAAGATTTCTCTTTGCCAAGTGTCACTTCAAGAATCCATCTTGGCAAACTTCTTATCCAAGTCTCAAGTTAGCTTTATCATGACCTATCTTTAGGGACCAACAAGCTCAGTTGAAGTCCAACTAAACTAATTAAGTTGCTCTCCCTATTCCCCTTGCAAGACCAATAATTGATCTCTCACTTACTTGTCTTCAAGAAGCTCTCTAGGAATAAACTTGATGAGCATGTCTCACTTTTAGGATAATTATGGCCTAAATCTCTAAATAAGCATGTGACTCACACTTCCATTGATGATCTTTGGCTCTTATCCATCAAGAAGCCAATCTTGCTCAAGGTTCTAATTTGACATGTGAGTCTTTAAGGGTATTAATGGACTACCTTCCAAAATGTAATCATGGTCTAAGAAGCTCACTCTCATCTTGACACTTGGAAAGTGGATGATCTCATCTAAAATTGACCAAAGTCAATGAAAATTATTGGGATTAACTAGGTGTTACTCTAACCGAACGGGAATAGTTCATGTTAGTCCACGATTGACACTCACAACCAAACCGAGGTACGTGTTTAAGTTACGGTCAGAATTGGCCCTAACATAGTCTAGACAAATTGGGGCAGCCTTGGGTGATGCCTTGCATGGCTAGGCTCGGACCAAGTTTGGCACCCTTTTAGGGTCTTACATGTGACCCATGGTTGGTTTGAAACCAATCCATGTTTGAGCTTAGTCAATCCATAGGTGACCATCGGTTCTTATGTAATCATGTGGAATCAATCGACTTACATTAGTACACAATCGCATGGAATCGGTTTAGGGTCGTTTACAATTGATATAGTGGCCGTGCGAAATCACCCACAATTGATCCGTGATGGCGTGCGGTCATCCCATGATCAATCCTTATGATCGAGCTATCTTTCCATGGTCAAATACTCTAGTCAAGCGTATTGCCAATCCTTAATCACCTTTTCCAATTTGCTAGTTGACTCATGAGCGATCCTTGGATCAATTCATGAACTAATCCCGTTTTTGGCGGACCGACCTTTAGACCACTTCTTGCGCCCAAGATAAGGATCAAAATCGAGGATGTCACAAGCATAGAGTGCACACATTGTTGGGAAGTCAGCCTTTTGGCTAAGTCCTTCTATCCTGGCTCATAATCAGAAAAAAAGAAAAATACACCTTTGCTTTTCCTTATTTATGAAAAGTAAGTAAAGTCATTTTAAATCTCATAAAATTATAAAGAAAATATCTAAGAGTCCACGTATGAATGTATCTAAATTCGAAATGTTTTCAAGTGTTTGATATTTCAAGTTTCAAGGAGAAGGAAAAAATTGAGAAAAGAAAAGGCAAAAATGGACCAAAAAAAAAGAGAGAGAGAAAGCGAGGTACATTTATATTACAAAAAATTTAAGATTAGAAAATATTTTTTTGAAAAATAATTGTTTATATCACTTAGAAAAATCAATCAATAAAATATATTTTCAAGATTTGAAAAATATTTTTCTAAAAAATTATTGCCTGTATTTCTTACAACAATAAATGAATGAAAATTATTTTCATTATCAATGAAAAGAGCTAAAATATAAATGTAAATTCAAATATGATAAATTGGATTGTTTTCAGTGTGTGGGTTGTATTTTCAACTTTTGACCTTTTTTTTCAACTTTATAGCTCAAACTTTCGAACATCAACCCCAACTTAATTTTAAGTAACCTCAAATTTTTGGGTGTTCAGATTCGAAGTACTTCAAATTGTTAGAAATATACAAATAATAATATTAAAGTCATTACAATTTTTTTCCAGGATATTTTTAAGGTCTTTTTTTCACTAAAAAAAATGCCACAAGGAGCTTTTTGGTTCGGGTCAACAGGCCTTGCCCCGTGAAAGTTAGGGATAAAGTTGTTTTAACTTTAACAAAGTATGGAAAGAGGTAATAGTGATTGTAGGTGTTATTTACTGTACACCTTAAATATCTTGAAAGAGTCAACATCATCAAAATAAAATATCAAATTTGCTCGTTAAAGAAAAGGCCAAAAAAAAAAGGGACAGAGTCACACCAATTAGATTTCCTTTTCCTTTTCAAGATTCTGATTAAGATCAATGTACCCGCAGATCAAATTTGTCGGTCAATTGCATGTAAATAAAGCTGAAAATTACGTGTAGAAGTAAAGGAAAATTATGTCAAAGAAGCATATTCCAAATAAATTTCCCACTCTAGCAAAAACAAAGATTGAGAAGACGGGTGCACATAGACCCATTAAATAGGTGAACCGGATCGAAAGTGACTGATCCAAATATTATATGTAATGTAAAGTTAAGCCTTATTTAGTAACCGGTCAATTTCTGTTCTTTTATTCTCTGGAAAAAAAATAGAAATCCATTTTGATAATGTTGGTTAATTTTTTATTTTTAGGAACAGATCAGTGGCCAACAAATAGATTTAGAATAGATTTAAGAAGTAAAAAAAAGTTACTTCTGTGCTCCTAAGAACAATTTTTTAAATCAAGTCATTTTTTCTTTTATTCTTCTTCCTCTTTTAGCCCATCACCGCCGCCACAAGGCCAACCTCAACAAGGACTAGTGAGGCTTCCCCGAGGCCAGCAAGGTCGCCAACTCTCATCTTTGGCGATCACCGGCCATCGTTGAGGCCTAGCAACCGGCTGGAGTAGGAAGAAGAAGAGAGGGAAAAAAAGAAGAAAAAAAGTCTCTAAAAATTAATAAAAAATTAAAAGAAATTATATGTCACAAAAAAATTTGAGGGCCCTACAAAACACATTCATGATCTTTTTCTATTCAGGGAGTGAAACTTTGTGCAATTTACTAACATATTTAAATGCTCAGAAACTCATCAAAAGAATAAAATTAGACTGAATAAAAATTATTATTGAAAACATAATGGTTACCAAATGCACCCTTAGTGACAAATATGTGACCTGGCTCATACTCAATTCATATATAACTTAATCCATATTGCTAAAACACTTCAATATTGTTGATTCCTAAATTTTGGCAACTCGATTATTCACTTATTAGATAGAAAATTAGGGATTAATGTTTAACCTCTAAAAAATATATATTGAAATCAATAGCATATAGTTTTAGGAGCATTAGTTTATATTTTTTTTCTTTAATCGCATTTACATGGACTAGCAATGGATGAGCTTTTATTTTATGCATTGGAAGATTTTGAAAAAGATTCGTATTATTTTTCTAATATTCAATGATATATGACGGTGGATCATTCGTATATTCATATATCTTCAATAAGGGTAAGCATAAGAAGAAGATATTGTGAGTTAATTTTCGCAAGATTCGGAATTCAGGAAAATTTTACTACGATCTCGAACTTTTTAGCAATGTCCGATCAAATAAAATCGGCGAGTATACCCAAAGATACGACCATGCACACATGAGGGAAATAAAGAGGAGGTAAGGCGGAGTCGGTTAGCGAGAGTCATGTATTGAGTGATATAATGGACCAGGGAGATTGCGCGCATGAGCTGGAAAGTAAAGAAAGAAGTGAAGAAAGGGACAAAAAAAAAATGTAACAATATTCTATGGCACTTTCTTTCCTTGGTGGGCCTCGTTATTTTGCATATAAAAAGCGGTCTCGGCGAAGAAAAGCAGAAGGCAGACACGAGACAAAAAGACAAGAAGAGGCCACACGATTGATACACACAGCCACGTTGAGCGAGAGAGATAAGAGAGGGGTAGCATCTTCTTCCTCAGGCGTGTCTCCTCAGCCTGCTCGAGCCCGACACTGCGGCTTCCTCATGGTCCCTCGACCTGCGTTGCTATCCTCTATTTTGCAGGTTATTTCCAGATTTCGATCCAGTTATCAACGCGGGAAGCCTCAACGAAGTTGTTGCCCCCTGCATTGCATGACGACCTGCTGGCTTGTCCCATTTGCGGACCACCACAAGAACCCACCAAACCGAGCAGCAGCCAGACCGTGAGCCACGCGGCCTGCGCCAAATCTTATCTGTGACGAGTTGCTGCTTGCTGATACTAGTAAAACCCCTGTCGCGAATCCTACCTAGTTGCGACCTGCTGCCTCGGTGCCATCCTGTACCTATCTGATCTGTGCTGCCGCCCCCGACGACGCTGAACCTGCTGCTCCCTGCCGCGACGACCTTCATTGCTGTTGGGAGTTGCTAATGTGGCTCGATAATCCTGGACCGGTTGTGAATCAGCTTTGGTCAAGTTTGTTTTTCTTCTGTAGGTCTCCTCGGAGTACCCAACAGAGACGCCCACATCAAGAGAGAAGAGAGTGCTTAAGAAGAGGAGAGTCGTGGCCGAACATCCCCCTTCTCGGCCGCAACCTGGTGCCGTCAGTCGAGTTTCGTTGCCGGTCCTGAATCCACTGGTTGCCCTTGGGTGTCTCCCGAATACACAAGACGGTCGCCCGCGTATACTGAGGCATATTCGAAGCATCCCATGCCGCTCGCATTAAGAAGTTTGTGCTGATCGAGTTCAGCGAGCTACATTGACAAATCTGAGTAAATTCTTGTGCCATACACCCCATCATTAGAGCCACTTGGCGATTCTATCACGTGTAGATTTCTTCTTGCTGGAGTTTTGGTGAGTCTGAAGTAAGTGGCAGCCCTTGGACGCTCCTCCCATATCAGCACCACGTCCAAGTGCTTCATTTAATAGTCTAAGGGTGCACGTGGTAACGATTTTGTGTCCGAAAACAATTTCTACTCAGAAATAATTCTTTTTTATTCTGCTTCTAGAACAAATTCTAAGTATTTGAAAGCATTTGGTAACTGTCTAAAATTTTTATTCTCGGGATAGAAATGCATTTAGTAAAATCTGAAAATTTCAAGTCCAAAAAAATTTCTTTTAATTTTTTAATGATTTAAATATAATTTTTTTCTTTTTTTTCCTTCCCATTTTCATCTCTTTTTTTCTTAATAGATAGCCAGCGACCAGCTAGACGCCCTCACCAAGGGCCAGAGACGCCAAGTCATGGCGAGCCTCGCCGTGAGCTGGGCCAGGCGACCTCGCCGTGGCTAGGTGAGTCGGCCTTGGCCAAATTTGGCAAGGCTCTGGCCAATGTCGAGCTCACCTAGCCACAACTGACCCATTGCCAGGCTAGCATCACCCAGCCAAGCTAATGCCGCCCTGGTAGTGGGTCGGCAAGGCCAAGCCTCGCCCATCCACGGTGAGGCTCGCGTTGCCTAGGCGAGCCTTCGACAAGCTCGCCGGACCTCGCCCAGCCACTCGCCAGCCATGATAACTGTCAAGTTTGGAAAACGCCAAAAGAAAAAGACAAGATTGCATGATAGATTAGAATAGTTTTCTAAATAGGTTAGGATTTCATGTTTATAATTTACCTAATTGGATTATTGGATTAGATTGCATGTTAGGGTAAAATCTACTTAATTAATAAGTTTCCAAATTAAAACAATATTCAATATAAATTATTTCCTAGTTTAAATAGGATAACTTTTCGAGATTGGTAGTTAATTTTCGTTAATTATTTATTTCGAATTTTAATAAAAAATAAGAAAATATCACATGCATGTCATATAGTTTGCATGTTGGGTTCTTTTAATCATTATATGTCATGGTATTTATTTTCCTGCAATTTATTTGATTTATTGAGTATTCAATAATAGTTGCACACCTGCATAACCATCCATTTAAATGTTAATGATTTAGGCTAAAATTAATCCAAATAGCCTGCAAATATTTTTTTGAAAATAAAAAAGAAAAGGTACCGAAAATGCGTTATAATAATCTAGTATAATGAAGTCCCCGAACTCATTTAATCTCTGATTTGTAAGAGTGAAATAATCATCGATACTTTACTTGGGTTTCTAATTGACCCACTAAAAATAAATTAGTAGATACTCTTAATTGAAAAATCATTTACATGTTAAATAACTTGAACCTAAGTCACAAATTGATATGGGCTTGGAAGGGTCAAAACTAAATTTAGACTTAATAATTCATTAGCCAGGTTAGATCACGACAAATATTTAAAAATCTTATACCCAAACTAAAGGGAGTGTGCAGAGTAAGTGAGCGCAAAATCAAGTGAGGGTGAGCGAGAACGAAAAAAAAGTTATATAGGTGGATTATGTTTAAGTAAGTTGAAAACCTATTTATGACATATTTAACACACATATTTTGTTTAAACCCATTTACTAAATATATTTAGTCCATATAATAACCCAGTCCATTATATATCGGTTAAAAAATGATTTCATGACTTGACAAGTCTAGATGCACACTCATGCATAAATAACACCATGACATGAGCTTGATAGGCTCGGGTGGATTATTAAAAGAAGACATTATGTTTAAAGTAAACCCAATTGAGTGTACTTTTTTTGGGGGTGGGGGGCCCTGAATTGAGTGTACGTAGCTGAGGCCGACTCTCACGACTATTTTATATGTACTTCGTTGAGCCGGCGTTTTATAAGCACGTTGTCTTTGCATTTGGGTGTTTCATCTCCAGGATATGACTTGCCTTAAAAGACTAGGCTATTAGCCGTCGGTTCGCGTTCCTAATCTCTAATTAATTAACTTAATTATGAAACTCAAAATTAAATAATCTCTCTTAATTTAAATACACGATCTATACGACATGTACGCAACTCCATGATGCGTGCTCTGGGTTGACTTCTGATTTGAAGATAGGAGCTGCGTACCAAGAATTTGGGAACATTTGATTGGTCCGGAAGCGAGGATTTTCTTAATTGTCGCCCAGAAAAAAAAAATTGGAATTATATGTTTTTTTTTATGCACATGTTCCTCAACTAAAATTGCTACTCTATATAATACTTTGTATAATATTTCGAGTTATCCCATATAAACAAGTGTCAAAAAAATTCGGTAAACTTGCTTGATTTTGCGGCCTAACTATAGATAGAGCCTAGAATGGGCATGGAATACTAATTATAATAATTATAATGGAATCATTTTTGGACCAGTTTGATATTATTTCCACATCTTAGCTAGTTTTTGAGCTTTTGACTTCAATCCATTCCAAATTGGCTTTCTGTGCAATTTATAATTAAATTCAGTTCAAACGGTCAGATGCCGACGAACATAAGAGAGCTAGCAGTGGTAGCCGTGGTTGCTCCGACGTTCGGTACTTGTAATTTGTAGTGCAAAGCCCGACTTATGACTCTGCAATTAACTGCTCTTCAGGTGTATGAACCTTCTAACAAAGGAAACGAATATGCGATCAAAACATGATCAACAAAGATCTTAATGCGTACTCTCGCTGTCTAACGCAAAGCAGAAATCAAATTGATGATTATATAGAAGGGGACGAGTGAATAAAAGAGCAGATCGTCTGAGAATCAAACTCTCTTTACTTAATTTGGCAAAGTCTCCATTGGCACAGGAGAGATCATCCTTGCATCGACTGTCACACCTGAGGGTTTGAATGCTCCATGATCCATAACATAGAGGACGGTGCTGCATCTTATTCTGTCTTCCTGCTTTCAGATTTTACCTCTCGACAACTGCTCGTACTTGGCAGATACTCAGAGCATCAGCTAGTTCTATATGACATTGATCCGACACATTGACGATGCCTTCATGATGGAATGGAGTCATACTTCTGAATCTTCACACTCGGACCTCACTATGAAACTGGGAAATGCCAATGTTATATCCCTGCAAAAGGTGCAAAAAGAAAAAAGATTCGTAGCGTATAACTTGTGCAGAGTAATCCTGTTCACGATGTGCAGCCCAACACAAAATTGACGAGCCGACATGACCAGAGACATGTATGGTGGACAGTTATTGGGTTATATTTTTCTTTACAGGGGTTCTAAAGTTTAAAGTGCAGAGGCTGTTCATCGCATTGCCCTATAAGTGCATCTCGTTCGGGATTACATACTTTAGATATGGAAGAGTCATGTTTCTTATCAGAGAAGGATTCTTCAACACCAAGTCCACCCACTCTTCTTGATCAATCCGTCTGTCATCTTTTGTATCGGCTTCCCTAAATGCCTGTTGATTCAACAACCAGTTTCAGATTGTTTTAAGTACTGCCGAGGATGATTCACGTGTGAAAGTTGAGTGCCGCACCTTATCCACGATTGTTTCCACAACATCCTCCGTGAGTACCAAATCCGATTCATTAAGAAGTGCCAATACCATTTCCTTCAACTGTAAATTGAAACCGAAATTTGTTATGCAACTACTTTAGAAATTAAGAACAATTTTAACAATTATCAAGATGTCCATGCAACAGCTAAAAAGAGGAGGTACTGTCCTCACCTCCTCTCGCTCGATATATCCAGTGTTCCTCAAGTCATACAACCTGAAAGCGACTGTGGGAAAATCTCACGATTCAGCTATCATTCAGCTACTCATGTTAACATGATGTACCGACATGAAAAAGTAATTTAAATCGAATTTTAGTGAAAATTAAAGAGAAAAAGCTGCATAATGGGAACAGAAGAACAAAGAAAAGGAGATAAATTTGAAGCTTTCTTACATGCAATCTTGTCTTTTGTTGGTGCATTCGGGTGAAAGACGGCAAGCGATCTTACGAATTCCCCAAACTCGATGACCCCATTTCCTTTCATATCAAACAAATCGAATATCTGCAATTTATGTTACCAATGGTTCATGTATCAGCAGGGAAAAGAAAAGAGCATCAGTGTAGTGAATTAGCAAAATCACAAAAAAGTTGTGAGTGGCACTTTGTTTAGATCAATATAATTTGAGACTCCCGTTTCTTTTTATCTAACTTTATCAGATTACAGGACATAAATGAAGTAAAAAGATCTCCGTTAAGTCGAAGTGAGTCTAGATTGCATACCCTGTCGGCAAAAAGATTTTTCCGATTTCTGTTCCGGAATAAAGCAAGCTGAAACTCTTCCTGCTCAACATACAGCATAAATAGCAATAATTTTCAGTTTAAGTAGCAGAACAAGTGCATGATGAACCTTTTCAGTGTCTTGTGATCACGCAAGACTAGACTAAAAGAAGATGACCCATTGAGCGACTACTGATAGCCAAAGGTAAAGAGACTTCGCTCAATTACCAAATGCAGGTTCAAAGCACACCTTGTGAATAAGCCCATCGGAGATTATTGAACTGCTTAATTTCTTGAAGAGCACGTATAAGGCCTCGACTTCACTTGCATTAACTGCATTTAAAAAACTTGAATATCAAAGTAATGAAGGCTGGTAGTATTACAGTTTATTTACATGTGCTTTATTAAAGAGCCTACGAATGATACTTTTCCCATCTATGCCCGATGAAATAATTATGAACCGTACGCAAAATGAGCATAGAGGAGGTGACAATGCTCAATTGGAGGAATGAGCTTCTCGAGAATAGACAGATTAAAAATAAATCGGGAAAAACAAATCCACATTACACTAAAGCTTCATGAGAACAATCCTAAGGGAAGTATATGCAGAAACTTGACATCTAAACAATTGACTTACAAGGTGTTGCAGCAGCAAGAATGTTAGGCTCTTCATATCCAGGTGTTCGCTCAGACTTCTTTGAAATAACGCAACCCATGACAACTGCTTAGCTTGTTTTTTTTCCTTTATACATCTCTGAGCTCGAAACAGTGAAGCTGTCCAGCAACACCTGCTAATACCAGTTCACAGGAGAATGAGGTGCTGCAAAATACTGATTCAGCTCAATTTGTGAGATCAAAAGATTTTCTTTTACTACTTTGATTTTCAATCCATGCGATTACTCTTCTTAGGTCTGCAATGACTATAGAAGAGACTGCAACTACCGGTGCCATGGAGTTGATGGTCCACACTGCAAAACTAGAGTCTAGACCAGTACATGCAACACCAAATTCAAGAACGAGGTTTTCCACTCTGAATAGGGATTAATTTTGTACCACTCGAAATGGTGTCTGGTGCAGCTGAATCATCTATGTTTCGAGATAAATGACAGTGCACTCCATATATGAGTGTACAACTTGAGTGCTGATACTCAATTGTAGGTAAACATAGAATCAATATGCCTTCTTGCTCTTGGTAAGCAGAATATAAGCAAAAGGTACATACTTTTGTAAGAAATTGAGTCATCATACCTCGAATTTCACAAAAACAAAAATTTCAACATTCTATTTAGGGTGATTCAGACTGTAGCAGGTCTGCCATGACACAAACTTGTAAATTTTGAGCTTAATATGAGTAATCACCATACCTGCAACCGCAGCCTTGTCTTATCTTATAGATTCGGATACATCACTTCAACATATGAGTCAGAGTAACCGCTAGGGACACAGAAAAAGAAAAGAAATTATCAAGAAAGAGAATTGTGGCTTTGATTTGGTTGCTAATGTATACTTGAATGGACACTATCCTTGTATTTGCTGTTGATAGCGAACACCGAGCATCAGTAAATCACCAAATTAAAGGTCAAGAGCACCTATCTGTCTCAAAGGACAAAGATGTAGCAATAACAAATCTTCCATTTTAGGTTCTTTGATACAATCATGAGTCTACGAAGATGAGACATGCGTAACACGTCTTTCCAAGCAGATCCATGACCCTGGGAACTGCGGAAGCTGGCAAAAAATAGGCTGTTTTACCTAACACAACGACCAAATGGACTTAACCAGTTCCGGGTCAACTTACTCAAGAAATGCACAAAAGCTTACCATGCGAGCGGCTCAAGAAAAATTTACAGAAGATGAAAAATCAAAGACGGAACTAATCATCTGCAAATATGAAGATTCTGACATATTTCCAGGAAAGAATACTATTTATGCCCCCAAGGGAAGCACCTGTGCACAGAATGCGCATCCAACTAATTCCAAAGTCACAAATTGACAATAGAGCATTACACAACAAAACAAAATGTTCAAAAAATACAAAGAAAATAATTAAAAAAAAAAAAACACCTCTTTTGGAATCAATATGAACCATAAACGGAGGAACCCCATACTTTATTTATCCATTAAGCCACCGCCGGCGAGGACAAAAGTTACCCTTTAAATTGTTTTCTCATAGGACCGCATGCCTAATGCGCAAAGACGGACGAGCTAATCTAGCAGATTTTTTTATTTCCCGAAAGGAAAGTTCATGTTAAAATAATAAGGATGAAGCTTTCACTCCAATCGACTTCTCTTTGTTTAAATATTTAGTAGCCTCTAGCCATGTACAGAAGGATTTGACTTTTGGAGGCTTCCTACGTAACAATGAGAAAGACTGCTCGGTGGAATCGAATTCTCAAGAAAAAGAATAAACTCTCATAAACCCTTTCTTCCAAACTAAAATGAAGGTTTACTTATTTAATCATCTTTTTTTTCTCCATTTAGGACCAGTTAACTTGCAAATAAAGATCAAGAAATTTAGCAAACGAGGGAGGAAAAGAAAGAGAACTAAAGAAGGAACTTTGCCCTGCATTTGCATGGAGGAGAACCGATGAAAACACAAACGAGGTGCATGAAAGCTTGTGATTCTTTCCCGTGTTTTTCTAGGCAAAATCCAGAATCGAGGGAAACTGATAGATTTTGCCGATGCTCTCTGCATTCGCTCAGCAACCCGAAGGAGCATTTGGCGAGAGGAAGCAAAGAAGAATCAAAACCAGGATAACCTGGCAAGTCCTTGAAGCAGGTATAAAACATCACAACCCCCATCAAAAGACTCAAAAAACAGAGAGAGAGAGAGAGAGAGAGAGAGTCGTGGACTGACCAGGAATTGGTGATGGAGGAAAGAAAGAGGCCTGGATTCCTGAGGGATTTTTTCTCGTGCTCTGCTCTTACCTATGGGCAAATGGATCTTTGGGTGCTCTGCAAGTCTCGGAACTTCTCTGAGAACAGGGACCAGCTTCCTTGTTTCATTTGTCCCTCTCTCTCTCCCACCCGCCCACTCTCTTTACCTAAAGTAGAGAAGTCAAAACCTGTCTTGTCCTGCAGTCACGTCCACACGCATTGCATGGACGGACGGACGGATCCATAACTTTTCTGCGTCAAATCTGATTGGACTAGCTCGGATCCACAATGCAAGTTATTGTGTTTGCAAATCTCCTTTCGAGGGATAGCGACTCAGTTGCGTTTTAACCTTTATAAGTTTGAGCGTTTGTGTAGTTTGATCCTTAAGATTTATTTCCATGCAACCAAATCATCTATCGTTTTCAATTTGTACAGCTCAGTCTTTCCATGTATTATCGTTGCTAACACCATCAAATCGCTAATGTGGCGTCCTTGCTTAGCGCGTACGTACGCGCCGCTAAATAAGCGCTCTTCTTCCCCTGTGACCATGGCAAGGGCCACTCGACTCTTAGAGGGGGAAGTAAGGCTCTAGCCACGAGTTGCGCGCGACACTCGCTGCTGCTTTCCTGAGGGTAGGAGATCCTAAGTTTATGGTTATGGTGTGAGAATTAGGTGACCATTAGGGTTATTTAGCACCACCTCGATTCAAAGATGCCCGTTAGGTGCCACATCAACATTTTGATAGTATCGGTAATTGTCCACAAATAAACTCCGAGGGCCAAATTGCACGATGAGTAAACTTTAGAAAATTAAAATTCTGTTTATTTCACGAAAAATGAATAATTTAAAAAATATTTTCTCAAAAATAAAATTTAAATATAAATTACTGTCAAGAATGATAATATTATTCATTAGCTAATCATTTCAAATAGTACAAGCGATCACTTTTAGGAAAATATTTTTCAAATCATTTATTTTTTGCGAAACAAATGAAATCTAAAGAGTGTGTGTGCAACAATTTCACACCGAGCTGCTGCAAAATATTAGTAAGCAGCAAATTGAGAATATTCCAGCAAATTTAAGTATATTCGAGGGAGCGTTGGCTTATTGTCATTATCATATATACGTGCATGCAAGTACAAGATAATTTTGATCCCATATTTTGTGAGGTGCAAACAATATTTATAAATGGTGGTCCTAACTTTGATCCTCAATTTACCTAACCCATGAGGCCGGTGCCTAATTTTATCAATTTAGAGGTTAGCAATCTAAGAAGTGTCGAATCATGTCTCTCATCGTTAAGTTGCATAAATCAACATCGTATGCTTTCAATTTTAATTAAATTCGTATGTACACGATGTCAACAATTTATATACCACAAATTAGAGATATGGCCGGAGAGATTTCCTCCGATCGGAGGTGGAAGAATATATTCAATTCGAAACTTAACGACTTCTGTTTTGCAAATGCACCACATGAAGAAGTTCATATTTGAGGATGGGATTGCTCGCTCTGTTTATTTTCATAAATGGTTAGTTCAGTTTATTGTAAATTAAGAAAGTTCAGGGAATTTTCTTTTTCTTTTATTAAGATAAACTCATTTTGAAAAAGTAAATATTTAACCCTTAATAATTCTCTTACTAGCATTTTATATTGGAGTGGCTGGAGGGCACCTCCTCCATAACTAGCACTAGTACTTTTATCTATGCTGCTGATACTAAGCTGGGATCAACTATCAAATTCCTGTTTTAATTTATCGGCATGTACTTAGCATAGGGATCATGTTAAGAACTGTCTTGAATCACTTTCTAAGGATAACTTATAGTAAAAGGTTCAGTCTTCAAATCGTGGATCATTCATATCACAACAAAAGGCATTAAATTCAAAATGACCTCTTTTCTTATATAATTACTTCAAGATTGTCCTTAATCCTAAATATGACCTTAAACTATTTCATTAGAGGCCCCATGTGCAGATCTCAACATCCCTTTAACGTTATACACATAGATAGTATTTCTTCCTCTTGAGGAAGACAAAGATTTATGGGGAATTGGAGGTTGAAGCGTGCGGGTACTGTTAAGGAATACAGTCATGTCAACCCATCAACTGTATATCAATTGAACAGGCAGTGCGGCCCTTAGTGGAGCTCTAGGACTCTTGTCCATTGAGTGCATGGAAAATTATTTTTTTACATCAATTTAGTTCTAAAAATTTTGACAATTTACTAATTTAGTCCTAATCATTTTGACAATTTGCAAATATAATTATTTCGGTCAATTTTAGCTAAAAATCGTTGACGCTGCTATACAGATAAATGGCTAGCAAAAAAAAAAAAGATAGATTTCATCTCAACCGCGAATATATATTACTTTAGGAAGGTTGTCTGAAAAATCATCGCACCAATGATAAATCCCTTTGACTTTCATATGCATTCACCAAATCTTGTTCAAATCCATCCAACAAGAGCTTGATCATTACGCTCAACTGGCGTTACACAAGCACGTTGTCATATATGGAGTATACAAGAGATAAGCCATCGGTTGGCCTTCCTAATCTCTAATTAATTAACTTGTCGATTGCATCTGCCACCACAACTGGCTCCGTCTCTCTCTCTCTCTCTCTCTCTCTCTCTCTCTCTGTATGCTGATTATGAAACCCATTGAATAATCTCTCCATTTAATATATAATCTATATCCATGTACGCAACGCCGGGGTCTATGGTCTACTTTAATAGTAGATGAATTGACTTTTGATTTAAGATAAGAGCCGCAAGACGAGATTTTGGGGTCATTTGATTGGACCGACAGCGTGGATTTCCTCGATTGTCATTGTCACCGATAAAAATGGCTTTTTTTAATGTTGCACGTGGTTCTCCACCAGAATAGTACATTACTACTATTAGAAAATTGCTTCGAAATTATGTAAAACGGAATCCGATATTGAGACATTATACGAAGGAATTATTTGCCTCAAAATGTTATTAATGATCATAAATAAATTTCCTCTATAATATAATAAATTCTTAATGAGAATATTAGGTAATTATTGCAGTATCTCTCTAGCAGCATGTTTTAGAAAAGAAAACTCAAAAGGACTTTACTTCATTAATTCCAAAATCGACATATATATCTATGACTTAATGATGAGAGGTAACCCTTCGAAAAAATGTTGCAAGATGAATATGTATGTTTTCAAATGTTATTTTGAAAAGACACATTAAAATTCGGAATAATAATAATAATAATAATAATTTTTATTTGTTTTATAATTCCGAATTTCATAACTTCTTAAAATTATTGATTGAACAAACACAATCTTTCGATTAATAAAGGTCAGCAAGATAATCATACGAAATAAAAATAACAATAATAAATAGAGAATTAGTACTAATTATAATCCATGGGCGCCCAATGTACTTTGTAATCGTGCACCTGCACATAGATATTGTGAGAACTAGCCCACAACCCATTCTCTTCGCTCTCACACTTATAACGAAGCCCACTTCCTCCCAAATTTCCTATGTGGTTCAAATAAACATTTATTTGTTTTACAAACAAACAACCAATAATTACTCTATAAATCCTCGAGTCTTGAATTGATAGAGACTTCTTTGATTTCAAGGCCTTTGCCTATGAGAACTAGAATACCTTGTCTGGCCCAAGAAGTAAGGGGCGCAAATGATTACCTTTTTGCTCTTAAGATCAAAGAAATTCATATTCTTTAAACAAGTTTATGAGTAAAGATACACATTTAATAATGACACAAAATTTATATTTTTAGAATAGAAATTCATTCGACAGACTTCTTGAAATATCCCCTCCTAGGCGACAAAGTCAAGTGATGAGAAAAAAAAAATTATTTCCATTTTTATTCCAAAAATAGAAAAGTAGAAAATTTCCACTTTTTATTTTTATTTCAAATTTATTTTTGGGCTAAAAATTTATCCCTAGAATAGGAAATATCAAATGAATTTTTTTCCAAACTTATTACCTAGAGCAGAAAAATAGTGAAATAAAATGATTATCATATGCACTCTTAAAGTTATGTAGTTATGATAGCATTTCTAAAGTCATTAGGTTTTATAGCAATTAACAGTTGTTCCGAAGTTACAGTTGATGAAACTTCAAGGTACTTTGCAAAGGTGGATGAGATAGAGCAATGGTTGTATCCGGACACTGAAAAGCATAATTTGGGTACGGTTGAGAGAGCTTCGGGTATGCGAAGCACAGAATGAAGACTATTAGAATGCTGCGTGCGAGTGACTGAGTTATGTTGGAAAAGTGTCGAAGAGCAGTAAATACTCGTTTTGCGAAACGACGAGTATATAACCATCGATTTTACTTTCTATTATGAATATTGGGACGATTGTTATTGAATTCATCTAATGATCCGGTTGCTTTATCAGACATACACAATCCTTTCAAAGTCCCTGAAAATCTTTACCTGTACATTGCAAAATGCCTCTCCTCTTCCATATATCCACCACTCCAACCTTTCTGAACTCAAAAGCTCAAAAGACGCATGAAGCTTCGAGTGCTCCATGATTGATAATGTATGTGACAACCCTTACTCACCGATTCGATGATAAAAATGGCCCAACTATATACTTGATGACGGCGCGGCATCTTGGTCTCCTTTCTGCTTTCAGGTTTTACCTCGCAATGACAACTGTTGGTTGGCAGACACTCAGGGGCATCATCTGGTACTACACGACATTGATCTGACATGTGTTGACGCCTCAATGATGGAACGGAGTCATACTTCTGAATCTGGAATCTCAGAACTCACTATGAAACTGGGAAACGTCAATGTTATGTCCCTGCAAAACGTGCACAGGAAAGAGTTGTAGCATATCACTCCTGCAGAGTAATCCTGTTGACAATGCACAGCCTGACATGACCAGAGACATATGCTTAGTAGTAGACAGTTTCTGGGTTATCTTTTTCTTTATAGGGGGTTTAAATTTTGAAGTAGAGAGGCTGTTCCTCGCATTGGTGTGACCTATAAGTTAATCTCGATCAAGGTTTACATACTTTAGGTATGGAAGAGTCATGTTTCTCATCAGAGAAGGATTCTTCAACACAAAGTCCTTCCACTCTTCTTGATCAATCCTTCCGTCATGTTTTGTATCGGCTTCCCTAAATGCCTGTCAATTGAACAGCCAGTTTCAGAGTAATTGAAGTACCGAGCTGATGATGGTTACACATGAAAGTTATGTACCACACCTTATCCACAATCGTTTCCACAATATTGTCTGAGAGTACCAAATCCGATTCATGAAGAAGTGCCAATACCATTTCCTTCAACTGCAAATCGAAACCACTACAAAAGAAATTAGGATCAATTCGAGCATATTTATTGAGATGTCCATGCAGCAGCAGAAAAAAGGAGATACCGTCCTCACCTCCTCTGGCTCAATATATCCGGTGTGCCTCAAGTCATACAACCTGAAAGCAACTGCAGAAAGGTCTCACAACTCAGACATCATTTCGCTACTAATGAGAACATTATGTTCCAACATGAAAAAGTAAGTCAAATTGAATTTTAGTGGAATTAAAAGAGGAAAAATTGCATATTGGGAACAAAAGAAAAGGAGATAAATTTGAAGTTTTCTTACAAGCAATCTTGTCTTCTATTGGTGCATTCGGGTGAAAGATGCCGAGCGATCTCACAAATTCACCAAACTCAATAACCCCATTTCCCTTCATATCAAACAAATCAAATATCTGCAATATATGATACCCACGGTTCATATATCAGCAGGGAAAAAAGGCCTTACTCTAATGAATGAGCAAAATCACAAAAAGTTGTGCGAGGCACTTATAAGATCAAAAATATTTGAGATCCCATGTCTTTTTATCTAAGTGGGATGATTAACTGTATCAGATTACACGACTGAAATGAAGTGAAAAGATCTCCATCAAATCGAAGTGATCCTATGTTACATACCCTGTCAGCAAATAGATTTCTACGATTTTGGTTCTGGAAAAGTGCAAGCTGAAACTCTTCCTGATCAAAATACAGCATAAATAGCAATTTTAAGTAGCAGAAACAAGTGCACCATCAACCTCATAAGTGTCTTGTGATCACGCAAGACTAGAATAGACGAAGACAACCCAGCAAGTGACAACTGATGGGCCAAAGGAAAGAGATTTCATTCAAGTATCAAATGCAGGTTTGAAGCATACCTTGTGAATAAGCCCATCGGCAATAATTGAATTGCTTAATTTCTTGAAGAGCACATATAAGGCCTCGACTTCACTTGCAGTAACTGCATTTAAGAAACATATGACGTTATTGAAGAGCTTATAAGTAATACTGTCTCCATCTATCCCTGATGAAAGTAATTCCGGATGTACACAAAAGGAGCGTATGACTTGCTCTATTGGATGAACAGGCGCTCGAGAATAGACAAATTAAAAATGAATCAGGGAAAAAAGTCTGGGTTACACTAAAGCTTCATGAGAACAATCTAAAGAAAGAAGAAAAGAACAATCTAAAGGGAAGTATATGCAGAAACTCAACATCTAAAGGATTCGCACTTACAAGGTGTTGCAGCAGCAAGAACGTTAGGCTCTTCATATCCAGGTGTTCGTGCAGAGTTCTTTGAAGTAATGCAACCCATGACAATTACTTACCTTGTGCTTTTCCCAGATACATCTGCCAGCTCAAAACAAAGAAACTGTCTAGCAACACCTGCCAATGCCAATTCACAGGAGAATGAGATGCTGCAAGATGCTGATTCAGCTCAATTTGGAGATCAAAAGATTTTCATTTGCTGCTTAGACTTTAAGTGCACACAATTGCTCTTCTTAGACCATAAAAGATATTGCGCCTACTAGTGCCACGGATGTCATCGTCAACACTGTGAAACTAGAGCCAAGACGACTGCATGCAACACCAAATTCAAGAACAGAAGTTTTACAATCTAGGTAGTCATAAATTGTACTACTCAGACTCGAACATGGTGTCCAGTACACTTAGTCATCTATGTTTTGAGATGTCTGACAGGTGGACTCAGTATGTGGATGTGTAGAACTTGAATGCTAGAACTGGGTCATAGGAAAACATAGAATCAATATGCATTGTCACTCTTGGTAAGCAGAATACATGCAAAGGTTCAAAATTTTGTGGGACATCAAATCATCAAACCTCGAATTTCAAATAATCTTTCAACCAAGTTATGGTGATTCTGACTCTGGCGGGTGTGCCTTGAGACACAAACTTAGCAAATTTTGAGCTCAATATGAAGTTTGCCCATATACCCGCACCCACACCCATTTCTTTTCCTACATATACAGGTCGCTTTAATAGATGAGTCGTAGAAACCTCTGGGGACGAGAGAGAGAGAGAAGAAATTGTTGAAAGAGCATTGTTGCTTTGATTCATTTGCTGATAAGTACTCAAATATTCGCTATCATGTATTCACCGTTGGTAGCAAACACCCGCATCAGTAAATCACCAAATTAAAGGTCAAGAGCACCTATCTGCCTAAAGCTTCTATATTAGAGAAACTATGAGTCTATGAAGATGAGACATAAGTAACTGGTTCTTTTTAAAGCAGACCCACAACCCCAGAAACTGTGGAAGCTGGCAAACTAAACTGTTTTCCTCAACACTATGAGCAGATAGAGTTAACCAAAAGCAAAGGATCTCTGATTTCAAAAGCTGAGATATCCTCGATGCAGACAGTTTCAGGTCAATTTACTTGAGAAGTGGACAAAAAACTACCATGCAAGTGGCTCAAGACATATGTACAAAACTGAAACATCAAGATGGAACTGACCGTCATAAAATATCAAGACTCTGAAAGTAAACTATTGAGGTCCCAAGGTTGAGTGAAGCAGCTATGCACAAGATGAGCATATAACTGATTTCAGAATTACAATTTTACAAATAGGGTACTGCAGACAAGAATATTCAAAAAATAGAAACATTAAAACTCATCGGAGGAATCATTATGAACCGTACACTAAAAACTGCCTCACGAGGAAGAGGTTCATTCAAAGAATTCCATGTTTTTGTTATCCATCAAACCGTTGACCAGGGATGAAAATATCCTTTAAACTGTTTTCTCATTGGACCACATTCTTGAGCTAATTAAGCAGATTTTATGTTTCTTACAAGAGCACGTCAATATTCAGATAGCAAGACGAACTTGCACTCTAATCAACTTCTCTTTGTTTAATCTTTATTAGACTCGATCCGTGTGCAGAAGATATGACTTTTGGAGGCTTACCAGGAACGATGAGAATGACTGCTTAGTGAAATCAAATTCCCAAGAAAAAGAATAAACTTTTATAAACCTTTTTCCTTAAACGAAAATGAAGGGTAACTTCTCACGCCGTCATAAATATCAATTTTATTTAATCACCTTTTTTTTTTTAATTTACGACCAGTTAAGCAAATAAAGATCAAGAATTTACCCAAAGAGGGACCCAAGGAAAATGAACAAAAGAAGGAACTGCGCCCTGCATTTCCATCGAGGAGAACCGATGAAATCATTAACAAGGTGCATAGAAGCTCTTGATTCGCATGCAGCCTTTTAAATCTTTCTGGTGCTTTACTAAGGCAAGTTCCAGAATCGATGGGAGCTCTGGATTTTCTCAGCAACCAAAACAGAGCATTGGCACAGATAAAAGAAAAGAGAAAACAGAGCATTGGCGAAAGGAAGCAAGAAGAATCAGACCAGGGAAACAGGGAAAATCCTTCAAGCGGGTAAAAATATCACAGCCCCCATCACACACACACACAGAGTCGCGGACTAACCCGAAATCAGTGATGGAGGGAAGGAGGAGACTTGGATTCTTGAGAGATCCTTCTCGCGCTCTTTTTTTATCCACCGGGCAAATGAATTTCCTGGATTTCTCAGGCGCTCTGCATTTGGTTTTGGAACTGCTCCAAGAACAGAGAGCAGCTTTCTTGTTTCTTGGGTCTCTCTCTCTCTCCCCACGAAAATCTACCAACCTTTTGACTTCGCTCTCGGACTGCTGACTGATCGTGAGCTCCCGGAGAGCGACGTCGATGAAAGCGCTCAAAGTTCAAAACTTTCTCCTCCTCCACCTTGTCTTGTCCTGCAGTCATGGACGACTGGTTTTCTGGGTTAAATCTGTTTATACTTTTACTGGTAAACCATAACGTCAATGGACATTTCACAAATCTCCTTTAAAAAGGTATCTAAATTTGTGGTTATATAACCAAATGCTCTTATCTCTTTGAATTTATATAATCAATCCTTTTTATAAGTCAATGTTTCTAACACCATTAGATTGCTGATGTATCATCCCTAATGCGGCACGTAATGCATTTGTTGTCATATTGGTGTGGAATAAATTTCAATTTATTTTTTGTCAAAAGAAATTTCTATTCATTATCAAAATGATGCATAATTGGAAATCTCAAAAGTGACAAGCCTATAGAGCTCCAAAACAAACCAAAAATTAGAAATCAAAGTATATCATTAAAGCACAGATTTGTGATTATATCTAATGAAAAAAATTAGCAGCTATTCATGAATCACATAGCATCATTAGTGATAACCGTGCCTAACATAATTACTATATGGAGACAACATAAACTTGTTGAAAAAGCTCAAATTTGACATATATGAGAGCAAGTTATATAACTAATACAAAGCACCAAAATCTTGAAATAAAGCACATTGAACAAGCATACATTTGATAGCAAAACTACTGTAAAACCCATTGAAATTGAAGACGAGTTACTTATTAAAATTACAAAATCTAGAATTAGATTGGAGAAAAAAAACTCCAGATAAAAGATTGCGAGAGCAAAGCTACCATATCTAAAATTAGAATGGTAGATTAAGAAAATAAAAGGAAAAGCAGTTAGGAGAGAGGAAGGAGAAATCAAGGTCAACTCCCTCCCCTCCAAAAGTGGAAGAGGTGAAGAAAGGGACAGAGAGGGAGAGAGGAGAGAGGGAAAAGGAGGTTGGGGGGCAGATTTGTCTATTCACTTATTAAGCTTCATATTAGAAAAATTAAAAACTTGAGCTCTATGTTTTTTTTATGAAAAATGAATGATTTAGATGCATTTTCTTAAAAGTAATATCTTATATGATTTAAAATAATTAGTTAATAAATATGTCTAAATGTATTCATGGATGATGAAAATATTTTTTAAGCATTTATTTTTATGAAAATATTTTTCAAATCATTTATTTTTCGAAACAAATAAACTCATTAAAAAATATTTATTCAAAGAAAACGCTAAAGGGAAGGGAGGGGAGGGGGGGGGAGAGATGAGTCTAGCTAAGAGGGGGAGGGGGAGAGATATGAGGCAGCTAGACGATGACAACCCAACTATTGATGCGGATTTTCAAACCTTGCGAGCACTCCCGCACACGCATACACACTATACCAAGGGCGTGTTCATCTACCCTTGTGACCATGGGCGAGGGATGTTAGTGTCACTACCATGAGGACGGCAAACCCTAACCATATGCTCATAAGAGTTAGGTGACCCTTGGCCGACGCAAGGGGTGATGAACCCCCTCTCTCGAGTTTTCTCCTTCTTTTTTTATTCGTGTACTTGTTATTTAGTGTCATATCAACATAAGATGTCCATCATGTGCCACATCAATCATTTTGATAATGTCCGTAACGGCCCACAAAAAAACCTCAAAGGACCAAATCGTGCCATTAGTAAATTTGTAAGACTAAAGTTGTACTTAATCAAAATTTACAACTAGCCATCGCCAAAAGAACTTGGAAGGGGGAAACCGAGAAATGTTCTTGCCAACCGTTGTTGAGCGGGGGTAGTGTCCTCAACATGTATTAATAGATGTAAATGCAAGACAATTTTAATCCGATGTGCGAAAATTTTTCATTTGGTCGTCTTAACTTTGACTCAATTTATCTAATCCATGAGGCTAGTTCATAATTTAATCACTTTGGAGGTTTGCAATCCAATAAGATTGAGGAAAGTTTATGCAAATCGTGCCTTTAAATGGTAAGTTACAAAATCGGCATCACCCACTTTTTTAATTAATTTGGATGCGGGCGATGTCAACAACTTATAAACTACCGGACAACGAAGTAGATAGAGAAGATTTCCTCCTATTGGAGATGGAAGAAGTTCATTTTTGAGGATAAGGTTACTCAGTCGACATTAACTCTGTTTATCTTCATAAAAGTTAGTGTATTTTATTGTAAATCAAGAAAAGTTAGGGAGTTTTCTTCTTCTTCTTTTCTCTTTTTTTAAGAAACAACTCATTTTGAAAAAGCAAATTTTGATCCCCCGATAATCCTAATAATATTATGTCGTTGATATCAAGTTTCTCTTTCTTGTATGTTCGCGTGCATTAACATAAGATTTTTTTTAAGAAGCATGTTAAAGCACTTTCTAAGGATACTTAATATGTTTTTTTTTTTCTTTTGGTTAGAGGGAATGTAAATGATTTTTGAACATTAACCTAATGTGCAATGTAATCTATTAATTTTTAATTTGTTCAATATAATTCATAGACTTTTGATACATGTTCAACTTAGTCTTTGAACTAGAACATTTTAAGTTAAGCATGTACTGAAAATCTAAGGATCATATTGAATAATTAAAAAATTCAGGGACCATATTGAAGTTCGTGGATTATTTGTATCGCTTTCCCTTTTCATTTCATGAATAATGCATATCTGAAAAAATAAATAAATAAATAAACCCATTAGATTGAAAATTGCTAATTTTCATTTTCAATCACTGAACTGAATGTCTTGAAAGATATCTCCACCGCAATTCTTCTAGAAAAAAGAAAAAAAGAAAGGCTTCATTTTACACAAAATGCCATTTGTCAGCATACACCAATTGGTCTTATAGAACACTAAATCAATCGAGATCGCTTTCGATGTTTCAATCACTTTGTCGCGATTTTAGACTATCGCAGTGAATTTGTCCCCATGGAGCATCGTTCACATGTTGGTGAATGGGGACCATTCAAGCTTTTTCTTTCCTCTTTTATAATGGGGTTTGGTGTGACATTTCATCCAACTTTCACTTAAATCGTTTTGGTTTTTTCGATGATGTTATGGGTTGCTAAGGAGGGGAGCGGTAGCAATACGACTGAAATGGAATCGTTAGTGGAGCATGAATTGTTGCAAAGTCAACTTTCTGGCTGCTTGTCCTCTTATTCTGGCTTAAAATCATAAAAAAAAAAATGATAATAAACATCTTAGCTTTTCCTTAATTTCGAAAAGTAGAGAAGTTAATTTAAATCTCATAGAAATAAATGAAAAAAAAATCTGAGAGCCCACGTATAAATGTCTGTATATTTCAAAACGTTTTCAAGTGTTTGATGTTTCAAGTTTCAAGGAGAAGAAAAAAATTGATAAAAAGAAAAGGCAAAGATAGAAAGGAAAAAAGAAAGGAAAGATTATGTGCATTTGTTTCATAGAAAATTCGAGATTGGGAAAAATGATTGGCCATATCGCTTAGAAAAATCAGTCAATGACAAATATTTTTATTGTCTATAAAAATTTATAGCTAACTCTTTTCGTAATAGTAAAAATATTTTTCATTCATACATCTTTATTAACAATACAAGCGACAATTTTTTTTGAATTTTTTTTTATAAATCTTGAGTTTTCCTTAAAACAGATACGCCCTCAAATGTGAATTCAAAATAGGATAGATTGGATATGCTTTTTTTTTTTTTTTTTTTGGTGTGTGGGTTTTATTTTCAACTTTTGACGTTTTCTTCAACTTTATACCTCAAACTTTTGAACTTCAATGCTGACTTAATTTTAAGTACCTCAAATTTTCAGGTATTCAGTATTGAAGTACCTCAAAGTGTGAGAAATATACAAATAATAATATTAAAGCCATTATAATTTTTTTTCCATGGCATTTTAAGTTTTTTTTTTTTTTTTCCATTACAAAGAAAATTTCACAAGGAGTGAACAAGGCTTTGATTATCCCCGTGAAAGTTAAGAGAAAAAGTTGTTTTAACTTTTAGAAAGTATGGAAAAAGGTGATAGTGATCTTAGATATTATTTATTTTGTATCTTAAAAATTCCCGAAGGCGACAGTCAACATTATTAAAAATAATTATCAAAACCTTCCTCGTTAAAGAAAAAGCCAAAAAAGAAAACGAGAAAAAGGAGGGGGACAGAGCAACGCCAATTAGATTCTCCTTTCCTTTTTCAAGATTCTGATTACGATCAATGTACCAAACAAATCCCATCGTCGGTGTACCACATTGTCGGTGCAATTACAAGTGGATAAAGCTGTAAGTAACGCTTGAAAAAAAAAAAAGACAAAATATTATTTTTCCTTTTTTTTATGGAAAAAGGAAAATTATGTCAAACAAGCATATTTTCTTGTATATTGGATATGACAATATGCTTTGGACCTTAATGTATCTTTAAAAGGCTCAATGAGACAACAGGCGAAAAATCTACTTGAGGTGGGAGATCCCACCTGCCCTCTGTATTCCCTTGGCCTTTAGGGAAGAAAAAATCCACAAGGTCAATGAGGGGGTGTCAGTGGTGGGTGCTCGTCGCGTTAAAAAGGTTGCATCCAAGCTAAGTGTCGGATTACTGAACTACCGTTGGAAAATGCTTACACAAAGTCTCGACTCTTGCTAGTCGAACTGTGCATAGTGGTCCCAACACCTTGCCAACCAGCACCCTTTTTTCAAAATTTTGATTACAATCGATGTACCAAACAGATCACATTGTCAATGCAATTGCAAGTGCATAAAACTAAAAATAACATAAAAGAGGAAAAATTATTTCCTGTTTTTTTTTTTTTTTTTTGGACAGGAAAAGGAAAACTATGTCAAGCAAGCATATTCTCTTCTATATTGGATATGACAATATGCTTGGAGAATTAGGGCATGTTTGGTAACCACTTCGTTTTCGGGAACAAGTTCTGCTTAAAAATAATTTTTTTAGATCATGTTTCCTAGACGAATTTCTAAATATTCAAAAGCATTTAATAACTACAAAAAATTTATATTCCGGAAATTAAAATGTGTTTAGTACAACCCCGAATTTTTTTTTGCAAAGTAGAATTTCTTTTAATTTTTTAATAGTTTTATGAGATTTTTCTCTTTTCCTTTTATTCTTCGTCCTTTTATCGATTGCTGGGCTCAACAATGGCTAGCAACTAGCCAAATGAGAGCTGGCGACCTCGACAACCCCCAGCAAGGTCGAGCCTCGCCATGGACAGGCAAGACACAAGATCAAGCTCGCTAAGCTCGGCGACTGGCTAGAGGAAGAACAAGAAGAAAAGAAAATGTTTAATTCTAGAATTGTTTTCAAGAACAAAAAAGTTATTTTTCTCTACTTTTCAATTCCATTCTAAATCCATTTTCAATAACAAATTTATTTCCGGGAGTAGAAAAATTAACTAGCATTACCAAATGAATTTTTATTCTTTTTTTGTTCCGAGAAACATAAGAACAAAAATAATCAAGAATTGGCATGTTACTAAATAGACCCTTAATGTTAGGTTTAGGAATTTCTAAATCAAGTTCCCCTTCTAGCAAAGAAGAATTGAGAAGACGGGGTGCGAGCGCTTGTGGCACATAACAATGCCACGATATGAATTCAATGATTGTCGGGTTGATTATTAAAATATACTCAAAAGTAAACCCAGTTGAGTGTATGTTAGGAGAGGCCGATTCGCGTGATTATTTTGTATGGCATTATATAAGCATAGTGTCTTGTATGCAGCATAACTATGACATGCCTTAAAAGATTAGCCGTCGGTCACGCTGTCTAATCTCTAATTAATCAACTTGATTACGAAACTAAAATTAAATAATCTATTAATATAATGCACGATCTATATGCCACGTACGCAACTCCAGGGTCTATGATGATGAGTTGACTTTTGATTTGCAGATAAAAGCTCCGTGCCGAGAATTTGGCAACATTTGATTGGTCTATAATCTCCATGCGATTCAACATTAAAATCGGTTCAAACCGTCAAACGCCGGCGAACATGGCGGCAGCGGCCCGCGGTCGCCTGCTGTGATTCGCAATGCATAACACGCAAGCTCGTGTAAGGGCATTCGAAAAGTCCGGACATTACAATCAAATTGTTTGCATTTTGATTTCGTTTCGATTTATTTTTTCTTAAGACTCGTGGGATCGTGAAAAGGGTACTCCACAAGTCCACATCAATCAATTTTTCTAAAAAATTTCTCTCATTAAAATTATTATTAGATATAAAATTAAAGGTGAGCATGATTTGGATTGAGCCGGTCCACCCCCTAATCTTAGCACCAACCCGCATGTTATTGGTCCTTAATTTTTGGGACCGAGGAGCAACCCTATTAAGATTGAGATTAAGGATCAGACCAAACCTATTGAGTCGGTCTGGTTTTACGGTTAATCCGGGATCAATCAATAATTTTTTTGTTCTATTTTTTGTATTCACAAAAAAGGTAAATTTACTATTTCAAATTACATATTCATCGATCATGCAGTGTTGAGCAACCAAACAGTAAATACTAATACATATTCAACAAATTTAAGATAAGGTAATAATAAAAATTGCACACTTGCTAAAAGTAAAAAACCATAAAAACTATTAAAACTAGTCATAAAGCCGCGAGATGAGCATTGCTCACAAGTGAAGAGGGTTTTCAATTAGGGATTTGTTTCCTTTTTATTTACTTAGCAACGAGCGAGGTCAATGAAGAGAGGCGAGCAACTCAAGCATCGAGCGGCAAGCAAGGTAAGCAAGGCAAGTGTCGAGTGGCAAAGGGTGCGAGCAATCAAAAGTGAGCAGGGCGAGTGTTGAGTGGCACGAGATTGCTCACAAGTGAATTTCTTTCTTTCGATTTTACTTGACAAATTGAAGACTAAAAAGATAAAGAAGAAAGAAGAGAACAAGAGTATTGGAGGAGGAGGTCGCCGTTTGAATTAAGATTTGCTCTTTACAATAGATTAAAAAATATATTATAAAAATATATCTAAAAATATATTTTAAAGATATTATATATAATATATACAATTAGGATTGGTCTAGATTGGATCAATCTAAAACTAGTAGAATCGAGAACTAACTCACACAATATTGGTTAAAGACTTCAGGATCAATGACCAACCTAGTCTCCTTGGAAATCGGATCAAGACTAGCAGGATTAGACTAGTCTAGAGTCAACCCTGAACCAATGCTCACCCCTAGCTAAAATCAACGTTTTAGTATGTAATTTCTTCCCTCATATAGTTTACCAAGGTTTTGAGTTAATGTCATGGGCCCACGTGTTTTTATTCATCAAGTAGAAATGCACACAAGAAAAAGCCCATAATCAATCCTTTAACTGGGCCTTAAGCCCAAATGAACTCACTCATCCCTAGGCCCAAGCTGACATAACCTCTCTCTCTCTCTCTCTCTCTCTCTCTCTCTCTCTCTCTCTCTCTCTCTCTATATATATATATATATATATATATATATATATTTATTTATTTATTTATTTATTTTTATTTTGCTCTTTTTTGAGTTGTTTTTGAAGTTGTATATTGGTACACAATTGTGTTCCAATTTTATAAACATAAGAAGCTAGTTCATCATAAGAAATGAGATCATGAGGGATTTGTCTACTATGTTCTACTCTTATCTTATCGCAAACTTGTTCTCCTATAAACTTAGGGAGACCAGCAATGAATTTTTCTTTCTGGTATATTGGTTTAGTTATTCCTGATCTATTGTTAATGCCACTAACACTAGTGGGAAAAGGAGCACTAGGTTAGGTTTCATTTTGAATGATAATTGAATGTAAATTAGGATTTAGATCTCGATTACAAAAGAATTGAGCAAAATCTTTCAAATCCTAATATCAAAAAAAAAAGATTGCTAAACTTGAATCTTGTATAAAAGACTCCATTCCACCATTCCTAATGCTTTTTGGTCAATAAAAAGTTATGCCGTTGATCTACCTTATGAACCAAATTTCTTTGAAAAAAATCTCATCCAAAGCACGGCCTTCCCAAATGAATCATGAAGTCATGAATTTTTGTCAAAAGGAAATTCAAAGTCATTACAAACAAAAGGTGAACAGAGTGTTCACGAGCAAATAGTGACTCGATTGGAGTAAAAGTGCAATGTTATAGTGATAATCTTTGTGCCAAATTTCAAAAATATGGAATCTGATTTGACCAAAAGTGCACAGAGATTCTGTAAGAGTCTTTGTGCAAAACTTTGAGATATGGAATATTTAAGCAAAATCACGTGATGAAGTATTTGGCATTAGTTGTCCCACCTTCACTTTTTCAATTTTCATCTTCTGCCAAATTAATGCCATGGCAATCATCTTCATTGGTGTTGTCATTATAGTGAGAATGGGAAGAGCTTGATTTTTCCAACTCACTTATTGCATGTTTTAAAAGTCTCTTGAGTTGATCTTGTGACTGATCTGATGCCAGTTTAAATCAAACAAATTCCTTACCATGGAGGAAATGGGCAACTCCTTCTGGGGGGAGAATATTAGAACAACTCTAGCTAGGGTTTCTCTTACTCAACTAGTTAGTAACTGATTGTTCATTCACCCTATCAAAAAAATTAAAACCATCCCACCACTTTACTTTAAATTTTCAGGTCAAAATAAGATTGTTTGATTCAACGACCTTTTGTATTCGAAGTTCCATGCTATAACCCAAAATACTCCAAAGTATATGAAAAAGAGCATCAAATTTGGGAATCTATCTTCATATAAAAGATATTTAAATTGACTGGAGAAGATTTTATAATTGGGACTAATTGGTCCAAAATGTTCCCACCATCAAATAAACCAAAAGGGTATCATGCGAATATCTAAATCTTCGAAAAAGATCAACCATGCATGGGTGTTATTGACATTTTTCCTGAGGAAAGTATTCCACCAGGCTTGTTGGTAATCAAAATATGAATTAGAAGTTCTATATGGTATAGGTTCGGTGATTTTGATATGAACTTGACCATAGTTATGGAGTGGGTTTCCACATGGTAGGATGAATGATTTTGTGTATCCTTGCAGTGGAGTAATTGATATGATTTTTGTCAGAAAAATGTTTGAAAGTGACAGATTTGGTTTCTGTCAGAATCATTTTATAAAATTCCACCATTTTGTAAGGATCGAGTGGAGTATAATTAAACTTTTCAGAAAACATATTTTTTGCGAAGACAATTGGGTCTTTGTTATAGAATCCATTTTTAACAGTGCAAATATTTTGATAACTTGTTTTATCAAAAAACTTTGATCTTAGAGGGGTTGCCTTAGTAGGCTAAACCACCACCTTACTAAGAGTCATTTTTCCTTTAGTTTTCTGATACTCAAAGGGGAAGGATTCAGGCTTACCTTCACCTGGTTGGTATTTGGATTATTGAAGGCTATTTCAAGAAGCTTTAAGGCGTCCTGATGGGACAGGTTAGATATGGAAAAAAGGGGATTTGAAGGTGGTAAGAAAGGTTCCTCTTTAAGAGATATAATGATCTAGCTATTTGATGTATTAAGAGGTTGTTGGGCAACTTGTAACTAGCTTATGATGTTGGTCATATTTTTTGGCTTTATCGCCGGAGACTGGGCAATTTCTTTGCCTTTGTCTTTTCCGGTGGGTTTGGGAGGCATTTTCCCTATAAAAATTCTCGTGTGAGAAAATCTGGTAATGAACTTGAAGAACCATTTATAAATTCAATATCGAAATAAAAAACAAATAAAATGGCTTGCCATTTGGCAAAGATTTGTTTTGAAGCAATATTTTGGACATCTTTTTGCAAAACATCTTTCACGGATTTGCAATCAATTCTTAATAGAAATTTTTGATTCAAAAGATCTCTCTAGAACTTGGAAATAGACAAAACTATTTCCAAGTCACAGGACCTTCTTGGAGTATTAAAAGACATTTTGAAGAATTGTATAGTAACTCTTCCTTCTAGATGTTGGATAATATTGGTAGGGTCCAAATTGTGAATAATTTGTTGGGGGACATGGTTTTCCAACTCCCATTGTTCCGAAAGGGTGACTTGGCTCCATTAAATTATTTTGGAAATGATGGTATTGGCTCTAGAAATGTCAGTTTGCAAAAAAAGTGTTTCTCTTTTAGGATTGATTTTAAAAGCTTTACTATCGAAAGCAGAGTTCATTACTTTGTAATAAACTCTATAGATAATAGCAAGAGGAATGGATCCTTCCGCTATAGAATAGTTGTGAGTATTTATTTGTAAAGTAAGAGATTTTTGTTTTTATCTTTAAGGGAAACTGTGAGACCGGGGTGATTATCAAAATGGATTGGACCATTGCAGAAACTAGTCTCTACAGTCCCAAGGATGGAGTCATCATACTTTAAAAGTCTGGTGTCTCTTAGGACAAGGAGTAAAGAAGTGTCTAAGTCTTTTTTAGTAAGAGGTTTAACCCCTACTTGGACAAGACCGATATGAATTCCATTTATGGGCATGTTTCTTTATAGAATCTTTATTCAAGAGTTAAATAGAAGAGAAAGAATTTGAAAGGGGAACATCTCGTTCTTCAGTAGCAACAACAGTCATTTTTCTCGAAAATCTTCCAATTAGAATGCTCATAAATCTAATTAAATTTTGCCTTAGGGATGATCTAATTTTCTATGGATTTATTAAATTCTTCTATGCTAATCTCTTCTCTATTTATAGGGCTTTGATCTAAGGACATTTGTGATATAGAACTAGAAGAAGACAAGGATCTTTTAATAAGTTCATTGCACGAGACTACGTTCTTCTCCCTATGGTTCATTAACTTATGCTAATCAACGGACTCACTACCCAACTTGGGTTTTACTGCTAGGACCATAATAGACACACAATGAACCTAGAAAGAATTCCATGAAGGTAAATCGCCTCAAGTGCCAATATGAAACTTACAAAGAGTCACTATATCCACCCCCCTTGGCTTTGATACCATACAACGTGACAGAAATCAATTGAATGGAATGTAATGCCTTTTGGTTTAGAAAATGCCTCTTCTGAATTCCAAAGAATTATGAATAATATTTTCAATTCATACTCAAATTACATAATCGTCTACATAAATGATGTTCTTATATTCTCTTCAAGTATTGATAAACATTTCAAGCATAGTGGCAATTTCATTAACATAGTAAAAAAGAATGGCTTAGCAGTGTCTCCTAACAAGATATCTCTCTTTCAAACCAAAATCAGGTTCCTCAGACATCATATCCATCTCGGAACAATCATACATATTGAAAGATCGATAATTTTTGCTGAAAAATTTCCTGAAGAAATAAGAGATAAAAAAAAATGTATATATATATATAGAAAATGTCATTCTCCAAGTTGACTTTCCTCACTTGTCTCAAAATCCTAACAAACCCCACCCTTTGCCACCCCCACCGCCACCATTTGCTGCCCTTCGCCTCCTCTCCTCCGCTACCCCGAAGGAAGCCACTATCGAGCATTGCCTCCGCATCGAGCCATCACTCTCCTCCCTCAACCACCCCTTTGCCTCCCGACCTCCCCCGAAGCCCCCTTCCTCCATCCCCAACCGGACATGAGTGAGTCCTGACCTCATCAAATTCGGTGAAGGCGAGCCTTGTGAGGGTCAAGCCCTCGCCAAAGGTTGTGAGGTCGAAGGCCGCAACCTTGCGTGGCCTCTGGCAAGGGCGAGTCTCGTCAACCATGGGATAAGCCCGACCTCGCCAGATCCAACGAGGTCATGCCTCACCCAACCACTAGCAAAGCTCAAGCTTTCTCTAAAGGCCACAAGGTCGAAGGTCGTGACCTTGAGCAACCTACGGCAAGGGCTCAACCCTCGCTAGATCTGATGAAAGTGGGCCTCACCCATGTCCATCGAAGCTCGACCAACCCAATCGGCGGCTTGGGTGAGGTCACTATCTAGGCAAGAGGCTGGCTAAGGCTCAACTGGTGAGGTAGAGCCTCACCTAGCCATGGCCAAGCTTCCTTGAGGATGGCAAGGTCCCTCGATAGCCCTACCTCTAGCTAATCACCTCTAGAGGAAGAAGGAAGTGATAAAAAAATTCAAACAAATATTAAAAAATTGTCCATGTTAGTGGCACTACGTAGGATGGCTAGTGTCTATGTCAATGTTGATCGGCCGCCGATTAGCCAAAATTGGTCGAACAGACTAAATTAACACAAATGTAAAAGGTTTAAGACTCATTTAGCAAAAAAAAAGAATTAGAATTGAAATGATACAATTACAATATATTTAGGACTTTTTTTAGTAATTTTCCCCTTAACAAGCCGGGTTGGCAACACTCTTCATTTTCATGCATACTAGTTTTCATAATAATTAGATAATAAACCATACATTCACGTAAAAGTTTAAGCTTTTACAATAATTGGTGTTGGTTCCACAAAATCTCACATTACGTCTCGAATTCAAATCTTTTAGACCTCTATTTGCCTTTCCAATTGCATATTTCCACCATTTAGGCCAACACTAAAGTCCAATTGATAATGGTCTCATAAAATCTCAAACTAATAATCCGACAAGCAAATTTCTTTTTTCACTCAAGAACCAAGTTCGAGCCATCACACAGTTACATAAGTTCTTCCATTTATTGTAACTTTGCAGCACTTCCGACGAGCGTAGCGTACTCTCATGCTTCGAACAATATAAAGACACAGCAAAGACTCCTCTTGTGAGCGAATGCTCGCGGTGGGTGTTATTCTCAAACTTGATTCCCAAGTATGGGTGAAGTTGCTTATCAAGTTTAAAAATGAGGAGGTTCCGAACGCAAGTTCACTGTTGCAATGTCGAGACTTTTCCCACAAAGAAGTGGACGCGAGGATCGGACATGCGTGTTCCGAGAAAGCAATACACGTACAACAGATTGGCGAATTTCGCTGTGTCTATTTTTCGTATGTCCTTCGAAGCTAATAATCCACCTTCAATTTTGATGTCTTTACCATAGGAGACCCGGATGAGCACATTTGTACCAAGATTATGTATTAATTAGTTATTTGGGCTTAGGCCCCATTTTTTCACAAACAAAAGAAATGTTGAAGGTAATTGATAGGTACGTATTATTTTACTAGACATGTCAAATGGATGACTCCGATCAAACACAAATATAGTTATCCATACCCAATGCGAACCATATCGAGAAAACACATCTATATTAAACCCAATTTATGAAAACTTATTTGAGAGCACAAAATGAGTGAACACAAGATTGAGAGAGATAGAGAGGTGGGTTAAGTCTGAGTAAGTTAAGAACCCATTTAATACTTATATTAAACCTTGACCCATAAAGTTCGGTATAAATCTATTTATGACAAATTTACTGAATATAATAAACTCATATAATAACCTAACACATCAAATATAAGTTAAGAAATTGATATCTAACCCATTTTGACAAGCTTGTAATTTTCAAATCCGAAAATTTACGTTGCCTAACTCTCTTATGAAAACTTATAACTCTAGCTTCTTTGATTATATGATCATCTTTGCAAAAAAAGATGATGCAGTGGCCATACTCTGCACATGTAATTTCAGCTTAGTATTTCATCCTCCTGAACATGAGTTTGTATTTCGAAGAACCACGCTTATATGACACTGAATTACTCCTGAATTTGGATTATTTTCTTTTTGGGGAAAACCTACATTTAGATTACCAGGACTAATGCTACATGTGCATTGGTGATCAATTTGCTTACCATATAAGCTTTTAAAGAGATTACATTCGCATCCTTGTGTCTCGCGTGCAAAGCCCAACTTATAACTCTGCAAGTAACTTCTCCAGGTATATGAACCTTCCAACAAAGGAAACGAATATGCTATCAAAACACGATCAATAGAGATTTTAATGCGTACTCTTGCTGTTTAACGCCAAGCAGCAATAAAATTGATAATTAGATAGAAGGAGATGAGTGAAAAAGCTCGAAAGCATTGAGTGCTCCATGATTGATGATCTATGTGACACCCTTACGCACCAATTGGTCCACAAAAAAGGCCCACTAAAGAGTTGACGATGGTTCCGCATCTTAGTCCCTTTCTGCTTTCGGGTTTTACCTCGCGACGACCACTGGTAGTTGGCAGACACGGGGGCATAATCTGGTACCATATGACACCAATCTGACATGTCACTGACGCCTTAGCAATGGAAGGGAGTCATACTTGTGAATCTTGAGACTCGGAACTCAATATGAAACTAGGAAATGCCAATGTTAGATCCCTGCAACAGGTGCCGAAGAAAGAGTTATAGCATATCACTAGTGCAGAGTAATACCATTGATAATGCACAGCCCAACATGACCAGGAGACCGATGTTTAGTAGACAGTTTCCAGGTTATCTTTTTCTTTACAGGGTGTTTGAATTTTGAATAGAGAGGCTATTCCTCGCATTGATGTGACCATTATGTTAATCTTGATAAGGTTTACATACTTTAGGTATGGAAGAGTCATGTTTCTTATCAGAGATGGATTCTTTGACACGAAGTCCTTCCACTCTTCCTCATCAATTCTTCCGTCGTCTTTGGCATCAGCTTCCCTAAATGCCTGTCAATTGAACAACCAGTTTCAGAATGATTGAAGTACAGAGCTGATGAGAGTTACACGTGAAAGCTGAGTAACACACCTTATCCACAATCGTTTCCACAAAATCCTCTGAGAGTTCCAAATCCGATTCATGAAGAAGTGCCAATACCATTTCCTTCAACTGTATTGAAGCCACCAAAAAAGAAATTAGGAACAATTCAAGCATATTCATCGAGATGTCCATGTGACGGCAGAAAGAAGGAGATACTGTCCTCACCTCCTCTCGCTCGATATATCCGGTGTGCCTCAAGTCATACAACCTGAAAGCAACTGTGGAAAGGTCTCACAACTCAGATATCATTTAGCTACTCATGTAAACATTATGTTCCAACGTGAAAAAGTAAGTCAAATTGAATTTTACTGAAAACTGAAAGAGGAAAACTGCGTAGTGGGGAAAAAAAGAAAAAAGGACAAGAGATACATCTGAAGTTTTCTTACATGCAATCTTGTCTTCTATTGGTGCATTCGGGTGAAAGATGCCAAGTGATCTCACGAATTCACCAAACTCGATGACCCCATTTCCCTTCATATCAAACAAATCAAATATCTGCAAAATATGATACCCATGGTTCATGTATCAGCAAAAAAAAAAAAGGCATTACTCTAGTGAATGAGCAAAATCACAAAAAGTGAGTGGCACTTCGTAAAATCAAAAATATATGGGATCCAATGTCTTTTTATCTAAGTGGGATGATTAATTGTATCAGATTACATGACATAAAAAAGTGAAGAGATCTCCATCAAATAGAAGTGAGCCCATGTTACATACCCTGTCGGCAAAAAGATTTCTACGATTTCTGTTCTGGAAAAGTGCGAGCTGAAACTCTTCCTGCTCAAAGTACAGCATACATAGCAATTTTCATGAGCAGAAACAAGTGCACCATTAACCTTGTTAGTGTCTTGCGATCTAGTCACAAGACTAGACTAGAAGAAGACAACCCAGCAAGCGACAACTGATAGGCAAAAGGAAAGAGATTTCATTCAAGTATCAAATGCAGGTTTGAAGCATACCTTGTGAATAAGCCCATCAGCAACAATTGAACTGCTTAATTTCTTGAAGAGCACGTATAAGGCCTCGACTTCACTTGCAGTAACTGCATTTAGGAAACATAAATGGTCAAAGTGATGAAGACGGGTAGCATCACAGTTAATTTAGCATATAACTTTATTGAAGAGCTTGTAATTAATATGATCTGCATCTGTCCCTGATGAAGTAATTCTGAATGCATACAAAAGGAGAATATGACAATGCTCTATTGGATGAATGAGCACTCGAGAATAGACTGATTAGAAATGACGTGGGAAAAAAATTCCAGGTTACACTAAATCTTCATGAAAAAAATCTAAAGGGAAGTATATGCAGAAACTCAAAATCTAAAGGATTGGCACTTACAAGGTGTTGCAGCAGCAAGAACGTTAGGCTCTTCATATCCAGGTGTTCGCTCAGCATTCTTCGAACTAATGCAGCCCATGACAATTACTTACCTCGTGCTTTTCCCAGATACATCAGCCAGCTTGAAACAAGGAAACTGTCTAGCAACACCTGCCAATGCCAGTTCACAGGAGAATGAGATGCTGCAAAATGCTGATTCAGCTCAATTTGGAGATCGAAAGATCTCTTTTACTGCTTAGACTTTCAGTGCACACGATTGCTCTTCTTAGACCATAAAAGAGATTGCGCCCACTGGTACCATAGATTTCATGGTCAACACTGTGAAACTAGAGTCAAGACAACTGCATGCAACACAAATTCAGGAACGGAAGTTTTCCACTCTTGGTAGGCATAAATTGTACTATGCAGACTCGAACATGGAGTCTGGTATGCTTAGTCATCTATGTTTCAAGATGTTTGACATGTGGACTCGGCATGTAAATGTGTAAAACTTGAGTGCCAGAACTGGGTCATAGGAAAACATAGAATCCGTATGCATTTTTGCTCTTGGTAAGCAGAACATAAGCAAAGGTTCAAAATTTCATAGGACATTGAATCGTCATACCTCGAATTTCAGATAATCTTTCTTCAACCTAGTCACGGTGATTATGAGTGGAGTGGGTCTACCGTGAGACACAAACTTAGCAAATTTTGAGCTCAATATGAAGTTTCCCCATACTCGCACCCATTCCCATTTCTTATCCTATACAACAACAAAACAAAACAAAAATGCATAATAGATGAGTTACAGAGACCTCTAGGGACACAAAAACAAAACAAAACAAAGAGAAAAGAAATTGTCAAAAGAGCATTGTTGCTTTGATTCGTTGGTGGTAAGTACTTGAATGTTCGCTATCATTTATTCAACATTGGTAGCAAACTCCCACGGTCAGTAAATCACCAAAGTCAAGAGCACTTATCTGCCTAAAGCATCTGTATCAGAGAAACTATGAGTCTATGAAGATGAGACATGAGTAACAGGTTCATTTAAAGCAGACTTATGACCCCGGAAACTGTGGAAGCTGGAAAAATAAACTGTTTTCCTCAACACTATGACCAAATTGAGTTAACCAAAAGCAAAAGAAATCTGATTTCAAAAGCGAGATATCCTTGATGCAGACAATTTCAGGTCAATTTATTTTAGACGTGCACAAGAAAGAATTTTGCGAGTTGCCCAAGACAAATGTACAAAAACTGAAACATCAAGATGGAACCGACCGTCTTAAAATATCAAAATGCCGTATAGATTCAGTAAAGAAAACTATTTAAGCCCCAAGGTTGAGAGAAGCAACTATGCACATGATGAGCACACCATGAATTTCACAATTACAATTTTTGAAATAGTGTACTACAGACAAAAATATCCAAAAAGTAGAAACATCAAAACTCATCGGAGGAATCATTGTGAACCGTACACCGAAAAGCGTCTCATGAGGAAGAGATTCGTTCAAAGAAAGCCCATCTTTCCGTTATCCATCAAACCGTCGACGTAGGATGAAAATATCTTTTGAACTGTTTTTCTCCTTGGACCACAAACCCAATACGCAAGGGCAGATTTCTTGATCTAATTTAGCAGATTTTTTGTTCCTTAAAAGGGCAGGTCAATGTTAAGATAATAAGACGAACCTTACACTGCAATCAACTTCTCTTTTGTTTAATCTTATATTAGACTCCCGCCGTGTACAGAAGATATGACTTTTGGAGGCTTTCTAGAAACGAAGGGAATGACCCCTGCTTAGTGGAATCAAATTCCCAAGAAAAAGAATATAAACTTTTATAAACCCTTTTTCTTAAACGAAAATTAAGGGTAACTACTCACGCCGTTATACTATCAAATTTATTTAATTATCTATTTTTTTTCCTTTACGACCAGTTAAAGCAAATAAAGATCAAGAAATTTACCCAGAGAGGGACCCAATGAAAATGAACAAAATAAGGAACTTTGCCATGCATTTGCATCGAGGGGAACCGATGAAATCATCAACAAGGTGCATGCAAGCTTTCGATTTGCATGCGAGCTTTTTAAGTCTTTCCTGTGGGTTTCTAAGGCAAAAATCCAGAATCGATTGGAAATTGCAAGATTTTGCCGATGGTCTCCGCAATTTCTCAGCAACCAAAACAGAGCATTGGCGAAAGGAAGCGAGAAGAATCAGACCAGGAAAACAGGGCAAACCCTTCGAGCAGGCATAAATTTCCAAAACATGACAACCCATCAAAGACTCAAAGCAGAGAGAGAGAGAGAGAGAGAGTCGTGGAATAACCCGAAACCAGTGGTGGAGGGAAGGAGGAGAGTTGGATTCTTGAGAGGTTCTTTCTCGCGCTCTGTTTTTATCTACCGGGCAAATGGAATTTCCTGGATTTCTCAGGCCCCCTGCATTTGGTTTTGCAACTTCTCCAAGAACAGAGAGCAGCTTCCTTGATTCTTGGTTCTCTCTCTCTCTCTCTCTCTCTCTCTCTCTCTCTCTCTCTCGCTGTTTTACCCTACGAAAATCTGCTGAGCACGCGACTTCGCTCTCGGACTGCTTAGATGGGGGACCCTATTCGTGAGCTTCCGGAGAGCGACGTCCACGAAAGTCGCTCAAAAGTTTCAGACTTTCTCCTCCGCCTCCTCCTCCACTTTCGTCCGTCTTGTCCTGTAGCAGTTACGGATGACTTTATTTGCGGGGTTTTCTGGGTAAAACCTGTCTGGACTCTTCTGGTGATCCGCAGAGTCAATGGAAATTTAACAAAATCTCCTTTAAAAAGAATTTAAATTTATGTTTATATGACCAAATTCTCTACCTCTTTGAATTTACGTAATTAATCTTTTTACTAGTCATCATCGCTAACGCCACCAAATTGCTTATGTATCATCCCTAATGTGGCACGATGGGAACATGTCACGGTACGGTGTGACATGAGCTCCATATTAGCAAACAAAAATATCAAAAACTTTAGTTTTGTCTTCTTTGCGAAAAATAATTTACTTCAAAAATAATTTACTAAAAATAATCATTTATAACATAATTAATTAATGAAAAATAATTTTTTATTAATTATAATATATGTGTAAACATATTTGTAAATAATGAAAATAATTTTTTATTTATTCATTTTTGTAAACGATCATTTTAAAAAACAAATGCTTTCCTAATCATTCGATTTTTGTAAAATATACACAGTTTTTAAAGAATATTTTTTCGTGAAGAAACTAAAGAAAAGAAAAGAAGAGAGATAGAACCGCAGATGCACAAACACCACACCAAACATGTGTTCATCTATCCATGTGACCATAGTCGAGGGTCAATCGACTCTCAAAAGGGATGCTGAGGCCCTAGCTAGAGTCGCAGGAGAGTGGTGTTGCTACCACGAGGATAAGAGATCCTAACCTTATGCTCAGAAGTGTTAGTGGCCCATGGGCGAGATCCCCCTCCCCAAAAAAAAAAAAAAAAATCCAATACCATATCAACATAAGATGTCCATCATGTGTCTCCTCGATCATTTTGACATTGTTTGTAACAGCCCACAAAATAATCTCGGAGGACCAAATCGCACCATTAGTAAATTTATAAGACTGAAATTGTACTTCATCCAAATTTACAACTATCCTTTACGAAAAAATTTGGAAGTGGCAACTTGAGAAGTTATTTTAATTCGATGTTTCTTTGATTGGTAAGCTACAAAATTGACATCACCCACTTTCAGTTTTAATCAATTTGCATGTGGGTCAACTTATAAACTGCCACCGACCAAAAAAAAAAAAAAAAAAAGCTTATAAACTGCCAATTTACTGACCCAAAAAATAACTTACAAATACAAACTGCCGATTCTTTTTGTAGAGTATTTGCAAAAAGAAGTTAACTGTCGCACATGAAGAAGTTGATTTTTCAGAATGAGGTTACTCGATCGACATTAATTGTTTATTTTCATTAAAGTTAATGTATCTGATTGTAAATCAAGAAAAGTTGGGGAGTTTTATTCATTTTTTTCTTTTCGAAAAATTAACCCATTTTGAAAAAGGTAAATTTTTATCCCCTTATAATCCTAAAAACGTTGTGTGTTGGTAACAAGTTATGGAGTGTCCCGTGTATTGACATAAGATACAATTATGGAGTGTCTTGAAGCACCTTCCAAGGCTATGGCCTTTTTATTTCACAGTAAACAAATAATTTAGAAAAAAAATCAAAAAATAATTGATTATATTGCTTACAAAAACAAATAAATAAAAAATATTTCTATCAAGCGCACAAAAATATTTAGACATAAATTGTTATCAATAATAAAAATATTTTTTATTGACTAGTTATTCTAAACAATACAAGCAATCATTTTTAATAATTTTTTTCTAAATCATTTATTTTCCATGAAATAAATGCTATGTGAAAAATGAATGATTTGAAAAATATTTGACTAAAAATTATCACTATCATTTACAAAAATAAACAAAAAATAAACTTATAAAAATATTTAAACATAAATTGTGACCAATGATGAAAAAAAATTCATTAATTAATTATTTCAAATAATATAAGCAGTTGTTTTTAAGAAAAAATTTCTAAATTATTCATTTTTCACAAAACAAATAAAGTCTTAATATGGAAAAAGTATAGTTTTCATATCATGAACAATATATATATCTCAAACAGTCCATTAGATTCAAAATTGCCTCTTTTCATATTCAATTACTCAATGATGTCTCGAAAGAAATCACCGTCATAATTTTTCCAAATAAAAAGGGCTTCATTTTATGCAAAATGCCATTTGTGAGCATACGCGAATTCATTTTATAGAACAATATTTCAATCCAAATCATGCTCGATTCTTTCGATCTTGAACCAATCATTTTGTCGCAATTTCATACTTTCGTGGCAAGTTTTGCCATGAGGGCATTGTTCACTGGTTGTGACCATTCAAGCTTTTTTTCTTTTCTTGTTTGTAATGAGTTTGCTATTGACAATTCATCAGACTTTACTTCATCGTTTTTTTTTCCGATGTGGTTATTTAAGTTGCTGGGGAGGGAGCAGTAGCAAGCAATTGAAATGGAATCGTGGGTGGAGCATGGAGTGCACGCCACTGTTGCAAAGTCAGCCCTCTGGCTAAGTCCTTTTATCCTCGCTTATAATTAAAAAGAGAAGAAGAAAAATCCACCTTTGCTTTTCCTTAATTATGAAAAGTAAGAAAAGTAATTCTAAATCTCATAAACTTATAAAAAATATATCTAGAGTCCACGCATAAATGTCTGCATATTCCGAAATGTTTTCAAGTGTTTGATATTTCGAGTTTCAAGCAGAAGAAAAAAAACATAGAGAAAAGAAAAGGCAAAAATGGAAAAAAAAAAAAAGTGAGAGCAAGTGACGTGCGCTTGGTCTTTTGTGAGCATATACCAATTGGTCTTATGGAACAGTATGTCAATCCAGATCATGCTCGATCCTTTCGATCTTCAGCCAATCATTTTATCGCAATTTCATACTTTTGTGGCAATTTTTGCCATGGGGGCATTGTTCACTTGTTGCGACCATTCAAGCTTTTCTTCTTTGTTCTTGTTTACAATGGAGTTTGCTATTGACAATTCATCGGACCCATTATTTTTTTTTTGGTCATCGGACTTTACTTCATGGTTTTTTTGTTTTTTCGATGATGTTATATAAGTTGCTGAGGAGGAAGAAGTAGCAGGCAATTGAAATGGAATCGTGGGTGGAGCATAGAGTGCACGCCACTGTTGCAAAGTCAGCCTTCTGGCTATATCCTGGCTTATAATCAAAAAACGAAAATACACCTTTGCTTTTCCTTAATTATGAAAAGTAAGAAAAGTCATTTTAAATCTCATAAAATTATAAAGAAAATATAGAGTCCACGTAAAAATGTCTGTATATTTCGAAATGTTTCCAAGTGTTTGATATTTCAATTTTCAAGGAGAATAAAAAACATAGAGAAAAGAAAAGGCAAAAATGGACAAAACAAGACAAAAAGGGAAAGCGATGTGTGTTTATTTTACAGAAAGCTTAAGATTAGAAAAACATTTTCGAAACATGGTTGTTTATATCACTAAAAAAATATCATTCAATGGAAAATATATTCATTATCGACAGTAATTTATATTTTTAACTCTTTCCATTGGTTGTAAAAATATTTTTCATTCATTTATTATTGTAAGTAATACAATTAATAATTTTTCGAAAATATTTTTCAAATCTTGAGTTTTTCGTGTAACAAACGCATCTTCAAATATAAATTCAGATAAGATCAATTGGATTTTTTTTCAGTGTGTGGGTTTTATTTTCAACTTTATTCCTCAATCTTTCGAATTTTAGTTCCAACTTGATTTTAAGTGCCTCAAATTTTCGGGTGTTCAGATTCGAAGTGCCTCAAATTGTTAGAAATATTAAAGTCATTACAATCTTTTTTCCAGGATATTTTAAGGTCTTTTTTTCACTAAAAAGAAAAACTCACGAGGAGCTTTTTGGTTCGGTTCAACATGCCTTGATTATCCCCGTGAAAGTTAGAGAAAGAGTTGTCTTAACTTTAAGAAAGTATTCAATCTTTTTCCAATCTTGATTATCCCCGTGAAAGTTAGAGAAAGAGTTCTTTTAACTATAAGAAAGTTAGAGAAAGAGTTGTTTTAACTTTAAGAAAGGCCTCAAATTGTTAGATATTAGAGTCATTTCAATCTTTTTCCAGGATATATTAAGGTCTTTTTTTTCACTAAAATGAAAAACTCACGAGGAGCTTTTCGGTTCGGTTCGGTTCGATAGGCCTTGATTATTCTCGTGAAAGTTAGAGAAAGAGTTGTTTTAACTTTTAAGAAAGTATGGAAAAAGGTAATAGCGATTTTAGATGTTATTTACTTTACACCTTAAAAATCTAAAAGGAGTCAACATTGTCAAAATAAAATATCAAACTTGCTCGTTAAAGAAAAGGCCAAAAAAAAAAAAAGGGACAGTCACGCCAATTAGATTTCCTTTTCCTTTACAAGATTCTGATGACGATCGATGTACCGGCAGATCAAATTGTCGGGGCAATTGCGTGTGGATAAAGCTGAAAATTATGTGTAGAAAACAAGGAAAATTATGTCAAACAGGCATATTCCGAATGAATTTCCCGCTCTAGTGGAAGAAGATCGAGAAGATGGATATGCATAGACCCATTAAATAGGTGGATTGGATTGAAAGTGACTCGACCTAAATATTATCTGTAATGCAAATTTAAGCCCTATTTAATAACTGTTCAATTTCTATTCTTTTGTTCCCCGAAAAAAAAAATTCATTTAGTAATGTTAATTTTAATTTTTATATTTTCGGAAAAAGATCAATGGCCAACGAATAAATTTGAAACAGATTTAAAAGTGTACATTTTTTTTTGTCTAAATCAAGGTATGTCAGTAGAGACTAAGGGCATGTTTAATAACACACTCGGAAATAACTGGTTCTGTTCTTTTATTCCCGAAAACTTTTATTTAGTAATTTTTGTTCCTAGGAACAAATTTGTTCCTAAGAATAGATTTGGAGTAGAATCAAGAATAAAAAAAAAGTTGCTTCTCACTTTCGAGAACAATTTTAAAAATCAATTTTGCTTTTTCTATTTTCTCTCCTCTTTTTTCCCTTCCCTTTCTTCTTTTTCTTCCACCTCCTAACCCATTGTTGCCCCATCATTGCCGCCAGGCAAGGTCCGACAAGCTCGGCGAAGCCTCATCAGGCCAAGGGGAAGTCCAACAAGATCTCCTGGCCATCGATGAGGCTCTACCTTGCAGATTTGGGCGAGACTCGATCTCACCCAAGTGGCGAGGTCGAAACTCACCGATGGTTCGGTGAGTCTGCCTCGCCCATATTTGAGGAGGTGAGCTTGGCACAGCCAACAAAGAGGATCAACCTCGCGTCATTTGGGCGAGGTCGAGCCTCGCCGGACCTCACCCGGCCACCACTAGTGGTAATGACCAAGAGGAAGAAGGAGAGAAAAAAGAAAGAGAGAGAGAAATATAAGAAAATTATAACAAAAAATATTAAAAAAATTAAAAGAATCAAAAAACTGAAAACTCTTACCAAATGCATTTTTATTTCAGGAATAAAAATTTTAAACAGTTTATCAAACACCTTAAATACTTAGAAATTGTTCTTAAGAGCATAATAAAAAAAAAATCATTTTTGATCATAAATTATTCTCGAGAATAGAATCGTTACCAAATAGGTCATAATTCACACGATTATTTTTTTTTCCGCTGAATCTGCGTTATGTAAGCACGTTGTCTTGTATGTAGCATACAATGCATTTGGGTGTTGACTTGCCTTAAAAGATTAGGCTATCAGCCGTCGGTTCGCGTTCCTTTTCTCTAATTAATTAACTTGATTACGAAACTCAAAATTAAATAATCTCTCTTAATTTGATACACAATCTATACGCCACGTACTCAACTGCATGACGCGTGCTCTAGGTTGACTTTTGATTTGAAGATGGGATCTGCGTACCAAGAATTTGGGAACATTTGATTGGTTCGGAAGCAAGGATTTTCTTAATTGTCGCCAGAAAAAAAAAAAAAAAGGAACTATTTGTTATATTTTGTGCACATGTTTCTCAACTAAAATAGCTACTCTATATAATCCTTTTTATAATAGTTCTAGCTATTCCATAAAAACAAGTGATAAAAAAAAAATCGATAAACTTGCTTAATTTCACGGCCTAACTATAGATAAAGCCTAGAATGGGCATGGAGTGCTAATCTTTGAGCTTTTGACTTCAATCCTTGCCGAATTGACTTTTTGTAAAATTTATAATTAAAATCGATTCAAACGGTCAGATGTCAATAAACATAAGAGAATTAGCAATGATGGCCGTCGTTGCTCCGACATTCATTACTTGGTGTAAATTGCAGCATATAATACATATTTGGTGACCGCTTAAAATATGATAAAATTGGATATAAAATAGATATAAACCAGATAAAATTATCTCATGGGGATGTGGGATAAAACTCAACCGGATTTCTAATATCCATAATAAAAAAAGTTATAATTTTTGAATAACAAACTTTAAATTAACAAAATTAAAATTATATTTCAATACAAATAATATTTGAATTCTAGTATAAGAAATTCAAAATAACAAAAGAGCGAAAATTCTTAATAAGGGCCCAAAATGTCATCGCTTTCTCAAATAAATGTCTAAAATTGATTTTATTTCAAATAAGGGCCTAAAGTGCATATATTAATTTATTTTTTTAAAGGCTTGAAGTGGTTATGGCTATTTCAAATAAGAGCTTAGCCTTGCCGACTAGCAAAAAAATTCTAACTAATTGAAGGTATTTTAGTCCAAATACAAATTAAATTAAATTAAAAATTAAAAAGAGAAAATACAAGCAAGAGGGTACTCCCTCCCACTTATGACCACCAACCCATCACAGTGCAAGCAAAGTAGCTCTCGCCCAGACCAAACGAGAGCCACCCTCTCCCGTCTCTTGTGAGGGCCCGCCAACCTTCACCGCCACCCTACCAGTGATAGGCCAATGGCTGCCTTCCCGCCTGTGATTTTTATTTTTTTTGAAAAGAAAATTTTTTAAAATTTTAAAAGACAAAATTGTTCTTCACAATTGGTGAGTTCATATCATTCTTTGAGACTGATAATGTGATTCATACATTTATTTGAAACAAGATCCAATTCAGGCTTTTATTTGAGAAAATAATGGCATTTCGGGCCCTTATTTGAAACGATATCCACTTCTAGGCTCTTATTTGATAAAATAAAGGTAATTCAAGCTCTTATTTGAAATTTTCCCAAACAAAAAATGACAATTTAGTTTTTTAATGTAATCTTATTTTTATTTGTATATTAGAAATTAATTATATCTTTTAATAAAAATATTTATATTTATTAAATATTTTAGGTAATTTAGTATTTTAGATATATCAATATTTTTTATTTAATCAAATTTTATTAGAAAATGATAGAAGGGAAAAAATAAATAAATAAGAAAATAATTAAAAAAAGAGAGGAAAAATAAAAATAAAAATGTAAATAAAATAAAGTAGGCAAGAGTATTGCGATAAATTTTTACTATCTTGATTTATGAATTTTTAGGTTCATTTATACCGATATGCCATTTATACTAAATAATATACTTTATATAATATGGATATATTTGACTTTATAATTGCGATCTACCAAATAGTGGATAGAAAATCCTGATTTTTGGACGACCAAAGTAGCCTTTAGGTGACTTTGGGAATACATCAAAATCATATAGATAAATACGTGTGCTTTTGAATTTTGATTAAATGGAAAGACTATTATTTATTTTATCTTATCATGTATTTGACCATAACTAAATAAAAAGGAATGTATAAGCATGACACTGTTTTTTCTTCTTCTTCTTTTTCATAACCCAATAGCACCATCATAGGGGACCAAATTTTTAATTTTTCATAGAAATATATTCACTCAAAAAAGATTCCAAAAAGATGTTGACCTTAAATGAGAAGATTGATTAGAGAGAGAGAGAAAAAGATTATTCGTACTCACATATATGAAAATTTTCTAGGAACAAGAATAATCTTGGATTACCTTTTGAAAAAATGGTAATATGTTTCTTTCAAATAATGAGAATAATCCAATACTCGTGAAGAAAGAAACGTAATAAAACAAAGAAGAGGCAAGCTTGACTATCGAAAAAGGTCATGAAATACTTTGCCAATTGATTCACTATTTAATTGACTCACCTATCTTAGTATAATTTCTTTTTAACTAATAACTTGTTCACATATTAACAATCAATTCAGACATTAAGACTACGTTTGGGAAAGGCTTTGGAAAGGACTTTAGGCCTTCAAAAATCTTTGGGCTGAGTGTTTCATAAATTTTTTGGAACCCAAATTGAGGGAAAGTTTGCCTTGCAAAGGCTGGAAGCCCAAGGCAAGTCTTAGGCTACCTTGGCCTTTCAGCTTTCTCGGCATCCAAGGACTACGATTAATATAAAAAAAATTTGCTCCACAACTATCCTGACTCAATTTTTGTTTTTCCATTTTTTTTGCCCTCATGAGATCATTGTTCATCTTCTTCTCCATTAAGTTGGCCAGCTAGGTTGCATGTCCTTGCGAGGGGCCGATGAAAGTTGGAGAGAGGTCGGCATGGTCATGACTACCCCGATGACCATCACTGGCCAATAGAGTGACCCAATTTTGGGTTGCACCACCCCCATGAGTCATGGATGACCTAGATCTAGGTTGCACAACCTCAAGTAGCCCTCACTAAGGTTGCACAACCCCATGAGAGGTGGCAAGGGTTACACAACCAAGCTACCTTTGCTGAAGTCACCTAACCTTAGGTGGCCCTTGCAATGGTCTTTGGGAGCCACCTAAGGTCTTGCAATCTCAAATGTCAGTCGCTGGTGACAAATTTGAATTGCTGATGCCAATGGCCATCACCCTCGATTAACCAAAATTTTTTTTTCTTTTGACTGAATTTTTTTTCTTTTTTTAATCATAAAAGTCCTTTGTAATTATAATCTCTCCAAACACTATTTTGCTTATAGGTACTTCACAATAGACTTTCATATTACAATTTCACAAACATAATTTGTATTTTAAAAAACTCATTTAACTTAAAGTCCTTTGCATATTTCTCAAAAACTTTCTCCAAAAGTCCAACCAAATGCAGCCAAAATGCAAGTATAGAAAAGTAATATCTAAAATAATTTACAAGTAATATTGATTTGGATGCTACATGATATAGAATCCTAAAATATGAAGAATTGGATTAACGAACTATGATTAGTATTGAAATGCCACTTCCCCATTTTCTATAACCACAATTTTTTTGTAAAAACCTAACTTCATTGGTCACTGCTATCGGTCACGATAGGTCATAGGTGGCAATTGCCTATCAACGCGACAATCAAATCCAATCACTGGGTCTCTTTGTGGGTGAGAAGTATCATCCATGAAAGAAAAATTTTTGTCATCCAAACAATAAAAATGAATCATATTCTAAAGAAACTTATTGGAATGAGAATCCATTTCAGAATTCGTTGTTCATAAAACCAAATAAGGTCGTACAAAAGAGTGAGTGAGTTTGCTCATTCGTGGCTCTAAACATATTTGGCTAGCAGTAAAATTTGTAACTTAGGACACTACTTAACATCATATGTAAATGGCCATTAAGTATGACATTGCATTTTTTTGTTTTATGTGAAAATGCATAACCATATTGCTTACTCGAGGCATCTAATTTCCTTTTATTCAACAAGTACGGGAAGATTAATATGTATAGTAGATTCGGAACTTCTTTTGTTTATATAAAAAATCAAACTTAAGGAATGTCCGATAATGCAACCAATTTAAGTAGAATATACATATGATATCACAGCATAAAAATTCATTTCTTGCTTAAATTCGTTCCCATGTATCGACCACATCGAAAGTGACCTGCCACTTGATATTGCACTTCTTTCACGTTATTTATCGAGGAAAAGGTGTGTTTAAAATAATTGGGAACCAAGAATACCAAACTACACAGGCGAAAACCAAATCAAGATTGCAATTTATTGAGAAATCAGCTCATTTTATATCTGAGAAAGAGTGATGAGATAAATTTTTAGAATCGATTTGGTTTCAAAATAATATGTCCATAATTTCTTCAGTAAAAAGATACAATTCTTACTTCGGGACAATAATTGATCCCATATCAACGTCACATAACTTGCAAAAACACTTCTCATTTCATAATCAACATGACACTTATGTTTTATTCAATGAAATTTATTGGCATGTGTGATTAGGCTACACATCACACAAGAGTAAGACTTATCCAACATGGTTATCATTCTACAAAAGCCATGGATATGATCTTCTTGAAGCCAAAATAAGACTTTAACATATGAACATGATTTGTTCAATTTTTACCCAATTAAATGAATTGAAAAAAAATTGACCAAAAAAATATGAATTGAAAACATCAAGTCACAAGCTTTCCGTAGGTGCAAAAATCAAATCAATTGAATATCAAATGGAAAATTTATGGTTGATCAAAGTTTGGTTAAATTTGGGGAAAAGAACACTAAGAACGCCAAAACATTTATACGGCGTTCACTTGAGTGTCAAAACTTTTGTTTCATTCACTTGAATATCACAAATTTGAAAAATCAATCACAAGTGCCAATTCCGATTTGCCTCACCGAAAAATCCAACGTGGACGTTGGTAGTCCTATATGATTTCGTTGGCCGCAGATGTGGACAATTAATAAAAAATTAAAAAATTAAAAAAATCCACATGGGAATGGGAAATTATTTTAAAAAAATCCACATGGATGCCAATAGTCCTAGTGGCTTCACTAGTGCTAACGTGGACAATTAATAAAAAATTAAAAAAAAAAAAAAATCCACATACGAATGAGAAATTATTACAAACGTGGGACAATTTGTCTAAAATGGCATTCAAATAATTGATTTTACTTTATTATGTCACTCAAGTGAGTGCAAAAAAAAGTTACAATACTAAGTGAGCTCCATACAAAAGTTAAATTATGGCACTCCTACTATCTTTATCCCAACATTTTATTTATAAGTAAAAAGGTTGGAGAGGGCTAATACAACTATCGTTATGAACTTTGCCATAAGGGTTCCATGTAGGCAGATGCCTTGTACTAATTAATTCTTTATAAGACATTATTAAAAGGTGGCGCCATTAATATAAAACAGGTACTTCTCATGAAGTCCGTTGTATATAGAATTCAAAATATTTTAAATTTTATTTTCAACAAAGATCAAAATTAAAATATTATCAAAACAATTATTATATATCAATACATAAGTAGTTATTAATTATAAATTACCTCATTTGCCTCTACTTTTTCCTGACCACCATATGACCCTTGACTTTAGAAGTTCATCATCTCTCTTTATTTTACTTGTATCAACTCAAATATAAATAAGCAGGTTAGGTTTAATATTTGAATGAGCAATGATATAAAAAGGATAAACACATAAAAACTTGCACTTTTTCCATCCATTTTTTGACTTCCAACACCCCCTTTTACCTTAAATTAACCATAATATCTCTTACAAATCCCATATTTAAAATTATTTCTTACCTTTTTCTCTTCTCTTCTTTAGAATTTCTGATGTATTTAGAATTGACATAAAATATGTATTTACCAAATATTTGATTGGATTGTCTATAATGCAATTACAATTATCATAATTTTCTTGTCAACAACTAATTATTCCACTCAATCAACCCTACTTTGTAGTTTTGTCAATGTATTACTTTAACTTGTAGGCCATATTTTAATGCAGTCTTTCCCACCATTTGTCACCTAAAATCACTAATGTTGTGTCTAGTCAATGCCAATCATCTTAAGTGGCTTACTAATGTGGGCGATTTGTTGATTTCCACGTCACAATTAGCGATGACAATTCACGAGAAAGACTACATTTAAATATTGTGCAAATGTATATAACTATATCGACAAAATTGGAAAGTTAAAATAGAATTAACATCCATACTATAAATATAAGACTAAATTGATAATTCCCCAAATATTTAAATAATTACTCCTTTAATGGACACAAGTATAAGCATTTTTTAGGATAGTACACTAATAGTGCGTTAACTTTCATGCAGCGCTCATTTAAGTGTCATAAATTTGAAAAATAGATCACTTAAGTGTCAATTTTGATTTGCCTCGCCGGAAAATCTGACATGGATGCTAGTTGTCTTACGTGGCATCACTAATGCTAACGTAAACAATTAAGAAAAAATTCAAAATTAAAAAAAAAATCCACGTCAAAATGGAAATTAATAAAAAAAAATTCACGTAGGACGTTTGGCCTAAAATGACACTTAGGCCTTATTTGGTAACTTGTCAAATAGTGAAAATTTCTTTTTTTTTGTTCCCGAGAGTAGATTTGAAATAGAAATCCGTTTGTTAAAATTTTTGTTTCCGAGAATAGATTTGGAATGAAATCAAGAATAAAAAAAAAGTTATTTCTTTGTTCTCGGGAACAATTCTAGAATCAACTAATTTTTTTTTAATTTCTCTCATCTTTCTTTTATTTTCTTCTTCTTCCTTTTGACAAATCGCCGGCCTCGGCCATGGCCAGCGATTTATTAAGGAAGAAGAAGATAAAAAGGGAAGAGAAAAAAAAAGAAAATTATATTTAAATCATTAAAAAATTAAAAGAAAATATTTTGAACTAGAAATTTTCAGGTTTTATTAAATGCATTTTTATTCCGGGAATAAAAATTTTGGATGGTTATCAAACTCCTTTAAATGCTCAGAAATTGTTCCCGAGAATAGAATCACAAAAAATAATTTCTAAGTAAAAATTGTTTCCGGATACAGAATTGTTACCATGCACACCCTTAAGTGATCGATTTTACTTCGATGTGATACTCAAGTGAGCAAAAAAAAAATTGACATTTAAGCAAGCGTCATGCAAAAGTTTTAACACTTCTAGTGTTCTTTTCCCATTAAATTTGTGTAAAATAACATAGTATATGATTTTTCAAAAAATTTCCTAATTGATGAATTGAAAATATCGAGTCACAGCTTTTTTTCAGGTGCAAAAATCAAGTTAATGGCAAGTTAATTAAATGTTTGAGCACAGCAAGAGACTAAAGCTCTGTCTCAATTGGTTCCAACTAGTTGGTGAAACCCATCTCCTTGATCAAGAGAGATTGCGAAATTTATTGTTACTCCTCTCCATGTATGGCTTGTTTGTTAAGAAAAGTATGGTAAATAGTCGAGCGGCAAATTTCACTTCAAGCCAAGAATTTTAGGCATGTAATCACATTTGCAAATCACATCCACCTTTGCAGGACGATGTGTACAAGGCTCAATAAGAGAGGTCTGAGTCCGCAATCAAGCAGCGTCAAAAGACTGAGATATTCCATGTAACATATTATTTAATTTGAATCAAGTGACTCACTTTTATCTACTGTTGTTACTAAAGGTCCTTGTCAAGAATTTAGAAATTAGAGAGGTATGATTCTTATCTCCAAGTCCTCTTTTCATCTTCATGTTGTTAGTACATTTTATCTGCTTTTGCTATATAATTCCTATTTTACGATTCTTGAAAAATGTTATAATCATTGCTTTGATGATGCAGGTTGAGGACATCGAAGCCACAGAGCGGGAGGAAGAGCAAGTGCATTTACTTGAGAATTTATCAAAGAGAATTGTAGAACTCGTTAAACTTTCTGCAAATCAAACCTAGAGATGAAAAAGAAAAGAAAAAAAGTATACAGAGCACATGAGCTTTCAACTCAATATTTTGCGGGTCTGTCAGCCATTTTTTTATTGATATTTCATTTCATTGACTATAGACTCTTTCAGGATGAGCCCTGGGTTGCTAGGACTAGAGGGCCGCCTTACATTTCATAAAGAATGGATTCTTATCGACCGAAAGACAACACCATGACTTTATATGGCTGAAATCATTCCTGCTATTTGTTGTTGAATCTTTTACTGTCAATCTCCAGATTCAAATTGAACTGGAGAGGAATTGAAAAGTTGTGGATTACATGGACAAATATCCTGAGGCCATCCTTCGGAATAGGGCCTTGTCCAACGAGATTCCAGAACGCAAAAGTAACTGTTTTTTTTTTTTGGTAAGGGCAAAAGTAACTGTGTTTATTATGTATAATGGCTTCTTTTTTTCAATTTATTTGGGATTGTTGTGGTGTTTCATGAACAGGAGAGCGTACCATATAATCAAACCATTAGGCCCAGGTGAAAGCCGACGGACTACAGTGGAGTATGCAGACGACGATGAGGAACTGCTGGTTTCAAATCCTACTAAAATAGACAGAAGTAGGCTTGCTTTTCAAGTTCAACATGGTTTTCCGTGCTAACGCAACCTGTTCTAACTACACCTTAATTTTGCAGATGAGATCTTCTTGGACATAAAACCATTAATTCACTCTGTTTTAAATGGATATGATCTTCTTGAAGTCACACTAACACTTCAACAGATGAACATGATTTGTCCAAATTTTCCCTAATTGAAGGAGTTGAAAACATCGATTCATGAGCTTTTCGTAAGTGCAAAAAAAAAAAAAAAAAAATCGATAGCATATCAGAAGGAAATCTTATAGTTGATCAAAGTTCACTCTGGTATTCTTTGCTAGAATTTCGGAATCGAAGACATTGTGATTCAAGGGAAGACGGTCATGGAATTTCGGCTTGTTCTCGCGTTCACGGTCTCTCTAGTTTGCTTCAGCTATGAGTTGGTGGACGTGAGGATGTCGCCTTTTAACTTTGTTCTTCTTGTCTTTCTCCAGTTTCTCCTTGCTCTGCTATAAACATGTCAGCGAGCTCCACGTGTATCCGACCAAGCAACCTTTGTTTCTGAAGCATTTCTTTGTACCCGAATTCAAAGTTCGCTTCTTAGGCCTAGATCGTGTTCTTTGCTGCAAATTCTGGAGTTTAGAAATTGTGGTTCATTGGGAAAACCGTCTTGGCATTTCGGTTTCTGCATGTGTTTGCGGTCTCTCTGATTTGCGATTTGCTTCTCGGTTGTGATTGCTAACCCATGTGTACCTTAGGACTTCGGTATAGCAAAAGCATGAACAAAATATCAAATGTAAGTGCAAGCTAAACAGAGGAAGAGATTGACAATTTGAAGCTGCAGCCGATTCTCTAGAATAATGTAAATTTTCCTAAGTAGGAATACTACAATCTGTGAATATTCTTTTCACGAGGACTAGGGCTTCGATTTGAAGTCATGAAGTAAAATATCATCTTGATCTGCCATTAGTCAACTGCATCGAAGCGCATCCAATCGTCTTTGCACTTTGGTCCAAATTGGGATTGTTTTTTCGGTAAGCAAGGTTTGCAAAGCAAATGATGCTGCATTTTTGTAATTTGATTTCGTTTCGATTTTTTTCCTTAAAATTTGTGGAATCGTGAATTATGTAATCCGTATCAATAGATTCATTTTTTTTTTATTTCTCTCATTGAAGTTAATATTAGCATTAGGGCTAAAATCAACATTTCAATATTTAATTTCTTCCCTCTGATAGTTTTTTTTTTTTTCCCGGTCAGACTTCCCTCTTATAGTTTACCAAGATTTCAAGTCAATGTCGCGGCCCACGAGTTTTCCTTTATCGCGTAGAAACAATAATACACCAGAAAAAGGCCATCAGCAATCTTTTTACAGGGCCTTAAGCCCAAACTAACTCAGTCATCTCCAGGACCGGCCCAAAAGGACCGGACCGGACCGACCCGACCCGGACCGACTATCTTTCTCTCTCCTCCCTCCCCAAAACCCTCTCTGAACCCTATCCATCTTCGTCTCCTTCTTCATCGCTGCTCTCTCTCTCTCTCTCGAAAATGTCGTTCTCCAAACCGGCCTTCCTCGCCCACCTGAAAATCCTGACGAACCCCGCCCTCCGCCGCCCTCACCGCCGCCACCCGCCGCCCTTCGTCTCCCTCCGCCTCCTCTCCTTCGCTACCCCGGAGGAAGCCGCCGCCGAGCGCCGCCGCCGCAAGCGCCGCCTCCGCATCGAGCCGCCGCTCTCCTCCCTCAACCGCCCCTCCGCCTCCCCGCCTCCCCCGAGGCCCCCTTCCTCCATCCCCCAGAACCCCAACTCCCCAAGCTCCCGGAGCCCGTCTCCGCGCTCTCCGGCAACCGCCTCAACCTGCACAACCGCATCCTCACGCTCATCCGCGAGAACGACCTCGAGGAGGCCGCGCTGCTCACGCGGCACTCCATCTACTCCAACTGCCGCCCCACGATCTTCACCGCCAACGCCGTCCTCCACGCGCTCATCCGCCAGTCGAAGTATTCCGATTTCTTGTCCCTCCATAGATTCATCACTCAAGCTGGGCTTGCCCCCAATGTGATCACTTATAATTTGCTCTTCCAGACCTACCTCGATTGCAGAAGAGCCGATACCGCGATGGAGCACTATAAGCAGTTCATAAATGATGCGCCGATTAATCCTTCGCCGACGACTTACAGAATATTGATCAAGGGGTTGGTGGATAACAACAAGGTTGAGAGGGCTCTGGAGTTGAAAGAGGAAATGGCTGCAAAGGAGTTTGCTCCAGACCCGCTCGTGTATCATTATCTGATGGTCGGGTGTGCGAAGAATTCTGATGCTGATGGAATATTCAAGCTTTATGAGGAGTTGAAGGAGAAGTTGGGGGGTGTGATTGAGGATGGAGTTGTGTATGGAGGGTTGATGAAAGGGTACTTTTTGAGGGGAATGGAGGATGCTGCGATGGAGTGTTATGAGGAGGCCGTGGGTGAGAACTCAAAGGTGAAGATGAGTGCCGTGGCGTATAATTCGGCGTTGGATGCGTTGACCAAGAATGGGAAGTTTGAGGAGGCGCTGAAGCTGTTTGACAGAATGCTCAAGGAGCATAATCCGCCTAAGCAGTTGGCAGTTAATCTGGGGAGCTTTAACGTGATTGTCGATGGGTATTGCAAGGAAGGGAAGTTTAAGGAGGCGATTGATGTTTTCAGGAAGATGGGTGACTATAGATGTGGTCCAGATGTGTTATCATACAATGTTTTGATCGAACAATTATGTGAGAATGGCTTGATGACAGAAGCCGAGGAGCTTTTTGGGGAAATGAGCGAGAAGAAAGTCAATCCTGATGAATTCACTCACGTTCTGTTAATGGATGCCTGTTTCAGTAATGCCAGGGCTGATGATGCAGCGGGATACTTCAAGAAAATGGTGGATTCTGGTCTGAGACCTAATTTGGCTGTGTACAACAAGTTGGTCGATGGGTTAGTCAAGGTGGGGAAGGTCGATGAGGCTAAGGAGTTCTATGATCTCATGGTGAAGAAGCTGAAGATGGATGTGGAGAGCTACCAGTTCATGATGAAGGCACTGAGCGAGGATGGTAAATTGGACGAAGTTCTGAAAATGGTGGATCAACTATTGGATGAAGATCCAATTATCTTCGATGAGGAGTTTCAGGAGTTTGTGAAGGGAGAGTTGAGGAAAGAAGGGAGAGAGGAAGAGTTGGGGAAGCTGATGGAGGAGAAGGAGAGGCAGAAAGCTGAGGCTAAAGCTAGAGAGGCCGAGGCAGCTGAAGCGGCCAAGAGAAGTGCAAGAGCTGCAGTTGCTTCTTTACTTCCTTCAAAATTGCTGGGTAAGAAGGAAGAAGAGAAGGAATTGGCTACTAATGCCATTGGCGAAGCCAATGCAGCCCTATCAGCGAATGAGGACACAAATGGTGGGAAAGAAGAGAGCACTGAGGAAGTAGTTGCTGAGAATTCAGCTAGCGGGGATGTAGATCCAGCCAGAGAAGCAAATGAGAATGAGACTAAAGTCGAGACTGAAGGTGGAAGCGATAGTGTTACAGACAGGTGAAAGCCTAAATAAAAGCTCCTTTTTGCTCATTTAGTGCTAGTCAGTATGTGCATTCTTTGCTTCACTTCAGTGGAATAGAAAATGGATTGTCTTGCTGAACTATTCATTGTGGCCTATGGGTATTCAACTTAGTGATGCCATCAAGTGCATACTAATTGCAATATAGAAGTTATCGACGGAGATAAAATCTCGGACTTTCTGTGAACTGCTGTTTGTATGCATCACTCACTTTTGGATGTATAATAAAGCAGCTATTAATCAATGCTTTTTTAAGATTAGAACGCGAGGCTAAATGTCGGTTCTACCAAACAAATTTTGCCTGGTTCATACGCTTGTGAAACCTGGAGCAGATGCCAACTTCCATGCAAAATGGGAAATTTGCCAGTAAGTAATTAAAGGAATAGGATGTAAAATGACTAAATTTGAAGAAGGTAAAGTATCGCTCTTGTACCGAGGACAAGACTCCACTCAAGATGATATGGTTATGGAACAATGATACCGATATGCTTGTTTCATGCCAAATTCAATAAGCTAGCATCATTTCATTCAAGGCAAGAAGTACGCCGTATTATGGTCTCCACGAGAAGGGTTCTGTCTGAGGTGAGGTATAGTGGCCTCTTTACCCAACGACCTGCTTTACTTTCAAATCGGCTAGAACATTCTATGTAATCCCGTCGCATGGTTGAAGCCTTTTAATGCTCTCTTTATGTAGATAAGTTAGACCATTTTACTAGAGGAGAGAGTTCGTGCGTGTGCATTGACATGTGTCTCTTGCGGGAGCATGCGAACGTATCACAACGTGTGGTATGCACATTTTCGGATGGAGAGGAGTCGCAAGTGCCGTACTTCTCGCACGCAATGCATGGACAAGTAGACGAAATAGAGCACCATCCATGTCCTTGTATTTCAGTCTCGACAGTGTCAAGAAATGTCCAAATTCTCGTGCAGTGCTACTTTAAGAAAAATTGGTTCTTACAAAGGATGCTGCTCATCCCACTACCCCAAGATGGAAAAAAATACTTCCCATCATGTCATGAATCCTGACCGTGTTTTTACAGTGAATTCACTGTAAACATATGCCAAATTTGAACTCTCATGCTTCACAAGACCAGACATGAGAATAAGAGTCGGACAAGAACGCCCTTAAAATTTGAGAAGATAATGCACGCTTGGAACATGCCCAATCACGAAGAACAATCTATTTGCATCTTCTCAGAAAAGCAAAAGAGAAGTTGCAGTGCATCATGGATTTCGATCAGATGGCAATATACATGCGCACGAATAAGTCAGAAAATGCAATTTCTGAGGACTATAATGTTATGCGTACACTAACTAGTTCAATAAATATAAGCTTATTATGTACACTGATGGAATTACAATAAGATTAAGCCAAAAGGATTACATACTGGCAACAATTTTAGGAATCTCGGCCTCCACCTCGGGTTCCCCATCAGAACTCTCAATGCTTGTCTGCAAAACGAAAATAAGAGCATGAAAAAGAGATGTTTCTTCGGGGAAAGATGTTTGTAACGCGAGAAGATAGCAATATGCACCTCTTGATCTTTTACTTTCTTTTGGGAAAGATATCGATCAAAAGCACCTTTGCCATAGAGAATTTTCGCCCCATGTCCTCGTCCCTCAATCCCAACCGCCTCTTCGTCAACTACGACTGCATCAATTATGTCTTCCCCTGTTCTTACATCTGGAATCTGCAAACAAGAATTAGGGAGCCTATTAGGTATGTAATGAGACAACTAGAAATGTTGCAAATACCAACCTATGAATCAAGAATGACTAACAGATCACCAAACTGATGTCCGAATGTAGTTTAAGAGGCATTCAAACCCGAGAACTGTTGTTTTTGATCTAGCTACAAAAATTTTTAAATTGTCCTTACAAAGCCAACAAGCAAAGGGATTGATTGACATTACTGCTCTCAGATAACCACTCGAGTGATCCTCAGAGAAGATCCAAGGGATGTCAGAATTACCTCATACATAGCTTCCATCAGAGTATTCTCCAGTATGGATCTTAGTCCTCGAGCACCAGTATTTTTGGCTATTGCTTTTCTAGCAATTAATCTTAAAGCCTTATTGGTATAGTGCAGCTTCACCTGCAAAACGCAATGTCTATCTGAAATCAAACAATCTAAATGGCATTAGTGACACTGCACACACTAAAACAATTCTAAGCAGAGCTTCTCCACATAAATTAGGAAGAAGCCCCTGTAAGAAAACTTACGCCATTCATTTGGAACATCTTCCGGTACTGCTTTCCCAAAGCATTTTTTGGCTCCGTTAGAACCTACATGAGTTACCATAGAGTCACAAGATTGTAGAAAACAAGCTTAAAATTGGAGCAATCCAAATCATGTTGGCAAACATCATAAGTTTTATTTTGCTGCAGTCATTTAACACTTGTTTTCTCCAAGGAACAAAAAGTCAAAGCACATAGTCAGCTACGTTTCAGCACTGTAACTGGAACTTGGACTGTAAAAAAAACAAAAAAGACGTCTATAGCTTTCAGTTAAAGTAAAGGACAGCATGATGCAAACAAAAATGTTAGATACCAGCAAAATAAAAAACCAATCAGTCAGTTGACTTCACATAATTAGCCTCACAAATTTTAAGTGCCAACTATATAATAGAGTACAGAATTACCTCAACAAGTTGGTTCTCACTTAAAGCTGACAAACTGACAAGTATTGGAAACCGCCCAACAAATTCAGGTATCAGACCATATGAAATAAGATCACTACTCTCAACCTGCCAAACGGCCATAGAAAATGTGAATTTAACAAGCTTAGAAGATACTAGCTGTTGGATGCAAAATGAGACATGCACTTACAGTCTCTAATAAAGAAGATGCAATGGCTGCATTTGTAACATTGGAAGCTCGCATGTTTGCACGTACTGGAGCACCAAATCCAATTGATGAATCTTGACGCCTGCAGACCAATTTTTCAGAAAGTCAGGTACAAGCACATTTATAGTCAATTTTAAGGACATTAGAACCAAGACGTTATTATTAATATGACCTCTCTGAGATTGTCTTCTCTAGGTCAATAAAGGCACCACCACAGATGAAGAGGATGTCCTTGGTGTCAATCTGTTAAAAAGAGGAAGAACAAAATATAGGTTAGTAAACCAGGATGTAATAAGTACAAGCTCGTGACTTGTATTCATTAAACAAATGCAGAGTGAACATACTTGAATATTGTCACCTCTAGGATGCTTACGAGCTCCCTTCTCTGGAACATTTACAACCTTTACAATATCCAGAACAAAATGAATGTCAAAAAAAAAAAAAGACAAGATCAGATATGGTTGGGAATAATCACAATTTAAGTTTCCCCATTTGACACGCTGAAGGTGATAAGATCACCAGGCAGGATTTTTTTTCCTTATATATATAGCATAAAGAGCTGCTTCAATGACACTTCATCAAATTGCTGGTCCTTGACATGGAAACATAAGCGACGGCTAATTTACTCATTTTAGAGCTGGAGCAGAAAACACACTTACAGTCCCCTCAAGCATTTTTAGCAATGCCTGCTGGACACCTTCCCCAGATACATCTCTACTTATGTTAACACTCTCAGCCTGCAAGGCAAATAGGTTATCAGATCACATGCTTCTAAGGTTGAAAAGATTTCATAAATTTTTAAGAAAAATGACCAAAGAGGGGAAGCAAAAACCTTTTTGGTGATCTTGTCAACCTCATCAATGTAAACAATGCCCTGCTGTGCAGCTGCCACATTATAATCAGCAGCCTAACAAGTTGAAGAAACAAGAAGGTAAGATCACCAGTTTTCCCTGCAATGAGGACCATGACAGAAGATATATCCTATATATATGCAGCTGCAGTAGCGAGTTTTCTAGAGTAACCACATAAGCATCGAAAACTGTGAAAAAACTTAGCCTTTATTTTCTGTTGTTTTTACACAAGGAAAACTATTATTCTTGAGAAGAGGGAGAGGGCATCTAAAGGATAACCCATACAAAGAACTTCAGCAGATTACCACACTCTGAGACTTTAAAAGTTTATGATAGGTATACATGTTTAAAGTAGAGCTCGGGACTTATGCCAGGACAAAAGAAACTTGAAAGGCCATACAGAGAGGCCCAAAATCTTACAAGGAAGCAGTACTGAATCTGAGTAATAGCAAGCATAACTTTCACTAGCTCAGGTGAAGCTCGAGCAGTTGGACCAGAAAAATGAATGTGACTCAAAAGTATAGTGATAGATCACTACTACCGTGAGAAAAAACCCTAATGAGCCAGAACAGACAAATCCAAAGTAATTCAATATCTTACAGCTCATGGTAGAATTGTCCTCATTCAAAAGAAGAAACGTAAAGGAACCTAAAGTGAAGATTACTAAGGGCCTGTTTGTTTTTGATTAATCATAAGCAGAATGCACTTTTTTTGCTTTCACAACGAAATATGGGGCAAAATTTAGATGTTGAGAAAATTTCAGATATTTTTAGATTAAAAGAGGTCAAAGTACGAGCATTGCAGATTTAGATTAATCAAAAAAGTATAAAGTAAAAGTCCTTTGGATACAGACCCTAAATTGCAAGACACCATCTTAGACAAAGAAAAGAAGCAACAAGAGAAAGATAAAAATCAAGTCAAGGGACAAAAATTTTCAAAAAAATCCCACTTCCTTTTGGGAGAAAAACTTACCGTGAGAAGCTTATGCAATATGGACTCCACATCTTCCCCTACATATCCAGCCTGCAAATTACAGTTCATGTTATTGCAAGTCCAGAGCTAAAATCACTGATAAACTTTCTCACATTTGCAATTAAATAGGACATCGCATGAGAAGTTCCGAATACAAATTCCAAAGGAAAACGACACAAATTTCAATTCTAAATTGAGCTAAAAAACAAACAATGATCCTAGCTATCTATGCATTCCAATCTCCTAAAAGAACTTTAAAACAAACGGAATAAATCATCCAGTCTCTCCCCAGAAGTCTAATAGGTAAGAAGTTTTGTGAACCATAGAAGAAGCAAGTTAGCTTTTACTTTTCCACTGTTGATACCAAATTTGTTAAACTCAATGAACACGAGTCTTCCTTGGACAAGTCACTTACTCCAGATCGTCAAATATTCAAGTACTCAGCAAGAATGATGTAGAAAAACTTTCTGGTATCCATCTAAAAGGTAAGGTTCCACATCAGCAATACCAACTGAAAAAGACTAGGTACATACTTCCATGCTCATAATTCCCAATGCTTGTGAGTATAAACATGAAAATTCTATGTAATCACATTTTTGCTCCATGCAGATAACAAAAATAAAATTAAGGGGCTACGAACTTGCCTGAGTCAATGTAGTTGCATCAGCAATAACAAAGGGAACATTCACAAATCGTGCTAAAGTTTTGGCTAGTAATGTCTTCCCTGTCCTTGAGACAACATCAACAGAGAGTAAGCGCAAGAAGTAGTCAATTCATGGGATAACTAAACGACTGGAAAGGGAAAAAAAAAACTCTATTTTTTCCTATAGTTCTCATATCAACTGTCCAAACTCCGATTTATTATTGTGACATCATTGTAAGCAAAGAGAGATCAACATCAGTAACAGAAGAAAAGAATAAGGCAGGGAGAAAATTTTCCATACTAATTCGGTTTATACAAATTGTACCCTGGGTTATATGAACTCTTTTTGGATTCATGTAGGGACCATAAGTTGGCTCAAATGAAGACGTACGACTAGACAATGCATTTCACACTTGATTAGATGAATAATATTTATTTAATAGCTGAAACGTTTACTTATTCACATTTCTCAAGTGGGGATAGAGACTGATTGTGAATTACCTGAGCCTGTTGGCCCCATAAGAAGGATATTACTCTTTTCAAGTTCAACTGAGTCATCATCAGTTGACTCTGGTCTTGCATCCTCTGAATCTCCAGCAGGCCTAACTTCCAAAATGATGACGGAAGTGTTGAAGGATTAAACAATTTAACAGAAAGAGTTAAGAGCACTAGAAGTGACACTAATTAGGAGCATAGAGAAACCCATGGAAGCTATGCTCCAATATTTCGATGTCATGGTGCTAGAGAACATTCGATAGACATAAAGAAAGATCCATTGAGAATGATTAACCCATAATAAGTTCCAAGCCTATATGGTGGCAAACTAAAATGTACAAGTTTCACCAAAGCTATTCCATTTCACGTGCACAATATGCACGAATCAATTTGGTATCTTCAATGTATTGATTTCAAGTTATTGCGAACAAACACGTCAATGCCAATCCATCTTTGAATTATGAATGCATTTCCATTCAACTTTAAGACAGAGATTTGCATATTGCACGGATCACAGTTAAATCCTCAGAATGACTTCAGGAGCAGATTAAAATAACATGGACAATAACAGAGCGAATATCTTCTGAAAGCTTGAAATTCTAGCTTTACATCCCAATAAATTATCCTTATTGTATTTGCTTAGACATATACAACAAATGCAGAAACATCCTGCATCTTGCCACATAAAAAACTAAATTACCCACAAGTTTCAATTAGTGGGGTTCAAAACAATAACAATTAAAGTTGCTCATTATCAGTTAATGGAAAAATGGCAACTCCCAAAAGAGAAATTCACCAAGTGAAAAGGGAAATTGCCTGAAATATATATATGAAAGCATGGCACGGTTCAATTGGCTACTTAAATGGTTTAACATCAGAAGTGCATGGACAACTCAATCAGGGAATATTCAGGTTCATATGAATATTATCATGAGGTATTAAGCTAATTACCTTTTTACAGACTCATGATATATCCTTTTGTAGTGATTGTAGACTGCAACCGAGAGCACCTGCAAAGGCATATGTCAAGGAGGACTGTAAAAAATGTTTTCAACAGACTGAGAAACTACTTATAGCTCCAAAGCTTCATAGTAAACTCCATCATATTTCCGTATTATTCACACCAAACATCTTCTCACAGCCACACAAGTGTTTTAAGGCTAGCATATCAGGAAAGGGATCCCAAAAGTTCAAGTAACACAAGAAACTTTCATATGATTTGATTCAGAAACCAGCATGAGCACTGAGTATCACCATGCTAAATGATCAATTACGATATCCTCATTCTGATAGTATGACAGAAAACCAGTGGCCTTCCAGTGTTCACAAATAGCAAAAGCATATTGCTTTGAAGCATAAAATACTAACTCGCTATTCAACTACAGGTAGCAATGAAATCTAAACAGATTCTTTATTCCTAACTAAGGAAGAATTATTCTACACCATTTTGAATGTATTCCAGAAGCAATATTGCAATAACCAGTAACCACTGCTAATGAGTAACCACATAGAATATCACTTCAAAATAAGAAAAGAAGACACTGCTTTACCAAATTAAGCTTTTTAACATCTACCAAACTATCCTTTTACAATTGACAGAGCACAGAAAGTAAACCTGCAAAGTTGCATTCTAAGTTCACCAACAAGCAACCAAGCATTACCTTCTTTGCTCTCTCTTGTCCAATCACAAATTTGTCAAGCCCCTTGCAAATCTCCTTTGGAGTAGGAAAATTGCTCCCCCAATTTGAGCCACCCCAAGACTCATCCTTGGGTGAATCACTTTCCGAACCCGACCCACCTCCTCTCATCACAACGTACCCTGAATTCCCAAGCCTCACCGTTACTCCACCCCCAGGGGGCTGCCACACCTCGGGCGGGTCCCCATTGGAGCTCGCCATGTTAAATTTCTCACTCCAACTTCTACCCCCCTCGCAATCCCCACGAAAATTACCTGTTACTTCCCTCTCATCACACGCCACGGCACCCTTCTTGCTACTGACAATCGAGTTAACCCTCCGATCACTCAAGAACTGCGTGCCCTGCTCGACGAAATCGCCGCGGAGCGTCACGGGCTTGAAAGAAGTAAAGTGGTACGGGGTGTTCGCAAAGAACCTATCCCAATTCGAATGGCCAGCGCGGTGAGAATTGGGCACGCGACCCGCGTGCATCTGATTGTTAAACACAAAGTAGCGAAACTGCGAGGCTGCGAAGGACGCCGTCTCCCTGGAGGGCTTGCATTTCAGCACGGCGGCCATGAGGGCCGTCAAGAACTTTCCCGGAAAGCACAAAAAGCAGGCGAATTTCGTCAAGAAAGCTCAAGCTCAGCCAGAGCGAGCCCCGAGTTCATACGACGGGATGAAAAATCGGGACTTGATGGAGGGGTTCGAGACGATATGAGGTGAATCGAAAAGGGTGAGCGTCAAGGTCATCAAGCACGCCAAAAATCCGAGATTTTTTTTTTTTTTTTTGGGTTTTTCCTCTGTTCTATGGGAACACGAACACCCACATACGAAGAGTTAGAAGCGGACAAGGAAGAGAGGAGATATGATGAAAGAAGCCAAAGAAAAAGTATGGGCTAACGCAAGATACGAGCGCCCTCGAGAATATCTAAGCGGTCGGATTCGGCTTCGACGACGCCGTTAGTCTTCGCGGCAAAAGGAGGTCGATGTCGTTCCCCGGTTGACGAAACCGTGCCCAACGCCGACATCCAATCCTTTTATACGATGCCTGCAGTGCCCACGTGTAGAGCGAATTCCTCGTCAGGGGGGCGCGCACGTGCGACGGTGTCTTTCAGGAAACGAGACAAAGACGCCTTTCTTTATGTATTTTTTCTGTATACTTCACGAGTCAGACTCAGAAGTTTGACTTTTGAAGTCAGCTTGTGGATGGTTATTCCATTAATTCGGAGAGACGAACGAGCAAAAGCAGCGACTGAAAATGCATGTGGCACCTGTGCCGTTGCTAGTTTCCTTTCAACTTTCATAACGTGCGCTGCGGCTGTTTGTCTGAAAGGTGACGGAGAACGATGCGATGGACATACCAAGTACAGAAAACGTGTTGCAACCTAGTTTCTCAGTACGTGGTACGTGGTCGTTTTGATCTAAGAGAACGAGTCTTGGCGATAAATGCTCTGTTATTTTCAAATTTAATGCTCCGCACTCGTCGTCGCATATGGAATGAGCAGCTTTTAGACTGACACGAGTGGAAAGTAGTTGGTCTTCACTACACATCCTCTACTATAGTTAGATTACGAGTTAACTCCAAACAAACGATAGGTTACGTGAATATAATATCTTGATTGTTGATGGAGCGTCGGCCAGATGTCACGACATACAAATATTTACAACATTTCCTATTCTCTAACACTGCTTATGATGGAGCCACTTCCAACGGATAGTCGCTTCTGTATCTCTCGTCTCAGTTAGCTGACCTAAAGACTCGGAGGGGGACAAGGGAAAATTCAGGGAGCAGTACTGGAATCATCGGCTTCAAGAGTACAGAAAACAACTTCGAATATGACAATTTTACACGCATGTGTCTGACTGTTATTTGTTCAATTTCAAGGGTCACTTCGCAAAATGGAAGGGTCAACGTGCACGTTACAAGAATGTGCTGATGTCAAGAGCTACACTGATCCTGGTTAAGTTCAGCCGTCAGAACTTGGGCCTCACTTACAGCATAACTTGCTGAATAGATTGCCATCTTCTTCACCTACAGAAAAGGAAAAAGTAATGAGACTTAATTTGGCATTTGCAGCGATATAATCAGATTACCTAGTGCAGATATTACTGCAACAACTAAAAATGTAATCTTCAAAATATGCCGATCGATCAACATTTCTAGTCGCGGCATGCATGCCAGAAGCTATATCAACGTGTACAACCTTATATTTGCTTCATCTTCATTGTCAACCTTGCAAACTGAGTCATTTGACTTTTGCGAATTATTGGCTATACCAATAACAGAGTTAACACAAATCGAGCTGATGAATGGTGTGAGATCACAGCTTATGATACGATATAAAGCAGCACCATCACAATGTACCTCCAGTTTGTCTTCCTTAGCTCTGTGGTCCCTTGGAAGCTTGCGGAATTCTTCAGTTAATCTTACGCATTCTTGTACATTTTCAGGGGAGACAAAGTCGAGGGCCACTTTGATACATGACTGTACAGTATGACAGCATAGCTAAGTGAAAGAAGCAAACTTACATACAAAGAAAATCAAATGTAAGTCTGAAGTTCTGGATAAATCTTGAGGAGTTTGATTTCTTTGAGTTATGATCTTATTTAGCTCAATTGAGATTAATAAAGCAAGATCATATCAAATCTAATAAAAGTCTTTCCCTTTCTCTTCTTCCAGAACAGAAGAGTAGGCTCTTAGCGAGGATCATGGTAATATATTCACATACTTAGGACGGTTGATCCATCTTGTTATGAGATTAGCAGTCTTACCTGTCTGTTTCTCACTTGATGCGGACATCCTGCAGGAATGAGAACAGCCTCACCAAGTTGTTGCTCAAACGTCCAAGGTTCAACATCTGATGAGAGTTCACACGTAAGAACTGTCTCCAGCTACAAATCTATATTAAGAAGGAATTACAAATGAATAACTCTACATACTGTATTCCTCTTTCAGTTGCTTTTTGTGCCTCTCGGTTAAGTAAAGAGTTTGGTCGTGTATAGGATGAACAACCTGCAACAGTCACATCTACCAACTTTAGACAATATAACTTTAATCTTGGCAAATTAATTTTGGAGCCAAATTACCCACATATTCAACAGGTAGATTGTTGACGTGGCGAAATTCTCGCCAATGTCTTTGCAAGTACTCAACTAGTTTAGGGACATCCTGCCGACGGAAAATATCCCAAACAGCACCTCCAAATGATACCTCCAAACCATCATCTTGAATAACTTCTTCGGCAATGCTCAAGTTGCACTTCAAACCTGCATCTCTCAACTCATCCTCTGGAAGAACTGATTCTGATGCTATTTCACTGGCCTTATCATGTGGCACCTCATCCTCATTTCTCACAGACGAGGAGAGGGATTCATGGACACTAGGATTGCTAATATGAGCACTTAACACATCACCTTTAGATGTAGCCAACTCATTTTGCATCCAGTTAGCGAGGTCATCAGGATCTCCCGCTTCATGTCTCTTCTGGAGAATGTTTATGGCTGTATGCTGCCATTGAGCTATATTTACTTTGCTAGTATGCGTCAATACATTGATCTGAAAACACAATGTTATGGCTTAAGCTTTCAAATTACAGTGTACAACCTTCAAGTACAGGCAAGAAGTTTGAGAGTCTTACTGAGAATAAAGTATTTGGAAAATGCACAGAACAAAAACTAGTAAGAGCAAAGTGCCTGCTAGTAATGTGATTATTCTATGCAAATGTAAGAATATATTAAGAAAAAAAAGTCCTCATGCCTCTAAACATGTAAGCATTCCATGGTCAATTCTAATTCACTTCACTTGCAAGTTGCATATAATAAGCATATGTAGTGATTACTCAAAGCTTTGAAGCACACCGCATCAGAAACGTCACAGTGGAGCTTTGTAACTGAATCGCCTCTTCCGAGCTCTTTCGAAAATCCATAGGCGATAAATGTTTTAGGTCCCAAGTCAGGCTTCACAAATGCAGGAAGCTTTGTGGCAAGGTTCAAAAGACCAGATCTTGGATGAGTATAATCCATGTAAGGAAGCATTGCAATGAATTCGGCCCCATGCCTCGGCAAACACTCGTCAAATGAATTCGATGGTGGCCAATCCTTCAATTTTAACATCTCTGGCCACCCATTTTTATACCTGCGACCCTCTAGGTAGCCCTTGAAGAACTGAAAAATGTTGATTCCAACCTGCAGAACCAGAGACAGACAGCAGTGTTTATTCTTAAGTGTAACTGTATGCTATGCATTTTTCCATATATTAAATGTAGTCTCAATATCTGTTAAGATTGTCATAAACGTTCAAACGGACTAAAGAAGGAAGAAGACCTTACCCTTACAAGCGATCTACTTGATGAATGCACAAAAATTCTGAATTATTCTATTTGAACTTATACAAGCATCTTATAAAATCTCAAGCAAATTATCTAGAGAGGCACGAGTCATTGACTTGAGCTTAAGTTTTTCCTTTTTTCGATACCTGTCCAGGCTTAAGTTTAATTTTACTCATTGACTGAGTTGAAAAAGTGTCAAGGAAAGATAACTGTGGAGAAATTCATTGACCTTGCCAAAGAGATCCTAGGAAAACAGACGCTTCCATTCCTTCTATTGCAATATGTCATCACAACGCATGTTGATGTAATGGAATTCTCCATTCAACAACAGCTTATATTATACCAATTACCAGATACCATCCAGCGAGAAACAAGATAATACAAACTTACAGATTCAACTAGCTTAAAGTTGAGAGTTACCTCACACCAATCCAGGCAATCAATGGCCTGAACAACATGAGCGTCCTGCTTCAATATCTTTTGCGCACCCATAAATGCCCTCCACATTACCATTGGCTCCCAACTTAGTCCAGGCGTTTTTTGTAGTAGATTTCTAACAATGACAGGCTCACCTTTGACCCAATGATTTTGAAAGTGCTTATATTCATCATCTTTCAAGTGAAGAGCATCAGGACTGTACAAAAAGTTATCATGACTATTCTCTCGATAAGCTGCCTGTCTTCTTTCAAGCTTCTCACTTGATGTAGAATCAATGGAATAGCACAAAATACATCCCTGGGAAAGTTTGGTCTCTGGGGACTCGTAATTTACCATCAGCTTATGCGCATTGTCTATTATTTTGTCTATAAAATTTGCATCAAAGATCCGCCTCAATTCAAGAAGTCCACTACTGCAACCTCCCTGTGCTTTCAAAGGACAATGGATTGAACCATCAGTTTCTGCTCTCCAATCATGAAAGTCAAATTTTGTATCGCCTGCATAATTAGTCGCTGAGGAGGTCAATTTTCTCTCGTGAACATGTTGATCCCCTTTCACAGATGGTATCTGGACATCCAGCTCCATACCTTCACTCTGCAATCTTTCTGGTTCAGTGGGTTCTGCCTTAACAAGTCTTCTCAGCTCCGAACAGCAAGTTAGGCACAGATCATATGAGCAAACAGGGTTGGTGCAGCTTCTGTAGAAATTGATGATGGATGTATTGCAGTTGTCACTGTTGAAGAAAATTGCATGCAGAATTACAAATTTATACATATCCAAATCACGTGGAGAACATATTGCTGGTCTGTATGAGAGATCCAAAAGGATTGAAGAAAAAATAGACCAATTATGCTTGGTTTATCATGGAGCTATTTTATACAATGTTTTCCAGTAAATGAATCAGAAGCCTGGCTATGATGGTGAAACAGGGTTATATTATATAAATCTACCACAAGTCATAAGGTTGAAGCACATTAATGCAAAAAATGAAACATATCATATATATATATATATATCAGCAATCAGGAAGACCTGAACAGGATCTACCAGTACACTCGATCATCATCATCCAGTAGAGACTTTGGTATATTATCCTCCACCACTTGATTTCCTATAAACAAGAGGAGCAGACAAAATACCTTAATCACACTCAATGACAAACTTTTGAGCAGATAAAGAGAACCAAATGAGCAGAGCTAATACCACAGATTCTAGCCTCTGCATCTAATTCAGAGACTTGCTCTTGTTGTATATGCCTGAGGAGAGGCAAAGTTTTGTCAAGCATGTAAAGCAACTTTTGCAGCTTCATAGAACTATCCCCTTGGTCCTCCTCTGCCTAAGAGAAACCATTATCTAGTTTGGAATGACACAAACACTGAAAACAGACTTCTGGTGCAGGAACTGAAAGGAAGAAAGCAGACAAAATGCAGAAGAATTTGGAAACTAACCCTAAGAATTGAACCTTTCCTGAGGCATCTTCTACAGTTGCAATGGCCACGGCAAAATGGGCATTCCATCTCCATGTCTTGTTTACTTTTCCCCGGGTACCTATTCAATCATAAAATGATTAGTCCTGTGACTATGGTCACGTGACATCAGCTAAAGACAATGCAAAACAATCTAAAAAATTTCAAATGAAGCTAGCTAATTTTGATTTACTTAATACGTACGGCTACTCTCGTTTGAATGGAATAACTTGATATACTGTACCACTTTTCAAGGCAGTCATAGCAATAGCGCTTTCTCTTGCATCTCGAACAAATTATGAGCCCACTTCTGTGACTCCTCAAGCACTGATGACACATCGAGCTCCTCTTCTTCATTTCACAACTCCTATGATACTGAAACAGAAACCAGATAATTCCTAATTCCCAGGATTCTGTCAATTTTGTCATGAACAATGTTACTAACTGATATTGTCATAAAAAATCTCCTTGAAAATTACTATTATGTTTCAAGGTTCCTGTGTCACCAACACAACGTTAAAATGAATAGAGGATGCTTCTTATGACACAAGCTTTGGGACAACTTACTGATGATCTTGAATTTCCAACTCTCCTGCCGCTAATAATCTTGATCATTCTCTCTCTATTAGACCGTTTGACTACCCTTTCTGTGCTGTGAGAAGATAAAGCTTTCTCGAGGAATAAAGTCCTCTTGTTTTTTAAACCCTTTGGTCTGCCTCTGGGCCTTTTAGGCTTTAATGTCTCCAACCCAGAATGACCATTTCCCTTGAAATCTCCAATCTTGCCCTCCAATTCTTCATCAGCAGTGGCAGGTTTCTGATTCTTCGACCCCTTGGGCTGACCTTGTAAAATTCCAATTTTCCCCTCTCCGTGCTCAGTGCCCACTGCATAACCCACATTAGCACCATCCTCAGAAGCCACCTCCTTTTTAACAGTAGCAAACTTCCGATACTTTGAACCCTTCGGCCGACCAGGCTTTCGCCATACCACCTCAACCTTTTCCTCTTTGATTTCTCTGTGCACTCTTTCATCTTTCTCATGACCCACATTCTTAAGCCAAAACAACTCATCATCCCTAGGAGCAGCTTCCTGAATTTTTCTACTTTTATGAGTGGCCAGTTTCCGATTCTTTGAGCCCTTCGGCCTACCGCGCTTCCGCATTACAATCTCATTTTGGCCCTGCCCACTCTCAGTTGTCTCTCCATTCACTCCACTAACTCCCTCATGACCCACATTGTTCACACACACAGTCTCAAGCCCAGAAACTGCTTGGTCCTCTGCAATTTCAAGACTTGCCTCCTCATTCCACTTCTTTCTCTTCTTCTTATCCTTTGAACCTTTTGGCCTTCCTCTCTTTGCTTTTGGACACAGACTCTCATTCCCATCGCCGACCAACCCCACCTCCTTCCCACTCCCATGACCGACTCCCTTCTTGTTCCTTGATCCTTTTGGCCTCCCTCTCTTCCGTGGACCACCATCTCTCTTGCTCTCACCATCGTTACCATCACCAACTCTCTTCTTGTTCTTTGATCCTTTCGGCCTCCCTCTCTTCCGCGGACCACCATCTCTCTTGCTCTCACCATCATTACCATCACCACAGGACCCTTCACCATTTCCCACCTCTGGCATCCTTCTCCGGCGGCCCACGTCCGAGACGTCGCCGGAAAATCCCTTCCTCCTCCTTTTAGCTCCAGCAGCTGCGCAAGCACGGGCGGCGGCGAGAGGGCTCTTCCGCATTTTGGTGAAATACAGTAAATGCTTCTGACAATACTTCTCCCCGCTCACGGCTCTCTCCTTGCACTGCCAGCTCGGCGTGCCCGTTCTCGAGCATCTCCGGAAAACCTCCGGCGGTTCGGAGTCCATTCCACGAACCCGGGTCGGTCAGAATTAAGCTCAACCGTGTGGAGCGAGGGTAGTGGGGGAGGTGGGTTTTCTGGAGTCTGGCTATGGGATCAGCAGCTTTTTCCTTTCTACTAGGAAAAGCATCGCTGGTGGGGACTGCACTGACTGGCCGAATGGAGGTCCGCCAATAAGCAGCAACCCGTCAAGTCGAGTCAATCTCGCAGCTCCATTTCGGTGGCACAATAACTGCCCGCGTCACGATGCGAAGAAAACTCGGAAGGTCTCGACAGGCATACGGGTATCCCATCAGTATAACGTATGAAATAACCTCTCTGTCGTCTTCGAGGTTTCGCCGAGCCGCTCATTATTGAGTTTTAAATGTCTGTCGTACGTTTCTGGAAGTTGCGAGGGCGAGCGATGAATGGTGATGGTGACCAGAGATGTGTCTTCTGCAGGGTCGACAGGCTTCGCATGGGGCCGACGAACGGAATTATGGAAGAGGTACGAAGAGCATAGGACGGTTTCAGGTTAACGCCTAAATAAATTACCAGACCAGCATCGACCCCGTTGCGCAGCTCTGGTCGAAACGGACGAACAAACGAACAAAAACAGGATGAGAAAAGGAACCTCCGGATCTCCGAAGTTGTCACGTGAATTACCAGGCCGGATAAAAACAAAAACAAAAAAAAGGCTTTTTTTAATGTGAAAATAGCGGCCTAACGCCCTAAAACATCCAACTTTAACTTCAATCAATCCATCCGAAATAATTTTAAAAAAAGATGAAGAAAACTTCCATCTTGGTTCCATCTTGAACTTTTTTCCCGTCTCATGAAGATTCTAGTCTACTCCCAATCCTACACTAATTTTTTTATCTCATAAAATCCAATCAATTTAAATTCAGTCCAATTATATCGGGAACTATTTTTTTGTCTCATAAAAAATCATTTTTATGTAAGTTATGTATCTGCCTCCGTTAATTCTCTACCTTGCTCTTAGTGATGTGGCATTTTTACCTCATTGCTCTAATTTTTTTTTTTCACAAATTTCATATTCAATAAGACATCTTTAGGAGATGAATTTTCAAGTTGACCAAAAAAATTTGAACGTAGAATTGGAATAAGACATAAAGTTGGGAATATTTTATGGGACAAAATAAAATTTATGGTAGAGTTGAATATAGACTTAAAAGTTGGGGTTCTTTTATGGTATTAGGCCTAAAAATAGCATAAAATAGTAACTTTCCATGAGCAGGACATTTTTTTTTGCACGTGTAAACTCGCTACCCTTCTTCATTAATTTCTTGGCTTTGGCATAGTGAAAGAATATTCATTTGAAATGGGTATGTAATCAGTGAACTTGAATTTAAATAGGAACATATATGATTAACAGATCAAGAAAGGATTTCGAAATATCCCAAAATAAGTTCATGAGCTTGACATTCAAGGACATTGAGATTTAAAAATGGTCACAAGAAAATCATCAAGCTCGCAGACAAAAACTCACTCAGCAAGATGGACGGAGCCTTATTGTACCATAGACAATGTCTTGTCAATTTCACATTGTCATCATCTGCCAATGAAATTATTCCCAATAAATTTTGATATATCACAACCCCTAAGGTATAAGGAAAAGGAAGGTAGTGTAGAAACAATTACAAATATAAAAAGTTCGGTTGTGTGAAATTAACTGTATTGCTCTGTAATTTGCAAACGTAAAGAATAGTGTGCGAGTGCAAGCTCAGATATTCAACTTTTTCCCACAGAAAGAACCAAAGGAGACGCAGTAATGAGGCAGGGCCGATGCTGAACAGATTCCCTTGAGGTGACCCGACATGGCACTAGACAAAGCATTAGCGGAAAGAAAGCGCACTTTACGTTAATCCATGATTAATTAGTTGCTAAGTGCTCGATTTTAAGAATAATTTGTCCATTTTTCAATAGGTAAGATGCTCATGCAGAAGGGTCGGACGCTTCTACCCAGGAGAAAAATAGTAAAAGTTAACGTCGTACGCCGCCAACGTGACAAATGATCTGTACGGCGAAGACACTTTTTGCCTCAAAAGCTGCTGCTTGATGGTATGTAATCATCTTGTACGTCTCGTTTTCTTTTTTATCTGCCCATTTTCCTAAAAAGAAGAACCGATTCTAATTGAGAATTTTAAAATCTGAACCGCCCAAAACAGTCGTGTAGAACCCCGTCCCTAAGGCAGTAGGCACAAGTACATCAGACCATAGTTTCTGCACTAACTTCTAATAAGTGTGTTACACAAGTTCAGAGAGTACTATGGTCATAATAATGGAAATTCAAAATCCGAGATCATGGAAAACATCAGCAAATGCCGTGCATTCTTATCATCATTGATTTGGATACTTACAATTCGGGGCGATGTATGAAGCCAACTTACTAATGATTCCAGGATCGTCCATCCATCAATGAGGAAGAAAACATTCAACTTGCGGTACAAGCTGCAACGGCAAGGCTGCTTGAAGAACGGTACTAGCTAACATCCTTAGCCATGGTTACAAGAAGGGCAGATTAAATAATATATCCGAGAACGAGTTTCTCAGCATTTCTCCAAGGCTTCAATTCCAAAAAGTTGGTAGCTGCACAAAACGCTCCAGTGATTCTCTGGTTGTATTTCATTTACTTGGCATAGATAATTATCCCATCTTTCTAAGGCCAAAAATGTAAAACTAGAAATAATTCATGAGGAAATGGTGGGGGAGACATAATTATCCAGCAGGATTCCAACTTCAGACTGATTTTTCAAGAAAGCCTCGGCCGTGTCCATTAAATTACAATGTCCTTAGTCTTCCCAAAAAGTCGCCGCTTATACTCCTCACAAGCTCTCGTGATCTTACGTATCTTGAAGAGGGTCACTCTTAACTCTGACATAGCCTCTGCAATCTGCATCCTGAGTTCCGTATTCTCCGGAAAAGCATTCATCTGAATTTCAGATGTGACAACAGGAAAGAATATGTCTGGCTCCCTGAAGAGGCAAAATGATAAAACCAGGTCACTCGTAGCAGTAAATGGAGATATCCATTCGTAAACATGAACTAGCAATCAGTCAACCAAGAACTCAGGAGCCGTAATAATCAACCAAGCATGTAGTATGGTGTTGTAAAACTTGTTTAAGAATACAAAATGAATAGAAAAAACAACCCACGGGGTATTCTTGCTACTGCAACGGCTTTTACAGCAAAGAAACAACTTCCTTGATCAATTTGAAGAATGATCGACTACACATTCGAAAATGTCTCTCTACTTTTTCTCAATCTCAAAGAAAATCAAAGAAGAATATATTGCTTGATCAATGACCATCATGAAAAGCAACCAACTTCCTTTCCTCTCTTTTTTTCAGTTAGGTCAGATCCTAGTCACAGAAATTTTCTAGCTACTTAAGACATCTGGAAAATTGGAGAAAGAAACAGAGATACCAGAAGCCAAGAGAAATCAAGCCATCCTCTCGTATTATTCCACCGTCCAGTGATACAGCACCATGATCTATGCAGACAAGCGCCTGCTTCATGTGTTCTCTGGAGTCATAAACCTGTAACTTGCCAAAAAGCCGATAAAACAGTGTTTCTCGAAGACCATGGCCTTCAGTTGTTCTTGTTGCCAAATGATCTAAGTCTATGTCAACCATGTTAACTGCATATCCCATGAAGCCTGGAGGCATTTCTCCACTAGGTAAGGTGGGATAAGGCAAAGCCAGTTTCCTTTGAGGATCACAGACTTCAATCTCTCCTCTGTATGGGCTGCCAAAGGTTTATTGCAAATGATTGAGGAAATGCTTTCAACAACTCAATTAAGTTGGTCAAGGAATATGATCTTCCATAACACTAAATGTTATTAAATAATAACAATGCTACTTTTGTACCTTATTTCCTCAAGACATATGACACAAAATTCACCACTAATAGACTTGCCAAGTTCAGCTGCTTTTGCATAAACAGCATTTTGGAGATCAACTTCTCCGTTTTTGTCATACATCTCAAGACTAAATGCTGTCTCAGAGTTTGTGCACACGATCCCAAGCATTTGATCTTCACCCAAATACTTGGCTAGGATCCTCCAAAATGGAAAATGCAGCTTTAAGTATCGATTTGTCTAAAATGTGAAAAGGGGGATTGGCAACGATGAACAAGTGGGTCAGCTAGAAGGGTCGGTGATAGTTTACCTGCTAATCTCAATATTGCAAATTGTTCCAAGAAGTGCAACCACACCAATGATGCCACCATCTCTAGATCTTCTATGTGGTCCTTCAGAAGGAAAATTTCTGATAATTTCACAAAGAACAGAAGCCGCCGAGCCATCTCTGTTTTCTATCATATCAATCATTTCCTCTTTGGTGAAAAAGCAGTCCATAATGTTTGAGGGGGAAGGCCCTGCATAAACTGTAAAAGTTGGGCATCTGTACTTGTCATAACTGAATTTGCTTGGTATAGTAATAATTGTGCCCCAGATGATTTTGGTGAAAAGCCACCATTAACTGAACAATTATTTTTGTGTTACATTCAGATCTATATATTTTGTATATTGGAATAAATGGCAAATCTTTCCTCAAAAATCATCACATTTCTCTTATCTAGAGACAAAGATGACAATATGATGAGAGAGTCATAATATGACAATCAAAACATGGATTTATATTCTTTAAACTTTCCAAACTAAGTAGCCATAAGTTGCTTATATTGACAAGACCACAAGGACAAAGAAATGCGCATCATCACTAAACAGTGTTGCATGCATTTATCAAAGCCAATTTTCCTTCAGGAATAACATCAACCAAGACAAATCACCTCCTAACTCCACCAAAGATTGCTCTATTTCAACCTTCCGGTCATGCAGCAACTTCAGTACCCTTTCTCGATGCTCAATACGCAAACCAGTTTCAAGAATGTCATCCTCAAGAACCTGCGAGGAGCAGTAATTGTAAGTCACAAGGCACAAATGACCACATAAGTATGTGAGAATGATGGGCATTAGCTGCAACTAACTGACCTCACTGGAACATGGGAGAAGCTTAAATCTAGAATCTTAAAGCCAGGTACTTAAAAGAATAATTAGGACTTCAAGAATACAATGGGAATTTACAACAAGTAACCAGATTTATGATGGGGACGTAATGTGCAATAAAGATCTAACACAGTACCTTCTCATTACTGATGATGGGAAGTACATTCTCTACATCATTAGGGGTTAACATGTCCTGTAGCATCATTTTACTCCTGCTTCGACATAAGGTTTGAATCTCATGCTTGAAATCTGAAGAAGGCTGAATGCCAATCTGTGTACACAGATCAAGTTCGACAAAGGTCCCATTGCAAATTACCAACACATTACCAGAAATAAAAATTGCTGACCTTGATGCTCAAAGATAACTCTCGGTGACGAGAATGAACAGCAGAAAAGCTAAAGCAACCAGCATCTTGAGGAACAGTGAGATAAGGAATAATGCATCTCCCCTTTCGGAAAGCATATAAAGTGGTTGATTTTGTAACGGATGAGTCCAGTGTAATGGCAAGTGTATGAAAATGGCCATTTTCCTCATCGTCATGGATATTCTCATCAAGATTACCCTCTGGATCCACAACTTCGAAGACAAAATTTTCTAGCTGGGAACCAGCTGCACAAAGCTGAGGCGCCTGCAAATCATGCCGACATTAAAACAAGTCTCCGAAAATGAAAGCATTGTGCAACTAGAAGCAGAAGACTATACTAACTGGTTCTGCAACTCTGAGCTCCCTTTTTTCTGTTTGGAACTCTTCCTTGAATATTTCTTCACCATCAGCCATAACAGAGAGCGATACTGTATGCAGGTAATAAATGTAGATATCCTCAGATAGTCAGTAGTTTCTATAAATTTGAAACTTAAAACACTTGTTAGTACAATTATTGAAGCTTCACTTTCAGTGCAGCTGCTAAGTGATGACCGTATTGAACCTATTGGAGTTCCTTTCCATAAAGTGAAACGAGAATTCATAACCTCTAATGAACTTAACAACATAGATAATCGTTGGTAAAGAAATTGCAATATTTTCAGATGCCTGATACTTCTAATCCTTATTATAATAATTTAAAATTATTAGAACGTGTTCATACACATACAGAAAAATAAACTCTAACTAGAGATTTGGAATCACCATTGTTAAGGGAACATTATATTCTCAGTTCCTTGCTCATCTGCCTACTCACAAATCTCAATAGTGACTCCATATAAAATCTTAAGCAAAGGTATTATGATAGATGCTATGTGAACATATAATACAGACACCGTAATTTTAGTTCCTAACATTAATATCATCAACTGAAATGTCCCAGAAGCAAAACTAAAATAAAACACCTTTTGAATAAAACTATGTGATTTCGAGTCCATACCACAGAAAGCCTGCATGCTGAGAAAAAGGATTATCATTTGCCTCATGTGTTGGGAGTACCCAAATCTTTGTTTATAGGTATCATGTTAAGCTTTGATCGATCAACAGTATAATGAATAACTGAAGTAGATTGACCTATAGCGTAAACTATACTAATCGAATAAACTGTATGGTCAATGCATAAGTCGAGAAAATAAAAAGTGACTCAATGTAATTCTCTTAAAATATTGATTCATCGAGTCTACTAGCCATACTGATGCAATCCCTTCTTTGTGTCAATTATAACAATTAGTATGGTAAATTGAAACTCAAACCTTATTCTCATTACAGTAAACCTTAATATATGTGTCAACGACGCTACCTCTCAAGTTTCTTATGTTCTACATAAAGGCTAAATTCTATTCATTTTCAGTTCAAGTAAGGTTAAAGTAATTTCACCAAGAGATACATGAAAAACTCCAAAAGAAAACAGATGAACAAGTTTTAGGTTTATACTAGCAAGAGTTTTTTGAACCCTCATCAAGAAAGAGGAATTAGTTTGAGAAGAATGAAAACAAATGCAGATTACTTTAGAATAAGGATGAGAATTTCGGTGAGGAAAGGTAATTATGATAGGCTTAGTATGTTGTTCTTTGACTATTGAGTTTCCAAGATTATTTGCTTATTGTAACTTCCTTTATTATGTCGAGAGTGACAAGTCCCCCTCCATTCAAAATAAACTGCATTGATTCATAGCACATTAGGAAATCAGAAGTTAAGTCATGATTAGCACTTTTCAAGAGATTAACGCGCTTTGCGTAGAAAAGAAAATGCCCGATCGATGATGAACCCAATAATAGTTTACAACATGATTTCTTGTGTACAAGGTTGGGATAATAAATTGGACTGTGAATATTATTTTGAATGGCCATAGGCCTACTAGTAGCATTCATAGGCCTAGTAGTAGAATTCTTGGTTGCAGGCTCAATCAGCAAATCAATATGTAATTACTAGCTGAGCTACAAAACTGCAAAAAGAGAAGGAAATATGCCTGAGAGTAAGTCTTAGCGTACCACTTGCCCCATAAATGGTGAATACATGGTCAATCTACCATGTTCATTAAATTTAGATATACCTTGCGAAGGTTATTGCAAGAATTTGAGCTATACTCTACTCTACTTCACTTGATGTTCTTTTGCAAGCGCAGTTTCCTTCAACTAAAGATTACCCAGAAAATGCTGCAAGAGATCAAAGTAAAAGTTCAACCTACAGACTCAAGGTCCATACCATTTTGACTGTAACCTGCAGTAACTCTCAACACACCACCAAGATGAACAAATCCAGCATGATCCACCTGAACAAAAAATTCATTCCTTCTTGTAAATAATTTTCAACAGAGTTTTACCCATTAGCAATGCATATTATGCTACAAATATGGTATGAATACACAATACACCTCTACAACTGTGCCAAATCTTTTTTGGGCCACCAACATTCTACTTCAACATTTTTTAACAGTTTACACCCTATATCTAAAATGTCAGCAGGGTCATTCCCAATAATAACAACAGAAATGGAGGTGCAAATGAAAGCAACACGACAAAGTTCCGGTTGCTTCTGTTAATCAGTCCCATGCACCTCACACAACTACAGAAAGATAAGTACCCTGACTAACATGCTGAATTGAATGCCTATGTGTCAACAAAAGCTATCTTCGAAGCTTTGTTTGGGAGAGTGGGGGGGAAGAAAATTTAGGTGTAAGTACACAAAACTTCGAATTTTCCTTCCATCCTCTCATTAAAATTCCAAATTCTTACCTACCAACTTTCCACCCAATTTCATTTCCCCCATTTTCCTTCACCTCCCAAACATATAAGAGAACAAATCACCAATTAAAGAATTTACTCAGTAGCACTGCAGGGAATCTGGGAAAGCACATCACCTTGTGCTTTTTACCCATCTGATCTTTAATGGAAAATCCCTCAACCTTCAAAAGAACTTCAGAGCCCTTCAAAGCATGATTTCCATATGCATCAAACATCTGAAGGAAACGGATCAAACAAAAAGACATAAGCAAGGGTGCCAAATAACTGCTTCTGCAAATATACAGTAAAATATTAGCTAAACATAATGATAATCCCACTTTGGACCAGGTTATCTTATACTTCCTTTTCTGTTGTGCGGCGAAGTTCTACAAAGTACGCGATAAAAAAGTTCAAAGAAGTTCTGCCTCAGATACTTGTTATTTTTCTTTTGAAAAGAGAAAGACCAGACCTCAATTTCCATCCAATAAGATACCTTATGAAGACTAAGAACTATACATGACAAGCAAATAATTGCCATTGCAATTAGGAAACTCTGCTGAGGACCATGACTAAGCAATACATGCACACTAGTAACAGTTTGCACATGATTGAGTATTATCTCATACAAATAGTGCAAGAAACTTCATTCACAATTAGGCTTAAGCACAAGGTTTGAGAGGATCCGCTTTTACCTCCAATTTGAGTTCTTGTACTATGCACCCAGGAAGCATTTGGATATTTTCCATAGATGGATGTGCCACCACTCGCCGCACATGTCCAGGAATAACTATAAGAAAATTGAGAAAATAATTGCCAGGCAAATCAATTGCTAAACAATTAATAAATCTCATGCTTGTGCCTGTAAAGGAATTTAATCTGGAATGTGCTACCTTGACATGGAATAGAAATGGACAAAGATTCATCTGGTGGACATAAAAGCATTGTGCCCTCATAGCTTGGCCGGATAATGTCTAAATCCTCACTTTCTATTAGTAATTCCTACACAATCAGTAAATCTAAGTTACCACAACAATGTGTTGGGATACTATTGTATCTCCGTAGAGTTAAATTTCAGTAAAATGTACAAATCTGAAATGGGCCAGACATATTAAATAGATGTGCATGGCACCTTAATTCTTAGAGTCTTTTTGTCGGACAAAAGGAATGCCTTCATTTTCTTTACACAAATCAACATGCCTTTGCCCATCTTGAATTGCAAATTGACTTTTGGATTTGATGGGAATGGAATGAGGTTCCCATATCTGTCATAACATGCAACATCTAAAGGTGTAAAGCATGATCCAACCCTGTCAAAATAGCCCATAAATTACATCATAAACCTGGAGTTCCACGTATACAACAAAAGAAAAAAATCAGTACTTTCAAAAACTTCTTACCATCCTTACCTGACTCTAAGACGCTTATTCTGATCATATCCCAAAAGTTGCCACCTTCCAACCTCAGCAGATGCATGAACTGTTACCTCTTTTTCACAGTTATTACAGCTTGTCTCATCCTGATCAAAAGTATACATCAATGAAATGATGTTTTAGAGGTATTACACAATAAAAGGAGTATTTGGTGATAAAGTTTGTCCCTGCTTTTTTTTTCTGGAAGAAAAGGGTAGGAAGAGGCTTGCTTACTATATGGAACAAAAATTTATATACACCAGATTTCTGAAATAGTTCGTGAGACTTGTGCTGCAGAGAAAAGATGTATAGACCATGAAATCCTCTATAACAAGATGGTGTCACGCGAGATGAATAAAGATGACTTTCTTGACCATTATCAGAATCGCCACTGAATTTGACTTCCATTGACATTTCCATTCTATTTTTGACAATGTACTTCTGATCCAAGTTCTTTGAAGCAGTGGAGTAACTGAAATTTGCTGGCCGAACAATTGCTACAATTTCCTTTGGAGGGTCTTGTCCCGCAGGAATGGGTGCATGAACTGGTAATGCCTGAAAACAAAAAGAAAAAAGCATGAATAGGCTAGTAATATAGACAGAGGACAGATAACTCAACAGTATTCTCAGGTCAGCAGTTATCCTAAGGAGAAGGAACACAATACGCATCACCATGCAGAAAATCTCTTTAGCTCTTAAACCTTTCAGACCTACAGATCTCACCTAAATGTGATAAAATACTCAGAACAAGGTTATACAGGATGCTTCAAGAAATATTTTCTGCAGTCACCTAAAAATTGAAGATCAATTTACAAAACTTTAATTAGACACTTACTCCATGAAATCCTAACTCTTCACATTGGTTGGCATCTAGCAAGTCAATTGAAGATGGAGCTTTCAAGCAGTGCTTCTTCAACTGGCACTCCCACTCAGATTCCCCAACAGCTACTAACTGTGTTTGGAAGCTCAAGATTGAGTAGATATCACAAAGAATCATGATTCTGGACAGTGTATGACATAAAGAAGTAAAATGACATTCAAATAATTAAATAGGTACCTCTCCAGAGTCAAGGACTCCAATAGGAATAGATAGAGAACTCTTAACCTCCAAGCAAATGTTTCCATCATGGTTATTGAGGACACAGCCTTCCCCATCAGGCACCCCCAGTGGCCTTTCACAAACAATAATTCAGGGACAGTTTGTTAGCAGAATTTTAAGGTATCCAATGGTTGATGAAAACTTGAAACACTTCAACCATAGAAAATCGATAAGCGATTCACCTGCATATGATTCGTGCTTCCCCTGCAGAGAGAAGACCATCAGATTAATTGACCAATACACTTCGTTGAATAGAATAGAGAAACATCGTCCCCATAAATAAACTGTTTTCTCAATCAAGTTGAGGGATCTTCTCATCCGGAAACCCCCCATGAGCAGACAGACGGCTAAAACTTTATCCAGAGATTTTTCTCCAACTTAATACATGATATAATTCTTTCATTTCAATCAATCCTTGAGCAAATAAGTATTACTTGATGGTTCAAATGCAAAATGCCCCCCCCCCCCAACTAAAAAAAGAAGAAGGTTAATGTGGGACACTTCTAAGGAACCTCCTTTTCTGTCCAAGTCTCCTTGGAAAACTTAACATAAATCAAGTCATTGACAGTGAAATAATAAAATTGTCCAAAAACTTTTGACTACAATGGAATGGGCACCAGTTTGAAACTTCGTTACCCTAGAAACCATACCATCCGTGCATATTAATGCAGTGTATCTCTTTACATTTCAAATCGCATGCTCAACAAAAGATTTTATTCTATTTAAGTATAAAGTGATCTGCTAGACATACTGAGATAATCTACTATGCTCACTATAAAAACAAAAGTATCTTTTTGGCAGAAAGCTCAAAGTGAAAGCAACAAAATGCACGCAAGCATAACATTTCTTACCACTGCCATCTCCTTGAAGTCCTTCAAGCAAAAAATATTGCAGAGTAGCATAGACATTATTCTTGTGCACTCCAGCACATGCTCCTTTGAGAATTTTGATTTTCTGGTCACATCTCCAAGATAGTCCCTTCCTTTTCATTCGATGGTGCACTCTCACAACTAAGATATAAATATTTAAATCAACCAGTCGCACCATGAGCAGCAAAGCAAACAATAATTGGTAAAACAGGAAGCAGTACAGTCAAAGAAGTTCAAAAGATATCAAACATTTTGAGCAAGACAAGAACAGACTGAATGGCAAGCCACTAGCATGCGACATAGAAGAACTTCGCCGGTAATCCACCAGCTTATGATATATATTACTTCTACATACCGTCAGATGATACACCAAGTGCCTTCTTGTTTCCAGGGTTGATTATTACAACAGCTTGGTCCTCGCCGCCATCAACCTCTTCATCATAACGTTCATGCATTTGGATAATCCAATCACAATACTCCTTTTCCAGTTGTAAAGGAGTCAACAACTTCTCTTCTCTACAGATTTCCACTTTTATTCCTAGATAACGGGAAAAAATTCTTTAAGGACTTTGAAGTGAAAACCACTTTAAGTTTAAGAAAAAAATAGTGGATGTATATACGAGCATGACCTTTTACTCCATCAAGAGGCCTGCCAATTTTTTTAAGAGCACTGGTAAATGGGCTGTGCTGGGCCAGATCTGTCTGTCAAAAGAAAGGAACACCGAGCATCTCTATATGAAAAGTTCCATAAGAAGATGAGCAATTTAGATGATGACTAAATGTCATTCTACCTATTTTGGTCCTTCAAATTGATAGAATATTGAAATATTAAAACATGCCTTCATCTACAAACTTAAGCTTTAAAACTATTCTTACAAAATCTGACATAGTGTTGGAGCAAGAAATCCTAAGTTTGAATCTTTCTAGGCCCCTATTTGCCTCCCAATGAAATATTTCTACGCTTAATACCAGGCAAAAAAGACCAAACTAAGCGTAAGGGGAGTGATAAAATATTGAAATGCTAAAGCACGCCTTCATTTACTAGCTTAAGCTTTTAGAACAATTGGCAGTGTTTTTATGAAATCTCACACAATCAGGGATATCGACACAGTCCCTGAACTTTAAGCCCAATGTGCAATGAGTTCAGGGACTACATTGAATAAATTAAAAATTCAAGAACCAAATTGCACATTAGGCTAAAGTTCAGGGATCAAGTTGAACAAATTAAAAATTTGAGGACCAAATTGCACATTGGGCCAAACTTCAAGGACTGTTTGTTTCATTATCCCCACATAATTACTCTTTCACTAAAGCAACGTATTTCAAGTAGTGAACCATTCACACAAGATAGACGTTTTAGTTTTGATGTTCCAAATGTACATTATTTGCTTAAGAAAATAGTCAGCTCAGCAGATACTAGACAAATGAAGAAGCAAAAGAAAAGTGAAGAAGAACTGTCTTAGAAATGTTGATCATCAAACTTATTGTCATTTCCCATTGATTGAATTTAAAAAATATTTTAAATTGTGTTAAGATATCATAGAAAAAATACTCATCCTAAAATATATGTAGGACAAATCAAAAACCTTTAAATTTCAATAAGAACAATATTTCACTGCAAAGGCTTCCAAATACTGTGTATACATACTTCTAACCTTCTCTCCAGCTAGGTAACAGCACTGGGAAAATTTTGAAAATTTAATGTCAACTGACAAATAACAGACGAATGACATAATTTTGCCCACAGATATATAACTCTAAAAGGAACTAATAAAACACTGAACTTAAATGTGCTAACATGTCAACATAAAGAGGACTCAACTCTGATCAAACTTACGTCAGCCACATTCAAAATGCTACCACTGCATTCCTAAAGAAGGCACATTCCTACCAACATACATCAAAAATTTCAGAAGAATCCCTTTGGAAATATATGAATAAGCTGGAGACATATTTTATTTTGTGTTCCTGCTCCGGCTTGCACCTCAGTAACTGCACACTCTGTTTGGTCTTGCTATGTGAATTCTCTAGTTCCTATACCATATGTTTTCAGTAGATCAAAGCATTTAAAAGTCTTAAGTTATATCAAAATGTAAGAACTGGCAACATTAAGCATTCTAATAATGAAAGCCTGACGGTCCATGAATAGGCAGTGGCTCCCCTCACCTTGGAAGGTGTTGGAGAGAATCCAGCATCAGTCTCTGCATCATTAAACTTTGTGTCAGACATTTCATGATGTATAGAATAGAAGAAAATGCAGTCTCATCAGATAGGAAAGGTCCGAATCATCAGTGATAATCATACCAATAAAGCATTTAACTCTAAAGAAAGATCTCCTGAATAACTGAGCTTTATCTCCTTTCTTATGTCTCCCTTCCATGAATGGGAGCAAACCCTGTGGTAGAAAGCAACCATGAGGACTTTCATTACAACAGTTAGTTTTTCCTTTATTCTTTTTTTGTTGATAGTCAAGTTAGTAAATAAACAGAGACAGTGGAAGCATCAAACACTTGACATTGATGCTTGATTTAATTCCAAAATTTTCAATTAGATCAAGTTTCTCAAATGGGACCTTCTCAACGTGCACATGAAATTTTTATAAGATAAAACACAATGTATTAAGTTTAGTACGTGTGTTTTCTTGTGAATCTTGTCAGAAATTCCTTCATTTTGGAATATGTCTTAAGTTTCATGATATTCCACTAGATACGAGATGAAGATTACAAAGGACCTTGAATGTTAATCAAGTGAAAATCGAGAAAAATACATGTATAAGCATGGGTCTTTTTAGCTGACTCACTAGCTTGAAGAAGATGATGTCGACATTTGCATTTATGCACTAGAGGGAGGAAAGAAATGATCAAATGCAACTGAAGTGGGCAAAGATCTGAAAAAAAGAAGAAGGAGAAGATGATTTTGGTGGTTGTCAAAGACAATATGAGTTGCCACAGGCATTTGCTGGATATGAAAGCACATCGACATCGACTATAAGTTTTGGGCAAGATTGCCTTTCATGGAAAGAGGTAAGACCATGATTTGGTGGGGCTAACATTTGGAAGATTTAATAGAGTTCTGAAATGTCAGGATGCCATTGCACCATTGTTCTAGCATGCAAAACACACAGATAGTTACATGATGTCTGCTACTCCCAGCACAGCAGCCACAACGTAGAGGTAAGAAAATGAGTCTCATCAAACCAATAAACCAGCTTTAAACATGCCTAGGAGGTTATACTTAATACCAGCTTTAAACATGACTGCGTTTGCCTACATGCAGGGAATGAGCAACAACTGTTTGAACTTTTGGGCAACTAGAGGTGAGAAAAATGGCTCCCACAAACTCCATCCATCGTAGATCTTAATCAAACTTTTTCCAGGGTTGCAGAATGCTTTCATTCTCATCAGATAAGCAATGGCAGTCAGAGTCATCCAGTTTCCAAAAGGACAACCATGTGGCCAGGTGTCTAAACCTCACTTTTTGGACAGTTTGGGGAAAATGGCTTATGCAAGAGTACTGGGCCACTAGATTTAGATAGCAGAAATAAGAGAGGTTTAAATATCTATCTGTCAACAGGGGGCCGTATCCAAAAGGATAAAGGCTTGAAGATGTGTGATCAACAACAATGTAAGCTGCACCACTTTGAAGCAGCATAAGTTTTAAGGACCATTAAATTTGCTATTGCTTCTAGGCATTTAAGCCTGCATCTCATTATCCTTATCTTATGTAATGCAGAGGAGGTGCCTGGGCTTTTTGTTTCATCAGCTTTTCTTAGTTTGATTATAATATCCGAAAAGATCCACAACTCACCCAGCGAGCATCTGGAAGCAGTCGGCCAAGACGTCGGATTGACACACGACTGAAAGATTCATAGGTTTCAGCAAGTCTGCATCCATCAGCCTCTAACTTCTCTAAGATTCTTTCAATGTTTTCCTTCCCCTGCAGTACTTATATTAAGAACTTCCTCCACAGTAAACTGAAAAGAAAAGGAACTATAAGAAGATACTGCCATACCTGAACAACAGGAAAGTAGACACACTTCAGGCGAGCATTAGCCTCATGAATGGCTGTGGAACCTGAAAAGTGTTGCAGCTTATTATATAAGAGAAAAGCTGCAATCTAAGTGATGTTCTTAGGTAAAACTGGTACTACAATCAATGAGCCAACAGACCAAAAGAAGGGCTTAAGAACAACGAAAGGTGGACGACCTAGAATAAACGATGATATAACTGTCTCCTCTTCTAAAAAGAATGGTACAGAGAACTACAGATACTTACAAGGTATTGCATCAGTGTCCTCTGTAATTGAAAAATGAACTTGAATAATAAAATCAGGGCCATTGCATGAATGCAAGTTGGTAATTGCAACCTCCCCTCCTTCAATTTCAGCTAAATCGATACCATTTACCTGACAAAGCACAGACTCATTTCATGGTGCAAAAAGCTTACTATGAGATCCCATTATGCAATAATGGGTACTATTTTTTCTACAAACCGTACACTATGACACACTCATATCATAAGCGTCTAAATAGCAAAACTTCTCAAATTAGTTTATATATTTGTAGGCATAGCAAGAACAAGAAATCCGAAATTGTTCTTAATTCTGAACATCATAGTTACATAGCTGGATTGTAACTTTTCCATCCCAATATTAAGAATGCGCAAGACTGCCCCTTCACAGTGGATGAAAAAGATAAATGCAATAATGCATACTATTTTTTCTATAAACCACAAATTTTAAATAGCAAACCTTTTCAGATAACTTAATATATTTGTAGGCATAGCGAGAACAAGGATATCTGAAATTGTTTGCATATCTGAACACCACAGTTACGTAGCTGGATTGAGGCCAACTAAAAGATAAAAGCATTATGTGGCTGAAGGAGTTAATATTAGAGGCCACTGTAGCAACAGTGCATTTCATACCTCAAAAAGGACTGGTCTGATTGTCCTCCTCAAATTGGACAAACCATCACACTGCAAACAATCAAACTAATTAGGTAAAATCAAATTCGGGCATCCTATGTAATCCTTATAGTGAAGAAGCAAACTTGCATAACCCCAAAAAAAATTTCATCTACTACTTGCTATCTTAGAGATTGCTGTACCTTGATATCCCCAGTTCTACAGCAAGTCAGTAATAGTTATAAATTCACCAGAAGGGAGAACTCATTAGCATAGTTTTAAATCATAGCCAAGGGTGATACTCTCAAAGATATTGACCAAAGCCATATCTCACATTGGCCGCGATGCTAACAGAATAACTTTGTGGTCTGGTAGCAGCATTTATGGACATTTTGCAGTGATGGATTGTAGCATTATTGCATGTGCCATAGCAGTAACTTTTCATAGCAGCATTAAAGGAATTATGATATCAAGTCGATATTCCATTTGGCAAAATCAACAGATTTGATTAACTCCAATTTCTGCAGTACTTAAACTTTTCACCATCACAAGTCCAGGCATCAAAGATGACGTCATTATCCACCAGGCACCATCTAAAATTTGCAACAACACAGATCCGATTGAAAAATCTAGCAAAACTTTTTAGAATGTTAGAAAAATAAGACATCATTCTAAATTTAAAAAAAAAGTTATATGACTCTTTCCCTAGGTTAGCTGATGAACCTCATAAAGCCAGGAGAAAAAGACCGGCATGGCTTTCTCCACTTGTGGTGAAATAGTTTCTTGCTCTAATGTCTCTATAAAAGTCTTGTTGAAGAGTGCCCTGAGGCACTTGCTAAGCATACTTGCATGAAAATGATTTGATTTCTAAAGCATTAACTACACATAACACAAGTAAAACAGCACATCAAAAACTGTGAACTTTCCCCAATCTGCGGCTTAACAAGTGCCCTGCAGGCACTCTTTTAACAAAACCCTCAACAAAAGTAGAAATGATGGTGGCAAACCTGAACATATGGGAAATAGATGTCCTTCAGCTTGCACTGGAGTTGATATAGATTCACCTTTTTCATTCTAGGCTTGAAAATCTCAACCTGTACAGATTTTACATGGCAAGACCACATTAAAATGTCACAACGTATTGTCTAGGTATCAAGAATTCACAATATTTACCACCTTGTGACAAAGCAGCAAATACATGAAAATTTACTGGCAGAATGTATTTAGAATATTATATACAAGTTGTTAATAACATATATATGCCCAAGGCAGCACATGAAAAAAATAAACTACTTGCTTAGAACTTCATAGTAGTGGCTTCCCCAAGTCAACAGATGCCGACATGGATGAAGATGTGTTCTATCAATCTTTATCGACTTCAAACTGTTCCAAGAGGTATGTCTTTACTCACAGTAGAAGCCAGTTTTTTTGTTTCATAATCCTTGTGAGGAGGTTTTCATCTCTCACTCATGTATAGTGTTCTCAACTTGCCTCACGTCTCTCAGATTTTACATTCTCCATATCTCTTCCCACTGCCTAATGCCTTCTCTAAATATTCAATCTTATACCTCAAAAAATATATATTTTACTGCCACTGTATTGGAGTGACATAATTAGGAAATCTAAAGCCAAATATTCGCTCAGGAAGACTGACTTAGCCTTGAGTACAAGGTAAAGACATGACCCGAGAAGTCTTTGACTGGCATAATCAGAGAATCTAGAGTCTAATAGTCACTCAAGACGACTGACCCATGACTACTTCCAAGTCCTGTGCTATGGCCAAGCCAAAAAAAACAAATTTCTAGAGCGATGGAGGTTAATTAAAAGATATGCTTTCAATAAGTGTCTTGGAGGATTTGGGATGATACTCAGTCGGAGCATGATGGACAACATCCTAGACAATGGTTTTTACAGATTTGTAGAAATTAGCTGAGTAAAACCTTCCTGAAGGAGGAAAAAAACATAAGCAAAAATTTAGTTGCACATATAAAAAGAAAAGATGTGGAATATAGACGGCAAAATGTCCAATGAGTCAATGTTATTGACACTGAAATACGACGACAGAAAGAATTTATTAAAAGAAATCTACCTTTGTGAAGCTTCCTTGAGGTGCTTTGGCATTTTCATTTTCTAAAGGAACCCTGATGCCACCATCAGTCTGAATAAATGACAAAGAAAATGATGACTGACTGAATAAATCTATGTATGGAACATAAGAGAGTCCAGTCGAGAGAAACTATGACAACAATGAAGAAATCAGTGATCTTGCATACTCTCCAAGAGTGTTGAGAACCAGATCTCTTCAGTAGGGCTTCTCTCTTCAGATATAACATGTATACTCTCTTAGATTTCATAGTCTTGGAAGAAACTACGGCATGCCTGTAACTCATTAAAAGGGAAAGAGGTGTAAATTACCCCTACAAAATATAATGGGCTAACAGTTTCTACAACTACAATACTCTGGAACGTACCTTCCCAAATGCATAGAGGCAATTGGTCCTCCATATCCAAACAAGCCAAAGAAAGGCTGCACCACACTCAACAAATTATCGAGAAAACAGAAGCGATTGGAACTCTAAGAGATTCAAGACGGTTAAATTTTCCCAATTCAAAGCCATGTCCAGGCCGTGGATTGGTGAATTGTCAGCTAGTTAGGAACATACTGTCAACTTCTCTCACATAATTCGACTCATGGAAGACAGAGGTTCATGTTTGCTTTCTCTTGGGGGAGGATTGGGAAAAAATACACATCGACATGATTTTGGTATTTCAATGAAGTTAATGCTGCATGGCACAACAGACCTTTGAAAATTAATTCCACCTATGAAAAGTGGAAGGCATCAGCAACATTTGCAAGAAGAGGAAGCTATTTCTTTAAGAACATTGATTATGCCTGGTCATGCTTGACAGTGCATGAATATGGTAGCGAAAAAATCAATTCACTCCTAATATATTGGAGTCAACCAATCATTCATGTGTGATATTAGCTTGCATTAATTTCCATCTCCTGGCGTAATATCAATGGATTCCTGCTACTTGCGAAAGGACATTTTGCATGTCTTTTACATGCAGAGACTAGGAGATTCAATTAATGCCACATGTTTAAAGAAATATTACCATTAGATATGGAGGTTTTCCACCTACTGCCTTAGCTTGAAACTTTCTGTGAAGCGAGGCACCCATCTTTCCCCTAGACAAAAAGATGAACACAAATCCACGAAAAGTTACAAAAAGAGAATGAAATCGGAAGAAACCAGGGCTTGCTAGCAAATGCAAGTTAATTTCTTAAGTATGCTTCTCTGTTTTTTTAAAAGAAAAAATGTCTATCCTTTAAAGTATAGTTCTGAAAGAAATAATTGGAAAGGATACAGTCAGTTTTCTTCATAAAGAAGCTATCATTTTCCATTTAAGTAGCACCAGCCACTTTCTGGAAATAGATAATTGACCCAAATAATCATCTGAAGAAGATGTAACTCTACATTATCATAGTATGTTTAAAAAGTCATTTCACCAGTGTTATTTCTTCATTTTCAACTAGATAACTAAACTTTACCCAAAGCACAGAATTCTCTCCTAAATTTCTGTCTCCTCTAGCCAAAATACTGCTAATGGTATAAGTTGCCATGGTAGTGTAAGTGTGTGGGCATATGTGTAGGTTTGGGTTAAAATGAGGGAAGAAAAGACGTTGCTTTAGAGTACTCCATACCATTTTGCTATAGAGTTCTCATCACTGTCATCCATTCCAGGGCCAGTGTCAAAGATTGAGATCTTTTCATCAGATATATCCAAGCTGCAATTCAAAACAATAGTGATCCAGGCTCCAAAGTTCAAACCCAATGAAATGTCAATAAGAATGCAGCTAGCATAAGCATCAAGATGAAAGATTAAAACATAGCCAACCCATGATCATATGGCATCAAAAACCAATCCTGGTTATTTTATCATATGGTGTTATAGTAAATACAACAATCTCCATGTGAAACTTATGACTCGTAATATATTGCTGAAAGATGTTTGCCTTGAAATAGTCTTACGTAAGTCAGACTTAAAGAAGGAGTTTAGTTGGCAATTAGCAAACGGGTGTGATACCTCCAAATAAAGGAGAAGCTTCAGTTTTGCTTTCCATTACTCTCATCATTTATTGTTCACTAATTTAGTTGAACAACAAGAATGCGCATTTAAAATAGTTCATATCTATCTAGTAAACAAGTCATTCATCACCTTTTATAGATTTGCTTAGTATGGAGTTTCTATTTGAAAAGAAAAGGTTTCTTTTTTAGGAGAAATTCTAAGATGCGTCCATTTCAACAACTAGCTTAATATGAAGAAGCATCATCCACCATAAACCACAATATGAATTCTATTGTTCCACAAATCCTCAGCCTTAAGCCACGAAGGGGCTGATGTTCCAATCCTAATGATAACATGACAAGATCAGGAAATCACCTAATCAATCTTCTAGATTTAGGAGGATTAGCCCACACAGCTTGCAACGAATTATCCTGGTGAAAGGAGCAGTAGTCAGTTTGGCATCAAACACCGATCTCAACTTCCAAAGTCATCAAGACAACTTACTATCAAGTCTGCAAGAGCAGTTTCAAAAGTATAGTCTCCAGGTAATCCCTCCAGCAAGTCTGTATCAGGCGTTAAATCCCACATATTCTGCAAGACATTTCACACATATATCAATGCAATCGCTTGAAGAAGCACAGAGAACTAGAGAAACCCTATCATAGTATGTGTCACGTGTTTAAAGGCCAAATGAGCACCCTCATGGTACAAGCAGAAATCACAACAAGAGAACTCCTAGGAGGCAAGTGATACCTATTCTTGAGCATATATCAACAGTTGGGTACGATGCAAAAAGGAATAAAATACTAACCTCAAAAGTATCAATTGTGTCGCCAGACCCGTCCTAATCGGAAAAAGAAAATACAAACAAACAGTAAAATAAGTACAGCCATAAAAATGAATATGCATACTCTCACTAAATTAAAAGACAAAGCAAGCAAACAAAGTATGACTTGCCCAATACTCACGTTAAGACGCAAGATGTGGCGCTTGTGAGGCTTAAAGTTGTCAAAAATAATTCTCCTTTTGATCTGGTTGCCATTTGCATCTTCAAAATACAAATGATCACTTTCCCATGCAATGGGACGCTTAAACTTCAGTGATGGATCTTGTGCTTTCTCTCGCTTGTACCTTTCTTTAATCAAAAGGATGAAATCTCCGAAGGGCATCATTGAGTTGGGTTCCCTTACCGTGATGCCCACGGTAGTCCCATTAGGCAACAATATGGCGAATCTATGTATTTTGTCGATATCAGCTTCATTCATCGTCTGATCCACATGTCTCTTCCTGCTGCTGGCGCTAGCCTGGCTTCGTTCCATCCTTAGCCAGCCCAAAATCTGTCACGCAAAGACAAGCGTGACAAAAGGTCACACACGGGTTGAACAGCACGAGTAACGGAGCAGAGGAAATCATCACTCTCTCAACACATTTTGACTGTAGAGCTTAAAAACTGCATGCACGATTCCCCAAAAAGACACGGAAGGGCAAAAAGATCATATTTTTCGCGATTTCCCCTGTGCTAATATTCTTTCCCGTCCTTTCATTATACATAAACCAAACGGATACACGTCACTGAATATTGTAAACACGAGAACATTACACGAACTAGCTGATAAAACGATCGTTCAAGCAAGGCTCAAACACGGGTCGTCAGCAGAAGCAAATGAAAAGAGCCAAACTCTTCCTGACGTCACTCCAACCAGAACATCATCCAAACGATCATGACGCATCGCCCAAGAGCGTGAGTTGACGTGTGTAATGTTCTCGCGAGCCAACTTTGGCTCTGGCGAGGAGAAAGTTTCGAACTGGGCACGCGTCCAGGTCGACGGGCAAAACCCAGACTCCCGATAGAAGCTCAAACAACGCAGGCACCGCGAGAACGTCGAGAAAGCGCGAATGAAAAGAAGGAAAAGGAACCTGAAGGAGCGAAGACAATGCAGGAGACGCGCGTCCTGCGCGACCCTCGATCTCTCGAGCGTGTTCTGAAGGACGGAGAAGGAAGAGAAAGGGTCGCAGCGCCTGCGAGGAAGACGAAGAAGACGAAGCGCGGTGCCTATGCCACTCCCTGCAAGGCTGCAACCGAGAGGTCGTACCCTGACTGACGTTGTTGCTCCTCGGATGGAGGACTGGCCCTTTGAGATCGCGCCACGTGGACGTGGCAACAGCGACGCCTTGATGGCACGCAAAGCTTTCCGGCTGCAACTGATCAAATCCATGACTGATCAAAAAGGATATCTATTTTAGTCGCGAATCCGATTATATCTTTTTTATTGCGATATAAATCCTATGTAATATATATATATATATATATAAATTGTTCTTCTTATAGTTCAGTTTAGTTTGATGGAAGATACATTATCTATGCACATTTTCAAATATTAGTTCGCTTTTGCGATTGCGTTTAATTTCAACACGTCAACGATGGAATTACTTGCTTCCTCATTAGTCTTCCTAAGCGACGACTCGAGTCGGACCGCCTAGTGCATTTTTTTATATTTTTGAATTTCTCTTCTCGCTGAAATCTTTTATGTAGAAAAACAGGAACAAAAAAAAGTTATTGCAGAAATCTTTGATGTGGAAAAAACTGCATGGGATGCATAATTTTTAAGGATAATCAGTTCTCGATCTAATCAAATCCCATCTAAAAACAAAAAAACCAGATTGAGAGAACTAGTTTTCAATTTTTGGGATTTGAGATCGGACCAAATAGTCTTGGGACCAACAATTAGTCATTTAGCAAAAAAATTTGAAAAAATTAAAAAATACTTAAATTGTTACTATTTTAGGATTTATTGAATATATATTTTTAAATAGTCAATACAGTCCGATTTCCTCTCAAAATCAAGAACCAAGCCAAAATTCACTAGTTTCAATTTTTTTTGGAAGTAGGAACCAAATCAACATCCAAGGAATTAGACCAAATTAGTCAGTCTAGTCCACTTTGAGTGGTCTAATATACTCACCACTAATAGTTTTAAGGCTGTATTTCTTTTAAAATGGTCGTTGAACTTTTTTATGATATATTAAAGTATAGAGTAAATAATTAATTTTTCCACGGTCAAATCAAATTTATAAATTGCGTACGGATGTCAAGTTACTGAAATCAGCGGCTCTTTTTGAATGTGAAGACCGATCACTTCATACGGACGAGCGACTACGTGCGAATTCTAAACTCTTTCACATGAAAAAAGGTAGCGAACAAATGGAGCATTGGTCAATTAAAGTAAATCTATCGATCACTTTATATGATTTACTAAGTAAACCTATGTATCATAATTATTTTATTTTTTATATTAGGACTTATTGATCGCAGAAAAAATATTGGGTAACATTTTTATAATTAAATAAAGAATATGAAATATGAAATTATAAAGTTGTACCAAATGTATTTATATTCTTTTTCTATTATGAGAATAAAAATTTTATACAATTACCAAATACTTTGTTTTACTTAGAAACTCATCCAAATAATAGAAACATAACAATCTATCATTGAATGTAAATAATTTATGGAAATAAGAATGTTACCAAACGCATCATTACTTAATAAATTACTATTGAATTTGTTTTTTTTCCATGTAAAAGCTTACTGATTATGCTAAGAAGTAGATGTGATCATCAAGTGCACTGGAAGGTCAAGCTCAACATGTTATCAAAGCCTATCCATCTATGATGCCTAATGAAAAATTAAAGCTAAATCTTTGTATTAAACTCGTATTACTTACATTCTTCAATTCGAAAAATTTCCCCGTTGCCATTGGAAATATCACATGCGTTAATGATGCAATAAAGTTTATTTTGTAAACAAATGGTACATTTGTTTCAAGGAAATCGTATCATTTTTTGAAAATATTTTGTAGAAAATCATTTTCCATGAAAATGATTAGTTTTTCTATATTTGGTGATGTATGATTGAAAATGTTTTCGGGCATTTATGTAGCATTTGAAAAATGATTAAATAATATTTGAATTAACAATTTACACTAGTTTGCTAACAAGCCAACGTTTAGACACTACTCGTAGAAAAAAAAAAAAAACCTATCCATTCCCATTTTCCTAAAATAAAACATAATATTTATGTTGAATATGTTCGATGAAAATAGATGGAAAGTATTTTTCCCCTTCTCACGCACAGGAATTTATTTTCCTAAAATAAAATATAATATTTCTGTTGACTGTAAAGTATTTTTCATTTATCAAATTATATTCGGAGAAACAAACAGCGGAAAATCTAGATTTTCATTAAAACAAACACACCCAAAATTAGAAGAAATTATCATTTTTTGTTAAGTTAATATTTACTTTCTACGATCAAACATTACCATGACGGTCGTTTTCAATGATAATGACCAACCATGGGCCACGTTTCCATATGAAAAGCTCAACCACGAGACAAAAATAACTAACGTCCTGTAATTTGGAGATTACTGTTATCATTGGAACTTACTAATATTCTCAATAAACCACTAATAACAAATAAATAAATAATCAAAAATTTTAAAGCTGAATTTCCCTAATCGAATCAAAAAAATTACTTGATAATTTTTGCCATGATAAAATGTATCCCTGGTTATATGGAAACTTGCTAATCAGAGTGAGAAAAAGAGAGAGAGTAACTCTTAACATTGATAACGCTTAGTAATTCACAAAAGTCAAATAATTATTTACCCCATTTAAATATAGCGGCATCGGATAATAAACGTGCACTTTTTGTAATGCAAAGAGTCACGGGCAACGTAAGATAATATACTAATGCATTGAATCTCACCTTTCAAAATCACAAAATTGCCGGTATTGACTTCTCCAAGTGCGGTAAAAACATTTTTTTTTATGATGTAAGCTAAAAAGTCATTAGGAATTTTAGACATTTGATTATGCAATTGGATACTAATATAAACTCAGTGCTTTGAAAGATTAACAGCAAAGCAAAACACGATGATTCATTTATTAATAGTTATGAGATGTCATCAAGTGAGTGTGATAGTTTAATCATAAAGAAAAAAGGTCAGGTCGCGCTGTCTTTTTCGTGATCGTGCAAATCAGTGAATAATTTGTATCATGGGCATTTCTGCTTTTGATGGATGACGCGATCGTTAGTCTCGAATTTCCGTAATTTGATGAATTAATCTTGGGTAGGTAAGGTAGGGATATTCCTTAATTGTGGGACTCTAATGCTAGCCATCTTTTTCTTCTTTTTTTCACTTTTCCAAATAAAGAAAGGGTTGGAGGTGGCGTGATCTCTGCCGAAGTGACGCAACCTGAAAGATCTTCCCGTAGCTTTCCCCTCCTTTCGCAAGTATAGCTCCTCGAGGGAAACTCTCCAGTGCGCTCCGCTCCACGGGGACGTCACCCAGGTACCCCGTCGCTGCTCGACACGTGGCCCGTGGAAGGCGTCGGGGGTGACGTGGCGCGCTACGTCGGCCTCGGGGTGTCGGAAGGCGTGGCACCCGATCACGCACTTTGTGGCTTTTCATGGGATCCAACGCTCGCTAGTCTCGCGCTGCAATCAATGAATCTGTGCCAAGCAAATCTTTCTTTTTTCGTCACCATTCCCAAGCAACCCTCTCGCTCCATCTGCTCTGCTCTGCCTCTAGCTCGCCAGCTTGCGACCTCTCTCCATGGAGACTCTGCACCTCGCTCGGGGAATCCCGTGGGGGACGGCGTCGGCGCGAGCTGGCATTGGCGCCTCCGGAGCGGCCGGGCGGGCGCGCTCCGTTTCGTTCTGGAGGAAGAGCGCCGGAGCCGGCTGTGGCGCGCTGAGGAGATCGGCGAGCGGCGGACGCGGCCGCGGCGGCGGCTTCGGTGGCTCGCCGTCGAAGGACGAGTTCGCGGTTGAAGATGAAGAGAGCGAGTCCGAGGGTGGCGGTGGCGGTGGCGGTGGCGGTGGCGGGCTGGTGTTGGGTGCGGAGAAGGATGCCTCCGGCGCTGTTGTTGGGTTCAGCCTCATTCCCCAGTCGCGACCCGGTAAGCGCGCGGGGGCATTTGGTCTTCTCGATTCAGGATCTCTGGTGCATTCTGTTCTTTTCTTTTTTCATTTTTCGGTAAGATGACTGGTAGGAATCTGATATGTAGTCTAATAATGCTGAATCATGTGGACTGGTTGCTCGCTAAAATGATGTCGTGGATGGCGAGATCCTTCTTCTCTTCTCCGAAGATGCTTACTCCTACGCACTGAGGTTGTTCTACTCAGTGAAGGGCGGTTGGATTGATTGTTTCACCCCTCCGTCCGTCAACATTCGAAATTGCAAGGACAATGTCAGTTATAAACAGAAAACAGACTGGCCCGAGTTGGAACTTGCTTCCCCAGTTTACGTTGCGACACCTTTGGCTTATTTGCTGGGCCCTATTGAATTTGAATGGTGATGGTTTTGTGGATGCTTGGCATTCTGATCTTTCTTGCCCCTCTTACTTGCGTATTCTGTCACATGGTCACGTTTGGTTTCTGTGCCTGGTGCCGAAAGTCTATTGGGATCTGTCAGTTTTGTCAACTTGTTAGATCGTCAGGCCTGAATTCTATTTTCTTAGTATTGCTCCCACTTTAACGAGTGATAGTACTCCCCTGTGTTTGACCTTTTTTCTCTTAGAGATGTGCCCTGGAGATCTGTGGTTAATAACTGAGCATAAGGTCCTGCTCAAACCACACCCCCCCCAACAATATAATAAATAAATAAAAGAGAATAGAATTTCATTGGTGAGTATGAACCATCATAAATGCTCTGTTCGTTGCTGCCTACAACTTGTCCTGGCTGTACCCTTCCATTAACTAGCTATGTAGAAAATGAATGCATAAATTCACTACTTGATTAGCAGCTGTGGTTGTTACATTGTACACGGCAACTCACCTGGCTCAACCTATGGACTTAACAACATTAGTTACATGTTTCAGAGTAATCTGAATTGTTGAATGAATTCTGCAACGAATTATGAGAAAAGGAGTTCTATAGGCGTAACACCCTTCTCTGTGATATTCCAATATTGTTGCTTCCAGATGAGAACTTCACCAGTTTTTTGCACCGCATTTTCTTGAGTTGTTTGTTTTTTCTTAAATGTGGTGAAACAGTGGCCACCATTCTCATATTCAACGTGTCATGTAGATTATGTGGAAGTTGCGGGTGCTGAGGGAGAAAAAGGTACTGTTGAGATAGAAGAGACTGACGGAACAGAAGAGGAAGAGGAAGCCCAAACCAAAGTATCTTACAATATCGTTTTTGTGACTGCTGAAGCAGCTCCTTATTCTAAGACAGGGGGCTTGGGAGATGTATGTGGTTCATTACCTATAGCCCTAGCTGCTCGGGGACACCGTGTTATGGTTGTCTCTCCCAGGTACCAAAATGGAACTTTTGCAGATGAATGATATGCTGGTGCTGTCTATTTGGATCACTGCATTAAAGTCTATTGTTTTGGTGGAGTTCAAGAGGTTTCCTTATGGGATGGCTCTAACCGTGTTGTGGTTGTCTCTCCTAGGTACCAAAATGGAACTGTTGCAGATGAAAGATATGCTGGTGCTGTCGATTTGGATCACTGCATTAAAGTCTATTGTTTGGTGGAGTTCAAGAGGTTTCCTTCTTCCATGAGTACAGAAAAGGTGTTGACTGGGTATGAATTATCTAAATGCTATTCATAATGTAATTCCAGGCTCCACAACTTGTAGATAACTCAAAACTATTTTCTTTCAGAGGCCACATTAGCATGTTCTGTAAAGTTTTAATACAGCAAGAATTCAGTTGGAACTTGGAACCTTTGTTTCAGTGTTGAGTTTTTGTGCAACTTCTCAGGTATTTGTGGATCACCCATCGTACCATCGTCCTGGAAATCCATATGGAGATAGTTTTGGTGCTTTTGGCGATAACCAGGTTATAGCATTTGAAATTCCTTTTGCATATTTCTGCTTTTTGACAGCTTAGATTTAGATCAGTGTTTAACATGCTTCCTTAAAATATGGCAATGACAAAAATCTTCTCCCGCTGGTTTTACAGTTTCGGTTCACTTTACTTTGCCATGCAGCATGTGAAGCCCCATTAGTTCTTCCCCTGGGAGGTTTCACATATGGGGAAAAATGTCTGTTTCTAGTCAACGACTGGCATGCCAGCCTTGTGCCAGTGTAAGTGATCTCCTTTTCCTTTCAGGAATCTGACAAATGATCACCTTAGATTATGATGCCTTGATGTTGCTTCTTTTTCTGTTTTATCAGTCCTATCTTTGCTTGTGATCTTATTATGAGATGCAGTTTCTTTTATTGCAGTTCCTAAAAGCAGGATCATAATTCTTATAAGATGATTAGATGGTGATAGTGCATGATTTGGCTTAGACCAAAAATGGATTGAGAAGTTGCATGATAATGGCCAATGACTTTGGACCATATACACTACTTCAGTCCATGGTTAATATACATAATTTGCATGCGAAAAGTGAAGGATACTGTTGCTCACATGCTTGAGGAGCTTTGTTTGACTTGCACAGAAACAGTCAAATATTTTAATGTGTTGTCATGCGTGATAAACCTTCTTCTGGCACAGATTCTTGGCAGCCAAATACCGTCCATTTGGAGTTTATAAGGATGCCCGCAGTGTTCTCATAATCCATAACCTTGCACATCAGGTAAATGCTTTGTGATGTTTTTCTCAAATTGTATATCTTATTTGTGAAAAGCATGAAGAATTTAGCTCGTCTTTAGGTGAGGAAACTAAGGGTTGTTTCCAAACTCTCACCACTAACCAAGTTCACACGAACAGTCGAAGTTTTTCTGATTATATATCAAAAATAAGGTACAGTTATGCAACATGGTCCCTTATGCATGATCTCGCAAGATGACATGCCCTTTATGGAGAAATAACACCCCCCCCCCAAAAAAAAAGGGGGATCTAGGACAATGTTTTTGGGGATCTTTTCCTTTTCATTCCTTTTCTTCTAAAATTTTTCTGGGTGCAGCCTAAGAAGTTGATTTTGTTCCACCTCTGTGAAGGTTTATAAACCACACTCTGATAAATTTATTTGTGTTGGATGACTAAATTCAACGCCAAACATGCTATTAAAGTTTTGAAGCTATGTTTGTCTTGTTAAAGCAATCTGGAAGTTTTCAAGTATCCTAAGAGAGAATTAAGAATGTGAAAGAGGTTTTTCTATTTATTTATATTTTCATTGTTTTTATAGCACCCCTGCTAGCTCTGAAGTCTGACTGCCAGGCAGGAAAAGACATAGTTGTATTTGTGCACAATTGACCAGGGTTATCTATGGTATCATGTCAGTTTTATAGAATGGTATCATGTCAGTTTTATAGAGGAGAGAATGATCAAATTTGACTGCTAGGAATAGAGCTTATTATTCTGGATGCACACACTTTGAGGGCAACACAAAGGGTTAAGTCCCTAAGACAGTGGTAATTAACACATTCCTTGTTAATGAATACTATGGGATCTTTTATTTCTGACACATTTGTTCGTTTCTCATATGTATGATGCAATTTATAAGCGATGAAGTTAGTACTAGCTGAACTAATGAACTAGACTATCTTATTTCTGACACATTTGTTCGTGTCTCATATGTATGATGCAATTTATAAGCAATGAAGTTAGTACTAGCTGAACTAACGAACTAGACTATCTTCAATATATAGGGCGTGGAAGCTGCAGCAACATATAAGAATCTGGGACTTCCTCCTCAATGGTATAAAGCACTTGAATGGGTGTTTCCTACATGGGCAAGAACACATGCTCTTGATACTGGGGAAGCTGTAAATGTCTTAAAGGGTGCGATTGTCACAGCCGATCGTATACTTACAGTTAGCAAGGTTATCAATGTCATATCCATATCTGTACCCAAGACTGTCTCCTTTGGCATGCCTCTTTCTAGTTTATATTTTTTTCTTTTATTATGGGTTTTCAAAGCTGGTCATGGAGTGGCAAAAATTATCTTACAGTGCTCTGGCAAAACAGTGTCACTTGAAAGGAGATAATGATATGTCATATTCACATTTCCCAAGTCCTGACCACCATAGCATCTATATTCCTTGTAACACATCTCTGTTCTATTTATAGCATCTAAAGCGCGATTCATTTGCCTTTTATGTCTTCCATCATCTCATCGTTCCTTTTTTGTCCTTGCAATTGCAGGGTTATTCCTGGGAGATAACAACTGCTGAAGGCGGATATGGTCTCAACGAATTGTTAAGCAGTCGAAAATTTGTTCTAAGTGGTGCGTAAGCTTATATTCGAAGTCATACATCAGTCTTGATGAGTAAACTGTCTTTTAGTTACAAGATGTTGGAACTGCAGTTCACATAATTTTAAGATGTCCACTTCGAGTTTAGTAGTTACTTAGCAATTGATCCTAAACCATCAAGGATTTTAGCTAGCATTTTAGATGTTTTCTGCACACATTTTCATAAATTAGCCTGTTACTAATGGTTTGTTATTTCCCTTCTCGGTTGCTTTTCTTAGCACTATTGCATTGAAATGTTACTTGAGACTTCGATGCTAATTTTGACAGGCATTACCAATGGCATTGATATTACTGAGTGGGACCCTTCTACGGATGAGCATGTTGCTTCCCATTACTCTGTCAGTGATCTTTCTGGAAAGGTGGTAGCCTCTCAATTTGTGACTTGCTATTCTGTTACATTGTTGTGTTAACCAGCTAATTCATGAACTGCAGGTGCAATGCAAGATAGCTCTGCAGAAAGAACTCGGTCTTCCTATTTTGCCAGAATGCCCATTGGTAATATTAAGTTGCATTCAATGTGGTTTTGGTGGCAAGATATCAGTTCTAATTGCACATTAAACTTTGCAGATTGGGTTTATTGGTAGACTGGACTACCAGAAAGGGATTGACCTAATTTCTTTGGCAATGCCAGAGCTTATGGAAGATGATATCCAATTCGTAAGTGAGTTGGCTTCTTGGAATTCTCCTTGAAAGTTTCAGGTTTTGTCTAGCTTTCTATTATGCACGGATCATCCCCTCAGTTCTCTCTCTCTCCCTTTTTTTTTTTGATTATTTACTTGTAGTGGCAATCTTTTCTTAGAGTTACTTATATTTCTCAAAAGTGCTTCAAGTAAATGGTTGTGTGCATAACTCTCTTTCCTTGGCTCTCCAAGGATCTAAACTGAATCCTTAGTTACTACTTCAAATTGCTTGGATCTTCTTAAGTGGCATCTATACTGTACCACTTGTTTCATTGCATTTTTTGTCCAACTCATTTTAGCTATTGTCCAATCTATTAAGGTTATGCTTGGGTCTGGAGATCCACGATTTGAAGAATGGATGAGAGCAGCAGAGTCAACCTACAAGGAGAAGTTCCGGGGCTGGGTGGGATTCAATGTTCCAATTTCTCATAAGATAACGGCAGGGTAATTTAATTTGAGTTTTGCAGTTCAGTATCCTCTCTATAAGGAGCACAAACTCATTTCAGTCAATGAATGAACAGCTGTGACATTTTACTGATGCCATCAAGATTTGAACCGTGTGGGCTAAATCAGCTGTATGCCATGAGATATGGAACTGTACCGGTGGTACATGCCACTGGAGGACTAAGAGTGAGTTCAGGCTTATGAGGAAAAAGCAATTTTTTTTTTTTTATATATGATTTTGTATCACTTAGTCGTTCCTGTTTTCTTTTTCTCAGGACACAGTGGAGAACTTTAACCCATATGCTAATGAAGGCAGCGGTGATGGTACTGGGTATGTGTTTATTGCAAGTCGCTTCCTAGTGATGGTTATTTCACGAGAGATGCTTTGCATATAATTGAATTGCCATCTCGAAACTAACACATCTCAACTTTTATTGGTTCATGCCTTTCTCTTCTTTGCTAAGAGCTTGATAGTGCTGAAGTTTTGTTCTTTAATCATCAGAAAAAATTATTTCTTCTTTAATGACATAAGATTCTGATGGATTGCCAGATGGACCTTTTTGCCATTAACAAAAGAGAGCATGTTGGCGGTAAGTTTGCCAAAACTTCCTATCCATTGATAATTGTCGTTTGGCTTACTAAATAGCATCATCTAGCTTGATTTAAATGCAAGAAAACTCAGTCTACTTTAGCATCTTTATTTCACAAGACATTGTGATTTAGTAGTGTGGCAAAGTGATTTGATATCAAGTAATAAACTCAACTTGGCTGTCGATTGGTGCATTAGACCATATTGGTGTCATTTCCAATGGAAACCATAGCACTATATTTTAGAGAGCATTTTGCTTTAATTGTGAAAATGTGAGTGTACAGGATGCTGTATCATCGAGTCATATTTTACTTAGTATATAAGCTCAACTGCTTTGATCTTTCCCATGTTCTGCACCCATTTGGTCTTTTTCTTGATGGTCCCTCGTGTCGAGGGGAGTAATGGATTGTGAGGTAACTGTGGAAGCGGCTATCTTCTGCAGGCACTGAGAGTTGCCGTTAGGACATACAAAGAACACAAGACTTCTTGGGTGGGACTGATGAAGAGAGGGATGATGAAGGACTACACGTGGGAGAATGCGGCAATGCAGTACGAGGATGTTTTTAAGTGGGCCTTCACGGATCCGCCTTATGTCGGGTGAGGCAGCATGATGCCGACGATATGGAAAACCAGGAGAAAAAACACGGTTCGAAGCTGCCAATTTTGAGCATGTTGAGGACCCGATCTTTGGTGTAGCAGCTCAGAAAAATGGGATAACTTTCCCTGCCCCGCTTCCCTGTTGGGCATGATGAGCCTCTTCACTTCCGGATGATCCATTCTATTGTTTAGTCAGTACAGCTTCCGAACATTGCTAAATTCACCACACCATAAGTTACCGTCCTTGTCATTATGTAATCGAAAATGCGGTATAAAGAGCTTGCCACGTCATTTTGTAAGCTACTTTCGCCATAATTCCCTTGTAATTGAGAAGCAACGTTCCCGTTAGATATATCATATTGTATTTCTTGCTGATTTCATCCCCCCTTTGGGCCAAAAAATGGAGTCCTCTTGGCATTAACTCGTTGGCTCCTAGACTTGAAATGGGTACCCGCTAAATTGGGAGAACCGGCGCAAGACATCTTCCAAGTTTACCATATTTGATAAAACAGCATGTCGAAATGAAAGGCATGCATTTGACCATGCCCTTATGAATTAGAGACCGATTTGATTGCGTGTAAACTGTTAAAGTTAGCGTCGGACAAAAGATCCGAAACATAACGAAAAGAGGTACTCCATCAGACAAGCTAACCTAGCTCTTGACCCGGATCTAATAATTTAGTGAATTTGTCCGAAATTTGAAGAGTAAGATATGATGCGAAAGAAAGAAAAATCTATGGTTTTCTTTTTGGTTGTTGCTAAATTTAGCAAAAGAAGTTAAGCGAGGAGAGATCACAAAAGTAGTCATCCGATCGCATTATTCTTTCTCCTCCTTTTTGCCAACCCTGCAATAGAGAGAGAGAGAGAGAATTCCCTTAAAGCGAGGGTTTTACAGAGAGGAAGAGAGAAGGGCAGAGCATTCCTTTGGCGTTGAATTTTTGATGAAACCTCGCGAAACCCACCGATGATCCCCCCTAACCCAAGCCTCTTCCTCTACATTTGCATTGCCCGGGGCGGCGCCGCCTCCTCGATCCTCGCCGAGTTCGCCGGCGGCGACCCCGACCTCCTGCCCCTCGCCCGCCAATGCGCCCTCCACGCCCCGCCGCACCACGCCTCCTTCTCCCACACCCTCCGCCGCCGCTCCTACACGTTCCTGATCGCTGATCCCCTCGCCTACTTCGCCGTCTCCGACGAGGCCCTCGAGAAGTCCGAGGTCCTCCGCTTCCTGGATCGCCTCCGGTCCTCCTTCGAGGCGGCGGTCGGGCGCGAGGTGGCGAGATGCCCCGATGATCGGAGCCCCGGTTGCTTTCAGCCCCAGTTCGATAAGGTTCTCCGCGAGCTGATGCGGCCGGGCGGCGACAGCGGCGGCGACGGATTCGACTCGATGACCACGAGCGCGGAGAGCAGTAGGAACCCTAGCCTTGATGGAGGGGGAGCCTTCATGGCTCCGCTGTTGGGCAGCCCAGGGAAGGGGCTCAAGAAGAAGAAGAGATCGAACAACGAATCGGCGGCTAAGGGCGACGCGAAGGACCTTAATCTCGAGAACAAGGTGGACGTGAGCGACGAGGTGAATGGGTTGTGCAGGGATTTCCCTGCCTCGATACAGAAGAGTAGCGTCCATTCGGGCGAGCGGCAGAGGGCCAAGCAAGTCTGGAAGAAGCATGTGTGGGTCGTGCTGACCATCGATCTGGTCGTGTGCGTCGCCTTGTTTGGGGTGTGGTTGTGGGTTTGCAGGGGATTTCAGTGCATCGATGGCGGAAACTGAAGATCCGAAGTGCTTGTCATCGCGATTGTTTCCGATTACTAATTTTTACTCCAGAAGGAATTGCCTATACCCAGTGAGGGGGGAGATGGAAGAGGGCGATTGTCGGGCGATCGCATCGCCATGCCGGTGACATTGAGTCTCTTGGAGATGTGCATTTCAGCTCTCAATTGTAAATCTCTTGTTATTTATCTATGAATCTCTTTGATGTCGGATTGAGTTCTTACAGAAATTATACATATCTGGACGTTGCTGTGTAGTCGAACTTGATCACAAAACCTTTTGAGCGAGTACATTGCCAAATGGGTTCGAATACACGAGCTAGAAATCTTGCAGTCGTCATCTGTTTCTTTGTCTCATCCAAATTTGAGTCTTTTTTTGTCCTTTTGATCTAAAGATAGAATTTTTCTTGCGTTGACCCAACTGCATTACCTGTTCCGATGTTCTTTACAGCTAGACTTTATTCATATCTCGTGCATCGTTGGTGTCTGGAGGAATTTTTATTGGTAGTTTATCGTAGTTTGCACAGATAAGCAAAAGTCCTAAACTTTCCAGCACTTTGCAAGCTGGAGGGGTTGCCCTTTTGCCTTTTCTTCTATTCTGGGTTTCGGGCCATGCTCTGGTTTCTTGATTTTGCTTCTCCTCCAAGGAAGAGCGGCCATGCTTGTTCTGAATTCGCTTGCTTGGTCGACCGGGGTTGGCTATCTTCTTTTTCCCTTGTTAGATCAGGCGAACCTTACAGCAGACTCGGCACTTAAAAAGGGTATCTGGTGTTTTAAAAAGGGTATCTGGTGTTTTGAGCTCTCGCATTTGCCGGGTTTAAATCAAGGTCTTGCGCAGAGAGCGAGCATTCATTTTGCTGATTGCTTAAAAGAAGAAAATGTAACGATTCTGCACAGGACGGCGGCGCGAGCCGATGATCTTTTTGCAAAATCATGTTTGCTGATTCCGAGATCTATGATTGATGTCAAAAGTGAAGAAGAAACAGAGGGCAGAGTGCACAAATCACAGATGACCAACACCGAAAACTAAGCCTAAGGCTACGGAACTTGCTAATCCTGATTCGACCTAGAGAGACAACTGATGAGAATTGAAATGGAAGCCGTTGCTGGACAGGTAATTTGAAGAATCCGATGCCTTTTGCATCACTCAATTAGGAATCGACGCGTGGAGTCACGTGTCGGCCGGGCCCCACCTTCATTCGGAGAGCCCTCTGGATTACAAGAGTCACCCTAAGCTAACGAGCGACTAACTCCCAGAAGATTATGACGGGTTTGTAGTAAAGCTAAAAGGGTAGAAGAAATGGGTACAAACAGGCCTGCTGCTTTGCTTTGCTTTGCTTGGGATTCAGACGTAGCAAAGAGGATAGGGGAGAAAAGGGAGAGAAAAAATCAAAGGAGATAGATGGATCCCGCGACGGCCAATGGAGTCGTTCCACGTCAGCCTCCACGCTCCCTCCCACCTTATCCCGATTCAGAGCCACTTATCATCAACTGCTCGCCCGAATCTAAAAACCCTCTCTCCGAAATCGAGAGAGCATCGCAGAAGCCTTCGTCCGACCAGCAGAGCCAGCCATGTCTCTCACCATCCCCACCAATCTCTCCAAGCCCATCGCCGCCCCGAAGCTCAGCCCCTCCACCAGGTCGGTCAGGCCGGCCGCCACCCTCGTACGATGCTCCTCCAACTCCAACTCCAACTACCCTGATCAGGCCACGGCCTCGGCCTCGGCCTCCACCTCGGCGGCGTCGCCTCTCCAGGCCTTCTCCGCGGCGCTCGCCCTCTCCTCCATCCTCCTCTCGGCGCCGCAGCCGGCGGCCGCCGACATCTCGGGCCTCACCCCGTGCAAGGAGTCGAAGCAGTTCGCGAAGCGGGAGAAGCAGCAGCTCAGGAAGCTGGAGTCGTCGCTGAAGCTGTACGCCCCCGACAGCGCCCCGGCCCTGGCCATCAAGGCCACCATGGAGAAGACGAAGCGGCGGTTCGAGAACTACGGCAAGCAGGGCCTGCTGTGCGGCACCGACGGGCTCCCCCACCTGATCGTGAGCGGGGACCAGAGGCACTGGGGCGAGTTCATCACCCCGGGCATCCTTTTCCTCTACATCGCCGGGTGGATCGGGTGGGTCGGCCGGAGCTACCTCATCGCCATCCGTGGCGAGAAGAAGCCCACCCAGAAGGAGATCATCATCGACGTCCCCCTGGCCTCCCGCCTCGTCTTCCGTGGTTTCAGCTGGCCCGTCGCCGCCTACCGAGAGCTTGTCAACGGCGAGCTCGTCGCCAAGGACGTCTAATTTAATACTCCCTCGATCCAAGGTAATGTGTAGTAGCATCCCTCAGCTATATTCTTCTATACATGATCGCGGGCTGTGCTGATCCATGTCCGTCTTGTTCGCGACTCGTCGAGCGCAGGGAGGCAGCTTTGTAGGATGAGAAGCTGGTGGAAGTGGAAAGCTTGGATTCCCCCGGTACCTGTCTTGTATGGAGTTTCAATGTATTATGCTTTGTCATTGGATAGCACATTGGTCCCTATATCATCTGTACTTCTGTTTCTTTCGTTTACCCTTCTTCTTCGTTTTCTTCTTCTTTCTTTTCTTCCTGTTTTTTTTAGGGTTCTTCTGTAAATTTTGGATGGAGGATGACAATATGACTTGTTCCCATGGATGCATGGGGCATTTCGGTTAAAATTCGTGTATTCACGTAACCCAGCGTGTATGGCTTCTTCCTAACAATAGATGGATGGCGTGAAATGTCGGGCTTTCTTGCGAAAAGAATCATCCATATGAAAAGTCTGGGAAATAATTTTCGGGAACAGTTTTCCTGTAATAAAATGGACATGAATTGTACAATTGACGGCAATTAGGGCACGATTGGTAACGCTCCTAGTTCTTCGTTTTTCTGTTCTTTTGTTATCTGAAATAGACAAAAATAAAAATTCATTTTGTAATGTCTACTAGTATTTTTATTTCTTGGAATAGAAAGTTGTTATAGGAAATAAATTTGAAATAAAAATGAGAAGTAGAAAAAAGTAGCATTTTGTTCTAGCAATAATTTTTAGAAACTATTTTTTAGGTTATTACTCACGACTGACTACCAACCACCGTCGACCATCGGAGACCATTGATTGTCAGTCAGACTGACGGATTGCAAACCAATAGCTTAGCGGATGGCAAACTGGCAGTTCGACGGACGCCAACTGTCGATCGCCGGTCAACTGGCGATTGGCAGCTTGGTAATTGGCAAGTATCCAGCGACGCGAGGGCGGCGACTGCTGGTCGTCAGGCCACTAGTTACCGTCACCATTAAGGAGAAAATAAATAATATTTTTTTTTATCGATATCAAATGTATTCCTATTCTTATTTTATTTTGAGAATCATAAAATTTTATAGTTACAAAATGCTTTGTTTTACTTAGAAATTCTTTTAGAAAGTAGAAATAGAAAAAAATTATTTCTCAAAAGAAATTATTCCCAAGAGTAGAAATATTACTAAACGCACCTTAATGACTAGAATGTTACAATTCCATCATGGGATTTCCATCTATTAGTATGTCCGCATGCTGTAATACCTACTAGATGGATTGACAAGCTGTAATGCCTATTCTCAAAATACCCTCTCTATTTCTTTATAATTTCTCAAGAGCAGTTTTTCTTCAATAAAATGGACCCTAATTGTATGTTGGATCGCAATTGATGACTAGTATGTTACAATTCCATCATGGGCTGTCCGTGTATTACTATGTTCACTTGCTGTAATAGCTAGGGGTGTAAACGGTTCGGTTCGGTTCGGTTTTTTGAAAAAACCGAACCGAACCGAATCGATAAGAGGCCGTCCCGACCAGAATACGAACCGAACCGAAAATACGGTTCGGTTCGGTTCGGTTCGGCCCGATTGAGACGGTTTTTTTTTTATTTTTACTTTGTTTATTAGAATTTAAGTAAAAAATAGATAATAAAAAAGAGAGATTATTCAATTTTTATTAAGAATTCTAATTCGGTTCGGTTTTATATTTCGGTTCGGTTTTCGGTTCGGTTTTTGACACCCCTAGTAATAACTACCATATGGACCGATGAGCTATAATGCCTATTCCCAAAACACCCTCTTTTTTTTCTTTTCTCACCTGTTCAATCAATGTTAGGTTATTAATTATAATCAACATACTATTCTTATAAATAAATCTGTATTGATTGTACTTATCTTGATTTTAACCACGTTTATATGATTCATAAATAAAATACTGAATAATAGGTGAACGATCGATGTAATATCATATTAGTTTGATCCAAATGCAAGCAAATGATGAGGAAACATGGAGGTAAGCAACTGCCCGTGAGCAGTTCCGTTGATTATCACACTATCTCCCTTTGCCAACTTCATCAGTTCTTTATTGATACTGTAATTGTCTGAAATCTGATGCTTTTGACCTTAGCACATTGGATCGAATGCTGGTGATGGTGACGTGCAGAAACCCTCGGAATGAGCTGTGAGATTGTGCCGCTGCAAGAAACTCCAGAACTCGCGGTGGACAAAACACGATCTGTCAATTTTGACTTTTAAGAGCAAAATTACCAGACGCGGATCTTCCCAGCTCCCCGAGCGCTCATCCTCGCCAGTCTGTAGCGCAACTCGAAAGCTGAGAAGAGACTGATATGAATGGATGTCGACGGGATTGGTTACACGTCAATGTCCGCTTCATCTACCTGGAAATCCGACCATTAAAGGGTCGTCGACAGACGGTACGATTGCTCCTCGCGTGTCTTCCAGCGTACAAATCTCATCCAATAGCCCGTCCCCATTCAATTCTGTGAGCTAACCCGTCAACCTCGGGCCTGACAGTCGCTAATTCTCGAGTTACAAGGACGGTACTGCTCAATTCGTTAGCGATTTACGTACGATTTTCTGTCTTCTGAAGTGAACTCTCTTCGAGTATTTCAAGACCTGAAATGAAAAAAAATTGAGCATCTCCTGGGGCCTTCTTCAAGGTCCCCCTCGGGCCCATCACTTTTAAATCAGTTCCTTTAACATCTTCTTAGCTCCTCATTGCTGTATTCCCGAGAAGAATAGTCATGAAACCGAGTTTCGATTCAGCGCCTCAGGAGTCATTTGTTTACTTATCTGGGTCTGATTAGCCAGTAGACTATCGCAAATTTCGACTGTGTATGAATACGTGGCATCGCAGCACGAGCATCGTCATGCAGTTTGGCCCGGTAGCGCGGGAAAAGAGGAGAAAACAACCACTGAAAGGATCAGATCATCTGCTGTTTCTGTCCTGTTTCCATGCTCTGCTGTGGGATTTCCATTTCTGTTTTCTTGCCACACTGTTGCTTAGTAACCACTCCTGGGGAATATAATATCACGGCATCTTTCCGGAAGGACCGACTCTTGCAACGCCCACGCACGCCGGTAGGCCTAACATTTAACAAACACTCGACAGCAACGTCGGCAGCATACTTTAATTACCATTAAGTTAGCAGATCGGTTTTAGCACACCTAACGTTGCTCTTAAGCAAACCTCACCCCGCTCGTAATGCTTTGGAAGTACCCGGACTGATGCATCCAAATACGATGCTGTCCATTTGAAATCGAATTGGATCATGTTGCCTAGTGTTGATTAGAGATGTAGTGTGATTAGGGGTAAATGGTTCCAGGTTTCTTACAGGTTTCACTTGAAATGTGAAACTTAACCGTTGGAAGAAATTCTTTATTTTTTTGGAACTTGGAACCTACTATGTATATCCTGAATCTAAAATATGCCAGTATACTTGAAACCTAGAACCTGCTTTGTCACAAGTTTTAGAGTCGGTTCCAGACTCTACCCGATTCCACCTATATTAGTAACTGAACGATTGCAATGAATTATCACATTCAATGGTTACCACTTATTATTATAATTCATTAACCATAACTCATATTTAGACATACGAAAATTATGAAATATTAATAAAATAAAAATCCGAGTCATAAAATGGAAGCTCACATTAGTAATTCTAGATTATGCACACATTATTGAATATTATGAAATATTGCAAGATTACACAAAGAAATAAATTGAGAAGAACACAAAATCTTATTCCAAGTTCTAGGTTACAGGTTTTGGATTCCACCAATTTAGAACATAGAATCTACTCATCAAAACATGTTTTTTAATTTTTGGAAATGAAAACCTACTTTACATATCTTGGAATTTGGAATCGGATAATTTCCCACCGATCCCACCGAACCAGTTCTCTAGATTCTAGATTTAACCTTGGAATCATCCTCACCCCCCTAAGGATAATGGTGAGCGATTGCTTTCGGATGTGTACTTAGCGCATGCTCCTTGTGTCTTTATGTGGTGTTGTTTCCATCAAAACACATCACCGGATATACAACTTTTCTGGCATGACTGAATGACTTACAATCATTCAAAAAGCGATGTTAAAAACGACTTCTCACCATAAAAACCATCGTGATTAGCGTTAACGGCGAAGGGTCGAAAACGGATGTGATCTCATTTTCGGGTGGTAACACGAACCTCACGCAAAGCTTGATGAGCACACCATGTCACTAGACGAGTAAAACTTGATTTGTGTGCACCAAATGCGATTGCGACTAGTTGTGAATTATGCATGTGAAGAAAGTATTTTGCGTATCGGATGCATCATCACGATGTTCGTAGAAGTCGAGCTCATCGAGCTAACCCATAAATGCGAGCCTTTCGAATTTTAATTCGAAGTTGGCTAGATGTTTAGAGAAGTTAAATGCGAGCCTTTTGGAATTTTAATACCAAGTTGGCTGGATATCTGGAGACGTCGAGCTAACCCATAAATGCGAGTTCTCTGGAATTTTAATTCGAAGCTGGCGGGGATGCAATGTGATTTGTGGGGGCACGATGAATTAGTCGAATGGGTAGCTAGCCCTAGTCACACCCGAATTATTCGCTTTGATCGCCGCCCACCTCGCGCCCGCACGACTTTAAAACACGCACTGCCACGTCCTTTTGAGATTGTGCGAAATTTATCTACCGGCAATAGATGTCCCGGACATGGCAGATATGAGATCAAAAGCAAAAATCTACGGCTCAAAATCCCACCTCCCACTCGAGATCGCGTCTAACGTGATTTTATCTAATCTTGGTCGTGAATCACTTGTGTCCTTATGAGGACAACTTTAAAACTCGTGTCCTAGTTTGAGATTTCACGAGATTCATCTATCAATGCGATGATTTGGGTATGGACAACGTGAAATGAGAAACATGTCCGGTTTCTAATCAACCACGCAACCAATGCATAAAGATTTTGTCCTTTGCAGGTAGCCCCGTTCCGATTCTCCCCATATGTATTCTCTCATCCGTCCTAATCGTCCTTTCTTATTGATTGTGGATTGTTTCTATCGCGATGGGGTAACTTGTCAATTTAATCATAAACATTTTAATTGTGTTAATTAAATTATAAATATTTTGATAATTTACCAATGTAATTATTCTAGCTAAATTTGATCAGAAATTATTGATGTGGACGTTAGTTATCATGACATGACCGGCATTGAAGTGAATTATTTTTTATACTTTTTCTTTCATTTTTTCCTTATGGCTAGTGACATGCAAGCGGTGACGAGCATTGCAACCCTCTTGCTAGATCTAGGTAAGGATATCGTGGCCCTTGCCCAAGGTTGATTGTGGCTGCCATCAACCATAGGGAAAAAAGAAAAGAATGGAAAAAAGAAAAACATTAAAATAATTGTGACATTACAAGAACATTAGTAATTTCCAACCAAAATTAGTTGGGAGGACTATATTAACAAAATAGCAAAAGATTTATGATTAAATTAGTATAATTGAAAAATTTTAGGATTATATTATTGAATTTTTGGATAATTTTCCGATGAAGATAGAAACACGAAAAAAGCAAAACACTAACCAATCCTCATTTGGCGCAACCACGATTTTTAACTTTACTACCTGTCCAATTTAAAAACAAGAGCAATGGACCACCCATTAAGAGCCTCTACTCGACCGTTGGTGATCAGCCTGCCACCAAACCAATCAGCCAACAGCATCTCGACATCTATCTATTCATACGAAATCGACCCCCCCTTCCCCTGTCGATTATTCCTATGGTCGCCGGGCCACCAATTCCGGCCATGTATCGATTTCACCATTCCGGTGAAAACCAACATCGTCTTTGTCCGGCCACGAGAAAAGAGGAAATCGAATCTTCGTTGAAGAAGATCTCAAAACTCAACCCCATTTTTTAAGGATTTGCTAAGTTTGAGAATCTCTCTTATTTTTTGTGAAGGTAGTGTCGTGTTTGGAAGCACTATATATGGATATGAAAAGTATTTACACACATTCGATACATGTGAATTCACGTTATTTCTATTACGTATGTATCTTTTATATGTAAGTCTGCATGATATTAGTCACTGAAGATCCGATTTATCGTTGGCCTAATGATGGATACGGTTCTTGGCCGACATGTCCGCCATACTTTTGGTATAGGGTTTGTCCGACGCGACACGATTAGAATGCGAACGGTACATACATACGCACCGTCCATTTCCTTGTGAAGAAGAAGCGCCCGGGTGGAGCGTTATGAAGCCTCTCTCTTTCAATTCACAGTCACGTGCATTATCACCTCTCTCTATCCCTCTTTCTCTATCTAGAAAAGTCATGCACTCCCACTCTCCCTCTCTCTCTCTATAAAACCTACCCAAGAAGATAAAAGTTCATTCCCTCACCCGATCCTCACTCCACAGATGCATTATTGCATGAAACCTCAGGGGAAGGAAGGATAGAATCATGGCGAATTCGCTGGAAGAGCTGAACGATAGGCAGGACCAGGACCCGAGTGGTGGTGGCGGCGGAGGTGATGGCGGCGGCGGTGATGTGGGCGACGGCGTGAGCGACCTCGCTACGCCCAGGCTCTCCCTGTTCTCGCTCCCGCGGAAGCCGCTGGAGCCGCCGGGGATGCTGACGCCCCCGCTCCACTCGAAGGTGGTCTCCGTGCCGTTCAAGTGGGAGGAGGCCCCCGGGAAGCCCAGGCCCTGTTGCCACGCCGCAGTGCCCAAGCCCAAGCCTCCCCCCGCAGCCGCCGCCGCCGCCGCCGGGTGCCTAGAACTCCCTCCGAGGCTCCTCAACGACGCCGCCAGAGTCGCGGCCACGCCGTCCTCGACCGCCGCGCAGCACGAGCTGTCCTTCAGGAAGCTGGGCCGGTCGTTCCGGAGCCCCGAGAGCTGCAGCAAGAGAGACATAAGAGATAGGGTAGCGTTCGCGTCGACGCGGTGGGGGTTCCACGGCAAGGAGAGAACTAGCCGGATCATGGAGGGCAGTCCCGGGATCTCCTTCCCGGTGCTCTTCGGCAGCGGCGGCGAAGAGAGCATCGCTAAGGTGAAGATCACGAGAGTGAGCAGGAGGAGGAGCTTCTTCAGTCTCTCTGAGACCAAGTCTCACTTGTGGGTACGAGCATTACCTAACTTTTTCCAGTATCCTTTTCCTTCTCCTCGCAAATTTTTCTTTCTGAACTTTGACATCGCGTCACATCTAATGCTACTCCTCATCTTCAAAACAACACGGCAAGTGACTTCTCTTTTCGTCAGTCTTGAGATCGTGAATCTCTTTCTTGAAACTCTGTTCGCAAATCCTCTCTTGACCGTTCCTTTTCCCTTCTGAGAGGGCTGATTTTGCAAAGCAACAGAGGTGGAGATGGGTCGTATTGTATACTGACATACTACAGCTACGTAACTGTTGCAGGCGAGCATTTATGGAGGATTGAAGCAGGTGGTCCCATGGCGACGCAGTCAAGATAAGCCGCTTCCGAAGGGTCATTAACTACTTAGCGATTGAGGATGATGTATTCAGTTTGATTAGTCCTATAAAATCGATTTCCTCGAAGAGTTCTTGTAAAAAAAATCCTGTACGCAAAGAATATATTATAATTCAGATGATCTATGGTGAAAGAACTGGTGCCTTATCTACGTGAACACCAGGGCGAGTCTACTTGCGACTTTCTGCTGTGTGGTGGCGCCTAGGTTTCCATTTTCGTCTTCGGATATCTCTACGGATCTAGGATGTGATTAAGTCACTCTTTGACTGCATCGTTCGTTTTGTGTGGCGGTGTTGCGATCGAAACTCGTCGCGATCTAAGATGAGTGGACGAGAAATCATTCGGCCGACCGCAACGTAGAGTTTAGTCCTTCGACCGGAAATGGTCCCTGTGCTTGAGAGAAAAAGACGAGTACGAAAGACCGATCCCGCGTCGTTGTCGATACGTCGAAGCAGAAAGTGACAAACCCTAAAGACGAAGAAAGAAACGAGGGCTTCCCTACTTAACAAGGTTTAGATTAGACAAAGTCAAATGCACCAAAAGTCAAGTATGACCTGCCAAGGCCTTACTTTTGGTTGAGGGTTGTTGGGTTTCAATCAAGACGTCGTTTCTGCATCGATCGACCGATACATGGGGCAAGAATTTGAGAGGCCGTGGTTTTGCTAGTCCTCTGTCGATGCCTAACTCCCTCGCCGCTGCATCAAATCTTTAGCACTGTGTCTTGCGACCCGAAATGGAATAACAAGATCTGCGAATATCACGTGAGTTCTTGAAATAATCGTGTGTATAAACGCGCATGACGCATTTGATGAGGTATGTAGCAAGATTCTGAGAGTTGCTACCTTGATTAGCTCCTCCAATGGCTTGTGACATTAGTTGCCTAACAGTAATCGACTTGAATTTTAGATGAAAGAAAGATTGCGGATCATCTAATAAATTGAGTGGTGACTAATCTGGAGAGAGTTTATTGAGATTTCCGATTTGACGATTGCCATATATACTCATCGACCATCGGCTCATCTTAATACGTTAAAACCTAGTGAGGATATCGATGGAGATGATTGCAAATGGCCTTCTCCTAGGTCTGAAAAACCGGTCGAAATACAAGCTGCTCTTCATGGTGTCATCCTGTCCTCATAGTCGCACTGCTGATAGAGTTGTGTATCATGGCTCGAAGCTCAGTAGATTTAATTAGAAGAAAACTTTACTGGTTTCGTCCCCGTTAATTGCTTCTCCCTCTGCCTTCAATATTTAAGGTAGCACTCGAAAATTCACTCGATTATCTTCTGCGAATATCCTCATTAAGAATCAAATCTCGAATTGCTTGAAGCTTCAACTTTTTCTTACCAAGCGAATTGCCTACTGCAATCACAGTTGCACTCCAACTTTCAGGTAGAGAAGATAATAAGATTAAAGCCTTTACCTCGTCATCAAATTTGAAATCCACCGAACTCAATTGAGTTGTGATCACGTTGAATTCGTTGATGTGATCTGTCACAGAAGCATCCTCATCCATCTTCAGATTGCAAAGACAACACATCAAATATATCTTATTTGATGTAGAAGGCTTCTTGTGCATATTAGAGCCTAGTTTTGGCAAAATAGTGGGAGCGAATATGGACGAAAGAAAATTGAAGATTGATCTGTTTGATGACAAGGATTTTGGTTTCTGGAAGATGCCGATCGAGGATATGCTGTATCAGAAGAATTTGCATCAACCTTTGTCTGGAGAGAAACTAGAATCTATGAAGCAAGTAGAGTGGGAATTGCTAGATCGACAAGCTTTAGGTTTGATTCGTCTTACATTGGTGCGGAACGTTACTTTCATCATTGCTAATGAGGCGACAACGGTGGTTTTTCCCTTCTTAATTTTGGAAGGGTTTTTCACGTAAAAATCCCTGCTTGCCCTCTTTTTTCTTCTCTACTTTTATTTTTTGCATATTCGCGTTCCCCAACAACTGGTATTAGAGCCGATGGTTACGGTTTCCGGGAAAGTAGACGTTGTGGTGTAATAATATGGGCCCGTGAGGATGGCCCAAGTGGGCGTTGTGGTGTAACAACGTGGGCCATGATGATGTTAGGCTAGAAGGATATCTGATTTAATGGGGAGTAAACCTAACACTAAAGCTCACACATGAGATGGAGATTGTAAGGATATACGTGTGTGTTAGAGAAATAGTCCCACATCGGATAATTAATGTGGTGTGAAGCAGTTAATATATCCCAATTGGCTCATAACTCACTAGTTTAAGCTTTTGAATTGAGATGAGTTCAATTGGATATATTGATGGGCTTGGATTTAGGCTTTCCCCTTAGAGATTTCTCCAGTTTAAAGATATCAGACTTCTACTGCACGTCTCCAACAAGGACTCGCTTAGCTTGCAAGGATCTAGGGTCCAACAGTGTAGATCAATTCGGTTTGAGTCGAATGTTGCTAAACATGGCTTTACTGTGTGGTTCACCATCCTAAAGAGACTGCAAGCCAGAGATGGGATCAAGGAGTGGATCTCTATTGATAGTACATGCTCTAGTTATGCACCAGCAACAAGCATAGTCAAGAGGAAATGACTTGTATTTTCCATGTGCCTACTCCAAACAAGTCCGGGAAAAGGATGTTGAAATCCTAACACTCGAGACACGGTTGGAGGAACATGGTCTATAGACAACAAACCTCATTAACATCGAATTCCTCTCCATCTGCAACACGAAAGTTTTGACATATCATCTGGAAGATGCCTTTTCCCTTCATGAAGCAAAAGCTTTAGAGGGAACAATTCTAACACAGAACGTCATGGCAATTAGGGGTGAGCATAGTTCTTAGGTAGAATGAGAATTGAGGAAGAGTTGGATAAGTGGGAACCTTTTCGGTTCCAAGTGCCAAGATATGCAGAGTAAGTTCCAGGTTTTAAAAATTGATGAATCTATTTTGATGGTTAGGTTTCAAATTATAGGTATATGAAACCTGAATGTAACTTAGAATCTGAAACAAACTTTTGTGTTTTTCTTGGTTTGTCTTTGTGCAATACTATGATATTCATGGTGTTTAATGATTAGTGTATAATTTGGAACCATTAGTCAGAGTTTCTATTTTGTGATCAAAACTTTTGCTTTGTTAACGTTTTATATTTTTTAGGTGTTTAAATATAAGTTATGGTTTGTGAACTATAATAGTAAGTGATGGTCATTATAGATAATATTTCACTGTAATCGTTTAATTAATAATACAATGCAACTTGGAATCTATTTCAATGAGTACGTTCGAAGTGGAACCTATATGGAATTCAGAACCCTAAAATCTGAAACTACTCATTTCTTATGGCAATCCTGCCATGCATTGGGCTAACTCTTCTGGGCCTGTAGAGGGCCTTATCCTTCGTATGCAACTGCGAAAACCTATCGTCTTCTTCAAGCAATCCTTTCTTGGGCCTTCATCCCTTGAGAAACAAATGGAAACCCAGATTGGAATCAGGGGGACTCGCGCAGGCACGCACTGCCGGAACGTGCGCGTGACGAGAGAATGAAACAATCACTTATTAAAAGAAGAGGGGAAAGCACTTTAATATGGACGAATGAAACATCATTGATGTTTTCTGACAAGGGGGCGGGCCCCAGGCGCCAATCACGGCACTGATTACGTACGTTTTCGACCTTTTCAGTGCACCTCTCTTACCTTTCCCACTTTGAACAGATGTCCTCTTATCGTCCCAAGTGCCAAAAGCAGCATTTAGCCCTTTTCTTTATCCCCTTATGTCGAAGATAAAATGAGAATGATTTCTTCGCTTTGGTTGATGTTCTGTCCCTCGAGAGACATTTTTCGTACGCGCCAGCGGAATTGCTGCGACTTCAACCGCTCGTTGTTCAGTTCAATACCTCAGGCAAATTCGTGAATCGACGAGGGAACCGATGCTTTGATTGATGCGCTCTTGCAATCGAAGAGGCGGTGAATGTTGAGACTCGAATAACGAGGATTGATAGCATTGGTCAACGATGGTTGTTAGCTTACTAATTTTCGTTGACGAAGACATTTGAGAAATTATTGGCCTGTCGTTCGATTGTCAATGGGCCGATTTTCAAGGACGAAGAAGACATTAAACTAAGAATTCCTGTGGCACTGTCTTTTTTTATTTTTTGGGTCCATCCAAGTCCCCATGAAAGCAGAGGTCCGTTCTCTGCTAAGGAGCTTGAGCGTAAGGGAAGCTTTCTGGGCATGGGGGTTGAAGATCGGAAGACCAAGAAAGAAACTCTTGGGCAGGGCAAGAGAAGATGCGCTGAGGAGGGGAGGCATGATTGGGAACACCAGAACGTTTGTCGGAAACCCCATGATGAGATTCTTGCCATCCTTACTTCCCAGACAGCACACGACATGAGAAAAACTCATGATCGTCCCTGCTGTCACGTCCCCTGCGTTGACAATTCACCTAAGGAACATCCCAACTTCTACTGCATGGGCTACTACAACGCGGTTCCTTGCCATCATTCTTTTGACTCTGGTTTTTGGACTTCCTAGTCTCGTTTAACCCATAATTTGACATTAGAGTCGGGATATATCCAGGGCTATCTTAATGCATATCTAATTGAATTCATCTTATTTCGCCTGATCAAAGGGTTACCTCATTAGGACAATTATTGGATCCTGCATACCCCGAAAGTTTTTCAACCACACCGGCTAAGGTTTCTCTTGGATGTATACATGCCACTTTCTTGTCCATGAAAGACCATTTGTCTGGACAATACATGTGAGTAATTTCTCGAGCACTTACGGGGACTCTGTCTTGTGCACGTTGGGGAAAATCCTCCATTTCTCTAATTGTTAGTTTTCGCGTGTGATTGATGGATGAGCGGGTTGATCTTATCTGTAAAAGGGCTAACCATCTTAAATAGACTCAAAATGCAGGGACCTTATTGGCTAGGGAAAACGACATATATGGTTTCTAAATTTTAACCCAAAGTACAATATTGTATTTAAATTTTTTATTTGTTCAATTTAGTCAATGAATTTTTGGTATATATTTAATCTAGTTCTTGAATTATATGAAAATATTCAATATTATCAAGCCATTTATTCAAGTCCAAAGATAATATAGTCTAGGAATTGATTAAATATATATCAAAAGTTTAAGGACAATATTGCATATTGGATAATGAATTACATTGAACGAATTGAAAGTTTAGGGATGTCATTGTATATCGGGCCAAAGTTTAGAAATCATTTATATAACTTTTTTTATTGACTATAATAGTTTATTGGTGGTAACTTTTTTGTTTTTTGTTTTTGTTGACGGAGGAGGATTAGAACTTCGAAGGGAGCAGAACACCGAATGGTGCGTGCCTTACAAGGGCGTTCCCCTTTTTATATTGTGTGTGAGAATGAAGTCATTGACATGCCGAGGGGTCGTTGTTCCATGTTTCTTCTTTCCCCCTCTTCTTTTGATGCTGTAAGCGGACGATATGCTTTAGGCAAATTTTCTCACCCGTCCACTAGATATGATCCGATATAAAAAGACAAATCATCCATGTCATTAGCAGAAGATGTGGTCATTCGAATCTCAATATCACCCCTAAGCATATTATTTAAAATGCATCGTACCCATCATACATTCTTAAAACTACCCATGACGACATTCTTGCTTTTTGGCGATACCTCGAGATTTAACACTAATCGACACCAAACTAGGGCCATAATCTCCCATGGAAACATCATCTGACAATTGCGATTGAAGAAAAGAGTAAGCGAGAGGTTTAGAGGACATGAATGAATGAGGGATGATGGCATGCGGGACAAACTTTTGCTGTTCAATCCTCAAAAGCAGGCGGGTTTGAAGGGTTCTACAAAAGTGCTGCTCCTCCACTCCCCACTAATCAAGCAAAAAAAGACAACTCCCCCTAGCGGGACCCCTTTGATTACCCGGCACTAATCATGGCCATTCAGCTTTGCCCTGCCCCCGTTTCCTCTGCCCCAAAAAGGGTCCATGAAACATCATAAACAAACCTATCTAACAACCTCACAAACTAGCTCAATCCATATTGTCTAAATTAATCACTAGTTTGACAATGTAAAATGACCATAGAAGATGAGAATTCGAATTTTCACTTTCTCAAGAGTTAGGGTGAGTATAATTTAATTTTAGAGTTTTGACTCTTACACACTATAAGAAGGTATAATAAAAATCGGAGAATAAGAGTTAGGGTAGAAATATAATAAGATTGACAAAAAAAATATTGTCTAAATTTCTCGATCTAAGTTCTATCCCAAAAACATATTGATCTGAGCTCATTCAACTCATTTAAAAGAAGGTTTGAGCCGGACAAAGATTCACTCTCTTGTTCTTGTCAATATAGGAATATCATGTGTTTAATTATGAAAATTTATGTAAGAAAAAGAAGAAGAAGAGATGATGGGTTTTTTTCTTTTTCTTTTTTGTTTTTCCCTATGGTGGGCTGAGAGAGGAATTCACACTGCACCTGCCCTCGTCGATGGATACAAAACCGAGCTGATGGGTCTTCCCGGAAAAGGACCGATGATTTCCGCTATCCATCCGACACTCAAAAATAAAAGTCGTCTCTTTCTCCGCAGTGCAGACGTGCTCTCCTCAATCTCTCTCTCTCTCTCTCTACATTTTTGAGCTCCTCCTTGGACGCGCTCTCTCTCGGTGAAACTGTGGCGTACGGAACCATAGCCTAGCCTGTCGTTTTGTGCCTGTTTCGTCAAAAATCCCATACCAAACGAATGATCCTATAGGCCCCTCTCGGCGCAGGAGAAGTGGCCCGCTGGCGTACTCTTTCGGCCTATTTAACCTCCTGAGCCTTCGTGTCTATGGTGGTGGTGGTGGTGGTGGTGGTGGTGGTGGTGGGAGTTTGAAACTTTCGGTGTGGCGAGCTGACGGTTCGTTTTTCGGTGCTTCTTTTTCGCCGAGTGAAACGCCAAGGTTAGTATTTGGTAGCGGAAGCTTCTGATAAACAGCTCTTTCTTCTGGGGAGGTTAAAAATGGACTCGGGTTTTCTTCGTTTCACTAGAGAATTGCTCCATTGAACGACCGGTTTTGGCTTAATTCGTGCTTTTCCTCAAATGGGTCATATTCGGCTCTCAGTTCGGCAGCTTCTTGTTTGTGGGACTTCGTTTTTTTTGCTTTGGTCTGTTTCTGTCCCGCATTGATTTGGGGGGAGAAGTTTGACGATTTTCATAACTTTCCATGATTTCCGAGGATTGGGTTTGGTTCGTAGGTTGGTGAATTTGATGTATGTGGTGTGTAGTTGAAGATTCACGATGAGCTCGTCTCAATGTCTGTATGCGTGGGATTCTGCTTCTTCCTTTTTTTAATTCAATTTCATGGCTTTATAGTTTAATTGAATTCTTTGGTTTCGGGTAGTTCTGCTTCTGCGGAACTGTGGCAAGTATCAACTGCCCTATCTTAATTTTCTATTATTTTTACCTGCACCAAGCTTATTCAATGGTTGATTAGGAATAGATTCTTCTTTTATTGACGCATTGTCTCTTCATCTTTCTTTTTCTACTGTGCATTCAAAAGGTCTTCTGTTTCTTAATGTTGGTGAAATTTCAATGTCATCCGCTCAGTTTCAGGTTGGGCGTGTTTCTGAGTGTTTGTTTTTGGTGCTTATATTTTCAAATGCAAACTGGAAAAGACTTTGAAATATTGCAGTAACTTGCTGCAGCCTGAGGCATTGAAACTCCGAGCTCCTTCCTCATGGGAATGATGACAGCATCTTCGTTTCCAATCTCTCATGAAGCTTCCAATTATGATGAGGTCTCTATGCAGCAGAGCTTGCTCTTCTCGGACAGTCTCAAGGTAATCTTGTCTCATATAATTGTGCAATTTCAGTAATCTCTGGCTGTGTTTAGCATCTCCATGGACAGTTTAAAAATGAGCTGCTTAGTGTGATCCCTTGCCCTTCTAGCTGTTGCTATTTGTTGAACCACATGTAGTGATGTTGATGTCTGGTAAGTTCATTTAATGGAATGGTGTAGCCTCTCATTGGTCAACCAGATAGACTTTTACCAATGTAGACTAACATGTGTAGCCAGGTAGATGAATGGTAGCAATAGGTGCAACAATGAAGAAATGAGCTAGTGTGTTGTGGTTCAGTAGTATGTGAGCATACAACATTTTCTGATGCAGAGACACTTGGCAAACAAGAAGGCAAAAGTAATGATTCAATCGTTTGTCCCTTGATGGTTGAGCTAGTTTCAAAATGTCTCAAGTGATATCCACTTGATGAGATCTTGAGATGTTTAAAGGGTTTATTGAGGAAACCCGGTGTGCTTGAGTCCTCATAACAATTGATTGTCCATGAGATTGTCATGACATGGCTTACAGCTATGATTCACTGTCAAACTATCTTGAGAAAATTTCACTCTGCCCCCCTAGAGTTGGTCTTATTCTTATTTTGCCTTCTTGAAAAGTATATGTCTTGTTTACTCACCAAGAGTTAGCGTCTAATTGTCCACATTCGCCCAGTTAAAGACTCTTACTTTTTAGACAGAATTATGTGGTGCTCACTGTAACCATTCTTACTCGAATAAATAGGAAAATATGAGAGCTAAGGCATAGTAACAGCAAAGATTTGCCTAATATAGAGTTACACATGTGCAAAACAGTGAAGCGCTCCAATTAGCAACCAACAGAGGAAGTGACAGACATAGGGGGATGGAGGGAATATTTATTTATCGGAGGAGACATCTCAATCATAGGGCATGCCTAGTTAATGATTTCCAAAATAACACAAAATGAAGTTCTGAGGTTAAAGTGACTCGAATTAGTGATGTTCAGGATCTGAAGTGAGACAGATATTTTCAGGGAGCAAAATGAGGTTGGGACTGAATTTCAAGATGCAAAATGGATTGGCCCATGTGTCCAAGTGCGTGCTGTGGGTTAACACAGGATGCAATTCTTATTCACCAGCTAACCCTGTGGCTATTCTTCATGCTTCCTTTTATACTAAATTATTGGATCTACTTCTCCTACTGTGTTCCTTGAAACAAAATATTCGGTTTCCCAATCAGACTTTTCTGCTATTTCAGGATTTAAGAAATCTGAGGACGCAACTATATTCAGCGGCTGAGTATTTTGAAATGTCATATACCAATGATGACCAAAAGCAAATGTAAGTAGTTTAATTGAATTCTTTGCTAAATTGTAGATACATCAACAATTGCATGGTTGGCTTTTTAAGCCATATTAACCGTTTTTCTTCTTGCAATTCCTTGTGTTTTGTATGCAGAGTGGTAGAAACATTAAGAGATTATGCCATAAAAGCTCTTGTGAATACTGTGGATCACTTAGGTTCAGTTACTTACAAGGTTAATGATCTACTTGATGAAAAGGTTGACGAGGTTATTGGCACAGAGTTTCGTGTATCTTGCATTGAGCAGGTAAATCTTGGAAGGATTGTTTCCTATATTATGTTCTCAGTGTGTGTAACTGCTGAAGATAATTGATGCTTTAGGAATTTTCTCTTATGAAGTTTATAGAGTTGTTATTGAGATACCTAACCTCATCTGAAGTTGAGATTGAAATGGTGCAAAAGTTCAGTGGAGTGTGAAGGCGATTTGATCAGAATGATGAACTTATAGCTTATGTTGAACATGTCTCATCTAATCATGAGTATGAGATAAGTTCCTGAACATTCAGAATGTCCAACGTTGTCCAATTTCATGTGAAATTTTGATGTCGGTTGGACATAGAGCAAGGAAGGGTCTAAGTAGAAAATTGTGCAGCATGTTGAATTTTCTGTTATCAAGGTTACCATATCAGATGGAGGCTGGCTGATGTACTGTGTGTTCGTTTGTCCAGGCAAAAGTTAAAAGTTTGAGTCACCCAGGGTCTGGTGCATTATATAATGACAGCCATAAAAAGTTTAAGTCTCATCTGGTCCATTAATTTTCCGCTTTTAGACAACATTATATTAAGGTAGTTTAATTCAATTAAAATGGAGCACCAGCTTAAATGAATTTCAACACCCTTAGCATGACTTTAAATGAAGTGTTTTTCTTTTCTTGTTTTGGGTCAGAATGGAGTATTTATTACCGATTTTAAAAAAAGGGAGCACCTGCTAAAGTTCATCTCTCTTATGAGATGCAAATGTATGGTGGCTTCTAATTTGATGGACCTTCTATCATCACAGTACACCATTGTATGTAAATGTATTGCAGCTTGTACTCATTCGCAGCTGCCGCATGAGAATCAGTGGCTGTTTTCTGCATGGATTATGTGCTTTTATTGGCAGTTTGCTTAAGTCATAGTCCATACGGTGTTATAAAGCTTGTCCTATGAGTAACAAGACTTGCAGAGTATTGCTAACTGTTTTGTGCATTGTAGATGAACCAAAGTTCAAGTAAGCCTTGACATTCTTCTTTAATTATTTGACTTGCATTTTAGAGACTTCGAACATGCCAAGAGTACATAGATCATGAGGGCCGCTCCCAGCAGTCTCTGGTTATTGATACCCCCAAGTTCCACAAGCGGTATATTTTGCCAGGTCGGTTGTGAACATATCAACCTATTTTTAATTGTTCATCCTTTCTATGATTATGAATGTAGATGTATTAGATGCTTATAATCATCTATGATCAGTTGGAGAGACAATGCGTGGCTCTGATGGTAGTAAGTTGAAGTATGGCTGCAGCCTGGATGATGAGGATGACTGGCATCAGTTTAGACATGGTAGATTGCTTTATTTCTTTTTTCTCTTTGACTCGAGGAGTTAGTTTGGAGCAACATTTAATCATGAATGATACTTATTATCACTTGATTGTTTTCTAAAGCCATCCGAGCCACCATAAGAGATACTCCTACTCAATCTATTCCCAGGTAAGAACCAACTTCATATTGGCATTCCAATTCTTTGCAAGCATGCTAGGACAATTTAAACCGTTCGTATTTTCACATTGTTTCATACAGTAAAGGTCACTCTCCATCACCATCTCCTCGACCTCCTCAGCGATCTGGAACGTTTTCTTTTACTTCCACCATGCCAAAAAAAGAATTAGGTATGTCCATGTTACTTTCACTAGGAGTATGTTTGGTGGCAGTCTTTGAGGTTGTTTGAGTGTTCTTCCCATTCCTGATTTTCTTTGATATTGCTCCTCTCCTGAATTATCTGTTAAGAGTCTTCTTGATATTCACCTGTGTAAATCAGATAAACGGACAGTATCACCAAACCGATTCCCACTCTTGCGTTCCGGATCACTCTCAAGCAGACAGGTGACTCCAAAGTCAAGTCGGCCTACTACCCCCAACCCAAGTAGGCCAACTACTCCAAATCTTTCTATCGTAGGTCGTCGAGTAAGTGTCAAACAATCCTTTTATCCATCAGCTTTCTTTTTGAATTCTACTGCAGCAGATCTTAATCCTGAGAACTGTGTGTTTCTTTTTGCAGTATCCTTCAGAGCCAAGAAAATCATCTTCAATGCGATTGCATGCTGAGAGGGAGAATGGTAAGGAGATCGATCAACACCCCAGTAAAAGTAAACGTCTACTCAAGGCTTTGCTTAGTCGCCGCAAGTCGAAGAAGGATGACATGCTATATACTTACTTGGATGAATATTGAGGGATAGAGGATCATGAAACAAAGAAAGGGCACAGATGCAGAGGAAGGAGTATCCAATTGATTTTTCTTCCGTTTTTTCTTCTTTTTCTAAGCCATGTTATTTTCCTATAAATTTACTTTCTCCTGCAATAGTTTTTGGGTTTTCTCGGTCACAGTATGTAGCAATCAGTTTTCTTATGTATGCTTACAGCACAGCTTCATGTTATGGTATGTTGCCTATATAATTTTACATGACAACCCAGTGAGCAGTACCTGGTGTGAGTATCACCGTTACATCAAGTCTCTTTTCTTGCTTGGTATCTTTGTAAGTTTGTGGAATTCATTGATTTGTTGCTTGAGTCATGTTGGTTACCTAGTTCTGGGTAGCATCATTTGTGATCTCTTTTGATTCAGAGAATATCAATGAGTAAAAAAACAAAGCCACGCTTTTCTTAGTTTCATGACTCGTGCTGGATGAACCCCTAAGTCATACATCAATACACGCAGATGCTTTGGAGAGAGCGAGTCATGTTGGTTTCCTAGTTCCGGGGCAGCATCATTTTTGTTCTCTTTTGATTCAGAGAAAATCAATGAGTTCATAAACATAGCCACGCTTTTCTTAGTTTCATGACCCTATGCCGATGAAATGTAACCCCTAAAGTCATACATCAAGACACGCAAATGCTTTGGAGAGAGCCTTGTAACAGTTCCCACAAATTTGCCCCAAATGTCCTCAGGGCTGTTTAAAACACACTGAGGAGAAGATGCATGTCCAGTGCTTATATGAACCAAACGAGTTATGTCTTTTTCCCCAAGTCGTAGAGCTACTTATTTTCACTGTCCGGATGAAACTGACGGTGCTTATGCTTAAGAAACTCGCAATCAAGTTCGTGATTAGAATGAAAGGACATTCGCATACCGTTGAAACTGCCTGTTACGTTCTGCCTTGGACGAAAGATATCTACAAGAAAGGTTAAGAAACGCATCCAAAAGGTGCCTAACCAGCAAGAAAATCCGTCTCAAATCTTTTTAATATGTCCACATACTTGGGCAATGAACATTATGTTCTGATCAGGATATCTCAGTCTTCAAAGCTCAAAGCATGTGAACACCGTGAAAGGGTATGATCACTAATCAGTTCATCATACCCCATTGAACTAAATTTGGACGTGTTTCCACTGAAGCATTGCAGTCGGATTTGCATATCTGCCAAAAATCTCGCGTAATATTATGTCTTTACATGATTCTATGAAAGCTAAGTGCTAACTGATTATTCCATAATCTAAAATTAGGAAAGCAATACTACACAGACCAGGGCAACTCATCCTGCAGTTACAAGAATCTCTAAAAGGCAAGCTAGTGAGAATACATGATATAACAATTTGCATTCAGTGCGTAGCAAGCATCATAACGTCATTCCTCCTCCAAATTCTTCAATGGTTTTTGTGGCAAGCGTAAGCACATCGACAAAGGAACTGAACGACGCTCGAAGAAATCTCGCCTCGATGGCCTCGAACCGTCTGCAATCAATACAAAAAGGAATCAAAAACAGTGAATCAAGTATGGTCAACTGGTCAACAATGATGAGAACTACATAGGTACTGATGCTGTTTCTACTCTAAATACTTAATACATATGCAGCAAAAAGAAAGTAGAATGAAGAGTGATAGGCGTGGCTTTATGTTGGTATGAGAAACTCAGAAGACTAAACAAGCCTCAATTAAATTTCTCTCCAGACAAATACTAGCTTGTGCATTATTAGTTAGAAACCCCCAAATCCTGTAACTAATAGTTGTGAAGAAGCTCACACTGAAAGCTTTCCATCAGAAACTGACATGTTCCTCTTCACTTTGTCAGGTTGCAACTGCCATTTAAGGAAAGAAGAGAAAATCGCATAAGCAAAATTTTACCAACCATCTACAGGAAAAAGCACCAAAGCGCACTAAAGATACCTCTTTATCGACAGCTAATGCTGCATAGACCATGGAAGCTTTCTCATCGGACTTGAAATCCACTTCCAAGTCACTGCAAAAAGGATGTGAATATGGGGATTTGCCATGTTACTGTGACAGTTACAAGGTTTAATATCCTCTTTTGCTGAAATACATCCTCAAAAGTACACTAAGCAGCACATACGCATTAAACTGCAGGATATGAGAGTTATGAGGTCAATGTGAAAGGCCTCATTCTAAACACCCCAAGCCATACCCACATGAGACTTGGTGTTTATCTCTGCTTGCACTGTATTCCTATTTGTCTGCATACCGTGGAATGCGTTTTGTCTCAAGAGTTGTTTATTCTGAAGTGGCAGTGATGATGATGCATGGCTAAACATATGCCAAAAGAACTGATCGAGTACACTGGCATATGTAAAAATCTCATCTTGATTATGCAAGTTAGAAGTTTTCTAACTCATGGTAAACGACGATGACCGTAAAAATGAAAAAAGAAGAAGAAGGGACTTCATGGGTGACAAGACTAGTACGAGATTCACACGTACAGTGGATTCAATCGCTAATCCAACATCAACATTTGCAACATATCAGCAACAGAAAAGATTAAAGACAAAAGGGAAAAGAGTAGAAATCAAGAAGAGAGGAAATGGGGAGAGAGAGAGAGAGAGGGAGAAACCAGCTGAATTCCCAGGGAGTTTTCGGTTGGGCAGCCATTAGAGCTCCTCCTGCTTCGCGGTTCAAGCTCCAAGCACGTGGGAAGCACACAGAAAGGAGGCACGATAGGGCAAGGCGGAGAGGCGAGGGTTTAAGCTTTAGCGAAACGACGAGGCGTATTTTCGGGAGTGGGGAAAGGGGTGTGGTTTTGGGCCCCAGGCCCAGCTGGTGGCACTTCTTCGTTGGGCCTTGACCCACAGCCCTCCTAGTCGATCCTGGCATTGGTCCACGAAACATGATGGGGACTTCAGTACGCCCAGCCGGAACCCGACCAAAATTCAATTCAGATCAAATTCAAGAAAATAAATAGTGGTATTCGCATCCCGCCTCGAAATGAAAAATAAAATAAAATGCATTCCATTAACTTTTTTTTGCCGTGGAATTTGTGAACAAATTATCGATTTGATTTTACCTTTGTACAGTTCAGGATAGTGGGGATATGTAGATGAGGTGAGAAGCACTGTTCGAGCGAAACTCGACTTGAACTTTGCCTAAATATCTTAAACCCAAAAATAATATAACTTGATACGGATAATATAATTCAAACGAAAGTGTGAAGCTATTTTCAACATTATCCTCGTAAAGTAGGAGAAGACATGAATAAATATTCAGAACTTGCTCGACACGGTATTAGAGACTACAAAAAAGATGATTTTGATTCTTTTTTTCTCGTCGTCGTCAAGGGAATCATATATAATATTTTTAGAATTTGAGGAGAATAATTAATTGAATTTGGTTTAATATAAAAGGGAAATCGGCCCCAACGGAGGAGACAGGTGGAGGTGAAGAACAGGAGGAGTTGCAAGAAAGAGATATTCCTCAGGAGCAACGAAAGTATATTCCAACACCCTAAACACCTTTCGATGGAAATGATTGGCCTTTGACGACTTTCTTTCTTCTCACTTCATCCCCATCCATCTCTCTCTCTCTCTTCTCTCCTTCTTCGTCTTCTTGGCGAGCAAGAGCACTGCGCACGAGTCATCTTCATCTTCATCTTCATCCTTCGCCAGCGGCCACCACCTCTGGCAAGTTCACGCCCTCCTCTCTCTCTCTCTCTCGAGTATTATTATGTATATTATGTATGTATGGCTCCGTTAAAGTTGCATGAAGAGGAGCATCCTCGAGCATTATTCGTGGTTCCCACGTCTCTCTTTGTTTGGATTCTGCTTTCTCCGAGAGTTTTTATCTGCACCCATTTTCTTTTCTTTGCTGCTGAATTGCAATTTACTTAGGGAGAGTTGCTCATGATCCATCATCTTCACGACTCTTTAAAGTTCTGCGGAATTCATCCGCTCTCTGATTCCTTCTTCCCTTTGTTCTTCTCTGCAAGCTCGTGAATTCGTGAATTCCCTTTGTTCTTCGTCTTCTTGGCGAGCAAGAGCACTGCGCACGAGTCATCTTCATCTTCATCTTCATCCTTCGCCAGCGGCCACCACCTCTGGCAAGTTCACGCCCTCCTCTCTCTCTCTCTCGAGTATTATTATGTATATTATGTATGTATGGCTCCGTTAAAGTTGCATGAAGAGGAGCATCCTCGAGCATTATTCGTGGTTCCCACGTCTCTCTTTGTTTGGATTCTGCTTTCTCCGAGAGTTTTTATCTGCACCCATTTTCTTTTCTTTGCTGCTGAATTGCAATTTACTTAGGAGAGTTGCTCATGATCCATCATCTTCACGACTCTTTAAAGTTCTGCGGAATTCATCCGCTCTCTGATTCCTTCTTCCCTTTGTTCTTCTCTGCTGCTCGTGAATTCGGGTTTGCCTTTTGGTTGAATTAGCTTGCACGGTTGATCTGATGTGATCGGTTGTTGCTGCCCTTTTTGTTCATTTCGACGAAAGCTTAGTTCAGAAGTTTCGATGTAGTCTCAACCACGACATCTTAAGATATCATTAGTCCATCTGCGACATACTCAAATCTGAGCTTTCGCGTTTATTGCAATGAAAAAGGCCACAGCTCGTTATTAGATTGGTGAAATTGCACGACACAGCATGCCGTGAGACATAAGCAAAACCTTGAAGGTTTCCCCTCTTAAATCTTCCACCTTTCGCTTTTACATGGTCAGGTCAGCAGCAATATATATCAGTCGCCTGATAGCTCGATTGTTTCATTAACTTTGCATGGTCTCTTCATCACCTTCTGTCTTAAGGAACTACATGGAATCTCAATTCCAGAGTCTCTCTTCAATATCGTCTTCAATGTCTAGTTATTATACATGGCTGATTGGATTATATCTCCATGCCAGAACTGCCGGGAAGTCCCACCGCTCGCACTCCATCAACATATTTCCTCCATCAAGACGGTATTTTTCTCCCTAGTTATGGTTTTTAGCACTTGGTCGGAGCTAGTAAAGGCGGCGTTTTAAGTTGAGGGGCTTTGGGTTTTTGCATTATGACTAGATAATTACAATTGCATTGCTTGCTATCCTAGGAATATCAATTTCAGAGGCACACGAGATTTTAATAATCAGCAGATGTATTACAAAGTATTCCGTTTTATAGAGAGGGCAATTTAAGGCCTCTCTCTCTTTTTAGATACAAAATTATTCTTCGAATCTTGACTCGCACGGAAGACAGAACCCGGAAAATTTTGGGTTCCTTCTTGTCCTCCCGTTTGAATATATCCGCCCACGAATTGGCCTCTTGTTTTTCTTAACTCCTGAATTTCCCGTTTGCTGTCACATAAAATGATAGTTTGCTCGGCTGAGCCACCTGCTCTGGTATATAAAGAGTGATGCCGATAAGGTAAAAGATCATCAGAAAAACCTGCAACACAAAGTCACATGAACACAGGCGACCTTGGATAAACAAGGGAACAAACGATGAGTTACATGTCGAACGTAATCAATGGCAAAATGTAGAATCACCGGTTAAAAAGAGGCTTCTCTGAGTGTTTGCTATGTTGGGGAAGCTCCGACTTTGGCAGGCTTGAGGCTTTGTATGGCTTTTCTTCCATATTCAAATATTAACACAAACACGCTGAAGAAGTATAGCAGGATAATGTGTAGCCTCTCTAGAATGCTGTACACGATAGAGACACTGCTTCCTCCTCCAGTGTTCTTTATTGATGCGAATTTTGTCGTTATCCACCCTAAAATAAGTGTTGGCAAATTCATCAGTAAAGGGAGGGATGAGTCAAATTGGCTATTTCCTTCTGACAAAAAAAAAAAAAAAAACTCCATATTTCCTCCTGCTCAACCGTTCCAAGTGCTGAACACGTTTGGGACTCTAGAAATACTGTCAGCAGAACTAATGAGCAAAGAGATTTTCAACTATCATACGATGAATTGCCTTTAGGATTGCTTTGATTTGGTCAGGTGAATTTACGTAGATAGCTTTGCTTGGGAGATGATGGTCCAAACGCTGAGCCTAAAGAGCTCCAACATAAGCTAGCTTGTAGTTGGGGAATTTCCATGTACAAAAAAGGTGTAAGCTTAGGAATTATCGCTTCAGTGCCAGAATAGCATGTATAATTAGACAGCCTAGACACTGTTCATCAACAATCCCAGCAGGAAAACAGTCGGAAGGTCAAGAAACCATATAGTTGTAGTCCTTCATGAAGAACCTCTTAGCATTATATTCCATGATGTTAGCAACATGCAAAAATTGACTCAGTTGAGATGAAAATACTCACCAGGTCTTTTTGTGGGCAAGTTAGTCCACTTCTCTGGGCTGACCTTCATTTTGGATGCCTCGATCAACTCAAGAAGAGCTTGATTGACCTGAAAAGTCCGAGCAACTCAATGATTTCCTTGCTAATTCTAATCAATGACCAGATGCCTCAAGGGCAATGGGATAATCAAGTGACCAATGGAATCTCGTGCCTAGGAACAGGGAGGTTTGTGATCTCTTATAGGCATAATTTTAGAACATTCATTGATATTCAATTTGATGAGACCAAAGTGTAAATGGGGAAAACTATAACAATGTACATTTACTGTAACATTGTCGTTTTTCAAAATCCCAAAGGCACTGGCTAGCCAGTACAAATTTTTTTAATTGCAAGGAAGCTCAATTAGCTCGTCTGTACATTGTTAAGACAGACTGAATCAGGGAATGTTTTGCGAGTCTAATACAAATCCCTTGAAAAAAGTTTAACCCACCTTTTCTCTTGTAGTTCAAAAACGATAGTCAATTGAGAGAAACTGTACTCTCCTGACGAACCATATAAGTCAAACTCTTCAACATCCAAGTCACTGCAAGAATTTAATTGTTTCACACCATAAATTCAGTCTTCAAAAAATTCTCCCCAGAGTGTTCCACCTGTTCTAGGACCCAGTAGCTCATGGTATGCAGTACCATGTAGAACAAAGCCTAGTCCGCCGATTCACATACCCATAAAAATTCTATTAGAAACAAACTGTTACCTCTTCAGTCCTCTCATGACTCACTAGATGCCCTCCATGAAGGTCTACCATTCTAGCAAATGGGTGTAGCTTCTCTGCAAGTCTCCTTGCATAATACATCTGTGCTATGACATCGTGCCTGACACCAACAAAAATGAAGTTAAATCAGCATAGTTCTCTGGGGAACCATCATGTAATATGTAGTCAACTGGATCCTGGAGGAGCCATCTCCATTAGATATGGGATGAAAAAAACAACATGAAAGACAGAAGAATTCCAGAGACATAAGAGACAAGCTGAAGCTGCTCAGAAATCGGATTTTACATGGACGCAAGAAATAGGATTTTAGATGGATGCCCAGCCTATGTATTTGTCATTATAATCAACTCAGTTTAACATTCAATAATTTCAGGTAGATTTCCCGCAACTACCCATTTCTGTGTCTTCTGCAATTTTGTGATTGCTCAAGTTAAGCCATTATAATGTCTGAAATTCTGAGCTGCTTTTCCTCTATTAGGATGTTGTTTTCCAGCCCTCTCCTATGGTATACATAAAGACCATGTTCCTGAAAGAATAAAATAAAGACTTAGCATGTCTATGCTACCTTCCATGGATAACGGACACAAGGAATCCTATAGAACGGATCATTTCAATCTCTTTCGGGGTCATTTTATGTCTCCAGCATGCATTGACTTGACCCTCAAAGCCATAAGGGGATTGCATTCCACTTGCTGATATAGCTTTGACATATTCCTGCATCAGAGACGAGTTTGCCCTTGAAGTCAACTCTCAATGCCATAACATGTCAAGGATCAATCGGATAAGGCCAAAAAAGTCTTGTTTCAAAGGAACATTCAACCTTCTGAATAGATATCGAGCAAGCCAATTAGACAAACATCTAAGCTATGAGCTAAAGATTGGCTTCGAAACTCAGGACAGACTACTCTTCTGAAAAAAGTTTCAAGATGCACTAAGGAATATAAATGGCACTCTTAATGCAAGGTGGCTGTTGCAGTGCTTGAACATGCCTCTTTCAGTTTAGTATACAAAAAACGAACGATCAGAGGAACTTTAAATTCATTTGCAGATTTCATGGATATGCAACATTTAAGAGGCCATGATACGTGCCTTTACGCTTAAGATTTTGAGGTTTCAGCTCTAATTCTTAGGCAATCTTGCTGTCTTATTCATACCATTTTCCTTTACAAATGCAAAGTTCTAAACATGTTTTGGAAACTTATCCTGCGAGCTGACCTTCAGACATGGAGCCTTTCAGGTTCCGACTTAAATCATGGGTGCCGCCAAAAAAGCATGTCCATTTAACATAACCACTAGACTATTAAAGTCACTTCATTTTGTTAATGTAATAAGTTAAATGAAGCCTAACTTCAACAGTCAACCAAGTCTGGCATCTCTTACTTGGTATAGAATTGCCCTCCGGGTGTTAGACCCTACATACTCCTCCAGATACTCCTGCAGATAAGAAAGATCAATCAAAGACTGACCAAATGAAATACTTGCAAAAAAGGGAAATGTACCTACTGTTCCTAAAATCTATCTGTGTTAAACGCCTTCCTATAAATAACACCATCACATTAGCAGACTTTCAAATTATTTATTTACCTTTGAGTAGTGAGTATCCAAGTCCACGGCTGCCCTCTGTTCAGGAGTTTTCGCCCTCAAGAAACGAAATGCAATGGATACCGTTTTCCGGTCAAGCTAAGAAGGACAAGGAATATGGTCAGCTAAAGCTCATTCAGTTAAGACAGGTTTTAAACAAATGATTGGCTTTTGTTGTCAGCAGAGAATTTTCAGTCAAGTTGACATTGGTCCCGAGTAGCAGTAAATTACAAAAGGAAGCTCTTTTTAAGAGAGAGCACATCATGCTCAATCAAAAGCGCCATACAACTTTGCTACCTCGGTATCAGTGGATCAAACATAAATTCCCTAAGAATGACTACACTGATAGACAGCCGCAACTCAACGAGTTCAACCATGTGACTATGGCATATGGATTATCAAACGGTTTCAGACCAAAAAGTGCCACTGAACATTAAAATCTTTTTTGCATGAGTACCTACGTAATGCTCATCCTGTTAATACAGCCTGACTAGACATTATTGCACTAGATGCGAGAACTCTGGTTGCCAAGACCTAATCATCAACAACACTGACATTGGGATACTGTTTAATGAACATCTAATCAATACAGAAGTATGTAATCCTGTATATGGCCTGATGGTTGGCATGAATTGCATGGCTTCATCCTGCTAATTGTTTGGTATGGTATGTAAGATATACCTTGAGCTGGTTGCTTTGATGGACATTGACTCAAAAGTAAAACATTTTGAGAATTCACAGGTAATTATCAACTCCACATATCGGCACAACATGGTCAAGGAACAAGGTTTACAATTTCAGAAAAGAAAAAAAAGACATTCTACCTTGGGAAAACATTCAAAACCTCCACCAGTTACATTAAGTACAGCTAGTGAAAGAATTCTGTTGGGCACCATAGCAGCCAATTTGCAAGCGATCATCGCCCCTGTTTCACAACCAATCTAAAATGAATCATCTTAGAATAAAAGGGAAACTGCACATATTGAGATTCTTGGGAGTCTGATTGCCCCAAATAAACCTAGCCTATGTTCTAACGGATTGGGTTACTTTCAAATGCAAAAAGACACTAAAATGAACTCACCATACTGTCAAAGTTTAGGTGAAGTGAAGAGAGTCAGAGACTCACCCATTGAATGGCCAAAAACATGGGCTTCTTTCCAGCCCAAATGATCCATTATTGCAATTGCATCCTTTGCCATTATCCTTGTTCTGCAGCAACCATTCCCAACATTATAGAATGATGGAAGTCAACTTGGGCCAGGAGCTACATTATTTAGTTGGTTGTGAACACGTATGTCCGGAAAAGTCAACCGAATCCTCAATCCTCGCAATTCAACGTTTTACTCGTTCAAACCACGAGTCTCAAACTTGCATCGGATGACACAATGATTCAGGGACGGATACTTACTCCTCCCCTGCTTTCAGTAAAGAAATAAGAAAGCAATCGTTCAAATGACTCTATATCCTTTCTAAAAATGTAGCCAGTTCCCTTTCCCAACAGCTGAAACAGCTTTAAAAGCTAAGAAGTCTAAGCGAAAGATAACCAAAAAAGCTTATGAACGGCATGCGAAAGGAGAGAACTTCAAATAATTCAACTGCTCACGTTGAATCATTATGAGCTAATAATAGCCTGTCAAACCATAAAGAAGAAAAAGCTAACAGAAAAAGATGAGAAGGAGAAGGAGAAGAAGCGACCCATGAACTGTGCAAGAATGATACTACTCCTGCACCATCGACAATGCCAGTGCATAAAACAGACAGACACAAACGCACAGCAAGAGGTATCATCATCGTCGTCGTCATCGACGATCCAACATCGAACCAACGAAAGACAACTCACGTGTACGATGATTTCTTGGTGGGTACGGAGCTTCGACCCATTCCGCGATTGTCGAAAGCGCAGACCTCGATCCCGCTGCCGTCCCCGCCGCTCTCATTTTCAGCTCCGCCGTCGACGGCCGCGGCGCCGCCGTCGTTGGGCGCGTCCGTGCCCGCCAACCCCCTAATCTGGGGACCCCAAGACTCGTGGGTTCCGGCCAATCCTGCCCATCGGCCGCCACCAAATCAAGAACGATCGATCGGCAACGACCCACATAAAAATTCTCAACACCCCCTCTCCCCAACGAAAAACCAATCAAAAAGGAAAACCCAAGAACGTTTATATGTTTTACCAATGATGAGGAGGACCTTGACGGGTCCGCGGCCGTAGGTCCGGTAGAAGAGCTTAATGCCATTGTTGCGCACCTCGCAAAACGGCATCTTGCGCCTCTTCTTTTCCCTGGCGGACGATGGGGAATCAGAATTTCGCTGTTCCTTCCTGTCTTTCTTTCTCTTCCTTTCGGTTTCTGGTGTTGGAGAGGATCAGAGCGAAAGGAGGACGGGGATTGAATTGGAGTTGTTGAGGGACATCACACAGAGACAGAGACAGAGAGAGAGAGAGAGAGAGAGGGTTGAGAATCGGCACGCGTGCTGCATATATACAGATGGTTTTCTGGAAGGGGTAGTCGGCTTTCAAAGTCAAAGTTCGACGTCGGGACGAAGACGCCGGTGAAGAACAAAATCTCGTTTTTATTTTTAATTTTATTTTTAAAATTTTTGTTATTTTCCTATGGAAATTATTAGTTGGGGTTGGCACTGATTCGCCTGTCTGTAATTGTTCCATTGTTATTATTATTATTATTATTATTTCTTTTTCGTTTTAAATATTCTTGTTAATTTAGCCATTGATTGAGCTCTTTTGTGGTAAGCATTTGGAAAAGTTCTACTCAGGAATATTATTGGATTCCTATATTTGGGAACCAAATGTTACGTGATCATGTTTTTTCCTTCTTTTTCAGGTGTGGGATTGTCCTCCCACCCATTCGGACGAAACCAATACATATGTATTATATGTTCATATTATATGTATATTATTTTTAAATTTTTAAATTTTAACTTTTCAAATCAAAAATCTAATTTCCTTTTCATCTCTCTCCGTCTATCGCTTTGCTCGTCTCATAGCCTCGCCCTCCCTCTCTTGCTCTTGATGGCCTCCCGCCTCGTCTTCCCTCTCTTACTCTTGCTCTAGGTCACTCCATTCTCATCACTTGCTCTGTATTCTCGTTCTTGGTCGCCTTTGGCTTTTGACCTAGCCACTCACTCTCAAGTCTCATGTAGGGACATTTCGACCGTTAATCCAATTTCTAGATAAGTTCATAGAACTAACAGTTAGTTCCCAATTCAAATTTTTCGAAACTAGTCTTTCATGAGCAATTCTCGATTCCAGGATGAAAATTTGCCCTAAAACCGATCATCTCCAATACCTAGTTTTTATTCTTCTAGAATTTTTGAAAAATATATAAGCCAATTGAAAAGTGCTTTGAAAATAAATCGGAGTAGGTATTTTCTATACTAAATTAATTGCCTGACGTTGACATAGAAAAAAAAAATTAAGAAAATGAGTATATATAATTCCAATGAAAAAATAATTGTAATAGAAACGCACGATTAATATGATTAGCTAATGACATTATGTCATTTGTACAATTAATTTGTAAAAAGACCGTTCTCATTCGTCAATCTTACAACTTTTGTAAGAACACGGACAGAGGCCGATGATGAAAAATGACCAACCTCTGTCATATAAACGAAGTGCAAAAACTAATTTTCTGGTTTGATGTCACGGTTAAAAGAAAAAAATCTCAAAATGTCATAACTTTTAAGAGATAAAGAGTCACATCGAATTTAGTATAACATCCCTCCTCATTTCTCCATCTATAATATCCACGGAACAATGATCTACCATCTTCCAAATGTCATGGTCGTTACCAATAGATGTACCATAAGAGCATCTTTGTAATGGCATGATTGTGCTATAAGAACATGTCCTACACTAGGACTTTTGTGCAAGATTCAATTATACTCGTGCTATAAAGAAACAAGTCAATATGACTATCGATTGCTAATGACATCACCAACGAGGTACTATTGCATCGCGAGGACATCTGGGGGGACGGCGGACTGCCTTTATCTAGCACATTCGTCGACCATATAAAGCGAAAATCCATGTTTGTATGTGGTGACGTCCGGTTTAGAATTCGAAATAGAGATTGGAGTTGGAGGGAAATTGGAAGGTTATTCCAAGCCCGGCGGATTCTGAGACATAGACAATTCGATTGAGAGATGTTGTCACGCTCGTGAGGCGGATGCCAAACGACCTAGACGGGCCGGCTTGACCCGTGAATACAGTTTACATTGCTCCTCGAACACTCACTTGTTTTTACGTACCATTTTACAGCCACAACTTCCAATTCTCAGTTTTGTCCACCTCTTCCCCGTCAATTTTTCATCCCCAGTTAATCTCGCTTGCCAATGTTCATCGAGAACCAGGTGCTTGGCATGTGCATGATCATCTTAATTTGGGTTAAAAAACATCCTTATTTCCCTCTAACTTTAGGTCTAATCTCAATTATACTTTGCACTTCTTTTTTGTTTAAGAAGAAATCCCAAACTTTATGTTCAATTCCAAATCTAATCCAAACCTTTTTTTTTTAGGTTGAAGAGAGAAATCAATAATTCTCACTCGTCCCACATTTGTCTTTGGTAAACCTTTGTTCAAAAATCGCCATTAGGAGGCCCTAATTTTCATTTCACCATATTGACGTGGATTTATTATCAATTTAGAAATATCACATCAAGTTGGAAATGGACCACATGGATATATTTGAAAATAGATTGAAAGTTTATAATTTTTATCTTATACAAAACAAAATTCAAGACAGATTTGATGCTAGACATAAAGTTTAGGGCATGATTGAAATTAGACTTAAAGTTGGGAATTTTTTCGAGACAAAAAAGGTCCGGGATAAAATTGGGACCAAGCCTAAGGCTAGAGATTCTTTAGGGAATTAGGTCCCTTGGTTTGGCTATCTCCCCAACAGTTAGAGAGAGAATCGAAGACTCCGTCGCCCCCGACGATTTGAAGCAGCCATTTCCTATATTTTAAGTTTTGCCCTTAGAGCCAGTCAACGTGAGATTGAAAGCTAGACAAAATTGACGAAAGGGGGGTTTTAAAATCCAACCCATTAGGAAATTTATGCATAGAAAAGTTCAGTGATGGGGGGAGAAAATGAGCATTAAAGATCGGCTGGGTCAGCAAAGCAGATGAGAAGTCAACCCCCCTTTTTTGAATCTTTCCTTCTTTCTCTGGCAACACAACCAACATCTTCTGGAAACAATACGACCGAAAGCAACGCGTGGAAAATCGAGGAACGCTCAACTTTAAGTTTCATATTTTTTTTTTTTCTTTGCACCGATTGAAATTGAAAGGGGGAAGGAAACTGGTTTGCTTTTTCAATAAACAAAAATGGAGTTATTAATTACAGTAAAGAGGGCCTACGTCGAAACGACATATACTTGTCGACGAGTGAATTTGTAATAAAATTGTGTGAAAAAAGACACTACGGATGTGTATTTTTTGTAATTAATTTCAAAGAAACGAGATGAACGAGTGAGGTTATTTCATAAACTTTCTCAATAATTTAAAGGTGCCTTCAATATTCTCGAGTCATTTTTAAGTTGATTCCGTCATCTATTGAAGAATAACTGCAATCCATCTAATATTAAATTTAACGTGACATTTGCACGAGCTCAAACGAAAAAGACACCTGTTTACCTCCATGGAGTCGGCTTATTAATTAAAAGGAAGAGACTCCGGATGTTTGGTTTATAGAATTGATTCTCTAACCTGTCAAGTTCAAGCAATATCACGATGAGATCCTCGCTCAGGTCCTAACTCGTGTTTTACCTATGCATGACAACAAGTTGAAGCGATACCAATAAAATAGATGGTGGGATTAGGTCATAAACTTACTGCATCTAAACTAATTAAATTGTAAACTTTTCAATCGTGGCGATTTATTTATACTTTTTGATGATTGGTCAATATGATTCTAGTCAATCTTGATTGGATATTAGTAGTCCGGACGCTAGCTATTTTATTTGATATAATTAGCTTTGATGTAGATAATTTTTATAAATTTTAAATTTTTTGAATTGTTTTTCTTTTTTCTTTGCTTTTCTCATTTATATTTATTCTCTTTTTCTCCACATTACTATTCGTCTTCTTTCTTTGTCCTCCATCCTTGCGTGGATTTGTCGTCGAGCTCGGCGTCTTCAGGATCTTGACCAAGCCAGATGACTGCAAGCTTTTCCACATGTTAAACTTGAGCCCTAGATCTGGAGGGCTCAACCTTTTCGGCGACATCAAGCTTGAGCCGCCAAATCTAGAGGGCTGGAGCTCCGCCGCGGCATGGAGTCGGGTTAAAAGTCTCTGAAAACGATTTGGGTGTCCTGATCTATATCGTTTAAATCCATTATGCTTCCTGAAATCGACTCGCGATTTCATTTCTTCTATTCTTTTTGCCCTTTTTCCACGAGTAAATTCCAACCCAACTTGTAATACAACTAATACATGAGTTTGGTGTACATCGTTTGCTCTCGAAAATCAATTCGAGTTCGAGTTCGTCGCCTTCAAGTTGAACCGCAAAAAAATTTAGCACTTGCACGCAAGACAATCTGACGCAAAGCACCCTCTAGCAAAGCAAGAACTCTGCATTTGCTGGTTTTAGGCAACCAGATCCAAGATTGAGTCCGATTTAATCGAGAAGCCAAATTTTTCTTAAGAGATTGAAGAGGAAAGCGTGAAAGGAAGATGTTGAACAGCGAACACAAAAGAAAAAGAAAACAAAAGAAAAGAAAAATTCAGAAAATTTTGCATAATGACATCATTTTGATCCGCTTTGAATTAATTTGGCAAATTATGAAAAAAATTTAGAACTAGATTTGTATAATTAAAATATTTGAAATTAAATTAACATAGACACAACAAATTTAAAATTAATTTCAAATTTTTTGGGTAATATTTTTAATGAATGGTCTAGAATCATGTGGATATAGGTAGGTATCGGATAAACAACTCTACCGTGGAATCAGCACTCATCGGCAATAAGACGGACAAATTTTTCCTTCTGTACGCTAGGGCCGCCACCCAAGTTCCGTCCTGTTCTGGCTCTTCTCGTTCAAGCCACACGGTATGTACTATAGACCGGGCGCGGCGGCTTAAATTCCGGTTCAAGTCATGCTCAAAACCAGCTATATAACGTAATTATCCTCAATGCATGGGCCGACCATAAATGCCATATCAACAATTATGCGTCTGGAGTTACAGGCCATAGCGGAATCTGGTGTTTTTACTCATTCCTAGGTTTTTACCTCGTTTCCCTCTCCATCGTCCTCTTTTGTTTTAATGCTTGGGACCCTGTTTAGGAACCATAGCGTTGTTGCTTTGCTTCAACCATGGAATTTTCAATCGACAAGCTGGAAACCGAGGGCACCTGCAACTGCAGGCTCTTGCACTTGAGTCAGCAATCATCCGATCCAGGGTCATTGGTACTCTGATTAAGCATATCATTGACATTAACAATGGTCGTTAAAGAGAAAATTTTACTTTCGAGGTTCTGCAAGAGCGTTCGCTGTTTCAGGGCATGCTCTTCCCTTAAGTATCCACTTTCGACCCCCCCTTCTCCCCGGTAGCAAATGTTAGGTTAAACATAGTGGAACGGAACGAAAAGGGAAACGGCACCACGGACTTGCAGAGGACATGGAGTGTACTACAGATTCATGAAAGGCACTGCATTTTTCATCCCGAAGGGAAAATTGAACATAAGACAAAAGCACTGCATTTACAGCGGCAGCGAAAAGGAAAGGAGGAGATTCCCATAGATGGAAACAGCATCCTCCTCAAGAAGCATTAGAATAGGTTATGACCCAAATTTTGGAACAAAGCTCCCCAAAACTTTGATGTCGGCCAGCATGTACCAGTTGCAAGTCAGATTGGCAGACCAACTCTTCGAGGAACTAGTTTCACAGCCAGCGACAACACGTTCTACTGCTAATTTCCATTTCCAGAATAATTTCAAGGCCCGTCTTCTTGAGCTGAAAATTGAGGAGACAAAATAAGCATGTTGTTGCAGGTTAGACAAAAATATATTTAGAAACTTTCAGGCCAAATGAGAAGTGCACAAATAAAGGAGCCAGTACGTGCCGGTCTGGTTGCAAAAGCAGATGTGTGTGCAATAGAACAAAAGAGAGCCTTACTGCTCAAAATAAAGCCTTGCAGAAGACTCTGGGCTCTCTCAGCCTGCTCCGGAGTGCCCGATATCTGAATAACCTTCTGAGTTGCCTCTGGTTTATCCTCTAGCAGGATTACACTAGCCCCCGACAACTGCTCCAAGCAAACTCAGTCACAGATCAAACATTTCACTGGTTTAACCAGATGATGTCAGGTGGATGTAGAAGAATTGCACACTTACCTCACTTATCTGAGACAGCTTGCTTTTGGATTTTGCTATCAGCTTTGGAACCGCATACTCTGGTATGACAACTTCGAGGGTACTCCGTGTGACAAGCGTAACAGCAGGTACCCTATGGAAAGAGAGAGGGGCGCATTTATACTGAAGAAATTTGGCAACATTGCTGTGGGAGGTTATCATATGCAAGGAAATTATTACCTGCTCAAGGTAGGGGTACCCTCACGACTCTCGCCTTCATTACGCCTTCCAGTCTCAGGGGCAGAACTCCCATTGTCCTACAAAATGTCATTTGAATATGAGTAATACAAAGAGTCAAGCTGTCCCTCAAAAGGCAATTATTACTTCCTTATATTAGATCTACATTAGAAGTAGCCTTGGCACTTGACTTGCCAAACGAACAATGAGATGAACGTCTTCCACAAGTGGAACCAAGGATGACACTCACTGCTTCAGCTTTGTCAGTATCATGTAGAAAGCCCGTGAGAGATAGGGAAAAACAAAGTACAATAATAAGCCAAGCACAACCCAACAACTAAAAGAGAGTAACAAAATCAGTGGGAAAACCAGGGAGAACAGATGATATGCTGAATCTTTGACAGGGACAACCTTTGATGGCTGTGCTGTTGCAACATTTTGCACTCCCTGCTGAGTTGCTGTCACAGGATCAGTTAGAGCTAGAGCTTTGCGATTAGTAATACTAGTGGAAGGAATCGGCTCAATTTCTGGAGGAGGAGGTGAGTCTTTTTCAGAAAGTTCCCTGTAGAAATGGCTCCGTAATATTGATGTCACCTCAACAAGGGCCTCCCTAGCTGATTTTATCTCCCCCACAATCTGGAGAAAAAAAGGAAGCAACTAAGAAGTACTGCAGAAAAACTTAATCCCGTCAGTCTGGCCATTCAGAGGTACACAACTTAAAGTAACAATGAAAGCTTATGTGGGATTGAAGATACCCATCAGCAATACAAGACAGAAACAGAATGCACATAGAGGTGAGAGAGTGCCCATACATGGACTTCCCCAGAATAGAGAAATTGAAGGCACCAAAATGGAGAATCGGGATATAGAACCGTACTTTGAGGACTTATCTTGCACACACATGGTGAGCAATGCATTTAATTAACCTTTTGGACTAGCAGCAAGCTCAAGACTAGCATGCAAGTTAAGATAAAATCAGCATGCATTAGCCATTCCAATAGTCAGTAGCCTATGAAACAAACCTGAACAAGCTCATTATCGGCAAAAGCACTGCCAGGAAGATCCCCTTTTGGAAGAATCTGTACACTTGCACCGGTCGTCAAATGTCCATCTTTTCCCTCTAGGCACCCAATATCACTAGATGGCACAAGTAACCTTGTGGTTATAATGTTGTCTTTATCAGGAAAAAGATCGACAATCCGAGTTTGGATGTGCAACAAAGCTTCTTGGGCTGGAAAGAGTTCATCATCAGGACCCTAGTCAAACAATTAAAACAGAAACCTTCTCAGAAATAATTAATTCAGCATACCACATCCCAAGGTAGATCATCCTGCTAATTTGAAATTCTTATGCTACCATTTCTGAGCTGTAGTCCGCAGAATCTTACAATTCCAATGGCACTGCATCAGTGAAAATGCATCTCTAGACAGGAAAAAGAAGTTTCTGAAAGGCAATTACCTCCTCAGATGAAATAATAATCACTTGTTCATCTGAGCCAGCTACAGGGTCACAAATCCTAACATCCACACCAACATCATTTCTGAGTAATTCTATGATTCCAACAGATTCTCCCACAACCTTATCAATCTTTCCAATTGGACATAAGATTCGAAACACAAGTTCATCCCCATCCAGTGGCCGTGTGTCATCAGCCATGGGAGCAACCTCGGACTCTGTTGGTAAACCAGATGAACGAGAGATGTAGCTATTGCTTCTTGCATTGGTCAGACTGGACCGTGCACCATATGAAGTCCCATCGCCAGATGAACGGCGTGTTGAGTTGGTCATGTGAGGAATGAACTCATCATCAGAAGGGAACCGCTCTGGTGAATGTATTCTCCCATGAAAATGACTGCGGTCACGATGTTGACTCTCCCTCAAGCGATGTGAAATGATTGATATTGCATGCTTCACAGCATTCACATCGCCTACAACCTACGGGTGATAATGGAAATTAGAGACACATAAAAAAATAATCTCAACTTCATAATGTGAGCTAGACTGGTTTAAATATCAAGCATCAGCATATACAATTATCAGAAGTTGAATATCAGATCCTTTTGCTCCAATTATTACTCTTCAATATCTCTTAAAGATCATATAGATATTGATAGAAAGTTCAACCCAAATGCACTGATATTTTAATGCTCAACACCACCAACAAACATACTGAACTTATGTGCTCATCTTCATGGACACTTGTTAAGGCAGTCTGCACATCTGATTCACGAATCAACTTCTCTGGTGAATTTATCATAGTGGTCCGTTGAAAAAGAATAAGGCGAATTTAGAATGGTATGGTAAATATTTAGGGAGGACCAAACAGATCAATTTGGTCCTGCATGAGGCATTGACCAAAAAAGAACAATGCCATTCAGCTGATTAAATTCATACACACAAACAACAAGAATCATAGTGAGTGACTAATTCATTACGGAAATTCAACAGTGAGTATGCAATAGACAAAGTTGAAGGTAATGAGTAACCAAAAAAGAAAAAAGAAAAAGACAAGCAGTTGCAGACACTGATGCTAAGGATCATCATTTCACAAGCATCAATGGTTACAGGCTAATCCATGGAAGACTTCTTCTGTCTTTGGAAGAGACATGTATGTCACTCGCAAAGTCTGGACATGCATTTCATTGATTCACTCAGCTATTATCTTCCTCTGTAATTCTCAGATTCGCAAGTCAGTTTAAGTCATACTACAGTACACAAGTAAGTTGCTCCCAGGTTTAACACAGAGAAACCTGCATTCTGAATTAAAGCAGGGAGCAGCTTTGACATTCTGTAGACAAGTCAAGGTTTGTAGGAACAGCATAACGCTAAAACTGGAATTCATTAGAAGCATTTAAATCCTTAATGGCCATTAACTACGAATCCACAGCCAGCAAAGCGATTATACTACAATTCCTCAATCAATGCCTTAATAAGGAAAACTTTAAAGGACAGATATGTCCAACTCCATCTTGTGCTTGACATTTTACTTCTCATTGACAGATCATTGGCGCATCGCCCGTTCCATTACTTTCCCATTGAACATATTATTATTTCAGGTTAGCATCTTAAGAAAGATTTGGCTCGCAGTTCTGCTCAGGGCTAAATAAGGAAAGGTACGCACGGCTACATTCACAGCCCATGGTCACCAATCCACCAACAAACGCACACGCAGGTTGTCCAATCAGCTCAACATCCGTAATCATCTCTCCCCCTCACGACCCGAAAGCTTTAAGTTCTATTTAACCTTTTTTTTCATTTTAGCCAAATTGAATCTGCAAACCTGAACGATCTCCTCAGCCATGGTAACGCATCGAGGCAATGTGTGATCTCGGGGCAAAATCCTAATCTGAGTCTTGGTCTCAACCCTCATCTGCTCAATTATCTTCCCTCCTTTCCCCAACAAGCTCCCCACATGCATCCTCGAGACAACGAGCCTCGTCACCGCCCGATTCCCGCCCCCTCCGTCCTCGTACTCCCCACCGCTATACGCGTCGCTCTCGAGAATCCTGTCGTGAATCAACAGCAGGGCCTCCTGAGCGGGTGAGAAGGTCGGCATTCGCCCGTCGGGGTCCCGCCTCCGCGTGTCCGAGATCTCGATGATCCGCTCGCTGTCCCCGGCAACGAGCTCGTGGACGTTGATCCACGCGCCCGTGTGCTGCCTTATGGACTTGATGATGGACCCGGACTTGCCGATCACGCCCCCGGCCTTGGCGTCGTGGCAGAGGATGCGGTAGCTCGTGGTCACCATGAGAGAGGAGTCCTGCTGCCCCCGGTGCCCCCGCCGCCGCCGCCGCCGCCGCGGTGCCGGTGCGCCGCCGCCGTAGCGGTGCTGGGGGAGTGGTGGTGGTTGTTGTACCGGGGCTTGGCCCTGCCGGGGGCTTCGGAATCGTAGTCATTATCGTAGTAGTAGTTCCTCTTGGATCTGGATCTCTCCATAGCTAGGGTTTTGGTTCTGGTTCCGGTTCCACTTCGGGGGTTCCAATCATAAGTCAGTGACCGTCACAATCGCCTCCGCCGTCACGGAATCCCAGCAAAGTCCGATTAATTCAACAGCCGATCTCTCGCCGTCGCCGTGGGGCCAGCTTAGGGTTTTCGCTGCTCGGTCTTTTTTCCTCCGGCAATGCTAATGATTCGGCTCCCGGAAGCTCGATCGGAGCTCCGGCTCGAACTTTCCCGGCTAAGAAGGTGTTCTCAGCTGATCGAGATCGAGAGGGAGGAATCGCGCCGCCCGGGAGGAAGAGGAAGAGGAAGAGGAGGAGGGACAGTCGACGGGAGCCTTTTTCTTTCTCCGGCGTGTGGGCCGTGTCTTTGGGGTTTTTCACTGCAGCGCCCGCTCTCTCCCACCACTCGGATCAGTCGCCGTATGATTGGAAATTTACTGCTGGCGAAAGCGAAAGGCGAAAGTCGAAAGTCGAAAGTCGAAAGTCTGAAAGGGCGTTGTCGGCTTGGCGGTGTCGTTTTGCGGGCGTCGCTCTGCGTTTTATGGACGGAGAGGAGGGTTGGCAGGTGGTGGGACGCGTGACGTGATTGGCTCGGGTAGTGGGGTTCGAGTGCGAATCGCGGCGCGTGTCCTTCAAACGCTGTCCCTTTTGAGGTTGCCGCTAGATACTCTCGCTTTTTCTCTCTTTTTTAAATAAAATAATGACACGAATAATTTTTATTAAACCTTAGTTCAATGTAGCTCGGCGTCTTTTTAATTTGTTCAATATAATTTATAAATTAAAAATATTCAATTTAGTGCCTAAATTGTATGGAAAATTTTTAATGTTAATCCTTCAAATAATTTAAGTATTGAGATAAAGTTGAGCATTTTTATATTGTCTAGAATTACATTGGATGTATCGATAATAGTTATATTTCAAATTTTGCACCCCTATCAAAATATCGATAAAAAGATAAAATAGTTTTGTCACGACATATGAAAGAACTTAATCGAATAAATGTTAATTAGGACAAAACCTTGAATATAAAATAAGGTTCCGTATTTTCAATGAAAAGAGAAAACAAACATAAAAATGCTTAATGAAGTCGAGCTGTCTTTATATTCTCGGCATTAATATGAAGGACCTATATACTTGATATGCTTGTCAAGTGTATTTGGGCTGAGCTCATTTATGATCAAACTTCACATGACCTCGTGGGCTTGGTCAAAAAGTCCACACAGGCCTATGGAAATCATATATAGTTTTCCTTTATATATTACGCCCAAAAGTTGAAAAAAAAAATGTGCGAGCTCTAAAAATTAATTATCAAAAAGATTAAAATTGCAACTTTATAATGATAGGTTTTCTTTTAATTAAAAAACTCTATTATTATTGAAGATGGTGGGGCCCCCGCCTGTGCACCGATGCAAAAGAAAAAGCAATCTAGGCCAAGCCCGATCACTTTGGGCCGGACCGGGCGGGTCTGTCGGGCCGCCGCCCATTGATGAAGTTCTAGAAAGGAGAGAGTGGATATGTCGAATCTTGATTTGCAGTGAAGAAGGATTGGTCATGGCGCTCTTCTCCTGTTCCTGCTCGCTGCCGTTCGCTGCGTCGTCGAGCTCGCCGGTTTGTTCTTCGTTTTTGAGCTCAACCCATTCTCGAAACTGCCCGTCTCGATTCGACAATCGATCCTTTTCTTGCAGATGCGATTGGTTAATGCACGGACGCAGGCGCTTTCGCCGAAGGCACCGCTTTTGGTCTCTCTCTCTCTCTCTCGCTGGTTGTTGTCCGTACTGTCGTTTTGTAAGGAGCACGATGGTTCTAGTCTCTCGGTGAAACGTGAAGTTTTGGCTGCATCTCGTTTGTTGTAGGTAATTTCGCAGTCGGGAAGCGGGGGGCGTGGTCGGCGAGTGTGGCGGCGGAGAAAGCTGGTACTTTTTTTCTTGCTCTTTGCGGAATTTTTTTAAGGCTTTATGGTTTTGTGGTAGCGTTGTCGATATGTGAAAGTGAAAGTGATGGGGATGTTTCACTTAAGGTGCTAGTTCAGCAAAGGGGTTAGCTTTGGCTGTGATGATAGTCTAGGTTATAATGCGTGTCTAACAACGCGAGAACTTGAATGAGCTGAGAGGGATGCGTGTTCGGGGTTTCGTCGGGGTGAGTTTAATCCTCGGATTCGAGAAGGCATATATGGGGGAGGAATTGAGTTCGCCGGACATTTCGGTTTTCTTTGGCGTGGTTGACTGGTCTTGCTTGTGAAGTGGGATAAGGCTTAAATCGCTCGATTGATGTGTAATGGACTACGCAGCTTGGTTCTCTCTGCTTTATAAGTTCAGTTAGAGTCCGAGTTCTCTATGCTGAACTCTTTCTTTCCGGCGTAGTCAGTGAAAATGGGGACAAATAGTGCATGTTAACGGCATTTCGCAACATTGACACATGAAATTTATGGAGCAATTTATGGCTACTTGAAGGATATGGGATGTAGCTAGTGATAAACTGATGTCAAGCTTTTCATGGCCGAATGATTGATAGGACTAACTTCGATGAATAAACGAATTGCTTCCATTGTGCTGAGCATACATGTGGGTTACTCTGCATGAACTTTCTGAATTAGTTTATTTGTCCATTGTATACTTTTGCGGATCTAATCAAATGCCCCCTTTGCACTCTAGTTTAACTATCATCATTTGTATTTTGTTCTTACCATATCGGCAGCACCTATCTTTGGGTGTATTTGACAGCATGCTCTGCCACCAGACTTTTTTTAGAGAGATTACTTTACCTGCATTGTCTCTCATGCATTTGTTGTATCGCGGTAAACATGGTTCAATTAAAGACGGCCTAGAGTCTTGACTTCACCTGGTTTTGAGTGGAATGGCGAGCACTTGATATGCACTTTCTCAAGACGATTTTTTTTGGCCAGAATTCTTCAGTGAAATGGCTAAGATAAAGCTGCAAGCCGACTACATGTCTGCTAGCTGAAACCTTGGCATGTGATCTTTGAATAACTTGAAAATAATATTACAGTAGATCCTTTTGTTATTTTTGGACCATCAAAGTCCATGCTTTGCAGCTCAAGTTTTCCCAAGAATTTATGCTATTGTTAAGGACAGGATAGTTCTTCTGCTTTATCTCTTACCTTGAAGTTTTCTTTTATCTTGGCAGACAAAGAAAGATGACTTGTTGCAATACAAAATGGAGAGGATTCCTTTCCTTGAGGAGCAGGAGAGGAAAATAAAGGAAACGGGAAAGTTATTGACGATGGACATTGAGAGGCTTTTGCTGTCAGAGGATAATCGATTTGATTTCATTAATGATGTTGCGGCTGAGGCGAAGGAGTATGTTGAGAACAACAGGGACGAGTACGGTGGCACAAAGAAAGCCATCCTTCACGTGCTCAGTAACCGTGTGAATGATGCTGGGTTTTATCGACCAGAGGCATATTCAGAGTCTGATCCCTTTAGACCCGGGCCTGGTTACTTGAAAGAGGAATTTACCTGAGCTGCCACTAAGTCGCCATGTAGCGATGTTGTAAAGTTTGGCAGCCAATTGGACCTTGTAATATAGACCATTTTCAGGTCATTGTTTTTTGATACATCTGACTATTGCAGTATATACTATACATTTTTGCATACACATATCTTAGCTGAATGAGAACATATGTCTTTGCTAAAACAAGATTGGTACCAGAGTAGATAGTGGATTGAGGAATTGTTTTCATGAATCTAGACAGAACAGTGTCCCTTGTTTAGTCTTGTTTGCTTGTCAACTTGGAAAAGACCATATAACATATGTGGGTTCACATCAGTTTTCCCTACTGCCGTAAGTACAGATTTCATTATGAGAGATCGTAAGCAAGATGATAAGTCATATGGATAAGTTTGGACGCTTCACGAAACATTGATGCTTGTGACACCACTTTCTCCTTGTTTCCTCTTGTTTGCTTGTCAACTGGGAAAAAGACCATACAACATTTTTGGGTAAACATCAGTTTTCCTTTCTGCTATAAGTACAGATGTCATTACGAGAGATTACAAGCAAGACGTGTGGATAAGTTTGGATGCTTTGCGAAACACTGATGCTTATAAGACCATTCTCTAATCAGCGACATCATATGATGTTCATTAGCACAAATTGGATATTGTCTTTTAAGCGTGAGCTTGAGAAAATGAGCTAGTAAAAAATTTCCTCCTCATCTGCTTGAGTAACGTTCATATGTAACGAGGGACATTTTCCTCGTTCAGACGGTTAGGGAGGAAACCTTTCATTCTATGCATAGTTTTCCAACGAAAACCTTAAAGCAGTAGATGGCAAAATTTCAGCTATGTCCCTGTATTCTTTCTGTCATCCCTCCCTTCAAATGCCATCTCGTGTACAAGGCAAGTTCCGGTTGTTCTCGTAAATAGAAACACATGGCAACCACGCAATATTTAAAACATGAAAAAATTAGGTACTCCATCGTAAAATTCATACCTTAGGGGTTTATTAGTACACCCTCAAGATGGGCATTACAGTGCTTGTTCTACAGAAACTCAGCTAGAATGCTACAATACATATTGTCTCTTAAAGCATCACGTTAATATCCTCGTATGAGATGATATCCTCATATGAGAGAGAGAGAGAGAGAGAGAGAGAGAGAGACAATCAAGGAGAATTCTTGCAGCCCTTCTTTCGGGGATCATGCTTGGGATTGGCGCACACATCGTCGTAGTCGAGCAGGCTATCGGCCATCATGAGCTTCCTCGTTTTCAGTCTTTCACCAACCTTCGAGGAGACCCACAAAAAAGAGATGTTAGCAAGGATAAGCTTTATACGGTCCTTTTATACTAAAATTTATTTCATACAGAAGTACAATCAGAACCAAGTAACAAATCGTCATCTATAGCTTAAGACAGCTTCTTCAAGAATAGGGAAACTTTCGCATATGCTTACTTCCGCAACTCTTCTAGGGCATAAACTGCATGCTTGCATGCATCCCAAAATCCATGCAAACAAGCACATACACGATGGATATCGATTGATGAAATGTTTTGTGCAAACCATACCTTAGGGAATAAGGGTTTCGTGCCTGAACCCTCGAACTCACCCGACAAGCCTGCAAAAAAATGAATAATATACATCATGTAAATTGCTATGCACCGGACATAATGAGTTCTTCGATCTCCGATGCAGGCATTGGAAATCTTCTTTAGCTAATGTTGAGATTTGAGATGGAGAAGCTCACCTAGGGAGAAAGAAATCATCAGCAACATCAGGAAAGCAAGAACCAGGGTCTTGACCTTAGGAGCCATGGATACGATCCTTGTTTACTTCTGAGATCGTTCAGCTTTGGAGGAAGCAAGGGGCGATGGTGTAGGAAGGGAGGGAGGCTTGCCTTCCATTTATACGTAGCAAAGTTTGCATACGTGGTCTCTAGATATCGAGGAGCATTATTGCAGTTTCGTCCCTCATCTTTGAACTTTTAAGTTTTAGTCCCTACAAAATTCCCGTTTTGCCGTGGACTTTTTGTCTTTGGCCCTTGTCTGTGTCCGATATGAGGTACATATCACAATAATGGATCCAAGGAATTGTTCTCGGTGGGGCAAAATTTAAGGAATGATTACAAGTAATCGAGTGTACCTGTTTTTACCAATTAAATTAACTACATTCTCATAATTTCCCTCTCTTTTTTCGGGGCAACATGAAATGAGATTATTCAACTATCGACCTAATTGTATTCTTTTGGGAAGATTAATGGGAGGACAATTTATTATTTTTTTATGCTCAATTCATTTAGCATTACTTGAGACCCTTCGAATGATTCAAAATTTCTAGAAAGTGAGTTGGTGCGAGGATCCCTCCTTGTGCTAAATGTAACCTTGTCTCTCATCTTTGGAAAACTGTCTAAAGGAACACTGACAAGGCCACATGCGAAGATTTCGATCAATTATTCTAAACTTGTAAAGAAAATTAAGTTTAGGAATTGAAATCGGTGAATCAAATGCAAATACGATCAACTGTCGAGATAGCACGTATGCTATTAATTACTTCATTTGGTGTTACTTGAGACCCTTCAAATAATTCAAAATCTCCAGAAAGTGAGTGGGTGCGAGGACCCCTACTATGCTAAATTTAATAGTCCCTCATCATGGAAAACTATCTAAAAAAAACTAACGGGTTACACGCGAAGAGTTTGATCAATTACTCTAAACTTATAAACAAAAGTAAGTTTAGGAATTGAAATCGATGAATTTGATTGTCGGTGAATCAAGTGCAAATACAATCGATTGTTGAGATGGCACGTAGCCTATTATTCACTTCATATTAAACATCAAGTGGAGGGCATAAGCCACAAGGGAAAAAAGCTGTTGTCATGGTGCACCCCCACTCAGCAACAATAGAATGATGATGGGATGCAATACATTCCCTCCAGCCCACAATGATCAAAGTCAACTCTACTGTGTCCCTCTTGTCATATTCTCTGATCGTCTTCTCCAAAAATAAAGCACTTGGATGGGTGTGGTGATGGCAATAGTCCCCTGCAATATGTGCATGGCGTTTCTGGGTGTTCATCTGTCATTTATCACCTACTTTTTCCCTCTGTTCTTGCACAAAAAATCGGCATTTCTTACCCTCTTTTTGTATGAGTCATTCTTACTTCTCCTCACCCTTTTAATGAGTGTGATAGGCACAGAGACTCGTATTATCTTTGTGCTATGCTAATTGCTATTCCACTTTCCCATAGGTCAATCAAGGCAATGTCTAAAACCGATCATTGTTGCCTGACTCTAATGCAATACCGACATGACACACTAGGCGGTGGAAATCGGCGCCTTCCCGATTCAAGTGGGAATATCATGAGATGATTTCTTGTTGATCTTCAATGTGTAATTGGTTACCACCGATATGTGAATAACTATTGGCTCACATTAACGCAATATTAGTCTATATCTAGATGCATATACAATCACGGTCAAATTTTTCAGCCACTCAATTTGATGTTTTTCCGCAAATTAAAAATGAAATATTTTTGCTGGGAGACATAAAAAGTAAACATTTTTGGTTGGAGAATTTCCTTTTCCTTTCCTTTCCCTTTTTCCGTGGTACCAAACCACCCCATTTTAGTACACCATTACATGGTGCTCCCGATCCTCACATTTCGGCTTTTGAGACCTTCAAAAGTGAATCGGATGGAGACACGAAACACGGAATGGAAAAGGAAATGGCACACAGATGAGATTGTAGTGGCAAGCATTTGAAATTCGTAATTCTATGTGTGACTTTGATTTTCTCTATGGTTTGGGGAGCCATTAGTGAAGAGCACTATCAAAAGAGGGGACAACTCGACATGTTGACACATTGCCGATCCGACTTTATTAGGACCAAAAGTTGGAGATTTAATCATCGCTTGGGGAGACAGAAGGGTGGTTAATGATGGGTTTTGATTGACTAATGAAAGTGCTTTAAGCTCTTTGCTTTTGGAGTCGTTCAAGGTTGTCGGGGCTACGAAACATTGCTATCATTCTAAGTTTTAATTGCAAGAATTCTTGGCATAGGAACTAGGAACCATCTTGGGAGTAATACTTGTTTCGAATTAGTCTGATGTGTTGAGCTAGTTAGTTGCTTGAATGGTTTTTTTTAGGGGCTTTCTTTCTTGAGTTTGAGTCTATACATAATGTAGGAATGTCTTTTGAGCATTTAATGTGGTTTTATTTATAATGCCAACAAAGTTCAGCTCAATTTAATTTAGATTGATCAGCCAACTAAATGTTCAATCTGTAACTCTTTTCTTATATATATAAACACTATATGCATCACACATATGAGAAAAAGGTTTTTGGGTTTTGATGATGTATAATTAACTTATCAATAGTTCAATCTTTAATATAAAACCCTATGAAAGGCCTTGGTGGTGTCTCATATATAGACACTTCAAGTGAGCACAACTTTGTGGGAATTTTTATTAATTTTAATCATTTATATCCCTAAGAAAAGAGATAATGGAAAATATTCTCATTATGAGCAAGGAAAAAATGTTTAAGCATAAGCTATTGTTATTATGGAAATAGTTTCCATTGACTCATTTCAGCAAACATGATTAAAGTTAGGAAGATATCTGTTAAATCATTAATTATTCATTTTGTTAATCCAAACTCTAATCTAGGCTTCCCAAGATCAGAGCAAAACCCCCAAAAATATACTTTGTATTTCTTTGAATCAGTCATATTATGGTGAAGGTTCATGCAAGTTTATACATTTTTGAAGCCTTGTCTTTATTAAAATGGTGTTTTTAAGGTTGAAAAGAGAACAGCTCTTTTTACAACTGAGGAATCTCTGTTCTTTTTTCATACCCTACAAGCGGAATCTTTTTCTAATGCAAAGATCAAAAGCTTTTGTAGAAAATGAATTACATGCACTATTTCTCCTGCTTTTGAATCATCTCTAAATTGCTCTTTTTTTTTTTGGAATTTTTAAGTTGTGTGCATATTCACTTAGCTCTCTGCGTATGGACTATTCATTGTACTTTTGCATTTGCTCTCATTGAGTGAATTGGTTTTAGATAAGATAAGGTGGTTTGCGCTGAAACCCATCTGAGGAACAAGCTGAGAAGACTCAGGATCATGGGAACATGGTAATTTTCTCTTTCTCAGTACAACCTGTCAATGATCTTCGAGACGTGATTGATTAGAATCTTGTGGTAGATGTCGCATGCCGGTCCCAAATGGTCCATCCTAGATCGCTCGCCACGTTCATATCTATAATTGGACGAACCAAATCCAGGACTTGCATATTGCGATCTTACCTTAACGGTCCTGCTATGACCACGATCGCGATCGCGATGGATGTCCACACGACGAGGGTCAGATCAATAGTCGGTAGGTGGCCATCACCCATGTCCTTGTGGATTTGGGTGGCATGAATTGAAAGAGAGGACCTGATGATGAAAGTGGTGAACCCTATTCATTTTGAAATTCTTGGTGTGTATGTGTCTGTTCTCCTTCAACTGATCAATATGCACTACCTTCCAAATTCAATCGTTTACTTTTTCCTCTATCTTCAGTGTCAGGGTGAAGAAGAAGCTTGAATGGATCTGAACAGAAAAAATTCAGCTTGACCAAAACAAAAAAGGGATGCAAAATGAGGGAATTGAACCAACTCCACTTTCTGCATCTGCGATAGGCATTTTCTATGTGGTGGAGAGTCATGTCACTGGAAAAGGAGGAGCACAAGCACATTCCATGAACTTTACCTCAAAAGCATTACAGCGCCAACCATTTTCTTCTTGCTGATTACCTCAGCAAGAATTTCTCACATTGAGAGTTGGGGGCTGATTTGCATTCGAAGAATTTCTCTTTTTCAACCCTTTATCCGTCAAGGAAATCAGAGGAAAGAGGGACCTTCTGGTATTGACCTTTAGTTATCACATATCGACCATCTTTTAGCTACGCTGCACGATTAGAAAACGACTCTCGCAACCCTGTAGACCAGAAGGGGTCCGACCTACCGACGAAAGCGTGCCGAAATGATTGCTTCGGTTTGACACAATCTTTGGTTAGGACTTTCCTGAGGAAAGTTTCCTCCACTGGACCAAGCTCATAAAGAAACCTAAAGAGGTGAATCTCGATTTGTTTACTTCGGATTCATGATGGGTTTGGATGCGGCGAATATTTCGGAAATGTATGATAAACTTATTTGACATATACCTTTTGCTTTTGCTGTTCATAAGCGACTTTTCACCTGGTTTGAGCACACTTTGGATTAAGAAGCACAGATCTGCTTCTCCTGGGAAATGAAAGGTAGACATCTAAATGGAATCATGAGATATTTTTGCTGTCGTTTTCACTAAGCCTTCTTCACATCGATGATATTCTAGGCCGGCCCTTAAAGATTGTAACAACCTAAAAGGTCGAGGAAGTAACTTTTAAGTGAATCAGTCAAGAAAACTCATTAGATGACTGGTCGTCCTTTCAAAGATTTGCAGGTCATACCAGAAATTTTAGGAACCGACCTAACATCCGTTTGTTAAGTTCTTTTCTCTCAAAAAAGGCTTTCCCTTTTCCCCCTCTTGCGTTTACCGACTCCTGAAAGTTCTTTGACCAAAGATTCTGCCGCTGCCGATGGTGGAGTTCTCTTTGCAGGAAAGTCCAAGACTAATTGAGCGATGGCGATCCATTTTCAGAGTTCGTCGTGCAGATCATCATCATCCTCATCCTCCTCAAATAGTGAGGTGTAGAACATATACTCGTGGTTAAGAATCTCCTCAAGGCTTAAACTACCGTCTTTGTTGTCATCGGCCTGGAAATAACCCGTTGCAAAGATGAGAAAAATACGTATGATGCCGGTAAAGTCATCACATGTCATTTTCAGATAAAGTCACATGATGTTCTGTTCCAAAAACTACATTTCCCATCTTAATTATAAGAATGAGCTTCTACTAACCTCGTGGATCAGATAAGCAGTGTAATATTTAGCGTGAGATAACTCTCCAGGATTCAAATAATGGAGTATTGGTATCATTTCTTCGACTTCCAGGAGTCTGCATGTTGAGGTCAGTGAGAGCATCAGCAGATATCAGCTGTGAATCTCTTCGTGGCTCGGCAGTTTAATCATGTGCAATAAAATAGGCAGAGTAACAGAAAGGAACTGGACAACGATGCAGTACGCGTACTTATCATTGTTTACATCGAGATTGGTGAATTTCTGTTCAGCTGTGGGCACATGACCGCCATAGGCTTCGAATTCAACATAGTTCTTGTAGATATCATAGATGTGATCTGCGAACTCGTCGAGGTTGAGTTTACCGTCACTGTCGTAGTCCATTCGCCTGAAAGCATAGAATCAAATAAGGCAAAAGGAGGAAGTAAGTTCATCTAATAGGGGCATACTCTTCTCACAACGTGCAAAAGACAAAGCAATCTTGCATCATCTACTGATAAAGCACTTGGAAGTTATGATCATGGATCATTACTTCAGTTTTTGCCCGAGAATCCATTTCCAGATTCCTGTGTTGTTACTATCTTCGGGATGCAAGAAACTGCAGCAAAACATCGATTTTCCCCCATGATCAGAATGGCTTTCTTCGAATTTTGGCACGAAAAAAGAAAAAGAAATGGGGAAGCAATAGAAATTTACTCCATGAACTCATTGAAGCTAAGGGTTCCGTTTCGGTCGACATCGGCATTAAGGAATTGCTCCTTCCACCACCCTGCTTCACCGTGTGCCGAACCATTTCTATCTGTTGAAAAACTCCCAGTGTCAGTTCTCGATCGGCGCAACATCACGTCGTACACAAACTTTTACTGTGTCATTGATTTTATTTATACTTTCTGGGTTAACAAGAAGTTAAATGGGGGCAAAGACTAAAATCAACCCTGTTACTTAATGGATTCCCTCCTGTATTCTTGAGAATTAAATGGAGCCAACTTTGATCAGTGCAAGAATTAAGAAGATTAGACCGATTAATAATGTTCATGAAGTCACCTATATCTTCATCTGAGAACCGAGGAAGGTACTCCCTGAAGGAGATAGCACCATCTCCATCCCTGTCGAAAAACGCCAACTCCTTCTGCGTCTGATAGCTCAGCCGATCACGTGCTTGCCCCAGGTTCCATGCCTCGAGTTCGTCGAAGCTGACCGCCCCGTCCTTTGGCGCGCTGTCCAACAGGGGGAACAAGAACAATAGCCTTGAGGTGACGTTGAGCTTGCCCTCATCCGTTAAATACTCGTTTGTGCTGATCGGAGAACCGATTCCTGTGCTCGCGGGAGGGCTTTCTTGCCCCGCTCGACCCCCTTCTCCCCTTCTCTCCAATTCGATCACGAGAGGGTCGAAAGTCAGGTGGGGTAATGTGATGCCTAGGCGGCGATTTGAGCGGAGGTGGCTGCGGCCCTTTTGGCCCATCGGGGAGAAGATTATGAAGGTGATCAAAGTGGCGGTGGCAAGGGCATAAACCACCGCCTTTACCATTTTCCGGTGCTTGGGGTGGTGGGATGGGGGATTTCCAGGCGGAGAGAGAGTGAAAGAGAATGCAATGAAGGGAGGGAAGAGGCAAAGGAGGTATGGGCGGGAAAGACGGTTGATGACGGTTAGGAGTGAGGGGCAGAGAAGAAAAGCCTGGGAAATAATAGCAAATAGCTACAATTGATGGGCTTTTCATGCACACTATTATGCAAATTTATTTTTCTGATGCTTGGCCAAAGAGGTCAACTGTGAATTACCGGTCCTATAGCTTGTTGGTTAATCATCAGTTCTTATTAAAATTTACTTGCCTTTTTTGGAAATTACCAACAGGTTCGATAACTTACCATTTCTAATACGAAATCACCAACTTTAACTCAAATGAATTACCTTCTATTCTTCAATCATTGAATTACTTACCATCTCCTTAATCAAGTTATCAACTTCATATAAATTAATTACAATTTGTATTCAATATGGTCAACTCTTATTTGAGTCACTTACCAAATTCAATTGAGGCCAATTTTAAATTACCAACTCTTCTTCAAGTAATCAATTCTTATTTCCAGTTACTAATTCTAAATTACCAACTCTTTTTCAAGTTATCAATTCTTATTGAAAACCAGTTACTAATTCTGTTTGACTTTCTCACCGACTACTTCCAAATGAAATTATCCAACTAGTTCTACTTACTTAATATAATATTATTTGGCTTGCGAGGTATGAACTTTTCTAGACCAACTTTTAAAAAAGTGAACAACTTTTGATTCAATTTATGAACTTCATTTAAATTCTCATCGACATTGTTTCCATAAAGTTAACCACTTTTATTTGAATCATTTACCAACGTATGTTTCCGAATAACCAGCTTTTCTAACAACTTGCTGATTCTCATCAAAAGTTACCAACTTCAGGCGAATATCTTACTATTCTAATTTTTTTCCCACGAAGTAATGAACCAATTTTAGATTAACAACTTCCATTTAAGACACAAACCTGCGTTGGGTTTATCGATTCAACAGGAATAAGTTGTAAATGATCAAATAAAGATAAGAAGTAACTCAATTGAGAGTTGCAAGCAATGGTTCGTAGACCATTAATTCAATCACCAAGGATGAGGCTAATACGAGTGTTCCTTGACCATCCCCCTGGCCGGAACCCTGCATAAGAAGATCCATTCCATGAGGGGGAAGAACTATAGAGACAAGGCAAAAATTCCATCCCAGAAACACAAACCCCCCTCCCCATTGGATCTCAGATTAATGCCTTCCACAAATGACTTCCGTTTTTCTTTACCGAGATTCAACGAGCATTCTGGATGACAATGCATACACAATAGGACTAAGGACTGACAATAGCGCCCCTGATATCCATGTATCTTGACTGGAACATTAAAACGAAACCAAAGAGGAAGATAAGTCTATATATAGCCATATGTACATCAAGTGGCAATTTAGATGAGCATTTCATGGCCCTAGGAGGAAGAACTGAATTAGAATTGGAATTAGTCAGCACGCATCGCAGCAGATCGCATCCATGGCCAATCTGACTCGCAAACATCATGAGGAGTGTTCCCATCATTGTCCTTGACATCTGTGCTTGCATTTTGCTTCACAAGGAATTTGGCAATTCCTTCTCTGTCACAAACAACGGCATAATGCAATGGAGTTTGGCCCTCATCGTCCTGCAACACACGGGCAAAAGAGGTACGTAAATATGAACATAGAGATAACTCCACATGCTATGCCAGAGTCAATGCACATCATCAGACCATGTTCCTTTCAGCATAGTATCCTTGATTATTCTAAACTTATTAAGACAACATAGTTCTGCTTTCCATCAAAATATCTGTTTCCTTCTCTCACAGGCATTCCTAAGAAAGACTGCAACAGGATAGCATAACTGCAGGCAAACATAAACAAAATACCTTCTCATTTACATCAGCATCCTTGGTGACAAGCAATTCCACAACCTTTGAATGACCACGGTCAACAGCCCAATGCAGTGGGGTCCTACCTTCACTATCTGCAATAATGTCACACTGTCTCAAAGGGTGAAAAAAAGCATACCACTGATACTCCTTTTTACTCCCATCTCAGCTAAATGAAGCACACAACAAAATGCACTTTTCCCCAATTGAGGGGGTATAATGTTCTCCATCTAGAGTGAAACTGCTGTATCAAACTTGATACCACTCTTTAGATGACAAATTAAGAGCCTTGACCAAGAAAGAAAATGACACATTGCCAAATTTTCAAATTTGAGCAAAAAGCAAGAATCTACAACAGTTCACAATCCAAACCTTGTTTATGCTTTGATGTCCCATAATCAGAAAACAAATAATGATGACAAACGTTTGTCAAAGAGTCACAAGACAACAGCCAGCAGAAATTACAGTGTAACAGCATATGTTGAATCATATTGTTTACGCAACATTCTTGGTTAGCTGCTTCCTTGCAAATGAAAATCACTCACTTAAGCAGATGTTAAAAGATAACAACTGCGTATCTTCCGGCTGTAAAATAAAAACTGCCAGAAAGGCTGGTCACCAAAATTGTCAATGCCACCTCCAAACTATGCCGTTGCTTATACAAAGTATTACACCACAAAATGTTCCTCTTTCTTTGGGTTTTTCTTTTTCCCGCTATGAGAAACCATATATATGAGGTTTAAAACACAACAAACAATCCACAAGCCAAGATTTAGGCAGGACCGTCAGCTCAAAAAACCGATATTGCAAGAGTGATTTAAGTACCTTGACAAAATATGATATGCTAATGGAAGATTTCAAGCACTTGCCATCAGAATAAAGACTGCAAGAGTGATGTGAATACCTTTTACATTAACTGAAACACCACCTTCAATGCATTTAAGTAAATTATCTATTTCGCCTTCTCTAGCAAAAGCGTGTATAGCCTCAAGTTTCCTGAAACAGGGCACAGATCGGTTATAAGTGCAAAATCCTCCACACAAAATACAACCTTTTCACGCATCTCTACTCTATTGGAGTCAATTTCCAACTTTCAGTTACTAAACCTAACTCAACAAACTTCTTTGGCAGCGATTGACAACAATTACATGATGATAGATAACCCTATAGCCCAACATGCAGGTGAAGAAAGTATAATGTGCACCATACAGTTGTTCCATAAGTAATGTCAAAGACAGCTAAAGGAGAACGTGATACTAATCTTTAAAGGAACAGGTAACCCAGCACTAGCAAGACAAGGAACTTACGACTCAGTTCCAGGTTCCTCGTGCACAAATGTGCTAAAAACTGGCCCCATCGGTCCTTTGGCCTCTGTACTTGGTGCATCACCATGACTGGCTTTGCTCTTCTACAGATTCAAGCGTAGAAATAGGACCTACTCAAATGGAGATTCAAAATATCTTAAAATACTGGCAAGCTGGACATCAAAGGATTAGATCTCACCATACTTGAGCCAGCAATCCAAGAAGGATACAGCTCAGTAACAATGTCGATGTACTTCTGCATCGCTTCTTCAGGTGGCATTGCACCCAATTTATTCCATGCTTGCCTGAATCATTTCCCAAAAAACTTCGCTTCAAATTTAGTATTTTGAGGTAAAAACAAGCAATCATATACCAAAAACATGCCACGCTAATACCATCCATTAAAATGATAAAGCATTTTAGTATAAAATCTCAGGTACCATGTCATCCTCACTATCACCATTTCCATAAATAAAAGTTGGTCCTCTGCAAATACACAGGGTAATGTGAACTAATGGCTGACTGCCACAGTGATCCTCCACGACAAATCTTGTCAAGGCAAGAAAAGCTAGGAATGAAGCATCAACATGACCTCGAAAGGCAGAGATCCAGCACAAGGAAAATCAAGAATATTTAATTCTCATTGAAGAATTGAAACAAACAAAGCACAATCCTCTGAGAAGATCCATATAGCCAACTCCATGCAGTAGTTTGTATGACAGGATTTTTTATTTTTTTTGGGTAAGAAAGTACTACTTTTCATCCTTAAACTTTCACTGTTTTTTTCTAATCAAGTCCTTGTCCTCTCAATTTCTCTAATTGAGTCCTTCCACTTGCATAAAATGTTTAATTGAGTTCCCCTGACACAAAATCTAGCTAAATCCAATTGTCAGACGACGTCAAAGTGTGTTGAGAATTAAAATATTGCCTATGTGGACACTTAATGTAGATAGTGGATTTGCAGGCGCATAAAAAAACAAATTAAAAAAAAATACAGTCAATTCCCTATATACGACTCACGATGGGTGTCCACGTAGGTAATACTTAATCTTCATCACACTCTGATGACCTCCTAAGCTGAATTTGGCTGAATTTTGTATGGGGAGGCTTGAATAGACATTTTACGTAATTAGAACAATTTGACTAAAAAGTACAAGGACTTGATCAGAAAAGTAGTTGATGTACAGGGATGGAAGGTAGATTTTTTTCCTTTTTTTAGCAGTAAAAGTAGAAGATCACAAGGTACAGCTCGTAATCTTATTAAAGAAGCCCGCTTCAATGCACCACACAGCTTAAGCAGGTGGAATCACCGAGGCCCTTCCAATACAATCCTTGGGTCCCAATTCTCAGGCATTTACACACTGCCGTTCTCTTCAGTAACTACAGATAGCGCAGAATCATCTGCAAATCAGAAGGGAAAAATGCTGTACTCCCTTAGACTCAATAAAAAGCAACATCTAAACGGATGTAGAACTACTCTACATCACACCTCAATGAAAAACCTGCTGTCTCTTCTTATAATGGACTGTGATATAGCATCTACAACATTAACTCTGAGAAGTTCCGGAGATAGACTAAACCCCCGTTGTACACTCCACATCAAAAGTAGCACTTTTTTTTCTCTTTCTAACAAAATCAGGTGATGTTTTCCTAAATCATTCTCAGTGTCACCATTAACCTCTTCTCTCATTTTTTTAGTCAATCTAAATCAATCAACTTCATCAAAATAACCTAGAAAGCAAGAACATAAAACCACGGATGGACAAAACCTACCACTTAGCCCTTGCAGTCATTTTCAACGCAGATGGCTGCGGCGCAGTGCATGGCCCTTCAGTCGCAATCTTATACAATCCATATAGCTGCAACTGAACATCACTCGACACTCTCTGGGAAAGGCGATCGGCAGCGGCCGCCGCCACGAACGCCGTCGCCGCGCTGAATATCTCGTCCAACTCCGTGCTCTCCACTCCCTCCCAATCGCTATCGCTTCCCCCACCGCTGCCGCCATCGTCGTCGTCGTCGTCGTCGGTCCCCGCCGCGCTCTCGTTCCTCACGCTGCCGTGCTCGGCCACTACCGAATCCGAGTCGCGCGCCTCGCCGGAACCGTCGGCGCCGGGGTGCTCGGCGGCGTCCCCAGCTCCCGAGTCCAGCTTCGCCGGCTGCTGCGCGACGGAGGAGGCGCGAGCGACGGCGAGGCCCTCGTCCTTGAAGGTGAAGAGCAGGGAGATCAGCTTGGCGAGGAGGTACGAGAAGATCAGGCCGATGAAGACCGATTGCAGGAGGGGTTGCCAGTCGCCGCCCATGGCTGCGCCGATCTCCGCCGGAATGCGCCGGAGGGGGGGGGATCGAAACCCTGGGAGAGGGAGGAGAAACGGTTCGGGCGGAGACGGCGGTTAGGGCACCGAACGAGAGGAATCGCGGGCACTAGCTGGCATGCATCACCGGAGGCGAGAACGGACGGCGAAACCCTGAAATCTTGGGGATTTAGAGAGAGAAAGAAGAGAGAGAGAGAGAGGGAGCACCGCAGAGGACGACAGCGGAGCGGGGCGGTGGCCGGTGCGGGTGCGTCTGCGCTTTTTGTTCGTTTGTTTTGGGTGGCGATTTCATGACGGCACGTGCGTCACGCGCTGCGACAGTGGGGATCACCTGCTTCGCGGATCGCGGGCCTTACCGCGCGCCTGAGGCTGCTGGCTCGGGAATGGGCCGGGCTGTCGTCGCTTTCGGGTTGTTGGGCCGGCGGTTCATGAGTGCTCGGGTCGAACACTCCTCGTCAAGCTGCCTGAGACATTGAGAAACCCCAATGCAATGATGTCGGCCCACCATCCTTTTAATTTGCATCGATCCGCGGCCCATGATCGAGAGCCCATTTTATATCTCGATCGCGAAAATACTCGTCCTTGACCTGTAAGCTTGTGCTCGGTCGTCCGATAATGATCCATAAGTCTCAATGAAATTTCCAAATTCGTTCATCATCGCAGCCTTCAATTGCACATTATCCTCTCGAAGTGGTCTTTTTTCTCACCCTTCGCTAGACAAGCAAATTACATGCCGACCCAAAACATCTTGTGGGGCTAGTACCGTGCTCTTGATTCATGGGTCCTATGATGCACCATCATTCCCATTAAAAGGATAATTGTCCAAAAAATCCTAAACCTGTTATACGGTAGTTAATTAATAATAAAAGTTTCAATTATGTCAATTTAATCATTCTAACTAATTTTGGTCGAAAGTTGCTAATATGAATACTAGCTAGCCTATGCGATGTGATCAATTGGCTAATGTTGATGTTTTTGTCGATTGTGTCAATTTAATCATTCCAACTTTTTCTTGGTGAGGTTTTTGTCGAGATGCTCCTTTCAATTCCTATGAAAGGCCTACCCAATTTCAATTATCTCCATATGTAATGTGAATTCGGCCATACCAATTTTGAGACCTAGCTTTCAAAGTGGACCCCTTGACATTTGGTCCATAGCCTTTTACTCTTGTGGCCACGGTCGATTTCCCATGTTCAAACCCATAAATTTAAGAGATAAATATAATAAAAGTCCTAAAACTTGTAACAGAAATGCGATCGAGTATTGAAACTTTCAAAAGAGTTTAATGAAGTCCTAAAATCTATAATGAAATGCGATCAAGTTTGAAAATTTGTCTTGAAAGTGTAATTGAGTCCTAAAATTTTCATAAAACATAATAAACGAAAGGATTTGATTGGATTAATTTGACAAGTTCTAGTACTTAATTGTACTTTTTGAAAATTTACAATCCAATTGCACTTTCATGACAATTTTAGGACTTCATTGCACTTTTTTAAAGTCTTAGGACTCGATTATACTTTCATGACAAATTTTAGGATTTCGTTGGATTTTTTGAAAATTTTAAGACTCAATAGTATTTTGGTGATCAGTTTTAGGACTTCTAACACATATATCCCCAAATTTAATTCATTAATTGGACAAAATTATCTAATCAGCCATAAACATATTGTACGGATGCCAATTTTAGCTCTAAACTTTTCAATATTATCAATTTAGTCCTAGATTTTTTGTGTGAAATTTTAGTATAGTCTTTTCCACTATTGGTAGTCATTATCAGTTGTATGATGTGGCACACCATCATGTTAGCGAATTCAAGTGAGAAGTGACCGAAAGAGTTATATTGAAATTTTCTCATAAAGATTTAAAATTAAATTGATAATAAATGACTGATTTGATAATTTTCTCCCAATAGTCATCCCTAATTACATCGTTTTTTCACGAATTCAAAGGTGTTTCGTGAGTGGCGATACATGCAACCCCGCTTGATGTACTAGTAATCTCCTGCCGTTGGTTTTCTCCATCAAGCTATGATTTTAATCAACTTTTGAATAACATGCTTTCAAATATAATCAAGGCCTCGTTTATACCCATCTCATGCGCATCATGGGTAATTTTGTGCTTGCTTTTAGGAATGAGATTCATACAAATCTCGCATTAATTGTTGGTCTTGCGGCTTGTGAAAGAGACCACAAAAGAAGAATTCTTGGTCTTGAGAGCATCTTCATCCGTACCGCAAAAAAAATCGTTAGTCTTCGACGCAAATCCCACCGGATGTAACGATTGATTAGATTCATTATAATTCGACAATAAAACAAGTTTGATGAACAATCTCCTGTTTGCTAATTCAACTACACGTGCATCTACGAGGAAACAATGACCCACATCGATCATAGCGACATTGTTTATTTTCCCGAGACAAACGAACACATGAGCAGTCCGACACGGTCACCTCAACCATCAATATCCTCGGCTTAACACCCTTATCGATCACATACTCATCGACATTATCACTAGTGCCTCACCGCGACATGTTCCTTGATGTAAACAATACTTGAGAGAGAAACCATGACTGAACCTATGTTGGAAAAATGTCTTCGAATTTGGATAGAATAATGAAGTCAAATTTTAAGACGTGATATTACTTTCTTTAATGATTTATTGCCCCACGAAATTGCTAATAGTAACCAACAAATTTATGATACAACAAAATCCAATAAAAATACTAGACAACAATTCTAGTATTTCTTCAAAGTTTCTCAAAAGAAGCAATTGGAAAAGATTCTTGTATTTTTAGGAAAGGAAAAACTCAAAAAGACATAATGAGCATTCATCCTAAAACTGAAGTATTTATCTCGGTCTTAATGAACAAAAACAACTCTTTGAAAAAGTTGCTAAGTGAACCGGTACGATTGCAAAAGACCATTAGGGAAATGTCGCTAATCGAACTAGTAGCTTTTCAAAAGGCATCTTAAAAAGACATAAAAATTCGTAATAAAAAATAATTAAAAAAATAAAATTCTGAATTTCACAATTTTCAAAAATATTGAATGAAGAAATACAACCTTTCAACTTCATGGGATACTATGGGGGTTTAACCCACATTCCATTCTTTCCTTCGAACAAATTAAAAAAGCTCACACTTATAAAGTGATTTACATACTTTCAACTTTTTTTTACGTGGGATAAAAAAAAGAAAAGCACTTGTGATTTGTTTTACAGACAAAACACACCAACAGCATAGGACCCTAAAAATCTCGACGATCCAACGTTGCATGCAGAATTGCGACGGTCGCGGCATTCAACGAAAGCGCATTCAAAAGGCAACAGGTTGAGAATGGTTGTTGGGACAAAAGATCCGAGATTTCTTACTTCGGGTTTCGCGGCAAATGGCCGACAGAAAAAGTCGACGCTCGACCAGCAAATCAAAAACTGCTCTGGTGCAATTATTATTTTTTTTCAATTGTTTTCTGTCATAATCTGCCTCTGGATTTCGCTCCGGGGATTGGATCGTCGGACCGGATCAGATCGGATTGGCTCGAGCTGACGAAGCTTTCCTTATGGATCCGAGATCGAACCCACGCATGCGGACGCAGCAAAGTGAATGGTTCCGACTCTGCTTTAAAGCCCGGAGTCAGCCAATCGCAGCTGCTGCCGTGCGCTGGTGCGGCTGCATGTAGGGACGGCTCCTTCGGAAGGGCAATCTGCTTTGGTGATCTCATCCCCATGAATGTGAATTTGGACCGCGGGATTCCAGTGATCCGGATTCATTTTCGACCTAGGCGTCAAATCCATCGAACCGAATTCTTTGCTTCTCTTTCGAACTCGTCACGGAGGAAATGAAGTGACTAGATAGCACAGATGTATGTCGCATCTCCTTTTGACAACGTTAGCCTTTGGTTATCGTTTTCAATGACATGACGTGAATGGATTACCAAACATTGAGTATACCTTTAGTTACTTCAGCGGTTTGGCCGTTTACTAGGGCATCTTAACCTACCCTTTTCTTTTTTCTTCTCGAGACCTCGGAATTTCTCCATTTATACATCGATGTGGGTGGAAGACGAGTCTTTTTTGTATAGGTCTGCTCGGATTTTGTGCTTCGAAACTTATTCGTTCGGATTGTCTTGGACGGGCCGGACGGGCTGCTGGATTCATGGTCAGGTGGAATATCCATTCGGGTTAAGACCGTCGTTTGGGACTCCATTAGAAATTCTTCCTAAAGGGTGGGTCGTCGTTATATGGCAACATATGATTTTGCACCAGAACGTATTAATCATCACGGAGTAGGGCTAAGTACACTGAACTTGAACTATATCTCTTGCTTTACAAATTGGCATGATGATGCACCTAACGATCACATGCTTGATTAGCTCATTCATCAGATTGTGGATGTAAAGATACAAAAGATAATACGAGTGGTGGCAGGCGTCCGTCGTTCCTCCACTTTGCGCCCTCTCTCAAACCCACCAAATGCTGTCTCCTGGCGGGGGCGGAGGCGGCGGCAGCAGCCAAGGAGGTGGAGGGGCAGGACAGCGACGATGGAGGAGGAGGAGGAGGACGAGACAAGGGCAGGGCGGGCCAAAGGAAAGAGGAGGGGAAAGGTCAAACGTGAAATAGGGAGAGAAGAAAGGGATGGGAGAAGAGGAGAAAAAGATTGATGTTGAGTTTTTTTCTTTAGAGAAATATTTCTGTTTCTGGAGTTAAATACCATTGTAGGGCTTTTATTAAGGAATGTGATATTATTGCAAAATTTACAAGCGGGAGATTGAGAGGGACATCCAAAGTCACAGCCTGTCCAAACACAGTTGCCACCAGCTGGTCGTCGAGGAAAGTCCCGATCAATGAATTAAAAACCTAGCTCAAATCCATCTCTATTCAAGAAATTACTAAAAGCCTATACGACCGGCCTAAGCGTTCGTTCTCATGAAAGGACTCGCTTGTCCAGACTCGCCTATTTTGCACTTCGATTGAGAGAAAAGCGAGCAGAAAACCATAATAAAGAACAACATCCTTCAATTCTAGTAATCATTTAGTGGATAATTGAATGGTGAAGGTGCGAATAAGTTCTCACTCCTGTAGAAAATACGTGAATACAGCAAGAATAAACGCAACAACAACAACAACAAGGAGAGCTTGCACAGCATCATCGTTTCTCTCATCATGCACCGAGACCCCTCCAGGCATCGGAGAGTGGATGTCAGCAAATAATTGGTTTGCATCGGACCATAACACTTGCGAAAGAGATAATTTAGAGGTTTACCTGATTCAGTCACCATCGATCCATCGAAAGAAACGATGACAAGGGATGCGGTTCAGAATCAAGGAGAGATGACATGCTTATGTTGGATCGCATTCGCCCTCAGGAAGAGTCCAATTTTTTAACATAACGAGAGATGCCCTAGTTGGATTCAATCCTATCTAAAAGGAACATGCAACTGAAAATAGCTCAGTCTGGCTGAGAAAACCGAAGCATTCACATGCCATATTTGGACTCGAGCTCAAGATTTACAGATCATCAACTGCACTGCTACCACAGCATATATATATATACACCTGCACGCGAGCAAGTAATCTGTATAATGATTCAGCTCCGATAGATGAACACGGCTTGGGATTTCATCTTCAATAAATCAACTCCTAGAGACATGAAATCTAGAAATGGGTGTCTCCTCCTATAATTTTTACGTCCCATTAAGAACAAGAACCGCTTTTCAGTCAAATCTCCTGAGGTTCAGAAAGTAAAAGAAGGAAACTTCAAATTCCCAGATTCATACCGTAGCCAGATTGCTAGCTTCGTTTTAGAGCTTGAGTGAGTGAATATACTCGTACGATCAAAAAACAATGTCAACACTCGGCATACATGGAAGAAGAAAGGTTCCAAAGTGACCGTGCTTGTGTTCATCCCGGATCTCATGCGAATTTCAAGTGATTTCGCGTGTACATGCTGTTATAAGGGGAGAAACAGGACTTATCTGGACTACAGGGGGAATGCGTGGGGGAGTATGTCAACCGAAACTGTCGAATCCGGGAGACCGAGATTGATAAGGATAGAACACCCGGGGGGGACGACGGCGAGTGCAAACACAACCTCCCCACCAATAACATTGCTTGCTCAAATGAGCATCTCAGAACAGCAGCATCAGAGAGAGAGCAAAACAGTTGGGCTGCTAAAAAACAACCACGACCAAACTGTTCTGTCCTGGTTCTTGGTCCTAGCTGTGGTTGGAATACTCATTTGAGCAAGAAACATTACTAGGAGGCAACCCTTTACATTCTTCAACCCTCTCTCTCTCTCCTCTCTCTCTCTCTCTCTCTCTCTCTATAGGTGGAGCAACACAAAGTGATGAGCTCTTCCAAACTCGTCTCGTTTTTATAGATAGGAGGCTAGATGTGCGGAGAGATCAGTCGAAGTTTGCACAGCTACCACCCCCGTTTACCAATATGCCCCCCACCCAAAAAAAGTTTTTTAGCTAGTCAAACACATCGCCATGGAGGCAACCCTTTACATTCTACTTCCCACGACCCGAGGAACATGTTTAGGTCCCGCGGCTCAATAGCTTGTGAACTTGGCCCGCTCTAGGTGCGCCTCGCTGAGGCTGCACCGGCAGAAGCACAGGATCCGAGGATTGCAGAACCTTTTTTCTACCCGTGATTCGAGGGTACATAAGGAAAGGCGAAAGACGGGCTCGAGAGATTCTCCCCAGGAAGGTCGTCTCGTCTGTTGACGGTTGAAAGTCGGTTTTCAGACGGAAGGGAAAAAAAACTACCGAATGGAGAAAAGACGAAAAACCAAAAAAAACTTGGGGAGCGGAGGCAGAAAGCGATCGCCAGCTGATGAGCTGAGGGGGAGAATTGTAGGTGCTGATGGAATGGCAGCTCGAGAGTCAATCTTCCGTCTAAAACCCAACGACCAGACTCGCGAACAGCGACCGACCCAATTGAATGTATGGCCTGCTCCCTACGTCCCGATCCACCGTCCCTCCTCTTATCATCACCAAGCTTCTCTGCATGCTTGAAACTCCAATGGAGCTCTTTTGCCGACGACCCTTAAGATCGACAAGCCCCCACTTTATTTACCTACCTTCCCTATTTTAGTAACCTTTTTCCCTGAAATTAGGTAAAATCTGACATGACGACAGATCGGGCAGGCAGGGAAGGTAAGGAATTATGGGGGAGTTTAATACTTCCAAGAGGTAAGTGGCTGAGTTCGCTTCATTGCCCTTTATGGAGGAAAAAGATGTGAAATTAATAATATTTTTTCCCTTGGTTTTCGGAATACACGTGGTGCATAGGTGTATGACTGAATTTTTAGGTACATAATGTCTAGGTTGCGAATTCAATTTAGGACAAAAATATTGGAAGGCTAGGACATAAAGGACACAAAGATGGGGGTTGGTTCAAAGACTATGGGGCTGCTTGCATAGGGTGGATAGACCTAATAAATTTGGGTAGCCCCATTTTGGATTTTCAATGCATTTGCTTATCTATCCGACTTTGTTACTCTCTTTGACTACAACTAAATTTGCCATCGGTAAAACGATGGAGCACAATGTTTATTAGAACCAATGTACTAAGGTTTCTACACTATGTTTGATGCAAACTTTATCATGTCCTGGCACGACAACATCTAAAATGAAGCGGAAAGGTATTCTTTTTTCCATTTTGTTAGTAGTCAAGTGTTGTCTAAGTTGAAGTATTTTGCATGAATTATATCATCAGAATGGTGATGCTCCTCATCCATAACATCAGAACGTTCCTTTTTCGCATTCTTTAAAAAACATATCTTCTCAATTAATGAAATTTCACTTTTGTGCAAGTTGGACGGTTGCCTCTTCTTAATCTTTAAAAAAATATCATTTTTATTATGGTAGAGAAACAGAGATATTATGACTAGATAACAGTCACAAAACACTGCACTTGGCGGGGTCAGGTCACATGTAGCCTTTTGAATTATAAACATCTTAGGTGAAATGTGAATTGACTACAAAGACATTATCAGACGAGACTATAATCATATTCGAATCACTCAAATATTTTGAGTGTTTTTAGTCCCAATTGTACTGAAAAATCTCATAATTCTTCTCCTAAAATGTCTCGCTAGTCAATCACTCGATATCATGACAGAATTTACAAATGTTACCATGAAATTTCACGGCTACAAACCCTCGATTCTTCGGATGCTATTCACGAGCATGAACACGCCGCACAATCGATTTCATCGCCGAAATCTTCTCCTCATCTTTTGGGCATAAAAGACAAAGACCCAGTCGAAGAAATACATGCATACCGACCGAAAGTTTGTCCTCCGCTTGAGACGGTCATCAAAAGTCCAAGTTGGGATTTTCCCTTTTCAATTCAACCGGCCCGATTTCAACGATTCTCATGGGGGCTCTTCTTGAGCTAAGTCACGCATGTCGGCACAACGTGGACTGAACTGCAACACACACTTCCCTAACGTTTCTGAGCAAAAGACCAGAATCGAATTCAGCTGAGGGTTTTTCTTCCCCTTTTCTAAGCGACGTCGTTTTCATAGAAACGGACTGCAAAATTTTATCTGCTGCGGTGGCCCACAGCCAGCTTCTCACGTGGGAGGCCCAATCTCATGTCCAACAGTGCAGGAATTTTCTGTCGCATTTGCCCAATACTCAGGTCGTCTTTTGTAACCGGGAGGCCAACACTAGTGCTGATTGGGTGGCTAAAACCCATCGCAAAAAGTGTTTACCCTCGGATTGGGTCAAATCCCCCCCCGCTTTGCTCTGGCAACTACTTTGTACTGATGCCCAATTATCGGGCCTTAATCCCTTGGGATAAATCAATGCAAATTCTGTTTCGACCAAAAAAAAAAAAAAAAATCGTACCCCATAAATCAGATTCAAGACATACTGTGATTTGGAACAAGGCCCTGGACAGCAAAAGAGCAAGTTACGTTGCGGATGCCAAAGGTAGCTCCGGTCCGGACCTAATTTTTCCTCCACGTCCTCGCAGATGCTCCTGATTATTCTTAAAGGATAGCCACTTATTCAATTACCGTCGTTAAACCAATTAAAATGTCAATCATTTAGCCAAAAATATGATTCCACCATAAATAAATCGTAGTCACATCGATAGTACTTACTTCACTTGTTGAAATAGTTCCGCAAGACGAAAATGTTGAAAATTATGTGACTAATGATAGAGTCCTGTCTTTTCTCATAGTACTAAAACATCCTGGCTAGGTAGAAATGAAAAAAAGAGAGGTGAATTTATTCTCATGTTCCTGATTAATGCTCACCAGCTATACAGAAGGCTGATAATATCATATGTGCAGTTCGCTTTTTGGGTTTTTCCGTTCTCTCGCATATCAAATGAGGAGCGCGCCCGGGACCCTCCAACCCCTAGTCATCCAACCGAGCACCGGTCAGCAATGATTTTGCATAGTGATCTACCTCGGCCTCTTAGGATGCTCTTAATGTAGTCCGTTCAAAATCGACTTTCATTTTGGAGATGGCGATCGGTCCTTTAACCCTTCGTCTCTCTGTCTGTGTAATCGTACAAGACCACATAGCATCCTAATCGTGGAGGCTTTGATCCATTTGAATGCCATTGATCCAAACTTGTAATTGAATAACATCAATGATTGAGAATGAGATTATCGGGACGTCAACTGGACACAGCACGAGAACAAAAGATCTTAATCTAGCTTCTCTTCTTATTGTTCTTTTCTCGGTAACTAGCTTCTCAAATATTTCAGATAATCTCCCGTTAGTTCACAACAAGGCAAGCTAAGGCTTTTGTAATATCATCTACTTTAGTCTTTCAGCTGGTACTCAAGACTGTATTACGTGACATCATAAATTTCCATTTGATTTATCATGTTAGCCGTATTGTGTTATATAGAAATAAAATTCATCTTTCTCCATATAACATTAATGATCACATGATTCTCTCCCTCTCTCATAACCATACTTTATTAGCCACTTGTGGCTATTCTAATTGAACACCTCTTTTTATTTTTCACCAATTATATTAACCTACATGTTCTTACTTGTGACATCATCTATCCCTAAGATGACGTCATTCATGACATCTCTTGATAAGCTTGAATGATAACAAATCAAATAGTGATTCTCATTTGTTTATCTACTTGGGTGATCTTATTCTCTCTCCAATCATTATCTTGATTTAGCTACTCAAATCAAGTCACTTGTCACCCATATGAATAATCCATGTGTTCTTAATATGTGACATTGAGCTTAGCCTATCAAATGACATCATGCATGGCAATTTAAGTTAACCATGGTTTATAGTAATCATAAAAGGTGAAGATAAGATGAGAAAACAAATAAAATCATATATGTTCTCATTTGGAACGAACCAAAAAGATCTCCATCTCTGTTTCTTCAAGGTCAATTATTCTTACCTCCCCTTCTTCAATAAAGAAATACAAGTTTTAACTCAACTTTCAGCCAAGTCCGAAGTATGTAGATTCTTGATATACTTGTAAATCTACCTCACGATGTGTGCTTACAATCGATGAATAAATTAACATGTACAAGATATGCTATGTTCCTTGAGTGAGTGGACTATTCTATTATGAATAAGTAAAAGATACCTTGAATAAATGATTGATTGGTTGATTAATAGTGAGATCTAAATGATATGTGATATTACTTGCTAATTGTTACTATGATGTTGTATTTTGGGATTGAGTTGTGAGGAGATTTTCTTCTACTTTGGACCTAGAGCCCTTATTCATTGAGCTTAGGCGCACCGCAAAATACCTCACGGATTGATTGAATTTGGAGTCCAAAGACATTTAAATTAGTGCTTCGGAAGATCTCTTTTAAGGATTGGATTAGAGAGCATGGCGAGAGTGATGTATTTCTATACATAAGATTTTGGTGCATATTAGTTGAGGTTAAATTATTTCTTCAATTGAAAATGATTCAGTCTTCATGAGAGGATAGAAGTGAAGTTGAATTATTTATTCATTCAAGGTTTAAATTGTACGAAAAATTGCAGTCGGTGACATATTACATCAAGGGAATGAATCTCATACTTCATAACATGCCAAACCAAGTATAATCCTTTATTCTGGAATTTACGACTATATCTATTCTAGGAAGAACTAAAATAATTGAGAAAATATTGGGGGAGGAGCATTTTTAGGATGTTTTTATCTCTTTTGTCTCCTTAAAGATTCCAGCTACCTCCACGTTTGAATGCGACTATCCGTACCATCCAGTCCAAACTATGAGAGAGAGAGAGAGAGAGAGAGAGAGAGAGGAGCAATAAAACCCTAGTATACTGGAAAAGTTTAGGATTATCTTAACACATCAATGGATAAAACTCACTTTTTAACTTGTCCATTAGGACACTCATCCTTAATTTCATATCCCTAATTTCAGGAAAAGATCATGGGATGAGAACATAAAATACATATTATGTGTAATTATCTAGCAGAGTGAATTTTTTTTTAGTTAGATACACAGTAAATTTGAATTTTGGAATACATTTATTTCACAAAAAATAAATAATTTAAAAATATTTCCCTAAAAATAATCATTTGCATTACTTACAATAATAAACGAACAAATCTTTTTTTCGTTGTTCACAAAATTATTTAGACATAAATTGTAGGTGACAATGAAAACCCTTTATTAGCTAATTACTCAAATCAATACAAACGATTATTTTTAAAAAAAAATCATTTTCTAATCATTTATTTTATACCGAACAAATGAAATCTTGGAAATGCAGTTCGAAATTTACATCTCGCCGTGCTTATGTGCGCCATTCCCTAAATGCAAATGACAGTTATAGGAAGTTTCATGACGAAGTAAACTATAATTCTCAATGGTCAACGGCGCGATTAAAATAGCATCTACTCGCATAGTGGAGGATAATAGTTGAAAGCTGTCAATTGATAATGGACAGCCATCACGTCTTTTTAAGCCCTGGCCTGGCAATTCGGCAGTACGTGAAACCATCGGTCGTGGTTCCCAATTGAATTTTAGTTTAGGGTCAATTTCTTGCAATATGGACTTACACTATCGAGGAGGTGGTGCTATAGAGAAGCCCGTACTGAACTCCGTTTATAAAATCATTAATTCGTGCAGAGGCATTTTCTTGCGTGCCGGAACCGATGCGGATGATCGAGAGAGCTCTACAAATTCTATCCAGTCTGACTAGATACGAAAAAGAAATAATCCGTTCTGCCTCTGGTTTCTTTGGATTCCAAGGGCGAGCCGGCCCGATCCTAAAGTCATTTATGGGGAGCTGGATGACGTTGCCTCCTCGTAGGATAAAGATGTTCCCGGTGCTACTCTTCCGGAAAGACCGATTTTTTTATTTTTTTTTTATCTTTTCCTGTTATTTTGATAGGTATTGAGCTGTTCTCACTGATAGGGAAATGATGACACCTCGGCTGAGCTCAATGGGGCCTCGATTTGTCAATGCGAATCTCTCAATCGTGTTCAGATAAACTGTGAACCAAGACATGATGGAAAAGATGGCACTCGAAGAGAATTCGTTGATATGAGATCTTCTGCCCTCGGCGCCATACACGCTACACGATGAAAATCTTGACGGAATAAGCAAGAGCAAGCGTCTCGACTTGCTCATCTTTCTTTCAACACCATTATTTTTTCTATGGAAAGATGGGGATGATTCCTTGAGCACGTCAAAGACCCCCATAAATGATTGATGCAAGAGTAGATAAGAGCGAGGTAGTGATTGACAATCGTTGCCTCCACGTACCCCGCCGAAGAAAGGATCTCGTTTTCACCTTGACTCGCATGAAACACGTTAGTAATTGGATCCGAAAAAGTAGATCCAATCATAGTCTCCTTGAATCAGTCCGGTTGTTATGGAGCCCATACCAGCTTTTGTCCGAAGCCACTATGCGTGTCCATCGATTGTTACATTGCGCCCACGATGAAAAAACATTGCTTGGTCAATGGACCCCGTAAACCAGTCGATTATCTAGGTCTTAAGTGAAGCCCACATGATAGACAGTTACAGATACTTTCGGTCTGTGTGGACCATGTAATAATCGCACAAAACTATACTCAAGGACAACAATAGGCTGGATGTTGCCTGTCTCATTTACAAGCAGAACATGGATGTGGATATAAGTCTCACCTGAACTCGTCAAGCTAGATGGTCTTGAGCCCGAATCAATCGGGCCCTAATGGTGGCCGCCAAATCATTCTCGCTTTCTATGTCACTGAAGAACTCTCACTATGTTAAAAGAGCATCTCCTTTGACTTTGTATCTTGAAAACGAAAAACAAGGGCAGAATGTAAATCAAAGTCACCGACATCCGAGAGTAGCTCTTCCATCGGCGTTTATGGTTGTATTGGTGCAAATCTTCTGAAGATCAATGTAACCGATAATGGTGTCCTCAAACACTGCATCCTGCAGTTGAGCTTCATTGAAGGTAGACCCCGATAAAACGGTATTCTTGAATACAGCTCCTTGAAGATCTGCTTTCTGAAAATTAACCCTATCTAAAACGGCATTTGAAAAGTCGGTACCTGCATATGGAGAATGGATCAATTCGTGGAAATATACAGTAGCTCTAGGAAAAAATGCAGCATGAATAACTGAGTCATTTAGTAGCAAACTGAAATATACATATTTTACCAACTGTTTATAATGGTAGAAGCACACCTGGAAAGGTTTATACATTTCCCAGGATGCTTTGATGGATTGAGTTATCCACCATAAGCAAAATGGGCAATAGATGTTTCAAACTTTCATGCAAATTCAAAGTTTCACTCTCCAAAGTGGTTCACAAATACCAAGATCAGATTAAAACTAGCAGACACACAAAAACTAACAAGACGTTCTGCACTGATTTTATTGGTAATTAGTTGGAATGAACCATGGGCTGAGTACTTATATCTTGCTTTTATTTAAGGAAGATCCCCCAAACAAATAAAGAAAATGCACCAGGATCACCACAGCTTTTCCTTACAAAACGATTCAATCATCTAACTTGAAAAGATGCTTTTTGCTAGAACTTGAAGAGCAGTTTGTCATGTGCTCTTGGAATGCAGTCAGTAAAGCCTGTAATGTTTCTCCTTCCAACTTATAATGAGGTCTTAACATTAAAAGGATTTTTCAGTTCCATAAACAGTGAGTACGAGCAATGGTCAAGGGGGGGGAGTATGAATGGTCATATAAGATACCTTTCAAAATAAATGAGTCCCCTAAACTGAGAACTTATCATAATAACAAATATTGTTAAGAAAATGACACAGTTCTTGAAGTATAGGACAAGGAAAATATTACCCTTAAAGCTAGCTCCAACAGCATAAGCTTTTGACATTACCACTTCTGACATGTCTGCACCATCAAATTTAGCATCTGACATGAGAGCTGCTGCCAGTGACTTCCCTTTCAGGTTAGACTTTTCATTTGTATAATCACAGAAGCGGAGATCAATTGGCTTGTCATAAACACCATTGGCCTGTCCTATTGTGTTGCCAACGAATGCACGTTCACACCGGTCAGGCTCTGTTGATAAGGGAGGTAACCTCTGCAGCGTAAAAACGCCTTGGATAATGAAATATTATACAGTCTGAATGATTTTCATCACATATCCCAGACTGCGGTTGTTATGATGGCCACAATGTTTATGAGAAACCTGCTCAAAAAGTATTTTGGCAATCTCACACTCACAGGATTTGGTTATTTCATCATGTGGTGAAAGAAAATTGCTTATTGATCGAAATCTGGTGATCTTCTTCATTACTCCCTAAACAATCAAGCTATTGTTGATGCAACTTCACAAGGACTTTTTACCAAAATGACAGACATTTTCTTTTTAAACAAACATTTTAATGAGTATGTGTGAATATTCCTCTCTGACAACCAATTCATAAATGAAGACAAAAGATCAAAATATATAAATTTACTGCTTTGACTGCAAACAAACATTTGTCTGCCTCTTGTGTACCAAAACTTAGAGCCTACTATCCTTTCTAGTGGCACCTTTGCTAAGTAGAATTTCTATTGATAACAAGTGAAGCAGAAGTAGCCATTTTTTCTATTAAAATAGACAGCACCCTGCATTCAATATCAAATATGCGCTCCTAAAATGTCTCCACCACTAACTAAAAGAGCCTCATAGAACTTTTTCATCTTAATTCACCAAACATGGGTAGTCTAATGCAACAATGCACAAAAAACATTCCCTAATGGCTGATTCCACCCAACTATTCTACCTGTTAATTTGTGACTACTCTCTGTTATGGCCATTGTCATCAGCAATTACTTGGATCTAGCAACAGCATTGAAATTGATTTAATAAAGGGGCGCATCAGATTGATTGCCCTGATGTTGATCACAAAGCACATTGCTAATTGTGTAAGAAGGTGCTGCGAAGTGGAGTTGTTGTGACTCATTGAGGATGCTAAAGCAGATTAAATAAGGTAACTTGGAGAGGCTATTGCCCCGAACCAAACCTTCACTTTGCTTTCCAGATTCCGGATGGTATAGCTAATTAACCAACTTGTTTACATGCAATACCACTTGAAAATCGAATGCGGAAAACACTATAGCAAGAGAGAATCAACAAGAAAGTTCCCCCAACCTGACCAGCGGCAATTACTGGGGAAGCGGCGGTTACAGCCCAAACAGCGAGGACTCCGCAAGCCACATTCCTCAATTCCTTGAAACGACATGTGCTTTCCTTGATCTCGCAACCTTCTTTAGAAGCTGCTCCAAGTAAAGGCAACATTTTTAATAGCAATCCCACTCACCACCTTCACATACTATAATCTGAGCTTCTACGCGTCGAATTACAGCCTCGTCTTTTCAATTAAGACTACGCGCAAAGCGCCATTAAACCTTCGGATCACTTCAACCGAGAGATTAAACGCGATCGCTCACTCAATCGCTCCGCCATTGACACCAAACCAGAAGCACGTCGCATCATAATACCTAAGAACCGCTTTTCAAATACCTCCAAAAGCTCAAACTGCTGCCTCTACCATCTGAACTTACTCCACTACGGCAAAACGAAATCGCACTCGGAAAAAGAAAAAGGAAAGCGAACCGGAGCAGGCGATGCGGATCGGCGAGCGGAGCTCGAGGCCGGGAGGGCGGTGGCGGTTCGACGGGACGCGGCGGAGGGAGAGAACGGTCTGCGAGAGCAGAGCTAGAGAAGTCGCCATTGGCGTGTCGCTGTGCTTTCTCTATCCCCTCCCCTGTGCTGTGTTTATCCGTTGATGGTTCTCGATTCATGCATCCTCCGAATTCACACGTGGCATGCCACGTAGGACTACTGCCAGAAAAGGCTAAAAATGACTTACTGGGCTCATGGTCCTGGGCCTGGTCATGGGCCTGGTCATGGGGAAGGCCGGTGTAAACAAGCCCGGACACCTAGCACGGCGGGCCTGACGGTCCGACCGTTTGGAGACGGCCCGGTCCGGTTATTCAGCACCTGCTTTTGACCGCCTCACACGCTTTACTCTTTTCTCTCTGCAATTCCGATTTTACCGACGACGACGACGACGACGACGAGAAGAGGGAGACCAAAAGCGAAATCGATCCCTCGCGTTCGATCATCGAGACCGTTGAAATCGAGATCGATGGACTCCCTGGGCGCGTACATCTCCTACGAGAAGCTGAACGGCGTCGCCGCCTGGGTCGGCACCAGCGTTGCGGCGGCCTTCTTCGCCTCCCTCGAGCGGTGCTCCTGCATCAATCTCTCCACCTCCGAGGACGACACAGACGACCCCAGCGAGGCCCACGACCTCCCCCTCATGCTCGCCTCCACCGCCAACCGCACCTCCTCCGCCACCAACGGCGACCCCAACGACGTCGCCAACCTCCCCGTCTGAGCTCGGAGGCCCCCATGCCGGACGGCTCGGGTACAATTCCTGCGGAAATTCTCCCCCGGATCGATCTCCTTTTTTATTTATTTATTTATGTTGTGTATTTCTTTCGGGCGATATGTGGTCCTTAGGACGGTGTTCGCTGAATGTGATTAAGTACTCTTCTTCTTTTTTCTTTTTTCCCTTTTTTGTTTTGTTTTGGGGCTTCGCTCCTAAGGTAGCACATTGGCGTGGCTGTATCTGGTCACGCAATCGTGAATCGGTGATCCATAGGCTGGATTGAGAGAGGTCGTGTCTGTTCGATTCGCTGATGGATCATGCTTTGTTAAAGATTTGATTTTGCATCAGTATGTCTGGTTTCTCTCCTGTTCGTATTGTACAACGATGAAAGCTTGTGTTGATATAATCTCTTCAGAGCCTCAGATTTGAACATGGTTATGGCAGTCTTTGCCCCATCGTTGCTTTGAACTTTTGAGCTGTTTCGTTCGAGATATGCTCCGGCAGTTGCTTGTGTACATACTCGTTTCTGTTTTTTCCATAGCGGCCGAAGAAAGATGGGTCATAGCCCTTTTTTTTATGTATTTCTTCATTCATTCGATTCAAGTTTCAGGGTCCTGAGTGATGTTTATTTCGATCGTATGATGTGGTTTTCTTCAGCCTTTAGAAGGAAAACTGATTTAGGGTGGGCGGATTGGGAGAGGTAGAATCGGTTTTGGTCTTGATACAAGAGACATAGAAAGCTGTTAGTCATGAATCTGTCGATGAATTTGAATCAGAAGTCGTAGCAGGAGATGGCAAGAGAGGAGATGGGCAAAAAAAGGGGCATTTTCATTATAGCCTGCAGAGCTGGCGGTAGAAGGCGTGCTTGCATATATCGTGGTGGTGGTTACAGCTTTGCATCTGTATTCTCAGTTTTGTTTGGCATGCACCATGCATTCGGATCATTGTAGAGATAGGGTATACAGTGTATTGAGTTACTAATCAATGCATATCCAAACCTCTGCCTCCCTGCATGTTGTATGACACACAAGGGTAGCTTGTAGCTGCTTCTGATGTTCCATTGAAATTAGTCTGCCCTTGCTAACCAAATGGTCGATCTTGTCAATTGGCCTCCAGAAAAATGTGCGCGCGCAAATTTCAATGAACTAGATAAATTTCATGGATGATAGTTGTCTGATTTCTCAGATCTTGTCATCGTCATATCCATGTCTAGCCTTCTTTGTAGATCTAGGACAGTGAGTCATGACCTTATGTGAGGATAAGGTGATGTGAGTCAGTTTAGTTATTTCCACTGTCTGCTAATGGCGTATGGTTTAGTCAGGATCGAAGCATGGCTGCTTCTTGTTTGGGTAAGCTTATCATGTATATGGCAAGTTCTATGCTCTCTCTTTAGATCATATCTGTGTAACAATGGCTGAATTCAACACCATCGCAGCATAATCACTGTGTTAATAAATGGGACACCTCAAGCATATTCAATAAGGGAAATTTCAATTTCAAAAGCCACATATCAAGAGATGGGGTAAGAGCAGTAAAAACTTTTCCTTGTTTGATTGTTATGAACAAGTGTCATGGAGGAACTCTTTGATGAAATCCTTGACAAAGTTTGTGATAGGATCGAATGTATGACTGCTTGTAGCTTTAAATGATCAGGATTCATTGTCGGCCCTTTGTTCCTAAGTGCCCTATGTGGAACTTGAGGGGCCGCAATCTGCTAGTGTCATAACATTCCCCCTGGAAAAATCATAGTATCGAAGCGGAGGTCCTCCTCAAAATATTGATCTGCCTGGTCATATGATGATGGGCGAATTTGGACTGCGAACCAAGTGGCCAGATGTCCTTATCCTGCATCTCCTTGGGGTCGTTCAAATATGCTGAGGATAGCCCCGACTCACCAATTCAGATTCTAGATTCAGCAGCACAAGGTACTGGTAAAAGAAACCGTGCTATCTCTCTGAAAACTTGGTGGTCAGGGTAACGTGTTGCACGCGATTGATGCTTTGTAAGCCTTCTGGAGAAAGCATGATCCGTACTTGTTGAGTGATAAGCGGGTGTGCAAAACGTATTCATGCATAGCCCATTCGGTTCATGTTTGTCAACAATTGTTAGCTTGATTGATGCTTGTAGGACCATTCGCGTCTGTCTCCAAATTGCTGTGCTCTAGTGAGATGTACATGCACATTTCACATTGCTATCGCCGCTAGACAACATAACCGGCTCGGCAGACAGCATGAGGACATAGGCGTCCTGGGGCGATGGTTCCGAAACGAGGATCATGATGACCAAATGGGTCACTGTGACGATAAAATTCAAAGCCGTGTCCTTCGCTCCCGCGAGGTTTTCCTCGTGGTCTTTGAAAACGGTGGCCGGGTTTCGCAGCACTGCTCCAGGCAGAATTTCCTCGCAATCTTTGACGACGATGAGGAAGATTCGCAGTGGGTCGCTTAAGGAAGGGGGGCCTCCCGTGACGTTCGTGCCGATAGCGACACCCCGTTTGCGATTCGTGTTCCGCTGGAGATTATTCTTTGCGCTTGGAATTGGTTGTCAGAGCACTGAGGTTTTAGACGCATTCGGCGATTGGACAGCACCCAAATTTTTAAAGACCACGCGAGTGATTTTGAAGGAGTTAAGTGTCGGAGGAGGGCCTTTGTTTCTCGTACAACTCATCTCGGGTGCGGATGTGTTCCGTGGCAAGTTCATGAGACAAGGAATTCGAATGTGATGCGACTGGGTGTACATAATGCATTGTCGACAAGGACTATAAATTGATAGCGGTTGAATGATTAGGCTTATAAAACTCAAGATTGTGACAAGCATAACGCATTATTGACACAAATTACGTATTGGTAGCTTACTCGTTACCAATACGGAATCATCTCTTAAAGCAATTTGCTTGCTGGCCTAATCGGGGGTGAAGTACGTGGACAACAAAGATCGAGTCGTTGTCGTTGTAAAAAGCATTTTGCTCGTTCAATTTCCCTTTTTCCTCTTTTGGGGGTTTTCCTGGGGACACGAAAGGCTTCGAAACGTAATTGACCGACACGACATCGTGGACTTGGGTAAATCCAAATGGTCCGGGTAAAAGCTCCTTTTGCCTTTTAATTGTTTGAGATTTGAGCGGGGAAGATCCGCTGCCCCATGCCCCATGTCGGTATCTCCATCGATTTCAACTGTCGATCAAAACTCTCATTTTCATATATCGAGGTTTGAGATTTGCTGAGGCTCGATGAGAACGTGGTATAAAATAGATGATTCACGTCCGGATTGAGCCATGTAGATTCTCGAAAGCTCGGTTAAGATATAGCGTGCATCCTCCTTTCCATTTCTTATTTCTGATTTCATCAGAAAAGGAATTATTTAAAATAATTAAAAAACAGTTTGGAAGCAGCTTGGGAAATAGTTAAGTTTCATTATTTTCCAGAAAAATTTCAAACAAGGGCCTCAAATCTTCTCATCTTTTTAAATAAGTGTCCGAAATAAATTTTATTTTAAATAAGAATATAAAGTGACTTTGATTATTTTAAATAATAACCTATAATGATTATGGTTGCTTCAAATAAAGACCTCACTTCGTTGGTCGCCGACCGATGAAATTTTTTGACTGATGTAAGAGTATATTCGTCCAAATTTTATTTTATTTTCTATCTTCTTTTTTTCCTTTTTCTTGTCCTTTTTTTGGTCTTCTCCTTCCTCTCTGCCGATGGCCAACTAGCCACCAACAATGCCCACTAAGGGCTAGGCCAAGGTGTCCTTGCCCAATTCAACGAGGGCCACCCTCGCCCTAGGGGGGCGCCCCTCACAATCAGTTTAGGCCCAGCCCTCTATTGGCATTGTCAATGGCTGGCCTACCACTAGTGAAGAGGAAAAAGAAGACCATAAAAAAGGAAATAAAAAAGAAAAAAGGAAAAAAAGGAAAAATGAAAAATAAAAAATGATGAAAGTACTCTTGACCATTAGAAAATTAGACTCTTATTTGAAATAGACATAATCAGTTTAGGCCCTTATTTGAAACGAACATGACCACTTCAAATCATTATTTAAAACAAAATTTACTTAAGGTTATTATTTGAGAAAGTGATAGCATTTCAAGCCTTTATTTAAGGAAATATAGGTATTTTGGACCCCTTTTTCGAAAATTTTCCTTATTTTCCGTTAGCAAACATAAAAATAAAAATAAAAATGAAAGGACAAAAGCTAAAGTTGTTTGAGTCGACTTCAATTCAGAGTCTGTTAGGGGTCATGCACTCACCATAAAAGCAAAGTTGAGGTCAATTTCACCGGCTTTTCCTCCTTCAGAAATATTTTCACTTAGGAGGGCCACCAACGGTAATCCTTTACTGAGAGTATCCAGTCTGACCACATTATTTATTTTAATGTATCAATACTCGCACATTTCACATCTTTTGTTCCAAGTTATGTATTTTTTTCCCCAACAAAATGGGAATGCCTTTCCATTTTACGTCTTAACATTTAGACAAAACAGTTTAAAAATTATCCATAAGCCTTCTCTTCTTTCTTAAACGGAAAAGATGCCTAGGTTAAAAAAAAAAAAAACCGTAAAAATGAAATAAAATAAAATAATTAAAAAAAGAAAGTATGAGGCAGAGAGCTTCCCCTGCGCAAATGGTGGGGGAATTGAAAGATTTTGAGGTTTTCCTGTGGGCCCTCCACTCCACTCCACTCCACTCACGGCATGATGATGCTCCTTAGCGGGTGGGGCCCATCCATATTTGACTAAAACCCTAATGCCACATTGTCTTTAAATTCTCTCTGCTAGCTTCGAGGGAAAAATAAAAATAAAAAAAGGACAAAATAAAAATTCCCAAGAAAATGAATAGTTGTAAAAATATCGCTCCCATCACTTACAAAAAAAATAAAAATGAATGAATAAGTCTTGGGGTGGCACAAATAATGGTGTCGCTATTTGTTTGCGCTTCAATGTCTGTTTCGTCGTTATCCAGATAAAGTATAGATGCAACTTTGGATTACATTTCTAATATACGTTATCTAATTATAAAATTTTAAAAATAAAATATGTGTCGAAATCCATAATTACCTAGACAAAAACTAACTGATTGAGTTGATGAGAAGCCGTACCTAGTGATAGCATATGTCATTTTACGTGTCGACATCTTTGAATTCTTAGATTGACAAGATTGAGCAATCCGAGGAGAATTGTTATGCTGATTGCTCCTTTTTGCCCTTTATTTCACTGAAGATAAGATGGATTATCTTACCATTGCTGTCTATAAATTTTGTTGTGAACTTGGAATATTATATATGCAAATTTTCTCTTTACTAGCTTAACATAATATAGTCGATCGAATGCTATGGCATTTACTGTTGACACGGTAGGATGTGCAAATAATTCCAATGGTTGACTGGGGAACAATGCTTCGATGGCTTCACACATTCAAAAAATCTAAGGTCCGGATTTCGATTTTTATTCCACGTTTATCTCTATGAGTTAGGCCACGATGATATTGTTTTCCGAGTCCTCTTACTCTAGTATATGTGACCATCTAGTTGGAAAGGTTAATTTAGTTTGATAACCGAGAGCTGGCTCCAATATCATATGATCTAGACAAAATAAAGCAAAAAATATTGGATAAAACAAAGAAAAAGAAAAAGAAAAAAAGACTGGGTGAGAGTCCTAACAATCTATCTCTTTTTTGGCTATAACTTGCAAGGGACCGAGACAACTTGTGCATTGCACCTAGGCAAAGGTTGTCAGTCATTGTCAAGGCTCTGATGATCCTCGTTAGCCTTGTCATCAATAGTAGTAGCGACGCCCCCACAGAGGAGGCCCTTGCCTCTTTTTATTTTTCTTACTTTTAGGCTCTCTCATTTTTTTGAAAACTTTTTTGGTATCACTATACTACAAGGTGGACCAAAAAATGAAGAATATCCATCTCGTCCGAGCCTTCTTAAAAAATTAAATGGAATTAATGGAATAACTTGAATGTACCAATTTGACAAGTTTTAAAATTTGTTTTTTACTTTTCAAAAGTTTTATAACTCAATTATACTTTGATAATAAATTTTAACTTCCGATATACTTAACTCCAAATGAATACACCACATCCTAGCTTCAATGAAATTGAAGCATTGCTCATATAATAATTAGTAAAAGGGACTGATTGTACAAATAAATGCAAACTTATTAAAGAATTCAAAAGATTAGTTTTAGAAAAATAAGTTATTCAAATTGTAGAATTTTCATGAAACAAACTTGTGTGAGTGGATGTAGTTATTTGGACATCCAATATAAGTTCATCACATCATTGGATTCTATAAAATAGATCGAAGTCATGATGGTTATATCAATATTGTGAAATGATCCAACGGATCAAAACTAAGTTTTTCAAATCATGAAATTTTCATGAAACAAACGAAATGTAAATGACATGTACATATCTGGAAATTCAATAGAAGTCCATCGTGTCATTAGTAAAATGCATCAAAATGATGAAATTTATATCGATAGTGTAAAATGATTTGATAAATCGATATTCCAAAAGAGAGTGTAATCGAGCCTTCAAATAAGCAGTCTATGCAGTGATGTGATAGAGCTTTATGACCCAATTATTTAGAAGTTTAATTACATTATATCGTGTATATTTAAAAGCCTAATTAATTGGGAAAATAATTAATTGATGAGGTAAATGAGACCTAAAACGATTTAAATCAAGTCCTTCTACTCTAATATTATGTGAGAGTTTATGGGATTATCGTCAATTATTCTAAAAGTTTAAATATTTAGATGAATGCATAATTTAATATTTAATTATTCTCCCATATATATATATAACTTTTGGTATAACTCACATGCATCTATGCATAAAATTCGAATATCAAAATCTAAGAGCTAGAAAGAGCTACGATAACTCATGTTGGTGAGGAGGAATCCAACTTTAGTAGGGAGGGAGAGAGCAGAAGTGGAGACGTACCCAAAAGACCAGCAACATCAGAAGAGGAAGTAAGAAGAAAAATTGACCATCCATTACTAATCTCACTACATCGATGCGCGTGCAACAAATTCCTTGTCACTGCATAGACTGCTTATTTGAAGGCTCGATTTTGAAGGCTCGATTATTTAGAAGTCTAATTACATTCTATCGTGTATATTTAAAAGCCTAATTAAGTGGGAAAATAATTAATTGATGAGGTAAATAAGACCTAAAAAGACTTGAAATCAAGCTATTTTATTTTAATACTATGTGAGATTTTGTAAGATTATCATCAACTATTCTAAAAGCTTAAATTTTTAGATGAATGCATGATTTAATATTTAATTATTTTCTCATATATATATATATATATATATAATATACTTTTGGTATAACTCACATGCATCTATGCATAAAATTCGAATATCAAAATCTAAGTGCTAGAAAGAGCTACGATAACTCATGTTGGTGAGGAGGAACCCAACTTTAGTAGGGAGGGAGAGAGCAGTAGTGGAGACGCACCCAAAAGACCAGCAACTTCAGAAGAGGAAGTAAGAAGAAAACTTGACCATCCATTACTAATCTCACTACATCGATGCGCGTGCAACAAATTCCTTGTCCCATGATGTAACTATGCAACGTTTAATCCCCACCTAAACTACCAAGTTTCTCTCTCTGTCTCTCTGTCTCTCTCTCTCTCGTACAGGTGTGTTCCTCTCAACTTCATACCCTCTTCACGCAGAGTCGGCTCTATGACGCATGGAATCACATGCCTTTTCTTCTCTCTCTCTCTCGTTTTAGTGTGCGCGTTTCCAACTTTTTGCTTTAAGACCAGCGCTGGAAAGTTGGCGATTTCCTTCTCAAACACTCCATTAAAAGCTTTTTCTCTTCTCTTTTTCCCAGTCTCCCCTCCACCTTTTCAGCTTCCTCTTAATCCATGGACAACAGCACACCGCCATCTCAGTGGACTGCACAGGTAAACTCCTCATCCCCCATCTCTCTCTCTCTCTCTCTCTCTCTCTCTTTCTCTCTCTCTTTCCCAATACAATCATTTTCAGCTCAAGATTTTCTCTGCTCAAATTGGTAGTTGGGTGCGTTGTGGATAAAAACTTTTTCCTCTCTTTGTTCGATTGCTTTGTTCCTTTCCCCTCGACTTCAAATCAAAAACAAAAAGAAAGGGAAGGGAAAGAAAAGAAAAAGTACCTTTTTCCCTGTGAGATGATGTTCAGCAAGCAAAACCCTCCACTATATCCTCTTGAATTTATGCTGCCGTCGTTTTGGAGATCTTTCTTGAGTCCTTCAAAGTACTGCATACCTTTATCTTCTTCTTCTTCTATCTTTTTCTTCTGAAAAGTTATGATAATTTGTTTGTATTGCTCTCTTCTCCCATAATCTCTCTTCCAAAAGCCTTCAAAGCACCTTCTTTGCTTTGGTTTTCTCTGTCTTTGTTTGTTTCCTCTCTTATTCCCATCGTCTCTCTCTTTATTCTGTTTTCTTCATGCCTTCCTTCCTTCCTTGCTATGGTTGTTTGAATTTCAGGGATTCATCGGGGTGATTAGTAATAACCCCCCAATGGAAATAGCATCATCATCGAGGCCTGTTTCTGTGAACTTGCAAGAGATCAAGACTACATGTGGAGCCACAACAACAAGCAGGCCACAAAAGGATCAAGCCCTGAACTGCCCGAGGTGCAAGTCAACCAACACCAAGTTCTGCTACTACAACAACTACAGCCTCTCTCAGCCCAGATACTTCTGTAAGAGCTGTAGGAGGTACTGGACTGAGGGAGGGTCCCTCAGGAATGTTCCTGTGGGTGGTGGCTCCAGGAAGAACAAGAGACCCTCTTCGTCATCTTCTCCTTCACCATCGCCAAAGATCGTCAAGCTTCCTGATCTGGTGGTGGGCCCGTCAAGTCTTCCTCAAAACCCTAAGACCCAAGAAGCCCAACAGGACCTAAACCTAACATACCCACCTGATACTACTACTACAACTACTGATCAACACGATCTCAAGAGTAGCAGAGGAATTATTGCTTCTTCTTCAATGGGGTTGAGCTTAAGCTCCTTCATGCCGCACATGCCGGTAGCATCTGACTCAAGCTCCAATTTTTATGCGGCTGGTGGCTTGAATTTCCATCATCTTCTCGGACTCAAACCAACGACAGCGTCACTTGGTAGCTTTTCTGGACATGGGTTTGAGAGTGGTGGCTTTCTTGGGAACCTCCAAGGGTTGCAAGAGAGTGGCAATGGTGATGACAATAATGATGGTGCCAAGCTGTTTTTTCCTGTGGAGGATGGTTTGAAGCGTCAAGTGACGGCTACTACTAGTGTCGATGGTCAGTTTGGTCTTCAAAGTAGAGGACAAGGAGATCATTCAAATGGGTATTGGAATGGAGTGCTGGGCACTGGAGGATCATGGTGATTGATTGAGAACAGAATAGTATTCGATCGTCATCACGCGCTTCCAGGGCTTTGATTTTTTTTCTTTAACCTTTTATTTCTTCTCTTGGATCAACTTGGTTGGGTAGGAGTGTTTGATGGGGACTAACAATCAGGGTACCTGGGGTTTTCACCCTCTCCTTTCTTTCTTTTGCCTATTATTCTCTCTCTCTCTCTCTCTCTCTCTCTCTCCTTTGTCTTTGAAGCTCATTTTGGATTGGCTTCAGAAGCTAGTCTTGGAATACTGTATTAGGTATTCTCAAGCATGGAATAGAGAATTAGAGATTAGCTCAAACGAAGTCAAATGGTCTCGTTACTCAGTTTGTATAGTTTCAAGATGTCTGAATGGTTGATTGGTAATTATCTGTACGAGCATGTTCACTGTTGTGTTTTTTCCACCCATGAGCGTGAATGAGTTGGAATGATGGCTGACAATCTCTCTCTCTCTCTCTCTCTCCTGTTTTCTTTTAAAAAGAGTCAGAGAAGGGTAAGGTCTTATCAGCAACATCTGGGTCTTTGGGAGATTCTTTTCTTTCTTTTTTCCCCTCTATGAAAGCAGCTTCGTGGAACAAGGTGGGGGATCTGATCTGAAGAAAGATTAATTACCAGAAAGAAGGGAAAGGACCAGCTAGGGTTGGTGGTACGACCCATCAACTTTTGCCTCACATGGCATGGCATGGCATCCCACTTTGAGGTCATGATGATGGCGATGATGATGGTGCAGGCTGCTTTTGACGATTAGATTTACTCCGTCATCAGAAGAACAATCAACTCCGAAGCACCTTGCTCTGAAGTGCCCCTGCACTGTTTATCCAGCCATCTATCAAAAAAAAAAAAGTTTGTAGCTTTTGATACATTAATCCCTTCCAGTCATGCATAATCAAAGTATGTTTATCAGTCTAGTGCAGAAACTCGTTAAGATCTTGTTGTGGATTATATAGCGAGAGTAATATCCCGTTTTGTACGCGCCTTTTGAGATGATGTCAGTGAATTTGATATTGTTCAGATATTTTTTAATCCCTCTTCCCGAGGATTTTTACCAATTCACCCATCTCCCCCAGCAACACCACCACCATCACCATTCCTTCTAGTTGCAGTCAGTCAGTCCCAACGTGGCTGAATACATGTAGATGGCAATGCCGATCCATTCCCATGAAAAATCATTACTCGTTGCAAAGCCCAATGAATATATTCCAAACTGCTTTTGCTCGTTTCACGACAAAAAGAGCTTGCGAGATTTCACCACCTCTCTCTCTCTCTCTCTCTCTCTCTCTAACATGAGCACAGGGCCCCGCCGAAACATTCCCCTCGGTAAGTGCAACCGTGAGGCCTCATTAATCTCATCCTCCTAGGAAAAATCTTAGGCAGATTCATTCATTTCGCTCATCCGAACGTGCATTTGGCGTTCCGTGCTTGATAGCCGACTGTAGCTGTGAACACGGTCGAAATGCAAACGAAGGAGACCCTCCTGAAGATCTAACGAGCACCGGACCGATCGAGAGAGGGACGGATAAATGCCGGGTTCGGTCACCCAACGCGATGCCACTGCAGTGTTTGAGCCGTGTAGGAGTGAGCATTCTTCATGATTCATCATCATTAGCGGCACTATCACATGACGAGAGTAGTCAATGGAATTGGGCGCCACCGCCACCCCTCCACTACTTCCATGAAAGAGGGTCACTTTCTTTGCCAAACTCGGGGCCATCCATCTTCCCTTAACTTCCCCTTCAATCTTTCCCCTTGTTCCCCTAGATTTGTCATTGCGATGGGCAGGACTTTCAAACGTCCCTCGGCCCCGCCTTCGTACGTTCGTTGATAATTACTAAATGGGCAGAATAAGAAATGACCCATTAAACTCTTTGTCGTGCATTGCCAGTCTCCGATGGCATTATTGTCTCTGCTCTTCAAATATCGATGGTCGCGTCGATCCGAAGCACGCAGTCATGTTCATCGAGACCTTCGTGCTTAGCGGACTCCGGGATCGAGGGTTCTCTTTATGGTGATGGCTTGAATTTGGGAGAAGCGCGTAAAAGGGCTGAGGTGGTTAATGAAAAGATATGATCATTTGAGGGGAATATGCTTTTCTATTGGCCGCTGGTTTTGACAAAGCTTAAGAGATTCATTAGATAAGGATAGGCCATTAGGTATCAAGGTATGCAGAATGTCATCTTCAGTTCTTGACTTCTTGGCAGCATTCCTATTCCTTTCAATCTAAATGGTCATTTGCTTCAAGGATGGAGAAGGTGCTCGGAAGGTTGAAATGAAATTACCTTCTGAAGGGGACCGTTGAAAAGCGAAGGCTCTTGTCGTCGAACTGCCGTCAAGGATGGAAAAGGTATTCGGGAGGTCGAAATGAATTTACCTTACAAAGAGGACCATTGAAAAGTGTAGGCTTTTGTCGTCGAACTGCCGTCAAGTCTTAAAAATCTTAAATAGTGTAGTTAAGTCCTAAAAAATGTATTCAAAAAGTGTAGTCACCTACTTCCATTAGCTCTTCACTTTCGACTATTGAAAATTGCCGAGGTAACGTTTGTTAGAATCCTTAGAACAACACATGTAATCATTCAAATTGGATGAAATCAATGAAATCCTTAATCATAGTAATTGGATAAATTCTAAGATGTAATTATATTATTTGAAAATCTCGAGACTTTGTACTTTTTTATATGTTTTAAGACTTGTAGCGCGTTTCTTCTGAAATATAAGATAATCATAATCTATATACTTGATTGTCTTGACAAATCAAGCACTCATTCGACTAAATTGTCCAATGGAGTAGACAACAACTCAGTGTAATCATTACAGTTTTGACTTCTCCGCGCGACACGTAGAAAAATCGACAGCCAGCTGAGCAACTTTTGTCGACGATTTCAGTAGAAATCGACCAGATTTCCCTTAAAACTGCCTTTGCGATAAACTACGGCTCACGGGGACCTTATTAGTCAACATTGAAAGCGCAGGGACTAATTCGAAAAGAAACTGAAAGTCGAGGGACTCAATGCGCGAATTTACCGAAAGAAATCAAGCTTTGGGGGGTTTAATCATGTCCGCGTAACCAAACAGGGCTGCTTTCATCTCATCCCTCCTTTTTTCTGCGACAATCTTTGCCGCCTTTTCCCTGTCGTCACCATTACGGCCCGACATGGCTGCGCATATGTTGGAGCAGCTCCCGGCCACCGTCTCCCCACCGAAGCCGCCGTCGTTCGGCCGTGGCTCCGACGACGCTGGCCCTCGGAAGACAACCGCCGTTCCCTTTCCGAAGGCTCGAGGAGGCCGCGGACCTATGCAAGCTGCTCAGCCCTCGCGCCGAGCCCACTTGACCCTCCTTGACGGACCCGTCGATTCCTACGCCTACGCTTCGGTTCTCGAACCTTGCGAGTGCCCGAATCTTGGGAAGCAAGTGCACGCGCACGCCCTCAAATGTGGGTTTCGCGGGCATGAGTTTGTGGAGACCAAGTTGCTCCAAATGTATGGCAAGTGTGGTCGTTTGGACAATGCGTTTAGGGTGTTCGATGAAATGCCTCAGAGGAACTTGTACTCTTGGGCGGGCATTATAGGTGCTTGTTTGGATCATGGATTTTTCGAGGAGGGTCTCTCGTTATTTCGGGAACTGCAACTCGAGGATATTGAGCTGGAGTTTTTCTTGTTCCCAATTGCGATGAAGATGTGTAGCAGCCTTGACGCGGTAGAATTAGGTAGACAAATGCACGGGATGGTGATCAAGTACCAACATTTGTCCAATATTTACGTGTGTAATGCTCTTATAGATATGTATGGCAAGTGTGGAAGCTTAGAAGACGCGAAGAGAGTTTTGGAGAGTTTGCCTCAGAGGGATCGGGTCTCATGGAATTCTGTCATTACAGCTTGTGTTGCCAATGGTATGGTCTATGAGGCGTTGGAGTATTTGGAGAAGATGCTTTGTTCAGACGGTTTGGTGCCAAATCTTGTTTCATGGAGTGCCGTCATTGGAGGATTCTCACAGAATGGTTATGATGAGGAAGCGATCAACCTGCTAGCAAGGATGATTATAGAAGGGTTTGAACTGAATGCACGGACTCTGGCCAGTGTTCTTCCATCTTGTGCCAGATTACAAGAGCTAAAGCTTGGGAGAGAAATTCATGGCTACATAACAAGACACAAGTTCATGTCCAACTCATACGTTGTGAATGGTTTAGTAGATGTGTACAGAAGATCCAGGGACATGACAAGTGCTGAAAACATGTTTGAAAATTTTTCTGTCCAAAATGAAGTAGCTTACAACACCATGATCGTAGGGTATTTGGAGAATGGCGAAATATTGAAAGCCAGGGCATTGTTCAACAGAATGGAACAGCAAGGTGTCAAGAAGAGCACTATCTCATGGAATTCACTCATTTCGGGCCATGTAGACAACTCCCTGTTTCATGCAGCTCTGGAACTCTACGTTTGTATGCTATTCGAAGAAGGGGTTCAACCTGATTCTTTTACTTTGGGAAGTGTTGTAACTGCTTGTGCTAATATGGCTTCTTTGAGACGAGGAAAGGAGATACATTCTCAAGCGATTGTTCTAGGCTTGCATTCCAGTCCCTTTGTAGGTGGGGCCTTGGTGGAGATGTACAGCAAGTGCCATGACATGGTAGCAGCGCAGTTGGCGTTTGATCAAGTGGCTGAACGGGACACAACAACATGGAATGCTCTAATATCAGGCTATTCCCGCTGCAATGAGATCGAAAATATTCAAAGACTTCTCAAAAGGATGAAGCAGGATGACTTCGAGCCAAACATCTATACTTGGAACAGCATTATTGCTGGTTATGTGGAGAATGGCCATCATGATTTGGCTATGATCTTGTTCTCTGATATGCTGAGTTCAAGTTTGAAGCCTGATGCCTACACAATCACGATGATCCTAACAGCATCCTCTAGATTGGGAACAATGGACCGAGGCAAGCAGTGCCATGCTTACTCAATCAGGTGTCAGTATGAATCTGATGTCTATATTGGAGCTGCCCTAGTCGACATGTATGCTAAATCCGGCAGCATCAAGCATGCTATGCGGGCTTATGACAAAATTGCAAATCCTAACTTGGTGGCCCACAACGCCATGCTGACTGCATATGCAATGCATGGTCTTGGAGAAGAGGGAATTTCTCTGTTTCGTAGACTACTAGTGGAGGGATGCAAACCGGATCATGTAACTTTCTTATCTGTTCTCTCGTGTTGTGTCCATGCTGGAACGGTTGAAACTGGTTGCCATTTCTTTGACTCGATGGCGCGTTACAATGTGAAGCCTGCGCTAAAGCATTACACTTGTATGGTTGACCTACTAAGCCGTGCTGGGCAGCTCGCTGAAGCTTATGAACTTATAGTGAAGATGCCAGTGGAGGCAGATGCAGTGGTGTGGAGTGCATTGCTCGGTGGCTGTGTTATCTGCTGTAATGTGGGTGTAGGAGAGATTGCAGCCCAGAAGCTTATACAGTTGGAACCGGACAATGCTGGTAACTACACTCTGTTAGCAAATTTATATGCCCATGCAGGCAGATGGTCCGATCTGGCAAGAATGAGAAGGATGATGAAAGATCAGGGACTGCAGAAGAGACCAGGCTCTAGTTGGATAGAGGACAAAGATCAAGTTCATGTTTTTCTTGCCTGTGACGTGTCTCATGATAGAACATATGAGATATATGGTGCTCTTGATACTTTATCGGTGCATATGAAGAAGGGTTTTGGAATTTGTCTATAATTGGCAAGTCTTGTCACAAGCAACTGCTCCACGTCAATTTGTATAGAAAAAACTTATAGCCGCAAAGGTTCATCTATCTAACTAGCATTTCTAGTAAAGCAAAAAGGGGCTGATTTTTGTACCCCCAAATTCAGTACATGCCAATTGATTCAAGAACCCGACGGGCTTGAATGTGCAGAGCTGTCAATCTCTGTTCTGGATCAAGAGTTGAGCCAAATTGACTAGCTGCCCATATCAAGGACGCTGATTTCTCCCCCAAAAGCTGCCTTATATCTTCGTGAATAGTTGCCATGGGAGAATTGTCCCTCCCGTTTACATGCCCAATGAGCAGCAGCAAGAATTCCCCACACTTCAACCTGATCAAAGAGCAAAATTTCTTTTTTCATGAACTTATTCACATGATAGAAAAAATTGTCGGAAAAAAGGCTTTGATTTTGGGTTAAAAGCTGCCTGAGGTTCTCATCAATTTGTTTGTCCCTTATGAGCTCTGCAACTTCCTCGATTCCATGGCATGATTCAAAGTCCTGTAGCAAAAGATTCAAATTCTTCAATGACATGGCTTTCCACAATTCCCAGATGGCTTGATCTATTTTAGCCTTCGTATTGTTTACATCAGTCTCGACCACTAAAGCATGGCACAAAATGCTTGCAACAGAGGGATGAAGCCTGGAAACAGGGTAAGGCAGCCTCAAGCAAATGCTTGCAACTGTTAGACAAGATTGTGCCACTCTTTAACTACATCAGCACTTTAAGAATCATCAGTGCCCATTTAATGAAAAAAATAAAGAGATTTCAGATCATAAATTGAAGGTCATCTAATGCCATGTAACTACAACAAACTGAACCAATCACACAGGCTATGCTATAAAACACTGTAAGTGCAGTATGGATAAAACCTCCATAAGTTCATGAATTCAACATTATGGAAATCTGATCAAGTAATTTGGCTTTTGTCCATATTTAAGTAAGAAAAGGCGAGAATATACCAGCTGATTGGCTGATGAATCCAACATGATAGAAATCAGAGCATCCAAGCAAGCACCTTGCTCCAGCACTCCCCGAGTGGAAAGTATGTTCATCAAAACCTATCCATTACCAAATGTATTTTAATCCAACAGTTAAGAGACCAGACTCAGATTTATCAGTAAGCAGTCGGCTCTCAAACTCATAGAGAACTAGTTCATTTATTCTGCTAAAAAATGGAATGATTTGGAACATGGAGGCAAACTAAAAACGGATCCAAAGATCTTGACAGAAGCCATTATTCAATGGCAAAGATCTTTACAGAAGCCATCATTCGATGGCAAAGATCTTTACAGAAGCCATCAATTGATAGGAAGTAATCATTCCACTTTACTGGATGCCTTTACAGCTGATCAAACTGAAGTGCAATGAAACCTCCCACTTATTTGAAGCCTTCCAGTTCCTCATCCTTGAAGCAAGAATTTTGCATTTCAAGTGACAAGTTGTCATATTAAGCAACATGTAATTTTACCATATCAAAATTATACAATTACTGTCTTAAGATCCATCCCAAGAGTCGATACATACAGGAATAGCCTTGTGCTGATGCGCCAAGATGGTGCACTCTGTGTGAAGAAGACAGCAACCTTCTAAAACTCGAAGCGCCAGCGCAACTTCAGCGTCTGTCGACGGACTAGTTATCTTCAGAGGCTCAACCCCAAAAATATGATCCAAACTCGCCACATTGCCTTCCTCTGCATCTTTTAATGAGTGTTGAAACAAGACTGGAACCACTGCAAGTTTTCAAACAGACAAACATGAGTAAAACCAACCCAAACAATCCATATGAAGAGATTCATTGTTCATCACTTCATCTATAGCTCTTGCAAGAAACTACTTTTGACTCCAGAACATGTGCTCATTTTACTGAAACGTGATTGGCCTGCTTTGCTTAGTGGCGTAACAGATCCATAATGTGTCTCATCTTTCATGGCCATTGATAAACTCCATCAAGTCTGGTGTCATCAATTTGTCGAATTATATTTACCCAAATCAAAGATTTCTTCGAGCATACAATTTGATCTGACACAGAAGAACATGCCTAAACGCTCATTCAACCAACTCTCAGTTCAGCTCAAACATCAAATCAAGCACGTCAACTAGAATGACTAACGATTGAAATTTGCAACACTAGCTCCTCTGCCATCTCGATCAAACAAGCACAATCAAAATCCACTAACTATTTCGTCCTTTTTCGAGCCAAGAAGCAGAATTTTAAGCCTCGATCATTGAGGGATTCCATCAGCAACCAATGCCTAAATGCTAAATCCGTCTCCACACACACCCACACACACAAAATTGAGAGGGAAATGTCGGAGCTCGGGAATGCACTGGCCCCGAGATTTCGAATGTTCGACATTGTCGCCTCGGTTAACCAAAAACATTCGAATTGCCTCGTCATTCGACTCTTCTCCATTCCAACGAACACAAACAAGCGTCCGACGAATGCATGAGGGCAATCCAGGAGCAACCAAAATTCTAAATTCAAACTCCAGATGGAATCAGCAATCGGGGGCGCGACGATAGAGTAAGAAGAACCTTGGAGCTCGCGCACGGACTGGCTGAGGGCGAACAGCTCGATGGTGGTGTCGGACTCGGAGACGGATCGGAGGAACTTGAGGAGGCTCCGGAGGCCGCGCACGCGGAGGAAGGAGAACTCGGCGCGGGCGTCCCTGAGGCCGGTCCGGAGGGCGAGGGTCACTTCCCGGTACACTCGCTGCTTTGTGAGCGAGCCGACGAGCTCCTCCACCACCGCGAGCGGTGAGTCCCGGTCGGAGGCGCCGGCGTCGGCGTCGGCGTCGGCGTCGGCGTGGGCGTCGGCGTCGGCGTCGGCGCCGGCGTCGGGGCCGGGGCCGCTCTTCTTCAGAGCGTCGCTCCATAGAGGTTTCTTCAGGTACATCGTTGTCTCGAGTCGCAATCCGAGCGTCCGCTTCTGGGACACAGTGCGACGCGATGATGGCGAGTCCTTTCGAGAAATGAAAATCGTTAGGGAAGACGATGACCTGGCACGTGCCCCCCTCGTGAACTTGTCGATTGTTTCGGGGCCAAATTAGAATTTTTCCAGTTAATTAAATGCAATTTCAGATTGCTCTCGATTTCCTTCTTTTTCGCCCTTCGCACTGAATCTCAAGTTCATGACACAAATAGTTTATAAACGTTGACTTAATATATAATTTAGTTCATAAATTTTTATCTTATTTAATGTGACTTTTAAACATTAGTTCAATATGTAATGTAATTCTTAAACTTGTAATGATATTTCTCAATTTTTAACATGTATTTAATATAATTCATGAATTATATGAAAATGATTAACATAGTCTATGATCTTGAATTAATGGAAGGATTATATTAAATATTTTCATATAATTGAGAGATTATATTGAATATATATCAAAATTTAAATACATTATTAAACAAATTAAAAATTTAGGGATCATATTACATATTAAATTAAAGTCCACATATTACATTAAATGAAATTACATATTAAGTCAAAATTCAACAAATTTTTCTACATTGTTAGTCGAAATTGATCTTATCTTTTTTTTCTAAAATGGCATCATTATCATTTGTTAATATTCAAAAAGTTTCTCTCTACTTTATTTGTTGGTAAAAAAAAAAAAAAGTCTCTACTCAAATGAGAAATTATTCGGTGGTTAGATACCACCAAGTCATGGGCTAATGTGCCATATATTTTTGTACTTGAAACCAAATAAAAAATCGGCACGTGCCCATGACACGACAAATAAATAAAAAAAATAAAAGAATGGGCTTCTGTTTTTCTCTCTCGTTTGCCTCCTCCTTCGACGACGGTCTCCTTCGTTCAGTCATCGGCGAAGTCACCGGCGCTGTGTCGAAGCCTACCACGACTGCTCGCGGAACGAGCCGTCGTCGCTGGCAACCTTCCATCCACAAAGCATCGCCTCGTCCATAGCTCCGTCTTCTTGCCTGTTCATGGCGTTGCTTGTCGATCCAGATATGGCCTCGTGGTGAAGAGCTCATTCATGATCCATCTCCAGGCGAATTCAAATTTGATGCCTGGCTCCCAAAATCGAAGAGCTCATTCATGATCCATCTTCAGGACAAACTCTAAATCTGAGGCCATGGCTTGTCGGGAAAACCCAAAGTTTCATACCCATTGAGCCCCAGATTGTAGAAGAAGAAACCATTTTGTTTACCTTGTATACAAGTCCGAACCCGCCTCTTCCCAATTTGTTCTCATTTGAGAAGTTACTCGTGGCTCGTCGAATAGTTCCCAGATCGAAGAATGGCACATCTATGTTTTTTTTATCGCCATCCTCGAATTGGGGTGACTCGATCCGCATTTTCATCCGTTCCTCCATATTGCATGGAGGAACTTCAGGAGTTGCCGGGGCTTTTTCCCAACTGCCTGAATTGCAAGCTCCAATTACTAATTATTTGCTGTTTTATATTTCTAATCATGGCATATAACAAGTACATGTGTGATCAGTCATACCTTGCCACATACCAAGCTGCCTTCTCAAGTACAGTAAGACGCCCACAAGGAGGAAAATTGCAACACCGGTAGGAGAAACTGCATATACAAGTTTTACTTTATGTCCTTTGGTGCGACGATCCTCAACCTATTACTGCAAGACAATGGGAAGAAAATATAATTAATGTATTTTGGAATAAAGTTAAAATGAATAATTCTAAACCCCGGGACTCGTTAATTTGAGAGGAGGACAGGCGGGGACATCATGGTACACGGTCACGATCCCTCTTATAGTTTGGTGCCAGTCCAGTACTCTCATTTCATTGCATGTTTACAAATCATTTCCTTCTAATTTGCTATTCATGTATGTAGCATTTACATAAACCAAAATACATAGGAGCCATTACCAAAAAGAATTGAAGTTAAGAATTCACTTGGAATGGGTAATACCTAGGCTCATGTGAGTCGCTCTCTACCTCAATAGCTTCATACCAAAGAGAGATCCTGTAGAAAAGAGTTACTAGAAGTCGCTCTGTGCTTGCGTTTTTTCTTTTTTCTTGAGATAAATGTATATGTGATAAATGCTTCTAAAAAACTATATTCTTTACTTTATCATTAATGTCCCTAATTGTTTTATCACTAAATGAGTTTTTTGCTAGATTTGCTCCATAGCATCGGTAATTTCATGTGCATTAATATGAAATTTATTGATAGAAGCATTGGTAGTTAAAATTTAAGTGTCAATTGCGTGCATGACTCCATATCATACCATGCATTAAGAGAGGGAGCTTTAGATACATGCATTTTGGCAATCCAATTAGTCATTTATTACATGAAAAATTAGGGATCAACCCCACTTCCTATAAAAAAAAATATTAAAATTGTATATCAATTTTTAGGAGCATTTGATAATAATTAGCCCATATAATTGCATATTAATTGGATTGGTGTGGGTATGGTTTCGAGCTCAATTAGCGTTTGGTTTCATGAAATGAGATAAATTGAACCAATCCCATGACCGGAAATTGCCTTGTGCTTATATGTCGATTAAACCGATTATAATAATTCACATAATCACATATTATATTATTAATAAATTGAATATTGAATTTATTAATAATTACGCTTTTTATCGTGTTAGCTCTATCCAAATCCTTGCACTTTCTAAGCACATGATACGTCATCACCTTCCTCCTTGATTTTGTCCGCTGTTGGAAAGTATTTCAACGTGGGCATCGCGTTCTTCTCATTAGGCATATTACCGACAACGCGGAAAATAAGGCAACGGAAGAAAAACAATTTTGATTGATCTCGATTTCCTTTAAATTTTTTTTTTTGGTCTTTCTCGCTGAATTTTGAATTCCTATTTTATTACATAGCGAGTCGAAGTTGCTCATGTCTTTTTCCAAATTGGCACCGGCGTCATCATTCGATATTCAAAATTATACCTCCACATTTTTTTTTCAACGTCTCTTTACTTTTGATTAAAAATATTCTACCGTTAATCCTCTTGTTGTATTCTTTTTATGCCGATTGGATTTGACTGACATAGACTTTCTTACTGCTAACATATATTGTTGGAGTATTAACTAACGCTATATAGGTATTGAATCATCGACCCAAAAAATAATTGAAAAAAAAAAAACCCAAATTCCTAACCTTAAATCGCCTATATCCAAACTCTTCCTATCACCAGCCTGAATCCTCCCCCCACCACAGCCATTGCCGCTACAACCTTGACCTCGCCGACGTGGACAGAACCGTAGAGACTACTGTCCAATTGGGATCTGGCCGTCACGACTCATGATTGCGAGCTCGGACTTGAGCAAACATGGGTGCTGTGAGCTCGAGCGAATAGCTGTAATGGAGGCCAAAAGCTCGAGCGATAATGTAGGCTACAGGCTCGAGTGACCATGTATGCCGTGAGCTAAAGTTGAAACAGATCACAAGCACGTATGCTGTGATCCGACCAGGAGCCATGGATGTCAGCAGGCTCATGCTTCAGTAGCCATGGACACCGCGAGCTTGAGCAAATCATGACCATGGATGCCCTTCAGCTTGAGCGACCAGGGGCCATGGATACTGCGAGCTCGAGCAGACCGTGGCCATAGATGGCTCGAGCAACTACGGAAAATTTTGCCAAACGTGCATACATTCAGAGGAATTTTGCACATAATCTTTTTATGCACAGTTGGATCTTTTTCCTTAAGAACAGTACCAGACCCCTCCAGCGATATCATTTGGGATGGACATTAACGAGGAAGAGCAGGAGCGTTGTTTCTAGCAAAAGGTTTTTAGCCAAACCATTTCTCCTTCAGCCTCTAAAAGCCAGAATGAAATGCAGTCTTCCAGAACTACAGAGGCAGTTGCAGCTTGCCGGAGAAATGCACAAACAGTAGGTGTTCAATTGAATTTGAAGCAGCAAGCACTAAACATCAATCGCATCCTGACCTGAACCAAATTAGCTGTGCCTCAACTGAGAGTATTCAAGCAGTGAATGCTAATATTTGTATCTTAATCGATATACGGCATGTTCCACGCTCCATGTCCAATCACAATTCATTGCCAGACTCTGAAATTTTGCTGGACAACTTACTAAAACCTCCCTTCAAGACAAAAACCATACAGTATATATAGACAGCAATTACTAGCCCTTGATGCCATAGAAATTCCCAGAAACACAAGAGACAGTCAACAAGTTTCATGGAAAAACAGAGTGACGATCGTTATGAGAGGCATCTGCCATCCATGATCCACACAGCATATGGAAAGAATTGACAGTGAGAAACAATGACATTTCCAATTAAGAGAGCCATTATGTACATCACGAACATCATCAACATTCAAACAGATCAAATGAGGATGGAACGAGTGGAAAGCAGGCCCATAAGCTTGTTGGAGTGCTACCAGTTTTCCTGGACAATCTTTGCTTTCTCGAGTATGAATTTCCCTTCTTTGTACCTTTGTGAAACTTCGTAAGCTCTCTCGTATTTCCATCCCAACACCTCATGGCAGTTGGCACAAGAGATATCGGCAACAGTGTGAAGACCAGTTAGGAGATGCCTATCCTCATTGCGCCCCAAAACAATATTCATTGCATGAGAAAATAGAAAAGCTCGGCCATGTCTTCCCTAGGGACATGATTACGGAAACAAAATCATCCTGAAAGTTTTCGTAGGAGTCAAACCAATCAAGGCCACAGAAATTCAACAACAACACAGTTGGTCATAATTCTGCCAGTACTACCCGAGTACCCTGATTCTTCAGATGGAAGACAGAGTAGTCAAAGGACCTATCGGTGAAATTCAAACCCATCGTTCATATAAATAACTGATTATAATACATTAGATAAAATGATTGTCTTGCTGCTTTTGAGTTTCTGATTTTATCATGAAGAACTAAAGCAGAGATTTTACAACCACTGTCCTTCAAGTTCAAACTGCATTTTGAATTCAAATGACCATCCTGCCTACTGAATCAGAATTGCCATCCAGGGAGAAAGGACCCTATGGCCTCAATCCTTCTAATTCGAAAGCAACATAAGCATACAGATTGCAGAACCTACTGCAACCTATATTCACATAAAACAATCCAAACAATCGGCACATCATTTTCTTGAAAAATTTTTTTGGAAGGAGGCCTCACCTGGAAAGTCTTAGATATGATATCATCATGCATCGAGACATGGTTGCGGCAATTGTAGCAGCTATATATCCGAGGCCCCACAATTTCCGCCATCAATCCACTACTGAAGCTCTAACAATTCAACTGCTCGAGCAAAGCAAAAAAGAACCCAGCTCAGGAAAGGAAACGAATCACGGCGAAAAAGAAAGCAAACAAAACAATGCGATTCAACAACCCAAAAAGAAAAAAAAAAAAAAAAAAAACCAACTTTAATCCCTCACATTGAAACCCACCCAAAAGAAGAAAAACCCAGCAATGACTCGACAACCTCTGAAGCAAAACGATGAGCACGAAGAGGGGTCTGGCTCTAGCGTGCAAGTTTCAGCTGAAGCGGATTCAAGGCCAAGTGAAGATTCCCAAGAACGATATCATTTCGATATTAATATATTGGGATCGATGGAGACGCAATTTATATATTAAAAGCAAAACCCATCAAATGAGCCGGGTGCGTGATCATCACCATTCACCAACCCATCCAAAAGCACAGACAAAAAAAAAAATTAAAAAAAAAAAAACACACACACACACACACACACACGAAAGCCAAAGTTCGCTAGAAAGCAAAGCATCGGTCTTGATTTCGAAATCTCAAAACCCTAATCGCGGAACACCCATTGGGGGCGATCCGGGACCGACATCATTCGTTGCTTGGGCTTCACAACGACGCTCGATTGCTTCGCGGAAAAGCATGAATCAGAGGGAGAGAATACCGAAAAGGCGGAGAGATCAGAATCGGAATCGCGCGAATAAAGGCATTCGGAACAAGCTGATGAATATCCAAAGTAGGAAGATATATGCTAGAGAAAGAGAGAGAGAGAGAGAGAGAGAGAGAGAGAGAGAGAGAGGACTAACCCGACAAGAACGACGAAGAAGCAAAGAAGTTCATGGCTTTGCTCCTAGAGAGAGAGAAGAGAGAGAGAGAGAGAGAGAGAGAGAGAGTCAGCTGTCAGTCGGAGGAATTTCTGCATTATTTTAAGTTGACGCAGCGCCGGGAAGTGGAGTGGGCCGGTCCCACGCGCCGCGTAGGCTGGGGAAGGCCACGCGCGGGGGTTGGGGGCGGCTGCGGGCGGGCGGGCGGGTTCGTGGGTTCGGTTCTCCTCGGGCCATGCCATTCGTGCCGGCCCGGCTCAATTGATTGGGCCCTAGAGAAGAGATGGGTGTCGGCGTGTGCCCCCGTTTCAGCCATTCGAATTTGGGAGAGCGCCATCATTGATCATATTGAATAATTGCAGGATGGGTTAACGAATGATTTCGCTTTGCTAATAACTTAAACAACGTTACGGACTACCGTTGGTCATTCAATCCGATCCACTTCCGGTCTAGGGCAGTACCTAAAATTGCCCATGTGTCACATAAAAAATTGTCTAGATGGCATTTCTAACTCGAACTTTACAACATAAGTTTTAGGATTAAATTATAATTCCACTTAAAGCTTAAAGCTGAATCGAATCTAGGGGTGTAGAAAAGATTAGGAACTGGACCGAACCAGATCGGAATCGGCAATTCCCAAAGAGATTGGACCGGGTTGGAACCGGTAGTTTCCAAAGGAACCGATCCAATTCTCGGTTCCAACAAATTGGAACCAGTACATACCAATTTGGTTGTCAGTTGTAGGTGTGGAATTGTTCATCTTCCCATCCAAACTAGACTAATGATATAACAATATTTAATTTATAAGAATTCTAAAAAAAATATAAGAAAAATGAAAATCCTATAATCCTAAATCTGAAACTTAACACCTATTAATTGAATACTCGTCTCCTCTCACTCTCACATTATCTAAGTTGTCTCCCTATCTCTTGACTCACAGCCTCAACTCTTAAACTCAAAGCCCATCAACTCACGGCCTCAACTTTCAACTTTTAATATGAGTCCAATTTTTTTACTAACTTTGCAACTAGAAATAGGGAAGTTCTTTGTATTTTGCTTTACGTTGGCTTGCTGGAAAATCCAAGGACCCATGCAAGAACCGGACCGAAGGGTGTATCCATGGAATCAATGGACAATTCCTAGTTCCAATTTTTTGGAATTGATCCTTAGTGGGCGGTTCTCAAAAAGGGCGGTTCTCAATTCTAGGGTGAGAACCGCCCACCTGGATTATCTCACCCTAATCAAACCAATTGAAATGCCCACAGGCTTGATTGCACTTTTTAGTGCAAAGGTCTAGGACTTAATTCAATAAAATGATAAGTTTTGAGTTGATCACATTATGTACATAAAGTTTGGGACTAGTGGTGTAGTTTTCTCATATAAAAGTATATGAAGCTAACTGCTCATTCCAATCAACTTTCAAGGAAAAACCTAAGGAAAAGGTTCATGTTGAGCAATCCAAATAAACCCTACATCATTCACAACCCATTGGTCCTAAGCAAGTCCTGAAATTGCTTCGTTTGAACTATTGGATATAAAATGTGGGGATATTTTCATTTTGTTGGGGGAACAAAATATATAATTTAGAAGAAGGGATGTGAGACATGCGGGCACAAATACGTTAAAAATAATAAATACAATAGGTTGGACGCTTTTACTGGAAAGATTATCGTAGGCGGCTCTCATAGATGGAAATACCCTTGAAGGAAGATAAGTTGGTGGAGTCAACCTCAACTTCAATTTACTATGAGCCCATGACCTTTCAACAAGCCTCAATTGCACTTTCCAGTAAAGGTTTGGGACTTAATTCAATAAAATGATAAGTCCTAAGTCAAACACACTCTGTACATTAAGTTTGAGATTGACAGTGTAGTTTTCCCACATAAATGTATATGAAGCTAACCGATCACGAAAAGTATATCCAATCAACTTTGAAGGAAAAACCTAAGGGAAATGTTCATGTTGAGCAATCCAAATAAACCCCACATCATTCACAACCCGAAATATTCTCAATTGGATCCTTAAAAAAAAATTATGCGAATGGGGCACTATCAGGCCAGTACATTAAAAAAATAAAGTTAGGTCACAATTAAGTAATGACATCACATATTGAGGAGCAAAATAGACTCTTGTCTAAAATATGAACATAAACATATTCGTATGTCTTAGACAATCTGTGCATGCATCTGAACAAGTTGTTGATTTGAGAATTCGTGCTAAAGGAAAGAAAAGGAAGTGGGGGAAATCCATCTGCTCATGGTCAACAGGTAGATGAGATTGATAAATAAATAGAAACTCCAACATAAGAAATGATGATAAAAGAATAGTCATTTCAAAAGGTTAGACATCTCTGTACTCCGTTTGCTTTTTTGTTTTTTAATAAAGACATACATAAATACATAAATATATCTGCCGGCTAGCTATGATTTTGCTCAATTAAATACACATTTTCTCTCCACTTTTCGAATAGCCTACAGAAATGGTCAACAGAAGGAGTTCGGGAAGAATCTCTGAAGAAGATGCTTTGATAAGATCTTTATCTTGTAGAGGAAAGTTAATCTCAGCTTCTGATGATAGTGATGAATACTGAAAGATTTGTAGAGACCCTTAAAATGCATCATCATCAAGCCCCAATTCATACAGCCGCAAGCAGATGCTGCTGAAACGGAAGAAAGGGAAACAGAAGAAACACCATGACATCTTGGATACAATTCACAGCTCCCGGTAACATAACGTGCATGAATTGATATGAAGGGAAAGAAGCATATACATCCAGTGAGAACTTATCTCGGGTGATTGCCAGCGGCCATCTGCTTCTACCGAGGGCAGTCGGGCTTCAGCTCGCCTTCATCTGGCCAAAAAGATGCCCCCGACAATGACCGAGAAATCGACAGATGAGCCGGATCAGTACCCCGCCGTGTCCACTTCTCTAGCCCAAACTTGTTAGGGCTTCAAGGGCGGTGCAGAGGAGAAGCATACAAGAGTGATATTGATTCGGCTCGCCTTCAACCGGCGGAAAAACGGCCATGGACGACGACCCAAGGAATCGACAGATGAGCCGGATCAGTACCACGCGTGTCTACTTCTCCAGTTTTTTTTTTTTCTTTTTTCTTGGTGCTTTTCAAACTTGTTAGGGTTTCCTCCATGGATGGAGAGCTTGGAGGAGCAACCTCTCCCCTCTCTATAAATGCGTGTGTGTGGAGAGAAGATGAAGCTCAGGGTTTTGGCAGCAAAGAGAGGACAAGCCCATTATTGCAGCCAAGCATATATATTACAGAATGGAACTTTTCCAAGCATGATGTTGATATCGGGATTTTAGGAATCCCACTACTCCATCAAAACCCCTTTCCACTGTTTATCTTCTCGATTTCTTTAATGAAGCGTTAGCAAAATATAAAAGCATCGTGGAATTGTTTTTTTATTGCCAACCCACGTGAAATTGTACAGATTCGAATGCGCCAGGTCATGGATGTGATGAAGTTGAGAAAGATAAACGCATGTAATATACACAGAGTTATCCCACCAAACCAATCACGTTATGAAAAAAAAAACACTTGAAGGGATCGTAGGAGCAGCTGAATTTTCTATATAGAACGACTTTTTAGCTAACATAGATTATTTGGGCATCATTTTTTTCTTTTAAAAGAAGTGTTTTTGGTAAAATATTTAATAATAATATGGTACGATAATTATATGAATTTTGTCGTTTTGTTCTTATATAGAGAGCAAATCAATAACTAATATTGGAGTTTCAATTTTGTCTATCACAAAATGCAAAAATTAATTACTCAAGACATTCGATGATCATGATAACAGTATATTTTCATAGTGTTCGGCAAAAATAAAGTAAGATAAGTTGCATATGTGTTGATTAACTAAATTAAATTAATTTACAACTAAAGAGTAATAGCCATAGGTAAAGTTAGATTTGAAAATATATACTCTCATAAAAATATCTCCTATGAACCCATTTAAAATTGAACTAATCTTTAGAGGAGATTGATAATTTTTTTACTTCATAAGGAAATCAATGGTTTATCAACCATTCAATCAATCACTAAAATTTGTCCCAATAGCTACCATTCTCGCAAAAGAAGTGGGTGAGGGGTTCAAATTCTCACATTTTCTCAGGGGGATTGAAATGGGGACGGTTTAACTTCAGATATAGATTTCAGCTTCCATTTCCTACAAGGAGGCAAGGCTCGCTCTACAAGAAAGCAGAATAAAAGTTTGAGAGTGAGAATTAAAGTAGGAATTGAATAAGATCGACAAAAAAAATCAACAAATCAATAAAAAAAATAAGATAGAGATTATTGGTATTGTTTGGATCATATATCATAGATTTCATACATTTCATCATGAATTTGATTTTCACATAATAAATAAATGTAGAAAAAAATGAATTGTTTAAATTTGGATTTAAAAGGATTCCAAGAAAAATAAAACAAAAACAAAAAAGCGATACAAACGCATGAAAGATACATTAATAGATTGTTTTGGAAATATAAAAGAGCAAAAGTACAATTGGATTCTTAAAAGACAAGTTGAAAAATTACAAAAATAATCTTCATCTTTAATTAGATCTATAATACAATAAGAGGAAAAGGAAAAAAGGAAAAATAAATCAGATAAAACTCTATGTTCGTGGGAGGAAAATGAAAGATACAATATTTTCGAGAAAGATGAAAAAAAATTATGTGATGGAAAAACGAGCCTTTCTCCCAATGCACCCCCACATTAGTGCTTTAAAAAGATGTGAGATTTTGCTCTTCTAAGTGAAATCTTGTTATTCCCGCAAATATACCTTGTAATTATCAAAGCAAATAGATCTTCAAGTTGGTAATATAGGGGAATTCCTCATGAAGTAGTGGCGATTGTGGGTAAAATTACACTAGTCATTTAATTAAGCAGGTTACAAAAACTACTTTAGGCAACTATGTGATTGCAATAATAAAAATTTTTTACCACTCATAAATAAAAATATTTTATTATCAATAGCAATTTATGTCTACTTATTTTTGCAAATGATGAAAATATTATTCGTATATTCATTTTTTGTAAATGATATAAGTGATCATAATTATGAAAATGTTTTTAAAATTATTCATTTTCAAACAAACAGAGCCTGGGTGCCATTTGCTTATAGACGTTACAACTACTACCAGTTTAAACAACAATTATAATATGCGTTGCTTTTGGAAATTATTCAATGATACTAGTTGTGGAGGCTTATCTTTGATATGATTTTAGGCAACATTTTTTTTTCACCAGAACGTTATTTGTATAATTATCTTTTCTATTTCTGCAAGTGGCAAAAAGTATATTAGCTCCAATAAATGGAAAGACAGAAATACAATAAAATTATTACAAACAAAATTCAAATATATGATTTTTTAAACTTAAGATCAGTGTCATGTCATCATATTTTTGTCAAATATTTAATAAGTGGCAAGATTTTACAAAAAGAATAATGTGCAGTCTAGTGGTAACTAGTTACATGTCTCAAATTCAAATCTCCAAAATTATGCAGGCTCTATTTTACTCCATTTTATGTTTTTAGGCAACGTCATTTCGGGATGTTGCATTAAAGTTTTAGTAACACCGATTTACTAAAGTTTTGAGTAACGCTTGCATAAGGCTAGTTATGTAGTAGTTGTACAAGTCCTTCATCAAAAGATTGATGCATAGCAATTCAGATTTAAAATTTACACCCATCTTTCGACTAAACCTTACCCGCTCCACCTCTCTCATTTCCTATGTTCTTGAGCAGTCACCATGCCTCCTCCACCAGAGTCGTCACTACCATCATCACCAACCACCATCGGCCATTCTATCGTCGAGGTCTCTGCCTCCCTCCCTCAACAGCACGACCCCATCAAATGTCGCAATTGAGGTTTGGATGACACTCCCCTCCAAATCTCAATAGCAAGATCATTTACAATTCTCCCAACTCAAGGGACGCCCTCACCAGCCTCAGGAGTTGATGCCTTCGCTTGAGTTGGTGAGAGCAGTTGGCTAAGGGAAAAAGTTTATAACTAAATTGAGCATGATTGAATTAGTTGCCATATAATAAGTTTAGGCATTTTTTGACAATTTTCCTATGCTATAACTCATGATTTATACTCATTCTCAATGATATAAAAGTGGACTCGAGATACATTAAATATGTGAAGTTTTGTGTAATGGAATGCTAAATTAATCTCGACAAGTAACTAACACTGCATATGTCATTTAATCAATCTCTTCAAGTACTATGTTATTTCATTGGCGACGGATTTAATGGAGTTATGCATCTCATCACCATCGTGTTTGCATGTAAAACTATGTGCTGGAAAATATGTATATGTATTATGTGTGTATATTTATATATGTAGATCCAGAAATGAACCGTAGCTGGGAACCTGTAACCAGCACCTTTAATTAATAATATCAAACCTAAATTAACAGCTAAGATAGCAATCGAATAAACATTAGGGTTTTCGACTTGGCATCATCCCACGAATTTTATTCCCTAAGTCTCCAATGGCATCATCCCAGGATTGCCACCCGTGACGACGGAGCATCTTGATTGGCTCACTTTTTCTTTCTCTTTTCCCAAAGAAATTCTAACACGAATTTTGAAAACTTTGGACCCTACTTGAAAATTGAATTTTCTTTTCAAGCCGTCCCTAGGAGAAGAGAATAAAAAACTCGTTTGGAGTTCACTACACATAGTATGATAGAAACACAAGTGGTGCCATTAAATTCCATATGAAAGGACACAAGTGTCAAAACACATACGGTCCACGAAATTGATAAAACATCTCTAGAAATACAAGACTAGAGATATATAAAATCTATTCGAACATCGCAATACGATTTATTGATTTGTCAAGATTTGCTATATAAAGCATAATCTAAGATGAACAGGAACCTTATACAAAGTCTGGAAACCCTAATAATGGGAAAGATGAACAAGAATCTTCTTTTATTAAAAGGGCAGGATCAAAAAACCAACCCATTTGTTTGTTTCCTCATTTGAAATGTTCAACTTGAAGACCTCATCTTATCCCAGCTCAAAATTAAAAAAAGAAATTGGGGCTCTTGGGGTCAGAACAGCATCCTTTGATCGACGAATCCTAACGAGGGTCTGCAGATTCTGAGGAGATCGAGTCAAGAAACCTACCCATCTCATTTCATTGCACGTGTCGAATTTGCATATGTTGTGTTCATAATTATGAAAGGGAAATATTGGGAAAAGATATGTTCAAGTATCAAAATTTGACATGAAAAGATACTTAAATACTAAAAGTTATGAAAAATGCACTTAAGTGTCATATTTTTTCAAAAATTGAATAACTTAAGTTCTAACTCAAACAAAAGTCGCCGAAAATCCAACGTGACTTATTTTAATAATATAAGTTACTTATGTGGCTCGCTGGAAGCTAAGTCAACACAAATTCAACTAAAATGACGTCATTTTAGTGCTAATATGGCATTTAAAAAATATATTAATTAAATAATATTAAAAACTTTTAAAATATATTATCATAAAATTAATTAATTTAAAAAAAAAAAAAAAAGGGAAGGGGGAGGGATTGGGCAAGGGTTGTGCAGCCCTCACCGCTGCCACCCCACCATCGCCGGAAAGGGCTAATGACGATCTAGTGGCTAGCAGCCTTGGCTGACCGGTGACGAGGGCCCGGCAATGGTGGAGCAACAACGGCAAGGGCTATGTAGCCCTCACCCGATCCCTCCCCTTTCTCTCTTTTTTTTTTAATAAAATTGATTTTTGAGTTTTTTTATATGACTTTTTATTGCCATGCAGACAATTTTTTTTTTTAAAATTGCCATGTGGATATTTATCTTAAGAAAATTTGTTTTGTCAGCAAATAAAGCCGTCAAAAAATGACACGCGCGCATTTTGGCTGAATATTTTTGCCGTTGATATTTAAGTGATTTTTTTGTTTCGATTTTAGCATTTAAGTGTACATTTCATAACTTTTGGTACTTAAATGTTTCTTGTACAAAGTTTTGGCACTAAACGGTCCGCACGTCAAAATATCACGAATGAAAGCATCAAAGACGGTGTAAAAGTTCTTTTTTGGCTGGATATCCTTGCCCTTTATGGGAAGGTTGAGCTCGCAGCCGCCAGATTATTAAAGGTTCTATGATGGTTACTTCTATTATCGATCCATTTTAATGGATCGTATTTTGTTTCATTCCTTATGAAAGAAAGCTTACACCAATCAATCATGGCCATCCCCCACCCGCACGCGAGCTTCGCCGATTTGAAAAATGGTAATGTCCATATTTTTAATTCGGCGTTGTATTGGTTGATGGTCGTGTGCATTTGGTAGATTGATTCACTCATGGATAGGGGAGATAAATATAGTAATTAGACAATTAATCCACTCCCTCTCTATCTAAACACGTGCGTGCACGCATCCAGAATAGGAATCTGCATGATTTTGCTCTATATGATTGAATCCATCACATTTGAAGTTTTCGAAATTGCACTAGAGATTTCGTTTTTGGTCGACTCTTAAGATTTAAGAGTAGCCACTGGTATTTTTATGGCCATGCACTCTTCGCTAAGATTATGCGACCATAAATTTGTATTGTAGTTACCATTGCATCGAGCAATAGCAATGCGATTTCACTATTTTATTGCAGAGCGGGTTTCACCAGTCTTACTGCGGCTGGTACAACAGGATTGATTGAGCCGAATCAAGTTAGGTAAATTGATGATGGAGCGTCCTCCAATGTTTTACTTCCAAAAATTGGTTTGGGGGGAGGGGGGCACTTTCACTGCAAGATGGCAATAGTAGTATTGTAAGGCAAATTTACAGAAAGGACAGGATGTCCTCGTTGGCACATTACCTAATTTGATGACGATAAGGATTGATTAAATTTTACTTCCGCCAATTTCACATGAATCCATTCCAACCACATGTACACATCTGAGAAGTATTTGAGAAATATCTATTATATTTATTTAATCTCCTGTCCTTCCACGTTTTGGGTTCTCATCTTGTCTTAATTAAAACCCTAAAAGATGTGATGTCCATAACCATGCCCCTCTGTCTGTCTGTCTCTCGCTCTCTACACTTAATTAAGTGAATCCAAAAGCCAGGTCCGACACACATACTTCCAGATTTGAACACCGACCTTCCCTTAAAAATGTAGATAATCCTATGATCTTAAAGCCAGACAAAAGAAGGGTCTCAACAAACAATGAAAATTTTTACGTAGAGATCCACCGCAGAAATGCAGCAATTGGCATGTTAGGGTTTTGTTATACAAGAGAGAGAAACTTTGTATATTGTAAGATAAACCTGATGCTCAGTTTTGATGCAAGGGTTTCGTTTTAACAACTCATTTGTTTTGAGAACTTTATGACCAAGCCATATCAATTGCAAAGCTAATCTAACGTTATGGATGGAACCAATCATCTATTTTTCATTTTTTATATATGATGAGCAGAGAGTTCTCAAATATAGATGAAATTTTTTACAAAGAAGAATGACTAATTTAGTGACGTCATGTCGGCATGATACATATAAACTATATTATATCAAAGATATAAAATACTTTCTCACTCGATGGACGTGGGGTCAGAGTATTCATTTGTTAAGGTGAGATTTTATAAGCAGAACTTTGGCCTAAGCCTAATATTGTAGAATGGGACCTCTTACTCTAACACTATGCAACATTTTGTGAGGTCACCACCAACTATTCTTAAAACTTAAACTATTAAATGAATGTGTGGTCTAATATTTAATTATTCTAGCAGTAAAAGTGTATAAGAAAAGAAGACAAAAAGTTTATGTGCTTTCATGTGACTTCTAAAATATTCCTATCGGTGGTCCGAGATAACAAGGAAATTGTTATATAGTGTATGAGAAAAAATCCCTCACGCTTTAAAAGAAAAAGAAACTAAAATATTATTTTTCTAAAAATATTTTCCCACAGGAAAAGTAATCTTGATTTTAAAGTGGAAAACAAGACGTCGAAGGCGTCATGACCCTAATAAAGATGAGTGATACGTCGCAATTTAATTTATACCATTTTCAACACGACATGATCTATAGTTGTATTGCAATCATGTCTGTCCATTTTTTTTCTAGAGCTGACTTTTCATCCCCATGCGCTGGAACCGTTCTCGAGTTGACTTTAATGGATTCCAGAGTTGTCCAATTTCATCCACACCCCAAAAAAAAAAAAAAAAAAGACGAAAAGAAAAACAAGTGACAATTTCAACTTTCCATGGAATCCAAGATTTGCACATAAATCGTCACAAAAGATATGGAGCTTCTTAGGGGCATCACTTTTGGAAAGATGTCCCTAATCGAAGATTTGGACAATAGGATTGTTGAATTCGGCAACCGGGCGATGTATATTCATGAAATAGAGGACAATCATTTAGGGAGCATATCTTTACTCCGTTGTCCGTCTTTCGAATATAATTATTGTATTTATGTCTTTTTACATAATTGGTATATTGAATAATCTTTTGGTTAGAAAAGAAAATAGTTGAGGGAATCTATTCTAGTTTTGCTTCTTATTAGTCAAGAGGAGATGCTTGCACCAAGCTGCATGCATAAGTCAACTAACGCTAAAAGAGGGGAAAATACTAAAAAAATCATAAATCTATTATAATTGTGCTAATTTAGTCCTAAATATTTTATATTTATGCTAATTTAATCCATCTAATCAAAATTGATGTGACAATTTTTAAATATTTTTTCCAATGCTTTTTTTTTTTTTTTTTTTTTTGTATTTTCCTTTTCCTTTTCTTTTCTTCATTCTTTTCTTTTTCTTTTTTTCACAATGGCCGGCATGGCCAGCCTTGCTGATAGTAGGTGATGTCAGCCTTGCTCATGGCTGGTGAGGCTTTCCTTTAGACAAGGTCGACTTGCTTGTGACCGCACCTCAAGATGGAAGGCAAAGCCATGTCCAAACCCAATGTGACCTTGAACCTTTCAATTGCTCAACAAAATGCTTGGCCCATTCAACTCACTTTGGCGATTCTCAGTACATAGAGAGGGAGAGAGGAGGGGCCTTGAATGGGAGGTTTGCAAGCCTAGGTTCACAATTTGTCATCTCCTCACCTAGATCTAAACAGGGTAGCCTCACCGATCGCAAGCGAAGGTCGCCATGGCCTCGCTAGCCACCTTGCGACTAGTGAGGCCAATGTAAAGTTGGCCTTGGTTGCAGCCCCAGGCCTCGCTGGCCATTGGGGAAAAAAACAAGAAAAGAAGGAAGAGGAACAAATAATAATAATAAAAATTTTAAAAATAAAAATTACCACATTAGCATTGGTCGAACAATTGGCGCCACGTAGCTAACATTAGTCGGATAGACTAAATTGGCATAAATGCAAAATGTTTGGAACTAAATTGGTACAAATACAAAATATTTATGACTGAATTGACATAATTATAATGGGTTCAAGACTTTTTTTTATAATTTTTCCTTCAAAGAGGAACTTGGATTCAACACAGCCTCGCTTAAAACTTGTTATCTGATGCTCCATCGAAAGGCTGCCTACCATTCCCATTCAGACGGATGATTTTTGCTAATTTTCAGTTTTTCTGTAAAAATCTGCGAGAGAGAGAGAGGAGTAGGGATGAGCAACTTAAATTGACCGAACTAAATCACTTAGACAGGACCGGATTGGCTTGTTTTGAGTAGTTTCTAGGGATGTCAATGCAGTTTATAATTTCATAAAATTGGAACGAGTAATTTTGGATTTAGCTTTTGATTTCAAAGGGGATCCGAACCAATGATTTTATATATTTTTTTATTTTTCATGCAAAATTTTTTCCCTTCCCTCCCTACATGTCCTGCTCTCCTCTCTCCTCTTTCCTCAATTTCGAGGGGGTCTTATTCATAAATCAACCAATTCTATTGAATTGCTTGGGAATTGGACTAGTTTGGTCCTCAATTCCAAAAAGTGAACCAATCATTTTGGTTTAGTTCTTAGTTCCTAAGTGGGATAGGACCGGATCAAGAACCAATCGTCCCTAGAGATAGGAGTGTGACTTATATTCTATATTAATTAGTTGCATATGGATCATAGATATTTAAAGATTCAATTAAAACTTGGTCAAGAAAAGTTAAATTGATTTATATGGGTCGAAAATGGATCAAAATGTGTGACCCATTTTCAACCTTAGGTGAGCCATATGTAAAATGTTTGAGTCTTCTGACCCATTTTTTTCGTCCAATCATCCTCAAGGCTCGGAGTAACCTAACACTGTTAACACAAAGTTTCCGTGATGCAAGTGGTCGCAGCACTCCGCCTCCACCACTTGCCTCCGCGCCGCCTCAGCACATCTTTTTTCCTTTTCTTCTCTTTTTTTTTGGTTTTTTTCCTATTTTTTCCTCTTTCTTCTTTGGCTAGTTGCCTAGCCTCAGGTGAGGGATGAGCTCACTGGCTTTGGGCGAGGCACGCCCTCGTTGGCCTTCGACGAGGTTGCCCGTCACCAAATCCCAATAAGGTTGGCCTCGCCCAAAGCCGTCAAGGTTGCCCCTCACTAGATCCCCATGAGGCCAACCTCGTTGGCCTCTTACAAGGCTTGACCTCATTAGATTTGGCTAGGTGAGCCTCGCTCGAGGCTGATGAGGTTGCCTCTTGTCAAATCCCGGCGAGGTTGACCTTCGCTACTTGGCCCTTGGCTGGTCGTCATAAGTTGGGCGATTCGGTTAGAGAAGAAACTGGGAAAAAAATAGAAAAATAAATTAAAAAATTAAAAACATAAAAAAATTTGAAAAATTATATAAAATTTGTACACGTCGGCGAATTCCGGCAAAAAATGGATTGATAGAATATTAATGGATTTTAGAAATATAGGTTGAGTCAAGTATAGATCACTAAGATCGTGTTTGGTTTAGCATTTGCAAGAGGTTTAAGCCTAACGCAAATGCTGAAAGCCCAAAGCAACTTGGGGAAATGCAATTGTGTTTGATAAATTTTTTTTGCAAATGGACTTTGAATTGAATGTGCATTTGGTAAAAAAAAAATTCGCAATGGACTTTGATGGGTATAATGTATATATATATATCTTCTTCTTTTTTTAAAAATGAACTAAACCCTTCGTCAGACCAACGAAGGGCTACGATCGTCGATGAGGGTTGCGCGACCCTCGCCAGAGGTTGCTCGAGGTCAGGCAACCTCGTCCGACGCTCGGGCGCTAGGTCCGGCTCGTTAGCGAAGGGCTACCTCATTTTTCAATTTAAAAAAAAAAAAATCAGGGGTAAAATTGGAAATATAAAAAGTTAGTAGGGTAGTTTTGGAAGAAAAAATAATAATTTCAGCATTTTGAAGGTTAATTGAAAGCTGAAAGCTGACTTCAAAGTCGAACCAAACGATCTAGCATTGGGCTTTTAGGCCTGAAAGCCTATAGGAAATATTGAACCAAACACAACCTAAATCTACATTACATGAATATGAGTCAATATGGGTCGGATCATTTTCAATTTGATTCGATCAATCCATTTGAAATTCTACCTAGAGAGGAGAATTAGAGTAATACAGACAAAATAAATTTTTTTAAAAAAAAAAAAGGCCAAAACACTATTTTATCATGCTTCTTGCTTTTTTTCAAAGCTAGCCCAACCTAAAATAACAAAAGTTAACAAATGAGTTAGGGATCCCAATAAGTTATCTTTTACAATTTTCTTTCATCACACACTCCTCCCACTCTTAAAATAAATGCCGACGGCTACTCCCTTTTTTTCGAAGTGACGCTCGTTAGTTTTTTTATTAAATATTAATAAAATATCATAAAAATCCTCAAAGCATACCCACCGTGATATAAATGTCTCAAACTTTCTTTTTTTTATTGGGGTTTCAACCCTTTAATATTACGTACTTATTCAATCTTGCAAACGGACCTAAACGCCTAAGTTTTTTTTATTTTATATTAAAAAAATTAGGCTATATGCAGATAATGAAGAACCATAAGACTGCGTGTTGTTGTCAGGGCTCAGGCTGAGCCCAGCCCACCTTAGGGGCTCTGTCGTCACATGTTCTTGGGTTCGGAAGGGAAGTTCTAGGATGTGGGCCTTCAGATTTAGCCCATAATCACGGGACAGAATGAGAATGAGCTGACGTGAGATTGTCTTTGGACAAGTACAACGAAGTGCAGACAGACAGCGGCATTCGTTACCGATCAAGGTTTCATGCCCTTCTGGCACTTGCTGCCCATTTCGATGCTTCGTCATCCCGGCCATCAGCAAACCTGCTTAGGACATGAACTCGGCGAGCGTGATGTGCATGCGATAAAGCATTTGAACCACCGGAACGGGTAGAATTCACATGAGAAATATGAATGCATTTTAACACACGCCTCGTCTTGTTAATGCTTCTCGAGCTGCTGTCGTTCTCAATGGAAGGGCCCGCGTAAGAAAGGAGAGCATCAGATGGATGAGGCTAGAACAGCAAGCCACATCAACAAGGGCAAACGGAATATCCACCACAAGTTCAGATTCTGAGCAAGATAAATATCCACAATCTCCAATTCAAGTTGGCCCCACTGACACTAGACCTCAAGCGTGCAGAAAATATCCCCCCAACAGCATACCGGAAGAACTCACCAAGAAAATACAAAAGTCTTGTTGCCAAGTTCCTTGTCATACTATCAAAAGACCAGCCTTTGATTAGCAATTCCGCATCTGGCACCGCAGCTGTAGGAACCAAGTTGCTGCATTTTGCCGATTGAAGCTTTGGGGACGAGAGAGAAGGGAAGAAGAAAATGGCGGGTTTAACTTCGGTCACACCCCATCCAGCATCTTCGTCTTCTTTGCACTCCAATTTCCAGTCCTCGCCTCTCGTTTTCACTCCGAAGACCGCTCACGAGCATGCCCCTCCCGCATGGCGCTCGGATCGTTCGGGCATTCGCGCAGGAGCTTGTCGACGCGATCTGTCCCGGGCGGGCTGATAGTCATGAGTGCAGCAACGAAGCCTGCAAAGTCACCAGGTATTTATACCGTGGCTTGGTTAGCCTTCCGATTCACTGGTAATATTAATATTCGCTGAACTAAGCGAGAAGGGAACTGATTTCTCTCTAATTTATCTTGAGGGATTAGCTGAAGAAGAATGGAAGGTGAAGAGGGAATTGCTGCTCCAGAAAAGGGTCTCTCTCTCTCTCTCTCTCTCTCTCTCTCTCTCTCTCATGTGTGCATATGCTTGCTGAGTTAGGAGAACAGGGTCTGTCCATGGGATAGAGAGGACACTCCATCTGACAGGAATTCTCGTCTGTTTGGATAGATATGTTCTCAATCCTAATTGTTTCCTACGGCCAGAGATAGACACTTCTATTGCTTACAAATGTTTGTAGAGATGTTAAATGAAGGAAAACATAACAAAGGGCTTGAGTTGCTAAATATTGAAAAAGCGAAGTATTTGCTTAGTGATCCTTGATCCAGAACGTGAATTAGCTTTTGAATTAAGCTGAACATCTTGTTTCTAGGTAAGGAGTGTGGATGTGAAGGAAGCACGGCGCCTTCAGCAGGAAAATAAATTCGTAATTCTTGATGTACGACCTGAAGCGGAATTTAAGGAGGTTAGCTAGTCGATTTGCTATCTATCGTCTTGAATTTTCACGTGACCACAAAATGGAACGATCGGACATGCTGAATTAAGGACTGTGTGCTTGTTTTCATACGGTAGGCTCATCCGCCGGGGGCTATAAACGTGCAAATATATAGGCTCATCAAGGAATGGACGGCATGGGACATCGCAAGGCGAGCTGCATTCGCCTTTTTCGGCATATTCGCAGGCACGGAGGAGAACCCGGACTTCATAACAAGTACAGTGTCCTGGCGTGGTCTTGCTTTGGAAGGTTTTCTTCCGTGTTGCTAAAGATATGAGACTGATCTTCTTGACATCCTCTTTGCTACAGCTGTGGAATCGAAAATAGGTAAAGATGCCAAGATCATCGTGGCTTGCTCTGCTGGCGGCACAATGAAGCCAACTCAAAATCTTCCTGAAGGACAACAATCAAGGTAATGACCCTTTGTTGCCTCCCGAGGGAATCAAGTTGTATTAAGGTTGCGTTGGTGTTCGCTTAACCATTAGTATCTGTTGCCTAACATGAAGATCGTTCGATAGTTACTCATCGAGTTCTCTCTTGCAGATCACTTATAGCAGCATACTTGCTGGTGCTCAACGGCTACACCAATGTCTTCCATTTGGAAGGGGGCTTGTACACATGGTTCAAGGAGGGACTGCCGGCAAATTCTGAAGAGTGAAAACATGAGCCATCGTATCGGCACTTTTTTGATTGATGTCGTCCGTCCGTCGGTCGGACGATGAGTACTTTGATGACCATGTACACCAGAAAGCTTGATCATAGATATCTTGCAGGAGTTACACGACAAGAATGCACCTCCAATCAGAACATTGAATTTTTTTCTACCGATATCCGTCCCAAAATTCATCAAAGTAGACGAATTCACGCTGCTTTGAATCCATTCTATACGTGTGGCAAAATGAATGGAGTAGGAATCGAAAAATGCGTCGATTCGTGTGAAAAATGGCCAAAATTCCCTCGATATTACCACGCAACATGGAGCATCTCCATTTTGTCTTCGGCAAAAAAAGAAAAAGTTTATCAGCTCTATGGACAATGAGTAATTAAAGACCCTTCATCCGCTCAAAAGGATCCAAATCATTATCGGAAAAAAGATGCCCAAGTTTCAGGCACACCGTCAAATCAATTATAGATCATGCAGGGTGAAGTCGGTAACATTCGCAGATTTGCATGCGCCCAGAATTGCTGGACACTTGATTCCTGGAGTCTTATTAGTAAATACATCCGCCACTCTCCAGTCCACTAGTTCATATCTACAATTCACTACATTCACCAAGAACATCACATCATAATCAAGCCGTTAACTCCAACTAAAGCCATGCAAAACTAATGTACGGTAAATATGAAATATATACGGGCAAGAAACAATGTTAAAACATCAAGACTGCAGAGTACATCAAGGACCAGAAAACAAAGGAGCTGATATTGACCAATCAACACATGTTAATGCACTAAAATGTGCCATTTTCTGCAAATAAAGTCTAAACGCCATGGAGTATATGCAGTTCCTGTGAAAGCATCAAGGAACCTCGTGCAGTACCAGAATATTATTTACGACACTAACTGGTAAATCATCCATAATAAAAGCTACCCAGTCCTCCTCCTCATCCCTGCAGGAAGCCGCAGCAACAACACCAAAAACAAAGCCGTAATAGAACTGGTATAACAATCAGCAGTTGCCCTTTACAAGCCAAGCTTTTCCACTATTGAATCCTAAACTTCAAAGGCCTTACAAGTGTCACAAGGCAGTCAATTTCCGCTTTCAAAAGACCAATTCTGTGCTGCTGGATCATGATGATGTCTCTTGTAACCTAAATATTGTGATTTCCTGCTGCTTAAAATACCGTCGATCTTCTTCATCAACAAGAACAAGGTTCAAGTAGTACTTCACGCTAAACTTGTTGTTGACATTCCGATAGGTTGGCGTCAATTCATAAGGACTAAGAAACAATCTAATGGGTATAGATTCACCTGTACACGCAAATACATGCTTATGAGCCATTGCATCAGGTGCTCATAATAAGCAACATGTCTATAGCATCCAAAGACGAGATGAGAAAGACACCTTCCTTAAAAATGATGACGTTTCATACAACATGACATGAGGGCATAGATGTTTGGTAGCATAATACAAAACCTCAATGTTTGGTAGCTATACCTCTAACTGGAGCACCATCCATAAGTTCAAATTTTGCAAGGGTCTCAGTCTCGACATGGGTATTTTGCCCTGAGCCTGTTGATTCTCGACGTCTGATCTCAAGATCCATGTTTTTTATCTTGATCCTCACGAGAAGAAAATATATTTTTCCAATAATGACATCTTTCAGATGATACCTGCAACACATGCAAATTGCACAGGCAATGAAAAAGTTCCTATTCAGAATAAGAAAACCATCCTTGTTTAGACCAAAACTCTGCCATGTCTACAGAGTAAAAAATGATGGACAGGTGATCAAAATAATTAATCTCACAGAAAAACAGATTGTGTCGGTGCACTCTACTATGTATAAAAATAAAAATAAATGTTTTGCATCTCAGATTACTGCAAAGCAAAAAAGGTCCAGTAAGATCTTAAAGGAAGAAGGAAAAAAGAAAGGAACTCACTTGCTTTTATTATACTCAAACTCAATGTGCAGGCAATCTTCAATTCCAACTTCCATCTGCATGACACAAAAATTGCAATGAAAATTGAGAATTTTGAGAGACGCATTTCACACTGAAGAGACTATGCATGTGATGTCAAATAAAAGTGAGATGAGAGAGCTCTCAGACTATGGAACAACTATCCTATGCTTCTATCATATCCCCAAATATAAAAACTAATGACAAAATTGAAGGCATGTTGAAGACCACAGAGTGGTGAATGGCTATTTAAAAGAGCATTGCTCCCACCTTGATACTATTGTTTATTGATGGTGGTGGAGTATAATTTCGAACCTGATGAAAACAAGACAAACATTAAACAAAAAAATTTTAGATGCCATAATTGACAGTAGTTGTAAATGTGAAATAGTAATCGACTATCAATGGCAGAGAAAGCAATAAGTTACCACAAAATCCTGGTATTCTACAATGCTTCCAGCATAACCACGGTTGATTGTTACTTTCAGGACATACCTGAAAAGAGTGGACAAGAAAACTAAAACAACTTCATACACACAGATCAAAGACTCCTTTCATTTAGAAAAAGTGGATTGGACAACCAAACCAACAGAAGAGAAATTGAGACATTACCCCAATCATCATGGCACACATTCATATAAATTGACTGACCAGACTATGGCCTTGTCGGAAACAGATTTTAAAGTAAGGAACCTATGAAGCGATTGAGATTGCTATTGACTTGGTCTTAGTCACAGCTCGTCACTTGTCAGCATGAAGCAAAATCAAACACACATCATGAGTACATGAGATGCTTAGATGTATGCATGAATATGTGTGCACATGAATATAGCTGGAAGGACTAAAGAGGACACTAGAAATATAGAACATGTCAAGTTGCCACTCAAAAGATAGTGTCAGATCATGTAAGGAGATCGTTCAGAATTCCTACATGTAACCCAAATTGCTCCGCACAGAATTCAGCAAAGCACTTACCTAAGCCTCACATGAACTCCATTATATGTCTCATAAGGCATTTCAACTGTAGAAAATTCGAATGAGTATGTTTTCCTTTCATATAATTCACCAGGGACATCCAACTCACGAACTGCAAATGAAAGAACACAAATAGACATCACACACTGATAACAAATAAATCACAACCCATGAAACAATGCATCAGACAAGCCTAAAGTGAAACTCACCAAGAGAAGTGAAATCATAGAAGTTCCCTCTGTCAAAGTACATCTCTGAAAAGTAAAACGAGATTGATCATTCAAATATACTGGCCACAGATGCAAACTGTCTATGACAAAGAATCATCAAGAAAAAAAGGAAGACAAAAGGAAGCTATTATGCATGACCAAATATACAAAGTACAGGGTAGGCATTTTTCTTTCCCATTCAGAAAACCATGCCATTAATAAAGCCAGAGAAAAAACCTTTCGGCAATAGCATCAACTAAAAAGATGTATGTGACCCCCCACTCTGAACACCACCAATATAACACTAGCATCAACTAGAAAGATGTATGCCTACCACCATTACTAGGTTCTTTCAAAGGATTGATTGAATTTATGGCATTCATCTTAATACAAAACAACCTTAAAATCATATTCTTAATAACCTTCTCAATATAGTAAAAGCATAAATTCCTATAGATCAAAATATAAATTTGCAAAATTGTGCAAATATCAGCCACAGCAGTTCAAAAACATGACAACTCTCCAACCAAACCAGATCAAAAGTACAAGATAAGAGCAATTACACAATCCTTCAGTCTCAAAAAGAAAAAGAGCTATAGAGTCACACATTCCCTGTCATTATCCAGGAGAGAAATTAACCTCCAACACAGAATCAAATTCTCTCTCAGAAAATACACAAGAACTATCTTTAGAAAACTACAGTGCAAGCCACTCAAATTGTAGATACAGCTGATGGAAGAAGACAACTTCCACTTGTGGCAATGTCTCTCATCAACAATAAGACATTTCGCACACTCAAAATTCCAACAATAAGACCATCCACAAAAATAACTAAGCCAAAAGCTACTGCTACCAGCAGATAACATTTTTGAATGTATAAAAACAAAAACACAATGACATGCAGGTGCTTGAGCAGAAGAATAAATTGCAAAAACATAATCAGATTCAGCTATTTGCTTGCAATGGAGAATGTGCTCTTTGGCCATCAAATAAGGGGCATGAAAGTCAAAAGAAGAGACTTCTCAAAGAACCAGAGCATAATTCTAACATCACGTTGTAGCTGGAACTAACCTATCTGACCCAGGAGTTCAACCTTTACACCATTGTGTTCAACCTTTTTCCCTTGAATTGGTTCTATTGATACCTGGATGACAAAACCAATCGAAACCATGTTTACATGAAGCTATTTTCCACAAAATAGTGGGTGTTGCAATACTTGGCACTGAGTAAAAGAACAGAAGAATACCTTGCCAGATATATTTTCTTGACTTTGGAATAGCGGGACCATGACAGTTTGGCCATTTTCCTTCTTCATAGGAACCTATGAGGTCGCAAAAATTATATAGATATTGCATAATATAACCATTTTGTTTCAACTGTGATGCACTTATGACAAAGAAAATGATGATGAAAAGATAGCTGATAACTAATCTAGACTTGAGAGAACAGAAAAAAGAAAAGGTGCCTGTGACTAGTAGAGTCTAAAAGTGCTGCAAGCTTGAGGCCTGCTGCACCAAATTAGAAGACTTTTAGGCACAATACCAGCAATAAGATGCAGAATTACCGCTTACACAATACTTCCAAAGACAGACTTTTGTTCTGATGGTTATGCTACATTCGCAGTTGGCTTTGAGTTGAATGGTTTTTCCCAGACTAGAGCAACTAATATCAGTGTGCATGGATCTATATATTCAGAAAATGGCACAACAAAGGATAAAGATCTCGAAAGTTGGAAACTATTTTGATAACCTTTCTCTTCAAGTAAGGACAACCGGACCACTTCCCAGTAATATTGGGTTGAGCGCTAGAAGACTCAGATTACCTGCTTACGGTTTTTCCCATCGGCAAATGTGATAAAAATGTTGCATGATGGTTTAAATGCTCCAAGAAGATAATTCTGAAAAAAGAAAAAAAATACATCATGAGCATGCACAGCATCATATTCCAAATTCTGTCAGAAAATAAATCCGAACAATCTTAAAATCAAAGATTCCACTGATTGCTAACCATATTGCTGTGTTGTTAGTCCACAAACAAGCGCTACGTCAAATCTGGAAAGAATAAAAGAAAGTAACAAACACGATTTAGTAGCAAGAACTGACAAAGGGCAGAATGCATTAATAAGAAGAAAAAAAAGGAGACAGAAATAATCAACCACTTGCCGAAAACCCTGCAGAGGATGACCCGCATACGATACTCAAAGTCATACTAGAAATGATTGCTGGGTGCAGCGTGCAATGTAAGGACACATTATCAAACTTCTAACTTGCAGTCGATAACCACACACCTTTCGCATTCTCCATTACACAGACAATTGAACGATACTGAAGGAGAAACCGAAGGAAATAAATTGAACGGAGGACGCAAGTCGAATCCCGCGACTATATCTCAATCGCCAAAAAGGGTAAAAATCGCATCTCGCAGGCTAATCTGACAAATTAAGGAAATACCTGGAGAACGGAAATCAGGCCGCGAAGCAGCCCCCACCACGCACGTTACTCCGTCCGTCGCCGGAACGCCCCCCGGACAACACGACGCGCCGATGTCCGCAGGTCAAGCTCGACGGCCTGCGACACCAAACGAATTCCGCACATGAGACGATTCCGACCGGAATCGCGAGCCGGGTCCCTCAATCGAAATGAAAATTCGACGCCAACCATCGCCGAATCGGCGTACCTCGAGCGGGAGCGGGGGAGCGAATCGCGGATTGCTCTGGAGATTGGCGGGGATTTGGCAGAGCAAAATCGAAGCGGAGCCGGATCGTCGATCTACGCGCAGGCCTTGGCACAGATGGAAACGAGAAAGGGGAGACGGGACCAAGACGACATATTCGCTGGCCTTTCGAGGGAGAAGTCGCGGCAGGTGCTCCGCACGTGACTCTCTCTCTCTCCCACGCGACCCGCACGTGGCTTTGTGGGCCGTTGGCCCATTTCAGCCGCCTTGCAAATGGCCCGTTTTGTGGTTTGGGCTGTATCCAAATGAAGTCTTTTTTGATCACTCGATTGAGACTAAGGTATGTCGTGCGTTGAGTACATCAGCTATGATTCACAACTACATGACTAATTTCAAAGTAAAAGGAACGGATTTTCATTTAGAGGTGATCAATGGGTGCGCCAGTACAACTTTTGCCAAAAAAAAAAAAAATTCATGTGCCAATATAAGCTCAATTTGACTAGACTTTATGCTTAAATAACTCCATCCAAACTCATCGAAAAGTGTTTCTCCAGGTCACTATGATATGAGAAGGCGTGTGGACAACGTGCCTATGATCAACTATGAACATGTCATTATTCTAACTCTTCATGAGCTCATAGTGAAACGAAATTGAGATTGTCTTCACCGGCCTATTTTCATCCAATGGTGTTTCCACCTATAAGAGCTACTAATGATAGTCTTTTCATTAAGGGCATTCAACCTAACTGTGTTCCTTAGTTTAATGTGCTAGTACCCACACACCTCATCCCCTTATTTCAAGTTATATATTTTTCTCATCTAATAAGGTATACTTTACATCTTAGAATTTAGACAAAATAGTTTAAGGAATTACTTAAATCCAATATCATCCATTACTTTTAAATAAGGAGCATCTTGGTTGTTTAACTATATCGATTGGGTATTTGCTCCATAAGATACTCTTGGACCTAAGCAAGTCTTTAAAATACTCAAGAAAAAAATCTAGGAGTAGGTCACTCGATCTAGCTCATGAAGAGTCTCCCTGTATTCCCTAGCTTATAGGGAAGAAAAATATATATACAGCTAACAAGGGATGCAAGCTGTGCGATTAAAATGAAGAATGTAATCTAATAGGGTGCTCTCATTGGAGGGACCACCACAGGTGATCCTCGTAGGGGAAAGCCCTTGGGGTTGGTGAGGCCGGCTAAATGCCATCAACAACTAAGTGCCCTCAACTTTCACTTAACTGAGAGCTTATAATTCAACAACATGTTCTCAAGTTAATGGTACTATATACTTTACGTTTCAAAGTTCAAACGAAATAATTTAACTTATTTAAATTAAACGTCATCCGTTACTTTTAAATCAAGAGTATCGTGGTTGTTTAGCACCATAAGATACTCCGCCTATGTGGATGGAGTTTGCCACGTCCCTATTCTCATTACGAGTCAACGTGCCGTGTCACATGACAACGACTATTTCCAAATCAGTGATTGTAGGCTCCAATTTAGGAACATCATTGGGGAAAAAGCTGTCCCGGGGATCCAAGGTCGGGACCGTCAAACACGATTTTTCGTACAGGGCGTCCCGTTGACAAAAGCGAACGTCTCCAATAAATTCTCCTCCATAATGGTTTACCAGAAGAAGGCGATGAGAAAAGTCGAGACATAAATGCAAGAAATGTCAAGGGCGTCCTCGATCGTTTCAAAGCCTTCATGTACAAGAAAAGGGATCTTGACGTTTGCCCAACGAGCAGAAACATTTCCCAGCTTAGAAAACAAACGGTTTTTCATAGCTAGGGACGGATTATACAAAGATCAAGCGATTTCAGTTGTGATTTCTTTGGCGAAAAATAAGAAATGAACATTAAATTTCCTAGTTGTACATCGATGTTAAAGGTTAACCCATTTCGAATCGAATGTCCTTTAGCTTTGGGCTTCATGCTTCGACCCCTCCTTCTCGCCGGAACTCAAGTCCATTGAATTGTCTCTCCTCCTGCTGCCCATCTTCAAAAGCCCGTACAGCTTCCCGAACTCCCTCACCGTGTGAACGCTCTCCCTACAGAAGACGGAGGCAGGCTCGGCGGTCTCGGTCACGGCCCGCCCGGACCGGCTACCGGTAAGCGTGGCCCCGTCCTTGCTCGCGATCCTCCGCCCCTCGCTGCTGCTGCTGCTCTGCAAGGCGCCGATCACGGTCTTCAGGGCCCGGGTCGGGGAGGACCGGTTCGCGATCATGATCTCACCAATGTGGGCCGGGCTCAGCCTCGCCCCGGCCTGGAAGATCTCCTCGACCTGGGGGAACAGCTTGTGCTCCTTGAGACCCAAGTAACTGCTCGCCAGGCCCTTGAAGGCGGAGAAATCGCATAGGGGGAAGTGCACGTGGACGTCAATGCGACCGGGCCTCGTCACCGCCAGATCGATCCGATCCTTGTCGTTCATCGTGAAGACCATCACCCGCTCCTCCCCGCAGCAGGATACGATCCCGTCCATGAAGCTCAGCACGCCGGAAAGGCTCACGTCCGTCGATTTCTTCTCCAGGAAGCAGCCGAGGTCCTCGACGACGATCACCGACCGGGGCGTCGTCTGGAGGAGGAGGGCCTTCAGGTCGGAGTCATCGGTGACCCGGGAGAGGTCAACGTCGTAGATGTCGTACCCGAGGAACTTCGCCAGCGCCGCCGCGAAGCTCGACTTCCCGGTGCCGGACGCGCCGTGCAGGAGGTAGCTCCGCTTCCAGACGCGGCCGAGCCGGTGGTAGTACTGCTTCGATTTGAGGAAGCTCTCGAGGTCCGACTTCACCTTGCTCTTCAGCTCCGGATCCATCACGACGGTGTCGATCGTCGCCGGGTGGGCGAACGGCACTGACCGCCACCGCGCGCCGCCCTCCCCGCGCCGGTCGCTCCCGTCGAGGTTCATGAACAGCCTCACCTCGTTCTTCTTCTGCTCGATCTCGTCGGAGACCTGGAAGATGTGCTGCAGGTAAGGCTGCAGGACACGGCGCCGGTCCTTCTTCCTGATCTTCAGCACGAAGGCCCGCCGCTCGGGCTCGCCCTTCTCGTTGGCCCACAAGACCGGGGCGCTGAGGAACCGGTCGGCGACGGCCTGGTCGGAGTCGAGGCGGAGGACGATGTCGTTGGGGCGGGCGCCGGAGAAGAGGTTGGTGTAGTCGGAGTCGTCGAGGGAGGCGAGGGAGCTGAGGTAGGTGGAGACCTTGCGGTAGAGCTGGTTCTCCTGGAGATGCTCGTTGTACTGGGGGATCCTGTAGTGCTGGTACACGTAGCACCGGTCCTCCACCGACCGGAGGAGCGCGGCCAATTTGTGCAGGAGTGAGGTCTTGTAAAGGAGCCGGAGGAGAAAGAGGGCGGGGACGACGGCCAGGAGGAGGGCGAGCTCGTTGTCGAAGGAGCCCATCATGGCTGGACGAGCGATGGGTCGATGCCGACGGCAGGAGGCTGGATCGCCGGGGCCGAGAATGAACAGGTAGCGCTTTGGGGTTGAAGATGGAGGGTGGGGTTGGAGGAGAGGGAGGAGGTTTTAATGGCGACGATGGGGAGGTGGGGGGAGGTCTTGAGCCGGCGCCATTAATTGGTCAAAAAAGCCAAATCGAGGAAAGAGAGAGAGAGAGAGAGAGAGAGAGAGAGAGAGAGAGAGAGAGGTGCACCGTAGCGGAGGGGGAGGTAGCTGTCGATGTTTGGCTCCGGCCGTGAATGTATGACTCCTTGACTTTTTTCTTTTTCGTTTTTTATATTTGATCTACATTCTCATTTTTTTACTTTATTGGCCACGGGTTGGATCTATTTTGTCAAAGGATTCGGTTAGAACATTACCATCATCCGCAAGTTAACCCATTAATTAGAATGCTTCTAATTTCAATGGCCTGCCATTCTTACGTTGCCTATAATCTAGACTTTAGAGATTGAAATTTGCCCTTGGTTAGTGCCCCCCAAGAACATTCTCTAACAAAATCACTTTGATAGATGGTCAAGTCGTTATCTTAAGTTAGTCATGAGACGAAATCAGTCTAATTCAAAATAATGAGGTTCGACCAATGTTAATGATACTAAGACTATGCTGCAAAATTGATGGACTATGTGACTGATTGCAACTTGCAAGTGAATGTTTACATTTGTAGGTTCTATATAATGTTCAATTATAATATGTTAAGTTATTTGAAGAATGACGTGTCGATATTATATATCAGTTTTAGAATACTTAATATTTCTCTCATAAATAAAAGATCCTCCAATTGGTTCGAGGCTTATTTCACATCATTATTTATGTCGTGAACTTCAACAATTATTTTATCAGATTTCGAGATGACGAGTTTGACCCAACATTCATTGCCGCAAGCATAAATTGAATTAACATGTAGGGTCTAGCTTGTACTAGGAATTAGAGTTTAAGCCTCCAGTGTGAAGTGAGCAAGATTCTTAAGAATTAAATTGACAGCAAAAAAATGAAATAGCATGTAAAAGTGTCATTTAATTTTCAGGATGATTTTAACCGTGCTGGATCATGATCCTGAATTCAAATCATAACTCGGCTCTTAAGCAAAATAATAGCAGCACGATTTTTACCAAACAAACTCAAAACTGTCGTCCCTATTGTTTATTACTATTTTTTTTGTTTCCATCTAAAGATTCATTCAAACCTCGAAAAGATATTGTGCAAAAGTTGTCCTTTATACGTGAATTGTCTAAGAAGACAACGAAGAAGATGTTACGATCTCAATAGTGTCGGAATCGACCGAACTTCCCCCGTACACGTAAATAATACAATAAGACATGATGGGACCATTCCATACAAAGATTTCTTTTTTTAATATGGTCCTTAACCGTGTCCGTGCCAATTTATTCAATGGGCTTGACTCCAACATGGGTCCAATTTGGAAGGATTGAATGTTTCCCTTTTTTTTTTTAATATACTTTATATGTTCATAAAATTCTCCATCGATAGAATCTTTTTGATCCGATTTGCAATAGAAGACGATGTGGGGATGAAATTCTCGATTCTTAATTTTAGGTCAAGGGAAACTTTGGTACCGATTATAACAATTGATCCCGAGAGTGTTTGCCTAATTTCTAAGCAAAGCTCCACCGAAACGGTTTGGTACGTCCTAAAAAGTTTAGTCTTATTTATTTTAAATGTGCACCCTGGCCTGCCCACATTTCATGTCAACCATGTCTTAAAAGATAAGAAACAGGAATTGAATCGCTAGTGTTTTTGTCGCCTACTTGAGGAATCTTTGGTGCTTTTCTGACCGCACTAACGTTTGCTCGTACTTGCCAAAAAGTGGACACAACTTTCTGTTGGCAAAAATAAATATAGAAAAAAAAAGTAACATGAAAATGGCCTTTTTGCGTCGGCAAGAGAAACCCAAGTGCGTTAAAAAGTTAAAACATTTGACGATTTGGTCTTATGATTTGGTCCATCTAAAAAATTGAACTCGAGTTTTATATGATGAGGAAGATTTAGATCATTCGGAAAAAGATGAAGGAAGATTTCAATTTGAACTTAGAAACAATGAAAGGTTAAAGGAATCAATGAAATTCGTGATAGTAAGTTCTAGAAATGTGATTAATTTACTTTTGAATGATGATTTATCCCTCAATTAATATCGGTGGGGAAATTATCCAATCGTCCTAATTTTCGTTGTACGAATGTCAATTTAATTATACTTTTTTTAACTTAATCATAAATTTTTGCATAAAATTTCAATATAATCATTCTAGTCAATCTTTATCAAAAATCTCTAATCAAATTCCAACGAAATATTAGCTAAGAGAATTATATTGAAATCTCGTACAAAAGATTTAAGATTAAATTGGTGAAATTGAAAAATTTAGAACTGAATTGATATCTGTATAATAAATTTAAGACTGATTGAATAATTTATCCTAATAACACGATATTGATGAATATGCCTTGACTGCAAAGCTACTATTAAATCTCTATTTAAAAGGGTAGTGCTAAATAAGACCACTATGCGCAATTCGTTTTGGAGAAGTGTGCTTTTGTTGACTTATTATTATTAATTATTATTATTCGGCAGCGGTGCTCTATTATTACGGTCAACATGTAGCGGCCAGTCCCACTTTGAACATGTCCACATTGAACGAGCACCGAGGCTTAATTTTCAAACCACGCTCTCATAGTTTCCTCCCGTATCCTAAGCGTGTATGCCGAGCACATTTTCTTACCAAATTCTTTGTATTTCATCACAACCATTTTGATTAACCCCTTTAGCATCATTTGATGTCCACTGTCTTTTAGATGATTTGATTAGCGTGGAATCGAGATGGACTCGACGCGCTCCACTTAGATCATCGAGACCCATTCACGTGATTTGCGGCCCATGAGTATTGGGTTCGCATAGATTGCGTGTTACTATAAATTGGCTTAATCGATGTACGTGCGTGCACATGTTTTGCTAGTTTGAATTCCTCTTTTTTTTTCTATGACCAAAAAAACAAAGAATTCCTCTTCTTTCTTTTTTTTTTTTTTTTTAGTAACTATGAGCATGAACACATGTTATTGACTATTCAAAGATCCATAAAATGTGATGCAAACTCTATGAACTAATTAATTTCAAGCCTTTTGCATGCATATGAGGCTCCAATTGGAGCATGCAGTCGATGAGATTTGAACAAGCGGCTTCTAAGTTTTCAACTAAAAATCACGTGGTGCCGCTCCAATTGGATGAGCTAATCGATGACTTTCGGACAAAGAAAACTTGTTGAAAAATCTCACTCGAGTTAAAGGTGATCAATTCCTAGTTCGGTTCAATTTCAAGGTAGAATCGATAATCAGACTAGGATCAATTGCCAATTTTGGGAATCGGCTGAACCGTTGATTCCAATCCAATCCTATTCAATGGAACCAGCTTTTTTTTCCCCCACTAAAAGTAGCAATGCATAATGAAAGAGAGTAACAAATTTTAAGATATTGATAGAAGAAACAATGAGTGAAGAATTATTATGCTATAATTTATGGAACCATCAAACAAGGTGATAGTTACTTCATAGTTTACTAATTTTTGAGGAAATAATTAAAAAAAATTATATGTAGACGGTTTGGTCCAATTAACCAAGAATTGGACTATCTGAACGCTAATTACACTTTTAGGATGCACATGGTAATGATTCCGTGTTCGGGAACAATTTCTACTAAGAAATAATTTTTTTTATTTTGCTCCTGAGAATAATTTTTGAGTATTTGAAGGCGTTTGATAACTGTCCAAAATTTTTATTCCTATGATAGAAATGCATTTGGTAAAACCTAAAAATTTATAGTCCAAAATAATTTCTTTTATTTTTTTAATCATTTAAATACAATTGTTTTTTTCCTTTCCACTTTCATCTTCTTTTTCCTTAATAAATTGCCCGCAATCGACGACCAACCAGATGAGGGTTGACGCCCTCGCCGAAGCATCACTAGCCATCGGCAACGCCAAGTTACAGTGAGACTGGGCCGCAAGCCTCGCTGTGAGTTGGGTGAGGCGACCTCACCCAGATTTGATGAGTTGAGCCTTGTCGGCCCACCACTAGCACGGTGTTGGCTTGGCTAGGTGACGCTAGTCTGGTGGTGGGCCGGTGAGGTCAAGCCTCACTGGTGGCTGCGCGAGGCTCGCACTGCACCATGCTCGATGTCGCTGGGGGCCGGCGAGGGCGCCAACCGGTCGCCGGCCATGGTCGAGATTGGCGACCAGTCAAAAGGAAGAAGAAAAACCAAAAGGAAGAAGAAGAAAAAGAAAAGAAAGAGGAGAGAAATTAAAATTTTGGCTGAATCTTAAAATTGTTCCCGGAAACAAGAAACAAATTTTTTTTTTCTTAATTCCGTTCCAAATCTATTCTCAGAAACAAATTTGTTCTCGAAAACAAAAATTTTAACAAACGAATTTTTGTTCCAAATCTACTCCTAGGAATAAAAGAACAATTTTTTTTACTATTTGGCCGGTTACTAAACAGGCATTTAGGAATTGGACCAATACTTTCAAGAATTGGATTGAACCAGCCAGTTCAATCCTATCCGAGCTGTTATTGATTTAGACGATTCGTTTTGCACACTCCTGGCTCAAGCAATGATCTCTTTGTTGTGCAGTCATAAATATCGGCTCCTAATCGGGTGTCGACGCATTCGGCCTTCTCGATTCAGTCCCGTCCCTCGTGGTCGCGGACAAGAGTGCAATGCGACCGGCATGGAAACACGATTGCCTCCACAAGAAGTGCGTGGGAATCCGTCATGGATGGAGACGTTTTCCTCTCCTCTTCCGCTAATCCTCTGACATCTTCGAGATCTCACCGGATCCACTCCGTTAATTCCGATGGGAGTGGCGACTCCATTCACGAAAAATTTAATGGTCCGTGTTCGCCATGTCCTTTTTAAAGATATCTCCAGCCTTTCTGGCTCGAGACGAGGACGAGGGAACCGTCGCACTCGAGACCGGTTTTGAGATAGGGGCTTCCACACGAAATTCGTCCAAGAAGTTTGCCGATGCACTAAGTTCTGACGACCCAATTGTTATCCATTGCTTTTGGTTGGACCACCTCGAGCAATTTCCTCAGAGAATGTTCAGGTTCTTAGGAAAGAATGCTCGAATATTCTGTCGGAGTTGATTTTTTGCGCGCTCTAGATGTGTTCGTTCGTTTGCGAACGCTCGAATGGTGGCCGGACAGTGAGGGTACAACGAACATCACGTATCATTGCAAGACGAATCTTCCTCGAGTGAGGATTTTAAGGCCCGGCCCGTCCAAGCCCGCCGGCCGAGCACGAGCACGTTTGAATGGTATGTACGCACAAACAATGACCTTACACGTTTCAGAAACGCAAGATTCTCGTACTGAAAGTGAAAACCAAGAAATGGGTCGGCTGGCCCCCTTTGAACCCACTCCTCTCTCTCTCTGATCGAGGGCTTAAATTATGCAAAAGCTGCAGCTCGTGAGCCGAAGTAAAAGTCACAAAGAAGGCCGGTCTGGACCACCAAGCATGTGCAAATGATCCATCAAAGACAGAAAACACGAAGCCCAAAAGTCACACGAAACCTCAGACAGATTTCGTGCTTTTTCCCCTTTTAACTTGTAAGACGTTGGGTGCCGTAAGGTCTCGCACGGCACACATGAACAGCACTTGCAGCAAAAGCAGCCAATCATCATGATCAAACGTGGGAATGATTTTTAATCTGGGGATTCCTCGTCTACTTTATCCAAGATTTATTGAATCATATCATCACGGGATTAGCTTATGAATGTATTCAGTTGGCATTAAGTATCACCTAAGGACTGAGAAAGTGCACGACCGGATGCTTTTTTTTAAATGCCAATTGCCCACTAGACCAGGAACACTCCAATTCCCAAGCTGGCGATAATTAATGCAGAGATCAATCAACAGTCTTAATAATTCCACTTGGAATGTCACCAAGAGAAAGCTTGAGTTCAAACTTATCAATATATTCGGGTGGATCAATCTTCACTTAAATGCTTAGATCAATAAGTTACGAGTTAACTAGATATATTAACTAATTTACACCACATGATTTCTTAATCTAGGTCTATTCTGACACGACACATCTGCATATCTCAATAAAAAGCCACGTCAAATCAACTAAGGAAATTTATCAAAAAAAAAATCATGACACTATTACACTTGTGCTAGTTTTGTCATAAAATTTTTGACAAAAATTACCAAATCAATACTATATATTTTGACAATTTACCAATTTAGTTCTAAATTTTTGTCAATATAGTCATTCTAATCTAATTTGGTCAAGAATCGCTAATGTGGCAATTAAGTCAATATCGACCATCTTACATGGCATAGTCGATGCTAACGTGGATAATTTTTGCAAATCTTTAATTTTTTCTGAATTTAATTTTTTTCTTTTTCCTTTTTTTTTATTCTTTTTTTTTCCCATAACTCTAGGCCGATGAGGGCTAGCAACCCTTGCCTGGTTTGGGCAAGGCGACCCTCATCTAGACTAGGTGAGGGTCACTAGCCTAGTGTTGGAAAAAAAAAAAGAAAAGAAAAGTTCAAAAAAATCGAAATATTTTAAAATTTGTAAAAATTGTCTACTTCAGGGTCAACCATACCACAAATAATGGCTAGCGCTAATTAGACTATCAGAACAACAACTTCTAGCCAAAATTGACCAAAAGAACTAACAAATCGTCGAAATATTTATAACTAAATTAGCAAATTGTTATAATGTATATGATTAAATTAGTATAATCGAAAGGTTTATGATTGAAATCTTAAATTGCCAAAATGCTTACGACTAAATTAATTAAATTGAAATATTTAAGACTAAATTGACACAAATAAAATAATTTTAAGACTTTTTTTTTTTGGATAATATCTCCAATTAACTAATGATGCTAGTGATTCCTGCTGCCTAACTTATACAAGGGTTAGGTTGGCCTACTCTTTCCTTTTTCTTTTTTTGGAGGATCTCAGCTTACCTAAACTCGTGAAATGATGGTGACCCTAAGTATTGCTCAAATTCAAAGAAACCAAGAGTCAAGCAAGGAGGCGTTTCCATGTGGAAACCGGTCAGGCTCCCAAAAGCGGAGAGTGCGACGCCAGCCCGCTTCTTCAAGTGACGGTAGGAGTCTGGTAACCACAGGTTTGATATGCAAATCGCAACTAACATTACTCTCTAATCACTATCTGATGTAAGTTAGGTACACTGCAAATATCTCCCATCATTGGGAGGCCAACTGGTATAAATATCTCTAATCACTGGGAGGCCGCCTGGCCTAAAGGGCAAAATAAAAGGGCACATGCGGACCATTCCGTTCTCGAGGCTTGATCTAATCATCTTGGCTTGCCAAGGCCCGATCAAATATGTATATCGAAGATTCGGCTTTTTTGAATCATGGACAGGCCTAGGTGATGATTTTAGGCTTGGCCGGGTTATTGATCAATTCTACTTGTGGACACGTTATAGGGCCATTGCAAGCAACCTTAACTCACCCATGTTACTAAAAAGTTCTCTTTGATTGGTATTCGAATGAAATGTTCCTCTGACCAATGTGCGGCTCATGGTAGGGGCCCAAATCCCGTTATCCTATTCCCATTCACATTTTTGAAGTGATTGTTAAAATGTGGTTTATACTTACCATCGATAAAAAGGCATGAGGCTCTCATTTATTGCAATAAAGAGCTATAATAAAAAAGTTAAAAGTGTTAATTATAATGAAATTATATGTTGGAACCCAACGTCTCGATTCTTCTCTCTTACTTTTACTCTCTATTTTATCGTTTGTAAGCGCCTAATTCTAACATCAATGCGAAGAACGAACAGAGACAAATTCAAGCAGCTATCAAGGTCAGTCAAGCCAGTTGACACTCAACATCAAATAACGCGTCAAGAGACGTGGCGAACCGTTTCATTCCCAACAGAGGCAACTTCTTTTCGCGGCCATTCTTTCCATAACTCTTCCGCCGATAATTTATTGCCTTGGCCGTGACGGAACCGGGGAATCTTTGTGCCCCAGAAGGGATATGCTTAGCGCTCTAAAAAGGTTCGACCACCCACACCAGCCATTATTAAATGAATATATACCTTTCCTAATTTGACATGACTTAAGGAGTACCACTATATCGTTAGCTCTCCCACCATATGGAGCCGTCCATCGTTCATTCAAGGGCATCAATGTACATGAATCTCGTGAACCCACATTGCTCTTCTAAGTGCCCAAAAATGTGTAGTCATCTGGGGGAGAATCAACTACAGAATAATCAAAAGATGATGTCCTTGTTGTCGGCCAATAGGGTCAGTAAGTCCATTCATCACATGCTAATTTCATTTTTTCAAACGTAGCAAATATTAGTGGCCACCCTTTTGTTATTCCGAGCCTGAGCTCTGGTGACCGTCCGTTTTGTTGTTTGGCGAGTTCTCGCACGCAATGTCTTCATTAGAATGCATGGACCTACGAGTTAGGTTATGATGAGCCAAGCTATGTGGCGTATGACGAATTAGGAATTGGAAAATCGATGGCTTTTTCATAGTTTGGTTAGTGGATGCAGTACTTGTACTACTCTAGGGACGTCGGGACGTACTGAAATCTCGTGGAGGTGAGCGGGAGGATCATTCTCGTGTTATTGCTTACTAATTCTATTCTAAATTTTATGATAAATAAGGTAAGTTTTAGATTTTAAAAATTGAGAAATTTGTTTTGACGAGTAAATTTTAAATGAAATAGGAAAAATGGGACAAGTGTTCGTGTTTTTTTTTTTTTTTTTTTTTTATGTTCAATATCTTCACACGATCCTATAGCATTTTATGTTGTCCAATAACGAATATGTAATCTGAAACTACTAGTATAAGCTTCTACTTTCGATTATATGCATGATTGAGATTTTTACTTTATTAATATTTAAATAGTAGAAAATAATGATAATTAACGATGATGATTCATTGTAAGTGTTCAATTATGAATACATGTGAAACTTGAGGAAATCTTAGAATCTGTGTCAATATGAGTTTATGATGGAATTTGGATAAAATCTGGAATTACTCACCTCTAATAATTATAGTGATGAGTGAAAGATGGTATTTTCATGGAAATGAGATAAAATCAATTTCTTATTATTTGGAGGAGGTTGATTGATCAATCCATGTCGATTGATTGAGAAGACAAGACGGGACGATAAACGGACTTTTACCCATTTAACCTCTGATCAAAATCAGAATCTTATGCCTATCAGCTGTTGTTGATAATGCGTGGGACTAGGTCTATAAGGAATCTCACAAGGAAATCACCACTTTGTAAAATGCAGATGGTCCATCCTGTTGCATCCAATTCACGCAAAGCATATCCTTATGAAAAGATGGCCTTGGCCTTGGGGAATGATAAGAAAAAGATAAGCAAATTCCTTCAAAAAAGTCGACGCCTCACTTATTCTCCTCCTTCGGAAATTTAACATTCATTTAATGAAATTCTATAATAATAGCAGTTAAAATAACACGGGGCACTCAATAAAAAAAATTTGACATATCAAAAAATAAAACACTTCGTAACGTAGTCCGGATATATTTTTTAAATTCAAACTTACTACAAGATTAACGGGTCAATTCCAAAAAAAACCCCAAACTTTAGGTTTAGTCCCAAATATATCCTGAACTTTTTTTTGTCTCAAGAAAAACCCCAAACTTTAGGTTCGGTCCCAAATCTGCCCTGAACTTTTCTTTGTCTCAGAAAAAACCTCAAACTTTAGGTTTAGTCCCAAATCTACCCCAAACTTTTCTTTAATCTCATAAAAAACCCCAAACTCTTAATCTATTCCCAAATCTATCCCAATTTTTTTTTTGTCAAAAAGAAAATTATCAAATTTTACCATAATCCTAAATTTCCTTCATTAGCCTCTGTCCAAAAGCCATATTAGTAATTCCTAATTTTTTATATCCTAAAATGATTTTATTTTGAAAATAATTTTCTATAACATCTTGTTTATGTGTATTTATTATCTATGTGGAAATGCTATGTTAAGTTGAGACTAGACCATAGGGTATATTTGAGAACAAATCAAAAATTGATGATTTTTTTAGTACAAACGGAGGATAAAACCCCAAATTAGTATACCCGTTAATTGCGGTGTGTTATTTAATTTAGAAATTTGACGGTAAAATTTAACAGAAAATAACATATGGTAATTTTTTTTGGTGGTCAAAAAAATAATTTTGGGTAAATTTGTCATATGTGTACCAATTTGAGATTTTTTTAGACAAAATAAAATTCGGGGTAGATTTGGGATTAAAATTAAAGTTTAGGGTTTTTTTGAGACAAAATAAAAGTTCGGGGCAGATTTGGGACTAAACCTAAAGTTTGGGGTTTTTCTTGAGATAAAAAAAAGTTCAGGGTATATTTGGGACTTAACTTAAAGTTTGAGGTTTTTTTTGGAATTAACCCCAAGATTAACTGAATTCTTACACTTTTTCCCCATAATTTATCATAAAGATAATAACATCGATAATTTTAAATTGGTACATCTGAGTACATTTGCCTTATATTACTTTTCATATCACTAAAATTTTAAATCAGTATACTTATAATAAATTTATCTTTCATTTGTTTTTATTGAATATTCTCATTAAATTATTAACTTCAAAACAGGCATGGTAAACAATTGGACTTGTCCTCCTTTTCAGAGCAATCATTAGTGGTGGTTGTCTTCTGTCAGCACCGCTAATTTTTTATTGTCAAGTTGACCAGCCGATTAATTTATTTTTTTAAACCTGGGATTATCTTTTAGTGGGATTTTCATGGACGGCCGTTTTCACCCTTTTCATATGAAAATCAATTGAAAAGTCATCCCGCCAGTCACATCAATACAATTAAGTGTGCTAATGATAACGAGAAAAGGACTAATTTACCCCCATCATCCAAGTTTAAAAAAAACCACCCGATTGCCAATCTAAGAATTTAAGATTTAATTGAATATTTACACCACAAAATTATCCTCATTAAAAGATTGATGTATGTCGGATTTGGTGGTAATTAGCCCCTTCTACATATACTTCTCTCCTCTTTTCAAATTAAAGATTTTAAATTTAGTTGCACATTTACATGACGGATATTATCCTCATTAAAAGGTTGAAGTACGTCGGAGTTGGTGGTAATTAGCCTCTTATGCATTTACTTTTCTCCTCTTTCCAAAGAAGATTTCAGCTGTTTTTTCAAATAAAATTTTTGGGATTTAATTAAATTTTGCGCAAAATCTTGAATCAAATTTTTGCAAATCACTTCTCCATATACTTCTCCCATCCTTCCAAATTACTCATCATCCTTTCATTTCTCTCTGGGTACTTTCCTTCTCTGTAAATTGCAAATCTAAACTTTTTCTTCTCTAGTCGAAAAATGGCATATCTAAGTGAATTATATGTTTTTTTGCACAAATTTGTGAGGATGATTAAGAAGTGGCAATTAGTTCATCAAACTCTAGCTATGTTTGATAGCCAAAATAAAAGTCGGAAACCACTGAAGCAGCAGTACACCACATATGATGATCAACGATGAGTGGACCGTTTTATCAGTGATTTTTGGTGAAAATCAATTATAAAAAGGATACTATTGGATATTCATGCAAAGATATATGATTAAATTAGTAAAATTGAAGCATTTATAATTGAATTGATATCCATACGACAAATTTAGGATTGATGGTGAGACAAATGAATACCCTTGAACCATGAAGCATATCTTCTAGAAAAGCATGCTTTTGTTGACTTTTTTTTTTTTTTCACTAACCAAGGCCTAGTTTTCAAAGAAAGAAAACTTGCTAAAGTTCTTCAGCAAATGATGCTTTCACTGTACAGCTCTTCAATTAAGTGAGATGAATCAAATTCGTACGATCTGGAGGTGGTCGACCGATCAGACTAGGCAGGACGATATATAAACCTATATTCATTTAGTCTGTGATCAAATCCAGAATCTTATGCTATTAGCTAGTGTTGATAACGTGGGATTAGATCTATATGGAATCTCACAAGGAAATGACCACTTGGTAAATGCAGATGGCTTCGAAAAATCTCTTGTAGTAAGTGAAAATTAGCGTACCTCACTTGTTCTCCACCTTCGGAAGTGTGTTATATATATAACAAATATTTGACATGTCGGATTTGCAAATAATCACAATATTTTCTTTTAATTTAGCCTTACTATAATATTGACCTAATTCGTGCACTCTTTCTTTGTAATTTTTTCTTACAAGATTGACATCATTAACTCAAATTTGATTTGCAAATAATTGCAATATTATCTCGAATTAACTTTCATCTCATAGAATATTAAAATGTGTACATGTTAATGCACATCACTTTCCATGTTAGATTTATCATTCTCCTTGTTAAATCCGTCTTGCATAGTCTATGATACATTTTGACACATGTTTTTTTTAACGAGAGATTGGATAGAATGTTAAGGAAGGTCACAATTGGATTAGTCTTTTTTTTGTTAGATAAAATTTAATCTTGAATTAAATGCGATGAGGTAAAAATTTGGATTTTATTGGGGGACGGAAATTGAGTTGAAGTAAATAAAAATCACGCTTACTAGTTTGATTTTTTTTTTTTAAGATGAAAATTAACTTCAGGTAGTTTGGGATTTTTTTTTTTCTGAAATGCCCGATTTTGCCACCCTCGCGCTTATCCTAAAACGACATTTTTCAGAACAATCATTAAATGCCGGTTGTCTTTTGTGAGCAAATCTCATTTTCTTTTATTGCCCTAAAGTTGACTAACCAATAATGCCTTTCGAGAATTTTTTATTTATTTGAGCAAGAATGTTGGTGACAACGATGAAAGGACTACTTTAGCCCTCATTCAGGCCTGTCAAATCGCATGATCGCGTGAAATTGAAAATCGTAGAATTTAACCGCACTGCAGAAATTATCCCTAAGTGAAAAAGATTGATGTAAATCAAATAATTGTGATAAAAAATTGTTTATGTTAAATTATATCTAAATTCTACTTGACAATTAATTTGATCAACAATGTAGAAAAGAACTAGGTTTCTCAGAAAGGTTTTTTTTTTTGACAAAACTAATTTTTATGGAAGCAAATTCTAACGATTAGAAAAACATAATGCCTTTTAATACATGTGGAAGTTTCTCTTTTTGGTAACTCAATCCTACATAGAAATAGAAAAAATAAAAAAAAGGAAAGTAAATATACTTGGGATACTACTTTAAATTGCAACTGAACCATTGAGGTGAAAATTAGTAAACAAATAATTGTGCTACAAATTTGTTTACGTTAAATTATTTCTAGATTCTACTTGCCAATTTATCAATAAATTAGATCAACGACTTAAAAAAGAACTAGCCTTCTTACAATTTTTCTTTTTTTGACAAAATTAATTTTTATGGAAGTAAAATCTAACAATTTAAACATAGTGCCTTTTAATATACATGGACATTTTTTCTTTTTGGTAATTAAATCCCACATAGAAATAAAAAAAAAAAAAAAGGAAAGCAAATAAATTTGGATTACCACTTTAAATGGCACTTGAATGATTGAGGTGAAAATTTATAAACAATTAATTGTGTTAAAAATTGTTTATGTAAAATTATATATAAATTCTACTTGACAATCAATTTGATCAACAACGTAAAAACGAACTAGGTTTCTTAGAAATTTCTTTATTCAACAAAACTAATTTTTGTGGATGTAAATTAAATTCTCACGATTAAAAAAACATAAAATGCCTTTTAATATACATGGAAATTTTTATCTTTTTGGTAACTCAATCCTACATAGAAATAGAAAAAATAAAAAAAGGAAAGTAAACAAATTTGGGGATACTACTTTAAATTGCAATTGAACAATTGAGGTAAAAATTAATAAACAAATAATTGTGCTACAAAATTTTTTACGTTAAATTAGTTTTAGATTCTACTCGACAATTTATCAATAAATTTGATCAACGACGTAGAAAAGAACTAGATTTCTTGGAAATTTTTTTTTCAAGAAAACTATTTTTTATGAAAGTAACATCTAACGATTAAAAAAAACATAGTGCCTTTTAATATACATGGAAATTTTGTCTTTTTGATAACAAATTTCTACATAGAAATAAAAAAATAAAATAAAAGTAAATAAAATTGAGGGCACCACTTTAAATTGCAATTGAGTGATTGAGGTGAAAATTTATAAACAGATAATTATACTAAAAATTGTTTGTATTGAATTATTTCTAAATTCTACTTGATCAACGATATAGAAAAAAATTAGGTTTCTTGGAAATTTCTTTTTTTTTTTTGGCAAAAATAATTTTTATGAAAGTAAAATGTAAGAATTAAAAAAAGCGTAGCGCATTTTAATGTAATGCGATTTTTGTCCTTTTGTAACTAGATTCTTTATAAAAAAAGAAAAGAGAAAGTAAAAAAATTTGAGGACTACCACTCGACCGCACTCTTCTTGAATCGACCCGCATCCGAACCTGACTCTCTTATCAGCTTTATAAAAAATCAAAACTTTGCAACATCTTCTGTTCCCGTCTCTGTCGATGCGGCTCTTGTGGGTCTGTTGACTTCAAAAGTTCACACCTTTGATTCTTCCACTCCATGCGTCATGTTCGAAGCCACACGTTCGGAGAAAAGTCGATACACTTTGAAGGGAAGAAGACAAGAGAAGGACGAGAGACGGGGGCGTCCTTAAGGCTTCGCTTTCACAAGTGACGATCACCCATTTCTATCCACTGCCCACTTCTGGTTTCCTTTTGAGCTTTGATGAAGACAAGGTGGGCTGTTGTCTTTTGGAGTCAACTCTAAGGATCAGCAATCACAGGCCAACATGTGTGTTGACATATGTGGAAACCGGAGCTCCATTTGAAAATTAGAATTTGCGTACTGCAAAACGCTTGCTCGTACTTCTTTGCAGTACAAATTTCTTACCCGCTTCCCCGGGTTTTCTCCATTTGGAGTGGCCGATCGATTTGATATAAATTGGTGGGTTCCTGGTCTTTGTTGGGGGCGTGTGGTCTGTAGGCGTGCATTGAGCTGAGTGATTTTGTTTTCAGCGCTGCAGTTAATGCTTTACATTGGGGGGCTCTCAGGGAAGCATTCAATGTTCTGGGTGGTGAATCGAGAGGCAAGCCCAGGAGCAGTCCCTTTTCTATAAGATATCGAGAAGGGTCAACTCAGATTTGCGAAGGAGGAAAGAGACTTGGGTTCTTGACAATACTGAGGTGAGCTTGCTGACTTTTCCGATTTCATGAGCATGTATGCACCTGCACATTCCATGGGCATACAGAGATCTAATCTCTTTTTTTTGATAAATTAGATAAGAAGAGGATCTTTCGCGTTTTTGATCGAATAATGGGGAGCATGAACATTGAGGAAGTGAGAGCGGAGGAGAAATTCGATAGAAGCGACCCGCAGGAGGTGCATAACGAGCCCGAAGACGTAAAAAGAATGGCGCCATGGTGGAAACAGATCACGGTCAGGGGAATTATCACCAGCATAGCCATAGGAATCATTTACAGCGTGATAGTGACGAAGCTCAACCTCACCACGGGTCTAGTTCCGAACCTTAACGTCTCGGCTGCGCTCCTCAGCTTTGTGTTCATCCGGACTTGGACTAAGCTGCTGCATAAGGCCGGAATTGTGACGGCTCCGTTCACCCGGCAGGAAAATACTATCGTTCAAACCTGTGCGGTTGCTTGCTATGCCATCGCCTTCGGAGGTGGAACTTCTTTTCCTGTTGATATCCGTACTTCTTCTTTTTTATCTCTATAACTGAAAATAATTCGGGGGCACTTAATAATGTTCCTCGTTCATATTTCCTCGTACAGGTGGTTTCGGTTCTTATCTGCTGGGTTTAAACAGGAGAACATATGAGCTAGCCGGTGTGGATACCCCTGGGAATAATCCCAAGGGCATTAAGGAACCTGGCATTGGTTGGATGACCGGCTTCCTCTTTGTGACTACCTTTGTGGGGATTACGGCATTGGTTCCTCTGAGAAAGGTGACTTTTTTATTACGTTGTGTTTGACGTTATACCATGCTTTTCATCAGTTTCTCTGCGTCACCATGCTTACTTATGCCCGTTGGGGTTGAACTTTCGATGGATGTTCCACAAATCTATTTGTGCTGGGTGTTAACTGGTCTTTCGGATTACCGAAACTGTTGAGATTACTCAATTACCAAAAGCACTTCAAGCGAGTATCTCGAGACAGTACGTTGATATGTTTTCTGTGTGACAGATAATGATAATAGACTACAAGTTAACTTATCCTAGTGGCACTGCGACCGCTGTTCTCATAAACGGGTTCCATACTTCTAAAGGAGACAAGATGGCCAAGTATGCATACGACCTTCCAAGTTTCGTTTTTCAATTGTGAGGCTCTAAATCTGCACGATCTAGTGAATGAGTTTAAACAAGTTATGTTGTGCAGGAAACAGGTCCATGGTTTCATGAAATTTTTCTCGTTGAGTTTCTTCTGGGGGTTCTTTCAGTGGTTTTACTCAGGTGGAGCCAAATGTGGATTTTCCCAATTTCCAACATTCGGGTTGAAAGCTTTCAACAACTCGTGCGTGCTCAAGATCTTGGTTTTTTCCCTCCTTATTGCTGCCTCTTGATCGTCGTTACCCAACAGACAATGTATTGTTTTGCAGATTTTTCTTTGACTTCAGCATGACGTACGTCGGGGCGGGAATGATCTGTCCGCATCTTGTGAACTTGTCTTTGCTTCTTGGCGCCATTCTCTCTTATGGACTAATGTGGCCGCTCATAAGTAGGCTTAAAGGTGAGTGGTACCCTGAGACGTTGAAGGAGAGCAGCATGAAGAGTTTAAGTGGCTACAAGGTAAGTATCAAAGCCTCAAACCATCTTTTGAAGCCCATGCTGCGGATATTCCATGAAGCAGTAATCTTGTTTCTTGATGTGCTTGTGCAGGTCTTCATTTCTATCGCTCTAATTCTTGGAGACGGGCTGTACAATTTCCTCAAAATAATGTTTTTCACTGGCCGTAGCATCTATGCCAGAATGAACAGAAAGAACAATAAAACCTGTAAGCAAAGCAATGCAATATTTTGTGTTCTTCTTCTTAATTGGCATTTATGCAATGTTTTGTGTCTGCTTAATATATATATGGCTAACCCAATTTTACTTTTTATTCTTTTCAGTTCCTGAGAGTGAAAACCAGTCTCTCGATGATCTTCAGCGCAATGAAGTTTTCTTAAGAGAAAGCATTCCCCTAAAGTTGGCTTTGTTCGGCTACATTTTCTTCGCCATCATCTCAGTCATTGTGATCCCTCTCCTCTTTCCTGAACTTAAGTGGTATTTTGTGGTCGTCGCATATATTCTTGCACCGGCCCTTAGCTTCTGCAATGCGTATGGCGCGGGTCTCACTGACATGAATATGGCCTACAATTATGGAAAAGTTGCACTCTTTGTGCTCGCTGCAATCTCAGGGATGGATTCTGGTGTAGCTGCCGGGCTTGTTGGATGTGGCCTGATTAAGTCGATAGTGTCCATCTCTTCGGATTTGATGCATGACTTTAAGACCGGCCATCTAACCTGCACTTCTCCACGAGCGATGCTTCTCAGCCAGGCAATCGGCACAGCTATAGGCTGCATAGTTGCTCCGCTTACATTCTTTCTGTTCTACAAGGCTTTCAATATCGGGGATCCAGATGGAGAATATCCAGCTCCTTACGCCCTCGTTTACCGGAACATGGCAATTTTGGGTGTCGAAGGCTTCTCTGCGCTTCCAAAACACTGCTTGCAGTTGTGTTATGGTTTCTTTAGCTTTGCCGTGGTGGCCAACTTGGCAAAAGACCTTTTGCCTGGAAAGATCGGGAAATGGGTGCCCCTCCCCATGGCCATGGCTGTGCCTTTCCTCGTCGGGGCCAACTTTGCAATCGACATGTGCATGGGGAGTCTGATCATTTTTGTGTGGCACAAGCTGAACAGCAAAAAGGCGGCACTTATGGTTCCTGCAGTGGCTTCTGGTCTGATATGTGGTGATGGAATGTGGATTCTACCTTCGGCCATCCTTGCTCTGGCCAAAATCCAGCCTCCAATATGCATGAACTTTTTGAAGGGAGAAAAGTAGATTTCAAATCGAAGGGTCAGAGAATTTTGTTAAGTTTGGTTTTTCTCAGTAAAGCTTATGACAGAGTCAGACCTAGCATGGCAAGATTTCAAGCACATAAAGTAGAAAAAATTGATAGCCCGTGAAACGTATTACTAGATGATAAAGCAAATAGAGAATGTATCAGCATCATGATAAATAAGGTTGAGATAATCGCTTCAGAGTGAGATGTGATTACGTACTTGGTGCTATATTATGTGTATATATAAAGCACAAGAAGTGCAATTTACGTTAGAATCTCAATCGCTGGTGAGATTCTTATGAGCGATGGATGGTGTTGTTGGCCCATAATAATTTCATTCAAGGGCTTTTCTGTTGCAGTTCTTATTCTCTGAAAAGTTCATTCACGTTGGCCTTCTCAACGAAATTCAGAGGTGACCTCATTATCGGAAAATGGTAGGCGGTGATGAAAAAGGAGGATCTCATTATGCCAAAACAATACAGCAAAAAAAAAAGGAAGTTGCTGGCCGATGAGTAGTAACAGAAGGCTGATCATCATAAATTTTCTAAGATAAACACGCAATGTTCAAACCTTTACTCGACAATTCCTATTCATAGATTTCAGTAGCAAGTAGCAACTCAAGCAGAGCCTCCATTGCATTTGTTCTTTCTGTGTACCATCGAATTCGACACCTAAAGAAACCAAGTAATTGTTCATGATATGTGTCTGATCGAATTTGACACCTAAAGAAGCCAAGTAATTGTTCATGATATATGCCTGCTACTTTAAGAAGTCACGAAGAGCTCAAGTCGAATGAAAAATTGCACATAATTGAAAAACTCCATCAAGTTGAGTTCTCTGAGAATAGAACTGGAACTAGACATCACTTGTGCTTCATCAAGTTTCATACAAGTTAATTTTGGAGATTCGTTCCTTGAAGGGGGTGGATTTTGCTTGGCGAAGAATGTCCTCTTGCCTGCTCTGAAAGCATCACTGATGGCAGAACTAAGGAAACACGTAATACTAGTCAGAGTAGGAAATATTTGACACTAAGCACTATCAGAAGATCAATTGAGATTATGGCTAATATTGGTTAGTGAAACTAAATCTGCATACTTGCGATGTAGGTGAATGACGTGACACTGTTCTTGGAATACCATCCTGGAGGGATGAAATATTGATCACGTTGACTAGTTAGTTTATGCTGCACAATTGATCTATATTCCTGTATTCAGATTCTTGCCATCAGAGACAGACAGAAAGAAAAGAGGATTAAGATCTTCATGCTCTGGACAAGATCGCTACATTTGCAGTTATAACCTCATTCTCTCTCAATATGTGCACGAAGAGATGAAACCAGCGATTCTAAAGAATATTACAGAGTTTGTTGAGATGTCCAACATTCCTTCTTGAGGGGTCTATTTTTCTGCATGTCTTATTTGAGGATAAGCAGTGTGGTTAGTGCCAACTGGCTTACTGGATGGTGGTCATTGTATGAGGCGAAAGTCCTTAGACTGAGCAATAATACTCTTCTTTGACATTTGACAGTTTCTACTTAAGCTTTTATGTTCAAACTTCCATTGTTTGGTTTTATACTTCAGTTTTCATCTGTCTCCATTAGTTGGATCTTTGGAGTTTCTAGTACACAATACTCATGCCTGATCACAGCTCACACTCTATAGTCAATGAAAGTTGCAAGGATAGGGCTAAAATAACATCACTCAGACATGCATATCCCATGAGAGTCAACAAGGGCAAATCTTAAAAGTACGTACTTATTCAAAAGAGGGAGGTTAAATTGCATACTTAACTAAACGAGCTACTTGGAATGCATCAGCACATGAGTAAAGCTACTTTGCTGATGAAACCAAGCAACTTTACATGCATCGGACACAGATCACAACCAACACTCTTAAAGTTTAGAAGCAGCATCCTTGTCTAGGAACCAAGTTAACTCCCCCTCGGGCGACACCATTTGCGCAGGTAACTTTTTAGCATCCCCACTGTTCCCTAATGCAGTGTGCACGGCATCCACTTCGCCAGTTCCCGCAACCACAACAGCAATGTACTCGGATGAATTGATCACTGGGAAAGTGAGAGTGATTCGTTGCGGAGGCGGCTTTGGTGAGTCCTTGATGAATGTGACCCACCTCTCTTTTTCTTCAAGGAGAGGATGCCCTGGGAACAGAGATGCCACGTGACCATCGGGTCCCATGCCAAGCAGCATCAGATCGAACTTCGGGAACTTGCTAGCAGCTGATAGAGCTAATACACCGCTCTCAACTAAGTATTTTATACAGGCCTCATAATCATCTGCTGCACCTTCAGCCGACAGCGTATCATTAATGGCATAAACATTTTCAGGAACAACCGGTACCTGAAGGAAGCACAGAGGATGAGGTTGCTTAATTAAAGTTAAGCAAACATTTCATCTTTGTAAGGAGAAACCTTTCCTCGGACTGAAGTACCAAGAATTGGGTCTTATCTAAATCAAGCTAAAAATCGTCAGTTTGTTCATATCTCAAACTGCTCATCATTCACATTGCAAGAATTCCGAACAGCTAATGAGAGTCACATTTTCTCTTGAATGAGCATTTGTCCTCATAGCAACGGTCCAACCATTCTGGATCGGAGCAATTTTTTCTTCTCAAGGGTTCATCATGGTGAATCAGATCAACTCTAACAACTATGTAAACGTGCAATTATCTGCTAATAGATGGTCGAAGATATGAAATAAAAATTCATTGTTACTTGCCTTAGTCAAAATTAAGGCATTTTACCTTGGAGAGCAAACCATCACAGGCAAGCTTGTAGTTACTGTCAGGATGAGTTTAGGAACCACCCTTTCGTCTAACCAAAAGACATGCCATTTAGACCACTCGACCGATTCGACATACGGCGGCTCTGCCAGTTTCCTGAAAAATTTCCAGCATCAAGCATTCACAACAACTCGAGACACATCAGAGTTGATCACCAAATAAATTGGGCTCGATACTAGAGCACGTTAAAGTTCCTGGTGATCTTACAGATCAGAATGCGTAATCTACAGTCTATCGATATCATCACTCTGACGAAAAGAGCCCGTCTGATATAGCCGGGGTTGTACTGCAAACGGAGTGTACCTGAGGAGGTCGATGAGATAGCCTCCGGAGAGAACGACGGTGAAGAGCCCTTTCTCTCGGACGAACTTGTCGGAGAGATCGGCGACGTACTTGGCGAGAGCCGCCGCCAATTCCTCCTCCGAACCCAGCACCTCCACCTTCCTCTGCGCCGCCGCCGCCGCCGGCACGGTCTCAGCCATTGAATTCTTGGGTTATTTTATTTTTTCCTGGTTCGCCGAACGAATGCCGGAAGAGAGTTGATTCCGAAGGAGGAGAGGTTTGAAGGTTAGCTAGTGATGCTTCTTGGGAAGGAAAGAGCAATAGCGCGACATTTCGCGTCACGCTTTAAGCATTTCTCAGTGGATACAGGCGTGCAGATGCCTCCCTCCTCAAAACACGATAAAAGAGCACCTTCCCCTGGCTTAGGATGCGTTTTCTTCTCACGAAAAAGTCAAATAATTAAAAAAATACTCTTTGAAAAATAATCATTTACAAAAATAAAAGAATGAAATGTATTTCACCATCCAAGAAAATAATTAGATATGAATTATTCTCGACGTTAACTAATTTTTCTAAGTGATTTAATTAGTCATTTTTAAGCATTTAAATTTTTTTAATATTAGAAAAAGTGATCATTTTTAAGCAAATGTTTTTTGACTTACTTTGGTGTCAAAACTTTTTTTTTCGCTCACTTGAGTGCCACATCGAAGTGAAATCGTTTAGTTAAGTGCTACTTCGGCCAAAAATAGTTCAGTTAAGTGCCAAAATACATACGTGAAATTTTTTAATGATTTTTCTTTTCTTTTTAATAAATTTCGACGCCGACGCGTGACTTTTTAAAAGAAAAACGACACCGTTTCTACTCTTTTTAAAAAAATTTCGATTTTTTTTTTTTTTTGTTTTTTTGTTTTTAGGGCCGGCGAGGCCACCGGTGACCTCATCAGCCGGCCTTAAAGAAAAAAATCAAAAATCAAAAAAAAAATCAAAAAGTCAAAAAAATTAATAAATATATTAAAATATTGTTCACCGGCGCCACGTTAGCTTTTCCGGCGGCCACATCACGCCTTTTCCGCTGCCACATCGAATTGGTACTCAAGTGAACATTTTTTAAAACTTGTGGCACTCAAGTGAGCGAAAAAATTTTGGCACCAAAGTGAGCACCGTACAAAAGTTATGGCACTCCTAGTGTACTTACCCATTTTTAAGCAAATGTTTTTTGAAGGGTAGGTCTCTTTCCATATGTTATACACTAAATCCACCCGATTTACATCAACTAGGGTTCAAGATTATTGGTCCCTTATTTTTGCCGTTGCTTGTTGGCATTTTTGGAATTGGAGGAGTAAACAATTATTTGAGAATGATTTTTGTCTTACCAAAAACCTTTATTCTTGATTCTAAATTATGTTAAGGACATTATATTAATTTATTTGATGGAATATAGATTATCTCTTCAAAGAGAAAGAAGAGATAAGCTTGTGGGTTGAACTGTCCCTCCAACTGAATGGGTCAAGCTTAACTCAAATGGGGTCTCTAAAGGTAACCTAGGCCTTATTCCAATAGGTGGGCTTTTGAGTAATCAATCAAGTAATTGGCTCGTTGGATTTGCTCATACCATGGGAGTGTGCTCTTCACTCAAAGCAAAATTGTGAGATATTCTTTTAGCTCTTAAATTGGCAATTTCTTTGGGTATCCCCTAAACTTATCGTGGAAATGGACTTACAAGTCGCTTTTTCACTATTCTAGAAATCAATTCATACTTTTAACTTTGGTGACATGCTCATTTCTCATATTCGGAAACTTTTAATGTATTTAGTTCTACATAATTTTAGGAAATGATACTATGTGCTGATTGGTTAGCAAATTGGGCCATTTGCTCTTGTGATGCAAAAAAATCACCTTAATCTTGGATAGGTCACCAACATGTTTGATTCCTTTATTAATTGGAGATCATGTTGGATCTAGTTTGTTAGGCATGTTCTTATGTAACTTTTAGGATTTGCCCCTTTTATTACCCAAAAAAGGAAAAAAGGAAAAAATTGCCCTCAATCACTTAATTGCAATAAAGTGGTGGCCACAAATTTTTTTACTTTCCCTTTTGTTTTTGTTTTTCTATTTTTGTGTAGGATTTAGTTACCAAAAAGACAAAATTTCCATGTATATTAAAAGGCATATATTTGTTTAATTGTCAAATTTTGCTTCCATAAAAGTTCAAAAGAAATTTAGAAGAAACCTAGGTTGTGTTTGATCATTAGAACTTTTAGTCAAGATACGACTGGATATGATAGAATAAGAAATTCAAAGATTTAATAAAATTAGATACTTTCATATCTTAATCATTATTTAATATGAATGGCATATCGATGTAAATAAATCTAAAAATGCTTTCACAAACAAATGTTGTAAGAATCTCCCATGATTCATTGCTAAAGAAAATACAAATGCATAAATGCAATATGCTTCATCAATCAATTCATAATTATTGTACAATCTACATTATAAATAGGAAAAGAACTCATTACAACATTTTAAACCTACAGGTTCAACCATAACAAGAAATGTAAACAAGTTATAGCAACATTGATGAGATAGATTCACTAGTGAAGGCCAAATCTAGTAATAAGAGTGAAAACATGATTATTTGTATTTGTAATTCCGAAAAGTATAATACTTTGAGACTCTTGTCATTTTTGTGAAACTATAATATGAACAATAAAGCAATGAAAAATATGAGTTTTGACTCTTTTACTTCTTTCATGACATATGACATGAACCAAAGAGTTACGGAGGTTGGAGGAAAAGGAATTTCCACTCTCTTCATTTTTCGTGTTGTTTTGACATGAACAAAGAACTACGGAGGAGTTGTGAAAATGGGTGGGTATGATTCCAAGGTAGAATCTAAAACCGAATCAGACCAATGAAAACATATCTAGTTGTAAGTTCTAAAGTATGTGGAATAGGTTTCAGGTTCCAAAATTGGGGAACCTATTTCGACGGGTAAATTCCAAGTCTTAGGTAGGTGGAAACTTAAACTTGAAACCTATTTTCTTATGCTTTTCTTGGTCTATTTTTTTGCACGATTTTGTGATATTTTATGATATCCAATAATGAGTGTATGGTTTAGAACCACCAATCTAAGTTTCTTTTTATGATTGAGACTTTTACTTTGTTAATGTTTAATATTACTTATGTGTCTAAATATAAATTAAAGTTAGTGGATTATAATAGCAAGTGATGATTGCTAAAGATGATAATTCATTGCAATTATTCAATTAATAATACGGGTGGAACTTAGGTAGAACTTGGAACCGATTTCGGAACCTATGACAAAGTAAGTTCAAAATTCCAAGATATACGATGCATGTTTTAGGTTCCAATAAATAAAGAACCTTAGCTAGCGAGTAGGTTCCAGGTAGAACATGTACGGCACTTGAAATTTACCTGGACTCTGAAATTGCTTATCCCTAATTGTGAAGCTTTAACATGAGCTGGAGATACGAGAAGAAGGAGATGGAGTGAATTAGGAAGATCCATTTCAAGTTTGAACATGTTCATTTAAAATCGGAGTCTTCTACTTCATTTTTATTCTCTTATTTTTAATTAATTTTCATCTCTTTTTTTATTTCCTTCCATCATTCTTAAATATAAAAAGTATTAAATAATAAACTATAATAATACAACTAAAATATATAATAAACATAGATACCAAAATATATATTAGAACATAAAGAAATAGAAATATATAAATGAATATAGTCAAGTCATGTCGGGTACATTAACAACAAATGGAAATCCAATTGTTCATATACTTTTCGAGTGATGTCTTGAATCATGATTTAAAAGATGTTAATTTGAGTCTTGTCATATTTCTTGAAAATGGAGAATCATATCTGTAATTTAAGGTAAGACAAAAGATGGCTAACATAAGGCCTTGCTCTGCTGCACCAGAAAGAGTGACATTTTACCAAGTCTAGTTTAGACCCACGTTTGCCCAAGTTTGGTTTTATAACCCGGCTGGTCATCGTTCGACGGATTACAAACCTCAGATAAGAGTTTAAAAGCAGGAAATCGATTGAATGATCAATGTGTTCACCATCGTCGGAAGCCGGAATCAAGACGATATTTGTTCTTCGATGAAGAGAAGCTGAGGACCTGCACAGTGTTCTAGTGCTCCCAGATGCATCTCAAAGCCATCCATTTGCATTGAGTTTGCTGAGAAAGCCTCAGAACGGTTTTGCTGTTGAAGAAGAAGCAGATCAATATGTCCAGATGGGGATGGAAAAGGCCTTGCTGGCCTTTCTTTTCATTGGTGTGCAGGGTTGTTAGTCGTTTGAACTTTTGGGCCGGGCTTGTAATGAGAATCAGCCCAACCCAACGAAGCTCAAATCGAGCCCAATCCAAAGGCCCAAATTCCGCCGTCGCCTGGGGAACCTCAGGAAAAGCCCTAATCCTCTCCATCTCCGGCGGGATCCATTCTTCTTCCGCCGCGGGACGACGGAGGTGCTCGGAGCGAGAGAAGATGCAGATCTTCGTGAAGACCCTGACCGGCAAGACCATCACCCTCGAGGTCGAGTCCAGCGACACCATCGACAATGTCAAGGCCAAGATTCAGGACAAGGAAGGTACGCTCTCATGGAGGCGATCGGGATTGGAACTTTGCTCTCTCCCGCGGTTCTCTTTTGTTCCGATGGTTTTAGGTGATGTGCATGTGGTGACTGATCAGGAATTCCGCCGGACCAGCAGAGACTGATCTTCGCCGGGAAGCAGCTCGAGGATGGCCGCACCCTCGCTGATTACAATATCCAGAAAGGTTCGTTTCTATTGCGATTCAGATGAGGATGAGATAATTGCTCTTGAATACAGCACGATACGATATTAGTCGCGCGATCAATCGTGCGCTATTGCTATCGACGTTCTACGATCGTAGGCACGTAGTGAGCGCTGACGTAGAGTTACATTTGAGTTTGATTGCTTGATTGTTTCGGATTGATTGGTCGTTACATCTGTGGAAATTCTTACTTGCGAAGTGGCGATAGTAGAGGATGCGTTGTTCTTGGTAACTGAAAGCCTGTTGAACTTGAGGAAACACTCGAATGGGAGTTGAATTATGAAGTTGATAGTGTAGATTAGGTCTTGGGATCTATGTTGTCGGCATAGGCAACGAATGTTGTAGATGACAACAACACGGTCGATAGTTTAGACGAATTAGCAAGATAGAACACCATCATAGTGCAGGTGTAGACAGGAGTTAGTCAGTGCATCAGGGTAACTGCGAGCATGTCTAGATGCAGAGAAAGTAGTGTTGCGAGTGTTTCATCTAGGCTTGTGCTCGAGTAGAAGAGCTCGAAGGAAGAAATTGGTGTGGTTCAATATCTCCAATTGTAAAACTTTTACTGTCTCTGGGTTTGTCCATTGGATTTCAATTTAGGGCTTCTGCCATATCTTCAGAGATTGTACTTTGGTTCACAGATGTCTATGGGAAATTTTGCAGAATCTACTTTGCACTTGGTGCTGAGGCTTCGTGGGGGCATCATAGAGCCGTCCTTGATGGCATTGGCTAGGAAATACAACCAGGACAAAATGATATGCCGCAAGTGAGTGCTAAGTATTCGTAAATTTAAGGTTGATACCTGTGGCTTGTTGTATGTCACATACCACTCATGATTCTGAAGCTGAATCTGATCTGCAGATGCTATGCACGCCTGCACCCTCGTGCTGTCAACTGCAGGAAAAAGAAGTGTGGGCACAGCAATCAGGTAGGCGATTGCTCAATCTACCTTCTTGAACTGTGGATTTTGCTTTCTGTAGAGACCAGAGACATATAATCTCTCATACTGTTTTGCAGCTGAGGCCCAAGAAGAAGATCAAGTAGATTGATGACCAGCAGCTGATTAGGTGGCGAATGCTTCTGGGAGATGGTATCCTAGAGAGTTTGGATAGGTTTATAGCTATTGAGATTCAGACATTATGTTTCTTGAGAGGATTGCGGTGCACATGGTATATTGGTTTTGATATGACATGAATTTGATCAAGTTTTCGGGTTATCATGATCTTTCCTTTTTCTGATTTGGCTTTATCAACCCATCAGTAGTGGTGGTCTTCTAGGCCATGCCCCTTCCTGTTTCACCAACCCCTTTAGAACTACTGGATTGGGGTTTTTACTGGAGAAGCTTTGCTTTGGTTTTACTGGGGAGGCATTGCTTCGTTTCCATCTGACCATTTAGGAGCCAAGCTCCCATAGTTGTTCCATCCCCATTTGCTTTTTAGTGGCAACCACAACTCTTGCCTTAGCCTAAAATCACCAGCCTCAGGGTGAACAATAAAAATGGAAAGGATCTCATCCTTGATTTCGAGTACCTGTTGGGCAAGTTTATGGTGTCGTGAAAATCGGACTAGATGGCCCGGTTTAACAGGGTATCGGTTGGGTCTCTGGTCCTTGATGACAAGAACTCGAATCTGGCTTTTCAGGTTACACCTCTGCTGATTTCGGAAGCTGAAGAAGATAAAAGATTGCAATCTTTTCCGAAAGGAGCCGCCCCGCCAAAGGGTTTGTGGATTAGCCCAGTCTTTGGCGAAACTTTTGAAATGGTTCCGATACAGTCTTTTTAACCTTGCTCATTCGCCGGGGTTTGAACTCACGACCTCCTAATTGACCGCTCCTGACCTCCGTCTCGTGTATGACCGAGTCCTAAAGATCGGAAGTCCGGATAAGTGTGGGCATGGGGTCAAAGTCAATGCTAAGCTGAACCATTGCCCACGAAACCTGAAAAGATGGAACACCGACAACTTCCCTCTTTGTTGGTTTTTTTTCCTCCTCTTTTGCACTTTCCACATCTCTACTTTCCCCCCAGGGGATCGTTGGAGAAAAAAAGCCATCGGGAAGATCTGCCGGTTTCACACCAAAATCAAGATCTTGGAAATGGAATTCTCAGCGTCTCCGTGCTTCCCACACACCGCATCATGAATGTCGTGCATGACTTTCATATTCAATCCTGTCCCCAATCTGACCCACGATGGCCCCCAGATCCAACGGCTGGATTTCACTCGGCCATGATCATGTGCAAATAGACATACATGCATACATACATAAGCATACATCCCCATGTAATTATTGAGACAATGATCCTCACCCACCATTAACCCTACAGCTGGTTCCAGAAAAGACCACGACCCTGGGGTCCCATCCCTCCCTCCCTCCCTCCCCCCCCCCTCTCTCTCTCTCTCTCTCTATCTCATCGTCGTCATCATCGTCATCGTCGTCATCATTCACCGCATTCACATTCATAACAAGCAGAGACAAACATCTCGTCTCATTTATTCATTCTATTCAACGAAAAAGTTAAAGGACGGGAAGACCACAGAGAGAGAGAGAGAGAGAGAGAGAGAGAGAATGGGAGACTAGAAAATAGATATCTCGCACTCTCAAGCGCACAGCTAATCATCACAGAGAGAGAGAGAGAGAGAGAGGAATGATGATGAAGAAGAAGAAATGGGAAGCTTAGGTTTTGTGGGGAATGTTGTCTGGTTCAAGGCTTCAAATTCTTGAGTACTACCCATCAAAGACTCAATCTTGGATTCATTCCAATGTCCTCGGACCAGGCTTCATTCCCCTCAATTCTTGCTTCCGCTTAGATTCCTCTCAAGAGCAGAGCAGACCAAAGCACCTATCTTGGATTCATTCCAATGTCCTCAGACCAGGCTTCATTCCTCTCAATTCTTTCTTCCGCTTAGATTCCTCTCAGGAGAAGAGCAGACCAAAGCACCTACAAGTATCCTCTGAAACGAATCAAAAGAAGATCCCAAGGTAGCTTTCCTCTCTCTCTCTCTCTCTCTCCCTCTCCTTTGAGCGCTTCATGAGTTGTTCTCGTTGTTGTTGTTATTGTTGTTGGTGGAGTTTCTTGTGTTCTGCGAGAGATGTGCGATAATTCATTTTATTTTAGCTTATCAGCTCGTAATTGCATTTGCATGGGACGAAGAGGCTCTCCATGTGTGGCCAGATTGGTGTAATGATGTGGAACTTTGACTGTCGTTAAGCTATGTTTCGCTATGCCCTTCGTTCTGTCTGACACCCACAGACAAACCGCATAAAAAAAAAAACAGTCTTTCATCATTAGTCTCTCATTACTTCTCGTTCTTCTTCCATCTTTTCAACATTGTCATCATTCATTTCCTCCCCAGTCTTCGCAGTCTCTTTGCTTCACTTTGCATGGATTTTAGATTCAACCACATCATCTTGCTCTGTCTGTCACAACTCCAGGCCCTCTCCAACTCATCTTCAAATTCTTCTGTTCTTTTTCACTTCTGTTTTAATGACAATATACCCACCAAAATTTTGCGTGGATCGAGCCTTGATGATGAACCTCCTCCCTCGCTTTAGAGGTCAGAATTGCTAAGGCGAGAAGGAAGAATCAAATCTTGGAAATGAAAATGGATCTTCACGTGAACGATCCCTTTTTCTCTTTTGCTTGAATTAGACCAGATGTATTCCAACTTTACCAAATGTCTCTCGCACCATGAATTTCCACCTAATCTCTTATAAAAAGTATCAATTGTTATCATCAGTCATGACATCCAGCTGCACCGACTACTTCAAGAAGCAGACTTATGGATATAAACAAAACAATAATAGTTTTCGCTCGAAGGAGCTGATTTCATGAATCTCTTTCAGGAAGAGGGGTCCCTCTTTCTTTTCCTTTTTGACATTTGGTCACTGAAATGTCTCTCCTTTAGATCAATATAACAGGGAGGCTTCAAGTTTGTTCTTTTAGCTCAAGTTTTGCAATAGAGATCTTGTGTACTGCCGAGTTGAAGATATGAAGGAAAGTTCCTGATTTGTTTCTAGCATGATAGGACTGGAGACAAATGAACCAAATAACATGTATTGAACATGGAAGGTCGTTGCCGATTATATATGTGAATGTAGATCCAACCCGGGAGATCTTTGATGAATATTGAAGCTCCACTTTCAAGAGTTCTCAAGTGAGGACATGTACATTACTAGAGTTGTCGACCGATGAGTAAATCCTTTACTGTGTCGTACTGATACCAAAGGACAGAATCATGAGGTTCCAATTGGATTGGCCAAGGCTGACTGTAGCTCTTGTATAGTAGGTCATGCTGTCCCCTCTTGGGACGAAAAGTATAATGACAACAGTTGAGTATCATTCTTGTTTTAACATTGTGAGGATTTTATATATCTCTTGATTTTACAATTTCAATAATTGAATGCATGAATGGTTACTCACAAATGGCGAGGACTGAATTGACGAATTTTGTATTTTACTACAATGTTATATCCTAGATGATATGCATTTGACCACAGTGAGACAAGTAAAACCGCTGAAAGTAACTTCATCGGTGTACTTATCTTTGGATGGTCTCCTTCAACTTCAATCCGTGCTGATTTTGTCAGCATAAGGGAAGTTCTTTATTGTATTATCCCGAAATTTTCATGCTCAAATACCATCTTTTCATGTTCCTTTTTCATGCTGAGGACAGAAGATTGTCAGTGTAATCTAAGTATTATAAAAATGAACTCAGTGGCATACATTAAACTCAGCAATCTAGCGAAAGAAAGGTGCAAACAGAAAACTTACCCATGCCACAGTGAGATTCTTTTCAATTCACAAATGGTAGTTGGGCACGCAAAACGAGGAAAAAGAATGCTAAACGACGAAAGGGAACACGTTGTCGTGTCCACCTTCCATCTCCATCTCATTTATGCAGCATGAAAATATTTGTTTCTCGCTGATGATAAAATGACGTCGACGATGACAGTATCTAGGATAAACCCATAATGCAAGAATCGAATCTAGTCTCGAACCATTCCTCTCTCTCTCTCTCTCTCTCTCTCTCTCTCAAACACACGTACGTACCCACAGACTTCGAGGGACAAGTTACAGATGTCAGGAGCCAACAAGGCAGAGAGCTTGCAGTGGCAGTTTTCAGCAAAATCACGAGTTCCAAACTCGGACTTAAGACTGCTGCTTTCGTGCTTCCATATTCTGACTTCGGAGAAAGTCCTGCAGCTTTGCATGCATGCGTTGGCTCGATTGCGTTTCCTGTTACTTTGTCCCAGTCCGGCTCTTCTCTCTTACCCTTTTCTCGCTTCAGTGTCGTCACCATCGAGAATCGCTCGAAAGTTCACTTTGGAGATGGCAGTTTCCCTTAGCTGTTTCCGCCCCATGCGACATGTTTTTTGAAATGTCTTCTTCAAGACGATCTTTGGATGAAAAATATCATCTTTAACTTAACTACAATGACAATGACTAGAGCATTCTTCTTCACAAGCAATAAGAAGAACAAATACTTTTTTTTTTTATAATGATGTTTATTATATGCAGTGGTTGTAAAAAAGAAAAGAGTATATTCATAGCAGTAAGGGATTAGAAATTGGATGCAAAAGTTTAAGGATAAAGGAAATTGACAAGTGGAAGCCCAGCGATTCTTGTTTTGACGGTCACTTTCTATGTTCAATGATTAATATTTCTCCAAATCTGATAACTTAATGTGACAAGCTACGATATGCAAGAGTAAAACAAAATTTACAGAAATTCAAACACTGTACAATCATACATATGTATAGGGACATTGTGGAGTCTGATGGAGAAAAATATTATTGTGGGTAAGCACTTCCCAGCATGTCACCCATCCTAAGATATTAAAAGAAATAGAGTTTATATTACTGCTAATAGCATACATGTAATTTCCTTTAATATGTATGCCCTAAACTCCTGTTATAAATAGAGGTAATTTCTTTTATAATTGTAACACTGAAACTTTATAACCCTGAGCTTGTAACGCTGATACTGATAGTGAAGAGATTGCCTAGTGCAGCACCGTGGTTTTTCCCTTCTTGATTTTGGAAGGGTTTTCCACGTAAAAATTCATGTTTGCCCTCTTTTTCTTCCCTTCTTTTTTTTTCATCGCATATTCGCATTCCTCAACAACTGGTATAAGAGCCCGATTTTGGTGAAATAGTGGGAGTGAATATGGATGAAGGAAAGGTGAAGATTGATCGGTTCGATGGCAAGAATTTTGGTTTTTGGAAGATGCAGATCGAGGATATATTGTATCAGAAGAATTTGCATCAACCTCTGTCTGGAGATAAACCATAATCCATGAAGCAAGCAGAGTGAGAATTGTTAGATCGACAAGCTCTAGATTTGATTCGTCTTACATTGATGCAGAACGTTGCTTTCAACATTGCCAACGAGGCGACAACGGTGGATTTGATGGCGGTGTTGTCTGACCCGTATGAGAAGCCTTCTGCATCAAACAAGGTATATTTGATGTGTCGTCTTTTCAATCTGAAGATGGACGAGGGTGTTTCTATGACAGATCACATCAACGAATTCAACGTGATTATGACTCAGTTGAGTTCGGTGGATATCAAATTTGATGACGAGGTAAAGGCTTTAATTTTATTATCTTCTCTACTTGAAAGTTAGAGTGCAACTGTGACTGCAGTGAGCAGTTCGTCTGATAAGAAAAAATTGAAGCTTCAAGCAATCCAAGATTTGATTCTTAGCGAGAATATTCGTAGAAGAGAATCGGGTGAATTTTCGGGTGCTGCCTTAAATATTGAAGGCAGAGGGAGAAGCAATCAATGGGGGCGAAACCAATACCATGGTAGATCAAAGTCCAGAGGGAGAAGCAAATCGAGACCTCGTGGTGAAATTATTTGTTGGAATTGCGAAAAGAAGGGACATCTAAAACGAGATTGTAGAGCCCCAAAGAAGAAAATTCAATATCGAGATCGAAATCAAGATGAAGAAAAATCTGTGAATGTAACTTTTGAAGAGACTCAAAATAGTGATGCCTTAATTTTGAGCATTGATAGTCTAATTGAGTCGTGGATTCTTAACTCAGGTGCGTCGTTTCACTCTACTTCATGCAAAGAATTAATGCACAATTTTGTTGCTAGAAAATTTGGAAAGGTTTATCTTGCTGATGATGAACCTTTGGATATTATGAGAAATTGTGATATTTATATAAAATCTACTAACGAATATCAATGGAAGTTGCATGATGTCAGATATGTTCCAGGACTTAAGAGAAATCTGATCTCTATAAGTCAACTAGACAACACAGGTTATGGGACTATTTTTAGGGATGGCTCTTGGAAAATTGTTAAAGGTGCTCTGGTTGTAGCACGTGGAACAAAGTCAGGAACGCTCTACGTGACCGAAATCAATAGAGAAACTGCAATTGTTGAATCGGAAATTGATTCTAAATTATGGCACTGCAGGCTTGGACATATGAGCAAAAAAGGAATGAAAATATTAGCATCTAAGGGAAAATTGCCTAATTTGAAGTCCATAGATATTGGTCTATGTGAAGATTGTGTTATGGGTAAGCATAAACGTGTTAGTTTTTCGAAGATTGGAAAAAAACTAAAGAAAGAAAAATTAGAGTTGGTACATACAGATGTGTGGGGCCCAACTCCTGTGCAGTCCCTTGGAGGCTCACGCTATTATGTCACGTTTATTGATGACTCCACTAGAAAGGTATGGGTTTATTTTCTAAAAAATAAATCTGACGTATTTGCTACTTTTAAAAGATGGAAAGCTGAAGTGGAGAACGAGATTGGCCTGAAAATTAAATGTTTAAGGTCTGATAATGGCGGTGAATATAATAGTAAGGAATTCAAGCAATTTTGTATAGAGAACGGAATCAGAATGACAAGAATTGTTCTTAATAGACCGCAGCAAAACGGAGTTGCTGAGAGGATGAACAAAACTCTGAATGAGCGTGCAAGAAGTATGAGGCTGCATGCAGGATTACCCAAGATATTTTGGGCAGATGCAATTAATACGGCAGCATATCTAATTAATAGGGGACCTTCAGTTCCACTTAATTTTAAGTTATCAGAAGAAGAATGGAGTGGAAAGAAGGTAAGTCTCTCGCATTTGAAAGTCTTTGGTTGTGTTTCCTATGTCCACGTAAATTCTGAAAATAGAGATAAACTTGATGCAAAAGCTAAAAGGTGTTTTTTCATCGGATATGCTTCTAATTATTTTGGCTATTGGTTCTGGGATGAACAAAATAGAAAAATAATAAGAACTATTGATGTTACATTCAATGAGAACGTGTTGTACAAGGATAAATCCGTGGCAGAATCTAGTGTGAAGGAAAATTTGGTGGAGAATATAGATATTGAATTGGAAGAAAATTTTAAAAGTGTTATGATTGAAATTCCTAAAACTGTTGCTGAACAAGAATCACGTATACCTGATCCCACTTTGAGAAGATCTAGTAGAACACCTAAACCTGAACAAAGATATTTTCCGTCATTGCATTATTTTCTTTCGACTGACGCTGGCGAACCAGAAAATTTTTCGGAAGCAATGCAAGTTGAAGATTATGTTAAGTAGGAGTTAGTAATGCAGGATGAGTTGGATTCACTCGAGAAAAATAAAACTTGGGTGTTAACTTGGTTACCAGATGGAAAGAATGCATTGCAGAACAAGTGGGTGTATCGAGTCAAAGAAAAACCTGATGGTAGCAAGAGGTACAAAGCATGGTTAGTAGTAAAAGGGTTTCAGCAAAAAGAATGAATTGACTATACAGAGATTTTTTCTCCAGTTGTGAAATTGACTACTATTAGGTCAGTATTGAGTATTGTTGTTGTAGAGAATTTACATCTAGAGCAGCTAGATGTTAAAACTGCATTCCTCCATGGTAATTTGGAGGAGGATATTTATATGGTACTACTGGAAGGTTTTCAAGATCCTGAAAAAGAAAATTACGTCTGCAAATTGAATAAAAGTTTGTATGGCTTAAAACAGGCTCCTCGACAGTGGTACAAAAAATTTGACACATTTATGTGTGGTAACAGGTTTACTAGAAGTGACATGGATCACTATTATTATTTCAAAAAAATTGATGACTGCTATATTATTTTGCTGTTGTATGTGGATGATATGCTTATGGCAGGATCTAGCATGTGAGAGATCAACATATTAAAGCAACAATTGTCAAAAGAGTTTGAGATGAAGGACTTGGGCGCAGCGAATCAGATTCTTGGGATGAGGATCACGTGGGATAGATCTAAAGGAATTCTAAAGTTATCTCAAAAAAAGTACATTAAAAAAGTGTTTGATAGATTCGGAGTTCAAAATACAAAGTCTAGAAGTACTCATTTAGGAAGTCACTTCAAGCTCTCAAAAGAGTAGTCACCAAAGACGAATGAAAAGCGGGAGTATATGGCTAAAGTGCCTTATGCATCAGCTATTGGTAGTTTAATGTACGCAATGATGTGTACTAAACCAGACATAGCTCATGCAGTGGGAGTTGTGAGTAGATACATGGCAAATCTAGGAATAAAACATTGGAAAGCTGTAAAGTGGTTATAAAGATACCTGAAAGGCACTTCAGGTATGTCATTATGTTTTATGAAAAATAGTGCAATTTTACAAGGCTTTGTTGATGCAGATCTTGGTGGTGACTTGGATCATAGGAAGAGCACCTCGGGTTATGTTTTTACCTTAGGTGGCACTGCAATCAGTTGGATGTTTAGACTTCAGACTTGTGTATTTCTCTCAACCACTGAAGCAGAGTATGTGGTTATATCTGAAGTTGGTAAAGAGATGATTTTGTTGAAAAATTTTCTGAAGGAGATAAGTAAGGAGCAAAATAATAGTGTTCTTTTCAATGATAGTCAAAGTGCTATTTGTCTTGCAAAGAATCCGATATTTCACTCAAGGACAAAACACATTGAGTTAAAATATCATCAAATTCGTAAGTTAATAGATGACGAGGCATTGTCATTAAAGAAGATTCTTGGTGTAGAAAATTCAGCAGATATGTTAACAAAGGTTGTCACCACTGAGAAACTGAGACTGTGCATTGCCTCAGTTGGCCTCCATGATAAGTGATGAGGGGGGCCGCCGCATTAGGACAATTTGGGTTGAAAAGATGAAGACTATAAAATATTATTGTTGTTTTTTGAAGATCAGCCTCCAAGTGGGAGATTGATGGCATTATGGAGTCTGATGGAGAAAAATATTATTATGGGTAGGTACTTCCCAGCAGGTCACCCATCCTAAGATATTAAAGGAAATAGAGTTTATATTACTGCTAATAACATACATGTAATTTCATTTAATATGTATGCCCTAGACTCTTGTTATAAATAGGGGCAATTTCTTTTATAATTATAACGCTGAAACTTTGTAACCCTGAGCTTATAACGCTGATACTGATAGTGAAGAGATTTGTCTAGTGCGGCACCGTGGTTTTTCCCTTCTTGATTTTGGAAGGGTTTTCCACGTAAAAATTCCTACTTGCCCTTTTTTTTTCTTCCCTACTTTATTTTTCGTCGCATATTCGTGTTCCCCAACAATAGGGACAATGCGACAGAGACAACAATAAAGATAAAAACAAAGGTTCATATCATGAAAAAATCTTAAACTAGTACAGTTGTAACAAATTTATCACAAACTAAATTTTTTATTATAAAATATCTCAAATCGATATACTTGTAATAAAATAAATCCCGAATTAATTTTTTCATTATAAAAAATTCTAAACCGGTATGTATATGACAAGTTCACCAAAAATTAATTTTTTGATTATCTTATATCCAAAACCAATACACCTATGACAAATTTACCCTATATTATTTTCCGTTACATTTTATCATGAATTTGCTAAGTTGAATGACATATGGTAGTTGACTAATGTACCGATTAGAGGTTTTATTTTCTATTTGTCACAAATGTATTAGTTTATGATTTTTCATGATATTAATTCAAATTCAATAGAAACTAATATAGGGTAAATTTGTTACAAATTTATTGGTTTTAAGTTTTTGGTGATCAAAAAATCAATTTGGGATACATTTATCATAGATGTATCGGTTTTGAGTTTTTCCTTATAAAAAAATCAGTTTGAGGTAAATTTGTCACATGTGTATGGTAGTCAAATAATTAATTTGGGGGTAAATTTGTTATAATTGTATCAATTTGAGATTTTTCGTGATATTAATATAATAATAATAATAATGAAACGAGCCGTTTGCCCAAAAATTCTGCTGTGCAGGCCAGCTTCTGAACTGTACACGTACCCTTGGGTATTTCATTCTTCAGATATGGTCGATGTTAGCGAGGTGATTATACTTTTTTAAGGCGGATTCAGAGCAGGCCGAGGCCGGGTAAAATCTGCAAATTTTCACTTTGCATGAGGGAGTACATTGAGGACGGCGATATTCGTTTTGCATTTTGGCACTACCTGCTGCTTCTTTTTCCCTGTTCTAAGTAGAAAATCATAAGAATAATCGAACGCTTATATACTAATAATCTTAATCTGACCTCCAATCTATATGTGGTGGAGAATTACTATCATGTTTGCGGTCATTTGAAAATATTGTGTAAACTTGATCGGCCAAAATCGCGATATATTCCCCATGCCATGCACAGTAATTTGCAGGACTCCGACGTGATCGAAGACTCGCCTAGCCGTACCCTTTCTTTCTCTAAATTTCTACTTAGTAGACCTAATCGGATAAGTTTGGACTATATTCAATCCGCAGAAACGTTAAACACGGACCAGAAAATCTACGTTTGAGAAAAGGATCAGTTAAGGCAGAGATGAGTCATACATGGCCTCATAAGCGTAAGAGAAGAAATTGCACCCTGCATTCATCCGCTTCTAATATTCCCAATGTACCTCCGATCAGTAGAAATGAGCTCATAATCACTCTCCTTTTCCTTGCTATAGAGACCCTCTTCTTAAATTTATCTACTCCATATAGTTGAGTAGCGGCTGAGGCCCGGCGGGGCAACAGCTAATGTTAGCGGCAGGTCAAAGGCTAAGGAGGGGCGAGGGTAGAGGGAGAACAAGAGCATAGGAAAAGTTTTTAGGCTACATTTGGTATTCAAGATAAAAGTCTTGATAAGATGCAATATATGGTATAGTCGAATATAAAAAATGTTGTAACTAAGGTGGGTTAATGAATTAATGAAAGGAAAATGAGAGTAAGATGGTATTGTTATTGATATGAAAGTAACCATCGTAATGTACACCACATATATTCCCAAGGATCGTTAATCGCACTTGGTGGGTTTGCGTGCCCACCAAGTAGGATCTCTCCTTTTAGAAAGAAATTTATTAATATATTTTGCCAGGTTTTTTGAGAAATTCGAGAATACCACAATTAATCAACTAAAACAAAAATAAGGGAATGGAAAAGACAAATATATGTACGATTTCTATTAGCAACGTAACCAACGTAAAACATTTTTCACAATTGCAATCTGAAAGTTAAATAAGTCCATGGTGCATTGCAAGCCAAGTGAAATGAGTCCTATCCTTTGACCTATACAAGAGACTTCGATTCAAAATGGTTTGTATACAATTAGCAAGATTCGAATGAGTGACTTTTCATTTGTGAGCTAGAAATTTGTCGATACCTCAACAATGGAAAGAGAGACTAATTTTTATTTTAATGAATAAATGAAAGAATTTTTATTGTTATGTATCTTAATTTGTTAATTTTTTAGGATTTCTTGCAGCCTTCCTTGAATAGAATAGTGTGCTAATTTACTTCTCAATGAAAGCGCACTTGTGGTCTGGTATTCACGGTCAACCTCTAGAAATGACAATACAGTTACCTTAGCAGCATCCTAACGAAAATGAGCAAAACGACATATGTTATTTCCATTCATGCATCTCATCAATTTGTGTATCTATCGAGTTCATGTATTTCTCTAATTTGTGTATCTACTTAATTTATGGTTCATGTATCTCTTGGATTCTTGTATCCATTTAATTCATATATCTTCTAGATTCTTGTATTTATTTAATTCATGATTCATGTACCATTTTTGTACATCAATTCTAAAACTCTATAAATAGATGTTAAATTCTTCATTCCAAAAAGACATGAAAACACCTATATTTCCTCTATTCAAGTTTCTCTAAGTGTGCTTATTTTAAAAGTGTTTGATAGACTCATATTCGTATAGTGCTAATACAAACAACTTTGAGGTGCTATATCTTGGGAGACATAATTTGTAAAGCTACTTAGCACTATTGGTTAGAATTAACTGCTTTAAAGAGATTCAGCTAGCCGTATGTCACCTCCAATTATTATTATTATTATTTGTTATCACTTTCTCAAATTTATCAATTTTCTTTTCACAACAAACAAAGTGTTATGTATTCTTCCCTCAATACTTCTTCTCCTCCTTCTTCTTCATCTCCTTTATATTTCCAACAAAGGGATGTGAAATGCTTATGTAATTGTCCTTAATCTATTGTAATATTAGTCTGCTTTTTGCCACGAAAAAATAAAGAACAAATAATTAGAAATTGTTATTAGGTCCGCCTTTTAAGAATTTGTGACTCACATGTGATGTTATTTTCACAGTAATCCAAAGATTATTATCTTCTCATAGAGTCCTAGCAAAACCCCAGTGGAGATACAATCTAGATTTAATTATTCCATGGAGAAAGTAAGATAAATGTGGATAGGACTTCTTATATTCACGGTATAAAAGCAATTTTTCTTGAATAACAAATTTCTTGAATAATTAAATAAATATAATAATTTAATATAAATAATATTACATTATAATATTAGAAAGAAATTTCAAAACAAAAAACAATCATTTTTTTAAATTTATTCCTATTTTTATTTATTTATATGTTTTCCATCTCTTTCTCCACTGTACGTCTGGTTCATCTTGGAACTTCACAACTTACATGTAATTTTTTAATTAACGTTAGAACCCTATTCAAACGGTTAGAAAGTCTAAGCTTCTTCTCCTTCCTAAGTCTCTGGTTCATGTTGAAAGTCTACGACCTTTCATCCCTAGCTTTGTTTTTCACGTTGTGAAGTTTCACAAAGGCAACAAGAAAATCAAAGCAGTGTACTTTTCATAATCACAAAAGTGAATCATCATATTTTTTTTTCTCTTGCTAGATTTGGTAATAAATTATGAGAGATTTTTATAATCTCTGTTTGTGTATTTCTGAATTCATTTACATTAATATTCGTAAATACCAAATGATGGACAGCATATGATATGAAAATATTTGTCTTTATTACTACAATTTATTAAATAGTGAATAAGATATAGCATAGTCCATAAATTTCACATCTGATCTAATCCAATCATGTTTAGAAATATAGACGACCAAATACCGCCTTAAGGGTTAATCGGGGGATTTGATCTGGCATGGATGAGTACAAATTGAGCGCCCATGTGTGGACATCTCATATGTGACGACAACATGAGAGATTATAGTAGAAGACCGACGAGCTATGTCCACGCTACCGGTAAAATCTTAGGTAGTATCCGTACAACAATATAGACATTTGCAATGTCTATACTTCATAACTCGAAGATCACATGAAATGTACATGCACATTCCCTCCTTTGAGTATAAGAAATCTATTAATAAAAAGAAGGTCCAAATGAGAAAGTCCGAATTTTAAATTGTGCAAACCGTGTCCTTCTGTTCTGTTCACCCGACATTTCTTTCGTCCGCATGGATTAAGCGATGTGATTACCAGCTTTCCATCTTGCACAACGAAAATTACGGGGGGGACACAACCCCACCATTATTAATTAAGGAGAAAACGACCGAGTGCCGCATGAAAAACATGTCGACGAGATTCGAAATCCCGACGCGAAACGACAGACGCGAAGACGAACTTTCCCAAATTCCCCATCAACCGTCGACGGCACCACGCTCCACCCACCACCTCAATCGTAACGAATCGCTTCGATCTGTCCAGCCATGTCCGGAACCCCTCATCCTCTTTAACCGTTCCCATTCCCGAAATCCATGCTACCCTCTCTCTCTCTGAACCCACCATAATCTTCCTGTATTTCTGATCCCCCTCCCGCCTCCGTTCCTCTCCGATTGGGGAAAGAGAAGCCAAATAGAGAGAAAGAAAGAGAGAGAGAGATGTGAGGGAGAGAAGGGGGAGGGAGAGAGAGGCAAAAGAACGAAAAAGTAAACCCAGTTTCTCTCTCTCTCTGTGTCTCTCTGTGCCGATTCGATTCCCTCCTCCTGCAAATGCCAATCCCATGCAGTTCCATGCACCCGGAACTTGATCTCTCCTTCATCCCCCGCCCGTCCGTCTCCGTCTCCTCCCGTCCCGCATCTCTCTGCAACTATCAAGATTTCAGATAGCACGCGGAGAAAGAGAGGGAGGGATACGCCGTCCGTGATCGCCCCCGGTCGATTTTCAGATGTTCGCCGTGCCCGCTTTGCCACCCTTCGACACGGCCCTAGACCTCACGCTCCTCGCCCTCGTCGCCGTCCTCCTCCTCCTGTCCTCCCTCTCCTTCGCCTTCGTCGTCCACCTCCGCCTCAAGTCCCGCTCCGCCCCTCACCTCGGCCGCTTCAACTCCCTCTGGACCGTCCGCCTCCTCCTCGTCTCCTCCACCACCCTCTGGGCCCTCGTCGAGCTCCTCCGCGTGCCCTTCTTCCGCCGCCGCTACATCGCGCCGTCCCTGCCCTTCTTGACGGAAAGCCAGGAAGCCTACCTCTGCAAGTTCCATGCCGTCCTCTCCCTAGGGCTCTGCGAGCCCGTCTTCCTGTTGACCGCGCTCTTCCTCGTCAACGTCTCGATCAAGAAGAAGGACCCGCGCCGCCTGTGGGCCCTAGCATTCGTGTTCGGCGTCTGCCTGCCCCTCCTCGTCTTGCAAATCTTGTTCGTGTTCTACCAGCCGATCGACCTACTGTTGCCCCAGGTCTTCGGGCGCAGCTCGTACATCTCCAAGGATGAGTTCGGCAACGACACCGTCCTGTGCACGTACCCTTTGATGTCCATCATCGTGTTTGGAGTATTCGGGATCGCCTACTCGTTGTGCTTCTTCTTATCATCTTGCAAGGTCATGTCTCTCGTCATCAACAAAGGTCTGCGGACTCGGATTTACTTGCTCGCCATGGCGGTCCTGGTGTCGCTGCCCTTGGAAATCTTGCTGCTGGTGGCCTCGGTGATGTGGATGCCAGACCGTGCCGTTTACAAGGGCTTGGTGTTCGGCGTTTTCCTATGCACGTTGGCATGCACCGTGGCAGCGGAGGGGATTTTGGTGATCCGGCCGATCATCGACGCTTTGGCAGCCGGCGGCGAGTGCTGCCAGTGGAGCCCGAATCAGCGGCCGCCGCCACTGGAGGACGACCAGAGACCGCAGGCGGAGGAGATCGGGGTAAAAGTGTGAAAAGGGACAACATCAGCGAATTCTACACCGCATTTGATTGGTGCACGAGAATTCGTTTTGCGGAAGAGAGGAATTCGAAGTTGCTGGTCGTAAGAATTCAATCTTTTCCGTATTTTCTTTTTTCCTGGTTAAGGCATAGGAACTTGTGTTCTTAGATTCTCTTAATTCCAATTCCAAGAGTTTTCAAATGTGAGATTGTCTACCGATTTCTTTAAACTAGAATTAGATCGGTTTCGGTAGAGTCATGAACATGGTAGATGATGAAATCACGGTCGTCAGAACAATTGCTTCATAATATATTAGGATATGGTGATCGAATAAACATGCACAACGATGGTTTGATGTTATTCAATAAATATTGTGTGACAATTTCATGTTTTGTCGTGTGATAGGAAACTCAAAATCGACGTTGCCGATCTGCTATGGCTTGTCGTGACCTTTGAGGGTGTTTTGGAAACTATGGCTTCTCCGACTTATTTTGGGACGGGGTAACTCCGGGGTTGACTTGACTCGGTCAACGCTCTGTGGAACAAGAATTCCATGGATATCCACGAAAAGTTAGGACTATGGATTCCGACAATTTGCGCAACTCGTGATCGTCAGCCAATGACATCCTACGATATTTGGAATTCTCAACCAAAGTTCACGTGAGATGAAACCCTTTTGCACGGTCTTTAAATTTGACCCGATGTGTTAAAGCTGTTCGAAAATGTGAATGATCATTATGAGAACACAAGCAAAATGGGTAATTAGATTGTTTTTGTTTGTCGTCGATTTTTTTTCTTTTTGTCGGAAAAAAAAAAAGCGGTCTTATTTGATTAACCAATGCTTTTAAAACAAAGTCGATGGGCTTCTGAACAAAGCATATCCTTGAACAACCAAGTAGATGGAAGGGCCTGCTTATGATGAGCCTTGACTACCCTATCGGCCAGCTTATTGGTTTACAATGAGCCATTTGGACTAATCGAGCTGGGACAGATGCCTTTTACAAACATCGATCAAATCTCGCGACTAGACTATCAAAGTCCAAAACCCCTTTTAATAACCCGAAAGTATTTAAATAGGTCATAACAATTTTTGTAGGTCAGTATAATGGTTCTACAAAATAAAGAGGCCAAAATTATTAGTGGATTATAAATGGGCCCATTATGAGCCTATTTACAGCCCACTTAAAGCTTAATTTATTTTTATAATTTTTTATACCAATTTTTTATCATAAATGGGTCGAGCTTCTTTTAGTATAACCCATTTATGACCCATTTAAAGAAAGCCTAACCTATTTATGACCCATTTAAATATTAAATGGGTCATAAATGGGTTATACACCTATTTTGACAAGTGTATCTATAATGGGTTTAAAAATTAAAAAGACTAAAATACATGGGTTGTTAATGAACTTGAATAAGTTTAAAATCTTTAAAAAAGATTATAAAAATAAGTTTTCCTAAGTTTAGTTAGATAGATAAATGTTTTAACAATATGGGTCGGGTCAGGTATGGGTTGGGTTGGGTATGGGTCAATTTTATACGCGTGCTTAAATGGGTCATAAACGGGTTAATGTGTCAATTTGGGTCGACCATTTATGACCCGACCCAAACCCGACCCAACCCACCCGTTTAACGAGGTCTATTTATAACCCACTTAAAGCTTAACCCATATAAGAGGCCTCTGCAGGTAAGGCCATATCACGTATGGAGATGTTTCATACCAATATTTATAATTTTTTTATAATTTATTTTCCTTTTTTATCTATGAAGCTGAGCTAACCCTCTCCAATCACAAGTGAGGGCCGGCAGACCCTCGCACACATGAGGCGAGGGCTGTGAAACCCTTGCCTATGATCCAAGATTGAGTTAAACATGGAAGAATTTATAGAAATTAACCACAAAATTTGTATTGTATGAAAGTGTTTTGGCAATATAATATTTAAAAAAAAAAATCATAAGAAACAATTTATCCTAAATTGTGTCGAATATAGAAGAGTTTTAGCAATATGTGTTGAGTTGGGTACAAGTTGAGAAATTTGCATTACAAGGGCCATTTATGACCTAACCCCGACCTCGATGCTGGCCTAGTCATTTGACAGGTATACTCGTAAGTTCCATGGACTTTGATTAGCGCTCGAGATAATAATGGAAAAGAGAAAAGTTATCAATTCAACAGCCACCAGTGGATAAGTTCTTTGCTTTAGGCCGTTCGTTTTATGAAAAATATTATTTTTCTGTTAGGAAAATGTAATTATTTTCAGTATTCGGATGAAACTTGATTTTGAAGTGGAAAATGTTTTTTTGATGTTCGCTTAAGAAAATATTTTCCTTTATAAACTCTTTTCAATATTTTATTTTTTAAAATAATTATTTATTTTATTTTAAAATTTTTATTATTAAATTATTTTTTTCCCCCATCTCGAGCTCGCACGATCAGCTCACCGGCGAAGTGAGCTTGAGGTGGCAAGGCTCAGACCTCGTAGATTGGTGACGCTTGAGCCTTGCCATGGTTTGGCGACGCTTGGGCGTCATCAATCTGGCAAGGTCCGTGCCTTGCCGCCTCTAGCAATGCTCAGGCGTCACCGATCTGCGAGGCCCACGCCTCGTTCACCGTTTAGCAAGGCCCAAGTGTTGCCGATTTAGTGCTCGAGCCTTGTCGCCTTGGCAACACTCAAGCATTGCGATTCGTGATGCACTCGAGCCTCGCCGTCATCTCGGTGATGCTAGATTAGCGAGCTCGACTTGCCTGTCGCCGGCCATTGCCATGGTCGCCATGACCGGTAAAAAAAAAGAAAAACAGCAAAAAGAAAGACAAAAAATAAAATAAAATTGATTTTATTAAAAAATAACAAAAAATTCGAATTTATGAAAAAAAAAGAAAAGAAATGATAAAAAAAAGAAAGAAAGAAGTGAGACTAATAAGAGGTGTGAGATAAAGGGAGTAAGTGTGGAAAATATTTTCCCCAACTTGAAAAGTAAAAAACATTTTCCTCCACTTTAGAAGATTTTTTTTCTTTCATGGAAAATGTTTTCCCTAATGAATTTATTTTCCATGAAACAAATGTCGGAAAATCTAGAAAACATTTTCCTAGAAGTTATTTTCCGTGAAACGAACAGAGTTTTAAATCAAATGAACGGGAGGGTCTCCAAGAGCGCTAGGGTTTCAACACCAAATTGCAAATGAAGCTCCGACAAAACGTAATTTGCCAAACAGTACTAATTTATGTTCTTTTGTTCCTAGGAAGTTATTTCTTTTCCCTTTTTTTTTTTTTCTCTTTTCTTTCTCTTTCCTTTTCTTCTTCCTCCCATAGCCTACTACCGCCCATCGCCACTGTCGCTAGCGAGTGGCTAGGCGAGGTCCGGTGAGCTTGGCTGAGCACAAATCTGCTCTGGCCGACTAAACGACGAAAATCGTCTAGCGAGGCCGAGCTCCAAATACAGGAGGGGTCTCCAAGAGCGCTCTATTATGGAAAAGAAGGTGAAAATGGAAAGGAAAAAAAAAATTGTATTTAAATCATTAAAAAATTAAAATAAATTAGACTAGGTTTCAACACCAAATTGCAACCCATCAACCAAGTTCCCTTCGAATCCCGACGTGCACCACCTGCAATCGCTCCTTCTAATAGAGAACCTTCAATATTGAACTTCATGGAGCCTTGTTCCGGTGGAGTCCATACCACAGGTCGGTTTACTCGCCGTCTATCTCGAGCAATGGTTTCTAGGTTCCATCTCGGGAAGTTGTTGCTGACGGCGAGGTCGGCATCGACAATTGAGCTCGGATCTGGTCGCCGGTGCTGAAAGACAGAATGCATTTTGCTACTCTCCGGGAATATCACAAAACTCCGGCGAGCTCCGCTATCGACGGTGAGCCCCTGAGCTGGCCGTTGAATCAAGAAATCGCAACACCCACTTATTCATCCTAGTGTTATCCTAGTGCGAAATGCTGACCTCCATTCTTGGACGCTACCAAATTTCCTTGTCCATCGGCAAAATAGGAAGACATGCTCCCTTGTGTTCGGAGATTGTTGACTAAGAGGACGGATTGGATCGGAATAAGACTTTTCTCTATTAAAAAAAGAAGAAGAGGAAATTATCCCCCGTAGCTAATGCGTTGTGACACACGCTTCACATAAAAAAATAAAAAATAAAAAATAAAAAAACTGGATTATTTAGTAGGAATTCGATTTCCAAAACTTGGACCATAGAGCCATGGGCGTGTGATCGGAGTGCGTGGCCGTGTTAAACGTGCAAAATAACGCACAAAAATGTATAATAAATAAATAAATAATAAATAAATAAAAGGCAAAGAAGGCAACGTGACCCTATAGTGTCGGCTGAACAATATTTTCTCCGATTGTCATTTGGTCATATTCAAAGCATGCTCAAAATCTCCACATGGTGACGTGTCACGACAACCCCGGCGGTCCCACGTGCTGATGTTCGCAGCCGCGCGCCACACACGTGTCCGAAAAAGTCAAACTTTTGAATTTATGTCCACCTAAAATACACCGGCCACGACGACGTTTCCTTAGGAGTACTTACGTATTTTTAATTTGGTAACCTAAGATAGACTACTTCCCCAGTTGTTATCGGAATCGGATTCGAACCGTGTCAACCTATTTCGTTCTTCTTTTTGTGACGAATTCTTTTGCGGAATTGAACCTGTTCCATACAGGAATTGATATTCACATTTTCAACTTTAAAACACTCCCACTTGCCCAAACCTAATACTGATAAAATTTATAAAAAAAAAAAAATTAATAAAGATAGGCATAACTCTCTAAAGAGACCCCTAACTTTTTGCCCAATCCCAATTCTTCCCCAAACAGTTTCTTATATGAAAAAAAAAATATATATATCTCCAACTTTCATTATGGTTCAAGCATTCAAAAATCTCTACTAGTTTCATTAAAATTATCAACATCAAGGTTGGTACTCTCATAATCGTATGGAACAAAAGCAATCTTCCAATATTTATATTGTTGGATGCATAGATAGATTTGAGACGAAAATGAAAATTGGATATTCTTTTTTAGACAAAAAAAATTCATAGCAAAAATGAGATTGAATCAAAAGTTGGATTTTCCTTTTAGGGAATTAGCCCAACAAAAAAATGGGGTTTGGTTTCTTTGGAAACTAATTATGAAAAAGATTAGTTCATTAAAAAAGATGGATAGGATGAAGCTAAAAATGAGAATGGTATCATATCATTGGAATTTGTAGTAGTAAATTTTATTATATGTATAAACGAGTTGACCACATTTTTGCATGAGCTTTTCACATGTCTAAAATATTTAACCATGACTGAAACATCTAATTTCACGGTTTCGATTACAATAACCTGACATTTGAAACATTAAGAAATGATAATTATCTATAAATTGGTTGCTGTTTTTTTTTTATATCTGTCAAATTAGTATATATCAAAGTATTTTGATGTCAAAAAATTGAGCTGGTCACGAGATCAAAGGCTTATATAGAAGTTTGCAATTTGGTAAAATATCATGTGAAAGAAATATGACCTTCCTTAGTTCCTTGCTCGTTTTGGACATATCCTTATCCATGTAAGAAACCGGGTCGCAGCTTCTCCTCGTAGTAAGAAAACTATTGCAAGTGGTCATCAATTCCCATTTGATTTCATCATCCGTCATTGAAACGCAAAACCACTATTTTATATTTATATATATCACATTCATGAAGTTTCAAAAGAGGAAGGAATATTATCTTTAGAAACTAAATATTTTATTATGCAAATTGTATTGCCTTTGAAATTGAAAACAATGTTAAATTCTGGAGGGTATAGCTAGATTTTATTGTTAAATATATGTTATTTTGAAAGTTTTTTTTTTTTTTGGGCTTTTAGCAGGGAATAGCCTTCCTTGTTCACTTGGGAAATGATTAGGAAATGGGACCATATACTTATCCGAGAAGAAAAATTAACAAGAAGCAGCAAAGACGAGTTGACCAAGTAACTCCCTCGCCACACGCGGCCGGCCACAGCGACCGCCCCCAGATGCGTCCGTTCCCTCGTCTCCTTCGTCCCTAATCCCTAACCTCTCCTCTCCTTCCCAGGCACGGACTAGAATTCTCCTTTCCCTTGACTTTCCTCGGTTCCTGTTCAATCCCTTCGCACCTATATATAAGAACGCCCTCCTCCTCAATCCTCTTCTCACTTCTCGCTCGCTCTTCGATTTGCAAAACAAGATAAACCCATCTCGCCATCCGATTTCGAGAGGTTTAGGCGGCCTCGAGCTGGGTTTCCCTAGTTGTTTCTTTACGATGATGATGAGCGTCGACAGGGATCGCCACCGCCATCTAGGCCTTCATCTCCGCTTGCCCCACGTTCACCTCCACCACCACCACCACCACCACCACGACGAGAGGGTGGAGGAAGACAACCTGAAGGACGTGCCGAGGGGGTGCCTGGCCTTGTCCGTGGGGCAAGGCGAGGAGCAGCGGCGGTTCGTGATCCCGGTGGCTTACGTGAACCACCCGCTGTTCGTGGACTTGCTGAGAGAGGCCGAGGACGAGTATGGGTTCGACCAGAAGGGACCCATCAACATCCCGTGCCACGTCGACGAGTTTCGGAACGTGCAGGACTCAATCGATAGGGACGTGAGCAAGAGCCATTGCTGCGACCGCCATAACAACAACATCCACGGGTGGTGCTTCGGACCTGCTTGACGGATAATACGACGATGTACTCGATCAACATGTGCATAGAGTAGAGTGTTTAGTTTGAGCATACAATAGTCGTGTAACACGTTTCTTCTTCTTTCTTTCTTTTTTTCTCTTGGGTCTCTTTAATTCATGTAAATGGAGATCTCGAGAAATAAAAACGACGCAGTCAGTTGCAGATGTATTTGTAATTCAATGCATCTCCATTTTGATCAATGGTCTGTGTTACGCATCGAGATCTCTTGCTTCCTATGATTGATGATTGAAATGTGCTGCAACAATCGCTCTGCTCTCTTTAGAGAATTGAGCAACGTTCGCTGGAAAACAGCGTGTGATTTCCCAAGCAATTATGTAATCCAGGACAGTCGAGCACGAACGCAGCGATACCAGCTGGCTCGTTATGGCTACAGGATCAACACGGTCTCCATCAATTGCGGGGTCGGCGGTGATCACTTGCTATTGCTATATTGACTTTCTATCTTTGTTGGATCTTGATGTTAGAGTGAGTACTGACTTACAATCTGATTGATGAAATCTCAGAAAGTCTTACTCGATGGGTTTTCTCTTTTCCTTGTTTAGCGTCAGTTTCTGCTTGGGGAAGAACCCTTTTGATGTGGGGTGCCAATTGTCAGAACAGAGTACCACTTTCTGTTGTTTTTTTGTTAATTTAGATTTTGCCACCAATACGTTTTGACTTCTATTTAAGTCCGAAACACTCGAAACTTTCACTTAATAATGAATTCATGTTGGGATAATATTCTAAATCTTAGCAGAGAGCATAAGGTTTGATTGAAACCACCGTGCATGGTTTTTTCTCATTTTCCGCGAGTACATTTGTTTTATAATCCATCGACCAAGAGGGAGGACAATATAAGCCTTGCTTTTTTAATTATGTTGGCTAATGGAGTTGAATTATAAAAATCCTCCATAAAATTACCAAAAAATTCTTGAATCTATTCTACGACAACCAACTCACTCAAAAACCTTTCAATGTAGCAATTTAGTAATAAACATTTAAACGATTTGTCAATTTGTCCTAAACTTTTTTACTTTTTGTCAATTTAGTTATTCCAGTTAATTTTGGTTGAATATCGCTAATGTTATAGTCTAATCAATGTCAATCGTTTTCTATGGCATGAATAGCGCCGACATAAACGATTCTTGTAATTTTTTTCTTCCTTTTTCTTTTCCCATTTCTCTTTTCTTTCCTTTTTTTTTTTTTTTCCTTATTTCCCTCCACCAATCATTGAACTTGGCGATGGTCGACAAAGGTCACTAGGGGAAAGCGAGGGCTACGCTTAATTCCCCATGCCAAACGTTGGCCTCGCTTGATGAGGCCCCTCATGATCAACGGAGTTTGGTTAGGGCACCCTCGCTCAGCCCTCACCCAAGGCTGAATTTGGTGAGGGTAGCCCTTGTTGGCCTCTGGCAATGATGAGGGCCTCACCTAGGTGAGGGGTACCCTTGCCAAATCAAATGAGGGTCGGCCTCGCCGGCAACTTTCACTAGCCATCACCAAGGCCAACAACTCAAAGAGAAAATAAGGAAAAAAGAAAGAAAAAAAAAAAAAAGAGAGAAAGCAAAAAAAAATTCATAAAATTTTAAAAAATTACAATCATAAAATTTTAAAAGATTAAAATTTTTATCAACATTGGTGATTTTCAGACAAATTAACTAGAATATCTAAAGTAGCAAATCATCAAAAGATTTAGAACTAAATTAATATAATTGATTATCGTATAATAAGTTTAGAACTTTTTGGATAGTTTTCTAAAAAATCCTTAACATTTAATGAGAATGGAAAATGCTAGACTTATAAGATCAATATACAAAATTGATTTATTAAGTGATATATCTTGCTATTATTAGGTCATGAACATGGCTCACTTAGTTTAAATGGCATGACCAGCACTAACATAAATGATTGTTGTAATTTTTTTCATTTTTTTTCCTTTTTCCTTTCCCATTTCTTTTTTCTTTCCTTTCTTTTTATTTTTAATTTTTTTCTTATTTCCCTCCACCAGTCATTGAACTTGGTGATGGTCGACAGAGGTCACTAGGGGATAGCGAGGGCTAGGCTTGATTCCCCTTGCTAGATGTCGGCCTTGCTTGGTGAGGCCCCTCATGATCAACTAGTGTTGGTGAGAGCACCCTGCTCAGCCCTCACCCGAGGTTAAATTCGGTGAGGGTAGCCCTTGTTGGCCTTTGGCAATGATGAGGGGCCTCACCTAGGTGAGGGTTACCCTTGCCAAATCCAATGAGGGCTGGCCTCGTCGACAACTTTCACTAGCCATCACCAAGGTCAACAACTTAAAGAGAAAATAAGGAATAAGGTAAAAAAAGAGAAAGGAAAAAAAATTCATAAAATTTTAAAAAATTACAAAAATTATCAACATCAATGATTTTCAGACAAATTAACTAGAATAACTAAAGTAGCAAATCGTCAAAAGGTTTATGACTTAATTAATATAATTGAAAAGTTTAAGATTGAATTTAGGACTAAATTGATATAATTGAAAAGTTTAAGATTGAATTGATTATCGTATAATAAGTTTAGGACTTTTTGGATAATTTTCTAAAAAATCCTTTAATGTTTAATGAGAATGGAAAATGCAAGACTTATAAGATCGATATACAAAATTGGTTTATTAAGTGATTATCTTGCTATTATTGGGTCATGAACATGGCTCACTCAGTTTGAATGCCAGTCACTACCTAACACATCGCCTCTTAAACTACTTCATATGCCATTTTTGTAATTCTAGTGTTGCTCGGAACAACTCGCTAGTTGGAAGTGTGCAACTTGAGCATGTTGCAAAATAAGGGTGTGCAACATAAACTAGTTGAACCAAGAAACCCGAACCAAATGAGCCACTTCTGAGTGATTCCCAAGGGTTTCGGTCCGATTCTCGATATGGAACAGGTGACGGGCAATCCAGGTGTAGGGTGAGAAGCGGACCGCGTGGATCGGACTGACTTTTTCAAAAAGAAATCAAAATAAACTTCTCTTCTTTTCATCTTCATCTTCTTCTGCTTCATCTCCATGGAGTCTCCACCTTGACATGAACTGCTATTTCCCTACCCAACGCGAGGCTACATGGTTCCGCACTTGGACCTCGCCCACCACCTCTGCCTCCGTGGACCTGCCCTCTCCATGTTGGTCCGTCCCAAGAAGCTCCCCCTCCTTAACCCTCTCCTCTCCGCCCGGCCTTCTGCCCAAATCCTCGTGCTCCCCTTCCCACCCCACCCCGCCCCAAACACCTGCGGGGCGTCAAGAATGTCCGCAACACCAGTCACTTCTTCAGCAACGTCCCCATCATCTCTGCCTTCCGCCTTCCTCCCCCTCGTCCGATCGTTCGCCTCCCACCCTAACTCTCTATGGCCATCCTCTTTTATTTCTTCCTCGACTGGACTTTCACTTGTTGATGAGCTCGGCGTCCATCGGTTCTATTGGGAAAAATCATTAAAATGATCCTAAACTTATTATAATTATGTTGATTCAATCACAAACATTTTGCATTTGTACTGATTCATTTCATTAAGCAAATTTTTGCCAGCCAACACTGATGTGAACACGATTGGCGCTAACCATCCGGGCAATGTCAACAAGGCAATTTTTAAATATTTTTTTATTTTTCTTTCCTTCTTCCTCTAGCCGATCTCTGGGTTGACCTGAGGTTAGGGCCGGCAAGGTCGATCTCATTGGCCCTAGCCGCAATTGGCTGGAGGCATAAAGAAATTTTAAATAAAAAAATAAATAAATAATATTAAAGAACAAAAAATATTTAAAAAATTAAAAAACGCCATCTTGACATCATTCAGACAACTGGTGCAAGCAAACCAAAACTAGTTAGATAGACTAAATTGACATAAATATAAAAGGTTTAAGACCGAATTGACAAAAAAAAAATAATACTAAAAGGGCACAATTGCAATAGAATTTAAATTCAGACCATTATCCCTCTATTACAAAGAACCATGTCATTTAGGGACTCGGAACCATTTCAACTTCGCCATCCACGGCCTCGAGGATTTGAAAGTCGGGGATCTTTTTGAGACAGTAAAAAATTCAGAACAAATATGGGATTGGACTACAAGTTGGGTCTTTTTTAAAGGAATTAGCCCAACAAAAAAATGGAGACTTTTTTGGAAACTAATTATGAGAAAGATTAGCTCATATGTAAGATGGACAAGACGAAGCAAAAAATGAGAATGGTATTATAATACTAGGATTTATAATTGTAAATTTTTTTCATATGTATAAACAATTCAACCACATTTTCATATGAGTTTTTTGCTTGTTTAAAAAAAGTTATGCATGTCCAAGATATCTATTTTCACAATTTCAATTACAATAAGTTGTCATTGGAAACATTAAGAAACGATGATTATCTAGAAATCGAGTCCTTTTTTTTTTATATCTGTCAAATTAGTATTTATCAAAGTATTTTGATGTCAAAATTTGAGGTGGTCACGAGATTAAAGGATTATGCAGAAGATTTTGAACTTTCTTTTGCGTGGAATGTTTGCAATTTGGTAAATATCCTGTGAAAGGATCATGACTTTCCTTCCTTAGTTCCTTCCTCGTTTTGGACATGTCCGCGTGAGAAAAAGCGGGTCGCCACGTCTCGTCATGGTAAGAAAACTACAGCAGCAAGTGGTCATCAATTCCCATTTGGAGTCATCATACGTCATTGAACATCTCATCCAAAACTAAACAGAATACGATAGTTTTTTTAATTAGTGCAAAAATACTAAAAAAAAAAAAATCTCTCTAAAATGTAAATATTTCAGGTTGCAAATTGTTCCGTCTTGAAATTGAGAACAAGGTAAAATTGAGAGGGAATAATAACGTAACTCGAATGATTTTCTTAAAGAATGTTATTTTGAAAGCGTTGTTTCTTGGGTTTTAGCAGGGGATTATAATACTCATCCGAAGAGAAAAATTCACAAGAAACAGCAAAGATGAGTTGACCAAGGAACTCTCTCGTCACACGCGGACGGCCACCGGGACCGATCCCAGATACGACTGTTTCCTCATCTCCTTCGTCCCTAAGCCAAACCCTCTCCCCTCCTTCACATGCACGGTCTAGACTTCTCCTTTCCCTTGACCTTCCTCGAACTCAATTCAATCCCTTCGCCCCTATATATAAGAACGCCCTCCTCTTCAATCCTCTTCTCACTTCTCGCTCGCTCTTCGATTTGCAGAGCAAGATAAACCCATCTCGCCATCCGATTTCGAGAGGTTTAGGCGGCCTCGAACTGGGTTTCCCTGGTTGTTTCCTTAAGATGATGATGAGCGTCGACAGGTATCGCCACGGCCATCCAGGCCTTCATCTCCACTTGCCCCACATTCACCTCCACCATCACCACCAACACCACCACCACCGCGACGAGAGTTTGGAGGAAGACACCCTAAAGGACGTGCCGACGGGGTGCCTGGCTGTGTCCGTGGGGCAAGGCGAGGAGCAGCGGCGGTTCGTGATCCCGGTGGCTTACGTGAACCACCCGCTGTTCGTGGACTTGCTGAGAGGGCGGAGGACGAGTACGGGTTCGACCAGAAGGGACCCATCAACATCCCGTGCCACGTCGACGAGTTCCGGAATGTGCAGGATACCATCGACAGGGACGTGAGCAAGAGCCATTGCCGCGACCGCCACATCGACAACATCCACGGGTGGTGCTTCGGACCTGCTTGACGGATGATCCGACGATGTACTCGATCAACATGTGCATAGAGTAGAGGGTTTAGTTTTGAGTATACAATAGTCATGTAACACGTTTCTTCCATATTTTTTTCAATTGGGTCTATTTGATTTGTGTAAATGGAGATTCCAAGAAATCAAAAGGACGCATTCGATTGCAGATGTATTCGTAATTCAATGTGCCTTCATTTCTATCGTTGGTTGACCGTTCCATGCCTGCTAAGCCGATAAGCGAACTTAGAAAAAGGCAAACTGATTTTTCAATGGCGTGTGTTAAGCATCGAGATCTCTTGCTTCTTATGATCGATGATTGAAATGTACCGCGACAATCGCTCCGTTCTCTTTAGAGAATCGAGCAACGTTCGCTGGAAAACAGCACGTGATTTCCCAAGCTATTATGTAATCCAGGACAGTCGAGCACCAGCGCAGCGATTCCAGCTGGCTCGGTATGGCTACGGGATCACACGTTCTCCTCGATTGCTGGGTCGATGATCACTCGCTGTTGCTACATTGACTTTCTATCTTTGTTGGACCTTGATGTTGGAGTGAGGTACTATTAACTTATGATCTGATTGATGAAATCTAAGACAGTATTATGCGATGGGATCGCTCTCTTCCTTGCTCCGTGCGTCAGTTTCTGCTTGGGGAAGAACTCTCTTAGATGGGGGTGCCAATTGTCCGAACAGAGTTTTACTTTCTGTTGTTCTGTTAATTTAGATTTTGCGACCAATGCATTTCGACTCCTATTTTAAGTCCGAAACACTCGAAACTTTCACTTAATAATGAATTCACGTTGAAATAATATTCTAAAATCGTAGGAGAGGGAAGAGGTTGGACTGAGACAACCATGTAATGTTTATTTTTCTTTTTCCACTTGTACATTTCTTTTATAATCCATCAACCAAGAGGGAGGAAAATATAATCCTTGCTTTTTAGTTTTGTTGGCTGATGGAGTTGAACTTTAAAAATCCTTGATAAAATTAACAAAAAAAAAGCCTTAAATCTATTCTACGATAATCAATTCAATCTTTAACTTTTCAATTGTGTTAATTTAATACTAGACATATACACGATTTGTCAATTTAGTTTCAAACCTTTTGGCAATTACTCAATTTAATCATTCAAACTAATTTTAATCGAAAATTACTGATATGACAACCCAATCGATGATGACATCTTACATAGCATGGTCGGCATAGATGATCATCACTAACATGAATGATTCTTGTAATATTTTTCAACTTTTTTTCCCTTTCCCTTTTTTTTTTGTTTCCTTTCTCTTTTTAATTTTTTTCCTTATGTCCCTCCACCAATCATTGACCTAGGTGATGACTAGCAAAGGTCGTCAGCTAACAGCAAGGGTTGGATGAGATTCCCCTTGCCAGACATTGGCCTCACCTTGGTAAGGCCCCTCGTGATCACCAGAGGCCAATGAGGGCACCCTCACTCACCCTTGCCTGAGCTCTTATTTTCCTCATTAGCCTTTGGCAATGGTGAGAGGCCTCCTTGGGTGAGGGGTACCCTCGCCAAATTTGACAAGGGTCGGCCTTGTCAACAGCTTCTATTGGCCATCACTAAGGCTTGTGACTCGCGGAGGGAAATAAGGAAAAAAAAAAAAAAAGAAAGAAAAGAAAAAAAATTTAAAAATTATCCGCATAAGTGATTTTTAGTCAAAATTAATCGAAATGACTAAATTAACAAATCATCAAAAGGTTTAAGACTAAATTTGTAAATTATTAAAATATTAATTACTAAATTGGTATAATTAAAAGATTTAAGATTGAATTGATTGCCATACAATAATTTTAAGACTTTTATTTTCTCAAAAATCCTTAGCATTCAATGAGAATGGAAAATGCTAGACTTATAACATTGTATTCGAAATTGGTTTATTAAGTGATATATCTTGTTATTATTGGTTCGTGAATAGGGCTCACTCAGTTTGAATGGCCAATCAATATATAAGATATCACTTCTTAAACTAATTCATACACTAGTTATCGTAATTCTAGTGTTGCTCACTACAACTCATTGGTTGGAAGTGAGCAAATTGAGCATGTTTTAAAATGGGGGTATGCAACGGAAACCATTTGAATCAAGAAATCCGAACCAAACTGGATAGATTTGGATGGTTCCCATGAGTGCCAATCTAGTTGCCGGTTCCGTAAAATTGAAATCAGTGACAGGCTGTTGGATTCCAAAGTGGGAACCGGTCCAATATTTTCATGGAGAAATCAAAATAGACATCTCTTCCTCCTCCTCTTCTTCATCTTCTGCATCTCCATGGAGTCTCCACCTCCACATGTACTGCTACTTCCCCACCCAGGGCAAGGCCACATGCTTCCACACTCGCCCACCCGCTCTCTCCGCGTACTCAACCACATCGTGTCGGTCACTCCCGAGAAGCTACCCCCCCTTTTTGTCCAGATCCTCGTGCTCCCCTTCCCACCCCCACCCCGAAACTCTTGCGGGGCGTCAGGAACGTCCGCGACATTAGTCACTCGGCAACGTTTCCATCATCTCCGCCTCCGCCTTCCGCCTCCCTCCCCCCTCGCCCAGTGGTTTGCCTCCCATCCCAACCCTCCATGGCCATCCTCTTCGATTTCTTCTTGGATCGGACCCTTGACTTGGTCGACAAGCTCAGCGTCCACCGCTTCCATGGGTATCGTTTGGGATCGGATCGATTGCTCCAATTCTAAGATTAAGGTTCCGATTCCCAATTCCCTTCAAATTTATAAGGGAATTGATTACCCCTGATGAGAAAATAAGATTGAGGTGAAATCTTTAAACTCAAATTTATAAAGTTGAATGTTAAAATATTACTTTATGTTCTCTTACAAAATATTTTCTCTTTTTTCTCATGCAAATGATAACCCTTCTATATATCTACTATCTAGTACCAAGTGACGATTAAGCTTGTTAAAATTCATTTCTTGAAAGAAGAGGACTTATTTCGTGGAAAACAAATGATTTGAAAATTATTTATTAGTAAATAATTACTAATATTGCTCAAAAAATGAAGGAACAAAATATATTTTTATTATTTAAAATAATAATTAGATGTAAATTATTATCGATAATAAAAATATTTTCATTGAGTAATAATTTCAATTAATATAAGTGATCATTTCTAAGAAAGCATTTTTCAAATAATTCATTTTTTACGAAACAAACGAACCTAAATTACAAAACTTTATCTGCAGGCTTCATTCCGAGCTCAATTATCCCTTTACATAGGGCCACGAAACATAGTAAACGAACGTGCAAATACAGATTCGGGAGGAGCTTCAAAAATTTAAGATAACCATCCTATAATTATTAAAGAATTCATACCATTTTCCCTCCATTACAAAGAACCATGTCATTTCGGGACTCGGAGCCATTTCAACTTCGCCAACCATGGCCTCGAGGATTTAAAAACAGAGAACATACATTTCAAGCAATCGGCGGTCACAAAAGCATCATACCCTCTATCTACCAACCAATCTCACGCCATTGCACGCCTCAAGATTTGCCAATCGGAGTACTTCACCTCTCGAATTGAAAAGGCTATACACTTCAAATCAAAGATTTGTAAGCAAATTCACCACACTCACATGCTATCTTGGTCTCAAGTTAGTGTTTCGAAGTGTCACACCATGTAAGAACTTGGTGTATCCGAGGAGGCTGAGTTTTCCATCAGTTTCTCTGATGCAGTTATCCAGTAGAGACTGAGCCCTTGGATCCAGATTCAGCTCCTGCATAAGGCAAAATATACATGATTTTGTCAATCCAATTTCTAGGTAGGCATGAGAAGATTTCAAAAGCTGCAGATGCACATACACTAGACAATTCATCGAGGGAAATGACCCGGTTTCCTTCTTGTTCAAAATACTCATAGGCAGTATTTGCAATCCGGTCCCAATCTTCACGACCCTCTAGCTGATGTGGACTGATTGCCGCAGCACAAAACTCTTCAAAGCCCATTTTCTTATGAGAGAGTGGTTCCATCTTAAATAGTGTAAAATGGAAGTTAGCACAGATAAATTAAGCAGCATAAATATATGATATAAGTAATCTGAATTTACAAAAGAATGGAGCATAGCTGTAAATCTCATCATGGATCACTGAGGAGAATTGAATTGCTTCAGTTGTTTGGAACAAAAGAATCTTACCACATCTAAAATTTCAGGAACCCTTGACTCCTTCATTGCTTCAGTCAGATTTTTCATCAAAGCCTGCATTTTGCTTCAGAAATCAATTGCAGCCAAAGCAGACCCAGATTACAGGTACTTAAAGAGACGAATCATCAAGAACAGTGACAAAATCTGATCTCATGCCAGTCGGAAGGTCAAAATAATACTAAATGGCATCGATGCCATATATGGATATGTATATTTTCCAAACACAACCAGATACAAATTGCTGAAAAATCTGTAGAGGTAATACATCACCCACCACTTTAAAGTTATCAAGAGAAACATATCCATTCTTTGGTTCCAAGAGATTATATTGGGCCCTGAGATACACAAGCTCATCCTCCGTTAATGCTTTTGAGAGAGCCTGCATATTTTAAACCAAAAGCAATGTCCCTAAAGTTAATTCGCATAACCAAATTAGAATGCACAACCCAAAGCCAGATTACTCTAGTATAGAGGTGAAGTGACATTTTTCCACTCCCTACAAGAGTAGGCCTTGTACTACTAGCCTGCTGTGTGAATAGGATGCTACAGAACAACTTTCAGTGTTTGTGTTTTCCATTTATTACCTAGTTCTTTTAAGTCAAAGGAGCAGAATAACTTATTCTAAAAAGCAGTATGGTTAACAAGATGAAGAAATATTACCTTTAGTGCAGACCGTTTGAAAGGGCTGGCACGAACATAGGATTTAACTAACTTGTAGACTGAAATATCCAGAGTCACGGCACGTTTTTCATCTCGTATCCATGGGTGAGCTGAAAATATAGCAAATTCCAGCGGCAATTTAGCTAAGCATATGCATGAATATCATCCTTAGACAGAAGCAAAAACATTAGTTGCCTGTCTAATTTTTAAATGGTTAACTTTACAAGAGTTCCTTCCCTGTCCATAAAAAAAACCTTACTTAGAGCCTGGGCAGCGGTCATTCTTTTTCTGTAATCCTTGTTCAGAAGCCTTTTCACAAAATCTTTACCCTCTGCTGATACCATAGGCCAAGGCGAATCATGAAAGTTAGGATCTGCTCTAAGAACAGAGCGAAAAATTCCAGATTCAGTCCGAGCCCAAAATGGTCTGCTTCCACATAGCAATATGTATGTTATGACCCCAACACTCCACATGTCAGCTTCAAGGCTGTATGATCTATGAAGAACTTCCGGTGCAACATAGTATGCACTACCAACAACATCACTGAGACGGTGACCTGTGAGCACATGAAATTTGAATTTGTTGAGCTCAAGGACAAAGACAAAAAAAAAAAAAAAATCACACTGACCAAAAGGAAAAAAAAACGGCCATATAATATTGGATATTTTATTTATTCTACCGCGTGATTTGGACACTTGGTCACTTCAAATGAACTGTGCTGAAGTCAATTATTAATCCAAAGGCTGAAGGAAACTGAACTCTACAATCGTTCTCAATTACCAGTATAGCTGGTAAAGAGGAGCATTTCAGAAAACACAAGCAAGAGGGGAAGCAAGCTGCAGCATGTAAGATGTTGATGGCTGAGGGGCTACGAAAAACTTAATTTAGGATTATATAGTGCCCATTCAAAGCATCTTAAGCCAAATTTGGTTGACAACTTCTAGAAATTCAGTCCATGCCACCAGGATCATACATAGAAGACGACCCAAGACTGAAAGTACTGTGACTGTTAAGACACCAAATCTGTCGTACATTTACAAGGAATATGAATTCCAGTGGCTTATCAATTGTACCTTTTCCAACAAAATGATCAGAAACCCATAAACATCTCCCTGAAAAATCTGACAGTTACCTGGCCCAATAAAATCAGAGAGGCCGAAATCAATAATCTTCATTGGTGCATCCTCGTCTCTTGTGGAGAAAAGAAAATTCTGCCATGAAGTCAAGAGAGAAAAGAATGGTTGGAAGATGATGACCTTCCAAATAACATATATGAAAGAGCATCGCGTACACAATGTGAATATCCTACTTTGATAAGTCTCACATGCAAGAGTAACATAGGACAAATTCAAGACATCTATAGCAGCAAACCTCTGGTTTTAGATCACGATGCACAACACCTTGAAGATGAAAATAAGCAACTACACTCAGAATTTGAACCACTATATCTTTAGCTTCCTCCTCTCTGTATCTACCGCCTCTGTAATGAGAGTAGCAACAAATGAACAAGAGCAAGTTTAGAAAATATGCTGCAGTGCCTTGAAAAGAAAAGTCAGTGGCAACTCAAATGGTCATCATTTTTACCTGGACAAAATACGGTCAAGTAGTTCACCACCTTCACACAATCTGACAGAAAACATAAATCCGTACTTTAGAATACAAATTCCCACAAATTGGAAGAATCCACCCTATAACAGCTTATCAGTATATTTCTGCAAGTCTAGTTACATAACATAGCTCACATTCGTTAACTTTCAGACTCTGGGAACCCACATGCAGAAGGAGACAAACATAAAGGCACTATGGAAGATGCTAGATCCATGATTTCCATGACATAGCTATTAAAGCTGACGATTGAAATAAAGATGCACGTACTCCATGACTATGTAGACATTGTTGTTGTCTTCAAATGCATCATGAAATCTAATGAGGTGCTTGTGTCCAGCTAATCCCTTTAATATTTTCACCTCTCGACGAACGTCTTCAATTGATATCGCCGATGTCATCTGCCAAAAACCACTCATCCAGTTTCATCAGTGCTCAAGTTAAAATGCTGTGCAACAAGGATTGGGGCGAGGGGGGCAAGGGGGGAAAGGTGAGAATTGTGGTCCACTTATTCAATTTTAATTAAATCTGTCCGAAAATCCAAATTAAATTACTACACAATTTCAATAGAGGAGTATTGGAATTAAATCGGTCCAACAACCACTTGATTATGGTGTTTCAGCGCAGGTATCTTATATCAGGAACAATTTTCCCGCTATAGTATGTAGTGTCCTGGTCGTACAAAAGGCTATGCAGCAACTATACATATCGCCCCCTCCATCTTGACCAAGTATCTACATTTATGTTTGCTCTATGAAAAGGCAGGTACAATCGACCAAGAAGAACATATTTATGACACCTCAATCTTTCAGTAATGGGTTTTGGTTTCTAACTCCTTCTACATTCATTAATTCTTGTTTAACATAAATTAAATCCTTCACCTAAGTGGTCAGCTCGATTTTTTAGCATCCATGCTCATCTTTCTCACGCTTATGCAGTACATCCAAACCTCTCCGGAGGAACGGTCTCCTCCAATCTGTTTTGAGATTTAGCCAACTTGGTAAATTAGGGTTAACGTTCTCCTTCCTCTTTTGAAGAACGCATTAATGAAGTCCAAGAATCAGTTAATTAAATCCTGAAAATGATGAATATCCCCACACTTTCAGGAAACCTTCACTTCAGCAATGCTCTCGAGTTCAAAATATCAAACCAACATTTTTCGAGACACTTCTCTGCTTCTGTTTCTCTAACAAGCAAGCTCAATAAAAACCTCAGATCATTTATTCATCAATTGCCATCTGCAAGCATCACTGACTTGCCCTCTTCCTGCCAATTAAGTGCTCACCAAAAGCACTTCAGTCACTTTGGTTTCCCTCCTTTTCTACAAGCTGGACCAAATTACATAATTAACAGCGACTACCTTGTACTTTTAAATTTAAAATCATAAAATGTCAGCTGCCGTGAGTGCTCAAACTTCTATGAGCTATGCCATGGCCATGAAAGTTAAATCTGGGGCTATGCAACTCCCACATTGTAGTTATGGAATACTGCATGTTTTAAGGTCCCGCCCAAGCATGACTTCTCAAACTCATAGTCAATTTAAGAGAACCTTCTGCTGCTTAGCAATTCCCGTTGAACTGATCAGAGAATTCTCCTGAACTAGACGAGCATAATTTCCCCGAACAACAGAATAGATTGACAATCGATTCCACCTTATGGCTAGACTCAAAAAACAACAACAACAGAGAAAGGCCGCTGAGTTGTCAACTGTTAATAGCAGTAACACATACCACACACCTTAGCTTTTGAAATGATCTTCACGGCCACGTTCTGACCCTTGAGCTCTCCTTTCTTACCCTTAGCCCAGCACGTATGACCAAAATGCCCCCGCCCCACCTCCTTCCCGAGCTCGAACCTCGCGCAGAAGTTCTTCGCGTATCCAAAGCTCTTATCCAAAGGCGGCTCCGCCTCTCCATCCACCGCCTGCTCCTCCGCTATCGGCCCCTCCTTAGGCGCGCCACGGCCACGCCGCTTCGCGATCAACGACATGATCGGCCTCGCCGGCGACGGGGGCGGGAGCGGCCACCGGAACTTCCTCAGCGGGGTCCTCGCCGGTGACGGGGACGCCGCCACTCCGGCGGGCAGCGGGCTCGGGAACGGGCTCCCGGCGAGGGAGCTCACCTCGCCGCCCCCACCGCCCACAGATCGCGCGGGTGACGCAGCCGGGAGCGGCGACGGCGGCGGCTTCGGCCGCCCATCGGGCCGGGATTCCGCGAGCGGCGGGACGGCGTAGTTGGCGGTGGCGACGGAGCTCTGCTTGCTGCAGCAGTGGCCCATCGGCGGAATGCAGCAGCTCGACCGCGATCGCCGCCCGGGGTCAAACGATCGGGTCGCCGGAACAACTCTCCAGCAAACTACCCCGCCGACCGAGCGAGCAAGCTAGAGAGAGAGAGAGAGAGAGACGGAGTAGCGACGACGGTGTGATGAAAAGGCAGTTGAAAACCGGTTGATTAAAGGGCGAAGACAAAATATATATAAAAAGCGCGAGAGGAGACGGAGGGGAAGGGGAAGGGGAAGGGGAAGGGGCGGGGAGTCGTCCCCTGCGGCTCGCGTCACAGGCGCATCACAGTGATGCGACGATCACAGCCGTCGATTGGAGATCGGACCGACGGAACGGCCGGTCAACGCGGCACCGACCGGGGGCCATTCAACGCTGCGGCAGGTCGCAAGGATGAGCCGTGATTCAGGGGATAAACTGGAGCGAGAAAACGCGTTTACGTTCAAAAAAAGGGTCGGGGTGGGTTGGTTTCGTTAATTTCATAATTGCTCGCGCCCGTTCAAAAAAAAAAAAAAAAAAAAGCAGGAATTTGTTCTAGAGAGAGAGAGAGAGAGAGAGAGGGATTTGTGAACGAAACGACGGGCCATGATTGGTCGTTTCGAGACATCGTCGGCGATTTTTTTAGTCGTTTCGAACTTTCCCCATCGAATCCATCGCGGCTTTGATTTTGGTCCGTCTTTGTCCTGACGAAGTTTTGTCGTCCCGTGCGTTTTGGACGGTCGGGGACTCAGGATGGCCGACGGAGTAGGAGGTGAAGGAGGTTCGAGAACGAAACAAGGATGGGAGTAGTAGGTCACCGAACCCCCCATTGCCACTTTGAAAACAAAGAGCCAGTGAGTCTTCTCGGATTCCCGCCCTAGCCGGGCTCGCGCGCATTGTCGGGTGGGAATCCGCCACACCTAACAACATGATAATCATTCATCGGGTTCCGAGTTGAACTAGATGATTCCATTATGAGCCGGTTTTGCGGACTCCAAACTGTAAATATTATCCGATTCTTATCTCCTTTTAATAGAAATTATTTTGTATCGTGTACTTGAGATCTTAAAAATATATGGATAATATTAAAAGAATTTATTCTAAGGTATTGTATCTATTTTTCGAAGGTTTTTAGGGAGTAATTATGCTAAAACGAATAGACCTTAGTCTTTTTTATTGTCGGAATTATCGATTAACCAGGGTTTGTTCTCCAATGACGTGCCTCTTGCATTATTTAAAAAAGAAGGCGTGCCTATTAAAACGGGAAGCCCGTTTTCTGTGACTTTTTCTTTACTTGTGGTCAAACCGTTTGGGTTTTGTCTTTTCTTTTTTTATTGCTATGACTTCACAAAACGTTAAAAAGAAATACAAAATGAGAAAAAGAACGTTCAACTTGGTTTTGAGGATTTTCCTCTTTTTGTTGGGTACGTCATGATCCCAGGATTTTCATATGAATCAGTCCTTTCAGGGAGTTTTAATGAATAAAAAATGGTATCGATCGCACTTACTACGGGGAGCGTAGACGGGGCTTTGGACATCTTGAGAGGATAAGGGCTAATCCAAAGCACTTGAAGATCCAGTGATTTGGATGTTTCGAGGGACTAAAGACTGAAATGCGACATCATTGGTATTATCACATGGTTAAAATAGGGGAAAATGACATAAAATGATGATTAAACTTTAACTCAACATGACATATCATATATAAACTTTTAATTTATTTAATGTGATCTCCGATAACTTTTACTACATGTTTAATATAACCTTGTGATGTCTAATATTATCATTTCATTAATTCAAATTTAAGAACAATATTAAATATTTTCATGTAGCTCAATGGCTAAATTGAACATATACTAAAAGTTCGAAGACCACATTAAATAAATTAAAAGTTGAGAAATGATATTACATTTTAGATCAAGGTTCAATGACTATTTATGTAATTATCCCTTAAACAATGACTTGTAAAGAATTCAAGCAGGAGTAAGTACGACGAGAAGAAAGTGTTTGCCCTTTTTGGTAGCCAATAGCTTTAGGTCTCATAATCAACGCCAAGAATATCTAGAAACATATTGCCGGCATTAGTTGTTAGTGGTTTAATGCCATTATGGGGATGACTTGACCGATAACAAGCCGAAAAAGAAAAGATTATTGAAAATCGAAGCATAATCGAGAGAAGGATTACCTAATTGGGAGTTTGTTAGCTATATGTAGTTGTGGCGATGGTGGCCGGAGTATTCGCCGGGAGAGGTTGGAATAGGGCTTAGGATGTTGATGAGATCAAGCATATTAGGTATTTTAATTGGGGTATTTTGTCTCCATACACAAATTGGACATTTCAAAAATTGATGGTCCAAATTGACATAGCAATTAAATTTTGAGATGATTTTCATTTTCATTATCAATCACGAAGCGTGCCTTATAAGGCGATAACTCACAAGATATTTAGATTATAGAAGATGTTAAATTACGATTGGGTCTATATAATCAAAAAGGTGAAAGGAGAGTTGGGTTAGCAATACTTTTCAAAATATATGGAAAATGTAAAAAAACAATTATAGTTGCATCTATTTTTCGAAGGCTTTTTAGGGAATAGTTATGCTAAAACGAATAGACCTTAGTCATTTCTATTGTCGGAATTACCGGTTAAAGAGGATTCGTTCTACGCTAACTTGCCTCTTGCATTATTAAAAAAAAAGAGAACGCATGCCTATTAAAATGGGAACCCCATTTTTAATGACTTTTTATTTTATTTTATTTTGGTCAAAACGTTTGTGTTTTATTTTTTTTATTGCTATGACTTCACAAAAAAAATTAAAAAAAAATACAAAATGAAAAGGAGAACGTTCAACTTGGTTTTGAGGATTTTCCTTTTCTTCTTGTTCGGCACGCCACTGATCCTAGGATTTTCATATGAATCGGTCCTTTGAACCTAGGATTTTCATATGAATCAAATCCTTTCATCACGCTTTAATAAATAAATAAAAAACGGTATTAATGGCACTTGGTGTGGGACCGTAGACAAGTCTTTGGATATGTTGAGAGGATAGAGGCTAATCCAAAACATTTAGGACTCGAAAGATTTGGATGTTTTAAGGAAACAACTAAAATATGACATCATTAGTATTTTGCACAATTAAAATAGGGGAAAGTGATCCAAATGATTTTTTGAATTTTAATTTAATATGCAACGTCGCCCGGAAATTTTTATTTTGTTCAATGTTGTCTTCGAATTTTTGACACATGTTCAATCTTAGTCTTCGATTATAGGAAAATATTTAATATCACCATTTTTTAATTAAAATTTAGAGATAATATCGAATATTTTCTTATAACATAGGGACTAGATGAACTCATAGTAAAAGTTCATATCAAACAAATTAAAGTTGAGAAATAATATTGTATATCTAATCAAAATTCAAAAATTATTTATACAATTATCCTTTAAAATAGTGACTTGTTAAAAATTCAAGCAGGAGTTAGTGTGGCGAGAAGATGGCGTTCGTCCTTTTTGGTTGTCTAGTAGCATTAGGTCTCATGTTCAACGCCAAGGATATCTTGAAGCAAGTGGTTTAATGTCATTGTGTGGATAACTTAACCGATAACGAGCCGGAAAAGGAAAAGATCATTGAAAAATTGAAGCATATAGCTGCGGCAGTGGCGGCCACGGCGGCCAGAAGAGAGAGAGATTGGCCATGAGAGGGTGAATAGGGGTGTAGGATTTTGACTTTGTCGAGGGTATTTTTGGTCTTTTAATTTGGTTATTTTTGTCTCGAGACGCAAATTATACATTTCAAAAATCGAAGATCCAAATTGACATGGAGATGAGATCATAAGATGATTTCCCTTTTCTTTATCAATCATGAAGCACGCCTTGTAAAGGTGATAACTCGTAGGTACATTTGATAATTTAGATTATAGGCCATGTGAAGTTACACCTGAGGAGACTGCCTTTTCTAATTTGGGTGAAGGGGCGAAAGGAGAGTCATGTTAATGATTGCTACTCCGGCTACACAATTGCTCGTCATGTTTGTTTGGTGCTATCGACATTCAATTGAAATTTATTACATATGGTGTGGTTTATATAAGAGCGTAGCTATTGCGCTCATAGTCTGTTTTGCAACTACACTTGTAATGTACATGCTTGCCTAGTTAATGGTCATAATTAGTAAGGGTGTCGGAATCGAATCGAAATTTCATGCGTTTCTAGTTTGATTCGATTTTCGATTTGATAACGAAAAAATAACCGTTTTTTTTCCGATTTGGTCAAACTGAAATTCTCAATAAATTTTAAACACCTAACTTAAAATCTATTTTCTTTTTCACCTCTTATTATTTAGTTTCTATAACTAAGGCAAAGAAAGGAAAACCGAAAAATTGAATTGTTGGTTCATATTTGGTTAAGGTCGAATTTGATATGATTCAACTGCTCATCCATTCATTTCGAATTTCCTAAAAACCCAAAACAAACCAAATCGTTGACACCCTTAAATGCATATTTATTGAGTCGCCTTCATGATCTAAATAGAATACAACATCCCCCTCCTCTCTTTTGAGTAGAGAAATAGCAAGGAACCCCAATACAATAACAAAATTTTGAAAATCATCTAATTTGACTGAAAATCGCTACAATTAAAGTCAATAGAAATGAAATTAGGTAGATTTTTTTTGTTAGTCCTATTATAAATTTCACATTTAGATTTTTACTCTATCTTTTTAAATGGTGTGAAAATTAAAATCCACACCTAAATTTAAATCGACTCCATCTCAATCTCCTAAAAATGTGAGGGTTCGAATCTCTCATCTCTCCCTTTTTATGTATAAAAAGATGGCCATTTGGGCAAACTCAGATGGTCAAATTAGGTGAATTCAAAATGACTGAAAATAGCATTATTACTTTAGCCTATCATTAAATAGAGAAGGAAGAAAAGAACGGGCAAACCATGCTGCCGAGGCGACGTCGTTTGGCTGCAAAGAACAGCGATGAAAGCCAGAGAAGCCCGAAATCGGAAACGAAACAACGCTACAGAGAAAGAGAGAGAAGAGAGACAGAGAGAGACGGGAGGTAAAAATGGGGTACGTAATGCGGGTGAGAATGGCGTCGTTCTTCGCCGGAGCCGCGACGGCGTCCTTCATCGGCCTCTACATCCTCCACAACGACTACAAGGTCGCTCAAGAATCCGTCTCCCACCAGGTAATCCATCCCTTCCGTCGTCGTCCCCCCCCTCCCCCGCCCTTTTCTAGGGTTCAATCCCTACTCTCTGCCTCGCGATCGATCGGGGTCGTTACGCTGTCGCATGCCGTCGTCGTGTGAATTTCATCGGCGTCGATTTCTTTAGAGTTGGATTCATCGCATTCGTAGGTTGCTCGGTCGCTGACAATGGCCAATTTTCGAGAGCTTTTAGAATTAGAAGAGTCCCTTCTGGGAATTCGACTTCTTGTGATGGAACCCATTTGCCCGAGCCAACGCGTTGCCTCGCATTTGACTAGTTTGCCCCGTATAGAGGATATGATCTTTGTTAATTTGTCCCCGATTTTCATGAGCTTGAGGACCTGTGACGAGTTTACCCGCTATTGTTGGGATGATTGGGAATCTTGGTTCTATCGTTTGGGTGTAAGTAGTGGCGGCGGACTGCAAGGAATAATGGGTGTTGTCTAGAGTTCTCTCGGTGAATGTGCTAAGAACAATCGGGATTAAAAGGCTTGAGCTTGATAAGGATTCGGTTTCGGGTGTCGATTGGGATTGTCTTGTTGTTCCTTGAGTGTGAAAACAGATCAATGCTGCAGCAACCGGATGGAATTATATTTCTGAAAGGAAAAATGATGAACTAATTCTCTTTTTCAATTTTCTTGTAGTATGTAAACCATGGGATGTATAATTGGTGTTTCTTTGCTTATTTTCACTGTGATAACTAATTTGGTATCGTATTTGCAATTTGCATGTGTTTCCAACCATTGTCTTAGTCGCTTAGGTCTCAACTGATGCTGTTTTCTCTTTAAAATATGAACGACTGAGATTTATGTGGCAAGCTTTGAATTCCTTGAGTGGTCCCTTAAACATGTATTGTTTCCCCTTCATCTACATTTTTAACCTATATGCATTCTTCTAGATTCTGAACTACGAGTGAGGACTAGTGATCTAATCCTTCTTACTTTCTAGACCTCTCCCCATTTAGAATGGAAATTGTCATTGCTTACTAATCACTTTTCTTTTATTGAAATGAATTGACCCCTCTGTATAAACATAAACTGTAATTTGTTTTCCACATGGTTCTTATATTGACCTTAAGAACAAACCAGAAGTTGCTAATGTTTTCCTTTGCTTATGAGTGACTTCATCGGTGGTGGAAGTAGGTTGATCTGTGATTTACAAGAAACTGGAAATTTTGATGAGCTACCGCCTACCAGTGCCATAGGAAAATATTGGAGTTTAGTGATCTATCTTGGTTTCCTTGTGCAGGCTCTTTTCAAACTTCTTTCGTTGCTACTTTTTCACTGGTGTTGTTGGAAACTAGATAATATCCAGTTGTTTAGAGAGAGACTATTAAGCATAAACCACTATGCATATGATGAGAATCTATTGAAAGTATAGATCCTGGAGGTGTTATCTGGAGTTAATCTGTTTGAGGATCTTCATGGTTGTTCTATCACACACATGTATTGCGCTAACTTGCATAGACAGGCATCTCGCTGACATGTTTGAAGAATTTATGTTGGATTCTTTGAATAGTTAAATTAAGTGTAAAGACATATAAGTAAAGTTTCTCTCTCCTTAGCTTATAAGCATCAATTATAACAAGGCATTGTGTGATCTGTGTTAACGAGATCATCTTATATTCTTTCTACTGCTGGACGTGGTTAATCCTGGGGAAGTGGGTAGATACAACTGATGTTGAAGCCAGTCTATTGTGTGATGATTATACGTGGCAAAAGCAGGTGCGTGCTTGTCTCACTAATGATTATTTTCATTTGCACTTGCAGATGAAAGGGCTTCATGCTTCACTGGATAGACGAATTTCCGATCTGGAGAAGTTGAAGCAAGCCAATGCTTCCGATCACGCGGAAGCAGCTGAGTAGATCCCTGAGTCATCTTCTTGGTGTTGATGTGCTGCCCTCATTATTTTTGTTTTGCCATGTACTCTACTCACGAGGGCAGTGCCTTTCCAGTCTTTCCTGAGATTTTAGCCCCCAGAAGAAAAAAAGAAAATAACAGCAATCAATCCAGCCCTACTGAGATCAATTGATGGTTGTTTCTTGCAAGAAGATCATCTGATTTTTGGTTTGGTCGGAGTGTTGATGTTGTGCAATCGATTTGCAAGTGCACTTAATCATGCTGCCTTTTTTCTATTTGCAGCAATCATAAACTTTGCTCCTTCGTTCTTCGAGTTCTGCGCTTTTTTTTTTTTTGCCTTGACCATTTTGGGTTGGCTCCATTCTTCCGTGTTCTGAAGTGAATTTTCTGATCAACTGAAACTGACGTCTCTTTTAATTGACGTCAGGTGCGTATCCAGTTTTAATTAGACAGCCTGTGTGCCGCTGTCGTAGGGCCTAACGCTTCAAAGTTGTAATTCAGTGATCTAGGCACCAGGCTAATCTCTTTGCAAGAACATAGTGGGAAAGATGCATGTCACAAAATTTTTCGCTGGAGTTATCCGTGAAGGGGGAGACGTCAAATGGTAAATCACATCCCCATCTACCAATCTTAAACCTTTTTCTAATGTTTTGCGATGCGGGGAAAATATCGTAAATGCACTAAAAGTTAATAGTGATCTCACATCTGCTTTTACAGCTTTCATGCTATAAATTCAAGCCCAAGAACCATCTTACTGACAGTGACAAATACATTCTTCTCCCGCGCCTCAGCCCTTTCCTAGACAATCTCCGTGTTTTAAGAGTGAAGTAAATCGTAAATTTTAATTTTTTAGATGCATTCATCACTCATAGATCATTATAAATCATTTTCATCACAATTCTATTGCCCTAAAATAGCAGTGCCTGTAATCAAGGAGATTATTACTAGTTAATAAATTTTAAATGTGCAATGTAGCATTTGGATTTATTGAATTATATAAAAACATTCGATATTATTTTTGAATTTGAATTAATAAAATGATAGAATTGAATATATACAAAAAATATATGTGTCATATTGAACAAATTAAAAATTTAAGATCGTATTGAATAAATTAAAAGTTTAGGATTATATTACTTTTTAGTCAAAATTTAGAGATCATTTGTGTTATTATCTTTTCTTTTTTTCATCTAGACTTCACAACGAGCAGGATCAATCTGAAGAGAACCCAGCTAAACTTGGGCCAATATCTGAAAACAGCCAAAAGTTCAGTGACTCGTCTGAAAATACGAAGAAAAAGAAGAAAGTGGATACTGTTGGGAGCGGATGGACCTCTCCGGAAGGAGCAAGAGAGCTCGATCGCCACTGTCGCCCAGTGCTCGATGATTTGACCCAGTGACGGCAGCAAGCAAGCTTCTTCTCCATCCTCCTCCATGCCTCCAGAAACCTCTCCGTCCTTCCCCTTCTCTCTCCTCTCTCTCTCTCTCTCTCTGTATATATATCCCCCGCGATCCACGCTCTGCTCAGCAGCTTCAGATATAGAACGAAAATCAGCGAACCCAAGAAACCTTTGTCTCCACGTCTTCTGCTAGTGCTTAGTGTGCTGTTCATCTGACAATGGCTTCGGCATTGGCATCTTCGCCTTCGCCCCTGGTCGCCGGCAAAGCCCCTGGCTGCGCGCGGGCCGCCGCGACGGCGCCGTGCTCCGTCGCGTTCCTGCCGAGGACGCGCCGGAGCGGTAGCGGCAGGCCGGCGAGGCTGTCCGTGGTGAGGGCCAAGGAAGGGGACAGGAAGGACTCGGCGGTGGACGTGCATGTGAGTAAGAGTGATCAGGGACAGGGGACGTCCGTCGAGAGGAGGCCCCGACGCTTGGCCATGGACGTCTCCCCCTTCGGTAAGCACCTTGACCCTTCGCGTGCGATCAGCTCAGTTGAGGTTTTTTCATGCTCTGAAGTGCACTGATACGAGTATTGGTACACTTATACGTGTGCGCCGATTACGGAAGCTCAGGTTCATTAACTTGCGTTCATGAATCATTGTTAGCGGCTTCATTTGGGAGGGTTTATGCGGTAAAGGGATGTTTGCCTTTCAAATCTTCAATCAATTTTAGGCTCATTATTTGATAAAAGAGAGTTCTTTTAGTGCACCAATGAATTGTTCTTCCCAATTCGCCTCGTCAACCTTGTTTTATCTTTATAGTAAGATATGGAAATCAACCATGGAATGTTCTTGTGTTGGGTCTTTTTTCTCTTAAACCATCAGACATAGTTTGCAGCAGCACGCACCGACTCGCCAACGTGATGACGTTTGCAATATGGATTTGGTTAACCAATCTGTATATTAAAACCAAAGTGGTTGAAGATTTTCTGTGGGGAAATTGTTGGCTTGGTAGCTTTTGGATTGGGCTGGTCTAATTGACTAATTTATGCTACCTGTTAACAGTTACTTGTATGGTCGCATCATGCAAAAGCCATGCCTCATAAAAATTCATGTGGTCTTTTTTGTGGAGTCTGTCATGATGAAATACAAAACACAGGAAGTTCTAATCAGCTTCAATTGCAGGCTTATTGGACCCGCTCTCACCGATGAGGACGATGCGTCAAATGTTGGACACAATGGATCGGTTGTTCGAGGATGCCATGACTCTTCCTGGCAGCAGGAACCGGGCAGTTGGAGGAGTACGGGCTCCCTGGGACATCCACGATGATGAGCAGGAGATCAAGATGCGGTTCGACATGCCTGGACTGGCCAAGGAGGACGTCAAGGTGTCCATAGAAGACAATATGCTGGTCATCAGGGGAGAGCAGAAGAAGGAAGAAGGGGAGAAGGATACGTGGTCATCCCAGAGCTTCAGCTCCTACAACACCCGCCTCCAGCTACCCGATAACTGTGAGAAGGACAAGGTTAAGGCTGAGCTCAAGAACGGGGTTCTTTATGTTTCCATCCCGAAGATGAAAGTGGATCGCAAGGTCATCGATGTACAAGTACAGTGAAGTTTCACTGAGTAATATAAGCACGTCTGTTAAGGGGCTTGCCATGTGTTCTTAGTTAAGGCTATTTTATCTTCAGGCCTGACGTATGTAGGATCTCTTTTGGTTTTGTATCTACTACTGCTTTTAGTGTGAAATAAAGGAAGTCGTGTTCTTACCCCTGCCATCCCCTCTTATTTTCTTGGAATTTAGGCATTTTAGGTGATCTTATGCTTGTTCCTTGAAGAATTGCCGACAGTGTCACCGAATTACTATCATGGAAATTTGCTTATTTGGCTCCTTTATAGAAGATGGATAAATTCCCAGATACTGATATATCTGAGATCAAGACACAGACGAAACAAAAAATTTTCTGTCCATAACTCTTGTTTTTGCCGAAATGCAATATTAGACTTTTCTTATTCCTTAAAATGAATCCGCAGCTGCCAACGATCTGGCTAAGGTATGCCGATGATAAGTGGGATGTCTCCTTCAAGCAAGACGAGGGAATCTTTTGAGGTAAAGATCCCAGCCTAGTTCAGGGGAGAGCTGCGTTGTCTGTTCTGGTTTTGTGCTCAAATCTTTCCTTTTCTTCTCTTCTAGAAGCTGACTACACCTTTGGACTGGTTTTTCTTAGAATGGACTGGTTCATAGAACGATTAGTGGTTACATAGAGCTTTCCTAGAGTCATGAACCGTATAGAGACTGGTGAACCCGACTTTTATCCTTTTCTCCTGATGCCCACATCCTATATCATCCTTAACATGTATGGAGAATATGGTTTAGAAGTACTCCGTGCTAAGTTTCGGCCAAAAGGCTGATTGAGGTATTATTGACCCCTACCCTTGAATAAACCTCTAGTACAAAGCTTGTGTAATATCAAATCGAATAGTTTTCTCTCCATGGCATGTAAATGCAGAAACTTTGATGCCTTTCCTCGTTGAATCAGTACCAGAAAGCCACTAGGCCCAGTGAGATAATTGGATTGAGATCTACTTGGTTTTAGCAACATACGGAGGACAATCCGGGAACCATGCGTTTACAACTCATGGTTCATCTCCTTTTTAGCTGCTGAAGCACATTTTAAGCTCACTGATATGGACACCAAATCACGAAGTCACTATCTAACAGGAACACAGCACATAGCGAGACACCAAGGGTGAATGTGCTAGACATGAGAAGTTCATGATAGATACATTTCTGCTTGACATGGAAGGGCGTCGGGTTTAAAAATAGGGTAAGAGTATTGATCTGCAGTGTATCGACTGTAGTTCTCTTTAGAAATCTCATACATCTGAACAACAATGTGCCTGTTCTGTACTAATTATGTTACAAGTAGCAATGACAGAAACCAAAATAAAACGCCAACATCAATCGTTACCTTCGGGGATAGAATCGAGCCGAGGCCTCCAGTTTCTAGGAGAATGAAGACCACGGTTCTGGCAAGTTCCTTTCTCAATTCCTCCCAAAACCTCCTCAACAGAAACACTCTTTGACAAAAGCTGTTGAAGCTGTTGCTTTGTGATGACTATTTTTATCCTCCTTTTCACACTGTCACTCTCTTCTGACTGGCCAGCCAGAGATGGAACTCCCTCTGGGCTCATTGTAGCAGCAGTAGCATCAGCAGGAAGAACATAATAAGCCTTCCCCAGTTCCAGCTTGTGATTCGGCGGAAGCCGCTTTGAATCTCCCCTCGAAACGCCGATCCCTGAGCCTCCCAATTTTGTCGATAAATCTCTAACTAGAACCGGGGTGGTGAGCTCTGTTACCTTCCCATCAAGCTTCACAATCTGCAAGACTTTACCCTGCTGTCTTGTGGAGATCCTGACACAAGAAACACAGTTTCCTCTACAGAGAGCAACAGAGTTACCCATCTCTCGGCTCTTAAGATCGCAAAGAGATGAAAAAGCAACAAATGTATCTTCTACCCAAAGCAGTTTCTCAGCATTGTCTATGAAAGCAGAGGTTCATGTGAAAAGACAAGATTCCATAGAGAATGAGGGACATCTGGACAAAGGCCTTCTGAGAGCAGTACACGGGCTTCTGAGAGCAGTACACGGGCATTATATTAGTGGTGAGTGCTGGGAAGATGGAGTTGAGAGAGCCACATTTCTTGGGACGCATGAATTAAAATAAAAAATGTTTAAGGTAAGAAAGGAAGAGGCATGGAGACATTTAAATATAAGTGTAGACTAGGATATTTTTGTCTAGAAGGGGGGATGTTACAGTCAATACGCATGCAATGAGAGAGGTCTGTTAGTGGAAGGTGATGGTGCATTGGGACACTGCTGTTGTTAGCCCTTTCGGTGTCCCAATGTCAAGTACAGTCTCTCTTTTCTTTTTCTTTTTTTTTTTTTATTGTCTCTGACACTTTTTGACTACATACACAGATGGCCCAGCATAAATGGTGAAGGCCAAGCTTGGCTTTAACCCTTCAAAAGATCATCAACTTTAGGGCAAGAAGGAGGAAAATATCTTCACAAAAGAGATCCAAAAGGCCATCAAGAAGGTTGCTGATGTTTTCCATGAATCCCAGAGGCTCCATTCTTGTGGAATATCTTGATCATGATCATCAACTTCCCTTTACTTAAAAATATTTTCATTGAATATTATCAAGATATGATGAAGATATGGACTCTTTCCCAGGAGCAAGCATTACTTGCTGAGGTGCTGCTTTAGGTGGGTGTGCTAATAACTAATGCTCATTCCTGCTAAAGTGGTATATAATAATTTTTTAGAAGGTTTTTCTATTTTATAACTCCTAAACGTGCAGAGGTGTTGCATGTATGCAAAAAAAAAAAATGACACTTGAAATATTAAACCAAATGAATGTTTGACTTGTTAAATAATAATAAGAATACACAATTTACAAAGGAAATGTATAGTTATACATAAAATGATGCAAATATTCAGATTTGATATCTTTTTATAAACTTTACTTTTAACTAACAAAAAGGTGAGGAGAAGCAACTTATACTGGCGATCTTTTCTAAATATTATCAAGATCTTCATGCTTGTTACGGAATCTTCAATTTGGGCATAACAATTTCACATCACTCATGAGAAAAATTAAGATTGACAAGTCTATTCATAATGCTAGCAATTAAAAAATCTTTCCACGTGGTATATATAGCAGAAAAATAAAGTTGGGTCAACTATTCAAAATACATTTTGAAAAGCAAAACGACAGATGCTCCTTAAAGGCAGCGGGGCCTTTTAACTTTTGTATAGTAATATAGACAGCAAATCACAGTTGGTAATCGGCCATCCCATCAAATGATCTTTATTTGTTCAAAATCCCATCAAATTACTCAACAGCTCAATATTCGCAAGGAAAAGCACTCGTCCTAAACCATTTGGAGGTATTCGCCATTGGGCTTTTTTGTTTCCTTTGTTTGCCCCTGAGGTGAAGTAGATATAACAGATCTAAGTTGGTTTAGGTTCACCTTAAGGATGTTCTAGGATCAGGTGATCTGTTCCTGGAGGTTCCTCTACATACACATCTAATATCATTACTATAATTCATCTTTTACTTGGTAGAAAAAACTAGTCATCAATAAAGTCATTGTCACAAATTCAGAGAAGCAGCAAAAGAAATTTTTTTTGTAGATCCATCTTGTTTGCCCATTTTTTAGAGAATCGAGAACTTTAAAGTATAATGAATTTCGTTCACTCTTTTTTTTTGGTTGCCATGATTAATAATTAGTTTTTTCCACTTAGTAAAAGATGAATTATAGTTGGACTAAGTAAGTCCTTAAACTGTTTTGTTTGGACTCTAGAATGTAAAATTTTAAGGGTATTCCTTATAGGTGGGGAAGAAAAATTGTACACCTAAGACTAAGAGCTTAGGGATCTCCGAGGACAAGGTAGACTCTCCATCTCTTCTTCAAAAATGGCTATCATCGAGTAGGCAAGTATAATGATCTCTTACGCTTGGAGTAAAGAGGTGAAATTTATAAGGGCTCTTATTAGGTCAACCTGTGTTTCACATAGTGTTCTATAATCGACTTGTCGATGTAGTACTCCTAATTACAAGGTACCATGCGAAGGAAACGAAATTCATTATACTTTCAAGCTCTGAATTCTCTAGAAAATGAACTAATAATAAGATAGATCTTCAAAAAAATAAAATTCAATTTTAGCTAGTATTAAAATATAGCAAAGGACAAGACGGTCCACAAGGTTACGTTGGCATGACGTCCGCATTACGTAAGGGGCCAAATTTTAGCAAAGAGAGACGGACTGGCGATGGAGACGCCTTTCATTCGCTTCTGAGTAGGATAGTGATGTGAGGTGATGTGATGCAACGATGGAGATCTGCCGATGCTCATGTTGGTGCTCCACCATGAGCAGACGTCCAGCCACTCTAGGCAAAATATGCACCCTCCATTTCCAATCCTGACGCCATTATGAAGCATAAAACTCCAGCCTTCCACCTCCAAGAATCAGTAAGTGCAGGTCGAATCACTTGTAGAATTTTTGGCTAATGAATAAGATGGCAATCTAAAGCTAGAGAAGCTGCAGCTACGGATCGATGCCTATGTCGCATGCCCCCAGAAAAAAAGGGTAGCAAACGTGCCCTGAGCATAAGCGTTTCTTTCCCTCTTTACATGTTTAAGCATGAGCAATGTGACGAAAGTCATCGGTCAAGTCAAAATACTTCTCTGGAAAGAGCCAAGAGAAAGAAGACAATTGTAACGCAAGCTACGGCAAGAAGCCAATACCAAAGAATGATGTTCTGTTCAGGAGTCTTTTTAACTTGTGAAAATTTAGACCAGTGACAGCGTTTCAAAGGGGAAATCTTGGATCACTGGAGCAACATAAAATTCGAAAGTTCTTTCTCAGCTCTATGAGCTTGGTAAATAAAAGTTCTAAGGCCAGCGGCAAGGTGCAGAATCTACATATCGGATTCGTTAAGGACAAGAGTATATATATGTACTACGCTAGTGCCATGTAATTTGCTCCGCATCTGTTCATGTGTACATATATATTTGTGAAGCAGCAAGTACCCATAGGATGGGCATAGAGCAAACTCAATGCACGGGAGAGCGAGGTGGTGCACGTGGCCTAACGGGTGTCTTTGATGGGCTCACCCTGCAAACATGATATACATCTTGGTTCAGAACGTGTTGTCCACATGCACATGCATGCGTGTTGTCCACATGCGCATGCATGCGTGTCTGTATGAGAAAGAGAGAGACAGAGACAGAGAGAGTAGACCTTATGGGTAATGATCCAAGAACCGCGCCACTGCAGCTAAGAGCAGCAATTGCACTTTCTGCCTGCAATTGAGAAAGTACAAACATTTACATTATGATCCGACTCCCATATTGCAAACACCAACGATTCTCTGAAGTGCACAATTTGATGCCAGAAGTTTAAGTCCCTAATGTTTCAAGCATGCCAAGGCGAGAGAGAGAGAGAGAGAAGAATATCAAATTTTCACAACAAGAGATATGCATAGAGAGGATCCAACCAACTCGCTCTCTGGAATATCCAGATTCATTCTATCACAATTGACCCCAATGCTTTTCTTCACCATTACATAAACCAAGTGGATAAGCCATTTTTCCAAAGAGAACTTAGTTCAACTAGACTTTCTGGCATGTACGAAGCACAAGCATTTTGGAGGGAACAGAAGTATTCAGGCATTTAAGACATTTTCAAAGCAAGAAGGCAACTTTGTAAACAACCAATAAGAGCTGGATAACTTTTGGAAAGCAGGCTACTGACTCGTTTATTATCATAGCACGTAGGTAACAATCCCTTCAAGATATATTGCACACATCTTATCATGGGAACTCCACCTAATATGCAATCATGGGCACAAACATAGGACAAAGCAGCTTCAAAAAACAGCACAAACTCATAAATACATAGGTTGACACGCTAAGATTCCAATGACACTGAGTGAAAGTGGAAATTTAAAGAAAGACTTGAAGAAGAATATGCAGCTAAAGAACACTGAAAGACTAAGCAAGCATGAAGGAAAGAAGTTGGCGCAAGCACCTACAGCTTATTGTGCTCTTTTTACCCTGAAGAAGTTAAGTCCACAGTCATCATTAATGCATAAATCAGCCATTCCGATATGGACCAACAAGGAATTTATCTGTCTTAACTAGGAGGGCCCAAACACAAACTTAAGCTGGTAGTTCCAAAAAAAAAAAATGTTGTTCTCTCCTATCTCTACGTAGAAGGACATCAACACTTGATGAGATATTTGAAGAATGCTATAGGGCCTCAATTCCCACCACTATGGCAGACAAATTTTTAATTATAGAAACACGAAACCTACTACACAATGAATTTGGCATCTAGACCAAGTACTTCCCTCACAAAGGATTGTCAAACATGCTCTCCCAGCTTCAAACACCGATCAAGGACAATCTTGTTCCTTTCTCAGCATAGTTGCTGTGGGAAGATTTCCTGAACTATCACCCAGTCACTTTAGAGCTAGCTCTTCTAAGACAATAGGCCCCACCCAAAAACAACAGCAAAGATCCAGAATCTTGACAAACATTATGGTTGCACAAACTTCAAACACAGATTGAGGACAATCTCGTTCCTTTCTCAGCATAGTTGCTATGGTAAGATTTCCTGAACTATCACCAGTCACTTTAGAGCTAGCTCTTCTAAGACAATAGGCCCCGCCCAAAAACAACAGCAACAAAGATCCAGAATCTTGACAAACATTATGGTTGTGCAAACTTCAAGGGCACCAGAACTAAGAGATTTGCAGATAACAATAATAAAAGGGAAACAGCAGAACTTTCAGATCCGTGTTGATATACATTGTTAACTCGTCATCCTTATTTTGTAAAGAAAGGTTGACCTATGGAGTGCATATTGGTTTTTATCACCATGTGACAGCTATTTAAACTCTCAACAAACTGCAGCTGCTCTAATCAAGTGTCTGGCAAACTTTTAAAAATAGAATCAGGTGCAAGCCGAAGCAGTTAAAAGCAGCCTATATACAAAACTGAATTTCCTTGGACAAATTACTTTAGTCCAAAATCTGAAGCAAAGCAGCTCTTATCAATCATCACATGACATTGAACCTAAACACCTATGTAGCTACAACGTAACATAACAGAGTACCAATGGAGCATAAAAAACTAATGCAAATTTCTAATGTACGCTAAAAACAGTTATTTAACAAGTGCTCCTGTGGCACTTGTTCACCATACCTATTAAAGAAACATGTACATTTTCAATGTATTGGTTGTGCGTAACATGAGAAAAACATTGTTTTGGAAATGACAAACTCTCTTTATTTGGATGTGTATCAAGTGCCCTCAAGTGCTCTTTAATAAAATTCACACTAAAAGTATAGGGCCATGCAAAGATAAATTCCAGAGATAGAGAAGTTTTGTTATAATAATAACATGACTAAGAGGTATTGCTCACAAAAGAAAAATGAAAAGATCAATGCTGCATTAGACCAATAAAAAGCCAACGTACTTCAATTTTTTAAAGCTTTTTCTGAGAAAAACAATGGAGATTTATCAAAGAGCAGAGTTGGCCAGCTCTTTAATATGCTCTTAATGGGAAATTTCTTGAGCATACATAATTGACCATTCCCTGTTGTCACTCCCAAGAGTCTAGAGGCACATCGCTAACTGCACAGTCACGTATAGATTTGGCTGACTGTTTCAAAGCTACAAACACACTGTTCTAATTTAGTCCAAAAACCTCACCAAACGAGACCTTAGCATGTCAAATTAGACAATATCATTCCCTTACAGCATATCAGGACAAACAGAATAGCCATTCCATTCCAGGACTATTCCTGATGGAATAGATTCTCCATCATGTGGCTCACCATATTCTCATGGAATCCAGACATAATTTTAGCTTCAGATGGAGAACCTGACAAACTGTAGCTAGCAAAAAGAATCTCACCCAACTTCACATGATAGATCACGCTCTTTCAATGGACCACACATTATAGTAAGGCTTCCCCAGATGAAATCGACTGAAATCATGGAATTGATGGAAAAAGTATTAAGAACTACTTATATAGGGATGGAAACAATGTTTTCACCAGAAAATTGTACCAGTATGAGGGCGTAGGAGTAAATGGGACATTCTGTGTTGAATAGATGAATCGGGGCACTCACAATTCTTGCCATATATCTACTTACTTATTTTCCTGTTCATACAAGCGCACTTAGTCTCCCTCATCAGCCTCCATGGATGATGAAGTTATTCAACCTTCTTTTCACTGAGGAAACATGCTATCTCATTGCGTGCACTCCTCCAACCTTTGATTTCTTTTTTCTTTGGGCCTTGGTAAAGCATTAAATAAGAGAATAGTACAAACTACATGAGATGAGCGGGACAGCAAAATGACCCATGGGATGAATGAGAAGAGCAGGTAAAGTCCCAGGGTCAAGACATCTGTGACCTAAGCAGCCAACATATTGTATGCTCTGTTTGTGTCTTGGCCCTCTTGGTGCCCAGCCTCATTTCTGTTTGTTTTCTTCTTATCAATATTATTTTGGGAGAATTCTGGTTTTCTTTCTTAGAGCTAAAGAGAAATTCAGAAGGACAACCAACTTGACAAGGTCCAATATTGCAAAAATACAAAAAAGTACAAACATGGAAAATGTTGGCAAATAACAACTCACATATTATGAAGGAACCAGTTTGGTATGATGCTGAAAATGTCAAAAATAAGCTCAGGAACTGAAAAAAGAGATCAAAGAGCAATACCATCAGAAACTCAACAAAAGCAATGCGGGTGGAATGGTGGTAGTCTCCGAGAAGCCTCAGGCGCTGAACCTATAAAAGGTAAACATATCACATAAGATTTGGTCCAAATAGCCAAAAACTTCACAGTTCTTGGCAATGAAATTCGCTCAGTAAATGAATCATACCTCTCCGCACGATAATTCAAAGAAGAGCTTGACCTCTCCATGAGTAACCTGAAAAATGAGCACAAATAGATAAGAAGCCAGTGTGAAAATCTCCTTGGATTCACTAATATGTGGGAATCCTTGGCTACCTTCTTGTCAATATTTGTGCAGTACACAGTTCTTGAGCACATCTCACGTTCATCATCAGACTGAGAAACATAAAGAAACGTCAACAGCTCAGTAACAGCATCTTAGATTAACAATGTCAAGAAACATATCATTCCTCTTGCCCATTCTAAAACTAGAAAAGAACAAGCATCATCTTTGGAAAAGAAAAAAGGGATAAAATTCCCACCCTCGGCAAAAATGTTGGGTTAACAGGTGCAATTGCAGTTTTTGAAGGCATCACCCTAACTGGATAGAAACCAAGCATCATTCCAGCCAAATTCAAGGCAGCCTGTGCACCTTCTGCAAGCATCAATATAAATCACATCAAACGGTTAAAAAAGGAGTTCAAACATAGACAAAAGCATTCATCACAACGATGTTTACCTTCATCAGTAAACTCTATAAAAGCAAAACGCAGACAGGAATTAGGATCGCCACATACACGGCAGTCAACAACCTTCCAAAAGAAAGGAAAAAACGTTATTATGCGTGATCCTCCGAAAATAGGTCAAACTTGAACAATAATATGGAAAATTCTTACCTGTCCACAACTATTAAAGAGGGCAGCAAGTTGTTCTTCAGTAACCTAAAGGTGAGAAATAATAATTAGATGACAATTGTCAAACCAAATCAAAACTTTCCAAATACCAAGCAGCATTAACTGCAAAAAGAATATGAACCATAAGACAACCAATGGATTCTTTACCTGTTGATCTATGTCGGAGACATACACAGTCCTCCTAATCACATCTTCACGCTGTGCCATGCTAGTTCTATTGTTCATCCTTCGCTTACCATTGCTACCGATATTCCTTCTCTGGAAAAGGACCACCATGATGCAATGATAAGCAATAGCAGAAAGGAAAGCTAAATCGAAAGGTTGAAAATACCGGAAATTGTCAACTGTGAGGAACGCAGCAGGAAAAAAAAATTATATTCAGCTGTATTCATTCAAAGTGCAGGCAGAAACTAGAGAAACTACCGGTATAAAATGAAGACCCTTTCTGAAGATTGAGGTAATCCAACTTTGGACTAACCGGTTTGTAACGTTTTCTGTTTCTAGTTTCTTGGTGTTAACTCAGCAACCAAAAGCATTTCTCAAACGAACAATCGGGGAAAAGATGTGCTGACATAAATCATAGGTGACCATAATGCATACCCTTTTCGGCGAATAGCCAAAAGCACTAGCCAAGTTATCATGAACGGCCAAATTGTAAGCAAAATGAAATCCTCCATCTCCCATATGTCCATGGTTATAAACAAGCGAAGGAGGCACAAACTCCTCGGCCATAGGATTCAACTTTGACAGAATCTCGACCAGCTTCTGAACTTCACTATCCACAACAGTCGATCCAAAATTAGTCCCATTCGCAAATCCACCACCCTTGATAGCCATCTGCTGCTTCTTGACTTCAGCGTCCGACCCATTTCTCATCAGACCCACCTGACTCTCGACATTGAAGGCAGCATCCCTCGCGCTGACTCGATCATTCGTCAGCGCATTAGGGACACGGACACCGTCACTGGTTTTAACACTGACGTCATTTCTGGGTTTTGGTCTGTCAAAATCTTTCGAGTCCGATGGCTTAGCACTCGTGTCCGGATTCTGAGCCGGCGACCCGATCTTCACTCCAGCATTCTCCAGTACCGCCATGATCAGAAAGAGCGAGCTTTTTCTTATTTCCTATCGAGATTCTCCGCAAAGAAAATTCCTTCTTTCTCTTCTCTACAGTATCAAACTGATGTGAAAAAGAGAGAAATTTGAGCACACCCAGATGGCAAAAACAAGCAAAACACGCACTCCCGGCAATCACTTACCTGCCTCGTCTAAATTATTCCCCACCCACCTCAAGAACACTGCTTGAGAACCGCGCGCACCTCCCGCCTCGCCTCCATTGCCGTGTCAATGATGATCGCGCATTTCAAGACGAGAGCTGGAAAACTCCTGAAGAGGGTGGTGATCTTTTCACAGCGAGAGAGAGAGAGAGAGAGGAGAGAAGAAAAAGTCGAGCTCTTTGGATGGTCCGTTTCTGCTGCACTGCCCCTTTTGGACCTTCTTCAGAGGGGAGGAGGAGATGCGCACAGAGTCAAGAAAATTAAAAATGTCTCCTTTGGAAAAATGGAACAGAAGACCGAACGAAAGTCATGGGGGGATTATTATTCGGCATGTCGCGTGGGTGGAGTAATTCTCACACACCTATTTTATATATATAAAATATGTAAGTATGGTATTTATATATATACATATAGAGGAACAGGACAGCTACGAGATCTAACCTATAATAGGAATAGAATTACTACGAGATATGATTTCCCATTTATCAGCTCGATGGTAGACCCTATCGACCTATATATATTTTTATTTGCTATATCTATATTCATAATCAAATGTGTCTAGATTTCAATTAGCTAGTAAAAAATCGTATAGAGAGATTCATGACACGTGTGTGTGAATAATTTTGCAATTTTTTTTTTTTCCTTTTTACGTATAACCATTTAGTGGTAAATGTGTGATTCATCTCTTTTAGGTGGCGGATTTAATAAAAGCTTCAAATGTAAAATCCCACAAAATAAAAATAAAGTAATGTAAATTCTCAAAATCAAGGTATTAAAAAAAATCATTATGACTCAAAAAATGCAACTTTGCTTGCATCATTTAATTATACGTCATAGATAGACAGCCGATCTCACTATAGCATCCACCGATTTTGCATGTGCAATCTCTCTCGCACGGGATCCGATTTTAATAGTTGACTTCGATATGGGATTTCACTATATATATATTATTTGCTGTACTTTTTTTTTGGGTGGGGTGGATTTTTTTTGGCTATTTCCTTTAATTTATTACTAATTTTTTTTTTAATATGGATGGTTTTCGTATATTTGCACCGAGGTCTTTATATGTAAATAAGACTACTTTTTAAGTGATATGAAATTGCCTTGTTTATCCACCGTACGACTGTATATGTAGATTAAAAGATGTTTAAAGTTAAGAGTTCCTAAATTAGCATGAAATCCACTTCGCTTTTTGTACTAGTGACCCTATAGATAGATAAAGGGGTAATTCACTAATTCTTGGATGAGAATGGTTGCCTTTTTTAAATAAAAAAATGGGGAAAAAAAGTTGTGCCAATATAAAAAAAAAAAAAAAAAAAAGAAAAGAAAAGTGGGACTCAATATTTTCTCTTTAATGATGCTCTAAAGGAATATATTATTTCCATACAAAGCGTGAAGAAAAAGAAAGAATGGAGAAGGATGCGGCGGGTGGAGGAGAGAGAGGGTAGCCCCCACGTGGATTTTGTTTGGTTTGGTTTGGTTTTGCAATTTAGTCAACGATTTTTTGCCCAAAATCCTTTTGTTGAACGCGGGGTTGATAAACTTGCCCTAACCATCGTTATCAACCGCAAGCTCGCAATATAGATGGGAAGATTATCGTGATTCATGTCGGTCCCATTAATCGTGATGCAGCAAATAATAAAAATTTCTCATTGGCTAAAATCACAATAGCATGTTATGTGTGGAATTCGCGTATTGTAATTCGAGTATGTAAAACTCATTTTTAAATGAGTTCTCATCTATTTTCAATTTTTTTTTAATTTTATGAAAATAATTGAATAATTTTAATCGGGGAAGGATGCCATTCTCACTTAATTAATGGGGTTTATAAGAATCTCCTGCTTTTTTCTTATTTTTTATCTCCCCCAAATTGCGCGGTTGGCAGGTCCATCCAACACAAAGAAAACTCCCACCCCCAAATTGAAAAAAAGAAATAATGAGAAAAGGAAAACGAATGAAAAAAAAAAAAAAAAAAATTGGCCCGGTGGGCCCCACGACCCGACAGGCAAACTTCAATGTGAAAAAGGTGAGCGAACGACTTGAGGGGGGGGCCCACCGAATTAGCCCCTCGATTCAATCGGACGGACAACTGGTTTTGGTGGGCCCACACGTGGCACTTTCGAGAGAGCCGGACATCGACCGAGGGTTTTTAGCTCCTCCTATTTACAATTCCGAAAAGGCCAGAGCTCCGGGGCCCACGTAGGCGGCACCCCTCCCTGTCTAGTGGGGGTAAAACGGTCTTTTCGTTCGCGAAGAGATATTTATTATTTGGCACTGTACCGACCGGCTTATTGGAATTTCGGTGATTTTTCGGACAAAACAAAAGAAGGAAAAAAAAAAAAGGAAAAGGGAAAAATCAGGGAACCACGCAGAATCGAGGAGAGCATATTCTTCCGAAAGAAAATCAACCATAAATGATCAATCCTACCAGCGTTATCGCCATACTTTATATTATTATTTATATATATATTCGAGTTAAATACGAAAGGTGAGGAATTCTAAAGTTCCAAAGGACGGTGTAATCAACCCGTCCTTATATTAAGGCACCAACGGGAAACTTGGAGAAAAATAAATAAATTTGAAAACAATATAGCTTCTTCGTATTGGCTGTATTATTTGACTTTTGGTATGAACATCTAAGGATTTTCGGCATCTTTTCCAATTGATCAAAATCATACTCAAATTATAGAAGAGAAAATTACCAAAAGAATCATAAATATATTATAATTGAGTCAATTCAGTTATAAATCATTTTTTACTAATTAAGCGCTTTGTATTTGTATTAATTTAATCCATCCAACTAATTTTGGTGATAAATAATTGATATGAACATAAGTCATCTTATGTGATTTTTAAAAATATTTTTGATATTTTTAATTTTTTCTTTTTTTTTTTCCGTTCTTTTGTTTCTTGCCATGACCGACAAGGGTCATTGGTCGTTGGCAAAGGCCTTGCCTATAGTTGGTGAGGTCATGGCCGCCTTCACTTACTATTGGGGAGGTTGGGCTCACCCATGGCCAAGTGCCCCTTGCTCAGATCATCACGAGGTGTGATCGCATCACCAGTGCATATGTGCATATGAGGGTTGTGACCTTCGCTGGCCACCATGGGAAACATAATGGAAAGGAAAAAAAGAAAGAAAATAAAAGTAAAATTTAAAAATTAAAAAATTCATGTTAGTATCGGTCACGTCACGTAAGACAACCGACACTACGTCAACAATTTATTGCTAAAATTGACCGAATGAATGAATTGATAAAATGCAAAATATTTTCTCAATTGGCAAAAACAAAAATGATTTAAAACTGAATTGACATAATTATAAATGCTTTAGATTTATAGCTTATTTGGTAATCTTCCCAATTACTGAGTGCAAGTGGAAAAAAAACCATTATATCTTTCGAAAGATCCAGTAACGTAATTTTGGACATTCCATTACACACTACTATCTAGGGATATTTTCATGAAAGATCCTACTTATCTTCGTCCGATAGGACGTGTCATTAGGACATGTTTTTAGTCAACCAAACACATAGTAAATACACCGACCAAAAAGAAAAAGAAAAAACACATAGTAAGTACATAAAAAGAAAACAAAAAATTGGAAGGTACAGAAGTTGGAAAACTATAGAGTAGGAATGGCATTCTGCCTAACAATAGCTCCCAATTCATGGTCTAGACCACATCATGAAAGGGTTGGCAGTTAACTTCCGGTACCGCAAGGAAAGCTCCCATCGATGTCAACATTAATTTGGCTAATTCTAATTCAAACCATACGAATTTCTAAGTCAATGGGCCAAAAAGAAAGAAAGGAAACATCACACCAACGGTGAATGTTAGCTTTCTCAATGTACTAGAGCGATGGTCCACATCTCTTCTTTACCCATTTTCCGACTTTCACCAAACATGAGATAAGATATACACGGTTTTGTTACATTTGTAAACAAGCGACCAAAACGGTATTAATTATGAATCCTCTGAATTTGCATACAAAATGGTAGTACACATAATGTTTTTTAGAAGAATGGACGACACGCTTTGCATTTCAACCGTGACAAACGGGTGTGAAATTGAAGAAAAGGAGTCCTTGCTTTTCAATCGACTCTTGTAATGGAGTAGGTTTTGACTGTAAATGGTTGATTTTTTTTTTCCACATTTTTAGAGAATTTTTTATGATTTTTTTTTTGTCGTGGGCAAGCTGTGGTTGGCTGTTGACCATGGACTGGTCAACATTCCATTCCGAATGGCGAATGGCAAAGTTCAAAGGCCGGTCCACAATTGAATTCTTGGTGTGGATTTTTTTCTACATCCAATTCGAATTAGACTTTCGTGTTAGATCAGTCTCCGAAATTAGAAGATTCTTAATGACTAGATTCTTAATGACTTGGGTAAATTATTGACGAAAGAATTGAATAAGATGGTCCATATTTCTCAAAATGTCAAATTTTAAAATTTTTATTTTCTTTACCGGGATCTCATATCAGTTTTTTCACGCCGAGAGAATCAACTTTGAAGGGCTAAATCTCTAGTTCATAAAGTTTCTCATTAGTAAGGCAGAATGCGCTCATCAAAATCTGTGTGCATTGAAAATACAAGTCATTTGAGACAATAGTGGGATAATAATTATAACGTAGTTTCTTCTCGCTTTGAGAGGAGCGATGTACTATCTTTCTGGGCTATTACAAATTAGTTGAACATTGAATGAATCAAAGATCCACACTGGGTATTAGACTGATGTTTAATATGACTGGGATCAAATTCCAAAATCTTTTGCACCTCCAAAAGCCAATGGACAAATGTTAAGCAGTTTGGTAATAATACTTAGAAGCCCATTTGAGAAATGCTACTGTCTTCAAAGTCCTCCAGAGGCCTTTGTTGCAGGCCACTACCCACCGGTACTGGGCATTCAACATTTCGAAATGCTAGAGCTCATGATTAACTAAAATTTGTATTTCAATTTTCCCCGTGTAGCTCTCTCTCTCTCTCTCTCTCTCTCTCTCTCAAACAAGGTTGCAAGTACGGTCATCAAGAGACAGTTACCAAGGTTAAGTGTCGTCAAAGGTCATTGATTGTGAGGTAGGCTAGATCTGAAGGGTTGATGCAAGAACTAGAAAATCAAGGCTCATGCACACTGGCTAAGGGTCGCACAACCCTTGTGCTCAATTTTGAGCCCTAATCAACTAAGTCGAGTGGCCCTAGCTAAGCACGATCGAGTTTGAGACCTGACAATTGTCGTCCTTGTTGAATTTGACTTGTCGGAGGTCTCACAGCTGGGTGTTAACTCCCTAGGGCCGTGCGACTGCTTTGTTCATTGGATTCTTGCAACCAAGGTCATATGATCTTTGGTGAGTGTTGTAGACTTCAAATTTGACCAAATCTAACACGCAACATGTAATTGTCACCTAGGCATCACCAATTCAAATTTTTTTTATTTATTTATTTATTTAAAATATATAATTAAAGTTATTTGCATGGGTAATTTGTTTCCAAACAAAATTTTACTTAAAGATGATTCTCAGCACACGTTTCGATCACACTTTACCAAACATATTTACATTTCGAGAAAATATCCCCTAACCTATAAAGCATTTACATTTTCCCAAAGATCTTCCCCGAACGCCCAAACCAAATGCAAATCTCACATGGCTACGTTTGGGCCGATTCCTCTTCACCCTATGCCCAAAGCCCAAAGCCGAAAGGCCTCAAAACCAATCCGAGATGGGGCCCACTTCGAGAGGGGAGCCCGAGATCATACCGAGCCCGCCGCGTGACGAAGGGAGTCGGGGAAACCCTAAGAACCCTAGATCGCATCCCATATATAATATCGCCGCGAAACCCTCATCCTCCTTTCGAGCGAGTGCACCCGAAGAGAAATCGCCTTCCCTTCCTCCCCTCGAAATCTCGCCTGACCGCCTCTCTGCATCGAACGATGGCCACCGGAGAGCTCGCCTGCACCTACGCCGTCTTGATCCTCCACGACGACGGCATCCCCATCACCGTCTCTCTCTCTCTCTCTCTCTCTCTCTCTCTGTGGATTGCTTGTTTTGGTTTTTGATTAACGGTGAGACGGCTTGGAGTATAGGCGGAGAAGATCGCTACTGTGGTGAAGGCGGCGAACGTCAGCATCGAGTCCTACTGGCCTGGCTTGTTCGCCAAGCTGGCCGAGAAGAGGAACATCGACGACCTCGTCACGAACGTCGGATCCGGCGGCGGCGCCGCCCCGATCGCCGTCGCCGCGCCTGCCGGCGGCGCCGCTCCCGACGCAGCCGCTCCGGCCGCTGAGGAGAAGAAGGTAAAAAAGTCCCCTTCTTTGTGGGTTCCCCGATTCGCAGTAGGATGCTATCAATATTCTTTGGCTTCATTTGTTGATGAATTTGACTGTCTAGACGACACTATGCTCATAATTTTAGGTGCGGTTGGTCTATGTTTTTGTATTAAGTTTAGAATGATTAGAGCTGATCCAGAAGCGAGCGCATTTCCGTATATAGTGGACCTTATTTAGTGAAACTAAGCTTAGCTCGTTGATGTCGCTGTGATCTGAGACAATCAGAGCTAGCTGTAGGTGGGTGTAAAGTATAGTTTTTATGCCTCATGTAGGAGCATGGTTATGATTTTGTGTCTCTTTTCCATACGCATCGAGTGCATAATTAGTTGATTTCTTATCAGTTATAACTTACAAGGAACTGGAATAGAAGATTATGATATTATTTAGATTTACTTGTGGAGTGCTTCGAATTGACATCCTTCATCATTTGTTGTTATGCTGGTAATCTTGTCTGAATCTCATGCTGTTGTGATCTTGTTCTGTGTTCAGGAGGAGCCGAAGGAAGAAAGTGATGATGACATGGGATTCAGCTTGTTTGATTAGGAGCATTTTGGTCTGCTAGAAATTCTATTTGAGTGGTCTATTACTTTTAAATTTTGTTTAGTTTTACAAAGCTTGTCAAGCCGTGTACTTTTGAGTATTAGTCTCAAACTTAATGTTGGATCGTCCTATCGGCAATCGTTTTCTCTACTTTGTATGACTGCTGGGTTTACTTAGTTATGAGAATGGGTGAATTTCTTGTCAAGACAGTTTTGCTTCTTAGATGCCATAAATCCAGCTATGATTATATATCTAATATGCCGAATTATACTGCATTATTATAATGTGGTTTAGTTCTGAGCAGCATTGACATGTGGCGTTGGTGAAGTTTTATGTTTGGTTCAATCTAAGAATTGATCTACAACCTAGTTATTTCAAATGTAGGCTCAGGCTAATGTATAACTGTCTGTTGATTAGCAAATTCAGATCACAGTGCTGGTGACCAATAGTTATAAATTGTTTTGAATTCTCTGGTTCTCCATGCTTTCTCCCTGAAAAATCTGAGTTTTGGCAATTCTCTGTTCAGTGAATGTTGGTGTTTTTCTGCATAAGCTTCTGCTGTGGTTGAGTTACACTGGCATCATGAAATTGTTGGATGTAAGAGTGACTTGCCGTTGTTACTTTCTAGTTCATTAAAAGTTGTCATTCTGCACGAAATTTTGAAGCCATAAATTTGAATTTCCATGGGTTTGTTCTGAGAAGCTAACATGAATTTGGATTTGAAAGAGAGATGCAAGAGTAGATGGATTTTCCCCTTAATTGTGTATTGTGAAATAATTATAGGCAGATATTAATTGTGTCATCACCACATCATCATCTTTTACTGCATAATAACTCGAGGTGCGATGATGCATTTGGATCTACACAAGAATTCTGGGAGTTGCGATTGAAAAAAGTGAATTATTTCTTACACTATCAATGAACTTAACTAAAAATCCTCAAAAAGGCATCGTAAGACCTTGACCTTAGCAAATTGGTTTGTCCGTTAATATCTGTGTTAATCGATTATGGCATTTATGGAGGCTTTGCACTTGTAGGCCAATTCACCTTTCAATTTGGATTTTGATGATATTGATGAATTCCATGTACCGATAGAAAGTAGGAACCGGTTTTGGAACCTCCAAACTTTGGACTCAGATGATGCATTGTTAGTGAGGGAGATTCCTATTGATGTGCTTCGGGCAAATAAGAATAGGGGAAGTTGACATTATTTTATCTGGGTCTAGAGAGTGAACTTTCTATGATAAAGCAGGAAGCCAAAGTGAAATGAATTCTCAAGTTTAAGAGGAACTGCAGTGGTGCAACTGACATAAAAATTATTGATGATAGATGTCGCTATGCAAGTATTGAGTTGACGTAAGAATTTCTCCTTTCCTTGCCTTGATCATGTCACAATGCCCGGGGTGAGGAGCATTTTTGGGGATCCAAGTTTTTGAATGATGAGCTTTGCCTGAGTAAATGCTAGACTATACTGTAAGAAGCGAAAAGGCCTCTGAACTTAGTTAGTCCGAGATTTTTGTACAGATTTGTTTGTTTCGCGAAAAATATGATCGTCATTGAAAATATTTTTCAAGAAAAGTTATTTTTTAGGAAAATAACAAAATTTTTTGATGGTTGGCTGAAAATTTAAAATTGAATCAGAAAATATTTTCCATCATTTGGTGTTCGAAACTTTATTTTATTTCCTTTGCTCATTCCATTGTTTTCCTGTACACTCAAATACTCTGGACCAAAACTCAGCAAAACTCCGGACTAAAACTTAGCACTCACGAGTTCGATACTAATATCAGTACACATTCTGATACTACCAAATACTTGTACGTATTTACACGAATTGGCCAATGGAGCTTATGTACGCCAGATACGTTCATACTGAGAACATCATACACATGTTTTACTACACGTTTCCGGCCTCCACAGAATATTCCATGATCAATCGCCAGTCTATCGCATATACATGACCAGAGCCCTTATGAGAGATCAGAATACAAACGCGCATAAATCATCAAATTGATTCGAGTGATGACATACTGTAATCAGAGGGATAAATCAATTGAATCATGAATATACTCAGTCTTGCTCAATCGATTGAGCTCAATACTACAAATGAGGAGCAAGAAGGCTCATGACAAGGTCAAACTCTGGAGGCGGCGAGGTGAATGAGGACAAACTATGGAGGCAGAAAGAGATGAAAGCGAAGGAAGTAAAGAGAAGGAGAAAATCTGGAGGCCGAGAGGCTGAGGAGGAAGAGAACCCTGGCCGCGGCCGAGGGAGATGAAGAGCAAGTAGACAAGAAGAGGATGGTGAAGGAGGGGCAAGCGCACGAGATGGAGAAGGACGTGCTAGGTGTTGTGTGAGAGAAAGTGAAGAGAAAGCTTCCCCTGTTTTTGAAGGTGATTTTTCCATTGATCGAACGCATTTTTCTTGATTAATCTATTTTTTGCGCATTAAACACCGAAAATTTGAAAAACATTTTCTTGAAAGTAACTTGCTACGAAACATACTAACCCTAAACTCCAAATCTTTACTTAAGTCTTCGAGATCACTTGTTACAAACTCACAGTGTGTCCAAAGCGTGAACGATTGCACAGCTCATCACTCTCTCTACGAGAAACACAGACTAGCATAAACTTACATCCACATAGCAGCAAGAAGTGAATGGATAAAACTTAATAGTACCTTCCATGATGATTCGAGTGCTTGAAAGGAGGAACTTTCTGTTATTTACAACAGTGGTGCTGGTGTGGAGGAACTATCTGTGATTTACAACATTAAACTGTATATATCCTAACCTTTATGATCAAGTTTCTTTTGTTGAAGCCTTAAGCTAGGCTTCAGTGAATCCGAATTGCCTGAGAAGAGGTAAAAATGGCAGCCAGAAAGTGTTAAAGACCATCAGATCTTAGTGTTTCTCCTCTGGCCTCCTCCTTCTCAAGTTCCCAAACTTCTGGGTGACGCTAAATATAGCTGCTTTAGTCAGAAGCCCGTGGTTGAGACTGAATGCAAGGACAAGGATCCCGCCAATGAATAAAACCTTGGGTAGATTACTGCCCTTTGGTTTCTCCACCACATTAGCTTTACCGGCTTCAGATGTGTCATCAGACTCTTCCAAGGACTTGACAAACTCTGGGCTTATCTTCGTGTTGATCTCAGCCATTTTAGCGGGATGTGAGAGCGGTGCCCCAGAAGCTCTAGCTTTCTGGTAGGCATGCAAGCCCGGTTCGATCTTCTTCACTGCTCCCCACATCCCCTGCCTTATTCCAAGCTTGGCAATCTCGTTAGGGATGCCCATGTCTTCATAATGGAAGAGCAAGACTTCACATGCTGTCAGCTGCCCATCATTCTTTCTCGACTCAACTGGTGAAATTCGAAGGAAAAAGGGCCACCATAGCTCAGACATATTAACTCCAGGTTGCAAATGGTGGGAAAAATAGAGAGAGAGAGAGATGACGGTTAACATTGGAACGAAGAAGACAACGTACCTGCTCGAATACACCAACTTGAATAATACAAGTCCACACGCCTTGGTTTGTTGCGCCTAGGGATGGAAGGGTAGTGTACTCCCTTAAATTTTGTAAAGTAAAACAGGAGATCACTTAGTACATAATCATAGAAAACAAATCACATCAACAAAAGCTGTTTTTCTTTTGGCCAGAAAATCAATAAAGGTCGGCTGAAGAAAACGTTGGAAATTCTCTTAAGCAGCAAGAAAGTTATTCCTGAATATTCAATATACAAAACCAAGAATATCACTTCTCATACCTTTGTCACGCAAAAATATGACCTCTCATATTCCCATATTCGGCGCCCAATGATATATTCACGGTCACTACAGAAAAAGGGGAACTGCAACACAAACCATTCGAATGAGCATCATACAGCTGAAAGTAATTCATAAAGCTTAGAACAAAAACATCAGAAACACAGAGAAAAGAAACAGAGAAGATTTTACCTTCCTAATCCAATGAACAACCATAGTTCCTGTGGAGGGACAATCCTCTACAGTTGTTGAATAGGCAAGCATATCATCCCATTTTGACCGAAAGTCATCATCCCAGAAGAAATCCCTCACCGTCTCAGGTGTTGCATCCTCGAATATGGTTCGGCTACGATATTGAGGAGGACCAGTCTACATAATCAATTGGAGCAAAGCCAGTCAGTTATGCAATCAATACCTTGATAATAGCATTGAACAGACTAGGATCACACCGAATGCCATGTAAAGAACAACATTGACAAAATCTTTAGAAATTGAGTGGAAGTCATGAAATCATTGCCATACTTTGGGATCTCGCCTCCAGGCTTGGTAGCTCATACTCAATGTGTAACGATCCATCATGTGTGTCCAAGAAGGACCTCCATCTTTCATCTCAACAAGATGCCATAACTGCGTCAAATCCTCCTCTGACAACAAAGTAGATATTTCCCCGGCCTCTGATGTGCTGCAAGAATTCCATTAATTTCATGAGAGGTCAATCTATATGCCGGTAAGCCTGTCCCTGCCTCAGCTGCAGGGGACAATGTTCGTTTCTTCATGTGGAAAAGCTTGTAAACAGGGTGTAACATTCGCTCGTGGCAAAGAATCACTTCAGCATCATTATGAGTAGAGTATAAGCTCCATCTCATATTCAAACAGAACATATTCTTAATGGCCAATCCCTCTTTTCTGGCTTATAACATTTCATAAACTCATATGAAGAAACTCAACCGATATTAATAAAGAACCACCACGCGATGCCATTAACGCTCTAATAGCGACTGAAAAATGAAAGACACATGAAAAAAATGCGACTCTTGAAGGGAAATTACAGTAAAACCAACAGACCACCCGTAGCATACCTGCAATCCTCAAACAAGGCAGGCGATTGAGATATCGGTTTCTTCTTCGCCGCCGCAGCAGCATCTAAATTACGGAAGTTGAAACTCGGCCACTGCACCTTGAATGAAGTCAAGCACGGGTCCGACCCGAATCCCTTCAACGGCGACATCACCGATTTCGGTGGCAAGAAAGGGAACGAGGAATCGGATTGCCCCAGCACCGAACAGCTCAATTCGACCCTTCCCAAGCTCGCCCATTTGGGCTTCCACACCCATCCAACGAGGACCCCGAGAAGAAAGGCGATCCAAACAGGAACAAGAAACAGCACCACATCCGCACACACCCCCAACATCTTTCGACTTTCAAACTGTTCGACGTAATGCCTCAACGACAACCATAACGAAAGGGCAAGGATAAAACCTACCACGGAAGAAAGAGACCAATTCCTGATTATACACGCACACAAAAAACTTACACCACGGCATTTCTCTCTACGCGCAACCCCGGAAGGATAGAAAAAATCTCTGCTTCATAACAGGGAATGAGGAGCAGGACTTATCCAGAGAAAGGAGGGAAGAAAAATCAGAACCCAGAAACGAAAATATCACGCGAACGCCGTGAAGGGCAAGAAAAAGGGATGCGTGCCCGAGATTGCCATTGCCCAAAAAAGGACATGAGAGAGAGATGTGACATCGAGAGGCGACCCTGGATTAGTTCTTCGTATGGGCACCAGTCGACGTCGTGGGTTTTCTGATGCGCTTTTGTGGCCAGACGTTCGCCGTGGAATCGGTGGATGGATGGAGATGGAGGAGACGCTGTGTCTGAATAGCCGAAACGAGGACTGGTTCAGAATGATCTCCGTAGAAAGGGACAGAGAGAGAGACAGAGAGAGATGCTAAGTGACGTAGCATCAATACATTTTCTTAAAAAAATATATACATTCGTCTAAAACATTAATAGAATAAGGTTGAATTAATGCTTTTTCGTAATCATCCGTAGAGTTTCAAGTGTTTGTGGTGAGAAATTGGAAGATAAGTTGACTTTACCAAATAGTTACATTATCGTCCTTGCAAATTTTGACGGATTAAATTCGCTCGCTATTGACAATAATGATAATTACTAAATACTAATGATATCGTAAATGTTGATAATCATGATAAGCGCCAATAAAATTCAAATAAGAGTGTAATTTTCTTTACTAGACATTGATAAGTTTAGGTACAAATCCGATAGCTTACAACTACACCTGATCCCACAGATTATTTTGCCAATCGTCGAATGTTAATGAGCGCATTTCATAGATTGAGTTTTTCTGATCATGGATAATTTTGTTCATGATTTCACGTGAGGAATACTTAAATAATTTGGCGAAAAGGGGCTTTGGTTTAAACTATGTTCATGTTAACGGGTGTACGAGAATATTTCTTAAATTAAATGTACTAAACTATGGAATGGTTAGTTCTTAACATATCAGTATACCTATTTACCGATCAAAAAAAAAAAGTACACCTATTTCAAAGAAAATCCAATACACGCAAAAGCAGTTAGCTCCTTAAAGAATTCCCGGAAATTGTTAGATTATCCAAAATAAGTAAAGTACACTAATAGCCCATGAACTTTTTGTTCAATATATAATTTTCTCCACTAAAATTTCAATGTTCAATTAAATCTCCAAAACTTTGTTCGATGTGTGACGTGGTCTCCAATTTTTCAATTAGTTCAAATAAGGGTGCATCTAGATTGTCTTTTGCATATTACTTTTGCTTTAGTTTGAACTTGAGATATGCACACTTTGATTTACTTCTAACATGAAAACACTATAATTTTGAAAACATATAACTGTAGATATGCATTGGCTTGGCGAGGCTACAGCGAGCTCATCGAACCTCGTCTAGCCAATCACCAGCTATTGCCACAGTTGGTGATCGGTTGGAAGAAAGAGGAAGAGGAGAAGGAAAAAGAAAATAGAAAATAGAAAAAAGACAAAATATAATAAAAGTATTAAAAAATTAAAAGAAATTCTAAGTCACAAAAAAATTTAAGGATCGTATTAAAGGCATTTCTATTTTGGAAATAGAAATTTTAGATGGTTATAAAATCTCTTCAAATGCTCAAAAACTTTATTTAGTGAACAAAATAAAAAATAATCATTTTTTAGTATAAATTATTTTTGAGAATAGAATGGTAGCCAAGTACACCATAAATTTGACATGAGTATTTACAATCAAAGAATGATAAAGCCATCAAGAAAAATCTACGTAATATCCATTTTTGGTTAATGACATCATTTTACAATCGAGTATCTAAATTTTATTTTTCAATCGAATACCTCAAATTTTCACATTTAACTCAATACGATGAATCCATTAAAAAAAAGGGGTGGTAAAATTCAACTCACTTATCTAGAATAAGAGCAAAGGAAGCTAACTTAGCATATGCTTTCTCCAAGTCTTTTTCAGAGTTTCTTTCAAGCTATAGACAATCTTTCATGACCGTCCGGCGACCGTCCGTTTCTTCTTCGCCTCATGTCATGTTACGTGGATTTGCATTTTGTACGGGGCGGCTTTTTCCATGGGCCCATTTAAAAAGAGGGGTAAGCTTTGCATATTTGAATCTTTTCGACAATTCCACTATTATAATGGGCCCTCCTCTCTCCTATCAAAGAGCCAGATGGCTAAATGAACGGGTGGAGCTCGCGTTGTTTGTCGTGACTGGATTGCTCGGCAAAAGTTAGGCACGGCTGCTAACATCACTTGCTTGCTCGAAAAGATTATGCCTGTCTCTATTAAGATGTTAAGTGATAAGGAGGGAGAGAAGATGTCAATTTAAATGATCTCGGGCATCCATCCTATCTTTACCAACGTGATATCATCTTAAGAGGTCATCGGACATTGATATGGATAGTTGATAGTTATATATTGATGTTTTGATTGGTATTTTAGATCTATAATTTTGAAGGAAGCCTCGTATCGAGCCAAATTTGGAAAAGTTGAGATACTTGATTAGGAAGGAAAAATTGTACTTAGTGGTAAGACAGGTTAAAATTGCACGGCCCGTGTACTTTATTTGGTGATTATTGTTTCTTATCCTTATAAAGAATGGACTTAGAAGCAACTCTTGCAAAAAAATAAGAATAGAAGCGATTGCTCAACCAACTTGAGGTGAGAAGGCATCATGCAACACTGAGTTCTAAAACAAGCCTTAAAATTCAAAACATTGTTCAATATTCAATATCATCCTTTTATCAATTGGCATTATCAACATTCAAGAGGTATTGATCCTTTGAACTTAATATCCAAATCAAAATTATACCATTAAACCTGGCCCACTTGATACTAACGTTAAAATGGACAAGATCATACATGTGATTTTCAATGTGTGCTCTTCACTTTAAATATGTAATTTTAACTTTTGTCAATCGTATTCTATCTTATTGGAACATCTTCTATAGTGGCATTAAAATTACTTTTTCCTTGATAAAATTCTCATAAAGATAAGAAGGATAAGAAAAACAGCTCAAGAACCTCTACCGACACCAAATATGAAGAATTTCAAGTCATATAAAGCAATCGTTCACCCTTGCTCCATTTCACTAATCTCAGTTGAAGGGGTGAGGACTAAATAGTAAATACAGCATTATATGCATCGGATTGGATGAGAGATTCTGTCCCAATTGGGAAGCCATTTGTTGGTAGAAGGATGCGATTGAATAATTTTAAAAATGTTCAGTACTAACGATCGAATAAATCCGAAGTTTAGGACGATTAAGCAATAGACGAACCCAATCGAACGTTTAGGGCCCGGATTTGGCAATCATTGCTGTCCAGAAATCATGGAGCAGCGATGGCTACGACAGTCAAGGCGTGTTCTTCTCGAGTTTCTCTAAAGCGACGGCCGACGGCCGAGCGTGAGCGTGTGCGTGCAACCCGCATTCCCGACGGACGGCGACGGTCGTTTCCTTGCGCCGTCCCTTCCTCCTTCTCCGGCTCCGCCGCCGCCGCCGTCGTCATCGCCGTCCTAAAATGCTCTGCTCCGTCCCGGCCGACCGGTCCAGCTCGAATTGGCTGGACCGCCTCCGGTCCACCAAGGGCTTCCCCGCCGGCGACGGCCTCGACCTCGATCACTTCCTCGCCAATCCTCCAAACCCTAGCCCCCCGACCCCTCCGGCCTCCGATCCGTCCACTTCCGAGTCGACTCACTCGGTCCAGAGTCAAATCACCACCCAAGACCAGACGCACTCGGTGCGGGCTCAGAACTCTGGCGACGAGAGGGACTGGTACGGCATTATGACGGGCGTCCTGTCGGAGCTCTTCAACATGGGGGATGGCGAGGAGGAGGTCGCGAGGAAGAGCTCCAGGAAGCAGCCGAACCCTAGGTTCTTCCCCAATTCCAGGGCCTGCGACGCTAGCGCCGGGGAGAAGATCTCCGATTGCGCCGCGGCGGCGGCGAGGGGAGAGAATGCGGGGTGGAGGACGCCGTCGGCGGATTTGGAGAGCGATGCGGTGGACAGGACGGCGAGGGGAGCGGATGCGGATGGGGAGGAGGAGGAGGAGGAGGAGAAGGAGAGCGGGGATAATAAGGATTTAGTTGGGTACTCGAGGAGCGAAGTGACCGTGATCGACACGAGCTGTGAGTCGTGGAAGTTCGAGAAGGTGTTGTACCGGAGGAAGAATGTGTGGAAGGTCAGGGACAGGAAGGGGAAGGTGAGAAGCAGCATTGGGAGGAAGAAGAGGAAATTAGGGGGTGGAAGTGAGGATGGGATTGTGGGTGGGAAGAAGAAACTCAAGGTTTCGGGTTCTGAGGTTGATGAATTGAGTGAGGTAATTTCGTTGGGATCTTAGCCTCTGTCTTCACCATTGTTTATACTTTCTTACGTTGCTTGTGCAAATGGTCATCATGTGCTGAGTCTGAGTAAGCAGTATTACTAAGCATTTGTATGCGGTGTTTGGTTCATGGAGTCGATAACTAGTGTGCCATGAATCTTCAGTGCATGGCGGATGGAAATTCTTTCTCCAGCCAAACCCATCGGTCGACTTTGTCTTAAGCCACGACAAGCCTGCAAATGACAATTGTTTTCAAAACAATCCCATTGTTCCCACACTATGGCAGTGTTCCAAAGTTTATTGGCAGCATTTCTTGCCCTTGTTAGGTTGGCAGACTGGAAACATGTGTGTTGACTTAATGTCGAATCTGGAGCTTGTGTATTGGAAGTTTACATGTTTCATTTGATGAATTCACTGCATGGCTGTATGCTGGCCTTTGCTATTGCTGGGATTTATGAAAGGTCTTAGTCCAGTTAATTTAGCCTGTGGTAACATATACCAGCTACTTCCCTAACACCCTGTGTCCTATCCTCTTCCATTCTTACGGGTTCTTTCAATAAAGCAAATGAGGATTAAACTAATTAAGAGAATCAGCTCCTCTCTCAAAGCTTTCCCTACTTCAAGTATAGTCCCTTTGTTTCAGTATTTTACCTTATTATTAATAATTCTATGCAGATGATTTTTTTCCCAGCACAAAATAAAAAGCGCTGTTAGTTAAGAATGAAATCCTGCCAGAGGAGATACTGTCTTGATGCTTGTTTGTTCAGGTTCCATCAGATTTTGGATGTCTACTTTGCTTCTAGATGTATCAGCTGTGCTACGGTATTATTTGGCTCCAAATGTTCATAGCAATATCATGCTTGTGAGTAAATTGTATATTCCAATCGCAATATTTACTTAAATTAGAAAATAGTTTATCTGTTCAATAATTCCTTGGAACCATTTAGAGCAATATAGATGCTGGTAGTTGAAGGAAATTTGTTTGAGTACTTCACTGGCTCATTCAGGATTGTGATCTGTCTTTATCCTGGGTGCTTGCTGCCAACTTAGAAACTAGTCACAATAATTTTCCCCACTTTCTACAGAATAGTACTTAGTATCCTCCTTCAATCTGTGGAGGTTTTCATTCCTAACTTCATCAGTCTTAAATTGGCAGCTTATGACCTTAAACTCATGTTCTCTTTATTTGTTTCTTCCTTTTGGATGGTGACTAAATAGCTGTTTTGTGGTTGCATATTGGTGCATGAGAGTTTATCGTATGTATGAAATAATGGGGCCAATGTGACTGTTTAGATGACACTAGGTGCCTGAGCTGCACGATCTTCTCTCTTCTGAGTTCCTAGGACATCATATGTTTTGAGAAAGAGCAACAACTTGTTTTAGCAAATGACAATGGTAACGAATGCTTTAACCATTGAGTGTGTTTGCAGGAACAGAATATTGAAAATGGCAAGGCAGAAACCTCCAAGGAGCTGGGTCATAATCTCGATAAATCCTCCAAGACAAGGCAAGTGTTTTGGAAATATTGATTTGCTGAGTTAAGTGGTTGGTGCAATGATTCATTGCTGCTTAACCTGTGAACTATTTTTGAGTTTCTTTGTGGATGATTTGCAGGTTCCACCTCCAATTTTGCGAGTCCCCCAGGAAGCGGAGGACCGGAGGCTCATCTGTTGTACTTATCAAAGGCATTCCTGCAGTCAAGAGTAAGAAAGCAAAATTGTCCAAGAGTCATATCAAGCCTTCCCAATGTAAATTGTAAGGCTTGATAAAACTGCACATCTAGAATTGGGTAGTGGAAATGCTTGCTGTTAGTTGGAGATTGCAATTGGATAGTGATATTACCATGTAAAGCTCAATTCAAATGTAACCAGAGGGATTCTTTAAAAAAAATTTTCAATTTTGGGGAGGTCTCTAGATTGGTTTTATGTCCTGTGAAATTGTCTAACTTCAAAGCAGTAGTAGCTTTGTCTTTAGATATTGTTTTAAGAACTTGAAACATTGTACCTCCGGAAAAATTCACTGTAAAGATACCTCTTTTTCGAGTAAATTAACATGCATCACCAATTTGCTATCATGGTTGAGGCATTGTTCACACTGGGAGGTGATGAGAATGGTGTAATTGAGGATGCTGATCTGGTCGATGCCCACTTGCCGTTTACCATCATTGATTGAAATGATCCGTTGGTCAGTCTGATGTGATTGTACTTTGCAGATGTCAATGTCTTCCCTTTGATAAATGATGCAGTTAGGTGCTCTATCGATCGCGTTCCAATATGAGCATAAGACTGAGTCCATTCAGAAAAGCGATTCTAATGTCTATGAAGTTGTAATTTTAATCAGCGGATATGTTCTCGCATTAAGTTTCGAAGTCTACATTCCTTGAATGTATATCTGATTGCTGTGAGAACTAGAGCAAACATTTGAGCTGGTGTCTGATTTAAACAGGTTTGTGGTTCATGTTTGAAGGGATAAAGGCTCCTTTGGTTCAATGTTCAGTCAAGTCCTGAATTATTTTTTTTTCCAATTTGGTCCAAATATTATATTTGTTCAAGTTGGTCTTCTGTCAAAATATGGACCGAAATGCGGACGTGAGAAATTGCATTGTTTATGCATCATATACGACTAGATATTTTTTTTGACCGCCGATTAGATTATTTTTTCAGCATGGAAATAAGGAGAGGGAATTAAAATGAAAGATTAGAAACCCGAGCGAGAGAGAGAGAGAGAGAGAGAGAGAGAGAGAGACGGGAGAAGCGAGGGGGAAGCCGGACGATGCTGGTGGCGCCACCCATGAACTGGCGTGGAGCCACCATCCCTTGTCGGTCTCAGGCTAACTTGGTGGGGCTGTCGCCAACTTCGACACTGACCGTCCGAGCCCAGAGGGGTAGTGGTCGGTTCCAACATGAGGGTACATCGTTGAAAACCCTTAGATTTGGGGCTAAAAGGATATTTTCGAGCTTTTCTAACATCTAGGTCTATGATATATTATCCATCCATATAATTCCGGGGGCACCATGTCTGCCATGGCAGCATCTTTCACCCGCCACTCTCTCTTTGTTTGTGACATTATTTGAGATTTATAATTGCCTAGCAAATGCCACATCCGATTTAACATTTTGTAAAATGTTAGGACTGTTGATGCCTCACTCCCATGTTTAAATGGTCAAGGGAAAAGGAGGAATTCATGGACGAGATACTTTGATATAAGGTCACTTTTGAATAAGTAAAAGGGGCATGTGGAGTGATTATTAGGGGTGATCGGTTCTAAAGTGGGTAAGTTCCAAAATTGAAATCTGAAACCTATCCTGTCATAACATGTATTTAATTTTTGGACGTTGGCACCTATCTTGTTTTCCTGAAACCGGTTTTGGACCCTACCTTGTTATTCAAATTCAGTTTCAGGATCTACCTAAGAACCTGTTTTATTTTTTTTTTGTCCCTTTTTGTAGTTCATTTTTTACAATAAAATTATATGAGACTATGGGTAACAAAACCATTTAAAGTAATAAATAAATAATAGAAATCCCTATCCGCCAAAAATGACATTCCATATAATGAATATGTAGTCATGTATAATTATAAACAATAAAAAGTTGAAATACATAACATAATAACATAAACTATAAAACTTCATCTCCCATTCATCTATAAAAATTTAGGGGAAGAGAGAAGACAGGTGAAGAGTTTCGAGGAAGGACAAATAACAAATGAGTGTTGAGGTTAGAATTTAGGGGAAAAAGTAATTAGGGTATTGGTTTTTTAGTTTATAAAATCGAATAAAAAACTGGTTTCAAAATAGGGTGGTCCGGTCCGTTTTTAGGTGGGTATTCACTTGGAATCTGTTTTTAGACTAGTTGTAATTGGTTTCAAAAATTTGGAACCTGTTCTCGGACGAGTTCCCATTGGGATAGGTTCTTAGACATGTTTTTGGGGTAGTCCAATTCTACTAACCGATTTGGTTGTACACCCCTAGCGACCATCGTAAGCAACTTCCTCTAGATGTTACTATAATGGTGTCCTTGTCTATTATGAAATGTCTATTTTTGAGGGATAGTAATTTTGCATTACTCAGGCCCAAAGTTTGAGGTTGACAAATTTGTCATCGCAATCTCACTAAGATGCTAGTAGTAAAGAAATCTCAACCGTTTACAGGTTAGCTTAAGATGAAAAATGCATTTGTGGCCTCATAAAAGACAAGTGACTTCTTTACTATTATGCCAATTGTCCTTAGTAGCAAAATGTTATTTATTGTAAAATTAAAATGAGTGTTGTATTTATGAATAAAACTAGTCATTTATATAAATAGTTGGTGTAGTACTCACAAGGGTATGCTATTGATAATGTATAATATATCAAATTAAAATTTCATTTATTTTGTGAAAAATAAATAATTCGAAAAATATTTTATTAAAAATGATTGATGATATACTTTAAACAATGAATATATGAAAATTATTTTTATGATCCATCAAGATATATAGACATAAAATTGTAGATAATAAAAACTCTTTTCATTAAATAATTATCTCAAGAGATACATTTATTTTAGGCAAATTTTTTCAAACCATTTATTTCCCATACGAAACCTAAAAAGATCATTATATTATGTAGGTGCGGTCCGATGAGACCCGTTCGTGGTCGGAAAAGGTCCTGCTCAAAGTTCTGAAAGCACCCGCCATTAGCTCTACAGCCTCTTATCATCTCCATCCTTCGTCCATTCTGTCACCCGGGAACGAACTGCACAGAGAGCTGTAATTCTCTCGCGATCGAGCTGATGTTGACGAGCCCTCGACCACCCGCTTTCTTTCTCCACTCGCAGCTCTCGCCACCTTCAGCTCCCGTCTCTCGCTCCGCAACCTTCTCTTCCCCAAAGTTGCTGAATTCGAGTCAGCCGTCTGGAATCGGATTGAGAGCGCCATTACTTCACGTGCAATGCCGCCGCGTCAACTCATCACCTGATGTCGAGTTCGAAACAGGTGAGTGGCTCATAGAGACAAATTATCAAACAGTTGATGTCCTTGAGCGCAATTTGAATATTTGATCGAACTCCTCGTTAAAAGTCTTGCCTTTTCAGGGGCGTTCTATGTGTTATTTCAAGAACTCGGGCTGAACGAGAGAGAGACCGAATCTCTATTGACCAGGGATCCGGATTTGAGGCTGAAGTCTGTCGGTTCTTTGAGGGCTCGTGTCTCCTCTTTGAAATCTGTAGGAATTAGGGGCCTTGAGCTCTGCCATTTGGTTGCGAAACGCCCTTCTGTGTTGGCAGCAGATGAAATTGATCCCTTTATACTCTTCGTGCGCGGCAATTTAGATGGAAATGTCGACCCAATGCAGCTCAAGCGTCTCTTTATGTCAACTGAGCCGCGATTCTTAGTCGGATTCGAAGAAAAGGTTAATTTGCTGATTGACAGTGGGATTCCTAGAGAAAAGATTGTTCATGTTCTCAACAATGTCAATTTAATGAAGGCTTTGTCTCTCAAGCCGTTTGCAGAAATTGAAAGGCTCCTTAATTTCTTGAGCCGCTATGGTGGGGTTGATTTGATTGTGAGGCATCCTCCCCTTCTTAACTTTGATATGGATAGCCAATTGATTCCAAGAGTGGAATATCTCCTAAAACTTAGTGGAGGAGATGAGGATGCCACTGGGGCTGTGTTACGCAAACTGCCTACCTTTTTGAAATACCGTGTGGAACACTTGGAAAGCCATGTTGAGTTATTGAGATCATATGCAGGATTAGATGATCAAGAAATATTCAGGATCATTCTCGTGTTTCCTAACATTGTTAGCGCGAGCAAGGAGAGGAAATTGCGTCCCAGAATTAGTTTTCTCAAAGAATGTGGACTGAACTCCAATGAGATTTTCAAGTTCTTGACAAAAGCCCCTTTGTTTTTGGGTCTGTCTTTTGAGGGGAACATTTCTTATAAGCTGGGTTTTTAGTGAAGATTGGTTACAAGTACAGAACGAAGGAATTTGCAGTTGCAATAGGCGCTGTGACTAGGACAAGTTGTGAGAATATGCAGAAGGTGATTGAGCTCTTCTTGAGTTATGGGTTTTCTTGTGAAGATGTGCTTCTCATGAGTAAGAAGCATCCTCAAATACTTCAATATAATTCTGATTCTCTGGAGGAGAAGGTGGAATATTTGGTGGGGGAAATGGGACGTGACTTTGACGAGCTGTTGGATTTCCCTGCATTCCTGGGTTACAAACTCGATAGTAGAATTAAGCATAGGTACGAGGTGAAGAAGAAGATTATAGGTGAAGGAATGTCAATCAATAAGTTGCTCAGTGTTTCGTCAGAGAGATTTGCAAAGAAGAAGCTAGAAGAGTTGGCGCACAAAGCCTAAAAATTAAGGTTTGCTAAATTTCATCAACAGAAGTTCATGGCAAAATTGATGGAAATTGTATAGTTACTGAGTTTCTCAAAGCTTCATCAGTTGAAGGCTTTTGCTTTTTCCAGGTGGAATGCTGGCTTGACTTCCTTAGATGAAGATAGAAAGTCATATTTTTCATCCTTAAACCTGCAAAGCCATTATGAAGTTTGAAGAAAATGGTCGATACCCAGTTGAATGAAATGACTGAGTATGCTCCATTTTAAGTTCGAAGCAACAAGATTAGTGGCTGATCTTTGTATTTATGTAACTGTCAATTACAAGGAACTCCACCTTGAGTTGAAAGCAATGTTTCATTGGTTGCTCTCGAATTTTTCTGTTCTTAGTCCTGAAATCTTGAAAATAGTAATCTGACATTGAAAATAATCTTGTCAATGTGCATGAGGCATCAAGACACGGTTGCCCTTGTTATGCAATTCAGATAGATTCCTAACTGGGATGGTCAGAATCAGTAAGTTAACATGATTGCAAGGCATCTATGATCAGGAGAGTCATTTTCTGAATAGAAACTACGACATATAATCGAAAAGTGTATCGGTATCCAAGGAAGGGGAGCCCTTTGGGCTTCACACTGTTTGAGCTTCTTGAGGTGATTGGTGCACTACTGCAGTAGTGGAAGTCATCATCGGTAATCCTAGTTTCGATAACTGTCCATTTGAAAACCACAGTAGTGACTAATGGATGTGATCTGGGTGGTTTAATTTTTTTGTGAACTCATTTCTTTTTTTTTCTTATACAAGTATTCAAGTTTAATCAAAGTGTTTAACGATAAGTTGATGATTGTTGCTTGGCCAATTACTTGCTGTTTAATGATGAGTTGGTGATGATGGTTATTAACATTTACTTGGCCAAATGCTTGCTGTGATCGATGGATGTTTCATATGCTCTTGTTGGCCAAATGCTTGCTGCTAGAATTGTTGGAAAGCCATTAGCTATACTGTTGTTAGCATTTTCAATCATCGCTTGGCTCTTTTTCTCTTCTTTACCACGTGTTCAGCTAACAAATTATGCCTGAGTCTTGATATCTCCTTTCCCAGAGTTGTCTTTGAGCTTGTATTACGGGGAATGTTCGATAGTACCATTGAGAAAGAGCGAGTTCTACACATCCATTATTATAAAAGCTACGGGAGAAAGACCTGCTCACACTCTGCAATAGAAGAAAGGTCGATATGTATATAATGGAGCTCTAAGGGTAAAAGAGAAGAGTTCAAAACAGCTGAACCAGAGATAAGGATCCTCTAGCTCGTCCTTGTTACAAGTTTACAAGGGAGCTTCTGGTATATTCAGATTTCGTTTCCAGGAATGAAATTTCAATTGATAGGCATAAGCCTGTTCCCTTCTCTTCAATCTTTTCTGCTTCTATGAACTGAATTGAAGCGACAATTACACAGAGTTAAAAACTGGGCAAGCTTTTTGGATAAAGACCGGTAGCCATCATCACCCTGTGCTCATCTCCAACGAAGGCACTGTTTCTCTCGAAAATGAGACGCGCCTCTCATTTCTTCTGCTGAATTCAGGGAATGAACAGTGGGTTCTGCTTTGCCACCTGACTCTTGTGCCCTTCTTTCATCTTCGAAAGCAACGAGTCGAAATTCAAGAACTGGCATAAGTGAACCTGATCTTCTTCCAATTTCGGAACTCCCTTCAAGGGAAAAGCAGTGCTGGAGATAGGTGTGTAGTATTTTTGCCTGGAATATCCACAATTGGGGGAATCGATCTCTCAAATATTCTAGGAAAGTGATGAAGAGGACTACACTTATGCGAACAGGGCTGTTTTTGTGGATTGCATAGCTTACTTCCTCTTCAATTACCCAATATGGAATTTCACTCCACGGCATACTGAGAACGCATAAATTCCTCATAGGAACCTGCAAACTATCAAATTGTCACGACTGCTCTATAAACGTGCATTACAAGTGACTGCTATAACCGCATGGCATGATTCAGCACTTTTTCGTGCATTGAGGTTTTGATGCATAAAATTTTCCTTTTCTAGAGCTTTCGGACTTGTAGATGCGTTCTTTTTTTTACTTTTTTTGACAGAGAGAGAGTGCATTAGAAATTCTCATTCTAACTACCAAGGAACACGCATGGCATCCGGGCAGGTATAGCGTTCTCAAGGATTTCAAGCACTGAAAGTCCTGGATCATCCCCCACTTTCTCGCAATTCACCATGTTCAGCTCCTCCAAGTTCTCCAATTCAGACAGATCAGAGACCGTCTCTATTGCCATGCAATCTGCAATATTAACATCTACCAAACTCGATGGAAGAGGTGGAAGAGACTCGAGCTCCTTACATTTGTAAACCATCATGGTAGTGAGATGCACGTCAAAATTCTAAGTCACCAACAAATTCAAGGAGTTCAGTCAGCGAGACGCACCTCATAGTACGCGACAATTCAAAGCTTCCTCAATGACCCCACTTAATCAGGTAGCTCCTCTATTTCAGTATCATTAAATGCGCGTTCTTTGAGAGAAGCCATCATTCCGAGTCCCACAGCCATTTTTTTTTTTTTTTTGTTGGTAAGGTAAGATTGTATTGAATCGACCAGGAATTGTACATAGGGGGGGATCTCGGTACCTACACATACTCCACTGAAACTACAAATCACTGGAGTATTAGGGTACTGCAGTCCCGATAGTAAAGGAAAAACAAGGAGAACAAGGTTTAGAAACCCATATCACCTATACTACACCAAAGGCGTCTCCACACCAAAAATCCGGGGGTCAATCCCCCAGCTACGCTGCATCCTTCTGTTTCTGGGGTTGTCTTCAGTCGACTTATAAGTGAGGCCTTTGTCCTTCACCACCTTAAAGAGGTATAGTTTCATGGAAGGAACATAGATATTGTGTCCACGGAAGAGGATCTCATTTCTGGTCTTCCAAATAATATAACAAAGCGCTCCAAAGGAGAAACGAGCGATCTCTCGGTAGAATCCCTTTCCAGATAAAGTGTTTATAGCCCAAAGGAGATTATTCGGCCAAGAGGAGTTGTTCCATGGAAGGTTGCACTTAGCGGCCCAAAATTTTGACATAGCATTAGAGATATGGCATTCAAAAAAAAGATGATTAACTGAGTCAGGCCTAGACTTGCACAAGGCACAGACAGAGTTGGAAATCCTGCCAAATGTCATGAGATATGTCTGAGTTGGAAGACGATTCTTGGTTATAAGCTAGAGAAGAAATTGATACCTAGGGGCCAAGGCCTTGTCCCAAACAAAAGACGACCAGTGAACCGGGCTAGTTTTTCGACGGATTGTGTCCCAGGCCGAAGCATTCGAGAATTTTCCAGCGGAGTCCTGAACCCATGTAAATGTGTCTTGCCCAACTAAAAGCTGGGGAATTGGTACTTGCCACAAAACCAGCTATTGGTGTACTTGAGCCCCATCAGTGGAGTATAATTCCTTAGCCTTTGCATGTCTAAGGAGGTCAGATTGGCAGATGTAGCTGTTTGAGAATATTGAATCCAGAGAACCGATAACAAGCCATGGGTCAAACCACAACGAGATTGATTCCCCATCCCCTATCTTCCATCTAAAATGGGGTTTATAGTCATCCCTTAGGGCAAGGATCTTACGCCAAGCCCAAGAACAGTGGGTAGGTGTTGAAGAAATCCAAAAATTCTTCCTTTTAAGGTATGTAGCATGGATCCACTTGCACCAAAGTGATTCTTTATCGGTGAAGAGCAACCATATGTGCTTAGCCATGGCTGCCTTGTTGCTGTCCCTGATTCTTCTTATACCCAGTCCTCCTTCTGACGGGGGAACGCATACATCATCCCAAGCCACTTTAGCACCTCCTAGACCCATGGCAGGACCTTTCCAAAGGAATTGTCTGCACGTTTGTTCAATCTTATCCACTACCGATGCAGGGAGCCAAAATATAGATGCCCAATAAGCTCGGATGGCATGTAACACCGATTTAATAAGTTGTAATCGGCCTGCAAAGGAAAGAAAACGGTGGGTCCAAGACTGGACTCTAGCCGTGAGACGGTTAACCAGGGCATTACAATCCCCTTTACTTAGCCGCGATGTAATGATGGGCAAACCCAAGTATCGCATAGGAAGGGACCCGAGGTTAAAGCCAAATGCTTGTAATATCTGGTGCTTTGTAGTCTCAGAACCTCCCGAAATAAAGACTTCACTCTTACTGGCATTAGGGACTAGCCCACTCCAAGAGGAGAATAACGTGAGACCGCTTTGGATGCAAGAGATGGATGCAAGGCTTGCTTTGCTAAAGAGAAGTACGTCATCTGCAAAAAATAAATGGGATAGTTGAGTAGCCTTGCACCACTAGTGATATCGGAAATCAGGATGCCGAGTATGAGAGTTGAGGACCCCAGTGAAAACCTCCATGATCAAGGTGAAGAGGTATGGAGACATTGGGTCACCTTATCTTATACCCCTACCACTTGCAAAAAAACCATGCAGTTCACCATTAATGGATAGTGAAAATTTTGGAGTTCGGATGCACACCATAATAAGCCTTATGAGATGGTTGGGAAAGCCAAACGCTTGAAGGGTAGACTCTAGAAAATCCCAGTCAAGAGAGTCATAGGCTTTCTTGAAGTCCACCTTAATAACACACTTAGGAACATTAGGCTTATTATGGAACCCCTTTGAAAAGTTCCGAGCAAGTAGGATATTGTCACCGATTCTTCTACCTTTGATAAAAGCTGTTTGAGCCGGACTGATCAAATATGGGAGAACTGCAGTAATTCTAGAAGAGAAAATCTTAGTGATGCACTTATAAATTGTATTGCAACAGGCAATAGGACGAAAATCTAACACCGATGTCGCATTGGTTATTTTTGGCACCAGAGCAATAATAGTATTGTTAACTTCCTTAAGGAGACACCCGGATTCAAGAAAGTCCATCACCGCTTTAGTGACTGACGGGCCAACCTTGTCCCAATTCTTCTTAAAAAAATCTGCATTGTAACCATCGGGGCCAGGGGCTTTATTCCCCGGCAAAGAGAACATGGCCTCACGAATCTCTGTAGGTAAGAAGGGTTGGGAGAGAGAGTTGATCTGATCCTCATTTAGAGGGGATTGTATAACATCTCTGAGCTCCTGCATGGAGGGCCTTACAACCCTGTTGTCCGGGGTAAGAAGGTCTTGAAAGTATCTGACAAAGACCTTAGGTATCTCCTTCAAGTCGGATAGCATTTGGCCTGAACTGTCTAGGACAGAGATGATACGGTTGCAAGGATGTCGATGATTAACCGATTGATGAAAAAACTTGGTATTGTGATCCCCTTCCTTAAGCCAGCGGATTCTAGATTTTTGCCTGAAGAAAGCCTCCTCAAGAGTCCGGAGCTCATTGTAGTCCTTGAGCTGCACATGTTCTACTGCCGCCAACGAGCTATTCCCAGGGTCTAGATGGAGTGCTTCTTGGGTGGATAAAAGGACCCTTTTTGCTGTAGCTACCCTCATGGAAATGTCTAAAAAGGCTTCTCTATTTAGGCATTTAAGTCGTCCTTTCAGCAGTTTAAGTCTAGCGTACAATTTGTACATATGAGAGCCTGAGACTTGGGCCTCCCAAGACTGGGTAACTAGTGTGCGGAAGTCAAGGTGGCTCATCCACATATTAAAAAATTTGAATGGAGTTCGACGGGATCCAGGAGCAAGTATTTTCACAACCATAGGGGTATGGTCTGATAAGCCCGGGGCAAGAAAGGATGCTTCCGAGTAGGAGAAAACAAGTGCACCGGCGGTTGTTGACCAAGACTCGATGAATTTTCGTTGCTTCCTACGAGTACCGGAGGAGGTGGACCAAGTAAATCGGAAACCCACATATCGAAGATCAAAAAGTTCAGCCTGATCCAAGCATTCCTTGAAATCATCAAAAGCAGGAATCCAAATATCAAGGCTCCCCATACGGTCAGAAGAGTCCCTAATGGCATTAAAATCACCAGCAACCATCCAAGGACAATCCTTAAGAGAGGAGCTCAAATTAGTTATTTCTCTCCAAAGGGGTCTACGAGCACCAAATGAATGTTCCCCATATACTACAGAGAGATATAAAGTTGTCCCCGAGTTCAAAAAATTGATATCTCCATGAATAATCTGGTCAGTATTAAGCCAAGTATTAAAGCATACCAAGAGCGGGTCCCATCCTATCCAAATACGCCCACGAGGAGAGTGTTCATAATTAGAAACCCACATCCAAACAGGAAGAAGACCGGAGGATAGGTTAGGAAATTTAGTGACCGGGACTTTAGTTTCCAAGATGCCAACACAACATATATTATTCTGGCGCACAAACTGTCTAACTTCAGTTTGCTTGATGGGATTCATCAAACCTCTTACATTCCAAAAACCAAAAAACATAGGCTACTAAAAGGACTGGACAAAAGAGTTATTTTCTATTTGGGCGACTCCTGGTGGTAATTGGTTTTGCCTTACCAGGAGTTGACTCATGTGTTGATCCCGATAAATTATCCTGCTTAGAATTTTTTTTCTTGGCAAGAGAGGTATTGGGGGGGATCCTTAGCCTATTAGCCTATTCAATCTTTACCTCGGTAAGTTGAAGTTCGGGTGAGTGAGTCTCCAAATGGCCAGATGGTAGTCTCATCTTCTGTTCTGAACAAGTAGCAAAAACAGGTTCAGTGTTGTTTGAGGCAGGAGGGTCGGCATCAGTAGAGTCTGTGAAGTTGGAGGCAGGAAAAATGGCATCAACAGGGTCTGTGCTAGCCCGTCCAGCAGCCCTAGTCACAGCAACCTTTGCCGGACTTCCAGTAGCAGAAACCGTTGCTACCCTTGACATCATCATGGACCCATGGCCAGCAGCAGATCCAGCCACAATAGGCAAAGGGGAACCTGCTTCAGAAAGAGGGCCAGCAGCGTTGCCAATGCCAGCATCAGAACCAGCCGCACCAGGTAATTGTGAGCCCATATCAGAAACAGCAGATTTTTGGATATGTATGAAATCCACAGTCAACGAAGGAATGAAGGCGTCTGAAATCCTAACAAATCCGAACACTTCCGCAGATTTTTGGATATGTATGAAAACTTCTCACCAATACCATTGCCCTTCTTCCATACCTATAATGTCGACCCTCCATTTCCAATTGAGCGAATCGAACCAACCTGAAAAATCAGAAGTAGAATCGAAGAACCCTAGCCTTGGATGTAATCGATGCTTCTGCTTCCAGCTGAGGATGGAGCTTGGGAGGAAGAACTTGAAAAGGTTGAGGAGCGATTCGTTGTGGGCGGGACAGACTTGAGGCAGCAGTAAAATTTTGGACGGATATTGTTTAGCAAACACGGTCTAGAGCAAAATCTTTTTTTTTTTTTTTTTTTTTACAAAATTGCCCCCTTTTTAGTTGCAGGAAAAAGTCTTCAAACCCTAAATTGAGACTAAATTGGTAACTTTAGATCTTTAATTTAAAACACGGTTCATTCCAAACCCGTTTTTTAAGAAAATATTAACACTACATAATCTTATGTTACCTTAAATGTACTGATAGTTATATTGAGTTATCTTTTTCTTCGAATTATTCATGTAACAAGTTCTGACTTTTAGTTAACACTATATATATATGTCTTGTATGCAAAATAAATATCATTTAGGTATGTCTTTTAATTTTAACAGAATTTAAATGTTGATAAAGCCAGCCTTGATTAATTGAGTAATTAAGGTTTCTCTTATTTTACAAAAAAACAATTTCTTGATCGAGGCATTGTTCACGTTGGAAGGTGACAAGAATGGTCCAATTGAGGATGCTGCTTTGGTCGGTGCCCACTTGCCGATTACCATCATCGATCGAAATGATCTGCTGATCAGTCAGATGGGATTGTAATTTGCATGTGTCAATGTCTTCCTTTTGTTGAATGATGCTGTTAGGTGCTTTATCCATCATGTCCCAATATGAAGCATAAGCAAGTCCCTTACGGTAGACTAGCAAAGACAAGCGATTTCTCGTGTCCACAAAATTGCAAGTTTAATCAGCAAATATGTTTTTCTATATTGCATTTCAATTTTACACTCCTTGAATGTATATCTGATTGTTGTGATAACTAGATCACATATTTGAGCTGGTGGCTGATTTAAAAGAGCTTGTCGTTTATGTTTGAAGGAATGAAGGCACCTTCAGTTCAATGTTCAGTCAAGTCCCAATTTTTTTGGATCGTTGAATTATATGATTTTTGTTCAAGTTGGTCTTCTGTCAAAATATGGATGGAAATGTAGACGTGAAAAATTGCATTGCTGATGTATCATATGTGACTAGATTTTTTTTTTTTTTTTTAAACACCGACTAGATTATTGTTTGAGTATGGAAATAAGTAAAGAGGACTAGAAATCCATGAGAGAGAGAGAGAGGGGGAAGCGAGGGGGAGGCTGGGTGATGCTGGTGGCGCCACCCACGAACTGGCGAGGGGCCAGCATCCCTTCTCGGCCTTGGGATAACTCGGTGGGGTTGCGGGCACCTTCAACACCGATCATACAAGCCCCAAAGAGAGAGAGAGAGAAGGGTGGTGCCCCTCACTTCCACGATCACCGCCGTGACGATAGCCATCAAGTTTCTGCTCGTTTGAGTTCAGCAAGAGGTGGTGGCGCCCGCCTAAGGCCGGTGAGGATCGTCAGCCTTCATCCTTGTTGGGTACAAGAGGCACCACATCTCCCATGACAACATCTTTTGCTAGCTAGTTAATTGAGCATTTTGCAAAAATTTAAGAGCTGTTGATATCTCACCCCATATATATTTTTTGGTCGGAATCTCACCCCATATTTAAATGATTCAAAGTTTGAGGTTGATAAAGTCACACGATCTTATTAAAATATTTTAGTTAAGAAACCTCATTCATTTATAAGTTTGTTTACAACGGGAATTGCATTTGCGATCTCATAAAAGACAATCGTTTCCTTTACCATTGCGCCAATTACCTTGGTGGCAAAATGCTATTTGTTATAAAATTTAAAATAATTACCATATTTATGAATAAAGCTAGTCATTTATATAAATAGTTATTGTAATATTCACATGGGTAAATTAGTGATATGCACGATATTTTAAATTAATGTTCCATTTTTTTGTCAATAAATGAATATTTTGGAATATATTTTCCTAAAAATTATTGTTTGCATGTTCACAAAAATGAATATATGAAAAGTATTTTTATTGCCTATCAAAATATGCATACAAAAATTATTGTAAATAATGAACATCATTTTTATTAAATACTTATTTTGAGAGATGATTAATCTAGGTAAATTTTTCGAATCATTTATTTTCCGGATCTAAAATGATCATTATATTATTTAGGTGCGATACGATGAAACCCGTTCACGGTCGGATCTGGGCAAGTAGTTTCGGAAAAAGGTCCTGCTCAAAGTTCAAAGAAAACACCCGCCATTAGCTCTAAGCCTCTTTATCATCTCCATCATTCCCCATTCTCTCACCCGGAAACGCACCGTACAGAGAGCTGTAATCGACCGCTCTCTCTCTCTCTCGCTCGAGCTGATGATGAGCCCTCGACCTTCCGCTCTGCTTTCTTTCCCCGCTCGCAGTGGCCGTGCTCCCCTTCTTCAGCTTCAGTCCCTCGCTCCGCAACCTTCTCTTCCCCCAAGTCGTCCCTTTTGCTGAATTCGAGTCAACCGTCCAGAGTCGGATCGAGAGCGCCACTGCTCCACGTGCAATGCCGCCGCGTCGACTCATCACCTGACGTCGAGTTCGAACCGGGTGAGTCGCTCTCAGACACAATTCATCAAACCGTTGATGTCCTTGATCGCAATTTGAATATCTGATCGAACTCCTCGTTAAAAGTCTTGCCTTTGCAGGGGCGTTCTACGTGTTATTCAAGAACTCAGGCTCAACGATAGAGAGACCGAATCTCTCGTGACCAGGGATCCGGATTTGAGGCTGAAATCTATTGGTTCATTGCGGGCTCGTGTCGCCTCTCTGAAATCTGTTGGAATCAGTGGCCTTGAGTCTGCCACGTGGTAGCGAAATGCCCTTCTGTGTTGGCAGCAGATGAGATTGATCCCTTTATACTCTTTGTGCGCGACAATTTAGATGGAAAGGTCAACCGACCAGCTCAAGTGTCTCTTTATGTCGACTGAGCCGCGATTCTTAGTCGGATTCTAGAAAAAGGTTAATTTGCTGATTGACAGTGGGTTTCCTAAAGAAAAGATTGTTCATGTTGTCAACAATGTGAATTTAACGAAGCCTCTGTTTCTTAAGCCGTTTGCAGAAATTGAAAGGCTTGTTAATTTCTTGAGCCGCTTTGGTGGGGTTGATTTGATTGTGAGGCATCCCCCCATTCTTAACTTTGATATGGATAGCCAATTGATTCCAAGAGTGGAATATCTCCTAGAACTTAGCGGAGGAGATGAGGATGCCACTGGGGCAGTGTTGTGCAAACTGCCTACCTTTTTGAAATACCGTGTGGAACACTTGGAAAGCCATGTAAAGTTCTTGAGGTCATTTTTGGGATTGGAAGATCAAGAAATATTCAGGATCATACTTGTGTTTCCCAACATTGTTAGCATGAGCAAGGAGAGGAAATTGCATCCCAGAATTAGTTTTCTCAAAGAATGTGGACTGAACTTCAATGAGATTTTCAAGTTCTTGAAAAAAGCCCCTTTGTTTTTGGGTCTGTCTTTTGAAGGAAACATTGCTTATAAGCTGGGTTTTTTGGTGAAGATTGGTTACTAGTACAGAATGAAGGAATTTGCTGTTGCAATAGGCACTGTGACTAGGACAAGTTGTGAGAATATGCAGAAGTGATTGATTGAGTTACAGGTATTCTTGTGAAGACGTGCTTCTCATGAGTAAAAAGCACCCTCAATGAATTCAATACAATCCTGATTCTCTGGAGGAGAAAGTGGAATATTTGGTGGGGGAGATGGGATGCGACCTTGACAAGCCATTGGATTTCCCTGCATTTCTTGGTTAGAAACTCGATAGTAGAATTAAGCATAGGTGCGAGGTGAAGAAGGAGATTATAGGTGAAGGAATGTCCATCAACAAGTTGCTCAGTGTTTCGTCTGAGGGATTTGCAAAGAAGAAGCTAGAAGAGCTGTTGCACAAAGCCTAAAAATTAAGGGTTGCTAAATTTCATAAGCAGAAGTTCATGGCAAAATTGATGGAAATTGTATAGTTATCGACTTTTCTCAAAGCTTCATCAGTTGAAGGCTTTTGCTATTTTCAGGTGAAATTCTGGCTTGACTTCCTTAGGTGAAGATAGAAAGTCATATTTTTCATCCTAACCCGCAAAGCCGTTATGAAGTTTGAAGAATATGGTTGATACCCAGTTGAATGAAATGACTGAGTATGCTCCATTTTAAGGTCAAAGCAACAAGAAAAGTGGCTGATCTTTGTATTTGTGTAACTATCAATTACAAAGGAACCCACCTTGAGTTGATAGCAATGTTTCTTTGGTCGCTCTCACATTTTTCTTTTCTTAGTCTTGAAATCTTGAAAATTGTGATTGACATTGAAAATTATCTTGTCAATGTGCATGAGGCATCAAGACATGGTTGCCCCTGTTATGCAATTCAGATAGATTTCCTAACCGGGATGGTCAGAATCAATAAGTTGACATGATTGCAAGGCATCTATGATAAGGAGAGTCATTTCCCCAATAGAAACTACAACATATAATCGAGTGTTAATTCTGTTCTCTCCAGCTTGTTCTCTGATTAAATTACATTCCATGAAATATTAGGACTGTGAGCCCAGGATTATCTCAGACATTTTGATCATCAACAAAACCGAGGATCTATTATTCTCAAGAGATCTGCAAAGGTGTGGCATTTATGCATAATAGGTGCCATTGGCAAGTCCAATCTTTCTCCTATGCGACTTGAGGGTATGCTTTGGAATGGCGAATTCCAAGACACCTTAAGATGGATAACCATACTGCTTTGATGGTGCAATATGACCATGTCAAGGTAAGAATTCCTATAACTGCGAGATTGCAGTGATCATTGAGTTATGCAAACTCATCATATTTAGGATTGAACATTAGTATTCTGTGTGGCCTCATTCTACAGTGTTTCTTAAGTTTTATCCTATGTTTGGTAATCCCGCATTGAATTTCCAAATTTTATAAATAAATGTCAATGGAGAAGAAACAAGATCCGATACATGCTGACATGGTTTCATGGTATTGCATCAAAACTGATGTATTATGGCCTGACATGAAGAAAACTAATTTTGAAAAGTTCGGATTGTGTGCAAGAGTAAATTGAGGAAAAAGGAAAAAAATTTCTTTACCCTTCTCCTTTTCCTCTTTCCTCCCTCTCCCAAACCTCTCCTAGACAAAGCATTAAAATAATATCAAACAATCATGGCCTGCTCATGTGTAAAAGTGCCAAATTGACCGTATAACTTTCTTGAAATTTCCGGATAACAGATGGTGTGTGAATCCTTTTATGCCCATTTAGTGAGTCCTTATGCTAGCCTATTTTCTACTCTAATTGTATATGAATTCTTATTGTATTTCACTTCTTGTGATAGTTATATTTGTGCAGAGTATTGTATTGCGAGTGTAAAAAAAAACATAAGAAATCATTGTGGACAAGAATAAATGTTGGACTTATCTAAGAAGCAACGTAGTTATTGATTGGATGGCCAATTGATTCCCGGAGTGGAGTTTCTCCTAGAACTTAGTGGAGGAGATGAGGATGACACTGGGGTAGTGTTGCGCAAACTGCCTACCTTTTTGAAATACCACGTGGAGCACTCGGGTAGAGTTCTTGTGGTCAATTGATTCCCAAAGTGGAGTTTCTCTTAGAACTTAGTGGAGGAGATGAGGATACCACCGAGGCAGTGTTGCACAAACAGCCTACCTTTTTGAATACTGCATGGAACACTTGGGAAGTCATGTAGAGTTCTTGAGGTCATTTGCAGAATTAGATTGAGGACTTTACTCGTATTTCCTAACATTGTTAGGACAAGCAAGGAGAGGAATTTGCGTCCCAAAATTAGTTTTCTCAGAGAATGTGGACTGAAATTTAGTGAGATTTTCAAGTTCTTGACAAAAGCCCCTTTGTTTTTGGGTCTATCTTTTGAGGGTAAGATTGCTTATAAGCTTGATTTTTTGGTGAAAATTGATTACAAGTACAGGATGAAGGAATTCGCAGTTGCAATATCTATGACTAGGACAAGTTGTGAGAATATGCAGAAGGTGATTGAGCTCTTCTTGAGTTACGGGTTTCCTTGTGAAGACGTGCTTCTCATGAGTAAGAAGCATCCTCAAATACTTCAATATAATCCTGATTCTCTGGAAAAGAAAGTGGAATATTTGTTGGGGGAGATCGGATATGACCTTGACGAGCTATGGATTTCCCTGCATTTCTTGTTTACAGACTCAATAGTAGGATTAAGCATAGGTACAAGGTGGAGAAGAAAATTATTGGAGAAGGAATGTCGATTAACAAGCTACTAAGGATTTCATCTGAGATTTGCAAAGAAGAAGCTACAAGAGCTGGCCCACAGAGCCTAAAAAGGAATGGGTTGCTAAATTTCATCTGCACAAGTTCATGGCCAAATTGAGGGAAATCGTACTGAGTTTTCTCAGAGCTTTATGAGTTCAAGGTTTTTGCCTTTTCAATCAGGTGAAATTCTGGCTGTGACTCCCTTTGGTGAGATAGAAAGTCATTTTTTTGTCCCTAAACTTGCAAAGCCATTATGAAGTTTGAAGAAAATGGTCGATACCCAATTGAAAGAAATGAGTGAGTATTCTCCATTCTAATGTTAAAGCAACAAGAAAAGTCGCTGCTGATTTTTGCATTTGTTTAACTGTCAATTACAAAGGAATCCACCTTAAATTGATACCAATGTTCCTTTGGTAGCTCTAACATTTTTCTGTTCTTAGTCCTGAATCTTGAAAAACGTGTTGTGACACTGAAAATAATCTTGTCTATGTGCATGAGGCATCGACACATGGTTGCCTTTGTCGTGCAATTCAGGATAGATTTCCTACTTTGAAGAGAAATGGCCAGAATCAGTGAGTTAACATGATTGAAAGACATCTATGATCTATAGAGTCGTTTCACCAATAGAAATTACAACATATAATTAGTTTAAATCAGCTCTCTTTGGTTCGTTCTTTGATTTAACTACATCATTTCCGTAAATGTTAATGACTATGAGTTCAAGATTACCTCATAGGACAAATTCATCCTCACCAAAAATTGTCCTCAAGAGATCGGCATGGCATTTATGCATAATAGGTGCCATTGGCAACTTCATTCTTTCTCCCATGTGACTTAGGCTTTGGAATGGTGAATTGAAAGACACCTTAAGAGAGTAGCCATACTGCTTTGATGGTGGAATATAAACATGGCAAGGTAGGAATTCTTATATCGGTGAGATTACAGTGATCATTGAGTTATGCAAACTCATCATATTCAGGTCTGGACATTGATATTCCTAGTGTGTGGCCTTGTTCTACTGTGTTTCTTAAGTATTATCCTATCTTTAGCCAATCCTGCATTGCACTTCTTCATTTTACAATTAAATTTCATTCGAGAAGAAGAAAGAACATAATATTCCGATGCATGCTAACATGGTTTCCTGGTACTGTCAAAACTGATGTACTGTAACATGACATGAAGAAAAACTAATTGTCAAAGTTTTGAATATTATGTGAGAGTGAATTGGAGGAAAAATGAAAAATTTGTTTTGCCCACCTTCTTTTTCCTCTTCCTCTCCCAATTAAAGCATTAAAAATATCAAAAGATCATGTCCTCCTCATGTGCGAAAGTTTCAAAATAACTGGATATCTTTTCTTGATGTTTCCAGTTAGCAGATAGGGTGTGAATCCTCTCATGCCCCCCTAATAAGTCCTTATGCCAGCCTATATTCTACTCTAATTGTGTGAGAATTCTCATTGTATATCAGTCTGTGATGGTAATGTTTCTGCAGAATATTGTATCGTGATTTTAATCTATTTGGGTGTCGAAAAAACATAAGAAACCATTATGGACAAGAATAGATCGTTAGACTTTTCTAACAAGCAATGGAGTTATTGTTGCATTCAAAAGAACAGATGAGTGGACACATATAACACAGTTTCATGGTCACTGCATCAAAACTGATATACTATGTCATGACATGGAGAATAAGAAGTTTTGAGGCAAGCTGGTTTTTATTTTTGATCTTGTTCCTCCAAGCTCTACATCAATTTTCCTATGATCGCGACTCGTGCGGTGAAGAAAGAAGATCAAGAAGAAGAAGAGTGGAGGAGGCAAAAGTCAAAGAAGAAAATGAGAAGAAAGACCGTGTATCCGACGGGAAGTGATGGGGGAGAGAGGGACAGAGGAAGAGAGATGGATTTGTTTGTTGATGGGACATGGAACCAATGATCAAATGAGGAGAAAGATCATATGTGAAGAAACATCGTTTGAATTTTCTATGGGTTTACAATTCAAAGATGCACTGTATATATAGGTGATTAAACTTCAGTTTGGGTCCACCTCATATAGTTTCACTCTCTTGCACTTGTTTTGGAATCAACCTATCTTGCACCAACAAAAGGACAAAAAAAATTTGGTTAAAATAAAAGTTAATAATATGTGATCTTGCTACTTAACGGGCTACTACCGGTGTTTGATTTGTAAATACCAAGAATTGCTGGTTTCAACTTATGACAATTTTAGAGAAGAAAATACATGTATACGTTTTACAAAGTAGACGCCAACTGCACATGCGGTAAACAACTTATCAAAATGGAAAAAATGAAGGTCTTAAATGGAACGATTCTGTGAAGTTTATATTTAAAAGAACCCATATTCCATTTTAGAATTTACAGGAAGCTATTGACAAGTAACAATATCCAAAACCTATAATTTTCTCTGAAAAATTATCAAATGATTATAATTGACGGGCTTGTAGAATTTTGGTGCACTTTAATGAAATTTCGTCATCTTCAGTTTGATTCTCAATACTTCTTCTTCTTCTTTTATCAAAAAGTTCTATCAAAATCCTAGTAAGTTTGCTTAAGGTAGATCACAACTTGTAGTATTCAGTGGGCAAAGATGTAAACTGGCACCACCCACTTTGGTGGCGCTGCTAGTTCGCGCTCTCTTCCTCTCGCAAAAGGTTGAGAGTTCGAATCCTAGCTTCATCATAGAGTGACTTAACTGGTTTCACGTGTGTGGTGGCTAGCACGTGTGGCCGCTAGGGTTTACTCCCCCGGCTGTCGGTGGGGTGCGGGGTTCCCTGGGTCATCAAAAAAAAAAAAAAGATGTAAACTGGCGACATTATCTCATCTCACCTTATATGTACTGACATTGCATTATCCCTTTCTTCATTTTATTTTTCATGTAAGAAATTATTTTCTAACTAACATTATATATGCGCCTTGTATGCAAAATATGCATTGTTTAGTTATATCTTTCAGAAAAATTTAATATGGATGAAGCCAACTTTAATTATAGTGGAAAAGTTCTAGGCAAAAAATAAATTTTAAGATTTAACATAATTTTAACCTTATTGAGTATTCTCTAGTCGGAATACCTTTTTAGGTTACTACAAAGAACAAAATCTACAAAATTTGAATTGAACTTGCATTTTCTTGAATTTGTTAATGACTAATTCTCAATTCTCGAGTAAAAAAAAGAATGAACTTGTATATTCCCATGAACCTAGGTACCTTTTGTTATTGGTGACTTTGAAGTCTTCTAATTATGCCAAACCGTTTAACATGCTAAAAGATTCTCTTCAAAGATAGTGAGGGAAGGACCTAAAAAAAAAAAGTTTGAACTTGTATATTCCCCATGAACCTGGGTACCTTTTATTATCGGCGACTTTGAAGTCTTCTAATTATGCCAAATTGTTGAACACGCTATAAGATTCTCTTCAAAGATAGTGAGGGAACTATAAAGTTCCTTTAACAACTTCCAGAGAATTTTCTTCAATAAAAATAGAATAGGGTGGAATATTCTTTCAATTTCTTAACATTTCTTTTTCCTTTGAAATGAATTTACACAATCCTTAATTATTAGGATGCATTCAATTCTTAACTCATATGTATTCACTTCGATTCGAATTTCACAATGAACTCTTAAGACAATCTTCTTGTCATATTAGAAAAGAGAAAACTCATAAATATCATAAATATCTCTGGAAATGTGAATGACTCGCTTTTCTAAGAAAAATCTTCAAAAATATGAAATGATTTCGTTGGATGGCTAATTATATGGGTTGTCAATTGTGATATTTCTTGCCAGAAAGAAATGGTGCTAGTGTTGGGTCCTAGTCACTTCTCTTGTGACATTCTCGACTTGATTGATTTCGTTTTATTAGTTGACATGGGCTTTTCAATAGAATACTCCAAACCTTCCTATTCAAGATCTCTCTCATTAGCCATTATTACGTGTACATTTAATCCTTGTTGATCCTCCACCACATATCAAGCCCCAAATTTCCATTCTCACAGGCTGAGAGGGACATGATTTTTCCTCTCAATTCCTTGCTTGTGTACCTTGTGCCATTTGTCTTTCTTGTTGTGTTACTACGTACACGTAATGCTTAGAATGGACGACTGTGTTCTACTTTTCTAATGGCGTAGTTCACAAGATAAGTTATCCCTTTCAGCTAAAAAGTGACTCGACAAATTGTGATGACTGAAGACTTGAGCTAGCATGTGGAAACAATAACATTGTTAAATCCATGTATAGAGATAATGACACTGTCAATTCTGGCGATATCCTCATTTTCGACATGGGTTTGTAAAAGAGTAATTGCATCTTCCGCTCTCGTCATTCATTGATGAACTCTAACTTCAATTTTGATGGTTACCATGTTTTTAATAAACCAGTAGTCTTTGGGAAAAGCTAAAGACCTGGTGCTTTCTCTTTTATATAACAATGGAGCATACTCCTCATACGTATCATCTAAGATATCTAAATTGAGTGGGTATTAATGGTTATTGAGGAATCTGGCACCATCACCCATGACGATGGGCATGTTTTGATCGTTTACTTTCACCATCCAAGCAACTCCATATCACGTTGACTAACAGTTATTTCGTTAGTCACTCACGACCTGTATCACTAAAGAAAGAATCTAGTTTGTGCTTCTTGGGTTTGGCCATAAGATAATTATAGTGGGGAGATTATCATTACACTTTTTATATTTTACTTAATCTAATTTTACGACGTGCACAATTTTAATTTTTTTAACACTAAATACCTCGCATTTTCATCACATACAAAGATTGATACATAATTTTGCATATAATCATTTCATAATTTTTCTAAAATAATCCAAGTAGTACTTTAACTTTCAACGGGAAGGTAAAAGAAAAGTGCTGATTTCTCAAAAAATTTTAAGGTTCTAATAAAAAATCATGTTTTTTTTTAAAGAAAAGATCTCTCTAATGTGTTCCGTTAAGAGTCATAAGTTTGGAGAAGAAAAGCACTCCAAAATAAAGTCAGACGTGAATCCTCTACAGAGATGTGCTTCCGAGAGGGCTAGTATATATGTACTCCAACTAATGAGAGAGCATTGAATCGACAATTACTTCGCTCATTCTTTATGGTCAAGTCTTTAAAATAAGGGTTGTGTATTCGGGTTGATTTTTTATCCCATCACATTTAAAAATAAATGTCATTGGAGAAGTAATTAGAACTAACTATTCCGATGTGTGCTGACATGGCTTTGTGGTGTCATGTCAATTTTAATGTACTTTGTGGTAACACGAAGAAAAAATAAATTTTGAAAAGTTTAAACTTTCTGTGAGGGTGAATCGAAGGAAAAAGGAAAATTTTTCTTCACCCTCCTTTTTACTCTTTCCTCCCTCTCCCAAACAAAGCAGCCCGCCCTCATAAGGAGGAAGTGGGACTTGTCTGTTGATCTTATGTGAGATTACAAAAGAGTAATTGCTCTTTCCTCCCTAGTTCCCTAGTTATTCATCGATGAACTCTAAATTTAGTCGCAAAGGTATCATGTTTCTAGTAAATCACTAATCTTTGTGAAGTGCACAAGACCTGCTACTTTCTCGTTTATACATGACGGAGCATATCCTCGGACTTATCGTCTCAAATTACTAAAATGAGTGGGTATTAATGGGCTGTGATAGATGAAAATGCATCGGTCATTGAGGAATCTAGCACCATCACCCATGATGAGATGGGCATGTCTTGATCGTATGCTTTCACGATACGAGTTACTCCATGACGCGATGGCCAACAGTGTTTTCATCAAGTACTCACAACTTGTATCGCAGAAGCAAGCATCTAGCCTATGCTTCCTTGGTTTGGCCATAAGATAATTATAATGAGGGAGATTACTATTACACTTTTTACATTTTACTTAATATAATTTTGCAGCGCGCATAGTTTTGATTTTTTTAACTCTAAATACCTGAAATTTTCATCATATACAAACACTAACACATAATTTTGCACATAATCATTTCATAATTTTTCTTAAATAATTCCAGTAGCACTTCAACTCTAGACAGGAACGTAAAAGCAATGTGCTGACTTCTCAAAATTATGTAAGGTTCCAATTATTTCTTGAGATCTTCAGGTAATAGACGGGGATGAACCCCTCGGATGCCCATTTAGGGTGTCCTTTTGCTAGCCTATTTTCTACTCTTTAATTGTATATAAATTTTATATTTTATATTTTAATGTGTCAGTTTCTGCACGCCTTAATCCGCAATTTTAAATAGTATGTTTATTGAGCCCTGTCCTTAGCTCTACCTTCTTAGTGTTATGCGTTTAAGGATACCAAGGTCTGCAAGAGGTCCATACGGAACAGTTTAAGGATCTACTCTATTCAAACACTCTAATAATTTTATTTCCGCATATTCTTATATCACGATTTTACTATATTTGAGTGTCGAAAAATATAGAATTCATTGTAGACAAGAACAAATTGAGTTCAATGGACGTATATAAAATGGATTCATGATGCTGCGCCAAAACTGATTAACTATGCCGTGATATGAAGAAAAAGTTGTTTTGGGGCAAGCTAGTTTTTATTTTTGATCTTATTCGTCAAAACTATGCATCAATTTTCCTATGGTCGTGACTCATGAGGCGAAGAAAGAAGATGGAGAAGAACAAGGGAGGAGGAAAAAAAGGAAGAAGATTGGGTACCAGAAGGAAGTGACGGGGAGAGAGGGAGAGGATGAGATTTGTTTGTTGACTTGACGGGTGCTAGAACCAACAAGTATGGTAAGAAAGTGGCAGAAACTTTTGAATATTCAGGGATGTAAATTTTGAAGATGTTGTCCTAAGTATGACCTTAAATTATTTTATTTGAGGGCACATGTGTATTATGACAACTCTCGGACATAAAGCACTTAGAGGATATTTCCTCTTCTTAGAAATTGAAGAGCGTGTGGACACCAATATATTAAAATAAAAAAATGCAGTTTGAAGCCCACCTCATAGGATGGAGAAAGGCGTAGACAGCTCCTATAGGTTGGCAACAACCCTGGTCTATATAGGATTTGTTCGTTGACATGATAGGGTGTAGAACCAACAAGCACGGGAAGAAAGTGGAAAAAACTTTTGAATTTTTAGTTGATGTAAATTTTCAAGATGTTTCCTAAGTATGACCTTAAATTGTCTTCGCAATTCTCGGATGTAAAGCACTTGGAGGATATTCCCTCCTCTTAGGGAAGAAAAAGATACAAGTGGAATTAGAAATGTAGGGCGTGTAGGCACCGACACGTTAAAATGAGGAATGAGTTTCACAACGATGGGGAAGGCACAAACGGCCCCTATAGGTTGACGACAACCCTAGCGTGTATAGGATTTGTTTATTGACTTGACTGGATGTACAACCAATATTCACGGGGAGAAAGTGCAACAAACTTTTGAATTTTCAATGGTGTAAATTTCCAAGATGCGCTGTACATGTAGGTCATTAAACGGCTGACTTATATTGACTCCAAAGTCTCCAATCTTTAGTCTATAGGCAACTTTAAAAAGTTTATAGAATGGATCGGGAATGAGAAAAAAACCTTATTTGATTAAGGCAAAATTTCGGTTACGTGCCAATAGAAACGTATATAAGTGCTATTATTGTTCCGTTCACAACATGTATTTTGTACAAAAAGTATAGCCGCTATTGTCAACATTCTTAACGAGTGTGGTGGAGGATGTGCTAATATAATTTGATCAATATTACATACTTTCCTTAGCTCAAATGTAAGGGCTACATTAGACACGACAAAAAGACTTGTAAGTAATTAATTCTAAAAGCAAAAAATCATGATTCAAATTGTCCCTACATAAATCCCATCCTTATATAGTTGTATTAGCTTAAATTTATCCTTGAGAAACTACAGCTATCCTTGTCACTTGCATTGCAAGAATACGACTATAGTACAAATATATATGATTTTGCTTTTGAGTGGACAATAGGAGAGGGTATTTTACACAATTATTGTGCACATAAACTATTGCAAATTTATACATGTTAACTTCCGATAAGGATTTTTTTAGATTTGTTGGACAAAATAGATAATCATTCATGACTAAGTCGACGATGACATCATGCAATATATTATTATAATATTAGATACCTTTTTTATAGTGATTATTTATTTCATGAGATGATTCGATCGTGTAATGAATTGAATTACGTTTGTGACTTAATTTAGCAAATATGGAGTACATATACGAAGGAATAGAAAAATTTCATAGAAGTTGGAGATCAAGAAAGATGGGAAGAGGGGAAAAAAATTGGAAGAAGAAAATAAGACGAAAGATGGTGAGCGTATCAGGAGGAAGTGGGACTTGTCTATCGATGATGGGTGTGGGACCCAACATCACGTGGGTGTAATTGGAAATTCAGTTTGGGTCCACCTCTTTAATTTGTTGACTTAAATGCATTTGCTCCGTTGACCGACTGCCTTGGGCTTCTCTATATTACAAGGCGACTCCAATATCTCCAATCAAACAAGCATCCTCCGATCTTTTTTTCCATCTTTTCATATAGTGCCTCTCCTCTGCCCACACCAAGCAATTCTTCCCCAATTTCTCTCCGCCCGAAGACGAACGGAGACATGGTTAATACTCTTGGCTCCATGAATGTATATCCGGTGGTGCTCCTCATTCTTGTTCTATTGCAAGCGATGACGGGGGATGCCCGATCGAGTAATCCGCGGTGCGTCGCTTCATCGTGCGGCAACATTTGCAATATATATCACCCATTTCGATTGAAGAGTGATCCAAAGGGATGCGGTGACCCAACGAAAGAGCTGGTTTGTGAAAATAATCGCACTGTTATGTATATGCTTGATAATCGATTCTATGTGCAGTCTATCAATTATTCTGCGTATAAAATTAGATTGGTCGATGATGAATTGCAAAAGGATAATTGCTCGTTTCTCCTCCGTGATTTATGGACACTCAATAACTTCCTTTCCGATCCAAACAACACATACTTATCATATGGCAAAGATACATTGGTTATTGTGAACTGTTCAAAGCCGGTTAGCTCCCCATTCTACATCACTACCAATCCATGCATTGGGGGGTCATACTCATCCAACTCGTCATTGAATTGGAACTTATATGCTTTGATTAATCCAAATGCTTCAGATCTGAGGGAGTTTTGCACCATCAACAGTTGGACATGGCATGATTTTGAGCCTTATAAGCAGAGTAATATTAGCTCCTACGACAACTACGAGTTAATCCATAAAACTATGGCCGATGGATTTGCTCTCTACTTTGGTCCATCTTTGCCGAAGAAATATTTTTGCTACCTTGATTTTTATAACTATTTTAAGCTCGATGACCACTTTCATTCCTTTAGATTTTATGCGTATGGCTTCCCTAAAGGTCGAGGTCAGGTTTACGGATCCAGCTACTACGAGGGCGGTAAGTATCAGTTGTCAGTGAAATTTTATTGTAATTTTGTATGATTTTGCACACTTTTTTACTCCCTACTTTCTCTTCATAACCGGAAAATGAAAGGAAATCTAATATCCACGAAAATTATGACAAAATATATATGATAGCGTACCTCAATGATGTTACTATCAAATTGAAGGAGTTGCAAGATTCGCAAAAAAGAAAAAAAGAAAAAAAGAAAAAAAGAAAAAAGGAAAATGTGATTGTAGAAGCCACCCCTAAATAGACCCACATTAGCTGTACATATACATGTGCCCAGATTATAACTCTTTTCCATGGTAGTGCTACAACTCCCACTGTATAAAAAGAAGAAGGATTATTACGCGAGCACCACATGACTAGTTTTTTGTTGGCATAGAATTTACATTTTCTTATTTTCTAGATAGTTCTTTGATTAGTCACTTAACAAATGATTCAAGAGACACTCCTTTAACATTCCTTGAAAATATTGTAGTCCTGTATTGGTAGGAGGAACAAAATTATTAATAAAAAATGAAAAGTACAAGTTCTCTAGATTAATAAAAAAATTGTAGTCCTGCGAAAGGAGTTTTTTGTATCATCTATCATCTATGTGAAACGAAGCTCATTATATCCATCTATTTGCAAATGCACGCATCCCACTTGTCATATTTTTTTAAACAAAATAGCTTGCTACTACTCTGTTCCCTTGTAATCTTTGTTTTCCATACTTCTTTTCCTTCAATAGTTTTTCACACCATTAATTCCCTCCACAGGTGTCCTTGATGATATAGCAATTTGGACTACCGTAGATATTATAGTACTAGTAGGTAAGCTGCAATGATTTGTTCTTACAATAATTATAAAAATAACTCATTCTAACCTATCAAAATTTCTTCAGTGCCTTTTGTGTGGCGAAATTTGTAATCGGAATGCCATTTGCTGCCATATTTCTAATCTACAAGTATAGAAGAAGACACTTAGCGATGGACAAGAATATTGAAGAATTTTTGCAAGCTCATAACAACTTTTTGCCTATAAGGTATTCTTACTCAAATATTAAGAAGATCACTAGAAATTTTAAGCACAAACTAGGTGAAGGGGGGTATGGTTCCGTGTACAAAGGAATGCTCAGAAGCGGCAATGAAGTGGCTATCAAGATTTTGAAGAATTCCAAGTCCCTTGGCGAAGATTTTATTAATGAAGTGGCTACTATTGGAAGAATTCACCATATTAATGTTGTGCAACTCATTGGTTTTTGCTTTGAAGGTTCGAAACAAGCTCGTGTATGATCTCATGTCAAATGGATCCTTGGATAAGCACATTTTTAGTGAGGAAGGTGATAAGTTTCTTGATATCAAGAAAATATATGAGATTGCTCTTGGGGTGGCAAAGGGGATCGAATACTTACATCGGGGGTGTGACATGCAAATACTTCACTTTGATATCAAGCCTCATAACATTCTTTTAGACAAGAATTTCATTCCAAAAGTTTCTGACTTTGGACTCGCGAAACTTTATCCCACGGATCATAGCATAGTTTCATTAACTGTTGCAAGAGGAACTTTGGGATATATGGCGCCTGAGTTGTTCTATAAAAGCATTGGCGGCGTATCTTATAAAGCGGATGTCTATAGCTTCGGGATGTTGCTCATGGAAATGGCAAGCAGAAGGAAGAATATAAATGCAAATGTAGAACACTCAAGCCAGATTTATTTTCCAATGTGGGTGTATGACCAAGTCAATAAAAGTACAAGTGTTGAAATGGAAGAAGTTGTAGAAGAGGAAAGGAATGCGATAAAAAAGATGATAATAGTTGCACTTTGGTGCATACAATTAAACCCCCGACCATCGGCCTCCAATGAGAAAAGTCCTAGAAATGCTGGAAGGAGATATTGGTAAACTTCATATGCCTCCAAAACCGCTCATTTATCCACTAGATGTGCCGTTAACAATGACAAAGCCGAGATGGAACTAGAAACACTCTCAACTTCACCAAGCACTTCGGTAATTTCAGCTAGTTTTCCTTTTGGAGAGAGCAATGATATTTAGAGAACCATGCATGGTTTGACCGGAAAAGCTTTGTATATTTGCCCATAATCTAGTGTTACGTTGGGGGGGGACCTGAGTTGGTTTTGCTCGACCCTAATTACTTTGAGATTGTCTTCTTGTGGCTCTTATAGTAAGGTCATGTTATTGTACTTCATATAGTTTTATTCTCTTGTGCCTTCAAAAGGACAAAAAATTGATTAGAAAGCAATGACAAAAATAGAGGAGGAAGGTGTCGGCCATTGTGTATTGTCCTCCCTTGTTACAATAAACCGTGATCTGGCTCCTCTACGTGGCACAGCATATGATTTCTTGATATAAAAACAACTCATTCCGACCTATGAATTCATTATCTAAGAAACTATATATGTGTACGTTTTACTAAATGGATACCATCTATATATGCTAGAAACAATGTTTATCAAAATGGAAAAAAAATGATCTTAGATGAAACAATTCAATGAAGGTTATCTTCGAAAGAACTCATAATCCTTTTTAAAGTTGACATGGAATAATCGATGAGTAATAAAATTGAAAGATTATAATTTTCTCTTATATCAATTAATGAGTTTTAATCATTAGAGCTATCCTTTTCACATGGGAGGTAGGGGGTTCGAATCCTCACATTCTTAGAGGATTGGAGTGGGGATAATTTAATTTTAAGTATGAGTTTTGATTTTCACGTCTTGTAAGAAGACATGGTAAAAATCTAAAAGTGAGAGTTAAAATAAGAATTAAAAAAAAAGAGAGGGATTTTTTAGAATTTCAAGACACTTTAATGAAAATTCATCAATCTAGCTCGCATACCCGATATTGGCCATGGAGGGAAGGGGGTGAAGGAGAGGCAACCCCTACCCGCCAAAAATATTAAGAAAAAAATTCAATTACGGACATCAAGTGGGGGCATTTAAAAAAAAATTGGAAATGAAGTTTGTTTTAAATAAGAGTCCGGCCAAATTTTCAATCTGAGATAATTTCGTCCAGAATTTTCTGATTTTACCTCTAGATTCATACTGAACAACTGTATGAACTAGAGGATCGTTACCTTGAAGAACAATTGCTGAACAAATTTCGTCCAAAATTTTCCCGTTACCTCAGGTCTGTCCGCCCACAACAAATCGCTCCTTACACTTTTCAAGTTCTTCCTTGCGAGCTCCATCCCCAACTGGAGGAGCAGGAGCATCGATTACATCTAAGGAGTTTAAAGGGGCTAGGATTCTTCGATTTTACATCTGATTCTTCTTCTGGTTTGTTCGGTTCACTCGATTGGAATGGAGGGTCGACGGTGTAGGTGTGGAGGGAGGGCGAAGGTGCGGGATGGTGAATGAGTTGAGTTTCCAGTGTTTGTTCTGTTCATGATGAAGGTGATGCTATGCGGACGTTTTTATTTGGGGAGAAGGCACAGGTGGTGGGGTTCTTGGTGGTGGGCTTCATGGACTGCGAACTAATGTAGGAGTAGGAATGGGTTCCACGCTTTTTAAGGACTTAGAGTCTGCAGTTGTACTTGATGTACGGAATATTGCTTGTGGTGGATGACATGCTGCTTTAATGACCAAGCAAGGAGAGATCTTTTCCTAGGGGAGGAAGGGGCTGAGAGACTTTGGCATGGGCCGCATGGCTGTGCTCTCATGTTTTGCATCCAAAGCTAATAGATGCTCTCAGCAATACAAGTATGCAGCGAGTATCATACATGCGCCGTAACTCTTTCTGGTGATTTATACACTTGGGGTGATGGAGCTTATAGTTTTGGTGTTCTTGAGCATGGGATTGAAGGGAGGACCCTTGGACGGTATCTATGTCTCTCCTGTTGAATTTGGCACACTGTAGTTATCGCTTCTGTTGGCCAGTTACTTGCTTTCGGTGATGGCATCTTCGGTGTTCTTGGCCCATGGTGATGGAAAAAGTGTATCAATGCCCAAGCCCTTTGAAGGGCTTTACACTGTTCGAGTTGCTTGTGGTGTTTGGCACACAACTGCAGCAGTGGAACTCATGGTTGGTAATCCTAGTTTCAGTAACTGTTCATTTGAAAACTGTACTAGTGACTGATAATGTGATTAGCGGGGGGTCAATTCCATAAAAAACCCCCAACTATGGCTTTAGTCCCAAAAATACCCCAAACTTTTTTTTGTCTCGAAAAAAACCCTCAACTTTTGCTTTAGTCCCAAATCTACCCTCCGTCAAAAATCACCGTGAACTCAGCCTCGCCGGCGCCGGAATCAGGCGAGGGCCGTCTCGTGGGCGCCGGAATCAGGCGAGGGCCGCCTCGCCGGCGACGGAATTAGGCGAGGGTCGCCCGGGCGGCCCTCGCCGGCGTCGGCGAGGCGGCCGGGCCGGGCGACCCTCGCCGGCGTCGGGCGGCCGGGCCGGGCGACCCTCGCCCGGCGTCGGGAGGGCGGCCCGAGCCGGGCGACCCTCGCCGGCATCGGGCGAGGGCCGCCCGAGCCGATCCGGCTCGGCGGCCCTCGCCGGACGCCGGCGAGGGTCGCCCCGCCCGAGCCTCACCGACGTCGGCGAGGGCCGCCCGAGCCTCGCCCGACTCAGGTGAAGGTCGCCCTCGCCGGATCCGGCGAGGGCGACCCAGCAAGGGTGAGGGCCGCCCAAGCCGATCCGGTGAGGCGGCCCTTAGCCGGATCCGCGGCCCTCGCCGGCGTCGGGCAAGGGCCGCCCGAGCCGATCCGGCCGGTGGCCCTCGCCCGACGCCGGCGAGGGTCGCCCGGGCTCGGGCCGCCCTCGCCCGACGCCGAGAGGGCCGCCCAGCGACCCTCGCTTGATTCCGTCGCCGGCGAGGCGGCCCTCGCCTGATTCCGACGCCCACGAGGCGGCCCTCGCCTGATTCCGGCGCCGGCGAGGCTGAGTTCACGGTGATTTTTGACGGAGGGTAGATTTGGGACTAAAATAAAAGTTGAGGGTTTTTTTCGAGACAAAAAAAAGTTTGGGGTATTTTTGGGACCGAAGCAATAGTTGGGGTTTTTATGGAATTGACCCGATTAGCGGGCGGTTTTTTTTTTTTTTTGTAAACTCATCTAATTTCTTCGTTTTTTGTAATGCAAATATTTAATTTTAATGAAATTGATGTGTTTAACGATAAGTTAATGATGGTTGCTTGGCCAAATACTAGCTGTTTTATGATGAGTTGGTGATGATGGTTACAATGGTTGCTTGGCCAAATACTCGCGGTGCTCAATGGATGTTTCTTACGCTCTTGTTGGCCAAATGCTTGCTGCTAGAATTGTTGGAAAGCCCTTAGTTATACTGTTGTTAGCATTTCCAATCATAGTCTGCCTCTTTTTTATCACGTGTTCGGCTAACAAATTATGCCCGAGTTTTGATTTCTCCTTTCCCGGTGTTCTCTCTTTGTGCTTGTATTAAGGGGAATATTCAATAGTACCTTTGTGAAAGAGCGAGTTCTCCATATCCATTAGTATAAAAGCTATTTGAAAGAAGACTTGCTCTGACTTTGCAATAGCAGAAAGGTGGATAGGTATATAATGGAGCACTCAGGGTAAATTTAAAGAGTTCAAAACAACTGAACAAGAGATAACGATCCTCTAGTTCATCTTCATTACAAGTTTACAGGGGAGCTTCTCTTATATTCAGATTTTGTTTCCAGGAATCAAATTTCAATTGATGGGCACAAGCCTTTTCCTTTCTCTTCAATCTTTTCTGCTTCTATTTTCCAGAGGCTAACTATAAACCAAACTGAAGCGACGACTATAGAAAGTTGAAAACCGGGTAAGCTTTTCAGATAAAGACGCCATCATTTTGTTGCTGCTCATTTCTATCAAAGTCATTGTCTCTCTCAAAAATCAGATGTGCCCCACATTGCTTCAGCTGAATTCAGAGAATGAATGGTGGTTTCTGCTTTGCCACCTGAATTTTGTGACCTTCTTTCAAATTGGAAAGCAACAGGTGAAAATCCAAGAACCGGCGTAAGTGAACCTGATCTTCATCCAATTTCAGAACTCCCTTCAAGGGCAAAGCAGTGCTGGAGATAGGCGTGTTCATTTTAAGTATCTTTGCTTGGATATCCACAATTGTGGGAATATGATCTCTTAAATATTGTGGCAAAGATGCTGGTGATGAAGATGAGTGTGTGCGAACAGCCTTGAGTGAGCGGTTTTCTTGGACCACACGGCTCACTCCCTGGCATTACTGAGAACGCATAAATTCCTCGAAGGAACCTGCAAAATATCAAATTGTCCTTACTGCTGAATAAACGTGCATTACAAGTGACTGCTATACCCGCATTGCATGATTCACCACTGTTTTGTGTAATGAGGTTTTGATGCATAAAATTTTCCTTTTCGTGAGTTTTTGGACTTTAAGAATGTAAATGCATTTTGTTTTTCTCTTTTTGAGAGAGAGAACTGTTAAAATTATGTCTCGAGTTTGAGCCTTGTGAATAAAATCAAACTGACGAGAATATGCGAACTCAATCACGTGCGGAATTGTACGTGATCTTATTGCCTTCGGCATGCGTGTCTGACGATGAATGCGGCCACAAGGAAGCGTGCGGCAGAAAGAATGGCCAGAAGGAAGCGTGAAGCCTGAAGTGGACGATGGCCCACTTTGGATTAAATTAATGGCTTCCTTCTTGTCTTCGGCCAAAGAAATGTGAACGTGCATGAAGAAAGTTGCCCATCTTTGACAACAATTATAAGAGAGAGTAGCTGCAGGAGAAAAAGTCAAAGAAGGAGAAAAATTAGTCCATTGACGTGCAACTGTTCTTCGCTCATTAAATGCATGCACATGGCCATGTGCATGCATGAGTGCTTCATGAAAATTGGTGAGTGGGTTCAGAAGGTGGCAGCCTTTGACAAATTGAGGGGTTCACATTTGTTCCTTTCTCTTCCCATGCTCCTATAGAAGGAGGACGTTCGAAGCCGAAGAGAAGAGGCCGTGTAGAGAGAGCTCCAGAGAGAGAGAAAGAAGAGCGCGAGAACTAAACGCGTGGGAGCTCTTGGTAGAAGGGAGATTTTCTCGTTGTAATTACACACAGGTGTTTTAGCCAGTTAAATTCTTGTTAGTAGAATTTATTTAATTCCTTGAGTGAGAATTTCACTGGGAATTGTGAGGGGCTAAACACTGTGTGAGTTATTAAGTGTAATTGGGGGCTGGGAAACACTGAGTGAGTGTTTGAGTACTCGAGTGGGTGTAATCTCCATGTATCGCTTGGTTCTATAGTGGAATTCCGTGCTACTCTCCCCGTGGACGTAGGTTCCGATATTCGGACCGAACCACGTAAATCCGGTGTCCGATTTCATTTCCTTCCTTCCGACTAATTTTATCCGATTCGCTCGATCAATATCCGACGTCAAATTTTCAACAAGTGGTATCAGAGCCAAGGTTGGCGAATTGGTTGCGATGGAAGAAGGAAAGGTGAGAATCGACCGGTTTGATGGGAAGGATTTTGCCTTCTGGAAGATGCAGATTGAAGATTATTTGTACCAGAGAAATCTGCACTTACCTTTATATGGAGAGAAGCCAGACTCGATGAAAGATGCCGAGTGGGAATTGCTGGATAGACAAGCGATGGGTGTTATTCGGCTGACATTGTCTCGGAACGTCGCGTTTAACATCGTGAAAGAGAAGACCACTGCGGGACTGATGAAAGCCCTGTCGAATATGTACGAGAAACCATCTGCGATCAACAAGGTCTATTTGATGCGACGTCTGTTTCATTTGAAGATAGGCGAAGGTAAGTCGGTTGCTGAGCATGTTAACGAATTCAATGAGGTTGTTAACCAATTGAGTTCAGTTGAGATTACCTTTGAAGATGAGGTACGTGCATTGATTTTATTATCCTCACTACCCGATAGTTGGAATACTACTTTCATATCGCTGTTAGTAATTCCTCTCGGGTCAAGAAGCTTGACATTTGATGAGGTTCGCGATTTGATTCTGAGTGAAGACATTCGTAGGAAAGAATCTTGTGAACCTGTGCCTGCCGCTTTAGTAGGTGAACATAGAGGAAGAACTAGTACACGTGTTAATAGGAATAGTATAAACATGAACAGACGCAGTCAGTCTAAGACTGGTGGAGTTGTCTGTTGGAATTGTGGTAGGAGTGGGCATCGTAAAAGAGACTGTTTTAAGTTGAAAAATGAAAAGGGTAAGGGAATTAGTGTTGAGTCTATAGATGATGTTGCCGCTGTAGCTAAAAATAATTCTGATGGTGTCGATTGTGTCTTGTCTGTCACTGAGGATTTGTCATTTGACGGATGGATAATGGATTCTGGTTGTTCATTTCACGCTACACCAAATAGGAACTGGTTTACTACCTATCAGTGCACGGGTAGTGGTAAAGTCCAGTTGGGGAACAACGCTGAGTGCGATGTTGTGGGTGTCGGTGATATTAAAATCAGAATGCATGATAATATTGTGAGGACATTGACCGGAGTAAGACATGTTCCAGAATTGAAAAAGAACTTAATTTCCTTGGGTGCTCTAGATTCAGCTGGTTGCAGGTTTTCTTCAGAAGGTGGAGTTCTGAAGGTTGTACGAAGTGCCCTGGTGATAATGAGAGGAATCAAGCACGGTGGTCTATACAAACTTAAAGGTAAAACAATGACAGGTTTTGCCCCAAAGACGTCGGATGCATCTGTTCGAGAGTCTAATGACTGCTCGAGGAAGACCTGGGTGGTTGTGCCGATGCACAAATTTGATGCTGGTGTCAGGAATATGCGGTCAAGAGCTTTGATCGAGATGGAGACTGGTAGGTCGATCAAGCATGTGTGAACTGACAGGAGCATGGAGTTATGCTTGGAGCTGGTAAATAAATTCTGCATGAAGGAGGGCATAGTGAAACACCGCACTAGTGCCAGTAAACCACAACAATTTGCAGAATTGATGAGCAAAACATTACTAGAGATGGCCCGAAAAATGGTCTCTAGTGCTGGTGTTGCTAGGAGAATCCTGGCTGATGTGCTTAGTATGGTAAGCTACCTGGTGAATAGATCCCCATCGACTGCTGTTGAATATTGGACTCCTGAAGAAGTGTGGTCAGGTAACGTTGCTGGTTATTCTATGTTTAGAATGTTTGGTTGCCCGTGTTATTTTCGAGTGAGTGATGGTAAGCTCGATGAGAGGGCAAGGTGCATATTCCATGGCTATGCACAAGGTGAGGGGGGCGATCAGTTGTGGTGCCTGGATATAAATTCACTTGTTGACAGCAGGGAAGTTACCTTTGACAAGTCTCCGGTACTTCTAGTTAAGAGTGTTTGTGGCAGTGTTAATACGGATCTGGACGGTGTTCAGCTCAAGGTGGAGTTGCAACCAGAAACTCCTGAGGTAGCAGGTACTAGCGGAATAATCGACACGGATAATGCTTGTAGCGAGGTGGAGCCGGTAGAGCCAACGGTTGCTATTGCTGCTAAAATTGACAAGGTGTGTGTTCAACCTTCAGTCAGATATGCTTGCAATGATGGATTTGCTTTATCTGTGATACAGGAGGTTATGTCGGAAAATCCTTGTGGAGAAGTTAATTATGCAGGTGGAGTTGGTGTCTTGATGAGGTCCACGGTTATGGTGAAGTTCAAGCGTGACTTGAACTTGGAAGCATTATGTGACGGTTGAGCCCATTGGGGCTGTGGGAGAGTAGCAGCGAGATTTCCACGGAAGCAATGGTGGTTTGGCTCAAACATCGAGCCAAGGTGGAGATTGTTAAAATTATGTCTCGAGTTTGAGCCTTGTGAATAAAATCAAACTGACGAGAATATGCGAACTCAATCACGTGCGGAATTGTACGTGATCTTATTGCCTTCTGCATGCGTGTCTGACGATGAATGCGGCCACAAGGAAGCGTGCGGCAGAAAGAATGGCCAGAAGGAAGCGTGAAGCCTGAAGTGGACGATGGCCCACTTTGGATTAAATTAATGGCTTCCTTCTTGTCTTCGGCCAAAGAAATGTGAACGTGCATGAAGAAAGTTGCCCATCTTTGACAACAATTATAAGAGAGAGTAGCTGCAGGAGAAAAAGTCAAAGAAGGAGAAAAATTAGTCCATCGACGTGCAACTGTTCTTCGCTCATTAAATGCATGCACATGGCCATGTGCATGCATGAGTGCTTCATGAAAATTGGTGAGTGGGTTCAGAAGGTGGCAGCCTTTGACAAATTGAGGGGTTCACATTTGTTCCTTTCTCTTCCCATGCTCCTACAGAAGGAGGACGTCCGAAGCCGAAGAGAAGAGGCCGTGTAGAGAGAGCTCCAGAGAGAGAGAAAGAAGAGCGCGAGAACTAAACGCGTGGGAGCTCTCGGCAGAAGGGAGATTTTCTCGTTGTAATTACACCTGGGTGTTTTAGCCAGTTAAATTCTTGTTAGTAGAATTTGTTTAATTCCTTGAGTGAGAATTTCACTGGGAATTGTGAGGGGCTAAACACTGTGTGAGTTATTAAGTGTAATTGGGGGCTGGGAAACACTGAGTGAGTGTTTGAGTACTCGAGTGGGTGTAATCTCCATGTATCGCTTGGTTCTATAGTGGAATTCCGTGCTACTCTCCCCGTGGACGTAGGTTCCGATATTCGGACCGAACCACGTAAATCCGGTGTCCGATTTCATTTCCTTCATTCCGACTAATTTTATCCGATTCGCTCGATCAATATCCGACGTCAAATTTTCAACAAGAACCTTAGAAGTTCTCGTCTTAACTACCAAAGAACATGCGTGGCAACCAGTCAGGTATAGCCTTCTCAAGGATTCGAGCACTGAAGTCCTGGAATATCCTCTGCTTTCTCGCAATTCACCATGTTCAGCTCCTCCAAGTTCTACAATCTAGACAGATCAGAGACCGTCTCTGTTGCCATGCGGTCTGCAATATTAACCTCTACCAAACTCGATGGAAGAGGCGGAGGAGACTTGAGCTCCTTACATTTGTTAAGCCTCATGATGGCGATGTTTTCCAATTTTCCTATTGATTCTGGAAGCTTTGTGACATCATAAAAGACCACGGTAGCGAGACGCACCTAAAAATTCTGAGTCACCAACAAATTCAAGAATTTCTGTCAGCAAGACGCATTTCATAATACTCAGCAATTCAAAGTTTCCTCAATCACCACACCAAATCAGGGAGCTCCTCTATTCCAGTACCATTAAGTGTGAATTCTTTGAGAGAACCATCATTCCCACAATCATTCGTACACAAGCGATCCACAATCAACAAAGTAAGAAGGCGTCCGAAATCCTAACAAATCAGGACATTTACGCCGATTTTTGGACATGTATGAAAACTACCTCGCCAACACCATTACCCTCCTTCCACACCTACACTATCGATCCTCCTTTTCCAATCGAGTGAATCGAACAAACCCGAAGAATCAGAAGTAGAGAATCCAAGAACCCTTGCCTTTTAAACTCCTTAGATGTAATCGAACGCTCCTGCATCTAGTTGAGGAGGACAGAGCTCGCGAGGAAGAACTTGAAAGGGGTGAGGAGCGATTCGTTGTGGGCGAGACAGACCTGAGGTAGCGGGAAAATTTTGGACGAAATTTGTTTTGTAATTTTTCTTCAAGATAACGATTTAAGGTAAAATCATTTTTTTTACCAGTAGCACTTTAACTCGAACGTAAAAGCAAATGCACTGACTTCTCAAAATTTTGTAAGGTTCCAATTATATATCAAGTTCCTTTTTTTTTTTATCTCTTTAAGGCCTTCTGCTAATGTTAACGGGCATAAGTTGAGGGAAGAAAAGCCCCCCAAAATTACAGTTGGATGTGAATTCTCTATAGAGCTGTATTTCCAAGGAGGCTAAAGGCGTGTATGATAATCATTTTATTTCTTTGTTTATTTATTTTTCTAATTAGGAGAATGGATTTGGAATAGAAATCCATTTGAAAATACAATTTCATTTTTCTAATTTCGGGATAAATTTTTAGTTCAGAATTAGGTTTTGAGCAAAAATGAGAAGTATAAATTTTCTATTTTTTTATTTCTAGAACAGAAATAGAAATAAAAACTCTTCTTATCACTTGCCCTTACCACGTGCCACCACCCGCTCATTGGCTGCCTATTTTCTACTATTTTAAGTGATTCCTTAAGCTAGCCTATTTTGTACTCTAACTATACATGCATTCTCATTGTATTTAACTATTGGATGGTTATATTTATGCAATTAATTTATCATGAGTGTCCAAAAGACATAAAAAAAATCATTGCACACAAGAACAAATCCTTGGACTTACTTAACAATCGACAAAATTATTGTTCCGCATGAGAGAAGGGATCAGCACACTCGCATAACATAACGTGATTTCATAATTCTACGTCAAAATTGATGTGCTATGCCGTTGCATGGCCCACTTGACACAAGCTATTTTTCATTTTTGATATTGTTCCACGAAACTATACGTCAATTTTCATATGATTGTGATCGATGGGACGAAGAAAGAAGATGGAGAAGAGGGGAAGAGGAAAGAAACGAAGAAGAGAACAAGAAGAAAGATGGCGCAGCGGAAGGAAATGACGGGGAGAGAGGGAGAGGGATGGATTTGTTCGTCGACAGGACGTGGAACCAATGTTCAAGTGGAGAGAGTGGAAGAAACGCGGAGAAAGAAAGATCTTATGTGAAACCAAAAATGTTATGACTTTTCAATGGGCAGGAATTTCCGAGATGCGCGGTATACGTAGGTTAATAAAGTGGGTCATCAATCGAGAAGGGTTGGACACGACTCCACTGATAATGGAACTTCCGTTTGGGTCCACCTCCTTTAATTTCTTGACTTGCGTGCGTGTGTTACGTGCTTGACTTGGGCTTTTCTACGGGACAAGGGCACTCCAAGTCCCCAGTCAAACAAGGTTCATCCAATCTTCCTTGCATCTTCTTGTATGCTTCCGCCTCCAGAGACACCAAGCAATTCTTTACCAATTTAACTACCAATACAGATTTTCTCAAATTGGTTCGACAAAAAAAAGTAGTTGTTCATGATTAAGTCAATAAATGTGTCATGTAATATACTTTTCTTAGAGCAATTATTTATTTCATGAGATGATTTGACTGTATAGCAAATTGAACAAATTGAATTAAGATTAAAGTTTGTGACTTAATTTAGCAAATATGGAGTACATATATGCCGGAACAGAAAAAATTCATAGAAGTTGGAGAACAAGATGGGAGGAGGGAAAAAATAGAAGAAAAGAATGGAAAAAGAAAATAAGAAGAAAGATAGTGAGCGTATCAGGAGGAAGGAAGACTTGTGTGTCGATGGGTGTGGGACCCAACAATCACGTGGGTGTAACTGGAAATTCAGTTTGGGTCCACCTCTTTTAATTTGTTGAATTTGCATGCATTTGCTCCATTGACTGACTGACTTGGGCTTCTCTATATTAGAAGGCGACTCCAATGTCTCCAATCAAACAAGCATCCTCCCATCTTTTTTCCCTTCTTTTCATATCGTCCCTCTCCTCCGCCCACACCAAGCAATCCCTCACCAATTTCTCTCCGCCCGAAGACGAACAGAGACATGGTTAATGCTCTCGGCTCCATGAATATCTATCCAATGGTGCTCCTCATTCTTGTTCTATTGCAAGCGATGACGGGGGATGGCCGATCGAGTAATCCGCGGTGCGTCACTTCATCGTGCGGTGAAATTCGTAATATAAGTCACCCATTTCGACTAAAGGGAGATCCAAAAAGATGCGGTGACCCAAAGAAAGAGCTGGTTTGTGAAAATAATCGCACTGTTATGTATTTACTTAATAGCTGATTTTATGTGCAGTCTATCGATTATTCCACCTACGACATTAGATTGGTCAATGATGGATTGCAAAAAGATAATTGCTCATCTCTCCCCCATCATTCATGGACGCTTGATAACTTATTTTCCGATCCAAACAGAACAGACAGAATATACCGCATGGATATATTGGTTATTGTGAACTGTTCAAAGTCGGTTAGTTCTCCATTCTACATTACTACCGGCCCATGCATTGCGGGGTCGTACTCATCCAACTCGTCATCGAATTGGAACTTGTATGCTTTGATTAATCCAAACACCTTGGATGTGAAGGATTTTTGCACCATTAGCAGTTGGGCGTGGGTATATCAAGAGCCTTCTAAGCAGATTAATATTAGCTCCTACAACAACTACGAGCTAATCCATAAAACCATGGCCGACGGATTTGCTTTCTACTTTGGTCCATTTATTGCAGAGAAACATTTATATTTTTGCTACCTTAATTTCTATCGCTACTTTAAGCTATATGACTACTTCTATTCCCTTAGATTTGATTGGTATGGCGGAGTTGGAACTAATGTTTGCGGATCCATCTACTATAAGGGCGGTAAGTATTGGTCGTCAATGAAATTTTACAGTAATTTTTACAGTAATTTAGCGCGATTTTGCATAGTTTTTCACTTGCTACTTTCTCTTCATAACCAGAAAATGAAAGGAAATCTAATATCCAGGAAAATTGTGACAAATATATATATATGATAGTGTACCGCAATGATGTTACTATCAAATTGGAGGAGTTGCAAGATACACAAAAAAAAAAAAAAAATGAAAAAACGACGGAAGAAGCCACCCCCAAACAGACCCACATCAGCCACTGTAAAAAAGAAGAAGGATTGTTATGCGAGCACCCACGTGACTAATTTTTTGTTGGCATAGAATTTACATTTTCTTATTTTCTTAATATTTCTTTGATTAGTCACTTAGCTTGATGATTCAAGAGACACTCCTTAGCATTCCTTAAAAAAATTGTAGTCCCGTATCGGAAGGAGGAACAAAATTACCAATCAAAAATGGAAAGTACAGGTTCTCTAGATTTGTTGACTGCTACAAAGGAGTTTGGTATATCATCTATCATTTATGTGAAACGAAGCTTATTATTTCCATCCATTTGCAAATGCACGCATCCCACTTGTCATGCTCTTTTGGACAAAATAGCTTGCTACAACACTGTTGCCTTGTGAGCTTTGTTTTCCATACTTCTCTTTCTTCAATTTCTTTTCACACCATTTATTCCTTCCACAGGTGTTGGCGATGATATTGCAATTTGGACCACTGTAGATTTTATAGCACTATTAGGTAAGCCTCAATGATTTGTTCTTACAATAATTATAATACGAAATTTTTTTTCTAATATGTCAAAAAATTTTCAGTGCTTTTTTGTATGGCGAAATTCGTAATCGGGATGCCAATTGTTGCCATATTTCTAATCTACAAGTACAGAAGAAGGCACTTAGCAATGGACAAGAACATTGAAGAATTTTTGCAAGCTCATAACAACTTTTTGCCCATAAGGTACTCTTATTTGAATATTAAAAAGATCACCAGAAACTTTAAGCACAAACTAGGTGAAGGGGGATATGGTTCTGTGTACAAAGGAATGCTCAGAAGCGGCAACGAAGTAGCCATCAAGGTTTTGAAAAATTCCAAGGCCCATGGCCAAGATTTTATTAGTGAAGTGGCTACTATTGGAAGAATTCATCATGTTAATGTCGTGCAACTCATTGGCTTTTGCTTTGAAGGTTCGAAACAAGCTCTCGTGTATGATCTCATGTCAAATGGATCCTTGGATAAGCATATTTTTGGTAAGGAAGGTGATAAGTTTCTTGATATCAAGAAAATATACGAGATCGCTCTTGGGGTGGCGAGAGGGATCGAATACTTACATCGGGGGTGTGATATGCAAATACTTCACTTTGATATCAAGCCTCATAACATTCTTTTAGACAAGAATTTCACTCCAAAAGTTTCTGACTTTGGACTCGCGAAACTATATCCCACGGATCATAGCATAGTTTCATTAACTGCTGCAAGAGGAACCTTAGGATATATGGCGCCTGAGTTATTCTATAAAAGCATTGGTGGCGTATCTTATAAAGCGGATGTCTACAGCTTTGGGATGTTGCTCATGGAAATGGCAAGTAGAAGGAAGAATACAAATGCAAATGCAGAACACTCAAGCCAAATTTATTTTCCATTGTGGGTGTATGACCAAGTCAGTGAAGGTACAAGTGTTGACATGGAAGAAGTTGTAGAAGAAGAAAGGAATGTGATAAAAAAGATGATAATAGTTGCACTTTGGTGTATACAATTAGACCCTGACCATCGGCCTCCGATGAACAAAGTTCTAGAAATGCTGGAAGGAGATATTGGTAAACTTCATATGCCTCCAAAACCACTTATTTATCCACCGGATGTGTCAGTTAATAGCGACAAATCCAATATGGAACTAGAAACACTCTCAACTTCACTGAGTGTTTCGGTAACTTCAGCTAGTTTTCCTTTTAGAGGTAGCAATGTTGTTTAGAGAACCGTGCATGGTTTAATTGGAAAAGCTTTGTATATTTACCCACAATTTGATATTATGTTGGGAGGGACTTGAGCTGGTTCTGCTCGACCTTAATTACTTTGAGATTGTCTACTTGTGGCTCTTATATTAATGTTGTGTTATTGAACTTCATATAGTTTTACTCTCTTGCACTTTCGAAAGGACAAAAAATTGGTCAGATAGCAAGGACAAAAACAAAGGAGGAAGGTCATGGCCATTATGAATTGTCGTCCCTCATTACGTGATTTTGGATAATGCCAATGAAAAAATTAACAATAACCCGTGATCTTGCTCCTATACACGCCACTACCACCATACGATTTCAACTTATGAATTCTTTATCAAAGAAAACATATATGTATACATTTTACAACGCGGACACCATTTGTCTATGCTAGAAACAATTTTTATCAAAATGGAAAAAAAAAACTTAGATAAAACAATTCAATGAAGTTAGTATTTGAAAGAACTCAAAATTCGTTTTAAAGTTGACATGAAATATGTACAAGTAATAATATCGAAAGATTACAATTTTCTCTTATATCACTTGATTATAGCGATTTCAATTAACGGGTTTTTAGAATTTCAAGACACTTTAATGAAAATTCATCAACCTGGCCTATATACCCGATTTCAGCCACGTAGGGAAGGGGGAGAAGGAGAGGCAACCCCTGCCCGCCAAAAAAATTAAAAAGATTTCAATTATGGACCCAAAGTGGGGCTTTTAAAAAAAGTCTAGAATGGAATTTGTTTTAAATTAGAGTCCAGATTAGCCAACATAATTTCAGATAAGGAGTGAACTATTGTCTCGCCAAATTTTCATTCGGCGGATAATTTTGTTTGAAATTTTCTGATTTTACCTCTAGATTTATGCTGAACAACCGTCTGAACTAGGGGATCGTTACCTTGAAGAATAATTGCTGAACAATTTTCGTCCAGAATTTTCCCGTTGCCTCAAGTCTGTCCGCCCAGAACAAATCGCTCCTTACACCTTTCAAGTTTCTTCCTCGCGAGCTCAATCCCCAGCTGGAGGAGCAGGAGCGTCGATTTCATCTAACGAGTTTAAAGTAGCTAAGATTATTCGATTTTACTTCTGGTTCTTCTGGTTTGTCCAAACAACTCGATTGGAATGGAGGGTTGATAGTGTAGGTGTGGAGGGAGGGCAATGGTGCGGGATTGTGAATGAGTTTAGTTTCCAGTGTTTGTTCTGGTCATGATGAAGGTGATGAAGTTCTTGGTGGTGGGGCTTCATGAACTGCGAACTAATGTTGGAGTAGGAATGGGAGGGTGATGATGTCCTCGCTTTCTAAGGACTTAGAGTCTACAGTTGTAGTTGATGTCCAAAATATTGCTTGTGGTAGATGACATGCTGCTTTAATGACCAAGCAAGGAGAGATCTTTTCCTAGGTGAGAAATGGGGTGAGAGACTTGGGCATGGCTGGACTCTTTTGTTTTGCAACCAAAGCTAGTACAAATGTGCAGCGAGTATCATACATGCGCTGTAACTCTTTCTAGTGATTTATACACTTGGGGGTGATGGAGCTTATAGTTTTGGTCTAATTGGGCATGGGAGTGAAGTGAGCCACTGGGTACCAAAAGGAGTGAATGGACCCTTGGAAGGTATATATGTCTCATCCTTCTCCTGTTGACTTCGGCACACTGTAGTTGTCACTTCTGCTGGCCAGTTACTTGGTTTCGGTGTTCTGGGCCGTGGAGATCGAAAACTGTATCGGTATCCAAGGAAGGGGAGCCCTTTGGGCTTCACACTGTTTGAGCTTCTTGAGGTGATTGGTGCACTACTGCAGTAGTGGAAGTCATCATCGGTAATCCTAGTTTCGATAACTGTCCATTTGAAAACCACAGTAGTGACTAATGGATGTGATCTGGGTGGTTTAATTTTTTTGTGAACTCATTTCTTTCTTTTTCTTATACAAGTATTCAAGTTTAATGAAAGTGTTTAATGATAAGTTGATGATTGTTGCTTGGCCAATTACTTGCTGTTTAATGATGAGTTGGTGATGATGGTTATTAACATTTACTTGGCCAAATGCTTGCTGTGATCGATGGATGTTTCATATGCTCTTGTTGGCCAAATGCTTGCTGCTAGAATTGTTGGAAAGCCATTAGCTATACTGTTGTTAGCATTTTCAATCATCGCTTGGCTCTTTTTCTCTTCTTTACCACGTGTTCAGCTAACAAATTATGCCTGAGTCTTGATATCTCCTTTCCCAGAGTTCTGTGTTTGAGCTTGTATTACGGGGAATGTTCGATAGTACCATTGAGAAAGAGCGAGTTCTACATGTCCATTATTATAAAAGCTACTGGAGCAAGACCTGCTCACACTCTGCAATAGAAGAAAGGTTGATATGTATATAATGGAGCTCTAAGGGTAAAGGAAAAGAGTTCAAAACAGCTGAACCAGAGATAAGGATCCTCTAGCTCGTCCTTGTTACAAGTTTACAAGGGAGCTTCTGGTATATTCAGATTTCGTTTCCAGGAATGAAATTTCAATTGATAGGCATAAGCCTGTTCCCTTCTCTTCAATCTTTTCTGCTTCTGTTCTCCAGAGGCTTACTATGAACTGAATTGAAGCGACAATTACACAGTTAAAAACTGGGCAAGCTTTTTGGATAAAGACTGGTAGCCATCATCTCACTGTGCTCATCTCCAATGAAGGCACTGTTTCTCTCGAAATGAGACGCGCCTCTCATTTCTTCTGCTGAATTCAGGGAATGAACAGTGGGTTCTGCTTTGCCACCTGACTCTGGTGCCCTTCTTTCATCTTCGAAAGCAACGAGTCGAAATCCAAGAACTGGCATAAGTGAACCTGATCTTCTTCCAATTTCGAAACTCCCTTCAAGGGAAAAGCAGTGCTGGAGATAGGTGTGTAGTATTTTTTCCTGGAATATCCACAATTGGGGGAATCGATCTCTCAAATATTCTAGGAAAGCGATGAAGAGGACTACACTTATGCGAACAGCCTTGAGTGGGCTGTTTTTGTGGATTGCATAGCTTACTTCCTCTTCATTTACCCAATATGGAATTTCACTCCACGGCATACTGAGAACGCATAAATTCCTCATAGGAACCTGCAAACTATCAAATTGTCACGACTGCTCTATAAACGTGCATCACAAGTGACTGCTATAACCGCATGGCATGATTCAGCACTTTTTCGTGCATTGAGGTTTTGATGCATAAAATTTTCCTTTTCCAGAGCTTTCGGACTTGTAGATGCGTTCTTTTTTTTCACTTTTTTTGACAGGGAGAGAGTGCATTAGAAATTCTCATTCTAACTACCAAGGAACACGCATGGCATCCGGGCAGGTATAGCGTTCTCAAGGATTTCAAGCACTGAAAGTCCTGGATCATCCCCCCGCTTTCTCGCAATTCACCATGTTCAGCTCCTCCAAGTTCTCCAATTCAGACAGATCAGAGACCGTCTCTATTGCCATGCAGTCTGCAATATTAACATCTACCAAACTCGATGGAAGAGGTGGAAGAGACTCGAGCTCCTTACATTTGTAAACCACCATGGTAGTGAGATGCACGTCAAAATTCTAAGTCACCAACAAATTCAAGGAGTTCAGTCAGCGAGACGCACCTCATACTACGCGACAATTCAAAGCTTCCTCAATGACCCCACTGAATCAGGTAGCTCCTCTATTTCAGTATCATTAAATGCGCGTTCTTTGAGAGAAGCCATCATTCCGAGTCCCACAGCCATTCATACACGAGAAATCCACAGTCAACGAAGGAATGAAGGCGTCTGAAATCCTAACAAATCCGAACACTTCCGCAGATTTCAGATTTTTGGATATGTATGAAAACTTCTCGCCAATACCATTGCCCTTCTTCCATACCTATAATGTCGACCCTCCATTTCCAGTTGAGCGAATCGAACCAACCTGAAAAATCAGAAGTAGAATCGAAGAACCCTAGCCTTGGATGTAATCGATGCTTCTGCTTCCAGCTGAGGATGGAGCTTGCGAGGAAGAACTTGAAAAGGTTGAGGAGCGATTCGTTGTGGGCGGGACAGACTTGAGGCAGCAGTAAAATTTTGGACGGATATTGTTTAGCAAACACGGTCTAGAGAAAAATCTTTTTTTCTTTTTTTTACAAAATTGCCCACTTTTTAGTTGCTGGAAAAAGTCTTCAAACCCTAAATTGAGACTAAATTGGTAACTTTAGATCTTTATTTAAAACACGGTTCATTCCAAACTCGTTTTTTAAGAAAATATTAACACTACATAATCTTATGTTACCTTAAATGTACTGATAGTTATATTCAGTTATCTTTTTCTTCGAATTATTCAAGTAACAAGTTCTGACTTTTAGTTAACACTATATATATGTCTTGTATGCAAAATAAATATCATTTAGGTATGTCTTTTCATTTTAACAGAATTTAAATGTTGATAAAGCCAGCCTTGATTAATTGAGTAATTAAGGTTCCATTTATTTCACAAAAAAACAATTTCTTGATCGAGGCATTGTTCACGTTGGAAGGTGACAAGAATGGTCCAATTGAGGATGTTGCTTTGGTCGGTGCCCACTTGCCGATTACCATCATCGATCGAAATGATCTGCTGATCAGTCAAATGGGATTGTAATTTGCATGTGTCAATGTCTTCCTTTTGTTGAATGATGCTGTTAGGTGCTTTATCCATCATGTCCCAATATGAAGCATAAGCAAGTCCCTTACGGTAGACTAGCAAAGACAAGCGATTTCTCTTGTCCACGAAATTGCAAGTTTAATAAGCAAATATATTTTCTATATTGCATTTCGATTTTACACTCCTTGAATGTATATCTGATTGTTGTGAGAACTAGATCACATATTTGAGCTGGTGGCTGATTTAAAAGAGCTTGTCATTTATGTTTGAAAGAATGAAGGCACCTTCAGTTCAATGTTCAGTCAAGTCCCAATTTTTTTGGGTCTAATTTGGTTGTTGAATTATATGATTTTTGTTCAAGTTGGTCTTCTGTCAAAATATGGATGGAAATGTAAACGTGAAAAATTGCATTGCTGATGTATCATATGTGACTAGATCTTTTTTTTTTTTTTAAACACCGACTAGATTATTGTTTGAGTATGGAAATAAGTAAAGAGAACCAGAATGAAAGACTAGAAATCCACGAGAGAGAGAGAGAAGAAGCGAGGGGGAGGCTGGGTGATGCTGGTGGCGCCACCCACGAACTGGCGAGGGGCCAGCATCCCTTCTCGGCCTTGGGCTAACTCGGTGGGGTTGCGGGCACCTTCAACACCGATCATACAAGCCCCAAAGAGAGAGAGAGAGAAGGGTGGCGCCCCTCACTTCCATGATCGCTGCCATGACGATAGCCATCGAGTTTCTGCTCGTTTGAGTTCAGCAAGAGGTGGTGCTGCCCGCCTAAGGCCGGTGAGGATCGTCGGCCCTCATCCTTGTTGGGTACGGGAGGCACATCTGCCATGGCAACATCTTTTCCTCGCTAGTTGATTGAGCATTTTTCAAAAGTTTAAGCGCTGTAAATATCTCACCTCATATTTAAATGATTCAAAATTTGAGGTTAACATATTTGTCACGCGATCTCATTAAAATATTAATAGTCAAGAAATCTCATTCATTTATCAGTTCGTTTATGATGGGAATTGCATTTGCGACCTCGTAAAAGACAATCGTTTCCTTTACCATTGTGCCAATTACCTTGGTGGCAAAATGCTATTTGTTATAAAATTTAAAATAATTACCATATTTATGAATAAAGCTAGTAATTTATATAAATAGTTATTGTAATATTCACATGGGTATATTAGTGATATGCACAATATACTAAATTAATGTTCCATTTCTTTTGTCAATAAATGAATGTTTTGGAATATATTTTCCTAAAAGTTATTGTTTGTATGTTCACAAAAATGAATATATGAAAAGTATTTTTATTGCCTATCAAAGTATGCATACATAAATTATTGTAAATAATATTTTTTTTTTATTAAATACTTATTTTGAGAGATACAATTAATGTAGGTAATTTTTTTCAAATCATTTATTTTCCGGATCTAAAATGATCATTATATTATTTAGGTGCGATACGATGAAACCCGTTCACGGTCGGATCTGGGCAAGTAGTTTCGGAAAAAGGTCCTGCTCAATGTTCAAAGAAAACACTAGCCATTAGCTTTAAAGCCTCTTTGTCATCTCCATCCTTCCTCCATTCTCTCACCGGGAAACGCCCTGTACGGAGAGCTGTAATCGACTGCTCTCTCTCTCTCTCTCTCTCTCTCTCGCTCGAGCTGATGATGAGTCCACGACCTTCCGCTCTGCTTTCTTTCCCCGCTCGCAGTCGCCGTGCTCCCCTTCTTCAGCTTCAGTCCCTCGCTCCGCAACCTTCTCTTCCCCCAAGTCGTCCCTTTTGCTGAATTCGAGTCAACCGTCCAGAGTCGGATCGAGAGCGCCACTGCTCCACGTGCAATGCCGCCGCGTCAACTCATCACCTGACGTCGAGTTCGAACCGGGTGAGTCGCTCTCAGACACAATTCATCAAAACCGTTGATGTCCTTGAACGCAATTTGAATATTTGATCGAACTCCTCGTTAAAAGTCTTGCCTTTGCAGGGGCGTTCTACGTGTTATTTCAAGAACTCAGGCTCAACGATAGAGAGACCGAATCTCTCGTGACCAGGGATCCGGATTTGAGGCTGAAATCTATTGGTTCGTTGCGGGCTCGTGTCACCTCTCTGAAATCTGTTGAAATCAGTGGCCTTGAGTCTGCCATGTGGTAGCGAAATACCCTTCTGTGTTGGCAGCAGATGAGATTGATCCCTTTATACTCTTTGTGCGCGACAATTTAGATGGAAAGGTCAACCGACCAGCGCAAGTGTCTCTTTATGTCAACTGGGCCGCAATTCTTAGTCGGATTCTAGGAAAAGGTTAATTTGCTGATGGACAGTGGGATTCCTAAAGAAAAGTTTGTTCATGTTGTCAACAATGTGAATTTAACGAAGCCTCTGTCTCTTAAGCCGTTTGCAGAAATTGAAAGGCTTGGTTAATTTCTTGAGCCGCTTTGGTGGGGTTGATTTGATTGTGAGGCATCCCCCCATTCTTCACTTTGATATGGATAGCCAATTGATTCCAAGAGTGGAGTTTCTCCTAAAACTTAGAGGAGGAGATTAGGATGCCACTGGGGCAGTGTTGTGCAAACTGCCTCCCTTTCTGAAATACCGTGTGGAACACTTGGAAAGCCATGTAGAGTTCTTGAGGGCATTTGCGGCATCAGATGATCAAGAAATATTCAGGATCATATTTGTGTTTCCTAACATTGTTAGCACGAGCAGGGAGAGGAAATTGCGTCCCAGAATTAGTTTTCTCAAAGAATGTGGACTGAACTCCAATGAGATTTTCAAGTTCTAGACAAAAGCCCATTTGTTTTTGGTGTATCTTTTGAGGGGAACATTGCTTATAAGCTGTGGTTTTGGTGAAGATTGGTTACTAGTACAGAACGAAGGAATTTGATGTTGCAATAGGCGCTGTGACTAGGACAAGTTGGGAGAATATGCAGAAGGTGATTGAGCTCTTATTGAGTAATGGGTGTTCTTGTGAAGACGTGCTTCTCATGAGTAAGAAGCATCCTCAAAGAATTCAATACAATCCTGATGCTCTGGAGGAGAAAGTGGAATATTTGGTGGGGGAGATGGGAGGCAACCTTGACAAGCTATTGGATTTCCCTGCATTTCTTGGTTACAAACTCAATAGTAGAATTAAGCATAGGCGCGAGGTGAAGAAGAAGATTATAGGTGAAGGAATGTCGATCAACAAGCTGCTCAGTGTTTTGTCCGAGGGATTTGCAAAGAAGAAGCTAGAAGAGCTGTCGCACAAAGCCTAAAAATTAAGGGTTGCTAAATTTCATCAGCAGAAGTTCATGGCAAAATTGATGGAAATTGTATTGTTACTGAATTTTCTCAAAGCTTCATCAGTTGAAGGCTTTTGCTTTTTTCAGGTGAAATTCTGGCTTGACTTCCTTAGGTGAAGATAGAAAGTCATATTTTTCATCCTAACCCGCAAAGCCATTATGAAGTTTGAAGAATATGGTTGATACCCAGTTGAATGAAATGACTGAGTATGCTCCATTTTAAGGTCAAAGCAACAAGAAAAGTGGCTGGTCTTTGTATTTGTGTAACTGTCAATTACAAAGGAACCCACCTTGAGTTGATAGCAATGTTTCTTTGGTTGCTCTCACATTTTTCTGTTCTCAGTCCTGAAATCTTGAAAATAGTCATCTGACATTGAAAATTATCTTGTCAATGTGCACGAGGCATCAAGACATGGTTGCCCTTGTTATGCATTTCATATAGATTTCCTAACCGGGATGGTCAGAATCAATAAGTTAACATGATTGGAAGGCATCTATGATCAGGAGAGTCATTTTCCCAATAGAAACTACAACATGTAATCGAGTGTTAATTCTGTTCTCTCTAGCTTGTTCTCTGATTAAATTACATTCCGTGAAATATTATGACTTTGAGTCCAGTATTACCTCAGACATTTTGACCATCAACAAAACCGAGGATCTATTATCCTCAAGAGATCTGCAAAGGTGTGGCATTTATGCATATAGGTGCCATTGGCAAGTCCAATCTTTCTCCTATGCGACTTGAGGGTAGGCTTTGGAATGGTGAATTCCAAGACACCTTAAGATGAATAGCCATACTGCTTTAATGGTGGAATATGACCATGCCAAGGTAAGAATTCCTATAACTGCGAGATTGCAGTAATCATTGAGTTATGCAAACTCATTATCTTCAGGTTTGAACATTGGTATTCTGTGTGACCTCATTCTACAGCGTTTCTTAAGTTTTATCCTATGTTTGGTAATCCTGCATCAAATTTCCACATTTTATAAATAAATGTCAATGGAGAAGAAATCAGAACTAACTATTCCGATACATGCCGACGTGGTTTCATGGTATCGTGTCAAAACCGATGTATTATGGCCCGACATGAAGAAAATCTAATTTTGAAAAGTTTGGATTGTCCGCGAGATTAAATTGAGGAAAAAAAAAAAAAATTTCTTCATCCATCTTCTTTTTCCTCTTTCCTCCCTCTCCCAAACAAAGCATTAAAATAGTATCAAACGATCATGGCCTGCTCATGTGTAAAAGTGCCAAATTGACCGTATAACTTTCTTTAGATTTCCGGATAACAGATTATGTGTGAATCATTTTATGCCCATTTAGTGAGTCCTTATGCTAGCCTATTTTCTACTCTAATTGTATATGAATTCTTATTGTATTTCACTTCTTGTGATAGTTATATTTTTGCAGATTATTGTATTGTGCGTGTCAAAAAACATAAGAAATCATTGCGGACAAGAATAAATGTTGGGCTTATCTAAGAAGTAACGTAGTTATTGATTGGATGGCCAATTGATTCCCGGAGTGGAGTTTCTTCTAGAACTTAGCGGAGGAGATGAGGATGCCAACGGGGCAGTGTTGCGCAAACTGCCTACCTTTTTGAAATACCACATGGAACACTCGCGAAGCCATGTAGAGTTGTTGAGATCAATTGAATTCCCAGGGTGGAGTTTCTCCTAGAACTTAGCGGAGGAGATGAGGATGCCACCGGGCGTGTTGCGCAAACTGCCTACCTTTTTGAAATACCACGTGGAACACTTGCGAAGCCATGTAGAGTTGTTGAGGTCAATTGAATTCCCAGAGCGGAGTTTCTCCTAGAACATAGTGGAGGAGATGAGGATGCCACCAGGGCAGTGTTGTGCAAACTGCCTACCTTTTTGAAATACCGTGTGGCACACTTGGGAAGCCATGTAAAGTTCTTGAGGTCATTTGCGGGATTAGATTGAGGACCATACTTGTATTTCCTAACATTGCTAGCACAAGCAAGGAGAGGAAATTGCGTCCCAGAATTGGTTTTCTCAAAGAATGTAGACTGTACTCTAGTGAGATTTTCAAGTTCTCGACAAAAGCCCCTTTGTTTTTGGGTCTATCTTTTGAGGGGAACATTGCTTATAAGCTTGGTTTTCTGGTGAAAATTGATTACAACTACAGAACGAAGGAATTCACAGTTGCAATAGGCGCTGTGACTAGGACAAGTCGTGAGAATATGCAGAAGGTGATTGAGCTCTTCTTGAGTTACGGGTCTTCTTGTGAAGACGTGCTTCTCATGAGTAAGAAGCATCCTCAAATACTTCAATATCATCCTGATTCTCTGGAGGAGAAAGTGGACTATTTGGTGGGAGAGATGGGATGCGACCTTGACGAGCTATTGGATTTCCCTACATTTCTTGGTTACAAACTCGATAGTAGAATTAAGCATAGGTACTAGGTGAAGAAGAAAATTATAGGAGAAGGAATGTCGATTAACAAGCTTCTAAGGATTTCGTCTGAGATTTGCAAAGAAGAAACTACAAGAGCTGGCCCACAGAGCCTAAAAAGTAATGGGTTGCTAAATTTCATCCGCACAAGTTCATGGCCAAATTGAGGGAAATCATATTGAGTTTTCTCAAAGCTTTATGAGTTCAAGGTTTTTGCTTTTTCCATCAGGTGAAATTCTGGCTGTGACTCCCTTAGGTGAGATAGAAAGTCATTTTTTTTGTGGGTCGATACCCAATTGAATGAAATGAGTGAGTATTCTCCATTCTAATTTTAAAGCAAAAAGAAAAGTCGCTGCTGAATTTTGTATTTGTTTGACTGTCAATTACAAAGGAATCCACCTTGAATTGCTACCGATGTTCCTTTGGTACCTCTGACATTTTTCTGTTCTTAGTCTTGAATCTTGAAAAACGTGTTGTAACACTGAAAATAATCTTGTCTATGTGCATGAGGCATCAGCACATGGTTGCCTTTGTCGTGCAATTCAGGATAGATTTCCTACTTATTGAAGAGAAATGGCCAGAATCAATGAGTTAACATGATTGAAAGACATCTATGATCTATAGAGTCATTTCACCAATAGAAATTACAACATATAATTAGTTTAAATCAGTTCTCTTTGGTTCATTCTTTGATTTAACTACATCATTTCCATAAATGTTATGACTATGACTTTAGGATTACCTCACAGGACAAATTCATCCTCACCAAAAGTTGTCCTCGAGATCGGCATGGCATTTATGCATAATAAGTGCCATTGGCAACTTCATTCTTTCTCCCATGCAACTTAGGCTTTGGAATGGCGAATTGAAAGACACCTTAAGATGAGTAGCCATACTGCTTTGATGGTGGAATATAAACATGGCAAGGTAGGAATTCCTATATCGGCGATATTGTAGTGATCATTGAGTTATGCAAACTCATCATATTCAGGTCTGGACATTGATATTCTTAGTGTGTGGCCTTATTCTATTGTGTTTCTTAAGTATTATCCTATCTTTTGGCAATCCTGCATTGCACTTCTACATTTTACAAATAAATGTCATTTGAGAAGAAAAAAGAACATAATAATTAGATGCATGCTAACATGGGATGTACTGTAACATGACATGAAGAAAAACTAATTGTCAAAGTTTTGAATATTATGTGAGAGTGAATTGGAGGAAAAATGAAAAATTTGTTTTGCCCACCTTCTTTTTCCTCTTCCTCCCTCTCCCAAACAAAGTATTAAAGTAGTATCAAAAGATCATGTCCTCATGTGCGAAAGTTTCAAAATAATTGGATATCTTTTCTTGATGTTTCCAGTTAGCAGATGGGGTGTGAATCCTCTCATGCCCCTCTAATAAGTCCTTATGCCAGTCTATATTCTACTCTAATTGTGTGAGAATTCTCCTTGTCTATCAGTTTGTGACAGTAATATTTCTGCAGAATATTGTATCACGATTTTAATCTATTTGAGTGTCGAAAAAACATAAGAAACCATTATGGACAAGAATAGATGGTTGGACTTGTCTAACAAGCAACGGAGTTATTGTTGCATTCAAAAGAATAGATGAGTGGACACATATAACACGGTTTCATGGTTACTGCGTCAAAACGATATACTATGTTGTGACATGGAGAATAAGAAGTTTGAGGCAAGCTGGTTTTTATTTTTGATCTTGTTCCTCCAAGCTATACATCAATTTTACTCTGATCGCGACTCGTGCGGTGAAGAAAGAAGATCAAGAAGAAGAAGAGTGGAGGAGGCAAAATTCAAAGAAGAAAATGAGAAGAAAGACCGTGTATCGGATGGGAAGTGATGGGGAGAGAGGGACAGAGGTGTCGCGACCTCCCCTTCGCGTCCCGGGAGGCTAATGGCTCGGCCGAACGCCTTTCATCAAGGCTTTAGCCAAGGCTCTCCCAAGCCCACCAATTCACGACTTAAGGGTCGAGTCTTAAACCTGCAATTCAATTTCATTTAAAAAGGAGTCGCCACTAATCAGTTTGGGGTGGGTCGATTAGAAACCCAAGTAAAATATTGGGAGAAATATTTTACTCCTGCGCAACCAGAGAAACTAGGATCGGGGACTTGATTACACTAGTTAATCACTAATGCCATTCCGGTACCTAATTTTGTTTAAACTCTCGGGTTTGGTATTTTTGCATTTTTTCAAGGATTTTTCCATGCATTTGTTGAAACAAACATTTTTGGCTTTTTTCTGATTTTTTTAGAGATTATAAAATATTTCTAGACATTTTTGGTTTTTTTAGAAAATGAGAAATATTTTTAGATTTTTGCTGTTTTTCTGAAATGATAAACTATTTTTTGATTTTCTGATTTTTCTGAAAATAGAGAATATTTTGAGGTTTTCCTGATTTTTGGAAAATAAAACATATTTTTTTAATTTTCTGATTTTTATGAAAAATATAAAATATTTCTGGATTTTCTGGTTTTTTTCTAGAAAATGTGAAATATAAAATACTTTTGGATTTTCTGATATTTTTAGAAAATATAAACTATTTTTTCGAATTTTCTGATTTTTCCGGAAAATAAAATATTTTTTATTTTTTATTTTTATTTTCGAAAACATTATTATTATAAAAATATAAACAAACCTGGACCCGGGTCGGGTCTTCTAGATCCGGCCTGGTTGAACTCAACCCATGCGGGTGGCCCGGGCCTCGGGCGGGACCGAGTCCGGCTCAAGGGCCCGGTTCGTCGAGCCCAAAGGATACCTGCAAATTAAATAGAAATTAGTCAAGCCCAAGCCCAAAAAAATAAAGTCGGCCCACGAAAGCAAAACAAAGCCCAATAGGCATAATTAGTCTCGGCCCATAGACCACAAAACCAAACCCTAGCGGTCGTCGGCGGGTCGACGGTGGGACCCGGTCATGACCCAACCGCTCCGCCCCTCTCTCGGAGGTTCTCCGCGGCGCCGATGGGGATGGCCGCGCGTCGACGAGCGGTGGCGACCGTCGCGAGCCCATTGGACGGCATGACAAAACGGCGGGAGCAAAGGCGACGGCCAAGGCGGAGGTTGGGCCGAGATCCGTGAGAGCGGGTCGTCGTGGGGTAGAATGGCTTCGGGCGTGGGGACGGTCGTCGGCGGAGCGGCATGAGCGGCGACGGGGAGGATGGTTGAGCGGTGGTGGCGTCGCCGAGCGGCGGCTCGGATGCGGCGAGGGGCTCGGTCCTCGCGGCTCCATCTCTCTCCTCGGATCCGGCTAGGATCCGCTCGCTCGACCTCTCCGGGCGGTGGCGTCGGTGGCTGAATAGCAACGGTGTCGAGCCAAGCAACCGGCGCCGCATGCGGCGGCGGCACTCGGGCGACCGGCGGCCTTCTTCTGCGGTCTTCGCTCGTTTCGCTCTCTCTTTCTCTCCTCCGCGAGATCGATCCCTCCTCCGCGGCTCTCTCTCTCTCAAATCTGGATTTTCCGAACCTCTCAAATCTCTCCACTCTCTCTCGGATCTCACTCTTCTCTCACGGAAACAAACCCGGCAGGCGGCGTCGGCCCGAGCGACCAGCACCTCACACGGCGGTGGGACTCGGGCCGGAGCGGCCTTTCTCTCTCAGATCTGTGTTTCTCCGCCCTCGAGATCTCTCTCGGATCTGTTTCTTCCTCTCTCGAATCGTGTCCACTCTCTCTCGGCGCTCTCTCTCGTTTTGCTGCTATGTTGCTGTTGCTTGCTGTGTTCTTCTTCGCTCGACCCCCTATTTATAGGCGGAGGAGGACCCGGTCGACCGAGGGCTTGACGCCGATCGACGGTGAGTGACCGGCGTGCCCGTTTTACCGCGCCACTTGCTTTGCATTGAAGACGAGTCCTATCCGTCCGGGTTTCGCGCTAGATCTCGCGCGGCGGCATTGATGGCGCATGCGAACGTCCCTGTCGTCGCCGGGCTGCCTTATCCTCCATCTCCGTTCGCTCCTCTGTTTCTCGCGTGCGCGGAAGAAGAAGAAGGGAAGAAGAAGAAGAAGATGGAGAGGGCCGGGCCATGAAGGTGAGGGGGGGGCCGAATGGGCCTTGACCTAAGCGGAAGAAAAGAATAAGGAAGATAGGCTCGGGCCTGCGTGGATAAGAAGAAAGGAGGAAGAAGAGGGCTGGGCGTGAAAGCCCAATCCCTCTACGGGCCTCTCTTCTTCTTTTTTTTAAATTCGAAAATAAGGGAAAATAAATAGGAAAACAAGACTTAGTAAATGTAAATAATAATAGTACTCAGGTGATGCAAAAAATCTTTTTTGTTAGGGCCAAATTAGTCCCTAATTTTCTAGACAATTTAATCTTAGTACACAGTCAAAATTTAGGTGTCAACAGCTGCCCCTCTTTGAAGGTGAGTTCGCAGAAGTTGCCTTTAAAGAAGAACTGATACCTAAATTTTATCCATGCATATGCAATAGATGATAGTTCACCTAGGACCAAGTGTCCAAAGCAGAAAATGGCAATAACGCATAATACATACTAAAATGGATAAGAAAAATACCTGCAGTTACCTACCAAGAAAGAGTGATATGGGGTGCGAACCCCGAGTTTTTGGTAAGTATCAGGATATTTTCTTATCTAATACTGATATAGAAAACGTACCTGTGATTGATGATATGGGGAAACTACTCCTCCAGGACCCGAACCATTCTTCGGTCACCTGTAGAAGCAATAAGTTGTTTGTCTAGGACCCGAACCATTCTTCGATCGCCTTGACGGGGGATTGCCTTTCCAGGACTCGGACCATTCTCCGGTCGCCTGTAGAAGCAAAGAATTGTTTGTCTAGGACCCGAACCATTCTTCGGTCGCCTTGACGGGGGATTGCTTTTCCAAGACTCGGACCATTCTCTAGTCGCCTGTAGAAGCAAAGAGTTGTTTGTCAAGGAACCGAACCATTCTTCGGTCGCCTTAACGGGGATTGCCTTTCGGGACTCGGACCATTCTCCGGTCGCTGTAGAAGCAAAGAGTTGTTTGTCTAGGACCCGAACCATTCTTCGGTCGCCTTGATGGGGATTGCCTTTCCAGGACTCGGACCATTCTCCGGTCGCCCTGTAGAAACAAAGAGTTGTTTGTCTAGGACCCGAACCATTCTTCGGTCGCCTTGACGGGGGATTGTCTTTCTAGGACTCGGACCATTCTCCGGTTGCTCGTAGAAGCAAAGAGTTGTTTGTCTAGGACCCGAACCATTCTTCGGTCGCCTTGACGGGGATTTCCTTTCCGGGACTCGGACCATTCTCCGGTCGCCTGTAGAAGCAAAGAGTTGTTTGTCTAGGACCCGAACCATTCTTCGGTCGCCTTGACGGGTGATTGCCTTTCCAGGACTCGGACCATTCTTCGGTCGCCTGTAGAAGCAAAGAGTTGTTTGGTTCCTGACTTTTTCAAGGACATCAGTTTGCTTACTTGAACTCTCTCAGGGATGTACCGACTTTTCTCGGGACACAATCTTGTTAAGTGCTTGATTTTTCTCAAGGACACCAGTTTTTTCATTACCTGACTTCGGGCTACAAAGGCGCGCCACGTCGGTAAAGAGGGACTCCGGGCTAATGGAAGCACGCGGTGTCAATGAAGAGGGGCTTCCCTTATATGCTTGAAAAGGTCTCCTACCTCTTGATAAATTGGAATATCAAGGACGGACCTCGGATACTCGTGAAGGTCTCCCACGTCCTGGTAAGTTGAGAATATCGAGGACACGCCTCAAATACTCCTGAAGGTCTCCCACCTCCTGGCAAGTTGGGAATATTGAGGACGCACCTCAAATACTCCTGAAGGTCTCCCACCTCCTGGTAAGCTGCAGGCCTGATAATATCTCTGCTCTGAAAGTATGTCTCCTGTCAGACAAATATGCAATGTGTGCAAATAATTTGTGCATACTGTAAACATTTTTAATTCAAATGGGGTTTATGCATGACAATATTTTGTTGGTTTTCATCACCAAAGTCCCACTGGGGAAAATTTTCAAAAAGACAATTCATATTCAAAACGAGAAGTCTTGAACATGTCAAATGAGGACCCTCAGTCTGAAAGGGCTTTGCACTCATTCTCATTGAAAAGGCTATTTTGTCCCGACCATTGATGCGGGATCATAGGAATCTCACCCTTTCACTATCATTATGGCAATAGGGATCCGAATATTCTCGCAAATGGTACGACTTTACCAATCTGAGAGGTCTTTGTCAGGACCGTAATGTAGGCTTGGTCAAAGGTTTAGCAAAGGGGACCACGAAGGTCAAGCCTTATAGAAAGAAATGTTGCACAGCCATCTTTGGGTTTACAAGTCAAGAACCCTGCGAAAAGAGATAGGAATGATCTTGCTCGTACTTCTTCGAGCGATGCTTATAAACATATGAATTCCTATGTTAATTCAAGTGCCCTAGTCAAAAGAGACTTATACAAATGGACACAACGTAAGTTTGGCTCACGGGTTGAGAAACAAATGGATTTACAAGCTCAAAAATGTGTACAAGGGGTGGTGATCATCTTGATGTTGTCACCGGTCTTTTTCCTCATCAATGGAGCTCGTCCTTTTAGAGACTTTTTGCTCGAGCATCATTTTTCTTGAGGGCATTGGCCTTGCTTTTACCAGGCACACTGCTTTTTTTTCATGCCCCTAATTTTCATTTTGTTTGCTCTTTCAAGACTATCTTAGACTCTCGAGTCTTCATCTTTAGTTGGCCACTTCGGCTTATACTGCTTGAACGATGGTGACCTTCTCTTTGCCCCAATGTGGGGAGTTGAAATGAATTTACAAACTCAATGGGGTTGTACAATAGGTACAAGTGTGCAAAATAGAGAGAAAATTGCTATTCGTCATTCTAGGGCACTTAAATTACCATGAGTGTTCATATGCAATAAAGACACCCAAAGATTGATGCAAGTGCAAACAAGAAAATTCTCATCCATTTTCTCACCTTATGATGTCGTCCCTTCCTTCAATCTGCCCCAGTGTGGGGTGGTTCTTGACAGGGGTAATATGAAAGAAACTTCACAATGGCACGAGGCTCAAAGGGGTTAGGCAATGGATAACCTGTCGTGTTTAGGGTGGATAAACGAAATGCCCCTCATCACTTTGGTCATCGTACCATTCGCGAGAGAACTCTTTACCCTGTAGACATAGAATTTCCTATGCTCACCTCACAAGTGTTTAATTAGGGGACTGTGTGGATGTCATGGTTTGCCTTTCATCATCCTGATGTTCCTCATTTAGCCTGCTCAATTGATCTCACATTGTTTATTGAACTATCTAATTTGATATTCCTCGGTGGAATCGGTGACTTAGACAGACAAAAATCATCATGCAAAAATCATTTTGAAAATGCATGGATTCTTTGTAAGCACAAAGGAATTTGCATCCTTAGAATGATTTGAATTTACTCGAAAGAAGAAAATTTTCTAAGAGCATGAGATGCAAAATTGTTTCTGCAGACGTGTTTGAACATAGGGGGATTATTAAAAAATGAGCGTTCATGGATTGTTCCTACTCAAAGGGGAATGACACATGAATGATTAGTCAAGATTGAAAGTCCCGTCTTTGATTGGACAGGCATATTTGTTTTTGGCCCCGCATAGGAGAAAGTGCAGAAATCAATTGCTGAGTAGAGCCAAAAGCAAATGTGAATTAAGGCCCGAAAGATTCTGTTATCCATTTTGGCGAAACTTAGGACGCCGTTTCACTTAGGAGAGTTGATTTAATATTGTCATCGACATATCTCTTCTCGCTCGTTGTCCGCACCTTCGGCGGACAGATGACCCTATAAAGAATAAAAGGGAATGTGTTAGTGTATGAATTTCCCATAATTGAAAAAGCTGGAAACGATACAAAGCATTACCCTTCGCCGGTTGCATTTGTCGTCCACATTTTTGGCGAGCAGATGACCCTACAAAAAATGAGAGGGAATGTGTTAGTGTATGAATTTCCCATAATTGAAAAACTGGAAACGATACAGCATTACCCTTCGCCAGTTTGCATTTGTCGTCCACATTTTTGGCAGATAGATGACCCTACAAAAAATGAGAGGGAATGTGTTAGTGTATGAATTTTCCAGAGTTGAAAAATTGGAAACGATACAGCATTACCCTTCGCCAATTTGCATTTGTCATCCACACTTTTGGTGGACAAATAACCCTACAAAGAATGAGAGGGAATGTGTTAGTGTATGAATTTTCCAGAGTTGAAAAACTGGAAACGATACGGCATTACCCTTCGCCAATTTGGATGCACCTAGGGTCTTGAGGCTTAAAGCGAGCATGAGATTCTGAACTTTCTATCTTGGTATGCCAGAAAAAGCAAAGAGAGAGAAAAGAAGAGAAGAAAAAGAAAAAAACTTTTTTTTTTAATTTTTTTTTTTACATGCGGCTATTGCCGCTTTGGGGATTCGAACCCCCGTTCGGACCTTGGTGCGTCCATTCCCGGGTACCGCTCGGCTACAAGTGCCGGTGGTGTCCATGGAATGCGTTTTTTTTATTTAAGTGATCCGACCGCTAGAATGACCTGTCTTTTTACACTCGGTCAGGTGAATTCAGCATGGGTCGTCTCCAGGTGCTTGCTTGACCAGTGTCGGTTGGCTCGAATTGACCTATCAAGTCATTTTTTGAACACTGATGCTTCCTGTCAAAACAGGAAAAATGTATTAGAAATGAAGTTAGAGGAAGGTATTGGAAACGATACCAAGTTACCCTTCGCAAAGTTTGTATTTTGATGACTTCTTGGCATATCCTGAATGATGATGATTGCCGTGGTCCTGCCACAATTTGGCGCTTCATTTTGGTTGGCCCTCTTTGCCCATGGCCCTAAACGAATGGCCGATGATGGTCAATCCATCTTCAACGCCTTCCTTCTGTGGAAATTTTTCCTCTCTTGTTGTTGGACATCAACAGCATTGGGCAAAGTCATGTGCCTCAAACTTCTATGGAATCTGAGATGGATGATCAAAACCTCCAATTTTCTGTCAGTAATCACTTCTTCGCAGAGCATGTGTCTGGAACGAAAGTCATCATCTAGAATAGGTGGTTAGAATTTGCCTCAACGTATCCTGGATTTTCTCCCCGTTGACGGTAGCCAATTTAAAGGGAAATGAAGGAGTTCATTTTTCATGCTTTCCAATTTGCCGAAGTTGAATGTTCGACCTATGAAATGGCAATGCTGGACCTCCGGAATATGTTGCGGGAAGGAACTACCGCTTAGGCTTGCACCGATAAGAGAAAGCCACGTGCGAGTTTTAGGGACGGCTTGCCGAGATAACTCGAGAGATGGGGGGAGGCCAAAAGCATCATGGAGGAAACGTCTCATGAAGCTTTTCTTGAGCTACTACGATCTACATGTTTCAAGTTTGATCGCGTGCATATACCTATTACGTCCTGTCTTTTATTCCCTGCAAATGAAAAGGAAGAAAGCGTCATTCCTAAGATCATGTTAGGAAGCAAGACATACCTTTTTATAAATTGAGTAATCTTTTGTTTGCCCGGTTTTCTTGAAAGAATACTCCTGAATTTGTTGAGTCCACATCCTTGGGACTGCTATGCTGGTTTCAAATGTCTCGTTTTCAAGGAGATGATGTTCGAGACACAATATAAGTAAATCGAAAAACAAACGGGGTTAAATTTGACACCTCCTTTTTTTGAAATTTTTTTTGTTGTAATGAAATGATTTTAATTTCACAAGCATGTTTTGGAGGAAGCATGAGAAAGCCCAGCCCTCGGGATTTTCCTAGGATGATATTTTTCATGGTTGGATAGCATCACTTAGGGCCGGTTTGGGATACCCCCTCATGCTCTCAAAATGAAATGTTGAAATTGTACATTCACTAGTAAACAAATTACATTACTGGAATGGAAAATGCAGTATTAACACACTAGATAGGATGGGAAATCATAAAAACAACTGAAACCCATGAAAATTCATGTGAAAGGGAGGATCTTGATAGCTGCTGGCGTCGACCCCTGAATCAAGCGCCCTTGAATTCTTTGCCCCCGGTAGACTCGAAGTATTCGCATGAGAGGACCACTTCGTTGAAGTTACAGAAGTGCATTCCATGCAACTAGGAATGAAGCTTACGAGACAAAGCTTTTATGAACAGCTTCATCATTTCCTCCTCAGCCAATTGAGGAATAGTTTGCATCACAAAAGCCTCCCACCTTTCTGCATATGCTCGAAAATTCTCCATTGGTCCTCTTTTGACGTGAACCAAATTCTTGTGGGGGAACGCAAATCCTATCTTGTCTTGGTATTGATGTAGGAATGTAGTGGACAGCACATCCCAATCATGCACGAGGTAGGTCTTTGACAAGAAGAACCATTGCAACGCCCGACCCAATAAGACTTTCTTGGAAGGCTCGAGTCATGAACGGTGTCCGGTCGGCGTACCGACTCATTTTGGCTAGGAAATATTGCAAGTGGGTCACGGGACAAGTCGTACCGTTATATTTATGGAAATCAACAATTTCCATTCCTTCGGGAATCACCATTCTGTTAAAGTGAGACGGGCTTGCCGTATCTTGGTTAAGGAACCATTCCTTTTGCTGTGTTGCCAATCTTTTCATGGCGGCATCAAATTCTGCTGCTTCAGGGAAGCTGGATTCTTCTGAGATCATTTCATCACTTTCTTTGAGGTTGAAATTTCCTACTGAGGATGAGGCGTCTATGTTACCCTGATAGTTGGGTGACAAATTCACAACCCATTGGAGGGCAAATCATGAAGGGCGAGCATTCCTCCACCTAGCAAGCTCTGGGGTCCGTATGTGGGCAAGAGTTGGTTACCCTGTGAATGGTCGTCTTTATCTATATAGAACTGGCAACTCTCCATAAGACTATACCACAGGCGGTGTTCAAAGCCTCGGCGTGGCTGTTCAATGGCCGTTGGACTTTGCACTTGTCTGGTGGCAGGCGATGGCTTGGATTGTTCTGGCTTTCCCTTCTTGACACCTTGTCCAGACCTCTTGAGTAAAGCCCTTCGTTCTGCCAACTTGAGCTTGTCAAGGGCACCGGGAGATGGTAGAGTTTCATTCCCCAAGTCGATAGGTGTTGGTGCCCTTTGGACCCTAGCTCTCGCAGTAAGTTTGGGAAGCAGTGTCATGGTGCCTCGATTTTGGACGGGTTTTACCATGTTTTCGAGTTCTTTACCTCTGCTGGTAGGAAACTTCCCATTAATGGAACATTGTTTGGTGGCTTTTATGTCATACAGAGCTGCTTCAAAGTTTCCTCCTATTGGTCTTTTATGCTCTGGACCATCTTGGGCAATCAGGTCTCTTTCTACTGCAGTTCATGTCATGACAGACTTTTTCCTCATCTTTTCCTTGCTTACAAACTCTTTGTGAGGTAGAGCAATGTTGACATCAAGGTCATATTCTTTAAGGAAAATGTTAATCAATTCCTCCCAAGTCTTGAGAAGAGTGATTCTCCTCATGATGTACCATCTTAAGGCGGGGCCAGTTAAATTTGATTTGTATGATCGAATCATCCTTTGGACCAGGTAGGCTTGCAGGTAGCTTTTTGGGTGACAAGCATTGGCGAATGCCTCGCATTCAGGCACCTTGAGCTCTCTCGAGATTTTGACGAGCGGCGTAGGCCGGACAGATCAAGGGGTATTGATCCCGCAGTTCACTTGACTTACTCATGATCTTCGCAAAATGTCTACTCTGTTGGTCACCTTTTGGCATGTCTACAGGTGTCAAGAGAGTTTTCTCTCGTGATAGGGCGGTCACGAGATTGGGCCTGGTTTGAGCAAACTCCATTTGCCTCGAGAGTTGTCGAAGGACAATGGGGATTTGTCCCACGTCATCTTCAATATTAGTAAGACCATTCTGCACATCACCCCAATCGGTCGCAATTGCATGTGGCCATGCACGGATGGCTGGTGGTTGGCGATTCACGATCACCTGTTATCGCAAAAAAGGCATGCGTGAGCACGAGATAAATGAAGATTGACCCATGGCAACGGTCCAGTTGTTTTTATTTATCAACAGAGGATTCCAAGGACAAGACATACCTAATCAATTGGAATTGAAATGATAGAATTGAAATACTAGATATTAAACAAGAGTCCCTAAACATTGGGACTAGAAATGAAATGAAATTTCCTAAATACAAAAATGGGGGATATGACCGCCATTTTATATGCGATGAGGAGCCTCAGTCTTGCAAAGTTGTTTGCTTTCTAGGACTAGCCCAAAGACACGTATCCAGCTCATTCCTGAACTCCGCTCAAAAGACTCGATATGCTCTTGTTTGGCTAGCTTGTCAATCACGTTTGGGACTATCAGTTGCAGATTACCAATGACCCAGTGATTGAGAATGTAGAGTGGAGGCATGATGAGCCTTCTCTTGTCCTCTCAGTCTCCTGGGCACAAGCATTTTCTCTATGCATCTTTGATGATGCGGCTTTCTTCTGAGTAATCTTGGGTCATGTGATTAAAAAAGACTGGGGACGGACCGGGCGAGCAAGGGAAGGATCTCCTGGAAGGCCATATACTGACAAACCACCCTGTAGGGATAATATGAAGTGATCCTAATGAGACCAAGTAAAGGGATCAGGTTGTGATATTTCAGTGCAAAGCGAGCTTCTCCCTCTCTAAACAAATTAGCACACCATAGGAATGCCTTGGGTACAAGGTTCGCTTAGGAAATTAAACCAACAAGAGTATATCCTACTGAGGGCATACTTTTCTAAGATTTGAAACATTTGCAGTGAGTGCATGAAATTCTTAATGCCCAAATCCTTTGATATGAGAAAAGATTGCATTTGTAAAATTTCCTGGCGCAACCCTCAAGATTTTTTTTGTGTTTTCTTTGAAATGATTGAGGGACAGGAATGTTTCTGGTAAAACTATGTTTACAAAATTCAACCCAGCACAAATTTGATTGACAACCCATGCAATTGAAGGTTTTATAGCATTTTTTTCGACGTGAAATGACGATGAACCCAAAGAAGGCCAGCAGAAAAATTTTGCTTTCATTTTTTTTCTTTTTCGCCATGGGTTGTTTTTTTTTTGTTTTTTTTAAATTCAACTAAAAATGATAGTGGGCAAGCATCCCAACTAGCCTAAAAAAAAAAAAAACCTTTCTTACCAAAGGAGTCACAATTTTTTTATAAAATCGGGCTAGCCAAATTACTGGGTTGACACAAGCTCATTTTCTAGAGGCATTTCGATGGTAATGCTATATTTGTCCAGAGTTGGGAAAGCTCGAATTTGCCAAGTATGAAAGTGGAGGTCTTAGGACACTAGAAATGGGGGATCACTTGCATGACTCTAGAGTGGATACTAATTTGGAAAAACGGGAGAAGATGGTTTATTCTATCTTCAACATGTTTTTGACCGGGTTAATCTAACTGGTCCTAATCAATAGAGGAGCTCTTTCTTGGGAGCAGGAATGAACTGGACATCGTGTTTACCCATCGCATATAAAACAAACGACTTAAAAGACTGACCTCAATTGCCATGGGTCTGGGAATGTAAGTAAATAACCAAATAAAAAGGGTTAAGAAATTACCTCACTCTCAAAGATCACGGTAAACACATAGACATGCGGATGATACGTGCGGTTCGATTTCTAACTAGAAAGGTATAATGAGATTAAGAGGTAATATGACCGACGCAGTCTCGCGTTCGTGCCAAATCCTCTCAACCTCGGCTCTAACCAAAATTTCGGGGAAAAGAAAGGCAACCTCTACATCGCCGTCTCGCGTTCAAGGCTGTATCTTTCTTAACACCATCCTAAAATATCCTATGGCGGCCCTGTGTCCGGCGGTAGGGTTGTGTGTGCCACGGTGTAGTGCTAAAACAATTAAAGCATGCACAATAATTTATACACAAAAATTTATTTCAACAAAATTAGTATACCGCACACACAAAAAAATACCCAAGTTAGGAAAATATTTAAACAAGAGAAAATGGCCTAAGTCCACAAAAATTGTCCCCACGGAGTCGCCAGTTCGTCGCGACCTCCCCTTCGCGTCCCAGGAGGCTAATGGCTCTACCGAACGCCTTTCATCAAGGCTTTAGCCGGGGCTCTCCCAAGCCCACCAATTCACGACTTAAGGGTCGAGCCTTAAACCCGCAATTCAATTTCATTTAAAAAGGAGTCGCCACTAATCGGTTTGGGGTGGGTCGATTGGAAATTTAAGTAAAATATTGGGAGAAATATTTTACTTTCAACTGCAGTAACAGGCCCAGGATCGGGGACTGATTACACTAGTTAATCACTATAATGCCCTTCCGGTACCTAATCTTGTTTAAACCCTCAGGTTTGGTATTTTTGCATTTTTTCAAGGATTTTTCCATGCATTTGTTGAAACAAACATTTTTTGGCTTTTTTTTCGATTTTTTAGAGAATATAAAATATTTCTAGACATTTTTGGTTTTTTTAGAAAATGAGAAATATTTTTAGATTTTTGCTGTTTTTCTGAAATGATAAACTATTTTTTGATTTTCTGATTTTTCTGAAAATAGAGAATATTTTGAGGTTTTCCTGATTTTGGAAAATAAAACATATTTTTTTAATTTTCTGATTTTTATGAAAAATATAAAATATTTCTGGATTTTCTGGTTTTTTTCTAGAAAATGTGAAATATAAAATACTTTTTGGATTTTCTGATATTTTTTAGAAAATATAAACTATTTTTTCGAATTTTCTGATTTTTCTGGAAAATAAAATATTTTTTATTTTTATTTTTATTTTCGAAAACATTATTATTATAAAAATATAAACAAACCGGACCCGGGTCGGGTCTTCTAGATCCGGCCTGGTTGAACTCAACCCACGCGGGTGGCCCAGGCCTTCGGTTGGACCGGGTCCAGCTCAAGGGCCCAATTCGTCAGGCCCAAAGGATACCTGCAAATTAAATAGAAATTAGTCAAGCCCAAACCCAAAAAAATAAAGTCTGGCCCACGAAAGCAAAACAAAGCCCAATAGGCATAATTAGTCTCAGCCCATGGACCACAAAACCAAACCCTAGCGGGTCGACGGGTCCGACCTGATCATGACCCGACTGCTCCGCCCCCTCTCTGCAGGTTCTCCGCGGCGCCGATGGGGGACGGCCACGCGTCGGCGAGTGGTGCGACCGTCGCGAGCCCATCGGACGGCATGACAAAACGGCGGGAGAAAAGGCGACGGCTGGCGGAGGTTGGGCCGAGATCCGTGAGCGGCAAGTCGTTGTGGGGCAGAATGGCTTCGGCTGTGGGGACGGTCGTCGGCCGGAGCGGCATGAGCAGGCGACGGGGAGGATGGTTGAGCGGTGGTGGCATCGTCAGGCAGGCAGCTCGGATGCGGCAGAGGGGCTCGGTCCCTCGCGGCTCCATCTCTCTCCCTCAGATCCGGCTAGGATCTGCTCGCTTGACATCTCCGGGGCGGTGGCGTCGGTGGCTGAACAGCAACAGCGTCGAGCCAAGCAACCAGCGCCGCACGTGGCGGCGGCACTCGGCTGACCAGCGGCCTTCTTCTCTGGTCTCCGCTCTGTTTCGCTCTCTCTTTCTCTCCTCCGCAGATCGATCCCTCCTCCGAGGCTCTCTCTCTCTTTCAGATCTGGATTTTCCAGAACCTCTCAGATCTCTCCACTCTCTCTCAGATCTCACTCTTCTCTCACGGAAACAAACCCAGCAGGCGGCGTCGGCCCGAGCGACCAGTACCGCACACGGCGGCGGGACTCGGCTGAGCAGCAGCCTTTCTCTCTCAGATCTGTGTTTCTCTCCGCCCTCAGATCTCTCTCGGATCTGTTTCTTCCTCTCTCAAATCTGTTTCCACTCTCTCTCAGCGCTCTCTCTCTATTTTGCTGCCGTGTTGCTGTTGCTTGCTGTGTTCTTCTTCGCTCGACCCCCCTATTTATAGGCGGAGGAGGACCTGGTCGACCGAAGGCTTGACTGCCGATCGACGGTGAGCTGACCGGCGTGCCCCGTTTTACCGCGCCACTTGCTTTGCATTGAAGACGAGTCATATCCATCCGGGTTTCGCACTAGATCTCGCGCGGCGGCATTGATGGCGCATGCGAACGTCCCTGTCGTCGCCGGCTGCCTTATCCTCCATCTCCGTTCTGCTCCTCTATTTCTCGCGTGCAGCAGAAGAAGAAGGGAAGAAGAAGAAGAAGATGGAGAGGGCCGGGCCGTGAAGGTGAGGGGGGGGCCGAATGGGCCTTGACCCAAGCGGAAGAAAAGAATAAGGAAGACAGGCCCGGGCCCGCGTGGATAAGAAGAAAGGAGGAAGAAGAGGGCTGGGCGTGAAAGCCCAATCCCTCTACGGGCCTCTCTTCTTCTTTTTTTTAAATTCGAAAATAAGGGAAAATAAATAGGAAAACAAGACTTAGTAAATGTAAATAATAATAGTACTCAGGTGATGCAAAAAATCTTTTTTGTTAGGGCCAAATTAGTCCCTAATTTTCTAGACAATTTAATCTTAGTACATAGTCAAAATTTAGGTGTCAACAAGAGGAAGAGAGATGGATTTGTTTGTTGATGGGACATGGAACCAACAATCAAATATGAAGAAACATCGTTTGAATTTTCAATGGGTGTACATTTCAAAGATGTGCTGTATATTGGGTGATTGAACTTCAGTTTGTGTCCACCTCATATAGTTTCACTCTCCTGCACTTGTTTTGGAATCAACCTATCTTGCACCAACAAAAGGACAAAAATTATTGGTTAGAATAAAAGTTAATAATAACATGCGATCTTGCTACTTAACGGGCTACTACCGGTGTCTGATTTGTAAATATCAAGAATTGCTGATTTCAACTTATGAATTCATTTTTAGAGAAGAAGATACATGTATACGTTATACAAAGTAGACGCCATCCGCACATGCGGGAAACGACTTATCAAAATGGAAAAAATGAAGGTCTTAAATGGAACAATTCTGTGAATTTTATATTTAAAAGAACTCATATTGCATTTTAGAATTTACATGAAGCTATGACAAGTAACAAGATCCAAAACCTATAATTCCCTCTTAAAAATTATCAAATGATTATAATTGACGGGCTTGTAGAATTTCGGTGCTTTAATGAAACTTCGTCATCTTCAGTTTGATGCTCAATACTTTTTATTTATTTATTTATCAAAAAGTTCTATCAAAATCCTAGTAAGTTTGCTTAAGGTAGATCACAACTTGTAGTATTCAGTGGGCAAAGATGTAAAGTGATGACATTATCTCATCTCACCTTATATGTACTGACATTGAATTATCTCTTTCTTCATTTTATTTTTCATGTAAGAAATTGTGATTTCTAACTAACATTATGCGCCTTGTATGCAAAATATGCATTGTTTAGTTATATCTTTCAGAAAAATTTAATATGGATGAAGCCAACTTTAATTATAGTGGAAAAGTTCAAGGTAAAAAATAAATTTTAAGATTTGACATAATTTTAACCTTATTGAGTATTCTCTAGTCTGAATACCTTTTTAGGTTACTACAAAGAATCAATAACAAAATCTACAAAATTTTGAATTGAACTTGCATTTTCTTGAATTTGTTAATGACTAATTCTCAATTCTCAAGTAAAAAAAAGAATGAACTTATATATTCCCCATGAACCCGGGTACCTTTTGTTGTTGGTGACTTTGAAGTCTTCTAATTATGCCAAACCGTCGAACATGCTAAAAGATTCTCTTCAAAGATAGTGAGGGAAGGACCTAAAAAAAAAGTTTGAACTTGTATATTCCCCATGAACCTGGGTACCTTTTGTTATCTGTGACTGTGAAGTCTTCTAATTATGCCAAATTGTTGAACACGCTATAAGATTATCTTCAAAGGTAGTGAGGGAACTATATAGTTCCTTTTACAACTTCCGGAGAATTTTCTTCAATAAAAATAGTATAGAGTGGAAAATTCTTTCAATTTCTTAACATTTCTTTTTCCTTTGAAATGAATTTACACAATCCTTAATCATTAGGATGCATTCAATTCTTAACTCATATGGAGTCACTTCGATTAGAATTTCGGAATGAACTCTTAAGACAACCTTCTTGTCATATTAGAAAATAGAAAACTCATCAATATCATAAATATCTCTGGAAATTTGAATGACTCACTTTTCTAAGAAAAATCTCCAAAAATATGAAATGATTTCGTTGGAATGGCGAAATATATGGGTTGTCAATTGTGATGCTTCTTGCCAGAAAGAAATGGTGATGGTGTTGGGTCCTACTCGCTTCTCTTGTGACATTCTCGACTTGATTGATTTCATTTTATTGGTTGATATGGGCTTTTCAATAGACTACTCCAAACCTTCCTATTCAAGATCTCTCTCATTAGCCATTATTACGTAGATATTTAATCCTTGTTGATCCTCCACCACATATCAAGCCCTAAATTTCCATTCTCACAGGCTGAGAGGGACACGATTTTCCCTCTCAATTCCTCGCTTGTGTACCTCGTGCCATTTGTCTTTCTTGTTGTGCCACTAGGTACATGTAATGCTTAGAATGGACAACCGTGTTCTACTTTTCTAATGGTGTAGTTCACAAGATAAGTTATCCCTTTCAACTGAAAAGAAGTGACCCAACAAATTGCAATGACTGAAGACTTGAGCTAACAATTACGTGGGAGAAAGAAAAATCAAATGTATAAGATGATGTTCCGATATTTTTGACAGAGGTGATTACAGGGGGTCTCAATCAGAGATGGCCGCCGGGCCGTGCCTGGGACTCCACTAATAATGCAACCTCGGCTGGAGTCGATCCCCCTTCAATTTCTTGACCTGAGTTGTTCCGTTGACTGACTTGGTCTTTTCTATAGGACAAACAAGGCGACTTTAAAGTCTTCAATCAAACAAGGTTCATCCAATCCCTTTTCAATCTTTTCATTTGGTGCCATCTCCACATGCCCCAAGCAACTCTTTACCAATTTCGCTTTGCTCAAAGAAAAACAGAGACTTGATTAACGCTCTCCGCTCCCCAAATGTCTATGCAGTGTTGCTGCTCCTTGTTCTGTTGCATGCAATGATTAGCAACGCTGCTCCGAGTAATTCGCAGTGGGTTGCTTCGTCTTGTGGTGATATTTGCAATATAAGCTATCCATTTTGATTGAAGAATGACCTAAAGGGATGCAGTGGGTGGAAGAATAAGCTGATTTGTAAAGATAATTGCGCAATTTTGTATTTACGTGATGGCCGATACTATGTATAGTCTATCAATTATTCCATCCGCCAAATTGGATTAGTCAACGATGGATTGCATAAGGATAATTGCTCGTCTCTCCCTCGTAATTCATAGGCAATGTGCAACTTCAAGCATCGTATTAACCCAAACAACCCATACAAAATAGACCGCGATGGTTCATTGGTCATATTGAACTGCCTAAAGCTGCTTAGTTCTCCATTTTATATCGCCACCGATCCATGTATTGAGGGGTTGTAATCTTCCAACACATCGTCTAACTGGAATTTGTATTTTCTTGAACTTATTAAAGACTGATGTATACTCTATATAGCATCAATTTGTTCACAATTCTCGTTTAAAAAAGAATGTATTTTTTTTGATAAATTCTAGTACCTTTTGTTATTGATGACTTTGAAGTCTTATAATTATGCCAAACTATTGAACAGGCTATAAGATTCCCTTCAAAAATAGTGAGGGAACTATAAAGTTCAATTATTTCACTCTAATGACTTCAGGAAATTTTTCTTCAATAAAAATAGAATAGGGTGGATAATTATTTTTGTTTCTTTAAAATATTTTTCCTTTAAACTGAATTTATGCAGTCCTTAATTATTAGGATGCATTTAACGAATATGGATTCATTTTGATTCAAAGTCTACAATTGAATCTTAAGACAACTTTCTTATCATATTAGAAAATAAAAAACTCATTAATTACATAAATATCTCCGGGAATTTGAAATATTTTATCTAAGAAAAATCTCCAAGATATGAAATGGTATGATTGGACAGCTAAATACATGGGTTGTCAATTGTGATGTTTGCAAGAAAAATTGGGGATGATGTTGGGTCCTACTAGTTACCGTTGTAACAATCTCGACTTGATAGATTTTGTCTTATTGGTTGACATTGGCATTTCAATAGACGACCCCAAGTCTTCATTTTTAAGGTCTCTCATTTGCCATTATTACATGTGCACTTTTTATCCTTGTTGATCCTCCACTACATATCAAGCCCCAATTTTCCACTGCTCGCTGGCAGAGAGCGACGTGACTATTCCCTCTAAGAAATTGTTATTAATGTCATCTTCAGTTTGATGCTCGAATTTTTATTTTTTTTCGGAAATTTCTATCAAAACACCTGTAAGTTTGCTTAAGGTAGATCGCTATTGTTGTATTCAATGGGCAAAGATGTCCACTGATGACATAATCTCATCTCAGCTTTAATGTATTGACATTGTATTATCTCTTTCTTCATATTATTTTTCATGTAAGAAATTATGATTTCTAATTAACACTATGAATACGCCTTTTATGCAAGATATATATTGTTTAGTTATATCTCCTAGAAAAATATAATATGGATGAAGCCCAACCTCAATTATAGTGGAAACGTTCTAGCTAAAAGATAAAACTTCAAATTTGACATTATTTTAACCGTCATAAGATATTCTCTTGTCCCACTACTTGTTTAGGTTATTACGAATCAAGAACAGAACCTACGAAATTTTGAATTGCATTTTGTTGATTGCTAATGACTAATGCAAACTCTATATAGTGTCACTTTATTCACATTTCTTGAGTAAAAAAACACTTGAACTTGAATTTTCCCAATGAACTCTAGTACCTTTTATTATTGGTGACTTTCAAGTCTTTTAATTATGCCAAACTGCTAAACACTATAAGATTCTCTCCAAAGACAGCGAGGGAATTATATAGTTACTTTAACAACTTTTGGAGAATTTTCTTCAACAAAAATAGAATAGAGGGGATAATTCTTTTGATTTCTTAACAACTCCTTTCCTTTGAATTGAATTTATGCAATCCTTAATAATCAAGATGCATTCGATTCTTAACTCATTTGGATTGATTTCGATTCAAAGTCTATCATGGAATTTTGAGATGGCTTTCTTGTCATATTAAAAAATAGGAAACTCGTTAATGATAATTTGAAATATACGGGTTAACAAGGATAGGATAGGATGCAAGAAATGATATTGCTGGACAGCTAAATATATGGGTTGTCAAGACGATGGTTTCTTGCCATAAAGAAATGGCGATGGTGTTGGATTCTACTCGCTACTCGCTACTCGTATAACATTCTTGATTTGATTGACTTTGTTTTATTAGTCGACATAGGCTTTGCAATGGAAGACCCCAAGTCTTCATTTTTAACGTCTCTCTCATTCGCCATTATTACATGGACGTCTTTTTATCCTTGTTGATCAATCCTCCACCACATATCAAGCCCCAAATATCCATTGGTCACAGGCAGAGAACGACACGACCTTTCCTTGCAATTCCAGACGCGTGTATCTCATTGGTCTTTCTTGTCGTGCTACTAGGGACACGTAATGCCCAGAATGGACGACCTTGTCCCACCTCTCTTGCAGTGAAGTTTGCAAATATCCTTTTCAACTAAAGAGTGATTTGAATGGTTGTGTTGGCTCTAAACTAAAGCTTGCGTGTGAAAATAGTCATACGAGCTACGCTATTGAATCCATTTAAAAAAATGATGACGCCGTCAATTCCAGCGAAATCCTTATGTTCGATGGGGGTTGCAAAAGGGTAATTGCTCTTCCCTAGTCGTTTCATTGATAAACTCTAACTTAAGTTATGGGAGTTATCATGTCTGTGGTAAATCATGGTTCTTTGTGAAGGGTTTCAGACCTGTTGCTTCTCCTTTAGATATCGTGGAGCACACTCTTTGGACATATCGTCTAAGATATCTAAATTGAGTGGGTATTCATGGACCGTGATGGTGAAAGCACATTGGTTATTGAGGAATCTACACCATCACCCATGACGACATGGGCATGTTTTGATCGTGTGCTTTTGCTGCACGAGTAACTCCATAATGCGATGGAAATGGTGTTTTCGTTTGCTACTCACCACCTGTATTGCAGAGTATCTAAGCTTATCTTCCTTTGGTTTGGGCATAAGATAATTATAATGGGGAAATTATTATAGCACTTTTCACATTTTATTTAATCTAATTTTATGGCGCGTACAGTTTTAATTCTTATAACTCTAAATATCTAAAATTTTCATCACATACAAACATTGGCATGAAAATCACATATAATCATTTCATAATTTTTCTTAAATAATTCGAGTAGTACTTTAACTTTTGATGGAAACGTAAAAGCAAACATGCTGGCTTCAAATTTTTTTTTTATTAAGGTTCTAGTTATAAATCATGTTTTTTCAATCTCTTTAAGACGTTCCGTTAATTATATCCTCCACCTCATGAAAGAGGATGGAATCAAAAATTACTTCACCTAATTCGTTAATATCATAAGTATCTCTGAAAATATGAAATAAATTACTTATCTAAAAGAAAATTCTCCACAAATTTGAAATGACGTTGTACGGCTAAATATATGAGTTGTCAACAATAATGCTCTTGCTAGATAGAGATGGTGATGATGTAGGGTCCTACCCGCTACTTCCGTAAGATTCTCAACTTGATTGATTTTTGTTTTGTCAGTTGACATGAGCTTTTCAGTGGATGACTCCAAATCTTCATATTCAAGATCTCTCTTTCGCCATTATTATATATGCATCCTATCCTTGTTGATTTTTCCTCTCAATTCCCCACCAATGAACCTGGTATCTCTGGTCTTTCTTGTCGTGTTGTTGGGCTACTAGGGTCATGTACTTGTAGCACCTAGAAGAAACGGCCGTGTTCTCAGGATCCCATGTGTTAAAGCAACGGGACTAATTTGATGATCAATCCATTGGGAAGCTGAACATTTTTTTTATGGTATTAAATCTAGATTAGAAATCACTTCAACCTCATGTTACTGGCAGTCACGACTGTACCTCCACTAAATAAATGGTCCAGCATGTATTTATCCTCATATTGGTTTTACTACCGAAGATTATAAGATCAATGGAGATTGCTAAATATTGTCGGAGTGCCAAGTGTTTTGAGCTCACGTTGCCACCTTGAAGGACATTCATCGTCAACAAAATTGAGGATGACTTATTCTCAAAAGATTTGGCATTTACTCATTTTTAGGTGCCATTGGCAACTTCATTCTTTCTCCCATGAGATTTGACAAAGGTTAGGCTTAAAAATGGTGAACAGAAAAACACCTTAAGATAAAGTAGCCATATTGCTTTGATGGAGGAATATATCCATAGCAAGGTAAGAAGTCCTATTCAGGTCTAAACATTGATAATATTGGAGTGTGGCCTGGTTCGGGAAAATTTACCAAAAAAATCTTAAATATATAGTAATTATGCCAATTCAGTCCTATACTTATTTTTTTAGCTAAATGAATTTTAAACTTTTTGTAATAGCGCCAATTCGGTCAATTTGACCAAATTTTGCAAGTCAGCGTTGAAGTGGATGCTAGCCATCAACGACGAACCAACGAATGCTGACGTGGTAGTTTTTTAATAATATTTTATTTATTTTCAAATTTTTATTAATTTTTTTTCTTCTTTTTTTTTCCTTTTTCTTTCTCTCCTTTCTCTTTGGCTTCTTGCCGTAGCTAGCGAGGCTCTGGTGAGGCTTAGCCATGTAACAAATTGAATTTGATCTAAATTTTGTGACTTAATTTAACAAATATGGCATATAGATGAAATGATTAAGGCTGCGCATGGTAATCATTCTATTTCTATTTTAGAATAAATTTCTCTTCCAAACTTGTTTTTGGAATAGAAATCCATTCCAAAATCCATTTGGTAAAATAATTTTATTTTTCTATTTATGAAATTGATTTATATTCCAGAAATAGGTTCGGAATAGAAATCAGAAATTATTTCTCTATCTTACTTTTCACCCGAAGAAATTTCTTGCCATTCGCCGCTCACCACCACCACTACTCGTCCGTCACTTTGCCGACACCCCTCCCATTGCTACTGCCATTCGGGAAAGTGAAATTTTATTAATTATCAAATAAATTTTTATTCCATGAATAGAAATTTTTTGTTGTCATCAAATACGGTTTTTAGCTCAAAACCCATCTAAAAATAAAAAATATAAATATATTTCTCTTTTAAAAATTAATTTTCTCTAAATGCACGTCATTGAACTGGAGAAAAAACTAAAAAGGCGAAGAAGGGAGGAGGAAAAAAGAAAAGAAAAGGAAGAAGCAAATAAGAAGAAAGATAGCGCATTAGTGGGAAGTGACGGGGAGAGAGAGGTGGAAAAAGTATCTTTCGAAAAAGGACCTTTTGAATTTGCAGGTGATTAAAGCTGGGATCAATTAGGATTGGACACGAGTCCACAATAATGGAATTTCGGTTTGGGTCCACCTCCTTTCCAGTTGTTACCGACTTGGGCTTTTCTATGGAGGACGAGGTGACCTCCCAAGTCTCCAGTCAAACGAGATTCGAGGTTCATCCAACCCTTTTTCATTCGATTTTTATTTTTGCCACCTCCACCCCCACGTCAAGCGATTCTTTACCAATTTCTCTTTTCTTGAAGTCCAAAAGGGTCGTGTTTAATGCTCTCAGCTCCTTGAGTATTCATCCGTTGTCGCTACACATTCTATTGCACGGTAAATTTTGTTAAAGAGTTTCTAAGAATGTATGGATTTGAGAGAGTAGCAGGTTTGATTAAGGTAATATCTTGATCACATTATAATAGGAACATATATAAGTCCTATTTTCTGTTCAACTCACAACATGTATTTTGTACATAAAGTATAGCTTCTATTTTCAGCATTTTTAAACGAGTGTCATGGAAGACGCGCTAATAAATTGGTGTTACATCCTTTTCTTAGCTCAAAAGTGACGGTTGACGGAAGTCTTGTAACCAATTAGTGGGCTTCCAAATCGCAAGCCTGTTGATTCTTCCTATTTCTTGCCTTTGAACTCTCTTTTTGGTGCAAAGTTCAATAAATAAAGAGGCTGATTGATGACAAATTTCCTCTCTATAATAACTTAATCAACCTCACACCACTAATCACGTCTTATTTAAATAGCCAAACCAAAGTCTTCTTCCATATCGATATAACCATCTAAAACAAAATTGGTTCATTGTATCAATCGATTAGAGTTAATTAGAAGTGGAGATGAGTGAGAAATGTCAATGGTTTGAAGTAATTGCGCCAATTTCACACACTAATCTCCAACCCACAGAAAAGGCGATTGGGGTTGCTTTTTTTTTTTTTTTTTGGTAAAGATTTCTATTGTCTCCAATATTTCTAAAAATATGTGTCCTTCTTATTCTAGCTAAAAAATATATTCTGTATCGTGCCCCGTCAATTTCTAGGGCGATTAAAACTTCTACTAAGAAAGCCATTAGGATTCATAATTGCTTCAAATTGTCCCTATATAAATCCCATTTTTATATAGTTGTACTAGCTTTAAATTTATACTTAACTAACTATAGTTATTCTTGGCATGTGCACAGGAAAAATACAACCATAGTACAAATATATATGATTATGCTTTTGAGCAGAGTATATGAAAGGGTAGCATATATAACTACTATGCACATGAACTATTGCAAATTTATATATTTTAACTTTCGATAGGGATTTTTTTAGATTTGCTCAACAAAATCGGTAATAATTTATAGTTACGTCAATTAAGGCGTCAGGCAATATACTTTTCTTATAGTGATTATTTATTTCATGAGATGATTTGAACGTGTAACAAATTGAAAAAAATTGAATTAAGATTAAAGTTTGTGACTTAATTTAGCAAATATGGAGTACATATACGCCGGAACAGAAAAAATTCAAAGAAGTTGGAGAACAAGATGGGAGGAGGGAAAAAAAAAAAAAGAATGGAAGAAGAAAATAAGAAGAAAGATAGTGAGCATATCAGGAGGAAGGAGGACTTGTGTGTCGATGGGTGTGGGACCCAACAATCACATGGGTGTAATTAGAAATTCAGTTTGGGTCCACCTCTTTTAATTTGTTGACTTGCATTGCATTTGCTCCGTTGACTGACTGACTTGGGCTTCTCTATATAACAAGGCGACTCCAATATCTCCAATCAAACAAGCATCCTCCGATCTTTTTTCCTGTATTTTCATATCGTGCCTCTCCTCCGCCCACACCAAGCAATTCTTCACCAATTTCTCTCCACCTGAAGACGAACAGAGACATGGTTAATGCTCTCGGCTCCATGAATGTCTATCTAGTGGTGTTCCTCATTCTTGTTCCATTGCAAGCGGTGACGGGGGATGCTCGATCGAGTAATCCATGGTGTGTCGCTTCATCGTGCGGTGACATTCGCAATATAAGTCACCCATTTCGATTGAAGAGTGATCCAAAACGATGCGGTGACCCAACGAAAGAGCTGGTTTGTGAAGATAATCATACTGTCATGTACTTGCTTGATAGCCGATTTTATGTGCAGTCTATCAATTATTCCGGCCACAAAATCAGATTGGTCGATGATGGGCTGCAAAAAGATAATTGCTCGTCTCTCCCTCGTCATTCATGGACGCCCTATGACTTCTATTCCAATTCAAACAACACATACATGCTTTCCAATAGCAATCCATTGGTTATTGTGAACTGTTCAAAACCGGTTAGTTCTCCACTCTACATCACTACTGGTCCATGCATTGGGGACTCATCCAACTTGTCATTGAATTGGAACTTGTATGCTTTGATTAATCCAAGCGCCTTGGATGTGAAGGATTTTTGCACCATCAGTAGTTGGGCGTGGGTATCACCCGAGCCTTATAAAGACATTAATATTAGCTCCTACAACAACTACGAGCTAATCCATAATATCATGGCCGATGGATTTGGTCTCAGATTTGGTCTATCTTCCCTACCAAAGAAATATTTTTGCTACTTTGATTTTTATAACTACTTTAAGCTCGATGACCACTTTTATTCCTTTAGATTTTATGCGTATGGCTTCCCTAAAGGTCGAGGTCAGGTTTGCGGATCCAGCTACTATGAGGGCGGTAAGTATCGGCCGTCAGTGAAATTTTACTATGATTTTGTATGATTTTGCACACTTTTTTACTTCCTACTTTCTCTTCATAACCGGAAATGAAAGAAAATCTAATATCCAGGAAAATTATGACAAAATATATATATGATAGTGTACCGCAATGATGTTACTATCAAATTGAAGGAGTTGCAAGATACATAAAAAAAAGAAAAAAGAAGAAGAAAAAGTGACGGAAGAAGTCACCCCCAAACAGACCCACATCAGCCACTGTAAAAAAGAAGAAGGATTATTATGCGAGCACCCACGTGACTAATTTTTTGTTGGCATAGAATTTACATTTTCTTATTTTCTTAATTAGTTCATTGATTAGTCTCTTAGCTAATGATTCAAGAGACACTCCTTAGCATTCCTTAAAAAAATTGTAGTCCCATATCGGAAGGAGGAACAAAATTACCAATCAAAAATGGAATGTACAAGTTCTCTATATTTGTTGACTGCTAACAATGCGAAAGAGTTTGTTTTATCATCTATCATTTATGTGAAACGAAGCTTATTATTTCCATCCATTTGCAAATGCACGCATCCCACTTCTCATACTCTTTTGGACAAAATAGCTTGCTACAACACCGTTGCCTTGTGAGCTTTGTTTTCCATACTTTTTTTTTCTTCAATTTCTTTTCACACCATTTATTCCTTCCACAGGTGTCGGCGATGATATTGCAATTTGGACCACTGTAGATTTTATAGCACTATTAGGTAAGCCTCAATGATTTGTTCTTACAATAATTATAATACTAACTTTTTTCTAATATGTCAAAATTTTTTCAGTGCTTTTTTGTATGGCGAAATTCGTAATCGGGATGCCAATTGTTGCCATATTTCTAATCTACAAGTACAGAAGAAGGCACTTAGCAATGGACAAGAACATTGAAGAATTTTTGCAAGCTCATAACAACTTTTTGCCCATAAGGTACTCTTATTCGAATATTAAAAAGATCACCAGAAACTTTAAGCACAAACTAGGTGAAGGGGGATATGGTTCCGTGTACAAAGGAATGCTTAGAAGCGGCAACGAAGTAGCCATCAAGATTTTGAAGAATTCCAAGGCCCATGGCCAAGATTTTATTAGTGAAGTGGCTACTATTGGAAGAATTCATCATGTTAATGTCGTGCAACTCATTGGCTTTTGCTTTGAAGGTTCGAAACAAGCACTTGTGTATGATCTCATGTCAAATGGATCCTTGGATAAGCATATTTTTGGTAAGGAAGGTGATAAGTTTCTTGATATCAAGAAAATACATGATATCGCTCTTGGGGTGGCGAGAGGGATCGAATACTTACATCGGGGGTGTGACATGCAAATACTTCACTTTGATATCAAGCCTCATAACATTCTTTTAGACAATAATTTCACTCCGAAAGTTTCTGACTTTGGACTTGCGAAACTTTATCCCACGGATCATAGTATAGTTTCATTAACTGCTGCAAGAGGAACCTTAGGATATATGGCGCCTGAGTTGTTCTATAAAAACATTGGCGGCGTATCTTATAAAGCGGATGTCTATAGCTTCGGGATGTTACTCATGGAAATGGCAGGTAGAAGGAAGAATATAAATGCAAATGCAGAACACTCAAGCCAGATTTATTTTCCAATGTGGGTGTATGACCAAGTCAATGAAGGTACAAGTGTTGAAATGGAAGAAGTCGTAGAAGAGGAAAGGAATGTGATAAAAAAGATGGTAATAGTTGCACTTTGGTGCATACAATTAGACCCTGACCATCGGCCTCCAATGAGAAAAGTCCTAGAAATGTTGGAAGGAGATATTGATAAACTTCATATGCCTCCAAAACCACTCATTTACCCACCAGATGTGCCAGTTAACAACGACAAAGCCGAGATGGACCTAGAAACACTCTCAACTTCATCAAGCACTTCCATAATTTCAGCTAGTTTTCCTTTTAGAGATAGCAATGATATTTAGAGAACCATGCATGGTTTGACTGGAAAAAGCTTTGTATATTTGCCCATAATCTTGTGTTACGTTGGGAGGGGGGGACTTGAGCTGGTTTTGCTTGACCCTAATTACTTTGAGATTGTCTTATTGTGGCTCTTATATTAATGTCGTGTTATTGTACTTCATATAGTTTTACTCTCTTGTGCCTTCAAAAGGACAAAAGATTTGGTTAGAAAGCAAGGACAAAAACAGAGGAGGAAGGTGACGGCCATTGTGTATTGTCCTCCCTTGTTACAATAAACCATGATCTTGCTCCTATAAGCGCCACAACATATGATTTCTTGATATAAAAAACAACTCATCCCGACTTATGAATTCATTATCAAAGAAAACGTATATATGTACGTTTTGCTAAATGGACACCATCTATCTATGCTAGAAACAATGTCTATCAAAATGGAAAAAAATGATCTTAGATGAAACAATTCGATGAAGGTTATCTTTGAAAGAACTCATAATCTTTCTTAAAGTTGACATGAAATTATCGATGAGTAATAATATCGAAAGATTATAATTTTCTCTTATATCAATTAATGGGTTTTAATAATTAGGGCCACCTTTTTCACATGAGAAGGGAAGGTGGGGGGGGTTTGAATCATTATATTCTTAGAGAGTTGGGATGGGGACAATTTAATTTCAAATATGGGTTTCGATTCTCATGTCCTCTAAAAAAACATAGTAAAAGTCTAAGAGTGAGATTTAAAGTAAAAAAAAAGGACTTTTACAATTTCAAGGCACTTTAATGAAAATTCATCAACCTGGCTCATATACCCAATGATGGCCATGGAGGGAAGGGGGTGAAGGAGAAGCAACCCCCTACCCGCCTAAAATATTAAGAAAAAATTCAATTACAGATATCAAGTGGGGGCATTTAAAAAAAAACATGGAAATGAAGTTTGTTTTAAATAAGAGTCCGGCCATATTTTCAATCCGAGATAATTTCGTCCAAAATTTTCTGATTTTACCTCTAGATTCATGCTGAACGACTGTATGAACTAGAGGATCGTTACCTTGAGGAACAATTTGCTGAACAATTTTCGTCCAAAATTTTCCCGTTACGTCAGGTCTGTCCGCCCACAACAAATCGCTCCTTACACTTTTCAAGTTCTTCCTCGCGAGCTCCATCTCCAGCTGGCTCCATCCCCAGCTGGGGGAGCAGGAGCATCGATTACATCTAAGGAGTTTAAAGGGGCTAGGATTCTTCGATTCTACATCTGATTCTTCTTTGTTCGGTTCACTCGATTGGAATGGAGGGTCGACAGTGTAGGTGTGGAGGGAGGGCGAAGGTGCGGGAAATTGAATGAGTTGAGTTTCCAGTGTTTGTTCTGTTTATGATGAAGGTGATGCTATGCGGACGTTTTTATTTGGGGAGAAGGCACAGGTGGTGGAGTTCTTGGTGGTGGGCTTCATGGACTGCGAACTAATGTAGGAGTAGGAATGGGTTCCACGCTTTTTAAGGACTTAAGAGTCTGCAGTTGTACTTGATGTACGGAATATTGCTTGCGGTGGATGACATGCTGCTTTAATGACCAAGCAAGGAGAGATCTTTTCCCAGGGGAGGAATGGGGTGAGAGACTTGGGCATGGGCCGCATGGCTGTGCTCTCATGTTTTGCATCCAAAGCCAATAGATGCTCTCAGCAATACAAGTGTGCAGCGAGTATCAAACATGCGCCGTGACTCTTTCTGGTGATTTATACACTTGGGGTGATGGAGCTTATAGTTCTGGTGTTCTTGGGCATGGGATTGAAGGAAGGACCCTTGGAAGGTATATATGTCTCTCCTGTTGAATTTGGCACACTGTAGTTCTCGCTCCTGTTGGCCAGTTACTTGCTTTCGGTGATGGCATCTTCGGTGTTCTCTGCCCATGGTGATGGAAAAAGTGTATCAATGCCCAAGCCCTTTGAAGGGCTTCACACTGTTTGAGCTGCTTGTGGTGTTTGGCACACAACTGCAGCAGTGGAACTCATGGTTGGTAATCCTAGTTTCAGTAACTGCTCATTTGAAAACTGTACTAGTGACTGATAATGTGATTAGTGGGCGTTTTTTTTTTTTTTTTTTGTAAACTCATCTAATGTCTTCATTTTTTGTAATGCAAATATTTAATTTTAATGAAATTGATGTGTTTAACGATAAGTTAATGATGGTTGCTTGGCCAAATATTTGCTGTTTTATGATGAGTTGGTGATGATGGTTATAATGGTTGCTTGGCCAAATGCTTGCCGTGCTCAATGGATGTTTCTTACGCTCTTGTTGGCCAAATGCTTGCTGCTAGAATTGTTGGAAAGCCCTTAGTTATACTGTTGTTAGCATTTCCAATCATAGTCTGCCTCTTTTTCTCTTTTTTATCACGTGTTCGGCTAACAAATTATGCCCGAGTTTTGCTTTCTCCTTTCCCGGTGTTCTCTCTTTGTGCTTGTATTAAGGGGAATATTCTATAGTACCTTTGTGAAAGAGCGAGTTCTCCATATCCATTAGTATAAAAGCTATTTGAAAAAGACTTGCTCTGACTTTGCAATAGCAGAAAGGTGGATAGGTATATAATGGAGCACTCAGGGTAAATTTAAAGAGTTCAAAACAACTGAACAAGAGATAACGATCCTCTAGTTCATCTTCATTACAAGTTTACAGGGGAGCTTCTCTTATATTCAGATTTTGTTTCCAGGAATCAAATTTCAATTGATGGGCACAAGCCTGTTCCTTTCTCTTCAATCTTTTCTGCTTCTATTTTCCAGAGGCTTACTTAAACCAAATTGAAGCGACAACTATAGAAAGTTGAAAACCGGGCAAGCTTTTCAGATAAAGACGCCATCATCTTGGTGCTGCTCATTTCTATCAAAGTCATCGTCTCTCTCGAAAATCAGATGTGCCCCCCATTGCTTCAGCTGAATTCAGAGAATGAATGGTGGTTTCTGCTTTGCCACCTGAGTTTTGTGCCCTTCTTTCAAATTGGAAAGCAACGGGTGAAAATCCAAGAACCAGCATAAGTGAACCTGATCTTCATCTAATTTCAGAACTCCCTTCAAGGGCAAAGCAGTGCTGGAGATAGGCGTGTTCATTTAACTATCTTTGCTTGGATATCCACAATTGTGGGAATATGATCTCTTAAATATTGTGGCAAAGACGCTGGTGATGAAGATAAGTGTGTGCGAACAGCCTTGAGTGAGCAGTTTTCGTGGACCACATGGCTCACTCCCTGGCATTACTGAGAACGCATAAATTCCTCGAAGGAATCTGCAAGATATCAAATTGTCATTACTGCTGAATAAACGTGCAATACAAGTGACTGCTGTACCCGCATTGCATGATTCACCACTTTTTTGAGTAATGAGGTTTTGATGCATAAAATATTCCTTTTCGTGAGTTTTTGGACTTTAAGAATTTAAATGCATTTTGTTTTTCTCTTTTTGAGAGAGAGAACCTTAGAAGTTCTCGTCTTAACTACAGCCTTCTCAAGGATTCGAGGACTGAAGTCCTGGAACATCCCCCGCTTTCTCGCAATTCACCATGTTCAGCTCCTCCAAGTTCTACAATTCAGACAGATCAGAGACCTTCTCTGTTGCTATGCGGTCTGCAATATTAACCTCTACCAAACTTGATGGAAGAGGCGGAAGAGACTCGATCTCCTTATACCTGTTAAGCCTCATGACGAGGATGTTTCCAATTTTCCTATCGATTCTGGAAGCACTGTGACATGATAAAAGACCATGATAGTGAGACGCACCTCAAAATTCTGAGTCGCCAACAAATTCAGGAAGTTCAGTTAGACGCACTTCATAATACTCAGCAATTCAAAGTTTCCTCAATGACCACACCGAATTAGGGAGCTCCTCAATTCCATTATCATTAAGGGTGAGTTCTTGGAGAGAACCATCATTCCCACAATCATTCGTACACAAGGGATCCACAATCAACAAAGAAAGAAGGCGTTAGAAATCCTAACAAATCAGGACATTTATGCCGATTTTTGGATATGTATGAAAACTACCTCGCCAACACCATTGCCCTCCTTCCACACCTACACTGTCGATCCTCCATTTCCAATCGAGTAAATCAAACAAAACCGAAGAGTCAGAAGTAGAGAATAGAAGAACGCTTGCCTCTTTAAACTCCTTAGATGTAATCGAACGCTCCTGCATCCAGCTGAGGAGGATAGAGCTTGCGAGGAAGAACTTGAAAGGGGTGAGGAGCGATTCGTTGTGGGCGAGACAGACCTGAGGTAGCGGGAAAATTTTGGAAGAAATTTGTTTTGCAATTGTTCTTCAAGATAACGATTTAAGGTAAAATCTTTTTTTTTTTTGATAAAATTGCTCCTGTTTTAGTCTCTTGAAAAAAGTTGCCCTTATTTGAGACTGATAACTTTAGGTTCAGCATTCATGCCAACGATTTTCGATCAAAATTGGTTGAATAGATTCAATTGACAAAATATGAAAAGATTTATGACTCAACTGGCAAAATTAAAAAAAGAAAAAAATTGATTTGGCAAATACATAATAAGTTTAGGATTTTTTGGATAATTTTCTAATCAATTAGACTATGATTCTTTTCTTATGAACCCTACCCGAAGATAGAGAGAGAACTATAGAAGTTAACATCTTTAACTCTACCGACTTTTGGAGATTTTTTCTTTTATAATGATACATCGGAGATGATTTTTTCAATCAACTTTGTCCATAAGAATTGAATTTATGCAATCATTAATTATCATAATCCGTTGATTCTTAATTCACATGGATAATTCGATTCAAGATCTGCATCGATTCTTGAGATGGCTATCACATCATCTTAGAAACAAGAAAATCCATTAACAGCATAAATATCTCCCAAAATATGCAAATAACTTACTTGTGTAAGGAAAATTCCCCAAATTTACGTTGCTCACAGGCTGAGAGGGACATGGTCATTCCTCTCACTTCCGCACCTACGTACCTTGTGTCATTGGCCTTTCCCATTGTGCTACTAGAGACATGTAACACCCAAAATGAACGGCTGTGCCATTCTTCATCTTGCGGTAAGGTTTGCAAGATAAGCTTTCCCTTTTGACTCAAGAGTCATTTGAAAGGTTGTGTTGACTCAAGATTTCAGCGGGCGTGTGATAATAATCATACAAAGTACATTGTCAAATCTATCTATAGAGATAATGACAATGTCAATCATGGCAACATTCTCATGTTCGCCCTTGGATTACAAAAGGGAATTGCTCCTCCATCCCTCGTTGTTCATAGACGAACTGTAACTTGAGGTAGGAGGGTCATCATGTTTTTGGTGAATCAGTGATCTTTGTGAAGTGGTTGAGATCCTTTGCTTCTCCTTTATATATTGATGTAGCATACTCCTCGGATGCATCTTCTAAAATATCTAAAATGAGTAGGTATTCATAACCTATGATAGATGCAAGTCCATCGGTTATGGAGGAATGTCGCACCATCACCCATGATGGCATGGGCACGTTTAAGTCGCATGCTTTCACCATATGACCAACTCCATAACATGATGGCCAATGGAGTTTTCGTTGGCTAAACACAACCACTATCGCAGAAGAAAGTATCTACCTTGTGCTTCCTTGGTTTGGCCAAAAGATACCGACACTGACGAACAAAATAGAACTGAATCGACAACTACTTCGCTTAATGCCTGTGGTCTGGTCTTTAAAATGAAGGCTGTGTCATCGGGTAGCTTACTCGTCCCATCACCTGATTGGTGGAGATTTTGAACGACTTATCAACGATCCCGTCCGTCAAAGCAACGCGACCCACTTGATGAAACCAAGCCATTGGGAAGCCGAACATGCTTGACGGTATTAAATTTAGATTACACATACTTAAATCTCGTCTAGTTGACAGACACAACAGTGTCTCCACTAACTATAAGTCTAGCGTGCATTGATCCTTAGATCGGTTTCACAGTACCAAGTGTCTTCCCTAACGGACATTTGTGCATCTGCATTGCCGATCGTCACCCAAAGCCGCAACCTACCAACCACTTCTTGACACCTCATCAAGGGGAACGCCTATATAAGATGAAATGCTCCCCAGGTAAGGGGTTCTATCTAGTCTTACTCTTCTCGTGCAATTAAGATCCAAAATTCCCTCTTGCGGGAACTACCGGTGGGCCGATCCGGCCTTAACCTGAATTCCATGATGCAGATTGATTCATGCAGCGGAGTTCTGGCTGATTTGGTGATTCTTAAGTTGTGCATCAACAGTTTTGGTGCCGTTTGTGGAAACACAATCTTGAGATGATACTCATTTGCTTGGAACTTGTTAAGGATTTTCTAAAACAAGTCTCGTAATAATTCCCCTTTCCTATTGCTATATTGCTATCTAAGGAGAGCAGGAAACCGAGTGGGGATAGAATTTGCATTAGAATCAGCTCCGACGGAAATCGTCTTTTCAGATGGGTTCTCTTTGTAAATTGTTGGGATTGCGCCGCTACTATAATCGACCGGGGAGAGCATGGGGGCAATAATGCTATACTGATCTGAACCGGGAATGTATTAAATATCTACTTATACATTAACAATAAGCACGATTTCATCTCATTTTTTATCCTTCCAAAACTACTTTTCATAAAATAATGCTGACCATTAAATTTCATAAACCACCCCAGCACGCCCAGTTTGTTTCGCTCAAAAGGATAACTCTCTTCAATTTAGTGTGTTTCTTTTTGCTTATCTATGAAAATCTGCGTATGCGCCCACCTCCAGTGCTTAATAAGAAAGTGTTCTAATTTCCGAAATAATTAGCCATCCATAACACCCAATTTGAAAAAGAAAAGAACAAAGGGTAATACAGATAACGTTCCTTGAAGCAAAAAAAAAAAAAAAAACAGAGAAAAGAAGATAACAAAAAGCACATCTTCACCGTATTGTAATCATCTGGTCTGCGGCTTTGTCAGAAAAAACTCAGACAGAGTTCTTGAAAACGAGCTGACTGGCTGAATTCTTCAACAACGCTTTTTGCCTTCTTATCAGCGTCGACGCGAGCTGCGTTTTTAGTCTGTAGCCCCTTCGCCATCTCCTGCTAAAAGCGCTTTAGCCACTACAATTAGAGAAGCGAATTGTCTATCGTATAAATACCCATAATTAGGGATGAAATTCATCAAATCAATATAAAGCCAAAAAGAACACACTTATCACATTCGAAACGGATTTGCCGCTCAAGTTGCCGTGCCTCAAAGCATCAAAAGGATGCTTAAAACTCAAAAGCGTTTCCAACTACTATTTCATTGAATAGCCAATAGATCAGTATAGTTTCATATGGTAAATGTTAAAAGTTTCGTAGGATGTAACGATTGAGATTTATTAATTATTTGAGCCCATTTGATTAAGGTAATAATTCCGTTACGTGCTAAGAGGATCATACATACGTTCTATTTTCTGGTCAATTTACAACATATATTTTGTACATAAATTATAATTGCTATTTCAGCATTTTTAATACGAGTCATGAATGATGCGATAATATGATTCTTTCAATATCGCACCCTTTTCTTAGTACAAAAGTAATGCGACATATGACGCGACAAAAGTCTTGTAACTAATTAAATTTAAAAATGAGGAAGCATGATTCTCGTGCATTTGCCAAAAACAAGTCCGTCCATTCTTCCTACCTTCTTACTTTCGAACTCTCTTTTTCACGCAGAGTTCATTAAAATAAATCAATCTTTATCAAATCTTATTTATTAGTCAAACCGAAGTTTTCTTCTGCATCTAGACAGCTTTTTTAAACAAAATTGGTTCGTCGTATCAATCCACTAGAGTTAAATAGAAGTGAAGATCAAAGGAGATATCGCTACTTTGAAGAAATTGCACTAATTGCACGCACTAATCTCCAATCCCCATCAAAGGCTATTGGGGTTGCTTTTTTATTCAATAATTCTTGACGCGTGTCTCCTTTATATGATTCTGCCTAAGAAAGATTTCCTCCTTATTTGCCTCGTCCATCATTAGGGTGAGAAAAATTTCAATAAAGAAGATACAAAGTCTACATAATGTACAAAGTCATTAGCAACCACTATTGCTTCAAATTGTCCCTACCTGGATCCCATCTTTATATAGTGGTATTAGGGTGCGTTTGGTAACATTTCTACTTAAGGAACAGTTTCTTTTGAGAAATACTTCTTTTCTATTTCTACTTCCTGGAACAATTTCTGAGTAAAATGGGGCGTTTGGTAACTACAAAAATTTCTTGTTCTCGGAATAGAAAAAGAATAGAAACGCGTTTGGTATTGACAAAATTTTTTTATTTTTTTCTTCCTCGATGGTGGCGGCGACCGGCGGGCGGGGGTGGTGACCGGCGACCGGCGGTCGCCGCCGCCGTCGCCGCCGCCCGTCGCCGCCGCCGGATCGCCGCCGCTGCCCCCGGCCGCCATCCGCACCCCACCGCCGCCGGTCACCACCCCGCCCCACCCGCCGGTCGCCGGTCGCCGTCGCCGCCGCCGTCGCCGTCGCGCAGTGCGGGGCTAAGGATGGCAACTAGCGGTCGGCCGGCGACAAGTGCCGGAGATCGATGGCCGGCGGCCGGCGACCGCGGCGGCCGGGCGGCGGCGGCCGGCGACCGGCGACCGGCGGCCGGTGGCTGAGGGCGGTGGCAGGCGGCGGGCGGCGGTGGGTGGGTGGCCGTGTGTTATAAACGGTGAGAAGTCTTCAAGAAATAGTTTCTAGAAATTGTTCCCAGAAATAAGAAGCTAGTTTTTTCTACTTCTCATTTCTACTCCAAATTTATTCCCAGGAACAACTTTCTATTCCCGGGAATAGAAAAATCAGTTGGTGTTACCAAACGGATTTCTGTTCTTTTTCTACTCCTGGGAACAAAAGAACAGAAAAATAGAAAAACTGGCAAGATAACAAACAGACCCTTAGCAACTACCGTCATTCTTGCTTTACTGCATTACAGGAATACCATTGTACTGTGGATATATATGATTTTTCTTTTAAGCATAGTATCAAAGAGAGTATTTTATGTAACTACTACGCAAATTGTTGCAAATTTATGCAATATAGCAACATATAATGATTTTTTTAGATTTGAGCGACAAAGCATGCAGTCGTTTGTGGCTAGATCGGTAATACGGCCATGCAATATACCATTTTCATATGGGATACTTCTCTCAGAACAATT